>OW388292.1:7496850-12534000 GCA_936450465.1 Gibbula magus | reverse complement strand
TTACCCTAACGCCCCCTCAGATCATTTACACTTTTCATTAACATTCCATTTGGTTTTCCTAAATGTGTCTGGTAAGATATATTTGTAGTTGCTGTAATTTTACAAAGATACATAAGCGGAAATCTTTATAAATAACTGTTTATTTATGACATAAAGCACAAAATAAGAACATGAATTGTTTTAAAGTAACTGCAGCACTTATTGTCCTCTGAATGTTGAACGAAATATACTTTTATTTGCAGATTTAATTACAAAAAAACATGTCAGTCAATCTACTGTAAAATATTTCAACAACAAAAGCATCGTTTCAACAATAAATTTCAATACAAGTCTCTAAAAGCATAATATCACACACAATGAATGAAACCTAACATAAGTATAAAACAACTTTCAATTGACAATGATACACAAGAAAAATAACGTACAATTTACCAATTATATTAGTAAAACAACTCTTCACAATCAGAGTGAGCTGATTGTCTGAAAGCATAATGTAATCACAGCACTAAACGTGTACATCATTCGAAATTAATTAATTAATGAATTGCCTCCAAAATATGCATTTTTTAACAAAACAATATCACAAGATGCATATTCAGTGTGTCTTAATATACGCTTCATTCTGGTCGTAATTGACAGTTGAAGACAGATATAAAATCAGACACTAACAACAGTATTTTCTCTCATTCCTTCATATTTCAATTATCAAATGTTGTAAAAGATCACAAACCAATTCAGCAATTATTTCACAAATATCACCTTTTTACAAATAATCAGCAAAACTTGTTATTGATATGATATCGCACATCCTTGCAAACGTAATTATTGATGTTTGCTGAGAGCCCCATTGCCATGAGAGATTATATTAAATAATTATGAATATAGCAATTATGATACATTATAATGTTGACATTAAACTTACATTAAACACGACATTACATAGCACTAGCATTTCCTATTACGACCGTACATTTGTAATCATGTAACTAAATTTGACAATTTTCCTGTAAAGGTAATTTTTAAGCCAATGAAATGTCGTGATATGAACGTCAATGTTTGCTCGTCGGTGCTCTCGTCCGGGTACAGCCTATACTGCTCGAAATTAAGTTCTTTCAGTGGCTGGTTATCTAAAGCCATACAAGAGATAATGGGTCCACGGAATCATATGCATGGTATTGTAGAAGGGAAGCGGATACAAATACACTGATGAAGCAGGACGATTTACGATTCACATAAAACACGTATGAAACATCATTCAATTTCTATCATATTTTACTTCGATTTTTTAGAAATGGACAAAAAATGTCATCAATATCAGTAAAAAAAAATGAATATATTTTTTTTAAATATATATTTTTGGAATATTAAAATAAATATTTATATCTCAAAGGCTTTGTATGAAAATAAAGGAATAAAAAGGACGATGTACCACATTCTTGACAGCCCGTCTCAAGTGTTACTACTAACCGCTACTATGCACAATCTATAATAAAGACTTAGCTATTTACTAATTCAATAATCACAGCCCGTCTCAGGTGTTACTATCGACTCTTAACTATTCACAATCCATAATAAAGACTTAGCTATTTACTAATTCAATCATCACAAGTTACTTAATCAATATTAACCAAGCATGTAACGAAAGGTCTGTAACCACAGAGAATGCCTTTCTCTGGACACACTTCAGTTGACTGAAGCAATAAGCATTATTTACTAAAGAACTCATCTACTAGAAACTCCTAATATTGTCAGACCTTCTTTAATGACATTGAACTATTTTGCAAACATGAAGACGATATGGGTTTTTTAAATTGAATGTAAATCATATTATGAGACTCTTGACACTATCATGATTCCATAATGTAATTTTTAAAAACCCATATCGAATACCAATAAACCCATAGAAATGTAAACAATGAAGAACATTTTTGTCGTGATGACAACAACCACTCGGGTGAACATTGTAGGCTTCTATAAAATAAATGAAGCGCTCATAAACGACAATGAATGAAAGGTGATCAACCCGATACAACGACACGAAGAAAGAAACAAGCAGTAAACTATAGTCTCTCCTTCTGATATGAATATGTTGAACGAGATTAACAATGGCATTTACTTTAAAATAACAATAACAAACCATAATAATAAGTTATTTGGAAAATTGAATACATAATGAAATAAATACATCAATGATAAAACAATAATGAAATGTATTTGATGGTTATTTTTTAAAATAAAGAGAGACAAAACGAAAATCGTAAAACTAAAACTGCGCTAATGGCACAAGCAGCCTTGTAGGTACCCAAATTGTTGTTGTTCAGTTATTGAAGGGTTATACATAAACATAATGTAACAGTCGGAAAAAACACCCTCTGTAGGGGGACATTATAATTTGAAACCATTGTTAATTTGCTTATTAAGTAATGTAAACATATGCGCCATTCTCTTCCCACAGAAGTTACTCCCTTCAGATTTCCGATCCTAACCTCTGTTGTTTTACGCTTGAAATCGGGGGGAGGGAGACAGAAAGGGAGTGTCCTCATTGGTTGCAATTGAATCTAGGTGTGCAATCAGCGACGCCGTTGTAAAAGTGGCATTTGCCAATGACACTTCATAATCATAAAATAAACGTAACACCAACTTTTTCTCGTTTAATGTTTTTCCTCGAAATATGCTATTTGATTTTGTGAAAACTATTGATCATAAACATGCTTATAAATAAAGAAGACCAAATCAGAAACAAATGCCAAACATAGTTCATTTGTGTTATTTACATCAGACATATTCGAAGGACATATGCTAATGAGCAAGACCCAGAGTAACATGCCAAGATCTTTGAAGTCACTCGGTCATCATGGCCACTGAAAGATGAGTTTTCATTGGTTAAGAAACAGGGATACAGTGTGAAATTGCGCGTTCTACCGCTAGGTGAATTTGCTGCTGCTCTCGATTTCAAGCAGAAAAGAACAGAGGCTAGGATCGGAAATCTGAAGGGAGTGACTTCTGTGGGAAGAGAATGCATGTGTGCATGCATATGTAAATTAGTAGCCTTATTCGATGTGGGATAGTCGGGATGAATAAAACCACGACTATTCGTAATAATATTCTGTCTAACTGTTTGCCTCTCTGTCTTATTTGCATTCGGACACCAAGAAAACAAGTATTGATTTTAAATGTATAACTGAAATACGCAGATGAGAAATATGACACCTTGCTTCAATAGCTTGTATTGTTTATTACAACATATAAAAAATAACGAGTTACTTAAAATACATATGAACAGCATTTCTTAAATTACTTTTACGTCTTTCAAATATAGCTGGATTGTTTTCCCAATGTTGGTGCATCCATTCGGTAGGTCTTGCAGTTTCGCACACTTCTCTGCGTTTTTCAGCTAAGGTTTTGATGAATTCTTCAGTTTTCTCCAGAGAAAAACTTTCTTTGTGATTCGAAGCAAGATATCCCCGTATTAGTATCTCTAGTTCTTGCCAACCCGCCCCAGCATCGTTATGTAACTTACATTTTTTCCCCAAGGCAGGTAATAAATATTCTGGACAAAACTTTACAAATGATAAGGCGCCCCCCGTCAGTCCTGCTGCGATTATTGTAATACCATAAAGCAATCTATTGGAAAACAATTCTCTTTTCTCAGCAATCGCAAACAATACTGCAGAACTTGAAGCTCCGCCTACAACAGTAAGCTCTATATTACACCACCACTCCCAAAATTCATATTTGTCAGACAGTGTATAGTTCATGTAGGCAGCCCTGTGACATCTAAACTCCAGTTCCTGTAGGATCTCGATAGTCTCCACAATTGCTTCGTCTTTTGTCTTTGGTATGGTCGTTTCTCTTCTGTCTTTTGACTGACGAAAGATCGCATGTCACATATGATTCAAATGTATAGATCTTTCATTTTCAGGTTTACATGTAGGAAATAATTCATTTGATACATGTCCGGTCATGCTCATCTAAAATTATTTTAATGTATAATCATATGACATGAATTTTGAATAAGTCACTGTTGTTATTAAGCAACACTCTAATATCGTTGTTAAGAGAATCAGTATATCAAAATGATAAGATTACTACAGCCTGTTGATATTGTACTAATGCATACTCAGTTTCATCACTTCAAGTTGGCAGTGTCCACAGTGTGAAGACATACCTGTAACCAGTCTTTCTTCCTACAACAGCTTTTCTCACAGCATCCCATAATCATAAACAGCCACAGATAGGAAACCTAAGCACATAAAGGTAAATAGAGAAAATATAAAGGCCAACAAATAATATGTTTTCCTTTCGTTTGTCAGATAGTTATTTATTTTAGTTATTTATGGTCATTTAATCTTTTTAATTTAGCACTGATTCATTATAGTCTGTTATAGGGATCCATTAACCGACTTCATTTTTAAGTTATTTTACATGTTAGTGATTAGTATCTATGTCATTAAGTATGTCATTATGTTTTACCGTAAAATATTACCATGAATAAACATATAAAAGTGTGTCTAATATTGTACTTATTTTGGCAAACCAAGTGTGTAAACCCATTCTTCCAACAGCGACACGTATCGTCTGAATACAAACAGCACACCTGTGAAATATGAAACATTTCATGTAAATCTTTCATTTTCGTCACATGATTGGATACTTCGCTAACAATAACATTGAACATCGCTGTATGACAAACTGGATTTTCTTTTATAGATATTGTTTCATAAATATTTCATATGCATCATGCGATGACTTATCTACTGATATACACTCGCGGGCAAAAGAAAATATAGAAACAACAACGCACGATATTGTAGCAGACAAAGAGACACATAATGTTTGGTAGTGTTCAATGGAACAGTAACTGGTTATTCATGCGCCCCATTTACAAGTATACCAGTTTCTGTTCCATTGAACACTACCAACCATTATGTGTCTCTTTGTCTGCTACATAAAGTTTTCAAAATTACGTTTGAACAACTGACGCGCGCCAGCCGCGAGACATTGTCCGGATTTCGATCATGATCACGACTAAACATCTTAATATTGTAACTATACCGAACAGATTAGCACTAAAAGAGTAATTTTCGACAACTATCATTACTTCTCGATAAAATAACACCTTTGGTAACTTTTGACCCATGTTACTACAATAAGTCATGGAGTGTCCCTTTAACGATTCCTAATCAGTTTCGTAATACAATATTCTTTCAGAAACATAACTTGAGATTCATGTAACTATTCTTACAACTTTTAGTTGTTGATTTTCCTATTGATATACTTGTTCTAATGAATGCCGATCCCATACTTCACATGCATATTAAGAATTGGCCCAACATACACTTTATCAATCATACTTAAGTTACTTAACGTCCTAAGGCTTCTATTTAGAAGATGAATAGATTAAAAGATTAATAGTGAAATAATTATTCTTACACTGATCTAAAATATGTTGTTGATATTACAAGCCCATTTGCCGTCTGAAAAGAACGTTAGTCCAATAGGTAACCACCCACCTGACAGACAGGCAGCTTACAGACGCCTTAGAAGAACAACATTTACGGTTCGGTGCACAGCTTGGTTACTGCTTGTTACCTATTCATTGTAATAGACTAGTCCAAATAAAAGACAAAACAATGTATTTTAAAATGAGTATTTATTTAAATAATATTTTAATATATTTTAAATAAATATATTTTGACATATTCACATTTGATATAATTTACATAAATATATTTTGATATATTCACAATGATAATGATATGTTTGACACATTTACATTTCATCTACATGTAATAGTTCTTTTCTGTTCTTTTCAGTTCTTTTCAGTTCTTTTCAGTTCTTTTCAGTTCTCTTCAGTTCTCTTCAGTTCTCTTCAGTTCTTTTCAGTTCTTTTCAGTTCCTTTCAAGTTTCACGATGTGTGACATGGTATCCAAATACTGCAGATGAGTATTCTCTCCGCGGGAAAGTATGACCTTCAATCTTTAAAGCCTGTTCTCTATCTCTCTGTACACCCTCTTGCGGCTGGGGGGGAGCTGCGCCGAAGTTCATCTGCTGAAGCCTTGCCATGTCCACCATGTCTATCCGCCGGAATTCCTCGATGTGGTCGGAGTCTGGAGAGGATTCCATGGCTTCGATCCATGTGTCTTGAACGTGATCTTCCGGGAGTAGGGCAAGGGCAGTTTGTTCATCGGTTGAGAACACAAGAATCTTGTCCTGTTCTCCATCAGCAATGAGGAGGAAACGACGGCCACCTGTAGTTTCGGTCCACTTTGATTCCAGGTTCACATCTTGGAGGGTCGTAGGTAGAACTGGCAGGGTATTGCGACGATGTCTGTACAGGGCGCTGCTGACGCTAGGGAATGATGGAAGGCCTTACTGATTTTCTTCTTCTTCTAGCTGCTCGTTGTACAACGTATGTATCTGTGTTGTCTCATCTCGTGCCCTCTTGCGAAGCTCGCTGACAAATTTCTCCTTGTTGCAGTCGTCCGGTGCATGGTTGTGCTCTGTGTGTGTTCGAACGAAATCGCCGACAGTGGAACATCTCCCGGTGCATGTCTTCACCATACACCTCCAGTGGGTGCAGCTCTGTCTAATCTTGTTTCTTGTGAAGACATACCCATCCAGTAGAATTTGAGGTGCCCCTCTCGCCGACAGAAGATACTCAACTTTGCGCAATCCAGCCATTTTGGTGGTGAGATGTAGTCCATGTTCCCTTATATACATTTATTAAATTAGCCTATTACCAAGTGAGAAAACAGGATTAACACACTCAGTGCAGTCACACACAAGAGAGAAGTTTATAATACATAATTTCATAACAGTTGAAAAAACACTAGTTGACATTAAAAACAAAATGAGGAGACGCTCTTTAAAATCATTAAGCAGCAACAACATTTTATAAAAACACAATCTAACTTCACTGAGAGTAGACGACAGATTATTATTTGATCCTCTGATCACAACAAGAACCTATGTTGTCTTTACTGTTTGTTAACGAAGCCTACTCTGCTCTACTCTGACTGTGGACTGTTCCATTGTATCTGGGGGGGATGACCTAATTAACCTTCCACTAAGTGTCTGTCAGATGGCATGTCGGTCAGCTGCCTGTCTGTCAGACGGGAGATAACCGTCCAATATGGTCTTGACTTTTTTTATTGCTTTATCAATAAAGTATCAAATGATAACTCATTATTGTCATTAATTTCCTTTTTCAGAGTGTAAATTACAGACTTCATTTTATCAGAGAGATATTATCTATCAATGTCCTTCTTCAAATATGTATATATTTTAAAGATATGCCAAGTGTAAGATGAACGTTGGTATGTGTAAAGACTAACTCTATTGAAAAATAACTCGTTAATTCAAATAATAATCTTCAAATGTTTTGATGTAAAGCCGCCTCTAACCCGTAATCTTCATACCACTGTACCATAGCGGCTGAGCTGATGAGGTGGGATCCGTTAATCCTCTTAAACCCACGGCCTTACATTATATAGCGGACGACTCTGGTTTTCGCAGAATCAATTAATTTGACGTGTAATTTGTAATTAGTTATCACTTTATAACTTAGATAAAACATTACCCATGGGCATTATTATATCCCGGGGCTTACTTTTAAATAATTAATGTGGGTCATGTTTTATCCTACACATAACCTTGTCAGTGTGTTAGTTATTTCTTCAATGATTTGTCAGAATGTAAAATATCATAACCTGTGATGATATTGTTCCTTCCCAGTTCTTGTGTTTTATGAAGTTCTTGGTATTGACAGATGTCTGGTATGTTTATTTCCAACCCTGAAAAACAAATATCATTTTAACATTGCGACGGGTACCAGTTCTTACTGTTACGTTGAGGAATCATTACATTGTCAACTAAAGTGCTCTGAGAGTACAGTTACTTCGCCTTATATATGCACAATGGATCCTCCAAATAAGCAGTTCAATGTAAGGTTTATCTACTAAGATTTGCCTTTATGATGAGATGGTCCTTCATCAGCTTGAATATAAGGATTCTGAATTATGAATTGGTGATATTAGATACATGGAAGTACTGAAATGCCTATTACTGACCAATCGAGTTTATGCCAATAGTTAAACAATCTCAAGAATTTGTCCTACACCAATGTCTAAATCACGACTGCAGGTAAAATGTTCTGGGTTTGTAGTTGGGAAAGTAAAGGTGAGCCAAAACGAGAGGTTGAAAACCTGACAACTACATAATTCATTTTACAAGAAGTAAACCGGCGACATTAACGTCGGCCTATGCATGTCCGAAAGTGCAAATGACGAGGTGAAGGCCTTCATTCAACAATTTCTGCATGATCGAACTAACGAACTATCCGACACAATTGACACTTAATCACTAAAATAAATAAATTGCAAAAAAAAGCTAATGAAATTATACGTTCCGTTGAATTTAATGCCACGAAAATTCAGGAAAATAAGTCAAAATGTGATCAACTGAAACTTGAATTTAAACAGCTCAGAGTTGACACTGAAAATATAATTCATACACAAGAGCTCTACCACAGTAAGAACAATGTTTTTATCGACGGCATCCTCGACGCCCGTGAAGTAGAGCCCGTGTTGTGAGTTGTTCAGGACGCCAAGAGTAGCCAACCTGGCAGTGATGAAAGGCGATTTGTGAACATTAATATACATCTCTGGCAAAGTACAAATCACCGGACTGCGAGTTCACCAAAAGCTATATAATTTTCAAATTCATTGAGATGATTTACAAACAACTGATACTCACGCAAGGTTCCGACAGAGGGCTATTCTATGGGAGATTTTCATATTAACAGATGTGCCGGTTCCACTCAAGAAATTCCGAGGTAAGGTTACTGCTTAAGCTTTCATGATGAGACAATCATTAAAAGTGCATTCACGAATTCTTGAGCGAGCTAGGTCTGAAGATTACACTCCAGTGCCGTAGGAGCATCAATCATCCATGGAAAACCTTCGATCTTATTCACAAAATTATCATCTGAAGGAATGAATGAACGCGCACTGAACTGACAATGTTTTGATTTATTTTGAGCAACAATGTCAGTGTGACCTATGACTATGTTTGGACTTCGGTTATTAAGTGTAGTTATCATTACTTTCAGACTTAAAATCTCCTTAATTTATATTTTATATTACTTTGAACTATTATAGTTCGATATCTAAGAGTAAGATTGGACATCACAGAGATTCTCATAGATGTCTCCAGTCTATCAACGGCCTACAAAAGAGTAACAATTAAAACTCAAATTGTAGAAATATTGTTCTAGAAACAATAGATTCCAACGACTAGACAGATATTTGGAGAAATGGAAATTTGAATATATGAAAGTACAATTGGTGGAAAAGAACCACGACAACAAGTTTTTTTCTAGCATGAAAATATTTCAAATTTATTTATACAATCTTTAATTTTGCCAGGATACAAATCAGACCACTAAGAAACTGCATTAACATTTTCCAAGTGCACAGTGATGGTAGGGTTAAAGGATACTGGAAATGTAATGCTTCTCTTCTTCACAATAAAGAGTACAATTAACTTGTGAAAGAAATATTTGAAGAAACGACAGAATATGCCATGGAGAGAAATTATAGTTCTGAATCTTAAATGAAGCATTTCTTGAACTTTATTTGGAAAATGTTCTTATTAAAGTTAGGAAATCATCAAAACTGTATTAAAAGAGAATGAAAAAGCCAAAATATCATGATACCCTAGAAAAGAAAAGGAAGGAATTTTCCATGGCGATTAAATGAGAAAATAGTCGTTACAAGTTAATGTACATTGAATGAGATTTCGAGGAAACATGTGGTCTACGTTTGATGTAGTTGACCACTTAAAGGTGCATCCGTTGTGTTGTTTTGGGTCACATATGCCAAATGCTATAAATTATGTTAATCTTTTTTTTTTCTTTTTTTTTTAAATATTTTTTATTCAGTTCAAAGTTCTTTGTTTACAAGTTTTATTTACATACATTCAAGTCTTACACTCATTCATCTTTTTTACATAGTTGCGAACATGTAGACTGGGATAGTTGCAATTTCAACTACTGAAGCATACCGTTCACCATTTGTCTCTATTTTTGTTCAAATATAAATTTTGTTTTGTTTTTTTTGTTGCAATATATTTCTCTGTTTTCATTATCTCCGTCAAAGATTTAATAGTGTTTAATTGTTGGGACTTTCCTTTTTATGCTCATATTATGTATATGTTTCTTGGCTAGGAGAATGATATGATTAGTAAGATGATCTGAATTTTGGGAACCAAAAAAGACTATGAATTTAGTTATGGCAAAATCCGGTATTTTTTCTTTTAATTAACTTTCTAAACGAGACCAAATTTATTTATATGCTTACAGTAGTAATACACGTGTTCCACATTTTCTTTTTCTTCAATACAGATAGAACATATATCATCAACAATTTTCATGTATAATAACTCATGTTGGGTGTAAATTTTCTTATGAATAAATCTGTATTGGAAGTCTATCAGTTTAACATCTTTTGTATATTTCTAAATTGGTGAAAACCGTTTTCCAGTTCATATCTTCTGGAAATTGTTTTTTCCATTTGGTACAGACCTGGGGTAGATTATCTTTCTTTATCAAAGTGTCATAGAAGTATCTACAACCCTTAGAACTTTTCAACACATTTCTTAAAGGTTCTGAAATAATCATATTTTCATTAATGAAGTATTCGTCCGCAATAGATTTTCTCCATTGCAGAGGAATATTTAATATCATTTTATTGTAATGCAGTATAATACCATTTAAATCATACTTTTTTTTAATTGTGTGAAAGATAATATACCTTTAGAATCACATATATCTCTCATACATATCAATTCTATCTTTAAGGGGACAATATCTATCAAGTACCGATGCTGCACGGTTTTCTAATCGAGTATCTGCGCCGTCTTGTCTCAACAAACGTGTTGTGGTATAGTTACGTGGTGGTATAACGATAGGTGTTAGCATTTTTGATTCAAAATGGTATTTTTCTTTCACGATTTCACCATCCTTATGAACTAGTTCGTGAACAGGAGTGGTTACATGTATAGAGAAAATATAGGGGTGAAGATAAGTTGTTCCAAGTTACTGGTACTTGAATAGAACTAATGCCGACTTTCCACATATTTCTATCTAATTTTAAGGGATGGGGTAGACTTACAGTGTAAGAGTGTTGAGTATTATCAGGCTTGGTGGTAGGATTTGCATCACTGGGTAGTGTAACATAAAAATTGTCCTTTTCACTAAAATCCATCGTTGATTGTTTGTATCATGTGAAATTGCCAAACAAGGGTAGTGGACTGGATTGAGTGGAGGTTAGATGGTCTAATAAATGATAAAGCACTATGTGTACCCTGTTTATGGTTTTTGCATCGCTATCATCAATGCTGGTACTCAATTACATATATGTACTTACCAATTATCAATGAAATTACAACTAATACACTAAAGTGTACCGAGAATTTTTTCATTACACTAGAAATGTTTCTGGCAACCACTGGTCGAATGTTTTCGGATACCCCTTCCATCGTACACAAATTTATTTCACACCCGTTTCCTTGTTTACGCGTCTTTTCCCGATTTTCTCAATTTTATATGCTTCTGGCTCTGTAATAGGTTGTAGCTCCGGTGCGTAAAATGTCCCTCTGATCTCATCACATGCATAATCCCTCAATTTATACACAGTTGGGGTTCTGCATTTAACATGTCTTATCGCATAAAATATTTCTCTTGCCCAGTTCGCTTCGTATCCTTTCCCAAACCTTCCCTTACCCGTTGATATTTTAACAGGAGATTCTGGGGGTAAAAGTGAATCATCTGAATATGAAACCGAAACCGATTCAGACGACAGTAGCTCTGATGATCAGCAAGAACATTTTACTCAGTATGAACGGTCAGCAAGGCTTTCTAATTCAAAGGGTTACAAAAAGCAACGAGCAACGACGTCATTACCTCCAATACCTCCTCCGAGATCGTGGTTTAATCAGAGCAATCAGTAATTGACTCGCATCGTCTCGCCTGTGACTCGCATCGCCTGTCATTCGCTTCGCCAGTCATTCGCCTTCGGTTTGAATCAACTTGACTCGCAACGTCTCGCTAGTGATTCGCTTCGCCAGTCATTCGCGTTAGACTCGATTCGACTTGACTCGCATCGTCTCGCCAGTGACTCACTTCGCCTGTCATTCGCTTCGCCTGTCATTCGTTTCGCCATTCTTTCGCCTACAGGTTTGTATCTACTTGTTACGTTACAGTTTTCTAATGTAGTTGATTCGTCTCGTCTCGCAAGTGTTTAGCTTCGTCAGTGTTTCGTCTCGCCAGTGTCTCGCCTCGCCAGTCGCTCGCTTTCGCCTGTCACTAGCTTATCATTCGCCTTCTTTCGACTCGACTTCTCTAACGCGTCTCATCTGTGACTCGCTTCGCCAGTGTCTCGCTTCACCAGTCATTTGCTTCGCCAGTCAATCACATTGTCTGGCCAGTAGTTGCAGTAGTTCTGCATTCAACACTCTCGATAGTCTCCGTCGTCTTGCCTTGCGTGTTACTCACTTAAGCGTCTCGTCGTCTACGTTCTTTGTGAGTTTAGACTATTGGTGTTGGAGTAATTAGCTATCGGAAGGGTTGTTGTTCTTACGCTACGCTACCTAGGTGTTTCGCGTCAGTGATTCGCCGGTTATTCACCTCGTCTACCTTACGCGTGCGAGTGTCTCGCCTATCGCTCACCAGCGTAAGTGACCCGACTGTCACTCACCTCGCCTAGGTTACGCGTGTTAGTGACTCGCCTACTTTGCTATGTACTCCGCTTTTTGTATGAATTGCGGAGGTAGGAAGTCTGCCATCAAGGATCCGCACTTGTTGTGTAGGAAGTGCAAGGACCTATGCAAAGAAGGTTATCGTTGCGACGAGTGTGCCCCTCTCTCCACTTCAGACTTCCATACGTATGTAACGGCAATTCGCAAGTCCGTCGCCGATAGGCCTTCGTTTCAGAAACGTTCAGCTATGACAAGTCAATGTCGGGAGGTGTCTCCCATTCGTCAACCGTCTCCAGAGGATGGGGTAGACATTGTTCTTACGGAACAGTCGGATGAGTTCGACCGGGAGTCGTCGGTCGTATCTGAATCCGCTAGGGGTTCGAGAGATTTGCTCTCTCCCCCTTCGCGTTCGCGTTCTCGTCCGCAGACTCGTACTTCGCCTCCCCCTTCGCCAGACAGGCGTATGTCGCCTCTTTGGCTTAAGGTCGGCGGACCCTCCACGCCCAAGAGCAAGAAGAAGAAGACCAAGAAGGCCAGGTTTGACCAGGTCAATCCGGGCCTCCTTCTTGCATCCGTTAAAGACATGGTCTCTTCGTTGCTCGATGCTCGGTTGGGTCCGCTGTCTGCCTAGTCACACCACCCCCGCTACTACGCTAGGTCTTGAACCCAATGCGGACGGCATGTCTCAGGATTCGTGTACCACGTCCTTAAGGGCCTCCGGGTCCGCTGTCTCCTCGCGTGTTTCTCACACTCCTACGCATCGTGTCACGGTGGTGTCGCCCACCCGGGATTCCTCGCCAGACTTGGCGGAGCGTGATGTCCGCTTCGTTGACGTGTCGGACTCTCCGTTCATCAATATACTATCGGATGCGGAGGGTATGGGGTTGTCGGAGGATCCGCCGGTTGTCGACTCAGTCACCATGCTGTCGGAGGTGGCCTCGTTCGCGGAGGTACCACTCAGTCAGGTTAGCGTATCGGGACCTCGCTCATCGGCAGCCAGGAAGGCTTCCTTTTGTCCTGAAGGGGACTTAGCTCCTGCGCGTCTCGCCCTTCCACCGCATAGGCTCCTGCTGGACACCACCGAGGATATGGACCAGGTCATCTCGGCTGCAGTCCCAAACCGTCTGCTGCCGCCATAAGTGGTGTCGGATAGGCGCCGGCGTCAATTGCCTTTGTACCCGACTCCTTTTCATCTCGTCCTGCCTGCTCATGATCAGGGTTTGTCTCGTTTGATTTCCCCCGAACCGCCCCATCGTGTTACTGATGCGCAGCTTACGCATATCGACAGAGAGGCTCGCACAGTGTTAGGGTTGGGCAACAACGTGGCGTTCACCTGTCAGGTGATGCTTGCCTGTGCCAAGCAGGCTGGCATGGAGTTGGATGACCCGGTGCTTTTCAAAGCATTCGGCAATGTGGCCACGGACCTTGCGCAGATCATGTTATCAGCTTCGCGGATTTCATCAGGCATTACAGTACTGCGTAGAGACAATTTCCTACACCTTTCAGGTCTCAACCCGGGCTGTGCCTTGTCCTCACCACAGGGTGGAGGACTCGTAGGTTAGCTTACACTCAGGGCTTGTTGCTGGTCTCGTCACTACCACATATCTACTGACCCGCCTCCATGCAGTGGGATTCTAGGGATAGTAGGTCCAGTCAACAGATAGGTATTTAAATAATAGTTCGTTTTTCATTAAACGTTATTAGTTATACTTACCTGTTGACTAGACCTACTCGTTAGGCCCGCCCATCCTCCCCACTTAGTCTGTCTTGCCTTTTGGGACTTTCGGAGAGTGGCTTATTCCGGTAGTGACATCACGAGACCATGCAGACTTACCGCCCTTGGATAGGGATTTTACGCATCCCTTACTCCACTGTCAAGTTTCGTCTGTGTTAAGGTTGAAATAGCATACCTAGAGAGGAGGTAGGCATAGTAGGTCTAGTCAACAGGTAAGTATAAATAATTACGTTTAATCAAAAACGTACTATTATACACTATCGTGCGGACGATTGAACAGGTTTGCTCGAACTCTAAAAGCATCTGGTATTGTCGGAGTTAGGGCGAGCATTAAATAGGTGTGGAGTGAAGTGGTAGCTTTATGAAAAGCGTCCCTAATAAACTTTGTTTTCTCGGGGAAGATTTGTCTCGCTAAATTTTTATAAACTACAATATGTGTACAGTTAAGGCTTTTTGTTCTATGAAAAGGAGTCTTTGCAAAAATATTCTGTTGTATATAAATAATTGAGGTTTTTCTATGATGCGATCTTTTCACAAACCATTTGATTAGTTCACGATCACTATCCTTAATAAGATCACCAGCTGCGTCGTCTACAACTAACCAGCTGTAACCATTAGGATCAATTAAAGTGTCGGTATCTAATATAGTGTCGACGAAATGTATTTCAATACCAGCTTTTATGCATAAATTCTGGATTTCTTCATACAAGGGTTGTTTCTCTGAAAATACCCATATTATAACTGAAGGTACATGTAAGCCTTCAAGAAGTGACCATGAACCATCAATTTCATTAGCTAGAAGATTTCTTACAAATGTCGTTTTTCCAGCCCCATTTGGACCGCCAATTAATAAGCGAAAAATCTGTGGAAACTTTAGAAGAGATCTATTGATATGTTCCAGCCTCATGATTATCAAGTGATACGCTCATGGTCACTTCTTTTATACCCTCCACTGCACTCAATCCGGATATTTATAGTACATACATGGTACACTAGAAATGATTATATTTCAGCAGGGACAGATTTGAAGAATTGTAGTGAAGTTATTATTACACAGAACTATTCAGACGTGTTTCGATTAAAGTACCTTTGACTGAAAAGGAATGACGGATAACTATATCCTAAACCATGTGAATGGTCAGCATTCATCCAAACCAACCTAAAACTTTAAGAACTGATTGAAAATAGATCTTTGAGAATATCTGCTTAACTATGATTTACATTTTGTAATAACAATTCTTGCAGTATGAGTGTCGGCGAGTTTTTTTTATTTGTTTTGTATAGATCTAAACATCTACGTGTAGTTAATTGAATATCGTGATGGTGTAGCGAGAGTATCGAAATGTGCTATACGATCCATTCTTAGGAATTATACAAATTCGTCAAAGGTCGGTTTTGAAAATTGGTTTACATTATATCAAGAAATTGTTAATAAAAGAGACTTAAAAAATGCAACACTTCCAGTAAATAATTCCCAGAAAGTTAACCTAAATGTTAGGGGGATGTAGTGAACCTGAAGAGTAATCACGAGTAAGACAGAAGTAGCAACGCAATTGAATAATCCAAAAATTCTGAAGCAGAGATGACTCCATACGAATACTATTTAAAGAGAGTTTATTACTATCCAACCCATCCCGGTAGCTATAGAGATGTTAGATGCAGTAGTGAAATTGGATGACATCGTATCAATAAATAGTTAAACGGTCCTATACAACTGTTCAACAAACGTGTATACCCCATGAATACGTCGTGAAACAATTTGGTTGCATTGTCAAAACGTTTTCTTTTGAGAAATGTGGTTGGCCCTGAAAAGGGACTTTTATAAGGACTATGTATTGACCTTATGTTCTAGCAGTAGCAGGAACAAGGAGGGGATGTATTCATCACGCGTTTCTTCAAGGGGCACTTTCCACTATGAGTTAGGCGCCGATGGTAGCTGTCCTTCATCTTACACTTGCAGTACACGCACGTAAATGTACCATCGTGAACATTGGTTCCTCCTGCATACACGGGAACATAGCCAGAGCACAGCTTACAAATCCACATTGGATTCTTATCCATCTTCCTGATATGCCCCGTTGTGACTAGAGACTGATACTTATAGGGAACAGGAGGGTAACGAAAGAGGATCAAACTTACAAGACTGGTTCAAAACTCTGCATGCTGATTGATCCGTCATACCGAGGTGCAACCTGATATCATTACTGTACATGGTCAATAGCTAATATAAAGAGATGTCTCGTTACCTAGTTGATACGCCATGTCACGACAGCCGGTAATTTTTATTTTTCAATGAAATCATCCCGTGTAGTTACCGGGTTTTGGGAACCTGTAGTGATCTATACTGAGCCTATACGTAATTGACAGACCCCCTCCCCACTGCGCGATGCCACGTACTAATGTCTTATTCAAATGTTTGTTGCTATCATAAAAGCTAATATTGACCGACTGCAAACCATGGAAAGGAGTACACGATTAATTGGTTGCGTTGTAAGAGTTCAGACGTTACGTTACCATGGGCACACTTGATCACGAGGGAGCGGCGTGGAACAGCGGAAACGTAATTCGATTGTTACGTCATCAAAAAAACTATACCTTTATTGTCTGATAAAGTTCCTTTTTTTCAATTGTTCTAATCGCTAGGCATCTTAGAATGCCTGATAAAGTACTTTTTGTCGATTGTTCTTACCGCTAGGCATCTTAGAAATGAAAATCCTTGGGCGGTTTTGGAATTTGACATCCAGGTGAACACTTACATCAAATGCGGAACTATTGAGAGTCTGGAAAACTGATGCTCAAAGTTCCCGTATGTTACAATCAAGCTTTGAACTATGTTTCTCTCTTCATGTTAATGTTCAAATTCATGTTCTATCATAACGGTCTGAAGGCAGTTGATTCACGCTTAACCATTTGAGGACTGTAACGTTATCAGAGTGTGTTATACTGAGTCATTGTCTGATGCGGTCCTATTGATTATGCTTGCCGGGCCCACAGTATTGCACTGCCAACAGGTAATGCACATAGTGATCGTCGTTATATAACTGGACGAAGAGGACGTCGCTATAAGATCTTCTTATATGACTATATGACTATAGTTAAACAACATAATATGGGTTGTATATACAAAAGATACGTCACCTGCTTTGATGCCCAATGAAGGAAGAGAGGTTAATTTACACATCTACCGAGATCCTTCCACCTCCCTTCTATTGCTCTGTTCCTGTCTGTATGTTAGTCTCCCGGTTACGCAACACACTGTTCATATTGTCCAATCAGCATCGACTTTGGTATGCTTAATAATGCATGACGTTAAAATATTCCATGTCATAATTCTCGTTTAACCCTTCTAGTTTTACAATGGTGAATGAGTCGTAGAAACATTGAAAAGTGTATCATTGTGACTTTCACACTTTTGTATGTTGTTGTGAACGGGTTATCAATTTTTTATATGTCCACATTTATAGGATATTCAACTAGCTTCATATCACATGCCTTCCTAAGTATCCTGTTTATTACCAGTTTGTATTTCACGCGATTTATGTGTGTATTAATGGAATAGAGTAATATCAACACTGTCAAAACCTCTGATTTAATCATATTTCTACGTCAAATATTCATACATTTAATTCAAATCATACGTTTATTCATAATATGCTATATGATGACACGACTTCCACTTATCAAGCTGAATATAAGTGAAAAGCAAACTTAAATTTCTCTTATCGATGGCAGGAGATGAGTTATCTGCCCTTTGAATAAGGCCATGTTATGGCCACCACTCTTTCCAGTCCCTCGAGTCACGAACTATGAACTACCGTCTTAAAGTAATGCTGGAAGTGACCTCCCTTGGTTAAGTATTGTCTACTGTGTATTTAACTGTCTTTGTAACTTTATGGTACTCTACCAATCCAATGAATCTTAATCAAGCTGCATTCATAACATGTTGCTTCCTCTATTAGCTTTGCTAAAGAAAAGTTATCAATCAATATTCCACTTTTTCAGATATTCAGTAACATAGATTATTGTGGTAGTTCGATGTCTTAAAGAAATTACACAAAGTTATTAAACTATCCTAATGGTTGTTGTTTGAAGTTAATGAATGAGTTCGCGTCAGGCAGGCAATGTAAAACTTCATCGTCAGTACAGCCAATTAAATCGCTTGACTTCTTTGAACAGAATTCTATTTTTGGAAATAATTAAAGGTTATCATGCTCGTGTGTTTTGGGATAGTCAATATCCTGCTTTAGGAATAAACTTTGTATTTTGCGAGCCTTGGCGAGCTAAATGCATAGTGTTTATTCCTAATTCAGGATATTTACCAACCCAAAACACACGAGCATGATAACGTCTTTATCATACAATGTCATTCTTCATTTATTTTGCGCAAAACAGCTTGACAACATTAACTTCAAACGTTTCTTTAACTCGGCGTATTGATATATGCAAATGAACAGCGTGCTATTCTTAGTAAAATGACACAAATAATGCCTCCTAAATTATGTTTTCAGTTAAAATAATTGTTATTTTGGCATGATCTTAATCTTCAATGTTTTATACGTTTCAAAATGCGTTTTTCAAATGAAACATATTTAACGTAAGGACGGCGAAGTCGAACTCGCGTCCTGTTGCTTTCGTGTAGGCCTAATCGTGACTCCATCTCTCGAAGGGAGAGTTGCTTCCAATCCGCTAGGTTGCAAATGGCGATTCACATATCACACGGAAAGTTATTAAAACTGAATAAGCAGCAGCTAATTCTAATATCACCTTTACCGAGATTATGGAACAATGGAGGTTAACGTTCGGTTAATGAATATGTGACGCATAGAGTCTCCTGTCCTCGTTACCTGTGAGTATTTATAAAGTGTTTGCTCGGTAGATTTCAATTCGCGGTGAACATGTTTCACTGCTTGAAAATAATAAATGTTGCCGCATTGCACAATGTTTGTTTTGTCATTTCTCAAATTAATGTATATGAAATGAAGCATGTATATATTTACATGAAGCTATTACGCTGTTACGCTGTTACGCTGTTACGCTGTTACGCTGTTACGCTGTTACAACCGTTACGGCAATTTTACGTTATACAGGCGACATATTGATGTAACGTCATTTCAAAAGAAGTTCCGTCACATGACCTCTGTAATTTGCATCTTTATCCGTATATGACCCCAACAGATATCGAAAATATCCGTTGCCTATATTCTGCCGAGAACACCATCCATTGCATGATAAAGAGTTATCTTATCTCTTGAATAATATCAATTGATAGCAGACATAGTTAACACTTTTATACCTGGGTGTTTTTTCGATATAACTTTAGCAGCGCTGTTTGGATGCTTTGTATCAAAATCAATACCATTTGAGAATATACTTGCTCGTTGTTTTCCGCACATAGACCTATTCTTCTCATTGTAAGGTAATGTGAGAGAGGTTTGACAAACCTACGTTACCAAACATAACAGTACCAACATAGTGAGAACATGTTCGTTATAACAATATAATACCATACATCTATAATACATTGAACCGTAACCATGGTAACTGGAAAATCCACCATATGATCTGCCCCCTCTTTGGTGAGAAAGCAAGTGTTTGTTAACAAAATTACAATGGGATGTGATAATGAGACATTTCGAGCTTATTAGGCGCATTTATATCTTTCATGTCGGTGAGAGCGAGACGAGCCGCCACCCGAGTACACGGACTGCACGTGCCTGCGGAACTCAGACCCTGTCTTCACCTGGCCCTGTTCTTATCGTTGCTACTCGTCCTCTCCAACGATGTTGAGTCGAATCCGGTACCACGAAGATGTATGTGAGTCCGAAGTGTTAAAAGAACTTTGAGATATGAGAATTTGTACTAATTTCGAGAGACTTTTCGGACGAATTACACAATTATAACGTGACATTACTACACCAACTGAAGAAAACCTAGAACTGAAGACAACTGTAGAACGTTTAACCAACAAAATTGACAATCTAGACAATGACTCAAGACAAAACAACATAATAATGTACAACATAGAGGAGACAGCCGGTGAAAAAAACGAAGACGTTATAAATGAAGTTCTCGATGTTATAGAGAATAAATTGAAAATTACGGACATTACTGATTTTGATTTTGATGTTGATTGCCTCCCGTCGAAGACACTCGGAGCTAGACCTGTGCTAGTTACCTGCCTCAACTTCAGACACAGGACAAGGATTTTACAGTCGGCCAGACTCCTTAAGGGAAACAATGTTTCTATTTCACAGGATTTCACGGAAAAGGTGCGTTCAAAAAGACAAAAACTAAAAGGTTTCACGACCAAGGCCAGGAATTAAGGTATTTTTTCTGCTCTTAAAGGTAATAAAATCCAAATTTAAAACATACTATATAGACTTAACGACACTGAAGATGATTTAGTTCTGATAAAAACATTCCCTAATCGATCAGGAAAAGCTGACTCTAACAAATATAGGGGCGTGGTCAAGGCCCACGTGTAGTAAACAAGTCTTTGAATGCTGTTCTATGGAATATAGAAGGTCTGAAGAAGAAAATTTGCCGTGTAAATATTATTAATTTTCAAAAGAAATTCAGCTTTATATCACTCGTAGAAACGTGGTCAGATGAATGTGAGGAGTTAACATTTCAAGGATACACTGTGTTTAGGAAGTGTAGACAAAAACATGCCAATGCCTTTAGAAATTCTGGTGGAATAACTGTATTTATATCGGACCTCGTCTCTAAATATGTGTCATCTATATCAACTGGGAGCAATAACATACTCTGGTTACGGGTGCGTGTACCAGACTATCACTCAACCATATTCATGGGTGTTGTTTACTATTCCCAGGAAAATTCAAGCACACATGCTGTTGAACCTATTTTCACTCTTTGGAAGATGATGTTGCTAAATTCAGATCAGAGATCCCGGATTGTCGTATAATGATTCAAGGGGACATTAATGCACGCACTGGGGATGGACGTTATAAAGACTACATTGTTAATTATGACCCGAGGTATCTCCCGATTGATGATTATCTTGATTTTGTAACTGATGACGCCATCGAACCACGTACATCACGTGACACTGTCATCAACAAACGTGGCTACGCTCTATTGAACTTCTGCAAAACGTCAGACCTGAGAATATGTAACGGACGCCTAGTTTAATATAAAAACGAAGGTAATATAACATGTTTTGCCAATAATGGTACTGTTGACTATGTGCTATGTTCAGAAAATTCTTTCCAATTGTTCGATGATTTTAAAGTGTCGGATGAAGTTGAGTCATCACACTTACCAATAACATTCTCGCTATCATTGTCAATGAAATATAATGAACATGTCTACAATAACATTCTCGTTATCATTGTCAATGAAATATAATGAACATGTCTACACTAACCTTACACCTAAAACGAGATATCGATGGAACAACGACTGTCTTAAAGAATACCTGCATAACTGGGATGTTTTACCAGCCGATTTTTTAAACCAATTCCATTCTTCTATTGACAACGGCGATGCTCAAGAAGCTTCATCAATATTCAACACAGTTATGAAATCATGTGCTCTAATTGTAAATCTAATCAGGGGCCTTATATCTATATAAGGTCCCTGATCTAATGTACTGTTATCCAGTAATGTTTCAAAGGGAGACAACTGGTACGATACAGATTGCAAAAGCGCTCATGATACCACTCGGCGCTTTCTGCGTGCATTTCAGTCAAGTAACTGTAAATGTGATCGACAACGCTATGCTGAGTCTCTGTCACAATAATTTATAAACAACTGTGTGCTTTGAAACTATTGTCTTCTTTTTCAGATTTTACAAATAAACTTAGTAACGCACTGTCTACTAAAGACAGTAAAATATTCTGGAGAACTGTGAAATCAAAATCATCATTTGTTAACAACAACATTACGCCGTCAGATTGGATAGATCACTTCATGAATGTTTTTCAGACCTCTTATTTTTCAGATAACAACAAAGACTTTTATAATTCTGTTAGTAATTTTGTGGAATCAATTAGTGACAGACTTATTGATTCATCAGTTGACAATGACTATCTGGACAAGGAAATTACCTACCAATAAATAATTAATCAAGAAATGCATAATGGAAAAGCACCCGGACTCTGTGGCATTCCCATCGAATTTTAAAAAAATGCACCTCATCATTGTATTATGTTATTGGAATCTTTATTTAATAGCATTTTATCTACATGTTTTTATCCATCTGAGTGGACGTTTGGAGTTATAATTCCCTTGTACAAGAAAGGTAAGATTGAAAGTCCTGGGAATTATAGACCTATTACATTGCTTAAAATAACTGGTAAAATACTTTGTAAAATTATTAACAACAGGTTAAACTTTAAGGCCGAAAGGGAAGGTTTCTTTGCTGACGAGCAGGCTGGGTTCAGGCATGGTTTACAGACTCATGATAATATATTCATTCTAAATGGTATAATTAGTAAATATCTTTCATTATACAAAGGTCGTCTCTATTGTGGATTTATTGATCTGAAGGCTGCTTTTGATTCAGTGGAAAGATGTGGTCTATTTTACAAACTTTGGCTTGGCAACGTGAAGGGTAATACGTATAGATTGTTGAAAAACATGTATCAGAATGTGAAGGCTTGTGTGTCGATTAGAGATGGTTACACTCCGTTTATCTGGAGTTCGTCAGGCTTGCCAGTTGTCTCCTTTTCTTTTCTCTTTCTTTGTCAACGATATCGTTGAAAGTTTATCAGCTGATGGTCAAAGGGGTATCAATCTAGACTTAGTTGAGTTGTTCATCCTTTTGTTTGCTGATGACATTGCACTTTTTTATTTTACAGTTATAGGTCTGCAAAAGAGATTGGATAAGTTAATATCTTATTGTAATAAGTGGAAACTGACAATTAATGTTGATAAAAGTAACGTAATCGTTTTTAGAAATGCTGGTAGATTGAGAAGCTATGAAAAATTCCTTTTAAATGGTCAGTCGATGCAAATTGTTCCTTCTTATTTTATTCGGGTGCACTTCTTATCCTCTGGTTCTTGGTATATCACACAGAAACCTTTGGCTGATCAAGCTGGGAAGGTGTTGAATATTCTCAAATCATCGGTTAAGAATGTCTATAGTTTACCAATAAATGTTCTGTTCCACATATTTGATGTCAATGTTTTGCTAGTGTTACTTTATGTAAGTGAGGTCTAGGGTGTTCACTCGTCACAATCTGTATTGAATGTATATGATAAGTTTTGTAAACAGATTTTGGGGTTCTCTAGAAACACCCCAAATCTTGCAGCTCGTGCTGAAGTTGGTCGTCATTCATTAAAGGTAAATCAGTATGTCAAAAATTTTAAAAATTGGGTTCGCCTCTTGTCTCAAGTTGAGAATGTTATCTTAAGAAAGGTTTATAATTATCAGTATTCTCTTGCTGAAAAGGGTATAGATTGTTGAGCCTAAAAGGTGAAATCTCTTTTGTTTAGTTACGGTTTTGGCAATGTGTGGGCTCAACAAAATGTTGGTAATGTCCCTTTATTTATTGCATTATTTAAGCAAAGATTTATTGACATAGATAATCAGTTGTGGTCATCTCGTATTATACTCGTCTCAAAATTGGATTTCTATTGTACAATATACATAGATGTAGATTTTGAATGTTATATCAATGGTGTCTGTGTGAGGCATATTCGTATTTTTCTAAGTAGATTTCGTCGTTCAAATCATAATTTGATGATAGAACGTGGTAGATATTTAGGTCTTAAAAGGGAGATCGCCTTTGCCCACTTTACATTTTATAGAGAATGAATATCACTTTTGCCTGGCATGTCCCTTCTTTAAGAAATTAAGAAATGATATTCTTCCAAATTAGCATCACACATATCCCTCTGAAGTCAAACTAACCCAATTGTTTTCCTCAAAGAATACTTTTGTCATCAATAATCTGGCAAAATATATATTTATAGCCATGAAAAAAAGAAACAAATTTCTTGGAACCACAAAAGACATAATGCTGTAATTTTCATTATTTTGTATGGTGCTCTTTGCATGTATAATACTATGTACCTCCTCTCTCTCTCTCTCTCTCTCTCTCTCTCTCTCTCTCTCTCTCTCTCTCTCTCTCTCTCTCTCTCTCTCTCTCTCTCTCTCTCTCTCTCTCTCTCTCTCTCTCTCTCTCTCTCTCTCTCTCTCTCTCTCTCTCTCTCTCTCTCTCTCTCTCTCTCTCTCTCTCTCTCTCTCTCTCTCTCTCTCTCCTTCATATTCTGACATATTTATCAAGTTTGAATAAACCGCCAGTTCACGCTATTGTATAAATTATATGCGGCTGGCGTCCGTCACGACCGGTCTATCAAGAAGATAAAGCTAGAGAGAGGAAATAGTTTCGTATCAATCAAGATACGAAACACGAGAATTAGTTTCGTATTTATGCTAGTAACTACAGTTTTATTCTAAATTTCTACAATAATCTCCCCAAAACGTGATACTGAATCCATACTTGTGTACTTTCTATTTGCACTTAACAGATAAAGTCTACAAAGATGTAAATGGCAAGTGGATATCATTACTATCATTTAAGTAATCTGCGAAAAGACACCGACAATCATACACCAAAATTATTTAAGATAACTTTGTCAAGTCGTCACGCGGGGCTTCCGTCCATATCAGCAGACAGAAATCACTGTGCATCATCGTACACATGAAGTAGAGAGGTGTACATCGATGATATGTTTGTAGAGAGGAGTAGAAAACAAAACACACGGTATGTAACAATTGATTTATCCTATTTCTTTTTAAGTTGTGTACACAGTAATGAATACATTAGGAAAATAATACATTTTGTGAATGCGGGAGGTTGTTTTAGTGTACTGCGGCATATATAAATAATCCAAAACTTGCTTTGTTCATCGACCCTATCGAAAAAGTTTATGCGATAGAGATGTTTTACATATAAATTTGACAAAAATATATAAAATTTTAATAAAATTCACTGGTATTCATAAATTGACTCCTGCAGAAAGGAACCCATGCCTGGGAAATTGTTTCAGGTTGTTTTCTAGAGCGGTATGATTTTTTTTTCCTTTCGTAGCTTGTGTACCGTTTGTATCATAAATTGCTGCTTCGCTGTACCGTTTGTAGTTTCGGTTGATGAAACGCTTGTAGATTTACATAAGTAAACAGCAAAACATTTCTGACACACAAAAGCAGCTCTTCACGTAAAACATATTTTTTCTGCATCACTTACAGGTTATGTTCCATATTATTGTACATGTATGAGCTTCCCTCGAAAAAGGCTTTTTAGTTTCCGGCACTTTTGAAAAAAGACAACAACTCAGTCTGATGAATCATTGAGTGCCAGGTTTGCACTACGAAATAATATGATTGGTATCGTTGCAAAATATGTCCACGAAATAATATAATACCAAATAACATCAGTTAAAACAGCAAAAGTGTGGTGTTCCAGATCGGAAACTGGTCAGCTGACAACAATGAACGACAGATATTTGTTGTAATCGTCAATATTATTCTAACTGTTCTGTCACACAAGGGAACATTTCTGTTATCCATATGACATCAAACTTTTTTTTCAACATCTGTATCCACTGGGTCGCAGTAATCAGATGAGTCAGGAGCAGTATTTTCATTGTTAAATAATCGCTACTAGCTTATGAACTTAATTGGATCTAATAAAAGTTTTCTAAACATTCACTCTGTGCGTTCCTTGTCGCGTAGGCATCAATGATCTACAGTTGCCTGTGCCTACTTGCATGTTAAAGACTTTACCGTAATTAGAAAAACATAATTACAAGCAATACCTTATACTCACATTTAATCAACGCTTCTTTTCTATGTAACAGTAATTTCCATTCTATATATATGCTCCTTCTCGCACTCTTTCACTCTCATTTGATGTGACAATTGAGAGTAACCAATTGCTAGATCTATCCTTTGTTACCCAATTATATTTTATTATCATCTTTATTTTCTATACGCTTCTGACCATGTCTGTTTGAGCTCTGAGTAATTGCTCCGCCGAAATGTACCGATTGTAGTATTTGACTAATGGAATCATTCCAGTTTAGCGCTAATAACGGATCTGTGTTATAACAGGACTTTAAATACTCTCGACAAGACATAGGCGAGCTTCAGTTACTGAAGTCTTTGCTGCGATGTTCATATAATATATAACTATAACAGTATTGTGGTCATTTGAGTCAGGAATATTTACAAGTGGGCAGTTATCACAGTGTAAAACAAAGTTTTCAATCATACCCTGGAGGAGTGTAATCTAAAAAATCGGACAGATTATTGGTCTACATTGATTGAATATGTTTCTCCCCTCTGTTTAGAACATATTTCTGATGTTATTCTGAAAAGAAAGTTGTTTTGCCTCCACTCAATCTTTTCAGAATGATGATTTCTTTTCATGGTGTGGTTGATAATGTCATAAATTATATCCTCCTTTTCACAGTTCTAAAAATATACATAATGAAAATATAAGTTCTCATCCCTTTGAGACCTGGAAATGAAGGATACGGATGATATAGATGATTTACTTTATTCCGTAAAAAATACTACCAATGGTACACATGATATCCAGACCGATGTTTTACAGACTGAAAAAACAAACTTGAAAAGCATATTGGTAGAATTCACACTGTGTTAGGTAAATATGATCCTTAGTAAAGACATTTTTCGTGTAAGTGAATCAGAATGTAACATGTATTTTTTAAGATATGATCAAAATGTGTGAACATATTCCACTCAAAATAAACCTCCAGGCTGAGCAACGCGAAAATACAATGATAAACGTATATATAATAACCGACTAGCAATGTTGTTCTTTATCGTATATGCAAAGTAAAATCATTCATTAATTATTGATAATTATCTGTCCTTGATGTTATTTTCAAATAAAGCTGAACATGTAGCTACTTACTTAGATTATCGTGAGAGTGTATTTCCACAATTTGCACGTGCGAGTGAACCTCTGACTTGCGCACGTGGCGCTCCGGTCATTTGAAAGTTTCATACGTAGATATTTGCAGCTCAATTGGACGTACGTGGAGGTATTGAAACTTTGTTTTGCTTGTTCGTGAGGTAAGTTTTATTATGATAATAACGAACAACAACTACTACTTAAAAACTTTTCATGAAAAAAATATAGTCACAGGTGACGATAACAGGATTCAGCGCAGAATGGTTTGATTATTTTAAATGTAATAAATTAAAACATTGTTATTGCACATCTTTTAATTTAATTTGCAAGGTTCTAACATGTTCCGAGGATTATTGATACCAAATATGTACTTGTCATATCAAAGAATTGTAAAGAAAATCAAAATGGCGGCTAAACCATGAGAGCTACGACTTCGTCATGATATACTTATTTGCTCGTATTATTATTGCGCATCTTTTGAGAAAGTTTTGAGTCTCTACATGTATGTGGAGTTTGATGATTTTCCCCATGTTAAAGTTTTTCTTTATTATGACCGGAAATGACTCTTCGCGAGCGTTTTTATTATTGATTCATAAAGACCATAGTCCTGTCTTTCTCTCCTGAAAAAATATTTCAATTCGGTGGGTAGGTTTTTGAATTATCTCCCCTGAAAGTTTGCGATAATAAAAAATTGTCTGACTTTGGAAGGTCACTGTGAAAAAAGTATTGGGAGTTCGCTGATGCATTGGACTATCGTTTAATCACCAATCCTTTAGCTGCACATATATGCAAGTTTGAGCTCTTAGATGCTAGTATCTTCAGAGGAGAAGATTGTCAAAGGTGCATGGAGTGGGACAATGAAAAATAATTGTCTAAAATCAAAATGGCGGCAAAACCACGTGACTTACGAATTCGTCATGATTTACTTGTTTGTTCGCATGGTTATTGCACATCTTTCTGAAAAAAGTTTCAAGTCTCTAGCTGCCTTTTGGAAAATTTTCCCATGTTAAAAATCGAAATTTAGATTCGAACTGGACCTTTAATGGCTGGATTGATTGGGCCAAAAAGCTTCGCACTGCTATTCCACATTAAGTGCTAACAGCATGTTAAATCTAGTTGCATTTTCTTCAGCCGTTTTGGTTGAAGCGTGTACACAAAATTCGTGAAACAATAATAAACACGCCGATATAAATACATGTGGCTGAATCCTCAAATATACGTTCATCTATCTCACGCCGTCTCGATAATTAGCGGGAATATGGACACGTGATTGTCAGTTTTATCCTTCACTTGCAAATTGATTACTGACATTGCTTAAATAAGTAACATTTACATTATTACTGAGTATTTAATAGATTTGGTTTCAAACAGTACAATATTTTTACATCACTGTGAACATAAACTTCTATTGAAATGGTGTAATACTAATAATAGGTTACTGTACATACAATGACTTGCATGCTACAGACAATATAATTTTCATAAAGCTTTTTTTTTTAAACAGGTTGAGGGAAGTATTGTCTAGTCAACATTTATCTATGATGAATGAAGTTGATAAGAACGCTGGAGCTCGAGAAGAATCGTGTAAAAACTTCTGAACGTAAACATTGATATCACCAACATACTTAATGACTTCTCCAAGCTGATCAAACTGTAAACACCATATTGATGAAATAAACTGTTTAGTTATGTTCTTCTTTTAATACAACCATTTGATGAGGTAATGAAACTACCATATTTCCTTAATTACACGCCTGCCTTGAATAGACGCCTGCCTTGAATAGACGCCTGCCTCGAATAGACGCCATTGCACAGGGCTTTCTTGAAATAACAGCCTGCCTTAATTAAACGCCGGGTAAACCGAATTTTACTTTTGTTATTGCTGACCCCTACTGTAGTCTCTACGAGCCATATTGCGAAATAGACTGCCTCAAATAGAACCCTATGGTGTAGACCGGTTGAAAATAATGGACGTAGTGTAATTTAGGAAATACGGTATGTAAAAATCGGGATAGTATAAAAAGTTGTCCCGGTCGAGGTCAACTGAAATTCACGTTGGTTATACCACGGCTCAAATAATAACAGCTGTCGTCTAATATTTAATAAAGTATGATTTGTTTTGGATATTGGGAATAAACATTAATTCAGTCAACTTTTTATACATTTACATCACAATTTACTTTCAATGATAAAATTAAATATAAGTTCTAAAATAAAAGAGTACAATAAGCAAATGTATCATCAAATCGTAACAACATGAGGGTTGTCAATTACAACTACTAGGCCTGAAGATGGTTGTAGAATATACCAAAAACGTATCTTTACAATCTCACACATCTTTACACATGTTAGTCGTTTGCAACTGCCTGTTAGTAGAATCAGTTTTTAAACGTGTAGGGCATTTACTAGAGCCATCTTTTTCAGAAGGGATTTTAACTGTTACACAAGTACACAAACAAGTATATAAAACAAGGTATACTCACGTGGAAAATAAACGCCCACACAAGAACAGAAAGATTTTCTGGATAACAACTTCTTTAATGTGAAAATACACGACGTTAGAGACATGTCTAGTTAAGAAGTACTCACAAGTTCATACATCCGAGTATGATACTTTTATTTTTATGTCAGTTCAAATACACTTTGGGTGGTAAAATCGCAATGGTTTTATAGTTATAAAGTTATCAAATGTAGAATAAGCCCCCTTTGACTCTCTCCTATCTCGTCTAGTTGAGGAGATTCGAAAACGACGATTTCTTAAAATGTGTTTCTCAGAAACATGAACAGATATATTTTTGAAATTTCAAATTTAGTTCAGTTGGACATGAGGAAACTGTTTCAGTCTCTCTTTTTGTATCGCACTCGGATTGAAATATCTCTTATTTTGTATGGCGGCGTTTCTTTTGCTCGTTATTTTATAAAACATATGAATATTCCATAATTTAACAAAATGTAACAATCATCATATTGATAATGAAACTTACACAAACTTTACACATCTGGTTAATATGCTCGACTTTGTAGAGTAGTCATCCTGACACATTTGGGTATATTATCTCTAAATTTTGCCTAAAACGATAATTATATTTTCCCTTGGACCTCTTATATAAAGGTATTCCTTGCAGTTATGTCAGTTAAAACATATTAATGTTATGATTTCAAGGCACATAATCAAACATTTCGATTGATTGATTCAGATTAGGATGGGACAACCATATACGGTATCACGGTTCCTTGTTACTCCAATCACGCCGTAGCATTACGTGACTAAACTGTACGCCTAAAAAGTGTCTTGAGCGGAAGTTTCGTCTTGAGTTTTGGCAAATTTTTCTACCAGTGGACCGCACATCATATTGATTTTTTCTCACTAAATTAAGTGGTTGCATCATAATGGAATAAGGTATGCTAGAGTGTCCTTGTCCACAAAACATTTAATGTTATAGCCTGTAATGTTTCCTTTGTCTAAATAGCGCTATTTATCAAGCCTCTCACAACTTATGTTCACGTTTGACCATCGATCACAATGCATTTTGAAGTAAAAAATAGTTTTGACAATGTATACTTCAAGATTAGCATATACTGAAGACACTGACCAAGTTGCATCAAGATAACCCACGTAATAATTGCACAATCTGTGATGGAATGGAAAATATCCATTTCTATGTCTGTACGATGTCAACAACAGTTTTGTGCGGTGTCTGTCAAAAACATCCAATAAGTTTTCAATTTGTTTGAAAGTGTTGCGTGATTTTTGTTTCATGTTCAAATAAAGATATATATTCATAATTCGGATAGATTGTCTCATATTTTATTACATCTGTAACCTATGTGGGGTGGATGTAAGTGGTATTTCAGTCGATGTTGAAACAACCCCTATCATGCCTGTGACTGCTCTCTGCTCTCTGAAAATCTTAAGTACCGGTAACCTCGAGGGGTACGTTTTGCAGAAATGATTATGACTTCATTTAAGAAAATAACACTACCACTTCAATCGGAAATAGTTTTAAATTAGCTTTTTAAATGTACCTCACGAAAACAGTCGGCAAACGTTTCAATTAGCCAATCACGCCTTGCCACGCTTTAGGCACCTGGGCAACCCAAGCGTTGCGTCTCGCTAGTGTTATTGTTTACATTATTGAATCGAAGGAGTCACGTATTTTCACTGATTGTGTCTGTCACAACAATTAATAAGTTCTGTCAATAGTTAAACAAAGTCGAGACACATAACGTCATTAAGTTCATTAGTTTTTCTTGTTACGAACATGTGTTTTTGAAGGCTAATCTAAGGACAATCTAAGATAATGCCAAGGAAATGTATTTAGATTTTCGCGATCTCGCATTGAGATATCTAACAAATACTACGGATAGACTTAATTTATCTGTATTGCATCTTATTGAGCACTGTAAGAAACTAATACAACACACTTTACATATATAATAATGTTAGCAGTTCCCGGTACATGTGCCTTTTTCAAGGTAAATACTGGTAGCTTAATTTCGTTTGGTGTCCAGTCATAAATGGCTTCTTCGATTTCCAAAATTGAAATGAAATGGAGAACTTTTGTTCAGCAGCTGTATGTCTTTTACAAAATCCATGCACGCTCCAAAAAAATAAACCTACAGCTGTTTGTTTAACTATGCAAGAGTTACTACGTAAAATCATCATTTTTGGAAAAATTCAATTTGGCACTATTTCTTAACAGAACACATTATGGATAATATTTTTGGACAAAATGTAGAGAAGTCATCTTTACACTACAAATACAAGGGACAGATATGCAACATGCCAGAAACAATTTTGGCGTACAACAAAAGAAACAAGGGGTCAACATTTGAAAATTTAGATTTCATTGTTTCTGCAATAAAATATTAGTTAAACATAATGTAGATAATAATTTAGAGAATCAACAAAAACATGCAAAAAAACCTGACCTGTTTGCAACCATAACAGTGTAAGTTCAATGTTGACCCATGAAATCGGCATGTAACTACTGCCAAAGTAAACCTGTAAATATATCTACAAACACAAATTTATTCAATTTCCTCCAACAATGACGTTTTTATCGACCAATTTACACAATCACATGCAAAAATAAACTTACTGTTACTGTTTGAAATGCCTTTGAAAATTATTTTCACCGGACCAAGTCACCGCAAGTGGAAAATTCACGAAGAAAAATGCCTAACATACAGACCTAAAATGAGCGATTAAAAATGGAAATGAGGTCCAAAAATTTCAAAATTACTATCGTTTAAGCACCCTTTTCATCGAAAACGGACGCTGTAAAAACAATATTTTGACTTTGAAACGAATTATTGGCAGAAAACGTCTCTCACTGCCGATGTAACAGTTGACTTTATCATCATTCAGATTTTGGTTACTCGAAGTAAAGGCGGGTAACTCTGCACGACCTTAAGTGTAAAGTGGTGTATGATCTAGCACGGCCGGCTTGTTACTGTCGTTATTTCGGTGTTTTATATTGTTTACAAAGTATTTTTCCAAAAACTTTTCTCCTCCGAGAGGAACATCCAAACATTGTCTTTTAATTGAGGAAACGAATGTAGAAGGATTTGCTCCTTCGCTATGAATACATAAAGGAATATCACCCATCACAACACATAATATCACTATCATCCATAGTTCTATTCTGACTATGACGTCACCAGCCTACTTCGGGCATGCGCAGTAGAGCTAGTCCCGCGCACCCGTTTTAGGGTCTTCTCGCGGTTGAGTTCTTCAGCAGTCCAATATTTACACACTTTGAACATTAATATCCCGTTAATGAGAGGACCCATCAACACGAAAATTTCAGTACTTACATTTGAAAATAGTGTCTGTATGAATACATTGATTAAAATAGAATACAGAATGAGGTTCCAGGTTCTTTAATGATTTTGTCAGGTTGCCAAAAGTTGGGTATATCTCCTTCCTGTATTTCCCACTTTTTAAATCAAGTTTGGTAATTGACAAGTTTTTTTCCGTGAAAAGCAACAAGGTGCTCTAAAATGCTTAAAAATTATGGGGGGAAACAGCACCGTAACGGTCCATTTTCTCTTAAATTACCCAAAAACACTACTGCAGACACTGTGGTATGTACTGTCAAGACACCGTACTGTAAGCCAGCTTCCACATCAAGACAGGGTATCTATATATCTAGCAACTTATTCGTCCAAACGTGCTGGAATTTGCTCCAGTTCAAGTCAGAATAGTTATCAGTGGATTAACTAACAGATTTCAAATGATTTTCTAACATAGACAGTTTGAGTTGAGTTTAATTACTCAACGTTTGCTGCCAACCGTGAAACGACGGCATGTAATAGAGATGCGACTCAAAGTATTTAGTTCTGCACAATGACAACATTATGTAGCCATTCCTGATCATTTTGAAACATTGTGTGACATATTAGAACCTGGTGTTTGCAGTTTCTAACATTTTGTACGTGATTTGTCTGTTCCATTACTGGTCATTCTCACACCGTACGGAACTTCCGCTCAAGACACTTTTTAGGCGTACAATTTAGTCACGCGAACTACGGGGTGCCAATGCTTAAGCGAAATTCCAGCCAGGACCACCTCCCTTCGCTTTGCGAGTAAGCGACTTCCGGTTTCCAAAGCCTTTATCATTCGGAACACGGCCGAACACCTCGGCACTCTCCGTTACCCTCTGGTGGCTTTCGTAGTTTCGAATGAGCCTTTACATTACGTGATATATATTTTGGTCACAATATGTGAGAAAAACATTTAGATAAAAAAAATTGCTACGAAAATGCCCAATTTGTGCAGTTGTACTTCTCCTGGGTGATTACGAACTGCAAAATTGCGTTGACAATGGAACTACAAGCTACAACTGTCACTGTCGGATGAAAACACCGACTAAAATCAGAATTGTCGGAGAATATTGAAATTATTAGTCGGATTCAATTCACAATCGCTGACTGTGTGTATATTAACATGTTTAGAAAATAGAATTGAACGACACTATGCTGAAGTCACTTGTAATCAAGATAAAAATATAAGGCCTAAACATAAAAATTCGAGAAGATAACCTAGCGTTGTTATACAATTAAAAATATTTTTCAACCGATTGTCCTAAATTCAATTATTGTGTCAACTCATGGTATATAGATATCTTGCACTACCGCAGCTTGAAATTATTTCAATATAACATTGGATAATGTGCCGACTCGTAGATTATGTAGGCCAATATATTTTTATATGTTGATCAAATTAGGCCTACTATCATTTTCTAGATAAATAGAGAACTAAATATTATGCGACTGTAGCCAAGATGATTCCTCACAAACTTGATAAATGTGAATAGGGACAGGAATGTTTCAAGAAAACATAATTATTATATAAGTGTCGCCGTTTTGCCATAATATCTCATATTCTTTTAGTGCAGTATAAAAATATTCATGATCGTGACAGTGAAGGAAAATTTGTAATCTAACATCTTATTATTATGTTTATAATTTTCAAATTCATTAATTTTTAGTATGGTTTTGGAAAACGGCTAAATAATTACTGGGTATTTTTACAGTAACGTCACTTCCCCATTGTCACTGTAAGCAGACCTAAAGCGCTAAAAAAATGACATATCTCAGGAATCGTTTAACTTTTAGTTCTATAACGTTGTATTCAAAATCAGAAATTTGGTACGTGTTGCGGAGTAGATAGTAGATTTCCTGTTTCCATGGCAATTTTCAGTAAAATATTTGAAAATTGAGATAATTAAAATTATCCATGCTTCACTGAAATAACATGGGAAACGGCGATTAATTCTTGCAACACTTTGGGCACATTGCTGTAACTGGCACGATTCTGTATATTGATCTGCTTCAGTATAGCCTTCTTATAAGACCGATATTAACTGGATTGTGTCGCTCAAAAGCTCAGTTCCGCTTTCCAACGCTAGGGGATTGTGCTTCTGCTCTCGACTTTAAGTGAAAAAGAACAGAAGTTAAGATCGGAAATCTGAAGGGAGTAACCTCTGAGGGAAGAGAAAGATATTCCAAGTTTTCATGCTAAAATTAAGCAGCCCCTGACTTTATTCAAGCGTTATGGTTCCTTTTTCAATCAACGTCGGCAATTTAAAATGATTGATAAAACGGACAAAAGAACTGTTTTGAAAGATTGTTATTTATTCAAGTTTCTTAACAGCCATTATGCTCGAGTGTTGATCAGATACTCATTGTGAAAGGATACCCCATTCACCACTGTGGTTATTTAGACAATAACTAACGGGTGACGGGGAATGACAGATTATCTTTCCCGAGTCATATCAATTACGTAATTGCCGAGCCTTGCGCGAGGCAATTACTTGATTGATATGACAGACAGACAGACAGACAGACAGACAGACAGAATATTTTATTAGTGTCTCACTCGTAGATACAAATTATAAGATTATTGTATATAATAATAAATAATAAAATATGCTACGACCAGTCGCTCAGCAACTTATGAGAGACAATATATCTTTAAAAATACAGAAATAAATGAAAAGAGCTAAAATATACAAATAGGTAAGAAAATATAAACACATAGACAACATGGAAATTCTAAAACATTAACCATATAAGATACCACGGCGTTTAATTAAAATATCCTGGCAGGTTTTGGAAACGGTAAAAATTAGGTCATGGGAACTAAAAATATAAATAAACATTTCTTCACAAGAAAGTGAACTAAAATGAGGTAAAGTTCTCCGGCATGAGTTAAAAAGCACTTCCCTAATAGAGGTGTAAGCGGGACAGTAAAATAAAACATGCATTTCGTCTTCCACTTGATCAGGACAGTTAAAACAATATCTTTCGCTGTGTGGTATGCTCTCATATCTACCCGTTTCAATTCTTAACGGGGCCACTCCACACCGAAATTTCGCCATAGCACTCCTGTGGTTACGAGAAAGTGGACATCGAACATAGTACTCTGTTTCATAATTTTCTTTAAAAAGTCTGTAATACCCCATTCACCACTGTGGTTATTTAGACAATAACTAACGAGTGACGGGGAATGACAGATTATCTTTCCCGAGTCATATCAATTACGTAATTGCCGAGCCTTGCGCGAGGCAATTACTTGATTGATATGACGAGGGAAAGATAATCTGTCATTCCCCGTCACGAGTTGGTTATTTTTTATCTTACCCATATCCGTTTTCATTCTAAAAATCCCTAAAAAGAAATCAGCTGTTCCTCTATAAGGAAACCCGTAGTTGGGGAATCCCCGTATCCCTACGCGTGTGATGGGACTAAATTTCCAGGAATTTCATCGCGTCACTACCTTTTTAAACAAATGCATTACGCGAGAACAAAAAGTTCCTTAGTATAATGTGTTATTCTTATCCTTAGATTATTGTTAGATTATGTATTCATGTAATTGTACATTAAATCGGTTTACTGAACCTAACTTCTTGCCTTTTTTACTCATAATTGCAATTAAAACGATATTTGTCGAACCATTTGAGGGGTACAGTCGGGTGTTCCATTTGAAGGCGAGACGTTACGTGTGACAGTCGCATCACATTGCGAGACAATCAACTTCGTCAAGATTGAAAATATAGGACTAGACAACGAACTACTCTTTCTTAATCTACAACAAATTTTTAAAATCAACTCAGACAGTGGTTTTATTTGACTGTCAACTTTTTAACAAGAAACACAAGGTGAAGAACACCGCGAACATTTGAATATTGTTCAGTGAAATCGACCGGAAGTCGTGCATGCAGTAGGCCTACTGCATGACAGGATATTTGTCAAAGTTAAGTATGCGGTATCTCGGCACATGCAGCTCACCTTGCTTACTTCTTACAACATAAACATTGAAGCTGTTCAGTTGCTGAACAATATTGACCACTCTTCCCAATATGCTTCCATCAACCTTTACGAGGTCATTCACTTTTATCGGCAATACGGATGACGCCATGTTTGTTTACATCGGCAACTCATTAGCAGACGAATTATCTTACCTTATTTAACAAAGTATTTTTTTGTTTTTCTAAAATATTATCAACAAGTGTGTAGATATAATAGAAACGTCTTTATCGCTAATAAAAAATAAATGTACATTTGGTTACGTTTTCCTTGTTCTCGTGTAGAAGAGAGTTTGAGTGTAAAAAAAATTGTGAATGAACTGAAAAGATGAATGAAGTAGTTCCGGCAACCAATGAAAAAGTTTATTTTCTGTAGCAGCCAATCAAAAGCCAGGAAAAGGTGTAACTCCCGTGTGACTTACAGAAAATATATTACCCTGTGTCTTTCTTCCCATATGGGTAAGATATATAATTCTTACCGTCCTTACTTGAAATTTATAAACTCACACAAATATAAATACGACACCTCGGCCCGCAAGTGCGGCTATTATTTAGCAAATATAGAAATCGGAGTAAGTATTGGTTTTAATTTGTCCTTGGAAGATATTAATTTTACACATAAGAATATCATAAAACGGAGATTCAGATCCAACATTCACGACAATATTTTTTAATAAGTTGGTTCGCACAGACGAAAAAGAAAGTACAAACGTGTATTGTCGTAATGTCCAAGGTTATGGCGTCATGTGTATGTTACGATAGCACAGGATAATAAAAAAAAACTATTTTAGCTGAATGTGGACGATATCCACTGCACGTTAACTATAAGACACGCGTTATATCGTATTGGATAGGGTTGCTCAGACAACCCGATTCCCGTAATTCAAATCGATGTTATCATATGCTAAAACGTTAAGATGTTTCTTGAGATGTAAACTGGACCTCAGCAGTGCGAGAGTTACTGTTCCAGTATGACTTGTCTTATGCTTGGTTTAATCATGATTTAGGCATAAGAAATTGTTCTTGAACATATTAAAGAAAAGATGTAAATATATTTATTATCAAGAGTGGTCAACGACTGTGACTTCTTCCAAATATTGAACACATATTCAACTTGATATAATGCCAAAAAGGTATATACGAGTATTACCTTCCTTTTATTTGACAAAATCCCGATGTGGTATTGCTGGTTTTACATTAGGTCAAGAGATGCAGATATCACCATTGCCATGTGTCCATTTTGTCCAAATAAGCTAGAAAATGAGTTTCATGTTCTACTAGAATGTCCATTATATACTGATTTACGAATCTAATACTTACCATGTTATTATAACAACAACCCGAATTTACCTAAATTCATTTGAATGCAAATTCAGCAAACCTCTTATTTCGTTTAGCCCTGTATTGTTAAAAAGTAATATCTTCACGTTAAAATGTAGACAATGTCAAGGCGCTCCGGATTGTATATTACTATGAATGCGAATGTACTGTTGGCCTCATGGCCATTCATACAAATAAAATCATCTGTCTATCTGAAAATCGAAAAATAATATGCATGCACAAAAAAAATACTATCATGTACTGGTTCTAAAATCTTATAAATGTTATTGAATAATAATTTTATTTTCAAGTGAAAATGTATATTCAGTCGGAATCAGTCCACAATTATTTTCCGGTTGTTGGTGCTCTATCTTGCAGGTATTTGCAGTGGAGTTTATATTCGATACACAATTTATGACATGTGGTTGTGCAGCCAATATTTTAGTTTCTTGATTCTGGACTTTACCTTTGTTTCTGGAAGCGATACTCAAACTGATTGAATTATTTAGTCGAGACAATAATATAGTCAATATATGAAGTAATAAATACGTCAAGAGAAAATAGCAGATTTAAATGTTTCTGCACTCAACGTACTTCAACAGTATCAAATAATAATTTACACTTACTCTAACACAAGCTATACGTTTTAATATTTTGTCAGCGTTCTGCTTTCCCATAATTTACACAAACGTAGTATAGCTTATCACCTGAGTAAAATACATCATTTGATACAGTTTCTAACCAAAAAGCAATTATTTGTCATGGCAGAACGTCGAATAATAATAGGAACTCTCCGCCACAAGATGACATGCTATCATAATCGGAATACCTATCTCCAAATCCTTTTGTAAGTAACTTTCTTTGAAATATTTGAGCATATGATTTTCTTGATTGATATGATTAAATATTTAACGATTTCAATAGCATGAAACTGTAAAAAAAAATATCCATCCCCATTTATATTTCGACAGTTTCATTCTTCAATCTTTTTAGTAATCGTATTCAACGCAATGTTTTAATTTTTAAAATATTACCGACTTTCAAATGTTAATACAAAGAAAAAACTAATATAAGTAAAACTGCTTCAAAACTAAGTAACAGTTGTGATAAAATATTTCAGTGACGAAAATAATCGTAGTCAAAACAATGTAGGTCTATCTGAACGGTCGGATATGTACTGTACTTTGCAACAGAATTCTTCAAATCAGTAAAAGCTTAGGGATTTATGTTTTATTTAACGAAAAAAACTGTTTAAAGGGGCAGTAGCACGTTTTTTTCGGTGTAATAAGTCGATGAAATGTATTTGAAAAATGATTTCACCAATCGTAAAACAGCCTTCTATCTTCGGAAAATCAAGTTAAAAATGAGTGTACATGTCTCAGTAAAGCCATGGGAATAGTTGTTGTCATTTCAAATAATAAAATGTGTTCACAATAAAATGGCCGCCATGCAATTCTTGCTTTATACGCAGTACCGTTATTACTACTACGGATAATTAGTTTGTGCAATAAGATGTTTTACCCACTAAAGTAAATTTAAATGGTACAAACTATCATTATAACTAGGAAATTTGAAAAAATAAATCTGGCAAAAAACGTGCTACTGCCCCTTTAAAATAATAGTTAATACGTCATTATTTAAAAATAAGGGATATCAACATGATATAGACATGGCATGTCGCCGTCGTTCTAGCCGTTAATTAGGCTAATATTATTGAACACAAAATAAAATTTAGTTCTTGAATGGCATCATAAGACATGTCTCCATATTTAAAATCGGTAAAAAAAATCTTAACTATTTAATATACTTTTAAATTAAAGACAGAAGAAGAAGAAGATGAAAAATAATTTATTCAGGTGTCTAGCGATACATGTACATATTCACACAATCATCACACATGGCTCAATCGCCCGGCCATTTTGGGCCTATTAGACACAAAATGTCATACAATGTTAAAAGCACTAGAAGTGCTAAAATATATATTTATAAAAGACTGGTATATACATTTTTAGTCTACGTTTAAACATGTTGGTGATGAGTACAGCTACGGAATTAGATAGATCGTCGCACTGCATAATAAATGTACATTGGTCTGGAAATGACAAATTACTGATATTAGGATGTTTGGAGGAGACACGATAAAAAAAAGTGGGTTCTCAGATCAGAATATAAATTACAATCTATTAGAAAGTGTGTCTCGTCTTCAATCTTAGAGGATTGACAATATCTACATATACGTTGCTCTAAGGGAGTTTTGGGCTTCTTAAACCGGCCAAGTTCGACCTCTAAGGGGAGTGTGCCACATCTAAACTTTGCTAAGTAACTTCTATGAGCCATGTCATGTACTGATGTTACGAAAGAAGATGTATCAAAATAAGTCTTAAAAAGACCAGCTGATTTAGCAATAGCTTTAGCTGTATACTGCAAATCTAAATGTTCCTGAAGCCAAATTCCCAAGTATGTGTAGGAATTAGTTACCTCTATATTTTCATTGCCACAAGTAAAGCTAAAAGATGACTGTACAGAGGAAATGTTACGATAATGGACTATCTTGTTTTTTTGGCTGTTAATTTGAAGGCGCCATTTCTTACACCACTCACTGACACAATCAAGCATACATTGAAGTGATGCTTCATTGGGGGGCATCAAAGCAACATCATCTGCATACAATAGGAGACTGGTCATGGTGGTATCTACCTCTATCCCACAGTTAAGTGTATTAACCTCATGAACTAAATCATTAATAAAAAAAGAGAAAGGTGTTGGTGACAAAACGCAGCCCTGCTTAACTCCGCTATTTACCGCGAAACTACATTCAGCAGTTTAGATGCACCATTTTTCTTAAAACATTCAACACTGTAAGCACTTGAGCCTATGTGTGCCAATGTTTGTCTTTATGAATGAATCAATTTAAGTCAAACTTTGAGAAAACATATAGTAACATACGTCAATGAACCGAATGTTCATGTTAAGGTTACAAATGTGTCATGTTGAATTATGGATTTGTCAGATGTCTTGAGACGTTTAATTATATTAAGTGAAAAGTTGGTTCCAAAATTCATCAGCATCTCGTCTTTCCTTTTTTTTACGTTTCGCAAACTTATCTCCGTTGTCTTCAGCATATGTGTGCATCTTTTCGGTAGGTCATTATTTTTAAGGAATGGAGAGTTACTCGGACATTACCCTCTACGTAACATACGTCGATGAACCGAATGTACTGCTTGTTACAAATGTTACATGAGCAATTAGGGATTTGTCAGATTTCTTGAAATGTTTAATTAAGTGATAAGTTGGTCCCAATATTCACCAACAGCTCGTCTTAGTTTATTTTTACGTTCAACAAACATATATGGGTTGTCTTCAGCATCTTTGTGCTTCTTTTCGGTAGGTCTTGCAATTTTACATACTTCACTACGTTTGTCACTCATTTTGTTAATGTAATCTTCGAGTTTCTCTGGAGTTAACCCGTCTTCAATACGCGTAGCTAGAAATCCACGAATTTGTATATCAATGTTTTGCCAACCCGCCCCTGCTTCGTTATAAGAACTTTGTTTTTTCTCCAGGAGCGGTAATAAATATTGGGGGCATACTTTAAAGAAGGACAACATACCTGCCACAATTGACAATATAGCTATGCATAGATAATATATCCATGGATTGGAAACCATGCCAATCCACCAATTGACTATATTCAGTGCAACACCAGCTGTTATACCAAGTGCTAGAGTAAGTAACCAAGTATAGTAATATAACTTGGTGTCATGCTCGTCAGAAAGTTTGTAGCTCATATAGGCAGCTCTATTACTTCTGAAAACGAGTTCCTTCAATATCCGGACACCCTTATCAATTGCTTCTTCTCTGGTTCGAGGTAGAATCGTTGTTCTGTGGTCTTGTTTCTAAAGTTAAAACATGTATCACAAGAATGATATAATTTATTTCTTATTACAGAGGCATGATATTTTTTCAAAAATATAAAATGCAGGTTCAATATCTCAGGAATCATTTTATATTCAAATTAATCTAAATTGATATTCCACTGTTATGCATACATTTTATTATACAGAATCTGTCATCGAAATATTTTAATAGCGTTAGTTAGTTCAAGAGAGTTGTGCTTGTAAGTACCACATTATGTTAGTCTCCCTTCGTTGTTATAATTGGCATATGACGTCTAACACTCGAGCTCACCTGTGCTCGTTTCGACGTGCAAGCTGGGTTCCGGCAGTTTGTACAGCCCTTCATCTTACAGCGACATTTCTCACAGCGTCCTGTGCGTATACAAGAACAGCACACCTGTAGACAGAAGGTATACACAGTAAAAAAAGTTAAGCACCCCGAAATTAAAAGTTGTGTACCATTTTGGATTTTATGATCATGTTATTCAATTCGATAGACAGGCCAAATATGGTATTCTGGATGGGAACTGGTGTGGTTTCTGTTATGGAACTGTTCTCACGAACGGAGCTATTGACATGCATATCATGCAACCCATGATTTCAGCAAAATGCAGTTTCACCCTTCGACTTACCATGGCTAAATAAACGCCTTTTACGGCTTCATTGTCAGTTCAATACACAAAATTCATGAACAATGCCACGAAGGAGATTGTCCGAGGCTACGAGATGGCAAATTATTGGACAGCATTTAGCAGGTTTCTCGTACAAGGAAATTGGGAGAAATACTGGTTACCACTATTCGGTCATCAGTCGTTAAATGAGGAAACATGCCCAAACTAACCATGTTCTCGATCGACCACGTTCCGGAAGGCCCCGAGCTACCACATTGCAAGAGGACATGAACCTATTGCGTCATCAACGACGTCAGCCGTTTGCGTCAAGTACCGTCTTGAAACAAGCCTGGCTACCCTATAGATTTTTTACTGTGTTTATATTTTAGGTCAGCCCACATGTATCAAGGAAAAGGTATATTATCACTGCATTCTTAATGATTACTTTGTAACATGGTAAATTAAGTCATGTAGTCCATTCATATGCAAACGAGTTTATGTCCGTTAACTAAATACGAATTTGAAGAAGGTTTTATCTGTTTTAATGAACGCTAAACATGACTGCGATGTCTTCTGCTCCAAGAAAAAGATTAAACGCCGAGGGCTTTAGCCGAAGAAGACCTAAAGCCCAAGAAGACCGAGGAGTGTTTTCTCCAATTTATAAAGTGTTAAGTGTGTATCAGTAAAAACACTAGGATGAAATTTTTTTCTGTTTTGATTAATATTTTCGCTTTTTGACAAATATTTTTCCCAGACAGTACAAAACGTACAAAGGTACAAATGATCTTTCTAGAAATCGTTGGTTAAAGTTTTTTGGGTTTTTTTAATTTTTTTATGTAAATGTCAATATTAATTGAACTATTTTAAGAAGGAAGAAAGTCTAGGTGGCGAGTGAAGTGAAAAATGTATGGTTGGTTAAAGTTGGTATTATTTTGTTCTTGATGTAGCCCGAATCTGATAGCCATGGCATACTATCCTTTTTATCCGGTTCAAAAACAAATAATCCCATTTGTTATTTTTACTTTTAAGTCTGTTGATCCATTTAAGCTTCTGTGATGTTATTATTTCTCATATATTTATATGTCATATTGATCTGTCAGAATGTAAATAAACTAACCTGTGTCGGCATTGTCCGTTCCCAGTGGTTGTGTTTGATGAAGTTCTTGGTATTGACAGATGTTTTGTATTTCCGACCCTGAAAAACAAATATCATTTTTACATTTAGGATCAGTCCTTTCTAATTCTGTTATGTTTCTGTTTCAGTTTCAGTGTACGATGTCCAAAACTTGAAATATTTGTAATTGAAAAACATACATATGATAAATTCAATTGAGATGCACAGTTTCTTTTGGTATTGGGTGTATTTAGTGACTTATTCACTGAAATAAAAATCCACCAGATCGCAAAAGTTATTAAAATGTGAGGGAAATGTGTCCTAAGTTACATCAGAACGCATTTGTCACATTATAAGATTTATACAACCATTGTAAATTTTGTAATCGATATTTGTCAACAGAAACACTGAATCTCTTATTTATAGAGTTTGTTAGTTGTTTTCAAGGGTTATGGTGATTCAAAAATATTATTTAATCTTTCACCATAAGTACAACATAGAAAATATTGATTTTTTTTTTTGTCTCTCACAATTTTGTGTTATAATCAGGTTTCATTAATGAAACTCATTTAGAAGAGTTCCGCTGCTTTTTATAACTTCACAGACCCGATTTTTAGACTGTTTAATTATGTTTACCACTAACCATTTTGTATTTCACCTTATGATGTAAAATGGTAAAATATTTTAATTTATTCCGATCCGTCGGTCTAATAGTTTAACTCCTGCGCACTGTCCTGGCTTGCACTTTTTCATACTTTTCGCAAAATAATTCCCAATGGTTAGAAAGATGTAAACCAGAGGTTTACTTTTCTGTATAAAATGCGTTTTAAGCATGTGAAAGTGCTACAACTCACTTTAGCTCGTCGTCTTCCGACTGCAATGTATGTATTGTCCTAGTCCTAACACATCGCAATGTACTTTTTAACTTAAAACTATTCTGCAATAGGTGTAAAGGTCAACAGAAATATTGAACTCACCCTGAAGACCAGTGTACATGTCAATTGTAGATAACTTTGAAACGCCCTGTCGTCTGTGTAATTCAGTAAAAACACACTGATAATCAACCTAAGGAACATGCGTATTGACGTCCCCCGTTGAGGCAGTAAGATAACATGCATAAAGTGAATGTCCTTTAACAACATCAATATAATCATTCAACTAATCAAAATAGTTCCGTGTGCACTTAACATTGTTTTCATACTGACATACCACCAAATGCACCACTAAGTCCATGAATCCATAAGAATTGGTAAATTTGAGGATTCGTATTTGAATCGTATTTAGTTCCTGAAGTACTTATCTGATTCGCATGTATCAGTAATCTGGTCCTGCAATTCTTGCAATTCTCGAGCAGTCGAGATTTAGTAACTAATGCCCCTATTTCACTAGAAGCCGAAGTGTCACGAATCATCATGAAAGAGAACATGTTTACATTCGTGAACATTCGTAAACAATTCGTAATTAAATCTTGGAATTAGTAATGATTCGTAGTTGATTCGGCAACATTCCTCCAATACGTGGAATTCGTGAACACATTTTGATTTGTTCAAAAACTATTCGTAACTAATTCGTGTCGTTCGTAACAAGTTTGTTAACAGGTCTTGGAAATTCATAGTTGATAATTTTGATGGTTTCAGCCGGAATTACTTGCGAATCATCTACGAATCATTTACGAATGTCCCGAATTAAGGACGAACATACCTAGTGTATTCGCAACTGTTTCTTAATCATTTCGCAAAATTCGTACATAATTCGTAAACAATTCGTAAATAATTCGTATCTGTTTCGTAGGGTTTCAGGATGAAAATCTACGAATTTTCGTACAAGTGAAATTGCTGTTCACGAAATTTGCCGAATGTTTACGAATTTATACACTCACCTATTCGTGGTTATTCGTGATAATTCGGCTCGTAGTAAAATAGGGGCATACAACTTTGAACTGTTCAAAGCTTCGGTCACGAATTTCTGATTGAAATAATTCATATCAAATTCGTAGTTCCTGCGTGGGAATCGTATATGAATCCTAATAGTTTCGGAGACATCGTAACTGAATCTTAATCGCATTCGTAGATATTCCTTCGGGAACCCGGGAATTCGTGGCTTGACCGCGAATTTGGTACGAATCCTTTACTAACCCTAGGAATATGTAATGAAATGAGAACTGGTTTGGATTCCCATCATTATCTTACATCAAGTTTCTTCCTGGGAAGATTCAGCCCAGTCGATTTTGTTTACCATAACATTGTTCTTCAATTTTTAAGTATTAATTTACGGTGGCGGATCATGTCATTTTAATGACAACTGCTTGTTCTATTGTTGAGGGCTTCAAGCTTCTTGAAGACCTTATTGTTATTGTTCAGATTTTTATTAAGGGCTTCAAGCTTCTTGAATTCTTGATTCAAGTTATTCTAACAATTTGAATCATCACTGGGGTCACTTTTCACAAGTTTGTTCTTATATTAAAACCTATTTCTGATGTCAAACTTTGATCAAAGGATTAACATGGCCTTAACATATATCTCATGATTTTGACCGTTGACCTTCAAGGTTACACCATCAATGATTACTTTTCATTGTGTATAAGAATTATGCAATGACTCAAAGTGTTAATAGTTAACATAAGGCATATTCATAATAGCATGCTTAAGTTGTGACGCTGTTACCTTAAACTTTGACAGATTTTAGCAAAAACGTTTTCAAGTCTTGGTCTTTCGCCATAGTTGATATATACCAAATAAGAACCTGACAGCACAAAAAATGTTTGAAGTTATCGTGTTTACAAGGATTGATGAAGTGATTTCAGAACTCATTACCTTGACCTTTGACTTTGAATGTGAACATGTCAAAATCATTCACCAGGTTTATAAAAAAGAAGCTATGTATATGAGGTGTTTATACCTTCTTGGAAAAAAAGTTATTTAGTTATTTCAGAACTGGTCAGCATGACCATATCTCGTGACCCTGACCTTTGCTCTTTAAGGTCACACAGTCAATGATCACTTTTCATTGTGTATAGCAATCATGTAATGATTCAAAGTGTTAATAGTTGAAATAAGGCATGTTCGCAAATGCATGCTTAAGTTGTGACCTCGCTGTGACGTTGACCTTTGACAGATTTTAGCGAAAACCTTTTTAAATCTCGGTCTTTCTCCATAGTTGATATATACCAAGTAAGGGCCTGATAGCACAACAATTTTTGAAGTTATCATGTTTACAAGGATTTTTATAGCGATTTCAGAACTCATGACCTTGATCTATGACCTTGAATGTGAGCATGTCAAAATGATTCTCCAGATGTATAAGAAAGAAGCCATGTATATGAGGTGTTGATACCTTCTTGGAAAAAAGATATTTAGTGATTTCAGAACTGATGGCCTTGCTATCTCGTGATCTTGACCTTTACAATTCAAGATCACACAATGAGTGATCACTTTTCACTGTGTATCACAAACATGTAATGATTTAAAGTGTTAATAGTTGAAATTATACATTTTCGCAAAAGCATGCTTAAGTTGTGACCTCGCTTTGACCTTGACCTTTGACGGGTGTTAGCGAAAACCTTTTCAAATCTTGGCCTTTCTCCATAGTTGATAGCACAAATATTTTTCAAGTTATCATGTTTACAAGGATTTTTTTTAGAGATTTTAGAACTCGTGACCTTGACCTTTGACCTTGAATGTGAACATGTCAAAAACATTCCCCAGGGGTATAAGTAAGAAGTTATGTATATGAGTTCTCAAAACCTAGGAAAAAAGTTATAGCCAATACAAAACGCGGTGGCGGCGGAAACTGCGCAAAAACTGATAACAGCCCCGACTAAGTCGGAGCTGGTAAATATAGAATTTTTTTTTTCAATACGAAAACAAAACAAACTGATTCAGATTTTCTATACATAATAAAGATTATTTCTGCTTTGGCAACGTATTTGATATAATAACGTATATTTGATAATGAATAAACTATAATAAATGTGTACAGATTTAAGTTTTATTGTGTCATGGATAGCTTTTTGTTGTGAAACATTCTTATGATATATTAACAAGGTATATATAAGAAATAGTGGTGTACATTTTAGAAAATGAACATAATGAATACCAAATTAAATATTTAGTAAACAAATCAATATGCCAGATTTGATAGTTTCCCACTTAAACATGGTCTGATGATATGAAAATTATTCTGATAAAACGAAATGCATTATTTTAGACATGTATCAAAGTAATTAAACTGAGTTACATAATTGGGTATTTGAAAACTATTCCACATACACGTAACAAGTATGAGATATTTTCATGTTACCATCATCTAAACTTGTTTTGAGTATTTGAGCATGGATAATTTAGTTGATTATCATAGCATTGTAAATTCTTAAAACAGAATTTTTTTAAAGCTTTCATGTTTTTGTTATCAAATTACTGTTTTCACAGATGTATCCTATTTACGGTATGCAAAGTTGAAATACTCAAAAACGGTTTTAATAAAACAATACTATTAAAATACTTTGCAATTGAAGAATTCAATTCAATTTATATTTTGAAAAGAAGAACATGTTCCTGAAAAAGAATCTTTTTATGGAGTGCATCCTTTGCCAAAGATCATTATATAATTGAAAGAGAAGGTATTATAAGTAACAGAACTTGCTTCTGATCATTTTCATATTGAATGAAAAAGAGCTTGAAGCCCGTCCATCGCTGCTTGAAGCTATATTTTATGGTTATTTTTGTTAGGTGAAGAATATATTTAAGTACGTAGTAGTATCAGCATCAGTATTTTGCAAATCATTATTTTCCTTACTTACTTTTTGACCCGCTTTCTATAAAGGTTAATGTCCGAGTAACTCTCCTTTCCTTAAAAATAATGGAGCCAAGGCCCGAAGGGCGTTACGAGATAATTAACCTACTTAAATTACACCCAATTATTGCTCTTTAATAAAATTGCTTTTAAAAGTTAAATTTAATTTAATTTATACTTAAAAAATATGATGTGAAATGTAACTGTCCATTACTATAGGGGTAACGTTGTTTTTCAGGGCATTATCATTTGCAGAAGCCCGAGGTCTTAAATTAACTGCCCGACGAAGACCGAGGGCTTCTGCAAATGATAATGCCCTGAAAAACAACGTTACCCCTATTATAGCTAAAATGGATGGAATTTGTATTTCAAAAAACCACAAAACACTATCAAACATTGATTGTAAGTTTACTTCACACAACTCGCAACGGTAATATGACCCAACAGTGTAAGGTCATGGAACATACATTGTGACGTCACTATGGAGCGTGACGACATTCGACCTCGGCCTTCGCTGTGGCCTTGGCCTTCGCTTTACATCCGCCTTTTTAACCGGCCTACTCAATACTCATAACGTCAGTTTTCAACGTTCCTATGGGGCCCAACGATGTAGTTTATGGTGCAGTTACTAATGTTTGCCCCTGTAAGGAAGCTGACATTACCTGCGGGATATCTGGGATACGGATTTTGAGTTTGGAAAACCCGAACTGATGTCAAACGAACCGTAGGTCATGTCAACATGTTGTTGAATCGAGACTCTGCGTTCTTCACCACATGCATCTGGGCGTTGTTCCAAACTGTTAGCTGGCATCTTAGGCAACAAGACACCCTGAAGGATTTCACTTGACGCTCTTTTCTGGGCACTGCTAGATCCCGAGATGTAGTATTTCAGAGACTCCTCAGACTTGTGCTTTGTAATGTTACATATTTGTTTCGTGTCAACACCTGCCTGATACAGGTATGTTATGGTTAAAGCCCTGACGGAATGACAAGTGTATGTCTGTGACAAACCGGCTTTTTTGGATATCTTCTGCATGAGAGTACCCAAGGTGTTTTTTCCCAAAGGACAACTGTTGTACCAAACGCCAGATTTCTCGAAACACTTCCGGGGAGACTGAAACAGGGCATCGCAATCTGGGTGAAGTTTGGACAGGTAGAACAGATACATTCTGACTGGATCCTTAGGAGACTGGTTTTCGTAGATTCGAACATCGGAACAATCCTGGTTAGATGGATTAGTGCCTTTCCAGTTTTTCGTCTGTTCTGCTGAAGCAAAGGTAAGATAGTGATTGTTTTTGTCGTCACGCCTGAGCTGAAGTGTAGTTTTAGTGAAACTTCTCCAACCCTCTCGTCCGCGTCTCCCGAGAAAGAAACACAATTCAAACCAAACCATTTCTTGAAGCCTTGTAGGATCTGTGTTTTCAATATCTCCAAAATAGGTAGACAATTTTTGCATGTCACCTTGTTCAATGCAGGGCTTGTGTTGGAGAGATTTCCCTCCCTGAACAAAGTAAGCTTTGCAGCGAGCTTCAAACATACTGTTTGCACTTATGAATTCTCTGTCAGCCATTATGTTAATATTTCTGGAAAAAGGGGGGTCTTTTAGGGTCCTATGAACAGCTGCTCTTAGAGATCTCAATGTACTGGGAGTAGGTAGTTCTGCCTTTTTTGTCCTGTACTCCGCGTAGAATTTTCTAAGAATTTTGGCAAGGTCAAGTGCGTTTATATTTGGGAAATCCACGTTGATATTTCGCCTGAGAGCCCAATCTATGAAATATAGAAGAAAAATAGTTTTGAGGGAAAAGTGTATTTGTTCTCACTAGTTTTACACACTTACCGGTAAATGCCTTGCTTCCCCAGGAAGTTTGTTTTAGAGTATTTGCTGATTTTCCTTCAATTTGGAGTTTATCAAGTTCATCTTCATCTAAATCGCTGTCAATCTCATCTATTTCGGCCTTTTCAACCCAAATTGCATCAGTAGGTTCATGAAGCGCCCGTTCAAACTCTCGGAGCGACTCAGCTGCACCTACACAATTGGACGCCATTTTCTTCAGTCAGCGTTCGGGACATCAAAGCCGCCCACGCGTGGTACCCTCTATGAGGTCACTTAACAACTACACTGATAGTGGCCCGTCGTCAGGGCTCAGAGGGCCATTATCATTTGCAGCGGCCCGCTTATTTCTGATAACAAGAGGGCGGTTTCATGATAATTCCATCCATTTTAGCTATAATGTAATATAATGGAGCGAAAGAACAATAGGATGATGTCACAGGTGTAATTTAAAAGGTACTGAATAAGTCTTTAAATACAACACCTAAATTATAATTAAAAAATATCTTTATTTGTACCTTATAACTCTTAAGTTTATTTTTTTATTTAAAGGCCCCAATAATTACAGGTCCAGAACTTAGGTATTATTATCAGTTTACTCGAGGTATAGTTTGCCGAATGATATTAGAAAATGGACATTATTAACCTGATAAGACATACACATCACATCAAACACTTTGAGTAGAAGTCTTGACTTGACCACGAATAAAACTATAAATAGAACAAATGTTTTTAACTAAACCTAAATGAAACACCCTTCACTTCGTCTATTTTATTATCCAAAACACTTTATCAACATTGCTGTATTTCGATAGAAATATAACTATTCATTCAGTTCTAGTCAAAAGAAATTGAAACACACAGCGGCACGTACTACTGAAATGCACCCATTGAGCAAACCAGGAAATCAGAAGCGGCATTATCCTCATTTTCGTTTAAGAAGGTTATGGAGGATCGAATGCATTCATTTTGTATTAATTGATTTGAAAACGTATGTTGTCAGTCATGTCAATGAATAACAATAACTTTCAATATAACATTCTCGAATTGTAAGACCTAAAAGCCACAACTTTCACCATGGGACAACACCCCAGGAGACTCCCTCTGCCCCCTCGAGGTGGGAGGATGAAAGAGAGTTCCTCCGGGGAAGCCAACTCATACAAAACAGCCAAAACAAAAGGAAGATGTGTATTTAAAGAGAGCAGATTAAAAAGGGCAAGAACGGACTAATGGTGAGCTGCGAACACCCTTGGAGTGGGAGGAACGACTGTCCGTTGTTGGGCAAAGACCTAAAGACCCAGGCTGGCAATGCCCGCCTAATCTTCCGCAGATACGCCTTGGAAGTAGTGATTGGCGAACTCCATGCCAGACTTCCAAAAACAGTCAGCCATGGTGTCCGCCACAGCAATATGGATGTGAAAAACAATCTTGCCAGAAACCGCTCTCCGTAACGCAAGTAAACAGCCAAGGCACGTCTATCTATCTCCTTGGTGCTTCACTCAGAGTGGCACAAAAAGGGGGGAGCGTGTGCGTTCCACAGTAATACAGAGAACTCGATAGGATAAAGGCGTCTATTCTCCTCGTCCGTAGGGGAGGTGGACTGAGTAAGTGCAGGAATATGGAAAACCCTACCCAGCTCGTCAGTTCTTTTGCTTCTTGCATACAAAATCTGGTGGAAGACCGAGTATAGCCATACCCCCATCCCTCACCTCAAACCGGAGCAAGTCTGACATTCTGTTGGCCGACGTCATCGCCACCAGAAAAGCAGTTTTGACGGTCAGAAGGAGAAGGATAGTCTCCGTCAAGGGCTCTTAGAAGCCGCACGTGCAAGGTCCCACTCAGGACAGACATAATGGCTGCCGGATGGGTGTTCAGGGCCTTCAGACCCCTCAGCTCATGAAGATACACAAGGTTATGGACTTTCAGCATCTTGTAATCGCAGAAGGCGAAGAAGGAGCCCAACAGTATGTAAATACAATCTGTGGGTAGTTGAGCGCTGGGCGGTGGCAACAACGTTAGCTTAGCTTTGGGAGTAGCTCGCCCGTTTCAGTCCTTTTTGGATTCTCATGTACCCGCCCACTTGACTTGCTACTGACACAGTCCGTCTCAGGGTAATCGGGACAGGCTCCTGCTGCCACATCCTCCGAAGAGGCACGTCCCATGGCAGCTGGTGGTTTAGTCGGGTTGCGACCAGGTTTATGTGAGGCTTTCCGAAGTGAAGGCCCATCTGATCGAAGGCCTGAGGGAGTATCACCCACTAAGTGGATAGAAGGTTGTTGCAGGGCGGGCCTCCGACTTCTTTATTCACCTTGTTCCACACAGGCGGGGATGTACCGGCAGAGGCGACCATGGGATACTGAGTGTCCCTGGATTGGGGAGAACCGGCGGTAGGGATGGGGCGGAGAGAAGGAGCTTCTGCTGTCCCGTCAATGGAGCGGCCAGTGGTCCGTGCTACCCGTCCTACGCCCTATCGGAGAGAACCAGAGAAAAGTCCGGAAGCGGAACAGATGGACAGTCCACTCGCCATTGCCTCACTAACGGATAAGAGTGGAGGTGGAGCTCCAAGTCTCAGACTGTCACACAGTGGGGTGAACTCCAACTCCAAGGCGACCCCAGAATATCAGTCGGGCAGCACATGCATCACGCGTGACCAAAATCACAAGCACTCCAAAACTGCCAACGTGGTCGCTTACTACTGCCCAAGTAGATAAGTAACATCCATACCAAATTTTAAGTTTCTAAGTCATCGTTGTAAGTTATTTTCTGGAAATGATTTCTGACTGACGAACCTTTGCTTTTGGACGAACAGACGCATTGACGGACGAACACGGACACGCGGAGCGGTGTATTACAAGTTTACATATTGATTATGATACATATATTTCGCACCAAAATTACAGGTGTGATAACAGATTGCTACCTTGAATAACAGCATGACATTTGTGCTTAATTGCTCATGACATTTTAATATGGGAACACAATGGAAACGAAGGCATACATTGTTTTCAGAAGTCAGCATAGTGTGGACATACAGAGGCAAAGTGAATGTTATCTTCTAAAGCAGATGTACATAATGCACAGGTGTCTTCTTGCTATGTTAACATTTGGGAAATTACTATTCTTGGAACGTCAACAAAAAATTTAAAACAAAATTAATAACCCAATCATCCTTGAATGGCTTTAGTCAACAGACGATTTGACCTAAAATCGGTTTTATTCTGAAATCCAAATTATACCTCTTTCATATACTTTTAATTCCAGATATAAATTAAGTAGATTTGAGAACTAACTTGCACTACAGAAATGACCTGTAATGACAACATGAAACTGGGTAATTCGAGTATCCACTTGGTTTCCGTTCACTGAAACTAAGTAACTTGGTTTCCAACTAGAATCCATTTTGGATTCATTGATTTGTCGATTTCCAAACACGGAAACCAACAAGAAAATATGAACGATGGTATCCACTTGGTTTCAAGTTCTGGAATTTATAGTTTATGGTTTCGTTGAATAGATACCAACATGAAACTATAGCGTTAGAAATGACTTGGTTTCCTGAAACCTGGAAACCAACATGAAACTGGGTAATTTGAGTATCCACTTGGTATCAATTCACTGAAACTAAGTAACTTGGTTTCCAACAAGAATCCATTTTTTTATTTTGACCTAAGTTATTAGATGTTAGAGAGGGTTTAGTCTCAATGCGAATATAAAGTTGAATATCTGGTATCCACTTGGTATCCGTTCACTGAAACTGAGTAACATGGTTTTCTACTTGAATCATTATTCATGTATTCACATATCCATTAATGGAAACCAACAAGAAACCAAGTCATATTAATACCAGTGATATTCGTGTCAGGAATATAACGTTTATATTTTTTACATTCAATTAACTTAGAATTGGGGAGTATCACATATATGGTTGAATTTCACGCGGATATTCAAACTGATTGGAAATAAAGAAAAAAAACATTTTAATTCTTTACATTTTTCTTTATTCACCTTCCACACAAATGGTCACTGTCCAACAATAATAACATGGAAAGATAATTATAATTAGAAGAAATATTAAATTCATAAAGGAAAGAAAACACTGTATTCCCAGTGTACAGCATTCCTCTTGTCTGGATCTTGTCCAACGACTCACGTACTTGTCACAGTGTTGACAGAACACTAGATCTGATACCTGCAAGACACATATTCTGGTTACAATATCATGCCTTAATATATTACAATCAAATTTAATATACCTAACTATACTACATTGGACAATTTCTTTCCAATCCTTCAGAAGCAGCCAACTATATTACGAACATCCACTTAAGCTTATACACTCTCACACAAATGAGCTTAATATAATTAAATATTTAATATTGAATATATTAAAAAAAAATTTTATAGAATGTCTTATTGTTAATTATAATATTGATAATCAAATATCATGCCAAATCCATACAAAATATATTCACATAAAATGTTTTCTTTCACTTAACAAATGTTCACACACACATATTGACAGATATTGCAAGCTATTGAGATCAGCCCAGCATCTTTCTGCAGCTGACTATTGCTAAGTGCTATATACATCAATCAATACACTTTTTATCAAAACACTTTTGGAAATTCAATATATATATAAGCAAGGGAGATTTAACATAATTACAAGGCATATATATATATTGTTATAAGTAAACTTACCACAATTGCTTAATCTCCTCTTGTGGTTGTAGGATGCTTTCCTTGAGATAATACTGGTCACAGTGGCTGCAATAAACACTGTTCACTCTGCAAATAAGGTAAACAACATTAATGCAAATTATAATTACAATAAGTTGTACGAAGACAATGGGTAATTGTGAAATATGAATAACACATTAAGTGTAATAGTTACAACGGAAATCGGTGTACGGACAACTTAAAAGCACTACATGCATTGCGTTGAAGGATGGGAGTGGTCATGAACCAGTTCTTGATCTTCAATCTGCAATATTTGTAAAATAAATGAATAATAAATGAGAAATTTGTTTAAATATATATGAATAAAACATGAATGATATGTTAACTTAGTAAAACGATTTTTATCAATTGAGTAAAAATATTTTTAATTTCTTTCTTAAATTAGTAAAAAAGATTAAAATAGATTAACTTACAGTTAAGGATGTTTTCAAAGACCCCCGCATGAAAGTCCTTTCCGAAGTCCTACTCTAAGTGACATTGAGTTGATACACTTAACTTTGAGTTAATTACTCAATGGTACATCCAATTTATTAACAACACATTAGTTAACAACTTCCTAATCTCCTTTTCAGTTATCAACACATGCTCAACTACAAACAATACATTCTCTACTCTACTAATTAAGATTGGTGGGCTTTTGTCTACATATGAGAAAATAGGTGTTGGGTTTTGTCAGGGTGGGCTTTAGTCCTATGGGCTTTTGTCAGGGTGGGCTTTAGTCCTACAATCCGGAAATCGTTATCCGTGGATTTGATAAAAGAAGGATTAATGTTTTGAATTTACTTTTCATGTTAACAAGAGAATACATATATTCCAGAAAACTACAAACATGCTACCTACTTGAACAGGGCTAAAACCCAAACTATAATACAGCTATCTTCTACATAAATCAAATGCATTATCGCAATGTAGATATGATAGCTTTATCTCATTCTGGTCATCTTGCCACAATCTATATATTTAAAAAATGATTAAACCTGATTCATTTTATTATACCACATTTGTGTCTTTGAAAATGTTGCATCCAGATCAAAAGGAAATAAAGCGACAAAAAGTATATTTATGAATCAGGTTATTTCTTTAGCCAATGATTTTACAATTTTCACTGTTATCTAATGATTACAGAGAGCATGTCCTGTCGATTATTTTATGAAAAGAGTAATTTAATGTATGATTAATGTTGCTTAGTTTGCAAATATATATTTTGCCAAAATAAGAGGGAATTAGTTTTTTTTATTCTTTTAATTTACTGTCATGTCAATAAAAAATAATATTTTTTCAGGAAAGTTTAGATATATTAACACTGGCAGTCACTGGTGCCGGTGGGATTGAGTAAGTACTAGTTACACATTTAAAGGTACTTGAATCGTATACTTACATGATATAATTCTCAATAACCACAATTAAACGATATCGAATGAACCACTTGTACTGTACTTGACAATGTATGGAGTGAGAAATGTTGAGAAATCAAAGCACTTATTGTTGGAGTTAGTTAATCTGTCATGACACTGAGTTCACCCAATCTACGAGAAATCAGTGTCAAGTCATTTGTCTATCGGCTTCCACTTGTGACCGTTGTGTTAACATGCAGACCCTAATTGTTAAAATTAAACAACTGTATAAACAATACCACTTACCCCTCTTACCTCAGTCGTGTGTTGACAGGCGAAACCGGAAGCAATCACTCGGTAATCCTCGGACACGCGAAGTGATTAGATTTTATCAAAGCAATGCCGTTGTAACTGAAAGTGGTCCTTGTCATAATTTTATTTGAAATCACAAAGAAACTAGTCTCAATAAAGAGACTGTAGTTTGTCTATCAAAAAGATTAGGTGTTTGTGTCGGTACCCACAGTGCCCATCCTGTACCCACAATGCCTTTCCCGCCGCCATTTTGTTGAGAAGTTGTTTTGAAAGCGAAACGTTTAGACTGTTTTTACTTTAACACGGTATGGTATTAAAAAAAAACTCACTCACTCATTCTCTTTGGGACACCAGAGAGAACACACGTGTATCGCAGTAGCTACCAAGCAACTACGAAACAACCCAACTTTTACCAACAGCGTTTTCACTGGACTAAGGATACCAATTCGGATAATTACACCAATTCGGATACTATTCAAGGTCTTGTGTTACAACCATTGAGCAACGCTCAACACACGAATACGAGGAGTATTCACCTAATTCTATTTGGAATGGATTACCACACGGAATACCAATTTGGATATACTAAGTGCAATTCACATTCGGATTACCCAAACGGATATATATTGTGCTTATTCTATTTTGGATTACTATTTCGGATACTAATCGGATTCCAAATAGACTTACCAAGTCTACAAACGTGAGTTCACTTTGATTCTCTATTTGTAGCACTTATTATTACAACAACAAACCACTTAGCACACACGCTAACCATCAGAGTACGAGGAGTACTCACCACCCCCAAACCTTACCCCCCTACTAACCCTGCATACCCCCAGCGCAAACACGCATTACACTGTGACGTCACAACATATACGGCTCCAAATCAGGCTCGAAAACCTAACGTTTTCAAAAGTGGCTCGAAAACCGGCTCCAGATCCGACTTGGACACTATATACCTGTGACGTCACCAAACCGGCTCGAGATCGGAGATAGAACGCTAACACCAAGCAACAAAGGGAACACAAGCCCGTGACGTCAGCAAACCGGCTCCAAATCAGAGCTCCAACTCTAACAAGAGCCAAACACTATCACAACACTGTGACGTCACACAACATTAGTACTCACTGTACATCTAAATAAGAAGTGTGTTCTATACCCAACCCTTACCAACTGAGGCAATCTATCTACATTATTAGATTAGGTTCTATTGTTCTATTTATAAACCGGACAACCGGTGTTGTGTTTAATATCACTCTGATCCTTAGTGTGAACAGAGTCAGGTGACCTACAGGGTCTTGGGCCTGGAGGTGTGTCGAGTTTTAGAATCACAAAACTAGGACAATCGACTTACTCAGGTACCCCTAAAAGCACACATAAATAGAATCACACTTCACTAATAGGGTTAGTAATTATCACACCAGCTTTTTACCAACAACAAACAATGGAGGAATTCCTGGACGATTTACAGACACTACAATCCACAATGGATTACACAGTCACATCGGAAGCCATCACCAAACAAGGAAATCAACTCGGGATTTACAATATCACGGGTTTAACCGGTCTGCCAGGAACTCCATTAGCCTCAAGACTTGAAGGAAGCTTCGAAGTCATAGGAGGCAGAAGTAACAAAAAAAGAACTAGACGGGAATCAACAACATCAGAAACCAACAACACCAGCAATACCGAAAACCAACAAGGCAAGAAAACAAAAATATCACCTGAGGAACAAAACCAAGCAACCAACGAAGAACAGACACAACTACCCAAAGAACAAGAACTACAAATACTTATGATATCAGCAGACAACAATCATCTAACCAACTACTACGACAGAAACAGTATCAACTACAAGATGAACAAAGAAGGTATGCCACCGAGAATGATACAAACATGTGGCAAGGGATTCCTCATCACTACAAGCAAAACTTATATGAGTTCAATGAGAGGCTTTACCAAACTCGGAGAACAACCCATAAAATTTGTCCTACCTTACTGGAAAACACAAATACGAGGAGTCATCAAAGTCGACCCAGTAGCCACGGATGACGACTTGGAAGAATACAAGCACAAAGCCAACATTGAAAACACCAGCACACTCATATCAACCAAACGGATTAAGAGGAAGGATGACAACACACCGTCAGTCATCGTAACATTCGATGGAACAACACTTCCAAGAAACATTGTCTTTGGAGGAAAACTCTTGGTACGAGTTGAACCACTCAGGAAACAAGCCAAATTCTGCAGGAGATGTTTCAAATATGGACATTATGAAAACCAATGTAACAACGCGGTACATTGTAGCAAGTGCAGTGAGTCAGGACATGACTACACACAATGCAAGAAAAAACTCTACTGCAAAAACTGCGAAGCATATGGACACAGTCCACTATCACAGAAATGCCCAACAAGACAAGACCAAACAGCCAAAGCAAATAAACACATCTCCATCACACCACCCCCCGTCAAACAACAGAAGAAGCAATCAATGGAATTCCACTTCAACCCCCAACGCTCCTCATCACCCAAACCAAGCAGATATACAGAGGAAGAACAACATTCCAGGAAATCCATTCCCAAAGCCACCAACAACCAGCAAAACACAACGGAAACAACAGTTGAAGGCTTCCTAACCGCGGTTAGAAACAGTGAAAACATCATCAGCGCCAAAAAAAAACAAAAAAGTCACATCAGCTCCAAAGAAGCAAACATCACAACAAATTAAAGCACAAAGACGCATAAGCTTCTCGGAAAACAACAAAGAGAAGAAAACCAACCAACAAAACCACAAACCAAAACAACAACAAGACCTGAGAGAAACTATCAGGAACAAAACAAGTAACAACCACAGGATGGAACAAGGAACAAGACTGGACAAATTCGTAGAATTTATAACCCAAGTCATACTAAACCTTGCACCCCCAACCAACGAACAGGACCAACTCAACAAACTCAAGAGGATACATGGACACGCCATGAAGCAAGGATTCTACAATAGAACACTGGAACACTTCCAAAACAATATCCATCCCAATCTGCCAAACCAGAATACTCATACCTACCCAAGAAGACAATTCCCAAAATTCTAAATCTAACCAATATTCAACAACTACTATAAACTCTTCAAACTTCCAATGGCAGACTTCAGTATTCTACAACAAAACATCAACGGACTTGGAACCAACGGAACAGAAATAAAAACTCTAATACAAAACAAACTAATACAACCAAGTATTATACTACTCCAGGAAACAAGGCTAACAGCCAAGAAAAACCTACAAAATCCCAGGATACAACATCATAAGAAAAGACCGACCAGAAAACTACAAAAAAAACAGCATCGGGAGGTCTTCTTATCGGGATAAAACACGGGATTGATTACCAACCACTGGATATCGACATAGAAGGCATAGATACAACCGGTATAACTACAAACATCTACGAAAACAAACCAACCAATTTATCAATATCTACCTACCTCATGAAACAGATATCACTATGGAAAAACTCAACAAACTCCTACCTTATATAACGGACTCAACCCACTTAGGAGGAGACTTCAATGCCCACAACAACCTCTGGGGAACAGACGCCAAACACAACGCCAGAGGAATTCTAATAGAAAAATGGTTGGAACAAAACAACCTAATTACGTTAAACAACGGCGAAACAACATATCACAGCCTACCCAGAGGTATCTATACAACCATAGATCTTAGTATAGTTACACCAAGCCTGCTCAACGAAAGCACACTCTATGTACACGACGATAGTTGGAGTAGTGACCACTTCCCACTCATCACAACACTACGTCACGCCAAAACACAGGAAACAACTGATAAACAACAACCACCTAAAGCTTGGAATTTCGAAAAGGCCAACTGGGAAGAATTCCAAAAACTATGTGCTCTAAACTTCAATAACATCATAACCAATGAAGATATCAACGTCTACAACAAAAACCTAACTGATGCAATAATTAAGGCAGCCAACAAAACCATACCAACTAGTAAAGTAAGCAACCATACACCAGTTCCATGGTGGAACGAAGAAATCATGGAAGCAAGGAAACAACGTAAACTACTACGCAAAAAGGCAAAACGCGATAAGGATCTCATACCCCAAGCAGTACTAGCAAGAAATAAGGTCAAAACACTAATCAGCAAAGCTAAAACTCTATCATGGAAAAAAACTCTGCTACACAATGGATGTAAAACTAAATGCCAAACAAGTATGGAATAAGATAAATGCATTCAGAGGAAAGAAAACTAAAATGCATATACCAAGTATTAATAACAGCAAAAACAAACAGGATAAAATTGATAACCTATGCAAACAATTCGCAAAAGCAAGCTCTACCAAAAACTATACTCCTGAATTTCAAGAAAAAGTTAACGCCATACCGCCCTACCCAAAAGATAGGAACAAACAACACATTTGGTACAACAAACCATTCACAATGGCAGAACTTAACTGTATAGTTAACAACAAAAAAGGAACCGCCACCGGACTGGATAGAACCAGTTACACCATACTTAAACACCTACCACAAAACTGCAGAGAGGCATAACTCGCCTTCTACAACGAAATATGGGAAAAAGGGGAACTACCTAAAGAATGGAAAGAAAGTCTCATCATACCCCTACACAAACTTGGCAAAGATCCAACCAAAGCAGAATCATACAGACCAGTATCACTAACATCCAATTTATGCAAAACACTTGAAGCAATGGCAACTAAAAGACTTCAACACTATCTGGAAACCAATGACTATATTAATCCCAACCAATCGGGCTACAGGAAATCATACAACACAACAGACCACCTTGTACGACTACAACATTCAATAAGAAAGGCCCAACATAGAAGACAATACACAGTAGCAGTTTTCTTGGACTTTAGCAAAGCCTTTGATATGGTATGGAAAACGGGACTAATACACAAAGTCAAACAAAACGGTATACAAGGTTCTATGCTCAACTACATAAGTGACTTTATGACAGATAGAACATTCCGCCTCAAAGCAGAGGAACAAGTTTCAGACACCTACAACTTGGAAAACGGAACACCACAAGGCAGCATAATATCACCAACGCTCTTTAATATCATGATAGATGATATTGAAAACACCACCAAGAAGGTAAACACCTCACAATTTGCCGACGATGGTGCACTATGGTCCAGTAACAAAAACATAGAAACAGCGGAAAAAAACGTACAACACGCTCTTGACAAAGTCAATAAATGGACCCAGCAATGGGGTTTTCAACTATCAACCAGCAAAACAGTATCAATAGTATTTCGCCCAAGTAAATACGCAGAACGTACCCCAACCAAACTACACATAGCTAATGTACCACTGCAAAGAGTAACTCATTATAAATTCCTAGGCATCATATTTGATGAAAACCTAACATGGAATAACCACATTGAAGAACTAGTTCAAAGATGCAAAAAAGATCTAAATATACTAAACATGCTTTCACATACTAGATGGGGAAGCAATAAGGAAAACCTATCAATACTATACAAATCCCTAATCAAACCAAAACTGCACTATGGCGCAGAAGCATGGTGCGACACTAATGCAACTAATATAGACAAACTTAAAGTTATACAACATAAAGCATACAAGGCCATAACGGGATGTCTACCAGGAACATCAATGGAACTAGTCCGACATGAACTAGGAGAACTGCCCCTAGAACAAGAATGGAAAGACAATATAACCAACTATATTGTAAGATCACAACATAAACCCTGCATACAAGAACTTCAAAATATCACCTGGCAAATAACCAAAAGATTGCCACCCCCATTCGGGACAACAGCCCAAAAACACCGAGATAAACATCATATCGGAGAAATGGAAATCACCACAAACCCATATACAGAGCATATACTTAATCCACCAGATATACCAGATATCGAAGTTGATACCTACTTGCTCAATAAAATAGACAAAAAACAACAAACACCAATGGATCTAACTAATGTATTGGAATATATAGACAGTAAATATAATGAAAAAGACTATATTCAAATATTCACAGATGGATCCAAAGATAGCGAAGGAAAAGTAGGAGCAGGAATATCATTCACACACATGGGTGACTCAGTAGTAGCCTTCAATCTTCCAAACAACACTTCAATATTCACAGCCGAACTCACGGCAATACTCCAAACACTCAAGCTAAGCACTACCTACAAAAACAGGAATATTGCGATATTCACTGATTCACTTAGCTCATTACAAGCAATAGCAAACAAAACGGAAAAAACCGCCAGGAACTTTTGCATCAAATATATAATCTCTACAATTATCTCAGCAACAAAAATAATAATATTAAATTTATATGGGTACCTTCCCACATAGGTTTAATAGGTAATGAGAGAGCCGACCTAGCAGCCAAAGCAGGTCTTAACCATCACCACAAAGTTAAATTACCATATACCAAAAAAGAGGTTAAAAGCATGGTGAAAGCCACCAGCACAAATGAATATAATATACAATTCCAACAAAAATGGAACAACACTCAATACTATAAAATACAGCCAAAAAAACCTACCAAAATAATCAACTATCACAAGGAAAGGAAAGTAGATGTAACCATCACCAGGCTCAGACTTAACAACGTACGCAACAGAGTATACCTTCACAAAATAGGCAAAGCACCAAACAATCTATGCCAACAATGTAAAACCAAAAATACAATACATCACATACTCCTGGAATGTAAAACCTACGAAAAATACAGGAGGCAATATCCAACAATAACCAACGCTAACACACCACAAGAACTGTTAGCCAATCCCAAGAATTATGGATGCCTATCATTATTTCTACTACAAACTAAGTTATATAAGCAAATATAGTTAAGCCAACCCAAGTCTCCCCACCCCGGAATCCTTGTCATTTTTTACCTTACTACCCCTAATGGTAAGCCTACAAGGCACCATCAACAATACAACATCCAAAGGTCAGCTCCCATAGCACCTATACCGCGGGGCGAGAAGATGTACTTCCTTCCAAACCGCACTGTTCTAGGTAGCCAATGGGAGCCAACCAACTATCACCTAAACACCCACTCCCAATCCCAATTGGGAATTAAAATGGCAAGGCAGAAGGACTAAGGAAACTAGGTATTAGCAAACACTATACTATAACATAACAAAAGGGTATCATATAAAAACACTAACAAACCACAAGAACTGTTAGTGAATCCAACACTCCACAAGAACTGTTGGTAACCTATTTTAAAACCTCACTTTTTAGTAGGGTTATAACACACTTACATCCCACAAGAACTGTTAGTGAATCCAACACTCCACAAGAACTGTTGGTATACCATAAAATATATCATGGTCTTTTTTCTTTTTTCCCTAGAAGGGTTTCTTTTTTCTACCATCTCCTACTCCTGATACAACAGGACCGTTATGGGGAACACCAAAGCCACGGATACAACAATCACGAGCCAGCGTCCTAAAACAATTAGGAGAAGCGAACCCTCGGGGGATCTCCTAGCGCACAAGCACAAGTGTAACCTCAAAGAGCCACGAACAGGCCCCGGCTAAGGAGAAGCGAACCTCCGGGCGATCTCCGAGCCAACTGACGGACGTAACACCTTGACCTTAACCTGATCGAATCCTGGTAAGTGATGGTCAAGGCGACCCACGACCGGAGGAGAGAGGGGGATAGGTAAGGGTTATATATACATGGGGATTTTGTTCCCTACCTGATCGAATCCTGGTAAGTGATGGTCATGGCGACCCACGACCGGAGGAGAAAAGGGTCGGTGAACAATGAACCTGTATATAGCGTCTCCTCTCTGCATGTTGCTGTGTGGAGAGAGGGATCTACAAAGATCCTAGGGTCAGGCAACCAAGAATGCTAAACGCTGAAGCAGCACCGTGGGAAAGCAACGGTGGATATACAACGCCACAGAAGACCGGAAATATCACCTTTACCAAAAGATGAGTACCAATTATTATCATATTAACAATATTATTACACTAAATAATAAATCTAAAATTAAAATTACTACTTATTTATATATCACTAATTTAACAACAAATAAAACTTAATACTTCTTCTTTACTCCACATACAATATAATGGGTTAGGGCACTCCTAACCCTCTAAATACTAAACCTATAAACTCATGTTTCACATACACTTAAAAATGTTTTATTATCTCTTTGCAGGTACAACGCCATATCACAAAGTGAGACAATATTACCCCCAACTAACTATATTATTACTCTATTTTTTATATATTATTTTTTATTCTTTTATTATATTATCATTATTAATTATATTCACCCCTTATTCCAAATTCAAAATTTCTTTTTATTTTACCCGTTGGCTATAATCTCCAAATCTTTACCTATTAGAAAATTTAACTAAATTACCATTTTTTTTTTTGGGCTGCCCTTAATTATTCCAAATTTTATACACCCAAATTTCTATAATAAAATTAAGGCACCCACGTCGGCGAAATCACTCACCGAGTGGAAGCAGACGCTAAACTCCAACGCAACAACAACAACAACAAAAACAAGCATAATGCATCTGTCTTACGAGCGTATGAATCGAGAAAATTGCAGCAATAATTCAACTAGTAGAAGCCGAAGTAGAAGGTCCCGAAGGTTCGGGTGCGAGACTTTGGAGAAGAAAACAGTCGTCGATCACAACGTGTGAAGTTAGACGTGCCCTAACCATGCCAGGCAGGCCCACAGTTTTATTCTCTTGCATCTTCTATAATATATTTATGTTAGTTGGCCAACAAAATATGTGGAAATGTAGACAGTAGACACAATGACGATAGAAATTTTCGAAAGCTGACAAGGGAGATAACTATAATATTTTTTAGTCATGTTATCCTTGAAATTCTCCTAAATACCACAAGTACTAGGCCTAACTTTACTTGCCCAAAATGTTTTGCTAAATGATAAGCGTTTATTATGTTTGGCATTACTAAATTTGCTTCAATTATTAACATAAATATGCATTAGCCATACTGTTATCAACTTTCCAAGTTTCTATTATTATCTGTAGCTAGCTGAAAATGATATCATGCCAGGTGACATAATATCTTGTTAAGTAATGTCAAGTGAGAATCAAAATGACTGATGGAAAACACATGATGCTTGATAACAGATGACTAAATGTTATATTAAGATTATGTTATCAAATAGATTTTCTATTAGAAACATAGTGAATGTGTGATATATGCTTTCTATTTATAGCGTTCTGTTAGAGGAGCTGTGGAACAACGGAAGAAGGAGACTGATAGCTCCCTGGTTTTGACCTGCAACAGGTATGTGTTGTGCACATTGAATGATCAGTAAACTAAATGATAGTTTTTTTTACTTCTGGTTGAATATAAGAAATCCTTAAAAATGTTAAACAGAACACTATTTGTGACTAAAATGAGGGTCATTATAATTTGTAAATATAAAACTTGTCAGTTAGGGCTAGAAAATATGATATCATGGGACCCATATATTATCATTTCATTACTTCCTGATCAAAAAGAAACTCGTAATATTACGCCATTTAAAATAATGTTTTCTATTATGCTTAGGTCACAACTTACAAAACATATACAAGGGTCTATTATGTTATATATGCTTATTATGATATTCACAATAAGCTCGCTGGTGTCATGTTGGTTTCACATATGTACATAGTGTTTTCTAATTTACCTCCATGTGACTACATAAAGTATGGTTCGAAATATCAATAGTAGAAATTTGCATATCTGATATAATGCTATAATTTGAATTGTTATGTTGGGTTAACTTATTGTGTATTTCCTTACCATAACTTAAAGTTGGTTGGCATAATTTCATCTAAGATAAATCATAAATATTATAAGTGGAACATTTCATTGATACCATTGAGCCATTGACCCTCGCAAATCATGTTGTAAGAAATCCACTTAAAATGCATTTAAAGTTTTTAATAAAAATATATCGCATAATATATTCCAACTATTATTTCTGACCGATAGATACGTCGAGTATATTGTTTTCTGAAATAGTGAAAAGATATTTGGACAACATGATATATTTAACCTGCAGAACAATTGCACATGATTATAACTGTTTGCATAACAATGTAATTGCATGTTGGTTTTTACTTATTATGCAGCAAGGGAGAGGATGAAAAAGGAATGAAGATGGTGGTTAAAGAGACGAGGAGATTGTTTGCAGATTAGGGCTGGTCAGTGGGAACATGTGAAGGTAAGAATAATGATTTACACGTTGCAAACAAAATATTGACTTAATCCTTTTTCTGTATCAAATGATTTTGGATATATATAGTTAACAAAACTATATACAGTGAAAGCGTTTGTTCATGCATTAAGAGTACATCTATTAAGAAATTTAGAATTATCCTTGCAATAGTTCTTGCAACTGACCTTATATAAGAATTTATTAATTGAAATGTTGATATTGTTCTAGTAGAAAATTATGTAACATATTAGAATAACAAGTTAGAAATAAATCAAATCATGCAATTTGACTGATAGCAATGTTAGGTGTTAAATGTTGAATCTCATTGTTATAAGCATCCATAAATTCTCAACTTGACAACTTCTGAAATGACTCGCAAATAAATTTTATAAAAATCTTGCAATCTGTCATAACTGGGTTCTTTGTATTGTCATTTGGCAAAACCCCTGATAGTCATCAGGTAAGATAAATGGATAGAGCATGAAGATTCAAATTTGTTTACTTCACATGATTGTATTGCTCCTTTCAGAGGCTTGGCGGGTCTGGACCAACAAGAGAGGCGACCTAAGAAGAAAACTGAGTGGAAAGGCCACAGAGTGAATGTCAAGAAGAACAAAAGAATCAAGGCTAATGTAATGCTTTAAGTGATGAAAACTAATTCATACCATGCATCATGCTCAATATGGTATCAAAATATTGCAAACTGTAATAACTAAATGGGAATTTAATATTCATTGAGAAATTACACGAAAAACAAGCCAATAGGAAGGGTGAAATTGTTCACTATTACAGTAGTTGAACAGCAATATTTTGCTGATAAGTGGAGATGCTGGGTTAGCAAATTTGAAAATAATTGTGATTTTATAAATGTTCTTCATATTGAGTGTTTAGTCATCTTGGAGATTTTGCACTGACACTGCTCGATTTTGTTAATTTGTTATGTTTTCATTTAGTTGTATTTTATTTAGTATTTTACATCAAACAATGCAAATTGATGATGAACTACAGAGCCAATCCCTCTATTTCTTAAATTACTTTGTCATCCTTTAAGGGATCATTTGGACAATTATATTGCTTTGTTAATTATACTTTAATTGAATCTTTTAAGCTCAAGTCACAGAAACTATTTGGCCAAAGACATTAGGCATATAAAACAGAATGTGTAAATTTTCAGAATGATTGTCTGATCTCTTTTAGGACTATTTATATAAAGGCACTTCGAAATCAACTTTGATAAGAACACTTTTTCAAGAAAAACAAGAAACAGAAATATAATAGTTTTATATTTGCTTGTTTTCCCCCAATGTATTGAGTTATAAACTGTTCTCAACCTTCCTTAAAGGCTGCATTAATTACCAGCTGTACACATTTTTTATTTTCTTGGCATAATTTATTTATATTTAAGCATTTTGAAAAATGGTGTTTTTATTTATTTTACCTATTTATCTACAAATAAACTATTGTTGAATGTATTTGATGTATTCTGTTATGTCTTATGGGGTTTTAATAATATATTTTGGGAAGTAGGAAACTAACAATAAACTACACGGAAACCAGGTTGAAACTAACAATAAACTAAATGGAAACCAAGTTGAACGAAGTAGTGTATTGTTAGTTTCAACTTGGTTTCCATGTAGTTTCTAAGTTTCAACTTGGTTTCCGTGTAGTTTATTGTTAGTTTCAACCTGGTTTCAGTTTTCCAAAACTAAGAAACTACTCGGAAACCTAGTTGAAACTAAGAATAAACTACACGGAAACTTAGTTGAAACCTAGTTAGCTAAGTTTCCGTACATGGAAACCAGGTTGAAACTAACAATACACTAGACGGAAACCAGGTTGAAACTAAGAATAAACTATATGGAAACCTAGTTGAAACTAAGAAACTACACGGAAACCAAGTTGAAACTAACAATACACTACACGGAAACCAGGTTGAAACCTACAATAAACTTAAACACACTGAAACCAAATGGAAACCTACAGTAAACTAACAAATTACTGAAACCAAGTTGAAACCTACAATAAACCTACATATGACAAAAGGTCCCAATAAATTAATATCACGGAAACCAACTGGATCCTAGTTGGAGGTGTGTGTAAAGAACGGTGATGGATACCATCCGGATCTGGGGCAAAACTGAGTTTCAGTTTTCATGGAAACCAAGTTGAAACTATCAAACACGGAAACCAAGTTGAAACCTACAGTAAACCTGAATACGGAAACCAGGTTGAAACCTACAATAAACTCAGATCACGGAAACCAACTGGATCCTACATGGAGGTGTGTGTAAAGAACGGTGATGGATACCATCCGGATCTGGGGCAAAATCCAGTTTCAGTTTTCACGGAAACCAAGTTGAAACCATAAGAAACCGTCTGGATACCAACTGGAAATGTTGGTTTCCATTACGTATCTTGTTAGTTTCAGTGATCCGGAAACCAAGTTATTTCTGTAGTGTTGATCAGATGATAGCTCTGATATAAAATGATTTTCATTGTTGGCATTTGTTGAATTTCACCATGATTCAGGGTTTTCTATGTTCTGGAGCGGTATTCAGGTATGATAATACAGCTTGTATGCCAATAAAATTATTTCATGTAATAAATATGTTTGAATCGAAAGGTGAATGTGAAAAAATTAAAATGTGAACTGTAAAAAAAAATAAGTTTTGCAGAAAATATGTTTGCAGAGTTGGTCGCTGTTTTCATAAGCAGGATTACAGACGATAATATGTTGAGAAAAATGTTGTTTATAATTAACAAAATATTTGGCCAATATCACCCATTGTATCTTTATACAGTGATAAGTCTAGTCAGCCCAATGACAAATGTGCTTTCTGTTATCAATACAGATAAATACAGTTCCGGATTCAGTTAAGGTATTATGTGATTTATACAACTGATACTGTTGTCTAGGTTTTAGTTTAGTTTGTCTAGTTTTAAAGCATGTCATAAACTACTTTGGGGTAATCTTTGCATTCCTAGGATCCTTAAACCAAAATGTTTGATTTGTGGATTAAGTATTTACATGTATTGGATATCTCACACATTCCTCATTAACCATGCAATTTGGTGTTGTTTGTGTTACAATATACAATATACAATATACAATATACAATCTTTAACACTCCAGAAGAATTTCTCCAAACATTCTTGGCGTTAAATAACCAAAAATGTAGACCAATAAAGCATTATTGGTTGGATTTGATAATCAAACAATTTGAAATATATTTTGGGATTGAAAATGCAAAAGTTGTGTAAAGAAAAAATTTCAACGCTAACGAACTAGAACAAATGGCAATACTTCAACTCACTCTGTGCTCGTGGTTCGTCCGTTATGTCTTGTGTCAAGTGGATGTATTATGCAAGCAAATCCTACACGGTACATGTCAGAACCTACTTGTAACCTTATATGTATTTACAATAGTTAACATAAAGCAGTAGAAATATCAGATGTTACACGCAATATGAACGTTCTCACACTAGTTGATTGTAGACTTGGTGTTATTCTTTGAAGTTGTCATGTAGATAACACGCTAATCGCCTTCTCATTTCTCTGTACAACACTTTGAAACGCCTTGTCGACTTGTCATTCAATAAAACTCTTGTAATTAGGGTTCACATGAAGAAAATGTATTGTGTTTTTAGTCGGACGTGTAAAAGGAACTCCAACGAAATCAATACAATCATCCTAATCGACATTGTTTTTTCACTTAGGTTTAATTTCATATTGTATTTACAGTAATCTAATGTGACAAAATATTGTACTGATCGTGTCCAATCATTCTCTCCTCACAGATGTACAACTTGGCTTGACATTTGCAATGAGGAAATCAAGGTTATATTGAAATAACATGTTTTCAGTTCCTAACAATTATGCTTTGAAACTTTCTTGTCTGAGGTGTTGATCTTATGAAAATTTTACTATTTATATCCGCAATACTATGTTAATCGGGTCAAGGTGGCCTAATCACTAAGCTGTTGGTACATTCAGTGCTTGCGGTTGATGCCTGACCCTGAGGTCTCGAATCTCACAAGGGACTCATACCGAAAAAAACATTTGTACATTTTCATTGTGATTCAAAATAGAACAATGTTACATCAGTTCACTATCTTAATGGCATAGTATTTGTTCATGAAATGTTAAAAGCTTAGATGGATGCCAAAATACAAAATGTTGATGTTAGTTCAAATCTTCTCACTTGACTTCGACTCAAAATATTCCAACATATGGCAATGACTTGTTTTCAATATTTAAAAAGATCTTGCAACGACCTCATACATATGCAGAAATCAAAATTAATGAAGTGTTCTATTTACATATGTACTAGTTATATGACCTATAAAACGATCAACTTCAACCTGTCATTTTGTCTGTTATAGATACGTTTCCAAACTTACTTTTGACTATTTGGTGAGCGCTAGCTGCAGTTCATTGTTCGATACATTGTTCGATACAACACTTTTATTGCCACTATACGAAAGAAAGGTATAAGTGTCTACTAGTACTACTGTACATGTAAATGGGACTTATAGTTTCGGTGTCTGTACATGTATAATGATGTTGCTCAGTTTTAATTAAAAACTAGTAATTGTGATATAATTGGGGATGAATATGAGTGAGTTGAGTGAAATTATTTGAACTGAAATCAGCACATATCGTATGTTGGCACGTATTTCAGGCAAATACAATTTTATGAAATACAATGGATGTATCTTTAAGTCTTGGTTGTGAGGATAATACCTTAATTTTTAGCTCATCAGAATTGAAAGGCCCGATGGGCTAATGGCATGGCATGGCGTTTGGCGTCAGCTCGTCCGTCCGTCTGTAAACTTATCGCTTTTTTCTACTTCTTCTCCAGAACCAGTGACTATAGAGAGCTGAAAATCCATGTACATACCCCTTGGCTAATGAGGATTATAATTTTTAGATTTGATGATACTGGAACCCTATATCTGAGGTCACAGGGATCAGGACCTAAAAACCTATTTTCATATTCTTCTCCATTACGAAAAGCTCTCGAAAACTGAAATGTTGTGTATCGACTCCGTGGCCAACGGCGATCTTAATTTGTAGATTTGGTAACCCTGTGACCCCAGATGTAGGTCACAGGGGTCAGCACCTAAAAATCTCTTTTTTCTTGTTAACGATGTATAACTTGAGCTTACTTAGATATTCAATCTTCGATGATAAATTAGTGAATTTCTGATGAGCTGCAGAGTTAATGGCTCTATTTTATTGTAGTCTTATGGTTAACCAACAACTTATGTATAACTAGTTATGTTTCGCCTAAATAGCTTTCTTACTTGATTACTCAGATAATGACCCATGAATAACATGTTTTTATATTTCTTCCCAAGTATAGTTTCACTGTTCAAAGCAATCATTTTCCGTCTCCCTCGTTCTTGTTCATGCTCATCTATAATTAGTAACTGATGGAAGAGTTACTCTGTGAACTCGACGTCTTGTATTTTATCGGAGCAAAACCAAACTAGACTGATATGAAATATCACTTCCTCGGGTGCTGATTTTCACCCTTGTTCTCGTTGATTTGCTGGTTGATTCTGCAATAAACAGTTTCATCATACTCACTCATCCCCACATTCGATGTATGTTAGTTTATTTATTTAAATTACATTGTCAGATTTTGGATTTAGCTTGAAAACACAGTGACAAAAAAGTGCCAGGTATGTTGCTGAAGTAAATTTAGCTTTTAGCTTGGCGATTTTTAAAAAGATATTTGTTTCCAAATAAATGTTACACTCGTTATAAAGTACATATATAAACTAAATATATGACAACTCACCTAACAACCACCCTCTTCTCAACACGATTTTGTCTATTAATAGCTACTGTTGATAAACATGTGTTTATGTTTCAAACAAGTCCTGACATAAATATTATCTTATAAGATTACACAACGAGTAATCTATATTTTTCAATAGATATGTTGGACTATTGGCTATATCAAAGTAACCCATAACGACTTGCCGAGACAGGTTGCAAGGACATGTTCCAGAGTCATCAAGGACTTGTGATGGAAAATATACTTATAACGTCAATCGCTAGAGAAATATCTTATTTACAACATGACATGTGATAAATAATTTTAATTATGAATTGGTGATATTAGATACATGGTAGTACTGAAATGCCTATTACTGACCAATCGAGTTTATGCCAATTGTTAAACAATCTCAAGAATTTGTCCTACACCAATGTCTAAATCACCACTGCAGGTAAAATGTTCTGGGTTTGTAGTTGGGAAAGTAAAGGTGACCCCAAACGAGAGGTTGAAAACTTGACAACTACATAATTCATTTTACAAGAAGTAAACCGGCGACATTAACGGCGGCCTATGCATGTCCGAAAGTGCAAATGACGAGGTGAAGGCCTTCATTCAACAATTTCTGCATGATCGAACTCACGAACTATCCGACACAATTGACAATTAATCACTAAAATAAATAAATTGCAAAAAAAGCTAATGAAATTATACGTTCTGTTGAATTTAATGCCACGAAAATTCAGGAAAATAAGTCAAAATGTGATCAACTGAAACTTGAATTTAAACAGCTCAGAGTTGACACTGAAAATATAATTCATACACAAGAGCTCTACCACAGTAAGAACAATGTATTTATCGACGGCATCCCCGACGCCCGTGAAGAGTTGTTCAGGACGCCAAGAGTAGCCAACCTGGCAGTGATGAAAGGCGATTTGTGAACATTAATATACATCCCCGGCAAAGTACAAATCACCGGACTGCGAGTTCACCAAAAGTTATATAATTTTCAAATTCATTGAGATGATTTACAAACAACTGATACTCACGCAAGGTTCCGACAGAATGCTATTCTATGGGAGATTTTCATATTAACAGATGTGCCTGTTCCACTCAAGAAATTCCGAGGTAAGGTTACTGCTTAAGCTTTCATGATGAGACAATCATTAAAAGTGCATTCAAGAATTCTTGAGCGAGCTAGGTCTGAAGATAACACTCCAGTGCCGTAGGAGCATCAGTCATCCATGGAAAACCTTCGATCTTATTCACAAAATTATCACCTGAAGGAATTAATGAACGCGCACTGAACTGACAATGTTTTGATTTATTTTGAGCAACAATGTCAGTGTGACCTATGACTATGTTTGAACTTCGTATATTAAGTGTCGTTAACATTACTTTCAGACTTAACATCTCCTTAATTTATATTTTATATTACTTTGAACTATTATAGTTCGATATCTAAGAGTAAGATTGGACATCACAGAGATTCTCATAGATGTCTCCAGTCTATCAACGGCCTACAAAAGAGTAACAATTAAAACTCAAATTGTAGAAATATTGTTCTAGAAACAATAGATTCCAACGACTAGACAGATATTTGGAGAAATGGAAATTTGAATATATGAAAGTATTATTGGTGGAAAAGAACCACGACAACAAGTTTTTTTCTAGCATGAAAATATTTCAAATTTATTTATAAAATCTTTAATTTTGCCAGGATACAAATCAGACCACTAAGCAACTGCATTAACATTTTCCAAGTGCACATTGATGGTAGGGTTAAAGGATACTGGAAATGTAATGCTTCTCTTCTTCACAATACAGAGTACAATTAACTTGTGAAAGAAATATTTGAAGAAACGACAAAATATGCCATGGAGAGAAATTATCGTTCTGAATCTTAAATGAAGCATTTCTTGAACTTTATTTGGAAAATGTTCTTATTAAAGTTAGGAAATCATCAAAACTGTATTAAAAGAGAATGAAAAAGCCAAAATATCATGATACCCTAGAAAAGAAAAGAAAGGAATTTTCCATGGCGATTAAATGAGAAAATAGTCGTTACAAGTTAATGTACATTGAATGAGATTTCGAGGAAACATGTGGTCTACGTTTGATGTAGTTGACCACTTAAAGGTGCATCCGTTGTGTTGTTTTGGGTCACATATGCCAAATGTTATAAATTATGTTAATCTTTTTTTTCTTTTTTTTTTTTAAATATTTTTTATTCAGTTCAAAGTTCTTTGTTTACAAGTTTGTTTACATACATTCAAGTCTTACACTCATTCATCTTTTTTGACATAGTTGCGAACATGTAGACTGGGATAGTTGCAATTTCAACTTCTGAAGCATATCGTTCACCATTGGTCTCGATTTTTGTTCAAATATAATTTATTTTTTTTTTTTGCAATATATTTCTCTGTTTTCTTATCTCCGTCAAAGATTTAATAGTGTTTAATTGTTGGGACTTTCCTTTTTATGCTCATATTATGTATATGTTTCCTGGCTAGGAGAATGATATGATTAGTAAGATGATCTGAATTTGGGGAACCAAAAAAGACTATGAATTTAGTTATGGCAAAATCCGGTATTTTTTTCTTTTAAATACTTTCTAAACGAGACCAAAATTTTTGATAAGCTTACAGTAGTAATACACGTGTTTCACATTTTCTTTTTCTTCCATACAGAAAGAACATATATCATCAACAATTTTCATGTATAATAATTCATGTTTGGTGTAAATTTTCTTATGAATAAATCTGTATTGGAAGTCTATCAGTTTAACATCTTTTGTACATTTCTAAATTGGTGAAAACTGTTTTGAAGTTCATATCTTCTGGAAATTGTTTTTTCCATTTGGTACAGACCTGGGGTAGATTATCTTTCTTTATCAAAATGTCATAGAAGTATCTACAACCCTTAGAACTTTTCAACACATTTCTTAAAGGTTCTGAAATATTCATATTTTCATTAATGAAGTATTCGTCCGCAATAGATTTTCTCCATTGCAAAGGAATATTTAATATAATTTTATTGTAATGCAGTATAGTACCATTTATATCATACTTTTTTTTAATTGTGTGAAAGATAATATACCTATAGAATCACATATATCTCTAATCGTATATATTCCTTTCGAAAACCACGACTTGATAATAAAGTTTGAATGAATACATTGATGGTTAAGCCATAGAGGTTCAGCTAAAATATCTTCCATTTTGTTTCCATCACATTAATGGAGCCTATAATAGGAGTTCCAAGCTTTTAATACATCCTGCCAAAAGGGTTTTTCAAAAGAAAAACAAGTATCAATGTTAGCCCCGAGTTTAAATAAATCTCCATCTGGGAAGTTTTGTTGATATTTATTTGATTATATACATCGCTTGCTGATGTGACCTCACTTAAATCGTAGCTAGTAATGTTTGAGGTGCTGGCCATCTAACTTATAAGATCAGTCCACTAGAGCGATAGCCAATGACAGTCTTTATTCTGTCATGACATGTTCATCTCATCTGCAACGAATCAGAGGGTGTTACAGTATGAAACCTGTTTTTCGAAATAAATCTAAATATTTTTTGTACAATTCAGAGGAGAACTCCTCAAAATTCAAGGAGAATGCTTTTTTATCGACCTCATGACCGTTTACTTTGAGTGCTAAGTGTGTAAGGTTATAATGTTGAAAGTTAAACAGATTTTTAGTAGGGACACCAGCAAACGCGTCGTTATCAAGAATCCCCAATACCACTCTTTTGGGATCAGCAATCAGCAGGTCCGATGTATAATCACGAACACCTCCTGGAATTTCATGAGCTGTACAGGGTATCTGTGTAATTGAATACTTTATAGATAATCCTCTATTAAGACTATGGATATGTCCGCCTCGTATCTGAGGCGATACAGTGACCTGTCTAACGTAAATGCAGCGGACATGATATGAGCTACGTAATCTTTATGCTGAGGTCCGCCATCGTACATAAGATAAAAGTTAGCTGGACAACATATCAATTCTATCTTTAAGGGGACAATATCTATCAAGTACCGATGCTGCATAAACAGATCGCAATGTACACGCCCTACAAGTTCAGTGGGTCTTGAAGGACATGTTTTAGCTCGCCGTGATACAAATCCAGTGTTCGAATCTTAAGCCCCAACAGTGAGAATGTCAAATGACTCTGCTCTATCTTTAACGAACCCCCCAGTAATCAAAGACGTCTGTTCTTGTGAAACATCACAACTCAGCAAGTTTTCAAAATATGCACAATAGGTATATGTTCCAAGGATATCGTCAAGCTCGATCTGATTGGCACCAGCTATAACACGATTTTCCCTAAAGAAACTGGATAATAAGTTGTTAAAGGGGCAGTAGCACGTTTTTTCGCCAAAATAAGTTGATGAAATGTATTTGAAAAATTATGTCACCAATAGTAAAACATCCTTCTCTCTTCGAAAAATCAAGTTAAAAAATGAGGGTAGATGGTTCCGCAAAGCCATGGAAATCGTTTTTGTGATTCGAAATAATAAAATGTGTTCACAATAAAATGGCCGCCATGCAATGTTTGCTGTATACGCAACACCGTTTATACCACTACATATACTTGGTTTGTGTAATAGACTGCTGTATCCTCTAAAGTAAATTTTAATGGCACAAACTATCATTATAAATAGGAAATTTGAAAAAATAAATTTTGCAAAAAACGTGCTACTGCCCCTTTAACTGGAGCAACTATATCTCTACCAGCTGCAATTGCTCCATCTCCACCTACACGGTTTTCTAATCGAGTATCTACGCCGTCTTGTCTCAACAAACGTGTTGTGGTATAGTTACGTGGTGGTATAACGATAGGTGTAAGCATTTTTGATTCAAAATGGTATTTTTCTTTCACGATTTCACCATCCTTATGAACTAGTTCGTGAACAGGAGTTGTTACATGTATAGAGAAAATATAGGGGTGAAGATAAGTTGTTCCAAGTTACTGGTACTTGAATAGAACTAATGCCGACTTTCCACATATTTCTATCTAATTTTAAGGGATGGGGTAGACTTACAGTGTAAGAGTGTTGAGTATTATCAGGCTTGGTGGTAGGATTTGCATCACTCGGTAGTGTAACATAAACATTGTCCTTTTCACTAAAATCCATCGTTGATTGTTTGTATCATGTGAAATTGCCAAACAAGGGTAGTGGACTGGATGGAGAGGAGGTTAGATGGTCTAATAAATGATAAAGCACTCTGTGTACCCTGTTTATGGTTTTTGCATCGCTATCATCAATGCTGGTACTCAATTACATATATGTACTTACCAATTATCAATGAAATTACAACTAATACACTAAAGTGTACCGAGAATCTTTTCATTACACTAGAAATGTTTCTGGCAACCACTGGTCGAATGTTTTCGGATACCCCTTCCATCATACAAACATTTCTTTCACACCCGTTTCCTTGTTTACGCTTCTTTTCCTGATTTTCTCAATTTCATATGCTTCTGGCTCTTTAATAGGTTGTAGCTCCGGTGCGTAAAATGTCCCTCTGATCTCATCACATGCATAATCCCTCAATTTATACACAGTTGGGGTTCTGCATTTAACATGTCTTATCACATAAAATATTTCTCTTGTCCAGTTCGCTTCGTATCCTTTCCCAAAACTTCCCTTACCCGTTGATATCCTGGGGGTAAAAGTGAATCATCTGAATATGAAACCGAAACCGATTCAGACGACAGTAGCTCTGATGATCAGCAAGAACATTTTACTCAGTATGAACGGTCAGCTATCTTAAAGAATCCAAGGCTTTCTAATTCAAAGGGTTACAAAAAGCAACGAGCAACGACGTCATTACCTCCAATACCTCCTCCGAGATCGTGGTTTAATCAGAGCAATCAGTAATTGACTCGCATTGTCTCGCCTGTGACTTGCTTCGCCTGTCATTCGCTTTGCCAGTCATTCGCCTTCGGTTTGAATCAACTTGACTCGCAACGTCTCACCAGTGATTCGCTTCGACAGTCACTCGCTTCGCCAGTCATTCACCTTAGCCTCGATTCTACTTGACTCGCATCGTCTCGCCAGTGTCTCGCTTAAGCCAGTCACTCACTTCACCAGTACTTGACTCGCATCATCTCGCCAGTGATTCGCTTCGCCAGTCACTCGCTTCGCCAGTCATTCGCCTTAGGCTCGATTCTACTTGACTCGCATCGTCTCGCCAGTGTCTCTCTTCACCAGTCACTCGCTTCGCCAGTCTATCGCCTTAGGTTTGATTCTACTTGACTCGCATCGTCTCGCCAGTGACTCACTTCGCCAGTCACTAGCTTCGCCAGTCATTCACCTTAGGCTTGATTCTACTTGACTCGCATCATCTCGCCAGTGTCTCGCTTACGCCAGTCACTCGCTTCGACAGTCTATCGCCTTAGGTACTTGACTCGCATTGTCTCGCCAGTCATTCGCCTTAGGCTTGATTCTACTTGACTCGCATCGTCTCGCCAGTGTCTCGCTTACGCCAGTCACTCGCTTCGCCAGTCATTCGCGTTAGACTCGATTCGACTTGACTCGCATCGTCTCGCCAGTGACTCACTTCGCCTGTCATTCGCTTCGCCTGTCATTCGTTTCACCAGTCTTTCGCCTACAGGTTTGTATCTACTTGTTACGTTACAGTTTTCTAATGTGGTTGATTCGTCTCGTCTCGCAAGTGTTTAGCTTCATCAGTGTCTCGTCTCGCCCGTGTCTCCCCTCGCCAGTCGCTCGCTTTCGCCTGTCACTAGCTAATCATTCGCCTTCGTTCAACTCGACATATTTAACGCGTCTCATCTGTGACTCGCTTCGCCAGTGTCTTGCTTCGCCAGTCATTCACTTCGCCAGTCAATCTGCTCTTGATCAGGGTTCGTCTAGTTTGATTTCCCCCGAACCGCCCCATCGTGTTACTGATGCGCAGCTTACGCATCTCGACAGAGAGGCTCGCACAGTGTTAGGGTTGGGCAACAACATGGCGTTCACCTGTCAGGCGATGATTGCCTGTGCCAAGCAGGCTTGCATGGAGTTGGATGACCCGGTGCTTTTCAAAGCATTTGTCAATGTGGCCACGGACCTTGCGCAGATCATGTTATCAGCTTCGCGGATTTCATCGGGCATTACAGTACTGCGTAGAGACAATTTCCTACACCGTTCAGGTCTCAACCCGGGCTGTGCCTTGTCCTCACCACAGGGTGGAGGACTCGTAGGTTAGCTTACACTCAGGGCTTGTTGCTGGTCTCGTCACTACCACATATCTACTGACCCGCCTCCATGCAGTGGGATGCTAGGTATAGTAGGTCCAGTCAACAGATAGGTATTTAAATAATAGTTCGTTTTTGATTAAACGTTATTATTTATACTTACCTGTTGACTAGACCTACTCGTTAGGCCCGCCCATCCTCCCCACTTGGTCTGTCTTGCCTTTTGGGACTTTCGGAGAGTGGCTTATTCTGGTAGTGACATCACGAGACCATGCAGACTTACCGCCCTTGGATAGGGATTTTACGCATCCCTTACTCCACTGTCAAGTTCCGTCTGTGTTAAGGTTGAAATAGCATACCTAGAGAGGAGGTAGGCATAGTAGGTTTTGTCAACAGGTTAGTATAAATAATTACGTTTAATCAAAAACGTACTATTATACACTATCGCGCGGACGATTGAACAGGTTTGCTCGAACTCTAAAATCATCTGGTATTGTATTATTAGGGCGAGCATTAAATAGGTGTGGAGTGATGTGGTAGCTTTATGAAAAGCGTCCCTAATAAACTTTGTTTTCTCGGGGAAGATTTGTCTCGCTTAATTTTCAACCTGGGTTTTGTCTCAAGGGTTTTTATAAACTACACTAGCGTACAGTTAAGGCTTTTTCTTCTATGAAAAGGAGTCTTTGCAAAAATATTCTGTTGTATATAAATAATTGAGGTTTGTCTGTGATGCGATCTTTTCACAAACCATTTGAGTAGTTCACTCTCTATCCTTAATAAGATCACCAGCTGCGTCGTCTACAGCTAACCAGCTGTAACCATTAGGATCAATTAAAGTGTCGGTATATACAATAGTGTCGACGAAATGTATTTCAATACCAGCTTTTATGCATAAATTCTGGATCTGTTCATACAAGGGTTGTTTCTCTGAAAATACCCATATTATAACTGAAGGTAAGCCTTCAAGAAATGACCATGAACCATCAATTTCATTAGCTAGAAGATTTCTTACAAATGTCGTTTTTCCAGCCCCATTTGGACCGCCAATTAATAAGCGAAAAATCTGTGGAAACTTTAGAAGAGATCTATTGATATGTTCCAGCCTCATGATTATCAAGTGATACACTCATGGTCACTTCTTTTATACCCTCCACTGCACTCAATCCGGATATTTATAGTACATACATGGTACACAAGAAATGATTATATTTCAGCAGGGACAGATTTGAAGAATTGTAGTGAAGTTATTATTACACAGAACTATTCAGACGTGTTTTGATTAAAGTACCTTTGACTGAAAAGGAATGACGGATAACTTTATCCTAAACCATGTGAATGGTCAGCATTCATCCAAACCAACCTAAAACTTTAAGAACTGATTGAAAATGAATCTTTGAGAATATCTGCTTAACTATGATTTACATTTTGTAATAACAATTCTTGTAGTATGAGTGTCGGCGAGTTTTTTTATTTGTTTTGTATAGATCTAAACATATGCGTGTAGTTTATTGAATATCGTGACGGTGTAGCGAGAGTATCGAAATGTGCTATACGATCCATTCTTAAGAATTATACAAATTCGTCAAAGGTCGGTTTTGAAAATTGGTTTACATTATATCAAGAAATGGTTAATGAAAGAGACTTCTAAAATGCAACACTTCCAGTAAATAATTCCCAGAAAGTTAACCTAAATGTTAGGGGGATGTAGTGAACCTGAAGAGTAATCACGAGTATGTTTCTAAGACAGAAGTAACAACGCAATTGAATAATGTTAATCCAAATAAGATAAAATTGTCTCTACTTTTAAACAGTGTAAACAAAGAAGAAATTGAAAACCTGTCCATGTTTATCTTTTATGCGTTTGTACATAGAATCTCATTATTTCATGAAATGTCAGTGCACTGTATATCTTGTACTATAGGCCTGAGGCCTTTTAAGTACTGAAATAAAGATATTGAATTCTGAATCAGAGATGACTCCATACGAACACTATTTAAAGAGAGTTTATTACTATCCAACCCATCCCGGTAGCTATAGAGATGTTATACGGAGCTGTAGTGAAATAGGATGACATCGTATCAATAAATAGTTAAACGGTCCTATACAACTGTTCAACAAACAACCCGGACAGACGTTATTACTTCAAGGGAAGCAAACTTGTGAGTGAACCAAGAGAAGATCGTGGTGAAACAGCTAGTGGTACCAACACACAGCCGGACTCACAGCAAGCTTCTAGCTCTAGTTCGAGCTCACAGGGTATCAGGGGTAACAGACGTGATCCCAGACCAGGAACACGTCGCTCTAACAGAACTCTCAACAGGTAACATAGAGGCCAGGGCGATGATGATTTTACTCCTCATCCAAGAACGATACATGGGACTGGTGTAACTATACACAAAATTATTGAAAGAGATAACGTTAGTTTCTTGTTTTGGAACATATCAGGTTTAAAACAAAAGTTAAATGATAATAATTTCGTTGACTACGTAAAACAATTTGATATTGTTGGTTTAATTGAAACGTGGTGTGATGATATTGATCTTTCAAACTATTTCTCAGAGTATTTACATATAACTAAACATGCTGACAAAATATCACACTGTGGGAGACTTTCTGGTGGAATCACTGTTTTGATAAAGAGAGATTTCGTGTCCTTTATACAATGGAAGAAAATAACTGAAAACGGAATATTTATCCTATTTGACAAGTCCCTGTTTGATCTAGATTGTGACCTTTTGTATTCATGTATCTACATTCACCCAGAAAAGTCTACATGGTATGACAAAATGTCTCCGGAGTGTAAGAATGGAATAACTATGTTTCAAAATTTTTTGTTAGAGATAATTTCTGATTTACCAGATGTTTGTATCTTGTGCGGCGGCGACTTTAATGCACGAACCGGAACAAAGGCAGATTTTATTGAAGACGATATTTTAGAATACACCGAGTGTGAAAACCAATCTTATACTGATTTTATATGTGACTTTTTCAATCTCCAGCGCTTTTCCGCCGACAAGATAGTAAACAATTTTGGTAAACACTTGATTGATCTATGCTCTGTATTGAATATCCATATCATGAATGGGAGATGTGGATCTGACTCTGGAGCTGGTGACTTTACATATATCGGCCAAAATGGAGCCAGTGTGATTGATTATGTAATAGCCTCTGCGCCGCTCTTTGATTCTGTTAACGACTTTACAATAGCATCCAGAGCTGAGTCATCCCATCTTCCAGTCACGATGAGTTTACGAGCGCTTCATGCGCGACAACCGGACTTAGACACTGATAGTGTGAGTAATAGTGGGTTTAAACATGTCTGGGATAGCGACAAACTCGAGTTGTTTAGAGAAAATATTTTATCAGATAAAGTGCAGCAACTTCTTGATAAATCCGTAGACAACGCATTTTCATGTATTGACAAAAGCATAGACTACATTGTCGAGGCGCTTTGTTTAGCTGCATCTGATATAAAGAAAACACTCAAGAAACCTAGAACAAATAACAATAACTTTTGGTTTGATAAAGAATGCAGGAAACTAAAGACTGAACGTTGTAGATCTCTAAACAAATTCAGAAAATATAAAGACAAAGACTCACTTACATCTTATAATAACATAAGGAATAAATACCATTCTGTGTGTAAAAGTAAACGTACAGAATACTACAAAAATAAACAAAACCTGATAGAAATTAATATAAATAATTCCAAATCGTTTTGGCGTGAGCTAAAACATCTTAATCCGAAGCCTAAAACAAATGTAATCTCTACCAACGAGTGGTTCCAACACTTCAAAAATCTTTTTGCTTCAGAAAATACAGTAAATAACGAAACTGACCAATTTGATGTCCTTGAATATTCACCGTATGATCCAAACCGAGAACTTTCAGATCAAATACTTGATTCACCTATATCCAGAGAAGAAAAAACAAATAGTATCCAAAATCTTAAACTTGGAAAGTCACCAGGTGCAGACAATATTATACCTGAATTGTTTAGATACTCGGCTGATCTTTTGATACCGTATCTCGACTTAGTGTTTAATCAAATACTAGAAACAGGTCAATTCCCCACAGACTGGTCAATGGGAATAGTTATACCATTACAAAAAAAATGGTGATGTGAAGAATGTAAATAATTATAGAGGAATAACGCTATTAAGTATTTTTAGTAAAATTTTCACTTCTATCATCAACAAGAGATTGGTATTTTGGGGTGAGACTATGAATAAATTAACGGAATGTCAGGCAGGCTTCAGAAGGAATTATACAACTATTGACAATATGTTTGTTCTACAGAGTTTAATACGAAGATATCTACATTCGAAAGGGGGGAACTGTTATGCTTTATTTGTTGATTTTACAAAAGCTTTCGATTTTTTAAAAAGGGATAAATTGTGGAACCTCCTTCAAATGAGTGGTGTAAGCCCAAAGATGAATAACCTTCTGCGTAGTATATATGAAAATGTCAAAGCTTGTGTCAGAAATAATAATATATTATCAGAAACCCTTGATATACAGATTGGAGTGAGGCAAGGTTGTGTACTGAGCCCATTTTTATTCTCATTTTTCATAAATGAATTGGCTATGCAGATCGAGAATAACTGTTCACATGGTGTACAACTACATCCTGATGTTTTCCAAATATTCCTTTTACTCTTTGCAGACGATATTGTGCTCATTTCAAGTACTGTTGCAGGTCTTCAAAAACAAATTAATGAACTTGAAAGTTTTTGTGACAATTCAAAATTATCAGTTAACTTGGATAAAACAAAGGTGCTGGTATTTAAAAAGGGTGGAAAACTTTCGAAGAAGGAAAAATGGTTTTATAAAGATTGTGAATTAGATATAACAAATTCCTACAAATATCTTGGAGTATTTTTCACTAATCAATTATCATGGTCTACGCATACAAACTATGCATCAATACAGGGGGAAAAAGTACTTGTTGGTATTATAAGACAGATGAGTATACTAGGTGACCTAAGCATTAACACATTTTTCAAAATATTCGATGCCAAAATATACCCCATTCTCTTATACGGGGCAGTAATCTGGGGGTTAAATTCTTTCGCAAAACTAGAAATGGTTCATCTTTATGCATGTAAAAAGTTCTTAGGTGTTAAACACAATACTCCAAACTTAATGATTTATGGAGAATGTGGCAGATTCCCTTTATATATCCACTCATATTGTAAAGCTATTCGGTATTGGATAAAGCTTCTAAACATGCCCTATTACCTCCTACCTAAAAAATGTTAGGAAATGATGCTCTTATACGACAAGAATGATCACAAGAATTGGGTTACCGACGTTAAAGCAACACTATTTTATGTGGGATTTGGGAATATTTGGCAAAATCAAGAAATAGGTGTAGATCCCGAATTCATGAGTGAATTTACACAAAGACTAAAAGATATATATTTTCAAAATTGAATGGAAAAATTATCACTTTCAAGTAAATGTGACACGTACCTAACCTTTAAAAGCAATATCCATACCGAATATTACTTATCTTGTTTAAATGTAAAGAAATACAGAACTAGTCTAGCACGATTCCGATGCTCGTCTCATGAACTTTATATTGAAACGGGTAGATATAAGAATATAAGTAGAGAACAAAGATTTTGTCAAATATGTAAGTCTAATATTATAGAAGATGAATACCATTTTTTACTGATTTGTCCTTTGTACAGCATCACCCGAAAGAAAATCAAAGAAAAATACTATGTTAATCCAAATAAGATAAAATTGTCTCTACTTTTAAACAGTGAACAAAGAAGAAATTGAAAACCTGTCCATGTTTATCTTTTATGCGTTTGTACATAGAAATCTCATTATTTCATGAAACGTCAGTGCACTGTATATCTTGTACTATAGGCCTGAGGCCTTTTAAGTACTGAAATAAAGATATTGAATTCTGAATCAGAGATGACTCCATACGAACACTATTTAAAGAGAGTTTATTACTATCCAACCCATCCCGGTAGCTATAGAGATGTTATACGGAGCAATAGTGAAATAGGGTGACATTGTATCAATAAATAGTTAAACGGTCCTATACAACTGTTCAACAAACGTGTATACCCCATGAATACGTCGTGAAACAATTTGGTTGCATTGTCAAAACGTTTTCTTTTGAGAAATGTGGTTGGCCCTGAAAAGGGACTTTTATAAGGACTATGTATTGACCTTATTTTCTAGCAGTAGCAGGAACAAGGAGGGGTTGTATTCATCACGCGTTTCTTCAAGGGGCATTTTCCACTATGAGTTAGGCGCCGATGGTAGCTGTCCTTCAGCTTACACTTGCAGTACACGCACGTAAATGTACCATCGTGATCATTGGTTGGAGATGTCTCGTTACCTAATTGATACGCCATGTCACGGCAGCCGGTAATTTTTATTTTTCAATGAAATCATCCCGTGTAGTTACCGGGTTTTTGGAACCTGTAGTGATCTATACTGAGCCTATACGTAATTGACAGACCCCCTCCCCACTGCGCGATGCCAAGTACTAATGTCTAAAGCCCTGTTTATACGGCGAGCGTTTGCATATGAGTAAAGCATTACACATATGCAAATTTGCTCATATGAGCAAAATTCGCCGAATGGACGCATTTGCACATATGTATATTTTACTACGGTAAGCAAATTTTTCACTACCGTAAGCAAATTTGCACCTAGTCAGGGGCAGGTGCAAATGTTTACTACCGTGAGTAAATATGGTATTTTCACTTTTCTAGCAAAAGTTCGTCGTATACAGACATAGTGACTTCACACAGGTTGAGAAATTATATTAGAGAACTTAAGAAACTCTTAATACTGTTTTTCAAATTCTCTATTTTGGATAATTTCCTTCTTGCACGCGATGACCCTCAAATCTATCTGACTATCCGATTTTCATTATATAATTAGGGCGATATAGTAAAAACAATGTTGACAAATATAAAGTAATGTCATTTATTTAGTTTACATCTAATAAATATTAATTGGCTTGTTTTAGGAATTCTCTATTCATATATTAAAAGAGCTGGACGCCCATTTGCTTAGGCAGAGATTAAATGCATATGAACGCAAAGTAAATTTACTTTTACTCACGTGTGTATATTACTACCATAAGCAATATTGCATATGTGCAAAGTTCGCCGTATAAAAAGGGCTTAATTCAAATGTTTGTTGCTATCATAAAAGCTAATTTTGACCGACTGCAGAAGTTGCAAACCATGGAAAGGAGTACACGATTAATCGGTTGCGTTGTAAGAGTTCAGACGGCTGAGGCGAATCGACGTTACGTTACCATGGGCACACTTGATCACGAGGGAGCGGCGTGGAACAGCGGAAACGTAATTCGAGTGTTACGTCATCAAACAAAATATACCTTTATTGTCTGATAAAGTACCTTTTTTCAATTGTTCTAATCGCTAGGCATCTTAGAATGTCTGATAAAGTCCTTTTTGTCGATTGTTCTAACCGCTAGGCATCTTAGAAATGAAAATCCTTGGGCGGTTTTGGAATTTGACATCCAGGTGAACACTTACATCAAAGGCGGAACTATTGAGAGTCTGGGAAACTGATGCTCAAAGTTCCCGTATGTTACAATCAAGCTTTGAACTATGTTTCTCTCTTCATGTTAATGTTCAAATTCATGTTCTATCATAACGGTCTGAAGGCAATTGATTCGTGATTCACGCTTAACCATTTGAGGACTGTAACGTTATCAGAGTGTGTTATACTGAGTCATTGTCTGATGCGGTCCTATTGATTATGCTTGCCGGGCCCACTTTTGCACTGCCAACAGGTAATGCACATAATGATCGTCGTTATATAACTGGACGAAGAGGACGTCGCTATAAGATCTTCTTATATGACTATATGACTATAGTTAAACAACATAATATGGGTTGAATATATAAAAGATACGTCACCTGCTTTGATGCCCAATGAAGGAAGAGAGGTTAATTTACACATCTACCGAGATCCTTCCACCTCCCTTCTATTGCTCTGTTCCTGTCTGTATGTTAGTCTCCCGGTTACGCAACACACTGTTCATATTGTCCAATCAGCATCGACTTCGGTATGCTTAATAATGCATGACGATAAAATATTCCATGTCATAATTCTCGTTTAACCCTTCTAGTTTTACAATGGTGAATGAGTCGTAGAAACATTGAAAAGTGTATCATTGTGATTTTCACACTTTTGTATGTTATTGTGAACGGGTTAACAATTTATTATATGTCGACATTTATAGGATATTCAACTAGCTTCATATCACCTGTATGCCTTTCTAAGTATCCTGTTTATTACCAGTTTGTATTTCACGCGATTTATTTGTGTATTAATGGAATAGCGGAGTAATATCAACACTGTCAAAACCTCTGATTTAATCATATTTCTACGTCAAATATTCATACATTTAATTCAAATCATACGTTTATTGATAATATGCTATATGATGACACGACTTCCACTTATCAAGCTGAATATAAGTGAAAAGCAAACTTAAATTTCTCTTATCGATGGCAGGAGATGAGTTATCTGCCCTTTGAATAAGGCCATGTTATGGCCACCACTCTTTCCAGTCCCTCGAGTCACGAACTATGAACTACCGTCTTAAAGTAATGCTGGAAGTGACCTCCCTTGGTTAAGTATTGTCTACTGTGTATTTAACTGTCTTTGTAACTTTATGGTACTCTACCAATCCAATGAATCTTAATCAAGCTGCATTCATAACATGTTGCTTCCTATAAAAGCTTTGCTAAAGAAAAGTTATCAATCAATATTCCACTTTTTCAGATATTCAGTAACATAGATTATTGTGGTTGTTCGATGTCTTAAAGAAACTACACAGAATTATTAAACTATCCTAATGGTTGTTGTTGGAAGTTCATGAATGAGTTCGCGTCAGGCAGGCAATGTAGAACTTCATCGTCAGTGCAGCCAAATAAATCGCTTGACTTTTTTGATAGACATCCCAGAAGCTGATGTTCAGATTGTAAGACAGAATTCTCTTTTTGGAAATAAAGAGTGAGATAATCATTTCCATCAGTGAAATAAACCCTCTGTAAAGCTACAATGATGATAACCTTTATCACTACTTTACTGAGTGACGATAACTTGCGTGACGTCATCGGGACAATGTTATGGAGTCATATTGTCAGCTTGTGAAGGCTGTACGTTTACCGTTGAAATCACTCCAAGTCAACATAACACATAGAAATAATGATAGAATGAATAGAATATCTGTTTTTCTTTGCGCCACTCGTGAAATATATACGTGTCTACTCACTCGATGAGATAAACAGGGTATTTGTCAAGAAAAGACAGATATCCTCTATATCTCAGTAATAAAATCATTTGATAGCAGCGCGTATATAACATGACTCAATAAACATGAATAAATATTATAATTAAAGCCAATACAGCTGTACATCATTCCCAGTAAAACTGACAGTGCCATAAAAATCAATTTCATTCACTTCGACCATTCCACTTGCTTGATTAATAAATTAATCATAGATAAAGATTTTTTAAAGAGAATTTAACAACAGTTCAACATTATCATTCTGAATTGTGATTGTACTTAGTATCAAAATTAATACCATTTGAGAATATACTTGAAGTTGCTCTTTGGTTTCCGCAAATGGACCTATTCTTTTCATTGGGACGTAATGTGCGAGATGTTTTATTTTAAATTGCTACAGTAATCTCCCAAAACGTGATATTGAATCTATAATATTGTGCATTTTCTATTTACCCATAACAGTTAAAGAAGCAGTAGAACGTTTTTTGTAAATTTTATTTTTTTAAATTTCCCATTTAAAATGGTAGTTTATGTCATTTATATTTACTTTAGAGGGTAAAACATCTTATTACACAAACCAATTCACCGTAGTGGTAAAAAAGGTGTTGCGTATAAAGCAAAAATTGGATGTATATTATTATTTTGAATGACAAAAACGATTCCCATGGCTTTATGGAACTATGTACACTCATTTTTTAACTTGATTTTCCGAAGTAATAAGGATGTTTTATCACTGGTGACATTATTTTTCCAATACATTTCATCGACTTATTTGAGCGAAAAAACAGACAGACATTGAAAATCCATTTTCTCGTTTATTTATCGGAACTACTGTTTTACATCATCAAAATAGCAAAATGTCATATTGGTTAACTTTAGCTTTAATGCCAATCTATAGAGAATGCTGTTTCTTACAGGTACACAAAACGTTGGATGTAAACAATATGTGAGTTCCTAACTTAGTTAAACAGTGACGGTCCTTTGCAGTTAGAAGTGACAGTGTGTTTTCAAAAATACAAATATTCAATTGAATGTCACTCATAATTTTTTATCGATGAAAACATGTCTTTGAGAGGCACATGGGGTCACATGATCACGAAATCTAGAATCTAGAATCCCTATTGGCCAAGGAGTCTGGACACAACTTTTGAACTCTCTAGACCTTTTGGAAATGGAGAAGAAGATGAAAATAGGTTTTTAAGGATGTGACCCATGTGACCCTATCTGGGGTCACGGGGTCACGAGATCTACAATTTAGAACCCATTGAACCCAAGAAGACGAAAAAGCATAATGGTTTACGGATGGACGGATGGACGAACGCTATGCCACTAGTCCATAAACCTTTGAGGTGTTGGTCAATTGAACGTCATATATATATATATATATGCTTTAGGTTTATTGTTTTTTCAGTTTCTTCCGACTTTCACTTTTAGCTGTTTTCATTGAATTGAAAATAGCATACGGCATTGAACATATTCAGACTGTTGATTCAGGATAAGACCTCTTTCAGATTGCAGTGAAGGCTAAGGTTCACGCTTGGAGCAACTGCCTCTGGCGTGAGAGCCGGAATCGACTTAACAGGACGTGGGGGTCCAGAGCCTGGTACGATCGAGGATCAGTGGCTTATTTAAGCATTGCTGTATTTCTTACTTTTCTGTTCTAGCGTAGCAGACCGCTGAACCTGAACTTCATAGTGCTTGACCAAAATTAATATAAATCAAGGCTAATGAATAATGATATATATTTGCAGTAAAAAAAAATGCAGTCCAAAACTGTAAGTTAAGCCAAGTACACAAACCTCACAAATCGATGTAGCATGTACATTTTGTCCTACAACCATGTATGATGTATCCTCAACTGTTTATCTCAATATTTGCTTTTAGAATTAACATATGGTGATTTTAATACTCCCTATTCATTCTTACCAATTAAACTAATTAATCCAAAGTCCAAAAAATAGTAGGTCAGACGTATACTAGGATGCATAGGCAGCGCATGAGCATGCAACGAGTATTTTCGGAGGGCGTGACATTCAGCATTTTCTCCCAACAGAATAAACTAAAGGCATGTCTTCCGATGTTTTCTTTGTTAAAGTGGCCATAGATTCTTTCAAACTTCCTAGCAGTGAAAGTTTCTAACGCCAAAACCCTTTTACTCCTACAGGCCCCCGTAAGTAATTGAAGGAAATGCGTCAATTTTGAAGAAAACACATCCAACTTTGAAAGAAACGCGCCCATTTCGGAAGAAAATATCTCCTTTTCCCTAAACAAACGCAGCGAATTCTTTCAAAAGTGGATGGGTTTCGCATTTCCTTCAATTTATTTAATTACTCTTGTACGAAATGTGTGCGCTTCGCACAGGTGAAGGAACTCTACGGTTAAGGCAACATACATATTACTAAGCTGGAGACAATCTCGCTGATTTCATATATCAATTTGATCACAACTAATCAGAATTCTCTCTTCCAAAACAAGAAAACCCTCCACGGGTACACGTTACGTGGGAAAAAATAACTTTATAATAACCTCTATGGGTCACCAGGCGATATTTCACTGACACAAGCTAGAACTGAAAGCAGTCGTGTAAGACATTACGAAAACACCCACAGTCTTTATTTCGGCATATAAGATGGATAAAACATAAGGTCATATATTATATAAAATAAATACCCTTTGTTTCCGCTAACCTGACACTTAGCTCCTCTTGACTTTTAATTTAAATCTATAAAATAAAGCTAAGTGTTTACTGAGAAATTACAAAGACTTTTTCGAAAGAGCTGAAAGAACAGCAGAGATCTTATATTTGAAAAATTATTCAGTATATTTACTAATGATATCAACTAAACTACAAAATAGAAACATGTTTCTTTAAAGGTGCATCCATTGTGTTTCATAAAATTTCATTTGGCTTTAATACGTTCCACCACACCATATGTGCTGTTTACAATACAAACAAATTCACTCAGCTTGCATATTCATCCCCAATCACCAAATATATCATAATTACTAGTTTCCAATTAAAATCGAGTAACATCATTATGCATGTACAGAAATCGAAAGTGCATGTACTATTTACATGCACAGTAGTTATATGACCTATTAAACATCATCAACTCAAATTTGCTATTTCTTCTGGTTTAAATAAGATTCCAAAATTACGTTTGACTCATTGGCACCCGCCACACGCGGTGCATTGTCCGGTTTTCGATCAGAAATCGACACTTTTACCTCCATATTGTCAATATACTAAGTCGAGTATCATCAAAATGGTAGTTTTCGGTAACAGTTGGTACTTCCCGATAAAGTAAGACCAATTATAACTTTTGGCATATTTGACCCCCAACAACACAATGGATGTATCTTTAAGAAAAACATAAAAGCATTTACTTAGTACAAATAGTGTATTGCAATATTATTCTGTTTAACACCTTTAATAAAGTATCGTTATATTTGGCTATTAGGCATAAACATTAATTCAATCAACTTTTAATATAATACATAATTACATCACAAATTACTTTGCCGTTTGTAACTTCCTATAGATATAATCAGCGTTTTTAAACTTGTAGGCCATGAAACTAGCATTTACTAGAGTAATATTTATCAAAACGTGACTGTTATTTTTACACAAGTACATACACAAGTATATAAAACAAGTTATACTAACGTGGAAAAAGAAACGCCCACACATTTTAAGAGTATAAGAAAAAGTAGATTTTGAAAATATTCCACATATTGACACACGTTTAGTAAAGAAGTACTCACAATTTCATACATCCGAGTATGATATTTTTATTTTTATGTCAGTTAAAATACACTTTGGGTGCTAAAATCGTAAAAGTTTTTGTCCACAATATTTGGCATTTAAGTTAAAAAGTTATAAAATGTTGAAATGTTATTTTCATTCCTGTAGCTAATAAGCCATTTTTTTTACCTTCCTATCTCGTCTAGTTAAGGAGTTTCTATAACGTCGATTTCTTAAAACGTGTCTCAGAAATTTGAACAGATAATGTTTTGAAATTCAAAATTTAGTTTATTTGGACATGGGGATATGATGAAACTGTTTCAGTCGCTCTGTTTGTATCGCTCTCGGATTGAAATATCTCGTATTTTGTGTGGCGACGTTTCTTTCGAACGTGATTTTATAAAACATATGAAATATTACATAATTTAACCACTGGAACAATCATACTATTGATATTGTAAACAGAAACTTACAAACTTTACACATCTGGTTAATATGCTCTTGATAGAGTAGTCATCCTGACACATTTTGTTATAAAATGTTGCATTAAACGATAATTAGATTTTCATTTGGACCTCTTTTTAAAGGTATTCCTTGCAGTTATGTCAGTTAAAACATATTCATGGTATGATTTCAAATCACAATCAATAATCAAACAGTTCGATTGCTTGATTGAGATTTTGATTGGACAATCATTCTTGCATTGTTTATGATATATTGAGAACTTACGCCTGCGAGACCATTCAGTATTGAGTGTGAACCTTTGGCATCATGTTTTGGTAAGTGAGAACATACAGTAAGTGAAATCCTTATGATACAGTCGTATATAGAGGATACTAAACGACCTTCTATTTAATACCATTTTTATTAAACGAGTTAATGAGTTTGTATAAAACGAGCGAAAGCGAGTTTGATAACAAATCATTCACGAGTTTAATAAAAATGGTATTCAATAGAAGGGAGTTTAGTATTCTGTTTATTACTCGCAAACATATAATCCAGCGAATTAGCCGACATGGCTCTGAAACCATGGTTCCCGCAAGTCCGATACCATTGTGACGACGTTACTCCAATTGTGACGTCATAACCACAAACTATTGTGACGTCATACACGCGGCGGTATTACACTAGTTTAATATTTCCGTATAATTATTACACTGCAGTATCTTACACGGGCGAGTTATAATAACATGATAAGCAGTTTCTCGCAAAAAGTTTTGTAAATTTAAAGCGGGTAGAAGCTGTAATTGATGAATGTAGCTTTAAATCGTTGTTAGTGTGTATCAACGTCCACTTTGCATTTCAGTGAGTATCTACCTATCTCATACACAATAATACTAAACTTACTTGAATATTTGGCTTACAAAACATGGTTAGTTATTTATCGTTGATTTGGAAGTCTTTGAACATAATATGTCAAACAAAATGGGGATCATGATACTGAAAGATACTTAGAGTAATGATTAGCTGTTGTGTATGGTTTTCTACTTGAGGTCAACTATACACAAAGTAAAAAGTTAAGCACCCCCTAATATTTTCATATAGCTGAATGTCAGAATCAAGTAAGCTCTGCTATGACCCTAAATTAGTCTGAGATTTTTTTTTTCTTCAGATAAAACAGCCATCTGGCAAGACAGAAACGCAACAATATGTTGTTGTTTTCATTATTTAAAAGCAATGACGTCATGTTTACGTACTGTTTTTACCATGAAACAATGGAGCTGCAAGTGAAACAAAACACTTTCGCATTGGTATTGTCACTTCTAAATGTTCTTTGTAGACCATAATGTACATGTTCAATAAGATGATTAGTATCTGGTAGGACCGCCACGTACCGGATGACACACTGCACAAGTCTCATACCAGTCAAACGTCGGATCTGTTCTTGTGTCAATAACATCCACTCAGCGTCCAGAGCTGCCTCCACTAATGTAAATTCTGAACTGGTGGCTTCCGAGCCGGGAGTCGCCGCCCTAGACTATCCTACTCATGCTCCATACGGTTCAGATCTGGGCTTACTGCTGGCCAGGGTAAAGTTGTCAATTCGTTGGCTGGTACGTGATCGGTGAGGCCAGGCGTTGTCGTCCATGTACTGTTGTCGTGAAGCAAGCAGAACCTGATCTGTAGAACTTGTAATTTGCTCTACGGCTCAAATCACTAAAAGACAGGTAGCAAGATTGTTCTTCGGTAGTTTAGAGTTGTATGAAATGATTCGATAGCAATAAATTAAACATTTAGTAGTTTAGATATATCAGTTTTCTTGAAACAGTCAACACCGTTAGCATTTGAGCCGGTGTGTGCCAATCGCACTTACATGCATAGTTGTCTTGATGAATGAATCAATTTAAATCGAACTTGGAGAAAACAATTATTAACTTACACTTGTGACGTCATCCTATTGTTCTTTCACTCCATTATTTTTCAGTAATCGAGAGTTACACATCACATCATATTTGTGAAGTAGAAATTTAATTTCTTTAAAATTTTAAAGCAATTTTGATAAAAGAGCAATACTTTGAGTGTAATTTAAGTAGGGTAATATCCTCGTAACTCTCCTAATTCCATAATGGGCCTCGGTTCCATTATTTTTAAGGAATGGAGAGTTACTCGGACATTACCCTCTACGTAACATACGTCGATGAACCGAATGTACTGCTTATTACAAATGTTACATGAGCAATTAGGGATTTGTCAGATTTCTTGAAATGTTTAATTAAGTGACAAGTTGGTCCCAATATTCACCAACAGCTCGTCTTAGTTTATTTTTACGTTCAACAAACATATATGATTTGTCTTCAGCATCTTTGTGCTTCTTTTCGGTAGGTCTTGCAATTTTACATACTTCTCTACGTTTGTCACTTATTTTGTTAATGTAATCTTCGAGTTTCTCTGGAGTTAACCCGTCTTCGATACTCGTAGCTAGGAATCCACGAATTTGTATATCAAGTTCTTGCCAGGCCGCCCCTGCTTCGTTATGAGAATTACATTTTTTCTGAAGGAGCGGTAATAAGAATTGGGGACATACTGTAAAGAAGGACACAATACCTGCCGCAAATGCCAATATAACTATACATAAATAATAAATCCATGGATAGGAAGGCATGCTAATCATCTCAGTGACCTTAAACCCTGTAGCAAAAGTTGTAAACCCAAGTGCTAGAGTAAGTAACCAAGTATATGTGTATACACTGGTGTCATATTTGTCAGAAAGTTTGTAGTTCATATCGGCAGCTCTGTCACATCTGAAAACGAGTTCCTTCAATATCCAGACACCCTTATCAATTGCTTCTTCTCTGGTTCGAGGTAGAATCGTTGTTCTGTGGTCCTGTGTCTTGTGTTGCTGAAGTTAAAACATGTATCACAAGAATGAAAATCATTTATTTCTTATTACAATACCATGATATATGTGTCGACAATGCAAATTCAAATATATCAGGAATAATTTTATATTCAAAATAGTTAAATCTACATTGTTATACCACTTCTATACATACATATTTTTATACAGAACCTGTCATCGAAATGTTTTGTAATAACGTCAGTTAGTTCAAGAGAGTTGCACTTATTTTATTCTGCCTTTGTTGTTATAATTGGCATATGTCGTACTACACTCACCGGTGCTCGTTTCGATGTGCAATCTGGGTTTCGACAGTTTGTACAGCCCTTCATCTTACAGCGACACTTCTCACAGCGTCCTGTGCGTATACAAGAACAGCACACCTGTAGACAGAAGGTATTATTTTAGGTCAGCCCACATGTATCAAGCAATAGGTTTGTTATCATTGCATTCTTAATGAGTATTTTGTAACATGGCAAATTAAGTCATGTAGTCCAGTCATATGAAAACGAGTTTAATACGAATTTGAAGAAGGTTTTATTTATTTTAAAGAACGCAAAACATGACTCTGAGGTATTCTGCTGTAAGAAACACCTCAAGCACACGATGGTGTAAAGCCTTTCTTGCTACTCCAGGCGATCATTTATTTGGCCAATAACATTATGGAATTTATGGGAGGGATTAAACGGCTTTAGCCGATGTTTCTTAGAACCGAAGACAGAGTAGAGTTTTCTCCAATTTATAAAGTGTTTACATTTTACATTGTGTAAGTTTTGAATTTTGAATTTCGAAAACGTAGATGTAGTGGTGACCAAAGTTGTTTTCTTCTTTTTGGTTGAATAAGTATATACATTTTGCGATATTGTAATACTTGATTATTTAATTTCTTATATAAGCACACGATGGTGTATTAAGTCAATAAGATTATGGCATTTAAGGGATAATTATTTTTGTCTCTGATGCTTAGGATTGCTTTATCAATAGTTAGCTTTACAATGATCTGTACAGAATGCATACATGTTTCCAAATCATTCCATAAATTTGATATATTTTCACATTTCCAAAAAAGGATGATCTAATGTTTCAACCTCTCGTTGGCAGAATGAGCAAATGGGTGATCGTGTAAAAATATGTTTGTAGGCAGGATATTATGTATAATTTTGTACTAAAACCTATTTAGGTCCGTACAAGAAGAGGATATGTTAAAACTTCAGTTTCTGATTCAATAAAATGACATTTCAATGTGTTTTGTCCCATTTTCAGTAACAGGGTAAGTGAGTTTACTGGCGTAGTATATACCCTGCTTCACACTAAATAATTGTTACTGTGCCTTATGTTGAAAGGGTAGATAAGTCGAAGATATATTTTTGTAAAATTGTGTATATCAAGTCGACAGGCGTATGTCATAATAGCTCTACTCATACCTTCACCTGTGTCGGCATTGTCCGTTCCCAGTGGTTGTGTTTTATGAATCTCTTGGTATTGACAGATGTCTTGTATTTCCGACCCTGAAAAACAAATATAATTTTAACATTTAGGATCAGTCCTTTCTAATTCTGTTATGTTTAGGGATGTTTACATTATGAACAAAAGTGCTCTGCTAGCACAGCCACCTTATATACACTTGGAAATTAATTAACTTCTTCTCACTTTTGATTAGCCAATACCGCAAGCAGTGACCGTATTTGTTCATTAAGACAAACTAATTGAAATTGATAGTTTCATGATTTTGTGAGTTTGAAGGTGCACACTGCTTTAACGAGTGACTTTTGTTAAAAAGTTAGTAAGTAAAGTCTAATTACCTCACTTGAAAGAATGACACTTATCACATTACAGCAACAAATATTGACTTTCATCTCATTTCGTAATGGAACTTGAATTTTTACATCAAAATACCAAATTATTGTGACAGTCGTTATCCAAAAGACAGTAGACCGTTATTTTCGAGGTGGAAGAGCTGTTAAAATTATCTTCCCATCGCAAAGTGAAAACGTATCGAAATAAATTCTTTCGTTACGCCTGTGACGTTGGGAAGATGTCTTAGGGGTGACGGTAAAAATTAGCCAGGTTATAGTCATGTATAGTTGATAGGTACGTCACGTGTGTTCATTTGTGATTATCATAAATTCTTAGGTAAACTTTTAAATATCGAATTCAGCTATCTTCTACATTATTTTCATTTAATGTGAACTTTATAAAATGAATTGTCAATTTGTAAAACATCTTGATTTTAAATATGCTTTTAATAATTTGGAAAAGCTGTTTGGTTTTCTAAAAATTAATTAATTTGTTAATTACTGCATATTGCCTTGAAAAACCTGTGTCTACTTTATTGTATATCATTACTACATAAACAAACTCAGACTGACGAATAATAGGTCACGCTAACCGACAGGCAGATATTTTACTAACATAATTTACTACAAAATAAATGGCAACTAACCTACAGGGTCATTGAGCAAACATCACCAGTGACTTACATCATCCGTAATCAATTGGATGGGACCACAACCAAGGCTCACGCGGAGCATTTGCGAGTTGCAAACTTGGATCAGTGGATCATTTCCAAGGATAAGAAAGGAAAACCCAAGAGGAGGACTTACTATGCTGTTCCTCCTGTCGAGCTATGACGAAGCAGAATATGACATCTCTGACTCTATACCACGAATCACAAAACGTTATCGGCATGTCAGATCTGATTCCGACGAAGAAGAAGATATTCCTCTGGCTGAACTTGCCAAAAGACTGAAACACAGGCACTCTGATACAGAGAGTGCCCCTGACAGTTCAGACGAAGACGCACATAATATGTCTGACGCAGATCAGACTGAGAACTACCAATCTAATCATATGAACAGAGACGTAGACGTGTTATCTCAGACAAATAAGCCTAATGACTCTGTAAAGGCTCTGCTTGAAGCAGTAGTTAAATTGCTGTAGGGCTTCACAGCGGTTTACATATAACAGCCTTTTGTAGGCGCTAGTAATGTAGCATTGTTAGCTTAGTAGTTGTAGTGTAAATATTTAGTATGGGCTATTGAGCATTCATTGCTTAAGGGATGTTTTTCATATTAATTTCATTTGCTTACAGATATAATGAGAGTGTGTTTTATGCTTGTCTTGTTTCTGGGGTTAACCAGTGGCACGATAGTTTCTGAGAATGTTGTATTTCAAAAGGTAAATGAAATTTCTACTACAAGGTCAAAATGGACCATGACATTTGTCATTGATATGTCAACCTATAGTTTATTTATAGCTAAGTGTAGGAGAGATATCAATCAAATAGTGCAGGTTGTGGAGGGCGTGATAAATCTTTATCATCATGAACACCGTGTAGGCATTATAAGTATGTTCAGCAAGTTAGACAATGAAGTAAGGAGTTTGACTGATACCTTAGAAAATCTAGAAGACCAGTTTGAACAATATAACGTTCTCATTCGAGTAAAACGATCACTACTACCATTTATTTGAGATGCATTAAGCTTCTTATTTGGTACGGTATCAGAATCAGACTTATCATCTATTAAATCTACAATTAAGAATTTGGCAAATGGACAGAAAACTTTAATACATGTAGTTCAGGAAGGCCTTAGCATCCTTAACGTATCAAGGGTGGCCATCAACGAAAAAGGCATACAATTAACTCTATCATTGACAATCTTCATCAGGTTGACATTAGTATTAGTAATCTAACTCAACAATTGAATCAACGAATAGATGAATTTGAATGGGCAACTGTTACGTATATTAGAATAGAGTTAGCTATCGAAGAGATGAGACAATCCCTACAAACGTTAATGTCTTACATTGAACATATTCAGGTACAATTAGGAGTATTGTCCTTAGGACATTTATCCCCAAGTGTGATCCGGCCTGACGAATTGCTTGATCTGTTAAGGGACATTAAAGTGCATCTACCTCCAAGGTTTATATTGGCGGCAGACCCTGAAAAGGATTTATGGAATTTCTATAAAACGTTCACATGTTCAACTGTCTTGTATGCTAAGGAAATTTTGATAATTACTTCACTGCCTCTACTTGATTTGGATGGTCGCTTCGAAATTTATAAAGTGCATAATTTACCAATACCATTTATTTCGGACAAGATCTCTCCAAATGACATAGGACACATGGTAGCACAGTATCAATTAGTATCAACCATGATAGGCATCAATGTTGAGCAGACTAAATATCTCTTGATAGAAAGTTCTGAGCAACGGGCATGCAGCGACCATATGACGGGTTATTGTCATGTACAAAGTCCATCATATCCCGTAAATTTCAGTCAGTTATGTGTGATAGCCTTGTTTATCAATAATAATCATGATAAGATTAAGACTAGATGTAAGTCGGAAGTATATCCACAAACAATCCTACCTATGGCTCACTATATTGATAAGGGGAAATGGTTTATCACTACAGTAAACAGTCTAGATTTTACTATTGATTGTAGTTCAGGACCAAGCAGACCTCACACCATGACAAGTTCACCTCCGCTTGGTTTTATTTGGTTAAATATTACTTGTTCAGCATCCAATGATCACCTGACACTATTACCATACTATCATGAAGATAGTAGGACCTATATCAAAGACCTTTGGCTTGAACTAGCTTCTGTCCCTAATGTGTCGGACCTTTTACTTTGGCAACCATTCCATTCAAAAATTCAAAATTCAAGTGATCTCAAAATTCCAAAACATTTAAGTTGTCTGAAGTCTATCCCAATGGCTCAACTTGTTGATCAGTTATCTACTAAGGCGACCCGATTTTATTATGGAAACCCGAGATTCCATAACTGACCAACATAAATAACATAAGTGAGAAGTTCAAATTCTATCAAAAACCTATTTTTATACTTTAACTAAGATATTGACGAAAATTCCAACTTTCTACCCCGCACCGTACGTGAGATACAGACACCCTTGCCCATGGGTATGCCCATGGGTATGCCCATGGGAAAGTTCGCCCATGGGCGAGAGGCTGTTCAAATTTGTGTTACACACAAATTATTTTCTAATTTTTAATAATGGGTCTAGCAGTAAAATATTTTAGGTATTTATGAACTCCCCCCATGCAAAGGAAATTGTTTTTCCCATGGGCTAGATTTCCCATGGGCCGTTTTCCCATGGGCTAGATTTCCCATGGGCCAATGTTGACTTTGGAAAACATTTAATGTTTGTGAAATGTTGACTTTGAAAAAAAAAAATTGTGAAATGTTGACTTTGGAAATATTGACTCTTAAAACATTTGTTGATTTTGGTGGAAGTGTTACTTTGATGAGATATGGACTTTGGTGACATGTTGATTTTGATACATATTTCGAGTTCTATGAATGGTTGACTTCTGAAATATTCATGTTAGTGAAATGTTGTGTAGTTTTAGTTTAACTTATATAAAATGTTAACTTTGGTGACATGTTGACTTTGAAAAAGATATTTTGAATTTAGTGAAATGTTGACTTCAATCACATATTGACTTTAATGAAATGTTGACCTCGCCCATGAGCCGGATTTCACATATTGACTTTAATGAAATGTTGACCTCGCCCATGAGCCGGATTTCCCATTTCTAGATTTCCCATGGGCGAGACATCGGCCATGGGCCAGGTTTCCCATGGGCCAATGTTGACTTTGCAAATATATAATGTTTGTGAAATGTTGACTTTGAAGAAAAAATAATGTTTGTGAAATGTTTACTTTTGAAATATTTATTGACATTGGTGGAAGTGTTCCTTTGATAAAATGTTAACTTGGATAACATGTTGACTTTGAAAAAGATATTATGAATTTTATGAAATATTGACTGTGATCACATTTTGACTTTGATGAGATGTTGACTTATAAAAGATAGTTTGGGTTTAGCGAATTGTTGACTTATATTAATTATGTTATGTTAATTTATTGTCTTTGGTGAAGTATGCTTATATCATGAAATATTCATGCCATAATTATTGCATTTTATTGACTTTGGTGAAGTTTGACATATTGACTTTGATTATATATATTGAGTTTGGTGAAATGGTGATTTTGAAATTGATACCACTCTGGTGAAATGTTGACTTAAATTTTGTATAATGATGGTGAAATGTTGACTTCGGGAATATTGGTTGACTTTTGTGGACGTTTATCTTTAATAAAATATTGACTTGGGTGAAATGTTGACTTTGAAAAGATATGTCGAGTTTGATGACATTTTGACTTTAGAACTATTGGTTGACTTTGGTGAAAGTTTATCTTTAATGATATGTTAACGTGGTGACTTATTGACTTTGAGAAGATATTTTGAGTTTAGTGAATTGTTGACTTCTAAAAGATTGACTTTTGTGACATAGTTTGACTTTGAAGTATTTATTGGCGTTGTTGAAGTTTGAATTTAATCGGATTTTGAAAACACTATGGTCTGCGTGAAGGAGCGCGTTTCAAACAGTAAGTATTAGATCATTTGACTACGCTGTTGCCCACAATACACCAGTCACCGGGACTGATGATTTATATACACAACCAAGTGCAGGTTACAGATATATGATATATTAGACCTGTGTATTTGTGGATTTAGTCTTTACGGGCGCGTTTCCTCATACCAGATGTTATGAGATGGGCTTCTGTCATAATAACCCCACTACTCATCATTAAAGGAAGGCCGAAATAAAATATTTTCTATTGAATTCTTAACTGCAATTGGTTCATTAGACTATTTTGTGAAAAATGAGACCAAAAAGAAATCCATATGTTGTTCCTATATTAAACTAGAGCGGCTTAAAAACACCCAAAAACATCGTCTGCTTTTCACCCGTGACCAACAAACCAAAAATGGGGCGGGGCTTAGAGAGTTGGAAGATACCGGAAGTGACGTACGTGAAGGGACGGGGTGTAAACATTCGCTTACTATTTACAATGGCAAACACTGGGGAATCGGTCAGTTAATCTGTTATATCTACGCTTTGCAATGATGCCACATCGCTGTTCTGCTGTGTAATCTGTTCGAGTAATGTTAGTTATCAAGTTTCACTTTACAAATGCACCAAAATATCGTTATATATATCAAATCAAATATAATTGGTATAACTAGTGAGAGACGGTGGATTCATAGACGTTCGTAGACATAGGATAAATCAATGCTAATGATATATAAGATGACAAAATGAAACCAAGATATGATAATATGAACGAAGTACATTTGAGACAACGAAATCAGATAGTCGATGTTGTTGTTATTTTTTGTTAGAGATTGTTTGTGTTTAAAATAAAAAAACAAACGTGAGATAAGCACGCCGGCGAAGTAGACCCTATTGTAAGCCATCGACAATAAAAGCACTTCACAACATCCTGTTTTTAAACATCGTTAATCAACCGACAACCTAATTTACTAACTGTACATTACAAAAATCAAAATAACTCACCACATATTTTAAAACATCAAAAGAATAATACGTCTACGAATCCACCTACGAAAACATCGCATCCCAATGTTACATTTAACGATTTAGTTATCACTTATTACACATTAAAACATTCAAAATTTCATAGTTTATAAGATAATGTTTTCAATAAAATGTGTGGTTAATCAAATATAATCAAATAAACATCGTATTAAATTGACAATTCATCAAGAGTGTCAATTAATGTAAGAAACTTACCTTATAAACGTATCCAAAAGGACAATATGAATATCCAAATGCACATTAGACACAACATGTTAACCTATAATTCCATCAATGACAGTACTTGGAAACAGAAGATGGTCAAATAATAACCCTCTTTCAGCAAAAGTCTTTTCGCAAATGGCAAGATAGAAAACCAAATAGTTATGATGATTTTACACTAAAAATAATTTCTTTGGTACATTAGATTTAAACGAGGGTTTTTATTGGATAACTTGATAGAGAAATGTTCATTGGCTGACAATTTCTAGACTGAATGTCGCGTTAAGTGTATTGTGTGTCACCAAGACAGGACGTTGGCAATAAACATGACATGCTGGTCACCGACTTGTGTTATATAATTGAGTCGGTCCAGTAAACTTGTTATCTGTACAAACATAATTACACTCCTTCCTTCTAACATACTCAGCTTCTTAATTGCGTAAACTAATGTGCTGTAACAACACTTCTCCCCTTTGATCTGGAAGAAACATCTATATGGTCCGCTAAACTGAGAATTGTGTGTTGATGTGCAGAAGTGACACATAAAAGCTATCAGACTATTAATTAAACCATTTCGTTTTCATTAACGATATGTTCATTAAAATGCTTCTGGTAACATAATTCTTTTATTCGATAATGTTCGTTGTCTATATCAATCTGTGTATATGTTTAGCGTGCACAATAGAGCAATCTTCATGTAAATTTCATTGAGCTTGTTGACCAATACAGTTCATTTATTTATTCATGAAAGTGAAGTGAAAATGGTTTGCATTCCATTACATCATATATAGAATATTTTAATTGACAAACTTAAAATATAGTAATCTTTTATATTAAATACAAAATGTTATTTATAAATCTGCAACGTTGTCTCGTTCAGTGTATATGAAGTTATACCTACCATATATATTTATTTATTAATACATACAAAACAAAATTAACATGCCGATTATTCAACATACTTTGATCAATTGATGCTACTTAATCTCTGTTCACCCGATTCCCGCGATAATCTTTTTCCCTTGTTTCAGTGTCACTTGAACTGTCATACCTTCCCTTCTAGTTCCGCGATTAATTGCTACAAACATACTGTACAAAAGCGCAGAATGCACTCTAATAAAGCACGCCCCGGTTGTTGTAACCATATAAAATCGCTAGTTGAATAGTAGTAATCCGTTTATCGAAAATTGTGGTTGTTTTGATGAAGTTTTCTGTCTTATATGAGCAGTTTAAAAGCGGGGAAAACGCGTTAAATTATGATTAGCGGCCATGTAGAGGCTCCTTCACGTACGTCACAGCCCGATACGCTTCAGTGACCACCCCCGCCCATTTTCATTCTGGTCGCCGGGGCTTAATTGGGCACTTTTAAAAAAAGCCGCATATAAGTTATTTATGGGTCGATTTCAAAAATTTTAAATCTAGCAATTGTCAAATTGAAACCCCTTTTCAACGAATCCGAAAGTGACCATATGTCATTTCATCTAACCTTTAACACCTTCTCTGATCTATTGCTCACCTGGTTAATCACCCTGAACACCTGCATTAGTATAATTTCACAACTAACAACCTCTCCCGTAGTTGGCCGGGCTATCACACCTCATTAACGAGCTATCCCACAGTGGCCCATCGATCTGCTCATTACGTAATCTACTCGTGGCCCACTATGGGATAATACCGTATTTGTGTGTATCAGAACGCCATGTCTATGTAGAGGGTAATGTCCGAGTAACTCTCCATTCCTTAAAAATAATGGAGCCGAGGCCCCGCAGGGGCCGAGGCCCATTATTTTAAAGGAATGGAGAGTTACGAGGATATTACCCTACTTAAATTACACTCAAAGTATTGCTCTTTTAACAAAATTGCTTTAGAAAGTTAAAGAAATTAAATTTCTACTTCAAAAACATGATGTGATGTGTGACTCTCCATTACTGAAAAATAATGGAGTGAAAGAACAATAGGATGACGTCACAAGTGTAATTTAAGTAACGAGCGTGCCGTGGTATTACGTAACATGTCTATTCGGTCAACTAACCCATTGTTGTCAATTACGAAAATAAAACGGTCCAATTCTTACCTCACTTGTTTGATTCGATTTCGAGCGGTTTTAACCATTTAATAACACAGAACATACATATGTATATACATACATATATTTATGGTAGTGCTCAGTTGTCCCTAGCGTCAAAATACTGCATTGCCTCTTTTGAACAAGGGAATACTTGGCAAATATTATGAATACTGATCTAATATATTCATTATTCGTTTGTATTAATAATCAGCGAAAGTTTTACTTTTAGAAATGTAGTGATGTAATGTATTCAGAATGTCCTCATTTTTTTGCGTTATCAAATTCGCCAGTACCCTACAAGTTTTAATTAATTCGAACTCTTGCAATTAGTTTCCAATTTAGATATTGGGATGACCCACTCACTGTTAGTCTGTTGACAGCAGTGAAGGGGTACGTGAAAAGTCTTTATAAAAGGTTCTTAATCATTTGATTTGTTTACAATTTCGGCCGCTTTCTCAATACGATACAGGGATTATCAAAGACATCTTACGATTTTGACGGGTATTATTTATGAAATGCCTTTTCACACAATTGTCCTTCCCCTAAAACATATATATTAAGTTTATAGATATGTAGTCAGTTTTTAAACAGACGTTTCCAAAATATACTCTCCGGTTTTGCATTCAAATGAAAATTATCAAAAATGAATATACCACTCCTTTCTTAAATCTCAGAAAATTACTTAGTGTTTAACCATCAAGTCAGTGAACCGTATCTCCTGAACATCCCAGTGACCATGTGTGTATCTCTGAGTCAACTACACACATGTCAAAATACTCCGATTGAAATAACAGTATTGGCGACGGTTACCTGTCAAAACGCAGAACTGCAAAACGCAGAATTCCCAATTAGCAGAAATGAAAAGTTCATTGTCAGGCAGGTCACACCTATTCAAGTAATGGACTGTTCCACTCTGACAGTGAGTAGAGCGACACAGTCAACTTAGCAGATCAATAACTCAACATGTCAATGTTTTACAGTATGATCCTCCCGGTATATGTTTATATGTAAATACTGAGTAGTAACACACTGTAACAATATATTCAACACTCTATCAAAACATTGTTAAACAGTATAATCCTCCCAGGTACATGTGTTTGTAAGTAAATACGGAGTAGTAACGCATTGTAACAACAACTTTGAACGATATATCCATTGGTTCGTTTAGAGTGGACCATTTAACTTTAAGGATGTTCACTCCTTAAATTCTTAGAATTCAACCTTTTTTCTAAATTCTATTGTTTAAAAGTTCAAAGTATATGATTGGAAAATCAGCATTAAAAAATAGGGGGTAGTGGTTTTTTTTCGAAATATGACGCCTGTAAGATGTACAATTTTAACATAGGAGTCTATGGGAAAATGAGAAAAAACTGCTAAAAACTTTAAAATACTACATTTCTAGTATTAAACTTTTGTTCATTTTTTGATATGTTACAAGGTCGATGCTACCCTACCTAAATCGATGAAAAAATATATTTGGTAGTGGTTTTTTTTTAAAGCTTTGAAACAAAATGTACCCGAAAACACCGTTTTTAGTCAAATTTAGGCCAGTTAATATGCTGTTTAAGCACTTTTTAGAGGTTCTAAAGTCACCTTTTCTTTATTTCATTTGTTTTTTAAAAGCATGTAGATGATGTAGAATATCATGAAGTAAATAAAGATGAACACAAATCTTTACTTAATCATATTTCATTTTGGAAGTTCAACAGGAAGGAGCGGACATCCTTAATCTCATACTTCCTTCTCCAATACAATCTTTGTCCACACATATAGGTGTTAGAAACATGGGATAGACATTCCAATTCAACAATGGCTGGGTTACGGAAAGTAAACTATGTAATGTCTCAGAAGGGTGTAAGTTATTGATAAGATAATCCAAGAAATCCAAGAAACATATCATTTACAACATGCACAATTCATGTTTATACAACAACCTGTATTTTGTCTTCATTTCCTTGCGGGCCGTTCCATTATATTATGAGGGTTCAGGTGTGTGCAACCAACCATAAATGTTGTTGTTTTAGCAGTTCTGCGTTTTGCAGTTCTGCGTTTTGACAGGATACCTTGGCGACAATACACATATATAAGTCTTTTTTAATTGGTTTATGGTAATACCCAAACAAACTGCCCCCTTGCAATACACACTTATCCCAGTATATCCAGGCTAGCATATTCCATTTAGCTCGTTAAGAGCGCGACTTGGCTCCTCATAGGATGACTAGTGATGGTAATTAGATTATACAGTACTGTACTGCATACATACTGGTTCATTTCAAATTTTATTTGAGAGCTTAATGAACAATTTACATGTTTTTTGTTTTTAATTTTAAAGGCGCTGTAGCACGTTTTTTTCAAATTTTATTTTTTCAAATTTCTCATTTATAATGATAGTTTATGTCATTTATATTTACTTTAGAGGGTAAAACATCTTATTACACAAACCAAGTATCCGTAGTGGTAATAACAGTGTTGCGTATAAAGCCAAAATTGCATGGCGGCCATTTTATTGTGAACACAATTTATTATTTCGAATGACAAAAAACGATTCCACTGGCTTTACGAACCATGTACACTCATTTTTTAGATTGATTTTCCGAAGAGGGAAGGGTGTTTTACTGTTGGTGAGATTAATTTTCAATTACATTTCATCGACTTATTTCACGGGAAAAACGTGCTACTGCCCCTTTAAGTTGACAATGTTGCATAATGTAAGCGTAAATACAGCGTGGTAAAAGTTTGATAGGTTTGCTACAGGACAGTTTGAAATTCAAGTAAAATAGACAAGCAGATGTCATGACATTGTTTATGATATTTAAAGGATGGATGAAATGACATATGGTCCAAATCGGAGTCATTAAAATGGGATGTCAATTTGACAATTGCTCGATTTTAAATTTCTGAAATCGGTCCATAAATTACTTATATACGGCTTTTTAAAAAACCGCCTGATTTAGCCCCGGCGATCAGAATGAAAGTCTGCGGGGGTGTGACCCGTGAAGGGATGACTTCTGTGACGTATGTGGAGGAATTTGATTTTCAGCGATAGTCACAATTCAACGTAATTTCGCAACATTTTGATTGTTAATTTCACAAAGATACCTTCAATAAACCAACTTAAATTTCCCATATATCGAATGTTTAGATATCCAACTAGGTAATTCCGCAGATGACAATTACACAATTATTACATAAACATGTCTTTTTGGCGATGTAATACACCTCATAAATTCATTTAGCGGCAGTGATAATTATCATTAATTAATTAACGAGACACCGGCGGAGAAGCTATCTAGCCGCCCCGCCTATCGCTTATCACAGTCACGCCTCAGTGAGCATTTTCAAAAGGATTCGCCGAACAAATTGCGATAGTGTTAAAATGGGTGAATTAAAATCGTCTTAATTATCAATTGCAAGTGTATATTGTCTCGATTTTATGCTCAATTGATTCCGATATACAATATACGTAGAGGTAATCATCTGTCATTCTTGAGAAAAATGCAATTCATCTATCCTTTAACGGTTAACAACATATATTATGTTTCAAATATTGTGTACGGTTGTTTGAAGTGTGATGATATCTAAATGTCCATGTAGTTACATAAACATTGCTTGCTACACTTTGTATTTTGTATTCATATTGCAATAAATGATTTGAAAGCATATATATTTTCAAGTTATCATACAATACCGAGATGAGTTGAACATGGTATTTGTCAAGAATTGACAGATATTCTATTTATTATATCAATATTTCTGTGAAAATTTCTATGTTGAAGTTGACAGATTTAAAAGTACATCCATTGTGTTGTTGGGGGTCAAATATGACAAACGTTATAAATTATCTTATTTTATCGAGAAGTAACAACTGTTACCAAAAACTACCATTTTGGTGATACTCGACTTAGTATATTGACAATATGAAGGTAAAAGTATCGATTTCTGATCGAAAACCGGACAATGCACCTCGTGTGGCGCGCCAATGAGTCAAACGTAATTTTTGAATCTTATTTAAACCAGACAAAATAAAAAATTTGGGTTGATAATGTTCTATAGGTCATATAACTATTGCATGTGCATGTAAATAGGACGTGCACTTTCGGTTTCTGCACATGCATAATGATGTTACTTTTAATTGGAAACTAGTAATTATGACATGTTTGGCGACTGGGGATGAATATGCAAGCTAAGTGAATTTGTATTAAAGCCAAATAAACATTTATGAAACACAATGGATGTACCTTTTAATGACATCATACATCACAACCTTACATTTGGAGCTACTAAATAACTTTTTCCAACAGCGTATGTATGTGTTTTCTGTGTTGATTTATACAGAACACAATACGATAATCATGTATGATTGCCTATGTACATTGATACGATAATCGACAAACGGTTACAGTACGTACATAAACATGATAATTGAAGTTTCATTACTGCCTTTCTAATATCGCATGTTATATAATACTGTGCGTTAGATCTATAAGAACATTTGAACGAATGTTGGCCACCCCTAATGGTCTGTTGGGAGATACACAAACAATTAAGTGAGTGTGGGGATATGATAATTAGTTAATGGTCATTCCCGCCACCTGTAATTACACCAACTAGCGAATTCCCATGGCCAGTGAAGGGTGACGTCTGCTGCTTCATGCACATTATGTAAGACCAGAGACTTTCTAATACACAGCACACTTAAAGACCGTTAAATCATTATATTATCGCATTAGATTAATTTTGTTACTTCATTTGTCAAAATCACTCCATGTCTTTTGCTTGGAATATGTCTAATGAAATGTGATGTTTATTCAATATTTCAGTATGCATCTGATACTCATGAGAGATCTATAACTAGTTAATAACTGTCAAAGCTGTGACGATTTTTTGGGTCTCACATAGAATGCACCACCATCAACCTAGTTGTGATGTCCATGGGTTTGGACATATTGAAACAATCAGCTTTTGATGTCCAGTTGAAAGTGTTAAACCTTACAGAAAGGCAAAGACAGTCACAAATTTAGATGGATTTAGAAACATGTTTCCTTCATTATATAAGGATATAAGCCAATGAATAGTTTCCAGTCACCAAAGTCAATCTCTTAAAAGTCAGCAATTCCTACATGATTATCCTAGGCATATTATAAATGTTTGCCTGTAACAAAAAGAAAATAAATTCATTATCTCAAAGTTACATAATTTACGTTTGTTACATTTACATTCTCAATAACTAGGGCTATTTTTCCTGGTCGAGAATGTCATCTGATCGCAGATGAATTTGCAGTGTAATGCACACAGATCGGAAACATATAAGTGCTCATGTGGTCACTCTATCGAAATCTTACTATATTGGCGTTCTCGTCACACAGGGGGCAGGGGCATTGTACCGGTAATTAATTACCTGTCGGCCTTAATAAGTTGACCGAATACTCATGTTACGTAATACCGAGTGGACGCTTGTTCAACAGTAGAGTATTCTGAGAGTCAATACAAGTCTGATATATCACTTAAACCGCAGTTGCATGGTTATATTGCAATTGTGCTATCTTTATATATCTGTAACCTGCAATCAGTTGTGTATAAATAATCAGTTATATTGACCGATGTATTGTGGGCAATAGCACTTACACTTACCGGTACTATTTGAAACACTCGCCTTTAGCCAGACATTAGTGTTCAAATTAAAAAAGTCATTAGATATATACTTCAACAACGAAAATAAATATTTCAAGAGTCAACATTTCATTAAAGTGAATATTTTATTGGAGATTATACTGTGGAAACGTCTATCCAAAACGTAACTTCATATCTATAAACTCAATATATGTATTTAGGGGAGGGTCATGTGTGTGAAAAGGCTATTTATTAATAACATCCGTTCAAAACCTAAGATGTTTTGGATAAACAGTGTATCGTATTGAGAGAGCGGCCGAAATGGTAAACAAATCAAATGATTAAGAAAATGTTTAATATAGACTTTACATGTACCCCTTAACAGCTGTCAACAATCTAACAGTGAGTTAGAAGAAGAAGAATAATACTATATTAACGTGTCACATGTCGTATTATAAATAATATTGACATAAAAAACCATGATTGTAAAAAAAACAGCACCCAGTCCTCAGGCTCACGAGACACGATAATCATATATCAATTCACACGAGAATAAAGACTCACTCTCTGATTCAACCAGGAGCACAAAATCAATCAAGCGTGAGTCTACTGGTCAGCACAGTCAAGTTTTAAACATTCGACGGATACCGGACAAATTCAACTTCACATATCAGAAGCCGCTGTGTGTATTGCATTTGCAGTAGTCATTTCCACTTCCACTTCAACCCCGACCTCTTTAAATGAGTGATTATAAAACTGCAAACATTATTATTGGTGTTATTTTAACTACTGACCATAACTCAAAGTACCATTGTAAGAGTCATTGTGATAATGTGACAATTGGATTCATCGGTACGTAAATAGTTCCCATTACTATCACTACACAACACGAACATATATGATACTGATTTAACTGAATAGATTTAGGTATTTGAAGGGCATTTAGAAGTGGTATACATAAGGACAGGAAGATTTTCTGGATGCCTTTAATGTCAAAATACACGACGTTTCGGAGTACATACTCACTCTTTCATCACGTACATTCCACCTGATGAAGGAGCTAGTATGTACTCCGAAACGTCGTGTATTTTCACATTTAGAAAACATTATCCAGAAAATCTTCCTGTTCTCTGAATAGATTTGTTTGAAATTAAGTTTACTCAAACCAATAACTTTTGATTTTTATTTGCTGGAACAATAAACAGGAAATGGATACTCAAGGCACTATAGACCATATGATTACGTGTTGACTATGTCTGTGGACATACTAGGTGTGTATTCATTCGGATCAACGCTAATTAACGGATCGGCGAGCTATTACACAACAAACCGGTCATTGCGATTACGCAATAGAGAGAGAGAGAGAGAGAGAGAGAGAGAGAGAGAGAGAGAGAGAGAGAGAGAGAGAGAGAGAGAGAGAGAGAGAGAGAGAGAGAGAGAGAGAGAGAGAGAGAGAGAGAGAGAGAGAGAGAGAGAGAGAGAGAGAGAGAGAGAGAGAGAGAGAGAGAGAGAGAGAGAGAGAGAGAGAGAGAGTTATTAAAGTGTCAAGTGCTTCTGTCGTAAAACTGGAATAGAAGATTTGTCTAAAAGTAGGTATCCCTCAAGGTCAAACGATTTACTCAGTTTCTTAAATCTCTGTTCCCATGTTCTGCTCAGGTTGAGTGACCACTTGAGTACTTCGTGCGGGAGTCTTGACGTACTCTCATCCACATCCTGTATACTTCCAGGCGTTGTTTGGTAACACAGGAGGTCCAACCCATATCTCCTCTCATGGCGATATTTGAAAATTTACTGTAAGCTCGATGAAAAAACCGATAGGCTCGATTTTGAACAGTATTAATTACTTTACGTTCATAAAGCCTCCATATTGACGCTCCGTAGCTGAGAATAGGATGTACTAATGAGTTGTACCCGGCTATAAACACATCATATGCCATTCCACCTGCATCACAAAACTTAGTACAGAGAGCACTCAGAGCTCTACCGGCCGATTTTGCCAGTTGATTTCTGGCTAATTTAAAATCGAGGTGTTCATCAAACCAAAAGCCGAGGTACTTATAGGAGTCTCAGTTATGCAAAGAAATATCCCCACATGCAAACTTGAATTGAGAACAGCATCGCGATCTGGGCCTAAAGTGTAGGATTTGACTAATAGATCGACCAATGGAAGTAATATTAGTCATTGAAATTATCATAGTTCCAACAGAAACCTATGCAGAAAATACAGAAGGTTCATATCTCCCATTCTCCAGACAGTCATTTGTCAGCCAGTTCTTAGACAGTAAGAATCATCGCATTAATTAACGTAACACCCTTGACTGAAATGGAACAATGAAATAGGGCATCCTACTCAATAGTAGCTTTTACTGATACGGTCTGTCCTCGTATCGCCTACACCTGTCGCCTACGCCACAATCAAAACAAATTCTACATTCTACTTCTAGAATGGACATCAAAGATGTCATTCTACGGCCCGGGAACGCGTTTTTACAAAACTTGTTTGAACAATGAAGGTGATCGATACAAGTCAAGATTCGGCGATTACAGAATATTGTTTTAACGGTCCATAAACATTCCTTTTATGTACATATATATATATATATATATATATATTCCTTACATTAAACAAAAAGACTTAGTCATGCAGTCGGATGCATGTACACATTGTATGAAATACATGTTACCTTTGTGAAATTGTTATTCTTTATTGTGTAAGTACTGAAATACACTTAACAATATGTACTTGATATAAACGTTTATAAATATATTTACTTTACTAGCGTATTATTAGTGTGTCATTGACACTCATGTGTATTCAATTATGTTAATTGATGCACATACTGTTGACTAACAACCCGTTGTAGGTATTTCTTGTTTGAGGGGTCAGTCAAACCATAAATTAATAAACTATTATAAAAGTCAACATTTCAAACTAAACCAAAGTCAATAAATTAGAAATATTAATATTTCATGATATAATCAAACTTCGGCAAAGTTAATACATATTTCCAAAGTCAACTTAAGTCAACAATTCGGTTAACTCAAAATATCTTTTAAAAGTCAACATTTCATCAAAGTAAATACGTGATTAAAGTCAACATTTCACAAAATTCAAAATATCTTTTTCAAAGTTAACATGTCACCAAAGTTAACATTTTATATAAGTCAAACTAAAACTACACAACATTTCACTAAAATGAATATTTCATAAGTCAACCATTCATAGAACTCAAAATATGTATAAAAATCAACATGTCACCATATTTTATCAAAGTAACACTTCCACCAATATCAACAAATATTTTAAAAGTCAATATTTCCAAAGTCAACATTTCACAAAAATCATATTTTTTCCAAAGTCAACATTTCACAAAAAAATTGTTTTCAAAGTCAACATTTCACAAACATTATATGTTTGCCAAAGTCAACATTGGCCCATGGAAAATCTAGCCCATGGGAAAAACAATTTCCTTTGCATGGGGGGAGTTCATAAATACCTAAAATATGTTACTGCTAGACCCATTATTAAAAATTAGAAAATAATTTGTGTGTAACACAAATTTGAACAGCCTCTCGCCCATGGGCCGGCCCATGGGCAGGCCCATGGGCGAACTTTCCCATGGGCATACCCATGGGCAAGGGTGTCTGTATCTCACGTACGGTGCGGGGTAGAAAGTTGGAATTTTCGTCAATATCTTAGTTAAAGTATAAAAATAGGTTTTTGATAGAATTTGAACTTCTCACTTATGTTATTTATGTTGGTCAGTTATGGAATCTCGGGTTTCCATAATAAAATCGGGTCGCCTTTACTATAGATACTGGGGAAGTGGAATTTGACCAAGGGGATTGGAAATTTATATTTATCATAATTATAATCATAGTAGTCATCATAGTAATATTGATAGTTATTTGTAGGAAATATCTGCCCTGGTTTGCCGGAAAGTTAAGACTTCGAAAACACTCTCGGGTTGCTCTGGACCAAGAGATAGTGTTGACACATGTCAGCCATGCGGATAACGTGGCTAGAGAGCGGGTAGCCTCTGCACCTCTTATGTCTGGAGGAGAGCCTGGAGAGACCGGAGGAAACGGTAGCCCCTCACCGATTAGGTTGCTGTACCCAAGCCTTGATGCTGCGCAGTCAGGACAGCAACCGTGATGTAAGAATGGTGCTGAAAGCATTGGACAGGACTGGATGCAGTGGGAAGCCTTCTCAACGTTTGTCTCTTCAATCTGATGACACAACGCAAAGTGACTTCACCCTGATGATTACGGGTTCACGCTGGTTCCCAGATATGACTGTATCACACATTTGGAACCAGTTCATGGACACTATTAGTGTATAACGCATGTTGAGAACATTTTTACAAAACCACATCAATCCTTTATTATAAACACTGAAACCTCCTTGAACAATATTGATGTGTATGTTTATTAGATATGTTGATATATCTCTATGTGTATTCGTGTGGCTTTGATTGACTCTTTATATGCATATATATATATATATATATATATATATATATATATATATATGTGTGTGTGTGTGTGTGTGTGTGTGTGTGTCTGTGTGTGTGCATCTGCTTTGACCGCTTACTAATCTAAGATTATTCTGCTGAATAATCTCAACAAGAAAGAGGCGAATGTAACATAGTCATGTCTTTGCTGAGTGGTAAGACAATAACTTGTAGTCCACTGATACTGTAGTCCACTGAATGCATAACTGATAAACTATCAGAATGGCAAACACTGTGTCGTGCTGGTCCAACAACGAGATACTCTGAATAAACTTATGAACTGTATGATAGTGACCGTCATGTGATATGTTGATCCAGGACCAGCCAATAGTTTGTCACCAAATCGTCTGGGAGATGTGACAAACAAAGTGTTTACGACCAGAACAATACAAAGATGGAGAACCTGGAGTTCATTAGGTTGTGACTGGTTCATTAAGTTTGGTGTATATAAGACTCAAGCATTCAGTGGACAGACAGACTTGCTCTCAGCGACTCTCCGGAGTCATTTGAACAGCCTCGTTCACCTAACCTAAAAGTGTCTGTATGTTAGACAGTTCCGACATTATGTACCTATGATTATGATTATGTGCTTGATTTCATGAAGTATTAAAAGTTATAAATGCACCAGATGTTCTGTCCTGAGTCGATGACTGAAGGTAGCAGCTCGTCAGCTCATTTGGTTCTTGCATACAAAATCCGGCGCAAGACCGAGTGTAGCCAGACTTTGAAATTTACGCGATATGCTCTCTGCTGATTGGATAAAACAAGGTCATGTGACCAGTATACATTCTCATAAACACGAGAAAGACAACTGAAAAAAATAACCTTCGTACTCTTACGTTTATACTGAATAACCTGCGGGACTACTTTATCACTGTATCATTGCGCAATTATGACACTGCTATCACATGCTCTTTTCTTGATTAAACTTTATTTAAACCTTACAACGTGAATTCTATTTGTAGTTTGATTGAAAGTTAGATTAATACAGCATGTTGGAACCAAAACTTATATACTTCAATCATATTTCCAGTGAACTAGGTTTTGCGCGTAGTGACATATAAGTGATGCGGTATTTGTGTGGGCGGAGCTTAGCGCCTGATCGAAGACTATACTAAACATTTGTTTTATCATGCACTGTACATTTTTGCAGATATTTTTTTTATTTTCAAAAGTTTATTAACTGATTAAAATCGTTTATCTAAAGTTGAATTTATAACAAGTAGTTTTAATAATATGTTTGTTCACTGACTTAGAAACGGTTTGAAAGTTCAAGTTAAGCTGTCGACAAGCCCCGGTATTTATACCAGTTTAACTTGCATCTTTCAAACCGCTTATAAGCCAGTGAACAAACACATTATGAAATCTATTTCTTAAATGAAAACAAACAGCCGATGCTCGTGTTTGCTATATATAGTCAAAGGCTATGGTCTCCTTCAAAATCTCACAGTAATGGATAGAGGCGATATCTAGATAATCATTTCATTGATTTTGGTCGGTATAAATAAAGTGTCACGGATTGTTCAGTAATTTTACCTTATAGCAAAAGGAAATAAAAAATAAATAAAATGTTTTCATCTAGTTATATATTACACTCGTAATACATGTAAGTACATGAACTTACTGAATATTTATCACGGTGACACCTCTGCACGTAACAAGCGCCCTTGTGTTTGCTATTGGAATATGATATGATATAACATATCAGAACCTATCCGTCACCTGATACGATTTATATAAACCAATATTAATTTGACAAATGGTATTCGTCAATAAATGAACATCCCATTACTTTATTTTCAAAATACCAAATCAGCCTTCAGACAAATCACAGTTCCCTAACAATTAAGGTTTGAAGTCTGAGGTGTTGATCTCATGAACGATCAACATTTATATGTACCCTGTTATCGGGGACTGTAATGTTATAAATAGTTGACTGTTCTCTGTTAACACACTGTTAAGTTCCATAAATAATAATAATTATAACCTAACATGTGCATGTGTTCTACAATATTCCACAATCTAGGGTTAGAAAACTGTAGAGTTACTTTAACTTAACTCTGTGCTGAAAATTTGAAACCGGACCTACTTGATATCACTGTAGACATACACATTTAACCTTATGTTTTCCATATGCCAACATATGCCAACGTCTCGTCTCGTATACAAAGAGTTTATTCATTGTTTAGAGGGACTAACGTGACATGAAAATATGAGGCAAAACAATAATATGACTTGTATTTGTATGGTATATACGGCACAGAAAATACGCTTTATCTCACCTTGTCGTGGTTCAATCAGTTCAGGTTTCAGTAATATACACTCTTTTAGAAGAGTTCTCCTTTTTATACAGTCACGGTACAAAGAACATACACTTTTCTTATTACGATTACCAATTTTCATTTCTATTTACCTTATCGTGTGAGCAAATGATTAAATAGAAATGATATTTGACGAAAAGGGACAATATCGAAATGTATTCCGATCCCTCGGTCTAATAGTTTTTGCACTTGTTTTCATAATACTTTTCGCTAGTTAATTCCAATTGGTTAGAAAGAGGTAAAGCAAAGGTTTAAAGATCTGATGAAATGCATTTTTCTCAATAATGACAGATGCTTACCTCTACGTATATTGTACATCGGAATCAATTGAGCATAAAATCGAGACAATATACACTTGCAATTGATAATTAAAACAACCTTAATTCACCCATTTTAACACTAGCGCAAACAGTTGAACAGTTCATTTTCACTTAGGCGTGACTGTGATAAGCGACAGACGGGGCCGGTTAGACAGGTACTCCGCCGCGTCTCGTTAATTAATTTATGATGATTATCACTGCCGCTAAATGAATTTATGAGGTGTAATAAATATACCAAAAAGAAATGTTTATGTAATAATTGTGTAATTGTCATCTGCGGAATTACCTAGTTGGATATCAAAACATTCGATATATGGGAAATTTAAGTTGGTTTATTGAAGATTTCTTAGTGAAATTAACAATCAATATGTTGCGAAATTACGTTGAATTATGTCTATCGCCGAAAATCAGATTCCTCCTGATACGTCACAGAAGTCATTCCTTCAGGGGGCACACCCCCGCAGACTTTCATTCTGGTCGCCGGAGCTAAATATGGCGGTTTTTTAAAAAGCCGTATTTAAGTCATTTATGGACCGATTTCAGAAATTTAAAATCGAGCAATTGTCAAATTGACATCGCATTTTAATGAATCCGATTTTGACCATATGTCATTTCATCTATCCTTTAACATTCTGTATAGAGAAAGCGTTTTAAACATGTACCCAATGGATAAAGATTAAACATGCTACAACTCACCTCAAGCTCGCCGCCTTTCCCCGTATAATGCAATCTTGTGTAGTGTGGATATGTGATTTATTAAAAGCAAGTCCTAACACATACGTACTTATTACCTGATATAAGATACCCGCGGCAATAAAACATAGGCGGTCAATGGGACCGACAGCGTGCTTTATGAGTCAATAAAACATGCTCGTGATTTTAGACATCAGTTTGAGCGTCGCTTAGCAAATGACGTCACATTTTACGTCACTTTGATTGTTCAATGCTAGTGAACGTGTTCTACGACGGGAGGCATTAATATTTTCAAAAAATAATATATACAAACACCATAATATCTGTACGGCTTTTATATAAAAGCGAGTAACTGTTAAAGGGCATCTCATGTAAGAAATAGAAGACTCGTTGTTGTGCTTTATCGTAGAATAAAACATAGCAGAGAGCTTGCTCCCTGCTTTGTTTTATTCAACGATAAAGCACGCCAACTCGTCTTCTATTTCTTAAATAGGTGTTATGCAATAGGTGTATACGTCAACCATGATATTGAACTCAGCCTGTAGACTAGAGTACATGTACATTGTAGATAACATTGAAACGCCCTGTCGTCTGTGTTATTCAGTAAAAACGTAATTATTATCAAGGTGTTGGTTGCACATGTCCCCCGTCGCCGCGAAGCTCCGTATGTTCGTTCGTACGTCCGCTCCGTTTCTTGTTAGCGCGATATCTCATGAACTGCTGCACCTAGAGTCTTCAAATTTGGTACCAGTTTCCATTATGTGAATATACAGATACCAGTCGGTTTGGGTGACCTTGACCCCCTTTTCAAGGTTACTGTGAGACGTTGAAATTGTTTTTGGATAAAATCTTGTTATCGCGATATCTCATGAACCGCTTCACCTGGAGTCTTGAAATTAGGTATGCCAGTCTTCATTAGGGGAATGGGAGACGCCAGTCTGGTGAGCTTGACCTCATTTTCAAGGTCACTACAAAACTTTGACCAGTATTTTAAATGTTAGCGTGTTATCTCATGAACCGCTGCACCTATTGTCTTCATATTAGGTATTATACTTTAATGGAGGAGTACCAACACGCCAGTTGATTTGGGTGACCTTGACCTCATTTATAAGGTCACTACGAGATTTTGACCAGTTTTACAAAATGTTGTTAGCACGATATCTCATGAACTATACCTATCGGCTTCAAATTACCAGTCTTCATTTGGGGATTAGGCAGATACCAGTCGATTTGGTAACCTCATTTTCAAGGTCTCTACGAGACTTTGACCATTTTTTTAAAAATGTTCTTAGCCCAATATAATAACAATCGAATCAAACATGAGAAGCTGACTACTCTGTTTAAACTGTGTGTCAATCCTTTTAGCTCTTTTCTTGATTGTGGCGGGGGACATGGTCACATTTGTGACAATTACTTGTTCTATTGAACTCTTGTTCCGATTGTGTCTTTTATAACGTAACATTAATCTTATGTTTTAAATGGTCAAGCAAAAATCAATTGACACCTCTGTTTAGGACCGTGTCGAAATCTTAATAATAAGACATCTGATTGAAAATGGAACAGTGGAAAATGAACATTCTATAACTTTACTTTCTGAATTAATTTATAATTAGCAGTAGGATAAGATGTCAGACAATGGCGTTATACCCTCCATGAACCTTGCCTGAGGATAAGTTATCTTCAGGGTCAACATCCGGGTAGCCAGTTGGAATGTGTGCAGAATGAGGTTGTGGAGAACACATACACACACAGTTGTCTCATTAATCGTCTCCGGGTATTGTTGTTTGGTTGTGGAGAAACATCTAAACCTGAAATGATATAGTAAATGATAAATGTAGAGTAATTACAGGTTGCAAGTGCTGTGTGAATTGGTTCATTCCTAAGTCTAGAGATGTCTTCGATACAAAGTCACTACAAATGCATTGACCTAGAACATATACACATTACCGAGAATAAGATTAACCCAGTACAAATGCGAAAAACACATATTACACATCAATATGCATACAATTACTTTTGAGACAAGATTTCAAATGCAATCTCTACCACACGACGATCACGGGACAACCGGTAGCTGTTTGTGATTTATCTCTGGTCTTGTAATGATGAAAGAAGGGTTTCATGAACCACGGCTACAAAGTGGTAGGACACTTTCCATGGTTTGCAACTTCTGCAGTCGGTCAAAATTAGCCGTGGGACAATGAACATCAACTTTTATGACAGCAGCAAATATTTGAATTCAACTACCTTTCAATTCAATTATGCATTATTTTAAATTGTAGCTATTTTAAATTCACATGAGCTTTACTTTTATATGCTATTAAATTATAATTCAGTTTTTCTCTGGTATAATTTTCTTGAAAAATATTTGTCCATCTCTTTGAACTTGCTGTTTCTATATATTTTGCATAAAGTCAGATAAAAATATGTGCTTGTTTTTTTCTTTAGTGTGTAATATATTTCTATTAAAGGCAAAATTGGTCAATTTATCTTTATTATAGTTCCATCGAAATATGATTTTATGAACATTCTGATTGCATTCCGCATGGAAAGGCCTCTATTTTGACAATTTTGGTTGGCAATATATTTATTACCAACAGTCACATTATAAGTGTACCAAACAGATTGGGTCATCAGATCTGTTATATTTTTCTGATCAAAATAACAAGCTTTGAGGAAACATGACTATGCATGTAAGACATCTTTCCAAAATATATTTCTAATAAAAGGGATGATATGTCTGTTAATGTAGATAGAGTCTGCAGTAAATATTCTTTCGACATTCATAATTAAATGTGATGAGTGATCGTACCATTTCAAATTATTCTCTATCCTTTTCATCCAAGCTAGTTTCTGTGCAGCCATAACACATCGGATATTGGGAACATTTATTCCTCCATATTTGGGTGGAAAAGTCATTACTTCTCTTTTCACTTTATCTCTTTTGCCTGGCCATATAAATTCGAAACATTTTTTTTGAAAATCATCTATTATTTTATCAGGTGGATTTTTCAGTGCAGCAAAGAGATGATTAAGTTTAGGTAAAAGCAATGATTTCAATACAACGTTTCGAAAACCTTTAAAATTTAACATTTCATTTTTCGACTAAATAAGCAAATTCCAACTATATGATAAAACAATCGATAGCACGGTTAACTGTTTATCGATAGTTTCGATAGTTTAGTAAAATCAGTTGTATATATTTGAATTGAAAAGTAATATTCACACACATATGCGGCTTTAAGATATTAAACATGATGGAACACTCCGAGCAGATGACTGAGGGCTTTAACACTTGCAAACGTAACAGTCATGTTACTTTCAACGTATAGACAATACAACACTATTTATTCTGGATTTTGTTTCACTTCGTTTATTGATCGCTAACTCAAAAGTACTCACGACGACAAGGGACTAGCGATTGTCTATTGTGAATAATTCATGGTCTGCTTTTTCAAGGGAGGCTACTCTTGAAGTCTTCTGGTTATGTTGCCTCACAAGCAAAAACATTGCTGACTCCGCATTAAACTCACCCTAGCGCTGTATTCTCTCTTCAACAGCATAAATCTCTGTAAAATAAATTTTTTGCTGGATTGTCTTAAATTTCAGTCAAGTAGGATACATTTAAATAATATGAATCACTTTATCGTAAATATCAAATCTATATCTTATTGTGACGCAAGACAAAATGCTGAACAAATGTAGAATTGACATATTTTAATATTCATTTAGACTTTAACATTCCACGCATTTGACCAAACTACTGTTCAGATTCGAAAACATCGAGTAATACAAACGATATGATAGAAATAAACAATCATTTTTCTTTTCAATTTCTGTCTCTAAAAAGAAGAAATCCAAACTATTAATTCTAACTTTGTTACCATTGAAACAATAAACAGTGTGTATTGTCAACCTGTGTGATATCGTATGGCGGATGCTTCACAATGTTGTTATACAGGGTAATAACTGCGTATTACATAGGAAGCATGTTACGAAAAGAAATAATTGAATTTATCATTTTAAAAATAATGCTATTTAATGATGAATCTGCATGTTTGTAAGTATGTCCTTTGCATGAATATCTTCTACGCCTCTAGTTGTTATTTAAGAAGCAAAAGTGATCAAGGAGGAACAAACAATCGACTACACTGAATACCAGAGCTTCACCAGTCCGTTATCTAATAGTCAATTTATGACCCATGTTTTGTTTATTTTTACTCATGACTAAAGGTACATACTTTGTCTGTTACCGAAAACTACCATTTTGATGATAGTCGATTTTGATGATAGTGATTTCTGATCGAAAACCGGACAATGCATCGCGATTGACGCACGCCAATGAGTCAAACGTAATTTTGGAATCTTATTTATAACAGACAAAATGACAAATTTGGATTGATAATGTTTAATAGGCCATATATAGCTGCTGTGTATGTTAATAGGACGTGCAGTTTCGATTTCTACACATGCATAAGCTGAGTGAATGTATTTGTTCTGTAAACAGCACATATGGTGTGTTGTGTTGGAACGTATTAATAAAAAATAGAATGTTATGAAACACAATGGGTTCACCTTTAATTAAATCACGTATTCTAATCAGGTATGCATACTGGACAAAATAGTTCAAAATATGTATGATTGATAGTTTATCAGTGTGTCAGGAATAAGTCGACCATCATTCATATTTTCAAAATTTACTTATATGATCTCTAACTATTTTTGTCCAGTATATTTACATGTAAAATGTGCCTAATCATTAGTTTGCAATTTTCAAGTTTTAAAAAAACACAATTATATCAGGTAGCTTGTGATATCACTCTATTAGTAGCGCTAAAAGATTTCGATTATTCTGCAGTTTTTACAACAGCGCTCCGCGAAGTAAATGCATCACGTTCTAAATTTAGAACATTGAACTCTGTGCATAGCCATTAAGTACATAAGCGCCGCTAGCGAGTCCTTCTTCCGCTGTTCGGAGATTGGGAGAATTTCATGGTTCGTTTCCGTGAGCCGATTCAGTTTAGCTTTCTCGTTCGAAAAACACTATTTGTATTGTACCTACAAATCAAATCATTTTAATAAATTTGAATTGGCCCTCAAACATATAAACTTTTATCAAACACGAGTTTAGAACACGTTTTGATAAATACAGATAATGTTCTTAGCCTCAAAAAGATCGCACAAACACATCCTTGGAGCAAGTACAAACTCGCCGTCACTGCAGGTCTGAGCGAGCGCACAGGATCGACCCTGGCTGAGTATATAAGGCTCGACTCGCTGAGTAACTCAATACTTTGCTCTCAAATTGCAAAATAATACTAAAGGTCAACAAATTCATGTTTTAAATTTTACCAATTATTGTGAAAGTCATTTGAATTTTAATTTTTTTGGTTGGATTTCGTCTTATTATAAGTGTTTGGAACATTTATTTTCAAATGTAATTTAAATCAATTCAAATTACTTTGATTTGATATATGTTTTTAAATTATTTTTAAAATGGACTTTTTCTCTACTCGAGCAGAAAGATGGCGCTACTTCCTCCCGGCGGTCTACCGGAAATCGTCTTCTCCTTCGACACAACGAGCTCCATGAGCAGTTGTTTGACTGAGGTCAGAGGTCGTCTCCAGGACATGATACAGCGCCTCCAAGCGGACATTCCGGCAATCAGAATCGCCGTGTTCGCTCACGGAGACTACTGTAGCAAACACAACTACGTCACCAAGTGGATCGACTTTTCCACAGACGTTAAGAAACTGTGCGACTTCGTCAACAACGTGAGCAGAACGAGCGGCGGCGACTCTGACGAATGTTACGAGCTGGTCCTCAGACAGGTCGGGGAGGAGTTGTCCTGGACTCCCATGTCCAACCGCGCCCTCGTCATGATCGGGGACGCCGACCCTCACGGACCTAACTACCCCGACAACAAACTTAAAATCAACTGGAGGACTGAGGTCAAAACTCTCAATAAAATGGTGAATCTTTAGATCTCAACGATTTTGAGCGTTTTATTCTTTCTTTTCGTATTTCTCCATCATCAACCTTTCACTATTTTATTTGGTATTCTTCCTCTGTAACAGGGAGTCAAGATTTACGGGGTTCAGTGTAAAGGATACAGCAGAAACTTCTACAAGACAATCTCTGAAGAGACAGGAGGACGTCACCTGCAGCTGGACAGCTTCTCGAACGTCTTCGATTTCCTCATGGCCATCTGCTACCGGGAACATGGTGCCGATATTCTTAATGTAAGTTCAAACCTATCATGTGTATGGTCATTTCAGTTAAGTGTTAGACGTTTCAATAAAGCTCATGTTGCTTCAAATGAACTATTATGTGAACGTAATGTGCCTCCTGTTCCTCTCCAGATCTACGAGAAAGAAGTTCGAGCTCGATGTGGAGACGGCACTCTCAGCTCAGACATGGAAGGAATGTTTTCCAAATTGCGGGACGGAGTTGCCGCCCCTGAACCACCTGCAGAGAGAATACGCGCCAAGAAACCAAAGGTCAAGAAAGGTTCAGTCTTGAAGAAAGTAAAATTTGACATCAAAGCAGGGAAAGGGAAACCTAAGACGGTCGGTAAGCCAAGAGTCAGATCTCTGAAGGTGAGCTTTTCCAGCACCTATAGTTAAACTGTACACATCAAAGTTAACGTTGTTGAAAGTTCAGAAGAAAGTGTCCATATTTCTCCTTTGGGTGTTTCTTCTTCTAATGTCATATTTTTAAATCCACAGAAGGCGGCCATGTTAACTCTGCCCCTGTTGAGAAGGGAAGAAGTGCCAGAAAACAACTTCATGCTGAGAGATAACGACTGGTCATCCTGGGTCAAAGTTATCTCCCCTGTGGTTCCAGCCAATCAAAGCGAAGAACTCTGGCAGAAACGTCGAGGTGACGACAATGGCTACAGAATAAAGAACATCTTCAACTCCAACACCAGCAAACCAGCTCTGTACGAACTGTCTGTGCAGAACCAAGTGTATGGACGCAAGTTTGTCATGTTCCAGAAATACTGTCGCTTTATCCCAACCAATGCCAGCTGGGAAAGTCGTCTCCTTGGAAGCGCAGATGTGCGAGCGCAGGTGAACAGTGTTGTGTCTCAAGGTTGCTGTGTGTTTGTTCGGAGGGTGGTGTACAGAACAGCCGTCAGTCACGCCAAGAACTCGGTTCCATCTCTGAAATCCTATGACTATGCATGGAGACGGCTGAGGAAGGAGCGGTCTCACGCCAGACTGGTGGTCAAACAGGGCAGAACGATCTCCTCGGACAAATTGTAATGTGGAGAAAACAGACGCCAATGACGTGCTAATGACTCCAGACTCTATCAGAGATAACATGTGATTGTCAATCAGGACAGAAGGTCTCTTGGGCAAGTGAGAACAAGATACACACGCTATGCTTTGAAAGTACTATTGACTTAAGACTACTATAGAGCGAGTACAAACAGAGAAGAATTTCCTCGGACATGTTGTAATTAGAATTTGACAATGTTGTGGCTTCAGTGTTACATTGTGAAGACTTTTGACACTGCAAAAGGTGCATTAAATAACTTTATATTTAAACTAAAATGGCTTTCGAAGAAAGCCCAGTATATATGCCATCCTACCTATCACTGTGATGTTATGAAAACAATTCTAGGATAGAGAAAAGTATCTTCGCTACTTTTGGAAACTTTTTGATCTGAAATTTGCATTTGGTTCATTGTATGAAGTTTATTTCTCATAAAGGGATGTGAATAAGGCCCATGCATCGTGTTGTGTTATATGTCGATTCATTTGGATGTGAAGGGACCACAGTCTTTCCTGTTAGGTAGTGCGCTAATAGTCATTTGATCATGTGTTTGAAAGATATATTTGTATTGTGCTAATACTCATTTGTGTTTGAAATATGTCTTTTCTTTCTATAGAAAGTATGATTTTGTATGAATGTTTTGTGTGAATTTTGTTGTAATACAACACCCTACCTCATTCAAATCATTGTAAAAACATCACAATTCCTGTATAAATAACTTTCCTCACAATGTCCTACATACATGTATCTGCTGTGTATTTGTTATCGATGTCGAGTAAAATTAATAAATAAATGTGTTATTCTTGTTCTTTGCTTGGACAAGAGTCGATTTTTTAGTGGAAGAACGTTATTGTTCAGAGGACATCAGAAATGGAGTTCTTGTCATTCGCATAGATAACCAAACGTGTATCAGATGGTGCACATTACAAGTGAACAGGGCTTTACAGGTTGAACATTCCTTAGCTTTGATGAAATGAAAACACAAGAGAGACAAATAATGTCTTAGTCCACAATGAACAGGTCAAACATTCCTTTTCAAGAGATGGTGACGATTTGACTATTAATATCTGAACTCATGTTGAATTTAACTTCAATCTTCATGTTATACATTAATTTACTTTTAATTTTACACATTATTTATTGGCTTGTGAAAACTTTAGATCCACATCTGATATGGCAACATACCTAAATATTATTGCTTTAAATGTTTGGCAGAATTGCAGTTTTAACATTTCAGAGGTGCCTTTAAACCGTGCATAAAACACAGAAACACTAAAAAGTGATGCATATTCAGATCTATCCACATTGTTATTTCATCACATCATATCAAAGGAAATTAAACTAAATGAATACTTCAACTATGGCATTTTATTTATCTATTGCAGTTAATTTCCCTTCCAGGGGCTCAAAATTAGTCTATAAAATATCTTCTTACTTCAAAGAAAGAGAAACCATAACTAGTTTCTTGTTTACAGCTCTGTAACGTATATGGTACTCCAAACAGTTCTGTAACGTATATGGTACTCCAAACAGTTCTGTAACGTATACGGTACTCCAAACAGTTCTGTAACGTATATTGTACTCCAAACAGTTCTGCAACCTTTTTGGTACTCCAAACAGTTCTGTAACGTATACGGTACTCCAAACAGTTCTGTAACGTATACGGTACACCTAACAGTTCTGTAACGTATACGGTACTCCAAACAGTTCTGTAATGTACACGGTACTCCAAACAGTTCTGTAACGTATATGGTACTCCAAACAGTTCTGCAACCTTTTTGGTATTCCAAACAGTTCTGTAACGTATACGGTACTCCAAACAGTTCTGTAACGTATATGGTACTCCAAACAGTTCTGTAACGTATACGGTACTCCAAACAGATCTGTAACGTATACTGTACTCCAAACAGTTCTGTAACGTATACGGTACTCCAAACAGTTCTGTAACGTATACGGTACTCCAAACAGTTCTGTAACGTATACGGTACTCCAAACAGTTCTGTAACGTATACGGTACTCCAAACAGTTCTGTAACGTATACGGTACTCCAAACAGTTCTGTAACGTATACGGTACTCCAAACAGTTCTGTAACGTATACGGTACTCCAAACAGTTCTGTAATGTATATGGTGCACCAAACAGTTATGTAACGTATACGGTACTCCAAACAGTTCTGTAACGTATACGGTACTCCAAACAGTTCTGTTACGTATAAGGTACTCCAAAAAGTTCTGTAACGTATACGGTACTCTAAACAGTTCTGTAACGTATACGGTACTCCAAACAGTTCTGTAACGTATACGGTACTCCAAACAGTTCTGTAACGTATACGGTACTCCAAACAGTTCTGTAACGTATACGGTACTCCAAACAGTTCTGTAACGTATACGGTTCTCCAAACAGTTCTGTAACGTATATGGTGCACCAAACAGTTCTGTAACGTATACGGTACTCCAAACAGTTCTGTAACGTATACGGTACTCCAAACAGTTCTGTTACGTATAAGGTACTCCAAAAAGTTCTGTAACGTATACGGTACTCTAAACAGTTCTGTAACGTATACGGTACTCCAAACAGTTATGTAACGTATACGGTACTCCAAACGCTAGTTTTCTTTGATGATAAATCTGAAAGATTTAAGTGGAATGATAGAAGTTTGCAGTTCAACATTCATACTTCAATAATCTATTTCTTTATGTATATATTATATATCGATTCGATTATCAATTCAACCATACTGTGGGCTTATATCGAGTAAAATAATCATTCTCTAACGTCATATTTTGAAAATTCAAATATCAGTAATTTTCAAATAAACGTTTCCATATCGACTAAATGAACACAATTTCTTCACAAATACATTGAATGAGTACAGGAGGAAATATGTGATGTATTTTTTAACAAGTTGATCACTGACTGAATATTCCATAGAAGAAAATAAAAATTGTAGAAAATATTGATCCCTGGTAACTTTAAAGAGCTGCTAAAACTTCAATTGTTTACTATTAGGCATGAAATCATATACTGTTTTGGAACACGCAACTGTCTTCTTATATATAATGGAAAAATTCAAAATCATCGGTTTATTTTTCGCCTTGATGTGATGCTTCATATTACATGATATCTGTACTGAAATACACAAGTAGGCGAACCAACTTTGGGTATGTAGCTGTATATACAACCTTTCTTTTCGTGAGAGGCAACTCATTCTTTTCTCGTATTTATATGTATAGCAAGCAAGCAAGGACATACACCCAATGCTATTTACTATAAATGATATCGATATACTTAATTGTAATCAATATTTTTCTCCTATATTTATGCTTAGTCTGGTCCTCATCTTCAGTAAATCAGCCCCAAGTTATAGTTGGAAAAAACGGTAAAAATGCACAATTTCAAGAATTTATTAAGCAGGATAGTTTTGACGACGTAAAGAGTGATCTACTGAACGCAAACAAATTAGAACAGGAAGATGAAATTGCACGTGTATTACCATAGCAAGTAAGCACATGACAATGTACATTATGAACGAACTCTCATTTATAGCACTCTTTTCATGATCACAAGAGATAACATGAAAATACTTTAAAACAAAAGTGAATATGAGCACATGTTGTATTAAATAATATATTAAATTTGATATAGTTTGGCTCATTTTCAACATGGCAATCCATCCATAAGCATTTGCATAATATATTATGCACCAGAAATGCAAAGTTTAACGTTCATTTTGAAAATAGTTCATTATGTAAGAACTCACACGTATCCTGCCTTTAAAGTCATATTCATATAAATCATTATAAGAAAACATTGGGAAAGCTATTCTCTTGAGGGATTACACAAACAACTATTTTAGTTATCATAAAATTAAAGATTAAGATTTTCATAGAATATGAGAGGACTGTTTTTCTACTTACTCGTGTTAATGCATCTAAGCAAATACAAGATGTGCATGTCCTCTGTTGTGATGTGGTGTCACATGGTAGGACACTACAATCATATAAGGTCACAGTTTAATGTGTACGTTTCTCTTTGTATTAATGAACGTAATGTCACATGATTCAATTGAGGAAATACTTTTAATGAACTCATGTCATATGGTCATTGATCCGAAGTTTGAATGACACCTGTACATATAGTATGCTTGGAAACGTCGCCAACAGTCTAAAAAGTAGGTAACTGTATAATAGCTTACTATTCTTGTTTACTTTAAATGCGAAAAACTAAAGTACAACACCTTTTGCCAAATTAAGTCAAATTAACAAAACTATTTATGAAAATATATGAGCTATGGTTTTATCATGTAGTGAGAATATTTATTTGCAGCTTGTATTATGAACGACGTGAACATCGATAGGTTATCATTCAACGAAGCGTCCATAAAATACTACAACACACTGCAACATAATGTTATAACGCATAATAGCTTGCCACCAACAAAGGCGTAAATGAATAATGATTAATGAGAATTGAGATCCTGCTATGAGATTGGAGTGTGAAGGTTTTAATAGCAGATACATAAATAGTATTCTCATATATGCTCATCCAAACCAAGCGAAATAAAAAAATTTGTTTAATAGGTATTTTATTTATTAATATCCTTCAATATGAAAACAAATAACATTTGCCGGATTTCGGTGATTTAACTTTAAATCAGCAGTATTAATTTCTGAATACATTAAAGTTACATATGATGAAATATAGTGTCTGTTTTTATAAATTATTCATTCATTTTGAATCAAAATAGTGGTTAAATTTAAGTTTACAAACAAATACACGCTTGTCACAGTGTTAGAAACTAATGCAGTTATGCAAACAACGCTTTCACATCGTAGTAAAGTAACAATACAAGAAAGGGAGACATATTACCTCGAATGTAAATACTAATAAGTTAGATAAAACAGTTACTAAGTAATATGTACATTTACTTGGTCTATTTTCTATATCCAATAATTTGCCACTGATTAAATGCTGCTCGGGTTTATCAGGTCAGTTTTGTTGAAAAGATAGCAATTAGGCGTAAATAACCATTTTCCGCGAAGTAATGACGTAAATTAAAACTCGGAACGGCACTGTTTGATAGTGCATTGCTGAAGCGAAGCCTATCTGCTGTGTATGGAGCTTGTCCGTTCAGTGCTGTTCGCGAGCACAGACACTTTCTCATCAGAGAAATACACCGACGACTTCCAGGCCTCGTGATTTAGTTGAAGTGAAGTTATCAAAATCAAATACCAGACGTCATCATATATTTCAGTCATAATTAACAAAAAGTGATACAAACGTTATTTGCGTTCAATTCCTTAAAAAGAAACAATGCGCCAAAACGCAGCACTGCTGATTCGTTCAGACTTGCTCTCCGAGACGAGTTGAAACACGTTTCTATTGGCCGAGACCCGAGTGCTATATAAAGGCGAGCTGGTATACTCAGCTCATTCACAAATCCACACTACGCTCGACTACTACAGCAAGTCAGCAGTCAGCCAAACAAACTGTTGGTTAACAATTATCCAAAATACATCTGTGTTCAACGTTATCTTATAAAAAGGTAGAATGGATTCTAAACTTCGTTAATATTGATATACATTTTAAGATAATTGATTATTATTTAATGTATTTTATAATTGATATGCAATTGAAATATATGTGATTAAGGAAACTATTTTTGACAAATTATTTGATATTATATTGATAAGTATTCAATTTAATACAAAAGAACATTTTTTTAATTTGATAATATTTTTTTAAATAAATTGTTAATAATAATTTAATTGAGAATACCTTTTCTCTGCTCCAGCAGAAAGATGGCGCTACTTCCTCCCGGCGGTCTACCGGAAATCGTCTTCTCCTTCGACACAACGGGCTCCATGAGCAGTTGTTTGACTGAGGTCAGAGGTCGTCTCCAGGACATGATACAGCGCCTCCAAGCGGACATTCCGGCAATCAGAATCGCCGTGTTCGCTCACGGAGACTACTGTGACAAACACAACTACGTCACCAAGTGGATAGACTTTTCCACCGACGTTAAGAAACTGTGCGACTTCGTCAACAACGTGAGCAGCACGGGCGGCGGCGACTCTGACGAATGTTACGAGCTGGTCCTCAGACAGGTCGGGGAGAAGTTGTCCTGGACTCCCATGTCCAACCGCGCCCTCGTCATGATCGGGGACGCCGACCCTCACGGACCTAACTACCCCGACAACAAACTCAAAATCAACTGGAGGACTGAGGTCAAAACTCTCAATAAAATGGTGAGTCTTTAGATCTTCTTCAACGCTTTTAAACTTTTCCTCTTTCTTTTCGCTTTTTTCGAATGAGAATTGAATGTCTGCACGTCTCTAATGTTGGTTTTCGTCACAGGGTGTTAAAATCTACGGGGCCCAATGTGGAGGATACTGCGGGAACTTCTACAAGACACTCTCTGAAGAGACTGGGGGACGCCATCTGCAGCTGGACAGCTTCTCGAACATCTTCGACTTCCTCATGGCCATCTGCTACCGGGAACATGGCGCCGATATGCTTGATGTAAGTAAAAACTTCTCTTGTGTATGCTCATTTCAGTTAAGTATTAAACGTTTCAGTAAAGCTCATGTTGAATAAAATGAACTATAATGTGAATGTAATGTGCCTCCTGTTCCTCTCCAGATCTACGAGAAAGAAGTTCGAGCTCGATGTGGAGACGGCACTCTCAGTTCAGACATGGAAGGAATGTTTTCCACACTGCGGGACGGAGTTGCCGCCCCTGAACCAACCGCAAAGACAGTACGGCCCAAGAAACCAACGGTCAAGAAAGTTTCAGTTTTGAAGAAAGTAAAATCTGACATCAAAGCAGGGAAAGGGAAACCTAAGACGGTCGGAAAGCCAAGAATCAGATCTCTGAAGGTGAGCTTTTCCAGCACCTATTGATAAACTGTACACATCAAAATTAACGTTTTTATATTACAGTTAAAGATTGAACTTCTCCTTCTAATGTCATGTCGTTAAATCCACAGAAGGCGGCCATTCTGACTCTGCCCCTGTTGAGGAGAGAAGAAGTGCCAGAAAATAACTTCATGCTGAGAGATAAAGACTGGTCGTCCTGGGTCAAAGTTATCTCCCCTGAGGTTCCAGCCGATCAGAGCGAAGATCTCTGGCAGAAACGTCGAGGTGACGGCAATGGCTACAGAGTGAAGAACATCTTCAACTCAAACACCAACAAACCAGCTCTGTACGAACTGTCTGTGCAAAACCAGGTGTATGGACGCAAGTTTGTCATGTTCCAGAAATACTGTCGCTTTATTCCAACCAATGTCAGCTGGGAAAGTCGTCTTCTTGGAAGCGCAGCTGTGCGTGCGCAGGTGAACACTGTTGTGTCTCAAGGTTGCTGTGTGTTTGTTCGGAGGTTGGTGTACAGAACAGCAGCCAGTCATGCCAAGAACTCGGTTCCATCTCTGAAATCCTACGACTATGCATGGAGACGTCTGAGGAAGGAGCGGTCTCACGCCAGACTGGTGGTCAAACAGGGCAGAACGATCTCCTCGGACAAATTGTAATATGGATAAGAAGACATAGACGCTGTGTTTTGAAAGTGCTATTGACTCCTGACTTTATCAGAGATAACAATTAACTCCTCTGACACTTTGTTGCGATAGAGACCAGACACAGGTTAAGTTAGATCTGATATAACGCATTGCATCCGTCAGTGTTAATGATCTTCTAAGAAATATGGTCAGGTCGAACGTTTCTCAGTGCTTGAATTCCGTCATTGCGAGCAAGTGTTATGATCTGAGTGTTCCAATTTATTGAACATCTTAATGTCACAAGTTTGATTAACGTGCTGTATGGAAGAAACTATGAATCTGTCTTGCCTTTGACATTCCCTTTCGGGTCCGCCATTTTAATTTTTACGGAGCTGTCATAATACTTCCTGTATCGTTGTATAATCATTGTCATGTATCGCCCCTCATGTGCAATAACGATGTAAATACATGTATATATTACAATTATAGTACATATCGTGTCTTCAAGTTGTAAATAAAAGTACCAATGAAATATTATCCTTCTTTTTTCAATTACTCATCGATGTTATAGAGTCTATCAGAGTGTCCACACAAACAGTAGATCAAAATGACATTGCTATTATTGTCACACATCAACTGCGACATCTTGCCATTTACAGATTAACTAATATGGATGGCATTCATGTTGTTTAGTACCAAATTTACAACAACTTAAACCTGGTGAAGGAAATGTGAAACAACATGCTAATGCAGTAATGACACACTCATCCCTTGATAAACTACCCGACAAAGGACAGATTATCAGAGTATATTTTAAAAGGTTTATGATGAATATATTTTTCGTACAGAAGTATAAACTTTCATTCATCAGGATATATAATTTCTTAAATTGTTATATCGTCTTAAAACAAGTAGAGGTGGTTTTGTAATAAGATAACATTTTGGACTTTCTCCGTTGACTCGTCATTGCAAAATATCGGGGGGGGGGGGGGGGGGGGGGGACACAGTTTACTCACCTAGCTTCCAGAGTCTAGAGTTCCAAAACGAATTTTTTAAATGCGGATATTTTAATGATAATGTTCCTAAATTTAAACATGAAGTCTAGGTTGCTTCAAGAGACATGGTGTAAATCTGTTTCAGTGTTATATAGCCACATGTGTAGGTCCTTTTGCCGCGTCGTTTACCTCCTTTTTGTAACTGAAATCTCATCTAACATCATAGTTTTTTCACATCAAACATTGTTCAATCTAATTTCCAATCTCTATAGGTGTAAGTTCATTTATGAATAACACTTGTATCCGAAAAGAATACAACTGAAGGTAGTTCATTCAACATTCTTTAAAAGTATCTAACTGATTAAAGTCAGAAAGATAAAACTTTCACTTAAATGTCTTTTCCCATAGATTTTGACCTAAATTTATAATAATGTTTAAATAACTTGTTGTCAATTGACTTCCAAAGTCGTAATTTGTTTAAAAAGGAGAGATTTAGTTTTTTAATTATATATCTTCTCTGTATAAATTGCTGTGTTCCAAGATACTTCTCATGAGAAAAATCAATACGTTTCACTTATTGTTATTATTAAAATTATTGGCTCAGTATACGATTTCATAAGAAGTATGTGTTAAACGCAGAAATATTGATTTAAAACGTTGATGGTACGGACGTTACTTGAACAATAATAGCCATTGTTCCGTTAAATCTACACTTAGTCATTTAAAATGAGCTTTAACAAGTCTAAAATAATAATTATGTTCCCAAAAGGACACTTAAACAATAGTTATATATTAAATATGCATGATAGAGAAGAAACCGATGTCAAAGTTTCACACCTTGTCAATTCAGATTTTCAACTGCCAAAGAAGCCGTAAAAGATAAGTAAGCAGCTGAATATGTTAGTTTTGTGTTGTTTATGTTCAGTACATCTGTACTGAAACTTCGCACCTCACTGTAAAAAGAGGTTGTAAATCCATAAATTTGTATTTTTTTCATTCAATTTCCCGACTGACCATTATTTTAATGATTGATATTAACTAACCCTTTCAAACATATGGACAGTCAACTTCTCTGTTTACTAGTTATTCGAATAAAAAATTTAAAAAATGATATTTCAAACATTCAACCATTAAATTAAACTCCTTTTCTTATCGGTTATTCGAATAACTAATAACTGATTTTTCAAACATGTAACTCCTTTGCTTATTAGTTATTCGAATAACTAATAATTACATTTTCTTTTCAGATTCAATTCTTAGTTACCAGTAATTCGAATTCAAACATTTAAACATTATACTTTTCTATTGACCACCTCTTTACATGCCTAGTAACTGATAACAGATTGTTCAAACATTTAAGCAAAGACATTTTCGACTTTATCGAATAACTAATTCTAACTTAAAGGTACATCCATTGTGTTGTTTGGGGGGGGGGGGGGGGATAGTTCACAAACTCGAATAGCATATTTCGAGGAAAACGCATTAAACTATAGAAAACGTTTATTTTACGTTTATTTTGGCATTATGACGTGCCTGAGCAAATGTCACTTTTTCAACGTCGTCGCTGATTTCACAACTAGATTCAAATGCAAGAACTCAGGATTCTCCCTTTTCTGCCGGAGAATTCAGGCCTAGTAGTTTAGGATCGGAAGTTGAAGGTTATAACCGCTGTGGGAAGAGTATGCTTTTGATGAGGGTTTTTTTTAATATTCGATATACAGCTGCATACCGAAAGTGTTTTCATCTACTGTGTATTTTAGTCTTTGAAGCAGTAAAAACGCGAAAACTAGACCAAACGTTTTGAATTTTTTAATTATAAAAATACAGTTAGTTGTGTCTTCCATAACATAATTTGACATCATATATCACAGCATACAGTAACTGTTTCAGCAGCTCTTTGAAGTGACCAGGGGTCATTTTTTTTCAAAACTACAGTTTTTATATTCTTCTATGAAACCTTCAGTTAGTGACCAACTTGGTTTAACACATATAATATATTTCATCTTATACTCATTCAATGTATTTCTGATAAATTTGTTCTCATTTAGTCAATATGACAACTTTTATTCGAAATTTAATAAAAGTTGAAATTTCAAAATTTGATCCCTTCTGTCTTTTTCATTGTGCCAAATTTCATCACAGAATACATTTGAAAATGATTGTTTTATTCATGGATATATGATTCATTGTCATTGTATGTGATGCAATTTTATTGGTGTTACAATGAACGTCAATTTACATAATATTTGTACTAAGATACACATGTAGGTAAACAAACTTTCGATACGCAGCTGTATTGTATACACAGAGAAAACTGTACTGCTTGACCATCACGTTACACTTCAATGGAGAAAAGAGCTAACAACTGTACGGTAAATTTATTCAGTTGAAAAACGAAACATAAAAAAACAACGTGGAACATTAAATTGGAACAAGTTTGTCTGTATATTTACATCATTATTGCACAAGAATCCATTCACACATTCATAAATTACAAACATAAATGATACAATGACTGAATTTACTTAATTCATACTTTTATTAATACTAAAGATGAATCAATTCCAATGAGAATCCCAGCGATCTGATCGCGACACGTAAAAATAAATATTCGGGTGTCCAGTCATTCCTCCATACTGCCATTCATCCCGATATGATATACACATTTTAATATCAAGCACGGACAAACTTTCAATCTGGACATATTTCTAAGCAGATCTTCAACACTGACGGATGTAAAGTGGGGTTTTCAGATCTAATTGAACCATGTGCTTGTCTCTGTCACAACAAAATGCAAGAGGAGATCTTCTGTCCTGATTGACAAGCATAAAGTTATCAAATGCACTTCTTCCAGTGTCAAAAGTCTTCACACTGTAACACTGTAACACTGAAGAGTACATTTGTTACGTTGTCATATTCTTCTAAATACAACAATATCCGAGGGGAGTCTTCTCTGTGTGTTATCCCTCTCGATATAAATTGTCTTAAGTCGATAGCACTTTCAAAACATAGCGTCTGTGTTCTCCACATTACAACTTGTCCGAGGAGATCGTTCTGCCCTGTTTGACCACCAGTCTGGCGTGAGACCGCTCCTTCCTCAGACGTCTCCATGCATAGTCGTAGGATTTCAGAGATGGAACTGAATTCTTGGCGTGACTGACGGCTGTTCTGTACACCACCCTCCGAACAACACACAGCAACCTTGAGACACAACAGTGTTCACCTGCGCACGCACAGCTGCGCTTCCAAGGAGACGACTTTCCCAGCTGACATTGGTTGGAATAAAGCGACAGTATTTCTGGAACATGACAAACTTGCGTCCATACACTTGGTTCTGTACAGACAGTTCGTACAGAGCTGGTTTGTTGGTGTTGGAGTTGAAGATGTTCTTCACTCTGTAGCCATTGCCGTCACCTCGACGTTTCTGCCAGAGTTCTTCACTCTGATTGGCTGGAACCTCAGGGGAGATAACTTTGACCCTGGACGACCAGTCGTTATCTCTCAGCATGAAGTTATTTTCTGGCACTTCCTCTCTCCTCAACAGGGGCAGAGTCAGCATGGCCGCCTTCTGTGGATTTAAAAATATGACATTAGAAGAAGAAACAACCAAAGAAGAAATCTTGACAATTTCTACTGAACTTTCAACAACGTTAATTTTGATGTGTACAGTTTATCAATAGGTGCTGGACAAGCTCACCTTCAGAGATCTGATTCTTGGCTTTCCGACCGTCTTAGGTTTCCCTTTCCCTGCTTTGATGTCAGATTTTACTTTCTTCAAGACTGAAACTTTCTTGACCTTTGGTTTCTTGGGCCGTACTGTCTTTGCGGGTGGTTCAGGGGCGGCAACTCCGTCCCGCAGTGTGGAAAACATTCCTTCCATGTCTGAACTGAGAGTGCCGTCTCCACATCGAGCTCGAACTTCTTTCTCGTAGATCTGGAGAGGAACACGAGGCACATTACATTCACATAATAGTTCATTTTATTCAACATGAGCTTTACTGAAACGTTTAATACTTAACTGAAATGAGCATACACAAGAGTTTTTACTTACATCAAGCATATCGGCGCCATGTTCACGGTAGCAGATTGCCATAAGGAAGTCGAAGATGTTCGAGAAGCTGTCCAGCTGCAGATGGCGTCCCCCTGTCTCTTCTGAGATTGTCTTGTAGAAGTTCCCGCCATATCCTCTACATTGGGCCCCGTAGATTTTAACTCCCTTGAAACAAAGGTCGAACATTAGAGACGTGCAAACATTCAATTTTCAATCGAAAAAAAGCGAAAAGAAAGAGGAAAAGTTTAAAAGCGTTGAAGAAGATCTAAAGACTCACCATTTTATTGAGAGATTTGACCTCAGTCCTCCAGTTGATCTTGAGTTTGTTGTCGGGGTAGTTAGGTCCGTGAGGGTCGGCGTCCCCAATCATGACAAGGGCGCGGTTGGACATGGGAGTCCAGGACAACTCCTCCCCGACCTGTCTGAGGACCAGCTCGTAACATTCGTCAGAGTCGCCGCCGCCCGTACTGCTCACGTTGTTGACGAAGTCGCACAGTTTCTTAACGTCGGTGGAGAAATCGATCCACTTTGTGACGTAGTTGTGTTTGTCACAGTAGTCTCCGTGAGCGAACACGGCGATTCTAATTGCCGGAATGTCCGCTTGGAGGCGCTGAATCATGTCCTGGAGACGACCTCTGACCTCAGTCAAACAACTGCTCATGGAGCCCGTTGTGTCAAAGGAGAAGACGATTTCCGGTTGACCGCCGGGAGGAAGTAGCGCCATCTTTCTGCTGGAGCAGAGAAAGGTAATTTTAAAACTTAATCTTTAAAACCTATATCAAATCTCAGTTATTTGATTTTCATTTGAAAATAAATGTTATAAATACTTTTACATGATAGATGAAAAGAATCTTTGAAAACTGAAATTCAGGTTTCACACATTTCATACATTAGTGAAATTTGTGTCTTGCTTCTTGCACAGCCATTATTTAAAAAAAACACCAAATGAATAAACTTGATCTAAATAGTATATGATAGGCCTATATCAGTGTAAGTCCCGTATAGCAGTTATTCTACCTTTTTATAAGAAACGTTCGTAGGTACAATGTGTTGGTTAACTCTCGACCAAACGCTTGTAGAGCGAGTAGTTTCAGTTGTAGTGTGGAGTTGTGAATGAACTGAGCGAGTCAGCTCGCCTTTATATACCAGTCAATGAAAACGTGTTTCAACTCGTCTCGCGGAACAAGTCTGGACGAATCAGACTTGCTGCGTTTTGGCGGACTTGTTTTCATGTGTATATTAAGTAAACATAATGTGTACACAGCGTTGTTGAAGTTATGATTACTGTATCTTAGTGTAATGTTCATAGTATACACCGCCGAACTAAAGCATCCCGATTGTTTCATCATATCACTGGGATAACGTTCCCGTTTTCGGAAAAATTCGGTCGTTCGAACGGTCTCGTTGCAGAAGCTCCATTCAGCGAAGTTAGAAGTCGCTGATACGTTCTCTCGATATATAAAAAGATATAAAAATAGATTACAAAAAACATTTCGTGATAAGATCAGAAGAAAACCCAAAGAGTTTTGGAATATCCTAAAGGATAAAAATCGACAACCAGACAGAATTTTGCCAAATGTTGATACTTTTTACTCATATTTTAATACACAAAATACCACTGAAGAGGAGGAGTGCGACCCTGTACATATTGATACTCAGTATAATTGTGATAACCTGAACAAGGATATTGACATTGATGAAATCATAAACGCGGCAAAACAATTAAAGCGAAACAAAGCGGCTGGACTTGATTCCGTTGTAAATGACTATATTATTGATAGCATCGATTTACTTGCTCCTCTATACCGCGAACTGTTTAATATTATATTCACATCAGGAAATATCCCAGATAACTGGCTGATCGGAATTATCAAACCTATCTATAAAAATAAAGGCGACAAGCTTGATCCAAATTCATATCGCCCAATTACAATCCTAAGCTGTATCAGTAAATTATTTACACATATTTTAAATGCCAGATTGACATTATTTCTTGAAAACAATAATATTCTTACCCAAACCCAAGCTGGTTTCAGAAAACAATTTACTACTTCAGATAATATCTTTGTCCTTCAGATGATAACTAATATATTGACTCTTAAAAAAAGGAAATTGTATTGCGCGTTCGTAGATTTTACCAAAGCCTTTGACACCGTTTGGAGAACTGGATTGTGGACAAAATTAATGAAAACTGGTATAAATGGCAGATTTTTCAAATTTGTCAAAAACATGTACAGCAATATAAAATCAGTTATAGAAATTAACAATATAAAATCAGATTACTTCGCTTGCAACACGGGTGTTCGTCAAGGGGAAAACTTGTCACCCCTTTTGTTTTCTATTTATTTGAATGACCTAGAAAATTACCTTTCAGAAAGTGGATGTAATGGTGTCAGTGTTGACCCATCACATGATCAGGAAGCACAGATATGGATTAAGTTACTTATATTACTGTATGCTGACGATACAGTTTTATTTGCCGAGACCCCACATGATCTACAGAAAACACTCGATGCGTTCGAAAATTATTGTAAACTTTGGAAATTACAAGTAAATATCACGAAGACTAAAATCTTAATATTCGGTGGGGGGCCGGCAAAGAAAACTAAATTGTCTTTTAACTATGGAGAAACTAGTATTGAAATAGTTGATGCATACATATATCTTGGCATTAAACTCCACCGAAATAAGAGGATGGTTACATCCATTAAATCCATTGTTGAAAACGCGACAAAGGCCATGTACAGCTTACTCAAAAGATCACGCAACATTGGCTTACCACTAGACTGTCTATTATCAGCCTTTGATACGATGATACTCCCAATTTTAACGTATGGTTCAGAGATTTGGGGATATGAAAAGTTAAACCTGATTGAAAACCTACATTTAAAATTTCTGAAAATGGCAACTGGACTTCGAAAATCCACCCCGAACTTTATGATATATGGTGAACTGGGTAGAACTCCACTCTATATAAAAATATTTCAACGTATGTTGTCGTTTTGGCATAAACTTAATGTGAACTGTAAGGAAAACTTAAAACTGTCACAAATCCTGTATAAATGTGTTTTTATCAAATACCAACAGTACCCAAATGAAGTTCCATGGTTATGCTGTATTCAAACATTGTTAAACAATATTGGATTAAGTGAAATATTTGTTAACCCCTACCTGTATTCTACACCCTGGCTGGTCTCTAGAGCAGGACAAATTCTAACTGATCAGTTTTATCAAAAATGGAGGGAAAACATTGAATGCAGCTCTAAGGGCATCCTTTATAAACATTTTAAAAGATCACTTCAATTTGAACGATATCTATTACTACCAAAAGGGATCTCTATCCCAGTTTTAAAATTCCGCACTTTAAACCATAACCTACCCATAGAGACTGGCCGGTGGCAGGGAATTATCAGGGAGGAGCGTTTATGTAAATTATGCAACCAAAATGTAATGGGAGATGAGTTCCATTATATCTTTAGATGTGAATCTCTTCTCCCAGCCAGAATTTTATATATCCCAAGCTCATTTCACCTGTATCCTAATGTATATAATCTATGTAAAATTCTCACACCTAAATGTGCAAAAGAATTGAGAAGAATGTCCAAATTTATAAATATCTTACAAAGTTTGTTAAGATATAGTTAAGGCGCATGCAAAAATGTATATTATGTTATGTTTGTTTCTCTGCTCTTGTACCACCGTTGGTGGTTTTTGAGTATAATAATAAAGAAAGATTAAAGAAAGATTAAAGAAAGACAAAGGCGGTGTGAAGAGTTTCTAATCACGTCATTACTTCGCGGAAAATCCTTTTGTAAAACAGTAATAACATTTAACCATAGCTGCTGTTAATTAACTTCAATAGTTTTTATTTTTTAAATTGAACTGAAATACTGTGAAATATGTGAAATACATCATATGCAAAGGACATTTGTTGACTTTGATTATTCCTATATTATCAACAGCAATGCCGTAGGTAATGTGTTATTTTATGGACGCTTCGTCTGTTCACACGAATGAATTCGTAACGGTACGTTTTCATTTATTGTCAACCCAAATTTGATATTTTCATTCTGAAAGCTACATCATCTTATAATGAAGAAATAATTTAAGACAAAAAATCTCAATCGACTTAGTTAGGTGACGTTCGCCTCGACAGTCTCATCGAGTAGCATGTGTTATTCTGATTTATGTATTCAGTTATCATAAATGCACTCATTAGAAAGTAAAATGTGAGCACGATTTAATTCATTCTAGAATTATAAACTTTTGTTAGATAGATGGTTGATAAATAGTAAGATGCATCCGAGGGATCATATTGGGTGACCTTTCGATTGTTTGAGGTTATATAAAGTTAGGGGAGTCACGGAAGAAGTGTGAGTGAGCTGCATTTTGCTGTGAAGCGCTCGTAAAATCTTCATTATTCTTCCACGTCTCATGGTACGAGTAAAAAACTCTTTCAGTGATTCTCTTTTACTAACTTTACTAACTACTTTTACACTTTTTTTTATTACTTTCCAATCTATTTGTTTATCGGTTAACATATATTAAATGCAATGCTAAAGTCATAACGTTAATACGTCCGTGGTCCGATGTCCAGTCGGTAGTCCACGACACTGATCACCTTCTATCGGAGGGGTACTGAATATTAAAATAGTTTAAAAACCGGTTGTTGGGTCTCGTTTTTTGTCGGGTCTTCGGTGGCAGAATGGATAAGTTGTTTGTATAGTGGCGATCGGTGCCTGACTCATCTTCACAACGTCACAGGCGTAACGAAAAGATGTTCAATGTGTAGGCTTGCAGATAGTGTGAAAATATAACAATTTTTTAAATTAAAACATCTTGTGATAAAAGGCGTAAGTACTTGTTCAACGTCTTATTACAGGCGGAGTGAGTACAACGAGTTAAGGCAGTGACTTTATAAAACCGACCACACACACTAAATTGGCTCGTTCTGTCTCGAGCACCTCATACAGTTTATCGGGAATATTTTACGTTCATCCACTCTTCTCTCGCTATGTCTTAACTCTCGCTTTCATGATACACTGTCTCCAAATACATCTGCGATGTAAATTATACTTCACCATTTCAGTCTCCATTCTAGTTCAATAAGTTTAGAATACGTTGTGAAAATAACAACTGATAGAAGCGGTCGTAAAATCCTCCTCTGTAATGCAAATGCTTTTTATATCGGCATGACATTTGAGAAATACGATATAGTTTAAACATGTATGCAAGGTCGTAGCCAATATTTTAATAAATAAAAAAACCGAGCTTATTGATTATTTGTCAATATTTACTAAGAACAATTTACTTTAATTGTATGTTGCTCGTGTTTCTCGAAACGTTCCTCTCTGAATAATATAATACACAATACAGTAAATATCAATGCACAAAATACATAACTATTACAGTCGCAGTTACTGACAAAGATATTATAGTATGTATCATGACTATCGTTATTGATGAAAGATGTCTGTCGATAATAATGAGTTTTGCAATGTTCATACGTGTAAATACTTCCTTAAAGACATGATAATAGGATGATGGTGAATCAATAAATGAAGTACATACAACAACCCTTCAACATGTTCAACGTTAATTACAACACGTTAAAGACAACACATTAAAGACTGAACTTGCGATGGACTGTCTTGGTAGACTGGTCCTCTGGCTGGCTATTGTTTTGTTTGCTGTATAAATGTACCATATTTTGTTATTTCCTTACATTCCACCTAATGAAGGAGTGAGTATGTACTCCGAAACGTCGTGTATTTTCACATTAAAGGAGTTGTTAACCAGAAAATCTCCCTGTTCGTATCTATTCTTAACATATTTATGACATATTTTCACGAAAGGATAAGCTCATTTCACTTTGTCCCAAACATCAAGAATTTTTTTTCGAAGATTTGAATTTAAATTACAATTAAATATATATAAATGTGAAGAGGAAAAACAATAACATGCTGAAACCTCTATTTGCAAATGGTGGAAACGACAGGTTCAATATATCCTTAAAATATATGTTCACTGTCACAAGAGTCAATGTCATTACTATCACACTGTAATATATTTCTGATCACATTCAAAGAGGAGATAATTCCCAGACTGGTTAATGACCAAACTGAATTTCAAGATGACATCCATCAGCTTACATCATGCTTTTGATAAATGCTTGATATGGAAAGTACTTAATTATCATGTATATAAAGTGCGATTTAACTTGTATGTTTAATCGTTTGTTTAATCACTGTCATTAGCAAACGATCCACATCACTGATGCTTTTCAAACAACCAATGTACATTTCAGTTCTCTAAAAACATTCTCTATGTTCCCCGGTGCTCAAATATATAGTCTGTCTGAAGAATCTATAAATGTTTGGTCGTTCATACCATCACCATTTTAAAATGGTCATCACCATCAAGACATTGGCAACATCATCAACAATATTATATGACGATAGTGACAAATTGATGACTTCACTTTTGATCATTACCGTCACTGCTATTTCATTGCCCATGATGATACAAATATTTCATATTGTTTAAGAATTTTGATTTGTCTGCTCACACTCATACCAGCACGTATCAGCAGCTTTGTGATTGGCATCTTATTATGAATCTTTTATATATAGTGATTCTAAATTTACTAAACTGTAATGAATTTTTCAAACTAAATTAATGCTATTGTTAATGGTTAGCAAGTTAATCATTTCACAGATAGTGAACATATGTTAAACAAATTTGATAATCAGGTCTTTGAAGGACATTTAGAAGTTGCCAACATAAGAACAGGTAACTTCCAAACGCAAGGCATAACTCTTGCCAGTCTCCATTACTGACTGATGTAGGCCTTGAAGTATTTCCCTCGCTGTCCCGTGCCATGATAGTGAATCGCTGCACCTGAAATGCGTAGTGGACCTCAATTTCCTAGCACAGATATCTTACGTAAATATTGCAAGGCCTAAATCAACCAGTAATGGAGACTGGAAAGAATTATGCCTTGCGTTTGAAAGTTGAAGAACAGGAAGATTTTCTTGATAACAAAGAAGTTGTTATCCAGAAAATTAATAATGTCAAAAATACTTGCTTAATTTATTCACATGTCGGTTAAAGTTCAAGTCTTTCTAAATACTGTACACATTTAAGTCCTCAATCCTTTTCAAAATATTGAACATATAACGTGCCTTGGAGATTTTGAAATAATCAACGTCAAACAATAGCAGTCATAATATCTCATAAAAATCAAATTTTAACTAATTCTCAAAACGACCTACATTAACAAATTAAAAACTTATCGGGTTAAACAAAAAAAATAGCCTTGCTACGCGCCTGGTCTGTTCCTTTCTACTTGATATGAGATATGTGTGGTGGTGAAGCTTGGTCCTACTCTCGTCACTTTTAGCATTTAACAATTCATTCACCAAATCAATAATCTGTGATGCATCATGCACCATATATCTTATAAATGTGCGATGTCCTCAGACACTTTCCTCCACAGAACTGTAGTTATACCAACGAAATACGGATAAACAGATCATAAAGAGTTATGAATAATAGCACTGTGTGCGGAACACGTGAAAACGGCCACTCTATAGGCCTACTGGTGCATTGTGTACCTAGAGCCAATGTTCATTTTCCTAAATGGTGAATATGGTGGAGTTTGATATTGATAAGTACTGAACATTGTCAAAAGTGTTTGTTTTATGAAAAGGTAGTTTTAAGCTTCATCCTTAACTCCCGGAGACCCTACCACTGCCGGATTCTTCTCACTCAAACAGTAGAAATCGTTTGTCGTAGATTGACTGAATAAAACTGATAATTTCATGTGCTTTTATAATTGAAGGTTGGCCTGCTCGATTGATCTCAAACATATTGAATCAAATGCTAATGACTAATTTAAGATATGACTTTTGAATGTAATAACACAGAAGTCTGCAGCGTAATCTGTTCGCACTCCTTGTGGACTTTACATGGCGTAATTATTCTAACTCACAAGTTATACATTCACGCATCAATAACTCACCACGCTTCACCGATCTGAAAGAGATAGTTCGTAATTAAACATTAACACCATAAATTTCTCCTAAATACTGTATTTGTCACATAATCGCCCGAGCACGCGTGCAGTAAAACAAGATATAAAGATGAGATATGTGCCCAGTTGTGATGCACCGGTACGGCGCTCATGTCATGCGTGTCCGATTGAGATGGATTACAGTCACGAAATGCACGTGCATGTACATTTCCCAACACGTCATTATTCGAATCATAACCAATCATAATCAAACCCCTGCATGATGAGATTTCCGTTCAGAGTTGATGTTCATCAAACAGTTAATGTCGGCAGTTACCCAGATTACGACCCGATTGTTGAGTTTAATGTCCCAGGAGCGGACTATTTGAAGAGGAATCACTGAGGTTAAAATTATACTCTTTTACTCAATCGTCATGAGACTAGCTAATTTGCTCAGAGATGTTTGAAGATTAAATCATTCCAAGGGTGTTATACTGAGCTGATGTCACGTTATGGAGCTACAATTGGTATTTAACAGAAGATTGCTTTAATAAATTCTCTAAAGCTGAATCAATGGAATAACAATTGTTCCATATGTTCATGGATGGCGGCAACATGTATTATTATTCTCAACCATTTCTTTATGGATAAACGAACACTTTTTCTGTATAAAATAAAAGTTTTTTCATCTTACAATTATGTACGTTTTTGTTGAAATTGAAAAGGAGTTTCAGAGAAGTAATCTTGGAAAGATGTAAAATTAGTTTTCAGGAGACTATTATTATATATTTTATGATGATTCATGTTGAAGTGAAGGTTCGGTACAGGGTACTTTGATAGATTACGCAATATACATAAATCATGCTTAAATAACTTTTATAACACCTTTCTCCTATTTCTTTACAAAGTACGAGATGTGAAACTTGAGTGAGACATAATGGTTGTATAAATGTCTTTATCTCACAGTAAATACAATGACAACAATCCTCACAGTAAATACAATGACAACAATCCTCACAGCACGTATAATCCAAATATAACCATTCTATAATGTCCCCCTTCTAAATGATATATTTTAAATGATTATTGTTGTCAAGGCGTACTTGACATTTTGACGCCTGATGAGTTACATGAACAAGTTAAATATAAATCGCCTCCGCACGTGCTCGCGACGATCCTACAGGGCAATAAATGACCGTTGTCCGGAGTGGGGAGATGAGAGGTCAAGACTGGACAATGTGTGGACAGGACATTACAGTGATGTCATCCACTGACCGCTGTCCTTGCCAGCGAGAACTGTCTTAGACGGATCCAGCTCAAGAGCTTCATTAAAGTTCACAATACAAACATGGCCGCCATGTCGCCATGTTGAGTCCTGCAATTGATGGCCCTCAATTAAAGTGACGAGCTGTCTTAATGTTCATCCTCTTATTGTCCCGATTAATTTGATCCGGAGTTGATTGTCATTATTTCGGCCCAATTACACCCCAGGAATGAGCAGGTCAGTAGAGGATCTGACTGTAAATATAACACATAGCTGTGACTGGAACTTGGTCCTGGCTTCTAGCTTGGCGTGACACATTAATGAGGGGGATGTTATTAGAAAATAATAAAACAAATGTATATGTTTGATGAATTATTCATTAACGGACACGTGCAATTCATAAATATATGCGGTATATAGTAAATGTATTACAAACTGAAAACGTAAACATCATCGGGGTGTTTTAAATTTATAAATCTTTGAATTTAAAAAATATAAAACTGACATGGATTGACTGAATCATATTTCAGTGTGAATGAATTACCGTGTAACTGTTTGCACCAGCTACACAATGGACATTACTCATATGTAAATATATTACTCTGGATCAACTTCATTGTAGCACTAGATTTCATTGTAGTCTTATGTTTAAATTTGTAATGCTATATCGTGAACATATTTCACATGAGACGTAAACTATGAAAGTTGTACTTAACATGGACATATCTCTCAGACGAACAAGTGAAGCTCTGTTCTGAAACATCTCTAACACGCGTTCGATGCGCTGTTCTCATATACATCAAATAGAGCATGTGTGCCATGGAATAATAAAGCATGTACCAGTGGTTAATGTAAAAATTTTCGATATATATGCCCTTTGTAATAGACATCGACTTGGTTGTACTTAGATTTTTATAGTTCATATTACCACTATTATCAATAATGGTTAGGATAACTAATATATTTCTGAGACCACAATATCTCTACAAATGAAAAACAATCGCAAATATTGTGTTCCAATCATTTAGCGCTGTATGCAATCTTTATTGCATTAGGTACTGGGAAAAGGTTTCCCTGCCCTTGAAATGTAACCTTGTTACACATGAAGGTATATTTGGCTTACTTCAGTAAGAACACTGCATGGACAGAGACAACAAGTTGACTTATTCAGATTGAACAGTTAATAATATGGGACGCCTCCACGTTTTCAAGGGCAGCAATCCGCCTTGGAATATTTTTGTCAATATGTGTTTTAACATTAGCAACAGTCATATTGATCCGTGTATTGACGGGATCGTTTGTACTTGAAGCAGGGTACTAGGTGGGTTACCCATACGTCGACGATAGACATGGTCCCATTCATTAGGATTCATATCTGGACTGTAAACTGGCCACGGAAGTCGATGGACTCTCTGTCTCTGCAAGAATGCGTCCATTTTCTGGGCTCTGTGAGAAAATGTATTTGCAGTAAGAAGTTGTTTCCGAACACCATCCGAGCATGTGGTAACAGTCCAGTGCATAAATAACTGAGCACCCGCCAAGGGTCGTTCTACTTTATACGCAGTCTGCATGAAGCCTCTCACCTCTTAACCGTCGCACACGCATTCAACACGACGAAGTTTGAAACAAGATTTATTAGTAAATATGATGTGACGCCAATTTTACAATCGAGTGTTGTGGTGGCGTTGCGCCCAAGCAATGTGCGAGACGTGCACGGTGATGTTGGCGGGTCCTTAATGGCACTGTGGCAGCCCTTCTAGTGTCATGTAGCCATGTTGGAGTTATCTGTTCTTCACAGTCTGCATAGAAATTGGATTGTTCATAACACCCACACCCCACTCTCCTCACACACATTCTTTTGAATTCTTGTACAGTTCTTACACTAACATGACAGTTAGCAGCAGTGACGCGATTGTTAGAGAACACCTTCTCCATGCATGATATTAATTATCAAGAAAGGTAACTACAATGCCTCTGCATACTAAGCGAACATCGTGAAGTATTCGGGATGACAACCATAAATGACAATAGTGTAAATGTTACAAAGATAATAAGGCGCTAATCTCTAAATACATTCATTTAGTTAATTAACTAAATTTTTTATAGCACGTGGGTTTTTACAACGAGAAAGAATTATTTGATACGAAAATAATTTCATACAATAATTAGTCATTCGAATTATTTTATTATAATTAATTATAATGCACATGGTATGGCCAACTTTTGTGTAAAATGTAAAATTTTGATAAATATATTAGATTGTCTTTTAAAAAAAAAGAAAGAAACATAACCGCATTTACATTAATTTTAAAGACAAAAAAACAAGAATAAAAGTAGCATGGGGGACAACCCGACGTACGCAGGTGTCTGATGGTGAGTCCAGATAGCCAGCAAGTTGTCTAATGTAATGAAGAGGGGATCATGTTCCATCCTTGACTTAACCTGGCTCGATTCACACCATAACACACCACACAGAAGTCAGCTACTATTCATCATTTGAAACAAAACACGACTTGACAATGTAACATCTCCCGGGCCTCTAATCACGCCATGTTAGGTACGTGTTTTAGTTACCTGGCGCGTTGATTAACGGGTAGAGTTACACCAATCGGGTAGATGTGAAACATGTTATCGTTATAATGGAAGCACCGACTTGTTCCACCAATGGCCTTCCCTTGTTTATTTCGATCCGCTGTCACTTCACATTTCATTTCCAACTGAATGAGTAATACATCATTTGGTATGTCCTGAGCATCCATTTGTCGGTACGCCCCTTTAACGACCAACCAGTCTTATCTCGGGGATTGAAAAAGCATGTTGCAAATGATCTCGTCTGTGATCTTAGAATAATAGGAATATTTAAATCCATATTTCGCTATGGGAAAGTAGAAGATGTTCGTCCATTACGGGTGTATGTAACGAATGTGCCGTTATTAGTTTGCCGGCGTACAAAGGCGAGAGGTTACGATAGCCCGGCACGTGGAAACCAACAGAAACTTCTCACATTATGAGAAAAAAATAATAGACGACCCTGTTATTATGTTTTATCGTTATGGAGTGCGATTTTGAAATATGGAAATCTTCTTTGTGTGATAACACCACATTCCAGCTTGTACGGCATGGCGGTGAAATGGAAACTTGACTGTTTGTAGCTGGATTGTGTTAACGAGGTAGGGTGTCATGACTTATGTAAATAATGATGAAGTGACTGCATTGTTGCTACACCCAAACATGTTATTATTCCGAATTCGCTTTAATACGCAACAACAAAGGAGCTTCTGTACATTTCTCAACATTATCTTTATGATACAATATTATAACTAAAATTAAAATATGCGAATTCATTTTTGATTGAAATTATTTAAATGGTACCCCACTGAGATTTGATTATGAATGTAACCTATTCATGCGTACTGGTATCTGGAAGCTGAAGGCGCCGCAGCACGTATTTTGCAAATTATGTTTTCTCAAATGTGCCATTTATTATTAAAGTTTGTACAATATAATGTAACGTTCAAGGGTAAAACATCTGAATTATTTTCCGATGTTAAACGTGTTTATTATTTAGTTGTCTTTGCTTGTAGACATAATATGTCATAAAAGTATATTGTCGCTTTGTAAATACATAACTATAAACTGTTATAATATTTCTCTCAAAAAGCGTTTTGGAGGGGGATGGGGATGAAGACGATTGACAAACTAACAATTAAAGGTTATCATGCATCGCATATGGTACATTTCCAACAACGATAATGATAAGTGTTTACTCGACAGTTTAATATAATTTAAACATTATTTAAATTTTATCTTCAAATATCAAATTTCTCAGTAACAAATTTCTGAAGTTAGGCAGGAAAGTCTGTTTATCTTTATGTTCATGCAACATGAACATATTTTATGATAACTCGTTGACTGTTTTACCATATGAATGTGCGGCCTTCTTCACTTTTCACTTTCACATATGGTTTTTTGTGTTAGCCTATTGTGTTTTCTGTGACCAAGCATAAACCTATAGATATCGCATCCACCATATTACTAAGTCTGCAGGATGCAGTAATTGTATCATGGGATGAGAGTGAGATTTTGGTCGGTAAATAATCCGAAACATTTGTCAATTAATACTTATTGAGAAATACCAGATTTCTGTCTATGTTGAGGTTGCTCATAAGCACTGGTAGGTTATATTCATGGAAATCGCATGTTTCGTTTACACTCAAATACCCCGAGCTGTGAACGCGGATAACCGTTCGTACCCTCTATCAACATCGTCTCACTGTTTCACTGACTTGTTTCTAGGATGGTGAGGTGAGGTGAGTTGGGGTTTAACGCCGCTTTCAAGAGTAGTTCACTTATATCGCGGCTGCTAGTATTATGGCAGGGAGAAAGCCCGCAACGCCATGTGGCTATGCACTGCGGTGAAACCTGCGAGCATCGGCTGGAACTAGTGAACCATTGGTGGTACTACGCTGAAATTCAGTGTAGCATTGCACCCAAACCTTACTGCGTGTACAACAGTTACAGACAAAGTTGCCGTGCCCCTGGCGGGATTCGAACCCCTGACCTCTTGATCCGAAGCCGAACGCGCTAACCACTGCGCTATCCCGCCCCCGTTTTTTTCTCGGATTGAATGTGTGCACATCGCCCAGGTGAAGGAAACCTGGTGACCTTCGCTTTAAACAACGTCCATCCGACAATTAATTCTGATCAATTAAAGATATTAAGGAGGATATTACTAGATTAACCTGTTGGTGTAGAATGTTACATGGGAATATAAGAGATTAGGGTAACCTGTTTAAGAGAACGTAACATGGGAAGATAAGACATTTGTGGGGAGAGAATTTGGACATCGTGATGTCAACCTCTTTCTTGAGAGTAGCGTCCTTCTTTTTAGTCTGTATATAGGAGTTGCTTCTCTGAAGTAAGGTTATGTAGAAAGAGTAAACATCAGATGGTTTTGACTGGAACAATCTTCTTAATACGATTGGCCTTTTCGACCAGTGCATCGGTCTTTTAAAGTACAATTGAGGACGTTATTTATGTATTATCTATTTATTTATCATGATAATATCCATGTGTGTTGTGTGTGCTGTAGATTTTACTTTGTCCCATAGCATACCCGAAGAAGCAGAACATCTTAGTATAGATCTGCAGAACAAGGACCAACAATCAACGAAGACAGGTATATATTCAACAATACAGGTTTATTTCGTACATGACTCTGGGACCCTGCGTGTCCCTAACAACATGATAAGTATAAGTATAAGTATTGCAACACCCGGCCAGAGAAGGAGAAGCACCATCAGTGACACTAGTCTCGTAATATCATAAGGCACTGAGACTAGAACCAATAACAGGAATGTACATAAATATCAGTAAATTGTACAGGTTTGGCCAACAATGGTTTCGTGTAAATACGTAAAGATACTTGCATAGTTGTTGGATTTGTAAAATATAAACGACTTTTGTGAGACGGAAGACAGTTCATCTGGAAGTTCGTAATGTTAGTCTATTGTTCACATTACCCTAGGATGTTTATGGAACTCAAATCACAGAATATGTTAGTTGTACGTTAAGGTGATATTGATACTGTGATTACACAATTGTTTATTCTGATATGACTGATTTTGTTGATGTTGAAGATAGTCACCATGGTAACGGGGTAGCCTAGCGAGACTTTCGTTGCTATGGTGGCTGGGATTTTGAGATTCGATTCTAGGAAGCTGTCGGTAGTTTCCACTACTTCCGTATGTTGCTGAAGACGATGAAGTAGAACCAAAACAGGAATCGCGAAACCGGATCCAGGGTATATCTGCGTCTTTGCTGCTTGACTGGCTGTAACCGCTCTGCAACACGTCCAGTGCTGTTTTGGGAGCCTCGTTTCCGTGAGATTTCTGTTGGACTGGTTTCAGTTCTTCGAGACGCCGCGGCGGTGAGGAACATCCGGGCATTTCGTTGTTTGGATCACTGCACTTGGAGGTAGAGAAGAAAGCACTACTGGCGAGATCCTGGTTTGTTTGGTCAGCACCATAGATAGAAAAATATCTCTCTGATGAGTGGAATGAATTGAAATCTGTCGACTTCTCAGGGTATTTGGAGAATGGACTGAAAATGTCATTTTGGGTATCACTGTAAGCACTGAGGCGGGACTTGGAACAGAAAGCGAACAGGTCGTTGTGTTCCGGTTCTGATTTCACGCTATTGACATTCGTTTTGGAAGAGTCCATGTGAGTGACGTCATCAAAACGTGTGTACCCCAGGGATGGATCTGGTTGAGAGGTGAATGTCTTATGTTCCTGGCTCAGATCAGACGGGTCACAGAACGGTTTGGACAGGAAGTCAGATCTCAGTAGCAAACCATCGTCTCTCGGTCGCGTAGAACTCTCAAACATAGACCCGAAGTTAGGGAACTGGTTGAAGCCTTGGTTCGTGGAACATGATACCGACAAAGAAGGTTGGCTCGCGGTGTACGCCGGGTATTTTCCGTCCTCGTATATGAATGGCGTTGACCCATGGAAGGCAGACTGACGAGGTCGGTTGAAGTCTTGTCCGTGGAACCTATGGTCGGTAGTGTGCGCGTTAGTGATACTGATCTGTGTTATGGAGGTGCTGGGTTGGAAGGGATCCTTGAAGATATCGCACGTGGGCAGGAAACCCTTGTAGGAGCGTGAGTTGGAGCACGTGCATTCAAAAGGTGGGCAGGAGCACATTACGTCATCTTCTGAAAGTATGATATAATCACAAGAATTAGTAATCTGTCAATATTTTGTACAAAGAGGGGTTATTCTTTATTATTAGATGAACTGAAAGCAACAAAGATCACACTTTAAAATGATTTTCAAACATGAGAGTTTAATTTTGGTATTGATATACGTTTCTTTTAATGGACATTTCTCTTCAACACAACGAGTAACTGTCAGGACATCTCTGTATAAAATAAGAATATCTGGAAACTGCCAAGTACATACCTGAGTGCGTTGACAAGAACTTCTTCTGGGCCATCTCCATCAGGGGGTCACTGGCGTGTCGCTTTCGGTCCACTCTGATACTTTCTGGGGCCTGAAGACAAAGAGGACAGAAGATTATTACAACGATATTCGCATACATGATAACAGATCAAACCATCGATTAGTGAAGGTCATGACATGACAACCCTCGGTCAATGTTACGAGTTGGGAATAGGTTGACCTTTTTATGGCTCACGTCATTTTCTTCAAATATTAGAAACAAAGACAAATCACACTTTTTCTTTAAATCGAATTAATGAAATTGAATATGCTTACCCCTGCACTTTTGCACTGACGATTTCCGGTGATATGTCTACGACTCTCTGCTACAGACTTGGCTTCCGGTTTGGGGTGGTCATGATAACCTTTGGCCTGGAAGTAGATAGCGGTGTTGACGTGCCTCCAGAAGTGTGTGACGGGATAGCCGCAGTGACCCCGACACGGCATCAGCTCGAGACGACCGGAACATGCTGGGTTGGGACACGGCTTGTCTGGAGGAGAGGAGTGGTGAAATAAACAGCTGTTCTTCAGGAACACTACATAAAATGTAATAGCTCTTCGTGCTACCGGTAGTTGGAGACATCCTTACAATATTGTACAACCATTTACTGATTGTATATACGTAACTTTACGTCTATTGTAATCCCTCTTCATTTGCAGATATTCAGCTTGTGATATAAATGAAATAATTATTTTATTGATACAACGAGTTGCCAGCTGATCAGACTGAGGAGCGAGAAGTTCTGTTTACCAAGACTCAAATACCACGTCAAATGATAAGCATAGTTCTTCCACTTACTCATTTGTTTCCTCCTGGCCTTGTCACAGATGGCGGGTCTGAGATGGACCTTGTCGCCATTCTCCAGCAGGCAGTCCTGACTGCACACCAACACGCCCAGGCACGACTTCTTCAGAATCAGAGAGTTGTGGTTGTTCGTATTGCGCATGGCCCAGCCGCTCACGTGACGTCTGCCGTCTTCCTGTTCCGGACTGTACACGAATCGAGCGTGTCCATTTGGCCAAATTTGGAACTTGTCGTATTTCACAACCTGTAACAATAACACATTGGTTAAATGCTGTAAACATAACTTGTTAAGTCTTAAAATCAACGTTGTTATTATACATATATTACCAATCTGGTTAAATCATGAGTTGTTGTTGGTATAGGTAAATGTACGAGCTGTGACCTAACACGTAAGTATACAGTCTATTGTAATGATTTCCTGTCTGTGTGCTTGAAATCATGCAATCTTTGACTGGCATCAATTTTTCCAACTAAATAGTTTATTAGTTCCGGTTGTGATTATATACGTAATCTTGAAACAAGTTTTATTAAGATGTATGGTTTGCAAGTCTTGCGCCTACTGAAAGGCGTTCATGTTGAAAGTAAACAAGTAACTAAATACCTAAGGTAACACAAATAAGTTGCAAAACATGTTGACTACCATTGTTAATTCCACTCCAATGCATATGTTAAACACAGAAATGAGAATCACAAGGTACAAATCACATTATTTAATCAACCTGTCTGCCGCGCACGTGCTCTCAATCTATTTCTAATGTTCGCAATTTATTAACGACAAAATGAAATTATCGCAAAATAACTGTTATTGTTTTCAACCAGAAAGGTCATGCAATACCAGAACGTAGTCTGCGTCTAAAGCTTATCAGTTCCGCGGCGTATTTCTAATTTGTCACCGAGTTAGGATGTATTACAATTTCACCCTCATCTCTCTCGGTTTTACAGGAATTAAGTATCTCTCGACAATAAATGAGTTGACGAATATGAGAAAGAAAAGATTTTGATTAGAACGCGTGGCGACGTTTTGAGGAAGAAGATTGCAAAGAGCGTTATATTGCTGGGTCGAATATCACCAGTGCTTATCCTTTTGAAATGGTTTATCCACATGATAAAATGCCTTTTGAAATATAATATATGGCGGTTTATTTCCTTAATTCAATAAAGGAATTCGTAGTGTATTTTGTCATTAGTGAAACGTTGCTTAATACAAATAATATATTTTCAAATGTCTTTCTTGTTATGATACGTCTTATTATTTTTTTCTACTTATATTTCGAAAAACATATTAAGTCACTTCAGTTTTACTGTTTGTCGAATAGTCGCTTTCCAAAAACAACTTATTTTCACAAAGGACCATGACGAAAGATGTTTGACAACAGCAAAGTGCATACAAGTTCCTATATTTATACATCACTTGTAACAAGTGTAAACGAAGTGTATATTTAGAAAATATATTACATATTGCAAATTGATTCAACACAGTTAAAGTCTTGACTTATTTTAACACGGCTCGGAGTGCAGTTTTAAGAGCTAAGGTTAGCATATGTCAACTTGTTTTTCTCGAGATGACCGCGACCCGAGCCGAGGTCAATTGTATCGGTTTGCGGATGGTCAGTTAAGGTCAATCGTAATTACAGACTATCAAACAGGAGATGAAAGAACTGTTCCGACTCTCACCAGACTCTCAAATTAACTTGTCAACTATACTGTTAACTAGGAGAGGCAAAAGTCAGTTTGTGGTATAAAATAAGACGTTACTGGAATTGCACGAAACAGGAGTTGAAGCTTACTGCACAGGACAGATGGCACACCATGCTGGAGAAAGATTCTTCGAATTACCCAGACAGATATAACGAGGACCAACTCTCGTTCACGGATGTCCCTTACAATAGGGAGCTTCAGTAACAATTTGCTTTTACTTTTACTACTGCTAACCATTATCCTGCGAACACTGATCCGGCCACGGCAAAGGTGTTCATTATTTTCATGACCAAGGTGTTCATTATTGCAACACGTTTCGCCTACAAATGCTTGATGAACTTTTAATTCGCTATAATTAATGACGCTGAATTAACGTTATTATTTTTACTTATTTTTTCCTCGATTCAACCACCCTTCCTTCTGCGTGTCTTTGTGCGAGGCCTGTGCTTAGGTGTACACCACTCTGGAGTCTACTGTCTTCTCGATTCTACCATTTGTTTCGGTGTTTTTCGGGAAATAAGGAGAGATGCGGGCTGCAATATTTTGCCATCTCGTTCTGGCCCTGGCCACATGTCATGCGGGCGCCATCAAGGACCTGCGACACTCATAACAAAAACTTGAGCAATTTTTGTGTCTTGTGAAAATATTCCAGTGCCAGATATGAAAGCAAGGAACGGGCTTAGGTAGAAGGTGCCAGATTGCGACCTGATTGGATTTCGCGTAATTAATTTATGTATATATCTCGTTTGTTCATAATGAAAATGAATTGGCGCGATACGGCGATGAAGAATCCTTATGCAGGTCCTCATTGCCCTTGGTAACGATGTAAATCTAAACCTTGTTCGAATTACGTGAAGATGGGAGACATGTTTTTGTCAATTTGAAACGAATTGTTCTTCTTGAATACTCGTTTTCTTTTAAGTGTTTTTCATTACTCTTGTTTTATTTTTTCGGTATCACATCTCATTGTTTGCTCTACTCTGTTTCTAGATTGATATTTTGTCATTTGTATATTATCGTTATCAACATCCCATTTATTTAGTTCATCTTCTAAAATTGTGAATCTACATTTAGTCTACATACAGGTGTTCTCTAGACTCCTGTCAACCTTTTTGGACAAACATCGGTAAAACAATGAAGTAAATATAAATCTTTTAAAAGCCAAAAATTGGTTAATCCACACACGAGTACGCCAATTTAATGTTATCAAACTATTGTTGAAGATAATCCGTGCTAACATTGGTTACTGAAGAGAATAGATGGTCCTTGCTCCTCAAACCATCTCCGCCCCTCTGAAAACAATATTACCCCTAATCTCACATGTTCATCCCTTTCCCAGCATCCATTACCCCCCATCCTCTCACAGTAAGTAAGTTAATGTGTGAATCTTGCAGGAACAATAACGCGTCCCTGTTATCCATCAATCAGCCTTTATTCAATAAAACAACCTAATGTGATAATGATAACTTGAGACCTCAGTGCCTAACTCAGCATTGTCCCCCCTCGCCTTACCCCTCGTATCCAAAACCAAAAGTCCATCTCAATAATTATCTTCTCTCAAACACTTCTCAGTGGATCTTTCCTAACGCTACGTCTCTCTCCTTTCTAGATATATTTCTCATCCTTTTCAGATATGTTCTCAATTTCAATCACCATTCCTGTATTCATTAAAATATTCATCTAAAAACTCGCAATGACTATCCGAACTACCCTCTCCTTTCCAAAATAGCTTTACCTGGTAACTTACTCTTTCCCAAATTGCTCTGTCCTGCCTTCTTCCCTGTTAACTCTCCTGACCCGTTCCCCTGCCTCTCCGCCTCCGCCCCTCTCTATACTTACCCACCACCAAATCTCTTCCCCCCCCCCCCCCCCCTTACCTGACACCCCCCTCTGACCCCTTCACAGATATGGGTGTTGACCACCCTGGTGTTGGTGTCGACTCTCTCCGAGACACACAATAGGGGGTTGTTGCGCTTGATACCTTATATTCGACTTTCCACAACAGATTTATTTGTCTATTATTGTGTCATTATCGCTGATATATCCCTGGCAGTGAACAACAGCTCTCTCCCTCTAGATAATAAATAGCTGAAGTTCTACCAGTCAGTAATATAACCTTGCTTACTGTCCAGTATACATCGCTGCTGCAGCGTCCTCAATATTTGTCTGGACATATGATTGTTAGAACATTTTCTTTTATAAAGATCGGAATATTTTGTGTAACTTTTGACTGCTCAGTACATTTAAATAATACATAGAATGGACAATGGACATTCAACAGAAGGTAAACATACTAATCAGTAATTAAATCGTGTACTTTGTATAAGGAAGTTATGGATATGGCTTAGCGCTGCACAGAATTGTGTAAAGCTATTATATATAAGTTATAACTTTTACGGTTTTGAATTTTAGCTGGCATAACTGGAAATTGAATGAATCAAGACATGTTTTCACTTTAATAGAGTAATTAAGTAAATATTCGTAACAAATAGTATTCAAGGGCAAAAAACGTTGCACCTTTAGAATAGAAAGATAATTAGAAAAGGTTAAGTATTTTAAGTCTAATACGGAGCACCCGTTACTTTAAAAATTAAATCTAATGATATGATGTAGAGTGAACAAGGAGATAAGACGTCAGAGCTATCTGTTACTAGATTGACACCTCTTCTTCTAGAGAACACCCCTCCCCTGACAGATCCGAGCCAGTACCGCGGGGACTGTATGCAGTGCTGCTGCAGTAGAATAGAGACAACTCCGACTACTTACCGAGGGGAGGCCGCTATCGTTGATGTCCCAGTGGTGCGACTGTTTGGGATGACCCGGTTCCCCGGCCCGGGGTGAAGAGGGAAGATGAGGGGCGTCCAGGGACGGTGGAAGCCCTGTCTGGGGCGCCCGGGGAACAGTCCGAGCTAACGGCATCACCGCCGTCGTTTCCTCCAAATGCATGTGAATGGTCCTGTAGAGAAAATATAAGAGTTTAGTTTGTTTTACATTTGTTACAAGAACAATAGGTAAAATAAGTTTTTGGGTAAAGTATGTACTACTGCTGCTGCTGCTACTACTACTACTACTACTACTACTACTACTACTACTACTACTACTACTACTACTACTACTACTACTAAATCTACTACTAATACTAATACTAATACTACTAATACTGATACTAATTTCAAAAACACAGCTGCTACTACTGCTACTCCTATTACTGTTACTACTGCCACTGCTACTACTTCGATATCGACTACTAAAACTACTACCAATACTACATGCGAAAACACTACTACTGCTACTACTTCTACTATTACTTCTTCAACTACTACTCTACTGTTCATATTAGTACTGCTAGTACGTAAACTGCTGATACTACGACTACTACAACATGTCCTCTGCTACTTCTATTACTACTACTACTACTACTTCTACTACTGCTGCTACTACTACTATTAACAGTAATACAGTGCACGTAATGCCAACCACTATTGCTGTTGCTACCACTCATACTACTGTATAACTACTGACAGAGTATCCTTATTACTTATCTCTTTTCTATTATTTAGTTTGGAAACATCAAACACAGCAAATTAAGTATAAAACATTTACAGTTGAATATATTTCACTTTATTTTATGCGTCCATGATATATCAATAAACCATTAAAGAAAATATTTTATTTGCTACAGTACAATTTTGACATCTGGTTTAATGAATGTCAAATGTAAGTGACATTCACACTGCGTCATTTATATCTTAACCACAAGGCTTACTCACATTTTTAATACGGCATATTAAATTTTATGAGCACAGGTAAAGCCCCATACACTGCCAGTGTTTTGTTTTGAAGCATCCTAAACGGTCGCTGTCAAAATGTCTAGGCCTTCTAAATCTGGACAGGGGTGGTCGTTTAGCTTCATAATTGTCACCCGATACTGACCAGTATGTGCAAAACAAAGACTAATCCGGGATATGTTTATACACAGTAAGTGTGATAGTACCCGTTGTAACGGATACCTCACCAGCCAATATATCCATCAGAAGTTTACAGGAGGATAATCTCGTCACGGCGGACTATTTCTCAATTTACTGCCAATAAATTACCCTCAACAGTTATTGGCCAGTGGTTTTGACAAATTTGACCGTTGGTCTGAGAGTCGAAATGTCTTAAGGGTCAGCGGCACGCGCCTGCCACGCGACAAACCACGTGGGGTCAACTCATAAGACGACTATCCAAGGGAGCGTGTCAGCGAAACCAATAAAACAAGCACGGGTCTCATCCACTGCGGGTCGGATTATGGAATGATATTTACAGACTACTAATGGTTTTGATTTCGTAAATACATTGTGAAATTTATTCTAAGATAAGTGATTTAACGAATAATTTTAATAAAGTTTTTAAATAATTATGAAATAGTGAAAACTAAACACTAGTCCGGCATATTACATTTAGGGAGCAGTAAATTTGAGTATATTTTTTTTAATTTATCGGTTCGGGTCATGCGACTTAATAATTGAAAGAACGAAATGTACCTCTTTTCCCACAAATCAAACAAATCAAATGGGAACGGGACAAAACGGCGATAAACCAAAACGTCGAAAGGCGAAAAAGGCGAATATTTGGCGAAAACGGCGATGAAATGCCTGGCGAAAACGGCGATGGATTTTATATTGAGTGAAATAAACTATAAAAGTATTATTTAGTTTGTTTTTATTTACGTTTTAATCCTTACAAGTGATTAATGTGATTATTACAGTGTGGTATTACCGTGTATTGAAGTCGCCGACAGTGTTGTGATTAAAACAACATGTTCGCTTGGATGTTATCACAAGATTTCATTGATAAGTGGATAAACTCAAACTCCTCTTTAATGAATAAGTGGATGATCTCAAAATTAATTAGGAAACTCAATGTCAATACAACGAGTATTATAAAATAAGAAAATTTAGCAGGTTAGATGTCACTCACCACCATGCCTTTCTCTTGTACGGTGTTTTTGGGGGAAAAACTTAATTTAGTACTGTTTCATTTTAATTGTCATTTTGAAACCTAGTTAAAATACAAAAGCATTAACATAATATTTAAATAGATGCTTAAACATAATTAAAACTGACAAAACAACAAGTATGTGAAATAACATTGACAACAAAAACATAACAAGTAAATTATTTTATACAAAATCTTAAGCATAGTAAATATCACAATCCTATTCACTACAAATAAGCGTAAGTAATAATTGTAACTAACCTGTATGAAAAGACACGGGGTTAGATATCCGCCCTGCGGAACTCCAAAGTGGTAAATATTTTTGACGTATCACTTCTAGCACTAATGTATCACTCCCGTGCTTCCACCAGAGGTCTTTACCATCTGAGAGAGCTGGCCTGTTGCTTGACTGTCAAATACACCACACAAAATACACGCACGCGCTTACGAGCACGTGGTGATTTATAGCACGCGAGGAAACCCTTCCCCCATATGGCACGGACCAATCCTAACGGTGTATCGCGTTGACGTCACGACTAACGGTTCGACTGGAGCCAGCACGCGCGATATGTTAATTACTGCAGACTGGCAATACTAGCTGGGATTTAAATGTTTTATCAAGCGGAAAACCGCGACAATCTCTTTAAATGCGAACATTTATTGAACAAATTTTGGTTCAAAATAGCTAATTTACGAGTTTTTTTGCGGTTTGCCATTTTCAACAATAGACAGTCTACGGGTTGTTTAAAGGCTGCATCTATATAGCACTTATTTGGAGGTAGACGTACTTGAAATAGTTACACGTGGTCTTATCAATTGATTAATTGATACATTCATTTATATGTTTTTCAAATAAACAATTCAAATTGATCCAGGAGGAATAGTGAAGTCCAGTTGCATCAGTTGTAGTGATGATGACCATGATTTTCAGAAAAAGAAATCCTTCTAAACCATTGTCATTGCAGTCGAAATTACATCCGGGTAGCGCTGTCAGATTCCGAGTTCGAGTCCTGCCTCAGCTTCAATGGTCTGTCTAATGGAATATGCAGATCGTGATTTCATTTACCTAGTACACGTGTACGAGGAGTGATAATACCAGCATGTTCGAGGCTACACAAGGACACGTCGTTCTCTAATACAATACAAAGCTTGAAGAGTTGTTTCTGTAAATGTCTACGATTGGAGCTGGTGGATAATGACCGCCCCGTCTCACTCCGATCACGTAATTGTTTACAGGTGTCCTCTAGGAACGAATTAATATTAATTTAGATGTAAGTCGTGTCGTGTTATGAAATATAGCGTGTGTTTGCTGATATGATATGTTTACAACTATATCAAAATTGAAAATAAAGTCAATGTAGAATTTTTTTTAATATGCACACTGCCATAATGTTTTTGGATGTTTGGAGATCTCACATTTTTATTTCATGTTAACAGTGTATTTTTATTTCGCTTATTGAAGGAGAGGTTGACTTATCCATAAGTATTCAGCTTTTACCACGAGTAATACAAACAAACTGAATTTTAAAACGTTAAAAAATGTTTCAGTTGAATAAATATTAGGCCTACTTTGTTACACTCTTAATCATCGCACTAAAACAAGAAATCCATGAAATTGTAGCGCAGAAATTCTGTCATTTGGCCTCATTGACACACGTAAGAGTAACAGAACCGTTTTTACTTGAATATTTATCTTACATTATTTCCACATCACTTGTATATATCTATGTTCAGGAAATTGTAAAAAAAACGGTATAAACAATATCTAAAACAAGAAATCCATGAAATTGTAGCGCAGAAATTCTGTGATTGACACACGTAAGAGTAACAGAACCGTTTTTACTTGAATATATATCTTACATTATTTCCACATCACTTGTATGTTCAGGAAATTGTAAAAAAACCGGTATAAACAATATCCATTATAAAGAAAGAAAGATACGTAATGTACAGTTTTTTTACAAAACTGGCAGAAAGCGTTAGTGGTCAAAAACATTTTTATGTTAGCCCTCATCGAAAATACTATTTAGCAAAATATACAATATCATAATGATATTTAAAGAGTTGCATATATTCTCCTGTTTCATTTAAGTGTAAATTAAAGTATAAGATTTCATTTGCAAATATTCATAAAATATACAGTTATCGACAATAAATACATTGTTGTAAGTGTGACTGGCCTTACCAAGAGTTATGCCCCTTTATCAGTTGCAACCCTGTTCGTCACTGGTCGATCAGCTGGTGTGTTATGATCTCAGACTTTACTTTCCACAAGCATAAAAAGAAATGTAGATTTGTAGATTTAATACAAGGAATGGAATGCTGAACTTCTAAACAATCTATATGATATGTATGCATCTTTTCTGTCATACTTTGATTAAATTGGTTTTTACTAAGTATTTACTACTTATAATTATAAGATAAAAATGTATATAAGGACATTATTTTTAGAGGTTAGTTCTGCTAAATATAGTATTTTGTATATTCAAGCAAGAAAATGAAAGGTCTCTGTGACATTACAAACTAATGGAAGTTGTCCAATGACGACATCGGTATAATGCGGGCCAAACCTGCACTGAGTGTAAATCAACAGTCTGGTATCAATATCGTAACGAATGGTAACATATCTCAACATTTTAGAAATAGAAAAGTCTCGACTATCATGTGGTTAAATAAAGTTTGAGATGAATGTGTATGTGTATAAACATGCTAAACGTTTCTGTAATTGTTTTGATTTTATTTTCAATTGAAACATATCTTGATAAGAACATTGAGTGTCTTTATGTATGTCAGACATGATCCGAGTGCTCATCATGTTGTGGTTTAGCATGTATTTACAATATTCTTTACGAGATCAATTATTTATTTTCCAAAAAGCTACTATCAGTTCTAGGACATATTTTGAGACAACGAAGTGTATGTTAGAGAGGTCTGTTTTAGCAAACTTTAAGCTTATTGCGCTTAACTTTTGTAGAAATTCAATTAAAAACTATTAAAGATGACTACTATATAACAGGGATAATATACAGAAAGAAAATCATACACATTATTAAATGACTTACTCAGTTTTATCCATTCAAACGTCTATATTCATCAGACAAAGGTGTAATTAAACACTTATCAATTTATCAGATAATATATATTTTTAATTAGATGAATATTTACAATGCAAATATACCCATTTCGCCAACAAAGGCGTATATGGTAAATGTGTGTATTGAACATCACTAATACATACAATAATTGAATTCATGATCCGATATTTTATTAAAAAGAACCGCAACGTCAATCTTGAAAAAAATGTCCATTGAAAACAGAAATCTGGTTGGTTCAAAGTTTGCTTATTACGACAAAAAAGGATATAACAAAGCTTATCACAAAACATTTAGAAAAAAATTATATATAACATTATTGAAATTTACACACATTATACCCACCCCATGGTTCGAATCATAATTCATAAATCACTTCCTTACAATGAACAGTGGACTATGGACTATGACACTATCTCAATCATACGTTTCATTGTCAATTAATGGGTAGAGTTATTGTGATGTTACTGATATCCTTAAGCTGAGTTTTAGCTCCTGTTTCCTGAGAACAAATAAAATATGTTTCCTAATAAATTTATAACCATAACACTACACGTCTGCTTAACCAACATATGTAAAACGAGACACCTTTGCTTTACAATTGTAATCATTGACATAAAGTCGCTTAGTCCGAATTTCGAATCATTTTACTTCATCTTTCTGTTTTTCAAATGTCAGGCAACGATATAGATATATAGTGTTCTTTGCATTAAAATAATCATGGTGACGAATTTTATTATTTATTTATATGCCTCATATTAGATTCAAAATGTATTGAATAGAGGAAATGAGTCAATGATTTGATTTGTAAACAAGCGAAAGCGAGTTTGATATCACATCATTCACGAGTTGAATAAAATGGTACTTTATGGAAGTAAGTTTAGTATTCTGTTTATAACTGCCCAAATTAATTAAAGGAAATTACTTACAGTGTGGTGAAGATCTCAGCGAGTCATCTGCCATTGTGCACGACCACTATGACGTCACAACTGAACATCCTCGTGACGTTATACTTGCAGCGTTATTACACTAGTTTAATATTACCAAATAAATACTACACTGCAGTGTCTTACATATTATCATAACAGAACAACAATGTACAAAACGAATATTTAATTTACTACCAATAAGCTAGGGACTTTAAGAAAACTGTCAATCATTTGTAACATTAGTATGTCTTTATTCAAGAAGTAATTTTCATGACCTCTACATGATGTATCTGTATTAAATGTATCCGTTTTACTTAATATTTATATCGTATATACGTTGTATAAATGTAAATATGTCCATGTAAGTCTTATGCTACTGATTGCAGCCTGGGTTAATAAAAGATCAGTTCGAACATTGTTCAAATTATATTTTTGAAAGTGTCGTCTTACTCCGGAATAGAAAGGGGCATATGCCTGCACCTTGCCATAACCCAATCATAACACGAGTTTCATTAGATGACTTAGCTCCTCATTGCCATGTAATCCAAGCCGATAACAGAATGGCTGACAGAGACTGTGCGAGCTGCTGGTACATGCTGGTACCCCCTACAACAGGGCGTGGCACCTCTTTCACTCGCCAGTTAGGCTCCCACCAAACTATAGGGCACCATGCCCCTATCTAAGCATCGCTAATCTTCTCGTCGTTCTTAGCGCTTTCTCTGTGTAATCAAAATTCTACCCGTAACTCGAAATTATGCGCCGTTTACCCGCTGATCGGTGATTTACTCAGCTCTGTTTCAAGAAGTACTCTCCAAACTATTCTAACTAAGCTTTTTATTTCAATCTGTCGGCATTATGAAAAAGGCGGGACGATACAAGAGTCTTGATATTGACATTTTGACGTCCCTGGTCTCCTTGTTGGTTCTTAAACGTTGAAGATTCTTGACTTGCAACCTTGCATAGCAAAAATACTACATCATTTGTTTTTGGGTTTTTTTTCTGGTAATTTACTTTTAGGTACATTTAGTTTCACGTCAAACGAACTTAATTGAACATATAATTCTGAAATACGCATAAAATGCGGTTGTATAAAGTGTAAGTAGGGATAGTTATCAACAGCGTATTTTTCTTTCATATTCAATATATTTCAAAGAGTAAATAAAACTGTTTTTAAATTCCAATCGATAGTTCCTTTCATTATGTTAAGTTGTTAATTCAAATCTAGATAATGTTTGTAAAAAAATTGTAGCAATTACAAGAAATAATTTTTAAAATTCAAAAGAGGAATAAGAGCATAAATCACGAAAACAATTTCATTAGTTTCAAATAAGCTCATCGATTTTCATGGTTCAAAATCGTCAAATGAGACGTCACTGATGTTTATATTTTTTACCAAAATTAATGGTGACAACAGCCCGTTCATTCGAAACATGTTTAACCAATACTAAATTTTCAATTATGTTTCATTTCACTATTAATAAATCAGAAATAAGGAATGGCAATGAAACGACATGACAACCGCATATTTAACGATCGAATAAGCACGTGACCTCTGCAGATGATTGACAGCAAACTTTACAATGTAAGAAGGCGGGCTTAGTTTGCGCAGTTCAGTACAGCGTCGTACGTGTGGCCCTGCACGGAGCTAAGTCATCCGTGGCCTTTTAACCGCTACATCCTTCCGCAATCCATTGATAGTGCGACAAAAACCGACAATGCGGCACAGTATGTTCTGAGTCGGGTTTTATGAGAAGCGGAGATCGTCTTTGCAGCCTGGTATATGTTACAAGCTGAGGAGACAGCAACGACAATGGCGCCCCTATCAACGTAGCGCAGCATTCGTCCTCCTTCCACCTATGAATACTAATTCTGATACGAGAGACTGGCTTTGTCCTCATCTATGACAGTTTATTGTTTATTTGTCTAAATGATTATGCTCTTTTCGTATCAAGTACCAAAACAAAGCGAACTGTCATCAAATGTCTCAAAACTAGAAATATTTTCCCGCATTTCAATATTTTTTCATATCAAACTCGTTGATATGAAGGTAACTCTATCAAAGGACATTCAGTAATCAAGACACGGCCACGGAAAGCAATTGCAAGTTCTTTATTATCAGCATACGACACTTCGATAAAGAGTTTAATATAGTTGCACTTTTTACTCCAGATATGTGTAAGATAATGTATTGACGGGTCGTATTGAAGAAATAAACAATGAAATGATCGATGAAACTGTCTTCAATGATTTCCTCAACTTCTGAAACCTCTCCAAGTTCCTTATATAGGATGTACAAGCAACATATTTTATTAAACTTAAAATCTTATATTGACATTTTTCAAATTACCAATCACAGGTGTCAACGCTTGAATACATATATCTTAAAGAAACATACATCTCAAGTTAAAATATACACCAATAGAAAGGTAGAAATAACATCAGAAAGGAGACAATATTTTATAAAAGTAAATATGATGTGATAGAAGAAATATCAAGCAGAATGATTCGCGTATTTTCATCTTCTACAACACGTTTAGTTCAACGGAAAACGAAATTCATTTATATCACTTTCTATGATGTGAGTTATGACAATTTTCTAGTACAAAGTAACAACATTTGAGCGAATGTCACATGTCAAAGCAGCATGAAGCTTCGAAATCACAAAATTACGAAAATGTCGAATTACAAAAAATTGCCTTATGAACATCACTGTTCATTACCGTCACTGTTACTTGCAATGACATATCGAATTCGAATCAAGCAGAAGCGTACAGTTTCAACATCCGGCCATCTACGTTTAATGGATCCTAACGTTTAATAAATATTTTATGCACAGTGATAACATTTATTTTTGAAGAAACATTATTCAAAATTATCCATAATTCTTATGTTTATAAAGGACTGTATAAAGGAATTTTATTTCAGTAAATTAGTCTTTAAGAAACCAATTTGGTTTGATGTTGGAGGTGAAATACCGTGATCTTTCAATACTGTGTTTATAAATATTTCAAATGATGCAATGAGGCAGTTCTCTATTAACATGAATTCCGCTATAAAGAAAGGCCATGTTGATACTTCATCCACGATGTTAGTGCCGCTGTCACAAGGGTACGTGTCTCGCGGAATTCATAGTTTAAGCACATTGTCTGCTAACATGCTTGATAAATGTTGTCAGGTTGTCAACAGAATGCTTAACATCCTTCCCTGTCGTACAAGTATATTAAACTCGCTTTTGATTGTTTGATTCTAAATCAGTTACTCGTTTAATTAATTTATTAATTTTTTATCTCCTTTTTCATCAACCATGGCTGCAAAACTTGTGATGATATATCAAATTTCTAGAACACCCATCAAGAAATTAGATCCTCTAATTCCAAACAAATTCCCACAGCATCACATTTTTTTCTTAGATAAAGGGACGTCCTTCCTTTTCCGCGCGTGTATGACACACAAACATGTGTACCTGAATATGTCTGACAAGCTTTGGTATAAAATGTAGTTACCAGATGTGATAAGTGCCTTACTTGGCGATCGGAATAAGGAATTTTCAAACAGAGGATAATTTGTTTAATTTGAACTCGAGAGTTCTTTCCCAAACTATGAACTGTTATCGTTGCATTACCCAGTGCTTAGGTTTCCGTTATATATTGAATCGTATTTAACTTTAAAGTACATACTTCTTCACTACTCGTTTAAAATAATATATAGAGGATATTTGACATTTCGTGTCGTATACCATGTTTATCTCATCGAGTGAAGTAGAAAAACATAGTTTCACGAGTGTAAATATACTATTTCTACTTCACGAGATGAGACATACATGGTATTCGACGAGAAATGTAAAATGTTCTATTTATTAGATTTAACCATTTACGTATAAGGAGCATCCATGCTCCCATTGCTTTATCAAGGTCGCCTTATGACGTCATCCTATTGTTACAATGACGTCATACGATCGAAAGTGTTTTTTCACGCAGTAGAATAACATGTTATTTCACTCAGTGAAAATACGGATTTTATTTTAACCCATAAATGTCGTATTTCACCACTGAAAATATAATAATAATGGCAATACCACAGCGCCCTTTCTTATTAACAAAATTTATTAAATAATCAATACCGAAAGAAAGCAAAACCATTTCTCGTTTTCAGAGTACATCGCTCTATATGGTACCTTCCTTTTTCATTATTATTGTCGCTATGGACATGCTAAATGGGCAGGATGGTTTATTGCAATGGCAGAATGGTATCTAAAGCAGCACGACGGTTCCCTGTTAGCGGGACATGCTGGTAGAACAAGGTCTTTAATCTTAAATCCCTTCTTACGGATTCCAGCCACATCCAGGCACAAGGCAGCCGCCTAAACGCTAGTATCTGTCAAAGATGTCACACCCGCGAAATGCCGAGATGACCTTGATATTTGCATAGGAGCAGACGTCACCTAAAAGCAGACGACGCGAGGTCATTGAAGTCAATAATCACTGACCTCAGCATTGGACATAGCCAGATCTGGATGTCGTCTGCTCCTATGAGTCGGGTGACAGATAAAGAGCAATGTCACTTGTCGTCTGCTCTCAAACAACTTCTTAAAGACATGTGTACACACGACTCATAATCCATCCATATTAAATTGGTCTCTGTTGTGTGTGTTGTGCTTTATTAATTTTTCTCAAGCATTCTCTTGGCTGACCACAGAAAACATAATTTGATTCTTTCATGCGAGTTGGTCAGCCTCTTGACCCTGGTGGGGCCTGGACTGTGGTCAGAGGCTGGTGAGAGTTTGGACATGCTTCACGTCCTTCAGTCGTGTGGCCACTGTGTCAACTATAACTATAAATCGAATTAGCTTATACGCTTGCTTGTTATTCGGGACCTATAGGTTTTCGAAGTTCTCTAACATAATCGTAGGTACCCTTCCTTACCATTGCTTTAAGGCTATCTTAGTGCTCAGAGAGTTTCAGAAATCGTCCTGGTATTTAGAATTTGCTTTTCTTTTTCATTTTCGAGGGACATTGATACATACGGAAAGGATGCTTAAAGGGAAGATTCTGTCGCCATCTTGGATTTTTGTTGAATAACGTGAAATGAAAACACGCTATATTGTGCCTAATATTACAACTTAAATAATAACTAAAGACATACACTGATAGAGTATTCACATATTGACTCTAAACATGTCATACAACTAATAAACAAGTTGCCGTTAGGATATCGATGTAGCGAAGTTTTCCCCACTCGCAAAGCCGATGAATGGCTCCAGTTCTCCTTGTTTTTATTTTTTCCACAAATGTGCGCTTGTGTTTAAGTTATCAAAATATTAACTTCATTAATATCTTTCAATTTGACTGTGTTTTAATCATGTATTAATATCATACATGTGTAAACGGCACTATTCTCTCGAATTTCGTTTCCACAAAAAAAACCCGACGGAACCCTCCTTTTAAAGGATATACCGAAATCAACATTAAGTTCTGTTTCGTTTGATTAACAGTTCAAAATGTGCATGTAGATTTATATATAAACGCTAATTTTTCAGCAATTAATCTTTTACCACTACAATAATGACATTCAAACAATACTTAGAGGAGCGACCACAATGTCTTGTCGGGTACCATGTATATCTCACAGAATGTTAATATCTTCACGACTGGCTATAAGACATGAGAGCAAATACACTGTTTCAACTTCACCATTAGACACATGCTTAGTATTCGACAAAAAATGTCAAATCCTAAAACTATCATGTTTCAAATACTGCACAATCATATAAATCTATTTTTAACTCGTGAGTGACCCAGATCGCCTGACTCCGCCATGAACGTCATCCTACAGACGACATCATACGTTATTCTGCCGCTTGTGGATACCATTCCGAGGTTTGTCTATTGCGATAAGGGTGTGCTATTCATTACACATGTGTTTTACCTTTCAGAATAATGTCGAAGTAGCCTGTTTTCCCCTGTATGACTAGATGTCTGGAACGTTGAGACGTGAAACCCTATTACTTCCCTTGTGTGGAAGTTAATGAACATCCCCCCCTACCATCTTGTTATAGTGTAAGTTGATCCCGGGCTCTGACCGACTCATTGATCGCTATGCTACTTTAACCTCGAAAAGCCTTATTTAAGTCCACGGCTAACTAGAGTGAATGACACAAGATAAATATTTATAAGATTTACGAAACGAATTATGCATGGGTATTGATAATGTTAGTTTAATCATCTTATGTGATAAACCCTCTTGAAAAAAGTCATGAAAATATTAGGGTAATACGAAGCGACTTATTATACATAATCATTACAAATAACTGTGGCGGATCCAAGGGGGGGGTTCAGGGGGTCCGGACCCCCCCCTTTTCAAATCCATGTATAAGTTGGGATATACATTTACACCCCCCCCCCCCCCCCCCCCCCCCCCCCCCACCCCCCCCCTTCCCCCCCCCCCCCCCCCCCCCCCCCCCCTTGAGTGGAGAAAAATTGTTTTGGGACCCCCCCCTTTCAAAAATCCTGGATCCGCCCCTGAATAATGTATTAATCACACCTCGGGTTAATCTTGTAACAAGACCCCAGCAAACAGCGGCGTGGGATTCAACTTTGCCAGATTACGGAACCTCATCTCGGCATCTATTGGTATTGTCAGCCACAGGACTTTCAATTTAAAACTAACAACAAAAGCTGCCAAGCCGCGGTATCCTTTTTCCTCCGTTGTTAAAACCCGGAGCGCGACCGGAGAAGATTCGCCGGACCGGACCGTAATATTTCCTTAAACAGACTTCAAGCTGAGAAGCGTCGATCCGCAGCGAGTTTATTGGGCTCATGGTCCATTCAGATATGATAATGCACACCTCCTGCTTGAACCATCCCACGGGCACCGAGCTTCGTCTTTTCACTGGCCGGGATAATACCCCGGGAAGAGACGCTAGGCGCGTGTGGGGAGAACGTATTACGCACACGTTTTGTCTGTCGTGTCCTCTACATGAAGATGGGCTGTCAGAAAGCAAGCAGATAGTGATAACATCTCACATCCCATTACCTCTAATGTTAGGGAGACTACTATACCAACAAACAGACCAGTCGCGCGACTCTAAATGTGGGTGTCACATTTTCTCAGTGGGGACGTTTTAGGTCATTTGTAGATGAACCCATCCGGTTAATTTGCCCATCATCCTTTGCTTATGGCTGTGGTAAATTGTGGACTAGAGACGGCCAATTTAGATACATGCCTCCGTGCATGTGCTTCAGTGTCAAAACGCAGGTGTACTGCAGGGGGGTGTTATTAGCCCTGATATAAAATGACGGCCAGAATACCTTTAAGCTAGCAAACTTGTGTCCGAGTTTTACGCGCATTAATTCTTTAGAACTCTCTAGATAACATATATTATGCAGACCTGGACAGCGCCCCGAGGATTTCAGATCTGTCAAAAGTTGTGCTTCAGTTTAGTTAATAAGACGGTGCCATGGTTGGGAAAGCGTGTTGTTATTTGCTGCTAATCCTATTATGATTGACCACATAATTGAATTATCAGCAAACATTGCGCACTTTTATTGATGTTTTAAACCAATAAAGAGTAAACTCTGTGGTTTAATATAAAATGATAATTTGGACAATAAATTGCGCCATTGGAGAGTGAACCAAGGGTTCTGTTGACTTTCCAAGATTCTCAAACAAACTCCAGTCCACGTGATTGCAGGGTCATGCTCGCCTTCACTTCTCGTGGAGGGAGTCGGGATATCCAATTATCTCAATTATTACAGGAGTTGTTCAACATCACAATCCTGTATTCACAATCTTGATGTTGAATGTTTGATAAAGCATACTGAAATACTGGTAACAAGGGAATGAAATTGGTGTGAGTTTTCCGTTCCCAAATAAATGTGCTTACAACAAAGGTGGGCTATCTCTTTCAACATTACCACTGCCGTGAACTGAATTCTTTTTCACATACTATTGTGTAGCTGCAGTGGTCTGAGTTAGGTTAAACAAATATGAAGATACAATGTGTTTTACAAACTATCATACGAGAAGCAAGCAGGTGCTGTATTAAAACTCACATTGTAGCAGTGGTTCTACATTCAGGTTTTAAAACTTGTTTCATGTAAATTAGACATGTGTCACTGGTCTTTGGATATTTTTTTTTCTTCTTTTTAGAAATATTTATTATTCAAACCAACATATATTATACGCGGCGAATAATATCTTGGACTGATTTGGAATTATCACTAAACCATAAATCAATAAAATGAGCATTGACGTAAAGAAATCTGTCAACAAAACCAATACTGTGGTCATATATACAATGTTTATTCTGGTACTCAAAAGACCCCAGGCCATGGTAGATTGCGAAGATTCATAAACAATATTGATTCTATGCATAAATGCCTAGGAAACATTTATGGACAGGTTTAAGTTTCAATGATATTTGAAGTCTTTAATATTAGCGAAAGCTTAAACTTACTTGGATGGACATTCTTCTTTGTCGTACATTTCAATCTAAATGTCCTATCCTCGGGTTGGAGACTCGCCATGCGGGGAGCCTTCAGATAAAATAATGGTATACATCGAGAGCAAGCAAGTGGCTGAAATTCTGCCAGATTATAAGCAATAGAAAGGGTGGTGTAAGCCCAAGCAATTCAGGCAAAGTTAGGTGTTCGTGTCAGCAAGCATCCTTAGCAATATTTCGCCTTTTCAAACAAGTAAATATATTAGTATTCTTTGGCGAATATAATAATATGAACGAAAATGGTTCAAACAAAACAATTAGATTGAAATAATTTTTTTTATTAATATCGTTAATTCGTTTTTATGGTTTTGGGAGTATTTTTTACTAATACATACAATTCTGTTTTTAAGTTTTGTTAAAGAGGTAAACTGTAACACATTTCGAAATATAGGCCTACTTTTACTACGTTGTGTAACACGAACTCGATTATATTATATTATAATTTTTCAATAATTTAAAATAATATTTTCTTCTTACTCGAACGGCATTGTGATGTGAATTGTACATAAATTGAAAAAAATATGTTTCGCGAAACGAATATAAATTCTGAAAACGCTTTTTCGTGATTCGCTTTACCTTGGCTAAGTAAAACAATGATTAAAAAAAGAATAATGCTACAGAGAATATTTTTTTTTAAATTGAAGTTGGATATTTCAGAATTACTCAAATTTCAGAATACTACTTTGAATCATTTAGAAAGTTCACAATTTGAATTTGTCCACACAGTGTGAATTATTTACCATATTCATGATTTCTGATTTTCATTTTAAATGGATCTCCTGCTCAAGAATGAGATGTTCACGAGAGACCTGGTGTAACGCACAGCAAGCAGCTACATGAATCTCAGCACCGTTACAATCCACTAAGGTTACTCAGAAGAACCGAGCTCCGTCTTGTCAAGCCAGTGAAGCTGTGAATAACGTCCCAGTGCTATAGAAAGAATCAGGTCTAAAAACAGACAACAATAACCCTCCAGGTCAACCCTTGATTGATATCTTCTCCTTTGCTGTCTCAAGACCAAAAAATAAGTCGAAATATATTCATAAGCTTTCTATGGGAGGGTCTCTCCGGACATTCCTAGTCAAGCCATATGTCCAGCTTCAAAAACGCCGCTTTCAAAACCTGCCATTATGTCCTTATGTCCAACGCAACCTGCTGCAAAATGACCAGCGGGGTGACCAAGGGTCAAGAAATGAATAGTGTGGTGATAGATAGGTTTTGGTGATTGAAGATATGGCAAGAGAAGTTGGCGGGATAACTGGGTAATGGTGATTAAACACACGGGGTAGGGAGTGAGGGGAGGGGCGAGGATTTGGGGATTGGGGGTTGGGAGGGGGTTGATTGAGTCGTGGTGAAGTCAAAAGACGGGAGGTGGATAAGGAAACGAGCTTGAACAGTGTTTTATTTTATGTCTTGGCTAGACAATACAGTAGGTGGAACGATCAAGGCCTTTGTAATTTGTAAAACTAAAGTACGTAAGTCCAAAATGCCACAATACGTTTCTTAAATGCAAAAGGGAGTACTGCTATTTAGTGTAGCCTAGTGTTGCATTATTAAATTTTAACGATTTATAAGATATTTACAATATGAAATGTATATAAAATGTTCTTACATCTGTATTGAGAATGTAAAGAAAAGTGGAGTGACTGAAGACAAGTCCCATTCTTTAATACTTCCACCAGAATGTCGTCACACCATTATCATCTTCTTACGTTACCTGTATCAATGAATGTCCTTAAGTACTAACATCCGTGATGTCATCAATGTTGATGACGTTATTAACGTTATTATCACTCTCGGTGTCAACATTACTGTTCTAAAGTATCCCGAGTATTTAATGCAGTTTTGTATCATAGGAAACTGTTCCATCTTCTCGCTTCACTTCCATAGGGATTCTCTAATTCTCTATGCAAGTACTTACACAGCTTACACAAGTGTATTTATAAACAACGTAACACCCAGATTAACCTGTCATCGGCCACGGTAGGATATAGGGGCGTTCGGTAACATATGTTATACTCAGATCTCACCTCAGCGATCTTTTTACATGTTTTCACACACCTTTACTGTTCCACCGATATTACCCGAGAGCATAAACACAATTTGATGATGATATCTAACAAATTTAGGTTCGTGCACGTGTCTTCAGGGCAACAGTTGCGTCAGCGACGTCGCACGGGATGCTGATTGGGATCCCGTGTCAGAAACTGATACGCACTCTCATGTATGTGGTGTTAGGTACCCTATAGAAGTAAAACTTAATGATGATCCCTCACGGAAACAGATACGTCCCCTCAACGTACTTATTATTCGGTAACGTATACAATTACATCCTGATGATGAAATGCATACTGAAATAAATATATACGTTGACACCACGTATGCTATTCAATGACGTGTGTGGTGTGGGGTTAGTTTGAAGCGACTTCATTTATACGGTTATAAGAACTTGCTAAAACCTCATGTACGTTCAAATACATGAAACGAACATAGGTATATTCCAAGCATCGGGATGTAATATAACCGTGAAGTTTTTTATTTCAGAATTTCATTTCTGTGTGTATGTTGTTGACATAGAATTTAAAACGATGTATGTTCTATGGCACGAGTTCAATGCGTATGAATTTACGTTTCATTCTAATTATAAGTACTATTAAAATGTCAGATACTGATGAGATATTAAAAAAATAGTAACATCGATATCCCATATACTTAAATCATGTACACTAAGTTATATAGCTAACACATATTAAAGTGTGAAACATTGACAGTATTCGTCTCATTTATCTTCATATTATACATAAGATCACTGTAATAATTGGCCACTTGGTTAAAACAGTATTCAGTATTAGAATTAAACAGTGCACGAATAAACGTAAGTACAAACCGGTTTTTTAAATAACTATTGAAGGAACTCACTGTTTATAATGACTGCAAAACCATATGTCATTGTATCACCATTCTCCTCTTACAGAGGATCTTACAGAGGTTACTCCATTCAGTTAACATACTTTGAAGTGACTGAAGCAACTGCCTTGGGAAGAATATGTTGTATCATATGACAGATAAGGAATTAAGTTATAGGAGGTTTACACCAGTGTGTTGCACTTGGCCCTGTGCATTGCTCAGTCGACCGCTATCAGTGGAGTTCAGCAACAATGGGCGCGGCTCGCCGCATGGTTGGGTTACCCGCTACATTGCTTGATAAGCTGAGAGTTTGAATGTCCATTCCCTGTCCTACTCTGAGACATGAGTTGAGAGACTTATGGTGTCACACTGGGTAAGTGACTTAGTTCAAAGTGTGCCTCTGTGCACCCAGCAGTAAATGGTTTCAGCCATGTATTTGATTTGAATATAAGATCAACACCTCCTGAAGAAGCTGTACTTCTAGAGTTGGTTCTATGCCAATGGGCAAGTCTTACTGAATGCCCGTGTGTCGCAGTGTTTACTTATACATGGTACCATCTAGAATATCAGCGAAATTAAACCATTGGCCAACACACTACAATAACAACAGTTTGTGGTCATTTTTGTTGGTGTTGATTTACAACTAGAAGATTAGAATAATTGCTCTTTATTGCATTGGATTATGGCTTGTTTGCCCGTCCTTATCGCTGGCGCTTTCTCGAGTTTCATTGTGAAAATTGCATGTGACAGATGAAAATATATTACGTTTTTGATTAATTTCTGCATTGTTTATACAGTGTCCTCTGACGTCAGACAACATATATTTGCCCAGGAAGATTGGATCTAGTTCACACCACATAGCTGCCAATGATGGTTTTAGTTCACTTTATAAGCAACTGTTACACTATAATTCATTCCAAGTGACGGAACGCACAAAGCCCCGCTTCTATAGATAGCAGTGTTTACTTAATCTACGGCGGCGGTCTGAACGTACACTGTCTCCGGTGCAAAGTCTGCACCGCATGACTGTATGTAGATTCAGGGTTTGGTTTCACGTTTTTATTCTAGTGAAGAGGTATAAATCACTTTTAATTTAATCAGTAAATTCAATTCATTTATGTATCAAGTTAACATACATTTTTCAGAGATGTTTAATGGAGATTTTAAAGGTAAACGTCGATTTAGACGCAAGATGCAAAATAGTTGTAGGATGCCAGAGGACGTTTTATTTTAAGGTACTTTATTTCTAAACCAAATGTTGAATATTAACCGGTATCTTTATATACTTGCGACTTTAGCATGAATATGATTCATATAACATTTTCGTTAAAGTATAGTATTTTTTATCTAAAACAAAGTGTTTTCTTAATTCTATAACATTTCATCTGCTTATATAGTAATTTTATAGCATGTGCTTACTGCTACTAATATAAGTACTGCAGCATTAAAGGCTAACTATTCAAAATGAAATGTTGACAATTTGCAGAAATTACGAAAATAATGTCTTCTAAACTTTTTTTTTTCAATTTCCAATGCCATCAAACCTGATTTATTATACGTACTTGATACGTTCTGCACCAGTAGTCCTGTGTCTGTGAAGTAGGCAAGAGATGTCGCACAGACAAGAGAAAGGGGAAAGGTAGCAGTTTGCCCTGAAGTCAAGGAATCGTGAGTGAAGACATTAGTTTACTCTTTAGTCAGTGAATCAGTTGAAGAGGATATGCTCTACACTATACATCAAAGATCCCTAAAGTGCTTCAGACACAGGGATGACTGGCTGAGATAGTTATAAATAATAACGATTTATCAAGTTGATGTATGCTAGTCTAATGAGAGAAGTACACTGTTCATAAGGGTTGTAACAATCGGCAATTATTGAAGGGTCGTCTCAAAAGGAATTCAACCATTACAATCTTATGTGTAGATTTTTTATCGCTATTTTTAAATTATTAAAGAAATCCACTTTACTGACTTTTTGAAACTTTCAAAATTCAATTATTAATATAAAACTTTGAAGTTAGTCTGTTATAAGGAACAATCATCCCTGTCTGACTAATGGAATGCGATCTGATGTTTGAAAGTCATTTTGGTAACTTTGATAATCGTTTTTGTGAGTCCTCAGAAATGCTGTTCAAACACACAATGCGCACTTTCAATTTTAAAACAAGTCTTTAATGACAGGCGAAACTTTCTCAGCAAGATTTGTTTATGTTTCAATATATTCATATTACATATTCCTTGGGACCTGTTGTGGAAGGTATGTCCTCACACTTGTGAGTAGTGTGTTGATGTGAGAAAGTCAACTTGGAATCACTATTTTGGTTATACCCCGAAACGTTATCTTAGTCCCGTATTTTCAGCGCAAACATATATTGGTAAAATTTAATAATCATGACAATTTAATTAATAATTTCTTTATTTTTTTCACATGAATAATTTTAATGTCAATGAATTAGTTTATTGATATACCATTTATATGTCAGCGAGATTTATTCAATCAATGTTCTTACAGCATTCACATAGTAACACATTTTAGTATTGAAATCTGTCCCTGGGATACATACATGTATGTCGTGGACACTATTATTTCGAATAAAACACGTTGTGACCTTTCAGAGACGGTTGTTAATATGTTATTTTATTGAGCACGTGGGTTACATAGAGCACTATTTCATGGTTTAAACACGTTGCTATTGCTATACAACAACAGGTTTGTTCAAGGACAAATATAGATAAGACAAAAGCAACTTGGATTGGCTCTAAATCGGGTAGCACAGATATTCTATTTTCAGGAATTGGATATAGTATGGCAAAACAATAAATTTGAAGTTTTATGAACAATATTTATTTCTTATTTGAAAGATTGTGGGATTTTCAACACAAGAAAAAGACTTAAAATTAATATATAACTTGAAACATGGTTAAAAGGGCATTTGACAATCACTGGCAACATTAAAACATTGCAATTGGCTATGTCAAAATTAATACACATTTGAAATACTAACTAACTCAAGTGAATTATTCATTACTTCCTTTGAGAAAATGTTTTTAACATCTATTTGGAATGACAAAATAGACAAGATTAAACGGAATACTTTGAAAAGGAATAAAATTGCAAATGTTAGAAAGTATCCAAACTGCAACTCTACATAAGAAAGGGTCAAACGAAAACCATTCTTGTAATTTTCAAAGATATGGGGCAAATTTTCGAAACATTGTTGAGATTGAAATATATATGCCATAAATGGGAAAGTGTACTTGGAAATAAAGAGTATATAAGAAATGTGAAGGATGTTAAATTACAAGACTTTAAGTTTAAATTCTTACATAGAATTGTTTTTACCAAAAAATAACTTTTGATAATGAAATTAGTCGATGATGCAACGTTGGGGAGTCAAAATGTTTAATGATGACAACTGTTAAAGGTTCATCCATTGTGTTGTTGGGGGTCAAATATGCCAAACGTCATAAATGGTCTTATTTTATCGGGAAGTACCAACTGTTACCGAAAACTACCATGTTGATGATACTCGACTTAGTATATTGACGATATGAAGGCAAAAGTAAAGATTTCTGATCGAAAACTGGACAATGCACCGCGCGTGGCGCGCGCCAATGAGTCAAACGTAATTTTGGAATCTTATTTAAACCAGACAACATAACAAATTTGGGTTGATAATGTTCAATAGGTCATATAACTACTGTGCATGTAAATAGGACGTGCACTTCGGTTTCTGCACGTGCAAAATGATGTTTAATCGATTTTAATTTGAAACTAGTAATTATGAGATGTTTAGCGATTGGGGATGAATATGCAAGCTGAGTGAATTTGTTCGTATGCTGGCATCACATATGGTGTGTTGGAACGTATTAAAGCCAATTAAAATTTTATGAAACACAATGGAATTTCATTGAATCGACGATTTTATACACATTCTGTTAATGTTGCACTTATTATTCCAATATGATGATATTCATATTTGCGATGCATTCACGGTACCAGCAGGAATCGTCTAAAAGATTGAATAAATGTCACTTGAGCGCGTGAGACGACCCCTCGATCAGCGCATCAACACCTGTGATGGCGGACCACTATACCAGTTTGTCAACCCTCAAGTGGTACAGGGTACAAATCTAGACAAATGCTTCAGACGATTATCTGCTGCTTCGTTAAGCACTATGCGTTTTATTGTGCCAGTATTGTGGGAGTATTGTCCCGCTTGTCTGTTTATCACCTTCGGCTTATCCACCGGCCATGTTACTGCAAGTCTCGTCAACTCTCGTGGGGACATCTTGTCACGTTTACGGTCCAACTGAAGAGGGGGTGATGAGTTGTGTACAGAAACTCTTCTTGGAAGTACTTGTAGAGACAAATTAGTGGCAATAAAACTGGCTATTGTTCAAGCACAGACAATACATTGACATAGCATTTTAGAGAGAGTTCTCACTATTTTATGATAAATTTATGATCCAGTTATGGTTCAATATCGTAAATGTTTGTGGTTTTATCCCTGTCTATCAGTTTGTAATAGAAAGTACTTTTCTAACTTTTAATCTTTTTTTTTCATTTTGGATAGGATAAGGGTTATGTGTGCTTTATGTTTAAAACTACACTTTGTAATTGATTGCAGTGTGCGGTATCGTATTAGGATAGTGTTTGATGTTGAACATTACGCTGGACTGTTCTTCCTTCAAAATGCGATGTGTAGAGCAGGGGCTTTTCTTGAAATAAAAAAAGCATAATGAATACATGCTTAACATTTCTTTGACAAAAAACTATATTAACAAATTATAATTTTGTTCAACAGGCGTGATAGTGTTATGTTAGACCTCTTTCTTGTAGCAAATAAGCTTGTAAAGTAAAACACCCTTAAAGCAAAAACAAATCAAATATCTAAAAAGACTACAGGGAATACAAAGAAAATCGTGTCTCATTTTTATTGAACAATTTACCCCCTTGGTTTTTGTTTCATAGCAAATAGGGCATTAAAACAAGACACATACAACTCAACTGTCAAACAAGGGCTTTGTTATAACACCTAAATCAATCTGTTGTAACACGTTTCGAGTGTTCTTTTAGTCATATACAAATTTCGTTAAAGGTTATATTACAATATTATATCAATAATTTGAAGATAATTTTGGTTTTCACTCGCCATTATATTACAAATTTCAAATGCGAACCAATACAAATACCTCCATGAAGGGCAAATTCCGAATAAGTGTGTGCGATAGTTTACTGTTCATCTAATCAAATTTTAGTTTTCGGTCAAAGATACTTTTTGATTTATTACAATTGTTAACTGATCAGGTCTTTGACGGGCAATTAGAAGTGGAATACACATGTCCATAAGAAAAGCAGTTAGAAGTGGAATACACATGTACATAAGAAAAGCAATTAGAAGTGGAATACACATGTCCATAAGAAAAGCAGTTAGAAGTGGAATACACATGTACACAAGAAAAGCAATTAGAAGTGGAATACACATGTACATAAGAAAAGCAATTAGAAGTGGAATACACATGTCCATAAGAAAAGCAATTAGAAGTGGAATACACATCTACTTAAGAAAAGCAATTAGAAGTGGAATACACATGTAAATAAAGAAAGCAATTAGAAGTGGAATACACATGTCCATAAGAAAAGCAGTTAGAAGTGGAATACACATGTACATAAGAAAAGCAATTAAAAGTGGAATACACATGTACACAAGAAAAGCAATTAGAAGTGGAATACACATGTACATAAGAAAAGCAATTAGAAGTGGAATACACATGTCCATAAGAAAAGCAATTAGAAGTGGAATACACATGTCCATAAGAAAAGCAATTAGAAGTGGAATACACATGTACATAAGAAAAGCAATTAGAAGTGGAATACACATGTACTTAAGAAAAGAAATTAGAAGTGGAATACACATTTACTTAAGAAAAGCAATTAGAAGTGGAATACACATGTAAATAAGAAAAGCAATTAGAAGTGGAATACACATGTAAATAAGAAAAGCAATTAGAAGTGGAATACACATGTCCATAAGAAAAGCAATTAGAAGTGGAATACACATGTCCATAAGAAAAGCAATTAGTAGTGGAATACACATGTCCATAAGAAAAGCAATTAGAAGTGGAATACACATGTACATAAGAAAAGCAATTAGAAGTGGAATACACATTTACTTAAGAAAAGCAATTAGAAGTGGAATACACATGTACTTAAGAAAAGCAATTAGAAGTGGAATACACATGTACACAAGAAAAGCAATTAGAAGTGGAATACACATGTCCATAAGAAAAGCAAGCTAATATTTCTTGTTGACAACTTCTTTCTCAGGAATATACAGGACGTCTTGAACAATAAGAAGTTGTTATCCAGACAACTTGCGTTTCTGATTATTTCACTGCTTCTGATATGTTCTTCTGTAAAATTGAGATGATTTTTACTTGTACCAACTGTTTTTTTTTTCTTGTGGAAACAGTATGTTTATAATATTAATATTATATATTTCCAAAGAAGTTAAATAAAAAGGGAGAACACGGGAATTCATCACTGACATCAGTTATCCTGATGGTCATTGACTTATATTTGTAATATGTTTTCTTGTATCTCATGTACCACGGATGGTGGCGATTTTGAGTAATAAAAGAAACTTTGAAATTTGACATCAGTTATCGTGATGGTATTGACTGGATTCACTCTATCAAGAAGAGGTAAAAATTGTTCAAAGGTCACACAATTTTACTTATATGTTAGCAGTAAATTTAAATATTTATATTTCTAATTATTATACATTTATGCATTTCAATTAAATACTACATCTTGCTTGCCCTTAATTAGCGTGTATGAACAATATGAGAAAGTTAAAAAAATGTGTTTGCTAGGAATACGAACATGAAAATAAATCATCAACGCAGGTTTTACAATAAAAGATTTACTATTGACAAACATTTTCATTTAAAAGATGCATTCGTTAGAATAAGAATGCCCACAAGCTTACTGTTTGGGATTTAACATCGATATCAACGCAGTTTTTCAGTCCGTGTATGTCCAATGTATAGTTGGAATGAAGCGTCTCAAATCCGGTATAGAGACACACTTGAGAATTCGGTCAGTGCTTCCTGAATCATGATGTGGATGGATTAAAATCATTTGAATCATTTCATAGGTCATGGTTCGGTGTTCGATATAAACGAAGTCGTTGAACATGTCATAACACAGAGAAAATACACACTGGTGGTTGTGAATTTTGCATATTTATCATAAATGAGAGAAAGAAATAATGTCTTTGGCAAATCATTTAAATGACCAGAGTTCATAGTATAAGAATTATTTGAGTACTAATAAAGTAATCCTTTTAAATTATATTCATCGTATGTATTCACACACTGCTATGTTTGCTTATAGTTACTTATATTGTTACTGAAATGTCTAAGTCTGTGAATAAAGAAGATGAAATTCCTAAAATGGTATGTGTTTAATATGACAGATACCAGCTTTTAGATAAACTGCATTATTTCGGGGTTTTTTTGGTGAATATGTTTGTTGTTGGTGACGTTATTTGTTTTCTGTGAAGCAGTTTAGTGTTGTTCTGAAATTTAAGATAATGTTTCATCCTACATACATATTCCATTCCGACAAGACATGTCCCATCCTCTATTAACCTTTGATTCGCCGTGTGTTTGAACTCTTTATTCGTTAAAGAACCATTGGGTATGTTAATTGATGATTCACATTATGTAAAACTTTGGAAATGGTGTTTTTATCGAGAATTACTGACTTTTGTTGAAAAATATGAATATGCAGCAAGTCAAGTGAAATTATTTGAATAAAAATTCGATTACTCTTCAATGTTCCCTAATGTTCACTGTAGGATAAACTAGCTGAACTGACATATACATCCGTGAAGTCCCTCGTTACTTATGGGCGTATAACAATAGGGCTAGTTTTAACTAGATCGCCTAATGCTATAACGATATTCCAAAATTCAGCTTGAAGCAGATATTCTGAACTGTTCTCCAAATGTCTTGTCTATGCTCGGGTCATTATTCACAACCCTATGGTGCTTGCAGGAAAGGTCATTATTCACACTAGAGTCAAAGGATCAGTTTACACGCATGTAAATCAATTACAGTCAATTGGAATTTAATTGAGGGCCAACAACAACTGATTTACCTCCGTGCGTGCTGCTCTATTTCTGGAAGAGACTTCCTCGGGAGACAGCACGTGACGCGCGACCAGGGGTCATATGCAGATAATAAAAGGTCAGTGATGAGCATGTAGGTCACGTGTCATTGCTCCTCATTAACCGTGGACAATGCACACTGTGTAATCGTCACATACACATTAGAATATGCGACATAAATTGTGATTTCTGTTGGTTGCATTTTCGAAAGAATTGAATTTTTCATCACATATGTTTATCGAAATACAGACGTAAATGAAACCCATACATGCATGCAGTTTTCTGTCTTATAAAAGAATTTATTTATTTATTTCCCCTTTTTCTAGTAGGCATATCCACACCAAACGTAAAAACTCTCATTTCAATCTGGACGGAAATCATTTGTACAATTATTTTTTTCTTATATCATAAACAAGTTTGTTTTATGTGAACACGGAGTCCCTGGTAGTTCCTCATCTCCTCAAGATTCCGGGAGTCTCAAGCACCAAGTGTCAACATCGGTAAACCTGGATGACCTCTGTGACCTGGGCATGGCTTGACATGCGCAGACGGGGTGATACAATGGGTGGAAGCAGACGACAATCCCAGAGAACATCCTAGGGAGAGGATATCAGAAGTAGGCGTGTTGACAATTAAAAGTTGATTGAGAATGCAATTAATGACACGCCTGATGTCTGTTGACACTAAGCAAGACTAGAGCCTGTAAATGACAACACGTGCTCGTGTGTCACATGGGAGGAACCTGACATGTTCCTCATTACAGCAGCAGCACTTACCATGGACCTTATTATAGCTCTCCTTGGACGGTGTGGAGAATATGCACATTTTGTGATGTGTGGTACCTGTGTTTGAAAACCTCGGGTTGATGTGCATTGTTTGTTGTCACTCATGGAACTCCAATATCAATATATATGTATATCGTACATAATATATCTAATGAAACAGGAGAACGTGACGAGCATCATCAAGAATTCATAAGTCTGCAAACATCCTCAGCTTGTATTTGCCTTTATTAGCAAAATACAAATTGTGAATCAATTCTCTGCCTAACAGTGATGACATGAGGTGTTTGCGATACTATGTTTTCCAGACCTTTCGCTGCCATTCAACACATAAAGTGTGCTAAATCTTCATATAAAAATAACACAGACATGTGTATATATCTCAATTGACTATTGTCTGGTATACTTTAATACAATTTGTTATTATTTACCTACTCGAACTGTCTTCTGTTTACCATTGATATCATATTGAACTTTGTAACTATGATCCTATGTGAATAAAACATTTTTTTAAAAATGAGTGGATATTGGTAAATAATGACATATTGATTTTCAGTGCTTAAGGGTATAGTCTAGGCACACATAATCACTTCTGCGCATGTCTGAATTGACGGCATTCAAACTGACAAGAAATTCACGTCATCAACACTAAACAACTATAAATAAACAATATGCAACGAAATTTATGTTTACAGAATGATCTATGTATGTATTCATGTCAATGAAGCACTAAATATTAGCAAATAAGCACATTTAACATGATATTAACGACAACCGAACGAATTCTGGCATTGTTTGTCAACACCGGTGCGAGTTTCATTCAACACCGGTCACTCGCTCCGTTTGGCGAGCAGCTGCTCATCAGACAAAATCATCAAAAGACAAGTGTCAACGGAAGACATGTTATTACTCAAGACGAAATAAGACATAAAAGAAGAATATATCAGCGTTCACCGTTGCTGAACACGCAGTCATAAAACCCGGCTTCTCAAACTTCATATTTCGATGACACCGACCCGAGCCTCCAAGACCAATTAAGTGATGCCCGGCGTGAGAAGCGATGTAGTGACTTGTTACTGTCACTCAATCATCCTACGACTTTGACTGATCCATTTGAGAATTTCGGTAAGTTAAACAAATACAAGCAGTATTTACAGTACATTAATAACATTGCTTTTGAAGATATGTTGACTACCGTAAATCCTTGAAAAGTTGAATAATCAGATTACACTTACGGTCGGCTTTTTAGAAGTCTACTAATTTCAAAGCAAATCGAACCAATTAATTATTATATTGGTTCGCAAAAATTCAAACTAAAAAAAAACACCTTCAATATCGGATATATTTGTTTACATTGATAAATTTAGCCCAGCAATTACTCAAGGCCTGTGAAGGCAGGCAATTATTTAAAGCATTTACGGTAATTTGATACTGTTGTTCATGATAAAATTGCTTTGTGATCATTGTGCAATTAATTCTAAAATATGCTACTGTTAGATAAATCAGTATATTTCTTAAAATATGCAGAAATCTAATCTCCTATCAGATGTCTTTGAAGTGTAGGTGGAGCCTACATGGAGGTTGTTTTTCTGTACTTTGAGTTTGTACATTTCTTTTGAAATACACAAAAACAAAAATATGTGTGAAAAGGTACTGATTAAATTAATCTGTTTTTTCAGGTTCATATTGCTGGTGAGACACTGAGACACCAAACTGATGCCAAAAGATGTCAAACTGAGGTAGAATGACACACATACTCATTACTGAAACTGGAACATGCAGAACACACAAGCAGGTAGGTTAATGTGCATGTGTATTTGTGCAATACACATATTTTCCCTCTCGAATGACAGCCAGTTTTTGATAAACATAAAGTTTGTGTAATATTATTTTCAATCCCAATTCTACATGCCACCATTGCCAGTCAGAAATAGAAGCAGGTTAAAAATAATAATTTAAATTAAAAAAAAGAGTCAATTACAATATTTAAAAGTATCAATGAAGTTGTCATGATTTGATAACATAAAATAATATTAATATTATGTTTTCTCATCACATTTTCCAAATTAATGGGATTGTTGGACATATATCATGTTACTGCCTATCATACTTCATGCCAAAAGGTTCACTGAAATCTGAAAGTTTTTTTTTGTGGGTTGTAACTGATAAAATCAGGTTACAGGATAGCACAATAGTTTGAGCATTAATATTTTGTATCAAAGGGTAGTTACTTGCAGTAGAAAACTGTTTTACCTGTATTGATGTAGGTTCAGGTGAGTAAAATGATGCATTGTTCTTCACACATGGTTCCTCCAATCATCACAGGTTTCATTGCAATATACATGTACATATATACTCTAACACTTAGAATCTGAAAAAATATGTGTTTATATCTGGAAAAAATATTGACAGAAATATAGAGAAAAGGAGACATTTGAAAATTCCATTTCTTACAGTCTACTTTTCAATTTTTAATAAAATAGTACTATTTTCAGAATAAATACTTTTGAGTCTGAGTGTAAGACTTATGTGTAAGACTATGATGCTGAGAGCTTTGTCCAAGCAATAATACTACAGGCATGAATTGATATAGGTGAATTATTTTTGAAAGCAAGTTCAAAACATAAATTATCCTTACCTTAACCCACCAGCTTAGCTTTATTATATACACTGGTAATAATTTATTCATTGATATAAATATAGACTGTAGATTTTCCCTATATGCTCTGTATTGTTTTGTTTACATTTCAGATTTTGGACAATTGTTATGCTGGAATCAATTTCGCTTCTTTCTTCTACCTGGACAGGATTACATCATGAACTGTATTGTATACAACCAACAGTGTCTCTAGAGTGAAGGGTCTTTCAGTACATTGAAGCTCAGTTGATTGCAGAAAGAAGTCAGAAATACACAATTACTCTGATCATGTGGCTAACACTGTGTCCATGAAAACATTGGATTTTCAAATATTATTGTTATGTAAACTGTGCATACTAAATATGAACTTTAATTTGTTGATTTGCTAAGGTTCCTTACTATTTCACTGTCAAATGATTAAATTATTCATTATTGTTAATATATTTGCCGGATTAATAAATAAAATGTATGTTTTAAAGAAATTGTTTGTTATAATTTGTCAAGATATATATATGTGTGATAACATAAGAAGGTTTTACTGATTCATCTGACAATCTTAGTGTTGGATTCACTTTTCAAAACTACCGTATTTCCTCCAATAGACGCCATCCCCCACATAGTTTTTTTAAATATTAATATACTGTTTATTTTTTAATTTGGTCAATATATAAGTTTCCAAGGATTTAATTTCACAGATTAACGAGAAACAATAGTTTCTGGTAACACGTATTACTGCAGTTGAACTACATGTAAGTTTATTATGACAATCAGCTGTTTGCAACTCTATTGCAAACGGTAAACAAGTTAAAAATCCACCACTGACACAACACACTCTCAGTCGTGTGGATTGGAAATGTTCTACAATACCTTTGCCGATAGTAGTTTAGTCATCTTAATGATTACATTCCATAACTGGAGCTTACATATTTGCATGGGGAAAAGTGTTTGTGTGGTGGCCCCTTCAAGATTTCACGAACGGTACTCAACCCGGAAGTGCATCTCGTAGGTGACTCGTACGGAAATCAGTCTACTGTACCTTACACGGGTTTACGCAAAGTTATATTTTTGATGATTATTAAACGTTCACCTAGTTCTAATAAACTTCCTCAAGGAATTCTATATATTTATTTCAAAGGGGGCTTTTATTCACATCGAAGTTTACATGCTGCTTGCCGTCATGCTAAAAACAGTGTGCCGTGGCCCGAAATCTGAATAACAGAAATTCCGACACACGGGTTTGGACATCAATTAATGTTTTGAGGCATATTTATAACTTAAGCGTTTCTTTCACGATCAATCATTTTATTTAAAATACAATAGTGTTAGATTTATACATTGATGCACACTTTAAGCAATGCGTGGATCACTACACTGCAGATACACCGGGCCGCCTCGGATTTCCCGGTAAGGCCCGCGCCATGGATGATAAAGGCGAAAATCGGACCAAATAATGTGCCGTGATCAATTTTCAAAACGTTATGGCGGATTAGTTCATTCGGTGACCCCAACATATTTTTATTTAATTATGATCGATATAAAGTAAAGTTTCATTTCCGAGATTTTTATAAAATCGTTGAATTTATAAAATTGTTTTATTCAGCATAATATGAAAAAAAGTGTCATAAAAATCGACAAATTGAAATTGAATCCCCCAAAATATAATTAATTTAATGTTTTTTTAAACATATTTTTGCAATAAATACAAAGGTTATCATTAATATATTTGATAAAAACAACAATAGTTGAAATCCGGTGCCAAATAATAAAAATATGATTAAAACAAGTAATATATGTATTTTCCCGTTTTTTTCACTGGGGCCATATTTTAAATTGCTTATAACTCTTTAATTAGGTCCGTGACCCCCAAATTTTATTTCAAATTTGAATTCAGCACATTGAAAAGTACTTACAAACGAAAAATAAGAAAAATCTTGAAACTTTTGTTTCTGGGTAGACTATACCCTTAAAGGGGCAGTAGCACGTTTTTTCACTCAAATAAGTTGATGAAATGTATTTGAAAAATAATTTCACTAATAGTAAAACATCCTTTTCTCTTCGGAAAATAATGTTTAAAATGAGTGTACATGTTTCGGTAAAGCCATGGGAATCAGTTTTGTAATAAAAAATAATAAATTGTGTTCACAATAAAATGGCCGCCATGCATTTTTTGCTTTATACGCAACATAGTTTTTACCACAACGGATAATAGGTTTGTGTAATAAGATGTATTACCCTCTAAAGTTAATTTAAATGACATAAACTATCATTATAAATGGGAAATTTGAAAAAATAAATTTTGAAAAAAACATGCTACCCCTTTAAGACGTATTTACAGAGTAGTAAATAAGTAAAGAAAACTGATGGTCACTATACACCTGACGTAGAAGCGAGCGACATCACAGAAACGTTTTGAATACAACAAGAAAGGTTTGACATCCAATACACAAGAGTCTTATTTTGATATGCGATGAACTTTGAATTCAGTGAATTTGAAGTCTTATCTAGGAGAAAGGAAATCACCGAAAAGAATTGCAAAAAAACAGCTAATTTGAATAACAAGAATATTTGGGGGTTAAAGTTTAGTTTCGCTTGATTCCATACAAGGTTGCTTGAAGCCAATTATTCAGCAACTTGTCCTGAGCTGCGTGATAAAGAGTGTTTTGTACGCCTGTATACAATGAATTACGTGACTACCACCGTGTTATTTTTACTTTGATTGCATTTATGAAGCTGGCTATCTACAGAACCTGTCCTGCAGGAAGGTGATGTGATTGTCATTGACGAGTATCTTCCTCTCCCGACACAGACATCAATAGAAAATCATTGTATTCATAGTTCGCACACACATATAGCTCATTCCGTGGGAAGAGTATATGGGTTCCAAACATATATAACAGTGGATGTCAGAATGTATGACTTTAAGATATATCCGTTACTTGACAGGTAAATATTGTCACACCTGTCCACAACAGATGATTCCATTTACCTTGCATCTACATTATCATACACCTGACATAAACATATACCTGAATATGCTGTAAAGCATGTTCCAAACATCGTGTTTCCAATTACAAAGACAGTGCCATCTGGATAGCATGTCTATCATAATAGCTTGGTCTATCCTAGGGGTTTTAATTTTCAAAGGCTTATCATCACGCACGATACGTCCAGTATGGCAGGTTGAAATGGGTTACTGCTTACTGTATCTGGTAAACAGGTACATCGTTATTGTTTACAAGTACATTTACAAAGGCCAATCAGAGAGCCGATATACTTCTACACAATCCTAGATGTTTTGAATGGATTACCGTAAAGAATACAGATCGTTGTTCGTCAAGCGGTTTCACTTTTCAAAGATTAATCACTACAAATGATACATCAACTACGGCATGTGTTCAGTGGTGTACTGAAGCCCTTTCTCTGCCGCCATATTGAAGGTATTAGCGATGATCAGGTAACAAGAGGAGGGGGTTTCCTACCATGACATGCTAACAAGCAAAACATGTCAGCCGCAGCATCAGTTTCAAGGGCAGGTCGGAAGTATCAAAGTGTCACATTGTCTGTCAACTCGATACTCCGTCTGAAAGAAGAAACAAACTCAAAACGCTAGATCCGAATTCCTCTGACATGTATAATCGGATGTCTACAGGCAGATGACACTGGGTAAGCATGTCCCAAACTAACCTTATTGTATCTAATACACCCAGGGCGGGTGGCGGAGATTTGCTCGCGGGGTCAGATGTAAGGTCAGGGGTCAAACCAGATGGGTCGTCTGCTTCACACAAATAATCACCTACCGAGTGACCCGGGTGTTGAGGTGAAGCGGTAAGGTATTAGTATTAATGAACTGATTTTTTTTTTTCAAATTAATTTGATCATTTAACTTTTTCAAAACGGTGATAGTGAACAACGCAAGTTGATTAGAACTTGGTACCATAAAGAAACTGAAACGATGTTGAGGTCATCAGAAATTTTACATTCTGAAAAACATCACGATCACGAACGATTCAATATGTCCCATTTAAACTACAACAATCAACTAAACAATTATAGACTTAAAATGCATCGCAATTTCTTCCTTTTCTGTGTTATTCGGTTGTACAACCTGCATATGCTGATGCGAACACCAGCCACTGGGAGGTGATTCAGTTGAACGTCCCAAACTTGTTTCTTTTTTCGAAGCATATTTTTGTAATAAATCGTTTTTAAATTTTAAAATGCAAATACATAGATTTATTTATGAATAATTTGAATAAAATGGATGAACTGACCCTGCATGCCGAATAGACCTAGCTGCCCCGATGAGGTTAGTAGGAATAGTTCCAGTTCGAAAATCCTTATAATCAACGCAGGAATTATGGAATACCAATTGGATAAATATAAGGAGAAACGCCTTTGTCATACATCAAACTAGAAATATTTATCTTAGGTTAGAAAATAGATCACATGTAAAATGTTTACCACATGTTTAAATGGTCTTATGCATGATATGATATGACATGTATTTTATCTGTATGTATGAATTTAATATATGCTTTCAACCAGTAACATGTATAACTCTAAACAACTTTATTTTACACTTTTAATACATTGTTTTTTACTGTTACACAACTGTTACATGAAGTAAAATGTTTAGAAAGAGTGTTTAAATGTACACAATTTTAAAATTAAAATGTTTACATTTAAACACACAATGACTCCCCTGTTACATCTGCCTTTGTAAAACACCCAAAACTGATTTAAAATATCCCCTATGCTGCTGTCAGGATACATATGTATGGCATTTTAAAACAGTCTTGTTTTTAACATTTTGAGATTTTTTTCAAAGAAGCATTGCTTTGTTTGCGCTGTTGAAAAGCAGATATAACTGCACCCACAGGATAATTCCGCTTTGTGTGAAAAGGTGTACGTTTGTTGTAAGTCTCTAATTCACTGTTTAGTTCAACATCATTGGTTAACAAATTAAGTTGAAAAATCAAAGAGTCATCTGTAATTTAGCTTTTGATCCCTCATTTAAAATAACACCCTCACTACCCGTATGTGAAATCAACATGATATTGACATTAACAAATTAAAGTCACGTGGGTCAGCGCAACCCCTATGTGTAGTGGAAAATAAGACAATGCAGGAATATAAACAACGTCCAACGGAGAAATTAACGCGCTACCACAAAAAGGCTATAAAACAATTTCATATCCACATTCAACGACTCACACGAATGTCAAAAGGTCAAGCATTAAAAAAAGATTTATAAATCCATAATTTATAAGTATTGGTCAGAATACGTTTTCAGTGTTTCGCAATAAATAATAATTTTCTTAAGGCAGGGTGTGTACCTTTGAGCCATACATCGAGTGTTTCCGTAATGCTTACGTCAAGGGGTACAATAGTTGTGTGTATACGTTGATCTAGTACAATGTGGTTCTCCTATACACCACTAGACCACGAGGTGAAGACCGTACTAGTACAATGTGCTTCTCCTATACGACACTTCACCACTAGGTGGAGGCCGCCAGGACAGGTGAAGCTAACCTCTTATTGCTGCTTCTCGCTGCCTCGCCTACTCTGCTTTAATAAATCCTTTTGATCAGTCTCCTTGTTAAATATTGGTAATATTTGTCATTTTCATACACCATCTTGTTATGTTTCATAACTACGCGTGCTCTATTACTCGATGTTATATAGCGGAGGGACATCTGAAAAAGCCTAATAGTTTATGGCCGGCCGGAGACATTGTACCCCGAACACAATTAACCTCCTCGGTGCCGATTGTCCGGGGCGACCCAGGTGGAAGCAAATACTATTAAACGAGGACGTAATGGCTGAAGTAATAGGCATCAGAGAGGTTAAGGCAGATAAATTACCAATCCGCTCCCTGGCTGGAAAAGTGGATAATTTGTGTGTGCTGTAAATCCACTGGACATGACAATATGGCGGCACCTTGGGACCATTAAGAAAGTTGGTTGAGGAAAATTAGGAACCTTTTGAAAGTAACAAATGGGGAATGTTAGCAAACCGGTGTTTAGTACTTATAAGTCAGTGACCTTTCTTTATTTTGTTATGTTATCAGGGTAATTAGGGCATTGATCAATCAGTATATCAACTTTTTGTAATTTTAAGTTTTGATCTTACTGACATAAAACTGACATTTTAATTCTGTTTTTTTCACGTATTATGCAACATCCGTTTTCCTTTCCAAAACAATAGATGATAAAAGTCAAGACAATCCAAATCCTGTTTAAAGCCATCGATTTTGGATTTGGACGTCACCCGTTGGCATTCCAAAGTTAACGTCAAGGGTCAAAATATGTATAATGTATTAAGATGAGTTACATGGTATATCATGCAACATACAAGAAAACATACTAGTAAATTTTAAGGTTTTGATTTCTGTCGCAATTTGTGATAATAAAGACTTTGGCGTGTGAAATGAATAAAATGCAATAAAAGCAATGGATATAATGCATAAAAGACAATATATTCTTTCTCTCTCGATAGAATATGTTCTTCTCTCACTAATCGTTAAAGTTAAAAACCTAAACGGCTTCTCTTCCCGTCTATCAAAATAGCACGTAAATAGAGATTATTACCGGAGCAAGTGTGTCATATGTTTTTCACGAAAGAAGTGTCAATCCAAGAGCGAGGATCAGACACACATCTGCACGAGTTTTGTAAAAGTTGTATGGCTCATTTTCAATATTCGCTATTTTTAGCAATAAAAACGATAAGAACATGTGACGACCATTTACAATTACGTTCAATTTAATGAGATAGCGTCCGAGAATACTTACTGAAACAGTGGTTGCTTAGCAGAAGTGATATGTTCACATGAGCACAAATGAACAAGTTGAGATCAATTATGTTTAATAATATAATAATATTCATGATACAGGATAATAATATTCATGATGTAGGATAAGACTATTCATGATAAAGGATAAGACTATTCATGATACAGGATAAGACTATTCATGATATAGGATAATAATACTCATGATATAGGATAAGACTATTCATGATGGATTATAATATTCATGTCTGCGGTGATGATAAATTTAAAGACTATTTATGAGATGATTTCAGTTTGTTTTATTTTTAGATATAACTCAACGACAGTCAAATATTAATTTGTTTGAAATTTAAAATAAAAACATGATTTGGTATTAGTTTTGAGAGGACCATAACTAAACGTTCAAGGATAATTTACTGACATTGTAAATACGTTAGTATTCATTGAATACACTCCGCCATTCCTCTATCTGTGCATCGCGAATTATGGAATCCTTATTTTTCTAAAATTAAACCAAGAGTGGCAAACATTGAATATTTTCCAATATTTTTGTTATTTGCAACATCCTCTTTTTCAGTAACCATATTAAATGAAAACATAAAACATGGGAAGATTGCCCCGGTATGAATTATACTCGTGCTTCATCCTCACGTCACAGGTAACTGCCGAGTTTTGATTAATGACAGGTCATATCAATCCCATTTAATGTTAAAACAATGAATGCGTTTGATTTGATAATTATGCTCATTAATATTAAACATCCCATGCACCGTTGACCAATTACAGTAACACGTGCTTGTACAAAACAAATAATCCAGACCACTGAAGGTGACGTATTAAAAGCTCACAGTCTGCACCCTGCGCCATCAGTGTACGTATGTGTGTCCACTACGCTACTGCAATATCCTGATTTCCTGAGCCCTATATAAGTCGTTTTGCTGTAGGTTTATCGCTTATAGCATAGCATGTACTTTCTCAGCTAGTGAAGTGTCGTGATTATAACGTCGATGATCGCGCATCGGTCTTCTCATCCGGGCACTGCCTCTTTTGCTCGATTGTGTCATTTCATTGGCTGGTTATGTATAGCCAAAACGACAGTTATATGGCTTAGGTAATTATGTGATTGTAGTAGCGTAGTGGATATAAATGCACCGATGGAGCAGGAAGTACAGTTTGATACTGATTTCAAGACAATCATATTGATGGCTGTCTCCAAAACTTGTCAATTTGCGTATCAGTTACTGTATCACCCCCTCTAGCTCTGTTCACGACGGTGTCACCATACCGCCATGTCTGGGGGCATACTCGAAATACATGCAAATGTGTTGACAGCGTTTACCATAAACTTATCATTTTCCGTAAATAGTTTTAAAATATTCTTAGTCTTATGAACCAAGATAAACTATAAAATTTATCAAAAGGACATTTATAAGCATCCGACATATACCCGTACTTACAACCCGTGTTACTGTTTCTAAGCCAAATCTTTCATTGGAGTTATCGAACTTGGTGGATGGCGTCATTCAATCGTGAAATCCGTGTTTTATTTGGCATGGACGACTCGACTTCATTCTCCCCGCATGGGGAAGGAACTTATTTACTGCACGATTAGTTAGAATTAGCGTTATTGACTATAAGTGATACAGCGGCGTGATATAATCCATAGTGAGGTGTATTAACCACTAGAGCAACCCATTATGATTTGTAATATATTGAAATCCCCTGATTTGTTATAATCTTTGAATTGTATTGTGAGGCCAAGTGTTGATAACGGCTATTGCCCTGTGAATGATTCCTTCATACAGCGGAACAGTTGAGAGAAGCATTGTCCACGGTGTAGGATTTAGTCAAGTGTTAGTATATTAGGCGCCATATCAGAACCACGTGCCGACATGTCATAAAGCGATGGGTGCGAATATGAGTGTTCAATCTGCCCGACCGGCCATGCTGAAACCTCCGCCCCCTCACACCTGGCTGTCCTCACGTGAGATTGTCCGGTCTCCCCTGCTGTAGTCGGAGAGGGACTGAGCGATGGGACTCTGGATTACACGGAGAGGCGAGGGACAACAGACCAAATGGACAATAGATCCGCCCCTTTTGCGCATCGGTCCTTCCACAGTGGGATGAAGATGATCCAAATGGGCCTCATCTGACTGGTGCGGACGTCAGAGAAGACAATGTCCTCAGGTAGTGTTGATCACTGGAGCGCGACCGGGAAATTGTTCATTGCGAGCGCTCCCATGGTCACGTGTTTTAAAATATCATTCAGAGACAGGGGCGGAGCCGAGGTATCATATCCTGCACTGACCAGCGGTCGACTCGGTGTCAGAGGGCACTAACTTACATCCAATTGCCTGGCAGGGTTTACAATACTAGAGCTTCCTGTTCTCACCGTGGGCGGTTAAGTCCCTTGTATATTGACACTGTAATAAGCGTGACCGGCACGCGACAGATTTCATCTGCTAACAAAATGACGTGAAATGATGTATTAAAAGTCACGTGTTATGAGCTCAATTTTAACTGGACAGCATTGTCCGGATAGAATGGACAGTAATTTAATTCTACAGACAGGGAAGATCCCAATTTCATCCCGGCTGATTAGCTCGATGGTCAGAGGTAAAGAAAGACGCTGGACAAAACAGCATCACGCCCTGGGAATATCTCAGTTTACTCTTAAGATGTATTAGACTCACACACTGACCCGCATACAATGACCACGTGTGTATTGTGCTTCCAGAACCAAGAAGTCTTAATACTGGCTCAAGCAACATACGCTCTCTGACACAGGATCCGCAGCCGGATTTACGTTTTATTTGCTCTTGAAAAAAAGAAGCAAATATTAGTAAGATGACAATAAAACAATGTCCTGATGTCTGTCTCTGGGAGCGGTCAACAGTGGACATGCAACACGCGTAATCATTGTCGTTATGGTAATGTGGACAAATGATTATTGGTCAAGCCTGCCCCAGTTGTAATAAATCTGACCTCTCGGTGAATCATTTAAATAACAATAGCATCTGACCATTGGTAGCCCATGTTTTGTGATAATAGAATTAATTACATATAATGATTCATAATTCAAAACGAATCAATCTCAAATGTGCAGTCAAATATAAACTGACTTTATTTTTTTAGAAGTTTAGAAAAGAAATATTAAGTAAAATAATCTTAATCTGATTCGTAAGTAATGTAAATGATTGACATATACAATAATGTATTGCTTAACACTGTATTGTTTTTTAGGATGTAAATTTAATGTAACAAAGCACAAGTTTTGACAAAAATACCTTCTTATAAGACTTCGGGCTCTCTAAGGTTGCCCTAGTGTAATGTTAAGGAATTGCCGTTAAATGGATTTGTGTATATTATCATTGAGTTTTGTGAAATTAGACCGATGGTTTATGGCCAAAGTGGAACATTCTCATTGTCCAAAGAATCAAATATATGACACTGGTTAAAATTATTTACCATGTCTTCATACAAACCACTAGTTCTGCCCCATGACAGTGTAAATATAGTTTAGTTCCTTATTCAGCACGTCTAGACAAACTGAATACATATATGAACTTTAAAGGGGCAGTAGCACGTTTTTTGCAAATTTTATTTATTCAAATTTCCCATTTATAATGATAATTTATGTCATTTATATTTACTTTAGAGGGTAAAATATCTTATTAAACCAATTTCCCGTAGTGGTAAAAACAGTGTTGCGTAGAAAGCAAAAATTGCATGGCGGCCATTTTATTGTGAACACAATTTATTATTTCGAATGACAAAAAACGATTCCCATGGCTTTACGAACCATCTACACTCATTTTTTTAGATTGATTTTCCGAAGAGGGAAGGGTGTTTTACTATTGGTGAGATTATTTTTCAATTACATTTCATCGACTTATTTCACGGGAAAAACGTGCTACTGCCCCTTTAAAGTTCAAAGAAATAGAAGGAGGGATGAAGGTACATTGATTGTTAAAATTCCATAGACTGAATGACTAAACTTAAGTCGAACACATCACCAATTAATTGTTATGAAATGATGATACTACAGTCGTGGGAAACGCAACTTGGTACATAAAACACGTGTTCGGAACTGCCAATCCTTTCCCACAGCGACTACTCCCTTCAGATTGTCTACTATACGCCATCTGAAGGGAGTAACACATGTGCGAACAGAGTACGGCACTGCTTGACATTAAACAATTTGTATCATTTTATAAATTCTCAGTTTGTCTGATCGGTCAGACAGTGACTTAAAGATACATGTATTCTCTCTAACTGGTCAACTAGTCTCTCATTATATAAAAACGTTTTGTGGTCACATGTGTTGTTTTTCTTTTTTTTCTCATTAACGCCCGACCTTAAAATTCGATCCGCCCATATGATTTGTTTTCGAGTTATTATTAACCTTGAGAAAGGGTTTTCTTTTCTTAACGAAAATAATGGCAAATGTACCCACAGAGGTTGTGAATTCAACATAGAATGTTTCGACACAATTGTTTTGAAACAGTGATGTCAAACAAATTAGTATGTTACAAAATTATAAAAGATTGCATATACACTCAATAGTATCTTTCGGTCTTATCTATTTGGATACATTGAAATCGTGAGATGTCAAAGAATGGAGAGAAACAATATATTGTGTCAAATGTGCAACTTAAAGGGACATCAAGTATGTTTCGTTAAAGTTTATTAAGCTTTGATAGGTGCCAACATATCAAATGTGTTGATTTAAGTTCTGATCATCTCATTCGACATGTAAATTATTCTCCAAATGCCATGTATATGACGATTACATGATTTCAATGAGAACCGAACAACGACCGTATAGTGTACAGCAGCTGAAATATACGCCCAGCTGACAAGTATACTTGCAATGTGACTGACTATTAAACACTGCCAACCCATATCTGTGTTTGTATCTGCTATGTCATGTAGGTGACTAATTGACGCGCGTCAGCAGTACATTGCTCGGTTTTCGATCAAAAATCACCAAATTTCATATTTGAAATGGCATTATACTTATATGCAGCAACTGTCAGTACTTCTCGAAAACAAAAACCATTGATAACATTTGGTATACGTGACCACAACATAGTTTATGTTCCTTAACATGATGCCGGTGCTGAATGTTCTTGTTCAGCATATGTTAAAATTAAAAAGAAGATATTATACCTGAAAAAATGTCTTCTGATACCACATATATCAACACTAGTTAATAAAAGTTACAAAAATCCGAAACTTGCGGAGGATAGTTTTACTTTTATCAACGAGTGTTGTTATATTGTATTTCAGAAGACAATGTTTTTGAGATTATATTGATCCTCCCAAATCATTCAATGAAAATTGTACATCACTAAGCAAAGCACTGTCGTTTGATGACTTCCAATTCGGTGATGCCATAGCATTATGATGTCATCATGTTTAAAACGTCATAGAAGTGTGATGTCATTACTCAATTATGTAAAACCATTGTGATGTCATGTATAGTTGAAAGTGACAGGGCATTGTGAAAATTCTACTATATACTATTTGACAAGTAATGACAAATGAACAATAACGTATATCATGTGTTAACTTATTGACCCTCTAAATTGTATGTTTTTCTTATTAATATCAGTGCACGTATTATATATTATAAGATTCGATGCTTTAAACGTGGTTTACATTGTGTATGTTCATAATAAACATTTTCACGACGGAATTGTTTGAGAAGCAGTCTAGAAGAAGTTGGTATAGTAAATAGAGAAGACAGGGATTTTTGGATGATGAACTTCTTGTATTCTAACAGTGACCTTCCTTCCGAATACATGTAGATCTGAATATTGTGCTTTCCATACTGAAAAGTCTTCATTGTGAGAGATAAAGAAGTTGATCACCCATAAATATATTGAATTCCCTGTCTTCACGGGTATGTTAAACGTTAACTATCTCTTTCTCTCCCCAGCATTGTTTGTTTAGTGGATGTTTTCATTGCTAGGTTGTATTTTTGGTGTTATTAAACTTATCTCAATAGTTCCAGCTAACTATTATCGTAAACGAAGCGGAAAAATATAATATACTTACTTCTTATGTTATTCTATGATTTCTACTATTCATCCCAACGCCCTGGAACCAAACGCACAGATTATGCTTATTTGTTATATTGAAAATCAATCGAGAAAATCCAAATGCTGCCAGGTGTGTTGGATACAGCTGGTCTTATTAACAAACACCATTGCTTTAAACTTTACTATAAGGAAGAGATTGATTGTTAAAAACATACGTTTAAATCTACACATCAAACCCACGTGGAGTCTCGCGATTTCCCTTAAGTATAGAATTGAGGCAATCATGAGTAATATCCTATGGAAATGAATTATGAAGAGTTTGAAATAAGACCAGTTCAGATAAAAGAAATATTCCTATGGCCTTACGCTCGATTAACTTCAATTTTAATAGATCTCTTTTAAAAATCCATAATAATCGGTCCCGCTATGGCTCTCGGTTTCATGGTGTCGTCGTCGAATCGTCAACCCACATGGCGTCTCAGCTGCCGAGCTACAATTTTCATTTACATGTTATAACACGGAATGACCATTATGAAGCAATCTAGTTTTTGGAGACCTTATTAGCCTCTTCCGTGTCCTCTAATTGAAGGTGCCATTGGTGATAACGAGAGCACAAGCATCACAGAAAGGCAAGGGATCAAGCTACGCCCTTGTCTTAACCCTCGCCGAGTCCCGCCCTTTCAATGGAATCACAAGGTGTGAAATGCTGAGACGGGAACATAGCCACATGAAAGGGGCCAGGTTAGATGACCTGGGGATATTTTCACTTCTCCCCTTCCGAGCAACAATCGTCTTGATATTACACCCCCATATAATCTTGACCCTTTCTTGGTTGGGAACCTTGTGCTAAGATTGGGTAACACTCGTCCCTGCTTTAATGGCCACCTTGGTCAGGACTGTGGTTTTGATACTTTCCGTATCGATTACTGTAGCCGAGGATATATTTCAACTCTCGTCTCATGTTATATCAAAGGTTTTGATAACGGTCAATCGAATTAATTTATGTCCGAGAATTACTCCCCGTCGCCTTTGGCTGACTTTTTTCACCTCGTCTGTTACCGTTTAAGACGAACTGTTTAAAGAGGGTTCGACATTTGGAGAACAAACACGAGTTCATTAGAAAACAATCGTTTCATTAACTCTGAATGGAGGGGTCAACCCTATCACTAACAACGCTTATTTAGTACCTTATAAATTCAATTAGCACATAATCAACTTTTGCGCTAAAAGTTACCAAGTATTGTTAGGAGTTAGTCTATTGTCCACTCGTAATTTGTAAACTAATGAGTTTTAATCAAACTTGAGTAAATATTTTTGTGGAAAAAAATAAATTCAGAAAAGTTAAACACCATTTTAAAATATAAATATTACCTAATCAAAAATACAAATGTCTTGAATATTTATTTCTGTAAATTAACTTTCTTTTTCATTTGAAAATATTATTCAGAATCAGAATTATTATACATCTCTTCTTGCCAACAATAGCTACTAAAAGAGACAATTATTCATATACACATTTGTGAAAACAGCCGAGAAAGACATTAATTAGCACATATAAATGCAACAAATATATAATATACATATAAATATACACACATACAATATAGATGTGGGGAACATGTAATTATGATTGATTATATTGAAGAGTTATGTACCGTGCTACTTATACCGATTCCTTCCGGACAATTCATTCGTGTTGTATGTACCACTCATTATTTACATAATAATCACTACAACGCTCATACAATTTGCCGATAGAAATAATTCATTATTAATATAAGAATGTGTACACATATATGTGTATATTATGTAAAACGCTTAAAGCAATTCGCGTAATGGCAGTTTAAAGTAATTTCAATATAACAAAATATTGTATGAATGAATGGATGGAAGAATGAGATACTTTGCTTTATTTCTTATTTCTTATACGGACGGAAATATTAAGATAGTGGTATTCGTAGAAATATTTTCTTAATGTTATTAGTTTATGCTTTGATCTATATCTTTGTCAAAGAGGACATTTAAATCGAACCTAAGGGTGTTCACACTTTAAATGTCTTAATTCCATCGACGAAATGCATGGACACATATTCAATGTGATTCAAACGGTTTTTCAAGTCATTTGTTGCCACGTAACAAAGAGGCACACATACGTCTTTTCGACGGTAACATACCTTATGTACAATTTGAAACAACACAAACTGATTGCACAACTAGCTTTGATTACAAACAATAAGGAATCCATATTGCTAGCTAGAAAAGTGATCCATTATAACATACGTTACGTTGGAAGAAATGAATTTAGTAACCTTTGTGGAGAGAAAATCAGTCAGGTCAGGTCTTTAAAAAAAACCTTATTTTAATATGGTATGGAGATTTTTACAAAATTTTACTGTGTAATGTTACTCTTTTTGATTGAATATTAGTTTTCATAACTTATAGCAGAAACTGGAATTTTCACAGAAATTTTGCGATTCGCGTTTGATACAGGAATTATTTGCAGAACTATATTTTCACTTTTCCAGTACGTATGTTTATTGTTTCATAAAGAATTAGTGAAGTTAGTAATCAGTTCGTTGGTTCAGAATTATGCTTGATGCAACATGGAAAGAAACTTTGTAAATGTGCTCACACTTAAGGTTCAGTCCTTTAACAATTATTTAAATTTTATTATATTCATTTTATTGTATTATATTTAGTAAAAAAAATTATTCAAAGTAAATAACTGGTTACCCGTCTTCGGGTCTAAATATTGGGAACATGATCCGGTATGCAAGTACAAAATGAGAGGAGAACGGAATTTGTGCATTAAGACAGATTCCTAAGAGAAGTTCATTAAAACACATAGTCGACAATGCTACAATAAGTTCATTAAAACACATACGCAACAACACTACAAAAAAGTTCATTAAAATACACACTCGACAACACAACAATAAGTTCATTAAAACACATATTCCACAACACAACATTAAGTTCATTAAAATAAAAACCCGACAACATACCAATAATTTTATTAAAACACATACTCCACAACACCACAAAAAGTTCATTAAAACACATATTCTACAACACTACAATAAGTTCATTAAAATAAAAACCCGACAACATACCAATAAGTTCATTAAAACACATACGCAACAGCACTACAAAAAATCATTAAAATACATACTCGACAACGCTACATTCAGTTCATTAAAACATAAACTCGACAACGCTCCATTCAGTTCATTAAAATATTTACTCGTCGAATTATAAACTGATGTACAAAAGAAAGTACACACCTCAGTTGTTTTCGATTAATTCAATATTTTAAATGAAATCTGATGTATTTGATTATCGCATGGTAACAATTATAAGAACTCATATCGGCAGTATTTTAAATTAATTAATTAATTGGCAACTGGTTAATGTTTACTTAAAATGTCGTTGTTTATGTAGACAGGAGTAATACATGAAATTTAAACCAATCTAACCCCTTCCGTGTCTGAAACGTTGTAAATGTGTGTGCCGAATGAGCAACATATATTGATTATTACACATAATATGTCGTGTTGTGTTTTATTCAAATAAATTTTGGAAGAATGTATGAACTTAAAAGTCTCGTGGAAATGTTCTTTGACTGCTGACTAAACACCTGCACTATTTAGTTTAAGAGTTCGACATAAAAAAAAAACCTAAAACATTGGTAATTGAAAATCAGACACCTGATAAAACCGACTGAGGTGTGTACTTTCTTTTGTATTTTGTACTAGTTTATTCTGTTATCGCACATTAACTGTATTAAACATTCGATCGCATGATTTCTTCTCGTATAGTCTTTTACGTAGATATTTAACAATGGGTTTAATCAAAGACCATAAAAATAATTTTATTTTATGGTCTCTGGTTTAATTCAATGTTAAAATTGGAACTTCTGAATATAAATATAACAATTATTTTATTGTAAAAGACTTAGAGAACTTAACATTTTACCATGAGAAATTATTATTTTCACAGACTTGTATTCAGAAAGACTTGATTTATTTATTTTCACTTAAATGGTTCCAATAAACATTACTCTTGGGGCATAATGAACAAATAGTGCCACGTTTTTATGCGTTTCACCGTCTTTGACAAAAACGTGTTTAAGCTCGTAAAGTTAAACGTTTCTAGAATTACTATCTCGAGTTTCACCACTGGTCAGCTGGTCACGTGATGCGTGCAGATGTATCATACAGTCCGTAGACGTCTTGAGATAATCTTAAAGAAAAATAAAATGTCTTTCATGTTGCCATCAAACAACTCCCTAACATTAACAACTCCGTGTTCAACAAGAGTCATAATAGTCATCATCATAAAGACAAGGATCTCATTACGCTAATACTAGGGGTAAAGTGACCAACACCGTATTAACATTCATCAGGCCACGAGACACGCGTAACATGTTCCTCCTGTAAAGCCCCTCTAAATTACAGTGGCACTTTTATCTGCTTAGCGAATATCCAACGCCGATACTTTAACCATAAACAAGAACCCTTATATATTATCTTACCTAATTCCTCAGATTTTATCGCTTTCAGTAAAATTTAAATCTTTGAAACCAAATCGTCACCTGTCTAGCTTTGCTTGACCCTAAAATCAAGGTTGTTATTGTTTTGACCCCGGGTCGCCGGACTTATCTGAATAGTGGTCACACGACTATTGTGCTTACCGTAACCTTTGGACCACGTGGGTCGGGGTTAGAGGGCCACGCCCCTTTGGACTAACCACAGGGACATATAGCAGCCAGGTAGCTATTGTGCGATGCCATGCGGCTCCCTCTACCCCATTCCCCTCCAGATAACATCTAATGTCTTGAGCTGGGCCGCTGAACGGCAATCTAAGACTTATCTTGCCAGGTATCTCCGCGCAGACTGTTCCCAGCAATTGTTACTAGCAAGGTATATTGATTTTTTTTCAAGGTGTAATGGATTACGATTTTGAAATTGAATAAGGCTGGTTGATACCAGTATTTTCTAGGTAAAATAGAAATCGTTGAAATATGGATAATTGAAACTGTGTTTCGGCATGAGTAATGGATTATATGGGAAATTAATTAAATTATGGTTTTGGTAAAAAGAAAATAAGGAAGGATTTATGGTTTTGATTAAATATTGACAGACATATTGGAAATGAAAGAAATCAGATCCGGTTGTATTTTATCTTAATCCATCTAAATAAGGTACCTGTTTGTTAACTTCAGCAATTCAACATGGACCATCGACAACTGTTACTTTGCCCTGTTAGTTTGTAAATCCTTTTTTCGAGACATATTCTGCTGTGTTTTAGCGGCCTATTTCTAAAAGATTTCCAAACGAAAATTGTTTCAAGTTTGTTTTGTTCACAAGCCCTGTCTTGAAGAATTAATTTGCAAATACTTTTATTAGTTTGACAATACCACGTGTTATATTTGAACACGTTTCCGTTGTGAGTGTTGTTGGCAGGCAACGTTGTAGAGCGCGTGTTGTCTATTGTTCTCTATTAGATTTGAAATAGATTTATTGTCTCTATAAAAATGAATAAAAATAAAACGAAATATAAAAAGTCATCTTACACCCGTGCGTTTCCTGACACGTGGCTAAAACCATTCACACAACACAAAAACATATTTGACAAATAGGATCGAAAACCTGAAACGTCTTATACATGATAAATTTCCAAATAAAATATAACATTTCAATCCACAAGAATGAATTATTATCAAGTCTCCAAGAAAATAGTTAAAATCGGAAGGAGGCCGATCTCCCAGGCAAAAAACACTGTCAGTGTGGAACTAACTAATGTATTTTTTCAATAAAACAAACAATAAAAGGCCACCAGTGGTCGGTAACCCACGTCATTAGCGGTGTCAACAGGGTTAAGAGTGGATCTGAACGGAGTAAATCTTTACTAGCCTTATGAAATAGCAAACCCTCTGCCCAGACTTTAAACATGGGGGTGTGTAACTTAATGCGGAAGTAATTCCTCAATTGACACGAGGGCCCGTTTACATCCATCACAGGTCAGCTCCACGCAGCGAAGCTTTCTCTCCCTGTGTAACATGTGTAAGGAGGCGAGATTACAGTGCTGGCTAAAATTGCAACAAAAGTGGTTGTTAGCCTATTGACCTAGGCGATACCCTACCCCCTTAACTCCTTATACTACACCCTACCACTCCCTATTCTACCCCTTACCCCTAAGTCTTCAGCTCCCATAGTCCACCCTCCACCCCTTCAACCAATAGTATTACCTGAAGAAAACCCGTAACTCTGGATCACATCTGCAAGTTGGGATTCGAACTCTGAAAAGACGTAAAACCACAGGATTACTTCATCTTACCGGCTAGAGCGCAGTTCTTTGATATTGTACACTATGTCTGTGTAAGTGAACCTGTTGTAGATACGGATGTTGGCTCAAGTGCTCCCAGCCCCCGTGGTACCATTGAGAAGGAAATTACTGACTTATAAAACCAAGATTTCTGTAAAGAATGTCCTTTTCAAAATAGTAATCCGAAATCGTTTAGAGTTTCAACGCTGGTCACTTCAAAACAACACGTGTTTATCTTAATTAGGTCCGAATAATACCATGGAGTAGTTAATATGTGTACATTATGGTTAATTCTATGCATGGTCTCTGTGAATGCGAAATGTGTTTCTTTGACTGTAATTATTGGAGTTAAACACAGAGAGCCCTGCTCCTCGAGAAATTAGATGCACTAGCGACTGGTCAACTTCTGAGGAGATTCAATTCACTAGAACCTTATGACATATGGCTTAATTATTTTGATCGGGAACCTAGGAAAGCTACAATTCAACAATACACAAATCTAGAAGGATAGTGATAATTTAGGTGATTTCTGACATTTTTAATCTCAATCATTACAATCCGTTTAATCAGTTAAATTCATAACAAGGTTACATACATACAGTTCGCAAATACAAACAGTCTTGAAATCAGTCATTTATACCATCAGATTAGAACATGAAAAAACAGTTGGCAAATACAGTAAGCAATATATTTACGAAACGATATTGACATATTGTGGATAGATGACATATTTCTGACATTTTATTTTTTGGTCTTTGAAGGGCATTTAGAATTGGTATACATAAGAACAGGAAGATTTTCTGGATAACAACTTCTTTAATGTGAAAATACACGACGTTTCGGAGTACATAGTCACTCCTTCATCAGGTGGGATGTACGGAAATAACAAAATATGGTACATTTATATAGCAAACAAAACAATAGTGAGGAAAGTCAATCAGGGATATTAACATGCATGAGAATGGTATACAATGGGGATTTTTGATACAAACATGATGGGGTGAAGCATGAGAATGGTATACAATGAGGATTTGCAATACAAACATGATCATGTGGGGGAGTAAGTAGATAAACAATGGCCTGTAGGCTTTATTGAAGATGTAAATAAACACACATGATGAAACGAGGGAGGCCAATTGGCTTTATTGAAATTGTTAAACGAATAATAATTTCAGTTGATTGGAAGAGAGGCCAATTGTTGATTTGGGTGGCTTTGAAGTTGTTGCATGGTGATTTGAGCTGATAGGTGTTGATTGGTTGGGACTCCTCACTATTGCTTTGTTTGCTATATAAATGTACCATCTTTTGTTATTTCCTTACATTCCACCTGATGAAGGAGTAAGCATATACTCCGAAACGTCGTGTATTTTCACATTAAAGAAGTTTTTATCCAGAAAACTTCCTGTCCTTATTTTATTTTTAGTTCTTTAGACACTTCATTGTTTTTATATTGATTTAGTAAAATCATCTGTAATATTCAACTGCTCAATGTTGTAAAGTTATGATAGTAATTAAACAAAGACATTTGAAAAAACTGTTCTTGAGAATATTTAAAATGTCAAAATGTTTTATACTTGAAATAAATCCAGGGATAATTCTTCCTAAAAACAGACAAAAAGTTCTCTTGTCAAATATGAGTTGATTATTTACATCTTGTAAAATATGAGTTTATTATTTACATCTCAAATATGAGTTGACTGTTTACATCTTGTAAAATATGAGTTTATTATTTACATCTCAAATATGAGTTGACTATTTACATCTTGTAAAATATGAGTTTATTATTTACATCTCAAATATGAGTTGACTATTTACATCTTGTAAAATATGAGTTTATTATTTACATCTCAAATATGAGTTGACTGTTTATATCTTGTAAAATATGAGTTTATTATTTACATCTCAAATATGAGTTGACTATTTACATCTTGTAAAATATGAGTTTATTATTTACATCTCAAATATGAGTTGACTATTTACATCTTGTAAAATATGAGTTTATTATTTACATCTCAAATATGAGTTGACTATTTACATCTTGTAAAATATGAGTTTATTATTTACATCTCAAATATGAGTTGACTATTTACATCTTGTAAAATATGAGTTTATTATTTACATCTCAAATATGAGTTGACCATTTACATCTTGTAAAATATGAGTTTATTATTTACATCTCAAATATGAGTTGACTATTTACATCTTGTAAAATATTAGTTTATTATTTACATCTCAAATATGAGTTGACTATTTACATCTTGTAAAATATGAGTTTATTATTTACATCTCAAATATGAGTTGACTATTTACATCTTGTAAAATATGAGTTTATTATTTACATCTCAAATATGAGTTGACTATTTAGATCTTGTATTTACATCTCAAATATGAGTTGACTATTTAGATCTTGTAAAATATGAGTTTATTATTTACATCTCAAATATGAGTTGACTATTTACATCTTGTAAAATATGAGTTTATTATTTACATCTCAAATATGAGTTGACTATTTACATCTTGTAAAATATGAGTTTATTATTTACATCTCAAATATGAGTTGATTATTTACATCTTGTAAAATATGAGTTTATTATTTACATCTCAAATATGAGTTGACTATTTACATCTTGTAAAATATGAGTTTATTATTTACATCTCAAATATGAGTTGAGTATTTACATCTTGTTAAATATGAGTTGCTGAATTATCTCTTTTCAAGTATCAGTTGATTACTAACCTCTTGTCAAACGTCAATTGATTTTACTTTTCTCAAGCCAAATAACACATGCTTACTTATGTTTTGTCAAATATAACTTCATTACTTATCTCCTGTCAAATATTACTTGATTACTTATGCTTTGTCAAATATCACTTCATTACCTATCTCCTGTCTAATATTACTTGATTACTTATGTTTTGTCAAATATCACTTACTAACCTCTTTTCAAATATCAATTGATTTTATTTTTCTCAAGCCAAATATCACTTGATTACTTATCTCTTGTCAAATATTACTTTGTCACATATCATTACTAACCTCATATCAACAAACACAAACAAATTCGTTTACGGTATATCTATATCATGCAAATAGTTATCCGCAAGTTGTCCATGTTCAGTATAAATGTCATTAAATGAGAGTCAACACAAACAACTACATGTATTTGGACAGACAGTACCTCCTTGATCAACATAATGAATCTTAAAGCTTTATAAATTCAAAACAAAAAGAAACAATGCATTGAACCGAACTTCAAAATACTTCAGATTTATCAAACATTAAGAAAATATATTTGTTCTTGTATAACATGCATGACACAAAGTATTGAACTAATCCGGAGATTTAACGATTCATAACTTCAGAAACTTAAAATACTGGAACTGTGGAATCCAATGAACTGACAGTGAATGAGTATCTGATATCATCATCATAGAATATTCATCTTATGGTAGATTATCTAAAAAGCAGAGAATGTTTTTTCTTATTTCTAAATATTAAGAGCAGATAAGTAGTACATAGTATTCGTCGTTTTAAGATCATAACTTCTTATTGAATATCTTGTAGTTCACCGATAATAGAAAATATTAAATGACAAGATAGTGGTCACTGATTTTAACCATAAACAACAATGAGTGTCCGTCACAATTTGGTGGCTCAACACTTGTAATAAAGAGGTGTTGGTACTTGGTAATGTCTTCTGACTTCCTGTCAGACATATCAATAGCTTCTGTAAATTGAGTGACAACCATCGTCATACTCTCATTAGATCATCATTTTGTGTAAAACCAACATAAGTCTACTAAACACTTAATAATGTTGAAACGGATAACTTTAAATATGCATCGAATCATAATGAATACTGATATCAGTCTTACAATACAGGGTTTCCTAATGACATGATCTTCGAAATTTCCAAACCGAAGTGACAACTCGGGCAGTTTCATGTGCAGTACACGTGCTTTGTCAAGGATCATCGACACGTCCATGTTTATTTACACAGTGAATACTAATGTTAACTATACAGGATACATACATGATACTTAACACTTCACAACAACCTTAAAACTAAACATCATGATAATAATACATAATAATACGATTCAGAAAACATTGTAGTACTTCTTCAGTGTCATGTCAAAAGAAAAAGTGTCATCCACAAAATGCATTAGGGTCGTTTTGATCCATTTGACTCAATGCCTTAAAAAGCTTGAAGTCATAGCCTATACACTTATCTACGTTGAATTACAGATTTGATCCTAATAGAAGTTTAAGTACCTCTTGAAACAGAAAACGCATTCCAACACTATACGATATATGAGAACAGATTACAATGCGCATCATCGTATTTATTTACACATATTTATTCAAAGGATTACATAAGCGTAGGAACCGGGGTTTCAAATCATTGGGTAAACTGTAGTAATATTCAAAGCTAAAAGGTTATCTGACGCTCAAAAAATACACCTTGGCGTCTCTATCTTGCTCACTTTTTACCTACGTGGGGAATTATATTTATTTATACTTTATTTAAAGGGACACCGCGTCGAGGATAACTATGCGATCAGATTTATCTAACTATGATTAACATGTCTGGTAACGAGTCACAGACCCCTAATTTCAGACAATTGAAGTAATTAGTAATACAAAAAATATTGCATGTAAACAGTTAAGCACGGCGTAGGTGGTTAGCAAACATGTTAATCAGCAAAGGGAGATAAAAGTGATCCATGTTTATCCTCGACGCGGTGTCCCTTTAAAAGAATTGCCATTCTGTTTCTGTCGTAGATTTTCTTGAACTGATTCAGGCAGACCAGTATCTCCTGAATGCTTCCAATTGAACTTCTTAGATTGTATCTGTTATCTCCTGAACGACGACGTTTAGTGTATCTTGCATTAGCCAATGGTCGATAGAAGAAAACCACATTGATGTATCGTCAGTGAACAAGCGTATAACACAATCTAGCTCATCTTCAATATCGTTTGAATATTTAGCATTTACTGTCAAATTATATACCCATGTGATTGTTATGGTTGTTGCACTCCACATACAAAATGCATACAACAAAATTGTACTCTGGGCCACGAGGCCTCCAATACCGAATACAGACTTTGACTTTGACTTTGACTTTGACTTTGAATATTCAATAAACAGAAAGGGGTCTAGAACTGAACCCTGGGGTACCCAAGCAGATAACAAGTGTTGATTCGATAACGAATCATTTGGATATGACCATTTAAGCTACAAAGAATCTAATTACGTAATCCCTCACCTATACCGTAATTTCTGTCAGAAGTTTTTGACACACCGCAAAACACCATACAGTAATATTCTATTCAATCTAAGGCGCAGCAAATAGTCCACGGGACATATGGTTTGTGTCTCCTAGGGAGATGTTGCCGCCAACATCATAATGCTTTTTACATGTTCATGTAATGGCTCACAATACTATGACGTCAAAAACCACACAAATCCGTGACGTCATTTTCACGATGACGTCACAATGCTATGACATCACCGTACTGCAAGTCGAATGGTAATGTTGTATTCAGAAATTTCTCATTGAAAGTAATGAAGATTTGAGATGATAAATATAATCTTCCCCCAAAGCAAGGCATAACTCTTGCCAGTATCCATAACTGGCTAATTTAAGTCTTTCGGATTTCCTAAAGGTTTCCGTGCTATGACATCAGAGCCCACTATGTATTTCAGGTGCAGTGCTCCACTATCTTAGCACGTGAAAGTGAGAGAAATACTGCAAGGCTTAAATCAGGAGACTGGCAAGAGTTATGCCTTGTGCAGGAAAGTTGCGTGTCGTCTGACATAACATATACCAACACTCATTGTTACAAAAGTGAGATATCATCGGCAAGCTTCGAATATTTGTAACTTTTATGAATATCATGTTGATATATTTGATATCAGAAGACACGTGGGTGAGATTCTTTATATATAGCTCTATTAAGTGTTGAGTTGTAGAATGACCTTGAAATCCAGATGGTTATTTCTATAAAAGTGATTGTCAAGAAAGGAATTTAATACATTTAATACTCCTTCAAATAATTATCCCAAACAACTGATCAAGGAAAGGGTTGGTAGTTATTAAAACTAGATTATCTCCTTTCTAATAAAGCATCACAGCGCTTCTTTCAGTATATCTATGAATTATAGAGCTGTGGTCAATTCAGTATCTGTTTTAAAATAATACAGTTCAAAGGAAATTCAAGAAGATATGTCACAAACATTAAGTGCCTCTGCTTCACCATGTAGCTGCATTAAACAGCGGTGTGCTGAATGTACTAGTGGTAGAGAATAAACTGAAGACGAGCCACGCCCTGGGCGTCCGTCCATCTGATGTCACCTAAGAGGGAAACATGAACACTGTGCTTAATATTGAGCCAGTGTTCATCACATAAGTAAACCATCACGTGAACATTTCTCTATTCCAAAGTGTTTTTCAACCTGAAAGACATTGCAAATAACTTCGTGAGAGAAAAATTCTGATGATGTACGTAACGTTTGCATGTAAGTTACAAATTGTGTATGGCGTATCTAAATTGACAATGACAATAAACACAACTGACTCTATATACTTTGTAGGAAGTGAAGATATGATAGTGCAAGTGGATGTTTGAGTATAATAACGCATACTGCGTAGACAACTATTGCAACGTTTACCCAAAGTACCTTTTGAGGATGAGTAAGTTTAAGAACGAAGCTGTACTGTATACAATATTAAAACAAGGTGACATCGTGTTTTTAAGTATCTGAATAACAATTAATATAATGAAGTATGATATTCATCTTCAAGACCGTCCGCACAAAATGGGCACATTGTGTTGTGCTCGAAATAGAGCGTCTATGTGATACTATTTTTAATTCGGAAGAAGAACATCGAACATCGATAACACTACCTTATTGTATTTTTTCGGGCCGAGTCCCTTGCGGGATTTGAACCCACAGTCTCAGAGTCAGACAACTATCGAAAGCACTGTCTGTGCCAACAGCTTACCACACGGCCACGATATTTCAGCTATGTTTATATTCGGTACCCGTTTGATAGATGTAAACTGACACAGCTCCCAAGCCTGAATGCATTAGAAATACATGACATTTAGATGGTGAACAAATAGTATAAGTATTGTATGCATACAGTATATACAAATATATACACAAGATGAATACCTTCATGCTCACAGGATATATACTTTCACACTTACAGGATATATACTTTCAAGCTCACAGGATAGAAACCCTAACACTTGCAGTATAGAAACCCTAACACTTGCAGGAGAGAAACCCTCTCACTCACAGGATAGAAACCCTCACACTCACAGGATAGAAACCCTAACACTTACAGGATAGATACTCTCACACTCACAGGATAGAAACCCTCACACTTACAGAATAGAAACTCTCACACTTACAGGATAGATACATTCACACTTACAGGATAGAAACTCTCACACTCACAGGATAGAAACCCTCACACTCACAGGATAGAAACTCTCACACTCACATGATAGAAACCCTAACACTTACAGGATAGATACTCTCACACTCACAGGATAGAAAACCTCACACTCACAGGATAGAAACTCTCACACTCACAGGATAGAAACTCTCACACTTACAGGATAGAAACTCTCACACTTACAGGATAGAAACTCTCACACTCACAGGATAGAAACTCTCACACTCACAGACTAGAAACCCTCACACTCACAGGATAGAAACTCTCACACTCACAGACTAGAAACCCTCACACTCACAGGATAGAAACCCTCACACTCACATGATAGAAACTCTCACACTCACAGACTAGAAACCCTCACACTTACAGGATAGAAACTCTCACACTCAGAGGATAGAAACTCTCACATTCACAGGATAGAAACCCTAACACTTACAGGATAGAGACTCTCACACTCACAGGATAGAAACCCTCACACTTACAGAATAGAAACTCTAACACTTACAGGATAGATACATTCACACTCACAGGATAGATACCCTCACATTCACATGATAGAAACTCTCACACTCACAGGATAGAAACTCTCACACTCACAGGATAGAAACTCTCACACTCACAGGATAGAAACTCTCACACTCACAGGATAGAAACCCTCAGACTCACAGGATAGAAACTCTCACACTCACATGATAGAAACCCTAACACTTACAGGATAGAAACTCTCACACTCACAGGATAGAAACTATCACACTCACAGGATAGATACCCTCACATTCACAGGATAGAAACTCTCACACTCACAGGATAGAAACTCTCACACTTACAGGATAGAAACTCTCACACTCACAGGATAGAAACTCTCACACTCACAGGATAGAAACCCTCAGACTCACAGGATAGAAACTCTCACACTTACAGGATAGAAACTCTCACACTCACATGATAGAAACCCTAACACTTACAGGATAGAAACTCTCACACTCACAGGATAGAAACTATCACACTCACAGGATAGAAACTCTCACACTCACAGGATAGAAACTCTCACACTTACAGGATAGAAACTCTCACACTTACAGGAAAGAAACCCTCAGACTCACAGGATAGAAACTCTCACTCACAGGATAGAAACTCTCACACTCACAGGATAGAAACTCTCACACTCACATGATAGAAACTCTCTCACTCACAGGATAGAAACTCTCACACTCACAGGATAGAAACTCTAACACTCACAGGATAGAAACCCTAACACTCACATGATATAAACTGTCGAAAGCACTGTCTGTGCCAACAGCTTACCACACGGCCACGATATTTCAGCTATGTCTACATGCAGTACCCGTTTGATAGATGTAAACTGACACAGCTCCCAAGCCTGAATGCATTAGAAATACATGACATTTAGATGGTGAACAAATAGTATAAGTATTGTATGCATACAGTATATACAAATATATACACAATATGAATACCTTCATGCTCACATGATATATACTTTCATACTTACAGGATATATACTTTCACGCTCACAGGATAGAAACCCTAACACATGCAGGATAGAAACCCTAACACTTGCAGGATAGAAACCCTAACACTTGCAGGATAGAAACCCTTCCACTCACAGGATAGAAACTCTCACACTCAAAGGATAGAAACTCTCACACTAACAGGTTAGAAACTCTCACACTCACATGATAGAAACTCTCTCACTCACAGGATAGAAACTCTCACACTCACAGGATAGAAACTCTCACGAAGTGTGCACAAAATCTAGTTGATAGGGCCAGCAAGGCACTCATTTCTCTGAAAGTATTGTTTAATAAATATCCTAATATTCCCGCTACTTTAATGTTTAGATTATTTGATAGTAAGATTAAACCTGTGTTATTATATGGCTCTGAAATTTGGGGATTTGAGGAAAGGAAAGCTATTGAAATATTTCACACTAATTTTTGTAAATATGTACTTGGCGTTGGGAAACATGTTTCTAGTAATGGTATTTTAGCAGAATGAGGTAGATCAAACTTTTATGTGGATTATCATGTAAGGTGTATCAGTTATTGGTGTAAATTGTTAAGGATGCCAGAAGATCGTTATCCTAAACAATCTTATTTACTCATGAGGAAACTAGATTCAGTTGGTAGGGTTACATGGGCAACATCGGTTAAATATCTTTTGTGTTCCTTTGGTTTTGGATTTGTATGGTTTAGTCAGGATGTTGGTGATACTTCTTATTTTTTATCCCTTTTTAAGAACAGAATTTTAGATTGTAATAAACAATGTATTATTGGTAAAATAAATGAATCTCTTCATCTTAGATATTTCAAAGAAGTAAAATCAATGTTAGATGTTGAACATTATGTAGCTTCTATACATTATAAAGCAATTAGAAGAAATATTTGTTTATTAAGATTACATGCACTTCCATTGAAATGTAACATTCGAGGTATTAATGTTAATAAGATTTGAATAATGTGTGACTGTGGTGTGATTGAAAATGAAATTCACTTTATGTTTGAATGTACTGCATATGCCTTTATTAGAGAAAAATATTTTCCTTCTTGTAAACAGGACAACATGTTAAAAGTATATCTTAATTTGATTAGCAGTAATTGTAACACTACACTTTTTAATTGTTCCAAATATATAACGGAAGCTCATGCTTTTAGGAACCGTGCCACTACTTCCATAATAATTTAACTACTGTTTTCTATGTATAATATAAGTTTCTACTCTTATATATTTGTAAATTGTATTGTTATTGTACATGGGCCAATAGCCTACAAAACCGAAATAAACAATTGACTTGAATTGAACTCTCACACTCACATGATAGAAACTCTCACACTTACAGGATAGAAACTCTAACACTCACAGGATAGAAACTCTCACACTCACATGATAGCAACTCTCACACTCACAGGATAGAAACTCTCAAAGTTTTTTTTCTTCTAACAATCTGAATAAAAGAGTCGTATTCTGCCATCGTGATAGCAATTTTGTTCATCCTAAGAATTAAATTAGAATTATAATCCTTGATGTCATTGTCCTATAGTATCTGTATATATGTATTATATACGTTGTATATATATTGTCTAACATGCGTTGATTGTGTATGTACATGACAAAAATAAAATAATTTTTTTTTAAAAAGTGTTTATACAAGTGTAAAAGTAATGCTGATCGAATAATTAAAAAGAGACGATAAACAGTGCAAAATAAGAAGTGAATAGTTGAAAATAAAGAGTGATACATTTGATTTGTAAACATAAAAAGTACCTACTTGGAAAAAAAGAATTTGTTTTTCAACCAAAATTAAACCATTGAATGGTTGAAAAGTAAGTGATAATTTTCAAAATCTCTTTCAAAAGTAGATTGGTTTCTCTATCTTCGTAAATGAGACAGCGACTCGATGAAATGTAGACATCAACTGTGTACGGCGTCCCCGGTGTCATCTTGCTCCTCACTGAAATTCAAAACAATCCGAGACTGCAGAAGCGACAAGTCAATTATTCTGCAGTGTTGTTTATGGCACGCAATAATCCAACGGCCCCTGTTTATGACGTCCGCAGTTCACAGTTCTCCAGATATTTTAAAACGAACACATTGTATTTGAAATTCAAAATAAAGACTTTTACGATCAAAGTTTTTAAATTACGTCCCAATGGGTAGCCAGCTGATCACGCAATTACAGAAACTCGGTATAGGGAAGGTAATATGACACACGGTGATCATTTCCAGAGTATTCCAAGAATACCATCTGCTTTCAATAAACTAACCATCACATACAAAGGCTATGGTGTCCTAGATCAGCTATATATCTGTAGATGTGACACTAAAGACGTTGTTTAACGTGTCCTCTATTCAACTGCCATTGCCCTTCAGTTAACTTAAGGTCCACTTTGCATCTATGGTTGGCATCCAATATCCTGCCGTGTCTTCAACGTGATGGAGGTATTCGCACCTTAACAAACCCATCTTTCTTCAATCTTGGAAACGTTACATAAATGAATTTAAATATTGATAGACAAACGACAAGTACAGGCTATATTATGTCGACTGAGGGATTCTGAAATTACATGTAGTTGTAATGGAACTTGTATAGTATTTTTGTTGACAAATGTTATTGTTATAAATAGATGTGTCAGGAAGTCATATGTGATTCTTTGAAAAAGTTTCCTGATATGCCTGCTTGAACAAATAACGTTTTGAAATATACAAACAAAAGACGAAATAGTAAAACACCCTTCTCTCTTCGGAATTTCAAGTTAAATATGAGTGTTCATGGTTCTGTAAAGCCATTGGAATCGTTTTTGTAATTCCAAATAATAAAATGTGTTCTCATTAAAATGGCCACCATGCAAAATTTGCAAAAACGTGCTGCAGCCCCCCTAAAACATGTATGCGGTATATATGTACCTCTTATGCTGCAGTTTGCAGCCTGAGTGACAATAAAGTTCAGTTTAGTTCAGAAAAACGTGTGGTAACCAACATGAAACATCAGTAAACACGCATCTTGGTTACCTTATTCAAAGATCAATGGTTCTGTACAACCTAGGTCAATAATAGCAATATTATGATAAGTTCATTTGCTTTCCCTTTATAAAATCTTTATTATTTGTCCACACAATTATATTAATGAGCATTGACTATCCTTGATTAATTGCTTTAAAACATTGGCCAATTCCCGTCTATGAGTTCGGTCAACCATCGTTTTGCAATGCATTCAAAGGAATCAGAAAGGCAGAGGCGATTGGTAACAATAAGGACAAGCCCTGTTGGTTCTCAACATTTATCAATAACTTTGTTTTCTTTTTCGATTTTACCCTTGAATGAAATTAATGAAGACATAATGCACAATTTAAAGGCTTTACATCAAGAGACTATCAAATGAAATGTAAATAACTACAATAGAATGCTCATTGTGTCTGAGCTAATGTCTGCCTTACATGATCAAACCCTTCTAATAGGTATCGATCTCGCTCTAATTGTATCGATATGCCTCAAATCATATATGTTCGATCGATTTCTCACACCCTGCAAGACACGCTTCCAACTAATTAGGTATTTCCTTGGTGTAATTCGGTACCCTGGTCCGACTAAACAAATGCTGTAAAAGATCAAACCCGATTCAATGATTGAGTTTAAAGTGAGCCCGGTATGAGGCGGGTCATGGCTGAGTTAGTACATTGGAGTTGAGTTCTCCCCTCGTCCAGTCTCCCAGTCGACGCGCGGTGAGAGTACCTCCAGACAATCAACTAATAACACACGGGTTTTACCTTCGAATGTTATAGATTTTATTCTTTCATAAACAACGCCCATTTCTTGGCCAAATGAGGTACCCAGACCATGACGTAATGTTGAAAAAGTCTGTTCAAGCACTACACGACTTGGGCAATATGCGCTAATCTACGAGTGTGACACTAGGTTGGTGATGTTACAATCGCTGGGTTTTGCTTCTGACATGTGACATATAATCTTCAATTATTTAAGTTATCGATAACACTTGAACCGAAAATTGCGATCCTCGCATCCCTTCCAAGAGATCGTACATGCTTTTTTCTCATCCTGTTTTTGTAGAAAAATGTAGCATTACAATTACTTACGTAAGCTTGTACGTTTGGTGAGAACCTTTAGAATACTCATGGAAACACATGTGAATGCTAATTGTACAACATTCTTGAGATAGTCTAGGTGATAGATAATGCAACGATTGTATGGATGATCAACTCTGTTTCTTACAAGGTCTTATTTATACTTAAAAAGAACTATTCAAAATGAAACTTGTAGACAACTTAACTTGATGTTTCTTTAATGAGTTGAATGAGAATATCTATCATGTTTATTGGGAATGTAGAGAAATACAAACCTTTTGGAACAATATTGAACTGGTTTAATCATCCAATGGATTTCAGAATCAAAATAACAAAATACCTCGTTTAGTCTGGAACAATTGACATTGATAGACTACTGAATCATATAAAAATATCTGCCAAAAATATATTCATATATGTGGTATTAGACAACAAGTTCCAAAACTAGAAGGGTATATTTGGTTGTTTTGAAGGAAATTTTCAATGTAGAAAACAATAAACTTCATAACCATGATAACAAATGGTCTTCTAAGACTATATTCCCAATCCACTAATATATTAAACCCAATGTGAATACCTATTTCCGAAGGAGATTGACAACATCTACTGATGTATGAACTTATGTATGAACATGTACTCTTGGAATAATAAATAAATAAAAAATATATATATAAAAAAACAACTCTGTTTCACAATGGCGACTTTTCCGTAAAAAAACTTTTATCGTTAATGAAAACGATATAAGATAATGTGAAAGATTATCCACAAAAGCCTTGTCTTCTAAACTAAATCGTTATCTACTGTTTCTCAGAAGTTTATAACAATGAAACAGTAACATTTAATTGGAAACGACCGAGGACCTTGAATAAAAATTTATTATTTTAGCATCAAATGATTTTAAAATGTTACATTTCGAATGGCACCCAATTTTAGTATCAAATGAAAGGTATATTAAACTGTGACAGCAATTGCTTTTCAGTTAAAATAGAAACCAGAATGTACAATATGTATATCAATATTCAATTGATATGGACTTAAATAGGCAATTAGCCATTTTGTTTGAGTCAATGTATCTCTAGCGCTTTGGTTTAAGCGCTGTCCGAGAGATATTGATAATAACACGGTATGGTGTTTGACATCAGTATGGGAGATTAGACAGTAAACGAGCATAGAATTCTGACATCTGAATCCGAACAAACTCCAAATGAAATTGAGTGTCATGAATTAAGTGTAGGTCGATATATTCATAACATCACCAAACGTAATTCCGTAAATAATGACCCTGAATACAGCTGCTCCCGCAGATTAAGATGTCTGATTCTGGCAATGTTTAAATTAAATTGCGCGCCAACGACGGTTATGAATTGACGGGCGGAGAACGACGGTCCGAGATTAATAAAATGTGACAATTAATCCCCAGGCTTAGAGACACGAAGTAAGGGACAGGGAAGGTACGTATTGTTGAAAGAAATCGCCCAAAAATATCAGTAATAAATGAAAGTCGCTATTATTGCCAGGGTCCTCATTGTTGTCACTGATGAATCAATGTCGAAGTTTCTTTCAGTTTTAGCCCGCTGTATCAGTTTTCCACACAAAGAAATGGGGGACACGTCTTAAAGCAGTGCCCTTGTACGGACAGAGGACACCCCTCCCTATTGTGGGTGCGGGGCAGGACCACCCCTCTGTCCCCGGGGGATAGGCGGGGTGAGTCCCTAATGGATCGGAAGGTTCATATAGCCAGCACCTCCACGGTTATTGTTGCGTATCCTTGCCTCTTCCCTCCATTACGGGATTAGCGGATCCCTGTCAGTCTTCTCGTGTAACGTATATGACACCGTCTTGACATCTTCATTCTCACCCCCGTGTCTGTTGTAGAACAGGATATATATATATAAATCGTGTCATTATATATTGTAAACGTACATACTATTGTAAGGGGAGATAACCTGACAGACCTGACACCCAGCTCCTCGCATACAATTCAGCGTGGCACGAGTTTCTAATGATATTATAACATTATTGACTATGAATCGTACAGCGACCAACGTCCCATTATTGACACCTTGACCTAGTAATGATAGGTTTCCTCGGGGTTCAAATAAATATTTTTGGAGAGAGAAATTTAGGGAGGGGTACGGGCGCGCGTCTTATGAGGGAAAATAATGCCTTAGAAGAGATTTAACGATTTCATATCGTTACCAAATTTTAATTACACAGTAACTCAGTGCAGATGGTTGGGAGAGTCAAGATAAATGGAAGAATATTAGTCAATAATTACACGGTGGTCGCCATGCTGAAGTGGTCATAAACAGGTCCTCTTATGCCTAGTAATGACAGCGGGCTTGATAATAACACGTACAGGACTGAGAGATTCCTTCTTAGTCTCAGGGGTGCCGCAACACCTGTAAGAGGGTAAGCACTGGTACAGGCGGGGGTAGGGGACTCCAGCGCTTCACCCCTGATCCCCCGCCAGCAGGGGGTGACGATAATGGTCATCGACTTAATATAATAATTATACGTGCAAATATGATTGGTGGCGCCCGTTGAATGAAAGCGACTCGACTAATTTGTGTTTTCTGTCAAAGAGGCTTGTATGATCGTTCCTTCTGACGTCTCTCTTGGTTTAATGCGACTTTGTATCGCTGCTGTGATAAACTAGTTATTATTTAATTACCTTCATATTCAATAATCTTTAGAGTTGCACAATTTTCAAAAATTGATTTCTTTCAAGCTTTAATAAGAACGTTATGCTTGGGTGCTCCACAGTTTGCTTGAACCTAGCGGCCTCGTGTACGCGTAGTGTTGACCTGTAATTAAAAACTTTACTTTTGAAGATTTTATTCTTTAACCTTTTGGTTAAAAAAAATGCATGTGGGTTTATGTAATGTAGTGAAGGGTGGATAATCTATGACTTAGTTAGCTGTTGATATAATGTGTCTTCTTACAGGCTGTTTCATCTCAAGACATGCACTTAGAAGTGTTCGCTGCGCTGGAGGTTTGAGAGAAATAAATAAACAGTTTCCTCGTGGTTCTGAAGAGCTGGCGGTGTGCACTTCTGGAAATGTAGATGTATTTGAGCAGTGTGAAGTAGAATAGGGGTATGGGCAGGCTCGAACTCGGCATCTGCTGGGATAAGAGATCACCAGACGACAATTTCCACCGTATCCACGCCATGAGTCTTCGGAAAATCGCTCGGGGAAGAATGGACGTGAAGAGTCGACATGTTGCAAATCGTTTATTCAGGTGTCTGGCGAGATTGCATCTCGTCATGACAAAGGGAGGTTTCTTAATTTTTATGACACATTAGGTAATCAGTTTTGTCCCAAATATCTAATGGTGGTTATGCACGTGTTTGGTACAACGTCCGCGGTATAATTGCTTTATTTGCACGTGTAATTCGGCCCAAGAAGCACCAGGAGCGTTGCCTTCAATGTGCAGGTGTAGCGACAAAGTCCCAGGTCGATTGCTTCTCTGGGCAAGGCATTTCAGAGGCGGAAAAAACAAAACATCTAACTTTTCTTCAGTTCATAAAACATCCACGAGCAAAGCCACACAGCACAATGAGGAGCAAATTTCAATTTCTTCAATAAGTTGATCCAGGGAATGGCATGGGCTGGCGGCCTAACGAAAGGCTAATTTGCTTAATGCCTTGACGGAAACGTGATCATGAATACATACGATGGGAATTCAAAGACTCGGGCTGACAAAGTCGCAATGGAAACCGTTATGATGTCTTGATTACATACATGTTGGCCCCGAGCGGCTTGAGGCCGGCTCGTGTCAGTCGGAGTGAAGTCCTCACTGTGTAATTTGGATCTAAACGTTGTTTTACTTCAGTCTGTGTAGACATATGGTATGGATGGGGTGGAGGCTGGAAAGTGGCCCCGATCTGCCCAGGAGCAGGGGCTATCCCTGTAAATTAGCCAGGGGATGCGGGCAGATCAGGCGCCCCAGGTATTTCAAGGGTCCAGGTGGCAGCAGCTGCCTCACACCAGACCATAGGCAGATGAAGTCCTATCTTCGCACTTCGGGGCTGGTGCTATCACAGTTTGGAAAGCGATCTTAAGAGTTAGGCCGGTGGCAAGTTTTCGGCGGTGTCTGCAAGCGGGACACCCCTACCCTAGCCTACCCCCCTTCATCGCCCGCTTCTCGACCCGTCTAACGGTTTCACCCCTTTGTTTAGACAAGTTTTCATCTGCCTCTCAAGTAGCAATAAATCATCTGTTAAGATTGAATATAGCATCTATTCTGTGTGCTCGACTCCAAATCTCAACTTGTGGCTTTGTGCGTGTCGTCACCTGCTTCTTTTTCCTGCCCACCGACGTCGGGCGCAGCGTGTACCTCAAACAATGAACCCGATACATGCTTCTTTTGCTTTGATTTTGCCTTTTATTCGGTAATAATTATCCAAGATAATAATGGGATTACACGCGATATTTTTCTCCATTTTTTCTGCGTCAACAAAGCGGGTTTTGGGAGCCCATTTTACACGCTTCTGTCCGTCAGCTTAGGGCTGTTGCTGCACTGCCGTGGAGACAGCTGCATCCTATAATGTCATAGGGGCACTTCTCTAATTTCTTCGGGAAAGGAATATTCAAGAAAAAACCTCTTAGGCACATAAAACTATAAATATTAATCAAACAGTTCCCATACTGTAATCGAGGCACAAAAAGCAGTTCCCCAGGTGAAGAGTGGAAGATGTAAATTACGATCAGCGGTGGACATACGCCTCAAAAATAGGCACAAATAGCTCTCAAGTCTTCTCTTTTGTTGCTTACATCCCGTTTGTATAATTACATTTAAAATTCATCCATTTTTCGCAACTTGAATGCATGTGCGAAACTTCTACAAAGTTTCAAAACTTTTTTGACCCCGCCCACTGAAGGTAGAGGTATGAGAGTTACCCACCCATTCCCGCATTGTTTGTCTATTGTTGTCGCTAGATGGCGCTGGAAAGCAGCCAACAATAGCACAGCGCGTCCATTTTGAATGTGGTTTCTCGTCGAAACTTGAGCATTTTAGTCCTGAAATGAGCCTTTTAATGATATTTCGTCCCCAATTACTATCTAAATAAATGGAAATTATCATTTTAAATTGATTCGAAGGTTGAAAGAAAATAAACAAACGTCTTTGCCATCCGCTTGCGAAAAATAAAGGCGATCGGAGCCGTCAAACCAAAGCTAACGGGATCGCCGCTTAGAAGGGAAGCACATCATGAGCACTCTTTAAAAGTTCCACACTAGCCATTTTGACAGGAATAAGATTAAATTCAAAATGCAAAAATATCATATGAAGCTTTTAAATACAGTGGTTCTTTTGTGTGCAAAATGAACTGAAGACCACCTGCCTCTACAAAAATTAAACTGGCGAAGCGGCAGTATAACTTGCTTGCCCCACGCTCCCTCAAAGTACGTTTGTTTACTGTTGACAACGAGCACATGTTCCTTCGCGCCAAATGACGTAGAATCTCACGTGAGGTCAGAGGTTAGATGTTAGCTTGTCGTCTGCTGGCGAAGTGACATTTGCGAGGTCAAAATGGACCTCATCTAAGTCAGGTAACATTATGATTTTTTACAAACTTTCAAAGTTAACGTTATTAACATAACTCCATAAGATTGCTCAACATCATGACTGTGTAACATAGTCCAAAAGCTCGATAACTGGAAGCCAAGACATGTGCCGGGGTGGTTTGTTATGGTTTTTTATGGGTGACACGTGAGCTGAAGTGCCTGTGGGGGATAACCTATTAGGAAACTTCAAGAAGTCGCATTTCCGTATTTATTGCCTTAATTCATTATCGATTTTTTTCCCGTGTTTTTTTTCTTCCAGAAATTGAAAATTATGTAATTAGTGTGTCATCCAAAATGGCCATTATGCATTGTATGCTCAGTACGTAACAGTTCACAGGCTGTTGTTGTTGTTGAACATATCGAACTGTTTTTGAGAGACATTATCATTATTAAATTATGATAAAATAGAAAAATGCATCTTATACGATATTGAATATGTGTAAGTAAATTAATTACTTATTGTAATACATAATACAAAAAATGCATTAATCAGTAATCACAAATATTATCAAACAAATGACTATACTGGCAGATGTTTGGTTTATTTAATGGATGCAATAAATCAGAATTAAAGTGAATTTATTTAAGGCTTTTAAGTTTCATAATCTAAATCGAATGTAAAATGTAGACACAAGGACTAAAATATAATTAATAAGTCTAGGTCCACATTTTAAAACATGAGTGTTCAGAGAAAATTTTGGTGACATTGTATCTATTTTTTAAATCAAAAACTAAGAGTGTCAAAAGTACATAAAGTAATTTTAATCTTGAGAATAAACTAACATTCTTATGGGTTGTTCAGTAAGCAATAAATAGACCTTGAGTTTTCATAAAATCTGTTTATGTGCCTTTTTGATGATAAACAGGCCATTTATTTCCAGTAAGAGCAAGTTTTTCTTTGAATCACAATAGTTTAGTATTTATATTTAGGTATGTTGACAGCTTTGGAATATGTATAAGCTTAGTAACTATACTGAAAGGATGTTTAGTTTTATGGACAGAAATTATTACACATTTATGATTAAGAGAGAGAGAGAGAGAGAGAGAGCTTTACAATATTTGAAAGGGTCCACAGGCTCATTTTACATAGATAATGTTATTTATCTTTCCTTACAGTAAAATACTTGTTTTTGATTGGCTGACAGTCGATAAATTAGTTCTTATGTACAGTACATGCCAGTTTAACAGTGTGCACATTATTTCATTTTTCTGCTGTGATAGTAACAGCTCTGAGTCAACATACAATAAAGAGCACTTCATCACATCATGAGAATATGGCAGTGTAATATTTTTGTATAAAAAGTCAATGGTTGCAAGAAACTTGTTTCTTTTTTCATGGCAAAAACTAGGTATTTTGCAATAGATTTTATGACAGAGATATTCTTTGATGAAAACAATTGGGACAATTTTACTTCCGAAGGATATGAGGAACAATATTGTTTCTCGGTTGCTTATGAAAGGGACATTCCAGTCAAAAGTGATACTCATAATCTGTAAAAGGTATGATATGAAATCAAAATGCCATCTTCCCTTTTAAGACCTAGATATCTACCATAATCATCCATTATGATATGAGCAATGAAATCTTCTTAGGAAAATGCAACACTGACTTTAAATTTAATGATAGGGTTGTAATTAAGCTTATCAAAGTACTGGCCTTTCAGACTGTAACAAGGTTATATTTGGGAAAACACTAACTTCAAAACTTCAAAAGTAAAAATTCTTGTACTTTTTCAGGCTGAGTCCCATGCAGTATTCGAACCCAAACCCTCAGAGTAAGGCAACTAAACTTAAGCGGCGTTTACTCTTGCACGATTTTAGAATCTGCATTGGCACGCATTAATTCGTGGCAATGCGTATCTTCATCGCAAACTGGCGTGAATAATTCGTTAACTGTTTGTTAGTGTATACCTTTGCGTAAAGAAATGAAAGAAACCATGTCATGATGTTCATTTTGTGAAAGTAAAGGATGAACTGATTTAAGATGGGGGACTACCTTTATATTCACCTCCAATGCGGGCAGTACCGTACACCAAGCGTGACTAAAAAACTTGACGTGCCTGTGCGTGATTTGGTCGTGCCTGTGCATGCTTTTGCGCATACTCCGTACCAAAACGCAACTTCATCGGACCAGAGTCGCAACATATGCGTGCACAGAACGGAACATAGTCGTGGTTATGTGCGAATTATGCATGCAATATGGAGTCAATTCGTGGCACTTTGTGTGCAATTTTGCGCGTCAAATGCGCAACATATATGTGAGGTGTGAACGAATAATGCATTGTTATGTAAACAAATTACATCAACAATGCTTCACGCATTGGCATGCACTGAGGTCTTGAAATGCGGACAGAAAATGTGTGCAAGTGTAAAAGCACCTTTAGCCTTTTACACTACTAGTCAAGACATTTTACAAGCCCTATAACTTTTTCACTGTCATGGGCTACCAGATTCCTGAGTGATAAATTATCAATAAAATCATATCAATCTACATCTATTTGTATCCTACGATAGAAAAAATATAATACCAGATGACCACAACTGATTATCCATATCAGTGCATCTTTGCTTAAATAATGACATGAATACAGAAACATGTCCCAACACTTTCTTTAGCTAACTCACAAAATGGATTTCTCCTTTAAGGACACGGTCATCTGTCTGTAAACTTTTCACTTTTTAGCTCATCATCTTTTTCTCCATAACGAAAAGACCTAGAAGGCTGAAATGTTGTGTGTAGACTCTTTAGCCAATAGAAATTCTAAATTGTAGATTTGGTGACCCTGTGGCCTCAATTTAGGGACTCAAGAGGCCATGACCTAAAATCCTATTTTCATCTTCTTCTCCAGAACAAAAAGACCTAGAAGGCTGTAAATATTTTGTGCAGACTTTCGCCAATGGAGATTCTAAACAGTGATTCAGATTGCTACAGGCCATAGGCCATTGGCCTATACCTTTTCAAATGACCTACTTCCTTCTCTTGGACATTGAGGCTGATCAATAATTTTAATGTTATTTCTACATACTAGCCCAGTGAATCCTTAATATTTATCTTTACCTTCAATTTCAAAGTTGACAAAACCTTGGATACAAGTTTCAGCATGAAATATCATTAATAATTTTATTTGAATAATTTCATTAGATTTAAGTATTTGAGGAGCTTCAGGCCAATGGCTCAGGACTCAGGACATTTGTCTTATTCACATTTCTAGGCTTCAAAATCACTGCTAAATTATTGTAGATGTGGTTAACCTTCGGCCCAAAATAAGGGCCTCACAGACCATGACCTGAAATCCTATTTTCATAATCTTCTCCAGAACAAAAAGACCTGTATAAGGCTGTAATATTGTGTGCAGACACTTTAGGACTTTAAGGACACTCACAGGCCATGACCTAAACCACCTTTCCCTTGCCCCTCATGTAGATCAATGATAGTGATTGCTTCTGTAACTTGAGCCAGGCACCAGATGCACTTAACACTGGTAACATGATATGGAAGAACTGCATATTACATAATGATCAGGTACAGGTGGTCAGTCAGCCTCAGTGTGAGAGCTCTTTAGTCATTGACACGCTCCCTCTCTAGACTCCCGCCCCTCTTCCTTTCCCTCTTTCCCTACCCATTTCCCCCTGTCTCTCTCTTTCTCATCTCTTCATCATTTTATATATTGGAAAAATTCTACACCATTTGAATTGGGAGAGTTACCTTCTCTTCAAGATTTTTCAGGAATCGTTATAGTTTGACAGCCAAATTCCTCAAAATGTACTTTCAAGTCATGTGTTTTAATGCACTGACCCTTAACAATTTTGTTGATCACGTTTTTTTTTCAAGTTCATATGAAGACTGAGATTGTACTTTATCTCTTAGAGAACAATCTGTTTTAGAAGCCAGTAACCAAAGAAAATGCTCGATAGGATAAGACAGAAATGGTCAAGGGAGATCGGTGACGGAAGGCTAACACAATGACCTTGCATGCTTTGTAACGAAGTGATATGAATTGTCATTGGCTCGCAGGTCCAAACTGCATGGCAGTTTGATTGGCTCACGCTGACCAAGGGCAAGTAATTTTAGTACAGATTTCTCTGATGGAGTTTCCCAGGGGTGATATAGTGGCGAGTAACGGAGTAAATATACAACCCGGGGTATTATAAACCGAGTATGATTTACCATGGGTGCAGCTAATTTGTATGTCGCTGTTCAAATCTTTTATATATTTTCTAATAGAAAATTTCTATATATAATTTTGCAATGGTTACACTCTCCTACATATGGACAATAAGGCATACAGCTTACCAAATTATATTTCAAAACCTGAAATTTAACAATTATAAATAAATGTAAGAATGAATTTATTAGCAGAATTTATTAGTCGGAGCTGCTATCAGTTTTTGTGCAGTTTCCGTCGCCGCCGCCGCGTTTTGTATTCGCTATAACTTTTTTCCTAGAAAGATTTTGAGAACTCATATACATAACTTCTTACTTATGCCCCTGGGGATTTTTTTTGACATGTTCATATTCAAGGTCAAAGGTCAAGGTCACGAGTTCTGAAATCGCTTAAAAAAATCCTTGTAAACACGATAACTTGAAAAATATTTGTGCTATCAGGCTCTTATTTGGTGTATATCAAATATGGAGAAAGGCCAAGATTTTAAAAGGTTTTCGCTAACATCCGTCAAAGGTCAAGGCCACAGCGAGGGCTCGACTTAAGCATGCTTTTGCGAAAACGTCTTATTTCAACTATTATCAGTTTGAATCATTACATGATTGTTATACACAATGAAAAGTGATCACTGATTGTGTGACCTTGAATTTTAAAGGTAAAGGTCACGAGATAGGGTCAAGGTCACCAGTTCTGAAATCACTAAATAACTTTTTTCAAAGAAGGTAGTAACACCTCATATATATAGCTTCTTTCTTGTGCAGGGACTTATTTTGACAAGCTCACATTCAAGGTCAAAGGTCAAGGTCATGAGTTCTGAAATCACTACAAAAATCCTTGTAAACACGATAACTTCAACAACTTCTGTGCTATCAGGCCCTTACTTGGTATATATCAACTATGGAGAAATATATATAACATACAATATTATATAACAGTTATTTCCCATTAAATTTTCTTTTTAAATTGGGCTCCCAAGTGCATCTTTACAGATCTTGTAAATTTGATAACCAATATTGGCATGATCTGATACTCACTTGGAGTAATTACTATCACTCACATGTAACTGATGCAAGAGACATTAGTGTTGTTTTGGCTGAACCGATATGGCTTAATCACCAATATGCAGACTCAACATTTATCATAGAAGACTGGTTCCTTAGGGGAGTATATAACGTAAGAGACTTGTGTGATGAGAATGTCTTTTGCTGATCTGAAAAGAAAATTCACTTTGAAGGGAACATATCTAGACTACTACCGTGTTCTTAGCAACCTCCCGAAACAATGGAAGAATGTGATAGAAAAGTCTGACTCCATGTTTCTTTATGACCTTAACATCAATACTTTCTTAATGGATTGGATCAAACCCGTGAAGGGCTCTCGAAAGATTTATGACAAACTTATGCAAAATGCCCACCTTCCTAAAGTCTGCAGTAAATGGCAGCACATGTTCTTAGCCGTTCTTAACTGGAAAGAAATATTTAGTCTTCCTAGGCAATGCTGCAGAGATATTAAGTTACAAGATTTTCAATATAAATTTTTGCATCGTATTATATATACTAAACACGAACTGGCTAAAATGAAATTAATTGACAACAGTATTTGTAATAGATGCAACCTTGAAGAAGAATCTATAGAACATTCAAGGTCAAAGGTCAAGGTCATGAGTTCTTAAATCACTACAATAATACTTGTAAACAAGATAACTTCAAACATTTTTGTGCTGTCAGGCTCTTTTGGTAAATATCAACTAGGGCTGTGCAATATTATCGATATACCGGTATATATCGGTACAAAGTGTCACAGTGTGTATTGCAATAATTGCAATATGATTTGTGAATTGCAATATATCGCACCAATGCATTTCAAGTAAAATTAAGTTTAAAATCTTGCTTTTAGGCACAGACACGTGGTTTAATTCTCAAAAAAATGTTTGATGTGCAGGAATATGTGTTGGACAAATGATGGGAGACATTTCTTTCTTAATTAGAATTTGCTTACATATTTACCTTAATAACTTGTTGTATATAGTTTGTAAGATCTGAAAGGCATTTTATCAAATATTTCATGTTTAAATCGCATAACGATGTATAAAAGCTCAATGAAGAAGTCATTCAATATATCGCAGTTTTATTGCAATATGTGTGCTGTATATCGCAATTTATTATGTGAGCGTGTTTTTCCAGCGATCTGAATGGTCGAGAGGCCATCACGTGACCGACGACAGAAAAGCATATTGACTCCAGCCCGAGTCCGACCAAAAGCAATATTGACTTGAGTGACGTCAAACGATTGTTGCATGACGTCATGCTATTGTAACCATGACGTCATCTGACCGTAGTTCCAGCTCTTCAAACCAAATTACATTTTGGACTGTATTTCATTGTTTTCTTTTCGTTCCTGTGTCAAATACATAATAAAACAATTATGGACTGGTGATTCGTCCTTGGTCAATATTGTTTTCTCGGGTCCATAAAAACAGGTATTGACCTCATCACCAGTCTATAATTGTATAATATCGCAATATGAATTTTGCCCCAATATCCAGCCTTAATATCAACTATATGAAGAAAGACCAAGATTTGAAAACGTTTTCGCTAAAGTCTGTCAAAGGTCAAGGTCACAGCAAGGTCACAACTAGGTCACAACTTGAGCATGCTATTGTGAATATGCCTTATGTTAACAATGAACACTTTGAGTCATTGCATGATTGTTATACACAATGAAAAGTAATCATTGATGGTGTGGTCTTGAAGGTCAAAGGTCAAGGTCATGAGATATTGGTTAAGGCCATGTTAATCCTTTGATCCAATTTTGAAATCAGAAATAGGTTTTAAGAACAAACTTGTGAAAAGTGACCCCAGTGATAATTCAACTTGTTAGAATGACTTGAATAATGAACAAATTTTTGTCCAAAAAAAATCCCATTTTATTTATGCTGAGGAGAAGGCGGAACAGGGAAAGGCGAGACCCAAAGTTTCGGAGCTGCTCTGCTTTTGTAGTGTCCTGCAAACGCTCTTCTAGTTTATTTTATATTTTATTAATTTATATTATTTATTAACAATCTTTTGTTTTGACATTTCAGCTGTTTTTAAGCACCAAGCAACTGTAGCAGTGAAATGGATGAAGGAGAAAAGCTTTTTTTAAAACTCTCTGACATTCTTCATGGAAAATATGACAGCAAACATACATCATCTCAGATACATTTTTCAAAGGTAATGCTTGACAATTCGCTTGATGTTTCAGATTGATGTAAGTGAACTAATAAATCATACACAATAGGTTTATTACAATCATAGATGAACAAAAAAAATCTTTAGAGCATATTTATACAATAGAATTTTCAATATTCAATGACCGACGTCAAGTTCTCCTTGTACTGTAAATGACAGTAACATTGGTACTTAGCACTCTATCTCCAAGTATGAGCAAATTGAGTGCCCCATTCCCCTCCTAAAACTTGTGCAGTTACAGTAAATCATAAGCAATTTGCAATAATGTGATGTTTGTTACTGGACCCTGAAACCAATCATAAAGTGAGAGAATGTTGACTATTTATTATAGCAGATATGCCCTCTGATATTCACATGCTCTCATATGTATGTTAACATCATTCCAATTCTTAAAGGGAAAGTTCTATCCACGATCTATCAGCAGCATCCGCCATCTTGGATTTTTGACATTTCTTGAAATGAAAACACGCTATATTTAACCCAATTTTAATTTTTTGTAATAATAAAACATATACACTGATAGAACATTCACATAGTAACACATGACGTATCATAAAAGTAATAAACACTATGCTGTTAGGCCGTAGCAAAGTTTTCCCCACTGGCAGTGCCGATGAATGACTTCAGTTCTCATTGTTTTTATTTTTCAACAAATGTGCACTTGTCTTTATCAAGTTGTGAAATGTAAAGTCATCAAAGTATTAACTTCATTAATATATTTCAGTTTGACGATGTTTTAATCATGTATTAATATAGCATATATGTATAAAAGGGAATATCCTCTGGAATTTCGTTTCCACAAAATACCCCGATAGAACCCTCCTTTTAATAGCATCCCCCGTTAAAATATTTTTAGCTTATCACCCTTGGAGTTTGTTAGGCAGATAAGTGAGATTACATTAATATGCACTGATTGGGAAAGACACCTTAGACAATGGGACATTTTTAGGGCTTTTAGTCATTTTAAGAATTCTAAATTAGCCATTCCCCTTTGTAGCAATTGTAACATCTCAAAATTTAATAGGCCATTTTTTCATCCAATGTGCAAAAAGGCCCATGGCCCCTACCTTTCCCAATCCCTAAATATGTGAATGGCCACACAGCTTAAAGGCGCTGTAGCACAACATTCTTAAATTAATAAGTTTATGGTACCAATGATGGAAAGGTCAAACATCTTGCTGTCTGAACTCTAAAAATCGCCTGAGACCTACATCGCACCATTTTCTGCCAATACAGATTTAACCGTTTTCTATTGATATGGCTTATCGGGTCATGTAATGAAAATGTTTTATCCTCTAACGTAATAATATACTATAGCATATACTTTTATAATAAATGACAAATTTAAGAAAAAACAACTTTCAAAAATATTCCTCAGTGCCTTTAACACCTGAATTTAGTAAGTGAACAGTGAACTGATCATATTGAATTGTTCTGTCCTCAGATTTTTCCAGATTCTGAATCAACAGTCAAAAGAATAAATAGATTGAAAAACTATATTGAAAGAGTATTCAACCTCATAAAAAACTGCAAGAATGATCCTGAAGGATTGAATTCTCTCCTGGAAGCTGGACTTTCTAACCTGGTGAGTGTTCCATTACCATGACATGATCATCCCTCCATATCTGCATGCATACATACCCTTGCCATATTTCAAGAGAAAATCTGTGTCTCTACATTCATGAATACCTGAATAGCATGAGCCATCGTCCACTAGGGGTGAGTCAGTGACTATTGACCAAAAGAGACTAGTGCGATAGCGATAGTCTATTGCCACTTTCTATTGCGATAGCCATAGACTATTGTAACTCACTATTGCAATAACTTTTGCGAAAGTTTTTTTGGTACAAATACGCAATAATCAGCTAGATTTCTTATAGGTTTTAGTAGAAATGTTTAATTTATGTGAGGACTATGGAACCAAAATCAGTAAACAAATCATATATGAAAACACTTTTTGTCATTTTGCTATTTCCTATCTCTAGTTCTTCCCTTTTGATCTTCTAAAACGGAAAATTTTGAATCAATGCAGTGAGGCTTGTGTAAATCATTCATAATTAAGGGAAATTTAATAGTTTCGATAGTATCGATAGTTAACCTTACTATTGCGATAGCGATAGTATTTTTGTATATACTATCGATATAGTACTATTGGCAAGCCAACTATTGCGATGCATCGATAGTTCGATGTATTGTTACATCCCTATCGTCCACACACATTTTCACATTTACCACTTCTCCAAAACTTTTGTATCCCCAAAACTGAAATTTTGTGGGGAGGTATCTTGCACCCTAGGGGATAAAAGTTTGTTCATTTGGCCCCGACCCCCCTCTCAAATATTGGTGTGGTAGGCATTTTCACTAAAACATAAAGGCGTGGCAGAGACAGTTGACCAGTTGACATAGGAAGCTGGAGTTTTCAGAATAACATCTTTGTTACATGGACTTAAGTTTGTTCATGTGGTTTTGATTCCCCCTTGATATGGGCGTGTTAGGGTGTCCACCATAAATTGTTTAAACGACTTCTCAAGAACCAGTAATGCTAGAAAGGGAAGAATTTGGGAATATGATCTTTTTTGGATAGAGACTAAGATTAAGTTACTTTTATTGCCCTACTCCAAAAACTAAGGAAGTGGCAGAAGTTCAATTTAAGTGTGCACCACTTGTCAAGATATCTCAAATCTTAAAGTCATCATGTCGCAAGTATGTAGCAGAAATTCATTTTTGAAATTAAGTGATATTCTTCAAAGGGCTCAAAGTGCTCAAAGATAAAAAAAACAAAAAACAACTTCTGTCCTTTTACTAGTTTGAGAAGCAGTTCTAACTCATAACCAAAATCACAACACTAAGTTTTGTCACTTAGCGTATGAAAGTATTATTAATATGACTGTTTTACTTGCAGTTTGTACAGTCATTTACAGAATTCAAGAATGAAGCTGCCGTTGAAGGGGTGACACCGTTGCTGGACGATTTACTTGAAATAGTAAATGTATGTACTTCTGTGTCATCCATTTCTGTGTCGCTCCAAGTTTCAAGTGCTTCACTAAAATCATTACTTTGTTTTTAGAAATAATATACTTGTACTCCTTATGATGAAAAGTAACTAAATTGGCCCCCTATATTACCAACCTTACATCACCACTGTAACTATCAGTAAATGATTCATTGTCTTATTTAGCTCAGCTAACTCTTTTTATACCATTAATTACATGATCATTTATGAATTAATAGCTTGTTTATTATTTAAAAAAATAAGTGTTATTAGATTATCTTTAATGCTTCAAAATTTCCTGGTTTGGTTCCGCAGTTGATTGCTGAATCTGGAGAAAAAAGTAAGTACTTTAAAATTGTCTCCAATATTTCTGACGTATTTTAAAAGTGAATTGATATAAAATTCTACACTGAAACTTCACATTAATTGTAATGAAGAACTTGGTTGTTTTTCATCTCAAAATGTAAAATGTTGCTTAAAATGAAAGATTCTTTTAGTTTTGGCATCACATGGCTTTTTGGAAGAAATACAAAACTTTCAACATCTTTTATTGCGAAAGCCATATTCGCAGGGAACATTTTAATCTTGCATAGTAAACAAGGATAGGTACGCAAGTACTGAATCCACGTCACACACGTATAGATTCGCCTTCTTCTCGGATCCTTTTAGGGAACTTTCTGCTTTTAGAATTCACATTATTACCTTAATTTGTAATATTGGTTATACATATAATAACCAACTCATGACGGGGAATGACAGATTATCTTTCCCTCGCTTTATCAATTAAGCAATTAATATTACTTAGGAAAGATAGCCTGTCATTCCCCGTATTTGTTAGTTATTGTCTAAATATTTAACTTTTGTTGCAGGCCAAAGTCTTCTTGTTTCTGCACTATGTGGGCCATACTTGCAGTTGATTATAGAAGAATCTTGTACTTTGCTGCAAAAAACTGAAGTATGTACTGAATGTACTGAATGTACTGAAGAAATTTATTTGAAATTGATTATTTATTGAAAAATATGAATAAACCAAAACAGAATGGTAGAATTTGTAATCAAGATGAAAATAGGGCTGATAAGACAAACACTTTGACCTTATGAATTCAAACTTAGTATATATCCGGTGACATATGTGTTTAACAAACAAGTCATATTGATGTTAATTGTGTTCATTAAATGGCCTTATGTATGTGTTTACAGATTTGTAGGTCGTTAAACATCCTTCTGGAGACTTGCCCGTTTGCTACGAAAGAAGTGTTGCTGAAACAGACTGCCTTTATTGATAAACTGTAGGTTGAATATATCATTGTTTCTACATTGGTCTAACAGAGCTAGAAATTAACATTAGTCCTTTGGCCCAAAGATAGTAGAAAAATATTTGGCTAACAAAAGTTGGATACTGCTAGTAAACTATTCCTGTCTGAATTAGTGGTGAATTGTCATGACATGATGAGAGAATATTTGCTTTACCAGTCACAATGTTGTCTGATGAGTCCAATCCAGGACGAAACTAGTCACCACCACCGCTAGCCCACTAGCCCCTCCTCGCCTATCCCGGTCACTACTTTCTTCATCCAGTCACAATGTTATCAAATGGTGAGAGTTGTTAATGGAGGAAAATATTTTTGATTTAATACTCTATTGGGACTAAGATGTTGTTGGTCAATTCTTTAAAAGTGGAATGCTAACCGAAAAAGATGAAGCTATTCCTCACATATTTTCAAAATGATATATAATCACAAGTGACAATAAAAAGATTCATCGCATAAATGAATCAATTATTTGATATATATTTGACATAGTTCCATTGTTATTGCACATCTTTTAAAAAAAAAGTTGCAAGTCTCTAGCATGTCTCAAGGATTGTTGAGACCTGAATTTCCCATGTCATAATTGAACAGTTATAAAGAAAATCAAATGGGGGCTAAATCACTTGACCTATGACTTCGCGATGATTTACGTTTTAGCTCATCAGACCTGAAGGCCAATAAACAAATGCTAACCTAGTTTTCTGTACTTTTGTACCCTTTTTCACAACCAGAAATGTCTGTTCGCGAGCGATTCATTGTTGATTCATAAAGACCATAGTTCTGTCTTACTTTCCTGAAAATATGTTCAAAATCAGTGGGTAGAGTTGGTGAGTTATCACCCCTGGAAGTTTCCCTCATTGTCAAAAAGATATTGCAAATTAGCGTCTGCAAAGAGTACCCTATAATATACAATGCTTTTGCTACATTATGGGCAAATATAAACTCTTTAATACATGTATCTTCAGAGAAGAATTTCAAACGTGCATGGGGTCGGGAAATTTTAAGTCTCTTGGTGCATTTTGAAAAATAGGCACCAAGATTCAAACTGGACCTCCAATGACTCGACCGATTGGGCCATAAAGCTTATTTTCGCGATTCCATGGTATGGGCTACCATCATGTAAAGTTTGGTTAATTTTGAGTCTGTCGTTCTTATTTTTTCATTAGCTTTATCTTTAGCTTTAGTATGATGGCTGTGGTATAATGGTGGTAGTCATAAATCAACGAATTTGTCATGAATTTGACAATTATTGTTTATGATCAAATGATCATTAAACATTCAATTGATAGTTTGGTAATGCATCCAATGTAAGATAATTGGTATACATGTATTTATTCAGAAAATGAAGAATATGTCACTATTAAAGAGCAACTCCCGGATGATTTTGCTCCAATTTCTTTCAAGTAACTGCCTATGGTTTACATGCACATTGCAAAGACATGGAAATTATGTGAATCGGTTTATAAACAACAAATTCTCACATCCCATTACCATTGAAATCATGTGTGACTTTAACAAATCGTAAAAGAAGTCAGAAAACTGTCTGTTTACGTCGCTTTTTGACGTGTCGGCCATCTTGTTTTACGGAGAACACCGGAAAAATCTCGATTTTCCCCGAAGGAATGTATGACGTCAACTGGAGAACACAAACCAATGCAAATGGCGGCCGCCGTAGTATTAACATTATCAGACTAGTAAACTGCGCGGGCAATAGGAATCAAACCAGTCGACCATTTAATGTAAAAACTTGCCATATATTTGCATATGACAACTTGAAGAGAATCAGAAAAGGAATATACTCAATATCAGCGATAAAGTTTTAAAAATGGTTCTTACTAAACCCGGAAGTAAATTCCCAAATGATTAACCGAACAGCTGATATCATACGTGTTTCAGTGCTGATATATCTGGCAAACTTACGTATTTTAGATACATCATTAATAGTGTATGAATGTAGTTAAATATTTTGTAATTTGGTGACTATAATATAAAGGTTATTTCATTTTTGGCGAAATAACTTTACCGTACCTGCATGGTCACGTGATATCTTCTCGGGATGCAGTGAACTCCAATGCATATCCACACGTTTCGCTGAACTCGTACCCAATTTTGTTTTAGGATGAATAGTGTATTGCAATAGAAATAATTTAATTGTAGTGATATTGTTTCATAAATTTTGAAAGACATTGAAAGAAAGAATGAAACTATTTTATCTAACTTATCTGTATTTTAGTGGATAAAATAAATAAGAATAATGGAATTTTTGGTGATTGATATCTCATTTAAATTATTCATTCAAAGTTTACATAATATTTTATGAGTATATTTGTCAACTATATATTATCTGATCAAATGGAAAATTCAGACATTTATTGATATAATCTGCAATTTTAACTAACCTGTATTTTCAGTTACAGATATATATACAAAATAAAAAATATACTTCATCACAATGCATATGATTAATTTTGTAAATAGCATAATCCAAAGGGACAAAGATATGTATTTATATAAAATAGATTTGTAACAGTGTGTAAATACCTATGTAAGCATGACTTGTGTTTTTACATTTGCCTACACCTACCTGCATATCAAATAAACTTACCTTGAAACAGACCTAAGAATTCTGAAAAGAAATTATGTTCAAGTTTTCTATTTTAATTGTGACATTAAAGTCACTTAAGATGCAATATTGCATTTCCACTTTTTAATCATGAATAAAACAACAAATATAAGAGCCAAATTTATTCAACTAAGTATACATGTATTGAACATTATTTTGTGTACATTATTTTGTTTAAGTGTTTGCATTTTAGGAATTACAAAGGAACAGTGCACATGAAATTAATTTTTATCATAATTTATTTTTAAATAATTTGGCTAATATTTGATTTTATTTACTCTCATAATTAAATTGAATTTTAATTTGATTTACTATTACACTATTTTGTGTAGTCTTGCTCAAGTTTGCTGCAAAGTTGAATACAATATTTCTAAAACATTGGCACATTCTCATATCCAAGAGAAGATAATGATTTGGATATCAGTTCACACAATCAGCATATATCACTTCTTATGACAATGTTTATATATATCATTTCCTGATATCAAAGACCTTCAGCACCAATATTTTACTGCACATACAGTCCATTCCTAATGGGTTTTTTTTGTTGATGTGTTCTCTTGTATTAGGGACTCCCATCACCTGTAACAACAATAATAAATCTTTTTTGATGCTGCATATGTTTACACATGATTAATTCATAAAAAGTTTTTGTTTTGGTATTTGGTATAGGACCTTTGATATTTTTATGTCAGGCAAGTGAAATAATTCTAAACATCTACAGCCTCAGTCTAATTTCATCACAAACAAATGAATAGTTATCAAACAAATTATTGAAATCTTTTATGGAAAGCCATTTCTTTGAAAATTTAAATATGCATATACATTCATGATCACTAAAAAGGAACTATGTTCAAATAAGCCTTGTGGCTTGTTCACCAATCCTTATTTCATTTTATGAAATACAAATATGTTTAAACCAAGATCACTAACTAAGATGGCTTCTAATTTGTAATTTTTAAATACCAGTAGTAATTTCTACTACATTGTTATATGGTTTTGAATTTGATATCTGTCTAATATATTTAATTGAAAGCAAATGTCGATATTTAAAAAAAATAATGTCCTGAAGTTGATGACAAATCAATTATAAACGTTTTTTAAAAAGGCGAGTCATGCACACATTAACATTTTACCAAAGAAATGGTGCAAATTAATTACAAGTATAAGTTCTCATAATTGACATGTTAATGAATCTCTGGGCTAAAATTAACACCAGTCATTCAGACCGAGGCTAGTAAAAATTACTATGGATATCAAAATTTGGATACTGCCATCCCTGTGGGCCAGACAAATTTCTTTAAAAAATCACTTTGGAAGATTGTGAGCGCGTATCGAAAATAGGATCTGCAAAACACACTCGATGAGAGCCACGATTTGACAGACTGATAATGTTGTTTTCCTCGACTCAGATTGAAAATTCAAGTAATATTTATATTTTCGAAAGAACATGTCCATTCACATAACAAATTATGCATCGTTAGAAGAAAGACATCAAAGACCCACTTACCGAAATCATTCCGTGTCGACAGAGGACAACGACTGCTTCACTATGCTACAGAATTTGACTTGTCCTTCGGATCATGAATTCTTCTCATAATTATGTACCAAAACAAATATTTAGCTAATTCCTCGTTGCCATTATACTTTCATACAGCAGATATTCGAATTTCACTCTCAGTCTCTCAAAATCGTCAAAACGCGATCACCGAAGTGAAGCGCTGTGTTGTTTACATTGTCACGTGGCTGTTACGTCACGTTTGTTTGCCCCAGTTGACGTCACATCCGGTTACATCACCGGAACAAAACGATCGCGGCAAGTAAATGACGCTATTTTTTATAATCGCAAATAATAAAATAATCTATTGTTTTAAAAATTTTATGACCTTACGAAAAATCATATTTAGCTAGATACTATGCATACAGATGCACATTAGTGTACAATTTAGCTTGGTTTAGTCAAACGAATTTTGGTCCATTTTATCCGGGAGTTGCGCTTTAAATAGTATACACTTACAGGGATAAACCTAGGAATGTTTTTGGGTGGGCCAATGCCCCACCAGGGTAAATTTAGGTGGGCCCATATATTTGGTTGGGGGTCCAGGGGGCCCCACAAGGTTTAACCCTTAACATGCGGGTCCCGGAATTATCCGGGCGGGCTATAAGCGATTCGTAGGTACCTCAATACGGATCCCGGATCGCTTACTTAGAAGAATTCACGGCTGTCTATGTACTTGGCTATCTGCCATACCGGGTCCCGAGTCGATTGTTTCCGCGACTCGCTGCATGAGAATGGCTGTATTTATGCCTCGCAGCCTGCAATGAGAATAAAACTTTCTTCAGTGTCTGGTCAGAACGTCCAGCAAAATTCACACCAATTTGCGTGTGCATTGTTGACCCGTAACGCATCGATAATTAGCTTTACAAAAGGCCAATTTTGTCCTGCTTCGCTCCGATGGCTACACTGCCCGGCGGCTAATTAGCACCTAAGTGTCTGCACTGCCCCAGGGTGAGATAGGCCCGTACAGGCTTATCTGTCTCGCATCCCGCCACATGGGCAGATAGCCTATGCTTATCTGTCTCGCATCTCGCCACATGGGCAGATAGCTTCTAATTACGGGAAGATATTGCGATAAGCTACCTTTCTCTCGCACTTCGTATCATATGAACCAATTGGTTGTTTTCATTTTTTTTTATACCAAAATAAAGAGGAAAGAATGGCCTTTATTCCCATATAAAAATCGCAATTGCGCTAACATAACTGAAAATACAGCAATCGCACAGAGATAGGCGACTTTCGCACTTTTGAATTTTGATACATGTGGCGCATTTACCCCAACATGCCTCGGCGCTCTATTTCTAAGAAACTACTTGGGATATTTTCATAATTTTTTTATCAGTATATAGATAAAAGAATTGTCTTCAATTCCATATAAAATACGTGTATATTCGGCAATAACTTTTGATGCGCCAGGTGTCGCGCAGAAGGTGATATTCGGCTTTGAATAAGTGGCGCTCTTAGCATATACCATCATTACGGGCTTTATAACTTGTGAACCGCAAGTCCGATTTTTATAATTTTTACATCATTGTAAAGAGAAAAACATTGTCTTCAATTCCATGTATAATGCGCATGTTTTCGGGAAGAACTCTGCATGCGCAAAGCGCCGCGCCAAAAGGTATAATTTTCGCACTTCATAACTTTTGAACCGCAAGTCCGATTTTTATAATTTTTACATCATTGTAAAGAGAAAAACATTGTCTTTAATTCCAGATATAATGCGCATGTTTTTGGGAAGAACTATGCATGCGCGAAGAGCCGCAATATTGATGTACGCATAAGTGAAGAAGTATGATAATATATAACTAAAATACTGTTCTTTTGATACGCAAATATAGAGCTTTATAAACGATGAACAACTGTCATGACGGAATTTTGTTTCCAGTTTGGGAAAAAAAAATATAACATAAAAGTGAAAATATATTTGAGTACGGGACCCGCCGCTCGGGGAAAAGCCTTTTCGTGGGAATATTTTCTCAGGAAAATATTTCACTTTTCGGAGTTTCTAAAAATGCGTGAACATTTTTGTTACTGATGCCATTTGCGAAAGGTTTTTATTTCTAAAATTCAAATGCAAGGGCGCACCTTTCCAAACCATTTGAATTGAATTTATTATTTTATCTTTTACATTATTGAATAAAAGACGTTTCATTCAATAAGATTTGAAGAATTATTTATATGTGTAGCGGACTGAACTGAGCAGATGGAGAATTTGATTCCTCACCACTTTTATTACCAAAGTTCTTTTGTATCACAATTACTTTTTTAGGTATTAGTTTTTTCGTGAGCAGGGGAATTTCCGACGGGATTCGCCATGACATAATGAGAAAAAATTCCCATGAACATGGGCGTGGTCCGTCATCTTCGGGACCGACCCACAAGTATAAATATCTACCGGGTGGTGCGCGGACCCCCCCGCTTTTGGTCGCCACCCCCCAAACTTTTTGTGCAAATTATTTATTTTTTTCTACTTTGAAATAAAGGTTCGTGTCATTCCGAGGTATGAAGGTTTCTGCTATATATGTCGAGAGGGCATGGGAACCCATTCCCAATAGAATCCGGGGTTCGTCCCATAGGATTGTTCCTCGGAGTCTCTCGTTCTCAAAAGAGAACATGGGAAACCTGTCCCGCGATTGAATCCGGGGTCCGCCGCGGAAGACGGGGACGGGAATTCCCGGAGAGCATGGGAGTATGCTCCCATGGGTCCGGGCTCCGCCTCGAGAGACCGCTCCTTGGATGCTCTGCTTCTCGAAAAGAGAAGTCATTCGGCAACTGACAACCCGAGCTTCCCTGACATAGTAGTTTATTTTCCGGGCCTCGCGCCCGGTGCTACACGTCGCCAAGGAAATCAGAAAATGGTCCGTTTGACATATGCGTCGGAAAAATCGGCGCGATGTCAGAAGCCGTCGGCGCTTGCGGCGCAGTCGTCCTAGATGCGCCGGGAGGTTCTGAAACTGGCAAATGAACGTCCATGAAGCTCACATTCATTATCTCTGTATGTTTATTGTCTCTAATCACATGTTATATGTTGCATACATCTAACGCATTTTCAATCATTTACAGGTTGAAGCAGAATGCTGCGCGGACGTGGACGCAAGGCCCTGCGACGGCCTAGGGCGTTGCATACTAGGACACGCAGCTTTGAAGCCGTTTCAAGCGACGACGACTTCATCAACGAGATCCATGCTGATGAAGCCTCTGATATGGAGTCAACTGACAGTGATGGTAGCAGTGGTTTAGACAGTGATGATGCATATGATCGGGACACTGTAATAGATAGTGAACATGGTGACACAGATGCTCTGAGTGATATAGAGACAGAGATTGCCAGAAAGATTCTAGCCGCCGGTAATTCCACCGAAGAAGACTTTAGTGGTTTTGAGGAGGAGTTTGCCGAAATACCACAATATAATCATGATAATTCACAGACGTTTGATGAGTGGGTGGATGGTCCGCGGCCACGTGTAAACTTGCCTTTCACTGGTCAAACTGGGTTGCGCCAGTTCATAGAACTTCCTGAGAACCCTGAACCTATTGACTTTTTCAATTTGTTTATACATAATGATGACTATGAGGATATGGCAACGGAAACCAATAGATATTTCAAACAAGCAATGGAGGACAAAATTCTAAGACCCCGTTCAAGAATGCAACAGTGGCAAGACACTAATGCAGAAGAGATGAAGGTATTTGTAGCCATGACAATTGCCATGTCATTGGTTGTGCAGAGAAACTTTGCTGATTACTGGTCAACAAGTGATGTTACCTCAACGCCTTTCTTCGCCAAGTGCATGCCCCGAGACAGGTTTTGGCTTCTTATAACCTACCTACACTTGGCTGACAACAGGAGGATGCCGGGCCGTAACACCCCGTGCTTTTCACCAATAAATAAACTGGGACACTTGTATAACCGGATAGTTCACCGTTTTTCAAGAGTGTATAAACCGCATCAAAACATTTCAGTCGACGAGGGCATGGTGCCCTGGAAAGGTAACATATCTTTCAAAGTTTATCTTCCCGACAAGCCTAAGAAGTATGGGATAAAGGCTTTCATGTTGTGTGACTCGCACAACGGATACGTTTGCAAGTTCAAACTCTACACTGGAAAAACGAATGAACCGGTTTCTGAAGGTGGCAAAACTTATGATGTAGTCATGGACTTGGTGAACGACTACGTTGGACAGGGGCATCACATCTTTATGGACAACTACTATTCGTCCACAAATCTGTACATAAATTTGTGGGAGCGGGGAATAGGTGCCACGGGGACGTTGAGAGCCAATCGAAAGGGACTTCCTGATTCAGTCAAGAAACCTAAAAAGAAAGCCAAGCAAGGGGACATGACAGTTTCTCACAACCATGGCCTACTCGTTCTTCGCTACGAAGATAGAAAATCAGTGCTTCTCATGTCTACTGTTGAAGATACACAACTTGAACAAACAGGGAAGAAGAACCGGGCAACAGGGGAACCAGTTCTCAAGCCGCGCATTGTAACAACGTACAACAAGTACATGGGAGGTGTTGATCGGGCCGACCAGATGTTGTCGTACACGCCGTTCCGAGTGAAGACCCTGAAGTGGTGGAAACGGGTTTGGTTTCACGTTCTCAACGTTGCCATGTTGAACTCTTACATCGTTTATAAAGAATACAGCAAAGATAAACCTCTAAAAACAAGTCGGGAATACAGGAAGGCTTTGGCGCAACATATAGTAACATTTGCGGACAAGGAACAAGTTCCATCACTTTGCAGACGTCCCCGTGGTCGGCCGAGCACGAGCGACGAGAGTGTCACTCGTCTTCATGGACGTCACTTTCCGACGAAGATTGAGCCTGTCGGAAGGAAGAAAAACGTCACAAGGATGTGTGTGGTATGCTCTAAGGCAAAACGCGCCGTCCTCGCAAAACAGATTGAAGAAGGCAATGGGCCAGCAAGGAAGAAAAAACGAGTAGGCAGAGAGTCTTCTTATGAATGTACAGATTGTAATGTTTCTCTGTGCGCCGCACCATGCTTCAAACTGTACCACACCGCCACTGACTATTCCAGGGCTTACATCACTGCCACGGAAAAAGAAAGAAATGAAGAAGGGAATGAAGAAGAAGAAAATTGAAAGTAAAGAGAGCCGAAGTGTGGACTAGTATATACACATTATATACATACCTTGTTAGGTCCCTAAAGCTGTTCTGTGCACAACCGCAGGTAAATATTGTGTATATTTGTACATAAATGCATTGTGATTTCATTGCAATACATGTCATTGCAAATAAAATATTCTTTATTTTATCAAAGAGACAGAGAAAGTGAATGCGAGCTTTCATTGGAAGTTCAGCCAGAACCGCATCATAAAAAACACCCATAAATGCTGAACCGGGGGTAAAGAGGAAAGATTCGGCTTTGATTCAATATAAAATTTATACATGCGCACGAAAAACTAAAGTTGCGGCACGTGCCCCGATATGCGCGATAGTCAAAAAGTTGCCTCAAAGTACCGAGGGTACCTTCATTTGGCACGCCATAGCTTCCGAACGAAGTTGCGCATTTTTTTTCTTTTTACATCATCGTAAAGAGCAATAAATTGTCTTCAATTCCATGTATCATATGTATATGCGCAGCGAAAAATAAACATGCGGCAAATCATGCGCCAGATGTCGCAAAAAGTTAGTTTTTCAAAAATGAATTTTCTAAGTACTGGGGGTGCCTTCCTTACGCTCTTCATATATTGCGAACCATTTGACGTATTCCAATAATTTTTATATCATTGTAATGAGGAATAAATTGTCTTCAAGTACATACGTGTTTCGCATGCGCGCGAAATAATTTACGATTTTATAAAGCTGGAAATAAAGACAAACTTTACACCGCGCAACATGTATTGCGTTCGCCGCGGTGATTAGTGTATGCTGTGCTCATTAGTACCCATTAGTTCCACGCGCGCTCGGCTCTGGCACCCTCGAGGAGGTCTCGAGGAGGTCTCGAGGAGGTAACGGTACTGTAATTAGCACAGTCCCGGGGGGACCAAGCAGTGCCAGTAACTTGGTGCGCGTCGGGACCATTCACGTGGTACTGTCGGGGTAGCGTCACTCTCCTTTGGTTGGTTATATTTTCTGAACCATAAGTCGTATTCTAATAATTTTTATGTCATTGTAAAGAGGAATAAACTATCTACAAGCACATATAAATTTCGCAATATGCGCGCTCAGGAGTTTTGATTTCATGAAGCTGGAAATAAAGACAAACTTTAGATGACAATAGAATTATGACCATAGGTCGCATTCTAATATTTTTTATATCATTGTAAAGACAAACATCTGGTCTTCAAGTCCATATAAAAATTTCAGTAGCGCGCTCCAAATTCATGATGTTATAAGGCCCGAATTAAAGACAATCTTTACAAAGTAATAGAAAAGTAAAGAAAAATCGTAAACAAATAATTCAAAGATGCGGGTATAAAGCAACCATTTGTGTACGGGTGCCGCGACTTGAATTTGTATTCAACGCCCGTATTCGCCATGTAGATGCGGTATATTTCGTAAAAACGGTACCGGAATCGCCGCCTGGAAATTCCGCCAGCAGAGCTCGTTAGTGCCTAAGCTCAAACTACTGCTGCGAGCTGCGAGCCTGTAAATTCCGCCACAGGGGCTAAAAAGGGTAAAATATATATACGCAACGTAAGGGTTAATTAAGGTGGGCCATTTTTTCCTGTGTTTGAAATTTAAAGATTAATGTATTTACAAATATTTATGTGAATTAAAAATGAATTGAGTTGTTTTCATGCTGTATTGTTTTAATTTTCAGCCAGATTGAACAATTACTGTACGTAAGTCAGTTGGCCAAATAGCAGTGAAATTCTGATCTTATTTGACCAGTAGTTTTAATTTTATACTAGCACTTGGCCGGTTCAATTTTCTAATCTGTCATCATGATCATACATGCAGATGGTTACTGAGCTGATATATATTAACATAATAATATATCCAATATAAATAAAATGCTGATATACCCAAACTTTAGATAATCCTTTTCATCGTGATTTAGATGAAAAATAAAAAAGATAAATGGAACATATTTATGTTCTCAAAACAATATCGTAGGAGATGCCCAATGCACACTCGTACATGTTAGCATTGCATGATATCAGACTTTGAAACACACATAATATAACAAGTTACTTTGACAGTTTCAAGTTCGGTTTTTAAATTATGTAATTGAGAAAAATTATGATTAAACTATATATAACCAATGAGGACAAACTAACAAATGATATAACTTTACATTTAATAAAATGGTATGTGAAGCCATTTCGAAAACATTGTCGGCAAACACTACAATCTGTCAGGTGTCTTGTATCACCAGTCACTACTTCCTATTTTCACTTTCATGAAATCAAAACGAATATGAGTTTTCAAAAAAAATTAATTTGACATCCAAACTACACATATAAATATGCTATACCTCATTATCTCGATGAAAATCACATCGCAATATACGATGCCAGATTTGATCTATGACCCTGAACCGTAACTGGTTATAGAATAGAGACAGCTCATTGGCTGACCCAGTTACTTTTCCAAGAATTTTGCGGGATTTTTCACCTTTGACCTGTCACTGTGAATGGATTTAGACACATTTTATTGGTTGTCATATTTTGACTCCAATACGGGGTGAAGGAATGTTTATAATGCTGTGTCTTTGCGTGACACGATGTCAAAAATGGAACAGCAAATGCTAAAATTTGTGATGATAAGCTGTCATCCTTGAAAATCAGACATGTTGACAGAATGGGTAAAGGGATACTAGTAATTAACAGATGATTGAGACAGCACATGGCACAATATTTTCATTGTATAAACCAATGTCGGCAATGACAATTACATTGCAGTAATATAAACAGAAGTACGTTACGGTCATTCTTACAAATAAAAAGTATCAATCTGAATATTATTTAAGGACTATTAAAATTCTTTGCATAGATTTTTAACATATATAACAGTTACGATGCCTCTGAAATTTGTTGGAAAACTTTATTCTGGTTGTATGACCAAACTAAAAATAGACTGGTAATTCCCGAAAGTCGAAATGTCGTACATATTTTTAGAAACACTTGTTTTCATTGGCTGAATTTATTACAACAACCAATCAGGGATGTTCATGCATGTGTATCAAACTGGTTCAGTTTATCGTCTTTGTGAGTTTGAAGTAAACAATGACAATAATTATTGTTTGCCGGTTGATGTATTTTACTTTAATTTTAATCCATAGGCCGCAATAGTATTTTTTGAATGCGGTAGTTTCAAATAGTATGCGTTAAAAGGCCGCATCCAACTCTTCTGTCTGCGGGAATTTGTATTTTGATGCGGAAATGCCGCAGAAACGCATCCTAGGTTTATCCCTGCACTTAATTGTCCCCCGCCGCAACGCGTAACGGGGGACTATGTATTCAGCGGCGTCCGTACGTACGTACGTCACATTTCTTGTTTACGCGATATCTCATGAAGCATTGCATCCAAAGTCTTTAAATTTGGTCTCAGCCTACATTGTGGTAGGACGCAGACACCAGTCGATTTTGGTGACCTTGACCTTATTTTCAAGGTCACCATGGCACTTTGACCACTTTTTGAACTCTTGTTTACGCGATATCTCATGAAGCGTTGCATCCAAAGTCTTCAAATTGGGTGTCAGCTTACATTGGGGGAAGACGCAGACCCCAGTTGATTTGAGTGACCTTGACCTTATTTTCAAGGTCACCGCGACACTTTGACCACTTTTCTTATGTTTGTTAACGCAATATATCATGACTAGTTGGACCCAAAGTCTTCAAATTCGGTGTCAGCCTAAAGTGTGGGATGACAAAGACACCAGTCGATTTTGGTGACCTTGACCTTGACCTTATTTTCAAGGTCACCACGACACTTCGATCACTTTTTGAACTCTTGTTTACGCGATATCTGATTAAGCGTTGCATCCAAAGTCTTCAAATTAGATGTCAGCCTACATTGGGGAAAGACGCAGACACCAGTTGATTTTGGTGACCGTGACCTTATTTTCAAGGTCATCGCAACACTTTGACCACTTTTTGAACTCTTGTTAACGCGATATATCGTGACCGGATGGACCTAAAGTATTCAAATTTGTTGTCAGCCTACATTGTGGTAGGATGCAGACACCAGTTAATTTGTTGACCGTGACCTTATTTTCAAGGTCACCACGACACTTTGACCACTTTTTGAACCCTTGTTTACGCGATATCTGATGAAGCGTTGCATCCAAATGTCTTCAAATTGAATGTCAGTCTACATTGGGGGAAGACGCAGACCCCAGTTGATTTTAGTGACCTTGACCTTATTTTCAAGGTTACTGTGACTCTTTGACCATTTTTCTAACTCTTGTTAACGTGATATATCATTACTGGTTGGACCCAAAGTCTTCAAATTTGGTGTCAGCCTACATTGGGGGATGACGCTGACACCAGTCGATTTTGGTGACCTTGACCTTATTTTCCAGGTGACTATGACACTTTGACCACTTTTCGAACTCGCAACGTTAACGCAACATCTCATGAACTCGAGCACCAAAAGTCTACAAATTTCCTGATCATCATGAAACTTTTTACCAGTAATGCAATATATAAAGTAGCTCATTTTGACCAATTGATGTGTCTTTAAACTCAATGTTACCGGCGGGGGACATTGCGATGTTAGTGGCAAACACTTGTTACTCATGGTAAGGTCATTATGTGAAATACAAGGACTTGAGACCTGACTCTCAAGGTGCGAGACGGCAGGTCTCGGTCAGGTCAGACCACCTCGGGAGTCAGGCCCAAGAGTCCTTGTATTTCACATAATGACCTCACCATCAGTAATTAAGTGTTTTATCATACCGAAATTCTTTTCTTTTCTTCAGGCTCTAGTATGTTTTTTTTTATATTTGTCAAATCAGGGAACCAATCAGTTGACGTCATATTGAAAGCAAACGTAAAAACAAACAGTCACGTGACGAGTCAATATCTCAGGTCAGTGACAGAAATTTCTGTCACAAAACTGACCTCTTCGCTGGAATCGCGGGTCAATGTACAAACATATTTTTCGATCACGTGTTGTGAACTGGCCAATGATATTCTTACAAATTTAATAGAGGTATAATAATTTTTATTGATGACTCAGAAGTGATGTGTAATTATTTATTTTGCTTTTTAAGGAGGGAGCTATTTCAGCTAGTGATTCGTGTTGGAGGTACGTTACTTTTTCATCCATTGCCCATGTACTTCATAACTGTCTTGATATTTGCAACCTCAAAAATAAATGTGAAAAAAAATATGTTGCTGATTTAAGTCATCTTTTGCATTTATAGAGGTTTGTGAAAACTTTGTGTATCAACTTTTCAGATTATGAATTTCAAATTGGCATATTGGAATGTTTATTCCGCCTGCTTCCAAGAAAAGTAAGACCACAATACGCAAGCAAATTCCTTCAACAGTCAATCCTGGTGAAGTTCCTTGAAATTCGAGATATCAACTTTGAAACTGTAAGTATTAGATTAAGATGAGGTGTGGAATAATTTGCTGCAGTGGTAGTATTCAGAATTTTGGTTCAAAAGAAAGAAAAGTAATTTAGATTCTTTGATAACATAACATCTAAACAGAGAAAATAAATAATACTTGGTACATGTACTGCAATACGTACCCTGATTCCCTAAACCCTATAACTGTTGCATGGCTATTGATAACCAGCCAATGAAGGAAATTGCATTCAAGCAATATAAGCAGTACCCAATTGAGAGGACTGATGACTTGTGAGTGATCATCAATAGTTGTAATCATGACATTTCATTGACTGAAAAACATTATACATATTACGAGTAAGCAAAGTGACAGTTATTGGGCTCAACGAATCAGGCCAGGGTATTGTAGAAGTTTTACAGATACAAATACAGTGATGGAGCTACTGTTCAATACATGTATCTCATGACATGTTGCTAACAGCAGTAAACACTAGCTGACTATGGTGACCGTGACTACATTTTCAAGGTGACATTTTGACCACTTTTGAAACTCTTATTATCTCATGAATGGTAGCGTTCAATGTATTGTAGCACCCAATGTTTTCACGTTTGTTGATGGCCAATAAATTGGATTTCACAGACGCCTGTTAACTTTGGCAAACTCATCTTTTTACCAATAATGCAATATATTAATGTCACCTGTTTCCATGGAACCCATATTTATAAAATCATCAGTGAATCATAGCTTGGCTCATTAGCGGGCAGGCTAATCAGTCCTGGTTTAAAATGATTAGCCCTTTCAATGGGTACTCGTTTGCAGAACCATCTTGTAACTAAATGATAAAAACAAGTACTGTGTCTATGTAGTAGATTGTACTTACAAAGTTATTACAATGTATTTTGTAATGAAGAATGCCTTTTTTCAGGACTGCAGAATATTTTTGAATGAAATAAATAGGACAGTTGGAAAGAATGGAAGGTATGTCTTCATTTGTTTTATTGATCTAAAGAAGACAGTCATAAATAACATACAAATACTGGTAATATTTATTATGTGCATGGCTTTCAAAAGCTGAAAAATAATTGTTTTAAATCTTTTAAGCTGTTCAGTACTCAGTCTCAGTACTAATGGGCTTTTGTTATATTTTCTTGTTCTGAGTCTGAATTTTGTCTCTTTAGGGTTTACTCTGTTCCCTGTGAAAAAGCTGTTCTAGGAAAGAAACAGGTAATCAGAATATATCAAAATATTTTAAAACATTTGGATTTCGATCCTGTAATCAAAATAATTTCATAAACTACAAGAATGAAAGCTTTTGAGTTTTTCGTTATTCAATAAAATTTATGTTTCAGCTCAGAAAACCATCTGATGATGAATATGAAGAGTTCTGGTTAGATTTCAATTATGGAAGTAGACGTGTCACTTTGTTCTGTGAGCAGGACGACTTGAGGGAAGCTGATAGTCAATTTGTAAGTTTATTAGAATTAATTTATATGAAATAATGTTAAGGCTATTGATGTTGACATCAATTTAATCAGATTTACTTACAGTTACAAACATATAGTATTGATTACAAAGATATATAGGAGAAATAATTTTATTGTCCCCCGCCGCCGCGGAGCGGGGGACATAGTATTCAGCTCCGTCCGTCCGTCCGCCGTCCCGTTTCTTGTTAGCGCGATATCTAATGAACTGCCCAACCTAGAATCTTCAAACTTGGTACCAGTCTTCATCTGGAGAATACGTAGACCTGAAAAGTTTTTGGTGACCTTGACCTCATTTTCAAGGTCAGGGCGAGACTTTGACCAGTTTTGAAAATGTTGTTAGTGCGATTCCTCATGAACCGCTAGAACTATTGGTTTTAAATTTAGTATCAGTCTTCATTTGGGGAATATCCAGATACCAGTCAATTTGGTTGACCTTGAAATTATTTTCAAGGTCACTACAAGACTGATTGTCAAATGTTGTTAGCACGATATCTCATGAACTGCTGTACCTAGAGTCTTCAAATTTGGTACCTGTCTTCATTTGGGGAATACGCAGACACCAGTCGATTTGGGTGACCTTGACCCTGTTTTCAAGGTCACTTCAAGACTTTGACCATTTTAAAAATTTTGCCCGATATAACAATAATTGAATCAAACATGTAAATGTCACTACTCGGTACAAGCTGTGTGTCCATTCTTTTAGCTCATTTCTTAATTGCAGCGGGGGACATGGTCACGTTTGTGACAATTACTTGTTTTATAATGAAATGAATTCATCTTGCAGAGTCAGAGTGAACTTGGGCTTTGGGAGACTATCACAGTATCTACTTCAGATGTGAAATCCTTCAGTTATTCTGGTAAATTTGTTATTATAACAACATAAAAAACAAAGGAAAATGTAGTATTTTTAGCTCATTAGGCCTGAAAGTCCTGATGAATTTATGGTATGGTATGGCATGGCGTCTCTCCATCTGTTCGTAAAATTGACCATGTGACTCCAAATGTCAGTCATAGATGTCATGACCTTAATACCTCTTTTCATCTTCTTCAGTATAAAAAAGTTCCAGAAAACTGAAATGTTGTGTACAGACTTCTTGGTCAATGGGGATTCTAAGTTGTAGATTTAGTGGCCCTGTGACTCCAAATGTCAGTCATAGATGTAATGACCTAAAAACCTATTTTGTCTTCTTCTCCAGTACCTAAAAGCGCAAGAAGCTAAAATGATCTGTATAGTCTGGGCCAAAGGGGATTCTAAATTGTAGATTTATTAACCTTGGACCCAAAATAGGCTCCAGGACCATTAGGGTCATCACTTAAAAACCTATATTCATCTCTTCTCGTTTATGTAAAATACTTGAAAATTGTTATGCCTTTGGTAAAAAAACTTCTTTAGAATTTTCTTATTTAGTTTATTATTTGAAGACTAGTGCCCTACAGAGCCAATGGCTCTATTTTCTTAGATCTTCAAGCCTGGATAATAAAGTTCTGATGCAGAGCTAAAGAGCCCATTGCTCTATTTTAAGCTCTTCAGACCTGAAAGGCCCGATGGGCTTATGGCATGGCATGGCATGGCATGGCATAGCGATCATCCGTCTGTTAACTGTTCACTTTTTAGCTTATGGCATGGTGTCCGGCATCCGTCGGTGTGTAAATATTTTGCTTTTTCATCATCTTCTCCAGAACCAATGTGTCTAAGGAGCTGAACTTTTGTGTACAGACTCCTTGGCCTATCGGGATTCTAAATTGTAGATTTGGTGAACTAGTGGCCCCAAATAAGGGCCTCACAGGCCATTACCTAAAACCCTGTTTTCATCTTCTTCTCCAGAACGAAAAGACTTAGAAGGCTGAAATGTTGTGTGTAAACTCTTTAGCCAATGGAAATTCAAAATTGTAGATTTGTTGACCCTGTGGCCCCAAATAAGGGCCTCACAGGCCTTTACATAAAATCCTATTTTCATCTGTTTCTCCGGAACAAAAAGACCTAAAAGGCTTTAATATTGCATCCATTCTCTTTAGCCAATGGAGATTCTAAATTGTAGATATAGTGACACTGTGGCCCCAAATAAGGGCCTCACAGGCCATCATTTTCTTCTTCAGAACAAAAAGACCTCAAAGGCTGTGCTATAGTGTGTAGACTCTTTAGCCAATGAGGATTCTAAATTGTAGATTGGTGACCCTGTTGCCCTAAATAAGGGCCTCACAGGCCATGAACTAAAAATCTATTTTTGTCTTCTTCTCTGTAAAGAAAAGACTTAGAAGGCTGTAATATTGTGTACAAACTCTTTTGCCAATGGAGATTCTAAATTGTAGATTTGGTGACTGTGACCCCAAATAGGGTCACAAGGGTCACAACCTTTAAAACCTTTTTTTTTTTTTCTCGCTTCTTTTCCAGTTCCAAAAGGTCTAGAGAGCAGAAATTTTATGTGTAGACTCCTTGGCCAATGGGGTTTCTAAATTGTAGATTTCTTGACCCCCTTAGGCCTTGACCCCAAATAGGGTCACAGGGGTCACAACTTTAAAAACATACTTTCATCTTCTCCAGTTCCAAAAGGTCCAGAGAGCTGGAAAGTTGTGTGCAGACTCCTTGGTCAATGGGTCAAAAAGGGTCACAGGGGTCATCACCTAAAAACCTATCTTTGTCTTGTTAACAATGTGTTACTTGAGATTGCTTAGATCTTCAACCTTAGATAATAAATCACTGATTGAGCTACAGAGCTCACAGCACTATTTTTAATCTTCTTCTCAAGTACTGCTGGTTATAGGTAGCTGAAACTTTGTGTACATACACTTTGGCCAGTGCGGATTCTGAACTGTAGACTCTTGATGAGTCGAAACCAGTCAGAATAACATCTTTTTATTCCACCGGTATGTTATACCGTGGGATATAGTCGTCTTCCTATCTGTCCGTCCATCCGCCCTTCTGTAATCATTTCGTTTCCTGATATTTGTTTCCGGAGCATAACTCGAAAACCATTCATGATATCTTTCTTAAACTTTCCATGTGCATTACTCACCAACTGAAGTGGTGCCTTTTGATATTTTCAGAATTCGGAATTTTTTTGAATTTTTTTCGTTTCCATAGAAACATGTTGAATTTTAACTTCGTTCAGAGATAGTTTGTTTCTGGAGAACAGCTCCAAAACTCTTCATTATATCTTCCTTAAACTTTGCATGTGTATTACCCACTAACTGAAGTGATGCCTTTTGATATTTTCAGATTTCTGAATTTGTTTATTTTTTTTTTCATTTCGATAGAAACCTGTTGAATTTGGACTTTGTTCAGAGATAGGTAAATTCTTTCTGGAGCACAGCTCCAAAACTCTTCATCATACCTGATACTCAGCATGTGTATTAACCACTAAATGAAGTAGTAGATATATCTGTCAAAGATGTGTTTTCCAAATCATGTGGGATATGTCATCTTGTGATGACTCTTGTTTACATGCTGATTCCCCTTTGCTTTTCAATGGAGACTGGCAAGAGTTATGCCTTGCATTGGGAAGTTGTCTTCTCCCAGGCAGGACTGAGACACCAGAGCCTGTTACATGATTTGCATAACAGGGGGAGAGTATGGATAGGGGTTAGCAAGTTCGTTAAGAGGTCATGCATGGCAACACACCCTCCAGTGACTGGCTTGTGTAGACATATCATCTGAAGCAGTTATAATTACATAATATAAATCTCTTATTCTGATTTAAGAAGTTGTTAAACAATGAATTAAGTTGTCAACCTGAGATATTAAATCATGCACTTTCTGATGAGCTACATAGCCCATGGCTCTATTTTAAAAAATTTCACTGCAGTTATGTTTTGTAGTATTGTAAAATGTTTGAGATATATCTCTCTAACCTTCGAGAAGATTTTTTCAAATGTTTCTACGAATTATAATAATACTTTGTTCCTGGGGTTAAGGGAAAATAATAACCTTTAGAATGTGCTGATGTGTATGCGGTATATTGCTTTTCAAATAATTGTATGGAATTTGATATTGAGCAAAACGAATGAGGTCATACAACTTTTTTATGTACATTTAAAGCTTGACTATAGCTATGACTGTAAGGGCTGCCTATTTTTTTACATATAAGAGTCCTAAGTTATTATTGTACACAAAAGTTTCAAATTGTACAGCTTTACTGTGAAACAATAATATTCCATTTTACAAAATTGTGAATGGAATAATGGAGTTCTGAACTGTAAACAAAGTTCAATTTGAGCTGTTAGTTCAATAGTTATCCCAAGTAAGGAAAGATTTGAAAAAATCACAGGTAAAACAAGAGGATGATAAGTTCGAACTAATGGAATCTTACTTACTTCTTTGGTTTTGTATACATAAAATAGCAAAATACTCCCTAAGTTGCAATATGTCTATGCATATATGACGCAAGAAGGGTAGGCAGCGCTGCTTTAAAACCAGATAAATTCAAGAACATAGAAACTAAGCAATTTTTCTTTCCTAAATAACTTGATTGATTGTTTTCTTGTTCTATGCAGAGGAAGATGGGCTTGGTGTGGCTTCAATTGAGTTGAAGAAGGACATTGGTACTCTCTACCCTCATATGACACAACATCAGGGCAAAGACTTCCTTATCTACATTGAAACCAAGTACAGCATTAAGAAGGCCCTAATGACTGTCTTTGGAAGTGAAAAATGTTTAACTGTAAGCTTTGATTTGTTTTGGAAATTGCCAGCATTGGGCACATTACTGAATGATGTGAAAAAGAACATTACAATTTTAGATTATTAATGAACAAGTAACAAATATAAAATAGAGGCATGCATGCAGTGAATGAAGTAAAGAATAAAGCTTCATCCATTGTGTTTCATATTATGTCTTCCCCCGAAGGGTCGGGAGACATATTGGTTTTAGCTGAGTTCCTGTCGGCGTTGGCGTTCCCATTTCGTTTCCGGAGCAGATCTCTAAAACTATGTGACCAATCATCACCAAACTTGGTATACTGTCTCTCCATATCGTGTAGATGTGCCTTTTGGGGGTTAGAGATTTATTTAAATTTAAATTTTTAGCTCATCAGGCCTGAAAGGCCCGATGGGCTTATGGCATGGAATGGCGTCCGTCCATCCGTCCGTAAACTTTTCACTTTTTCGACTTCTTCTCCAGAACAAATGACTCTAGAGAGCTGAAATTTGATGTATAGACTCTTTGGCCAATGGGGATTCTAAATTGTAGATTTGGTGACCCTGTGACCCCAAATAAGGGCCACAGCGGTCATTACCTAAAAAGCTATTTTCATCTTCTTCTCCAGTCCCAATGAACATAGAGAGCTGGAATTTTATGAACAGACTCCTTGACTGACAGGGATTCTAAATTGTAGATTTGGTAACCCTGTGACCCAAAATAAGGGCCACAGGGGTCACAACCTAAAAAGCATTTTTCATCTTTTTCTCCAGTCCCAAAAGCTCTAGAAAGCTGAAATGTTATGTACAGACTCTTTGGCCAATGGGGATTCTAAATTGTAGATTTGGTGATCTTGTGACCCCAAATATGGATCACATGGGTAACCACTTAAAACATCTGTTTTAATGAGCTGTGAAAATAATGAGATTTTATGTGCACTTCATATGTCAGCTTAAGAGTAATACTACATTGTGGACATGTTTGATGTAATCAATGTGAAATTAGAACTATTGAAAAGCCTGTGAACTGAATATTGTGACAGGATGCATAGGAAAAAATTTAAAAAGGGTTAAGAAATGTTTTATTTTACATTAGATATGTGAACTAAATATGACTGGTGATGAAGTAAAATAAGACTATTAAAACTAGCTACATGAGTTTGTGATACCACATCTTCTTTTCCAATAAAGAAAAATAAATAAAGATGGGGAAAACAAAATTTAAAATATATAATTTACTGGCTGTGAGTCCAGGGTCTGCATGTTGTGTAATTACAGGTGTTGACCTGGGGAGTGACCACTCCCTGGCAGAGATGCAAACAACAGCTAATACACGGAGGTTTCAGGTTACTTCTCTGCTGTGTTACTGATTTAGTCTTACACTCAGATGCTCAATAGAATATGAAACTATGAGCCTATGAGAAACAGGATTTTTAGAAACAAATACGGGCTCTTTTTCATTATGTAATAAATGTTGATAATTCCAGAATAAAAATAAGAAGTAAAACAATTAACTGCAAAGGTCTACATTATTATACCCCCGACCAACGGTTGGGGGTATATAGTTATACCAACGATTCCGTCTGTCCTTCCGTCCGTCCAAAGACAATTTTTGTCCGATCGATTACAGAAAAAATATTCGTCTCATCCTTTTTAAATTTGGTACATGTGTTCTTCACCACTAGGAGAGGTGCAGTGCGAAGTTTAAACCGAATTGGTGAATTTTTGAATTTTTGGCGATTTTTAATTTTTTTTTAACTTAGTCAAATTCTGAGCATTTTTTGTCCGATCGATTAAAAAAAACCTATTCATCTCATCCTTTTCAAATGTGGTACATGTCTTCTTCACCACTAGGAAAGGTGCAGTGCGAAGTTTAAACCAAATTGGTGAATTTTTTAATTTTTGGCGAATTGGTGAATTTTTTAACTTAGTCAATTTCGAAGCATTTTTTGTCCGATCGATTACAGAAAAACTATTCATCTCATCCTTTTCAAATTTGGCACATGTCTCCTTCACCACTAGGAGAGGTGCATTGCAAAATGTAACACGATTTGGTGAATTTTTTAATTTTGGGCGATTTTTGATATTCTTTTACTTTATCATAGCTAGAATGAATGAAGCTACTTCTGTATTGTGATTTGTTGACTTCATCATTTTCTTTTTCATGTAACTTTCATCAAAAGCTACTTCTGTGTTCTCGTTGATTTTACTATTTTATATTTCCACTGGTTATATTTTGGGAAAAATTAAATTTTCTTTCCTTTCAGTCATAAACTGCTGTATATCTCTCACTGTGCCTTCAGGGGTGTGCTTCCATGTACCTGTTGTTTAAAGTCACTCGAATGAATCATTATGATGGATTAATTTCCAAAATAAAGTTGAAATCAGTGGTAATAGCAGTAGTGTATTATATTACCAATACCTTTTCAAGTTACTTTTATTCCTATTTTGACTTAAACCACCTTTTTCACATGAAGATCGAGACTTGTCCTACCATTTTCACAAACAGTTTAATCTTAGCAATTACATTTCAAAGCTTATCAATCCTTAGGTGTGCAGACACCTCTCTCTTTAAGTAAAATAAAAATGTCAAACTTAAACAGTCGGGGGTATTAGTGAGCCACGCTCACTTTTTTGCTTGTTTATAATGAAAATATAACGATTAATGTGTAACCAATTTTAATAATAACTTTTAATAATTTGATGACTAAGCAATGACTTCTTATGTGATATCTTAATCTTTTCCTTAGAGATAATTAATAACATGATTCCTGATGAGCTTCAGAGCCAGTGGCTCTAAAAAAAAATATTTCCATGGCAACGATTTTGACTTACCGTATATTACCGGGTATAAGTCGAGAATTTGATACCAAAAATTAGGGGGTCAAGGAGGGGGGTCGACTTATACACGGGGTCTATGTTTCAGCCCCAAAAATCTAGAGGCCAGGTAAGTTATCTGCCAGCCCAGCAAGTCGAACGGACGATGTTTACACCGGAAACAATTCACAAACATCGATGTCCAGTCAATATTAAAATCATTGAATAAAAAACATATGCTTTATTGTTGTCTTTTTAAAATACAAATATAGCGTGATATATGAATAAAAAATAACATTTCAATCACGAAAGTTCATTAAAGTTTATATTATAATCTTCACTATTACCTGACAAACATCGATCGATATCTAGCCTTGATGCAAGTCGTGTGACCCGATAAGGTCACGTGGACCAATGAGATTCTACATAGAAGCCGGTGACATGCGAGATAGATACTCATGAAAAAATAATCAAGTGTTTACGCAGTGAGAAGTGCAAATTACTGGTACGAGTAGACGTATAATTTCTGAGATGTTCTAACATAATAGCATATATTCAAAAATATTTAGAGAAATGTTAATTGCCGATTGTCATTGTATTGTTACTGAGATGTTCACCATTCATTTTGTATAATAGTGTATATTCAATACTTGTTAATAGACTGACGTACGTGTGATTAAGGTTGTGAATAGATTTGTTAATTGCCAGTAGTCTATTTCAAGGGTAGTGTTCATTTCCGGAGCAGATCTCTAAAACTATGTGACCAATCATCACCAAACTTGGTAATCTGTCTCTCCACATCATGTAGATGTGCCTTTTGGGGGTTAGAGATTTTTTTTAATTTTTTTTTTTTTATTTCCACCTCATCGATTTGGACTTAGTCTTTTTAAAAAAAAACTGGCTTTTATTTCAGCATCAAATCATTTAGAATTTTGAATATTTTGTTTGCTACAATTGTGGAGATGATAGGTTATTTATTCAAATTGTATTATACAGAGAACATTAATGGTGCTTTATGATACTATTATTTAGAGGTTTTGAGCATTTGAGGAAGGGGGAGACATCTGTTTTTACGGGTAAAAACACTTTCTAGTTTTATTTGGTTTTAATACGTGCCTGTATACTCTATGTGCCGAATCTGCCAATTTCAGTTCTTTAATTTCTCTAATCTTGCATTTTCATCCCCAATCGTCAAATAAATCATAATTACTAATTGCCTTTGAAAATCGAGAAACATCATTATGCATATTCAGAAACCGAAACTACACGTCCTATTTACATGCACAGTTGTTGAACATTATCAACCCAAATTTGTCTTTGTCTGTTGTAAATAAGTTTAAAAATTACGTTGGACTGATTGCAGTGTGTCAATCCCGGTGCATTGTTTTGCTATCAGATATCACAATGTTTGCCTTTTTATCTTCACTATACTTTGTCGACTACTATCAAAATGGGGTAGAAACAAAAGGGGATCTTATCATTGAGGCCTTGCAGTTGGAACAGGAGCTCAAATAATCATCTCAGTTCTAGCGATCTTTTAGATTGAGTGGTACTTTCTGTGTCAGGGTTTTGTTTAAGTTGAGCGATAATTTTGTAGGTAAGATCGCTCTTAGAGAGGTTGAAGTGATGGGATACGGGTTTGTCCCTTTTGTGAGCAAAGTGTTCAGACGGACGTGTCTTGAACTCTTTTAGTTTCCCCTACATATTTCTTTTTGCATTTTCTGCAAGTGGGTAGATAAACTATATTACGGGATTATCATTTGCAGTTGTATCTCCAACAGGAGTATCTACGGCATGTAGCTGAGCTATGGAAGGAGCTGTTTTTGTTGATGTTGGTGCAGAGTTTGTTGACAAAGGTCACTTCTTTTCCTGACACCCAACTGTGTGCAGGTCACTCAAATTGCCGTACCAATCCGTAGACACGGAAAATGCCCTTACATCCTTATGTATGGACAAGTCCCTTTTCCACCACTTAGGACCCAAACCCCAACAGTGAACTTATACATGGATTTGAAAAGGGGGGGGGGGGGGGGGGGGGGGGTCAGGACCCCCTGGATCCGCTAGTGTTAATATGAATCTAAAATATAATCATGTAGGTGATATCCATAGTCTGGGCAAATTGTTCATACAGTAACTTTAAAATCTTTAATTTTTACAAGAAAAATATACTGAAATCCAGTCAGTTTTTCCTCACGTCACCCTAACTACCTTTTATTAGCTCACCAGGACTGTAAGGCCCCGATGGGCTTATGGCATGGCGTGGCGTCCGTCCATCCGTCCGTAAACCATTCGCTTTTTCGACTTCTCAAGAACCACTGGGTCTAGGTAGCTGAAATTTTGTATACAGACTCCTTGGCCAATGAGGATTCTAAATTGTAGATTTAGTGATCCAGTGACCCCAAATAAGGGCCTCACAGGCCATAACCTAAGAACCTATTTTCATCTTTTTCTCCAGAATGAAAAGACCTAGAAGACTGAAATGTTGTGTACAGACTCTTTAGCCAATGGAGATTCTAAATTGTAGATTTGGTGACCCTGTGGCCCCAAATAAGGGCCTCACAGGCCATGACCTAAAATCCTATTTTCATCTTCTTCTCCAGAACAAAAAAGACCTAGAATATGGGCCACAGCCTAAAAAAAACCTTTGAAATTGAATTTTGAACTGATATTTTATGGTACTTCAATCATTATTTAATTTATCCCTAATAGTAAAATACCTGAGGGAGAGTCATCTCATCTTTTAGATATATATGTGAGTCCTAACTTGGGTTTGAGAACTTTGCAGTTAATCTTATTCAGTAGGAATGTGAAATATATGTCGAAGATCAAGTCTCCATGCATTATGGACATGTTTGTCAAATTGATGTAATCAATGTGAAATGAGAACTATTGAATTGCCTGTGAACTGAATATTGTGGATATTATAAAAAAAATGCCCTCATAGGTCAAAACATAAAAATCTATTTTCATCTTCTTCTCCAGAACAAACTAGAAGGAATATTGCGTTCAGAATGTTTAGATGTTTGGATGAAAAGGCTTAGAACAGATAAAATTGTGCAAAGATTATTTAGCCAAGGTGAATCTAAATTGTACTATGTACCATGAGATTCATCACATTGCCTGTTCTCTCTAAGCCTTACACAGTTAGATCAGTGACGCCCGTGTTTTGTGGAAGGCAGACGCTATTACATAATTTGGCTGTAAAAGCACAGCTGGCTCACTTTCACTTTCAAGACGAAGATTTGTCAGGGCTAGGGATTGTGCATTATATTGAGACAATATATTCTGTCTTCATCATCAAACCATATAAACCCTGATGAGCTACAGAGCCCATGGCTCTATTTTTATTCTGCTATTAACAAGGGTACAACCATCACCTGAAACATCATTTATATCATCATTTAATCAGACATAAATCATCCAGCCACAACTCGGTATAATAATGCAATTTTAAAAATGTTAAGATCATCTATTCTACCACAACTATATTACCACCGGAAAAACCAAAAAATTACACAGCAACCGGAAAGTCCGCCGGAGCTGAAGTTCCACCAGAAACGGAGGTCACACCGAAATCACACCGGAGAATTCCACCGGAAGGCCCACCAACTGGATATGAACCGGAAGTAACACCCACACATGACCTGTCTCAAAAGTATATAAGGAGAGACAGAATTATTGCTTCTTCAGTCTGACGAGTCCAAACCCCTGGACGAAACTAGTAACTGACAAGCAATCAATCACTTGCCCCTTAGACGTTTTTAGGCCACACCAGTCCTATTAACTACCATCAACATTCACAACATCACATTGGCAACATTCGATACTTCTCAATAAACTAAAATATGACCTCTAACAACACAATGGATGCACCTTTAAATTGTACTTATCTACATTGCAGAGGAAAATCTCTTCAGCAATCAAGCCTGTACAAGTGAGAGTAGAGAAGATTCATTACCAAAAAGTATGTATAAATCACAAATCTCATGGTTGAAAAGTAGTCATGACTTACACTTTTCATGGACTTCCAATGTGAGAACACATTACATTGTTGTGTACATAATTGAAAGAATGAGCCTTTATTACCAGTCGGTGAGATAAAATAATTATCATGAATGATTGCTGTATTTTTTTGAATTGTTCGTTTGTAATTATTACTGCATGAGAGAGACGAAGGAAGACCAATTTTCTTTTGATAGCCAACACTTTTATTGCAATGCAACATTTTTGGAGTATATATTAATGCCATTATCAAACAAGTGATGAGCGCTATCGCTATTGTGTTACACTGAAATGTGGCATTCATTGCACTAAAGAGCTTGACTATCCATACAACTTGTTTTCATTCACCTCTACAAAAATACTACTTAAAAAAGATTAGGAGATATATATATATTAATAATTTATTGCAGGAAATCGATGTTTCGGTTATTTGCTTGATAACTTTGTTAGCATCTACAGAGAAACGTCACACTCCTGCAATCTATAATGTCATATATCCATAGAACTACGGTAGTCTTCTTGATCCAGTTTACTTCTAAAATGCCTTTGAAAGAAGAGATAGATTACTTGGTAAACATTAAGTGATCTGTCAGTTTATAAAGGAATAATAATTTGTTTTAATTAATTGCACTTTCCCACTGTCCAGTCGATATCTCCACATGACACTACACAGCCACATAGTGGAGGCCATGCAACACTTCCACAAAGTTCTCAGAGGAGTAATCGAGATGGCTCGCCCAAGCGTGTGAAGATGTCTGTCCCGTGTATGGTGATGTCTACTCCTGCCAGCTCAGTGGGTTCTCCTGTCATGGACACTGCCTATAGGAGACCAGCACCCTCTACAACTTGTGTTCAGGAAACCAAATCCAATAGAAAAGGTGATAATTATGAAATGTCCAATATTATATCGGGTAGTAGAATGAGAATACATTTGTAGTAGTCACAGAAACATAAATTAATGTTGTGGTATTTTTACATTTATTACTTTGACAAATAAATGTTCATTTACTTATCATCATTATCATCATCAAAAATGTCCAAATTGTAAAGAATATATGACACTTGATAAACTTGACATCACAAAGATTGATCATTGCAAGGGTTGTCTGCAACACATTCATTATGGGAAGATGCAAGAGTTATCTTTACTGAAAGCCAAAGTTGTCTATTCTCATAGGATAAATATTTAAATTACTAGTAAACAAAACTATGAAATTGCATTATACTCTTTCTGATGGTTATAAATTACTCTTAAATTACTTTTATTTTCTATCTCATTTAGATGTTACTCTATGTATATTAATAAGACAGAATATGTTTACTGTGAATGACTAGTCTATTACAAATAAACTAGTGAGTCAAGCTTGATATTCCATGGTCTAAAATTTCGCAGGGGCACTGCCAGCCTGTAGCCTATAGTTTTGCTACACAATATTTGTAGACTTCAATGCACGTCACTGATAGACTAACCTAGTTGTCCACATGGCTATTGTCTACACGTGTGCCACAATATCTGAATTGTTATTCATCATTTGGCAGAGTTTACCTCGCATATAAGGACATGTAAAGATATTAATCTAAGGGAAGCAACTCTTGTTTTCTAGTTTTGGTGTAACACGAGAAAGGACTTCAACAAAGATTTCGAAAGAAAGAAAATCAGTTCTATGATAATATTTATAAATTTTTATGTATTTGACATGACTTGACTAAATTCTGAAACAAAATTCATCTATTAGACAAATTTCAAGCGCCAAAGACTCCCACGGTCAAGCATGTAAAGCCCAAAGTGAAGACTCCAGTTGTTGAAGTGGGAGAATGCCCAAAGAAAAAAGACGCTAGGAACAAGCAGAACAAGAAGAAATGTGTCAAGAATATAGAAATTGCTACAGATGTTAAAGGTGAAATTACTATCATCATATTCCGTGTACCAGTAATGGTATAAAACGCTAACCATTTATATTGTGGCTCATGTAAATCACTGTGTCATTGCTCATGATGTTTTCACATGTTTGGCTGTAAATAAATAAAATTTGAAATGTCATAGTCAAAGTCATATGTTTGTCAGCATTTATTTATGATTTCAATATTTACCAGAAAAATTATAAGTTGGTTTAAATTTTCAAATTTCTGCAGGAAATGCTAGTTCTTCATTAGTTACTTTGGCACTGTTGGAACAATAATATTTAGGGAAATGTGTAATTTAACTTGATCAAATATTGTAAATTTGTTCCTCGGGATTGGCCATAACTTTGGATTGCTCAGAGCTACAGCTTTCATACTTGGCATGTGCATACCTTGTGATGAGACCTTCAGATTCTTAGTGATCTATTGATGGCTGTTATTGTCTATGTTGATTAACTGTTTCAGCATCTATTGCGGCACTTGACGCTATTGAGGATAATGAAGTGATTCCAGATTCATTTCCAGGCAGCCAGATAGTAACAAACTTAGTGAAGTATGTGATTGCATGATCTAACAGTTTTTGGTAGAAACTTGGTTGTGGATAATCTAAATGGGCCTGTTGGAGAAATATATTATCTTTGATTTAGTTAAGGTGCGGAGATGTTTTTGCCTGGCTAAGGCTCAGTTCAATTGCATAAGAGCCAAGCTGAATGTGAGAGGTTGTAGACAACTGTCCTTCAATCTTCGTTAAGCATTTGGAAGGGAGTGATATAATGGTGAAGGGTATTTAAAAACAAATTTTATGTATATAAAGGAAACAGTGAAAATGTGACTTTTTCTTAATGATGAGTTCTAATAAATGGGTTTGATTAAAATATATGTCTTTTAAAAATTATGCATGCTTTATATTTGAAAATTAAAATATTTGCCTTTTTGATTCAGACAAAAAATTTCAATGGCACGGGATATATATTTGGTTTTCTAAATGGTCTCAAATTCTGTCAGTAACTTCCATTAAATGAAATGTTTTTTCTTAAACCAGTTTTCCAGCCTTATCAGATAGTGGCATTGATGTGACTCAAGGCCACAGAAAGCCTACAAGAGAAGGGAAGAATGTAGAACCAAAAACGGTAATCACTTATTAATCATTATTATGCTTGTTTCCATTGGTCAATCAGCAATCTTTAATATGTAAGATGTTGTGTCTTTACTAGTTACCGGTAAGTCATCTACTTACTGCCATGATTTTGTTGTTAATTGTAATCTATACACATAGTTTCCTTTTGATTTTACAGGTTTTAACCCCACATTATTATTTAAAATATTTTAAAATATTTAATAAAATGTTGTGTAATTTCTTTCAGAAGAATGAAAATGTCAATTCAAGAAGTGATCCATGCAGAAAGTTAGTGAATGTCCATGCAACTGAGCAAACAACATCATCAGACGTTGATCTACCTTCTTCTGCTGAGGATATCATTATTGCTGAAACTCAGGAAATGGTTAAGACATTTCGAGAGGATGCAATTGATGAGAAAACCCAGGATTCTAACAGCATATCTCAAAAGAAAAGGAATAAAGATGAAGTCAACCCTTCCATAAATGACCCTGAATCTATATGCTGTAAAAATAATAACAATAATCTGATAATGACTGTCAAGGAGAACACCCCAGATATTTCTATTAAAGCCATACTTGAACTTGAGAATGATCCTGGTATCTCAATTCCTTCTTCCATTGAGTCAAATAAAGGTAATGCTGTCAGGGGAAAACGCAGAGGTTCATTGAAGGGACGTGACATATCCAAGGAAAGCAATCAAAAACATTTTGATGATGTGTCAGCCAAACCCTCGAGCAAAGCAGAGAGTGAAACAGAATCTAAAACAGAATCTAGGTCATCATCCACTGACAAATCAAACATAAATGAAGGTTTTAGTGACCAAGCGTCTTTAGAGGATGATGTTTTTGAAGAAGAGTCAGATGTCAGTTCTGACAGGCAGGAAACTGGTGTTGAGAAAGATTGCCAGAAATCGAAGAAAACTTCACCAAATCAAAATAAAGAAAATGAAGAGCCAAAGGAATGTAATTCCTCTGAAAATGTGAACACAAACAAGTTTTCAAATAGGGGCCATAGCAAGAAGAAAGAAATTTCGAAGATTTCAGCGGACTTTGAAGATCAGGTTGAAGAGAAGCTTAACAGAAAAGACAACTCAGAATCAAAACCACATAAGGGGCAGCAAAAGAAGAAAAACAAAGAACAAACTAAAAAAGAAATTTTGAATACAACTGATAGTGAAAATCAAGTTGTCAAAATAATTAATTGTAACAAAAGAATTGAATCAAAGCAACAAAATAAACAACAAAAGAAAAAGAACAAAAAAATAATCAGTGAAGAAACAGAAACGTTAAAAGAAAAAACAAACAGCAAGGATGTCAGAAAATTACCAAGCAGAAAGGCAAAGCAAAACCAAATGTATAATGACTCTAAGAATAACTCAAACAGTGGTTCTCCAGTAACAGCAGGTTTTCTTTTTCAAAGTCCCGGTGAAACCGTCACAAGCTGTTCTTCTGTTATGTCATATACAGACAATTCCAAGTCAAACCATTCTGGGAAGAAGGGTGGCAGAAAACTACTGAGTCGAAGTGGCTTGTATTTCCCTGAACACGGCAATGCCAGCCATGAAAGTGACCCGTATGACTTTGATGCCGAGTGTGATTCTTTGCCTAGCATGCCAGTAGCCAATTATTCTGCGAAGTCAGAAACAAATGTACAACAGAACAAGACAGCGGCTGTCACTTCAAAGTTCTTCAAGCATAGAATGGAGAGTAGAAAGCTGAACAAGACTGCAGAAACAATAGCAACCACTTACATGAAAAGTTGGCAGCAACAACTCAACAAGAAAAAGGGCAACAAAACAAAAGTCTTATCTCAAAGTGTGGTCAGTTGGAAAAGTGTTGAACATTTTGAGGACTGTCAAAATGACGACTCAAGAGATAAGAAAGCAAGGGAAGTAAAAAACAATAGGAAATCAAAGAAAGAAAAATCACGATCTACTAAAATTACAAGTAACAGTACAAGTCTGAAGGAAAACAGAAAGGAAGTAGATGAAAGCTTTAATGTGCCAACAAAGAAAAAAACAAATGCTTCAAAGTTTAAACTTTTTAACCCTGACTTGTCAGTGATGATGCCAAAAGAAGAAAATGCCATTGAGATTGGAGGTGAAAGTAACATTGAGATGCTTGATGATGGCTGCGTAGAAAAGGAGCCCGTTTCCAGTGACCCATCACCAAACCAAAATGTAAGTTTCCATTATTGATATTGGTTGATATAATGTAAATCAAATCACTGATGAAAATTAGTATTGGTCAGATGGCCAATATATTTCCTTCAAATTAAGACCAGTCAGTGACAAAACCAGTGAAAATGCTCTCTGAATTTAAAATCACCATTTCAGGCTATAAAAAAAATGTTTGTGTAAATTCTATCACTGCACAGTGTTATTGAAAAATGTATCAATTGCTTTGCTGGGGGGGTATTTTATTGTAAATTTCATTTCATATTTTCGCACTTTGTTGTTAGATTGAAGAGACATGGAATGAAGAATCAGAATCTGAACACTGTCAGAAACAGCTACCAAATAGTCCTTGTCATAAAAAGATGAAACAGAAGGGAAAATCAAAACGGGGGAAACCGCAACAGAATACAGAGAAGTATATCAAATTTCAAAAGTTTTTGTTATGCTTTTCTCCAAATATCAAATTTAAACCTTTTTCATGAACAAGAGGTGATTCATGAGTGAATGAATGAATGAGTTTATTTCTTAAAAGAGGCCCAGGCCCATTATACAATACATTTGCAACAGTTTGAGAACAGTATCCAGCGCACATTATGACATATTGCTCTACTTATGAAACAAATTGATGAGTTGTGAGCCTGGAATTCACAATCGTGCCACTCGGTGGTATCATTCTTTGCACTTGAAATTATGTTTATTTTAATTGTGTTTATTTTATGAAAGCATATCAATGTGACAGGTCATCTCCATTAAGCAGTACTGTTTGCAGGCAGAAATGGACAATATCCATGAATAAGATTTTCAAATTCTTTTAAGTACCCACTATCACACTCTTTTAAACCTACATCGGTTGCTTCTGATTATGATTCCATTGTTGCTGTTGAGTGTTATTTAGAAGCACAAGACAGAGGCCAATGGCAGAAGTGAGGCTCACTACTGATCAATCGCCCCTTATATTTTAATTGTTAATGATAGGATTGGTGGTATGAATATCTTCTTTGGACTATACCATTTGTACATTTGACTGTAAAAAAGTAATAAATGCAAAATTGTTTATAGTTTAAGGCACAGAGGAAGCCCCATCAAAAGCCCTTGTAACAGCAATGTTGCAGAAAATTTATCAAACATGTGCAAGGTAAGAATAATATTTTATATTCATTTTAAAGAACAAAACCTTCAATGTTATGTACAAATGTATGTTTGTGGTACAGTTTTAGTTTCCGATTCTCAATAAAATCAGTCAATATTATTCCAAAACTGAATGCCTCACAATTGACTGGGGTAAAAAAATAGGGTTAGAAAATTTCTGCTGAAAAATTACTTTGTCACTTTATACCGATCTATAGAAATTCAATATTGGAAAATTAACATCATGCTACCAGTATTATGCTTCTAAAGCTGTAGTTGTTTTGTTTGACGATCTAAATCAAGAAGACTTGGGAGACATTGCACACCTATTTTTCATTCGGTATTCACAAATTTATACACATTTCCCACCATTTTCAGACATTAATGAAATCGTCACGCATGGAGAATAGAACTGAGGGTAATCAAAGGCATCGAAGTGAAAACAATTGGTAATCAAGTTTGATGTGACTTGTCTTTTCTTTTTTATCCTCCGCCGCGCGTTTAGCGCGAAGCGGGTGATATAGTATTCGGCTGCCTCCGTACGAAATGGAATAACTCCAATACTATTCACTGGATTCTTTTCATATTTTGCATATGGGTTCATCATAGCACAAGTAATGTTCCTACTTGAAAACTATAAGACATAGCTCAAAGAAACTTGGTGTGTGGAACAATCATCATGTGTAGATGTGCCTTTTGGGGTTTTCAACTTCTTCGAGTAATTTTTTTTGACCGTTTCCATGGAAAAATAACTTAGAATTTCGTTTCCGGAGCAGAACTCGAAAACTATAAGACATAGCGAAACAAAACTTGGTGTGTGAAACAATCATCATGTGTAGATGTGCCTTTTGGGGTTTTCAACTTCTTCACAATTTTTAATTTGTTTGATTTTTAGCTCATCAGGTCTGAAAGGCCCGATGGGCTTATGGCATGGCATGGTGTCCGGCGTCCATCCGTCCGTCCATCCGTAAACTTTTCGCTTTTTCGACTTCTTCTCCAGAACCAATGACTCCACAGAGCTGAAATTTTATGTGCAGACTCCTTGGCCAATGGGGATTCAAATTGTAGATTTCGTGACCCCATGACCCCAAATGGGGTCACAGGGGTCACATCCTTAAAAACCTATTTTCATCTTCTTCTTCAGTTCCAAAAGGCCTAGAGAGCTGAAAAGTTGTGTGCAGACTCCTTGGCCAATGGGGATTCTAAATTGTAGATTTCGTGACCCCATGACCCCAAATGGGGTCACAGGGGTCACATCCTTAAAAACCTATTTTCATCTTCTTCTCCAGTTCCAAAAGGTCTAGAGAGCTGAAAAGTTGTGTGCAGACTCCTTGGCCGATGGGGATTCTAAATTGTAGATCTCATGACCCCATGACCCCAAATGGGGTCACAGGGGTCACATCCTTAAAAACCTATTTTCATCTTCTTCTCCAGTTCCAAAAGGTCTTGAGAGCTGAACAGTTGTGTGCAGACTCCTTGGCCAATGGGGATTCTAAATTGTAGATTTTGTGACCCTGTGACCCCAATCTTGGTCACGGGTCATGACCCAAAAACCTATTTTCATCTTCTTCTCCAGTTTATATGTAAAGCTCTAGAAATGTGAAATGTTTTGTAGAGATTCTTTGGTCAAAGGTGATTCTTAATTGTAGGATTGGTGACCCTGTGACTCCAAATGTGGGTCACAGGGGTCATGATCTAAAACCAATATTATTTTGCTTGTTAACAATGTATTACTTTAGATAACTTAGATATTCAACCTTAGATAAAAAATCATTCAAATTCTGATGAGCTACAGAGCCCATGGCTCTATTTTTACCATTTCCATCGATACATAACTTTATAATTCATTTCCGGAGCAGAACTCAAAAACTGCCATGGATGTATTTTTAGCTCATCTGGCCTGAAAGGCCCGATTGGTTTATGGCATGGCACGGTGTCCGCCGTCCGGCTGGTCGTCTGTAAACTTTTCGCATTTTGTCTTCTTCTCCAGAACCACTTGGTCTAAGGAATTGAAATTTTGTGTGCAAACTCCTTTGCTTTGCTCACAACCCAAAAAACCTATTTTCACCTTGATCATAAGCAAACGATAACCGTCAGTTGCAATACACCTTATATTGGGTAGGCTAAGGTTGTTTTGATATGTTACAAACCTTACAGGGAGTGGCATCCCTGCCCTGCTGAGCCAACAAATGAAACATATCATCCATCCTGCTACATCAGGCTATAAGGAGATAAGGAGCCTAATACTGATACAAATAACCTGATATAGCAGGATGATCATGATTTAAATATTGTATCTCATTCAAATCTGTAAGATACTTTGGGCTCAAGTTGAAATGTTACAATCTGCAGGAGAGTAAGATTAAATGTCTGACCAATATAGATTGCTTATAACTGGAGTTAAAAAAAGGTTCATAGTCACTGTTATTCAACAACTATTCTTCAAAATAATTTCCCAAAGGCGGGGAATATGGCTGACTCTGTCTGCTTGTTTAAAATATATATAACATATATACATTTATTTCTTTCACACTTCACACACGTTAACGTTACACTCGCACACCATGTGCTATCCGTCACTCACAAGTGATCGCTCACATCCGGGTTGTCCCGAAGTTACAAGTAAGCCGATGTTTTCCAATGTTTGCCGAGTGAATGTTTACGATGTTAACAGATACTGAACAGATAAGAAGAAATGTAAGAGTCAAGATTTATTCATACGATATGCATATTATACAAATCGTTTGGTCTCGTGAATATTAGATTGAACTAACTGAAATATGAGAAAGCTGCTCCTAGGAAAGACAAGGAGCTGATCAGAATTTGGTGACTTTGAAATTAATCTCACTGTCACATTCAAACTTTGAATTTTTCAGTTAGTGGATCTTGCCATGTTAAGCTTTTCAAGAACCATTTACTGGGTTTTCTTCGGAATTTACACAGTGTCTACTTTGGATGACAAAGGACTGATAAGATCTTTGTGATCTTGACATTATGTTTTATTTTTTAATTGATAATTTGTGGTGGCGTATCATTTCACCTTAGTAACACATGCTTGTTTGTTATGTAACAGTAAGTCTTTGACCTTAGAAAAATTTGTAATAAAGCAAGCAAAACTTAATGAACTACAGAACCATAGTTCTTTAAGATTTCAAATGTGTTGTGTTTGACAATAAATTAAAACAATCAAAACAGAGTTAAGAAAATATTAACATATTAGTCAGTACACATTCATAGAATGGATGAAGTTGGAATATAAACATTTGGTCATTTGTGAGTGATATAACTTGTCAGCCACTTGTTTTTATTTTTACCCAGATTTTTTTAGTACAGTAGTATCTATGTTCAATTAATCCAAGTGTGTCCCTTTACTGCAACACAACTTACCTGGACATTGATCATCACTTCAAAAAATGTTTTAGGATTTAATTTTAATATATGTTTTAAAAACGCTTATTTCTTGTTTTACAGTGACAATGATCAAGTTTTGCCACAAAGTAAAGAGGTATTGTATTATGACTGTCAGTTTAGAACAGCGTTATGACCAAATCTACTAATATTATAATATACACTAATTGTGAAGGTTAGTTCTAACTAGATCGTTGAGTCAGCATAGTTTGTAAGATACATGAAAATGATGTGGTCAATTGAAATAAGGTTTTTATCTCCAGGAATTCTGAAAAGATTACCTACCCACAGGCTGATAAAACTCCTGTTTTTTTAACCATATTTTAACAAGCATTTCATGTCTGCCACCAGACATTTTTAGTGAAGTAGTAGGTTCCTGTATGCCATACAAGCAAAGCTAACCTCTCGGTTTGTTACAAAACAGACTCGTCAAGTTAGTTGTGTATTAAGTACGTTAAAAACTTCTACATGTATATTGTATAATCTGAAAAGATGTAGAGAGGTGAAGAGTTAAAAGTTTGATTACATTGTGGTTTTTGTTTTGTATCCATTTAATAAAAACAACCGGCTTGAATTTTAGATCGAATCTGGTATTAAAACATGTATTATTTGTTGTTTAGGTACCTGAAGAATCTGATGCGGAACTTTCAGAAGAAAACAGAACAATAGCAACAAGTGTCAGGTACAATTATAGCATGAGAATATTACTCATGAATATTCATTCACAAAATAATATGTATACAAATTTCTTAGACAAATTAACTCTTTGTAGGACCATGCTAATTTACCAGTAAACCAGAGAGCTATATAACAATGCACACACTTCGGCTGAAACCCCGCAGACAATATGACAAAATATGTAATTTGATATTTCATAAAATCATTAAATTATAATGCAATATATATAGACATATGATAATCACGTCATTATCACACTCTAATTTTCAGATTGTGTTGGATGGATGTATGGATGATCTCTATGATAATGTTACTGTTAAAATGTAATTATATAGTTGATCGCTGAATGAACAAAAAACTTTATTCTTATTACAGGAGTGAACTCAGTTGGTTAGCTAAGAAGACTGCTTCAAGAAGAAAGAAGATTAAAAAAACTTACAAAAGAAATGTTGGTTCAAAGAAAAACTTGAATGAAAGTTCTGATGAGGATATAGAGATAGAATCATTGCGCTTCAGAGATGAAGAAAAGGAAGACCTTGTTATGTCCTCGCAGGTAATGTCTTCACGCTAATATGATTATGTCTCCCACATGTCCCCCCAGCCTCTATCTCAAAATCTATGCAGTATATATATATATATATTATTTTTTTTGCATATGTTCTGATTTTTAGCTCATCAGGTCCAGCATCCGTAAACTTTACACACTTTCGACTTCATCCCCAGAACTGCCATGCCCCCAAAGCTAAAATTTGGATTGTCCATTTTGGATTGCCTCTGGCATAGTAAAAAAATAAGGGTAAGATGACTAGGTTGGGTTGAAGGTTGGAGCGGGGGACATCACAGTGCATCACATGCACATATTTCTAAGTTTTCAAAGTTTTTTGTTTCAGTTTATGAATTTGCTATTAAGTCCATCAGGCTTGAAAGGCCAAATGGGCTTATGGCATAGTATGTCATAGGGCAAACGGCCACCCATTAAAAGATTTGGTGAGTCTATGGCCTTTAGTAAAGTCCTCAAAGGATGTACTTAAACCCTATTTTTGTTTCTTCTGTAGAACAAAAAGCCCAAGAAAGCTGAAATATTATTTACCTTCTCACTGGTCAATGTGGATAATAAATTGTTGATTTAATGTGCCCTTGTGTCTATTATCTTAAGGAATGGGGTGTCCCTATGCAGTTCAGTATTGAAGATGCAGAAACCCCTAAGATTTCATCAATTAAAACTCCAAGCATTCCAAGTTCCAAGAAAAGATACAGTCCACTGGATGTGAAATTCATTCAGACTCCAAAGACGCCGAAGACACCAGCAAGTTGTTTTACCGATGAAGGTAAGGATATCATTTGATAATTTTATTCAGGAGAAAAATGCAATATTCCTATGAAATTATTTTTCTTCTCTTGGCATCTTTCACTAGAATACGGTTGCACATTGTTCTGACTTGGCTCAGTAGATCAGTTCAGCAACATTGTGTGTGGTTTATTGCTGTATAGTTGACCCACTACATGACTTGAAAAGCTAAAAGTTTTTTCCCTGACCAGACTGATAATGAGTTTGAAAACTTGTGGCATCACCTTTGGCAAGTGATATTGAAATTATGCCTCTGACACAAACTTTAGATTGGGTAACCCTCTAGCACTGCATGTGGCGACTTGGGTTAGGCTACGGTAGTATTATAGTAAATTTGCTCTCAGTATAAAAGTCGAGTATTGGAAAAGTGTTCTTTGCAAATTTACATTTTATTATTTTATTGAAGATAAATATTGTAAAACTTTTCCAAGTATTCTTAATGATTTAAATTAATCTTTGGCAGAATATTCCATGTGGTATCATGTCTTGAGAATCTGTTTTTGCTGTCTCTTCAGAAAATGAACTTCTAGTAGAAGAGGAGACATACAATTATGTTGTCCAAGTTCCTAAAGCAATGGAAATAATTGTAAGTACAATCAGTGTTATGAAATACAAAATAAGGTAATATTTCAAAATGTTTATCTTACCTGTACATGTATATTGTTCTGAAGTGCTCTATATTTTTATAGTAATTTCTGACACAGATCATGAGATGTGTCTAGAATATACAACTTCTATATTACTGGGTAGCAGATTTTGTTATTGGATTGACACATATCCATGAAGATATCGTTAGTCGGTAATAAGGAAGCTTTGTATCAATAAAGACTTGTCGTATCTGTACCACCAACTTCTAGAATCCTTCTCAGTTTATGTTAATTTCTATTTTCAGAGAGAATATACTGTCCCATTGGGAGACGACCATATCACTGAAAGGAGTAGTAGTATGAAAAAGATACAGTCTGGTAAGGTGGTAATCATTATTAGGAAGACATGAACTAGATATAACCTAATTCGGCTTGTTAAAATTGCCATGTCTGGCATCTATGGAGTTACACCTCATTGTGATGCTTTTTGTGAACTGTAAACTATAAAACATATTTACGTGTTCAATAGATCCTTTGAATTAACCCTGCAGTACAAGCTATTGGGTCAAGGACTTGAACAAAAGATTGATCCTTTCTCTTGATTATACAAGTGCTTGTACACTAAATATTTTTCAGTGCAATTCCTTCCTATAAAAAAAATATTTTTATATAATTTTTCTTTTAGGTCCCTCTTCAACTGTAAGACCAAGCAGATCGACTTTGAAAAGGAAATATTCTGTATCCTTTATTTGAGGTACAATTTAAGACCACTGAAAAGTGATAACTCTATTTTAGAAAATGGGTTTACCGTTCAAAGGTTGTGCATTTGTCAAGTGCAAAATCTGACACAATGATGATACAGTACTGTTACGAGTTCCATTCATAAGTATCTAAAATCAGAGTGACAGCATACAAATATGCAGATAGTACGCTATGGCATGCTACCCAAAAATAACCATAAATAATATATTTATTTGAAATATTCAGTCTTGTAGATGTAGGGCTATGAAATAAAGACCTCAAATGAAACTAAGAATATCCTATAATCCTTAACAAGATTTAGTATTTGAATCTACAAGAAAATCAGGTAAATTCTCCAGAATCTTCACAAGAAAATAGAATTGATCAGGAGGAGGACATTGCAGACATTGAGTTTTGTCCCAGGAAACTGTTCAAGAGGAGCGAAATCCAAGGTGAGTCATAACTTTGATAAATCTGTACAGTTTATTTCAATTGTAAGTTGATTTATCTAGTTATCACTGTCAATGATTCTTTTAAGCACATCATCAATTTATTCTATCCAGTCTTTGAGGGGCATTCTGTGGGGAAACCTTGATTTCTTACATTAGAAGTTATGTCTTGCTATACAGATGAATGAATGTTATTTTGTTGATTCTTTTTGCAAGTCTTCAGAATATTTTCTGTTTATTGCAGAAGATGACAGAGAAGAGGATGATGAACGAAAAGAAGTGAAAACACCAAATCTGCTACAAACGAGAAAACAGAAAACATGTGCTTTGATTGAAACAACTCCTGCATTGGAAATGGCAAACCTTCCATCTTCTTTACAAGATATGTCATCTTATATGCAAACTAAGAAACAGAAAAAAATTGCCAAAAAGAAGACAACTTCTGAATTAGATATGCCAAGCTTGTCATCGACACTTCAGTATATGTCTTCTTACATTCATCCCCAGATGCATCAATTACAGAGTCTTTTATGTGGCAAGAATAAACCTGCTCCGAGTAAGAAACAAAAAATGAAAGCAGTACCGGAGCCTGACTCTGAGCTAGAAACTTCTGAAGATGAGGAAGAACAGGAAGAAGAACAAGCCAATCCATGGAGCCTACTTTCTTCCAGGAAAAGGCATGATGGCAGGAAAAGACTTGAATGCCAATCAGCCGAAATGTCACAGTTTCAGTTTGTGAATCCTCTTGCTCCAACTGTTACTACAGAAGATGAACTGACACAGTTTGGTGATGTTGACACTGCCCTCGACCTCACCAGTGATATGGGCATCGAGACAGGAATATCAACAGTTGTACAAGCTTTTGGCATTGACATACAGAAACAGTTGAAGGTTGTATCCAATTTTGTTTTAGTTTGAGAATTAAAAATTGTAATTAATGAAAGATATGAAGTATTTGTGCAAATAATACAAAAGTTTACTTTATTTTTTTTGATAGTCAATCATGACTTTAGTAAATGAATAAACCAAAATAATATGGTAATATTAATCATATGCCTCTTTATAAGTTTTGATTTTTTTGTCACTAATGTTTTTAAACTGTTTCAGACTAAATATCACCAACTGAAGGAAATAACTAGAGGTGCTCTGAAAAATAGCCAAAAACATGTTCGTAACATTTGGAGTGAAGAATATGAAAACAGGTACCGTAAAATGTATTTCATTACTTTCTTTGGGTATTGGAAACCAAACCATAAAAATGTTACGTAAAGAAGGAAAATATTTCACCTTAAAAGTGCAGTGTTGCATCCAGGCCGCGCGATTGCGAGAAATGCGCTATTTCATATATCACTTGCGCAATTTTACTATCTATGTGGGGGAGTAATCGCGCAAAAATACATTTAATCCCGCAATCTAGACAAACTACTGCGCAACCTACCTGTATTATTTTATTTCCAACTCTTTACATACTTTGATCAATAAAAATAATATCAAATCAGCGAGATAACTTGTTCACGTAATCATTCGTAAAAGTAGCTTCCTGTTACTAGTGCTATCGGCAAAACTCGTTGGATTCCGGCTTAGTCAATAAAACGTATATATATATATATTCGAGATAAAAGAAAACGATGTAGCTCTTCCGAATGTATTGACACGCGCAGTAGATGTTTCCGCCCGAAGGCCAGTGCTGACTTTCGTCTGCTATTTTTCGCTACAGTTATTAATTCGTGAATGGAAAATGCCTTAAAAGGAATTACCGAAAAAGTCAGTAATTCGTTTTGAAACACCTGCTCCAAACGATGAACAATCTGAATCAACTGGATTTTTTCTCACTGAAAGTTAAATATGATAACATTTGGATTGTCAAATAAATCATTTCATTATTACAGATAAGGTGTATGATTGCTTTTTATTTGTGTTAATTCACTTTATTAGCACTATTACACAATTTCAGGTCACTCCCCCACTTTTTGAAAAGTGAGGGGGGACCTCCCCCTCTTTTGCAAAAACCTGGATGCAACACTGAAGTGTTTACTATTTTTTTTCTAACACTTTATCTGCTCATTAATGCAGTCGTGTTTCACTAATCTAGGAAAACTTATGATAAATAGTGAACCCTAAATGGAAAATCCTCCAATTCATTGATACCATGCTTTGTTCATACAGTATTACAGTGTTTTTAACCTTTGAGTTCTCTTACAAATTCCAATTATTTGATGAAAGCATATATCTATGTCACAGGTCATCTCTGTCAAGCTTTTTGTATGCAGAAATAGATAATATCGAGGCATGAGCAGAAATTAAGTTTTTGCAGGAGTTGATGTTCCTGCCTATGCCACTATCAAGAGATGGATCTTGGCATTTTGCATTGAAAACGAACCACACCCCTATTCTCTATCAGAAAGGGATACTGTTACCATACAAGACTTTCTTTCTCAACAAATGTTGTTCATTTACACTTACAGAATTGCACTTATGTATTTATATCTTCACTGCAGAGGAAGAGCACTTGAGCACTTTAAGGACAAGATGTTGGAAGAATTACTGGCTCTTGAGACTGATGTTACTTCCCTGAAAGAAGCTGAAGAAAGATCACTGGTAAGGAAAACCGTAAACCGCAAGTAGAACTCTTTAAATGAAGCAATCGAGTTCAAACTGAGTTTACAATTTACAAAGGTGTCGGGCATCCATTTATAATTTTCAACTAAAGTTCATGTCTTAATTGAAAATAAATTTTGCCCATTTTTCTTTTCAGTCATTTTGTTTACAGCAGAAAGAAACTATGGATAAGAACAGAACATCACAGGAGACAAGGTCAGCACATTCAAATCATTTGAAATCAATGCAAAATTAGACGAAAATTAAGTCTAAAGAAGTTAAAACATTTCTTTATCATCAATAGCAGACAAACCATGTGAAATTTCAGGTAAAGTTGAAACTATTTACTGGTAGTATATTTGATCTTCTTATGTGTTTGGGTTTTGTAGACTACGGAATCTCAAGATATTGTATTCATCACTCCAGTGCAGTCTGAATGAATCTGAAAATGAATCCCTGCATAAACAGGTATGTAAACTCAATTAAATTTCTATATCGCAATTAAACTGTTTCTGTCAATTTGTAATGTGTAACTAAACAGTCATTATAATGCTCTTAACTATGTTTAAATTTATGCCTAAAATGAATATAATATATATACTGAACAGTACTTGCAAGATTTTCAAGTGTATAAAAGAACCGAGGTCACGGCAATGTTGACTCTTGCCTAGTTTTGTTCAGTTTAGTATTCAGCAAATGGAATAACTCCAATAGCTATTTACTGGATTCTCTTCATATTTTAAACAAAGCTTCTCAAAGGGAAATAAAAAGAGCTGATTAGATTTTTGTGACCTTGACATTTGTGGCTTGTTGTACAGAGCGTTTAAACTTTGTTTAATCCTTTCTGTGCTCTAAATGAACATGAAATTCCCTAGTGGCATTTGAATTGGAATGTTTTGTTGCAGAAAAAGCTGAAACAGATAATGAAAGCTGATCTGGCTACCTTGCAAAAGAGACTTTTATTTGAATCTGTAAGTTTAATAAATTTTGTTTTATTATGTTGAAGATCATCAGTAAACCATATCCATAACCCAAGACGATAATTAAATGACACAAAATCTAAGAAAATCAGACAAAAATTGTTGAAATAACGTTTTATCTCTGCAGTGTTTCATCATTGACCTATTGACCAAATCTATGTCCTATCAATTCAGTTAAAAGGAGGGTTCTATCGGGGTAACTTTGTGGAAACGAAATTCGGGAGGATATTCCTGTTTACACATATATGTTATTAATACATGATTAAAACACAGTGAAATTGAAAGATACTAATGAAGGTAACAGTTAAAATTGATGACTTTATATTTCCCAGCTTGATAAACACAAGCGCACATTTGTTGAAAAATAAAAACAATGAGAACTGAAGCCATTCATCGGCGCTGCGAGTGGGGAAAACTTTGCTTTATCATAACAGCAAATTGTTTATTAGTTTTATGACATGTTATGTGTTACTATGTGAATACTCTATCAGTGTATGTCTTTAGTAATTAACAAGTTGTAAAATTAGGTACAATATAGCACATTTTCATTTCACGTTATCCAAAAGATCCAAGATGGCGACAAAACCCTCCAGGACAGTTTAATTTTGATTTATGCATCTTCTCTTTTGTAGAATCAACATCACATTTCCAACGTCAAGAAATGCTTGAAAAGCATGCTTTTCTGAAGACAAAGAAAACTGACAATGCAGATGTTTGTCAGCTGGCAGACTAAAAGTTGGAAACCATTTATCCAAGTTGTTTGGAAGGTTTGGAAATATGAATTTTAGAAGTGGCAGCTTTCAGCCTTCTCTCCATTTTATCTTTACTCAGTTCTGCTGAGCAGATTATATTGTGACTGTGTGTTCTACTTTTCAAACTAAACTGTGATAAGAGAAAAAAATGTTAATATTTTGAGTTGATATCTGTGATAATTTTGGAAATCTGTATGATAAAAATTAACAGTGTACATATAAATAATGTTTGAAAAGCAAAAGTTGTGAAAGAAAAGAAGAGAAACAAATAAGCCTTTGAATGTGTTATAGTAACATTAAGAGCTGGTACTTAAACTAAAATTTATTGCTTGATCACAAGAAACATCCAGACATCAACAAATTTTAATCCAGATATTCAAATGATGATTTGACCATGTTATGTTATGTGTCATGGATCATGATGTTATATTCAAAAGCATGATCACTTTGTGAATAGTATTTAGATATACTGTAATACAGTAACACATATCAATATTGTCTATTTTTCAAATGTACATAATTGACTTAATTATGTAAATATTGGTCCCCCTCATGAAACACTAATGAATATAAAGCAGTGTGCAAAATTATGCTTATTTAGTGGAGATTGCTCCTTTTATTTTATAATACAAGACCTAATTATTTGATCTCAAAGGTGCCAAAATCAGTATTTAATTGTGCCGTCAGTCTGATTAAAATCGACCTTGTTCCGAGGAATAAAATTTGCAAAATAATATATCTACCGGGATACGAACAGGTTCTGAGATTCCTCGCGACAAGGTCTGAGAACATCCCGTATAGGCGTGTGTTCCTAACCAGTTTAGCGCAGCCAAAGCCCAGTCAAATAGCTAACCAATCACATCATAGTATTTAAAGGTGCATCCATTGTGTTTCATAAATTTTTATTTGGCTTAAATACGTTCCAACACACCATATTTGCTGTTTACAATACAAACAAATTCACTCAGTTTGCATATTCATCCCCAATCGCCAAATATATCATAATTACTAGTTTCCAATTAAAATCGAGTAACATCATTATGCATGTGCAGAAACCGAAAGTTTACGTCCTATTTACATGTACAGTAGTTATATGACCTATTAAACATTTTCAACCCAAATTTGTTATTATACCCCCGCTACGAAGTAGTCGGGGGTATATAGCGCTCAGCGCGTCCTTGCGTCCGTCCGTCCTTCCGTCCGTCCGTCCGTCCGTCCGTCCGGAACACTTTTGGTTCCGCTCATAACTCAAATACTACTCGTTCAATTGTTATGAAACTTTATACATGTACACTTTATGGTCCCTAGATGTGCCTTTTCTATGTTTCCCTCAGATTCCATGATTATTTTTTCAGATTTTCCACTTTTAAGCGTCTTTGTGTGCGCGTCTATGGTCACACTTTTGGTTCCGCTCATAACTCAAATACTACTTGTTCAATTGTTATGAAACTTTATACATGTACACTTTATGGTCCCTAGATGTGCCTTTTCTATGTTTCCCTCAGATTCCATGATTATTTTTTCAGATTTTCCACTTTTAAGCGTCTTTGTGTGCGCGTCTATGGTCACACTTTTGGTTCCGCTCATAACTCAAATACTACTTGTTCAATTGTTATGAAACTTTATACATGTACACTTTATGGTCCCTAGATGTGCCTTTTCTATGTTTCACTCAGATTCCATGATTATTTTTTCAGATTTTCCACTTTTAAGCGTCTTTGTGTGCGCGTCTATGCTTACACTTTTGGTTCCGCTCATAACTCAAATACTACTTGTTCAATTGTTATGAAACTTTATACATGTACACTTTATGGTCCCTAGATGTGCCTTTTCTATGTTTCCCTCAGATTCCATGATTATTTTTTCAGATTTTCCACTTTTAAGCGTCTTTGTGTGCGCGTCTATGGTCACACTTTTGGTTTCCGCTCATAACTCAAATACTACTTGTTTCCAAGAAGGTATTAACACCTCATATACATAGCTTCTTTCTTATAAATCTGGTAAATGATTTTGACATGTTCACATTCAAGGTCAAAGGTCAAGGTCATGAGTGCTTTAATTACTACAATAATCCTTGTAAACATGATAACTTCAAACGTTTTTGTGCTGTCAGGCTCTTATTTGGTATATATCAACTATGGAGATAGACCAAGATTTGAAAAAGTTTTCGCTAAAATCTGTCAAAGGTCAAGGTCACAGCAAGGTCACAACTTAAGCATGCTATTGTGAATATGCCTTATGTTAACAATGAACACTTTGAGTCATTGCATGATTGTTGTACACAATGAAAAGTAATCAGTGATGGTGTGACCTTGAAGGTCTAAGGTCAAGGTCAAGGTCAAGGTCATGAGATATTGGTTCAGGCCATGTTAATCCTTTGATCCAATTTTGAAATCAGAAATAGGTTTTAAGAACAAACTTGTGAAAAGTGACCCCAGTGATGATTCAACTTGTTAGAATAACTTGAATAATGAACAAATTTTGGTCCAAAAAAAATCCCATTTTATTTATGCTGAGGAGAAGGCGGAACAGGGAAAGGCGAGACCCAAAGTTTCGGAGCTGCTCTGCTTTTGCGGTGTCCCGCAAACGCTCTTCTAGTTGTTCAAATGTTACGAAACCACTTTGACTTTTACTTCTAAAACATGCTTAGAGGTGTAATACTTACTCTGCTTTAATAATATATGTTATGGTCTTTTCATACAAAAGTTTAAACATTGATACCCTTTTGCTATTTTCAAACATTTCTCTTTGACCAATGTTAATGTAAAAGCGGGGGTATCATAAGTGAGCTTTGCTCACTAATTCTCTTGTTTTGTCTGGTGTAAATAAGATTCCAAAATTACGTTTGACTCATTGACGCGCGCCACAGGCGGTGCATTGTCCGGTTTTCGATCAGAAATCGATACTTTTACCTTCATATCGTCAATATACTAAGTCGAGTATCATCAAAATGGTAGTTTTCGGTAACAGTTGGTACTTCTCGATAAAATAAGACCACTTATAACGTTTGGCATATTTGACCCCCAACAACACACTGGATGTACCTTTAAACGGTCGCTGTTTTGAAAGCATTCGGAACAGACAAAAGGGTAGCAGTTTGGAGTTATCTGCCCCTAGCTTCTCGCACCAAAAGCATTTGTTGGGCATCTTTTGATTGGCTACCTGAATTGCGCTCTAACATGCGAGTCTACGGGCTGTAATCAGATGGTTTGGCGTGGAACCTACAACTGATAGATGCACTATTTTGCAATTTTTATTCCACGGAAAACCGTCGATTTTAATCAGACTGATTGTGCCATTTTGTCAACGATAGGTTAAATCAGTTTCCACAAATATCTTGAACTGAAAAGTTTCACATTTAACCAATCACAGAATTATATTTTGGTTAACAAAGTTAATACATGGATATTTTTTTACAAAATTAGATTTTCTGTTCTGGAAATTATCCTGCAATTTTTTTTATACTACATGGTCATCACAAAATCTTAATAGAGCACAACATTTTATTCATTTTACTGTGACGGTAGCAGTACATGAATAAATAATGTGAATATCCTAATTTTGTTTACTATGTTACCACTATAACTTCTAAAATGCTACAAAATCGTGTTTTAAAAACTCTTTATTGCCAACTGTAATGTAAATAATTACTTAATTAATTAATTAATTTAAACTGTGTTCTGTAATCACCATTAAGTACTTTCATTTGCTTTAATATTTCTATTTATAAAAATGTTTTTATTGTTATATTTTAAAAACTATTTTGTTGTGGTTTGTTTACAAATGGAAATACTGTATCTATAACATGATTCTAATATATTAATGTTATAAAGACATTTTCATTTTACCAATTTGTCAATATTATGATCTGTTATTTGTTGATTTTGGGTGCTAATAAATATACTTAAATGTTTCTCTTTCCTTTGACTATATATGCCATAAATAGTGTTTATCTCCCTGCCTTACAGTGTCTGGTTAACCAATACCATTTGATACAGACTACTTGGATAATGTATGTTATCTTATCAAGCACATTGGTTTTGGAGTTACATATTTAATTGGTATGGGTAAGTCTGCCAGATCTTGCACAAATAAACAAGAGTGAAAACATATTGCAACTGTGTACCCCACATTTGTACAAATGTAATCCAATACCCTTAGACATGGCTTTTGCTATTTTGATAATGTATGTTCTCATACATTTCAGTTTTTGGAATTACATATTGTACATATTTAATGGGTAATTAAGTCTGCCAGATTGTGCAAAAATGAACAAGAACAACAGTGAAAACATATTTGATCTGAAGTTGGCTTTGTACTGAGTCCGTACACAAACTTCACGAATAAGTTGACGTCTGGCTGCCTGTTCATCTCCTGTATTGAGCTGAACAGGAGGAGCTTCCTGAAACAAAAGGAAAAACAGCTATTTGTGTTTTTAAATTGTTACAACGTAATCTAATGCTTATAAATTGTCAGTTTTTGCATGTTTGTGAAGATCAGCTAGTGGAACGATACTGTGGTGCAGCGGGTGAGCATGTTATTATGTTCACATGACATAATTCCCATGGAATTATCTGTTAAATGTTGACTCCATTGCCCCATGGTCACTTTAAGGATTCATTAAAAGGGAATTTCAATTTGACAAATACTAGTACCCGACTTTAAATTTCTGAAATAGGGACATAAATTACTTATATATTGTTCAAAGGCGCCAGACCCTAAATATAGACCTACGTATATATATATATATATCTACCTACCAATGTAACATATAAAGAAGGTATGACACTGTCCGCCATTTTGAACCTGGCATAGGACCGGAACTGGTTTGCTGGCTCAAATACGCCTTGTAACATTCGTAGACTGATCCAAGTTTACATTTCCGGTCCTATGCCAGGATTCAAATTGGCGGACAGTGTCATACCTTCTTTATATGTTACATAGGTAGGTAGATATACGTAGGTGTATATTTAGGGTCTGGCGCTTATGATATGGCTTTATATTTACACCGCCTAATTACTAGTAACCACAAAGTGTGTGCTGCCGAGTTAGACATCACTCCCGGCACATATATGATATTTCAACGTCTTTTAGCACAATTGAACATAATAATATTCATCAAAACAACTCAAATCTTCGATATATCAAATCCTTAGACATCTAACTTGGTAATTTCGCAAATGACAATTGCATGATTATTTGAAATCATGAGATTTAGTCAACTTCAAATGAATCTAATGTAATTGTAGTGACAGTTCATTTCAAAGCTAATTAACGTGGCGCGGTGCACAGTAACAGGTGTCCAGGTGGCCAATCACGCAGTCACGCTTCAGTATGCTCACCAGGCTAAATTTACAGCTATTCTCAAACTGGCTTTTAAAATTTTTTCATAATTAATTGCAAGTGTATATTGTCCCGATTTTTTGGTCATTTGATTCCGATATATAATGTACATAGAGATAATAATATGTCATTCTTTACAAAAATAGAGCAATGGACTATGTTGATTTATTATCTAAGGTTGAAGTTATCTCAGTTAATACATTTACCAAATCTACAATTTAGAATCTCCTTTGGCCAAGGATTCTGTACACAACATTTCAGCTTGTTAGAGATTTTTGTACTGGAGAAGAAGATAAAAGAAGATTTTCAGGTCACAAGGTCACCAAATCTACAATTTAGAATCCCCATTTGCCGAGGAGTCTGCATAATCTTTTCAGCTCTCTAGACCTTTCAGTACTGGAGAAATAGATGAAAATAGGTTTAAAAGGTTGTGACCCCTGTAACCCTATTTGGGGTCAAGGGGTCACAAAATCTAAAATATAGAATTCCCATTGGCCAAAAAGTCTGCACAAAACTTTTCAGCTCTCTAAACCTTTTGGAACTGGAGAAGATGATGGAAATAGGTTTTTAAGGTTGTGACCCCTGTGATCCAATTTAGGGTCACGGGGTCACGAAATCTACAATTTAGAATCCCCATTGGCCAAGGAGGCTGCACATAAAATTTCAGCTCTCTAGAGTCGGTGGTTCTGGAGAAGAAGTCGAAAAAGTGAAAAGTTTACTGATACATGAATGGAAGCCGGACGCCATGCTATGCCATTAGCCCATCAGGTCTTTCAGGCTTGATGAGCTAAAAATGCAATACAGTGGAATTTTAATTTGCTGTTGCAAATACATAATTTCCATAATTTTTTTCTGATAATTTTTAAGAAACCTACATCTTATCAAAACAACACATACAATATACCGATTAGGTTTCACACGGCCATCAATGGGGTATTGGAATCATGTTGTACATACAATGTTTAAACAAAAGTTAAACACTTAGACTCTGAAATTTTATTTTTTTTAATATTGAAAAGGATCTTACAGTATTTATTTATTCAATATTTGATAAAATGGTGGTATTTTCAGAATAAATACTTTTTTCAGAGTCTGAGTGTAAGACTATTTAAACAAGTGCCATTCAAAAACTAGTTAACAGTTAACTAGTAAGTTGTATTATGTACAAATAGCCATGATGACTACCAATCTGTCTGCTAAATATGACAGCAAAAGTTATTCTTGCAACTCTATGGGAATTACAATGTTCATAATGATATGGCAACCCAGAATATTCCTTGCAGTTAAAACACCTTTGTTGTGAAAAGTAAAAACATGTTCTATTACAGGTGGATGTAACCTTAGACGTTATGTTAACATTTGATCCCTTTAATTCTATGTCAACATAATACTGCTTAATTATGTTGTTGTCATTTGCCACAAGAGTTCAATATGTCATAATAAAATTACTTAAATATATTAAAAGTTACTCACTGTCTGTGTTGTCTGCCCCATTGTAACAGCATTCCAATGATGGCTGAACAGTTTATCTAGAAAGGATTGGACCCCAAAATATAAAGATGACAGATTCCACAACATACATGGTTATGAAAGCATCAGTCAACAATAGAATATAACTGGCTTTCAACAAGTACTTATATAGTAGGTTTTCAAATCATTAAGGAAATGTTCACACAGGTGATTATGCAAAATGCTTACCCCTTAGCTCTGGTTACAAGCCAGCTGTGCTTTTACAGCCAAATTATGTAAAAGCCTCTGCCTTGCACTAAAACTGGCAGCACTGATCAAACTGTATAAGGCTTTGAGAGAACAGGCAATGTGATGAATCTTGGCTAAATAATCTTTGCACAATTTTTAACAGTTCTAAGCTTTTTCATCTGAACATTCTGAACGCAATATTCCTTCTTGTTTGTTTTGGAGAAGATGAAAAATGATGGCTGAACAGTTTATCTAGAAAGGATTGGACCCCAAAATATAAAGATGACAGATTCCACATCAGTCAACAATAGAATATAACTGGCTTTCAACAAGTACTTATATAGTAGGTTTTCAAATCATTAAGGAAATGTTTGATGTGGTGCTTGGAAGTTTTTAAGAAATTTTAAACCATTTGTTGGAAAAGTGCCACCATAAAGGGAAATTGTCTGTTTCTGAAATTCATTTGACTAAATAAGGTCATGTCAAAACTGACAGTTAAAAAATAGAGCCATGGTCTCTGTAGCTCATCAGGATTTATATTGTTTGATGAAGATGGAAATATATTGTCTCAATATAATGCACAATCCCTAGTACTGACAAATCTTAGTCTTGAAATTGAGAGAGAGCACTGAGCAAGGTCAACACACAGGTGATTATGCAAAATGCTTACCCCTTAGCTCTGGTTACAAGCCAGCTGTGCTTTTACAGCCAAATTATGTAAAAGCCTCTGCCTTGCACTAAAACTGGCAGCACTGATCAAACTGTATAAGGCTTAGAGAGAACAGGCAATGTGAGGAATCTTGGCTAAATAATCTTTGCACAATTTTTAACAGTTCTAAGCTTTTTCATCTGAACATTCTGAACACAATATTCCTTCTTGTTTGTTTTGGAGAAGATGAAAAAAGATTTTTATGTTTTGACCTGTGAGGGCCTTTTTTTAAAATAATATCCACAATATTCAACAGTTCTCATTTCACATTGATTACATCAATTTGACAAACATCTCCATAATGTAGATTCAATCTTAAGTTGACATACATTTCACATTCCTACTGAATAAGCTTAACTTCAAAGTTACTTTTGCATTTCAAACCTGAGTTAGGACTCGCATATCAAAAAGATGAGATGACTCTCCTTCAAGTATTTTATTAGGGATGTGGCCCATATTTGGGGTCACAGGGTAACAAATCTACAATTTATAATCTCCATTGGCTTAAAGAGTCTGTACACTATATTACAGCCTTCTAGGTCTTTTTGTTCTGGAGAAAAAAGATGAAAACAGGATTTTAGGTCATAGCGGTGAGGCCCTTATTTGGGGCCATAGGGTCACCAAATCTACAATTTATAATCTCCATTGGCTAAAGAGTCTGTACACAACATTTCAGTCTTCTAGGTCTTTTTGTTCTGGAGAAGAAGATGAAAAAAGGTTTTTAGGTTATGGCCCGTGAGGAGTCTCTATACAAAATTTCAGCTCCCTAGACCCAGTGGTTCTCGAGAAGAAGTCGAAAAAGCGAAAAGTTTATGGACGGATGCCATGCCATGCCATAAGCTAAAAAGTCTAACCGCCAAACATTGAAAGTTATTCAAAATAACTTTCAGGACTACTTTATTACTGTATCATTGCACAGTTATGACTCTGCTATCACATGCTACGAGGGGCGTTCAATAAGTGTTGCAAGCGGGGCATTGGTGTTTACATAAACAGTGTCAGCTTATAGCAGGTGTTACTATAGTCAAAACATAACATTGACACATGTCAAAACAATTTCTAGACATAACAATTATTTATATATAATAGCTGCGCTGACCTAGGGGTCTCCATAATCATGGATTCTCTCAAACATGAACAAAGCGCTGTGATCAAGTTCCTTACTAAAGAGGGATGCAAAGCTACAGAAATGCATAATCGTATGTGTAATGTGATGGGTAAGGATGCTCCTAACTTTTCAACAGTTTGTCGCTGGTCTCTTCAGTTCAAGCGGGGCAGGGAGTCATTAGACGATGACCCACGGTCAGGCAGGCCATCTGAAGTCCCCCGACCGGAAGTTATTGCCGCTATCGAAAGACGAATTTTAGCTGACCGCCGTGTTAAAGTTTCTGAACTGTCTTTGGAATTCCAGATATCAGTTGGAAGTGTTGAAAAAATAATTCATGACCATCTTGGTATGTCCAAGGTATCTGCAAGATGGGTACCCAGACACCTCACAGCACAAGATCGCCAGAAAAGAACCGAAAGTTGCATGGAGCTCCTGGATCGGTTTAATGCGGATGAAGCCAGATTTTTGTCTCGTCTGGTGACAGGTGACGAAACCTGGATCCACCACTGGGACCCGGAAACTAAACTGGAATCCAAGCAATGGAAGCACCCGAGTTCACCGCCTCCCCTGAAGTTTCGCACTCAACCATCAGCTGGCAAGGTTATGGCAACAATCTTTTGGGATGCAAAAGGCAAATTATTAATTGATTACTTGCCAACCAAAACTACAATGAATGGTCAATATTATGCCAACCTAATGCAAGAATTGCGAAAGACAATTCGACAGAAACGCCGTGGAATGTTGACACGTGGTGTTCTGATTTTGCATGACAACGCTCCAGTCCACAAGTCAAGAGTTGCACAGGCCGCTATACATGATTGTGGATTCGAACAGCTTAACCACCCACCCTACAGCCCAGACCTAGCCCCCAGTGACTACTTCCTGTTCAGAAACCTGAAATCCGCCCTACGTGGAAGGCACTTCCGGGATGACGAAGACGTCAAAGCTGCCACAGAGGCGTGGTTAGGGGGGCAAACGGAAGACTTCTACAAAAGCGGCATCAAAAGTCTTAAAGAGAAATGGAATAAGTGTATTGAGGTGAAGGGTAACTATATTGAAAAATAAAAGTAAAAAATTGACTACGCGAGTTGGTTTTATATTGAAGTTGCAACACTTATTGAACGTCCCTCGTATATTCTTAAATATACTTCCATTCAAATGAGACATATGTTATTATATGTAGTTTAGTTAACAGTTAGATTAATACAGGTCATGTTTTGCATTCATTTGTAATTTTCAATTTGATTTTGGGATTCATAGATTCCTTAAATTGCAAAGTTTGAAATGATAAGAACTAGATTTCATTGACAAGCTCCGGCATTTATACCAGGTTAACTTGTAGTTTTCAAACTTTTTTATCACCAGTGAACAAACACATTTATGCAATCTACTTCTCTTCGACCTCTATTAGGGCTGGAAGTCACAATTTAAAACCTACAATCAATAATCCTCATTGGCAAGTAATCTATACAAAAAGATGTATGCTTTCAATAGCTTATAGTTTTGAAGAAGTCAAATAAATGTCTTTGCGAAATTGCGTCTAACTCTTATAAGAGGTTTCAGGGTCACCATTTATACAAAAATAATCTTCATCAGCCAACAATCAAACATGTAATTCAGCTTTCTAGAGCCCATTCTTCTTGAGAAGACGGTGAACATTAACAAGGTATGTGGAAGGATGGATTGGTTACAGACACCTTGTTGTGCTAAGCCCAACCTGTTTATGCTTGCTTCTGTTAATCAGGTGTATGATTGATCATTGCACTATTCTAACAATATGGAAATGTTTTTTTCATGGAAGCTACTTTACCTTGTAAAGTTCTTGAAAACTCGGAGCAAAGCCTCATAATAGGAGACACAGTTTGACGCGGAAAGAACTTGCTCGTCTCATATTGTCGATTTATCCAGGTTGTGAATTTACTTCATGTAAGAAATGAATGTGTCCATATGTATCCCATATCAATTTGATATAAACATCTGCTGTGAGATCTGATTTGTTGATATGTATGGAACAGATTGATTTGGATGTTAATGAAAGTTTACAGATGTTGATACTGATTGTCATCTTCTTATCAACTTTCTTTGTACCTTGTCTTAGATTTCATTTACATGAAACACAGTTTTGAGGAGTAATTTGTCGTCTGCTCAGATCAACATGGACATGCTGATACAGGCACTTTTATCCAAATTATATTATACTCAAAGTTTCCAGATATATTGTTTTTTTAAATTCCAGAAAAAGTCAGAACAAACACAATTTTAAGTGAGTAAATAATAAATTTATTTTGAACTTACATCCTTAAATCCTGAAGTTTATATACATGAACAGGCACCTCACACCCATCCACACAGACAGCGATCAGTCAGTCATCAATTACACAAGCGTATCACAACACAGCTAACTCAACTCATTTCGTAACATCAAGCATTGCAGTTGAATATATAGAGTGGCAACATTATTACTTTACTCAACCTGCATAATGTGTCTACTACCTTTTCTGTAAAATTGTCAAGACATTCCCTGTTACATATGTACCATGATTCCCACAAAATGATGCATTTGAGGATTCAGTGAATTGTCAAGCGAATGGTTTATTTTTCAGGTATGATACAACTACACAAGTTCAAGTCATAGCTGATTCTTTGTCATCCCGAAATTGGATAAGAATTATGAATACCAAATAAACTCGGATTTGATTACGATCAAGGTATATCTCCGCATGCAATACACATTTTCTACGAATTAACTTGAAATATTTTATTTGGCAGTTGGTGGCCCAAATTTTCAACAACTCAAAAACTTTTACCACCAATTGCCATTGTTCAAAATTTTAACATAGGAATCTCTTGAGTACTTGACTGATCAGGGTTCAACAAAGAACTCACCAATTGGTGTCGATTTGTTGGATTCATGGTCTGTGTGTAGTAAGTATAGCAATCATATGCAAATCTTAGTAGGGATGCTCTTAAACTGAACCCAATTTTGGTTCTAAAATACAGAAATTTAAGAAATCAGAATTTTACATCTGTGAAGATAAATCGACCTTCCTTGAATATAGTCTTCACATTGACAGGTTATATATGCATGAAGAGTTGCAAATAACAAATGTTGGTTTTGATGTTCAACAGTTCATTGAATGTCCTTCGTTTATATCAGTCCTTTATGTTCACAATATCAACATTTCAATTTCAGATATTGTAAAAGAGGATGATTAATTTGGAGGATAGATACGACAATACAGCTCCCCATCTCTCCAAATAACTAGCAATAAATAGGATTCTAGAGGCAACATGTAGAAACAAGTTATGACTATATTTGAATGACAAAAATACAGAATATATATACAAGATATTGCAAGGAAGAAAATGTCTAACACTGGTCAACAGTTTGCTAAATTCATTGGTTGGTTCAATATCACAACAATTAATTTCCTTGATATTAGTAACACTGAAGGATGATTGTATTCCTTTTCTTAACAACATCTTACAACATGTTTCCATTATATGTATGAAAAGTATGCCTGTATTTGTTGAATAAATACAACCTCCTTCATAATAAAACACAGAACAGCAATCACATGCCATTGATATATCACTGAATCACCAAAAGTAATTTCCCATGTTCACCATCAAAGGAATCACCTCCACAAGATAAGGAGTATATAAATTGTGACTGAGTTTCTGCCATAGTTTGAAAACCAATGACTTTAAATGTGAGAACATTAAATTAAATAAGACAAATGCATATAAATCAGAGTATTTCAATGCATTAAGTCCCATGTATAAGTGAAGGCATTCAAACAGCATATTAAAATATGACACTTCTTTAAACTTTGTCAATCACGGTCATTTGTCAATAATTTATTGAATATTATAAGCTTGGTAAACCACAATACAAAATATGCCACTGTGAACATTAGATGAGACATTTTTGTTAAAAATAGTGATTTTTTTTTCATTCTTGAGTAAAATTCCAAACTTAAACAGCTCATGATAATAGTCAATAAACAAACAATATGACATTGATATGATTTTGAACACATGCAGTTATTAAGCTACATTATTTCATTTCATCGCATTACATGGCTAAGAATCGACAATGATGAAATTATTCTTCTAAATGAATATCATTTGTTGATATATATTCGAGGTAAGACTATATTTTATGGTTATATGTAATTAAAAAATGATAACTCACTGTAACTAACTACCTGAAAACTGATTTACATTTATTGCTATCGCCAAATGAAATTAAAATCTTCTGACGAAATCAAAGAATACAACGTAACTGAACATGAAAAAGTTTAATAAAAACCTAAAATGAAATACATGTCCAAGAATAGCCACACCAATATCCAGATGTTCCCCAACATAATCTGTACAAACATTATGACACCCAGTAATATATACATCTGCCATTTGTGATATTACTGATATATGTGTGTGCATGTGGCAAAGAAAAATGGAAGATACAAGATTTTTAAAACTTTAATGAAAATTAATTTGTGATATCAAACTGGAAATAGTTAAACATTTATAATATGTACTATCTTCACATAATTATATTACTACAAGTAAGAAACTGTACTGGAAGGATTTAAATCTGTTAAATCTGGGTAGCTTCTGATCATCAGAGTTATCCATATCTGTGAGAAGAATAATACATGTTCCAGAGGTCAGAAAGCAAAATCTAAAATTGTCTTCATCTGGATAAAAGTTGACATGAATGCATGGATCTTCATGCTGCAACAATATATTTCAAATTAAAATACAAACTGATACTTCAAAAAACAACCCACATTAAGACATTTTTAAAAAGGATGATTAACAACAATCTGCAATGAATAAAGTGAAGTACAAGCACAAGATTATCAAATCTCATGAACATTCGAACCAACGTAACACTCGTACCTTGCTGTGTTTGGATCATAGGTCATGTCTCGTGTTCGTGTTTCATTTAGCCAATCAGCGACAAAGCTAGGAAATCATGTGAATGTAGATTGTGATTGGTTGAATTCATGGAAGGTGAAAAGTCACAGAAAAAGTCAGGAGACCAGACCTGTCTGAAGCAGTACTTTGATCAAAACACAGTGAGAAACAAGAGTGATGTTTTACCAGATTTTAATGGGATTATCTCAATAACATGACCCATATTAGAGACATGTCTTACTGGCAGATGATGTGCAGTGTTTCAAGTTTGAATTCAATTAAGTCCCTTTGAAAGACTGGTGTCTTAAAATTAAGCAAAACTAGTTTTGGTTTTGAATGACCACACAGTTATCATATCATTATCATGAGAAGTTTCATAATGTTAAATATTATAATGCAATATTCATTTAGATAAAACATTATCAAACCAAAAGCTGAAACAATGTATTCTTCTGTTTAGCTTTTTAAGGTACAAACTATCAATTCATTTATGCAGACTATAACAGTTTCCAAAATCCACTTCTAGTTTTGCCTAATCTAACAGGCCTGAAGTGAGTAGAGTGATATGTAGTCTGCTAAACTGCAGCACTGGCTTGGGAAGATTTGCTGGGAGAGGCAGTATCCTTGCGAGTTGTCTCCCTTGACCAGGGTTTGGCCTTTACCCTGTAGAACTTGGTTCCCACCGGAACCTTGAACCGGTTCTGGGGCTGTCGGAGAGAGGTTTTCATACAGTTGGGACAAAATAGTAGTTATGAGCAAGGAAACGTTGTAAATGTAGCATTGCAAATTGCGCCATTTGAAAACTGTGTTATTATATTGAGAAATACTGCAATTGCAATGAATGCCTTTTCCAATCTTGCCAAGTGACAGAGTATTGTTTTTCATTAAATTTTATTTAACTTTGATATGTGCAAAAATAACAAATGTACTGTATTAATTATCTCACTAGACTCAACAAAGTTGTCTAATTGGCATGTGTTATATTTGGTACATTATTCTGATTTTGATAAAAAAAAAATCAAAACTTAACACATTTATTTGAAGCATTTCCCAGATTGTTTATTTACCTTCTTGGCTTGACAGTATTCCTTATCCATTATTTCAGCCAGAACCCAGGACTTGCGAGCTTCCTCAGGGCCTGTAGCATGTATATCACTGACATCAGTCACATATAAAGTCATATAAATAAAGTTTTCTTCAAAATGTCACATCTTCCCTTTGTTAGTGACCTGTCCTTTCTATGGCTATTATTTTCACTTTTATTGAAAAAGGTAACAGTTTGATCCTTTGCTTCTAAATACTATATATAAACTACATGTATAAGCAACAAACAATATAAGCTGTATAAAATATTTAAGCAATATTAGCTGTATAAACTACATAAGCGATATAAGCTGTATAAACTACATAAGCGATATAAGCTACATAAACACTATAATCAACACAAGCTAGATGAGCCCACCTGTCCTGAGGCCGAGGGAGTCGAGACACTCTGTGTGCAGGAAGTGGAGGGTGGTGCCGATGGTGAACACTACGTACTGGTCGTGTCTCTCGTCTAGACACAGCAACACCAGGTCACCCACCACACAGCTGCAAGTTGTTTATCAAATAGAAGTATTGTTTATTTCTCGCAATAACACAAGTACTGCCTAAAACATATGATATGAAAACAAGGCCAATGGAGGAAAAGTGGGTTGATAAAATCAAATCTGAGCTGATATGGACATTTATTGTCCCCATTCTGTCCGAAACTCAACTCCGTTTTTGCTTCAGAACTTTAGAGGCTGTTTATCATAACAATTCAATGAAATCAACTTTTCCCTAAGAAATACATTAAGTGGAACATTTATCTTCCAGTAATTGTAACACCAATATTTATAATTATCTTATTATCAACAGTGAGTCACCTCCAGGCGACCTTTGACAGGGGACATTATTTCTCCCTATGATGTTTTAAAGCAAGTGCTGTACTGGACGGACATTACCTGGTGATGGAGACCTTGTCTTGCGCGATGGACCTCGTGCTGGCCGTCATCGAGAGCTCCATCTGGTACATACACAATGCATTCTTTATTTTGTCAGGAAATCATGTACTGACTAATGCTTCCTTACAACAGAAATGTATAACATGGTTATATTTGGGATAACACTACCTTCAATAGTACAAATTCTTGTACTTTTCGGGCCGAGTCCCATGCAGGATTCGAACCCACGCCCTCAGAGTAAGGCAACTATCATCAGCATTGACTGTACCAGCAGCTTACCACACGACCATTTCGCCTCGACAAAAGTACAAGAATTTGTACCATTGAAGGTAGTGTTATCCCAAATATAACCATGTTATATTTCTTCACTATCTAAATGGCAAATATTTCTAACGGAAATTTAGTTTGAGGGAAATTGATTTGATTGAAATCCATTAAATCATGTAGGAATCATTTGTATAAGGCTAAAACATTCTTTGGAACATTTAATTTTTACTTTTGTGACCTGCACATTTTCAAAAGGAATACAGGTATTTGCATGCATATCGTCAAAGTTATGAAATCTGATTTTGCCCTTTACATAAAAAAAGCTACATAAAAATTGTTGTATACAGTCAACCCTCGATAATCCGAACGCTTCCGTTTTTCATCAAAAACGTTCGGATAGTGAAATGTTCGGACTACTGAGTACTGAAGACTACTAAAGAGATTAGTTTGGTTACATCTTCCTACCGTTCGGAAACTGGGAGATTCGGATTATCGGTGGCCGGATTATCGCGGCTTGACTGTATACTGTTTGGTGTAATCTGAAACTGTTTGGTGTGATCTGAAACTGTTTGGTGTAATCTGAAACTCACCACTCTTTGCTGTAGTTTGTTGATTTCTTCTTCCTTACTTTTCAATGTCTGTAAATCAAAGTCACTGAATTATGTAGATTGATGACAATGAATTTAGTAAAGGACACAGCTATGAGTTTCAAATGCGAAATATGCATATCATTATTTGAAATGAAACTTCAACTTACAGTTTCCAACTCGGATGTTCGTGAATCTATAGTTATCAGTGATGGTCTGAAAATAGAAGATAAGGCCTGAATCAGACTGGTCTGATATCAAAAACATGTTTGGTTGTGAAAATATTGCAATATTTGATAAAGCCTTTAAAAATAAAAACAAACATAAGTCTTAAAGAGCCATCACGGATGTTGGTGAAAATATCAAAAAATTTCCAAAAATCCATCTCCATGAAATAAATACACTTAATTTTTCCCTAATTTTTCCAACTTAAAATAAACCGAAATATTTGCATTAATTAGTAAAGGTGTTTTCCAGTCTAAATATAGATCCAGTCTATTATTTTCAAGCGCAAAGCATTATGGTCTAGTTCACACACAGTAATAATAATAATAATAATAAAGGGTGCTTATATAGCGCTAACTTCCACACTGAGGTGTGCTCAGAGCGCTAACAAAAAGTCAGGGAAACACATGTTGTTGTGTGTTTAAACTTGGGCAAACAGATATGTTTTCAAATGTTTTTTGAACAATTGCAAGGAGTCCAGCTCTTTGAGTGTGTTTGGAAGAGAGTTCCACTCTTGTGCGGCTACGTAGGAGAAACTACGAGCACCAAATGTCTGTAGTTTGACCCTTGGGTAAACAAAGACACGAAAGAATAACAAAAAATATGAGCAATGAAAGATATCGAAATATATTTTTTGTTGGCGGTGATTTATTTACTATTTCATTTAATTATGTATTTGCTACAGATATTGGAATAATTGTTTTACCCAACTAGGTATTTTTCTTGAATTTTATAATTAATGAGAGTAAAAATTTGTCATAATTTGCTGGTCTTATCTCAATAAAAAGAACATTAAACAGGAAATAATTTGTATATTCTCAGGACATTTAGAAACATTGTTTGTAAAGCAATCGTCACATTCAGTAATGTGTGACAAGGGTAACTTGCAAGAGAGACACGTGAAGCACGTGCAGCATATGGGTTGTTATGGCGACTTGAGCTAGAGACAAGCCTTCACGCTTCAGAAGCGCTTGCTGTTTGTGTAGTACGTATTACGCAAAAAAGGGGATTCTGTTTATGTACGTCAGATACCCTTAGCGCGCGCTAGTCGAAATGGTACTTCTCTTTGAAACCAAATTGCAATACATTGTCGTGATATGAAAATTATTTAACATATGCCATGTTGTAGATAAAAAATTTCTCTGGCGAATGACGTTATAAGTATATTTTCCAAAAAATTGAAATACTAACATCCGTGATGGCTTTTTAAGGGGATTCAATCCAAAACATTGGCATACTTATGATGAACTTACAATACAAAGGTAATTGACAGGTCAGATCAAGAATAAGCTGATGATAATTATGTACTTGCAATATTTGTAGAAACCAAGTGTTCATGATACAATATATTCAAGTCTTCAATCAGTTTAAATGTGTGAATAACTGTTAACAAGTGCTCATGAGTGTGTTTGAGTTGTGAGCATGGTACTGACCCCTCCTTGACGTCGGGCGGCGAGACGCAGGTTTCCGACTTGGTGAGTATCTGCTGCTGCAGCTGGGACAGGGTCTGTTTGAGTAGAGCCAGCTCATCCTGCTGCTGCAGCTCCGCTTGCCTGCAACATCGTCAACGGGGACAGTGTAGCTGAAGTGTTCTTACTGATTTCCAGTAAGACAGTTACCCATGTAATCCAAATTACGTATCTGAACTCCTCATATATTCCTCACCAACTATTAACTTCACACACACCTTTCCCACAATAATGACCCACCTATGCAGCTGCTGCTCTTAACTTCGTCTAGGTTTCTCCCCAGGGGCAGATACAGCTTTTTGAGGGGGGGGGGGGGGGGGCTGTGCACTTTAACAGAACCCCCCGCACCTCCCCTGTGGATCCGCCAATGCTCTCATACAAGCATACATGACACGACTACCACCACACTGACCTACCTGTGCTGCAGCTCCTTCCCCTCCAGCTGACTCCTCATCTGCTCCACCTCCTGCTCCAGCTTCTCCCTCTCCTCACTCACATTCAGGAGCTTAGCTGTATACAGACGCATGTGAACAGTTGGCTTAGTAAATCATGTGCACAAATCAGCTCCAGGTTTCAAATAGTGCTAGCTTGTTACTGTTGTTACTGTCCCATAAAGCAATGATTTCAAAATTTAAGAAGCACATATAAAACATAAGCAGTGTGGGATCAATCCGTCCTCGGTTACCCAGGGTTTTATATATGCTCCGTTACTCTCCACTATATCGGCGGGTAATTTGAGTACAGATTTCTCTGATGGAGTGTCCCAGGGGTGATAAAGCGGAGAGTAACGGAGCATTTATAAACCCTTGGTTAAGTTTGGATGGGATGTAGCAAAATCTATTTATTCTAATCTTCAAACCAGACAGGCCCTGTTTCATCATTGGAACACTGCGATCTATAAGCTGTGAATCTGATTTTGATTTACTGGACAGACCCTGTTTCATCATAAGCTGTGAATCTGATTTTGATTTACTAGACAGACACTGTTACATCATAAGCTGTGAAACTGCTTTGGATTTACTGGACAGACCCTGTTACATCATAAGCTGTGAATCTGATTTTGATTTACTGGACAGACCCTGTTTCATCATAAGCTGTGAATCTGATTTTGATTTACTAGACAGACACTGTTACATCATAAGCTGTGAAACTGCTTTGGATTTACTAGACAGACCCTGTTACATCATAAGCTGTGAAACTGCTTTGGATTTACTGGACAGACCCTGTTACATCATAAGCTGTGAAACTGCTTTGGATTTACTGGACAGATCCTGTTACATCATAAGCTGTGAAACTGCTTTGGATTTACTGGACAGACCCTGTTATATCATAAGCTGTGAAACTGCTTTGGATTTACTGGACAGATCCTGTTACATCATAAGCTGTGAATCTGATTTTGATTTACTAGACAGACACTGTTACATCATAAGCTGTAAAACTGCTTTGGATTTACTGGACAGACCCTGTTTCATCATAAGCTGTGAAACTCCTTTGGATTTACTAGACAGACCCTGTTACATCATAAGCTGTGAAACTGCTTTGGATTTACTGGACAGACCCTGTTACATCATAAGCTGTGAATCTGATTTGGATTTACTGGACAGACCCTGTTACATCATAAGCTGTGAAACTGCTTTGGATTTACTGGACAGATCCTGTTACATCATAAGCTGTGAAACTGCTTTGGATTTACTGGACAGATCCTGTTACATCATAAGCTGTGAAACTGCTTTGGATTTACTGGACAGACCCTGTTACATCATAAGCTGTGAATCTGATTTGGATTTACTGGACAGACCCTGTTACATCATAAGCTGTGAAACTGCTTTGGATTTACTGGACAGATCCTGTTACATCATAAGCTGTGAAACTGCTTTGGATTTACTGGACAGACCCTGTTATATCATAAGCTGTGAAACTGCTTTGGATTTACTGGACAGATCCTGTTACATCATAAGCTGTGAATCTGATTTTGATTTACTAGACAGACACTGTTACATCATAAGCTGTAAAACTGCTTTGGATTTACTGGACAGACCCTGTTTCATCATAAGCTGTGAAACTCCTTTGGATTTACTAGACAGACCCTGTTACATCATAAGCTGTGAAACTGCTTTGGATTTACTGGACAGACCCTGTTACATCATAAGCTGTGAATCTGATTTGGATTTACTGGACAGACCCTGTTACATCATAAGCTGTGAAACTGCTTTGGATTTACTGGACAGATCCTGTTACATCATAAGCTGTGAAACTGCTTTGGATTTACTGGACAGATCCTGTTACATCATAAGCTGTGAAACTCCTTTGGATTTACTGGACAGACCCTGTTACATCATAAGCTGTGAATCTGATTTGGATTTACTGGACAGACCCTGTTACATCATAAGCTGTGAAACTGCTTTGGATTTACTGGACAGATCCTGTTACATCATAAGCTGTGAAACTGCTTTGGATTTACTGGACAGACCCTGTTACATCATAAGCTGTATAACTGCTTTGGATTTACTGGACAGACCCTGTTACATCATAAGCTGTGAAACTGTTTTGGATTTACTGGACAGATCCTGTTACATCATAAGCTGTGAAACTGCTTTGAATTTACTGGACAGACCCTGTTACATCATAAGCTGTGAATCTGATTTGGATTTACTGGACAGACCCTGTTACATCATAAGTTGTGAAACTGCTTTGGATTTACTGGACAGATCCTGTTTCATCATAAGCTGTGAAACTGCTTTGGATTTACTGGACAGACCCTGTTTCATCATAAGCTGTGAAACTGCTTTGGATTTACTAGACAGACCCTGTTACATCATAAGCTGTGAAACTGCTTTGGATTTACTAGACAGACACTGTTACATCATAAGCTGTGAAACTGCTTTGGATTTACTAGACAGACACTGTTACATCATAAGCTGTGAAACTGCTTTGGATTTACTGGACAGATCCTGTTACATCATAAGCTGTGAAACTGCTTTGGATTTACTGGACAGATCCTGTTTCATTATACGCTGTGAAACTGCTTTGGATTTACTGGACAGACACTGTTACATCATAAGCTGTGAAACTGCTTTGGATTTACTGGACAGATCCTGTTACATCATAAGCTGTGAAACTGATTTGGATTTACTGGACAGACCCTGTTTCTTCATAAGCTGTGAAACTGCTGTGGATTTACTGGAGAGACACTGTTACATCATAAGCTGTGAAACTGCTTTGGATTTACTGGACAGACCCTGTTACATCATAAGCTGTGAAACTGCTTTGGATTTACTGGACAGATCCTGTTACATCATAAGCTGTGAAACTGCTTTGGATTTACTGGACAGACCCTGTTACATCATAAGCTGTGAAACTGCTTTGGATTTACTGGACAGACCCTGTTACATCATAAGCTGTGAAACTGCTTTGGATTTACTGGACAGACCCTGTTACATCATAAGCTGTGAAACTGCTTTGGATTTACTAGAAAGATCCTGCTTCATCATAAGCTGTGAATCTGATTTTGTTACTAGACAGACCCTGTTTCATCATAAGGTGTGAATCTGATTTTGATTTACTAGACAGACCCTGTTACATCATAAGCTGTGAAACTGCTTTGGATTTCCTAGACAGACCCTGTTACATCATAAGCTGTGAAACTGCTTTGGATTTACTGGACAGACCCTGTTACATCATAAGCTGTGAATCTGATTTTGATTTACTAGACAGACACTGTTACATCATAAGCTGTGAAACTGCTTTGGATTTACTGGACAGACCCTGTTACATCATAAGCTGTGAATCTGATTTTGATTTTCTAGAAAGATCCTGCTTCATTATAAGCTGTGAAACTGCTTTAGATTTACTGGACAGATCCTGTTTCAACATTGGTACCTATAAGCTGTGAATCTGTGATGAAGACAAGACAGACAAGGTGACACTGACCTGTTTGTTCCTGTAGCTGCTGCTTCACCTCCTCTATCATCTTATCCTTCTCCTGACTCACTCGACTCACCGCCTCGTTGAACTGGACCTGCACATGCAACAAGGAGGAGAATAATACTGCTCTCTCAATAATACTTAACTTATTGAATCAATTAATTTCAAATATTCTGAATGGTCAATTTACAGAAGTGACACAACAACTAAAAATGGACAATCCAGGATTTTCCACTGGTTAAAGAAACGCTATTCATTGCAATGATCAGAACAATTTTCTTAGATCGAGAAGAATCCCTTGACATTTATCATATACAGCTGTGTACAGAAATTGTTTTGCTGTTCATAGATAAATTCAACACACAAACGAAATCCATATTAGCGATATCAACTTCATTGTAGACAGATTGAGACTGACCTGTCTCTCGGCTGCAATGCTGGTTTTCAGCGAGTCCTCCTTCTGTTTCTCCAGAGTCTGCACCAGATTCTCCATCTCCTTCTCATGCTCCTCTCTCAGAGCTTTCAGCGCCTGCAATACAGTAGGATCTCACGCTTAGCTTGCTTCATACATACCCTCCTCCAAAGCAACACTAAATCATTGTTACCACAAACATGGCCATGTCCCTTCCCGCTAACATGAATCAAGTAAGACTTATTTTCTAGCTTTTATTATTAGATAATGGTATTTTGTATCATGGACAGTTCAAAATAAAAATCATTTGATTGAACATGAAAATGTGTGCTGTCTATTTGTGAAGAAATGGAACAGTTCTATATGTATATATAAGTAGGATGTCATAAAATTTAAAGGCACTGGGTACAAAAAGGTTCATGAGATATTGCATTAAAAAGACTTTGAAAAGTGGTCAGAGTGCTGTAGTGACCATTTTTATTTGGAGATGCGGTTTTCTTAAAATATTGATTAAAAGATAACCCAAACTAGTTTACCTGTAGCCATCTAAGCCGTAGTCTTCACATGGACAACTTGGATCCATACAAATATAACTTTCCCCCTGTTGATTTCCATTCTTACCATATTCATGTTCTAGTTTGATGAGTAAGTCATTACAGATGTAGATTGGTCATAATAGACAGTAGCCAAATAAGAACACTATCACAAACTGCTCCAACTTGAAACGAGAGTCCACTTACCGTATCCATTTCATCCTTGAGTTGCGTCTCCCTGTCCTGGATCTCCTGCCGGTGCTGACTGAGAGACATGACACTCCCGGCCTCCGTCTGACTCTCCGTGCTGCTCATCTCACTCCGCTCCAGCTGCTTCACGTGCTGCTCCAGCTCTGTCCGCTCGAACAGGAACGCTTGCTGCAGGGAGGCAACCTTCTCACCGTGATCCTTCTCAAGGGAGGCAACTCTCTCACTGTGCTCCTTCTCCAGCTGTTCTCCAAGCTGTTTGAGTTCCTCGGTTCGCTCCTGGTTCATTTTCTCTGTCAGTTCAGTGATGTGTGTCCTGCTGGTGATCTCAAGTTCATCCTTCTGATCGAGCAGCGCCTTCTCCTTCTCCTGACACAGCCTCTTGGTCTCCTCGCCAAGCTTCTTCTCATACTCTTGAAATATCTGCTCCACTTTCTCATCACTCACTCTAGCAGCTTCTTTCTTTGCCTCCTCAACTCTCTCATCTTCCTTCACCTTGAACTCCTGCTCAAGTTGTCCCCTCATCTCCTTAGACTCCTTATCATACTTAGCCACCATCTCTTTCAACTCTCGCTCCTTGTCTGCGACCATCTTTGTGAGTCTGCTATCTGCCTGTGCGAGCTGATCAGTCAGCTCCTTGACCTGAGCCTCCTGCTCATCCAGCTCATGTCGGTAGTCCGCCTGAGTGCGATCAAGCTCCACCTCCAGCTCCAAGGTGTGTCTCTTCACCAAATCCGCCTTCTCCTCTTCGTGTCGTTCCTCCATTGCCTGATATTTCAGCTCAGAATCAACCTTGTACTTGCTCAGGTCCATTACTGCCGTCTCAAGCTTGGTTTTGATGAAACTGACTTCTTTCAGCAGTTCATTTTTGCTTTTTGCAACATCATCCAGTTCTTGCTTCATGTTGATGATCTCTTGCTCATGCTCGGTCTTCATCATTATTGCTGCCTCTTCATCCTCCTTATGCAAGTTTTCATGAAAAGTAGACAGAGTCCCCACAACACTTTTGACTAAGGAATCAACACACTGATTCATTGTCTCTTTGTCTGATGCAACACTTTCACGTAATTGTGTCAACATCTCACGTAGCTTTGGCACATCTGTATTCACCATATCCTTCAGAGCATTTACATATCTTTGTGATGAAGTTAGCTTTTTCTGATTTTCCACCAATTCCTTTTCCAGCTTAGCGACTGACTGTGATTTCTCCACCAGTTGTTGACTAATGGACACTTTTCCCCCACTACTGTGTTTATTTGGAGGCGAGTCTGTCATGGAAGAAGGCATTGACTCGTCGATATAAAAGTCAGCAGTCGTGAACTCCTGTGAGGTTTCCATCTCGGGGGATGTGTCAGGCATTAAGTGACTCTTCCCATGATGCCGCTTGCCAGGCAAACTCTCGCGACTCCTGTCTGCACTTCCTACCTCACTGTCCGATGATTTGGTTGGTTCTCCTGAAGACTGAAGCCCGTCAGCACTGTCAGACATTTTCACATATTTAATTCCATCCGCACTCTGAGAACCCTTTGCACTTTTTGTTACGGTTGCTATGGTTACACTGTCCTCTTTTGCCTTGGCCTGGGTCCTCATTTCCTGTGTGAGAGTTTCTGAAAGACTTTGTGGCACAGGGAAGATCGGTTTATCTGCGATCACAGATATCTGGGGTTTTATCTTAATGTCAGTATGTGGTTCACAAGCAGCCACCTGGTCCTTGAGACTCAAGTTGCTGTTCTCTATATGTACAAACTGGTGGTCTCCTTCACTCTGGATGATGTCTATGTCCGATGTCGCTGCTGATGACCCCAGGGCGCCGGGAATGCTGCGACACACCATTGCTTCACACTGTACTGTGCTGTCACTCACTGATGACATCATCGTGTGCAGTGTCATCTTCTCTGCCGCTGATGTCACACTTGGTACACTGCAGGTGGGAATATTGTCATTATTAGTGGTTTCATGATAGTTTTTATCTCATAACAACATCATAAAATCATAACTTATGCAGATCCTTAAGATACTTTGAAGTGTAATACACAAGTAAAGCAAGATTTCTGGATAAGAATGGTTTTGCTGTGAACAGACAGTTTGTTTACTCCTTCATCAGATGGACAGTGGGAAACAACATGCAAACATCAAAGAGAATATCCCAATGACATTCTGCTTCACTTATCTTACATTCTTTTAATTTAAATGTCAGTTTACAGTTATTTCAGTGTTGCCTTTATCACGGTTTATGTCAACAACTTTGGCACTCAAATCATTTCTTGTCTCACTGTCAGACTAAGAAACAACAATAGAAAACAACTGGTATAGATATGACAAGAGGTAAGACCTGAGTTTGTCTGCCAGTTCCGGCACAGATTCCCTCAACATGGTGATGTCTTCGTCTGTGATCGGCGGTAGGCGCTGATCAAACTCAGTCGGAGCCTCGGTCTGAGGAGAAAGAAGACAACATGATACACAATATCCTTATCCTCCAAATAAGCAGTTTAAATGTAAGGGTAATTTAATGACATATTAAAAATAAATAAGCATGTCAAGTATTGAAGGTCTATCACCAATCAATAAAAAATTATGGCCATGGTGAAGTTTCTCACAAAATGGATCCTACATCAAGGTCAAAATCACATGGTCAAAGGTTATAACCTGTGTGTGACATTGGAAATTTTCAAATGCTGACGAAATTACTGCCAGTCTGAAATTGGAAAGTTGAGCGGTCTAAGTCAAGGGCCATTACTCTGAAAATATTAATCTGATAGATCCCCAAAAACCACATGCGTATTACCGATGTATATCCAAAGCATGTGTAAAGTTTCAGAAAGATTGTTAAATCCTGTTGGAGGAACTGAAGTACTGAAGTACCGTTTTCGGGACAGACAGATGGGCGGACGAACAGACAGGCTGTGCCTAGACATAAACCCCCTTGGGTTTCACCCGGGGTTAATAAAGTAAGCAAGATCGAGAAGTAAAAACACTTACTGCAAACAATGGCGGACTGTCTTCAAACCCTTGAAACAAGGACTGGAGGAAGTGTTTGCCTGAAATACATAGTGAAGCTCACCGTTTATAAAAAGTGAAACTCATTCTTTTTGTACAAGGGATATGGCTTACAAGAGCTAATCATTGAAATGTAGAAAAAAACATTGCACTGAAGATTACTATATATAGTGTCTGATAGAAACTGAATTCAGTGGCCATATAAGAGAGAATAAACTGACCGAGTTCCGAGAGGAAGGCCTGACGTCTCTTGACCTCCTCAGTGTGCAGCTGGGAGGACTCCATCGCCAGACTGGTGGCCCACTGCAGCAGAATGTGTGTGTGTCAAACATTCGGTCAGAACTAGACATACAATAGGGCCTACAGCTAAACACCAAACTTCCAATATAAAACAGGGTGTACTGATTACTAAATGATGTACTAAAAACATCAGACAAGCATTATTGATTAAAATGATTCAAGCGAAAGAAGAATAATAATCTTTCCGTCCATAAACCATCAACTTCTAAATAAAAGAGAATGGATTGTGATTACAGTCTAATAATTTTTTAACCAAACTCACAATGCTAATAACAAACCTGATATGTACTCCAAGAATGATCAATAGCTAAACTGAACTGAACTTAACTTTATTCAAAACTCAGGCCCAAACAGCAGCATAAGAGCGACTGCTCAATTGTGTAAGAGCATTTAAGAACATCTAAATACATAATTAAAAGATCATTAAAATCATGCAATTACCAATAAAGCTTTCACACATCAAACACACAGATAGACATATCATGACACAAACCTCGAGGAAGAGTGAGGAGAACTTCCTGCGACGGACCACCTCCACAACAAGGTCTGCGTACACCTGCGGTGCGTCGTGGATCTGGTGCAGGATGTCCAGACGCTTCTGTAGACGCTTCAGGTTCTCACGGTAGATCATCAACTTGCCGTCCACGTCACAGATCTTCTTCTCAACAAACATCACCCACCTGTATGGGGCAAGCAACTCAACTTCAGTTCCATGTTTTACGTTAAAGGGACACTGCGTCGTGGATAAAAATTAAATCAAACAAATTATTGTTTAGAATGGGATATATAGAATCATCAGCATGTTCACTATGTCATGACCCAGTAGAAACCATCTCACATATGTTATATTCTTGTCAATATGCAAATAGCATTTGGAGTCAATTGTCAGATTGGCTGGCAAACTATACAGAAGGAAACATTGATTTCAATGAGGAAAATATACTGTTTGGATTTAAAGGCATAAACAACAACCCTTTGAATGCACTTGTTCTCATTACAAAATCGATGCTGTACAAATGCCATATCAAAAAAGTTATACCTAATTTCAAACCATTACAGCTTGAAATAGTAACATACTACCATATAACAAAAATGATTGCTTTTTCAAGCTGCAATTATGCAAGATTCTATGCCGTCTGGTCATCACTCCATATGCTCTTTAAGAATCATGATATTTAAGAACCATGTATGTAATATCATGATATCATAATCTATGTACCATGCAAGAAGCCATAACTGATTGTTGTATGTAAACTTATGAATGATGTATATCTTGAATGTACATGTGAAATGAACATGTGATGCACTATATGGAAATGTAAAAAAAATGGAAATAAAAAAAAAAAAAAAAAAAAATTAAATCACTTTTATTTACCAATGCTGATTAACGTGCCTGCTGATGAGTTACGCTTCGCTTCACTGTCTACATGCAGTAGTTTTTTATTACTAATTACTTGAATTGTCTTAATTGTTGGTCTGTGACTCTTTACCAGACACGTTAATCAGCATAGATAGATACATCTGATTTCATATTTCTCCTCGACGCAGTGTCCCTTTAAGTCTACTGTCTGTTTTTCAGGAGTGGGCTGTTTGAGGCAATCGTCCTCAATTCAGAGATGTTGGTTAGATATTATGTGTGAATGGTCTTTGTAAAGACTTCAATACCTACCTGAACCAACTGAAGATCTGTAGAATCTGAAGTTTGGATCATGTACAGTTGTAGATTATCTTTAATTGTTTCATAACTAACAAACATACATAAAGATTGATACCCTTGCCCACAGTGCCCCCAAAGTTACACTTCAAAGATGAAACTATGGCTCAGATGCATAAAGCATCAATCAAACAAAACTGCAACAAGACATGAGCAGCCAGACCTGAGGCGAGTGTGTAGGTTGATGGAGAGCTCCTCCTTGGCCATGCGACACTTCTTCTTGATGTCACGCAGCTTCCGGTGGTTGGTCAGCATCACCACCAGCTGCTTCTTGTGACTCGTACACAGGTCTGGCAGGATGGAGTTGTCACGCAGGTTGCTCACCCGGTTCTGGTTCTGTACTAATCCCTGGCAACAGAGAAGCAAAACTTTATTGTAACATGATTTCGGTGTATCCTTGATTCTGATTGGTTGATTTGCCTATGTTGAATGACAATGAATACCCGCAAATTACTTGGGGCGGATCACCGCGAACATATACATCATGTTCACAAGATTCGGCCCGACTCAAAATTTTCTTTTTCTTTTTTTCTTAACCCTTACGTTGCGTATATATATTTTACCATTTTTAGCCCCTGTGGCGGAATTTACAGGCTCGCAGCTCGCAGCAGTAGTTTGAGCTTATTCACTAACGAGCTCTGCTGGCGGAATTTCCAGGCGGCGATTCCGGTACCGTTTTTACGAAATATACCGCATCTACATGGCGAATAAGGACTATATACGGGCGTTCAATACAAATTCAAGTAGCGACACCCGTACACAAATGGCTAATTCACACCCGAAACTTTGAATGAATTTTCTATGTTTTTTCGTTTTTATTCTATTACTTTCGAAAGATTGTCTTTAATTCGGGCCTCGTAACATCATAAATACGAAACGAAAAAAATTCCATTTATATACGGAATTGAAGACAAGATGTCTAGCTTCACAATGATATAAAAATTATTAGAATGCGACCTTTGGTTATAATTCTATAGCTATGTAAAGCTTGTCTTTATTTCCACCTATAAAATCGTCAATACTTACAACATGTATGCGGCATTGCAAACGGTCGTTCATCGCACTTTTCCAAGAAATCATAATCTCGAACCAGTTGACAAATAAGCACATGTCAACCCAAATATGGTTATGTTGTTTGACTTTTCAAATAAACGCTAACCTCGAACCATAACTGATGAAAATATGTTGATTAGTTTGTGTGCCGTTTGGTTTCACATGCCTCTCAGAAAGGTAAAATTGTATCTTTATTTCTGTGAATAAATCTGCGCATTTTATATAGAATAAAAGATTATTCTTTTCGGTTTATTGTGATATAAAAATTATGAAAATGCATTCAGTATTTTAGCCGTGATAAATGTTTTAGAAGTTGTGAAAATCGCCGATTGTTTCAAAATTTATGAAGTGTAAACATGACCTTTTTCACGGCGCTTGCTGTGTCTTTATTATTTTTTTGAGATTTTCTAATTTTATATGGGAATGTAGTCCATTGTTTCCCCTTTATTTTGCCGTATTTTTTTTTGAAAACAAACTATTCGCTCACATGATATGAAGTGCGGTAGTAAGGCGAGTTAGCGATTTTTTCCCCCGTCTCGCGAGATGCGAGGCAGATAGCAGTCTCGGGCGAGGCAAACCCGAGGCAATACAAACACGTGGGTGAAAATAGCCTCAAGCGAATTAATGCTTCGGGGGCTAAGCCCGACAAAATTGGCCTTTTGTAAAGCTAATTATCAATGCGTTACGGGTCAACAATGCACACGCAATTTGGTGTGAATTTTACTTGATATTTCGACCGGACATTCACACAGACTTGTTATCGTGGCTATCTGCGAGATGTATGTAAACAAGTTTTCATGTGGCGATATACGGACACACTTCGTCTCGCATTTCGCCTGGGGGGCAAATAGAATTATTACTGACCCGGTAAATGCACTAAGTCCAACGTACGGGTCTCGCCAAGGGTTCTAACATTTTTCTCTATGAGCCTCCCGGATAATTCCGTCGCCCGCATGTTAAGGGTTAATATGTTCTCCTTACTCAAATTTGACAGGTGGCATTGTCATTTTCTAACATGTGTATAGCAGTATAGGTCACAAATAACTCTCAAAATTAATTAGTTCCAAGTAACTAAAATGTTTTCAACTAGTCCAAGTTTGACGCCTTCTTCCATGCGACTGTGTTTACCGAATGCCGTTGCCATGGCATGACGTCATAGTGATCAACCGTTTTGACGTCATATTGCTAGCGTCATTGTCACAATGGGTTAGGGCAAGTTTAAGATTTTTGTTCCTAGGTATTTATTGTGTTGATGTCGTAGATAAATGTTTATCGCAATCTAAAAGGATACGTGAATATTATGAAGTGAACATAGTTGAGCGACACTGTTTGAGCTTATGTGTAAATTGTTGCTAATGTACATATTACGCTGAGTATTTACATTTGTTGTGACCTGAACACACCTCTAACAAAAATGGAACCGTCGCAAAGTCCTTTCCACTCAGAGATAGTGAGATAGTGAGATAGAGAGTTTGTTTCAAAACGCCTTATAACTAACGGTCATGTTACAATACCGCAAATTTCAGCGTTTAAAACCTCCGGCTAACGCCATAGGTTTTAAACTAAATTTGCGGGTGTTGAATAGCAATGAATCCCGGAAATTTTACAAACGCAACTATTTATCTTATAAATAACATATAGACAGACTGATTGTGAAGAAAGACAAATCTCATGAAAATAACTTTAGTTGATTCACACTGACCATTAAGTATTATTGCAGTTCACTTCAGAATGATTTTAAAATTATTTGTTAATTTACTGACCAAGTCGACAGCAGGTCAATCATACAAACTTACATCTTCTAGATCTCATCCAATTTGGTTCATTCTAGTGACTAATAACTAATTTCACTACAAGTTGATTTTCACAGCTCAAAACAGGTCAACTATAACATTAACTTTAACAAAACATTTGTAGAAAAGGTTTCAGTAATCAAATGGGAGTACCTTGGCCATGTCTGCCTGTTCCTGTACTAGTTTGCGTGCACCCGACATGAACTGGTCCAGTCCGTACAGTCGGTCCTCCAGACCCTTCACTTCCTTCATGCTGGCGTTGTCCACCGCCTCAATCGTACTTGTCACTTCCGACCCCAACGTCTCCAGGATCTTCTCATCAAACTGAAACACACACATATGGTTTTCACAAATTTATGTTGTAATATCTTAATTCTGTTGCAATATATTACACCTCTTGATTAATCTGTATAAACCATTTGTAAATTCATCCGTGTTACATTTGCAATCACAGTATCTGCAATAGTGCTTTTTTCTTTCCGGTACTACTGCAGATGAGAGTCCAAATATAACAATTACATTTGTTCACTTTCTAAATGGTATGTTTTTCTAACATTTTTAACTTCACTTCCATCATGAATTTAATAGCATTGCTTATGAATTATTGTTCTCAACATTAAGTCTGGTTAAGTCAGTTCCTTTTGCACATAAGACGGACCTGTTCTGTGGCCTTGAGACACTGTTCCACCATATCATGCAGGCTGTGTTGGGGGTCCTACAAACAGTCGGTGCAAAACAAAACTTTACAAGAATGAAGAACTAATTTATCAATACGGTATACAACTTCTTTATTCTGTATAGCCGATGTTTCTTCATAGATATTAACGTTGTTGTCAAGCAAGTGATCTTAAGCAAGATGTATAAAGACCTTTAATTAAAATAAATCTGCTAAACTACATGATAAAAGTAGATTTGTTTATTAGTGCAAAGTAAGTTACAGTATGACCCCAGGTAAACTAGTATGTAAACAAATCAAAGACACTTCTAGATTTCCTAAAGAAGATACTGATGACAGAAACATACAATCAACTGCTAATATTCCCAGCACCGGTACCTGTGAGCTGATCCACTGGAAGAGTGTTGCACCCTGGGAGATGGATGTGACATCGGGGCTAATCTCAGTCTTACTCTCCGCGGGGTAGGACAGCGCTAGTCCGAGAGACGCACCCAGGCATGGCAACAGTGGGATTTTAGACAACAGCTCTAAGGATACTCCGATACTGTAGGGAAATAGGAAACTATGTGAAAGATGCAGACTCTAAATATGATTTGGTTTTGCTAAGTTTTACAGCTTAGCTAGGTAAAACGGTAAGTGTTCAAACATAAATTAATCGTATCATGCTTGTAAAAACATCTGCAAATAGTGGAACACAGCTAATTCATTTTGACTAGCTTTCGTGACTTATTTCTGAACATTGGTGCTGGAACAGGTAAGCTTGATATCCAGGACAAGTGGTTACTGAGAGACTACCTGGACCCGCTAGGATCAAGTGTCTCAATATTAAACAGTGTAAATTGCTATTCTGTTATAATCAAAAGGTTAACAAAATTGAAGATTCAAACATAATTTACAGCCAGTCAATTTAAAGTCGGTCTTTTGACTGAATATCCAATTAAAAATCTATTTCTAAAAACTTCTGAGCTTTATATTTTAACATCCAAACTGAAAATATAATTACTTAATCTTTCAAATTGATGTCAAGGTTCATGAAAATAATAATAGGGTAGAGAAGGATAATAGAAAGTTACAATCAATCACAACCCCACTGAATATGTAAATGATAAGCTTGTTGCAACAAACAATAAGATGTTTATGTTGCCAAGGTCTACTGAACGCATATCTATTAATGTGAGGGTACTGACCTCTCGAGAGTGTTGAGGTATCCCTGCCTGTCCGACATATATGTTCTGTACGCTTCCTGGAACATCTCCCACCGCTGTCTCAGAGCACTGCATCCACAAGTTATAAAAGGTTTCTGATATGTTTTATTTATATTTAGATATAATTTGGTAAGAACCATCAGGTGTTACGTTTGCATGAGCTTTGATGTTTCTAATCAAACACATCGAACACAACTCAACTGGTGACTCATTGCATCAAAATTGACCTCAGTTACCAACACAAGCAATTTAATTTTCTGTCGAAAAGGAACGTAAATAATATAAATTAAAACATGCATCTATTTTGAAAAATTTAATATATGATTCATAATGTGTATGTGTGACTTGTTTGGAGAGGAATCTGCACTACCCATAATGCATGTGACGTCACAACTTGACTTGTTCTTTAAAATAGGTAGTAGTCTGCAAATCAACTGTAGCCATCACTGCATATGGTGGACTTGATTTGCCAGCCGGGCTATTGCCCGGGTCCCCCCTTTTTGCCGGCAACACGGTTGTGAAGCGGCAACGCACTTGATTCAGGTTTCAAACGAGCTGGCTATCGCAGGTGATAAAGTCGGCATACGGACCAAACTCGTTTTTGCATATTTGGAAATATCATACATCTTTCCATATAAACATTTCCAAGACAATCATTTGTAAGAGGACTTAGGGAAAGTCTAATGTAGCAGATATTTCTAGCAGAAGTATTATATATTGGTTATCATCATTGTCATTGTTGCAAAAACTTTAGAAAAGTTTGATGTTTAGTTGCAGTGCAATGCCCGGGATAGAGCAAATCAAGTGCACCCATAAATTTGTGTAAAGGGAGGTAACTCCATGTGAGCCTACAAAGGGAGATAACTGTTACCTGGTGATATCTTCAAGGTTAGCTACCACTGCTGCCCATCCCTGCTGCTGGAGGTGTTGGTCGTGAACAAGGCGCTCGCACGCCTTCATCTCCTCTTCATCAACATCCCGGAATTGCTGCAAGGATAAGTTACTTACAAGTTCAGCATTCACTCCAGAACTTCCATAAAAGGAAACCTCATCTTTGACATTTGATGACATCAGAGAAGATTAGATAGTACATTCAAGATAACACTTAAGTGACACAAAGATTACCTTAATTTCAAAATCATGCTTTTTGTATATAGTTTAATGGTTAATATTTTCAAAAATATAAATATTCAATATATAAATTCATAACAAAATCAGAAAAATCATAACAAAATCAGAAAGGAACATAAGGAATGACAACTTTAACAATAAAATCAGACCTACCACAGCCAGCTGGGTTCTTGACACGACTGTATCATAAGCTGGCGGCATCAACAACGACCCTTCAACCTGCCCCTGCAGGTCGATGTCTGAAATATACCACACTCATATTCATATACTGCATAAGTTAATATCACAAGTTAATAAGACAAAAAAGAAACAAGTTCTATGGATTCCAAACTGCATTATTTTCATTCAGAAGTGAACACAATGCAAGCAAGATTACAGTATATCACATTATTATGGAAGGGTCCTAATAACATTGGTAATTCAAATTTGGTTGTGCTTGATTTTGGCCTTTCAAAATATATATATATGATTTAGAATGTGTTTATTCAATACAGAAATAAACAATAAAAATTGCACAAAATCAAGGCATATACATTATTTGATTAAGGTTTAAGACCTTCAAATATCAAGATAAAACCATGTGCTTTTATGATTGAAGTTAAAGTTTAACCAATCTTTAAAATCTACAATATTATTGAGACGTATAGTCAACTGATCACACCGCTCTCAGACAGTATTCGTGAAGCAACCATAGAAATGACCCTTGTATTGTTAGTTTGTAAGCAATATTTATCTGTCATGGACATCAACATATCAGCAAGAAGAGAGAGAACAATAAAACCCACAATAATTGTATGCTATCATTAATGTTACAAATAATCATACAAATAATACAATATTACTTGCATTACATACATGTATTTACTGATATTAGCAAGTAAGGATAAATCTAAAATCTCTTTATCATAGAAAATCCATGTACACGAATGAAGGCATCAAGAGATTGAGATGGTCTGTCATTATAACAGATATCCAAACATGATAAAGCATGATAAAGCTTTTAAAGCACCAACAAGCAGCAGGTGTCTTGGATACTACCATCAAACAGATCCATTAGGATGTTAAAAAAAAACAACCAGAAAATATTTACAAAATATTTATTTTAGAATGACAAATCTTTTTTCAGGATAACTGAGTTAAGAGTTAAAATCATATTTCAGGTTAACTATCACAATAATATCTAAAACAAAACCAAATATCAGAGTTTATATTTGGATGTAAATAAGTAAGGATGAAATCTCTAAAAGTGACAAAAAACAAACAAGATTTACATCTAAATGATAAATATCAACTGGTGAGACTGGAGCAAACTTGATCGATAACAAAACCCACAGACGAAGCCGTTACTTACCAGATCTCAAACGAGTACCTATGAGTGGTAGAGATTATTGGGTTTTTGCTTTGTGACTGAACAGGTATATTGTTATCTGCTATATACATATCTCAAATGCACAGAATGAAAACAAGCGAATTAATAAAGGAAATTAAATCTATGCTTCTTGTTGAACAAATTTAAACATTTAAACCATAATCGAAATTCAAAATTATCATTTCATTTTGTCCAACATAAAAATTTATTTTTCATTCACAAATATGTCGCCAACATGGTCACAATTGTGTAAAACTTGTAGGAAGAAAGCCCCGTACAACATCAAGCTAAGAATTGCATTGGAACTTGTTAGCATTGACGGCAAGTAGTGAGTAGTAGATTCAAATCTACATGTAAGGTTTGTCCCTCTTGGTACACTCTTCTTCTGCTTCACAGTTGTAAATCCAGAGCACCTGTTTCTGCTACTTTTTATCCACTCAGACTTCATCTAGTTTCACTGTGCTTGTCACACTTTATTGCTCTCATAAAAGGTTTTCTCAAATACTACCTCGATTCCAAAACCTAAACTGAAAATACCTCTACTTCACCAACTTCCCTACGCAGGTCATAACTCTTGCCAGTCTCCATTACTGGCTGATTTACACCTTGCCGCATTTCCTTAAGGATTCCATGCTAGGAAATCAGAGCCCATTATGCATTTCAGGTACAGCCATTCACTATCTTAGCACAGAAAAGAGAGGGAAATACTGCAAGGCTTAAATCAGTTAGAGGCAAGCGTAATGCCTTGCATTAGGAAGTTGCTACTTGACATGATGAGTTCATCCAGAGATCAGCGAGACACTCACCTGACCCGTAGTGGACGCTGGGCGAGGGAGGGGTCGCAGCCTCTATTGTCGTCTTGCTGAACAGGTAGATAGGGTTGGTATCCTGTTCACAGACATACATACGGTAATTCCCAATACACTAAAAGATGGCATTTTATCAAATACACATAATTTATATCAAGCAACTGCCCATCTCATGCCATTGATCCATTAGCATGCCATGGCACTATGACATTTTATAAAAAGAATTCAGAGATTCTTGACATTGTTATTTTTTTATATAAATAAAATAAGAGATAAGAAAAACATTTACTTGAAATGTTTAGAGTTTCAATTTTTAAAAAAAACATGTATGAAAGAATCTGGTACTTACTGTTCCGGCGCTGTACTTGGCGACCCTCTGTGTGGGGTCAAGAGACTCGCCACCACTGATGAGCAGGACCTGTTTGTCCTCCGTGATGTGACACATGCGGGCGATGTACGACTGCAGAACTGACACACTGCCGGAAAGGGAGATTGGGTATAAAATGTATAAAAAATACTTACTTTATATTCTGACATCTTGTCTTCTATGATTTAACTTTCAATGAGATTCAACATACAACCATGTTTCTGTTTGATAATCACCCAGTTTATTCACAGCAATGAACATGCAGTTCCTTACAGAAAGTGACCAGTACTTGAGCTTTCTTGCAAAACTACTAACAAATCAATGGGGTCTAATTAAAACTTCGTCAATTATGTAAAGGTAACAATTTTGTCACTACAAATATTTAGTCATGAATGTTTGAAATATCTCTTGACATAAATGAATGTGGTAAAGTTATGAAAATTGGTAATGAAATGGTATGTATCAATGAGAAGCATTTCATCAAGCTTACTTTTCCATGGCCAGGTTCATGTCGAAAGTCATCATGGTGCCCGTGTCCACGTGGAATACGTACAACATGGCTGGTTGCTATAGTGACACACCAGCTCTTTTCTCACTCCTGTCTCACATGGCAGCAAACTCTTCACCACCACAACGCTGAAACATTTGTTTACATGCATTCTTCAGTCAACCCTCTTTTTAACACTTTATTTTCTGCATTTACAACTCTAACAAGAGCCTCTAATTTTCAAAGCTCTAGTCATAAGTAAGTTATAACTCAATACTGCTCTGAGTACAAAGAAAATAACATGTTATCAATATTCAAAAGTTACAGTTCCAGATTTTTACACCATAAAACAAGGGTGTGATCTAACAAATTATGTTGTAACATTATAGTGTCGCGACTGTTTAGGCAGTAGAATATCTGTTCAGCTCATCTCGTGAGGTAGATATTTACATCACATATTTCACTCGTGGCTGTTCAGGAAAAAATTTTGAAGTCTTTCATTCTATACTATATGACAATATTTCTATATATTTCTTCACTTGACTAGATGGTACCAAACATTCACAACAGATTTATTTTTGTAAAACATTGTCCTGTTTTAAATATCGACTTATTTCAGTCGAATTATTTTCTCACTGCATTTACCGTGAATGTATAACGGGGAGTTGTTATCATTATGACAATCAAGACCGCTCTCACCTTTCAATGACACGTTTTAATTGTTTTTATGCAGATTAAAGTTAGATAATAAATAACTCGTGGAGTGATAAAGTGACATTTTCACTCGTGGCTGCACCACTCATGAAAATATCACTTTCTCACTCCACTCGATGAGATAGAAATGATATTCGGTAAAAACAATGAAAAAGTCTCTATATATTGATAGAACATATAAAAATAAACGAATAATCTATCATTTGAGTGATTAACACTGTTTTTATATGCCATAGAAAAGCTTTCCACAACTACAGCATCAATGAATTGCCTCATCATCATCATCATTATCACATCGAGTTCATTGTTTTTATTTTTTAATGAGTTTTATTATTTTGTCAAAACGTCAAATCTAAAGTCACCAAAATATTACCCTAAGTAATATATTTTATTTGAATTGAGTTATGCACACACGTATACATAATAACACATAATATGAAAAAAAGGTATGTTCCCTCAAATTTCTCTTCCAAAAAAAAAGCAATAGAACCATACCTTTAAATTCAACAGTATGACTATTGTATTCATTGTGGAAATGAAAAATGAGGGGATACTCCATTTTAATTATCATCAAAATAATATAAGCAAAATTTCAAAGGGACTGTCTATAAACCCTGATTTTGTCTTCAAAAACTATACCACAACTGATTAGGGAGCACCTTTAGTACCCCTCCCGGGAGAAGCACGTGAGAAAACGTGTGAACATGTGTAAGAACCATCAGTCTGATTAAAATCGACCTTGTTCCGAGGAATAAAATTTGCAAAATTTTGCATCTGCCGGGATACGAACAGGTTCTGTAGATTCCTCGCCACAAGGTCTGAGAACACCCCGTATAGGCGTGTGTTCAAAACCAGTTTAGCGCAGCCAAAACCCAGTCAAATAGCTGACCAATCACATCATAGTATTTAAACGGTTGCGGTTTTGAAAGCATTCGGAACAGACAAAAGGATAGCTGTTTGGAGTTATATGCCCCTAGTTTCTCGCACCGAAAGCATTTGTTGGTCATCTTTTGATTGGCTAGCTGAATTGCGCCCGAACACGCTAGTGTACGGGGTGCTTTCAGACGGTTTGGCGTGAAAACCCACGAACGAGTTCGTATCCCGGTAGATGCACTATTTTGCATTTTTTATTCCACGGAAAACCGTCGATTTTAATCAGACTGTAAGAACCATGTATGTGTTCATGTTTTCATTTATTTGATTCTCTACTCAACGCTCCAATATTTCAGCAAAAGTTAAAATCGTAAAATTGTAAATCACAATAAGCATCTATCTTGAAGGATTTTTTTTTATTATATATCTTGCTATGGTATTATCTGTAAGAAAGACACCTCAGAAGTGCTTCAAGTTCAACAAACTTGAAAATGTCCATTGTCAACACGAAGCTAAGTTCGTCAAAAGGATAAGAATAAACTAAAGGTGTACCTAAGGGTTAAAGGTAGTAGCAATAATAACAAGTAGTTGTCACTAAGGTGACATGATCCCCCGCCGCAAATTAATACTTCAAAATTTAAAAATAATGTCAAGATCAGCAAAATTGACCGTCAAACATGTTAAAAAAGTCAAAGTTCCACTGTGACCTTGAGAAAAATGGCAAGGTCATCAAAATCTAATCTACCCTTTGTGTAAGATATGATGAAATTCCAGTGAATGGTTCTTGAGATATCCCGCTGACAAGTATTACACACCTGTACATCAACATGTCGAAAAATTTAAAATTCCACTGTGACCTTGAGAATAATGTCAAGGTCACCAAAATCTTATCAGTCCTTTTGCTTTTTGTAAGATATAATGAAATTTCGGTGAATGGTTCTTGAGTTATTCTGCTGACAACCTTAACATGTACATTAACATGTCGAAAAATTCAAAGTTCTGCTGTGACCTTGAAAATAATGTCAAGGTCACCAAAATCTATTCAGCCGGTCGTCTTCCCTAGAAGGTGCTTTGAGTAAGAAATGATGGAATTCCAGTGAATGGTTCTTGAGATATTCCGCTGACAAGCTTTACATGTACATTAACATGTTGAAAACTTCAAAGTGCTGCTGTGACCTTGAAAATAATGTCAATTTCACCAAAATCTAATCAGCCCATCATCATCCCTAGAAGGTGCTTTGTGCAAGAAATGATGGAATTCCGGTGAATGGTTCTTGAGATATCCCGCTGACAAGCTTTACATGTACATTAACATGTTGAAAACTTCAAAGTTCCGCTGTGACCTTGAAAATAATGTCAAGGTCACCCAAATCTAATCAACCCGTCGTCTTGCCTTGGAGAAGCTATGTATAAAATATGAAGAGAATCCAGCGAATGGTTATTGAGATATCCCGCTGACAAGGGTAAAATGACAAAGTCTCGTTGTGACCTTGAAATGAAGGTCAAGGTCTCAAACTACTGTAGGAACATTACTCTTCCTATGATGAACCCATATGCAAAATATGAAAAGAATCCAGTGAATGGTATTTGAGTTATTCCATTTCGTACGGACGTACGGACGGACGGACGTACGGACGGACGCAGCCGAATACTATATCCCCCGCTTCGCGCTAAACGCGCGGCGGGGGATAATTAACTGATGACTGTCACAGAATGCTTGGGTTCAATGTGAAGTTTATTCCTTGTGAATTTGCATTACTTTTGCAACGCCAAGTTGCATTTCAAATTGTCAATGTCCAATGGCTACAAAAAATACGAGACACCAAACAAGATTTTAATTCAAGCAGTAACAAGGGAACTAACTGTGGATCAAAGCCTCGATAAAATGTGCCTAGAAATTCATTTCAATCCCAAATGGAAATCAGATTCTCACGGTTCGGTATTGTAGAAAATGTTTTTCTTACATATATTACATATATCCCCAAGTGCCCAAAGTTCTTTCATAAAACAACTAAGCTAATCACTAGATCTAATGTCATTACTGTATGAGGGATATACAGGTTAAACAACTTCCAAACGCAAGGCATAACTCTTGCCAGTCTGCATTACTGGCTGATTTAACCCTTGCGGTATTTCCTTCGCTTTGTTGTGTCACGAATCACGATAGTGAATCGCTGCACTAAAAATGCATAGCGGGCCTGGATTTCTAAGCACACATTTCTTAAGGGAATACTGCAAGGCCTAAATCAACCAGTAATGGAGACTGGCAAGAGTTATGCCTTGCATTGGGAAGTTGAGGGTTAAATAAAATCATCAAATATTATCTAAGGGTCAAATTAAATTAAATCATCTGTTAAATGAAATCATCGAAGTGTGTCCAAGGGTTAACAATAAGTCCTACTACAAATTTTTAAATTAAAGTGCGACATGTCAATCAGATGGGGAAAGCCTCATGTCTTGGCCTACTGCAGTACAGTACAATACACGATTAAAAAAGATTCAGCGTTTTCTTTATATTCCATTTTAGAAAGTCTGGAAATCAGCACTAGCTCTAAAATGATAAAATGATATATCATGCGCTGGACGTAGGGTTGATTGGTATCCTAAGGGCTAATGGGGTCATTACAGCAGAGACCGAAAACAACGTCTGCGCATGTCCGATAGATAAAATAATATTCTAGAACAGAAATAATGGAACAGAAAAGCGAGCCCTTATATGGTGAGGGATTCTAAAGTGAGGCCTAATAATAAGACAACTAATACAAATATTTAATTCTAAGTTGACATTTTAAAAATTAATAGATTTACCTTCTTTCTTCTGTTTAATTTTCATATAGAATGTCAAACACAGGATTCCAATATCTTAGAATTATCTATACACGTGTGACATTGCCTTTTAATGACAAGTATTCCTAAAATAGTCATATTTAGACCCCATTGTCATGACGATTTAGCGTAGACGCAGTTGTCGGAACTGACGAAACAGCTGATGACGAGGTCAAATACAACAACAATGAAGGAAAACGAAAATACAAAATCGATGTACGTTATAACTCAATACATCCTCTGACGATAACGTAACATTATTAGATCTACAGAAATATGTCGTTTATGATAATGTCTGAATGTGGTGTTACTAAATATAACTGACTAGTGGAAGATTGACCCCAGCTCGCACAACAAAAACAAATCGAACTGCAAGATTTTGTCCAGTTATAACTGCGTTCCTAAGAAGACTAACCCTCAAATATTCCATTACCTGCCCAAAGGAGGTTGGTTTATTCCTCAACTGATGTAGCATCACATATTGTACTTTCCATTCCTTAGAATACCAATCACAAATAATTCAGTTGAAATAAGAATTTTCTCTCAATATAAATATGGGAAGTGTTTACATATTCTTCGACCTCCGTCGCTGAGAGTAGAATAAGGGAGATAACTCTACGTAATAAATTTTGCGTCGAGCAAACATGAAATAAAATTTTTCCGTAACGGCGAAATGTGAAATCGCTTTATAAAGATATTTTCAACTAGTGTATAATAAAAATAAAAAAATTTTTTAACAACTATTTGTCATGTTTCCAGACTTTTAAAATCATTTTACGATTTAAATCCATTTGAACTAATATATTAATACATATATATTATTTCTAAAAGTTGTGTATTTAAAGGGGCAGTAGCACGTTTTTTGCAAATTTTATTTATTCAAATTTCCCATTTATAATGTCATTTATATTTACTTTAGAGGGTTAAACATCTTATTACACAAACCAGTTATCCGTTGTGGTAATAACGGTGTTGTGTATAAAGCAAAATTTGAATGGCGGCCATTTTATTGTGAACACATTTTTATAATTTTGAATGACAACAACGATTCTCGTGGCTTTAACGCAACCATGTACAATAATTTTTTAACTTGATTTTCTGAAGAGAGAAGAGTGTTTTACTATAAGTGACATTATTATTCAAATACATTTCATCGACTTATTTCAGCGCAAAAACGTGCTACTGCCCCTTTAAACTAGTATTTAACTCTATAGCTAGAATTTGATTTTTTTTTATATATCAATGATATCAATACATCTTGATTGAACTTTGAAGGATAGATTTACGCCCTTAAAGATATCTTCTTCCTGCAGTTAATAAGTGTAGTGTGTGAAAAAAGCCTATCCGACAGCCCGGAAACTGGTAACTTTTGATCCGGACTGGTAACCTACTAACCTGCTCAGGTTTTTCTTTAATTTTTCCATTAAATGGACACCATAGCACTTTTGGACTGGATTGGCTACTTTTCAAGCTTATATCATTCTCACAGTAGGCTTTATTAAGATATGGTAAAACTTGTTTCCATCAAAATGGTCTCTTATATACATAAATATACAATATGCAAACATCATTTGAACAAAATGACATACATAAAAGTAACATATAACTTACAGTAGTATAATAGTACAGTTAACAATTCATTGCAAATGGGTTATCTATTAAAAAAAGGTTGAACAATTTTAGTATCTTCTACTGGAAAATTCAAAACATAATTTTATTAATTTCAGGAATACTTGTTTGTATTAAGGATTATCGAACTCTGTTTGTTTATATTCTCTAGCAAAATAAAATCTCTCAAAGATGAAAAAAGCAAAATTTACTCATTACCTTCAATGGGAAAGCATGATTTCTGGTTAACAACTTCTTTATTGTGAACATACATAAGGTTTCGGGGTATTCTAAGATAAGCTAATGTAGTTCGTTATTATCCCGAGGGGAATTTGCATTACCTCTACAGTTCTCCATATAAACTATAAACCAACCATATAAATATTACATATAATACATTACATACACTTGCGTGATGTGTTCATACGTACATCGCCCCCTGTCACAAGTGTTCCTCGCGTTACCCAGTAATTACCAGTATGGTTCATTAACAAGAGTCAGCTGAACGTGGCTTATCAAACAAGGTATCTCGGAAACTTAACCTATTTGAAATAATTCACTTTGGTCGGCGTAGTATACTTGCTTCTATGAATATTTCAGTTCTCGACGGCTTGTATCGTTGCAGGCAGATAGCTCACAGTAGATATGTATACCATTGTGGCCATGTAAACAACTGAACTAAAGTGACAAAATACTACTTGAATATGAACGATTATTAGTACGTCAATTAATAATCTTATGCTCATATCTGATATTTTAAAGGGGCAGTAGCACGTTTTATTTCGCTCAAATATGTCGATGAAATGTATTTGAAATAATGTCACCAATAGCAAAACACTCTTCTCTCTTCGGAAAATCAAGTTTAAAAATGAGTGTACATGGTTTGGTAAAGCCATGGGAATCGTTATTGTATTTCTAAATAATAAAATGTGTTCACAATAAAATGGCCGCCATGCAATTTTTGCTTTATACACAACATTGTCATTACCACTACGGATAATTGGTTTGTGCAATAACTTGTTTTACCCTCTAAAGTTAATTTAAATGACATAAACTATCATTATAAATGGGAAATTTGAAAAAAGAAATTTTGCAAAAAACGTGCTACTGCCCCTTTACAATAAACCCTTTCAAGTCTTGAATAAAATCACAAAGGCTATGTATAGTAAGTTGAACCCTTTCTCACAGTGGCTTGACAACCAAATCAAATAGTGTAACAATGCAATATATAATCACAGTTATTATCCATTTTGTTGGACATTAAATGAGAGTCGCGTTAATAAGGGAACATTTCAAGGAACGTTCACTCTCTTCATGTTCAATACAACTTCCCAATGCAAGGCATAACTCTTGCCAGTCTCCATTACTGGCTGATTTAGGTTAAATCAGCCAGTAATCCAGACTGGCAAGAGTTATGCCTTGCGTTTGGAAGTTGGTTCAATATGGCTTACTAAATTATTACAATCTAGATTCCACTTGTGCAAGGACAGGTTTATTTCTTGTAGTTTGCAGTATCCACTGTATGGGACCTGCTTCACCCGGATGTTCCGATTTTGCAACGGGGAGGTACCCCACCACTAGAAAATCACGTGACTGAAAGAAACAGATCTTCGACGGTAATATTTGTTACTGTTCGCTGATCACTTATATATTTGTTAAGAAGTTGGTAGGATTTCATAACATTGGTCATCTTTTATGAACATAGTAATCAGTTTATTGTAAATTTTATATTTTATTTTCTGACTTTCGAGACATAATATTCGCTAATTAACTATTGTTTAATAGTTCTTACGGAGATATTGTTCAAAACCTCTTATATTCATGTAAAAACTGACTGCAATATAATTAATTCACGAGTTATTTCAACATTTCCATGCAAACACAAGCACCCTATTTTTAACTGTTACGTATGTTGAACTTGCAATTACCATTTTTAACGTGAGTACATGACAGTGTTACGATTTTCGAAAATAATTCGAAAATTAAAATGTTAAAGGACACGGAATAAAACAACTAAATTACATTTAAGATGATGAAATGATTGCGACAAATTTTCCTAAGATACTGATTTTATAGAAAAGCTGCTTAATTGACAGGAGATTATGTAAGTATAAGATATTGTCGTCATAATGTACATTTTTCTACTTCAATTTGTTTGCGCATCATTACTGCAGCTAGTCATTATAAATAAGACAAAAAGTAATTTTGCCAATGTTTGTATCTCATCTAGTTATGGAGGTTCTTAAAACGTGTGTTTCACATAAATATGAACTGATTATTGGTTTGAAACTTCAAATTGAGTTAGTTGGCTTCTGAAAACAAGATGTTGCACTCAGTCATATGTAACGCTTGTTGGTTGAAATATCTTGTGTTTTGTATGGCGACGAGTTCATTAAAAACGATTTGATTTGTTAATGTTAAAGTGGATAGGTGGTTGGGAATTCAGTAAATTAAATTACATCACGCTGAAGAACAGTAAGTGTTTTATTGGAAGGAATCGATTTATTTTCAAGTTTGTGAACTATTTTTTGTTACGATGTAAATGACTTATGGGTGGTTCCATCAGTTTTGAAATTTGAATAGCTGTCATGCGAGTCAACAAAGTGAAATATGCTTTACTGTGAGTAGTGTTTTATGTTTTTCGGAGGAATAACTTGTTTCCTTTGTAGACGTTTACATCGAAACAAGAACAAAACAGTTATTTCCTGTATGTTTATGTTTTACGACCTATTTCTCATGAATGTAAATTATCTGGACGTTTTAGGGTACCTTACTTCAAACTAGTCTTGCAAATCTAAGATTGTTAAACGAGGGCTGAAAAATTAAGAACTAGCTGTTTCATCATGAGTTGTAGTTTTGGAAAATCACTTTTCTTGGACTGTGATGATTTTATTTGTCTCTGAATTGTGCAGTTTCTTTAAAATGTCTGTAAAGGAGCTGTTTGTACTTCCCCAGCGTTGCTCACGTTGATGAGGTCTATATATCCGTGCTGTCACCTGCCTCAATCATACTGCCCTCCTCTTCTTAAAGGGTTCTATCCATCTATGCAACAAGATGAGGCTGTACATGCCAACTGGTGTAAGTTTAATGTATTATATTTGAAGATTAGTCCATGTTTCTTTACAAATAATACATCATGAAGTAGTTCTTAAGGGGTAACTAAAAGCGAAACACGTTCAAATTACGTCGCATGTTATCGGCACATCAACAGGCAAAATGTTCAACTCGTTCTCGTGACCATGATAATGCAAAATATCATTTTAAAAAGAGACGTACATTTTCAATACAGTGTATTTTCCTATATAGGCCTATCTAATTCTCAAAGTTTAAATAGTTCATTTGAAAGAAAACTGCTAAATAGTCAATGTTTTCGAGGAATGATGTGATGTATTTTGTCATATCTATATAAATAATGCACAGATTTCGGTCAATTTAGGAAATGCTTGAACATATCGCCTTGATCATTTACCCATTTAAAGCTACATAGAATGTAGATTTTACCTTGAATTCAAATGTTTTTATAACTAAAAAAATTCCGAAAGCACGACCTCAGCCTACCCGGCAACTTCCCAATGCAAGGCATAACTCTTGCCAGTCTCCATTACTGGCTGATTTAGGCCTTGCAGTATTTCCTTAAGAAATCTGTGTTTAGAAATCCAGGCCCGCTATGCATTTCCAGTGCAGCGATTCACTGCCTCGACACAAGAAAGCTAGGGAAATACCTACATATCAGAGTTGATATCAGCCTATGTCCCAACACGGGAGCTTAGATCACAACATCAGAATCTATTGACAGTGCCGAAGTGTAACCTCAAGTGCTTTGGTCAGAGATGTTTTGAGCATTTTGCTCCTAACATGTGGAACTCTCTTCCCAAAAATCTGAAACTATGTCCAACATTTGAATCATTCAAATCAAGTCTAAAAGCCTATCTTTTTGTTCAGTTTTATGGTTCATAAGGACTTTCACAATTGCAACAATTGTACACATTGATTTGTTATTGCTGTTTGTGTGAAGTGAGCACATTCAAATGTGCATCACTATTATCATTATTTTTAGGCATTATATGTTTAGCGCTTTGAGCATGCTTTCGAGCGTGGATATGTGCGCTTTATAAATATGCACTATTATTATTAAGAGTTATGCCTTGCGTTTGGAAGTTGCCTACCCGGGGGAAGCAATGTAACCAATACCCGTTAAAAATAATTCCTGCCGACGAAGGTCCTATACAGTGGTATTGTCAGGTGTCTCACAGAGGGGATTTAAATTTCCCTATCTGTTTCTCATTTCTCGACCCAATGGGTTGATACTGTATAAACCATTTCAATCTTGAGATTACTTTTCGAGACAATGCAGCTTCCCAAAACATATACCTCCATGCGTGTACATTGAAACAGCAACAACTGTATAGCCGACATACTTCTAGTGCAGCAAAAAGCGTCTGGTGTCGACTGGAAAAAGCCCGACATCGACAGGAGAAACGTTCTCTGATCACCATTTAAGATTTAACCCAGGTTGAATCATTCGCAGACGGCCCGATAATAATGTGAGTCACAGCATAAATGAATCGGATACTTCTCGAGTACCAATCATATTCTTCTCGGCAGCAGTGAGTCACACCAAACCATGGTCACTATCAAGTCAGTCGTTCTCTCCTTCCCGGTCAGTCGTCAGTCGGAGTTGATAAATACCTGTATCTACATAGGATGCATAACACACGTAGATTGTCCCTTTGTATACTGCAGTGGTAATAGCAATAGTTTAACGAATAAGGCACGTGTGTTTTGCAAATTTTGTAAAGCAATGTGTGAAGCTTTACTCACAACCCCACTTCACGAAGTAATGTGGGTATATCACTCAGTCTATCTGAGCATTTGCTTGACCTTTGTATAATCTTTAGCCAATTTTGGTAGAAACCCATACATACCAAGTTTATACATTATTAAATTGGTTGTTTTGAATAAAGTTATTATCTTTTACATGATTTGAATTGATGCCTGGCGGTCAAGCATAGGAGACATTTGATTTGCATCTTCTGATTTCACTTGATAGTCGTGCTTTTTGAAGAAAATTTCATGTATTAAAGATGTCTAAATTTGCATATCAGTTATCAGCTGAAATCTCATTTTCTCTCAATTTTGCTTTGAATATTTATCCATATGACGCTTGATACTAATAAAATATCTACCAGATGGTTTAATTGCGCCTTTTGATGTCATGTTTCCCCCCAATAGATTCTTTCTTTTTTATATTTTCCATAATTTTATCAGAATCTCGATATTCATGGAATCAATGTATCAACACAATGGCTTGTTGGCATTGTAGACATTACAAGTTTGGTCCTTTTGTTCTTCACAGAAACTAAGAGCTTGGTGGTTTTGTTCCTTTGGGCGAGTATCATCTATTACATTAGTTGCATACTGAAATGATTTTTTTTTCGAAGCGAATTTCGAAGCGAATTTAACGCTAGGGACTCACTGCAACAGTTGGGACCACACTATCGGAAATACGATGTTGAACATTGTGCTATTGGCTACTATTTTAGACGTCGTGAACGAATTCACGTTTTTACAACTATGTTATTATAACGTGTATAAACGTAACCTTAACGCTGCTGCAAATATTGATAACAAATGTACAGACAAAATATAATGAGCTTCAGAATTTAGAATGTTTCTGTTGTTAGAAACAGAAATAATATTTGATGACTGCTTCAATCATTATGTTACAAAACTGGACAATCGATAAAGAAATTGCACAGAACTACAGATCAAATTTTGATCAGGTAAAGAAATTGTGCATTATACTACAAATATGGTTAGTCTAAAAATTTTTTTTAATTCTAAACTTGTGGTGCTTTACGGGTTTGCTTTTCAATTCACCTTTGAAATTTGTATTGGGAGGAGCATTTACATATGCCCTTAGCTTGATTGCTAATTCGTTTCAACAAATAAAATATGTTTAAACTATCAAAGGTGTTTTAACAATAATCAGGATAATAATAATAGTTCATTTATATAGCGCACGACTCCATGACTAGTTCATACTCTTAATTAAGCGCACAAGTACTCATAAGCTTCACTCGTCTATATGGATGAATTTTCTATCTGGACAGGTTTAAAGGTCACAAGATTTAGCATGTTGGTAATTGATTCCACCTTTTTGCAACTACATGTGAAAATTATCTTTGTCAATAACTATGTCGGATTTCAATGATCAAGCCGGGATGTATGGGACAATACAATCACAAAGATACTTAGGAGCATCCCCGAGAGAAACTGGTACATAAAGCAGTGCACATGGTGCAAAGCACGGGATATTGCAAGTATCCGATGTTGTACAGGAAGCCAGTGAAGGATTGGGGTGATGTGGTCATATTTCCTCATGCAACAGTGTCACTATCCTGGCAGCGTATTCTGAATACCCCGAACTTTTTTTTATTATTTTAAAAGTAAGCATTCCACTAATCTATTCTGGAGATAATAAGAGACAGTACTAGTCTGAGACTTGTAAGGACTTTTCTAATATTCCCAATATATTGCAGAGTAGATATGAACAGACTTTGGCAATGTAGTTGACATGCTTTGACATTGACAGTTCACCGTCAAGGATGGCTCCTAAATCTTTGAATACTATAAAATTAGAGCCATGGGCTCTGTAGCTCATCAGTATTTTATTGATTTACTATCTAAGGTTGAATATATAAGTTATCTCAAGTAATACATTGTTAACAAGCAAAATAATATTGGTTTTAGATCATGACCCCTGTGACCAACATTTGGAGTCACAGGGTCACCAATCCTACAATTAAGAATCACCTTTGACCAAAGAATCTCTACACAACATTTCACCTTTCTAGAGCTTTACATATAAACTGGAGAAGATGAAGAAAATAGGTTTATTGGTCATAACCCGTGACCTAGATTGGGGTCACAGGGTCACCAAATCTACAATTTAGAATCCCCATTGGCCAAGGAGTATGCACACAACTTTTCAGCTCTCTAGACCTGTTGGAACTGGAGAAGAAGATGAAAATAGGTTTTTAAACATGTGACCCCTGTGACCCCATTTGGGGTCATGGGGTCACAAAACCTACAATTTAGAATCCCCATTGGCCAAGGAGTATGCACACAACTTTTCAGCTCTCTAGACCTTTTGGAACTGGAGAAGAAGATGAAAATAGGTTTTAAAGGATGTGACCCCTGTGACCCCATTTGGGGTCATGGGGTCATGAAATCTACAATTTAGAATCCCCATTAGCCAAGAAGTCTGCACACAACTTTACAGCTCTCTAGACCTTTTGGAACTGGAGAAGAAGATGAAAATAGGTTTTTAAGGATGTGACCCCTGTGACCCCATTTGGGGTCATGGGGTCATGAAATCTACAATTTACAATCCCCATTGGCCAAGAAGTCTGCACACAACTTTTCAGCTCTCTAGACCTTTTGGAACTGGAGAAGAAGATGAAAATAAGTTTTTAAACATGTGACCCCATTTGGGGTCATGGGGTCACGAAATCTACAATTTAGAATCCCCATTAGCCAAGAAGTCTGCACACAACTTTACAGCTCTCTAGACCTTTTGGAACTGGAGAAGAAGATGAAAATAGGTTTTTAAGGATGTGACCCCTGTGACCCCATTTGGGGTCATGGGGTCACAAAACCTACAATTTACAATCCCCATTGGCCAAGGAGTATGCACACAACTTTTCAGCTCTCTAGACCTTTTGGAACTGGAGAAGAAGATGAAAATAGGTTTTAAAGGATGTGACCCCTGTGACCCCATTTGGGGTCATGGGGTCATGGGGTCATGAAATCTACAATTTAGAATCCCCATTAGCCAAGAAGTCTGCACACAACTTTACAGCTCTCTAGACCTTTTGGAACTGGAGAAGAAGATGAAAATAGGTTTTTAAGGATGTGACCCCTGTGACCCCATTTGGGGTCATGGGGTCATGAAATCTACAATTTACAATCCCCATTGGCCAAGAAGTCTGCACACAACTTTTCAGCTCTCTAGACCTTTTGGAACTGGAGAAGAAGATGAAAATAAGTTTTTAAACATGTGACCCCATTTGGGGTCATGGGGTCACGAAATCTACAATTTATAATCCCCATTTGCCAAGGAGTCTGCACATAAAATTTCAGCTCTGTGGAGTTATTGGTTCTGTAGAAGAAGTCGAAAAAGCGAAAAGTTTACGGACGGATGGACGGACGCCGGACGCCATGCCATGCCATTAGCCCATCGGGCCTTTCAGGCCTGATGAGCTAAAAAGTGGAATGAGAAATCTCATCTGTAAACCTTGAAGATTAGATTGTTAGAATGGTTGATTTTCTGGATGATAACCTATCTTTGTTTGCCACAAGTAAGGGTCTCAGACATGATGCAAATCAAAATCCGCCAAAAGGCTTCTAAAGGCAGCAAAGCAGAAAATGACTTGAGTCATTCACTTTGAGTGGGAAGTGACATTCTTCACTGTCATTAACTGTTCAGACAAGGACAGGCACTCTTAACTCACTGCGGCAAGTTATACAAAGTGTGCTTCATCAAGTCGAGATCATGTATTTTCACTTTTCATTGACATTTCCAGTCTGAGAGTATCAAATAGAGAGATGTTCACATGATCTAAAAACACTTCAAGCCAATGTGAGGAATCGGAATCACACAAGAAACAGTATTGGCCACATTCGCCTTCGTTCCTCTTCCCATACAGGTTATTATGCCGAGTTCTTCCTTGTAACCTCTGATGCATATTGAGCACTTTCTGGGCTAGAAATATTGAGTTCTATTTGGTTGCATCAAAAGTTACTTTCAACGGTCATTTCCTGTAACTGTAACCTGAGTTGCTTCATCTGTCACCATATTGTTTACAAGACAGAAGTCAGTTTGTAGATGCAGAATGTTTGATTGGACAAAAATAAGGACGTTAGCAATGTTGCAAACTGTCAACACCTTGAGATTTTGCCAGAATCATGAAATATGACCCATATGCAACTGAGGTTAGTATGAAAGAACTAAATTGAGTAACCTCTGTGAGAAGAAAATGCAAGAAACAGAAAGGGATCCAAATTCATACATGGAAGCAGACAGCATACAGAAATGAACAACATAAGACTGGTAACCATGACAATACTTTAATTAGTTGTCATCACACACATACATCAATGGACAGCAAGTCGGTCACGTCGCAAACCCCTCCGGGACTTAATTTTCCAGTGGAAGTTTTCTTCCTGTCCAGAAAACTTCAAGATTTTAATTGTGAAGGCTTTCTACAGTTTCTGATATAACAATAATTAAACCTATTTGCAGTAACATCCGTCGAGGTTCTTGATCATTAACTGAAGTCCTGAACTTGGAGTGGAGTGAGCTTGAACCAGTAGCCACATTCACAGCGTCTTGGTTCGCCCTCATGTAAATACATCCAGTTTATGCTGATGGCCTCTTCCTCACCTGCAGAAAACAATGTGTACTTCATTAGTAAAATACTTCATCATAAAGATGTATTTCTTAACTTTTGTCTTCAATGCTTCCCTCCTCATACTATATCGGGATAAATACTAATGTTTTTTTCCCAGTAACTATATTTTCTCTGAAGCATATTACACTTAAAAGGTATTAAATCTTAAAATACTACATATGCTGTGTCTTCTCATGACTCACAATTTACTATGGCAAAGACTAGTGTACTGTATACAATCACATATCTATAATCATATATTTATTCATCTCATGACTTTAAGATTAATTTTTCTACTTCACTAAGAGGTAAATGTTATTATATGGAATATCAATATATCCATGCTTTTATTTTCGATACAGTCTGCGTCCTACAAAAAGAATTTCTTTAACACTACTAACAACTACAAAGGCAGTATCAGGGTTCATATTTTTCATACATTGTGCTAGAGGTCGAATTTGATGTCATGAAGAATGCTATGATTATAACATTGCATTCTAATATGCAGCAAAATGCATAGTCAAAGTAGATTTTAATTTATTTTCCTAACTTCCAAACTTCCGTAAAAAAAGATGATTTTATTTGTACCCATGTCATATCATGTTTATAGTACCTGTGTACTATCAGTATGTGCCCCACTCTTCCTCAGGAAATACAATAATTAGGCACTTGTGTTTTATACAAAGTATGGAAAGGGCATTTATACATAACATCCTCTTGTCTTTTATGATAGATTGGCAGTAATGAAACGGTAACAATGGAAAACATACAAATGCATCCGACCAGTCTCTTTTCAAAGAGAGAAGGGATAAGAGTTGGTTCTTCAAATGATCCCTTGGCCCTCTTCTTTACACTCATCTCGAAAGGATCCTGAAATGAAATGTTTGAAATCCGAGTCATAAGAATGTTTACCATTCATCATTTCCAAAAGGACCATTATTAATACACCAGAATGATATCAGTACAAACAAGTTCAATGCGACTTGTCAAAGGCAGATTTCTGCATTGTAGCAAGGGACAAACATTACCACAGGAGTTGAATTATTGAAAACATTGGGACTTGTGCATTTTTACCCAAACCCATTCCAGCTAACTGACTATATCCACTTAAGTATCATATTATCATATCATATATCATAACCAAATTCAAAATTATAACTAGTTCTTTGACCAATCAGGATTTACATATGACTAGCTCAGCATTATTTTCTTGAACATTTGGTTGAGACAAGTACTTACTACTACCTGATTTCATACAGAAATACAATTGCATATGCATTTGTTTTTACCTCAATACCAGTTAGGGATGACAACTACTGTATATAATTAGGAATATTGGCCGGAGACAAATTATGATATCCTTTTTTTCTTTCTTTTCACAAATGTTTCATCTCATGAATTTAAATTTAACATTAAAATATTTATATAAATAGGTTTCTTCCTAGCTCAGACTAATAAAATGGTATTCTAGGTAATAGACACATAAACCATTTAATTCTCCAAGTTCAATGATCTATGACAAGCACCTCTTTATTTAATACCTGTGACGACAATCCTAACAAGGTTCTTATCTTTCATATGCTGCCCTAAGGTAAAATATCACTGCCAGTCTGTCATGAACAAAGCTACAGCTTCATTTTTGTTTGTATCTTAGTTCTGATTTTAAAAGTAAATTCTATTCACAAGTTACTAGCAGAGCATTGTTTTCTGTGAATTTGGGTCACAATACTAATTGTGAACTCTGAATAATGTACAGAAAGACAACAACAAATATATTTGTGTTTACCTCGATACCAGCTAACTTGGCAAGCATCTCGAACCTCTCTGGACCAACAGCATGACCAAGACCGTCTGGCATAGTCACCTTGTCAGAGGCTGCAACACACAATCAATTCAAATATTACCATTTGAAATAGAGTAATAGTCATGGATTTGTAAAGTAAGAGATCACACGAAATAGTCACTAGTCCCGTCTCATTTCTTCATTTATATATAATGTTTCATGGCAGTGTCCCCCACCGCCAATGCTGAGTCAAGTAAAACACATTTACAAGCTCTTATCATTTGTGCAAAAGGGGGTTCTTCATACATTTAGGATCGAAAATCTGTAGGGAATAACCTTTGTGGGAAGAGAATGCATTGGGTACAATGGTTCACGAGATATTGCTTCAACAAGAGCTTGAAAGTAGTCAAAGTATGTGGTGACCTTGGAAATAAAGTTAAGGTGAAAAGTTGGCTGGTGTTTGCATAATTCCCCAATGAAAGCGATCACCAAATATGAAGACATTGGGTGCAAAGGGTCATGAGATATCACATTAAAAAGTCGGAAAGAGCTCAAAATGTTGTGGTGACTGACTGTCACCAAATTTGAAAACATTGGGTGCTATGGTTCATGAGATACTGCGTTAATAACAAGAACTGGATGGACAGACTTACGGACGTTGCTGAATACATAGTTCCCTGTACCGGGTTGCGGTAGGGGACAATAACCACATTCTAAATGAATTCAAATAAGCTCAATATCAAATGGTTTGCACAGATAGTTGTAGCCTCTGGAAAGAAATCAGAAAACAGACAAGATTATCCCAAAAGTATCATGATGCTCTGGAGTAGACTTAAAGGGGCCATTCTGTCGGCAAAATCCGCCATAGGATTTTGTGCATTACGTGAAATGAAAACACGCTATATTTTACCTTATTTTACAACATTTTAATGATAAAAGATATACATTGATAGAAAGTACACATAGAAACACGTCATAGCCTGTCATAAAACTAATAAACAATTTGCTGTAGCAAACTTTTCCCTACTCGCAGCGCCGATGAATGGCTTCAGTTGTCATTGTTTTTATTTTTCAACAAATGTATGCTTGTCTTTATTAAGTTATGAAATATAAATTCATCAAAATATTACCTTTATTAATGTCTTTTAACTTGAATGTGTTTTAATTATTTATTAGTAGTATATTTGTGTAAACGGGGATATCCTTTGAATTTCGTTTCCACAAAAAATACAACGATAGAACCCTCCTTTTAAGACTTATTATTTTTACAATTTTATAAATAAAACAATATCTGCAAAGACTGCATACAAAATTTATAAGATAAGCAGTCATCATTCATATTTTTGTGTAATGTTAAAAATTCAAAAAGAATGTGGGAAAAGAATAGAATATTCATAAATAATTCATTATAGATGTAAACAGGGGTCGATTTTGTTTTTTTAAATAGAGTGCACCTTGTGCAACCTGAATGATTAACTGGGTTGCACTTAACAATATTAGCTGCACCATAGTTTGAATGTGTAATAACTTTCATAATTAACCAAAAACAAAAATCAAGTACATGGACTGGAGGAGTTATTTAGATTTATTTGAATTAAATATGCTACTCTAAATGTCATTGATGTGTGTATTTTTACATTCAATCTTCATGACGGCATGTTCTAGGGGACGTTTGGATGTACTGTATTATAGTGGCTAATTCAGAATGTACACAGCATTTATATAATTCACTATTTTCGTGAATTTTATTTTCCTGAAGTCGCATTGAAGAGCAACCTTATCGTGTTTCTGACAAAATGTACAAAACTAGACCTATCAGTCTCACAATATGATAGCTATTCTTTACCCGCTTTCCAAGAATTACAGAAAGAATATTTTTTCTAGAGTTGAAGGAGTATCTTTGGAGAGAAAAAAAGTTGTTAGTGTGGACCGTTTTCTATTTGACATACTGATTTCCCACGCCTAAACAGATACACGCTTGTCAAAATCATATAAACCTGTCGTGTTTCATTTTCGCTTCGTCTGCTAGTGAGACACACAGACAGACAAACAAATCGTTATCACTGATCACAAGACATTTGGTTGGATAACATGTAAGCATCACCAGCCGAATTCAGCCGGAAGATAAATATTCAAGACGAACTTTTCATTCACGCACTTGGATTGGCCGACCTATATTTCTGCAAGACCCGGAGGATAATTATTCAAAACGAATATCTCAAACTGGTTTGAGAGCCTCTATAAGTTTCTATAAGAGATTGACAAAGTGGATCGCTGTTGAAACTGGTTTCGGTTTCCTTAACATTTTCTATGTGACTGATAAATAACTCGAATGGAACGGAAGTTAAGTAACTGATTAAATCAGCGATGGCTTTGTAAACTTTCCCATTATAAAAGGGATTTTTGAGAAAGACTTTTTATCAGAAAAAAGTAACCTGCACAGTAGGGCTGAGTATCATGGGAAATCTCACAATACGATATGTATCACGATACAGACAGGCGATACAGAATGTATCACAATATATTGTTTAAAGTATAACTTCATGCATATTTTGTGAAATTTTCAAGATGGTGGAAATTTTGTGTTATGAGATGATCAAAAATTAAAGATTAAAACAGTTTATTTCTTTCTAAAAACAGTTATTTATGAATCAGATTGCTTCATGCTTACTGTAGTTACTGTTACTGCACAATGCTAGCTGGTTTTATAGTAGTCAATTAGTTTTTCTTTTCATTTTTAAGTAAGTAAATCTATTTTTAGTGTATCACGATATAGGAAGCTCACAATACAGTATCACGCTTTCCCAAGCTATGATTGTATCGTAGGTATCGATGAATCGTTACAGCCATACTGCACAGGGTGCTACCTGAGATATGAAATAGGTTGCACTCAACAATTTTCACCTGCACTGGTGCAGTTTTTAAAAGGCGAAATCGACCCCTGGTAAAAAATAATTGCCAACTGCTTTTTACATGTTCAGTATTTCAAAATGGAGTCTTAATTTGTTGGACATGGAACTGGCAAACAAAACGTATTCCAGAATTTGTTAGAAAATTAACTCAGATTTGCATTTTGAAGTCATGACTTGTTATGATCAATCAACGCAATAGAGATTTCAAAATGTCAAGTTCATTGAACATATCAGATCTTTAAATTCAACTTCAATTGTAGCGATTTATTTCTTTGAGTAACAATTGAGTAGTAAATAACATTTTGTGTATATTCATGCTTCATTGAAAAAAGAATGGTGATAGACGTTTCAGTGGCGGATCCAGGATCCACCCGTTTATGATTAGTTTTGATTCGGTCAGGCTCCTTTGTGTTGGCACCATGGTTTTGATAAGTTTCTGTCAGCATTGACAAGTGTTTTGACCTTGTGATCAACTAATGTCAATGGTTTGTTTACATTTTATTTCAAATTCTCTTATGAATATTATTTGACTTTAATATCAAATCAATTATGTGTGTCCTTTGATGTCATCTAAATTAAATAGCATTTGGTATCACTAATTGTTGAACTTTAGTCAAATAATACTGGCCTCAAAGGAGATATTATCTAAACAGCATTCTTTCTATGGATTGATTTTGTCTACAAATTCACCTGATTTCAGTACTTGTAAATAAATTAATCTTGTCATAATAAACATATGATAATATTAAACTGCTACATTAATAATCTGATGATATGTCATAATATGTTAATTTACATTATTCGTAATTAAGTCCAGATAAGGACTTATCTCTGCTGTAACCTTCAACTGTCCTTTGACATTTCTCTTCTTGGCCGTTATGTTTATGTTCTCGGGTTGACAATTGCAGCGATAACCATGTTCTCTGGTGTATCAATTAGGAAAACGCAAAAAATAAGTATTCCTTTATTTACAACTGGAATTCACACAACCGGCGTTACAGACACATGTGAACACTATTCGCCATTGATGAAATGACTGAAAGCACGCCTCAAAAAGATAACGTTTTTGACTGAGAACTTTCAATAATATCAATGCATTTTTCAAATTAGTAACTGACCAACTTTTCCTTTGTGTTGGTCAACGGGAGCACCGCCTCCAGATGAAGCTCTTGCACTGGAAATCAGTACAGATCGGCGAATTAGGCTAGATCCCGTTCTGCACAGTGCCGACGCCATTTTGGTTAGTGTCCGTGAACGACTTCTCGCAAAGTCACGTTCGCATTAAATTTAGGAACTGCCTCAATGCACACTTTTTATTTACTATAAACATTCAGGGATAAATTAAATTAACTTTCATTAGCAATTTTACCACATATAACATAAAAAAAGCAAGCTAGGTAGAAAATAGAGAAGAGAATACTAAGGGAGGTAATTCAGACCAAAAGGTAGATTCTAATGTTTTAATGCTGTTTGTGAAAACACTGTTTGAGTTCAAATCTCCATCGTTCATACTTTTAACCCCGTTTTGAAATTCAACATTATCTCAGTGAAGGCTTAATGGGTCTTATATGTTGCTGATATTATTTTTTCAACCGCAATGAAATAGAAATATGCACAACATTCAATCCAACCGAGTCATCTTACCCTTATTTTCCACTTACAAGTGCCAGAGACAATCCAAGAAGGTTAATCAATTAGAATAAATCAACTTGTTCCATGTAGCCTCTTAGTTCAAATTGTGTCTATTTTCTGGCCCCTTTATAAAAATTGGTTCCATGGAAACCAGAAAAAATCAGAATGCAAAAGCTGAGTCTAAACACATACCAAGTCTCATTAAATAATACTGAAAAGATTATGAGATGGAGGTCGGAAAAGGTTCCTAACCCCCCGTAATCAAATTGTTTCCACGGAAACCATAAAACATATAAAAATAAAAATAAATAAGTTGCAAAAGGCACCATTCCATCACTTGGTCTAACTAAAAGTCTCATAAAATAATACTGCCTAGATTTTGAGACCCTACCTACATTCACCAAGTTCAAACTGTCTCCATGGAAACCAGAATTTTTTATTTTTTTAAAATCAGATTAATGTTACTAGCAAAATGCACCATTCCACCACTAGGTCTAACCACACACCAAATTTCGTAAACAAAATATGAGATATGGTCCGGAGACGAAAGCATTTCGGAATTACGGAAGGGCGGACGGAGGCGAAAACATTATGTCTCCCGCAAAGCTTTGCGGGGGACATAACAATAGAAGAAACTATAATTCCTATTTATAAAACGTCATTATTAAAGGGACATCATGTTGGTGAGGTCATATAAATGTCCAATGTTATAATTTGTGTTATTTAATTGAGAATAATCAACTTTAACCGAAAATTACCAGTTTAAGGTAAATCAGTTCAGTACAACGAAATACAACCATTCAAAGTCGTGGTCAGGATCGAAAACCGGACAATGTACCATGGCTTGCTGCAGCCATTAAATCAAACGTATTTTGGAAACTTAAATACAGTAGATACTAGATAGGAAGACAGAATTGCTTCTGTAGGGTTAAATAGGTCTTATAACGAGTACATACGTGAGATAGAGCCATACTTGTTGGCTACTACACATACCTGAACCCGTTCCTTGGTTTCATTGAAATATATATATATATATATATATATATATATATATATATATATATATATATATATATATATATTATATTTCAAACATTGGGGGTGAATATGAAAGTCGCGATATAAGAAGATATAACCTAAACCAGCACCTAATGTAATTTGGTAAATTTTAGAACCAAATGAAATATCATGCCAAACTGATCATGCATCTTTAATAAATATATGAATGCTATATTTGGTAAATACTCATTTGAACTTATATTATCGCAAAAGACTTTTTCATTTATATTGATCAATTAGCAAAATTATAGATGGACATATATATATGTGACATCAAAGTTTCATTTAAACATATTGACAACTTCACGTAGATCATAAACTAGCTAGGCTAGGTCTATCATTCGCTTTCTAATCATTTATAGATCTACAATGCGAACATAATAAGCAAAGCCATCGTCAGCAATCTGTATTCAACAATGACTAATATGAAATATAACGGTAGACGTGTAAAGAATCGTTGAACTTAGCGCATCAGTACGTGTCATGTTCACCTTCAGTCCTGAAATGCTTATTAATTAATCCAGTTCACATGGCACACTGACACCAGCGTTCTTCTTTAGAGGAAACCATTCTAGATTAACATGAGTGAGTATTTTCAATTATATATATATGAACTCATCCTGCCCCCTGAGGGGATTTAATCCCTTACACTGCACACTACACGTGGAACTGATTAACATACCCTGGGAGATCGTATTTGAAAGTGCGATATGTCCTCAGTTCAAATTCACCATGAGCACTCGATGTTCCCAAGACGAGAACAAAACACGTCCAAAGCACTTTTTCGGAATCGGTGCTGTACCAATCTCTTCCAAATTTTTTTATTTATTTAATGAAATTATTTGGATGGAGAATAAGATTTAAAAATTTCATTGCTTTACACCCAAAAATAAGGGCGTTGCAGGGTTGCAATTCAAAATGTTGTTCCATTTTAAGTGTTTTGATATTATGTTGAAGATAATTATAATCATAAATATACGTTCGTGAGCTTTCAAACTCACCCAAGTTTATGTATGTAGCTCACACAAGAAGCGAAATAAAGACTAAATAAATGCTCTTGAGGAGAATATTAGAGAAAAACTTTGTTTTAACATGTTCAACAGTATTGTTTAAGACAAAGTGTGTCAAAAAAATTATCAAAATGCGACATTTTATGTAGAAACGTTGAAAAAACGTTTTCGGTGCGAGTCGTTTTCCGGAAATCCACGAGAGTTAATCAGGCTGGCAGCAGTCACGTGATATGATGTCAACGATGCTCTCCCGCGCGCTGAGGCAGTGTAGTTTCTACGTTCTTAGTGTTGTTAAGCCTTCTTCGGATAGCGATGGCAGCGTTGATTTTCAATCATCTCACATAAATAACATCCGTCCTTATCAGTATGAACCTATTGTGAATCAACATTGAGTTGAACACCAGGAATCAAGTGAGGATGAGCTACATCCTTTATTCGTATATATACTGTACCTCTGAAGTAACCAGTTACACAGGACAACATGAACCATCTTGATTCTCGATTATTCAAATCATGTTTGCTTTAAAAACGTATTGATATTAAATATTATTATTTAAATCTAATGTACAAACCACTGTTCAATCCTAATCAAGTAAGATAGACAGTAGCTATGTGAGAGATTTGGCAGTCACGAAAACCGGACTAACACGATAATAAGGAACTCGTAATATAAAAAGCATGTAATAACGTAGTGTAACTGGTTAGATTAATCAAATATTTCCAGATAGATACTATAGCCCTGTTTATACGGCGGAGATTAAACATGCATGAACGTATAGTAAATTTACTTTTACTAACGTGTGTTTATTACTACCATAAGCAATATTGCATATGTGCAAAGTTCGCATTTTACTGAATGTTTAGTTTAGTGAATGTTGAGTGAATGTTTATTGAGGGAACTTAGATGCTGATTTATTTATATCATGATATTCACCATTATGCACGTGCAATACGTCATTTTGTAAACTTCAGCTATTTTTAGTATTTCCTCAAAATCCACGGAATGTTAAATTTTTTTTACAGTAAATATCATGACGGATATTGTTTTACTCGATCGAATGCTTTAAGTTATGACAAACAGATCTAATATGAAATGTACATATAATCTCTTTTATCCGGGTGTATATAGCATATAGTGTTTTGTCACGAATCGTTCAACATCAGATCTTATAAACCTTTCTTTATGGAGTACATCTCAGTTGTCCCACATACCCTTTTGTTTGGAGTTTAGGCACACTGGGCCATGAACAAGTAGGTAACAGAGAGGGATTAAGTTATATGCTGTTCCAAACTCTAGACACTGAACAAGACACAGGTGACATTTGGTGAGACATTACATTATCCATACATAATAATGGATACATGTAATACATAATATATATGTAGATATATAAATAAGTGTAGATAGACATAGTATTTGTCAAGAAAAGACAAATTTTCTATTTATTATATGACCAAATCTTTGCATATTCACCGAAATAGACTTGCATTTACGTTAAGTCGGCTCCAGAATGAGCCTGTCGCCTCAGCAACAATGTGACGTCATGAACGTGTCATGACGTCGGAGCATTGTTTTATGACGTCAGGTCATTGTTATATCAGTCACTAGTGACTGATAACACGTTCGATTGTTATTTTCACTAGTGACTGATAACACGGTTTATTTTCATTGATAGATCCCGATATTTCACCTGCAATCATATAATAAATAATATATATGTAGATATATAAATAAGTGTAGATAAACATATTTTATGAATTCTAAAATTTGCCATTTATTGTTAAGGTTTATACAATATATTGGTACGTTAATGGGTAAAACATCTCATTACACGACCCGATAAGCCTTAAAGACTAAATTATTTGTAGAGCTACGTGAATTAAATCCAGAATGTCAAGCGGGTTTCCGCTCTGGTTACTCTACTGTTGAAAATGTTTTTACTCTGCAAGCTTTAGTTCAAAAATATTTGTCAAAGTCCAAAGGACGATTTACTGTTTGTTTGTCAATTTTCACAAAGCCTTTGATTGTTTAACTAGAGAACTTTTATGGTATGTTATGGTTCATAATGATATACGTGGTAACATGTTATCTATAGTCCGCGATATGTATAAGAAATCAATGTCTGCTGTTAAAACATCAAATGTTACTATAACAGTATATTTCAACTCGATGAGTGGAGTTCGACAGGGTTGTATACTGAGTCCTTTACTTTTCAGTATGTTTGTAAACCAACTTGAAAAACAATTAGTGATGAATGACGATAGAGGCATTTTTGTTGGCCCATACTTCTTAGAACTCTTTTTGTTGTTTTATGCTGATGATCTTTGTTTGTTTTCGGATACTGTTTTAGGTTTGCAAAAGAAAATAAACGTGTTATCGAAATTTTGTACAAAATGGGGTTTAAGGGTTAACTTTTCCAAAACAGAGATCCTCGTTTTTCGTAATGGGGGCATTTTGAAGAGGACTGAAAATGTTTTTTTAACGATATTAAATTATCAACTTCAACCTATTATAGTTATTTTGGTATTCTGTTCTCCAACAGACTGTCTTGGTCTAAAGCAGTCCAAACACTTATTTATAAAGCAAATAAAGGGATTATTCCAATCAAACAACTCCATTATAAACTTAAGAATCTCCCTCCTTCTGTTTTCTTTCAAATGTTTGACACACAAATATTGCCTATGATAATACTTTATTGTTCCGAAATATGGGGTTTTCATGAATGGAGAATGTTGGAAAGCTTTCATTTAAATTTAAAACAAATTTGTTCTTGGTGTTGGTTTTAACACAACTAATGCAGCTGTTTTAGCTGAATGTGGGCCTCATAATATATTCTGTAAAACAAGTTTAAAGATGTGTAAAATTCTGGTGCAAATTATTATATATATGAATGACAAAAGATACCCGAAACAATCTTACCTTTTGTTGAAAAGACTTGACGAAAATGATCGTCGATCATGGGTAAGCAATATTAAACATCTAATTTGTACATATGGTTTTAGTTACGCATGGGAGTTTCAAAACATCATCAATGCTGACTTATTTATAAAAGAATTCTCTCAAAGAGTTATTGATTGTAATGCTCAAAATGTCATGTCCTCTTTAAATGAGCATTCAGATTTCGATTTCTATTCGTCTGAGAAACATCTTTTAAAATGGAATCATATTTGTCATATTTACGTAATAAAGACTTGAGACGATTTTTAACACTTAAAAGAATAGGTGAACTGAAAATAAAAAATAAAAAACCTCTGAAGAAGAATTAATATCCCTAGAGAATTAAGATTTTGTCCTTTCTGTATAGATTTTTTAGAAGATGAATTACATTTTATGTTTTTATGCCCTATGTATAACGAATTAAGAAGTAAATATATGTTAGACTTGAAATGTAAATGGATAAAACATCTCATTACACGACCCGATAAGCCGTATGTATCATTATCTTTCTTCATCCCTCTCTGTTCCTGACAGTATTGTCCAATCCATATACAAACGAGTAATGTTTCCTTTAATGAAGCTGTTTGTAATGAAATAAACATATTACACATCATTACAAAAAAGTGACCAAGTTCTGGTATATTGCCATTTAATTGTGCGGTAAAACAACGAATGTTTCACTTGTGTAGTTAATGATTTTTAAAAAGACATCAGTTGTTTAGGCTTTTTCTGTCACAACCAGATTTCAGTCGTGTACCATTCGTGTACATTGCGTGTACCATTCTTAGCGTTACGAAGACAGATAAGCAAATTAGGTCCTGATAAGTATAGGTGAACGCAATTACGGCCATCGGAATTCCCCCAGTTCTCCTTATGATTCCTTCCCACCACTGAAAAAACAACAATCCTAATATGTTTTCTGGCCTCTGTAGAGGCTTGTAGCAGTGAGAGGGTTAAACATTATCGAAGGGTTTTAGCGAATTTTATACCAGCGTTATCCAGTGTTTTTCAACCATGTAATGGATTGTGTGAATGGGTATGAGAATCACGTTTATTGTTCAAACATACAGAGAATAACCATTCATTTGACGTTGATTTTTAAAACAAATTAGGTCTCTGAAATTTGAAAAAGATGTTTAACGAAATAAGTATATGTTATTACTCCTAAATCCTGATTTTACCACATGAAACGTTTACGAGCATTTTCAAATAATCACAGAACTATCCAAATAACATTAAACGAACGTTAACGGGTTACTCAATATGATTATAGAAACATTTCATGAATAATAACGTCAGTTTAGGAACGTTTTCATGATTACAACAACGTCACTACAGAAACATTTCCATGAAAAATAACGTTAATATAGAAACATTGTCATGAATAACAACGTTCCCATTTTCATGAATAATAACGTCATTATAGAAACATTTTCATGAATAATAACATTAAACATTCATAACGCCCTTTTCTCTATTTTGTAAACAATAGCAGATAAAAATACGGTTCATACTATTTAGATAGAGCACGCGACACCGGGGTCACTAACCGAGTTCTATATGTGCTATCGCTCCACTACAGTCAGATTCAAATCTCTTTAAGTCATGATTCCACACACCTACTTATCTTGTTTTTTGTCTTCTATGTGTACCAGGCAGATGGTCCCGGTCAAGGGAGACTGGATACATCTGGTTTGTGTAAACATATATAGCTAGCTGTTTATACCTATGTCATTACTGGGTCTACCCGCTGCCTCAAATAACCAGTCTGTACAAGAAGTGGTCGCACTGCTTCGAGAAACCTCCTACAAGGTTTGTACTCATTGTATAACATATGTTTTTAAAAATCATGCTAAATGGAAAGTTCAAGTTAAAAATACTACTTATAGTAGTAAACTTAGTAAAGTACTTAGCTTTTTGCATCCACGAGGCATTGTCTGACAACATTAATTCTAGTCAAGCGTCTAAATCATTAAAAAAGTTTTGCTTAATCTTCATATACGGGCCACGGAAAGAGCTGATTACAATGTACTTTAAACAAATATAGATAATCTAGTTCTAATGTTAGCGAATGTTGAAAAGTAAGCTTCGTTATAAAATGCTACAAGCATTGTAGTTCTACAAGCTTTATAATAAAATGTATGTTAAAATATATCTTTCTTAACAGTTTTTATCGTAGCTAGTTTCAGCAAGTTTACTGCTAGCATTGTTACCCTGATGTTGAATTAGACGTATTTTCTAATTTTTGAGAACTCTGGAATCTATCAGGTGGTTGTTTGTCATTTTCATGATAGGTATGTTACACTTTTACACATTTACAAACAAATAAATATACAACATATTAGAAAGTCGCACATATTGCAATGTCAAGTCGGGTGTGATTGGTACGATGATAATCAAGTCCAGGACGAGTCATTTCTCCTTCGTTCTATTCAATAAATTATGATGATGTCAACTTACGTGTTAGGTTCTTATTACAGGAACTGCACACTGCTGACAGACAAAGTAAAATCCAAAAACCGCCCAACCCAGTACCAGTAAGATGGACACCGCGCCAGTTCTACCAGTGATAGACCTAGAGAGAGCCAGGGACCCCTCCCACAGACAAGATGTGGCGAGACAACTCGTCCAGACCCTGGAGACGGTGGGGTTCCTGTATATAGACAACGCGCCGGGGGTGGACCAGGACAAGCTGCTTCAGAACGCCAAGACCTTCTTCCAGCTCAGTCCAATTCAGAAACAGATGCTGGCGAAGAACAGGTGGAACCCCAGCAACACCAACAAATATAGAGGGTACTTCCCCGTCCAGCAGGGCGAGATATCTTATAAAGAAGGATTTGAGATCGGCAGTGATGGTTGTGCCTTCGACGACCCCGATATTCATCCTATGTTCACAGAAAGCAATCTCTGGCCGCGGTATGAAGGTATGTGTGAAGAGTTTAAACAAGAGATGCAAGAGTACTACCAGGCTATACTCAACACAGGTGCTGAGGTGCTTCGTCTGCTTGCTCTTGGTTCGGGTCTGGACGAGTCCTGGTTCGAATCCATGTTCCTGCCGGACACCCTGTCCACCCTTCGTCTCCTACACTACCCTCAGAGACCCGGCCAGCCACCCCAGACAGCTGTAGACGGGGACAGCGTCCTGTGCTGCTCGGAACACTCCGACTCTGGTTTCGTCACTCTCCTCTCCACATTCCACTACTCTGGACTCCAGATTCGAACCCCGGACAACAGATGGATGGACGTTACCCCGAGACCCAACTCACTCGTTATGAACATCGGAGACATTCTCTCTACGCTGAGTAATGGACGCTTCAAGGCCACGAGACATCGAGTTGTGGACACCATGCAAGATCGTTTCTCCGTTCCCTTCTTCTTCGAGCCACGCTACAGTGCCAACATTGGCGAGCTTCTCCCTTTCATGCAGACTCTGAACAAGGTGCTTGAAGATCAAGAGGTTCCCAAGACAACACTGACGGCTCACACATCGCTCAATGAACATAAAACTAAATACGGACCATGGCTTATTGGCAAGATGCAGGAATTCGTTGAATTCAAGGACATTCTTATATCTTACCCAGTAACAACTGTCGGTGTTTGACCTCGTATGAGAGCTGGTATCACATGTCATGATGTACCCCCATATGTTAACATTGTTCGTTATTTCATTAAATTTCAATTCATTTCACGAATACTTGTACCTGTTGTTTTTCATGACATGTAAACGAATGTGTGAAAATGAAAAAAACACCGGTATAGGTCTTTACCAGGGTATTGATATATGTTCGCTTTGAGAACAACCCATTTAAATCCAATTGTGGTGTGTAGTATTGCGCAATGTAAGTACCCCAATTATTACTATTATCATAAATATAAGGATAATTTGAATTTTCAAAATGTCAATGAATATTCCAAATGAAGAGCACTAATGAAATCTTGCCATGAGAGTAATACTTAGTATTCCGTTGATAAAGATTTCTATAGTTAATTGATATATATTAGTGAAGTCCTAAATGAATGCTTGAAATGATTGCTATTATACTGACAACATTTTAAAGAGGTAAAGCTATACGTTTAAACAATGGATGAATGGTTTTTATCAATGCTTAAGATTTATGTTAAGATTGAATACTTGCACTGAGATTGCAAAACCTGACGTGCTTAATTGTATGGTTAAATTAATGTTCAGTTAAAAGCTTAAGGTACATAGATGTAAATGTGAGGTTTTAATACACATCATTATACAATGAGACAAAATCATATGTACGATAAATATTATCATAATACAGCACATCAAATACATATGCAGATTCACAACGCAGCCAGACAAAAGCATATTATACAATCATAATGAAATAAATCAGAAGCATGTAGACTATCAGAATAGAAGCAGGGGCACCGAAGCAGGTAGAGGCATATACATTATCAGAATAGAAGCAGGGGTACCGAAGCAGGTAGAGAGGCATATACATTATCAGTATAGAAGCAGGGGTACCGAAGCAGGTAGAGAGGCATATACATTATCAGAATAGAAGCAGGGGTACCGAAGCAGGTAGAGGCATATACATTATCAGTATAGAAGCAGGGGTACCGAAGCAGGTAGAGAGGCATATACATTATCAGTATAGAAGCAGGGGTACCGAAGCAGGTAGAGGCATATACATTATCAGAATAGAAGCAGGGGTACCGAAGCAGGTAGAGGCATATACATTATCAGAATAGAAGCAGGGGTACCGAAGCAGGTAGAGAGGCATATACATTATCAGTATAGAAGCAGGGGTACCGAAGCAGGTAGAGAGGCATATACATTATCAGTATAGAAGCAGGGGTACCGAAGCAGGTAGAGGCATATACATTATCAGTATAGAAGCAGGGGTACCGAAGCAGGTAGAGAGGCATATACATTATCAGAATAGAAGCAGGGGTACCGAAGCAGGTAGAGGCATATACATTATCAGAATAGAAGCAGGGGTACCGAGGCAGGTAGAGGCATATACATTATCAGTATAGAAGCAGGGGTACCGAAGCAGGTAGAGGCATATACATTTTCAGTATAGAAGCAGGGGTACCGAGGCAGGTAGAAGCATATACATTATCAGAATAGAAGCAGGGGTACCGAGACAGGTAGAGGCATATACATTATCAGTATAGAAGCAGGGGTACCGAAGCAGGTAGAGGCATATACATTATCAGAATAGAAGCAGGGGTACCGAAGCAGGTAGAGGCATATACATTATCAGTATAGAAGCAGGGGTACCGAAGCAGATAGAGGCATATACATTATCAGAATAGAAGCAGGGGTACCGAAGCAGGTAGAGGCATATACATTATCAGAATAGAAGCAGGGGTACCGAAGCAGGTAGAGGCATATACATTATCAGAATAGAAGCAGGGGTACCGAAGCAGGTAGAGGCATATACATTATCAGAATAGAAGCAGGGGTACCGAAGCAGGTAGAGGCATATACATTATCAGTATAGAAGCAGGGGTACCGAAGCAGGTAGAGGCATATACATTATCAGAATAGAAGCAGGGGTACCGAGGCAGGTAGAGGCATATACATTATCAGTATAGAAGCAGGGGTACCGAGGCAGGTAGAGGCATATACATTATCAGAATAGAAGCAGGGGTACCGAAGCAGGTAGAGGCATATACATTATCAGTATAGAAGCAGGGGTACCGAAGCAGGTAGAGAGGCATATACATTATCAGAATAGAAGCAGGGGTACCGAAGCAGGTAGAGAGGCATATACATTATCAGAATAGAAGCAGGGGTACCGAAGCAGGTAGAGGCATATACATTATCAGTATAGAAGCAGGGGTACCGAAGCAGGTAGAGGCATATACATTATCAGAATAGAAGCAGGGGTACCGAAGCAGGTAGAGGCATATACATTATCAGTATAGAAGCAGGGGTACCGAGGCAGGTAGAGGCATATACATTATCAGAATAGAAGCAGGGGTACCGAAGCAGGTAGAGGCATATACATTATCAGAATAGAAGCAGGGGTACCGAAGCAGGTAGAGGCATATACATTATCAGAATAGAAGCAGGGGTACCGAGGCAGGTAGAGGCATATACATTATCAGTATAGAAGCAGGGGTACCGAAGCAGGTAGAGGCATATACATTATCAGTATAGAAGCAGGGGTACCGAAGCAGGTAGAGGCATATACATTATCAGAATAGAAGCAGGGGTACCGAAGCAGGTAGAGGCATATACATTATCAGAATAGAAGCAGGGGTACCGAAGCAGGTAGAGGCATATACATTATCAGTATAGAAGCAGGGGTACCGAGGCAGGTAGAGGCATATACATTATCAGTATAGAAGCAGGGGTACCGAAGCAGGTAGAGGCATATACATTATCAGAATAGAAGCAGGGGTACCGAAGCAGGTAGAGGCATATACATTATCAGAATAGAAGCAGGGGTACCGAAGCAGGTAGAGGCATATACATTATCAGAATAGAAGCAGGGGTACCGAGGCAGGTAGAGGCATATACATTATCAGAATAGAAGCAGGGGTACCGAAGCAGGTAGAGGCATATACATTATCAGAATAGAAGCAGGGGTACCGAGGCAGGTAGAGGCATATACAATATCAGTATAGAAGCAGGGGTACCGAGGCAGGTAGAGGCATATACATTATCAGAATAGAAGCAGGGGTACCGAGGCAGGTAGAGGCATATACATTATCAGTATAGAAGCAGGGGTACCGAAGCAGGTAGAGGCATATACTTTATCAGAATAGAAGCAGGGGTACCGAAGCAGGTAGAGAGGCATATACATTATCAGAATAGAAGCAGGGGTACCGAAGCAGGTAGAGAGGCATATACATTATCAGAATAGAAGCAGGGGTACCGAGGCAGGTAGAGGCATATACATTATCAGAATAGAAGCAGGGGTACCGAAGCAGGTAGAGGCATATACATTATCAGAATAGAAGCAGGGGTACCGAAGCAGGTAGAGGCATATACATTATCAGTATAGAAGCAGGGGTACCGAGGCAGGTAGAAGCATATACATTATCAGAATAGAAGCAGGGGTACCGAAGCAGGTAGAGGCATATACATTATCAGTATAGAAGCAGGGGTACCGAAGCAGGTAGAGGCATATACATTATCAGTATAGAAGCAGGGGTACCGAGGCAGGTAGAGGCATATACATTATCAGTATAGAAGCAGGGGTACCGAAGCAGGTAGAGGCATATACATTATCAGTATAGAAGCAGGGGTACCGAAGCAGGTAGAGGCATATACATTATCAGCAATCAGACAAAGGTATATGTACACTCACGGGCAATAGAAAGTAGACCTTATTGTCAAAAGAGTCCAACAAAAAATATTCTGCCGGATAAAGTCAAAATCGAATGATTATGTTTGTGATGAGGATATATCTCGTTAAAAGATATACACATGAGAGTATGATTCATATTCGATATCTGTTCAAAAACACAAAAGGGTGGAACTTGCTTTATCAAAGGGATGTTTTGACATAATGTTTGATTTTTACGTAAAGTGTAAATATGCAAATAATGTTTGTGCAAGATGTTGTCGTCATAATATACTTTCTGGATTTATATTTGTCGCCACATTATTACTGCAGGACGTCATAAAACAAACCAAAAACTTGCATGGCATCGTTTCTTTTGCTCTTGAGTGTATTCTACCATATTTTATGTACTGCCTGTAGTAATTGCTGTTCGAGTACCTCTCGTCATTTTTTTATCCGTTTATAACATTCTTTTAAAACTAGATTGTATCATTTAGCTGTTATCATGTAGCTGTTATGAATTAATGAAAATGCATGAGCAAATAAAACAGGACTCATCACGTTTCAAATTGGTAAGAAACTCCAATACATGCATGACATAACAATTCGCGTTGCGTTTATAAATACATAATTGATTACAGTGAAGTGAAGCATAATAAGTCAGCACATTATGTCTAGTCAACAGCTGTTCGTCTTGCATCACATCATTCGAACTATTGACCAGCTCAACTGCAACAACCATCAACATCCATCTAAAGGACTGTAAAACAGCTATTCACTTTACGTTTGTGGTAAGTTTATTTCAGTTGAATTTCTCCAAAGACGTCTTAGAATATATGTAAATACACAATAACCGAAAACCGTATTGTTTCAGAAGACTGATTCTAAAGTAACCCTCATCTCAACGAAAGGTTTGTTTAAAGGCACTATTGCATCTACCCTCTCCTACAAGACATGTACTGCAATGCTCCCTACAACATGTAGGTAAGTTGTCACAGGAGTTGTTGCACTCATTCTGACAACAGCAATAACTTGAAATGGTCATGGATAAGTGCAGTGTTACACTCTCATCGTCATCACCTACATATTATTTCCGCCATTACAATGCCATTTCATTATTATATCTAAATATAAAAACCTGTTTGGAACTATGATGCAAGCTAAGTAATTGAGATATATTAAAGAGCTATCATACCGACTGCACTGTTCAGTAGTTCCCTATTTCAGCTCACTACTGAACGCAGTATGGTCTGGGATTATGGTATGGGTCTGATCAGGTCTCTATGGTCTGTGATTATGGTATAGGTCTCACCAGGTCTCTATGGTCTGGGATTATGGTATGAGTCTCACCAGGTCTTTATGGTCTGGGATTATGATATGAGTCTCACCAGGTCTCTATGGTATGGGATTATGGTATGGGTCTCACCAGGTCTCTATGGTATGGGATTATGGTATGGGTCTCACCAGGTCTTTATGGTCTGGGATTATGGTATGGGTCTGACCAGGTCTCTATGGTCTGGGATTATGGTATGGGTCTCACCAGGTCTTTATGGTCTGGGATTATGGTATGGGTCTGACCAGGTCTCTATGGTCTGGGATTATGGTATGGGTCTCACCAGGTCTTTATGGTCTGGGATTATGATATGAGTCTCACCAGGTCTCTATGGTCTGGGATTATGGTATGGGTCTCACCAGGTCTCTATGGTATGGGATTATGGTATGGGTCTCACCAGGTCTTTATGGTCTGGGATTATGGTATGGGTCTGACCAGGTCTCTATGGTCTGGGATTATGGTATGGGTCTCACCAGGTCTTTATGGTCTGGGATTATGGTATGGGTCTGACCAGGTCTCTATGGTCTGGGATTATGGTATGGGTCTCACCAGGTCTTTATGGTCTGGGATTATGATATGGGTCTGACCAGGTCTTTATGGTCTGGGATTACGGTATGGATCTCACCAGGTCTCTTTGGTCTGGGATTATGGTATGGGTCTGACCAGGTCTCTATGGTCTGGGATTATGGTATGGGTCTCACCAGATCTCTGTGGTATGGGATTATGGTATGGGTCTCACTAGGTCTCTTTGGTCTGGGATTATGGTATGGGTCTGACCAGGTCTCTATGTTATGGGATTATGGTATGGGTCTCACCAGATCTCTATGGTCTGGGATTATGGTATGGGTCTCACCAGTTCTCTATGGTCTGGGATTATGGTATGGGTCTGACCAGGTCTCTATGTTATGGGATTATGGTATGGGTCTGACCAGGTCTCTATGGTATGGGATTATGTTATGGGTCTCACCAGATCTCTATGGTCTGGGATTATGGTATGGGTCTGACCAGGTCTCTATGGTCTGGGATTATGGTATGGGTCTCACAAGGTCTGTATGGTCTGGGATTATGGTATGGGTCTCACCAGGTCTCTATGTTATGGGATTATGGGATGGGTCTGACCAGGTCTCTATGTTATGGGATTATGGGATGGGTCTGACCAGGTCTCTATGTTATGGGATTATGGTATGGGTCTGACCAGGTCTCTATGGTCTGGGATTATGGTATGGGTCTCACCAGGTGTCTGTGGTATGGCATTATGTTATGGATCTCACCAGGTCTCTGTGGTCTGGGATTATGGTTACGGTCGTTGATTATTATTATTATATGGTTACGGTCGTCGCTCGTCCTCCTGCTGTACATGTAGCCTACTTAGGCAGTGCAATTATAAAAACAAATGATTTGTAATAATGTTAAAAAGGTATAAAACAAAACATTGAACGCAGATAGATATAATCAACATGTATTTTTATACTCATTGATGTGATGTTCAAACCACTTCGTAGGGTAATGAGTCGTCGCTCGTCGTTCGCAGGGCGTCGTTATTTGAAGATTTTCTCCTCCAGATTTGAGTGAAATGTGGGTAGATACGGTGAACTTAGAGGAACAAAGATGGTACATTCAGTGCAGCCGATGCTACCCAACCCTCAATGCGGCAAGCATAACCGAGACCGATAGTTCAGGCATGCTTTCAAGGAGACACTATGAGATGGCATCCAATCACAATTCATCGCTTATAGTCAACCTATCAGTCATACATAAGTCATACTCGGATAATACTCCATGCTCAACTGGTGAGTCTAGGAGGAATTTTTAATAGGTATAAACCTCAATATCACTACTTTTAGTTCATTAAACTTGTGACTGTAATTCAGTATGAAGTTGGTGACGTTGACAACAGGGTGTAGCAATTTATTGCGCTTAAACTTAAATTCAGGGCCGTGTTCAAGATAGGTTTCAAAGTAATCGCTCAATAAGCGATTACTTTTAAACCTCTCTTGAACGCGATTGCTCAATGTAGCGCTACGTAGCATGGCGAGCAAACTTCGAGGAATTTGCACCGTGTCGTTCAAGAGAGAAGAAGCGCTCATTGAGCGCTACATTGAGTGCTACGAAGCGCTTCATTTTGTTGAACCGCCGGCAGATCTGATAGTTGTAAAACCATTTTCGAGTTGCAGTGAATATAATTTCAAACTTGCTGATTTTAAATTTTCTGAAACACACGTTTTCTTAAAATCAATTTATACTCAAAAGGCAAATTTTAAAGAGTAACTTTAAGTTATGGATGATAAATATACATGAGGCCTTTTCCCCGAGTTCATTATATTTTGACAACATTCTCATCAAGCTAAAAGAAACAAACAAGTAACAAGATTTGGACTTTGTGCGACACGAATACTTTGGCACTTGATTCAACTGAGTGTGTACAAGTTGATTCTTTATTGAATCATTTATATCCGATTCAATAATATTGACTCATAAGGGATGAAACAAATACATAAATTGGTATATAAGGAGAGATATTTTCAGCTATTCAGTTTGTTTATACATGTATTGCTAAAAGCATTGACAACTTTTAATTGAAACACTTATAAAAGACAAACCGGGTATATATGTATATAATGCAAAATGTATGTATATGCTTCTTTGCAGAGCCGACATCTGGACTGCAAATTAAATCAAAATTTAAGGAATTTGACCCATAACACAAAGAGTATCCAACGACAATATTCAAGTAAAAAGCTGTGAAACTGTCCAAACTGTACTTAAAGATACATCCACTGTCTTTCATAACATTTCATTTGCCTGAAATATGTGCCAACATACGACATGTGCTGATTTCGGCTCAAATAATTTCACCCAACTTGAAAGTTCATCCCCAATTGCCTATTATATCATAACTGCTAGTTTTAAATTAAAATTGAACAACATTATTATACATGTACAAAAACCAAAAATACACGTCCAATTTACATCCACAGTATTAACAAGACCCGTTAAACACTATCAAGCCAAAGTTATCTGTTTGTATGGTGAAAATAAATTGCCAAAATTACGTTTGACCAATTGACGCGCGCCACACGAGGTGCATTGTCCGGTTTTCGATTAAAAATCAACACTTTTACCTTTATATCTTATCTTATATCTATCATTATCAAGATGGCAATTTTCGATAACAGTCGGTACTTCTCCAAAGATTAACATAATTTATAACGTTTAGAAAATGTGACCCACAACAACACAATGGATGTACCTTTAACTGTACCACTTGATCACTTCATTTCCAGAAACATGGAAAGGGGGGTAACTCTTCCTGTCATTGACCTGGAGCAAGCTGGGCGAGCGAGTGAGCGACAAGAAGTGGCTGATGAACTCGTCAGATCACTGGAGACTGTCGGCTTCTTGTTTGTGGACAATACGCCTGGGGTGGACTTTGAAATTCTTCATAAAAACTGTCAGAAGTTTTTTGCACTCTCCTCATCGGAAAAATGGAAAGTAACTAAACGTACATGGAACAAAACTAACCTCAACAGATACAGAGGGTACTTTCCTTTACAGCCAGAGGCAATATCGTATAAGGAAGGGTTCGAGATCGGGCTCTGAAATCACAGACGAGGACGTCCATTCCTTGTTCCGAGAACCAAACCTCTGGCCTGGATTTCCTGAAGGTCAAGAACAGTTCAAGCAACAAATGAAATCCTACTACAAATCCATGGTTGAAACCGGGTCGGAGGTGCTTCGTCTGCTTGCTCTTGGTTCGGGTCTGGACGAGTCCTGGTTCGAATCCATGTTCCTGCCGGATACCCTGTCCACCCTTCGTCTCTTACACTACCCCCAGAGACCCGGCCAGCCACCCCAGACAGCTGTAGACGGGGACAGCGTCCTGTGCTGCTCGGAACACTCCGACTCTGGTTTCGTCACTCTCCTCTCCACATTCCACTACTCTGGACTCCAGATTCGAACCCCGGACAACAGATGGATGGACGTCACCCCGAGACCCAACTCACTCGTCATGAACATCGGAGACATTCTCTCTACGCTGAGTAATGGACGCTTCAAGGCCACCAGACATCGGGTTGTGGAAACCATGCAAGATCGTTTCTCCGTTCCCTTCTTCTTCGAGCCACGGTACAGTGCCAACATCAATCGCCCCATTCCTTTCAACCAGAAACAGTTGTCTTGCGTTGATTCAAGTAGAGAAATCAAATATGGACCATGGTTGATAGAGAAAATCCAAGAGTTTGCTGAGTACAAAGACATTTTAACAGTCTAGGTTGTTACTTATATAACTCCATACTTGCAATTATCAAATATATGTATTTTTTTATTTTGACATATATTCATACGTGATTGTTCTTATTGTCATATGTGTTTTCAACACATTGATAAACGAATTCTGTAATGGTAAAGATGTTCACACCACATAATATTTAAACTTCAACTGAATTCCCGTTCATAAAATGCATTAAAACACCTACATTTGTTTCTTTTAAGAATTTGTGAAGACAGCTGAATAGTCTTTATTCTTAAAATTCGTCATTCGTCATTCGTATGACGTCATATAGGGAATTCCAATGCGATTGTGAATGCGATGCGAATAAAATAGAACAGGTTCTATATTATTCGATACGCATCGCAACGCATGAAAAAACGGACGTAGTGCATGAAAAATCATTGAAAATAACGTGTTGCGTTTCTTGTGCGATTTTGCATAGCATTCAAAAAACGGATGTAGTGTAAACCCCGCAATTCGTGGATTCGTTGGACATGTGTTTCAACTTTCGCGATTGAGCATGCATGTCTTTCTCTTTAACCAGCGTCAATACGTCAAAATCTTTTTCAAGTTGAGACATTTATCTCGAGAGTAGACTTTCGAAACTGAAGGTGACCCTTGTTTTACCGGTACACATTTAAGTTGCGTCATGAGCACTCATATAAAGTAACATTTGAACAAAACTTTTAGGCGGAGACTTCATTATTAACAACTGTGTATCTATTTTGAAAGTGAGTGATTATACGCTTTTACCCTCTACACACGTACTCATATATACGTAAAAAAAGAATATTTATACCTAGTACCTTACAAAGTTAAATGCCAACTGTAAACTTGAACTGCCATATTATCGGCAAAAAAACAACAACCTACGTTGTATTTGTAGTACATTTAAGTCTATGGCGGGAGATGAGAAAAGAGAAAAACAGTTTTCAATAAAAACAAATTCACAATATAAAGACTGCGAAGAGATTGTACCAGGGGTTAAAGGTGCATCCATTGGGTTTCATAAAGTTGTATTTGCCTTTAATACATACCAACATACAATATGTGCTGATATCAGTTCAAATAGTTTCACTCAACTTACATATTCATCCCCTATTGCCAAAAATATAATAATTACTGGTTTCCAATTAAAATCGAGCAACATCATTATGCATGTGCAGAAGCCGAAACTATACGTTTCATTTACATGCACAGTAGTTATAGACCTATTGAACATTATCAACCAAAATGTTTTTATTTTGTCTGGTTTAAATAAGATTCCAAAATTACGTTTGACTCATTGGCGCGCGCCAGACGCGGTGCATTGTCCGGTTTTCGATCGGAAATTGATACTTTTATCTTCATATCGTCAATATACTAAGTCGAATATCATTAAATGGCAGTTTTCGGTAACAGTCGATACTTCTCGATAAAATAAGACCATTTATAACGTTTGGCATATTTGACCCCAAAACACAATGGATATGGAAGAGATAACATGTAAGTCTTATCGAGGTCAGTTGTCCACGATTTCAAAAAAAGTTTAAAAAAGGGAGTTTAAATGACTTTTCTGAAATTTTACCTCTCGTACTAAAATATGTCAACATATTTAATGTTCTGAACGTTAACTATGCTACTTCAATGAATTATGTCTACAAAAATCATGGCTGTTTTTTTACTTGTCTAAGTAATTAAACGATCCGGAATTACTAAAGTTTTGTTTTAGGTGAACAAACTTAAATATCCGATATATTTCGCTCATTGGTATGCTTGGATCATAAAGAGCCGTGATAAGTTTAAAAAAAAAAGAATTCATAGTTTGACAGATAAAGATCATCGGGATCAGAACGCTCTACCATGTTATCTTTGCTATGCAGTGATGTGTAACCTCAAGTGCTTTGGTCAGAGATGTTTTGAGCATTTTGCTCCTAACATGTGGAACTCTCTTCCCAAAAATCTGAAACTATGTCCAACATTTGAATCATTCAAATCAAGTCTAAAAGCCTATCTTTTTGTTCAGTTTTATGGTTCATAAGGACTTTCACAATTGCAACAATTGTACACATTGATTTGTTATTGCTGTTTGTGTGAAGTGAGCACATTCAAATGTGCATCACTATTATCATTATTTATTAGCATTATATGTTTAGCGCTTTGAGCATGCTTTCGAGCGTGGATATGTGCGCTTTATAAATATGCACTATTATTATTATTATTATTATATCTATTAATTCCACCTTGGTGTTCCCTACATGTCATCTGATGAAGAAGTAAGCATATTCTACGAAACGTCGAGGATGCTCTTTCATAATAAAGAAGTTGTTATCCAGAAATTCTTGTTTTCATCTGATGTCACAATAGATAGCGAATTTTGCGTTGATGATACAAGTCCAAGTGTTTTCATTGATTAAGTAACTTTCCACGCTGATAATATTTCCTGTAAACACTTAGTTATAGATGAATACACATTATTATTACGTTTGCAATAAAGATGACTTTCATAATTGAGTGATGTTTATATTAAGTTAATGCCGTGTCTATGCATGGAAGCTAAGGAAGGAATGCAACATTTGATTATTGAAACATCATTGAATAACTGGTAACGTATTTGTAAGTGTATACTGTTACCGAAGTCACAATGAAGAACTTGTTATCCAAAGATCTGTCTTCCAATTATAAATGGCCTCCATATCTTCTTTATGTATTTACGTACTAGTAAATTGCACATTGACATTTTGAAAAGGTCGATGAGTTTGCATTTTTCAAAGATGCGGCCGTAAAATGTCTTTTTACAAAGTGTATTGGTAATGTGATTGTGATAAACTGCACACATCCGGTGTCATGATGACATGTGAAATTCTAAAAGACATAGTAATCTTCTTTGTTACATTGTAGAACACATCGGCATGTTTGTGTCGCATGTTTGTACCCATTTGTCTTCGAGAAGCAAAATCACGTGACATATATTGAATCATATGCATAGAGGTAAACATGTAAGAGTAAGCTATATAAATAAACATAACAAAACTGAGCACTGTATCTAGGTGTATACAGTCGATTTTGTTTTGTGAACTTCAACTAACGGTTGAATTTAAATGTGAGAATTTGACAAGTAATAAAACTCGCAACATAGTACATGTATACAACACACATTATCTGAAATTCTAAACGGTATACTTATTTGTACATTATATAACACCTCGGCATGATTGCGTCAGATATCCTTTGTGTACCTGTGTGTACCAACGTTTCAAAGAAGGAAAATCACATGACTCCATGAACTGTATATATGCATAGAGGAAACAGATTTCAGTGTATGCTGTGTTTAGGAACAGTTTTTTGTGTCTTCATATGAAGAATACTTTAGTACACACGGCAACAATGGACACTGTATCTGGGTGGCAGTCAAATACACCAGAAGAATGTCTTTATTATTTTTGTCATGTTAAAAATCAGCTTAACTTGTACATGTATGTAAGAGTCATTAAGTTTCAGATGTAACATTATTTGTTTATCATGCATACATATAGTTTTAGAAGTACACAAAGGAATCGGACATGGACAGGAATGATAGAAGAATCTTAGTTTTCATTATATTAGACATTAAAATCAAATCATTTACGGTGTGTTTTATACAGATGCAACGAGTAAAACGTTTGGTTCCAACACGGTGATCATGCAGGAAGATTTCATCTTCATGGTTGTTACTTCCCCGAGTTGTTAAATGAGCAAAACATATCCTTTGGACAGGCATATGACTGTGTCTGAACATTTTATGAATTTTCGAGCTTTATTGCACAAGGATCTCAGAATGATAATTCCGGTCGTCAATTTTTTTTATTTATTAACGATAAAGAAAACAGTGTTTAGACCAGAATCTGAAAGTTCATGAATATTAAATAAATTCCCGAACCTTTGTCGTACAGGGAAGTATGATTATTCACCACACTGTAACTCATTAACTTTGTACCTTTGTCGATGTAATTAATTATGCCCGTTTTCGGAGAATTTATTTTGTATATTAGGGAAATGTGACCGTCCTTATAACTACTGACTTGACGAACCTGTTTTAGTTTCCATGTATTGGAAATTATATGGAATGAAATGATAGGTTAGTTCAGGGTGCCTCTAAGCATAAAGTACGTTATTTCAATGACTTATAAGTAAAGCCTCCACATAAGATTTTCCCAGGAAAGCGCCAGTCACATCTCCTATTCAAAATATTATGACGAGATTTATATAAGCATTATATATAACACAGTATATGGTATATAAGTGGATCGTTCGATTCTTTCCTTAGAAATAAATACCTTATTATTTATATTGACAAGTTACACAGTCTTTGACAAAGGGTCTCAGTAGCCGTACAGCTTACTGCACAACCGTCATACATACTATAATGCATCCGCATTCACACGGTATACACAATATGTTTATTTGGTCTAACTGAAACTTGTCATCAAATGCAGTTACCCTTTTATTCTATACATATTTATAAACGAACACTTTTACAAAGTAGTAACACAATGTACGCACATGAGTAAGACATCATTAAAATACAGTGTTTTATTCGGGTTGGTCGAATATTGTTTATAAATTTAGATTTGATATACCACATTAAGAGCTAATGGGACACAAACCCTACATTGAAGCATGGTGCATTTTATTAATGTTTACAACTGTTTTCATCATAATAAATTAGTTTAGTTGAGTTGAAGTGAGGTGATGTGGGGTTCAATGTCACTTTCAAAACTACAATTATAATATGGCTGCTAATATTATTGCAGGGAGAAAGCCCGCAACACCACTATACATTGCGTGTATGGAATTTAATTGCAATTATAAACTCACTTGGTCCTAATTCATATAGCAAGTATAGAGAATATGTATCCTTAGATCATGATGCAATATAAACATCGTTGTGCACATGGACATTGTCTTCATTAGTTGACATAATTTCGTGGTTCTTTAAAGTAAAAGCATTATTTATACACTCGTGGTGTTTTTGCATATATACTGTTCTTCACATTGGAAACAAACTTTCCTTTATTAATAAAGTTTGCATTAGATTGGAAATAAAAATCATCCTTTATTGCACATTGCTATTCGAAGTCAACCCAGGTCGTCAATTCGGGTTTCAAACACCCAATTTAAATAAACTACATCGTATTCGACAATCGAATCATCCAAAGACGCACTATCGGACTAACAAAAACAATCCGAGGACGCCGAGTGACGATGTTATTATCATCATGTAAGACCTAGGCCTACATCCCCTTTTCTTCATAAGCGATAGCAGTGGTTGGAGTCCTACACGTCTAAAAGAAAACATAAACAAGAATAGGTATTGAGAACCTATCAATCACGATAAAGCGGTTACTTAGGCCTAAGTGTAAACGTAACGCTGCCACCGCCATATGATTTAAGTCATAACAGAAATGTTTAGAAGTCATTTGTCTTTCGGTGCATGTATGTCGACACGCCTTTCACACAGGTAATATAAAGTAGCGATTATCCTAACCACTCAGACAGTAGCTAGCATGTTTCTAAATCCTCAGGAGAAGTGCTATTCAACTAGTATTAATGAAAAACCCCTTACACTGGTATATTGTATGTTTCTCTAGTTGTTCAATAAGGACTGTATTACATTCTCTAGATTAGTTTTAAAGGAGTGATATGACTCAGGTAAACGTGAATGTACAATACAGGGTGTTTGTTATCTGACTAACAGCCTGTCCTTTTTAAGAATTATTTTAATTATTTAGTGATATAACATTGCTCCCCTTTGACCAAAGTATGAACACCCTCAAAGTTAGTTAAAAAGACATTCCTATATCTACCTCGGTAAGACTGCAGTCTGATCGCACTGAACAGCGGTTAGACCAGGGACTAGATAAACTATATCTACCTCGGTAAGACTGCAGTCTGATCGAACTGAACAGCGGTTAGACCAGGGACTAGATAAACTATATCTACCTCGGTAAGACTGCAGTCAGCATGCAGATTACCTATCCCGACGGAGGGATTTTCACAACTGGATGCTAAACCCAAAGATATTCGAGTGTTTGGACAGACTATGGGGACCTCACACAGTGGATCGTTTCGCCAGTGTAACAAACTCGCAGCTTGTTCGCTTCAACAGCCGTTTCTGGGAACCCTGTACAGAGGGAATCGACGCACTCTCCCAAGTAAACTGGCTCACAGAAAACAATTACGTCAACCCCCCATTTTGCCTACTTCAACGAACGCTTCAAAAGATACAAGAAACCAAAGCCTACGCTACAGTCATAGCCCCTCGTTGGCCAGGCCAACCCTGGTTCAGACTACTGACGTCAATGTTGACGGACACGCCGCTTCGCATACCAAACCACCCGTCAGCAATCCGGTCAATGGGCTCATGTCCGGAACCTATGAAGAACAAGGAATGGACGATATACGCTTGGAGAGTGTATGGCGGACTTCTCTAAAGCGTCTTCAATGGTCCGACAGATCAATTGAACAGTTACCGCTATGCTTAGCGGTTGGGACTCGTAAATCTTACAATAACATGATACGGAAGTTATCTGAGTTTTGCAGAGCGAGAAATTATAGCTTTCCTCCTTCACACTCGGCTCATCTCTCCGAGTTTTTATGTCAGATTGCGGACAGTACAGACCGACCTCGTTCTTCACTTACTACCTTCTCTGCGGCTGCAGGTCACCTGTACAACGCACTTGGTTTGGTGAATACCATGAAAGACCCTTACATACAACTTCTTCTAACTGCGCTTGTCAAATCAAGCACCGTGTCTTCTATGAAAATTTCAAGGGTCATGCCGGTTTCAGCATTTTGTGACTTATTCACATCGTGGCCAAATAACTGTGACTTGTGTACAAAGGACCTCCGTCTGAAAGTGATATGTCTCCTGGGTATCGCTTTAATGTTGCGACCTTCTGACCTAGCGCCAAGAGCATCCCTATTCAATCCTCAGATCGGATCTACTTCTACAGCCGTGTTTCAACGACAGCAGGTGAAGTTTGAAACCAACGGTAGTGCGGAAATTACTTTCTTTGGAATCAAAAATGACGCTCAGCGTACTGGTTTTGTCGTTCACCTGCCCCCTCACAGTGATGAAAAGCTGGATCCTGTGAGAGCTTTGAGAGTGTACATGGATCGCACAGCTTGCCTGTGTGATGCATCCAATGCAGTTTTCCTCACACTGAGGAGGCCGTTCCGTGCCCTTGACTCTTCTTCTGTTGCCAAAGTTATGGAACAAGGTATCAGTTTGGCGGGACTCGCGGGGTGTGGATACACCGCCAAATCCTTCAGACCCACCGGGGCTACGACGGCTATAGACTGTGGAATGGATCCAAATGTCGTACAAAAACTTGGAAGATGGAAAAACTCTGACGTTTTCTACAAGCATTACGTCCACTCCCGCACCCCTCACTCATACTTGGACGATCTCTTACCTTCTAGTTAGTTCCAAATTACCTTTTTTTGGTAGATGCTTTTATACCGCTAGCAGTGTAGGAAACTTAACAGAAAACTCTACCAGACACCAGGGCTGGTTACTTTGAAATCTTACCAGCCCCCCTCAAAAGTTGCCAGTCCTATTATTTTCACATTTTAGCTGACAAGTTAAAGAGTAAATTTCAAGAACTTTGTTTTTCATATTTATTCAGATACACAACATGTCATAATTGGAAAAAGTTTAACCACAGTGCTCTGAACTTCATTAAACACTTCAAACATGTTTACCACAGTGATTTTAGCAAGGAGAGAACAGTCCCAACAATAGCAATGTGTTTAATTCTTAAAGTTAACTTCAATAAACACTCCAAACAGATAACAGTGCTTTTAAACAGGGAGAAAACAGTCCTAACATTAGCAATGTGTTCAAAATAATTATTCTGAACTTTAATAAATACTTCAAACAGATATACCAGTGCTCTAAACAGAGAGAGAACAGTCCCAACATTAGCAATGGGTTAACATTATTCTTAACTTTAATAAACACTCCAAACAAATTCATAACAGTGCTCTAAAGAGGGAGAGAACAGTCCCAATATTAGCAATGTGTTTAAATTATTCTTGCCAGCCCTCAACAGAATTAACCCGTCACGGGCGTTCGGGCGGGCGGTAGTTTCCTACACTGCAGCTAGCCATTATCTTGTTGCGTTCTTTCGCTCATCTTTCCTGGTGTTACATGTTGATTGTTGGGGTTACTCTTTATTATGGCAATATGTTTAACAAATTTCATGTTTGAAATTTTGTGAATAAATTTACAATTTAACTTTCAGTTGTTTGTTATGACTGGTCATAGTGATGTAAGTTTAACAAAACTGTAATCACGTGACCAGTCATGTGACTCCTAGCGACAGGTGTCGCTAGTATATCAGTCATGCTCAGTACATTGTTGGTTTAATTGTCAGTATTGCTACCATTATTCCATATGTATCATACTGTATGTGTTGTGAGAACGTGGGAATGTTGCTGCATATGACTATGGCAATATGTTTAACAAATTTCATGTTTGAAATTTTTTGAATAAATTCACAATTTAACTTTCAGTTCTTTGTTATGACTGGTCATAGTGATGTAAGTTTAACAAAAACTATATCTACCTCGGCAAGACTGCAGTCTGATCGCACTGAACAGCGGTTAGACCAGGGACTAGATAAACTAGTTGATTCTAAGTAGAGTCCCTTGTTAGGCTGACACAGTCAGACAGCAGTTTTCAGGTGTCTATTTCCGCTAGTTATTCCAGAATGATAATCGACGAAGACCAACCAATTGGTTTGCTAAATATTAAATATTAAAGATGATAAAATAGACACTTATTATGGTGTGATTATTTTGTAAACTTCAAGTATCGTCTGGGTACATTTTAAGTATGAATATGCATGTATAGTTGTATAGATGTGGTAAAGCTAATCTATATTTATATAAACTTCCTCTGATTAAACAACACAATATTAAAACATATCTGTTCCACTTTAGCTAAACTGACGGACAGAAAAGTACTCACATCAGTTGGTTTCGATTAATTCAATATTTTAAATGAATAAGATGCATTTGTCTATGGCACGATACAATAATACTTAGCTGCTGAATGAATTATTTGGTAACTGTGGTTCAATTTTAACTAAAACATCTTTGTTTAATGAAGACAGGGGTAAGAAATTAAATTTACACCAACATGACCTTTATCATGTTTAAAATGTTGTAAATGTGTGCAAAATCAGGCACTCACATAATGTTCACATAGAATATGTCTTCTGTGTCGATGGACAGTTGTGCATGATCAAAAATTTCATTTAAAAAACCCCACCAAAATAACATGTAGAAGTATTCTTTGACTGATGACTAAACACCTGTACATTTCAGTTTTAGATTATGACATCGAAAAATTGAGATATTTGCAATTGATAATCATACATATGATAAAATCAACAGAAATGTGCACATGTTTTGCCTGGCAGTTTATATGCACAGTTAGTTAATACCCTAATGTATAAACTGACACAACCACTTGTATCATCGTTGTTTAATAACGCAGTGGACCCTGATCACCGAACCTACTGATTGACCATAAACTATTGAGTCACATGCATCCCGCTTTCCATTGATGTATTGTATACGCCAACACTGGTAGTGTTTTTTCAGGAATTATTCGTTTGCGAATATTCACGAAAATTGCAATAGAAATCTTTTGAAATGTACAAATTTCAAATTTGCTCTGCGTTTATGCATCCCAATGAGGAGCCTTTGAAACTGATGGTGCATGTACATTCTCTACAAATAGTAACCTTAGCATTTAATTAAAGAATATGAATTATGAAATTACTTGATGAATCTTACCACTTTTGGACGATTGATTAAATTCAACTTTCGATCATTTTAATCACATATTGTTTATTTCCTCATCACCGACACAGTTCAGAGTGAAACAAATTCGCACATTTTCCGTTAATTTTTCATTACTCATCATCAGCTTTGAAGTTTTTTCACTACAATCCACGTGTAACTATATAGATTGATGTTTCCATGTACGTGTTTTAGAATATCAAATTTTGAGAGATAACTTATATAGCTTTGAACAGACGCGATAACCAAATGATACACGTATATATGCTGTTTCTATTCATTACCAATGTTGAACTCAATGAGAGGTTAGTTTATACCTGTTTTAGAGAATTTAATTTGCATATTGGGAAAATGTGGCCGTCAGTATAATCATTGTCTCGACGAACTTGTGTGTTGATAACGATAACTATAAAGGACTATAAAGTAATATCTTTATTTAAAGGAATTTCCACTTGCCACAAAAGAAAAACATTCAACAAATTGATACAAACAGGCACATCTAAATAGCAACATAGTTATTGCAATGAAGTCAGAGCCGCCACATAGGATTTCCCGAGGAATGCGCCATTCACCTTTCAACATAATATAATTGCATAGTAGTGGATCAGCTAAATCTCTTCTGAAGAAATAAATCTATATATAATGTTGACAAGGCACCGTCTTTGAAAAAGGCGTTAGTAGTACAACTTATTCACACCAAAATAATACAAGTTTACATGATAGACACAGCATGTCTATTTGATCCTATTGCAGCTAGTCACCAAATCCTGTTCTTTTTATTCTCTATGTTTGACTGTGTATCTGTTGAACATACAAACTGTTTGAGAGGCATTCTAGAAGTTGGTGTGATGAAGAAGACAAACATTTATGGATACCGAAACGTCGCTATTGTTAAAAAAGAAGTTGATCATCCATAAATATTTGTCTTCTTGTTGAACATACGTCGAGAAATGAATTTACTTATGGTAAATACGGTAGCATAGAATTTCTACCGCAGGCAGGTGCATTCAATGCACGGGAAGGACGTGCGTGTGTGGTCACGTGGCAGAGGTTATAAAGAAGGTTGAAGAAGTTGTCTCTTCATTCGAGGTCTACGCTTTCTGTGGCGAGCATGGTTCCGATTCATTGATTTTACGACGAGACTTTCTATCCTTCTATGTATGGCTATCTGTCATGAGAGCATCAACGTATGACTAGATTCTATCTATATCTCCGAGAATTTAAGGAGATGAATTTAGATGGTGACAGTGAATCCAAAACATGATTCAGTAGCGAGGTGCGAGTCCTTAGAAGATACAATGTGTGGAGGCGTCTCTTCAATTCTAATTCTAGAATCTGGATTTGTGGACACTGGCTGCGATGTGTCACTTCACGCGACATCAGCAGGTGACAATTGACTAGTTCTGTTTGTTCTTTTTCAGTAAACAAGTTAATTAAATCTTGTTTCAATTTCGACAACAATTGTTAGCGGAAGTTAATTTTGGCCACACTAAACCCAAGAAGACTACGGTAATACGACGATATGCTGCTCGCAGAGTAGGGTCACCTTTGTACATTTGCCCGACGTCGCTAGTACAAGATATAAACCTATGTGTTGCGTTCATGAATGAAAAATAAGAATTGTCGATGATATATATTTGTATTTGTTAAACGTAAGGTGAAGGTATGCTGAAGTAGAAATATTGTGATATTTTCAGTTGCGAATGCGGAGAAATGATTACTACGGTTCCTTAATCAGTCTTTTCCCTGTCATTTATTTGCCCTTTCTTTTAATTAAGTCGAGGCTGCGGTAGACATTACCCATTATATGAGTATGTTTTAGAAAGTAAATATTTTATGTTCGTTTGAGAGAATCGAATTAGAACATAAATGAATTTACTTATGGTAAATACGGTAGCATAGAATTTCTACCGCAGGCAGGTGCATTCAATGCACGGGAAGGACGTGCGTGTGTGGTCACGTGGCAGAGGTTATAAAGAAGGTTGAAGAAGTTGTCTCTTCATTCGAGGTCTACGCTTTCTGTGGCGAGCATGGTTCCGATTCATTGATTTTAACAACTGTGTTCAGTATGATAGTGTATTCACCTTTGTGGAAATGCTTGCACTTGGCAAAGTTTCTCCCAAAGCAGGTGCGTCTTCAGATTTTGATCATACGGGTGAATGTTTACATGTGATATAATAATGATGTTGTGTGATATAGCGTTTTTGATGTGGTACAATCTGAAGGTCATGTGTCATTGGGAGTGTAATGGAAATGTTCAATATTACGAGTGCATGTTTAATTGAAGTCGTCTGACATCGGTGTGACTGATGCGATGATCTATTTCATGATGCGTATGCATATTCAAGTTGATGTTGAGGTCGATTGATATCTATATATATGAGGTTTTGTACTACAATGCATGTACGATTGAAGGCAGGTTACATTGGGAATGCTCTTTACGTTACAGGTCATTGTCATTGAGTATGACTTTGAATGAGAAAGTTTGATAAGTCGAGTGCACGTTTATGGCACGTTGTAATGGTAAAGGTGATGTGGAGGAAGACATACATAGTTTGAAAGAATGTTTAAGAATGTTGTATAACATGGGTTGAGCTGATGTGGAATGTGTAATACAATTTTGAGAATATGTATGCTTGTTCTTACAGCTATGTGGAATGGAGTAGTTCTATTATACGTAATGCATGTTTGTCGTGTGACATCAGTACGGCTGACGCGTGAAATAGTTTCCTTGATCGTACATAGACATGTGTGTAATGTGACATTAGTACGGCTGATTTGTAAAATAGTCGGTTTGGTTATAGGTAATGTAATGTGTCATTGGTAAGTGTGATGCATGAAATAGTTGCTTTGTTTATGTGAGGCAAGTTTAATTATTGTTACATCGGTAAGACTGATGTTTGATACACTTGTTTCGATAATAGTTCATATGATTATGCATTGTGACATCAGTTAGGCTTTGTGAAACAGTTGCTTTGATAATGCGTATGCATGTGCGTCGTGTGACTTTGATAAGGATGTGTATAATAGTTGCTTTGATATGTATGCATTGTTATGCCGTGTGACATCAGTAAGACTGATATGCGAAACTGTTGCTTTGATTATGCATGTTTTTGTCGAGTGACGTAAGCGTGTATGAAACTGTTCCTTTATACTGTATGAAACAGTTGCTTTATAGTGTGTTTGTATTTATTTCATGCGACATCGTAATGGACGATGTGGTATACAGTGGTTATGGCACGTATGCATGTTTATGTCGGGCGACATCGATGCCGAGTGTTGAGAGGCGGTGTCGCAATTCTGAATGGCAATACACTGATGCAGAATGGTAATGTTTGTGATGTTTATGTATGTGTAATGCTGTGTGAAACAGTTGCTTTGATAATGCGTAATGTCTGTCATGTGACTTCGGTAAGGAGGTGTCTAATAGTTGCTTTGATATGTGCATTGCTATATCGTTTGACATCAGTTTAAGAGTGATATATGTGAAAGGGTTCCATTGATTATGCATGTTTTTGTCGTGTGACGTAAGCGTGTTTGAAACAGTTCCTTTATACTGTATGAAACGGTTGCTTTATAGTGTGTGTCCGTATTTATTTCTTGTGACATCGTAAAGGACGATGTGGTATGCAGTGGTTATATCACGTATGCATGTTTATGTCGAGTGACTTCGGTACTGAGGATTGAGAGGCAGTGCCGCGATTCTGAATGGCAGTACACTGATGCAGAGTGGTAATGCTTGGGATGTTTACGTATTTGTAATACTGTGTGAAACAGTTGCTTTGATAATGCGTGTGCATGTTTATTTGACATCAGTAAGGCTGTGTGAAACAGTTGCTTTGATAATGCGAATTGTGTGTCTTGTGACTTCGGTAAGGAGGTGTCTAATAGTTGCTTTGATATGTATGCATATTGCTATGCCGTTTGGCATCAGTTTAAGAGTGATATGTGAAACGGTTTCATTGATTATGCATGTTTTTGTCGTCTGACGTAAGCGTGTATGAAACAGTTCCTTTATACTGTATGAAACGGTTGCTTTATAGTGTGTGTCCGTATTTATTTCTCGTGACATCGTAAAGGACGATGTGGTGTGCAGTGGTTATATCACGTATGCATGTTTATCGGTGCTCATCGGTGCCGAGTATTGAGAGGCAGTGTTGCGATTCCGGATTGAAGTCGCTTTGATAATGCGTATGCATGTTTATGTCGAGTGACATCGCAGGCTGATGTTGGATAATGCGTATGCATCCGTATTTGTAACGTTAGTAAGGCTGCGTGAAACCAGTTGCTTCATAATGTGTATGCATGCTTATGCTGTATGACATCAGTAAGGTTGAGGTGTAATACAATTGCTTTATGTGTATATCTATTGTGAGATCCGTAAGATTGTGTGAAACAGTTGGTTTAATAGTGTATGCATGTTTATATCATGTGACATCGGGAACATTGATGTGGCATACAATGGTTTGATGTTACGTATGTATGTATGTGCTGAGTATTAAGAGGCAGAGTCATGATGCCGAGTGGCAATTGTGTTGGGGCCGAATGGCAACGCTGATAAGTGGATATGTGGATGGCGCCGAGTGGCAAGGCCATAGCGCCGGGTGGCAGAGCAAATGTGGTTAGTGGCAATGCTGCTGGTGCCGAGTGGCAAGGCGATGACGCCTGGTGGCATGGTAACGGTGGTTAGTGGCAATGCTGCTGAAGCGATGATCAAGGGTGGCAAGGCGATGGTGGACGGTGGCAAGGCGATGGTGGACGGTGGCAAGGCGATGGTGGACGGTGGCAAAGCGTTGGTGGACGGTGGCATGGCGATGGTGGGTAGTTGCAAGGCGATGGTGGATAGCGGCAAGGCGATTGCGGAGAGTGGCAACGCGATGGATCGCAGTGGCAATGTGTTGCAGCCAAGTGTCATTGTTATGGTGCCAAATAGTGATGCCTAGGTGATGCGGAGTAGAGTTTTGACAACGCCGATGGGACTAGGAGCAACGCCGGTTGGACATTGGGCAACGCCGTTTGGACATGGGACAACGCTGATTGGATTGCTGCCATGCTGTTTGGTCTTCGGGCCCCGTCGATTGGACTGGGGATATTACGTCAGCTTTGGATTTGTTTAAGATGAGTATAACGTTTATGTATGTATATTAAGCGTTTGGCAGAGACATGATGCATTTGTATCAACACGGACTTATCAATTCCATGACAAATGATTGTTCAGTTTTGTACATATGGGCGTATCTACTTTAAGTAAAGTTATGAATGTTTCCATGATGAAGAAAAAGATTTTGTTTGAGGACACTGAACCGTCCAAGTTTCTGTTTTTATTCACAGCTTCTCCCTGTGTTTACTGATGGATGTACTTCCCCGCATCAGGGTCGGATGTCTAGACCTTCATGCGTTCGGACTACTCAGTGTATGCGTGTCATACCCGACCCTCGGATGAACTACGGACCCAGCAACTGCCGAAGTCGCATTCACTTCAATCCTTCACTGTACAGTATAATATCGGAAATAAACCTGCTCGCCTCGAGGCTGCGGTAGACATTACCCATTATATGAGTATGTTTTAGAAAGTAAATATTTTATGTTCGTTTGAGAGAATCGAATTAGAACATAAACTCAGTCATGTGCAACCAACCAGATATCAGAAGTTATTAGACATAATTGTTTAAATGCGTTGCAGTGATGAAATGATAAAAAAAAGTCTCCTTAATTACGTCATATTGAAGTAGTTTTAAAAAAAACGTATATTCAGAATTTTAAAAAAGCAGTTAGACTATGAATGCCAATGAGTTAGACACTATTGCAATGCAGCGCGTTATTCACCGTGATAACATATGGCTTACCATTTGATACCATTTGAAACACAAATACACATGAGCTGTTTCTTTAATGTTAACAAAGTTTTGTTTGTAATAAAATAAGTTAATTGAGGTGAGGTAAGGTGTTGTGGTTTCAACGCCGCTTTCAAGAGTATGTCACTTACAATTGCATCAGGGCTGCTAGTATTAGTGTTGGGAGAAAGCCCGCAACACCATTGTGGCTATGCAATGTGGTGCAGTTTAGCTGAAAGTGGAACTCGTGGGATCCTAATATAATTGATGAGTCTAGAGAAGGGTGAAAAAAATAGGTAGTTTTCGATGCAATAAAACAATCGTTGATATACGAACTAAACTTAGGCCCTGTTCACATGGACTTACTTTCATTAGCACCTTAAGTAATTATACACCGATCAGTAAAATAATTGTTCCCTTTATGTTGTTTGTCTTAAAAATACAAGCATTATTTGTACAATCAAGGTGTTATTGTATCAAACCAACCTGCATCAGATTGGAAATAACCATTACTGCACTTTATACTTCGAAGTCATCCGGGGTGAAACTTCCGGTTTTCAAGTTTACCTCTGAGGACGTAAAGGGACGGATACTTATATGTGTATGTAACACCTGCATTACCTCTTAATAATACTTGTATGATATGATTATATGTACCAGTTATCGATTCCTGGTTTGTTGCCGCTAAATAACATACAAAACATGATGTGAAATGTTACATACAAAACTGATCGAGTATCTATATTATATACGTGACAAAATGCGTTATAATATATGTTTATGAGTAATATATGGTGGGTTCCTGTTCTACTTTTAAATTTTGTATGAAATGTCTGAACAACTGCGCAATGCATAGCCACATGGCGTTGCGGGCTTTCTCCCTGCCGTAATACTAGCAGCCGTGATATAAGTGAAATACTCTTGAAAGCGGCGTTAAACACCAACTCACCTCACCTTTCAATTAACCCTTCTAATGAAACAATACAGATGGTCTGCTCTTGTTGAGAATGGGCCGCGACACGTGGGTAGAGTTGACGCATTGCTTGTTAAGGATGTTCGCTCCTCAAATTTTTAGAATTAAACTTTTTTTCTAACTTATATTTTTTAAAAGATCAAAGTATATGATGGAAAAATCAGCATTAAAAAATAGGGGGTAGTGTGGGTTTTTTTCGAGATATGACGCCTGTAAGATAGTGGGATGAAGTACAGATTTAACATGGGAGTCTATGGGAAAATGAGAAAAAAACTGCTAAAAACTTTAAAATACTACATTTCTAGTATTAAACTTTTTTTCCTTTTTTGATATGTTACAGAGTTTATGTTCCCTTACCGAAATCGATGAAAAAATATACATGGTAGTGTGAGTTTTTTTAAGCATTGACACAAAATGTACCTGAAAACCCCCCTTTTAGTCAAATTTAGGCCATTTATGCTGTTTAAGCACTTTTAAGAGATTCTTAAGTCACATTTTCTTTATTTCATTTGTTTTTTAAAAGTATGTAGATGATGTAGAATATCATGAAGTAAATAAAGATGAGAAAAAATCTTTACTTAATCATATTTCATTTTTTTCAGTTCAACCGGAAGGAGCGGACATCCTTAATTAAATTACACTTGTGACGTCATCCTATTGTTCTTTCACTCCACTATTTTTCAGTAATGGAGAGTTACACATCACAGCCAATTGAACATAATGCAGGTTCAGCCTGTGCACAATTTGAAGTAAACAGTGCCTTGGGTTTAACATGTACATAGTAAAAAAGTGTTGCACTCCAAATTATGTTCATCAGTAGCGGTTTTCTTATATGAATCTAGACAATATATCAGAAAAAACAACTTTGTGGTATGACAGAAGCATCATCTACCAGTTTAACAAAACACATTCCATCCAGATAACGTTTCACTACTTTGTGATATTTGCATTCATAACATTCTGCTATATTGGTGTCCAGGAACAAGTATTTAACCAACTTCCCAATGCAAGGCATAACTCTTGCCAGTCTCCATTACTGGCTGATTTAGGCCTTGCAGTATTTCCTTAAGAAATCTGTGTTTAGAAATCCAGGCCCGCTATGCATTTCAAGTGCAGCGATTCACTGCCTCGACACAAGAAAGCGAGGGAAATACCGCAAGGGTTAAATCAGCCAGTAATGCAGACTGGCAAGAGTTATGCCTTGCGTTTGGAAGTTGGTATACAACCTGAACAATGACAGTCAGTTCATTGTAATGTGATAAATGTGATGCATCAAAGTAACTGGGAAATGACAAATTTGAAAAAAGTTGCTCACTAACGAAATCCGGTCCGGTCTGTATTACTGTTATGACACTTTTAAAGCATAGAAAGGTGTTTGATTAACGAAGTGAACTCATAAAGATATCAGACTTATTTTAAAATTGTCAATAACTATTGAAAAAGGGAGTGAAATTTCAAGAACCAGTTCCTTCCATATTTTTCATGATAAAAGATGTTTTGATGTGTGAGAGTCAACATGGTAAATTCTTTTTGTTTTCGTTTGTTTGTTTCGGTATAGGAACCATAGTTCACAGGGGGTAAGCCCTGTCCATGCTAAACCGGAAGTTGGCAGTCGTCAACAACCATTTTCTCGACAGACAGTAGTTTTTCAACTGGGGTGGGTCCCGAAATTGGTTAGTTTTGAACATTTTCCATTGAATGATGTTAACAATATCAACATGTTTCAACTCTTGAATAGCTATAGTTTACAATCGCTACATCTGTGGAACATGACATGTAATATATAGTTTAGAATTTTAACATTTTGGGAGCCAGTCAATCGTCGTCGGGGAAAAAAATCGCGAAAAGGCGACTTTCTACATGAAAACAGCAAATTTACATGGATCAAGCCAATATTTTGTGTACTTTTAAGTCGAATGTGGTAATCTAGGACTTGCATCAAAGTTACAGCTTTCACAGATTGATCGAAACCTAGATATTAGCAAAAATAAAAACTGTACACATTGATGGTAGGTGCAACGTGAATTGATTTTAGCTGCTGCTTTTCATAAATTTTATTGACAATTTAATCGGTAAACTATTGTACATACTAAAATGAAGTTTTGCGTAGATGTCGAAAAACCCCCCAAAAATACAACTTTAACATATAAATCGATCGACTATACCAAAGGAACTTTGCACCCATCTTCTTGTCTTAATTAATCACATAATAGGCAACGATTGGATTTGGGTTTTTAAGTATTGTAATAATTATTCAATTTTACATTTGATGTATGAAAATATTCATTTCAAAAGTTAATTTAAATAAAAAGTTTGGACGCATCAACATACGAGGGGTATCAAAATGTGTTTGATGAATTCGTCTGTGATTCGGTGGTGGTCTCGTACTCGGTGGTCTTTGCTAATGGGTAATATCAACGGACTTTTAACATCAGAAACTGTTTCAGTAGTGCGTTAGTCGCTTAACATGTGTGTCTTGTCAAAATTAAAAGTTAAATTTTTTAATTTTTTTAAAATTTAATTTTTTGTAAAAAAATTAAAAACTTCTGAAAAAAAATTGACTGATGACAATACGCCATTACTTTTCAGTTTTAGTGTACGATGTCAAAAACTTGGTATATTTGTAATTGAAAAACATACATATGATAAAATCAACTGAGATGCAAAGTTTCTTTTGGTATTGGGTGTATATGTTATAACTACAACGTATATGTTATAATAGTGCCATTTGTGTCATTATTACCCCTTGAAATATTGTTATCTAGAATAATAATGTAATAAAAATTTGTTACTATCCCTATCAATGATTTATCCAAAGCACGATGTAACGGATGCCATCTTCAACTTCAGTCTTGTCATCCATTAGTCTAGGAAGTATATCCCCTTTTCCCTATATCAACAATATAAGACAGTGTGATGATAATGATGATGAACAATGAATCTGTGGACAGGAAATGAGCATATCCATATAATTTTATAATTTCACCTTTTTTAAAGTTGATTGTTATTAACATTCAAAGGACACACAGAAATGAGCATATCCTTTCGAGCAACATGCATGTCATCAATATGTTAAGACTAGATTTGTTTGAAAATATTTGCGCATAGCATTAGTAGATGTTACTGAATGATATGAACATTAAATTAGCTTTTTGCAATCACAGTTTACTAAAAAATATGCTTTGTAAATTACTGGGACGTGACCTTAGTTGTGAAATCACCCACAAATGACAAATTAACCAAATCTTTTAAGATGCATAAAGCTATTTTTTTAATCCTGGTCATGTAGCTTTACATTTCAAAAAGATTCAGAGGACAGTGCAGTCCATCAAATCAGTTCACCGAAAATCTCTCCTAAAGGATCTGTAATGTTGATGGTAGATTGTAAATACCTGAATTGTATCAATTATTCACCATCATCCTATCATCATGTCTTTGAGAAAGTACATTGTATTTACACATATGTATATTAAAGTAATCATCAATGAAGACAGATAACTTTAAAATAATTAATGATGCATGGAATAATATCTTTTTAATAATCTTTGACTGTAATGGTAAAGTGTTATAAGCTTTAATATATACTGTACATAGAGAAATATTATTCAGAGAGGAACGACTGCAGAAACATGCTGTTAAAGAAGAATGTTCTGAGATCGCATTTGACTCGAAACAACAGAGTAAAATATTGACCAAAAATCATGTGGAAGCCCGGGCGTTTTTCATAATGGTAAAAAGGCAAAAGTCAAGGCAAAAGTTTAATCACCAAAAATGCACAGGCGAAATGTTGAACTACGATTGTATACATTTCGGAGGAAATATTAGTGATACAGTTTCCATAAGATAGGTCAAGCTTCTGACTCGGTTAAAGGTACATCCATTGTGTTTCATAAAGTTTTATTTGGGTTTTATACGTTCCAACTCACGACATGTGTTGTCAACAACACAAATAAATTCACTCAGCTTGCATATTTATCCCCAATCGCCAAATATATCATAATAACTTGTTTCCAATTAAAATTGAGTAACATAATTATGCATGTGCAGAAACCGAAAGTGCACGTCCCATTTACATGCACAGTAGTTATGGGACCTATTAAACATTATCAACTCAAATTTGTCTTTTTATCTGTTATAAATAAGATTCCAAAATTACGTTTGACTCATTGACGCGCGCCAAACGATGTGCATTTTCCGGTTTTCGATCAGAAATCACTACTTTTACCTTCAGATCATCAAAATGCTAAGTCTACTATCATCAAAATGGTAGTTTTCGGTAACAGTCAGTACTTCTCGATAAAATAACACCAATTATAACGTTTGGAATATTTGACCCCCAACAACACAATGGATGTACCTTTAAGAGAATCAGAAAAAGTCAGAATGTGTGGCATTCTCAAGAAACATTACTCAAGTCATAACTTCCTACATAAGGTCTACTTCATTAGGATAGATAAATAAAGTTACAGATGACCACAATTTTCATTCTGCAAAACATTTTTCTGTTACCTACTAACAACTATCAGACCAACTACCTGTACAGTTCATTTTCAACAACCTGGACAGTGTGTTTGTCAACAGGAGCAACTACCATCAATGTGTACAGTTTTTAATTTTGCTAATATCTCGGCTTCGATTAATCTGTGAATGCTTTAATGTTGATACAAGTTCTAGATTATCATATTCAACTTAAAACTACATAAAATATCGACTTCATCCATGTAGATTTGCTGTATTCATGTAGGAAGTCGCCTTTTCGCGGATTTTCTCTCTCGATTGATTCGTTCCGAAATGTTAAAATTCTAAATTAGTTATTTCATGTCAAGTTCTAAAGATGTAGAGAGTGTAAACTATAGCTATTCAAGAGTTGAAACATGTTGATATTGTTAACATCATTCAATGGAAAATGTTCAAAACTAACCAATTTCGGGACCCACCCCAGTTGAAAAACTACTATCTGTCGAGAAAATGGTTGTTGACGACTGCCAACTTCCGGTTTAGCATGGACAGGGCTTACCCCCTGTGTAGTTATTATTTAACTACTATTACCGTCTCCGACTCACCGTAGCCCATTAATTGTCTGTCAATTATCTCTCGACCAAATTACACAGAGAAAGGACGGGAGTTACCTGCCCACCCTCGCGCCACCTACATGTATGGTCAAGTGACCAAAACCTCATTTGAACTTCCTGTCGTTTTTCTGAGCTCTCGAAGTTATCTCTGTATCTTCACTATATTACCTTTATTCGAGTCCATACCTTTCTTTGTTTTCCTAAGTCGCTGACGTGTTAGTGGATATGGGTATGAGACGCACTTTCTTGAAAACATTTGTTGTTCATATTCAGTCATATATTTGAGAATTTTTCAAAATTAGTTGAAGATAGTTTTTTCAGATCTTTACTTTCAAGCCGTAATCTTAGGAAATATGAGGGAAACTTTAGCTGCTAATAGTAGATACTTATTAGCTTTGTTAGATCGCTACTAACACAGCAGATACATCAAAACGACTATTCCTGGTTCTTGGCCTAGGCCTTTAGCTGAAAATTTGATTGATTCATTCATTGAAACACTAATGGTAAAGCCAGGCATAGGTTACGTACCATGATCGCTGTTCATTCAGTCAAGCTACGAAACTGGTTGAAACCAGATTTATTGTGTTATTTTTATTAATTCGTTATTAGTAGTAAATTGTTAGTCTCTACAGATTGACAAGCCTCGTTTTGATGCCTTGAAGGATAATATGTTTGTTTTGCTAGTAGCAGTAATATCATGTCTCTGGAGACAGGGAGACCGTCTCTGCTGTGTTAGTAGCGATCTAACAAAGCTAATAAGTATCTACTAGTAGCAGCTAAAGTTTCCTTCATCGGGTGCACAATCATTGTAATTCTTCCTAACAGGGTTTACAATTATCTGTGTAAACCCTCCTGGAGGGACTAAAAATGTTGTAAGTCACTCGTACCGGGTGATGCGGTTGAGAACCAGGCTAGCAATGTAATCGTGTTAGTTTTGCTGTCGGTGTATTCCCTTCTATCATCTAATAATAATATGTGATCTTGTAATGCGCCTTATCAAACTACTGGGCACTTTCTCATGGCGCAACAAACAAATTTCAGAGATCATAAGCTTTTTTAAACAGAAATTTCTTCAGCGTGACATCTGAAGAAGATAACGCATATACTCCGAAACGTCTGGTACTGTATTCCAATAATTCTAAGATATGTAATGTTCTACATATCTTTAGTTTATACGTATATATGGACAACATTTGGTTTTGTTGGTGAGTTTACATATACAAAAGATGTAAAAAAGATGTATTGGTAATGTGATTATGACATATGCCAGTTGTATAGACTGGTGACAAATTCAAGATCGCCATGACATCAACCTCGTAAACACTGTATTTGTAAATACATTATGTACCATGTCTTTGAAGGACATTTCAGATCGCATAGAGTGAACGGCTGTCTACAACACATCTAAACATCATGTAATCTAACACACCGATTGAAATGAAATGGAAATAAACAGTTTGATGGCATTGGCGACATGCATGTTTGAACTGTATAGTGCTTCTACAATTGGTTATGTTGCTTGATGCCATCCTGAACGATTGCCTTTGTATGAATTAAACAAGTAATAATATAACTCCTTACAACCTATACATATAATGAAAATGCATTCTCCGCCAGTGAACCGTATACTTTGTTATATTTTATTACACATTTGCTTGTTTACATCAGAATGTAACTGTTTGTCCAAGCGATCCACGGGAGTAAAATCACGTGTCATCTTTAAATCACACGAATCAAAGTATACTTTGTTTACGGAGAGTGTAAATGTATTCGTATGTATAAAGGAAAGCTATACTAAACGAAACATAACAAGCATGAATACTGTATCTAGGTGTCATTCAAATCTACCAGAAGAATCTCTTTATTCTCAGCGTATACTTTGTGACATTATATCACACCTTGCCCATCTGTACTTATTTTTCTTTTTAAATCAGAGTAGCCTCTGTTTACATGACTCATATGTATGCAAGGAAGAAGGACACGATTAAACTCCACGTGAGCTGTGTATGTATGTTGTGACGTAAGCTATATAACCAAACACAAATAACAGGACACTGTAACTAGGTGTCACTCAAATAGACAACAATTATATCTTTATAAATAAAGTACTTCGTGCAGGTATGGAAATACCCATGTCTAATAACTTATACGTATCATAATTCAAAGTTCAAAACGTAACATTTCTTCTAGCTGTTGTCTGTTACAAATACAGATAATTTAATTTTACTGAACTACACAAAGAAAGGAAAGAATAATTTTAGTTTTGAGTTACAACGTATTGGCTAAACAATCACGAAGTTGATCATTACATTAGTACCAATTTTTAATAATCAAATTAATTAAATGTTGAACTATTTTCTTTATACACATGATTTAACCACTGTTTTCAGAAGGATTTCCAAAATCATTTTCGAAAGGTATTAAATTCGCAAAAAATACGCTTTGGACCGGCATGTGAAAGTGTATGCATATTCAATGAATTGTGGAACCTTTGTTGCACAAGGAAATATTTTCCTGCAGGGACACGCATGACTCAACATCACACCGTGCTTATTAACCTTTGACCATTGTTGAAATCATTAAGCAGGGATTTTATTCCTGTTTTCAGAAAATTAATTTGCTGATTGGGGAAATGTTTCCCGAGGAATTAAACGCCTCCTTTTCATAATATTATGAAGATGATTACACACCATGGTGAATAGCATTTGCATAGACGTGAATCAGCCGGTTCTTTTCTTAAGAATTCAATCTATTTAGAAATTATTAGAATTATATCTATTCATGTATTCATGATGGTACGACTCTTATACATGTACAAGTAAATATAAATGACTTTATCATGACAAGAGAAGTTGTTATCCTCACCACTCGGACAGTATCCCGGGAGAGGTGCTGTTCAAGTGGTAGTATTCAAGACGACGATATTTCTTATTCATCTTCACTGGTATTTCGGATATTTCTCTAATTGTTCAGTAAGGACCGCATTGTATTGAGTAAATTACAATAAGTTATAAGGGAGGGATATGAGTAATATTCAGGTAAACGTGAATGTACATACAGGGTGTTGCTTATCTGGCTAAACTGAAACAACTATCATCGTTGTGAAACCATACAGTGGACTCTGATCACCTACTGACCAAAACTATTGAGTCACACATCCCGCTCTTCCATTGATGTGCCGTGATGTTGACTGCGATGTGTAGTTGTGTGGATCGACACGTGTTTGATTGATATTTAAATATAATAGGATTTTGACGATTGATGAAATTCAACTTTCGATTCTTTTCATCGAATATAGTTTATTTCCTCATCACGGACACAGTTCAGGGTGAAACACAATAATCACCAGATTTTAGAGTGTTTTCACAAAAATCAACGTTCAGCTATACAGACTGATGTTTTAGAATGACACACCTTTTAGGAGATATGTATATATAGCTTTGAACAGACATGTGATATAACGGCAACCCAATGGTACACATACACTGTTTCTATTCAGCACCATTGTTGAACTCATTAAAGGGATGGTTCTGTCGCCATATTTGATTTTTTTGCATTGCGTGAAATGAAAACACTCTATATTTTACCTAATTTTACAAAATTTTAATCGCTCAAGAAATACACTGATAGAGTATTCATACAGTAACATATAACATGTCATAAAACTAATAAACAATTTGTTGTTATGCTGTAGCGAAGTTTTCCCCACTCGCAGCGCCGATGAATGGCTTCAGTTCTCATTGTTTTAAATTTCAACAAATGTGCGCTTGTGTTTATCAAGTTATGAACTATAAAGTAATCAAAATATTACCTTCATTACTATCTTTCAATTTGCCTATGTTTTAATCATGTATTAATAACATATATGTGTAAACAGAAATATCCTCTTGAATTTCGTTTTCACAAAAAATACCCCGATAAGAAGCTAGTTTGTGTCTGTTGTAGATAATGTATTTGTATATTAAGAAAATGTTGACGTCTTGACAAAATTTGTATGTTGATAACAACATAAGAACTATAGTAGTAATGTTTTGATTTAAAAGAATTGCCACTTGTATGATTAAAATAATCAACAAATTGATACAAAAGGGCAATCTATTAATTAACATAGCTATTGCAATGTGATAGTCAGAGCCTCCACACCTCCACACCTCCACACAGTATTGCATTTAGTACTGGACCAGCAAAGTCTCTTCTAAAGAAATAAATATCTTTATATGTTGACAAATTACCGTCTTTGAAAACATGTTAGTAGTCGTACAGCTTACTGCATAGCCGCCATTCATACGACACTGCATACATTTTCCATTTCCACACATGTTTATTTGATCGTATTGAACCTAGTGTCTTTCATTCTCTGTACAAATGTATTTAGAAGTGTGGATATCCGTTTAACATAGGAGAAGAACGCAAGCATGTGCAGCCCATCACATAACAAAAGAAATTAGTCACTATTGTTTTTCAATATGTTGCAATGATGAAATGATAAGAAATGTCTCCTAAATAACGTCATGCTTAAGTAGTTTTAAAAAAACCCAAAAAAAACAACGTTTATTCACAATTTCAAAAAGTATCAACAGAATGAACATTAGCCGTTTCTGTAATGTTTAAAATGTTTTCTTCGTAATAAAATAATTCATTTGAGGTGAGGTAAGGTGCAGTAGGGCTTTCGACGCTGCTTTCAACTTGAAGAGTATTTTACAACACCAGGGCTGCTAGTATTAGTGCCGGGAGAAAGCCCTCAACACCATTGTGGCTATGCAATTTGGTGCAGTTTAGTTGTTAATGATCCTAATTAAATTGATGAGTCTAGAGAATTGAGAAATGAATATAAGTATTTCGATGCAATAAAACAATTATTGATATACGAACAAAACCTAGGCCCTGTCCACATGGACTGACTTTAATTATCACCTAAGGTTATACTATACACTGATCAGTACACATTCGTTCACTTAACGTTGTTTTTCTTAAATGTAAAATCATTATTTGTACAAGCAAGGTGGTTTTTTATTCACGAAGTTTGCATCAGATTGTAAATAATACCTTCCTAGGACGTAAAGTGACGGATATTTCTATCTGTATGTAATACCTACACCCCTTATAATGATTTTATGCGAGGATGTGGCTGGTTGAAACAGGTTAAACAAGTAGATTTCATCCAGATAACGTTTCACTACTTTGAGATATTTGCATTCAACATTTTGTATTCGTTTGTTTGATTTGCCGCAGGAACAATAATTCGACATGAATTTTTATTTCTCATAAAATATCCTTTCTTAGAGTTTATTTCAGTCAATTTAGTGTAACATCGGCACAGTGTCACATTTTAGGTATGAATGTAGGTGGTGCAACACTAATTTTACTACGTATACAACTGTTTCACTTTATTCACATGAACGGCTAGTTAGTGATGTATAAAACCTGAACTATTCTTGAATCACACAGTGGACCCTTGCAACCTTTCGACTCTTGATGCACATTCCATTCTTCCGGGTCTTCCATCGATGTGCTGTGGTTTTGAACATGATAAAGGACACTGGATATTTCCCAGGGATTACTCATATGAAAACATTTGCGAAAATTGCTATAGACATTATTTGAAACATATAGTATAGTTTTTTACACAGTGGTGAGATTAAACATGTGTGTAGACTCTTACAGACAATGGTTAAAAATAAAAATAAATTCTTATTAATATATTATAATAGTAAAAATATTTGACCACTTATGATTTCCTATTTTCTGTTATTAACGTACCAATATATTGTATAAACTTTAATGATAAGTGGCACATTTGAGAAAACACAATATGCCAAATATTATGTTGCCATGCACGTGTTTGAGAGAGATATATAAAGCTTTGAACAGACGTATGATTTGATGATAATCCAATGACACACGTGCACTGTTTCCAGTCCCATATCTGTGTTTAAAACTAATATGTTATGTTTGATGCTAAATCCTTTAGTAAACACAACTTAGTGGGAAGTCTAATGCATCAGATATCCTACTGTTCCATTTCATCGCTCACTACTAATGTATTCAGAAAATATTTATGTGTGTGAAAGCTGAAACATTCTACACATATTCTTTTTAAAAAAAACATTTTTCTGCTTAATTAATGACAAACTGAGAAAGTATATTCAATGAGTTGCTTAAATGCAAGCTGAATGATTATCATATATCTGTCGCGTTGCTTTTAAACATATAAAATGCTTCAATTATACGAAATTTCGAACATTTCGCATACTGTGAAGAATGTATGGCCTTAAACAGAAATCTATTTTCATTGTTCGACATGGTGTAATGCAAGTACGTGTATATTGTGGCAGAGTAAGCCTGTCAGTATTGCAAGGGTCTCCTTCTTTGTGAAATTCTGGATCTCAGCCATATCTTACAAGAATGACAAAGAGGCAAAGTGTCGAAACGGTAGCCACGTGACCGACCATACAGCAGTTTTCTCAATTGTTGTTCATATACAAATATACGAAATCGTCCTGTATACCTTTATCCGTAGTACATACATGAACACACCTCCTCAACAGACCGCACAAGAACGTACGTTTACTGTACATCGGATATCGACTTGGGCTGCCGTGGCTATTAACATTTGTGAAATTTCAAAGGAGAAGCTTAATTTAAGAGGTAAACCAGTTAATCACTTATCTTCTAACATTTTACCATCTTATCGTTGAAGAACGAGGACAAGCTTGTTGATTAGGTTTTCTTTATGTAAGAAAAGTTTGTTTTTTTAAAAATGTGTTTGATTTGTTTCTTATCTTTCAAAATGACCTTCGAGAGTGTCCTAACACCAACATTTACATATTGGTTTAGAGATTGATCCACAATCATCCGAAATTCTACAGTAGAAAAAAATCGACAGGATGTCCCCATTAACTAATTATGTTTAAAAAACCAACAACTACTACTACTACTACTACTAGTACTACTACTAGTACTACTACTACTACTACTACTACTACTACTAATACTACTGCTGCTGCTGCTGCTACTGCTACTAGATGTAATATTCATATTAAACTAAACTGATGCTTTGCCCTACGAACCATTTTTACCTCTAATCCATTACCTGTCAGTCAAAGAGAAAACTATTTGGTGCACTTATCACAAATATTGCACAATCAAACCAACACAATTTAACATGCATGTTCAATCTTCAAATATCAACAGAACTTTTTATTTTGTCTTATTTTCAAGAATGGCGAATGCTTCTTGCGACAAAACGGTTTAGTGAAATTATCTATTACAGTTTTTGAAATATTGGTGTTCGAAGTTAATCTTATTTAAATAGATTAATTTGGACCCACAACAATTGCTTTTAGTTTTAACGGACTTAAAATATAACCTTTTTGATGATCGGGTATAACCTAATGTACACATGGACATTAATTAAGCGAAATCTGATACGTTTTGAAATAATTTTGTACCTTTTGAATATTTTGATATTTTAATGGTATACAAATAGTGTTTAAATGGAATTTCTGTTGACGAACTAAAGTCTTTCAATTCGAGGTTATGCACATAACGCGAACACAATAGAAACTGCATGAAATCAGCCACGGTTTCCTGAAAAAACACTGTCAATCGGATGTGACAAAAGGTGTAAATTGGCAAGTTTATATTCTTGGTAAGTTAATCGCAATGCAAGAGTATGACACGGCGGCGATAGTCACAAGCGATGAGAACTGTAATTATTGGTATGAACAATGCAGGAATGCCCGCCAGAGCAATTGGTCGTCAGTAACAAGTTGAACATTCATTACTTTATTATAAGCAGACCTGTGAGCAAATCTACTGCCATCAACCATGTGAAGGATCGTCCAAGACCAGGAAGACTACCAGAGTAGAAGATAATGATGCCCTGGCACGGCTTGTTCGACGTCGACCCTTCATCACAAATGGCGTTTTTTAACATCTTCGGCTTTCCCACATGGTTGTTAGCAACGGAACAGTGAGGAACCGCTTGAAGTCGATCGGTATAATCGGCTAATTAAACGTTCAGAACACAAAAATGTCCGTTTGGAATGAGGTTTGGCCTGACGTCAGTGAAATTTGAAAGTGCAGATGGCTGTACCAACAAATTAACAATTATGAATCACATGTTTTAACTGTGTGTTATCCCTTACTCAATATGTTCAGATCTCATGACATATTAAACCCAGCATCACAACGACGGGGAACCCTACATCACAACGATGTGAAACCCAGCATCACAACGATGTGAAACCCAGCATCACAACGATGTGAAGCCCAGCATCACAACAACGGGGGACCTGCATCACAAAGACGACGACCCTGCATCGCAAAGACGACGGACCCTGCATCACAAACACCACGACCCTGCATCACAACGACGACGACCCTGCATCACAAAGACGGGGAACCCTGCATCACAACGACGGGGGACCCTGCATCACAAAGACGACGGACCCTGCATCACAACGACGGGGAACCCTGCATCACAACGATGTGAAACCCAGCATCACAACGATGTGAAACCCAGCATCACAACGATGTGAAGCCCAGCATCACAACAACGGGGGACCTGCATCACAAAGACGACGACCCTGCATCGCAAAGACGACGGACCCTGCATGACAAACACCACGACCCTGCATCACAACGACGACGACCCTGCATCACAAAGACGGGGAACCCTGCATCACAACGACGGGGGACCCTGCATCACAAAGACGACGGACCCTGCATCACAAAGACGACGACCCTGCATCACAAAGACGACGACCCTGCATCACAAAGACGGGGAACCCTGCATCACAACGACGGGGGACCCTGCATCACAAAGACGACGAACCCTGCATCACAACGACGGGGAACCCTGCATCACAACGACGGGAGAGCCTGCATCACAACGACGAGGGACCCTGCATCACAACGACGGGGGGCACTGTATCACAAAGACGACGAACCGTGCATCCAAACGACGGGGTTGCCAGCATCACAAAGACGACGAACCCAGCATCACAACGACGGGGTTGTCAGCATCACAACGACGACGGACCCTGCATCACAACGACGGGGTCGCCAGCATCACAACGACGGGGTTGCCAGCATCACAACGAAGACGGACCCTGCATCACAACGACGGGGTTGCCAGCATCACAACGACGCGGTTGCCAGCATCACAACGGCGACGGACCCTGCATCACAACGACGGGTAATCCTACATCACAACGATGTGAAACCCAGCATCACAACGATGTGAAACCCAGCATCACAACGATGTGAAACCCAGCATCACAACGACGACAAACCCTGCATCACAAGACGGGGTTCCAGGCATCACAACGACGACGAACCCTGCATCACAAGACGGGGTTCCAAGCATCACAAAGACGACGGACCCTGCATCCCAACGACGGGGTTGCCAGCATCAAAACGATGTGAAGCCCAGCATCACAACCACGACGGACCCTGCATCACAACGACAGGGGACCCTGCATCAAAACGACGGGGGAATGATTATCACAACGAGGGGCCCTACATCATAACAACGTGGGAGCCTGCATGACAACGACGGGGGACCAGCATCACAAAGACGACGAACCCTGCATCACAAAGACGACGGACCCTGCATCACAACGACGGGGTTCCAAGCATCATAACGAAGGGGTTCTCAGTATCACAATGACGGGGGACCAGCATCACAACGAAGGGGAACCCTGTATCACATAGACGGGGAACCCTGCATTGCAACGAACGAACGAAATAGAACCCTTGGGTGTGTTAGAGGAAATACCTATGTCACTTATCAAAGGCCATACTGATTAAAAGTAATGACCAATGTTACAAGCAATACGTCTAACGTCAAGAACAAGACCATACGTTAAACTGTATGACATCACTTCAATGTCCATGTTATATGGGATTTACCTAAGAAATAGCAGAGGACTGTCACTGTCCAATCAAATGTTATGGCCAAGTTTCATATTTAAAAACATACTTCCAACACCAAGGTCAAGGTTAGAAGATCACAAGTTTGTTTTGTAACAAGGGATACACATTACAGGTTTCAAATACCCATTACTGACAAATCAAAAGAGCCAATGTGAAACCAATATCTTTTTAATCACTGTTAAAATAATAAATAGAATAAGCTTACAATACAAGAAATTAAACCAAAATATAATGTGCGACATGCCAAAGCTTCGATTCAAATGCAGATATGTTAACTGATGGAGCTCCTCAAACATATTCCGTTCTCGTATATATTGGTCAGGATCAATATCGACAATCACGCCCTGTTAGTTTAGTTAGTATAGTTAAACATATTTTATTCACGAAAGTGAAACGGATTAGGCACAAGTTGTCCATCTTATAAAAGCCCTCTCCTTAATATTTACATTTCACATTTACATTATGTATACAGTCAGAATATAAAAATATAAAAGAATATAAAAGATGCAGCAAATAGAGAGAAAGACAACAGACTAAAGCATTGTAATTAAGAGGCACACTTAAATCTCTTTGTTACTTGAATATACGCATGTACATGTTTTACTATAGTTTCATTTTCACAAGGTGATAGATCTGCAATGCCATTAAGGACTAAACTCCTATCTAAAGGCACTCTACCAAGAGTAACATTTGTTATCTTACATAATAATCTGTGGCGCCCTGTTCACATGTACAGCTGCAAATATTTCAGAGCAAATATCTCATTTATTATGACTTTGCGACGTCCATGTAGTTCTCAAACAAAGGGGAAATCCCACCTGCTAATGACTCTCACGTATTCACTCCTCAAGAAAACCTTTTTAAAAAACCACCAAATACATGTTAACAGAAAGTTCAAAATCATTGCAACAACGTCTTTATCGACCGCAACAACGTAGTCTTTATTGGCAGCCATGTTTATGAGCAGCCACATGTATATCGGCAACATCGTTTTTATTGCCAGCAGCAACATCTTTATCGGTAGCAGCATCGTCTTCAACGGTAGCAACAACGTCTTTATCAGCAACAACAACGTCTTTATCGGTAGCAGCATCGTCTTTAACGGCAGCAACAACGTCTTTATCAGCAACAACAACGTCTTTATCGGTTGAAGCAACGTCTTTAACGGCAATAACAGCGACCGTATCGGTAGCAGCAACATCTTTACCGGTAGCAACAACGTCATTATCGTCAGCAACACTATCTTCAAAAGCAGAAAGGGCAACTTTAAAGGCAGAAACAATATCTTTAAAGGCAGCATTAGTATCCATACCGGCATCATCAACATCTTTGTCTGCAACAAATTTATCAACAGCAACATTTTCCTTATCGGCAGCAACAAAATCATCATTCATAGAAACAACACTCTTAACAGCAAGAGAAGCATCTGTGGCATGACCGGCAGCAGCAGCAACATCATTGTCAACGGCAAAAACTGTATTCGCTACATTGGGATATTCTTCTGCATCTCCGGGTATACTAAGTGTTCCGTTTGCTGATTCATAGATGGTATTGTCGAAGATGAAGTCACTATGGGAATTGTTTTCGATTCTGCGTTGAGGCAAAGGCTTGTATTGTTGACATGGTAACGGGGGAGATAACTCTATATTCAAACCTTGTATAGGTGGGGCTGTTCCTGTCGGATCTCTTTGACTCTGTAACGGGGGAGGAAGTCGAAGATCCACATCTCCCTGAGATGGACGAGTTTGGTTTCCTGGTTCCGTCCTCACTTCATTGGAGTCGTCATCAACTATATGTGCATCAATATCCCAGTATCTGTGCGCCGTGTAAGTACTTTCTCTGTTGACAACTGTTTCCGGGATGGCATTCAGGTAGTTCTGTCCACCACGGCGTCTTAAATGAGAAAGGTTCATTAATCAAGCAGAATTAAACAAAAACATGTTCGCATTAGAAATGGCAGGATAGTTACAATGTATAGGCTTTCAAAAGGTTGAATCAGAAAAATATAACTTACCGGTTCAACTTTCGAAGACGTTTTGCCAGTATAACAACAAGTATAACAACAAGTATAACAGCAAGAAGGCTTGCTGCTAGAATTCCTAAAATCTTCAGCAGTTGCAATTCTGAAAGTAACCAGAAGCATTTCGTCAATATAACATTATTATTGATTCAGATTAGTTGGCTTGGAAAATTAATTGAATTATGTTTGAAATTTCACAAATGAGCAGGAGCGATTCACTGCGAGTAGTTATAAGTCATCTCATCCTGTATTAAAAAGGGGAGGAAAGGGGAGAGGGACATTAATTATGCAGCGTAACTCATTGATATGGAACTGTAGGCAAACGTTTATGGGTAAGAAAGGTAGAATAATCATTAGAGAGTCCAGTGAATCGATGTTCATTGATCTATCGATATTCATTATAAGTGGAAGACTAAGGGATATTAAGACCACCATCCCGTTTTCTACAGTGGAGAGATACCAGTCAGACCAGTCAGACCAGTCACACCAGTCGGAAATTATGCGCTCTGGAAGACGGAACCGGGACGACATGGTTAAAATAGAAAATACAACTCATTTCGAATTTTATAGATGAAAGACGTGTTTCTGATCGTCATGAAGTTGTCGTTATTTGTTATTTGCGATATTGAGAATATATGAGGAATAAAAGTGCAAAATAGAGCATGTACCGGGATACGAACCCATTATGTTCGGAGGTTTCTTCGCCGAACCGTCCTTGTGGAGAGTAATGTCATCATAAGGTGTTTTACATCATCAGCTAATGTCTCATAAATTATAAATTAACCGGGGATGTAGCTCAGTTGGTAGAATGTCCGGTTCGATTCCCGGTCGCGTCATAAACGATTGGAGTTGTGGCTGCCTGGCTTGACACTCAGCATATGAGGACAGAACAACGCTTGAACTGGCGCTGCACTGTGACTGCCGGGTGCTATTTGCACACAATGAATTTCCTATGTACAGTGTATTACCGACAATAACGAGTTATTATTATTATTAGGTCTTCAAGACGTATGTATAGTTAAGCTTTAAACATCGCAAATGTCGTAAAGGGGTCCATAAATACGAATTTATGAGTAGTTTCTGGAATATTCAGTAGAACATAACGCATTAATTATGTTTGTAATCTAAATGATGATTACAAATTCTTCTGGAAATTAAAAGACATCCTATTATATGTTACACCTTAACATGAACATATCAACCGTTTTGTCGTAATAATGAGGAATATAATGTATGGGTCTAATAATAAGCAATTTTCACATTTTCTCAGGGGTAGATTTTTTGTTTAAAAAATACTGAAGATAGAGATATGCCTTATCATTTTAAAGAAGAAAAGCTTATTAATAAATGGGGATTTAAGTCAAACATGGGGTTTAAGGTCAAGCAGGAGTCTTGAAGACCTAAGAATTGCCCTGTGGCTAGTTGTATGAGAATGTATGAGATACTTCACCTGCATCCAGGTGACACTCCCCCGTGTTCTGGTCACAGTTCCCAAGACAGTTGACGGGACACGTTTCATTGCAGAATCTTCCTGTATAGCCACCAATACACTCGACACATTCTCCTGTGGTTTGTTCACACTCATCTCTGCAGTACCGGGAACATGGCCCATCACAGAACAAACCAGTGAATCCAGATTTGCACTTCATACACTGTCCAGTGTTTTGTTCACATCCATCCTCGCAGTTCTCTTCGCAGGGATCAGTACAAAACGGACCCATGTATCCAGTAACACAAGTTTTGCAAATCCCCGTGATTTGATGGCAGCTTCCATAACAATTTTGAGGACACTTGTCGTTGCACGTTTCCCCTTGGAATCCATCTTCACATTCAACGCAATCCCCAGTGTTCTGTTGACAATTACCTTTGCAGTTAGAGGGGCATTCACCAAAGCACTTCTGTCCGTGATACTCAGATTTACATTGATGACAAATTCCGTTGTACCTGTCACACCCTTGCAAGCAGTTTACTGGGCACAAATCACTACAGTTGCTTCCTCCATATCCGTCTGCACAGCGTACACATTCCCCTGTGTCTCTATAACATCCGTCCTTGCAGTTATCTGGACATGGCTTGTCGCATTCATCTCCGTATTGTCCCCCATCAGGGCATGGTACTATACAGGTGTTGTTGGTCTGGGTTGTGTTGGCATGTCCTCCTGGACACGTATCAAAACAGAATGCTCCAGTGAAGCCCGGTTTACACTTATCACACTCCATGGTGTACATGTCACACGTTGATCTACAGTTGGTTGGACACGAACTATTGCAAGAAGTTCCAACATATGTAGGTGTGCATCGAAAACAGGACCCGGTAGTAATGTTGCAAGGGCCATCGCAGAACTCGGGGCAAACCTTTTCACAAAATTTACCAAAGTGATGTTGATTTACACAATGACCTTTGCAATCTTGAGTTACACGATCACAGGCCGTGCATGACCCCGGGCAATTCATGTCACAGTTCACTCCAGTTAATCCAGCTTCACAAGGTTCATCGGGCGTCCTGGCAGTTAAACTTGTTGGCAACAGTATGAACAGAAATAAAACTATAGTTGCCATTGCTACCTGAAATAAAATAGTTATAAGAGGTTATTCGAGAAATGACATCAACAGTTATTTCATTCTTGGTTCAACTCTAAATGGTATAAACACGTTGTACTCCTCCGACATTTGCCAAGAACTGGTCTTATGGGGTTAATTTTTCTTCGAAACAAAATGGAATTAAGCCCTCGCGTTCGGACAAGGACTAGTTGATAGAGCTATTGGCTTCAAGTTTTGCATGATTTATGCAAGGTTGAAAAATTACATAATATACCCATGTGGTCTCTATTATGTCACCAAATTTGACAATCGCAATCCACATTCTTCAAGATAAATATTAACAACAGCACTTTAGACATTCCGTTTATAAGAAGGATACAAACATACAGTTTAAGGGCGTGATCTCATTTGCCTCAAAAAGGGGCGTCTACAATTTAGAAACCAACTCTCAAAAAAGCAACCCCCCTAATAATAATAATAATAATAATAATAATAATAATAATAATGGGCATTTATAAAGCGCAATATCCATACACAAGGTGCATGCTCAAAGCGCATTGAAAATAATAAAATTTAAGGTGATGAGATGAAATACTATGGAATAAAGCCTAAAAGTAATACTGGTAGCATTGATTAAGGATATTTATCATACACACATAACATCTTGATACCCTCAATGGTATTGTCCTCGAAACTATACTGAACAAAAAGTTAGGAATCAAAAAATTAATGGGTAGTAAAATTGACATTAGAAAATATAAATACATGTATATTGAACAACCGCATATTACCATGCTGTCGATTGAATGTGAAGTGTGCTGTACAATGCATGTTTGCAGCTTGCGTCACAAGCCTCGAAAGCAGCATGACGTATGTTTTTCGTTGAAACTGCCGTATTGTGGATTGGGACCCATTGTCACAAAAGCTTTGTGATGACAGTTACCAAACACAAATCTGATTGTGAACACTTGAAAACAGAATATGCCTAAACGACCCCATTTAACCATTCGAATCGTGTAGTGGATATGGTTGATATCGGTCATTCATAATTCATAGGGAAGGGTTGGCGCAAACTGTACGACCACATCTCCTACCAAGGCACAGACGATCCAGAATTCAATGGGATCAAAATCACGTTCCATGGGGAATAAAACGGCACTGGCGTAATGTCTTATTAACGGACAAATCACGATTTTGTCTTGACTTTCATGATGACAGGAGACTATTTTGCATCAAAAAGGAAAGTGTTATGCATACTGTACAGTACTGGAACATGACGGGTTTGCTTGAGGTTCCCTGGTAGTATTGGATGGCATTTGCAATGGTGGTCGTACAGACTTAGTCAGCATGACAGGTCAGCATAACAGGGACACTATCCTCCATCAATTTGTCAGGTGTCATGGGTCCAAATTTTGTTCTGGTGGACCACAATGCTCGTCCCCACTGCGCATGCATCGTAAATGACTACCTGCAACATGAAACAATCGGAAGGATGTCCTAACCAGTACAAGTGTCACCGGACCTTAATCTCAATATCTGACAGCAACTCCAGGTTCGGATCTCACACCTTCAAAGACCTCTACAGATTAGAAATGAACTTGAAAATGCGCCTTTGCAGGAATGGATCAATATTCCAAAAAGGAGTTTCGGACATTGATTAATGGCAGCAACCCTTTTGACAGCAAAAATGGTGTCAATAGAGGTGTATAGAGCGAGGATCGGCTCATTCACCCACCCTAGAGGCACAAGACAGGTGACGTTACAAACAGAGAGTGAGTACTCGCCATTTGTTTCTGGGACTGATGTACAGTACAGACTTCTTATTTGTGCATTTATGTTCGCTATTCATCTCTCTGTGTCATTCGCCTTGATCAACCATGTCGAAAATATGAAATTTGATCAATATTTGCCAAAGGAAAATGTTTTCTTCTGTGCATCATGTGACGTCACAACGTTTGAAATTGATCCAGTTTTGTCTATGTACCAGCCCCGCGTTGCACGTGATATGTGTTTTCTCGGAGGTAACATGCAACCAGCGAGTGTTGTTAGACAAATCTTGTTGTGCTCGAACGATGTAGAGCTAAACCCAGGACCCCTTACTCTCCAGGAAGTTCATGATTCTATTATGGCTAAATTAGAAGTTAACAAGTCCGAATTGATTGAACAGATCTCATCATTGAAAGAAGGTTAAGTCGATATCTTCTAGGTGTGACAAACTTGACAAAACAGTTAACCTTATCAAATCTGACATAGAAAATCTGCAACAAACAAGCGATACGATATATACAGATTTCGATGCCATTTCAGATAAAGTTGATATCATTGACGACCGGATGACAAAAATAGATGATGAGTTGGACAAACTTGAGGCGTTCAGTCGACGTGATAACGTCATTATACATGGCATCCCGGAAGTTGACGGTGAGAAGTCGATGGCATGTAAAGAGACAGTGTTGTCTACATTTGACAAGTACCTGACCTTTAAGACCTGGCAACCGGCTGATGTCATTCGTGCACACCGCCTCGGCGCTAAACGTCAACAAGCAACTAGACCACGCCCCGTTATTGTTAAACTCGCAGTGTCAGATGATAAGGTCCGAGCTCTGAAATCGAGGCCAGTTCTCAAAGAGAATGGACTCGGAATGTCAAGTGACTTAACGACACGACAGAGAAGTCAGCTTCAAGCCCTTAAAGAAACCGGCAAGTTTGGATATTTTAAAGATGGTAAACTCGTAACGGTAGATCGTCAAGATGTCGGTGGGTCTACACGTTACCAAGTGGAAACACGTCAAAGCAAGCGTCTACCTGCGAACGACTCTTCTGGTAACAAAAGCAAGAACCCGTATCGTTCAGCGCGCCCATAGGACAGTGGCCAAGGTCCGACAAGTGTTGAACAACTTTCAAAATACACCGCAAATTCTAACTCTGAGAGTGAGCTTGTGACTGGCGATACAACTCTATCGCTCTTGTGTTGGAAAGTGAACGGGTTGAGGGACAAAATATACGATTGTGATTTTATAGCATATCTTCGGAAATTTAACGTAGTTTGTCTAGTGGAGACATTTGTTATTGACCTGGCAGATATAAATTGGCTGGACGGTTATGATGTTTTCTATAGCCCAGCAGTAAAATTGTCTGGTTTTGGTAGACTTTCTGGTGGTGTATGTGTTTGTATAGACAATTCTATAAGCAAAATGTGCACGGTATTATCGCCATCGGTTGACAATTTGCTTTTCCTGAAACTGCCTAAACGGTTGTTTTCAGTTGCAAAAGACATTAATTTGATATGTTCGTATGTCCCACCCTTAGGTTCACCATACTACCATAACAACAATCACAAATGTCATATTGAACAAATTGAACAGTTTATTATAGAAAACCTTCCAGACATCAGTGATTCGTTAACAATTCTTTGTGGGGATATGAATGCACGCACAGGCGAGCGAAATAACCAACACGTAACTTTTGATGATGATATTGGAAATGAACATTTTAGATGTAGTGAAGAAGGAGATTTCACACTTGATGACCGTAAATCTAATGATAAGGTTGTAAATAGTTTTGGTCGTGCTTTATTAGATATGTGTTATGCACTTCAGTTATTCATTGTCAACGGTAGAGCGTATGGAGATACGCTTGGTGAATATACTTTTTGTAGTCATCAGGGTTCGAGCGTGAATGATTACTTCATTTGCTCACCAGAGTTCTTCCAGTTTATTGAGATGTTCAACATTGGAGACCGCATTGACTCAGATCATTTTCCATTAGAGTTGAATTGTAAATTTCCAAATGTGTACATTCAAACCGAATTAGCTAATGATTGTTATGAAAAAGAAAGAATTGTTTGGAATGATTTCATGAGTACATATTTTGTAAATAATTTATCTGACAAAATGTTATCTTGTAGTCAGCAGTTACTCACAATGCTTGATATCGATATGGATGGTGCTATCGATCAGTTTGTACATATGATCTTAAACTCGTCAGAATGTATGAAGAAAAAAGTTGATGTTAATGTTAAAAAAACACCCCAGCTAAATGCAGAATGCAAATCAGCAAGGCGTAAAGCACGCAAGGCTTTGCGAACGTTTCGATGTAAACGCACAGAATCGAATAGAACCCAGTATTGCCAAATGAGAAATAAGTATAAGAACTGTTGCCGAAACTTTAAAACTAATCTTCGTAAACAAAAGCAAAATCGACTCAACAATTCGATCAAATGTCCCTCTAAATTCTGGAAAGAGATACGTTATTTACAAAACCGACCTCATCGTCAAAACTCTATTCACAAAACTGAATGGTTAGTGCATTTTAAAAAGGTCTTTTCGAACGAATCTGTATTTGACACAAGTCAAGATGACGAGGTGTTAAACGATTTGCGTAGTTCATCATCAGAAGTTTACACAGACGTAGATAAAATGATTTTAGAAACACCAATATCAGAAAATGAGATATCAAATGCTATATCACATTTAAAAAATGGGAAATCCGCTGGTCCTGATCATATAATCATAGAAATGATTAAATGTTCTGAATTCGTGATCATGCCTTTCATGATAAAATGCTTCAACATATTATTTGATAATGGCATGTTTCCAGAAAGTTGGTCTTCGTCAATAATTGTTCCTCTACACAAGAAAGGAAAGCTCGATGATCCCGACAACTATAGAGGCATTTCCTTAATGAGTATCTTGGGTAAAATATTTACAACCATATTGAATAATAGAATAACAAAATGGGCAAATATGCGGGAGTTAATACCAGAAGCTCAGGCCGGTTTTCGAAAAACATATTCGACTTCAGATCATATCTTTTCATTACATGCAATTATCCAGAAATGTCTTTCACGTCGAAAACACAAATTGTACGTTGCATTTGTCGATTTTAAAAAAGCATTCGATTCTGTAGATCGTTCTAAACTATGGTATTGTTTATTAAGGGCCGGATTTCGAGGGAAAATGTTTTCTGTTTTAAAGTCCATGTATGCTAACATAAAATCTTGTGTGCGTTCTGGTGGTGATTGTACGGACTATTTTGATTGCCCGATTGGATTAAGACAAGGGTGTATTTTAAGCCCAGTGTTGTTTTCATTTTTCATCAATGAATTGTATTATGAGATTGTTAATAATGGAAAGCATGGTATTCAAATGTTCCCAGATATATTTGAAATATTAATGCTACTTTTTGCTGATGATGTGATTTTAGTGTCAGACACTGTTGTAGGATTACAAAATCAACTTAATATATTGGAACGTTACACAAAAGAATGGAAGTTATCGGTTAACTATGACAAAACAAACATTGTAATTTTCAGAAGGGGTGGGCCGTTAGCTTCAAATGAAAAATGGGTACTTAATGGTTTACAACTTAAGATTAATAGTCAATATGAATATCTTGGTATTGTGTTTACCCACACTATGAACTTTTCAAAAAGCGTTGAAGATTTAGTATCAAGAGCGAAGAAAGCTTTATTCAACGTCATGTCTGTTTCATTTAAAATCGGAATGTCTTCCCCTAACGTATTTTTTAAACTATACGACTCCCAAATACAACCGATAATGTTATATGGATCTGATATTTGGGGATTCCAAAAATTTGACTGTCTAGAAAAACTTCACCTATTGGCATGTAAAAGATATTTATCCGTTGGATTATCAACACCAAACTGCATGGTTTACGGCGAATGTGGAAGACACCCGTTATATATAAATTCTCAGGTAAAATGCCTAAAATTTTGGATAAAAATTATTGGTATGCATGAACATAGAATTCCAAAGCTAGCTTATAACATGATTTTGCATTTAGATGATATTGGTAAAACCACTTGGGCATCCCATGTAAGAAACCTTTTGTTCTCTCATGGTTATGGCTTTGTTTGGATGAACCAAACAATTGGAAATATTAATCTATTTTTATATAACTTTAAAAACCAAGCTATTAACATGTTTTATCAAGACTGGCATTCCATCCTCTATGATAGCTCAAGGTATGATAGTTACAGGACATTTAAAAGTTTACTTCAACCAGAAAAATATTTATCTATTTTATATTCTAATGATTTAAGAAACAGTTTCATCAAATTTAGACTTTGTTTATTAGATTTAATGATAAATAAAGGCAGAAAATTGTACATGGAAAGGAGCAGAAGAATGTGTCCATTATGTAAATCAGTAGTTGAAAACGAAACTCATTTCATGCTTGTTTGTCCATTTTACTCCGATGGAAACTCGTCCTGAAGCAAAAATAACTATTTTAGAATTGCTTGTCATGTTGTTCAAGTGGTGTTCTCTATCGTTTGTATTTCTATAACATCTGTATTATATCTATCATTTGTATATGTAGATTTTGTATGTGGGCCGGAGGCCTTAAATACAATAAACACTTTTGACTTTGACTTTGGCATGCAACGTCGATGCCAGACTGTTTTGAATGAAAACGGAGGTATATATACAATATTGAAGATATTATTTGATGGGGCATGGTTCCCGAGTTGCGATCTCAAGGCAACATCGCCAGATCATGGTGTTAAGAGCTTCAGAAATGACATGAAATTATAAATCTTGATTTGTCTTAAAGGCACTGTAGCACACCGTTTTACTGATGTAAAATGCTCTCACAAAAAGGTAAATAACTGTTACCAATGGCTAAATAATACTCCTGAATCAATAAAAAGAGTTATAAAACGAATGTACATGGTTCGTTTACCCATGTGTTCCCTATCGAGCGGCCGTTTTAATATGTTAAAACCAGCAAACAGGCCTACCTGTTTTGGATCAGATCTCACTTCTACACAAAGCCGCTGGCGAAAATCCGTGAATTGCACCAGTCTGTTGAGCTAAACATATTATACCTCTAGGGATGAGCAACGGGAAATAATTTTGATATTTCGATTTCCTTTTTCTTTAATAAATAAGCTGATAATGCCTATTTTCAAAACTAATTGGTGTAGGATTACAACATATAAACTGATGCAATCGAAGGTGGAGCTGTATTTGGATGCACTTGTCAACCCGTTACATCTAATAGAGTAAAGTGATTAAGTTGAGTTTGTCAATTGCATAGTCACTGTCGTTCACTATCGTCACTTAATTCAGTATACATGTACACTCAACCGCAAAAGTAACGGCACCAACCAAATACAAATTAGTTCAATCTACGAGTGATAAACACGACTGAAACAGAGATACATCATGTCTTCTGAAGCCAAATAAACACCATATTTTAAATTTCAAATCATCATATGTTCATATTTTTTTTATAAACACATGTTGAAAGATCGTCGGTTTCGAATCTCCATATATAGATGAGATATACAAGTCAAAAAGGAGTTTTTGCTTTTAAAGACACGTCAACACATTTATGTCCAAGTAGATTATTCATGTCGACAACATTTTATTTTAAAAAAAAAACGTTTATGATTTTTTTAATTTAAAAAAAATGCATTCTGGCCAAAAGCCATTTTGAAAAAGCGATTTCAACACCCAAAGTGTACTTGAACAGATATAAAATAAAAACATTATGCTCTGATCAATGAAATCATGTTCCTATAAACACATTCAAAAACATCTTTCTCCGGTAGCAGTTTTTCATTGATACCGTTGTAAATGTAGTGACCTTTCTTTTACGATTGGGTGTAAAGTGCAATAATCAATAACCAGTAACCTTGGCAGAGAATACTTTTTATACATAACGCCTGGTTAGGGGGGAATAATTCTGGGTATTTAAGGTAAAATTTTATGAACTATGGAAATTATGTTAGTACAAGATGGTATCGACATTATGTACTTCCTTTGACTTTAAATCAATGTCGCATCGTTGCTGTAGGACGTCATAAAACAAGCCAGAAAGCCATATTTCACTCCCCTATCTCTATCCACAATTTAACTAATCTTAACTAATGATTGAGATATTAATTATGCAAAAAGAGCTCATCTGAAAATATAAATTTTGTTTAGCGCAAATAGCATTTTGGTTAGCTTTTTGAAGAAAAATTGGATGGATTATGTATAGACATTGGTGCTCAATTAATAAAGTTAAAAAGGTTACAATGTGGCTAGTTACATCCAGGGAATGTTAAACAGTAATAGACATGATGTTTCAGTGGTCAGTTTATTTGTTGCATTGTATGAGCTGGGCTATTGTCCTTTAAGTATTATATTCTAACATTATAAGAACATATTATATTCAGAACAGTTTGAAAATAACCAGATTGTTAACCTTTTGATGCGTAATAGATGTATGCTCATGCTTTAATTATCACGGTCATTAATTCTTAATTAAATGTATTTAATAAAACATATTAAACGATTTGTTGCAGACTATAGTAACAAAACATGTTAAAAACTTTTAATTTAATTGCTAGCGATAGCATGTACAGCGCTATTAAATAACTGTGCATAAATCATGTTGTTTTGATCTAAACCGATGTAATGATTTATTCATTTCGATGTTCACAGTTCAAATGATATAAAGATCTGGACCCATATTATCGAAGCTCTCTAAGTGCTAGGATAGTCGTAAGTCAATGTTATGTATGGCACTTGCGACTATCTTAGCACTAAGAGAGCTTAGAAAATATGGGTCCTGGTATCTGTATCGTTTGCATGGTAGGATAATTTAATTATTAGCGCCTGCATAGTTAATAGACTACAGAAACACTTATGACACCCTGACAATTCTTGACAATCCTTGAAAAGACAAGATAAAAATTAGGTGGATGTAAAAGTGGTATTGTGTAGCACTGCAGCTTACAATCAAACATGAAGGAGACAGTCTCACTTTTCAGGTTTTATTCCAACTAGTGCATAGTTAAATAAGCTCTCCCCCTCCTCTCCTCTCCGGGCCGGTTACTACTGGCTTGGTAGCCTTCTCGGACTGGTGTCTTGCTCTCTTTGTCAGTTCTTCCCCTCTCTCTCTTCCCACCTGGCCACCCCGTCTTTTAAGACATACTCAGCCCTGACCGGGTCACAGGTACAGACCAGGTAGGAAGTAATAGTATGCATTGTCTGAGTTCATTATCTGCATTATCAGGCAACACGTGGTGTTGTTGATAGCGATGATTACAACTGACCGCTCTGTGGTTGACCAGGGCCCATTGTTCCCGGTTGCAAAACATCCTGTTGTGATGTACCACAGAGTCGGTGGCTCGTGCCTCATCTATGCAGCTAATTTTATAACAAAGCATCTTAACTCGCTTTGTTACAATTGTTAGTTTACAGTAATTATAAATGCTATTTTATGAAGAAGTAAAATTACCAGGCCAATTTTATCCCTTGAAGTATTTCCAATGTGAAGTTGAATATGTCAGTAAACACTGTTTATTTCAGGCTAAAAGAAGTGAAGTAGTGTATATTTTAATTTTTTAGGATTAGCGAGATGTATCTTTCATCTGTTGCGGTAATAACTGTGTGTTTCACCATTCACATGGCAGGTATGTTAACACTTTTTATAATCCCTTTCATCATTCATTACGCATATATTTATGGTTGATATATAATTACATAACTTATAAAAATAGCCAATAATCTTATTTTAATAAAATAATACAAAGGAACTCTGAATATTGAAATTAAACAAAATTATTGTTTACCGCCTTGATTCACACAATCTGCACCCCACTTTTTGAGATATTTATGTTATTTTATGAATGTGATTTTATTTTATGAACATTTAACACTGACAAAGTACTTAAATAACATCATTTCAATATATATTTTTATAACTCTAACTCTTCAGCTACCCAAAATGACACCTGTGAAAAAACTTCCTTCTCGGGACGTTGTGAGAAATGTAAAACTGGATGGTTTGGTGACGAGTGCGGTAACCCGTGTATTGGACTTTGCGACTTTGGGGGATGTGGTAGAGAAACAGGAATATGTGTACAATGCATGAGGGGGATTTATGGGCTGCGATGTGACCAAAAATGTCCTAAAAACTGTAGACATTTAAAATGTCATCGTACTACCGGACACTGCTATTTGTGCAAGAAAACATGGTGGGGAAATCGGTGCGACAAAACATGTCCAGTAAACTGTCAACAACGCCAGTGTGCATGTCGCACTGGCACCTGTACACGGTGTGAAGAAGGGTGGTGGGGGGAGAAGTGTACAGAATCATGCTCAGACAACTGTGAGAAGAATGCGTGCAGATCGAGTGATGGTTCCTGTACACAAGGATGTGTTAACGGAGCAACTGGATCCAGATGTAATGACGCATGTCCTAGAGGTTGTGTAGATGGTGTCTGCAGTCAGTTGGAAAAAATCTGTAACACCAGGTGTAAAGATGGCCTCTATGGCTCACACTGCAACATCACCTGTAAGAATAATTGTATTAGCTGTGACCACAGCAATGGAGACTGTATCACATGTTCGGATGGATTTGATGGAGTCTCCTGCAGCTCCAGATGTCCAGAGAGCTGTGAAGGAGGGAGATGTGATATGGACGGCAGCTGTGTCATCACAGAAGGTTAGGACCATTGATACCATGGGCATATGTGATACTCCTTAGTCAACGTCGTCTATTTTGTCAAAATGTATAATTTTTGTCACAGTATTGAGTAATGTCATGTTCATTCACTGTTGAAGCAATTTGAAAAATATATTAATTTGTATTTGATTCATCAATGCAAGTCAAAATATGTTATTAAATTAAAAAATTGTTAAAACTAAATCAAGCCTAATTCCAAAATATAAAAAAAACAAGTCAGACTAAGGTAATCCCACTTTCTAAAACCTTCAAGCCTAACTGGAATGTTACATGAATTTTACTGCAGTTTACATCTGTCATCATTGAGTACGTGATACCTTCCTTTTGCAGCTGTCATTGTTAACACTACATTTTTCGTTGTGGTGTGTGTCTCATTTGTTGCGTCAACGATCTTCTTCATGGTGGTCATCACACTGGTTTACTTACATGGACGAAGGCAAGTTTCTATATATACTGATGGAAATGGATAAAGGAACGCATGTATTGATGGTGAAATTTGTTTTATTGTCATGGGTTTTCGATCAAGTATACATTGTATTTCATTAAGTATGTACACCACAGGTGAAATTTCAGTATCTGGTGTGTCCTCCCTGTTTCCTGATCACTTCTTCACACCATCGTGGAACACTTTGGATCAACTTCCGGATGACAGCCCGAGGAACTGCGCGCCACTCTTCTTGGAGAGCCTTGAACATGGCATCAGGTGTCTGGGGTAGAACATCACGATCCCTCAACCGACGTCCAAAAACGTCCCAGAGGTGTTCAATGGTATTAATGTCTGGGCTCTTGGACGGCCATGACAACACTCTGATGTTGTTTTGCGTGAGAAAATCCCTGCTGACGTGAGCAGTGTGGGGTCGAGCATTTTCATGATGAATCTCAAAGTTTACACCCACTCTACGGCGGAAAGGAAGAGCAACAGGTTGCAACACTTCGTCTCGGTTACAGAAACCACTCACCCTTCCATCAAGTCGAACAAGGTTGGTCCTATGGTCGTAGGTTATGCCGCCCCATACCATCACAGATCCGCCCCCGTAGGAATCGTGTTGTTTGATGGTGCACTGATGGTGACGTTCAAGAAGGCATCGCCAAACGCGGATCCGACCATCTGCGAAGTCCAAATTGAATCATGACTCATCACTGAACATGCTATTGCGCCATGTATTGTTGGTGAAATTTGTTTTATTGTCATGGGTTTTCGATCAAGTATACATTGTATTTCATTAAGTATGTACACCACAGGTGAAATTTCAGTATCTGGTGTGTCCTCCCTGTTTCCTGATCACTTCTTCACACCATCGTGGAACACTTTGGATCAACTTCCGGATGACAGCCCGAGGAACTGCGCGCCACTCTTCTTGGAGAACCTTGAACATGGCTTCAGGTGTCTGGGGTAGAACATCACGATCCCTCACCCGACGTCCAAAAACGTCCCAGAGGTGTTCAATGGGATTAATGTCTGGGCTCTTGGATGGCCATGACAACACTCTGATGTTGTTTTGCGTGAGAAAATCCCTACTGACGTGAGCAGTGTGGGGTCGAGCATTTTCATGATGAAACTCAAAGTTTACACCCACTCTACGGCGGAAAGGAAGAGCAACAGGTTGCAACAATTCCTCTCGGTTACAGACACCAGTCACCCTTCCATCAAGTCGAACAAGGTTGGTCCTATGGTCGTAGGTTATGCCGCCCCATACCATCACAGATCCGCCCCCGTAGGAATCGTGTTGTTTGATGGTGCACTGATGGTGACGTTCAAGAAGGCGTCGCCAAACGCGGATCCGACCATCTGCGAAGTCCAAATTGAATCATGACTCATCACTGAACATGCTATTGCGCCATGTATTGTTGGTGAAATTTGTTTTATTGTCATGGGTTTTCGACCAAGTATACATTGTATTTCATTAAGTATGTACACCACAGGTGAAATTTCAGTATCTGGTGTGTCCTACCTGTTTCCTGATCACTTCTTCACACCATCGTGGAACACTTTGGATCAACTTCCGGATGACAGCCCGAGGAACTGCGCCCCATTCTTCTTGGAGAGCCTTGAACATGGCATCAGGTGTCTGGGGTAGAACATCACGATCCCTCACCCGACGTCCAAAAACGTCCCAGAGGTGTTCAATGGTATTAATGTCTGGGCTCTTGGACGGCCATGACAACACTCTGATGTTGTTTTGCGTGAGAAAATCCCTGCTGACGTGAGCAGTGTGGGGTCGAGCATTTTCATGATGAATCTCAAAGTTTACACCCACTCTACGGCGGAAAGGAAGAGCAACAGGTTGCAACAATTCGTCTCGGTTACGGACACCAGTCACCCTTCCATCAAGTCGAACAAGGTTGGTCCTATGGTCGTAGGTTATGCTGCCCCATACCATCACAGATCTGCTCCCGTAGGAATCGTGTTGTTTGATGGTGCACTGATGGTGATGTTCAAGAAGGCGTCGCCAAATGCGGATCTGACCATCTGCGAAGTCCAAATTCAATCGTGACTCATCACTGAACATGCTATTGCGCCATGTATTGTTGGTGAAATTTGTTTTATTGTCATGGGTTTTCGATCAAGTATACATTGTATTTCATTAAGTATGTACACCACAGGTGAAATTTCAGTATCTGGTGTGTCCTCCCTGTTTCCTGATAACTTCTTCACACCATCGTGGAACACTTTGGATCAACTTCCGGATGACAGCCCGAGGAACTGCGCGCCATTCTTCTTGGAGAGCCTTGAACATGGCATCAGGTGTCTGGGTTTGAACATCACGATCCCTCACCCGACGTCCAAAAACGTCCCAGAGGTGTTCAATGGGATTAATGTCTGGGCTCTTGGACGGCCATGACAACACTCTGATGTTGTTTTGCTTGAGAAAATCCCTGCTGACGTGAGCAGTGTGGGGTCGAGCATTTTCATGATGAAACTCAAAGTTTACACCCACTCTACGGCGGAAAGGAAGAGCAACAGGTTGCAACAATTCGTCTCGGTTACGGACACCAGTCACCCTTCCATCAAGTCGAACAAGGTTGGCCATATGGTCGTAGGTTATGCCGCCCCATACCATCACAGATCCGCTCCCGTAGGAATCGTGTTGTTTGATGGTGCACTGATGGTGACGTTCAAGAAGGCTTCGCCAAACGCGGATCTGACCATCTGCGAAGTCCAAATTGAATCGTGACTCATCACTGAACATGCTATTGCGCCATGTATTGTTGGTGAAATTTGTTTTATTGTCATGGGTTTTCGATCAAGTATACATTGTATTTCATTAAGTATGTACACCACAGGTGAAATTATAGTATCTGGTGTGTCCTCCCTGTTTCCTGATCACTTCTTCACACCATCGTGGAACACTTTGGATCAACTTCCGGATGACAGCCCGAGGAACTGCGCGCCACTCTTCTTGGAGAGCCTTGAACATGGCATCAGGTGTCTCGGGTAGAACATCACGATCCCTCACCCGACATCCAAAAACGTCTCAGAGGTGTTCAATGGGATTAATGTCTGGGCTCTTGGATGGCCATGACAACACTCTGATGTGGTTTTGCGTGAGAAAATCCCTGCTGACGTGAGCAGTGTGGGGTCGAGCATTTTCATGTTGAAACTCAAAGTTTACACCCACTCTACGGCGGAAAGGAAGAGCAACAGGTTGCAACAATTCGTCTCGGTAACGGACACCAGTCACCTTTCCATCAAGTTGAACAAGGTTGGCCCTATGGTCGTAGGTTATGCCGCCACATACCATCACAGATCCGCCCCCGTAGGAATCGTGTTGTTTGATGGTGCACTGATGGTGACGTTCAAGAAGGCGTCGTCAAACGCGGATCCGACCATCTGCGAAGTCCAAATTGAATCATGACTCATCACTGAACATGCTATTGCGCCATGTATTGTTGGTGAAATTTGTTTTATTGTCATGGGTTTTCGATCAAGTATACATTGTATTTCATTAAGTATGTACACCACAGGTGAAATTTCAGTATCTGGTGTGTCCTCCATGTTTCCTGATCACTTCTTCACACCATCGTGGAACACTTTGGATCAACTTCCGGATGACAGCCCGAGGAAATGCGCGCCACACTTCTTGGAGAGCCTTGAACATGGCATCAGGTGTCTGGGGTAGAACATCACGATCCCTCACCCGACGTCAAAAAACGTCCCAGAGGTGTTCAATGGGTTTAATGTCTGGGCTCTTGGACGGCCATGACAACACTCTGATGTTGTTTTGCGTGAGAAAATCCCTGCTGACGTGAGCAGTGTGGGGTCGAACATTTTCATGTTGAAACTCAAAGTTTACACCCACTCTACGGCGGAAAGGAAGAGCAACAGGTTGCAACAATTCCTCTCGGTTACAGACACCAGTCATCCTTCCATCAAGTCGAACAAGGTTGGTCCTATGGTCGTAGGTTATGCCGCCCCATACCATCCCAGATCCGCTCCCGTAGGAATTGTGTTGTTTGATGGTGCACTGATGGTGACGTTCAAGAAGGCGTCGCCAAACGCGGATCCGACCATCTGCGAAGTCCAAATTGAATCATGACTCATCACTGAACATGCTATTGCGCCATGTATTGTTGGTGAAATTTGTTTTATTGTCATGGGTTTTCGATCAAGTATACATTGTATTTCATTAAGTATGTACACCACAGGTGAAATTATAGTATCTGGTGTGTCCTCCCTGTTTCCTGATCACTTCTTCACACCATCGTGGAACACTTTGGATCAACTTCCGGATGACAGCCCGAGGAACTGCGCGCCACTCTTCTTGAAGAGCCTTGAACATGGCATCAGGTGTCTGGGGTAGAACATCACGATCCCTCACCCGACGTCCAAAAACGTCCCAGAGGTGTTCAATGGGATTAATGTCTGGGCTCTTGGATGGACATTACAACACTCTGATGTTGTTTTGCGTGAGAAAATCCCTGCTGACGTGAGCAGTGTGGGGTCGAGCATTTTCATGTTGAAACTCAAAGTTAACTCCCACTCTACGGCGGAAAGGAAGAGCAACAGGTTGCAACAATTCGTCTCGGTTACGGACACCAGTCACCCTTCCATCAAGTCGAACAAGGTTGGTCCTATGGTCGTAGGTTATGCTGCCCCATACCATCACAGATCCACCCCCGTAGGAATCGTGTTGTTTGATGGTGCACTGATGGTGACGTTCAAGAAGGCGTCGCCAAACGCGGATCCGACCATCTGCGAAGTCCAAATTGAATCGTGACTCATCACTGAACATGCTATTGCGCCATGTATTGTTGGTGAAATTTGTTTATTGTCATGGATTTTCGATCAAGTATACATTGTATTTCATTAAGTATGTACACCACAGGTGAAATTTCAGTATCTGGTGTGTCCTCCCTATTTCCTGACCACTTCTTCACACCATCGTGGAACACTTTGGATCAACTTCCGGATGACAGCCCGAGGAACTGCGCGCCACTCTTCTTGGAGAGCCTTGAACATGGCATCAGGTGTCTGGGGTAGAACATCACGATCCCTCAACCGACGTCCAAAAACGTCCCAGAGGTGTTCAATGGGATTAATGTCCTGGCTCTTGGATGGCCATGACAACACTCTGATGTTGTTTTGCGTGAGAAAATCCCTGCTGACGTGAGCAGTGTGGGGTCGAGTATTTTCATGTTGAAACTCAAAGTTAACTCCCACTCTACGGCGGAAAGGAAGAGCAACAGGTTGCAACAATTCGTCTCGGTTACGGACACCAGTCACCCTTCCATCAAGTTGAACAAGGTTGGCCCTATGGTCGTAGGTTATGCCGCCCCATACCATCACAGATCCGCCCCCGTAGGAATCGTGTTGTTTGATGGTGCACTGATGGTGACGTTCAAGAAGGCGTCGTCAAACGCGGATCCGACCATCTGCGAAGTCCAAATTGAATCATGACTCATCACTGAACATGCTATTGCGCCATGTATTGTTGGTGAAATTTGTTTTATTGTCATGGGTTTTCGATCAAGTATACATTGTATTTCATTAAGTATGTACACCACAGGTGAAATTTCAGTATCTGGTGTGTCCTCCATGTTTCCTGATCACTTCTTCACACCATCGTGGAACACTTTGGATCAACTTCCGGATGACAGCCCGAGGAAATGCGCGCCACACTTCTTGGAGAGCCTTGAACATGGCATCAGGTGTCTGGGGTAGAACATCACGATCCCTCACCCGACGTCAAAAAACGTCCCAGAGGTGTTCAATGGGTTTAATGTCTGGGCTCTTGGACGGCCATGACAACACTCTGATGTTGTTTTGCGTGAGAAAATCCCTGCTGACGTGAGCAGTGTGGGGTCGAACATTTTCATGTTGAAACTCAAAGTTTACACCCACTCTACGGCGGAAAGGAAGAGCAACAGGTTGCAACAATTCCTCTCGGTTACAGACACCAGTCATCCTTCCATCAAGTCGAACAAGGTTGGTCCTATGGTCGTAGGTTATGCCGCCCCATACCATCCCAGATCCGCTCCCGTAGGAATTGTGTTGTTTGATGGTGCACTGATGGTGACGTTCAAGAAGGCGTCGCCAAACGCGGATCCGACCATCTGCGAAGTCCAAATTGAATCATGACTCATCACTGAACATGCTATTGCGCCATGTATTGTTGGTGAAATTTGTTTTATTGTCATGGGTTTTCGATCAAGTATACATTGTATTTCATTAAGTATGTACACCACAGGTGAAATTATAGTATCTGGTGTGTCCTCCCTGTTTCCTGATCACTTCTTCACACCATCGTGGAACACTTTGGATCAACTTCCGGATGACAGCCCGAGGAACTGCGCGCCACTCTTCTTGAAGAGCCTTGAACATGGCATCAGGTGTCTGGGGTAGAACATCACGATCCCTCACCCGACGTCCAAAAACGTCCCAGAGGTGTTCAATGGGATTAATGTCTGGGCTCTTGGATGGACATTACAACACTCTGATGTTGTTTTGCGTGAGAAAATCCCTGCTGACGTGAGCAGTGTGGGGTCGAGCATTTTCATGTTGAAACTCAAAGTTAACTCCCACTCTACGGCGGAAAGGAAGAGCAACAGGTTGCAACAATTCGTCTCGGTTACGGACACCAGTCACCCTTCCATCAAGTCGAACAAGGTTGGTCCTATGGTCGTAGGTTATGCTGCCCCATACCATCACAGATCCACCCCCGTAGGAATCGTGTTGTTTGATGGTGCACTGATGGTGACGTTCAAGAAGGCGTCGCCAAACGCGGATCCGACCATCTGCGAAGTCCAAATTGAATCGTGACTCATCACTGAACATGCTATTGCGCCATGTATTGTTGGTGAAATTTGTTTATTGTCATGGATTTTCGATCAAGTATACATTGTATTTCATTAAGTATGTACACCACAGGTGAAATTTCAGTATCTGGTGTGTCCTCCCTATTTCCTGACCACTTCTTCACACCATCGTGGAACACTTTGGATCAACTTCCGGATGACAGCCCGAGGAACTGCGCGCCACTCTTCTTGGAGAGCCTTGAACATGGCATCAGGTGTCTGGGGTAGAACATCACGATCCCTCAACCGACGTCCAAAAACGTCCCAGAGGTGTTCAATGGGATTAATGTCCTGGCTCTTGGATGGCCATGACAACACTCTGATGTTGTTTTGCGTGAGAAAATCCCTGCTGACGTGAGCAGTGTGGGGTCGAGTATTTTCATGTTGAAACTCAAAGTTAACTCCCACTCTACGGCGGAAAGGAAGAGCAACAGGTTGCAACAATTCGTCTCGGTTACGGACACCAGTCACCCTTCCATCAAGTCGAACAAGGTTGGTCCTATGGTCGTAGGTTATGCTGCCCCATACCATCACAGATCCACCCCCGTAGGAATCGTGTTGTTTGATGGTGCACTGATGGTGACGTTCAAGAAGGCGTCGCCAAACGCGGATCCGACCATCTGCGAAGTCCAAATTGAATCGTGACTCATCACTGAACATGCTATTGCGCCATCTATTGTTGGTGAAATTTGTTTATTGTCATGGGTTTTCGATCAAGTATACATTGTATTTCATTAAGTATGTACACCACAGGTGAAATTTCAGTATCTGGTGTGTCCTCCCTATTTCCTGACAACTTCTTCACACCATCGTGGTACACTTTGGATCAACTTCCGGATGACAGCCCGAGGAACTGCGCGCCACTCTTCTTGGAGAGCCTTGAACATGGCATCAGGTGTCTGGGGTAGAACATCACGATCCCTCAACCGACGTCCAAAAACGTCCCAGAGGTGTTCAATGGGATTAATGTCTGGGCTCTTGGATGGCCATGACAACACTCTGATGTTGTTTTGCGTGAGAAAATCCCTACTGACGTGAGCAGTGTGAGGTCGAGTATTTTCATGTTGAAACTCAAAGTTTACACCCACTCTACGGCGGAAAGGAAGAGCAACAGGTTGCAACAATTCGTCTCGGTAACGGACACCAGTCACCCTCCATCAAGTCGAACAAGGTTGGTCCAATGGTCGTAGGTTATTCTGCCCCATACCATCACCCCCGTAGGAACCTTGTTGTTTGATGGTGCACTGATGGTGACGTTCACGAAGGCGTCGCCAAACGCGGATCCGACCATCTGCGAAGTCCTAATTGAATCGTGACTCATCACTGAACATGCTATTGCGCCATGTATTGTTGGTGAAATTTGTTTATTGTCATGGGTTTTCGATCAAGTATACATTGTATTTCATTAAGTATGTACACCACAGGTGAAATTTCAGTATCTGGTGTGTCCTCCCTATTTCCTGACCACTTCTTCACACCATCGTGGAACACTTTGGATCAACTTCCGGATGACAGCCCGAGGAACTGCGCGCCACTCTTCTTGGAGAGCCTTGAACATGGCATCAGGTGTCTGGGGTAGAACATCACGATCCCTCAACCGACGTCCAAAAACGTCCCAGAGGTGTTCAATGGGATTAATGTCTGGGCTCTTGGATGGCCATGACAACACTCTGATGTTGTTTTGCGTGAGAAAATCCCTGCTGACGTGAGCAGTGTGGGGTCATGCTATTGCGCCAGTGTCGAAGTTCCGCAGTCAGCTTTACCCCAACAACAGGACGACCTGACTTTAAGCCAGCTGCTTTAAGTCTGTTTCTGACAGTACGGTCATAAATTCTTATTCTCGTTACTGCACTGAACTCAGAGTTTATTTTCGATGCTGGTTTAAATCGGTTACGTAAGGACAGCAGCACCAGCTGGCGGACGTTTCGGGGCGTTGTCTTACCTTTTGGACCACGACCGGGTCTAATCTTTACGTTCCCTGTCTGATGGTACCGGTTCCACAGTCGCGAAATCACACTTTTAGACTTGTTAAAATTGTCTGGCTGTCTGGCATATTGATTGACCGCTGTTTATGCACCCGATAGCCTGCCATTTCTCATTATCAGAAAGGTATGCTTTAGGCATGATTCTGAAGGTAAAGGTACACTGACATTCGTTGACTCCTTGAAGGTTAAATGGACGTTGCCATGCATGAAGTTCATGGAAATCAATTGTCACGTGCAGGATACCTTTTCAAACTTCAACATTTTCAGTTTATAATGGCCCAACGCAGCCTCGAACAAACGGAACATGCCAGACATAAGTTAACAGTAATTAAGCGTTCCCTTATTCGTTTCCATCAGTATATTTATTCATTTCTGCATGCAATTTTTATTTCGTTAGATGTCTAAATGTCTTTGATAATATTTATATTTGGAGTAAGTGCCAATAACCTCTTTATCATAAACAATAGGTGTATTGTGTTTCAACTAAACGGTGGCCTCATGGTGAGATTGACATTAACATTTCAACTATACAAAAATAAACATGTATTGGCTAGCCTATGAATATACTTGTAAAACATGTTAAGATTAGGAAGAAGAGTAATTGTTTGGTAGTAAAACATGGTGACTTGTTATCGACCTTAATGGTTTGGAAGTTGAATAAATCCTATTTCATTACATTCCTACAGTCGTTTCAATATGAGAATGAATGTGTACCAAGCATGTTATCAATGTGATTGCTTAGTTTGGACTTTTGAGTATATCTATTAATACTGATAACGTTTCACTTACATGTCCTGTTTGACTTTGAAGCAATTAGGCAATTTAGACGCACAAGTATTACCCGCTGAACGCTGTTGTACATCTTTTGATATAATGAAATTGATCAGCTACTTCAAACCTTTCAAATGTTTCAGAAGGAGACAGCATAAATGATCGTATACAGACGACAGTGTGGAGTTGGTTACTTATTCGTTATTGGACATTGGCGCCGATATAAACGTGAAGCAAGATGGCGAGTGTGAAGACCGCAAAAGCATCGACTGTGACTGACAAAGCCACCTTAGTTACCGGTATAAGGACAATCTTAAACAAGAAGACATTGCAATGATTGTATATTACTAGTCGTATGATACTATTACTGCCAAGTGACATGCGCACTGGCCTCTCGATGTAACCGGCAGTTCTGTAGTAAAGTCGTGTGAACTGGTCGTGCTCTGGTTGTCTCTCCGCCGGTAGTTCACCGAACCACCGTGCGAACATAACATGGTGTCAGGACAAAGTCACATGAAGTTTACCACGAAGAAGTAGACAGAAATGCAAGTAACGTCCACTAACAGAACTCATTTACCAACCAGCCGACGGAACTGAAGAATTTCGACGGGAACACGACAGTGCACACTGCACGTGAAAACATGGCCGCCTCCATCAAGTTCAACCGAGCGTGACTCGAACCTCGTGTGTGAGTATGGCAGGATAAATTTCGGACACAAACACAAATTACCAAGTAGAATATAGCAAACATGGAACATTTAAAGCCACCATCAGAACTGGAATTTCATACACATAATTTAGCAGATAATTGGAGAAGATGGAAACAAAGTATGGACTTGTATTTGAAGTTAGGCATGCCAAAACCAAGTGAAGAGGAAAAATGTAATGCTTTCTTGTATATCATAGGACAAGACGGTAGAGACATTCATGATACATTTACATTTGGGGAATCTGAAGCCAATAAGATAGAGGTTTTATTCAACAAATTTCATGAATATTGTACTCCAAAACAAAACGTGACCATTGAAAGACATAAATTCAATACCAAATTTCAGAAGAAAGATGAAACTATTGATGAATATGTTACTGAACTCAGGAAAATTGCTAAGGGTTGCAAGTTTGGATCACTCCAAGATGAGCTTATCAGAGACAGAATAGTCTGTGGTACAAATTCAGAGCGTGTAAAGGAAAGATTGCTAAGAGTTGATGATCTTACACAAGCACAAGCTATCTCTATTTGTAAAGCTGATGAGGAATCAGGAAGATGAAACAGTTTGATCAAGAAAGTAGTGTCTCATTTGTCAAGAAAAAACATTCAAAACACAGTGGAGCTAGACCAAAATTGTTTGATAGAAGTAACTCTCAGAACACAGTCAAACAGAAAGTGACATTCAAATGTAGAAATTGTGGTAATACACATGGTAAACGTGAGTGCCCAGCTTATGGAAAGACTTGTATCAAGTGTAAAAGACTTCATCATTTTCAACAATTTTGTAGAAGCAAACTAGTTCATGAAATTGAAGAGTCATCAAAATTACCAGAATCATCAGGAAGTTTTCTCGGTTCAGTAGAATGTGAAACAAATGAGGAATTTTTTTTATATCAACTGTTACTGAAACTGAAGTAGGTGAAAATGACATTTTCATAAATTTGCCAGTTGAAGGTACAACATTGAAGTTCAAAGTTGACACAGGTTCACAAGCCAACATCATTCCAGTAAGCAAGTTTAGGAAAATCAAACATTACCAACAAATACCCCTTCAAAAGTCTTCTGTTAAACTCAAGAGTTACAGTGGCGACATCATACCTGATTTTGGCAAGTGCAAGCTTTTTTGTAGAGACAATGAATTAAAATTTCACATTGTGGACACTGAACAAATACCTTTATTGAGCTGTAAAACTTCACTCGAACTCAACGTTATCAAAGTGATGTCAGGCAAGGCAGAAGAAATTGTAGATGAATTCTCAGAAATCTTCACAGGACTTGGTTGTCTGGATGAACCTTATCACATAGAGATAGATCCATCAGTTACACCAGTAGTACATCCACCACGTAAAGTGCCAACTGCACTTAGAGATAAACTCAAGGAATCTTTGGAAAACATTGTTCAACAGCGTGTCATAAGAAAAGTTGACCAACCAACAGACTGGGTTAGTTCCTTAGTGATAGTTGAAAAGCCAGGCTCTGATAAACTTAGAATCTGCTTAGATCCAAAACATCTCAACGAAGCAATCAAGCGTGAACACTTTCAGATACCAACTATAGAAGAAATAACCACAAAGCTCTCAGGTGCTAAATTGTATTCAAAGATTGATGCAAATGCGGGATACTGGCAGATATTGTTAGATGAATCATCACAACTGCTTACAACATTTAACACTCCATTTGGTAGATACTGTTTTCTTAGGATGCCGTTTGGAATCAAGTCTGCACAGGAAGTGTTCCAGAAGAGAATATATCAGCGGTTTGAAGATCTTCCAGGCGTGGAAACCGACATCGACGACATGCTGATATGGGGCAGAACTCCAGAGGAACATGAGAGACTTCGAGCAGTTCTACAGAGATGCAAGGATATTAACTTGACACTCAACAAAGACAAATGTAAGTTTGCAGTAGCCATAAACTAACTACTCATGGTGTTCAACCAGATCCAAGCAAAATTGAAGCTGTCAAGAAAATGCCACCACCTGAAGACAAGAAAGGAGTTGAAAGACTGTTAGGGTTCATAAACTATCTGGCAAAGTTTATTCCAAATCTGTCTGAAATATCTAAACCCATCAGACAACTTCTCAGAAAGGAGGTAGAGTTCACATGGTCACATGAACAACAGAATGCTTTTGATCAAATAGTTGATTATCTTACAGCAGATCCAGGTCCAGTACTCAAGTTTTATGATGTCACAAAACCAGTTACAGTCACTTGTGATGCATCGAAGTCCGGACTCGGAGCAGTGCTGCTACAAGACGACCAACCCATAGCGTATGCTTCAAGGTCCATGACTCCAGCAGAACAGAGGTATGCTCAGATTGAAAAGGAGCTCTTAGCTGTAGTATTCAGTCTTGAAAGATTTCATCAATATACATATGGTAGAGATGTCAATGTAGAATCTAATCACAAGCCTCTTGAATCCATTCTTAAAAAACTACTCTCATCTGCACCACCTAGGTTACAACGAATGTTACTCAGGCTACAGAAGAACTCATTCTCTTTAATCTACAAACCAGGCAAAGAAATGGTATTGGCTGACACGTTATCCAGGGCGTACATTCCTGCGACTGAATGTTGCGGAAATCTGGAAAATGACATTGCTTGCTATGTTCATACAATAACTTCTAATCTTCCAGCTACATATGCTAAGGTGGAGGAAATCAAAGAAGCTACTCACAACGATGAAGACATGAAGCTGTTGAAATCTATCATCTTGAATGGATGGCCTGACAACAAATCATCAGTACCAAGTCAAGTTCATGAGTATTGGAAACACAGAGATGAATTGTCGGAGATAGATGGCATGATCTTCAGAGGCGAAAGAATAGTCATCCCTAAAGCGATGAGGCACGAAATGCTGCAGAAAATACACATTGGACACATGGGCATAGAGAAGTCTAAACAGCGTGCAAGAGACGTCATCTTTTGGCCAGGTATGAGCACACAGATAACAGATATGATCTCTAGATGTACTATATGCTTAGAACTTAGAAATTCTCAGCAGAAAGAACCCATGATTCCAACAACTATTCCTATTAGGCCACGGGAGAAGACCTGTACGGATCTCTTCATGTGGAACGGATCAGACTACTTGCTGGTGACAGATTACTATTCAAGATACTTAGAAATTGCAAGATTAGAGAACACTCTCAGTAAAACTGTCATAACTCACATGAAGTCAATCTTCTCACGACATGGAATACCAGTAGAGCTACGCAGTGACAATGGTCCACAGTTCACATCAAAGGAATTTCAAGAATGTGCAAGGGAATGGGGATTTCAACATGTAGCAACTAGTCCATATCACTCACAATCCAATGGTCTTGCAGAGAAATCCGTCCAGATTGTGAAGAGAATGCTAGAGAAAGCAAAGATGGACAAGAAAGATCCTTATCTCAGCTTACTTGAATACAGAAATACACCTATTGATGATATTGGATCACCTGCACAAATTCTGATGAGTAGAAGACTCAGATCAACGTTGCCTACAAGTACATCTCAGCTTGAACCTCACATAATCAATCCAGAAGAAATCCAATGAAAATTCTCAAAGAAACAGACAACTCAGAAGAAACACTTTGATAAGAACTCTAAAGAGTTGTCTAGATTAGAAGATGGAGATGTAGTGAGAGTACAACAAAATAGCAGATGGAATCCAGCAGTAGTTGTCAAACATGAAGATGCTCCTAGATCTTATCAGATACAGACATCTAATTGGAAAACGTATAGGAGAAATCGACGTCACCTACTGAAGGCTTCAGGTGATGATGTTACAGATCGTCAGACGCACACATTCGAAGCAAACGAGCCGGAAGCAGTTAACACCGACCAGACCACTGATGATCAGCCCATTGATGATCAGACAACTGACCTCTCGGGTCAACCATCTCCTGTCCGAACGTCCAGTGGCAGATCTGTTCGACGACCTCGCAGATTCGATGACTACGTGTGACCTGATGAACTGTGATAAATCATGTGTATATAGTGTATATACATGTTTCATAATTATAATTATTACTCTAGGAACTTGTAAGTGCTAAAGTACACCTATATTCAACGAAGTAGCGTTAGGAATAATAATCAAGTAATCAGCTTTGTGATCAGTGAAGAGACTTTAATATGATCACAAATTTCAGTATAAGTTTACATATATAAGTAACTGCAAAGCAGTTATTTTCGAAGGGAGTTGCAATGATTGTATATTACTAGTCGTATGATAGTATTACTGCCAAGTGACATGCGCACTGGCCTCTCGATGTAACCGGCAGTTCTGTAGTAAAGTCGTGTAAACTGGTCGTGCTCTGGTTGTCTCTCCGCCGGTAGTTCACCGAACCACCGTGCGAACATAACAGACATAGTCATCAACATCCCCCGCCAGACACAAGAAATGAGAACAAGGGCAATAATTCAAGAAGAAATAACTGTGCGCTTCTCATTTTCTTTCCATCAAGGTAACGATATCCTCAAGCCACACAACTGATTTGATGTTAAACAATGTCTGAGAAAAGCTATATCCTTGGATACTTGAAACAGAGTCGAAAAAGCGGAACAAGGGGAATAACTCCGGAGAAAAAAATCACATGCTTCTTTTCAAGGTATCGATAGCCGACTCTTAATATTTATGCATAGCGGTGACCTAGATATCGAAAACGAGGCTAAGCCCGCAAGCTTCCAAGATGGCAGACGAAAATGCCGTAATGCGACGTGCGAGTCCGATATCGTATTTCATGAATAGCTTAACTGCAAACCCACAAAAAGTTTTCTACTTTTGCACAAAAGTCTGTTGCTGTTTTCTAAAGGAGTCCGTGTTAAATTTGACAACAATGATTAAAATTTTCATTCATAAAGTGCCTTGCTGATAAGTCAAAGCATCGTGGAACGTTGATTCGCAGATATGAGTACTTGTCAAATATCTCAATTTTTTACAAAATTCATGTGATATTATACGATAAGAAACACAATTTTACGTTGGAAATAGATTTTGTGTTTTTTGGAACAATCTATTATCATCTAGTCATATTAATGATTGATATATTCGCTTTTTTTTACCGTTTGTACGTAATCTCTAACATTCGATCAACTTCCGGGAGGCTTGCAATCTCACAATGCGTCACCTGTGCAACTTTCCTACATAAACAGGTTTATTATCTATGTCGTATATCTATCTAAAAACCAAAATAATAATAATACTCAATTTGATTATGTTTCTATTTACGAGTTCACGCGCTATACAGGCCGACCAACGGGAATAGAATTGACCTTATTCAGGAGCCTGTACATAGTCCAATGCAGGTCTAATGTGCATGTATAATTGTATATTTAATAGATTTACAAACGAACCTTCTTCAACTGTAAATACATTTTAATTTTAAGTGTTTGGCGTGTTAAGTATATATGATTTTTGTTATAGTTTTAACAATTATTTTAAAATTCTGTATTATTGTTATTGCAAATACTTTGGGGGGAAATGGGTAAAAAGTAAACTTTCAACTGCCCTTTTCATTGGGAAATACAATTCTACAAGTGCAAATTAGTTCCTGATTTTTTAAAGTAAAACATCACTCAAATAACAAAATTATATAATGTCTGTACCTGAAACCCTTATATCAATTTAGAATTGTATGGATATAATTCATACACATCTTAATCATGTTTTGGACCTGACTCAGAAATTTACATGGATTGATCATGTTGATACATGGACTTAAGTTGATCTGTTTTGCTTTAGTAATGATTTTCTATTGAGTAGGGGGAACCATATAGAGGTATACATTACTCAAATTGAATTATCAAAATTAACTACATTTTCATATTTTAAGAGTTTGGTTTGACTCAATCACGGTGATACCTGACAAAATAAAGCTACACTTTGTAAAGATATTAACAGTTTAACAGTCTTATCTAATTATTATATTTTATCACTGAAGGGTAGCATATTTTCAAAATGGTCAGATTCCTTTAGATGTAATATAATTGCAGCAAATATTAATTAAGATAGTATAGCCTTATTTATGTAACTAAATTTTATCTAAAACTCCTAATTAAGAGATTAATTTTAACTTGACATGTAAATATTTTATTATTTTTTTTATATATTTTAGTTGAAACTTAGTTCTTTATCTAAAATTTACTTTACCTTTCTGTAAGTTTCCAAGGCATAACATTGTTTATATATGTCTACAGTTAAGAACATGAAAATTCTATAATTTATGGTCAAACTTTCTTTTAATGAAACTGTCCATATCATTTATGCCAAATCTATTCAACATCACAAATTTACAAAATAAATTTGTTTATAATTTAGACCAATTATATAATATGCCTCAAATCTCTGATTCATTATATTTTTACAAGACCTGAATAATGATGTGTATATATATAAACTGACATCAGCACAATCCCAAAAAAATTACAAGTAAACTATAAATCCATTTGTGTACATATTTCAATCCATTTGTGTACATATTTCAATCCAGATTATGTTTGGTTTTGATTGTGACTTTGTCATATTTTTCATCTTATTTGTGAAATTTTTTTTTTTATATGAAAATCATATATTACAAATGTACCATGTTAAACAAAATATAAAATTCGGCACATATTACAATTTCCCATGTAACATTGTTATTAACTTGAGATATAATTAAAACCCTAATATTTAATGCATAATAAACTCAGATAATATTTTGTATACACAATTATTTTAGTTATTTTTTTTCTTGATTGTCTGTAGAATTAGATGCTTTATATTAAAATTGTATTAAATATATAACTACTCACCTTATAATGGATTTGATGCTTTATATTAAAATTATATTAAATATATAACTACTTACCTTATAATGGATTTATTCAAAAATATTCACATCTGCCAACATGAAAGTACAAGTCAAGTACTACTATATAATAGGTCTGCTTGAATCAATTCCGCCGGCTAATTTAAGTCAGCACATTTACGAAATTATAATATTATTTTTACATTAAGGCCTATAAGTTTTCACAGAAATTGGCATGGTAACAGAAACATGTTTTTGTCAACATCACTGGTTGGCGAGACACGGCATGCGATTGTTCATGTCGATTGTTCATGTCGAGTATCTTCGAAGAAGTCGGGAAAATAAATAAGCTCACAATGTATTTTATCATCACGAACCGATAGGGCTTACATCAATATCACAATCGTATTTACTACTAGTTATTACTTTGAATTTAGTATGAAACAGCAATATTGGATATTCGTAAACAAAATCTCTCTTGATTTCACGTTTCAATAATGAGCGCAAGTTTACTTCGAAGTTCGGCCAACGTACGTTGTCATCCGTTCAAATACTGAATTTACACCACACGTATTTTGAGTCAAATAAACATTTGAGATGTTGTTTTAGCTTTTAGTTCCGTCAGTAACTAGTGACAATGTTTGAAAGTGGTATAAAACGAACTTTTTGGCGACATGTTACGAGAGAAAACTGCGATCAGTCACTTCCGGGATCACGCTGTTCGTCCATGCGGGCTTGGCCTCGTTTTGGATAGCTCATGAATATTCATGACGTAATATTAAGAGAAGTCTATGGCCTTAAAGTACACACCAAATTTGGTTATCCTATCTTAAATAGTTTCTGAGAAAAGCTGTCCCCTTTGGTGATACCTTGAACAGATTCTGTCCGTCCATCCGTCCATCCATCCATCCGTCCATCCGTAAACTTTTCGCTTTTTCAACTTCTTCTCCAGAACTCCACAGAGCTGAAATTTTATGTGCAGACTCCTTGGCCAATGGGGATTCTAAATTGTAGATTTCGTGACCTCATGACCCCAAATGGGGTCACAGGGGTCATCCTTAAAAACCTATTTTCATCTTCTTCTGCAGTTCCAAAAGGTCTAGAGAGCTGAAAAGTTGTGTGCAGACTCCTTGGGTAGTGGGGATTCTAAATTGTAGATTTCGTGACCCCGTGACCCCAAATGGGGTCACAGGGGTCACATCGTTAAAAACCTATTTTCATCCTCTTCTCTAGTTCCAAATGGTCTAGAGAGCTGAAAAGTTGTGTGCAGACTCCTTGGGTAATGGGGATTCTAAATTGTAGATTTTGTGACCCCGTGACCCCAAATGGGGTCACAGGGGTCACATCCTTAAAAACCTATTTTCATCTTCTTCTCCGGTTCCAAAAGGTCTAGAGAGCTGAAAAGTTGTGTGAAGACTCCTTGGCCAATGGGGATTCGTAATTGTAGATTTTGTGACCCCATGACCCCAAATGGGGTCACAGGGTCACATCCTTAAAAACCTATTTTCATCTTCTTCTCCAGTTCTAAAAGGTCTAGAGAGCTGCAAAGTTGTGTGAAGACTCCTTGGCCAATGGGGATTATACATTGTAGATTTCATGACCCCGTGACCCCAAATGGGGTCACAGGGGCACATCGTTAAAAACCTATTTTCATCTTCTTCTCCAGTTCCAAAAGGTCTAGAGAGCTGAAAAGTTGTGTGAAGACTCCTTGGCCAGTGGGGATTCTTAATTGTAGGTTGTGTGACCCCATGACCCCATGACCCCAAAGGGGTCACAGGGGTCACATCGTTATAAACCTATTTTCATCTTCTTCTCCAGCTCAAAAAGGTCTAGAGAGCTGAAAAGTTGTGTGCAGACTCCTTGGTCAATGGGGATTCTAAATTGTAGATTTTGTGACCCTGTGACCCCAATCAAGGTCACGGGTCATGACCCAAAAACCTATTTTCATCTTTTTCTCAAGTATGTAAAGCTCTAGAAAGGTGAAATGTTGTGTAGAGACTCTTTGGTCAAAGGTGATTCTTAATTGTAGGATTGGTGACGATCTAAAAACCTATTTTATGCTTGTTAACAATGTATTACTTGAGATAATTTAGATATTCAACCTTAGATAATAAATCAATGAAATTCTGATGAGCTACAGAGCCCATGGCTCTATTTTTTATACTTTAATTTTGACAGGGGTTCATTTAATTCATATTTTTCATCTCAGAAACCAATGACCCTAGAACACTCGAATTTTGAGGATATCATCAATGTTTAGTGAATATCCACGTTCCGAATTTCAGGTCTTTTGGATGAAAAGTAAAAAAGTTATAAACATTTTAGTGGTTTACCATTTAGCTAAAATTAATGCAGCATATCATTTTAGCCATGTCTGTATTTGAATGAAAGGTGTTTTTAAGAGCTTTCTAAGACAACTTTCATTATATTTGTATCATAGAAATTAAGCAAGATAGAACTTTTTTGCAATTTAACCGATATTTGTTGTGTATTTAGCCGGTGGGATCGGGTTTCCCTGCAGCCTAGTAACTGGTTGAGAGTCTTCAGCTTTAGGTGGGATAGCATGGACAGGGGTCGTGGACCTAGTACCTCGTTAAGTCTGCCTCTGGCTTTGGTGGCCTATCCCTCTCCCCCTCTCTCTCCCTCCCCCCGGACGGTGACGTTATTTCCAAAGGCTTGACTTTAATGTTAATTGAGTAAGGATAGTCTATTTGCAGGAATTGGGATATCTGGACAACCCATTCTATCAAAATTTAATGTTGAGTCATGTTTTTGTTATGCACTGACAATTTCAAGACTAATTTTCAGGGCTAGGAGTTGTGCATTATATTTATTACTTTAAATGAACAAAAAGCACTAGATTGCTGAAATCTTGTGTAGACGTATCATTTGAAGCAGTTATAATTACATAATATTAATCTATTATTCTGATTTTAGCAGTTGTTAAACAATTCACTCACTAAGTCAACCTGAGATGAGATGAATTTCTGATGAGCTACAGAGCCCATGGATCTATTTTTAAAAATATTTTTTAATGGTTTCCATGGAAACAGTTTGAACTTAGTGCATGAAGGGGTAGGGACCTCTTTCTCAAAATCTATGCAGTATTTTTTTTATACGAAACTTGGTGTGTGGTTAGACCTAGTGTGTACTGCCTTTTGCTACTTATGATATTCTGATTTTTATATTTTTTCTGGTTTCCATGGAAACAATTTGAACTTAGTGCATATGGGGGTAAGGAACCTTGTCCGACCTCTATCTCAAAATGTATTCAGTATTATTTAATGAGACTATACCTATAGGTATGTATTTAGACTCAAAGATGGGCTTATGGCATGGCATGGCGTCCGGCGTCCGGCGTCCGTCCGTCCGTCCGTAAACTTTTCACTTTTTCAACTTCTTCTCCAGAACTCCACAGAGCTGAAATTTTATGTGCAGACTCCTTGGCCAATGGGGATTCTAAATTGTAGATTTCGTGATCAAATGGGGTCACAGGGGTCACATCCTTAAAAACCTATTTTCATCTTCTTCTCCAGTTCCAAATGTACCTAGAAGGCTGTAATATTGTGTGCATACTCTTTAGCCAATGGGGATTCTAAATTGTAGATATGGTGACCCTGTGGTGCCCCAAATAAGGGCCTCAAGCCATGACCTAAAAATATATTTCAGTCTTCATCATTATAAACACTATAAAAACCTGATGAGCTACAGAGCCCATGGCTCTATTTTTTTGTTCTGGTTTCCATTGAGATTTTAACAAAGAGGCCAGAAAAGGGACACAATTTGACTAACTGTTTTGGATTGTCCATTTTTGATTGTCTCTGGCATAAGTGAAAAATATGGGTAAGATGACTAGGTTGGAGCGGGGGACATCACAGTGCATCACATGCACATATTTCCAGTTTGATAGTTCTTTGACATCAAGTGTTATATGCTGAAAGCTAAATATAATATTGCTAAATCTAAATTCCATAATTACTAAAAGTCAGTAATATATGATTTGGTTTTATCTTTTGAATGTTTTTGTTTGTACGGTTAAGTAGCCTATATATTCTAATGTAGAATAAACAAGAGGACTATATGTATCTATATATTTATATGGCAGGATGTTATGCTGCTGTTAAATCCAGTATCTGTGATTTTTGTGAGTGTTTGTTGTTTCATCAGATACCAGTGAGAAGATGTCTGTGATATGGTTAAGCATGTTATCATACCGGATTTTGTAGTATATATCTATATTCATTTAATTTATTTATTTATTTTTATATATGTAAGCAGAAATAAACATATTTGTATATCATATGAATGTCTTCTTCTTAAATCGAAATGAATTTAGTTTAACCTTGAACAGAATGGTATCTGGTCAAGTATAATGATAACAATAATAATGGAAACATGTAACTATTTAATTGGTCAAGTTTCATCCCATTGCTAGTCACAATGTTGTTGTAGGCTTTCTCCCTGCAATAATACCACTGGTAACTAAAGGGAGATAACTCGCCTACACATGTGGGACGTGGCCCTGTGCTTTGCTGCCATCATCAACTATCTTGGCTGAATCATCTAAGGGTTAGAAGGGTCGATTCCATGCCCCACACTGAGACATGCGTTCATAAGCTTGTGGTGTCACCTTGGGGATGGTTTTTATAGTCAAATTGTTAACCCAGCAGTACAATTTGGAAGTGAAGACATTATGAAAAATAGAACCACTGGCTCTGAAGCTCATCAGGAATCATGTTATTAATTATCTCTAAGGAAAAGATTAAGATATATCACATAATAAGTCATTGCTCAGTCATCAAATTTATTATCAAAATTGGTTACACATTATTCCATATTCATTATAAATAATGTAGACCTTTGCAGTTTATTGTTTTACTTCTTATTAGCAGTCCCGACTTAGTCAGGACTGCTCTCAGTTTTTGCGCAGTTTCTGTGCCGCCGCCGGTGCGTTTTGTATTGGCTATAACTTTTTTCCTAGAAAGTTTTGAGAACTCATATGCATAACTTCTTACTTATGCCCCTGGGGATTTTTTTTGACATGTTCATATTCAAGGTCAAAGGTCAAGGTCACGAGTTCTGAAATCGCTAAAAAAAAATCGATAACTTGAAAAATATTTGTGCTATCAGGCTCTTATTTGGTGTATATCAACTATGGAGAAAGGCCAAGATTTGAAAAGGTTTTTGCTAACATCCGTCAAAGGTCAAGGTCACAGCGAGGGCATGACTTAAGCATGCTTTTGCGAAAATGTCTTATTTTAACTATAAACACTTTGAATCATTACATGATTGTTATACAAAATGAAAAGTGATCACTGATTGTGTGACCTTGAATTTTAAAGGTCAAGGTCACGAAATATGGTCAAGGTCACCAGTTCTGAAATCACTAAATAACCTTTTCCCAAGGTTTTAACACCTCATATACATAGCTTCTTTCTTATAAACCTGGTGAATGATTTTGACATGTTCACATTCAAGGTCAGAGGTCAAGGTCATGAGTTCTGAAATCACTAAAAAAAATCCTTGTAAACACGATAACTTGAAAAATATTTGTGCTATCAGGCTCTTATTTGGTGTATATCAATTATGGAGAAAGGCCAAGATTTGAAAAGGTTTTCGCTAACATCCGTCAAAGGTCAAGGTCATAGTGAGGTCACAACTTAAGCATGCTTTTGCGAAAATGTCTTATTTCAACTATTAACACTTTGAATCATTACATGATTGTTATACACAATGAAAACTGATTATCGATTGTGTGACCTTGAAGGTCAAAAGTCAAGGTCATGAGATATTGCTTAAGGCCATGTTAACCCTTTGATTAAATTTTGAAATCTGAAATAGGTTTTAAGATCAAACTTGTGAAAAGTGACCCCAGTGATGATTCAACTTGTTAGTAATTACTCAAATAGTGAAAAAAAAATTGTTAAAAAATATTCCCATTTTATTGATGCTGACGAGAAGGCGAAAAAGGGAAAGTCGAGACCCTAAGTTTCGGGGCTGCTCTGCTTTTGCGGTGTCCCGCAAACGCTCATCTAGTTTTTATTCTGGAATTTACAAATTTTGTCCTAAAAAATTCATAATTGGCACTATTTTGTGACCCCACCTTTGAACTGACCTTTACCTTTGCGCACATCCGGGTCACTGCGCGCAGCCTTTCTCACTTGGTAGTAAAACCTCACATAAGGAGGTAGTTGTTTTAACTTTTGGTCGGATGGTTCTTACTTTCATAAAACCTTCCCAGATTTCATTCTACAACAACATCTGGACATAAACGCGTTAGAGTTATTAACAGTAATTGTTTGTGCTAAACTCTGGGGTAGAAACTGGAACGGGAAAAGAGTCATGATAAAAGTTGACAACAAGGCTACAGAGAATGTCATTAACTCCGGTGCCGCATATGCAGTTCACTTGCAGGAATTACTTCGCGAGCTGTCATACTTTTCAGCCCTGTATCAGTTTGACATTAGAGCTGTACATATTGCAGGAGTCGAGAATAGATTGCCAGACTTGTTATCCAGGTGGGAAGAGCCTGGGAGATCGCAGGAATTTCACCATATCACTGCAGGCATGAGAACTACTGAATGTATTGTCCCAGATTCCCTGTTCCATATGTCTCATGACTGGTAATATTCTGTTACAGACTCTGAGCTGGCAAATTTGAAGCTTGAAACCAGTCAAGCATGTAAGGCCGCATATGCAGGGGGTACAAGGCAGAACTTACTGGTTCAGTGGAGGGCCTTCCTCTTGTTTTGTACATATTTTCAATTGCAGTATCTTCCTGTTTCCTTGGATACTTTGTGTTTTTATATAACTTTCCTTTCAAGGAGCCTGAAGGCAGTCTCTTCCATCAAAAACTATGTTAATGGTGTTAAACTGTTGCACTTGTATACCTCTTCTCCATTTCCAAGCTTAAAGAGCTTCCAGCTATCACTTTTGTTCAGAGGCCTTTCCCGTTTAAAGCTCCATCACCCTCGTCAGACTTTACCTATCACTCCACCCCTACTGGCCCAATTCCTCCCAGCTTTAGATCTTAATTCCCCAGTCGACGCCACTTATTAGGTCTTCAAGACGAATGTCTGAAGACCTATTGTTGTTATCGTGTTTTTCCTTATTAAGGATTCTGGCCTTTGGGCCAGAAACCTTATCGTTATTGGCGTGTTTTTAAGGATTCTGGCCTTTGGGCCAGAATCCTTATTGTTATTGGCGTGTTTTTTTTTATTATTATTTGCACCGATCTTGTGAAGGCGATTCAGCCAAAACGGCTACAGATAATTCAACCAAACTCGGCAGTCTGATAGCTCTTACTAAGGACACGGCATAATAAGCTTTTGGGCCCAATCGTTTCAGCCATTAAAGGTCCAGTTCGATTCCAAATTTCGATTTTTAACATGGGAAAAAATTTCAAAATGCACTTAGAGACTTGCAACTTTTTGCAAAAGATGCGCAATGACCATGCGAGCAAAAAAGTAAATCATGACGAATTCGTCAGTCACGTGGTTTTTCCGCCATTTTGATTTTAGACACATTTTACAATTTTCCGACCCCATGCACCTTTGGCAATCTTCTCCTCTGAATATACTAGCACCTTAGAGCTCAAACTTGCATGTATGTGTAGCTAAAGGGTTGGTGATTAAATGAATGTCCAAAGCATTAGCGTACCTCTTATACTTTTTTCACAGTGACCTTTCAAAGTCCGACAATTTTTGAAAATCGTAAACTTCAAAGGGCCATAATTCAAAAACCTAGGAATGGAATTGAATGATTTTTTCAGGAGAGTAAGACAGGACTATGGTCATTATGAATCAATAATAAAATCGCTCGCGAACAGTCATTTCCGGTCATAATAAAGAAAAACTTTAACATGGGGAAAATCTTCAAAATCCACATAGAGACTCGAAACTTATTTCAAAAGATGCGCAGGAACAATACAAGCAAAAAAGTAAATCATGACAAAATCGTAGGTCACGTGGTTAAGCCGCCATTTTGATTTTCTTAAAATTTGTCTGATTTTGACATGTTAAATTTGGGTCTAAATAATCCCAGTGACATACTATAGACTCGCAACTTGTTTTAAAAGATGCTTAATAACTAGACAAGCAAAATATGTTACCATTGCGAAGTGGTAGGTCACGTGGTTTCGACGCCATATTGAATTTTAACCTTTTTTGATCATGCATTTTTGCGGAAACACCACTTTGAAGACAGTTGCATCTAAGCGCTGAATCTTAGATTTATAGGCAGCTGAAGCATTCGAGAATAACAAGTTTGTTATATTTTGAGTAAACTCCTAATACTTGTTTCACAATCACGTTTCAAAGTATGGTCATTTTGAATATTTGATAAGTTTGATTTGAACTGACTTGATGAAGATTTTATTGAAGCGTCACTAGACAATAGACCACTCATAATTTGATTTTCAGTAATTTCTATTGTAGAGGCATTTTACATAGCTACGAACTTTTACTTCAACCCGGAAGCAATTAGGAGACAATGCAGTCCATTTCATTTTGATGTGTAAACAGAGGAAATTCCTAATTTCGTTTTGAAATACATTGTTTTGCTGGTGGATCAGTCCTGCTAAAGATTATAGATGGTGTTATTGTATCGAGAAATACTGACTGTTGCCGAAAATTACCAATTTGAAGATAGTCGACTCAGAATAATGACAATATAGGCCAATATGTAAAAGTAGTTCTGATCGAAAACCGGACACTGCACCACGATTAACGCAAATCTATTAGACGATCGAATTTGATATGGGAAACCCATTTAAAACACACAAACACGTCAGTGTAGGTTTATATTGTTTTAAAGGCCTGTGCATGTCAATGGGACGTGTAGCATGTGTAGTTTCGGTTCTGAATATTTATAATGATGTTAATTGTCGCTCATGCTGAAATAACCTACACGTTTGCTGTACAGTGTATGTTGACGTAGTTGCATCAATGCATAATGATACTCCAAAGAGCAAAGAAATGATCTTGGACAAAATATCAACAAAAGCTACATAAATTCCCTTAATTTCGATAAATATTATCCGAACAAAACAGTGTCTTATAGATGTATAAATATAATTACTAATTTTCGTTTGTTAGTTGAATCGGACTCGTGGTCTCATGGTAGAGTGTCGGATATCTAATCCAGCTACATGTAACAGGTAGAGTTCAAGTCCACCAATGAAAAACTTTTTTGACTTAAATATAATCTTAAATGTTCAAAACTTATTTTGTTTTGTATGTTAATTTGTTTTGAATTGTTTTTGAACTTTTATTCATCTAAAAATTCATACTGGCAACACTGTCAACATTAGCGTACTGGCTACGTTTTTTGGTTGTATTTTTGAATAGTTCTCTACATGCAACCAATAATTTAAGATGATGTCTTGAAATATTTTGGTACGTTTGTCGTTTTGCCGATTTTGAATTTTCGACTTCTTTAATGAGATTTGGGTCTAATAAGTTAAAAATTTAAATCTCCAAGAAAATCCACTTTCTCAGTTTTTAGGGTACGTGTCTTCATAAATCTTCCCCTAAATTACAGCAATACATACAAAATCCAACTTCCCAATGCAAGGCATAACTCTTGCCAGTCTTCATTACTGGATGATTTAGGCCTTACAGTATATATTTAAGAAATCTGTGTTTAGAAATCAAGGCCCGCTATGCATTTCTGGTACAGCGATTCACTATCTTGGCACAACAAAGCGAGGGAAATACTGCATGGGTTAAATCAGGTAGTAATGTTTTGTCTGCGTTGTAGACTACACATTGTCAATGGGGGTGGTTCCTGATGGCAGGTGGGATGAGGATGTAGTGTCTTCATGTACACGTTGGTCTATGTCTTCCAAGTCAGACTTCGTATGCCAAATGGATTTGTCTGTACTGTTTGAATGAATGGTACATATCATACGGGTAGTTGTTGTACTCCCGGCATAGGTTCATTATAAATGGGAGAATCATAATTATTTCGCTTAAAAGGTCTATACTTAAACAAATCGTTACACCACTTTTAAGGTATTTGCATCGAGGCGAAACAACTTATATGTATATGCCGCTGAAGCATTGGGGAAAGCAAGTAACATTGTGTGTAACGTGAACATGTTGGATTTGATGAGGATTTTATTGAAGCGTCATGTGGAAGAGTTAGTTCCCCTTGACCACTCTACGATGCTGTGAGTGTGCAAGACTGACAACACCAGATAGACGCAATATCACCCTAAATGGAAAAAGGTCCATTAGCATGATAATTTATATGACTTATGAGTTTTAAATATAAGTTCATCAAATTCGACTTTCATTTTGATGTGTGAACAGGAAATTCACACTTAAGTTTTGGCTCACATTGTGTTGTTGGGGGTCAGGTCTGTTATATATGGTGCTATTGTACGTAGAAGTACTGAATATTGCCGAAAATGACCAATTTGAAGACAGTCGACTCAGTATAGTGACGATATATATGTAAAAGTAGTTCTGGTCGAAAACCGGACACTGCATCACGATTACCGCAAATCTATCAGCCAAAGACAAAAGACAAATCTAGCTTGATTATGCTTGAAAGATCTGTGCATGTAAATCGGACTGTAGTTTCGGTTCTTCAAATATGTTATAGGATTCACAGTGAGTGTAATGCACACAGACATTTATATGCAATTTGTTATCTTTACATAATAGAGAATTATTAAGGAACGTAGCACGAGTCAACGAATTAACGCTTCATAGATTCATAAACAAGATTTAACTATTGTCATAGTAAGCTACTTCCATATAAGGCGAGATGGTATTTGCCTCCGCCAAAATAGTCCGGCTTGCATCATTCATGCATTACGCATGTGACAATTGACTAACAAACTCATCAATGAAACTACCCTTGTTTTAAGCCAGTCTTTCTCACAGTATAATAACTGTAACCATTCAATGCGTATTCTAAAACCAGCCAAGGGTAACGGATTTGAGTCATCATTGTCTCATATACACAAACATTTATTCTACCCTTTCTAACAGTTAAATGCCATGCTGTAAATATTCATTGTCCTTGCAAATCTAAACTATTTCAATTCTATTCTTCTCTTTTCTTTTTATTCGAACGTTATTATCAAATCATATTCTACCTAACCAGTACACCAATTGCTCCCTTTTGAAAATAGGTCTGAAAAAAAACCACTTGCGGTCTATTCATTTACGTTAGTACACGCTCAAAACCATTTTCTATAGTCATACAATTGTTCGATTTAAACATGTAAACTTTGGATGGCAATACTCCTAAAGATATGCTAGACACTTGAATCTTGTTTTGAAAAAATACGCAACAACATAGGACAGATGTCTTAATTAAAACAATTGAAACGGCAGAATCCGCTTGTCGTCGCTTGCGACTATATTTAAGGATTCTGGCCTTTGGGCCAGAATCCTTATTGTTATTGGCGTGTTTTTTTTTATTATTATTTGCACCGATCTTGTGAAGGCGATTCAGCCAAAACGGCTACAGATAATTCAACCAAACTCGGCAGTCTGATAGCTCTTACTAAGGACACGGCATAATAAGCTTTTGGGCCCAATCGTTTCAGCCATTAAAGGTCCAGTTCGATTCCAAATTTCGATTTTTAACATGGGAAAAAATTTCAAAATGCACTTAGAGACTTGCAACTTTTTGCAAAAGATGCGCAATGACCATGCGAGCAAAAAAGTAAATCATGACGAATTCGTCAGTCACGTGGTTTTTCCGCCATTTTGATTTTAGACACATTTTACAATTTTCCGACCCCATGCACCTTTGGCAATCTTCTCCTCTGAATATACTAGCACCTTAGAGCTCAAACTTGCATGTATGTGTAGCTAAAGGGTTGGTGATTAAATGAATGTCCAAAGCATTAGCGTACCTCTTATACTTTTTTCACAGTGACCTTTCAAAGTCCGACAATTTTTGAAAATCGTAAACTTCAAAGGGCCATAATTCAAAAACCTAGGAATGGAATTGAATGATTTTTTCAGGAGAGTAAGACAGGACTATGGTCATTATGAATCAATAATAAAATCGCTCGCGAACAGTCATTTCCGGTCATAATAAAGAAAAACTTTAACATGGGGAAAATCTTCAAAATCCACATAGAGACTCGAAACTTATTTCAAAAGATGCGCAGGAACAATACAAGCAAAAAAGTAAATCATGACAAAATCGTAGGTCACGTGGTTAAGCCGCCATTTTGATTTTCTTAAAATTTGTCTGATTTTGACATGTTAAATTTGGGTCTAAATAATCCCAGTGACATACTATAGACTCGCAACTTGTTTTAAAAGATGCTTAATAACTAGACAAGCAAAATATGTTACCATTGCGAAGTGGTAGGTCACGTGGTTTCGACGCCATATTGAATTTTAACCTTTTTTGATCATGCATTTTTGCGGAAACACCACTTTGAAGACAGTTGCATCTAAGCGCTGAATCTTAGATTTATAGGCAGCTGAAGCATTCGAGAATAACAAGTTTGTTATATTTTGAGTAAACTCCTAATACTTGTTTCACAATCACGTTTCAAAGTATGGTCATTTTGAATATTTGATAAGTTTGATTTGAACTGACTTGATGAAGATTTTATTGAAGCGTCACTAGACAATAGACCACTCATAATTTGATTTTCAGTAATTTCTATTGTAGAGGCATTTTACATAGCTACGAACTTTTACTTCAACCCGGAAGCAATTAGGAGACAATGCAGTCCATTTCATTTTGATGTGTAAACAGAGGAAATTCCTAATTTCGTTTTGAAATACATTGTTTTGCTGGTGGATCAGTCCTGCTAAAGATTATAGATGGTGTTATTGTATCGAGAAATACTGACTGTTGCCGAAAATTACCAATTTGAAGATAGTCGACTCAGAATAATGACAATATAGGCCAATATGTAAAAGTAGTTCTGATCGAAAACCGGACACTGCACCACGATTAACGCAAATCTATTAGACGATCGAATTTGATATGGGAAACCCATTTAAAACACACAAACACGTCAGTGTAGGTTTATATTGTTTTAAAGGCCTGTGCATGTCAATGGGACGTGTAGCATGTGTAGTTTCGGTTCTGAATATTTATAATGATGTTAATTGTCGCTCATGCTGAAATAACCTACACGTTTGCTGTACAGTGTATGTTGACGTAGTTGCATCAATGCATAATGATACTCCAAAGAGCAAAGAAATGATCTTGGACAAAATATCAACAAAAGCTACATAAATTCCCTTAATTTCGATAAATATTATCCGAACAAAACAGTGTCTTATAGATGTATAAATATAATTACTAATTTTCGTTTGTTAGTTGAATCGGACTCGTGGTCTCATGGTAGAGTGTCGGATATCTAATCCAGCTACATGTAACAGGTAGAGTTCAAGTCCACCAATGAAAAACTTTTTTGACTTAAATATAATCTTAAATGTTCAAAACTTATTTTGTTTTGTATGTTAATTTGTTTTGAATTGTTTTTGAACTTTTATTCATCTAAAAATTCATACTGGCAACACTGTCAACATTAGCGTACTGGCTACGTTTTTTGGTTGTATTTTTGAATAGTTCTCTACATGCAACCAATAATTTAAGATGATGTCTTGAAATAGTTTGGTACGTTTGTCGTTTTGCCGATTTTGAATTTTCGACTTCTTTAATGAGATTTGGGTCTAATAAGTTAAAAATTTAAATCTCCAAGAAAATCCACTTTCTCAGTTTTTAGGGTACGTGTCTTCATAAATCTTCCCCTAAATTACAGCAATACATACAAAATCCAACTTCCCAATGCAAGGCATAACTCTTGCCAGTCTTCATTACTGGATGATTTAGGCCTTACAGTATATATTTAAGAAATCTGTGTTTAGAAATCAAGGCCCGCTATGCATTTCTGGTACAGCGATTCACTATCTTGGCACAACAAAGCGAGGGAAATACTGCATGGGTTAAATCAGGTAGTAATGTTTTGTCTGCGTTGTAGACTACACATTGTCAATGGGGGTGGTTCCTGATGGCAGGTGGGATGAGGATGTAGTGTCTTCATGTACACGTTGGTCTATGTCTTCCAAGTCAGACTTCGTATGCCAAATGGATTTGTCTGTACTGTTTGAATGAATGGTACATATCATACGGGTAGTTGTTGTACTCCCGGCATAGGTTCATTATAAATGGGAGAATCATAATTATTTCGCTTAAAAGGTCTATACTTAAACAAATCGTTACACCACTTTTAAGGTATTTGCATCGAGGCGAAACAACTTATATGTATATGCCGCTGAAGCATTGGGGAAAGCAAGTAACATTGTGTGTAACGTGAACATGTTGGATTTGATGAGGATTTTATTGAAGCGTCATGTGGAAGAGTTAGTTCCCCTTGACCACTCTACGATGCTGTGAGTGTGCAAGACTGACAACACCAGATAGACGCAATATCACCCTAAATGGAAAAAGGTCCATTAGCATGATAATTTATATGACTTATGAGTTTTAAATATAAGTTCATCAAATTCGACTTTCATTTTGATGTGTGAACAGGAAATTCACACTTAAGTTTTGGCTCACATTGTGTTGTTGGGGGTCAGGTCTGTTATATATGGTGCTATTGTACGTAGAAGTACTGAATATTGCCGAAAATGACCAATTTGAAGACAGTCGACTCAGTATAGTGACGATATATATGTAAAAGTAGTTCTGGTCGAAAACCGGACACTGCATCACGATTACCGCAAATCTATCAGCCAAAGACAAAAGACAAATCTAGCTTGATTATGCTTGAAAGATCTGTGCATGTAAATCGGACTGTAGTTTCGGTTCTTCAAATATGTTATAGGATTCACAGTGAGTGTAATGCACACAGACATTTATATGCAATTTGTTATCTTTACATAATAGAGAATTATTAAGGAACGTAGCACGAGTCAACGAATTAACGCTTCATAGATTCATAAACAAGATTTAACTATTGTCATAGTAAGCTACTTCCATATAAGGCGAGATGGTATTTGCCTCCGCCAAAATAGTCCGGCTTGCATCATTCATGCATTACGCATGTGACAATTGACTAACAAACTCATCAATGAAACTACCCTTGTTTTAAGCCAGTCTTTCTCACAGTATAATAACTGTAACCATTCAATGCGTATTCTAAAACCAGCCAAGGGTAACGGATTTGAGTCATCATTGTCTCATATACACAAACATTTATTCTACCCTTTCTAACAGTTAAATGCCATGCTGTAAATATTCATTGTCCTTGCAAATCTAAACTATTTCAATTCTATTCTTCTCTTTTCTTTTTATTCGAACGTTATTATCAAATCATATTCTACCTAACCAGTACACCAATTGCTCCCTTTTGAAAATAGGTCTGAAAAAAAACCACTTGCGGTCTATTCATTTACGTTAGTACACGCTCAAAACCATTTTCTATAGTCATACAATTGTTCGATTTAAACATGTAAACTTTGGATGGCAATACTCCTAAAGATATGCTAGACACTTGAATCTTGTTTTGAAAAAATACGCAACAACATAGGACAGATGTCTTAATTAAAACAATTGAAACGGCAGAATCCGCTTGTCGTCGCTTGCGACTATATTTGTTATTGGCGTGTTTTTTAAGGATTCTGCCCTTTGGGGCAGAATCCTTATTGTTATTGGCGTGTTTTTTTTTTTTATTGTTTGCACAGATCTTGTGAACGCGATTCAGCCAAAACGGCTACAGATAATTCAACCAAACTCGTCAGTCTGATAGCTCTTACTAAGGACACGGCAAAATAAGCTTTTGGGCCCAATCGTTTCAGCCATTAAAGGTCCAGTTCGATTCCAAATTTCGATTTTTAACATGGGAATTTTTTTCAAAATGGACTTAGAGACTTGGAACTTTTTGCAAAAGATGCGCAATGACCATGCGAGCAAAAAAGTAAATCATGGTGAATTCGTCAGTCACGTGGTTTTTCCGCCATTTTGATTTTAGACACATTTTACAATTTTCCGACCCCATGCACCTTTGGCAATCTTCTCCTCTGAAGATACTATCATCTTAGAGCTCAAACTTGCATGTATGTGTAGCTAAAGGGTTGGTGATTAAATGAATGTCCAAAGCATTAGCGTACCTCTTATACTTTTTTCACAGTGACCTTTCAAAGTCCGACAATTTTTGAAAATCGTAAACTTCAAAGGGCCATAATTCAAAAACCTAGGAATGGAATTGAATGATTTTTTCAGGAGAGTAAGACAGGACTATGGTCATTATGAATCAATAATAAAATCGCTCGCGAACAGTCATTTCCGGTCATAATAAAGAAAAACTTTAACATGGGGAAAATCTTCAAAATCCACATAGAGACTCGAAACTTGTTTCAAAAGATGCGCAGGAACAATACAAGCAAAAAAGTAAATCATGACAAAATCGTAGGTCACGTGGTTAAGCCGCCATTTTGATTTTCTTAAAATTTGTCTGATTTTGACACGTTAAATTTGGGTCTAAATAATCCCAGTGACATACTATAGACTCGCAACTTGTTTTAAAAGATGCTTAATAACTAGACAAGCAAAATATGTTACCATTGCGAAGTCGTAGGTCACGTGGTTTCGACGCCATATTGAATTTTAACCTTTTTTGATCATGCATTTTTGCGGAAACACCACTTTGAAGACAGTTGCATCTAAGCGCTGAATCTTAGATTTATAGGCAGCTGAAGCATTCGAGAATAACAAGTTTGTTATATTTTGAGTAAACTCCTAATACTTGTTTCACAATCACGTTTCAAAGTATGGTCATTTTGAATATTTGATAAGTTTGATTTGAACTGACTTGATGAAGATTTTATTGAAGCGTCACTAGACAATAGACCACTCATAATTTGATTTTCAGTAATTTCTATTGTAGAGGCATCGGACATAGCTACGAACTTTTACTTCAACCCGGAAGCAATTAGGAGACAATGCAGTCCATTTCATTTTGATGTGTAAACAGAGGAAATTCCTAATTTCGTTTTGAAATACATTGTTTTGCTGGTGGATCAGTCCTGCTAAAGATTATAGATGGTGTTATTGTATCGAGAAATACTGACTGTTGCCGAAAATTACCAATTTGAAGATAGTCGACTCAGAATAATGACAATATAGGCCAATATGTAAAAGTAGTTCTGATCGAAAACCGGACACTGCACCACGATTAACGCAAATCTATTAGACGATCGAATTTGATATGGGAAACCCATTTAAAACACACAAACACGTCAGTGTAGGTTTATATTGTTTTAAAGGCCTGTGCATGTCAATGGGACGTGTAGCATGTGTAGTTTCGGTTCTGAATATTTATAATGATGTTAATTGTCGCTCATGCTGAAATAACCTACACGTTTGCTGTACAGTGTATGTTGACGTAGTTGCATCAATGCATAATGATACTCCAAAGAGCAAAGAAATGATCTTGGACAAAATATCAACAAAAGCTACATAAATTCCCTTAATTTCGATAAATATTATCCGAACAAAACAGTGTCTTATAGATGTATAAATATAATTACTAATTTTCGTTTGTTAGTTGAATCGGACTCGTGGTCTCATGGTAGAGTGTCGGATATCTAATCCAGCTACATGTAACAGGTAGAGTTCAAGTCCACCAATGAAAAACTTTTTTGACTTAAATATAATCTTAAATGTTCAAAACTTATTTTGTTTTGTATGTTAATTTGTTTTGAATTGTTTTTGAACTTTTATTCATCTAAAAATTCATACTGGCAACACTGTCAACATTAGCGTACTGGCTACGTTTTTTGGTTGTATTTTTGAATAGTTCTCTACATGCAACCAATAATTTAAGATGATGTCTTGAAATAGTTTGGTACGTTTGTCGTTTTGCCGATTTTGAATTTTCGACTTCTTTAATGAGATTTGGGTCTAATAAGTTAAAAATTTAAATCTCCAAGAAAATCCACTTTCTCAGTTTTTAGGGTACGTGTCTTCATAAATCTTCCCCTAAATTACAGCAATACATACAAAATCCAACTTCCCAATGCAAGGCATAACTCTTGCCAGTCTTCATTACTGGATGATTTAGGCCTTACAGTATATATTTAAGAAATCTGTGTTTAGAAATCAAGGCCCGCTATGCATTTCTGGTACAGCGATTCACTATCTTGGCACAACAAAGCGAGGGAAATACTGCATGGGTTAAATCAGGTAGTAATGTTTTGTCTGCGTTGTAGACTACACATTGTCAATGGGGGTGGTTCCTGATGGCAGGTGGGATGAGGATGTAGTGTCTTCATGTACACGTTGGTCTATGTCTTCCAAGTCAGACTTCGTATGCCAAATGGATTTGTCTGTACTGTTTGAATGAATGGTACATATCATACGGGTAGTTGTTGTACTCCCGGCATAGGTTCATTATAAATGGGAGAATCATAATTATTTCGCTTAAAAGGTCTATACTTAAACAAATCGTTACACCACTTTTAAGGTATTTGCATCGAGGCGAAACAACTTATATGTATATGCCGCTGAAGCATTGGGGAAAGCAAGTAACATTGTGTGTAACGTGAACATGTTGGATTTGATGAGGATTTTATTGAAGCGTCATGTGGAAGAGTTAGTTCCCCTTGACCACTCTACGATGCTGTGAGTGTGCAAGACTGACAACACCAGATAGACGCAATATCACCCTAAATGGAAAAAGGTCCATTAGCATGATAATTTATATGACTTATGAGTTTTAAATATAAGTTCATCAAATTCGACTTTCATTTTGATGTGTGAACAGGAAATTCACACTTAAGTTTTGGCTCACATTGTGTTGTTGGGGGTCAGGTCTGTTATATATGGTGCTATTGTACGTAGAAGTACTGAATATTGCCGAAAATGACCAATTTGAAGACAGTCGACTCAGTATAGTGACGATATATATGTAAAAGTAGTTCTGGTCGAAAACCGGACACTGCATCACGATTACCGCAAATCTATCAGCCAAAGACAAAAGACAAATCTAGCTTGATTATGCTTGAAAGATCTGTGCATGTAAATCGGACTGTAGTTTCGGTTCTTCAAATATGTTATAGGATTCACAGTGAGTGTAATGCACACAGACATTTATATGCAATTTGTTATCTTTACATAATAGAGAATTATTAAGGAACGTAGCACGAGTCAACGAATTAACGCTTCATAGATTCATAAACAAGATTTAACTATTGTCATAGTAAGCTACTTCCATATAAGGCGAGATGGTATTTGCCTCCGCCAAAATAGTCCGGCTTGCATCATTCATGCATTACGCATGTGACAATTGACTAACAAACTCATCAATGAAACTACCCTTGTTTTAAGCCAGTCTTTCTCACAGTATAATAACTGTAACCATTCAATGCGTATTCTAAAACCAGCCAAGGGTAACGGATTTGAGTCATCATTGTCTCATATACACAAACATTTATTCTACCCTTTCTAACAGTTAAATGCCATGCTGTAAATATTCATTGTCCTTGCAAATCTAAACTATTTCAATTCTATTCTTCTCTTTTCTTTTTATTCGAACGTTATTATCAAATCATATTCTACCTAACCAGTACACCAATTGCTCCCTTTTGAAAATAGGTCTGAAAAAAAACCACTTGCGGTCTATTCATTTACGTTAGTACACGCTCAAAACCATTTTCTATAGTCATACAATTGTTCGATTTAAACATGTAAACTTTGGATGGCAATACTCCTAAAGATATGCTAGACACTTGAATCTTGTTTTGAAAAAATACGCAACAACATAGGACAGATGTCTTAATTAAAACAATTGAAACGGCAGAATCCGCTTGTCGTCGCTTGCGACTATATTTGTTATTGGCGTGTTTTTTAAGGATTCTGCCCTTTGGGGCAGAATCCTTATTGTTATTGGCGTGTTTTTTTTTTTTATTGTTTGCACAGATCTTGTGAACGCGATTCAGCCAAAACGGCTACAGATAATTCAACCAAACTCGTCAGTCTGATAGCTCTTACTAAGGACACGGCAAAATAAGCTTTTGGGCCCAATCGTTTCAGCCATTAAAGGTCCAGTTCGATTCCAAATTTCGATTTTTAACATGGGAATTTTTTTCAAAATGGACTTAGAGACTTGGAACTTTTTGCAAAAGATGCGCAATGACCATGCGAGCAAAAAAGTAAATCATGGTGAATTCGTCAGTCACGTGGTTTTTCCGCCATTTTGATTTTAGACACATTTTACAATTTTCCGACCCCATGCACCTTTGGCAATCTTCTCCTCTGAAGATACTATCATCTTAGAGCTCAAACTTGCATGTATGTGTAGCTAAAGGGTTGGTGATTAAATGAATGTCCAAAGCATTAGCGTACCTCTTATACTTTTTTCACAGTGACCTTTCAAAGTCCGACAATTTTTGAAAATCGTAAACTTCAAAGGGCCATAATTCAAAAACCTAGGAATGGAATTGAATGATTTTTTCAGGAGAGTAAGACAGGACTATGGTCATTATGAATCAATAATAAAATCGCTCGCGAACAGTCATTTCCGGTCATAATAAAGAAAAACTTTAACATGGGGAAAATCTTCAAAATCCACATAGAGACTCGAAACTTGTTTCAAAAGATGCGCAGGAACAATACAAGCAAAAAAGTAAATCATGACAAAATCGTAGGTCACGTGGTTAAGCCGCCATTTTGATTTTCTTAAAATTTGTCTGATTTTGACACGTTAAATTTGGGTCTAAATAATCCCAGTGACATACTATAGACTCGCAACTTGTTTTAAAAGATGCTTAATAACTAGACAAGCAAAATATGTTACCATTGCGAAGTCGTAGGTCACGTGGTTTCGACGCCATATTGAATTTTAACCTTTTTTGATCATGCATTTTTGCGGAAACACCACTTTGAAGACAGTTGCATCTAAGCGCTGAATCTTAGATTTATAGGCAGCTGAAGCATTCGAGAATAACAAGTTTGTTATATTTTGAGTAAACTCCTAATACTTGTTTCACAATCACGTTTCAAAGTATGGTCATTTTGAATATTTGATAAGTTTGATTTGAACTGACTTGATGAAGATTTTATTGAAGCGTCACTAGACAATAGACCACTCATAATTTGATTTTCAGTAATTTCTATTGTAGAGGCATCGGACATAGCTACGAACTTTTACTTCAACCCGGAAGCAATTAGGAGACAATGCAGTCCATTTCATTTTGATGTGTAAACAGAGGAAATTCCTAATTTCGTTTTGAAATACATTGTTTTGCTGGTGGATCAGTCCTGCTAAAGATTATAGATGGTGTTATTGTATCGAGAAATACTGACTGTTGCCGAAAATTACCAATTTGAAGATAGTCGACTCAGAATAATGACAATATAGGCCAATATGTAAAAGTAGTTCTGATCGAAAACCGGACACTGCACCACGATTAACGCAAATCTATTAGACGATCGAATTTGATATGGGAAACCCATTTAAAACACACAAACACGTCAGTGTAGGTTTATATTGTTTTAAAGGCCTGTGCATGTCAATGGGACGTGTAGCATGTGTAGTTTCGGTTCTGAATATTTATAATGATGTTAATTGTCGCTCATGCTGAAATAACCTACACGTTTGCTGTACAGTGTATGTTGACGTAGTTGCATCAATGCATAATGATACTCCAAAGAGCAAAGAAATGATCTTGGACAAAATATCAACAAAAGCTACATAAATTCCCTTAATTTCGACAAATATTATCCGAACAAAACAGTGTCTTATAGATGTATAAATATAATTACTAATTTTCGTTTGTTAGTTGAATCGGACTCGTGGTCTCATGGTAGAGTGTCGGATATCTAATCCAGCTACATGTAACAGGTAGAGTTCAAATCCACCAATGAAAAACTTTTTTGACTTAAATATAATCTTAAATGTTCAAAACTTATTTTGTTTTGTATGTTAATTTGTTTTGAATTGTTTTTGAACTTTTATTCATTTAAAAATTCATACTGGCAACACTGTCAACATTAGCGTACTGGCTACGTTTTTTGGTTGTATTTTTGAATAGTTCTCTACATGCAACCAATAATTTAAGATGATGTCTTGAAATATTTTGGTACGTTTGTCGTTTTGCCGATTTTGAATTTTCGACTTCTTTAATGAGATTTGGGTCTAATAAGTTAAAAATTTAAATCTCCAAGAAAATCCACTTTCTCAGTTTTTAGGGTACGTGTCTTCATAAATCTTCCCCTAAATTACAGCAATACATACAAAATCCAACTTCCCAATGCAAGGCATAACTCTTGCCAGTCTTCATTACTGGATGATTTAGGCCTTACAGTATATATTTAAGAAATCTGTGTTTAGAAATCAAGGCCCGCTATGCATTTCTGGTACAGCGATTCACTATCTTGGCACAACAAAGCGAGGGAAATACTGCATGGGTTAAATCAGGTAGTAATGTTTTGTCTGCGTTGTAGACTACACATTGTCAATGGGGGTGGTTCCTGATGGCAGGTGGGATGAGGATGTAGTGTCTTCATGTACACGTTGGTCTATGTCTTCCAAGTCAGACTTCGTATGCCAAATGGATTTGTCTGTATTGTTTGAATGAATGGTACATATCATACGGGTAGTTGTTGTACTCCCGGCATAGGTTCATTATAAATGGGAGAATCATAATTATTTCGCTTAAAAGGTCTATACTTAAACAAATCGTTACACCACTTTTAAGGTATTTGCATCGAGGCGAAACAACTTATATGTATATGCCGCTGAAGCATTGGGGAAAGCAAGTAACATTGTGTGTAACGTGAACATGTTGGATTTGATGAGGATTTTATTGAAGCGTCATGTGGAAGAGTTAGTTCCCCTTGACCACTCTACGATGCTGTGAGTGTGCAAGACTGACAACACCAGATAGACGCAATATCACCCTAAATGGAAAAAGGTCCATTAGCATGATAATTTATATGACTTATGAGTTTTAAATATAAGTTCATCAAATTCGACTTTCATTTTGATGTGTGAACAGGAAATTCACACTTAAGTTTTGGCTCACATTGTGTTGTTGGCGGCCAGGTCTGTTATATATGGTGCTATTGTACGTAGAAGTACTGAATATTGCCGAAAATGACCAATTTGAAGACAGTCGACTCAGTATAGTGACGATATATATGTAAAAGTAGTTCTGGTCGAAAACCGGACACTGCATCACGATTACCGCAAATCTATCAGCCAAAGACAAAAGACAAATCTAGCTTGATTATGCTTGAAAGATCTGTGCATGTAAATCGGACTGTAGTTTCGGTTCTTCAAATATGTTATAGGATTCACAGTGAGTGTAATGCACACAGACATTTATATGCAATTTGTTATCTTTACATAATAGAGAATTATTAAGGAACGTAGCACGAGTCAACGAATTAACGCTTCATAGATTCATAAACAAGATTTTACTATTGTCATAGTAAGCTACTTCCATATAAGGCGAGATGGTATTTGCCTCCGCCAAAATAGTCCGGCTTGCATCATTCATGCATTACGCATGTGACAATTGACTAACAAACTCATCAATGAAACTACCCTTGTTTGAAGCCAGTCTTTCTCACAGTATAATAACTGTAACCATTCAATGCGTATTCTAAAACCAGCCAAGGGTAACGGATTTGAGTCATCATTGTCTCATATACACAAACATTTATTCTACCCTTTCTAACAGTTAAATGCCATGCTGTAAATATTCATTGTCCTTGCAAATCTAAACTATTTCAATTCTATTCTTCTCTTTTCTTTTTATTCGAACGTTATTATCAAATCATATTCTACCTAACCAGTACACCAATTGCTCCCTTTTGAAAATAGGTCTGAAAAAAAACCACTTGCGGTCTATTCATTTACGTTAGTACACGCTCAAAACCATTTTCTATAGTCATACAATTGTTCGATTTAAACATGTAAACTTTGGATGGCAATACTCCTAAAGATATGCTAGACACTTGAATCTTGTTTTGAAAAAATACGCAACAACATAGGACAGATGTCTTAATTAAAACAATTGAAACGGCAGAATCCGCTTGTCGTCGCTTGCGACTATATTTATTCTTATTATTCCGTCGTATCTTGTTAACACGATTCAGCAAAAACGGCTGAATCAATCTGCTTGAAAATTTCAGGGATGATAGACATTGTCGAGATCTCGCTCTGTACGAAGCCCGAATTTTGAAATTCGACCTGGTTCTTCAGTTATCTCCCCTTGAATTTGAAATTTCAAACCTAAATAGCTCGAAAACTATTGAAGATTTTTTCACAAAACCTTCACCAAAATGTGGGCAACAACATTCCCCATCGATAAGGCCTATAACGGTTTTCGGCCGTAATAATAGATTTTTTGCTATTTCACAAAAACTGAAAATTTGGTGAACTTTCGCGAGTTTGAGGGTACGCGTCTTCAAAAATCTTCTCCTAAATAACGGCAATACATACAGCATCATGCTATAGCTCATTAGAAAGCTGAGTGAATGTAGTTTAAACGTATCCCCCAAACCATTGCTCTATTTTTAACGGTTAGCGAACTACAGCAATTTGAAAATTGATATTTTTAAAAAAAACTTATTTTTAGGGCTCGCACTGAAAGGAACATAACTCTGTTACAAATGAACTTATGTCAAAGTTATTGACTGGAATCTCTTTCTAATAATTAGGTTAACAATTCCATAACACATCATTATCATATAAAAGTTTATGGTTTCGGCGTAATTTGGACATAGTCCCCATAAAGTAATTTGTTCTGATTTTGAGCATTTTCGAGGGGTACTTTCTTTTTAGAATTTTCGATCATAAATCATTGAATATACAATCATGTTTAATATCTCATATTGAAGCAGAGATCTCCTTTATTAAGAACAATAAATTTCAATCATGTATCTGTCATACTTTATATGTGATAAGTCATAGAAGATAGTCATTTTTCGATAATAGCCATTTTCAGCAAAGTTCAAAGGATCATAGCTGCTTAACTAATAATAAATAATGAAACTGTATTTATATCATCGGATGCACAATTTCAAGAACAACAACGTTTACAAAATTGATAGTTAAGCTACGAACATCACAAATGTTGTCGAGGGGTCCAAATTTAAGCCTTTTTGAGTATTTTCTTGAATATTCAGAGCAGCATAACGCATTAATTATGTATACAATCTAAATGATGATTACATCTTCTTAAGTGGAAATTAAAGCACACCATTTTCTATGTTACACCTTAGTATGGACATATTAACCATTTTGTCTTAATCGTGAGAAATGTAATGTAGGGGTCCATTAATATGTGATTTTTCCGTTTTCAGAGGGGTACCTTCTTTGGAGATTTTTTGTAAAAAAAACTACTGAAGATAGAGACATGTTTGATAGCTCATTTTAAAGCGGAGAAACAGAAGAATAACCCTGAGTCCAACATGGAGTTCAAGGTCAAGCAGAAGTCTTGAAGACCTAAGTATTGACGTGTCAATCCTAGTTGGTGTTTATTTTAATTCGCCTTCTTTTTAATGGCCAGGAAATCAAATCTTGTACCTCAAAACCCTTTGGCTTTTAACTCTAAGCGCAAACTCACTAGGGCTCACATTTTGGAATCTACTACCTCCCTTTTAGTAATTTTTCAATGGTCTAAGACCATACAGTTTGGCCAACGTCATCTCACCATTCCTCTCTCACATATTCCAAATTCCCCTCTTTGTCCGGTGACAGCCTTTAAGAGGATGTCTCGATTGGTCCCACTTTCTCTTATAGCCCCAGCATTTTCCATTCCTAGCAAGGGAACTCACATCCCCATTTCATACCCTCAACTTCAATCTAAGTTAAAGCACTTAATTGCCTCCACCGGTCGTGATCCAAACGACTACTCTTCTCACAGCTTTCGAAGAGGTGGCGCCTCTTGGGCCTTTAAAGCCAAAGTTCCCTCTCATCTGATCCAACTTCATGGTGATTGGCATAGTGATGCCTACAAGCTCTACCTGCATACCGATCTTAATGATCGCACTCTAGTAGCGCAGGCAATGCGTTCTATAATTTAATTTCCTTTTTAAGGTAATATTGTATTGGAGGCCTTCGGCTTGGCCGCCTTCCTATTCAGGTCAGCATTAGGCTTTGCCTGCGGTAGGTATATATATTTTAACCTCATACATTTAATTTACAAAAACATAAGTTAATATATTATTGCAATTTGCCTTTCTGAGGCCTTGCTACTTGCTGTATTGTATTGCAATTATTGTCTGTGTTTGTTGCTCGTGTTTTTAACTGGCAAAGTATATATTTCATGTAACTACCAATTTATCAACTTACAATATTCATACATATATACTCATTACAATATCATCGTAGGCACAATGTAACCAGGCCTACGATTTTGCCAATCTTCAATAAACATTGAAACCTTTATTGTGTTGTTCTTGAATAGGAGGCAATTTACAAATTTTTTCCTAAAAAATTCATAATTGGCACTATTTTGTGACCCCACCTTGGAACTGACCTTTACCTTTGCGCACATCCGGGTCACTGCGCGCAGCCTTTCTCACTTGGTAGTTAAACCTCACATTAGGAGGTAGTTGTTTTAACTTTCCCACCCACCCATCCCTTTGCAAATTAATTTCCCATTGTAATATGCCGCCTTCCTATTCAGGTCAGCATTAGGCTTTGCCTGCTGTAGGTATATATATTTTAACCTCATACATTTAATTAACAAAAACATAAGTTAATATATTGTTGCAATTTGCCTTTCTGAGGCCTTGCTACTTGCTGTATTGTATTGCAATTATTGTCTGTGTTTGTTTCCCGTGTTTTTAACTGGCAAAGTATATATTTCATGTAACTACCAATTTATCAACTTACAATATTCATACATATATATTCATTACAATATCATCGTAGGCACAATGTAACCAGGCCTACGATTTTGCCAATCTTCAATAAACATTTAAACCTTTATTGTGTTGTTCTTGAATAGGAGGCAATTATCAACATTTATTACATAATGAAAAAGAGCCCCCATTTGTTTCTAAAAATCCTGTTTCTCATAGGCTCATAGTTTCATAGGCTCCTTCTCAATATTTAATTAATAAATTCTATTGAGCATCTGAGTGTTAGACTAAATCAGTAACACAGCAGAGTAGTAACCTGAAACCTCTGTGTATTAGCTGCTGTTTGCATCTCTGCCAGGGAGTGGTCACTCCCCAGGTCAACACCTGCAATTACACAACATGCAGACCCTGGACTCGCAGCCAGTGAATTATATATTTTAAATTTTGTTTTCCCCATCTTTATTTATTTTTCTTTAGTGGAAAAGAAGATATGGTATCACAAATTTATGTAGCTAGCTTTAATAGTCTTATCTTACTTCATCGCCAGTCATATTTAGTTCACATATCTAATGTAAAATAAAACATTTCTTAACCCTTTTTAAAAATTTTCCTCTGCATCCTGTCACAATATTCAGTTCACAGACTATTCAATAGTTCTAATTTCACATTGATTACATCAAACATGTCCATAATGTAGTATTACTCTTAAGCTGACATATGAAGTGCACATAAAATCGCATTATGTTCACAGCTCATTAAAACAGCTGTTTTAGGCGGTGACCCCTGTGATCCATATTTGGGGTCACAAGATCACCAAATCTACAATTTTGAATCCCGATTGGCCAAAGAGTCTGTACATAACATTTCAGCTTTCTAGAGCTTTTGGGACTGAAGAAAAAGATGAAAAATGCTTTTTAGGTTGTGACCCCTGTGGCCCTTATTTGGGGTCACAGGGTTACCAATTCTACAATTTAGAATCCTCTTCAGTCAAGGAGTCTGTTCATAAAATTTCAGCTCTCTATGTTCATTGGGACTGGAGAAGAAGTCGAAAATAGCTTTTTAGGTTATGACCCCTGTGGCCCTTATTTGGGGTCACAGGGTCACCAAATCTACAATTTAGAATCCCCTTCAGTCAAGGAGTCTGTACATAAAATTTCAGCTCTGTGGAATCATTGGTTCTGGAGAAGAAGTCGAAAATAGCTTTTTAGGTTATGACCCCTGTGGCCCTTATTTGGGGTCACAGCTCTCTGGAGTCTTTGGTTCTGGAGAAGAAGTCGAAAAAGTGAAATGTTTACGGACGGACGGACGCCATCCCATGCCATAAGCCCATCGGGCCTTTCAGGCCTGATGAGCTAATGATAACCAAAAAATATAGCTGTGGTTCTATACCTCCCAGGAAGTTGAATGAAATACAAAGAAATGTCCTTAAACCAAAGTAATAGCTATAGATGTTTAGCACAGTGAGCATGTTTCGAGTTGGGATACATGCTTGTTATAGATAAATATCTTGTAATTATCTTAAAATCATGCTTATGTTAAAGAAGAACAAACTCTGTTTTTTGATAAATAAATATGCAGGGAAAACGACGAAATCTCAAAACGAGGACAAAAAGGGATATTTTAGTAACTTAAAGACCTATCACAAATTAATGGATATTAAACCAAAATTTGTTATCTTTACTCATCAAATGCATTGCAAAAGTAGAACTTGTTCTTCAAAGCTCCAACAGGAAAAGTGATGTCATCTCATAAAACCAGGCAAAAAAGCAAATAAATATTGATCCCCTATTTGCAAGGTACCTCCCAAGAAAACTTTGTGGCTATAGCCCCTTTTGAGAAGTCGAAAATGTCAAATGCGGACAGACGCTGGACTACGTCCTGATGAACTAAAAACATGACTTGACACTGTAGAAAATCAGTCGGTAGTTTTATGTGAACACCCTGCCAAACCCATATCTGAGCAACAAAAAAATAGAGCCATGGGCTCTGTAGCTCATCAGTACTTGAATGATTTATTATCTAAGATTGAAGAAGGTGGTAAAGATAAAATGTACAAAATAAGATCCCATAGGTACAAGCCTTGCACTGCAAGGTACCTCCCCACAAAATTTCAGCTTTGAGGGTGTAGTGGTTCTGGAGGAGAAGTCGAAAATATCAAAAGTTTACCGACGACAGACGCCGGCCCATGCAATAAGCCCATCTGGCCTTTACAGGCCTGATGAGCTAAATATAAATAACTTATTGATTATATAAGTTGAGATCCTCAACCCATTTCAGGGATAACGCCTGCCATTACAAAACGCCAGACAACAGCCAATTCTGATGAGCTAAACATATATAAACAAAGTCAGAGGCAATCTTGTAACATTTTATTGGCTTTGGCATATTTACATTACATGACAAAGTTGAAGCTGATGAAACAGTATGATTGTAGTCATAATGAGTATATACACAGTCATGAAGATACCACAGAAACAGAGAGAGAAACAAACTTTATATAACTTAGGATTTTCTTATTCTGGCGGATGTCAATCATAAGATTTTTCCCAGGGAAAGATGAGCCTATCTGAGAGCTTGTAGTTTCTTTGTTTCCAGCACTGGTTAACTAAATCTTAGGGTTTGTTATAAATATGGTATACACTCTGAAGTCAGACATGAGGAAATGCAGGTTTGTGATGAGTGATTGTTCATAAACAAACTGAAAAATACCAGTTGATCACTTTTACCATACTAACTTACTGGGTACTTGGTAGCTCTTATAATATTATATATGATTTCTTCTGTAAAATACAATATACAGTTTCAATAGAAATCAACAAAAGAAGTAAACAGTGTTCAACACACGACACTAAAGTATCAACAGCCTTATACAGATAGATTGTAGAAAATAGAGAAGGTTTTAATCAAGTAACAATATCAACGGATGTGAGAAAATGTTTTAATAATCATTGCCCTCTGTTCTGTTCAACCATGCACATTATTCCTTGATCTACAGGTAGCAAAATACTTCCAGTGAAAATATGGAACTGAGCTTTGTGAATGAAATAAGATGTAACCGACAGCCCACAACCTGATAACCTGAACTAGCAACTAGAGTTTTTATTTAACAAGTTTCGAGGTAACATGTTTGGGCTGTCAAGTTTCACTTATTTCATTACTGTTGTAAAGTATATTTAATCTTGTCACAACCATAGTTCTTCATTGTTTAGATCTACGTCACACCAACTACTTTACCTTGCACATTTAATATTACATTTCCATATTGTCAGATAAGAAAAAACTTGTATGGGTTTTAAAGAGGAGTAACAAGACGATTGGCTATACATAGTGTTACAACTAGATGTAGAGAATGAGAACATAAACAAAATATACATACATACATACATACATTATATTAACACTATAAATACAAAAGGTAGAAACAATTCAAAGTGTCAACAAAGCATGCCTCAAATACAGATAGTCTTCAATTGTGTTTGTCATATTTTTGTACTATTTTGTTACACAAGACTCATTTATGAACTGAAAATTCCGATATGTCATGTTTGCAGTTCCTGAGAAGCAGCTGACTTCATTAATGCACCGTTCTGTTTGGAGTATATCAACACGTAACACGACGTAACAACTCCGTTACCCACTTACAACACTCTCACCGGTCATCACATCACACCACAAGCTGCTCATAAAAACAGTGCATTGAAACATGGTTCGAAAAGTTTTGACTCAAATGATAATCTCCCTCAAGAGAGTTTCAAATATATTTCATGCATTTCTAAAGAAACAGATCGATAAAGCTAAAGTTGTCATGTGAAGGCCGATTTATGCATGAAGCAAGCACAACAATAGCTCTTCATGAACTTTTGACAACAAACCATGTGAGCATGGATCCTTAACTTGCAGATTTATTTTTGTTTTGCTTTATAAGTATATCACTATCTTAAACTGATAACAAATTACTGGATATAATTCTCTAATTTGCCTTTCATCCCTATAATACAATATGTGTATAGTCCATGACAAGAAATGGCTCAGTCCACTTTAGTCATTAGGGATGCTTGAGTTGTAAAGATTTAGCACCATTGTCTGCAAATGCTGGGGTACATACTAGAAACAAATATTTTATGGAATACTTTATATTAAAATTTTAACAATCTTCACCAAGCTAAACCTTTCAAACAAATTCCTGTTCATTTGCAAAATTAATCATGCCATTTTCATATATTTCTTGTCAAAATCAGATTGTGAAGTATGATATCCGAGATCAATTTGAAAGTGAAAAGTATTTGAATTGTGAACTTCATTAAGTACAATCTTCTACAATCTACAACAACTTGGGTTTTGTGGGGTTGGTTAGAACGCTGTATATACATGTGAGATTTGAATCCTCACAGAGGGGCATCAACTTACTTGCGCCCCGGGGGTGGGAGGTGGGGAGATCTGGCCGAGAACGAGCGAGTCCCGGGGGGAGGGGGCCTGGTAGTGGCCTGCGGAGATGAGTTCCTGTGTGTGCTGGGAGTGGTTGTGACTGGGGTAAGTGGGGTAAGGGGGGTCTGGAGGGGGAGGCTTGGGGGTAAAGCCGGTGGTGAAGCCAGTGGGCCCTGCTGCCTGCACCTGAAGGTCAACAAGGGAGGCTATTAGGGGTGGCAGGAGCACGCATACCACAAAAAAGCTACTGCGTTTGGGAGAATGTGGTGTCAATATGTAATGAGGCAACACAGATACATGATTCATGATATAGTTTTGAAAAACATGATGTTATAGATATGGATGATGTATAAGGATACTCTTACTATGATACTGCAGCTGAAGCAAACTGGGAATGAACATGAATTTATTGTAGGATAAATCAATCTCATTTTCTATCAGTATTGATTTTGTTCATTGTTCTGAATCTGCTGACTGAAGAAAGATGATGATGATAAGAAGGCAGGTTGAGCAAAGTTTTGCCTCGAGGATTCACGGCACTCTCAAAAGGGAAGTAACTACCTCATGAGCAAATTCCATCAAGCAAGCTGGGGAGAGAGGAGGAGACCTACCTGCATGTACCCGGTGGAGGACGGGAAATAACCATGCAATGTGTTCATCGACGGACCGCTGGAATCCTGGCGACCCAACGACTTGATGGCAGCTATGTCTGGTGAGGGTCCCGATGCGGGGGTGTTGTGTCCCTTTGGAAGATTGGAGGTGGAGTTCCACTGGTTGGGTAGTGAAGCCACACTTGAATTGAAGCTCAAGTTCGGGGTTGAGCCCCCGGGGTACACCGGCCTGGCAGGCTTTGGAGGCGGCGGCTCATCGTCTGAACCATTTGAGCCTGTCACAGAAATAGGGATTGTAAATGGAGAAGAAAAACATAACATTAGGAGTCTGAATGAGGACTTTGAATCTGACACTTCCTAACACATCTATAGGATGAGGAACATAGGTTATATCATTGTTATTTGTGCACATTACAGTTTGAAATGCAAGAATCAATGTATTACTTTGTTCATTTATGATTATCATACATGATGTTCACTAAGATTAAGTGAGCTAGAATCTAAGGCAGCAGTACAGGAACTACCCCAGGATATGGCCTGCACCCTCCGGTTGTCTCGGTGCATCTCCTCCTGCTGCCGGTACCGCTCCTCCTCCAGGATCTCACTGCAACACAACACCGGATATTGTGTAGACTCTACTAGACCTTACATTCAGTTGTCCACATACTCATCTTTCTATTGCTTTGGATGGTATAGATCTTTCAGAAATTAGCATCCTGGATTCTCTCCTTGTTAACACGTTGTGATTCCTATAAATTGGTCATTAACTGTCTTTTATGTTTCAATTGAAAATCACCAAATTTAAAATATTCATCGAATGAAACCTAAACATTTCCTCTTGAACAGTTCACAGTGTTACTGCTTTCTAACGTTTTGTTACTACCTTGGTCCATTTTGTTTCATCTCTTGGTAGCTTCTTATACTGACATCAGTAACAGTTATTATTTTTTTAATACTGAACCCTAATGTTGTAAGTTTTCTGATATACATATATATATCTACTCACTATAACCAAGTCTTGAGGTCCGCGTATGAGGGACTTTTGGAGGGTTCGTACTGCCAGCAGACGCACATGAGGTTGTAGAGGGAGGGGGGACATCCGTCCGGGAGGGGCAGTCTCTCCCCTGCCTCGATCTTACCGATCACGTCGTTGTTCTTCACCCCCTGGAATGGCTTGACTCCGTACATCAGGATCTCCAAAATACACACCCCTGTGTAGAGAGCAACATGCATTAGCAGGGGTTTAGCAATATCATCCTATTGAATTCAAAATATCTAATTACACACATTGCAATGAAAACAAAAATGGGCAAGATGTTGACTAAATTGCATTTTTATTTTGATGGAATATTGCAAAAAATAATGAACTGACCGATAACTTTTAGCTGTAACTGGTTATCGGCATTTTCAAGTTAGAACATTTCTGCCATTTCTGATCAGGCATTACAATATTTCCTAACCAGACGTGAGTTAGACGTTCTAGCTATTTCGTGCATCATGCATTGCTGCTACAGATTACTACTCACCAAACATCCACACATCACTGGCGGTTGTGAATCTACGAAAGTTGATGGACTCAGGAGCCATCCACTTGATTGGAAGTTTTCCTTTGGAAGCTGTTAGTTATTACAAAGATGGCAAATACAGTGAGCTAAAATTGAAACGAAATTTCTTGCTTACTGTCTTACTTACAACTGTTACAGATTTCCCAACTTTAATATTGAAAAACTTGAGTATGTCAAATAATAATTGAGTCACAAGTAACAACCAGAAGTCTTTGGGATGAAAAAAAGAGACATATTCATGTATACATTATCACCTACAGAGAATAAAGAAGTTGTATTTCCATAACATTGTTTCTATTCTGAACCACAAGATGTACAATTTGGATATTTATCAATAACCAGTATTTCAAACAGAAGGTTGCTAACAGTTCAGTTCAGATGCATTCTAGAAGTTAGTGTGATGAAGTAGACCTAACAAAATTACAAGTATTTTGTATATTTATGAATGATTCCTACCTCTAAACTTATCTGCATCAACAACAATAAAAAAAACTTAAACACAGTCTATAATAGACCTGCCAATCTTTTGAGTATACCCACTTCGCTTGTGCCGGCACGTGCACTTTGTGACCCATAACACCCCAGCCCTATCGCATCACTTTTCCTTGAATCAAGTCACACGATACACTGATAACCGTTCTGTGGGGAGGTCCGGGCGGGTTCCAAACTATAAGTTTAGAGGTAGGTATCATTCATAAATATACAAAATACTTGTAATTTTGTTAGATTTCTTTCATTCACTACCTCTACAATCAGCAAGTGATTCAGAAGACTCAAAAGAGAAACGGCCTAAACCAAATAACAGAGGTCGCTAGAACGAAGTTCCTGCTAAACCAAGTAATGGTAGGCTGGCCTAGGCAGTCGTGGATTTACAACCGTAAACTGCTGTCGGCCAACATAGGATTTCTCAGTTAGAAGGAGGAACTCCGTCCTTACAACCTCTTCCAAATAAGAGTTGTAATTACTTATGTTACTGTCAGGACTGCCCCCGCTGCCACAAAGGGTCCCAGTTGATGCAGGCCCTGGAGATCAGTCTGGACGTCCCTCAGTTAGAAGGTGGAGAAGGTCGTTGCAGAAGCCCTGTATCCAGCACCTTACTATAAATCTGCCCAGAGTTCGCAGATTTATGGTAAGCTGCCTTGATCGTCTTTTTCAGCCAAGCTGAAATAGTGTTCTTCATAATGTCCTTATCGGAAGAAGGGAGACATGGCAGAACAAGCCTATGTCTACCCCTTCTAAAGGATTTGGTCCTGGTAAGGTATTCTCTAAGAGAACGGACAGGGCAGAGAAGAAGGTCCTTTTCCATGCCGTCTGATAAAGCAGCGGACAGAGCCGGAACAGAAAAACATATTCTTCCCAATGGGCCAGCTACCGTCTTCCAGTTCTTTGCTACAAAATCCGGAAGAGTAGAAAGAGAAACGGATTGCCAGTTCTTAGAGTGCGTCTTTGTAGAATGGTCTAGCACATGTAATTCAGATACCCTGCTTGCCGAGGCCAGCGCCAACAGGAAGGCTGTCTTCCATGATAAAAACGGCAAGGAAACGTCCTTGAGGTGTTGAAATAGTTCTGCAAGCAGGGCAGACAAAACCACTGAAGGGTTCCATTTCAGCTGAAACTTGGGAGTCTTCAGATCTTCTAACTGGAACGACCTGGACAACCGATTAATGGCTTGGTCATTCGACAAATCGACCCCCTGCAAAGCCAGGGCAGATGTTAATGCCAATTTGTAGCCATCAATTGTCCCAGCTTTTAGCTTCTTGACCGTCCTCAGAAAGAGCAAGAACTCAGCGACGAGTGGAATGGAGATGACAGCATGAGGCTGGAATTGCTGCTTCCACTCGGTGAATTTACTGTATCTACAATCATAGAGGACGGAAGTAGAAGATCTGAGGCCTCCCTTGACTGCTTCAGCGACTTCTTGGGAGAACCAACTTCTCCTGAGGTTACGCTGGATAACCTCCAAGCGGGTAGATGTAGTGACTCTGGGTTTTGATGGAATCTGTCAGACCTTGGCTGTCTCAGTAAGGTCGGAAACACTGGCAGCTCTACCGCCGGATGTGTTGACGCCATCAACAGATCTGGATACCAAGGACGATTGGGCCACGCTACAACAATCAGTATGATGATGCAACTGTGACATCTCGCCTTCTCCAAAACTGCTTGCACCAGCGCCGGTGGAGGAAAGTCCTAAGCGAGAAGACCATCCCAGTTGATTGACATTGCGTCTACGGCGAAGGACTGTGGATCCTGAACTGGACTGACGTAGACTGGAAGCTGAGTGTTGAGACTGATCGCAAACAGATCTATCATCGAAGTTTCCCATAATTGAGACACCATCTTGAAGGAGGTGGGATGAAGAGTCCACTCTGTTGACTGAATCTGATTCGGACGCGAAGCTGTCTGCCAGAACATTCAGATGCCCTGGAATGTGTCTGGCCCTGATCTGACTGCTGTGCTGGTCGATCCAATCGAACAGTTGAAGACAAATCTGCAACATCCACTTTGATCTTGTTCCTCCTTGCCGATTTATGTACGACACCACCGTTGTGTTGTCTGAGGCTATCATCAGTCTTTTGCCTACTAGTTGGTCCTGCCAGATCGCCAAGGCTTTCAGAATGAACATCTCCAACTGATTGATGTGAAGATGGACTTTGTCTAGAGACCAAGCTCCCTGAACCATCTGATCCTTGAAGTGTGCACCCCGGCATCACAGAACCTGAGAAAACTTACAGGAAAAGAAACTCCTTATCGATGGGATAATTCAGAAGAAAATCCTTCAAGTTCTCAGTTCTGCACATGTCATGGAACATTTCGACCCAAGAAGATAGAACTCTTCATGGATGCAAGTCCGGTCGTATAAGGTGGAATAGTCACCTTAGAAGGAAAACAATTCAGCTACGCCAGTCCTTCTTTATTGGATCCAGAGACCAGATACTCACAGACAGAAAGTGAAATGCTTTTGAATTATATTATAAAATTTTAAAACATGTCTGTCTTTATAATCATGATTCATACATCTGAAGTGATATAATAACAGAATGCCAGCCACACGTTTTTAGTTTTTGTTTACGATTCTATAATTAAAATTTTATGACACATGTTATATGTTTTTATTTGTTGTTAGAGCACAGTAAAATGCTTTCGTCCAATCATATGAGTGTATTGTGGTCATGTGGAGTACATTTATATCCCGATAGATGTACGGTTGTCTGGTTGCGTTCGGGTATCATGCTCATAAAACTGGTTCACAGACTTTCATAAAAACAACAAACAATGTCAACTGATTGTTTTATTTATGGAGATAATACACAATTAAACACTTATTACATTGACAAATGGCCTGCTGTGTTCCCTTTCCGAAAGGAAATAGTCGCTTCCGTTGATGGGGGTCTTCTATATTAAGGAGCTTGATATTCCTAAAAGAAGAATAAAAGCATGTAAATAAAGCAAGTAATGTGAGGTCAATTGGGATTTTCCAAGTGTATTTCATTTATATTACGAGTAAGTGAAACAATGACAAGTATCAAACCATGTTACCAATGTTTTATATATTTTCAACCACGATATACAAAATAATATCAAAAGTTATATAGAACAACATAAAAATGACAAATAAGAAAGTGATATAAAATTACCTTCTTGGAGTGTAAGAGGATTGAGGCTGCATTATCGTCACACAGCGTCCGAGCGATGTCCAGTACGACGTTGCATTCTTTCCTACAGACAGTTCGAGTTCCTTTGCTGCACTAACCTGAAATAATTTATATGCAATATAGACGGGATGCACAATAGCATATGCAACAATAGATATAACAACTCGCATATTGATAAATACAGCTCAACAAACAACTTAACGTGTTGGTAAAAATTTGAAATACAAAAAACAATAACTGTTATTGAATAAACCAATTTAATGAAAATTAGTTTGAATTTTAAAATTACATAGTTTGAAAAGTAAGGAGTAAAAAAATAAAGTTACCTTTCCTGAATGAATAGTGTAATTGTCCTTGTACTGTCCATGATGAAGCCATTGTGTGAACTGTTTCATTCCACAAACCACTCAGTCTTTACAGGCAATGAAATGTATTACTGCTCAATGTTGCTGAATAAAAACGTGCTTAAATCATGCATGTGCGTGATTCAAGCACAACGCTTATGCTGTAGCACGACTCGTGTGCTTTATATAAAATGTACGCCTCATGCACCTCGGACAATTTCAGAAATTCAGTGCTCACACTGCCAAAGATGACCTCAATGTCCCTAACATTTGCATATGAAAATGAGAGATGTCAATGTTTTGCATGTTGTGTTCGGGAGAATATTTCCCAAATTTGTTGACAAAATATTTGAAATAAATTCATTTTAAGACATTTTCTTGACGACTCAAGCATTTGACTGTGCTCTAAGATAGATAGAGAACTCGTAGCAGTACATTATCGGATATAAATGTACGGGTTTGAGAGGGTTAGGCTCGGCTGACGCCTCGCCCAACCCTCTCAAACCCGTACATTTATATCCCGATAATGTACTGCTTCGAGTTCTCTATCTATACTTAAATGAGTAATAGTACACAGAGTGGAAAATAAATGTCATCGACGATTCAGCTTATTATGTTAATGATATTGGAGACACATGACACTTGGTAGCAGCGAAGATGGACATGGTGGATGGAGGATTGGCGACGCCGGGACGCAGGTTTGAGATGTTATTAGCAAAATTTATAAATGCAAAATGTGGGATAATGCATTATGAATTTAATGTTGAAATGAAAAGAAATAGAGCACTATTATTACATTAGCACTATTGAAAATATTTATCTGAACGAACTTCATAAGCGATTGAACGACCTATCCTACATATTGCCTTTCACAGATTATACATAGTCCAATGACGAGTTTTCAATTGACAACACACGAACATATAACATAAAGAGATACAGTTTAATATTATACATCTTAAATTTACAGAAAAAAATAAATTCACCAGTAGACCTAGAATATGTATTTGTAAAGTGACACTATAATTATAAATTCCGTTGACCTACATTTTGTACGTAGCACCAGTGGATAAATAGTAGTTCTACTGTACACTCTGCAAATAATTGTATACATCTTGACCAGCTAGGGTGTAACCTTCATAACTTTTTTCTTTATTACCTCATTTATTTACCTTTTCTTTTTTTTAATAGTCTATTGTCAACTTCTTAGTTTTTCCATCATATAATATTGCAATTTGATGTATTGAGCAAATATAAAAATTTGTCAATCAGTGGACACATGTGGTGGACGGTAGTCGGAAAAAACATTCAGGCAGTGAAAGTAGAACAATCATTGGTCGTTAGTGGTTTAAAAAAATGAGAAATAATATTGTCTAAGTAACGCAATATGATTATATATATCTAAGAACAAATATAACCGTTTCCGTAGCTGACTTTGGATGCTTTGGATAAGACATTATGGAAACCAAATGTAGCGTATTGTATTACAGGACATTGCGGACGGTATTAGGAGCTACCTGTACGGAATTAAGTGTATGGGGTACCATACTTATTCAATAACCTCCTGCCAATACGTTGAATGCAATGTTAGATTGTCGAGGCGAAATGGTCGTGTGGTAAGCTGTTGGTACAGTCAATGCTGGCGATAGTTGCCTTACTCTGAGGGCGTGGGTTCGAATCCCGCATGGGACTCGGCCCGAAAAAGTACAAGATTTGTACTATTTAAGGTAGTGTTATCCCAAATATAACCATGTTATATTCCTTCACTATCTAAATGGCAAGTATTTCTAATGTTAGATTTGTTTATGAAACAAGCAAGATGATTTGATGAGCTTCTTTTGACATGCCGTAAGGCTACATCCGGGTATCGGTAACTCGACCGACCGCTGCGGTGTCCAAAAGTGTACGGTATTTGCCGACCCGACTCTATATTTGGATAGATTCTGTGGACACCATATTTGTAAAGTGGACCTCAGGGATAGGATAAGCATATACACTGTCGGCCAAAAGAAACGCCTACTTGATTTTTCTAAAAATGAAAGATGAAATAATTTCTGAAATATAATCAATTGTGGTCTCCAAGTTGTACTGAACACAAATTGATATGTAAGTCGATTGAAATCGTGGAAAAACTGTGATTCGAGTCAATAACATTAATGTAAACCACGCCCATTGAATACCGCTATTTCCGGTTGATTCACTTGCGCACCGTACCCACGTACATCGGTAGTGTCATCACCATTTTAATGCGAATGCGTGCCTGTATTGTTGATCGTGCTTGTATGAAAATCGGTTTCAGATGTTTTTCTGATCAAGCACTGATCGAAAACTGAACAATTCATTTGCCTCATTCCAACACTTGCCATTCTTTTGTGACATGACAACTTCTGAAATTTAGATATATCATGCAGAAATATTGCAACTACATTATGCTATAATATTGCTAAAGTGCGCATTATAGTTTTTACGAAATCTGATAAGATATCTGGTAGGCGTTTCTTTTTGCAGACAGTGTATCATGGATCTTGGATTCTTGGGAGTCTATCAGATGTACCGCGAAAATGTAAGTGTATGGCAACAACGGAATTTTGAGACATTAGGTAAAAAAAAGATGAAGTATGTGAAGGATATATGAGATATTCGGCTAAATACATGTGGTTTAGTGTGCTGCTGTATGATTCAATCAAGGAGCATTCACCTTGGTACAGCATAGAATGGCACACGTATGCTAACAGCGTTTCGGGAAAGGCCACAATCATTTTGCAAGTCAGGAAAGAGGCGATTTTCAGTTTTAAAAAAACTCAACTTAAGCTTGGGAGGATCAGGATAGTGATTTTGTACACACGGATGTAAGGGAGGATTTTAAGTTAATAGAGACAGACAAGGTAGTGTTAAAAATGTAGATACATAAAATCATAGGTCAGCAGGAACAGAACGCAAGAAGACAGAGACTCAGATATTAGAAGAAATAGGACTAGGCAACTATGTGTTCACGAAATTTAAACCTAGGATTATTAGTGCTTTGAGTGCAATACCAAAATCCGACACAAAAGTACGACTTATTCATGATGGCAGTTTACCCTTAATGTATGTGAAAGAAAGTGCTAGCTATTGTAGTTGCAGTAAAAAGATGGTGCAACGGGTGGATAAGTCGGTGATTGTAAAAACTGACAGTGTTACAGCCAAATCGGTGATAAACAAGGCAACAGCAAAATATCCGTTTCTCATGCCACATTTGAGATATCTATTTTGGTTTCAAGCTTATCCCGACTTTAGCATAACAGTGGAATTTGTTCCAGGGGCTTATAATGCTGTCGCAACTATTTCCAGAATGCATGAGGATGGAAAATTGAAATTAGTGTATGATTTTCTGCCTAGTTTATTATATAAGCAATTTTCACTGTCCTCGTTGATGGATCATATGTTACATCGCTTTTCTTTTAAAAAGTAATAGGGTAGGGTCTATATCGGTATATATATGTCTTTCAAACGCCATTTCTAAGCGATACATGCCCCTGTGTATGTATATACAATAAATAAATATTCTATATGAAATGAATTGTATTTTGATTTGTGAATGTTAAAGAATACCAGGCGCAGAAGAGGAGCGTCGAAGAAAGGAGACAATGGTCCTTTGTATTTACCAGAGGTAAGCACTTGAAACCAGAACATGAAAAAGATCAGCATTTCTGACTCTTCTAGGTAAAGGGAAGTAACTCCCTGTAAGTCAATGAAGTGACATACAATCACCCCAACGAGGCATATGGTCACGGCAAAGACATAGGACTTTACCTTGATTCAGGTGGCGTATGATTAAACTAACGGTACTCTAAGATATCATCCACAACTTTCCATTGCAGTTTTTATGTTTTTACAAGAACGTTACACACATGATTCCAGTAAAGAAACTGTAAGTAACATCAGGGACATTCTTGTTTAATATTGTATATATCAAAATACATGAACCTGATAGAACAATATGACATGATCCACAATGAATATATATAGTCATGAAGAGAGAAACAGAGAGAGACACACACTATTCTCATATAGTTTAGCTCTGGGGCATGTCCTTCATACGAACATTAGTTTACCTGAAGTTAACCATTCCACATGTGATGTAATCTCTCCACAACGTTGTCCACTTATAATTGAGTTATCAGATATCACAAAAGAATAGTGGGAAGGAAAAGAAAAAAAGTATGTATTACGACCTCTTTATTTAAACTCTTAAACACACGACGGTTCGGAGTATGTGCTTACTCCTTCATCAATTGGATTGTAGGGACTGCTAAACTAGGATACATGTCTACATAAAGGCATAGCTATGAAAAAGGTCAACAATTGTGAGAATTTAGCACAAATACAGAGATAAAGATCTGCGAATTAAAGTGTGATTCAATGAGTATCAGGAAAGACACCCATGAGGGGATCAGCCCTACCTAATATATGATAGTATCAGTTCTGAATGTTCATATGGACAAATCTTTTCTTTATGATCTTCATGCAAAGTTGTTTTTCAATTTTTGCCATTATATTGAATCATTTGAATGAAAATATATCGCGTGTATAGTCAAAGTGAAAAATATGATTTTATCCCCCTCAAAATAAATTGTTTCTTCTACTGCTTCTAAGCTTTGTAAGTTCACGGTTGATTCCAGCGAAAAATGTAGTCAAATGTTATGGGAAGTTTTCTGAATAAAATGTACTTGTCTCATTTGATTACCTAATATTTCAGAAATAATTCCTTAAAAAAATATTTATTATAGACTTAATCAACTTCCAAACGCAAGGAATAACTCTTGCCAGTCTGCATTACTGGTTGATTTATCCCTTGCGGTATTTCCCTCGCTTTCTTGTGTCAAAATAGTGAATCGCTGCACCAGAATTGCATAGCGGGCCTGGATTTCTAAACACAGGTTTCTTAAGGAAATACTGCAAGGCCTATATCAGCCAGTAATGGAGACTGGCAAGAGTTATGTCTTGCATTGGGAAGTTGAGACTTAATCAGTATTTGTGGGAATCTTTTTACAAGTGGTAAATTTTCCGTTACTGTAGAGTGTAAATCTGGGCTGTTGTTGTTTTCTTAAATTCGAAAAGGGTTATGCCTTACCAATACATGTTGTCCTTTCAACATGTGAATACAATCATAACATATAAAAGTCCAAAATGTAATATTTTCTTGATTATAAACTTAATCAAATCATTCAACAAATCAAACTATATATATGATATTGTTTTATACTTTTCTATGTATATCCTGGCATGTGAACAACGAATATGAACTATTTACACCAAATATATGCTGTAATCATGGATTTTATGAACATAATGTTGATATTTGGTGAGTTAACTTTTATTGGTAAATTAGATATAAAAAAGAAGTTATAAATAAGAATACTAGGACATTTTGAGAGCATGCTGAATTATGCACGTGAACCCATTTTTACCACATTTATTTAGTTTATTCAATAAACAGTTATTCAATAGATGCGGTCGTAAAATATCTTATCATAGGGTGTGTTGATTATCTGATTTATGATAAGTTTGGGCAGACCGATCAATGTTGTATCAACGTGACACACTCCAGTTTAAGACAACAAAGGGTAAAAAAGTATCGAATGTTGTAAAACGAATGGTAATGACTTTGCAATTATCATTTTCATTAGGCGATATTGACAAACAAAACGTAGGCAATAGGGTACACCTCAATGTGCCAGGTTTGAAATCAAATGAGAAATACTAGTACGTTATATCAGATGAGGACAAGTGTATGGGGGAGAACTTCTGTATTCTGAGAGCCCAACCTTTCGTTTCAAGAATTTGAGTGTAGGGTCCATCCTAATAAATATAAATTTACTTCATTGCTAAACTGAACACTCTGTCCGTGTATGTGATAGTTATACCTATACTTTTGAGACGAGGGGTCCCGAGTCAACCTGTAGTGTATCAGCTCATACACTCGAAAAGTATAGGTATAAACTACTTACACCTAATTTTAGTCGAGACAATTTATAGATTACTGATATTGTAGATTTCAAATGTTTTCAAAACCTTGCCTGGGCCCCATGGTACGCGATTTGTTGTACATTTTATGTGTGATACTTCGGTAGACACTCGGACAATGCAGTGTTATTTTCTTACCGTGAATGGACGTGTATTTGTGCTCAACTGGTTTTGTTGTTAGCACGATCCCCATGATTCCCCCGTCATGGGGAGAACGCAGCGATCTCACTGACAAACAATCTTAGAGATTCTAACGGCCATTTGTAGCCAAATGGATAAAGGCGCTGCGATAATACACGAAGGGTTTCATGTTCGAATCCGGACTCTTTAATAACAAAATTTAATTCATGTTTGAGGTTTTTTAGGATCTTATTCAGATTCAAGACAGAACACCTTTTTCTTTGTAAAATGAACTAGCCATGTGCGACTGTGAAGGTGTATTGCAGAAACTGTAGGTGTATTTAGAAAAGTGGAGGTGTATTGAGAAAAGTATCTTTGTGTATTGGTGAATGGTCTGACACACCTACTGAATGAACGAAGGTATCCCATGGCAACGAGCTAAAGTGGGATGTAAATAGTAATGTACAGCTGCTGAACAAAAATTTGTTACATTCACAACACTTGTAACATTGTTGTTTCATTATTTTCCAAAAAAACTTATAAACTTGGTCTTTTCTTCTCATAAATAGGTAGTCAAATCATTTTAAATACAAATGAAGTTAGGAATGATGATACTTTGCAGATATTAAGTTAGATTCTGGTTGCACTGAAATTAGTGACTTAGTGAATTAGAACTTTAAAATGTTTTGAAACAAAAATATTGCATATTACCTCAAAACATAAATTGCTTTTGAATGAAGTATATACATTATTTAATCCAATATGAAGTTATTAAAACATATATTGGTTCTGAAAAAAGTTTCAAAGCTTGATGTCCGTTATCTCTAAGAATGTATATTGCCAATGAAAAATGTATCTGCTTGTATTGTGCACAATTGTCTCAAACAACTGGTTATTTCAATATAAGATGCAGTGAATATGTTGAAGCGAAGAAATTAAACTTTTAGTGAAAGAACCTGGATTATCACCGTCAGGCACACCTGCATGAAGTGGATAGAAGTTCAAAAGTAATGACCGAAATATTCATGTGCAGGTTCATAAATGATGGTATGAAATTGTATATATATAAACATCATGCTACAGAATATGTTTTTAAAGCAGGAATATCTTGCAGACCAAGAAACACAACTAATGGAGAAGTAGATTGGCACGAAATCAGTGTATTAGAACAGAGTCTCAACTCTAAACATTCTGAGGGGTTTAGTGTAGAAAAGATTAGATTTGTAGATAAGTCATATCCCAATCTCCAGGCATTTTCAACAATATCGTTATAAATGCTACGTCCTCGTGCATAAAACTTATTTTGAATGACTAGAGAAAAAACTAAGAAAAGACTGGAGAAGAGCACACATATATCACCGGGGTCCGAATTGGAACCACGTTCCTTTCACTGACACATCTATTTTCACATGATTAAGTAATAGTCGTAAGATGTAAGTAAGGGGTCTTAAAAGTAAGACATATCGAATTTATTGCTCAGAGATGACTGTAAAACACCAACCCCAAAGTCCATTTTGGGGGATATTGTCAGAAAATGGCACCTGAAATTTAAGAAGGTGGTTGATATTTTTTAATTCTCAGAAACATTAGAATGGGAACATTAATGACCTAAAACGCAATATGAATGTCTTGTATTTCTGAGTAAGAAAATCATATTTCAGTAAAATCAAACCACTGCTCATTTTTCCAAGAGCGATCATTCATTTTTGGCTGTCCTGAAAACACCGTAATTGGAAAAGTCTTGGAATTCCCAATACATTAACTATATTTAGACTCTCTGGGCCATTATTGGTGAAACAGCTGATAAGGGAATGTCTATTTCAAGCCAGGAGCTTTGAAATGTGATAAACAAATATTGGTATTTTTGTCTGAAAAGATACCTGTCGCAGTCTCCAGGAATTCACGCCTAAACAAATAAAAGCACTATGAAAAACAATAGAGATTAATATTCCTTATTGAATTTACTTTCTTTTGATATCAACTAGTGCTACATTACAAACATTAATAAGCATTTTATCTGTGTCTGAAGTCTCCAAAGTTATGTAAACATAGCAATGTAACAAACTTTTGTTCAGCAGCTGTACTGTTCCAACGAGATAACATCGCTTCATACACTGAACTTGAAACTACAGACTGTATCTACATCAGCCAAAACTTGATTCCGATAAAACAGTTTACAATCAACTTCTACTAACATTACAGTCGACAAATATACTGTCGGCCAAAAGAAACGCCTACCAGATATCTTATCAGATTCGTAAAAACTATAATAAACATTTTAGCAATATTATAGCATTATTAAGTTGCACCATTTCTGCATAATATATTGAAATTTCAGAAGTTGTCATGTCACAAATGAATAGCGATTTTGAAATGAGAGACCCGAATTGTTCAGTTTTCGATCAGTGCTTGATCAGAAAAACATTTGTACGTTGGTACGGTGCACAAATGAATCAACCGGAAATAGCGGTCTTCATTAGGCGTTGTTTTCATTAATGTTATTTACTCTAATCACAGTTTTCAAACGATTTCAAAGGACTTTCTTATCAATTATTATTCAGCATACTATGGAGACCACCATTGATTATATTTCAGAAATTATTTCATTATTCATTTTAATGATAATGAACAGGCGTTTCTTTTAGTCGACAGTGTATACTAAGCTAAAATTGCTAAATCAGAGAGGGATTCGAACTAAAAACCTTATATACCCTTCTCTATTAAGAGATGAATTCTGATAGTTATTTGCATTTTGCTTTATAAAAACATATTTTGTTCATATTAAGATGGTTGCAAAGGTCAATATAGGCGACAGAAGACTGTTTCCATCTAAGGCATGTTTTGATGTCAGTAGAGGCTATGTTGAAAAATGACACTTTGATCTTGTTATCTATGTCATTCTACTAACGTTTTGATTGACCCTTGTATGTGTTTGTTTGTTGTTGAGTGTAATATTGGTGCGGATATAACCTTGTACTTTTTAGTGTTTCTTGAAACTATTTACTTTACTCATACTGAAGCATTTTTACTGGTTTAAATTTCAGTGGAAAGAGGTGCTGAGCTAGCTGTCGTCACTTCTACACTTGTTTTTATTATCTGTTATAATTTAATTAGTTTCATTTTCCACTCGCGTAATTATTTTATTGAGGAAGTTTTGCTTTTCTGCGGCCGGAGAGGTACTATTTCTTGGGACTTTGGTGCAATAAATCGTTTTAGTTTCATAATTTTATGAAAGTTACATGTTTTTCTTCAGAATCACTGACATAATAAACAAATTATGTTGGCCGCCTTATAACGTGCCAAATTTAAGGAGTGTATTACATTGTTATAAAACATGTAGGTTCATGGTTTCAGTTAATAAAGGGTCATAAATTGCATTTTTTTAAATTGTTAATGCCCGTTTATGGTGTCCTTATATGTTACTTAGTTGTAGGACCTAGTTTCATATCTAAGACAGTATAAAAGTATTCATATATTAACATACTTCAAAACGTTTGATGATATTAACATTACGTATTTCGGGTAGTTTCTGTATCTCAAATAGGACCATAGGTTTCTTCCTTCAACTTTCATATTCATCCTTCATTTAGTTCAGCTTTTGCTGAATTAAATATCTACTCGTCTTGAGTTAATTATGGCTACATTGTTTAAACTCTACATACACCCATGGACTAGACGAATCGTTAATACAACCAATAGGAAAGCTGTAAACATGTATTCAATAATGATCAATAAGGTTGGCTCCATCAGAACGGCAATGTATCCAGATGTAGCTCAGTTGGTAGAGCGTCTGCTCATCACCCGGTAGGTCGGGGTTCGATTCCCGGCCGCGTCATACCAAACGACGTTAAAGATGGGAGTTGTTGCTTGCTTGGCGCTCAGCATTATAAGGATAGAACAACGCTTGAACTGGCGCTGCACTGTGTCTGCCTTGTGCAAAATGCACAAACCAAATTTCCTATGTACTTTTTATTGCGGACAATAAAGTGTTATTATTATTATTATTTGTAAGTTACAACATTATTGCCTAAATTTAACGAAATCACAGAATACATTATAAAATCGATTTGCCTCACTGCCTACCCTGTAATATTTACAACCTAATCCGAAACCTGTTATCTAATAAAAGGAGTCTAGATATTGTCCAAAAAAAGGAAAAATAGTAAAAGATTTGTTCTATGTATAATTGTTTTCCGAGTTTAAGTTTATGTTTCAGATCTATCCACGAAACTTCGAACATATTAGTTTCTTGTCACAGTTTTATATTTATTGCACTTTTAACTTTAAATGTTACACCGTGCTCTGTGCATACAAGTATATAGTTTCTACTAGACATGATACTTTTGCTAAGCGACACTCTAACTGACGACTTAAATCACAAGCATGTTTTATTGTTTCACACTGACGGCCCCTTGACCGCCTGTTTTATTGCCGTAGATATCTTATGTAACCATATATTGCAGCTTTCACTCAAAAGCAGAGGTAAAACTTTCAGTAGAATTTTTCTTTTTTAAAAAAACGATCATAAATATCTGGTTCTGTTCTTGAGGAACTCGTTATTCAGTGTCTGTTGATTCAATATTATTTATATCTGTTTATTACCCTCTAGATCAATTTGTTGAATTCTGATTGGTCAATAAAAAATTAAATATGGTAGGATTTTGAGATAAGATACATTGGATAGTTCATTCATTTCGGAAAACGTCAAAATCGTGAACTTCAATGTTTAATTATCCACAAAAATTACGAAAGATGTAGGGGTAAAAAAACAAAACACGGTAATTTTAATTCTTTCTATTCCCTTAAGTCGTTCAATTTGTAAACTAAGCCACATTGGTGCAAAATGTGGTCGATTCGTGTGTCAGGCATTATTAAATGCACTGTCTGATTGAGAATTAAACAAGTCTCATGACGTCACCTGACAGCTGTTTCTGTGTTCATGCAAAACCTGCATCGACGCTTGTTCATTAACTGGAGGGTGTAGTTTGATTCTAACACGCTATTGTGGACCGTCTGACAGTTGTCCAATCAGCGACAAGTCTTGAGAAAATAGAAATTATTGTAAAGCTCTAACGTTGCAAATCAAACAGCTATAATGACATTAGCCATACATCAAAGTCAGTACCTGTCTATTGAGCAGTCGAAAACTTCGATTCTACCAGTTCAAGGTCATCTAGTGCACATGTGTATAATGACACGCCGATCTATGGTCGGAGATAGCGTTGGCGTCGGTCTAACGCAAGCAGATATCAGCCTTTATGGGGCAAAAACACGCTTGTTTTTTGTGTCCTGGGATTGTCAAATGTCTCCCCAACTCGCCTGTAATGTGACAACACATTGTCATTAGAACTGCAGGAACAAGGGCGATTCTTGTAGCTTTGGTATCCATTGCCCAGCTTTTGTCAAATTTCAGAAGTTATTCACGTTTTTCTGGTGTTACTTTTGACGGGTTTCAGGTGGGGTTTTTTCACAGATGGGATGGCCAACATTAATAATGTGTAGCAATTTTACCTATGTGTCACGTGACTTTACACCAGTATGAAGGTCACGTGGTTATCAATATTTTACAATTTTCGCCAAAATGTGTTAATCTGGTTTTAGTTCAACTTTAAAAAACAAAAGTGAATATTTAGGCCCTGTGTATCCTGTGTAAATTTATCGGTATCTAAACGGGGTTTTTTTTCGAGATAAAGTTCAGGCATTGTCTTTGTTCACATGCTTGCAATTATATAAATAAGACTGTCCGTGTGAAAGGGTCAGGTTTCCGAATAATATATAGTATCAGGTGCAAGACGAATACACTGTATATATTTAAAGACACCGTGAGGTTTTCGGAATATTAGCTGTCCTGAAATGGAAATAAAAGTGATTCGCACCACTTTAGGTTGAAACATTTATTATCACGGCCGCATTGTGTTATTTGTTTCAGTTTAGGGTCATAATAACAATAAAACACACGCAAAGATTGTGTACTGACAATATTATATAAATGACGTTTCCAGAAATTAGAGGAAATCATTTAGATTAAGAAGTAGGAATCTTAAGTCTCATTGTACAATATCATTCCTGTTACATTTCATCAGGAAAACTAATATCAAAACGGCTGCCGCGGTTAGTTCTTAAAATACGGCGGCGTCTTCTTCTGCCTACAGGGCACTTTGCCTACAGTCTTATCAAAACAACAATACCAATAGAACTTACCTAAACTACATCTTAAATCAAGCTTTTCGTCCAACTCGCCCATGCTTGTCTTTTTCATTAATTCAGGTTGCATGTTTACCTTTGAACCTTTGAACATGCACTGAATTCTCAGAAGATATTAAACAAAACACCAAGACACGTGATATAACTTTCATAACATCATATCATGCTAAGATATTTCATTTACTATTCTTTTCAAAACATGACTAACGAGTGGATAACTTGAGTATTGATCCCTTGGTTAAAATCCAGGGGTGCGTGAAGACTGCGGATGGGAAGTAGGCATAACATTTACATAATTTGCACAACATAAACATTAATTGGTCACTATTTGAAAGTTAATGTCTTTTAAAAGGTTTGGATCAGAAAAGCGTTGACATTGAGCAAAGAAGGTAAAATCAATGACGAGGCGGCTTTTTAACTATCAATTAATATATAATCTGGTTGAAATCACACGATCTGTTTGTCTACGTTTCATTATAGTGAATGGAATGTTATTTGTATCTACTTTTCCTTTTTTCAGGACAGTCGATAATATTAAGGCTTAGAACACTACCTTAAAACAGTGCACACGGTAAACATAAGTACTAACCAACATATATACGACATTAACTGATTTCAACATTGCTCATAAGTGACAATTCCCTCCTCACAGAGATTACACTAGCCATATACCTGACATAGTGTGGACGTGCAAATCATAAATATCAGGGGAGACATATAAGTGGTATATAGATATAAGAATATCCTGTTCCCCCGGGAAGGTTCATCTATTCGACTGGTTGTATTGACGATAAGTATAGTCCATGCTTGTCTGTAGAGAATTAAGGTGGTTACAACATTGTAAATGTACTAATAGATGAAGGATGAAGAATTTGGATATTTCAAGCATTTGAAAAAAAAAAGTTGAATGAAGAAGCTTATGGTCCTATTTGAGATACAAAAAGTATATATAATACACACTGTTGATATCATCAAATGTTTCGAAGTATTTTCATGTTTATTAATATTTTATATTAAGACGTGTATGCTGTCTAAGATATTAAACTAGGTCATACAACATAACGTATGAGGAACCATAAAACGACATTAACAATTATATGAAAGCGCAATTGATACCTGAAACCATGCTCCTGAGGGTTTGATAACACTATAAAACATTCCTAAGCTTTGGCATCATCTTATTAAAGGGAAAGTTTTATCACCGATGTATCGGCAGCATCCGCCATATTGGTTTCTTGGCATTATTGGCTATATTTAACCTTATTTTAATGTTTTTTGTAATATTAAAACATACACTGATAACATTCACATAACAACACATAACGTATCATAAAACTTACAAACAATATGCTAGCAGGCCGAAGCAAAGTTTTCCCCACTCGCAGCACCGATGTATGTATACTTGTCTTTATCAGGTTGTGAAATGTAAAGTCATCAAAATATTAACTTCATTAATATCTTTCAATTTGACTGTGTTTCAATAATGTATTAATAGCATATGTGTAAACGGGATTATCCTCTTGAATCTCGTTTCCACAAAAATACCCCGATAGAACCCTCCTTTTAAGACGGCAAAAAGAACTTGTTTATGATATCAGTGATTTTGAAACTAAAAAGATTTATTCTACCAAAGTGCCATAAAATAGTTCCTCTCCGCCAAAAGAAAAGTAAAACTTCCTCTTTAAACTAATTACGACACTGGAATAAATGAAACTAATGAAATTATGATAGATAATAAAAACACGTGTAGAACTGACTACAGGTTATATAGCCTTGCTTTCCACAGAAATTCAAAACAGTAAAAAGCGAATCTATGAGAATGCTTGAACATGTTTGGAGTAAACAGTTTTTAGAAAAACTAAAAACAGACAAGGTTATAAATAATACCGAACATATATTTTACTCTAAGCATGTTTCTATGAAACAACGAACAAACATTATTTGACAGTTTAACAACAATACACCTTTCTAAGGTTTATAGTTGTATCGCCCTACAACCTCTAAAATCTAAGCTTATACTACATGGGAACTTTCATGTCAAACTGGAAGTCCCTTAATCATAGAGTTTTCAATTTTTGCTTCGGGAAAGAAACAAGTCAGGAAATTATGCATTTTTCAAAATGTACATAAGAATGTTGCAAAGTTTTAACACCTAAAAGACACGATATTACCACATCGGCACCAAGTTTTTTTTAATCCTGTGGTTTTCGAGGTACATAACACCAAAAAATGCCATATTCAGAAACGAAAACATGATATACTAAGGTACAAAATAAACTTTAGGTACAACAACGCAAGATATTATCCGAATCGTTCGTCAGCTTTTTGCATGTAGGTACGGTATTTAACTAGTTGCTTGAGATGTTCTCTCTAGAACGCTTGGATATGGCACTGGTCAAGTCAATCTTCACATGCATAAAAGACAAACGCCAAAGGTCAGTTTCAAGGCACACGGAAGACCGTACTCCTCCTGTATTCCAAATCCACTCTCGACTCCTGTCCCGCTCTCGGTCCCGATCTCCTCTCTCAAAACAACCCCTATCCTTATATACCTGATACAGGAATCTTGACCATGTACAGTGACTCATGATTAGCTTATTCTTGGAAATCGCCACCTCGACCTATGAGCCCAGATAACTACAGCATACACTCATAGCCAAGGTGAGGGAACTCTATTCGTAACAGAGCGATTCTTCTGGCCAAGTCTTCTGCCCAGTGACTAATACATTGCCCTACCGAATTCTGCCCATCTTCATACACTCGCGATCGTTTATTTAAGTAAAATACAATATAATTTCAGACTAATGCATTTAATTCTCATCTGTTATTGTCTCTTGTAATTTGGTCAATATTTTAGTAATTGTTTTCTTGGATAATATATATATATATATATATATATATATATTAATCAACGAGTGATGAACAAGACTGAAACATAGTTACAACATGTATTTAAAAGCAAAGTAGACTTAACTTGTTATTTTTAACCTGTTCATTTTTCTGAAGAAAAACCGGCTTCTACATAACATCATTTCCATATTTCATGAAATTTTACTTAAATTTAAAAAAAAACTATCTCTCATAGCACCTCTGAAATAGCAATTTCCGCACCCAATACGTGTTTGAACACATTACATACAATAATACATATCACATAAATGTGTGTATGGCTCTTTACATATATCCAAAATCGACTTCATTTTGACTCTGTTGATAATAAGGTATAGTTTCTTTGTCCCTGAATTTAGTTTCTCAGTATATTATTTCAACGAAACAAAGTCGGGTCGTTTGACCGGTTTTTTTTAATTAAAGTTATAAACATTTTGGGTTCCCTGGAGTTATGATCCCAAACTCGCTAAATAGGCTAAACAACTACAGCCATAGCTTCTGCAGCTCATAATTTGTAAATATTTTGAAATTGAAAAAAATATTTGATCTCAAGAAGATAAAACCTTTATAGTAGTTATAGTTTTTGTGTTCTATTAATGGGGATATCTATATAGAACACATATCCACACAGAATCCATGCTCAACCCTGGTCTTAGTCGTGTTGTAAATTACAACGCTCAACACTGTTATCAATTTACAACGCTCATAGTGCTTACTTGAAACAACCAACTCGAATCGATAGATAAGAATATATATCATTTCACACACTCATTCTGAGTTGAACTGTTGCATGTACGAAACAAGGAGGGGTTTCATTATGTGATTTCGAAGAAGGGTTATTTCATTGCTCCCAAAAAAGAGGTAAGTCGATTCATTTGTAGATTTTAAATCTCTAATAATTTATTTTATGTTATCATTAATCAATGAGATGGATTTCATTTTACAACGTCTTTTTGTGTAGAATTCTGTGTTTGTTCATCTTAATATATCATACTGTAGTCAGGTTGACTCGTCGTTGGTATTCCTTCTGACTTTTTAAAAGTCCTTTTACCTATATTGTATATGCCGTTATAAAGGGATTATCATATATTTCATATGACGTTAGAGTTCCGATTACGAATAAGTTGGTGACCGTTAACAGAATGAGGCAATCGTTAATCAGCTACATGTCACTTAGAAGACGCGATTGGAAACCAACTTACCACGGACATTTACATGACTTGGTAGATTCTATGGTAGTACAAGTTACTACCCGAATATTACACATAATGCAGAAGCAAGAACTATTGCATAATACATATATTTTGGGACGTTTTGCATGGACTAGAATACTCTTGCAAACACCTATTTGAATAGGGCTTCAACATGACTTTCACTAATTTAGAAAGACCTTGAGACCGATTTCTTGATATGTTTGACTGCTGCATTATTTGCTTAGCACAGCAAGCAACTGAAAAAGAACATACGTCATTGTCTTTTCAAAAAAGTATCTAAATTTCAAGGATGATTATGACTTTTATATGAGCGGAATTGACAGTCAGAAAAATTAAGGTAATACTTAAATTAGATAAGCTCCTCTGTTCAATAAAACAATTCTTTAGAAAATTCAGTTTCAGTTGTTTTATTATCTGCAAACTTGACCCTTGTATTGATCAAATAAACATTTAATTTTTAAACTTCACAGTACTGAAAGAATGTGTCCCTGTTAATTATAATTAAGAAACAACAAAACAACAATATTCCTCGCAAGCATCTGATGCCACCCGCTCCATACCTTTCAGCATACTACATGTTAATGCTATGATGGCAAAAGTACAGGCAATTACACAAATGTAATAAATGGATTAATAACTGTATCATCGCAAAGAGACAAGTAAAATACAATTCAAAGCACGCATAACCTCAACTGATTAGATCCGAAATCAGTAGATATCAGTAGATAAGTAATGTTTATCTAATTAAACACAGTCGAATGTTTGTCTAATGTAACCCTTTCAATAACTTGAAATTGTCATTTTGAAATATCGACTTTGATTCTTCGAAATATTGACATTAAGACAGTGAGAGTCATTGTGCGGAATGTAGGCTTATTCTATCGTTCATTACCTTAACTTTGCTAACCATATCCACCATCGACGTCAGCAACAACAAGGAGAAAAGCATAAGCAAACTGAGTAAAAAATCATGTCCATTATCAACAACAGTATCAGCAGAGATAACTTTCGAAATGTTAGAGTAGGAGCGCCACCCATGGAGAATGAATACTTGATATGTTCAGGATTTTCCTTTCTACCTCTCTGGAAGAAATACAGCTTGATCTGCTGATTCATATGTTAAATAAGATGAATGACGTTACATTGTAAATGGTTATTTGAAGCTTGAGGTTGGTCACGTTGGCAAGGTAAGATCCACTTCTTGTTAAAGGCGCTATAGCACGTTTCATGTTTTATCAAAGTTATAGAATACATCATTACTTTAGAGAGTAAAACATCTTATCACACGGCCCGATAAGCTGTATACATAGTTAATCCATGGTGATGACGTCTCTCTAGTGTGTTAACAGTGGATTATTCTTAAGATTCTACTGGTCATTGACTAATCCAGTCAGGAATCTTAAAATATCTCAAATACGATAAATTATGTTTGTAATGTATGACCCCGACCTCGTGTAATGTATGACCTCGACCGAGTGAATATCTGTGATAACCATCTCGCGTACCGCTCGATGGTTATCACAGATATTCACTCGGTCTGCAGTCATTATTTCAACAATACCTCTGTATGTAGTAGTGGACACCATTTGGAGGATGCTCTCCACTTTTTCCTCATCTGTCCCACCTACAACAATATAAGAATCAATCAATACTTTTACATAAACGGTTATACTTTACCCTCTATTCTCCACGAAGACGGAAACTTCTTAAACGTGTATGGCTTGCTATGTCCCATCACAACATAATTGTAAGTTTACCTTAATGCCTTCAGTTGCATCTTGTAAATCCATCTTGTAAATCCATCTTGTAAATCCATCTAGTAAATCCATCTTGTAAATCCATCTTGTAAATCCATCTTGTAAATCCATCTTGTAAATCCATCTAGTAAATCCATCTAGTAAATCCATCTTGTAAATCCATCTAGTAAATCCATCTTGTAAATTAATCTTGTAAATCCATCTTGTAAATCCATCTAGTAAATCCATCTTGTAAATCCATCTTGTAAATCCATCTTGTAATTCATTCTCTACTCTTTATTAGTTTCTGCCATATGGTCTATGAAGTGTACGAAACTGTTTAGTGTACGTCACTTAATGATACGATGGGCGTTCAATAAGTGTTGCAACTTCAATATAAAACCAACTCGCGTAGTCAATTTTTTACTTTTATTTTTCAATATAGTTACCCTTCACCTCAATACACTTATTCCATTTCTCTTTAAGACTTTTGATGCCGCTTTTGTAGAAGTCTTCCGTTTGCCCCCCTAACCACGCCTCTGTGGCAGCTTTGACGTCTTCGTCATCCCGGAAGTGCCTTCCACGTAGGGCGGATTTCAGGTTTCTGAACAGGAAGTAGTCACTGGGGGCTAGGTCTGGGCTGTAGGGTGGGTGGTTAAGCTGTTCGAATCCACAATCACGTATAGCTGCCTGTGCAACTCTTGACTTGTGGACTGGAGCGTTGTCATGCAAAATCAGAACACCACGTGTCAACATTCCATGGCGTTCTGTCGAATTGTCTTTTCGCAATTCTTGCATTAGGTTGGCATAATATTGACCATTCATTGTAGTTTTGGTTGGCAAGTAATCAATTAATAATATGCCTTTTGCATCCCAAAAGATTGTCGCCATAATCTTGCCAGCTGATGGTTGAGTGCGAAACTTCAGGGGAGGCGGTGAACTCGGGTGCTTCCATTGCTTGGATTCCAGTTTAGTTTCCGGGTCCCAGTGGTGGATCCAGGTTTCGTCACCTGTCACCAGACGAGACAAAAACCTGGCTTCATCCGCATTAAACCGATCCAGGAGCTCCATGCAACTTTCGGTTCTTTTCTGGCGATCTTGTGCTGTGAGGTTTCTGGGTACCCATCTTGCAGATACCTTGGACATACCAAGATGGTCATGAATTATTTTTTCAACACTTCCAACTGATATCTGGAATTCCAAAGACAGTTCAGAAACTTTAACACGGCGGTCAGCTAAAATTCGTCTTTCGATAGCGGCAATAACTTCCGGTCGGGTGACTTCAGATGGCCTGCCTGATCGTGGGTCATCGTCTAAGGACTCCCTGCCCCGCTTGAACTGAAGAGACCAGCGACAAACTGTTGAAAAGTTAGGAGCATCCTTACCCATCACATTACACGATTACGATTATGTATTTCTGTAGCTTTGCATCCCTCTTTAGTAAGGAACTTGATCACAGCGCGTTGTTCATGTTTGAGAGAATCCATGATTATGGAGACCCCTAGGTCAGCGCAGCTATTATATCTAAATAATTGTTATGTCTAGAAATTGTTTTGACATGTGTCAATGTTTTGACTATAGTAAAACCTGCTATAAGCTGACACTGTTTATGTAAACACCAATGCCCCGCTTGCAACACTTATTGAACGCCCCTCGTATTTGTGTGTATGTTCTTTGGAGCGGCCTTAATATAAGTTCCCTTGAACTTGTTGGCCAATCCGATTCAAGTATCTTTTCATGAAATAAATATGTTTAAACCATATGACTACATATTCATTAGAAGTTGACACACACGCTATTTGTTATCGAATGTAACTTTTAACAAAATTGTAAAATGATAACTTGAAATGGTATGACAGAATTATGAACAATCCAACACTTGTTACAAAATACTATCCCTATTTACAAGTAAATTTTAACTTACTTGATGTTTATTGCATTTGACAATGCAATGATATCTGTTGACTTACGTTGATAAATATATATAAAAGGACGAGAAACTTAAATTCCACTTCAATCGAGGCATTTCTTTTCCCGGCAGATTAGTTTGGAGTAAAACTTTGGTGACATATTTACAACATATATACACAGAGAACATGAAGATTACAGCTAAGAGCGGGTATCGTATGTAGGTACACATCAAAATTGATATATTGCAGCTCTCACTCTCAAAGGAGCACTAAATCTGCCAGTAGTTGTTTTAACTGATCATAAATATTTAGTTCTGTTTTGGAGGAGCTTGTATTTCATCATGAAGGTGCTCCTTGGAAAGGACGTACGTTTAATTATTACTTAGTAGTTGTTATATTGTATTCAATATTGTACTTTTACTCCGACGTGCAAAAGATATGAGACCAAGTTTTCAACAGAGTCAAACACAAACTATTTCTGCCGTATAAAGTCGTTTTTGAAAGTCTGTGATGAGGATATATCTCGATAATAGATAAACACAAATTCATCCATGAGATTATGATATTTAATATTCTATATCTGTTCAAATATACAAGGTATGCTAAAATTACAATTTCAAAGTGTTTTTCTGGACAAAATAATTGGTATTTAAGGTAACAATTATAAAATATGGAAATTATGTTAATATAAGATGTATAATGTACCTTCTTTGACTTAAATTTGTTGCCGCATCATTACTGTACGACTTCATAGAACAATCTAAGAAGCCCTAGTCTAGTTAAATAGATTTTAAAACGACGATTTCTTAAAACGTGCTTTTCTCAGAAATATAAACAGATAATAATTTCAAATTTCCAATATAGTTGAGATGGCATCTGATGACGTGATGTAACTCTATTTCAGTCGTATGTATAACTCGTGGATCGAATTATATAATGTATTTTGTATGGTATCGTTTTCTTTTGGCCCCTGGGTGTATATTCAATGCAATATCATTTGTATCTATGTGTACATATGTTGTTTTGTTTATAATGATATCGACACATTCAAGAGTTAGAAAATATACACACACTCACATTGTGTCTGAACATTTTCACTTTTACATATTGTTTTTGAGATAAATTAAGTTGTTGTGTTGACAGGGATGTGAGTAAGATTTCCTTGTGAATGAGCCAGGTTTCTGAATAATGATGTCAGATGCAAGAGGAACAAAGAACACTACGTAAATTTCTGGAATATGAGTTGTCCTAACATGTGGAGTGAAAGTGATTTCAATCACTTAATGTTGACAGATTTACTAACACGGTAACATGACGATTGTATGTTTCAGTTTCGAGCCATAATAAAGATGGTGCAAAATGTAAATATGAGAGTATTATATAAATGACAATCCTGAAAACTAGACGGAATCATTTAAATTAAGGAAGAAGACATCCCTGATCAAGTGTCTATGTTTGAATTCTATACTCTATATCACACCTGGGAATTTAATCAGGAATAAACGAATTAACCGCCCTTTAAATTTTATAACCAAACTAACGGCTACGACGCCTCGATCCAACTGTGAACCTCTCAAAACAAATGATTTTACTATACACCACGCTTTCCTCTAGAAATGAAGATAGTTTTTGCAAGTCCAACTCGTAGGGCATACTTTTGCATTCTCCATTCCTTCAGATAGCAGGAAAAGCTTTTAAACTTTAAACTATGCTTTACGAATTAAGTTCCCGAACATGCACTGAACACTCGGATGCTATTAAATTAAACGCCGCGGTGCCAATACACGCACGTTTATAATTTCATGCTAAGACATTTTATTTAACATTCTTTTCATAAAAGGAGTCCATAGTGGATGACTTGAGTGAGGATTACCTTGATTAAAAGTCCCGGATGATATGTGAGGACCTCGGTACATTGAAACCTGATTGCATTGACTGCGAAGAGAAGTAGACATAAGTTCTAGGGATGTGTATTGCGATACGTATTGGTGAACTGTAAGGTAATGCGATACGTACCACAATATATTGCAAGATCCTCTGATCATGAGATATTTCTCCAGAAACCATTTTAACTAGTGCCAATGAAATTGCAACATGCAAAATGAATCTACATTCATCCTTCTTTTTGCAGTTTAAACATGACACATTTGTTAAGTGACTTTCAGATCATCCAAAAGATAATTTGTAAAACAGTTCAACTAATTGATGAAACGAGTGAGTTTCATAAATATGTTATTTAATAGATTAAAATTGTATAGTCGTAACCCCCTTTCACAAGGCACTTAGGCGACAGTACAGGTAGTACCGTAAAAAAAGCTTTGAGAAAAGGACCCCAGATACCTGTTTACACTGAGTTAATTTGAAATACATATGTTAAATGATGTTTTGGATTTTGATAAATAAACCATTTTTTAACGACATAACAGTATTACAAGGTTACTGTTTTATAACACTATAAAACACTCTTAAAGGATAGATGAAATGCATTTTTTTCAAGAATGACAGATGATTACCTCTACGTATATTGTATATCGGAATCAATTGAGCATAAAATCGAGACAATATACACTTGCAATTGATAATTAAGACGATTTTAATTCACCCATTTTAACACTACCGCAATTTGTTGTGCGAATCCTTTTGAAAATGCTCACTGAGGTGTGACTGTGATAAGCGACAGGCGGGGCGAGTAGATAGCTACTCCGCCGGTGTCTCGTTAATTAATTAATGATGATTATCACTGCCGCTAAATGAATTTATGAGGTGTATTACATCGCCAAAAAGACATGTTTATGTAATAATTGTGTAATTGTCATCTGCGGAATAGTTAGTTGGATATCTAAACATTCGTTAATGGGAAATTTAAGTTGGTTTATTGAAGGTTTCTTTGTGAAATTAACAATCAAAATGTTGCGAAATTACGTTGAATTGTGACTATCGCCGAAAATCAAATTCCTCCACACACGTCACAGAAGTCATCCCTTCACGGGTCACACCCCCGCAGACTTTCATTCTGGTCGCGGGGGCTAAATCAGGCGTTTTTTTAAAAAGCCGTAAATAAGTAATTTTTGGACCGATTTCAGAAATTTAAAATCGAGCAATTGTCAAATTGACATCCCATTTTATTGAATCCGATTTGGACCATATGTCATTTCATCTATCCTTTAAGATTTGGCAAGTAATAAAAGGGAAACAAGAACTCATTTATGGTATCGGTGAGCTGGAGGAAAATCATGTAACTTTCTTAAAATGATGAAACTAAAAAGATTTATGATACCAAAGTTTCAGGAAATAGTTCCTCTCTGGCCACAAACAATCAAAACTTCCTCTATAAAATAAGTACGACACTGGAAAATGAAACTGAGATAAATTATGAGAGAAAACAATAAAAACATAGCCGAGTTTTCCACTGAAATTAAAATCATTGAAAAGCATATCTACGAGAATGCTTAAACATGTGTAATAAATAGTTTCAAGAAACACTCAAAGGACAAGTTTATTACCGTACAAAAATTACCCTTAAGCATTGTTCTGTGGAACAGGAAACAAACTTAAGTATGTAAACCTATGGAACCTAGTCCAGAACTCAGACATGGATTTATTTAACTATAAAAACATGAATAATCAAAAAGCAAGAGAAGTTATGCTCTCATTTATTGAAGAACACAGTATTATTGATCCATGGCGTCATTTAAATCCGGATAGTAAGCGATACACATGGAGACAAACCAAACCAATAAAACAATCTAGATTGGATTTCTTTCTATTGTCAAGAGATCTAGAACCATCCATTGAAAATGCAGATGTTTAACCTGCTTATAAATCGGATCATTCAATAACTTGGGTCAATTTGAAATTAAAGGAAGTCGAAAGAGGAAAAGGTTTTTGGAAATTTAACACTTCACTGCTTTATGATACAACATATGTTGAAAAAGTTCAGAATATTGTCAACACAACTAAGCAGCAATACCAAATAGGGTCTGATAATAAAGGAAACGCACTATTTGATCAACTGTTCTTTGAAACTTTGATCATCATGATAAGAGGCTTCACTATTAAATACTCGACAGAACGTAAACGAGAGAGGGAAAATAATGAAAATGAACTAAACAAAACCCTTGAGAGTCTTAATAAGAACCTAGACGAGACCAATGACAGCATTGATAAGGAAGTTATTCTAAAAGATATTAATGGAGTAAATCTGAAATTGGAGAATATAAATAGTGTAAGGGTCGAAGGTATAATGTTGAGATCTAAATGTGAATGGAAAGAAAAGGGAGAAAAACCAACAAAAATTTGTTTTATCATTCGAGAAAAGAAACTTCATTTATAAGTCCATCTAAAAACTACAAACACCAGATAACAAAACCCTAACTGACACAAAAGAAATAATCAATGAAGCAAAATACTGTTATAAGAACATTTACACAAAACATTCATGTACATCAGTTAACTTGGAGGAACTCTTCCAAGACTCTGAAGTCCCAAAACTCAACAATTAAGAAAAAAACATGCTGGAAGGCATAATACAGTATGACGAAGTTTAAGAATCCCTAAAAAATATGAAAAATGAAAAAAGTCCTGGTCCATCAGGTTTCACAGTTGAACTTTTCAAATTCTTTTGGTTGGACATCCAGCCTTACCTTGATTCGATCTTTAAATCTGTCTTACAAAACAGGGAAATTTTCTAACAGTCAAAAACAAGGTCTTATTACATGCATTCCAAAAAAGAATAAACCGAAACAGTTCTAAAGTAACTGGAGGCCTATATCTCATCAGCTACAATTGCAAATCGTATAAAGAGAGTACTTCCAAAAAAATCAAATGAAGACCAACGAGGTTTCATGTCAAATAGATATATAGGAGAATGTACAAGGCAAATTTATGAAATCATGGACTATGCAGAGTGTATGGAAATACCCGGTCTACTTTTATTGATAAACTTCGAAAAAGCTTTTTATTCAGTAGATTGGACCTTTATACAAAATGTTCTCGACTTTTTCAACTTTGGTCCAGATATTAAAAACTGGATATACACGTTTTACAAAAACATAAAATCAAGCGTTTTTGTGAATGGTTTCTCATCAGAATTTTTCGAAATAACCCGTGGATGTAGACAAGCCGACCGACTATCGCCATATTGATTTATTATATGTTCCGAAATTTTAAGCATCATGATACGTAATGATAAAAAAATAAAAGGAATTAAAATAGGGGACAGTGAATACCTCATTACTAAGTGTGAGGACGATAACTCTTTAACTTTAGATGGGTCTGAAGCATGCCTCCAAGCGACACTACAGACACTGACACAATACGCCTCGTTCTCAGGTTTTAAAATCAATTACAAGTAAAACACAAGTTATTTGGTTTGGTTCATTACAACATTCTAAGACGATATTGTGCAAATATTACAAACTTACAAATTTACAATTCTTGGTATAACTTTCACACACAACTTAGCAGAAATGGTAGAGAGAAATTATAAAGACAGGCTAAAACAGATTAAGATCATTATGAATCAATGGCTTGGGAGAGATATATCGCCACTTGGAAGGATAACAATTTTATAAAGTCTTATTCTACCTAAACTAAAAAACATTTTCTCTTTACTCCTAATCCTAATGAAGGCATCTTAAAGGACCTTGAAAAACGCTGTTATAATTTCATTTAGAAAGGTAAACCAGATAAAATTAAACGGAAAATAATAACTAGTGATTATAAAGACGGTGGCCTTAGAGCTCCTGATATAAGAAATACAATCGTTTTACAAAAAATAAGTTGGGTTAAAAGACTTTTCAATTCTGATAGCAACTCAAAATCAAAGAAACTTTTTTATATTAACGTATCACCAGCATACAGGGAATTTTATCAATATAGTGCAACAACCCTGATCGAGAAGGTGTTTACACCAAGAACAAACGATTTTTGGAAAGACGTCTTAAAAGCATGGGGATGCTTTATTACCCATATATAGGGGTTATAGGGGTTATTTGCAAAAAGCCAAAAGGTAAAAATTTCATGTGCGGGCATTACCTCATGCTCAGAATCGGGCGTAACAAAGTATTTCCCCACGAAATTCTACCTGAAATACCCTGTTTGTCTGCTATAATTTTGACATTTTACGCTTACCGGTTTGTTACTCATAGCTATTTGTAACATGTATTTTGTCAGCCAATGAAATGTCCTGATTTGAAAAATTGATAATAGTATTCATATCCTCCCAGAATGGATGCCTGGTCTAACATGTAAATAACAACGCTCAACACCCTGGGATCAACAGTTACACGAGTGCAATATGTTATGCACAGTTTACTTACAACAAACCAATATATTTATTACATTTACTACTTGTGCGACCTACTCGAAATGATACTAGATAAGAACTTGTTTTCACCCCCAACTGCTTATTTCTGAGTTGGACTGTTGCGTGAGTGTATTTTATGTGGTTTTTCAGTAAGCTGTTTTCTATCGACCCCAAAGAGGTAAGCAAATTCATTTGAAGTTGTTTTATTTTATTGATTTATTTTATATTATCATTTACTGATTAGGTCGATTTTATTGGTTTACATTATTGGTGTTTTTTCTTTAGCATATCCTGCTGGTGGTGGTAGTTATTGTCTAGGGTTGCATTTCATAACTAAACTAGATCCTGTCAAGGTACGAGGAAATCACATGTTTAAGAATAAGACAAGTTAATACCCAGGATCCACAATGTGTGGAGTGTCAGACTCATTCCTGATATGCTGTGATGACAGTTTGAAGTCAAACTAATAACAGTTGAAAAATTCGGGTGTAACTTAATTAATTAATCTTAATATTGTATATGCCTATATATATCGGGTATAAAACTATTTCTTGTGGAATTGAGTCCAAATTGCGACATCGTGCCTGAACAGAGTTAGGCAATCGTCAATGCAACCATATGTTCAATTATGCGTAAGAAACACAAGAAAACCAATTGAGAATTCTTATTTGAGTATCAGATACATGTGTGAAGATGCATTGGAAACCTAGTTTAATGGTTACATTCTATGGTAGCAGAAGGGACTACCCATGGTAGTACAAGGTACTTGACCCCCTTTGCATGTGAAAAGGTTACGATACCAAAGGTCCATTTCAAATTCAGATAGATAATTCCCTGACAGGCTAACAACCTCTCGTTGGCTCCTTTACTGGAAGGAAGCAAAAAGCACAGGGTGAGGTCACGTCGTTTTCGTCACGTCAGACGCAGTGGCATATTGAGATAGAAGAGTTTCGTTTCCAACTGCTGTCATCATTCCATGGAAATCGTGAACAAGGTATTTGAGAGATTCAACGTAAAAGGTTTATAAGATAGATTGATTGGCCTCCGAATGAAATGAATTCGTACTTTAATCAATGACATCTTATAAAACTTAAAACTATTTTCTCGTTAACATTTTTTGTTAAATAAATTCCGAACATGATCGGATACTGCCAAGTTCTTTTCAAGGTCACAAGGACAGTTGATAGCGTAGCTCAGGTTCTTCCTCTTTACCTATCAAAACATTCGACACATCCTTCTGTGCTATTATTCATACTCATCTCTGCAGCTTCTACTGCAAGACATCGCTTGCGCCAGTCTCTATCACAAGGTCTTTTCGCCTTGCTTTTCGTAACAATTCGTGGCTTGATGGCAACGACCTCGCCGGTGATTTCAAGTCCTCTCCCCAGCCAATTAACAAGCCAAAAGGTGCAGCACGCACGCACGGGAAGTTTTAGCCTTTGGAGATTGGTGCGAGATTTGCCTTGCAGGGAAGTTGGTCTGATCACAAAAGTAACAATGATCAAGGTTGACACTTTGAACACTATATCCATTATGTTCATCACATTCATTCTTGTAGTTTCAGGCAGAAGTGGATGCAAATTATTTTCACAAATTGTTACAAATGATTGACAAACGCCTTAAATATGATCGAAATGCCTTGTTAATATTTCAGTGGAGGAGAAAACCGCGACAGTCCAAGTTCATGTTTCCTCCCTTGGTGCAGTTTGAAATTGGACTAAGGTCTCATAACAAAATCCATTTCATTACAGGCATCAACTGAATGGTTTACAAACCGTGATTTAAAAAAGTCTCTTCTCAACATGCCGTCTCTTCATAAAATAAAGCATGAACGATGACACTATAGGGGCGAAGCAACTGATCTAGGAAAGAGGCATACTCTGTCTTAGCTTTGAGTGGTAACAGCTACAATCTTTCAGTTACGACAATACCTATTTGCTTTAAAGTATAACAAAGGGGTAGAAACAACATAAGATTGCTTTATGATACACAATCTCATTTTGATCGAATTGTCTGTTAAATTTTAATAAGCCATGTCATAACCATTTAGATAATTTTACGGTTTGAAAATTTTCCCTGTCGACCATTTCCTTTTTGAATAACTTAAAGGCGCTGTGGCACATTTTATGTTTTCTCAAATTTGCCATTTATTATTAAAGTTCATACAATATACGTACGTTAATGGGTAAAACATCTCAGTGCAGGATGCGAAAAGCCGTATCAATAGAAAACGGATACTGTAATGGAAGAAAATGGTGTGACAGGTAAAGCTAAAGTGACATTGGTGTGGACTTCCTCAGAGGGAGAGGTAGAGTTGTAGGTCTCGTGAGAATTTGAGAGTTCAGAAAGCAAGATGGTTGACCATTCAATCATTGTACCATATTTAAAACTCTACTCTGAGTGTCTTGGTATCTCTACATTAGTCAGATCATTTAAACACCTTAAAATGGCAGTTCCATGCATGGGAAATGTACTCGTATAGCTTAACCGAACTATGTGTATTCGTTTTAGAACTCTTTTTTTTAATTGATTCAGGGGTATTATTTAGCCATTGGTAGCACGTATTTGTATGTTTGTGAGAGTACGTTATTTCAGAAAGAAAAGCAAAGCGCCTCCTATAACTATGCTTGCGTGAGGTCCAATACTTCATTTCCGGATGTCCAATGGACAGATCCAATATCTAATACAGAATAAACTTTTAGACAGATCAAACACCACTGTGGAAACAGTATCTATTTATTTCTGTGTAAAATATATGTTACAATGTATAGAATAAGCTTTCAATACAAATTGTATGCCAATACAAAGCTACATAGCCCGCTTACACTTTTCTTAATAAACTGTCCATATATATTTACACTATTACAATAAATACCAAAACCCCTTAAAAGGAAAATGTAAAAATGAAAATATTGAAATTGACACTTGCTTTATATGCAAAGTAAGGTAATATAGTTACATATATATACATATATACAAATATACGTAAAGCATATCACATATACACATTACACAATCTATATTAAGGGTTATACATGTCTCTTCGCAGCTGTCATTTTGTCTTAATGAGGGAATTAAACTACTTTTTGAAAGGGTAGATTTACCGTAGAAGTATGTACATTTGTACATGTAATTTCAGGTGATATTGAGACATAACATAGCGAAGTGAAAACTAAACCATTTCGGTCGTGTTTTCACTTCAGCAAACATTCAATGATACAGCATAAGTTTATACTATATACAGTATATCATATACATTTATCTCGGTTAACTCCTGATTACTCTCGTATTTATTCTTGAGTAAGCTTTTCTTTACAACTACTAAATATGTAAGCAAAATAATTCTTATCGGAAGCTATAGAGTAGCATTATCAACTACAATAGTATCATTACGGGCAGCAACAACATCGTTAAAAGCAGAAACAACACCCTCAACGACAGCAACAACGTTTGTGACGGCAGCAGCAACATCATTATCTGTACCTTTATCAGCAACATCGGCAGTAGAAACAACATTCTTTACAGAAGGATGTTCTGCTGCTTCCTTCGACCTAGTCTGCTCTGCTTCGTCTACATAAGAATGAAGCAGCATTCCCTCGGGTAGACCAACAGCTTCGTCTGCTGATTCATAGATGGTATTTTCGAAGATGACGTCACACTTGAAATGATTATCAACTCTGCGTTCTGGTGAAGGATTGTATTGTTGACATGGTAACGGGGGAGATAACTCCGTATCCAAATCTTGTAGAGGCGGGAGGTTCCCTGCCGGATCTCTTTGACTCGGTAACGGGGGAGGAAGTCGAAGTTCCGCATCTACCTGAGGTGGACGATTTTGGTCTCCGGCTCCCGCACTCACCTCATTGGAGGCAACATCAACTTTATTTTCATCAATATCCCAGTATCTGTGTGCCGTATAAGTACTTTCTCTGTTGACATCCGTTTCTGGGATTGCATCTAGGTAGTTCTGTCCACCACGCCGCCTTAAACAAGAAATGAAAATAATCGTACTAACTAAACAAACAGGTGTTGGCATGGTATTATGGCAACACAATGTTGAAACATATAAAAATAGAGTCATTGGCTCATCGGGAATTATGTTATTCATTATCTCTGAGGAAAATATCGAATAATAAGGCATCGTCCAGTCACCAACTTCAAAATGTACAATGTAAATTGGTTACAAATTAATCCACATTCATTGTTAATATTAAAGACCTTTGCATTAAATAGTTTTAAGTTAGATCAAACAACCAGTCTTAGTCTAACACTTAGACCCTCGCTATTCTGAAAATATTACCTCTCTCAGCTGGCCAACACAATGTATTTACATAATATAAAGACCCTGCTCTCCAATTACGGGCCAGTCTATTTCATAGCCAGTGAACTATATATTTTAAATGTTGTTTTCCTAACATTTATTGTGCTCAATACATGCAGCTTGACTTGTTTGAAAGCTGATGTGATTAAGACCAATAGAATTACACTGGACATTTGATCAGAGTGATTCAAGGGGCCCAGCACTTTGAATTGCATTCCTGCCAGTCCCTTATTTTTGGGAGTACGGCACTAAATTTTCTCATCAAACAAAGATCATATTCCCAAATGTGAGCTTTTGAGCACTGCTGGTTCTTGAGAAATTGTAACAATATTTAAGAGTGGGCCCCCAGTCTTAAGTCTTTAGACTTTAGTCTCCATTAATAGAGATGTTATTGTGAAAATTTCAGCTTCCCATCTCAACCGATTTCACGGATAATGCTTGCCACGCCAAAATATGAGGCTGGGTCAGGACCAAATGTTCTAAGTACCTCCTTGTAGCATTTTATTTAGCCTTTTATGGATAATGAACTAAAAACAGAACTTACCGCTTCAAGTTTCGAAACAATACAACCAGAACAACAAGAAGAATACTGGCTGCAAGGATTCCTGATGTCTTCAGCAGTAGCAGTTCTGAAAGCAACCAGGATAATTTCGTAAATATTATTCCATGAATGATATCTCACATATGTTTGTTTCATTATATCAATAACCTACCAGTTGTTGGAACTCCCTTGTGTCGAGGTATCTAAATGACATGTATTTCTTTATGCATGTATTCATATCATAGTTTACGGTCTATATTAAGAATGTGTGAGACCCCTCACCTGCATCCAGGTCACATTCCCCCGTGTACTGGTCACAGTTCCCAAGACAGTTGACAGCACACGTGGCATTGCAGAATCTTCCCGTGTACTCATCAATACACTCGATACAGATTCCTGTGGTTTGTTCACATTCGTCTCTGCAGTACCGGGAACATGTCTGATCACAGAAGAAACCAGTAAATCCAGATTTGCACTTCATACACACTCCATTTGTTTGTTCACACCCAGCCTTGCAATTCTCGCCACAAGTCGTATTGCAATGCTGACCCATGAATCTCGCTTCACAAGTTGTGCACTTCCCCGTGGTTTGGTGGCAGCTTACATTACAATTTTTAGGACAGTTTTCATTGCACGTTTCCCCTTGGAAGCCATCTTCACAGTCAATGCAATCACCAGTGTTCTGTAGGCATTTGCCTTTGCAGTTAGAGGGGCATCGTTTCAAACACCTCTGTCCATGGTATCCAGATTGGCATTGATGACAGGTTCCTTTGTATCGGTCACATCCATGCGAACACTTTACTGGACATGACTCGTTACAGTTGCTCCCTCCAAATCCGTCAGCACAGTTCACACATTTCCCAGTGTCTTTGTAACATCCGTCCTTACAGTTCTCTGGACATGGCTTGTCGCATTCATCTCCGTATTGTCCCCCATCAAGACAGGGTTCTGTACAGGTGTTGTTGATCTGGGTTCTGTTGGCATGTCCTCCTGGACACGTATCAGTACAGTATGCTCCAGTGAAGCCATATTTACAAGCATCACATTCCATGGTGTACATGTCACACGTTGATCTACAGTTAACTGGACACGATATATTGCAAGAAGTTGCATAATATGAAGGTATACATCGAAAACAAGACCCAGTGGATATATTGCATGAGCCATCGCAGAATTCGGAGCAAATTTGTTCACACAATTTACCAAAGCGACGATGGTATCTACAATGTCCGGTGCAATCTTGACTTACACGGTCACAGGTCGTGCATGAAACTGGGCAAAGTATGTCACAGTTCTCTCCAGTTTTTCCAGGTTCACAAGGTACGTCGATTTTCTCTGCACTTAGAGCCGTTGGCAGCAGTGCGAACAGGAATAAAATAGAAATAACCATGGTGCTGTGGAAATAATAATGTGTTTAAATGTCCTTTTTCTCACAAAAAAAAAACTCGTCTTCCAACTTAACCTTAAAGATCTGATGAACTGCATTTTTCTCAAGAATGACATATGATTACCTCTACGTATATTGTATATCGGAATCAATTGAGCATAAAATCGAGACAATATACACTTGCAATTGATAATTAAGACGATTTTAATTCACCCATTTTAACACTAGCGCGATTAGTTAGGCGATTCATTTTGAGAATTTTGTGACTGTGATAAGCGACAGACGGGGCCGGCTAGACAGCTACTCCGCCGAGTCTCGTTAATCAATTAATGATGATTATCACTGCTGCCAAATTAATTTATGAGGTGTATTACTTCGCCAAAAAGACATGTTTATGTAACAATTGCGTAATTGTCATCTGCGGAATTACCTAGTTGGATATCTAAGCATTCGATATATGGGAAATTTAAGTTGGGTTATTAAAGATTTCTTTGTGAAATTAACAATAAAAATGTTGCGAAATTACCTTGAATTATGACTATCGCCGAAAATCAGATTCCTCCTGATACGTCACAGAAGTTCTGGTCATTCTGGTCGCCGGGGCTAAATGAGGCGGTGTTTTTAAAAGCCGTATATAAGTAATTTATTGACCAATTTCAGAAATTTAAAATCGAGCAATTGTCAAATTGACATCCCATTTTAATTAATCCGATTTGGACCATATGTCATTGCATCTATCCTTTAAGCAGAGCGTGATACACGGGCTTCATGGGAACTGATGAAGCTTATATTTTATCTTATTGCGCACCCGTGTCCTCCTTTTAAATTAATCAGGCTTTACAGAAATATTCTAAGAAGGAGTTAAAGTTATACGTACGTATTTGTAAATGTCATTTCTCAAATAATTTGGGGACGAGCACATCTTCGAAAAATTGTGCGTAGATAGATATCTGGAAAAATTACCTGCATACTCAGTGTAACTTTAATCTGAATTGACGACTTTGTCATCAATGATAAAAACAGCAAATATTCCTACCTGTTTTGAACCAGATCTCGCATCCTCACCACACGAGCACAAATCCGTGAACTAACATAATCTGATGACCAAGCAATATCATACCTCTAGATAAGAGCACACGGAAACAATTTCGATCTGAAATGAATATGCTCCATTTCATTTTCCTGTAATATGCGTATTATGCCTATTTTCAAAATAAATTATTGAAAGATCACAACAAATAAACGAGAGAGAGAGAGAGAGAGAGAGAGAGAGAGAGAGAGAGAGAGAGAGAGAGAGAGAGAGAGGGGGGGGGGGAGGGTGAATAATTGTATACTTTGGATGCATTTGTAAAACCATTTTATCCAACGTTTTGTAAAATTCTCGCTCACTGTTTGGTTCACGTGACCCTGAATAATAACTGGTATGATCCATGTACCCATCGAAACTGATTTTATTTCATAAATGAAGAACTTTTCAATAAAAATAAAACCTCTATAATCTTTGTGGGCGGACGTTTCGATATAGACACTAATGTCATTGTCAAGCAAGTTATACTGGATTACTGGAGGTTATATATTTGAAATGTTTATACAATAGATAGAGATGAGAAAAATGTGTGTTCAGTAGATGAGGTTAATGTAAAGTGTTGAGTGAATCCAGATGAGAATGATTTACAGTGTTTGTACGGTAAACGAGGTTGATGTGCATACCTTGTGAACGAGATTAATTTATTTTAATAACATAATTATTGGAGAATATAGGAGGTGTACACAGCAAAACAGTTTTATATTTACAGATAAGTCGATATTGAGGATGATTTACATAGAAAGTTATATATATTAATAAAGCAAGTGATGGCAGGCCTTTGGTTTCAACATTATTTATTTCATCTGGGAAGTAGTATCTTTCATCTCTGTTGAGGATGGGGCTACCTTCCTAATATGCACGGCTTCGAGATATTTTCGTACTTTGTAGTTCTGCTGGTTCATATGAAGATTCAGAAGCTTCAAGGGATACTTCTCTTTTCAGGAGCAGAAGGCTCAGTGACTATGTCATGTTTTGTCTGTTTTACTGGATTTAACGTAGTTTGGAAACATAAAATATAAAACAAAATACGTTGCATGTCCATTTCGAGGTCATTTTATAGTATATTTTGATGGGAAGGACTTAGTATTATGCTCCTTTTACCTCAAATCCGTTCTGACTTCGTTCTTGAAATGGGTTCTAAATGTTTGCAAACGAAAAGACCTTTGCGAGCGGGCTCAAATGGAATGATGCTCCAAGACGGCAAACTTGTCCAAAGTTCTACCTGTTCTAAAATTGGACGGGACGGAAACGCACTGAAAACAAGATGATCGTACTACAAACGGAGTTGCGAAATTTCAACCGTACTAGGGACGACGAGTGTGGTTGAAGTGCAGTCAAACGTAACACTGAAGTATGTTTGTACAAAGTTTCTACTGCATCAATCTCGCCCGCGAACGGACCGATTAAATTTGTATTCCATACAAATGTGTTCAAAATACAAGTAACTTTCTCTTTAAAGATCGAATTTGATGCTCCATAGCCACTTTCATTAATAATCAGATTCGATAAAAATGATTCTATTTTGACAATAACTCTACTTTGATTTTTTTTAAATCGCCCAATAAATTACCAATATACAGCCTTTCAACAGCCAACCGACACATTGAAAAGGTTGTTGTGGTCATTGAAGCGTACACATTATGCCGGTTGTGATGTCACATCCGTCAATTGATTAGCCCTGCTTATAATATTTCAACGTGTTTTAGCAAATTTTATTAGCATATGTCCTTCGAATATGTCTGATGTAAATAACACAAATAAACTATTTTAAATGTCTTTCTCTGATAAATTTGATCCTTTTTTTTTATCAGCATGTCAATTTTACAACGGTGTCGCTGATTTCACAACTAGATCCATATGCAACCAAACAGGACACTCCCATTCAAGCCGAGAAAGTTCTCATAGAAGAGAAGAAGTTAGGATCGGAAATCTGAAAGGAGTTACTTCTGATGGAAGAATATGATTCAATGTATTTGTGATGACACTGTTTTCATTTAGCCGATATGAAAACTTTTATTTGAAAATTAATTTTTTATTTTTTTTAAAATTTGACCCCTTCTGTCTATTATGCCAAATTTCATTAACATGCACCACTGATTTGACGATCACAGGATACGTTTGAGAATGATTACTTTATTTCTGGATATGATGATTCATCGTCATTATATGTGATGCAATTTTATTGAAGTTAAAATGAACGTCAATTTACATGATATATATATTTGCAATAAGATACTCACGTAGGTGAACAAACTTTCGGTATGCAGGTGTATGTTTAACGAACGTTTTGAACTTATCACTCCATTACTACAGAAATGCTTTGGAGTCAGGGATCAAGCTTGTCATTACTTTGAAAACAAAGAAAACTGACCTGTTCACAGAGCTACTTATGAAGAAACGTTGGGATGGTCCTGGGTGAGGAACTCGTTGCAATAACTATAACATATCCCAAAACTTTTCTTTTTTCTAAATAGTTACAAGGTTTTGTTTTCAATTGTCCTAATGCTCCTGGTAGGTACTGACTAAACATGTATGTGGACTGATCGCTACAATCGTTTGGAGTTAAGCTGATGAATAACATTGACCATTAGTTTGGAAATCATGTCTTTCAAATATTAATTAATAATGATAATAATAATAATGAATTAGTAGAGCGCTTATCTTCCAGCTTCAGCTGGTCAGAGGCGCTAGTGATAGATACGATAAGCTGTAAATGAGTTAGTTTTCGTCGGCAGATAAGCGGTAGTTTGGGTCATTGTCGCACATGATGCTCCCTATCGGTAGGATATAAATGGAGAAGAGCACTGGCCCTAGTGCCGACCCCTGTGGTTCTCCGTATATCAAGTCTTATGACCTGTACACTCATTTTGGGACCTGAGAAAAACGACTTGAACAAGCAGTGATTATCACCAAAGTGTGCATTCTAGCAGCACCTCTGACATCAGATTGAAATGGTCCACAGAGTGGCGAAGAGAGACAGAAGAGGTTCAGTGAAGGCTGTGTCTCTGTACAGGGGACCAACTGTATCAGAGAGCTGGTTAGAGAGGGCATCTCTCAGATATGTGACTTATGGATCAAGTATTGACCAAATGTGTTAGCCTGGTTTAGGGATTCGTCCTCTGATCTGACTAGAGGTTCAGTCAGCTATTTTGTGATTTCAAAGATCTGTCTGGAGTCCTTCTTGCTCTCTGGTAGAAATCAAGTAATTAAAATCTGATCTGGATTTTCTAATATTTCAGTGTCTTATACTCATTGATGTACTTGTTTGATTGTTGATGATCACCTCAGGGCAATGTGAGTAATAGTCAGCTATAATAATGTAATCATGCTTGTTGAAGTCCAACAAGTCTGTAGCAACCTGGTCATGTCCAGATGCCATAATTGTGTTAGGAATGTCATCACCGGCTTTTGTTTCTGAATGTTGAACAAGCTGTGCATTTTCCTAGGAAGTTAATCATACCCATGAAGCATTGAAGATCCGTCCTGTCATATGGGAGGTGACATGTTTTCAATCGCTTTCCCTTTTTTCGGATCTAGAGTTAGTCCTTGCTTTGTGATTCCGAGCATTGCCAACTCTTTTACTCTCAATTCGCATTTGTCTATGTTAAGCTTTGTTTTTCTAAAACTCTGGTGAGATAGGCATCTTTTTCGACTTCATTCCATCCCAACATGATCATGTCGTCCATACTCCTGGAAGTGTCTTGAACAACTGATGAACTGTTATGTGATAAAAACATCTGGATATGCAATATGTAAGTCGTGGAAATTTGTAACGACTAAATGGTGTTGCAAATGTTGTCAGGAATGAAGTTTCATAATCCAATTTCATCCGCCAGAATCCGGACAAAGCATCAATTTTGCTGAAAGTTGTAGCTCATGCAAACTTTGATTGATATATTAAAGTGCTCACTGCGAAGTGCGGTATTGAGGTTATTGGGGTCTAGGCAAATCCTTAGTTTTCCTCCTTTCTTGTCACCAAATACAATCGCATTCACCCAATGTTTTGGTTCTGTGACTTCAACGTCTGCATTCTTGATGCGAATCAGTTCTTTTTCTAAATCATCAAGTACTGAGAATGGAATTTTCCTGCAAGGCTCTACAACTGGTGAGATGTTTTCATCTAGAGTAATGTGATGGTATTCTGGGAGGCAGCTTAGTCCAGTAAAAACATCTGAAAAGTTGTGAAATATCTGTTCAGTTGGCTATGGTCTGCTGTCTCTGGATTCACTTCATAAACTCTTTCTGTATAACTTCGTCTTGATTGTATCAACTTTGACTTCTACCTTAGTGGAAATTAATTCTTTAGCTTGTGAATTTGCAATCTGCGACGTTTCTCGAATTGAATTCAAGAATCCGCACATAATTTTGTCACCCAATACTCCTAACAATGCTCAGATTCACATGATTTAGCTTCATGCTTCAATTCATTGAGGTATTCATCAATGTTCTGTCGAGTATTTTGATTCAGGTGAAAAAAATATCTTTCAAAAGTTGCATTCTTCTTTGGTTCACAATATTCTATAAAACAATTCAATGATGAGTTCAATTATCAGTTTATCTGCTTCATCTGCCAAATCAAATGAGTTATATATCTCTAGACTCTACTCCAACAATTGATAGAAACAATGATGCTTTGTACTCATCAGATTTAATTTGCCTTCATTTTCATCAGCAACAGCAATGTGGCAGCCATGTGCAAGGCGAAAACGTCTCCATTTTTCTGCTACATTATCTGATAATTCCAGGGCTTTAGGTGGTCCCTACCGTCCCACCTGCTTTAGTTATTGTCCTTAACACTTGACACCACGGAAGATATACTGACGTCCAAAAGAAAGTTGAGAATCACAAAAACTTGTTTTATTGAAAATAAGGTATTTTCTCTATTCAAAATTAAAACATTTACATATTAATGTCACCCACAAAACGAAAACAATCGACACAAAAACACTTTAGTCAATAAACATTGTCGAAAAATGGTGAGAATGAAAAACACGCTTTTAAGTCGAGAATATCGAAATGCACGTGCACAAAATCATATAAAGTAACTGACGCAGCAGCAAAAAAACACTCACAGTGTTGCCTATAATATCTACAGTGAAGAGAGAATATAAGAATAATCAACAAGTTGCGAGGAATTACGAATTATCTGTCCAGAGTTAATTATTGTGATAAACTCTGGGCTTTAGCGAGGAGTTTGACATAATAATTCACGAGGGACAGATAATTCGTAATTCCGGGCATCGAGTTAGTTATTCTTTTTCTTACACAAGATCATTTTAATGTGTAAAAATCGAAAAACAAGATCCCAATTCACGATCTTTGATAAGACTATTAAATACAAATTGTAGTCATATGCCATTCATAAACTCTTTCACACCTTCAAGATACGCATATCTAAATAGTTTGCAACTTGCTCTATTTTTTCAGAACTATTCTAAAGTAACTGTTGAATTTTATTGCCAAAACGCTTTACTGACATAGTAAACAACTCGTTTATATTGTAAACTATGTCGCAGAATGAGAGAAAATTAGTGAAAACGTGAACTAACAATCGCACTGTTGGAATGCAAGATAGGAGTTAATTACCTACGAGGGTAATCATATCGGGGTTCATATTTTTCATACGATGCCCTAGGGCAAAATATCACTTTGTCATGGTGACGTGACGTCATAAACAATACTATGACGTCATGCGTCGTCTATGACGTTGCGTTATAAATCCGGGCGAAGGTGGGTCACCAATGGTTGAAGGTGGATTTTAGTGTATTTTCATTAATTTCACGACTTCGGTAATCAACAGAATATCATATTCGTGTCTATGTCATACTATGTTTACGACACTCGTGCCTGAATATTGGTATATCCCTCGCTCTCGTTCGGGAAATACTAATATTCAGGCACTCGTGTCGTAAACATAGTATGACATAGACACTCATATAATATCCTCTATGTAATTACGTCACCAAATGACGTCATGGTTAATGACGTCACAAAGCAATGACGTCACGGCAGTACAGCCGGCGACTCTTGCATGTTGCTTCGCCTTGCAAGTCTAGTACTGTAATTACGGTCTCGTGTGACTTCAATTAGGTATGCTCGAAATTGTTCAATTATGTGATTTAGCTTAAACAAGATAGCTTAGCAATTCATGAATGAGCACAAAGTAGTTCAGTCAACCAATCAAAATGCAAGTTATATTTAGAAAAACTGTAATTCCCATGACCATTATGAAAACTTTAATATCCGGCATATCTGTGCCCGCTTGGGTAAGAGTAAACATCGTCCCTAACGTCATTCCACGTTGGACAACGTCGATGGGTCTGCGTGCCCAGTCATGTATTGACGCCAAAGGAGGACATACTTGATATTATCTCTAGCCGGAAAAACCACCATGATGTTGTGTGAAAGATAAATTATGATCTTTTTCAGTGTCCAAGCATAAAAAAACGATTTTGGACCCCAGTTTAACCATACCGATTTGTTACGATGTATTCTAATGAAATTAACAAGGTTTGAAAAAGAAAATTCTTGCGAAATAAACATTTCTTTTTTTTCGAATGGTTATTTTGAAGACTTTGTCAACTTTCTTTTGGGAAGTAGTATATTTGACAAACATAGCTTCTGGTTAGAAATCGTGTTTCTTCATGACAAAGGACTGTATGTATACACGGTGAGCACATGTTATTGGTCAGTCATTATAGGAAGTGGTAAGAGGGTGGGTTTGTTTAATATTTCTATTTCAAGATATAACATAATACCTCGAATTAACGGCGAAACTATGCTACATATGTCACATACAACATCTATTATTTCGTGAAATCTTTACTTAGATTTGTTTGTAGACTTGATCTCTCGATGTGACAACTGCCAAAATACTCATTGTTTAACAAGCTGATCAAAGAGAAACATTCTGTGTTTCTTAGTGACATGAACTACAAACAGTAAAGACTCAAAAAAGTTGTCACAAATATTATAATGACTATTTTCAAAGTTACTCTAATAAACAAACCTATTATTAAATCACATAACTACATGTTAACAAAAATATGTTTAAATATCAGTAATATTATCAGAATGCTTAATCCTAAGCGAGAATAAGAAAATCTCATGACACATTGCCAAATGAAAACGGCGATCATTGGAATGTTGGTATTCGTTGACCATTTCCCCCTCCCATTTTCCAGGTTTGTTACGTTTGGGACGTTTGATGGTTATTAGGTCGTTTTCTTTCATAGTGCCCGAGGTGATGAACAACACTGAACAATTATATGAACCATGTGTTTGTAATCCTGAATAAAGAAAGCTGAGTAGTTATGATGACTTAGAAACCTATCAGGGATGTTGTCTATTGTTTCCTAGATATCTTGTTTTCTTGCAATAACCCCTTATTATCAGTCAGTTTTTCTTCCGATAATAACTCTGTATGATGTTGTTTATTGTGAAAGTAAGTTTTTATTTTTGACAGTAAGATCGTAAATTATTAGCCAGACCATCAAAACATTATTTTTCACAACTCTATTCACAACATTTTCAGAGTGTAGATGGCGGGAATCGAACTGGATAGCCTTTGCTCCTAATTAAAACGGACGCTCTACCTCGACGCTACCGAGGAAAACGAAAGAATTGTGTGGAAACGAAGGACTTGGGAATCAAAGATTATAAACAGTAAATTTTGACATATGACGGTTATAAATTTAAAAAAAAACATTCTGATGTAAGAAAAACCTCAATATACGATAGGCATTCACGTTAGAGAGAGAGAGAGAGAGAGAGAGAGAGAGAGAGAGAGAGAGAGAGAGAGAGAGAGAGAGAGAGAGAGAGAGAGAGAGAGAGAGAGAGAGAGAGAGAGAGAGAGAGAGAGAGAGAGAGAGAGTCTTTATTTCCTCCAGTATTTACCAAAGATTACATATGAAAATACATTACATTATATTACAAAATAGGCATGGATATAAACTTTTTGCATATTTACAGATTTATATACAGCAATAATGGACATCAAGTGTATTATGCATTGTAGCAGTTGACAAAGTGAGGTTTAAGTTCATATACGTACAGTGAAAAGCGTAACAAAATATGTTCCCATAATACTGAATCAATTGTGTGATAAAAGTTAGTTTCTGCTCCAAACAGAAATGATAACATATCTTGTTCATTTTGCATTTCGAACATTACATAGGTTTCAACATCAAGTTTGTCAATTAGATAAGCAAAGAAAATATTTCGTTGGTGTAATAAAGTTTCACAGTGGAGAAGTACATGCAAATCATAGTCAAACTTTTGTTTATTACAAAGAGTACACTCTCTTGAGATTTTATCTCTTGATGATATTTTGACACAAAGTTGCAAGGGAGATTTATAATTTGGGTATTTATATGCTAGTTGCCATAGAATATGATAAGAAAGTCTCGTATGAATTGATGCATAAAATGACATATTTGAACGATAGGAAGTTTGCGAACGCCACAATTGTTCTTCATAATTATGTACAGTAGTATTTACAATTTTTCTCCATACATCTTTCGGAGGAAATGTGCCTTGCGCAATATATTTGTTAACATGTGCATTTAGATTATACTTTTTAGATGTTGATAAAAGATCATCACATATACAGTGCCGGACAAAAGTCATGGGAGTAAAATTGCAGTATTCCCGCGATCGTGTCGGAGCACAGTTGGGTCGTGATTGCGTTATTCCTGCGACAGGATCGCGACAGTCTCCCGCCAAATTAGCGTCTCTGTCGCACGATAATTGCGAGATGATTGCGTTAATGTAGGCGGAGCTATTCTGATGCGTCCAGGTCGCAAATTAAGCCGCTAAGAGCTGATTGGTCTACTACTGTAGTGGGCGGTCGTAAAGATGAAATGTGCCTTTACTGTCAAATGATTGCTGAAGTTGTCATCATGTCGAATAAATACCATAGTGTTATGTTGTGGAATTTACCGGTGGTAACATTTCTTACTTTATACAGTGTGTATGAGATAATGTTATGTAATAGTGACAAAGTGACACTAATTCAACATATGTGTATACTTTATTTTAAATACGACATAAAATGACTAAAATGTGTTTAAAAACCATGCAGCCATTAAAAGGTATCATATATATATATATATATATGCGAAAAAACGAAAACGGTAAGAAGCAGAATGTCTAAGCGATATATATTTAAACTGTATAATGGTAGCAGACTGACGTCTATAAACATACTTTTTTCGGTTATTTTAAAAAAACATTTTTTGCAACATCAACTATAGAAAATAGATTATTAGATATGTTCGTAAAAGTGTACATTTGGGGATCTAAATAATTAAAACAAAGATCTGAATAAAACTCCATTCTGACAGGTACTAAAGGTTTATCAGTTTAATGGTATTACTCACATTACAACAACCACTATTGACTCAATGTTTCTTTTTTTGTGGACAAAATTGCTTTGTTACACTGCACTGGTAGATGACGCTCCTGTCATATCACACAGTTTGTTTTTCTGATACATTGTCTATTTTCTTATCAGACATTTAGGGGTACAATCCTTTTTTCCCTGTGTATATTTCCCCACGGTAAAACAATAGTGTGGCAGTAAGATGGATTAATGTTAGTATAGTGTTTCTCCAAGTACATACATGTGTATAGGGTGTGTATGTTTGTATATTATACATTTCCTTAAAGTAGATATCTTACAAAATATGATATATAATTCTGTGTTTATTTACTTGTAATAATTATAGTTGTACTTGTATATAATTCATATAATATATATAATAGACTATAATATAGAATATAATACGCGGTGTTTTGACTGGTTGCACGGAACCGTAAGACACTTGTATATTCCGTATTGCCCAAAGGCACCGGTACCCCTATGCTCATTGCATCACCGTGTCTACCAACTCCCATTCAAATGGCAATTTAATCACATCAATGGATACCGCCGTGCACACGTACCGGCACACTTGTTGATCTCGTGATCTACTTCGAAATAACGTCTCTCATAACACCATAGTGGATGGCTCGATGTTCTACCCAGTGGCGGATTTCAATTTTTTTTGCATTGGCTGGTATGGGAAAAACATTTTGGACCCCCCCCCCCCCCCCCCCCCGCCCCCCCTTTTCAATTGGTGGACTCGCCCCCCCCCCCCCCCCCCCCCCCTCCCTTTTAAAATTCCTGGATCCGCCACTGCTACCTGTTTCGTTTTATCAATAAATGTACATATTTATAAAAATGCAATCGAGGTGAGATTTGAATAAAATATATGTCTGTAAACGTTCGTGACCATTAGGAAAACAATTTAGTTACTGACTTGAGATTTTAAATTCAATTCATGTCAAGTATGTTTATTCATGTGTTTAGGCCATAGGTCATTATGAGGCATTTAAACTTAAACATATTTGGGTTAGCACAAAAATAGGGTGGAAAATATTCAATATTCAATTCATCATCATTATTGTGTACACTCAGTCATACCGAAGTTTGTTAAGAAATGTAAATAAACAATGCAAAAATTATATAACGCCTACCCACATTTTTTTAATGCTTGTTGACTAGTTTATTTTGTTTCTGTAGTGTATGTAACTTTTGCTGTTCTATAATCGTCACTCATTTGTTTTAGTATGTGGGTGTAGGGAGATTTCTTCCTTGTTTACCGATCCCGTCATAATAAATACCTTGAAACCAATAGTTATGTTATTTACATGAGATCAATCCTTTGAAGTTTGTGGGAAGGGTACGATTTGTCTTATCATGCATTACGTATGAAGCTAAAAGTAGTGATTTCTAATCGAAAACCGGACAATGTACCGCGTGTGGCGCGCGCCAATGATTTAAACGTTATTATGGAATCTTATTTATAACAGACAAACTGATAAATTAGGGTTGATCATGTTTAATAGGTCATATAACTACTGTGCATGTAAATGGGACGTTTAGTTTTGGTTTCTGCATATGCATAATGATGTTACTCTATTTTAATTGGAAACAAGTAATTATGAAATTTGGTTATTCGGGATAAATATGCAATCCGAGTAAATTTATTTGCGCTGTAAACAGAACATATGGTATGTTTGATCGTATTAAAGCTTAATACAAATTTATGAAACACAATGGATGCAGTATTAAAATCATTACCATAAAAACGACCTTGTGCTGAAAACATTTCGACATGTTTCAAATAAACAACCCGTAGAAATATTGTCTTGATATTTTCCCAAATATATGACGATACAAAAGTCGAATGACACATTTCAAATCTATAGACTGAATGTTACCGAAAACGAAAGAATTTGCATTTGGAATTTGAAGGCGGTAGGTTCACTAGACCAGTGACTTTTTTCGGGATTTGAACTTACTTTCTCAGCGTAAGGCACCAACCACCAGCACTGACTGTACCAACAGTTTACCAATCGGTAACCGTGACCTCGATCAACGTATCGCTTGATGACAAAAAATATCAACACTACATGTAAATAGAAGAGCATCACTAGCAGTTTGAACGAATGACGATGCGTTTGTTTCACACACTATTGGAAAATCAAATTTTATATATTACATGTGACAGAGAGTTAGACAGTTAGTTTATTAAAGTGTCACGCACATAACTCATTGTACAATATATAACACAAAGTATTAGTAAATGCCAAGCCAAATTGACTTATGAGACACATGTTACGTTTTAAAACATACTATCCACAAACTCTTGTCATATCGAGCGAGACAATAAACCGGGCGAGACGCAACGAAGACGAATAAGCAAACTGCTTAAAACAAGGGACGGGTTGTGTATTGAAAGTAGGTTGTGTATTGAAAGCGTGTATTCAGTCGCTAGTAATAAATGATATACCGGATTACTTAAATCACACTTGTGACGTCATCCTATTGTTCTGTCACTCCATTATTTTTCAGTAATGGAGAGTTACACATCACATCATATTTTTTAAGTATAAATTTAATTTCTTTAACTTTTTAAAGCAATTTTGATAAAATAGCAATACTTTGAGTGTAATTTAAGTAGGGTAATGTCCTCGTAACTCTCCATTCCTTAAAAATAATGGGCCTCGGCCCCTCCGGGGCCTCGGCTCCATTATTTTTAAGGAATGGAGAGTTACTCGGACATTACCCTCTACGTAACATACATGTAAGTAGTCGCGCGTTTATCACAATACGTGATCCACTGGTCACCCACTGATCAAGCGTAATTAAAAAATTCCAAATATTCACGATTTGCTAACACTCATGTAGGTGTTATGTACATTGATAGTGTCAGCGACGGTACGCTTTTAAAATACGGTTTTAGTCACTTAATTGGAGGCAAATTTACTTATACATGGAAGTTCACAAATTATGTGCATATGCGCTGTTCATAAACTAGGGTAATTATCTGAACGGTTCAAGTATTGGACCTTGGTATTCTGAGTCTATTTGAATTGCTTAAGACGCGCGATAATAAAATACTTTGTGTTTTTATTGTCATTTTCTTTAAAGTCGTACCGACAATATACTTCCTTTACTTTGATCTTCGAATGTAGATATAATTGCATCAGCTAATTATTTAATCTACATGATTTGATACACGTCGCACTTTTTGGATACATTATGTAAAGGATCGAGCATCTCAACTCCACTTCACAGTTATTGGCATTTTAACTTTTGTTACAGATCATTCAGCATGTACATGTATCTCGGTTTTTTCTGTCACAGAGCAACAATCCCTTAATCTACCTAAACTCCCATTCTTCTAGCCCCAATTATTCACTAGTGATTTCTTTTTAACTCATATATTCGAAGTGCTCTGTTAGCGGAAATATAGGTACGCTCTCATACTAAAGTAATACTATTGAATCGGTTATGTTAATGATGTCTGAATGGGTTAAAAAAAATCAAGGATATAACATGTCTGGCTATAAATGTAAATGGAAAACGCCGTTTTAGTGTATGGTGACATGTTAATATAAATATTCGTTTCCATTTATGTTTATTAAAATGATCATGTCAACTGTGTATTAATTTTTTTTAAAACAATCTATTTAAAATCTCAATATAAAATCACACTGAACTAATGTTGTGTACATTTTAGATCAAATGTCATAGGGATTATGTGAATATAAATTCATAGTTTATTCATGAAATTATACATACAAAATTCCACTTAGAAGTGTAACTATATTTACTAAACAAACTAAGAAACCGAAGCAACAATAGTCCACATACATACAGTATCTACTATCTAGATAAACTTATTTACATTCGTCACACATCTATTGAAATGCAATAAACATCATACATGTAAATCTTTATAATGTACAGTAATAGTTGTCTACATGTATCTTATAGACATGCATACATGTATTTGGGAATACATATTTGAACCTTGAATGTATATATGCGTGTCTTTTACAGATTAACCTGTCAAATTTACCTCAAACTAAAATCCAATATCTTGAAAATGTTTTGTTTGAAAGTACATTTATTATCATTGAAAGATTACTACATGGATGTTAACGATTTTGATTTATGCATCTGCCTGTATAATTAATTACACACTTCATAAACGGGAGCAAACTTAGATAAGCCAACAGTTTAATCAAATCCACTAACATACAGAAAGAAACATCCCCGAAAGAAGACCTAATTTAATGTGTTTATGACAAATGATAAGAAAAGATAGTCCTGTGGGGTTTTGATACTTTACTCCAATATAACGATGTAAATGTAACGACGCCCTTACCAAATATGTAATTGATAATGTTAATAGAAATATAAATAAAGGTATATCAAACCATATTATTGTATAACATTCTTCAATGGAAATGAAATATGATTATGGCTTCGGCAAATCGTTCCTGAGATGCTTGGTGATTATATCATCGGCAATGAATAAAGTTGAAATTCATTTGCCGTTATGGAAATGACCCTCCGACGTCAGTTCTATATGTTTATGCAATTCTAAATGAACACAATCAATGTATAATACAACTTTACAGCATACCATATCACTTTGAAAATCGAGTCTCATTTCGTTTCCTGATCATCAAAATGATGGGTTCTAATTTTACCCACAAGCATCGTCAAAACAATATACATCATATAAGGATTTTTACCGGAGTTCAAAACCGGCTTCAGGGGAATACCCGACCCACAACTTCCCCATACCACACAAACACCTACACAAAATATGTATCCGTTATCATATCCAAGCAGTTTACTTTTACAAGAACAATAATAAACACTACACAATATGTACACACTGTGTCACTGAATATAATTCTAAATACACTATTATGTGGACGACAATATTCAAACTTTATATAAAGTAAATTTCCCCAGTACAATTGCATGTGTTTACAGGAATGCTATTCTCTCCAATCGAGTTTAACTCACAATAACAGTGAATAAGAAATTTAGTTTATTACAAACTGTCTCACTTTGTTACATAATCGGACAGGCGTACATTTGTACATGTACATGTAGGACTTTTGAGACCCACAAATAAATAACAATAAATTCGTTATTAAGATAAATATCACTATATGTTTAGTTTATTGAGTCAACCATCCATCCATGACCATCTTACGCACATGTCAATTTATGGCCGCAATAGCATTGATTGCAGTAATCACGAGCGCGTACATGTAAGCCCCGCCCTCCCGGTAGCCACTGAACCGCTCAGTCGACCAGGACTGCAACTCTCCCACTCTTTTACTGCGATAGTAGCGCAGAAATCACGGGCCAGTCCTGCGAGCCGACTGCATTCCCATTGCGATAATAGTGCAGTAATTTCACTTTCAGACTGCAAGACAGGGGAAATGACTTTTGTCCGGCACTGTATTATTGGATTTAACTGTAGCTGTGATAGAAGCACAAAATATATGCTTTGCAAAGTTGTTACACCCAGTGTTACATAGTCGACCAAGAAATAGAAGCTTACATTTATCGATATAACCTATAAGCGACCATAACCCCAGGTTTGCAATGGTAGATATTGAAGATGATCTTTTATCAAGACCTTGTACAAGTCGAGCAAAATACCTTTGTGTTTGCTCAAAAATGTCTGCTTGCTGGCCTTTTTATATTTGCTAATACTTCACAGCCATAGAGGCTAGTTGTAAGAATCATTCGGAGCCATATTTTTACACACGTAAATGGATGAAGGCTAGACTCATTCAATCCAATAGATCTTAGAGAGTTTATATTCTGTCTTGCTTTCTGACAATACTTTTCACTTCTAGTTTTTGTGGAAAGGTTACATGTAAATAGTACACCTCCATATACTGTTGATTCTGATGAGGGGATTGGGATGTCACCAAGTTTACAATGAAAAGTAGTATCATAGCCTTTTCTTTTGCTAAAAACGATAATGGTACTTTTTGATGGGTTATATGTTAAACGCCATATGCAGGCGTATGAAGAGACAATATCAAGTGATGCTTGTAGGCTATTAGGTGATGTACTGACTAGTGTAGTATCATCAGCAAGCAAGACAGACGGAACGACCATATCAAATACATTTATACCACAGTTAGCTTGTCTTAAAGATGTTATTAGGCCATTAATAAAAATGAGAAAGAACCAAGAGGATATAACTCTTCCTTGCTCTACACCTTGTTTGACTAGATAGGTTTCTGACCTCTCCCCCTGGTACGCGACAAAAGATTGGCTATTTGTATAACAATGATGTAATAGTTTCCAGACATTACCTCTGATACCAAGTTCATAAAGTTTGTAGAATAGACCATCGTGCCATATTCTATCGAAAGCTTTTGCGTTGTCTAGAAAGGCTGCAAAAACAGGGGAATCTCTATGATTATAATACTGAATACTTTCCATGAGAGTAAGCACAGACATAATTGCTCCGTGTTCTTTACGAAATCCAAATTGTAGCTTATCAGGGAATTCAGGATTTGTTTCAAGTAATTTATTTTCAATCCGTCTCAGCAACAGTTTTTCAAATAATTTGCCGAGGCAAGATGTTAAGGTGATACCCCTATAGTTTCGTGGGTCAGTTTTATCATTCTTACCCTTGTAAATTGATATTACCATTCCAAGTCTGTGGTCATATGGAACATACTGAGATTCAATCATGTGGTTGAAGAGCTTACAAATATGATTAATGCATACATCGCCTGCATATATAATATGCTCGTTGGTAATTTTGTCAGGACCAGGGGATTTGTTTTTGCTGAGAGACTTAACAACATCCTTCACCTCATGAAATAGAAAGTTTCTCTCTAGATCATCATCGAAGTCCTCAGTGCTGTTATCAATATCCCGAACTAATTTAGATATATGGTTTTTGAAGTGAACATCAAATGCTTCTGATTCATGTGGTTGAGCTAGGTCAGCATAGTATTTGCCCCATATTTTACATACTTCCGATGGCGTTGAGCCGATTTCATCCCCGTAAACAAGTGTAGATATATTTGTAACTACTGCTCGTTGCTTTCGAACAGTCTTGTAAAACGTATTTACGTCCAATTCAGCAGATATTTCTATTTCCTTTAACATTTCATGTTTATAAGATCGTTTTGATTTCCGGAGCAAACATCGAAATTTTCGTTTTTCATATTTATAGGCCAAATGTTCTTCGGAGTCATGTTCACGGGGTTTCCCGCTTCTAATCCATTCACGCCTAGCTACTCGCATTTCATAGTGAGCATCATTTAAGTTATTAGGTTTCCAAAAAGGTTTTAAATATGGTCTATAATTACTGCGAGGTATAGCATTAGTGGATGCATACAATAAAGCAGAACTTATGATATCGTTGTAGTGGTCTATACTATTTTGCTGACTGAAATCTAACTGAGAAGCATTCTGAGAAGACAAGAAGTCCTCTAGTAATCTTTGATAAGAGTTGATATCATTTTCATTAGCTAGTATCCACTTAGGAATGCCATTAGACACATTCTTAAAGGTTTCCTTCACTGGAATACTTATGGATACAGAGCAAGGTAGGTGATCCGATACACTAAAAGGACAAGTGTCATCTATCGTTGCACTAGAAACAGATCTGCTTAGGCATGATGGTATAAGTATGTAATCAATCATACTTTTTAGCAGATTATTTTTCGACCTACACGTATATCCCACTGAGGATGTAGGTAGTATTGTAAGTGCATTAACAAGATCTGTCTAATAGATCAGCCTTCACGATCTTGTCTCTGTGAGATAGCTGGCGCTTACATATGTCAGAGTTTAGATCGCCTAGAATAAAAGTTAAACCCCTTTCAGATAAGTAGTCATACAAATCTAACAACTCGCATAGAGCACTACAGTAAGTTGCATGCAACACATTAGTTGACGGTAGCCGACAAGCAATGACATAAACATCACAATAGTTACAATTGCTAAGTTTGATAGCTATGACATAATCAGAGTTGACAATAATACTCTCCGCTTTCCATGTAGAGTTTGAATTAACTAAGAGTGCCAGGCCGTGTGAACCACGTGGGCATGAGGGGTCTGCTTTTACACAATTATAAGTAACTGTTTTTAAATCACAGAAAGCATTCAAATAATGCAGGTTACCTGTTGTAAGCCAGTGTTCTTGAATAGCAACAACATCAACATATTGTAATAGTGTCTGATTAATGTGATCACCTCCATGAACTAATCCACATACATTACATGTTAACACAGAGAGAGTCATTATAGATACACAGTAGAACAATAGTGTACTGACCCGAACAGTGATCGTGTCCATCATGTTAATAATTGTCATTCCCGTCGTTATGTGACCTGCTTTTGGGGATATAGTCTCTAGCTCTTATTCCAGGTGGCCAAAAGTCTCTGTTATCGGAGACATAGTCATCATAATCGTCAAGATCGAGATTAACTTGGACGGTGTAGGTATCACGATAGTTAAAGCGAACATTTTTCTACATTAGTCTAACAAAAGTCACACTACATTTTGATCATGAGCATATTCATGAATAAGTTCTTTAACAGAATCAAAATGTTCCTCCGCACTGACATTGTATAGAACAAGACGTTTTGTTTTAACTCTGGGAACGCCCTGAAGAGCATGATACTTCTTAGATAGTGATCTAATAGGGTGTTTAGTATCATGTTTTACCTTATTCTCACATTTGTCGTTTGTGTTGTCTCTGTCAGAGTCGGTGGCCTTTCTCGATGATTGGTGATTGGCTTGTTTCCATGAATCAGTCTCGTCCTTGCGATGTAGATCCAAGGAAGGGAAGTCGCTGTCGTAGTTGTCTATTTCAAAGACGATGGAGTTGTTGTCGTCCTGTGGTGGATGCACAGTATTATCTTTCTTCTGACTGGTTATAACTTGGATATGACGAGGTTCACACGAAGTTGTGATTTCTGTCTCTGATGATGATGCTGTCGTGGTCTCGGGTCTGCGTTGTTGTCGTTGACGCTTCTGCTGCTGTTGATGGGATTGCATTAGAGTCACTGTAGAGAGATCTTACTTTTGTTTTATCATTGCAATTCTTCACCTGGCTTGAAAGACTTGCTAGTTTTTAGTCAATTGTCCTTAGTTTGTCATCAACTGAGTAACTTGATTTCAGTAGTTCGTTTTCAATATGTAGGATATGATCACGACACAATTTATTTTCTTGACTTGATAGTTTCATTTCCGCTCTTAGTTCAGACCTTCTTTCCTCAGAATCACTGAGCCTCGTTTGTAAATTTGATATCGTTGTATCCTTCTCCTGTATGGTCTCATTTAAGCGTTTAATATGACTTGAAAACCTGCTTTCTAGATGTTGTAGTCGTTCTTCAAGCTTTCCTTGGCCTTGAGATATGATTTGCTTTAGCTGAACAACGTGACTCAGTATAGAACACGTTGAGTCGATTGTCTCACCTGATGCTCTGTCAGTAGCCGTAGATGTAACCTTGATTGGTGTGTTGACACTGCTGGCGTTGCTAAGCGACGATGGCATACTTGATGGCGACATAGAGAGATGACGTACACTAACTCTGCTGAGCACCTTGGTTTGAAGAACATGTTCAGGAATAGTTCCTTCAATAAAGTGATAAAGGTAGTAGACATCTTGAGCACATTTGTATATGGCCGACGCTGTTGTTGATTGCGTATTTTTTTTTCACAAGTAATCCAGCAGGGAAGTTGAGACATGTCTGCTTTGCATAATCATATAGGCTTTCTCTTACGTGATTAATTTCCTTGATCTTGTGGTTGTAGATGTCTTGGATTGCGTCGATAAAGCTTTGTTTGTCTTTAGATCCAAGCTTGTCTTTTATTTCCAGGTAGATTGATTTGTCAATCTCTTCACTTGGCTGAGTGCTGTATATTTCTTCGTCGTTGTCATCAGCTTGGTCTGTTATTTCACATGCATTGTTCTCTGGATTCAAGGTGTTGTCCATTGTTGTCTCTTGGATATTAGCTTGGGGTGTGAGTAGGTAGCTAACTACACATGTCGAAAATAAACTAAACTTTCCAGAAAGAATAGCAAAAAAGTTCAAATTTACAAACAAAAGTTTGTATTGTGACTTATCACATTCTCACAGATGGTATCTACATTAATATGTACATTCCAGATGTTGTTAATCTGGCAAAGTCCTTATACTTTGGCTTGTCATCCGTGGAGCTGCTCAAAACACGTCCTCACTCTCTGACGTCCAAGCATGTGTTGTAAGAGGGTGGGTTTGTTTAATATTCCTATTTCAAGATATAACATAATACCTCGAATTAACGGCGAAACTATGCTACATATGTCACATACAACATCTATTATTTCGTGAAATCTTTACTTAGATTTGTTTGTAGACTTGATATCTCGATGTGACAACTGCCAAAATACTCATTGTTTAACAAGCTGATCAAAGAGAAACATTCTGTGTTTCTTAGTGACATGAACTACAAACAGTAAAGACTCAAAAAAGTTGTCACAAATATTATAATGACTATTTTCAAAGTTACTCTAATAAACAAACCTATTATTAAATCACATAACTACATGTTAACAAAAATATGTTTAAATATCAGTAATATTATCAGAATGTATGCTTAATCCTAAACGAGAGTAAGAAAATCTCATGACACATTGCCAAATGAAAACGGCGATCATTGGAATGTTGGTATTCGTTGACCATTTCCCCCTCCCATTTTCCAGGTTTGTTACGTTTGGGACGTTTGATGGTTATTAGGTCGTTTTCTTTCATAGTGCTCGAGGTGATGAACAACACTGAACAATTATTTGAATCATGTGTTTGTAATCCTGAATAAAGAAAGCTGAGTAGTTATGATGACTTAGAAACCTATCAGGGATGTTGTCTATTGTTTCCTAGATATCTTGTTTTCTCGTAATAACCCCTTATTATCAGTCAGTTTTTCTTCCGATAATAACTCTGTATGAGGTTGTTTATTGTGAAAGTAAGTTTTTATTTTTGACAGTAAGACCGTAAATTATTAGCCAGACCATCAAAACATTATTTTTCACAACTCTATTCACAACATTTAGTATCGAAAAGAATACAAAGACAACTTTTTCAGAGTGTTGATTGCGGGAATTGAACTGGATACCCATTGCTCCTAATTAAACCGGACACTCTACCTCGACGCTACCGAGGAAAACGAAAGAATATTGTGGAAACGAAGGACTTCGGAATGAAAGATTATAAACAGTTAATTTTGACATATGACGGTTATAAATTTTAAAAAAACATTCTGATGTATAAACCTCAATATACGATAGGCATTCACGTTATTGTTTTACGGTATCTAAGTTAGATAAAACACTCTACCTCGGTTATGCTTGGGATTGAAAACCCTCGTTAAGAAAGCTTCGGGGAAGTAAGAGCTCAAGCTTCGCTTTCGGTCTTACGTACCGCTCAGTTTTCTCACCTCGGGTTTTACAATCCCAAGCATAACCGAGGTAGAGTGTTTTATCCTACCACAGGTGAAGTTTAGCGCAAATATGTTGCGCAACAGAGATGAACGACCAGTTTTCCCTATGTGCGAACAAAGTTGGCAAAGTTTGGCAAAGTCTTTCTCTCGACTCAAATCGAAATAATTTTGTATCGTGAAAGATCAATGTCCCAAAAAATCAAACTCGACACTCATTTGAACACAGGGTTGTGCTCTCGTAATCCCAACCCCATATGTTACATTTATACACATGAAATATATACAATTAATTAATGGCTCTCTGTATTTACAGTCAAATTGCAGGTATGTTAGCATCGATTATGAACCTTTTTTACATCGTAATTCATGAATATCTGTCTATCTGAAATCAATCAAATTATTGTTAACGACGTTAATTCACAAAATGTTCTTTCTATATCTTAATATCTGATTATTTGATATCAATAATTATACTTGCTTATATTTCGTTAACATTGAAACATCCATAATTACATCCTGCAAATCTACTTTTGCTTAACAGTTGCCGAATATGAAAACTGTGAAAGCTACACGTTCTCCGGTCAGTGCAAGTACTGTGAAAATGGGTGGTTTGGTGACAATTGCGCTACAGCGTGTATTGGACCCTGTGACAGTGGTGGATGTGACAGAGAAACAGGAATATGTCTATAATGCAAGACGGGTTTGTATGGATTACGTTGTGATGCCTATTGTCCGAAAAACTGTGAACATTCCAAATGTGACCGTGCTACCGGACACTGCTTTTTGTGTAAGAAACGCTGGTGGAGAAATCGCTGCGACAAAAAATGTCCAACAAACTTTCATCAAGGACAGTGTTCAGATCACACTGGCACCTGTGCACAGTGTGAAGACGGTTGGTGGGGGGAGACGTGTACTGAACCTTGCTCAGACAACTGTAAGATGGGGGAATGCCGGTCGAGTGATGGTTACTGTACATTAGGTTGTGTCAATGAAACAACTGGGACTAGATGCAACGATACATGCCCGTCTGGTTGTATAGATGGTGTCTGCAGTCAGCTTGAAGGATTCTGTAACACCGGGTGTAAAGATGGCGTCTATGGCTCACACTGCAACATCCCCTGTAAGAAGAACTGTATTCGCTGTGACCACAGCAATGGAGACTGTATCACATGTTCTGACGGCCTCTATGGGACCTCCTGCAACTCCAGATGTCCAGAGGGCTGTGAAGGAGGGATATGTCATATGGACGGAGACTGTGCCATCACAGAAGGTTAGAACCATTGATACCATGGGCATATGTGATACACTTTAGTCAACGTCATCTATTTTGTCACTATGTATAACTTTTGTTACAGTATTAAATGTCATGTTCTTTAACTGTTGAAGCACTGGAAAAACATATTAATTTGTATTTGATTCATCAATGCAAGTCAAAATATTTTATTAAATTAAAAAAAATTTAAAACAAAATCAAGCCTAATTCCACCCCAAAATAGCAAGTCAGACTAAGGAAATCCCACTTTCTAGTTCCACTAATTTAACTTTGGAATTGTTACATGAATTTTACTGCAGTTTACATCGGTCATCATTGAGTGATACCTTATTTTTGCAGCTGTCACTGTTAACACTACTTTGATCATATTGGGCTGAGTCTCACCGATTGCGTCAACGATCTTCTTCATGGCGGTAATCACACTGGTTTACTTACATGTACGAAGGCAAGTGTTTATATATTTATTCATTTCTGCATATAATTATTCTTTGGTTAGATGTCTTTGATAATATTTTTATTTGGAATAAGTGTCAATAAGTACCGACTTCCCTATCATAAACAATAGGTGTATTGTGTTTCAACTTAAATGGTGACCTTGTAAACGATTTTTAGATCAGGAAGAAGAGAAGTTGTTTGGTAATAAGACATGATGAATTGTTATCAACCATAATGGTATGGAAGTTGAATAAATCATATTTCATGACATTCCTATGATCTTCTCAATATGAGAAGGAATTTGAAGCAACCAAGTTATCGATGTAATTGCAAAGTTTGGACTTTTGACATGTCCTGTTTGATTTTGAAGCAATTAAACAATTCAGACGCCCTTCAGCACAAGTATTACACGCTGAACGCTGTTGTACATGTTCTGATATTCAAATTGATCAGCTACTTCAAACCTTTCAAATGTTTCAGAAGGAGACAGCATCTGGATCGTATGCAAACGTGAAGAAAAAGTGCGACTGTGAAGACCGCAAGTGCAGCCACCTAAGTGATAAGGATCCCTTTAAAGGTGCATCCATTGTGTTTCATACAATTTTATTTGGCTTTAATACGTTCCAACACATCATATGTGCTGTTTACAATACAAACAAATTAACTCAGCTTGCATATTCATCCCCAATCGGCAAACATATCATAATTACTAGTTTCCAATTAAAATCGAGTAACATCATTATGTATGTGCAGAAACCGAAAGTGCACGTCCTATTTACATGCACAGTAGTTATATGACCTATTGAACATTACCAACCCAAATTTGTTATTTTGTCTGGTTTAAATAAGATTTCAAAATTACGTTTGACTCATTGGCGCGTGCCACACGCTGTGCATTGTCCGGTTTTCGATCAGAAATCGAATCTGTTACCTTCATATCGTCAATATACTAAGTCGAGTATCATTAAAATGGTAGTTTTTGGTAACAGTTGGTACTTCTCGATGAAATAAGACCATTTATAACGTTTGCCATATTTAACCCCCAACAACACAATGGATGTACCTTTAAGGACATACCCGACGCATAAAAAAAACGTCTACTGCGCATAACCGTGCGCATCGCAATTCGATCCGATAGGAAATTTACGACAATTGCTAAATTTACAACATTTAATAAATTACAAACTCAAAAGTATTATTCATCATAACTATAACATAATTATGTTTATTAGACCATAGATTCTCACATTCCGCTTCTAATTAAACAAAAATAGACATGTACGACAGTTCGCGCTTCAACAGCAGGGTACCGTAATACATGTAATAAATGGTCAATTCAGTTAAATAGCTGTGCTTATTTTGTTTTTGTTAATTGCAATGGTAGCCTACCTTTTATTGGCTATTTTGTGTAATCCAATATATCAATTATGATAAATAATGTTATATGTTTTAGAACAGCAATAGATAATGCTTACGAAAACCTCCGTGAACACATTTGCTATGCTATAAATAACTTTATCACACGGCAAGAACTGGCGATATTAAACTTTCCGTAGGCCAACTTTACGGACATTGGCATATTATTTGCATCTGACTACAGGGGGGTAAAAAAGACGGTCAGTGTTAGATGCTAACCCGCGTAGCATGTTTTGAGCGTTAATTCATGACGTGATGAATGATTAACAGATGTTCGCGCTACAACAGCAGGGTACCGTAATACATGTAATTAATGATCAATTCAGTTAAATAGCTGTGCTTATTTTGTCGATCTAATGCCCTTCAATGTACCGGGGACTCGTTTGTAGCGTGGGGTCATCTATGATTCCCAATATTTAGATTCAATTCTGTATGACTTATAATCATTGACACTATGAACATTTACTTTTAACGAAATGCTTAAACCGTTAATGTTACATGTTTTTACTCTCCTATTTTAAAAAGTCAGTGGGTCATTGCAGAAAAGAACATTTACGCTTGGTAACCTTAGTACTATTTAGCCCGGCGAGCGCACTGAAGCATGAGTACCTCAGATCATTGATTATTTGAAATTGACTAACTCACATGTTAATACAAAAATCATGCAATTGTCATTTGTGAAATTACCAAAATTGATATATATAGATTCTATATTTCAAACATTTGAGGTTTTTTTTTATGAATATCAGTATGTCATATCGACAGTTAAAAAGGTGCTAAAACATATTGAAATGTCATGTACGTGGATATCCACGCTACAAAATTGATGTCAAACCCAGCAAATACGCTTCACACTCATTCTCAATGAAAGTGCACAATTAGTAAATAATGACGTCGTCCTTATATCATCCGAAGATGCCAGCATGCATAAAGAATAACCAAACAATGTGTTGGAGAAAAGCGGGCGCAGTTTATTACAAACACAAGTGGGGCGACAACCCCTCGACAAGACAAGCCCAAATGTTGCTTACCCCTAAGCTATATGAGAATAAATGAGTGCAAGGGGAGCCCACATAGACACACATTTATCTCGGCCAATGCGCTTTACCATTAAAGCGCCCGTAAAGGAAGCCGCCAGCTATCCTTAGCAAAATGACAGTGAAAGTAATTGAGTGCAAGGGGAGCCCACATAGACACAAAATACTCTCGGCCAAAACCCCCGAATACAGCGACTTTGCTACCGAGGGAACGCCACGTCGATAGCGAAGTGCTTGTATGTAACCCTTCCCTGGAAGTAATTGTATACACGGGGACCACAGTGATACAATAACCAATATATTTGCAATAACAATATTAGCATATGCCGAGAGGCTGCCGCCAGAATACAACTGCACCAGCAGTAAAAATACGAATAGAATTAGAAGCCAGAAAATCTTACTTTGATAGTTAAAGTGCTAGCTAGGGTAACATCCTGGAGCTGTAACCCTTTAGAGGGGCTTGAATCTGACTTGACCAATTCACTAATCCTCAGGAAGGCAAAAAATGCTAATGTAAACATGCTACTGAAGAGTTTTGATTCAAAGTTGGAGTAGCAGACTGAAGGAAGGGCTTGCACTAGTCTAAGTAAAATGGGTATGGTGATAGGTAAGCGTCCGTCAGGTACCTGGGAAATGTTTCTCATACCTTGAATCATTTTCTTAATTAAGAAATTGTCAGTTCTATCTTCGCAAAGATGTAACTTGTGTGCTCTGCTGATTGCCGCCAAATGTTGGGACACGGTTGATGGAGCCCGGCCTTGTAGTGACATATAACCGATATATCTAAACAGATGCTCCGTTGGGACAGGCCACGAACGGGCGAGTTTGAATTTATCTCGAAAGGTTTCAAAAGAGGAAATACCTTGTGTATATGCACGTTTAGTATTATCTGACAATGAGGAGTCTAACAGTCGGAAAGCTTCCGCTTCAAATGCCGCCATATTATGTCGGGTATTTTGGTTGGGGACTTGTTGGCCTTTGGTGCTAGTCGGCGAAATTGCTGAAATTTAGAGCGAGATAAACAGTCAGCTACACTATTTAGTTTACCCGGGATATAAAGAGATTTGATGAGCAAATTAAGCTGCATACACCGCAATGTAAACCACCTTACGAGTACCATTAGTCTGGGAGAGGTGGATGAAAGTTTGTTTATGATGGCCACGACACCCTGGTTATCAGAGTTAAAAATTATTTTGGAATTTTTTAAACTTTCACCCCAGATGAGCACGGAGAGTAGTACAGGGAAGAACTCTAAGAAAGTAATGTCTGCTGTGTAGCCTTCACTGTGCCACTCGGGAGGCCACCGCCCATACGCCCACGCGCCGTTGTAGTAAAGCCCATAGCCACCTGACCTACCCCCAGCACTGTCTGTATACAGCTGAAGTGTATCACTGTCCTCCCACAAACTGTTTATAAAGATGGTGATACCGTTGTGATTTTTCATTAATGAAAGCCATGTTGAGAGATCTTTCTTAACAGTACTGTTAAGACGAATTCTGTGCGTTGGTTTGGTAGCACCCTTTGTGGTATCAATAAGCCTCCTGATGAATGGGCGCCCCATAGGAATAACCCGGCAAATAAAGTTGAGGAGACCGATCAAAGACTGAATTTCTTTTAACTGTATTTTCTTCCTCTTCAAAAAATTCTTAATCAGTTCGACACATTTGTTGATTTTTTCGCCTGGAATGCGAGATTGCTGTTTGACAGTGTCGAGCTCTATACCTAAAAAGGTAAGTTTTGTTGTGGGATGTACCGTTTTGTCTTCAGCTACAGGGACGCCTAAATCCGCACAGACATTCATGAAAGTTTTGAGTGCCAAGTAGCACGAATTGGTACCTCTGGTTCCGCCAAATAGGAAATCGTCTAGATAGTGGAGAATATGAGCTGTGTATAAATTTTCTCGTGTACGCCATTCTAAAAAACTAGAAAACTTTTCAAATAACGCACAGCTCGTTCTGCACCCGAAAGGTAAGCACATGTCTATATAGTATTTTTCTTGAAAACAAATGCCAAGCAAATCGAAATCAGTTTTTCTCACTGGTATTAGCCGGAAAGCATTCTTTATATCTGCTTTAGCTATGAGGCCCGCACGCCCAATTCCCTGTAGCATGAAGATTGCATCATCAAATTTTGTGTAATTAACTGATGCATAGTCATCACCAATAAAGTCGTTTACAGAGGAACCTTTTGGAAATGATAGGTGGTGAATTAATCGGAATTCGTCAGAGTCTTTTTTCGGCACCAGTCCAATAGGAGATATTCTCAAATTTGGTATAGGTGGGGCATTGAAAGGGCCCGCCATGCGACCATTAACAACTTCTTTCAACAGTTTTTGATTGACAATGTCTGGATGTGATAAGCACGATTTAAGGTTTTTTGCCGATGTTGCCTTTCTCGGACCTTCATACATCACACTAAAGCCAAATGTAAAACCTTCTATCAGATGTAGACTTATTTCGGAATCTGGGTAATATTGCAGGAAAGATTCTAAGATGTCAATCTTGATCGGCGACTTCCCTTTAAAGGGAAGATCCTTTACTGAAAAGGGTGATTTGTTTGGTTTACATTAGATACTTTGGCGCAGGATTTAGATGCGTGGGGACCACCGCACTTCATGCACGTGTGTGTGTATCTACATTGTGTACGTGAACAGGAGCGAAGGTTGAAATCCCAGCATGGAGACTTGAAGTGCCTAGTTGACGGGAGACGTTTAGCTTGAAATCTGTTTATGGGTAGTTGGGTTACTCCCTGTGGCATGATATTGACAAGCCACAAATCATGATTGATTTTAGCCCAAGACGTAGAGGGGTATCTAGCCATTCTGATTCTGAACTGGGTATCGTACGCTCGCCAACCGAATCCTCTTGCTCGACGAGAAGCTAACCTGATAGTGCTGATGTACTTCAACATTTGCTGATGCTTAGAGGGATACCTCTCCAAGTAAATGCTAGTAAAAACTAAGAATGCGGTTGTCCAGTCCTCAATATTGTCAATTCTTGGTACTTTCTTTTTGCACAGTTCAAGACTGCCCTTTGAATTAAACGTGAAATTTATTTGCGAGTCATCATAATCATCTGAACTGTGTGCTTTAATGAGCAGACCCAAATCAATGTATTCGCCGTTATGAATTTTTTCCTTCAGGTTTTGTGAAACTAGGGAACCTAAACTGTCATCGGCGCATTCCGCGGCGTGAGGTAGGCCTACATCGAATGCTTCGTGTGAAGGTTTACAAGTAGATTGGATAAAGCCGTCTAGAGCACGTGGTTGCGGGTCGGCCACGCCTAAATTTCCCGAAATATCGTTAAAAGTCTCAAAGTCCCTAGCCCTGGGGGGTACCGCCATGGGTGATATGAAGGAGTCTTGAGAGGCATCAACATTCACATTATTTGGATTGGGTATATCTGAAAATACAAACTCACCGTTTTCGTTGCTTTCTGGCCCCTCATCACGTCTCACGGTCTTGCTTGTATTGTTGTCGTCCGTTGACACCGCTCTCCTCTTCGTTCCCGCTTTCTTGGTCTTCTTTTTTACTGTAATGGGCCTAGCCCGGCCAGGGGTAGTACCACGTGGCATGATATCAAGGTGACGTGACGTTAGTTGAGTGTTGACGTGATGAGAGCGCGGCCAGAAAGGACGCGTTTACCGCTTGCGGGGGCTTTTATAACCTAACGTCACGTGACGTCAGTTTGCGAAAAGGAGAGTTAGCTCCCTTAGACCGTGCTCTCGGATAATAATGGGATTTATCTATGAGATAGTGATAAATTCATTTCTTTTATAATGAATGTAACGTTAATATTGTACAATGTAAGATCGATACAATAGGAAATTGAATTCGTAGTACGAACGACAGATAAAATGTTACATTTTACTTTTGATAATTTTTCGAGAGGCCTTAGCAATCTTGGAACATGTCAAAATAGCAATGTCGCCAACAAGAACTGTCACGTTGACGTAGGAATTGAGATTCACTCATAAGTCATGGATGCGATAACACATGTCCAAATATAGAATAACCTTTACTAAGGAGTTTTCAGCCAGCAGAACTGTTAACACTTTTCTCAAATTTCTTAAAATACCAAATGTTTATTGTCGCTATTTTCATGTATTCTACGTTATGTATTTTAAATAAACTGGGAAATAAATGTTACCTGAAGTGAACCTAAATATATTCAGTTATTCATTTGTGTTAAATATTAAAGAAAAGTAAAATAGAAACAATTGTAAATGTATTATTTTTTTAGAAATTAAAGAACTATCGTTAAGGGAAAAAACGTATGGTTAAGCCTGTATTCTACGTTATGTGTCTCCTACAAAAATGTAAAATAGAAACTTGCTAAAAATAATAGTTACAGCTCGGTAAAGTTGTAAAGTTTCCTTGTAATCACCAGCAATTGCGCTAACACGTCCAAAAAACTTTCCGTTGCAATAAAACATCCCAATGTATTTTACGTTATGTATTCTACGTTATGGTATCGTACGTTATGACTGCCATATAAGGAGTGTAACATTGTGCAGTGTCATGGGCGACGTCATACAATATTGACCATATGTTGTTACAAGTGATGATATGATTTGGAACGAATTTTAGCGTGTTATATTTTTACTCATTTTTTTATTTCCGATGCTGATATTTTAACCACTGTAATAGGGCCTAGATATACCGTCAGTCCTTGAATAATCGCCCGGCGATTATTAATTTGACCCAACGATTTGACCCAGATTTGACCCAGCGATCATTCAAGACGGTTATTTTTTTTGGAATCACTAATATAAAATAAGCCCTTATATATCTGAAAATTTTAAATGATAACAAAAACATAATTTCAGTATGTTTTAAATTATTAATATTGTTAACCAAGTGAATGTCATGAGGTTAAACTTTGCGTAAATATGCTTATGCCGGGAATTATTTTTGAAAAAGAGATAGAAATTAGTTTGTTTACATTTACTAAAATTAACCCGGCAATTATTCAAGGCAAGCGATTATTTATTTCAAAGAGGGCTTAGACCCGTCGATTATTCAAAGCAGGCGATTATTCAAGGATTTACGGTATATGCAATTCAAGTAGGCCTTTTAACGCCGAAATTTCGCCTTCATTCAAATAAAAAAAGATTTTCATACAACATTTAGATCTTAGTAGGCCTATAAATTGTTTTGTTGTTCATAGAAAGTTAGTGAAGGCAATTAATTATATAAGTGTGAATTTTTCCAATGTATTTAGAAGCAGAATAGACTCGTACCACTTAAATTCATACGGTGACGTTATTTCCATTGAGTTTAAATAGTCTCGGATAAATATTGTTCGAAGATACGATTCTTTTGCCCGATCCTATAAACATTAATCAATTTTGTAAGGAATTATCTTGGCTACATCCTCATGATATATGTATGTTTAATGATTTCCAATCAAGCTGGATAGTTTTAAATTGATCCAAACAGAACTCATTTCTTGAAAATTGTTTAGTCTTGACATGCAAGTCTATGAAAATAACGTCACCGAACGAATAAGCTGGCACAGCCCGGGTCTTGTATACATTGTTCAACAACATAGATATGATAAGAACGAAAATTGTTACACTTTTGTTAGATAGCCAAATGGTCTAGTGGTTACTGTCAATGATTTCTGTTACGTTCATTTTCGAAGTACATGTGTGTTCGAATCCCATGGATGATATTTTTGTTTAAAAACTACACCCGGGGTTTCTTAGATATTTGACATTAAAAGTGATACATTGCATAAGATATACAAACTTAAAATAAGATGGTAAGGAGATAACAAAAATCAAGCAGAGTTTAAGAAATTAAACCATTTTGACCAATTTAAATCAAACTGAAACTCGTGACATGTTCACTGTTAGATAATATATAATTATTGACGTATATGGTTCATTACCTGAAAAAATACATAACGTTATATATAACGTAAAATAGGCCTACTGAGACATATTGACATGTCATGTTTGGACAGCAATTATAGGACATCTGGTAGGAATTATTTGTTCAAACTTCATAATCTTATTTAGTGAACAGAGGACATTGGGGGTAACACATATTAACACTTCTAATGCAGACTTTCGATTTTTGTGAAATGCACATTTTCAATTGTGCACTTTCATTGAGAATGAGTGTTCAAAGTATTTCAGTGAATCGATTTCAGTGAATCGTTGGTTGCTTCTTTTTAGGCGGTATAATTAAAAAGCTGTATTCATTGTATTAGTAAGTATTGAAGGACTTGCTTATATCTGCTGGGACTCACAATAGCTTGTGTTATAGAGTTCCTGGACTCTGCATGTCATACTTTTAATTTCATCACTGTATATGTTTTTAATACATGATTAAAAAAGTCAAATTTAAAAATACTAATGATAAAGGCAAGGGCACATTTGTTGAAAAATAAAAACAATGAGAACTGAAGCCATTCATCGGCGCTGCAAGTGGGAAATCTTTGATGCCTCATAACAAAATGTCTATGTTTTATGACATGTTATGTGTTACTATGTGAATACTCAGTGTATGTCCTTTCTAATTAAGAAGTTGTAAAATCATGTACAATATAGCATATTTTCATTTCACGTGTTTACAACCCTACCTTTATGAATTATTAGAACTAACTTTATGAAGTTAGTGTGAAATTAGAGTGAAAGCAATAGTGTGTATTATCACTATTAGAGACACTTTCTATGTATGATTGCTCATATGATGATGTATCCTTACATTAATTTTCTGTTGTTCAGACATAACTTCCATGTGGATTGGAACTGTGTCACATAAGGTAAGTTCATTCATTACCTGAAAATGAATTGTCAATTTTAATTAATGAGTAATTTATGGTAATTTGCAGTAGTCCAATTGTATAATATTTTCGGGACTTTTAATGCTAGCCATTTCCATGGAAAAACATCTGGATTCCGGAGCAAAACTCAAAATTCTGTTTACAATGTCACTTCCACATCAGATCTTGAAAACTGTTAGGCAGAGATTGATACATCTTTGGAAGTTACTAATGAGTGATTTATGATTTATAAATGAATAAAGCTCCATGATGATTGTTCAGTTTATTTCAAACTTTAAACACTTGGTGGCGGATTTAGTAGGGAATAATGGCTTGATTTTAAATTTTTGCTTTTATATATTACGCATTGTAACTTATTTTTAGTATTTGTTTCTTTCAGGACTCTTCAAGTTGTCATTGTTATATGGAGAAATGGATCCAGTGAACAGTCTGATTCTGGCAACAGTTATCTTTCCACCATTGACTTACCCAACAGATTTATTAAATGTTGCATACATCTTGACATGGTCGTATAGTCGTATGTTATAACATGAATATAAATCAGCAATAAACACTACCATTGTAGATATACTTCTTTATATGAAATTGCATAATTGATTAAATGTACAAGGGCTAAAACATCGGTAAGTCCGAGGTCACTGACTTGTCATATCTAACCTTTGATTTGCTCATAAAATCACCCAAAAACTCTGACTTTTCTTTCAGACCCGAGTCTATGACGTAGTGAGACTCTGACTCTGTGACATTGACTTACTGACATTGCACTGGGTTTCTTTAACCTCTGAAATGAAAATGAAAGCTCTCATTGGCATTATGTGCAGGACTAAAAATTAACACTAGTCATTCGTCTTGAGGCTAGTAAAAATGACACCGGGCTAGTAAATGTTAGCTTCTACTAGCCCTGTGGGCCTTTAAACATTTCTGAATCATTATGAAATACTCAAAGTATGAGTAGAGATTCTTTTTTTATCAGCAACAATGGTATCAGATGTGAATGATTGAAGTAGGGAAAATACTTGCCATTGTAGTTCAAACATAAGATTTTATAGTTGTTAGATTACTATGAGATACGGGCTAGTGATACTTGTATAGGGCTAGTAGAAATCGAAACGACTAGCCTATCAAATGTCAGGACTAAAGATGAACATAACCAAAGAAACGCTATATGGATAGGTTCAATTCATTGACAGGTAGCGACATCACTTTAGCCAATGACCTATATCTTGATTGGCATAATGGGACTTTGACATTTTCGGCATAACTCGAAATGGATCTCTTAAAGACCTGTTGGTAATTATTGTCTATGCTTCAAACTACTATATTTATCATTCATGTTATTGACGTTGATAAACTGTAACTTATTTTGTTTAAAAGTGGTTTTGAAAGTGTCCGTGGATCAGAAACAGTCCTGATGATTTTTTAATGATCAATTTACACAAGTGTATATAATGTTTATAATATTGTTTATATGGCTGGTGTATTTATATATATATATATATATATATATATATATATATATATATATATATATATATATATATATATATATATTATACTGGAGACTGTATTAGATGTAAGAATTATCTTATCTTATCTTATCTTATCTTAAAGTACCGGGAAACCTTGATGGGTACGTTTTGCAGAAATGATTATGACATCAGTTAAGAAAATAACATTACCACTTCATTTTGTTCAAATCAAATCGAAATTTTTTTTAAATAAGCTTTTTAAATGTACCTCACGAAAACAGTCGGCAAACGTTTCAATTAGCCAATCACGCCTTGACACGCTTTAGTCACCTGGGCAACCCAAGCGAGCGTCTCGCAAGTGTTATTGTTTACATTATCGAATCGAAGGGGTCACGTATTTTCACTGATAGTGTCTGTTACAACAATTACTAAGTTATGTCAACAGTTAAACAAGGTCGAGACACATAACGTTATTAAGTTGATTAGCTTTTCTTGTTACGATATGTGTGTTTAAAGGCTAATCTATGGGCAATCTAAGCGAAAATTGGAGCTGAAAAACAATAAACAATTCCGTGTTAGTGACGATTATACGAGGAGAATTCGTGATATCAGAAAACAGTTAAGCAAATTCCTTGAAGACTTCAAAAAGAAGGGAGAGCAAACGTGCTACATCTCCTATGATAAACTAATAGTTGCTGACCGAGTGTACAAATATGACAGTGAAAATGACAAATTAATTCGAGTTGGACAACGACATACACATATGAGCAAGGGAGGTAACCACGACTCTACAACAAATGTAAACACGAAATAAGGATACGGCCGAGACCATCGAAATAAAGATACAACGTCCTCAACTCTGGAACAACCATCAAGTAACACCAAACACCCAACTGATATATCAATATTATGCTGGAACATTAACGGACTGTACTCGAAGATATTTAATCATTTTGAAGATCTCAAAAGAATATTATTCACTCATTCAATCTTCACTCTCCTAGAAACATGGGCTAAGAACGATTCAGACCTTCCCAGGATATACAACATATCAATGTATCCGTAGAAAAACATACAAGAAGGGAAGATACAGTGGAGGAATTGCCGTTTATATTGTTGAGTCAATCAGCAACTACTTTAGAAGAGTGCATGCAGAATGGGAGGATTGTGTATTCTTCTATGTATCAGATCTATTCAGTGCCCCCACTATTCTAGGTTTTGGTTATATTGATCCTAAACCAAGTGATACTGAAAATAACAGTGGCTTAGAAGGACTGGAACGTAAGTTATTTGAACTTCAAAATACACACCATGATTGTAAACTTATGATATTCGGTGATTTTAATGCCCGCATCGGCCAAATGCAAGATCTTATCCTTAACGACGAAACTACCTTTCTCCTATTAGATGACATATGCAATGATAAAGACGACTTTAAAAAGATAAGAACATCAAAGGACCTTACAGTAAATTCAAATGGATTGTCATTTATCGATCTCTGTTGTGAATTTGACATACATGTAGCAAATGGCAGGAGTGTTGGAGACGAAAACGGGGAGTACACTTTCATCGGACTTCAGGGATGCAGTACAATTGACTATTGTGTATTGTCGTCAGATCTTTTCAACAATATGAACTCCTTTATCGTTCGTAGTGAAACTCTGTCAGATCACATGCCCATCACAACATCCATAAGTGTGTCAAGTGATAGTGACATGACAAGACACAACACACAAGAAGCACGTGCGTCTCACTCTAGCCAGCACGATATATCCCGTGTAACTTGGGACAATTCAAAATGTGATGCATTCCGGCAATGTCTTTGGAAGAAAGCTCTGACACTTGAAATATTCAAAGCTGTGTTACAAAACAATATAGATGAAGGAATCCAGTTACTTACTTCGACCCTAACCGAATCACTTACAGATGCAGGCTTTCAAAATAACAGACATAAGAAGAAGAAACAACAATTTTATTGGAGGAGTAATCACAGAAGATGACATTAAACAAGCAATAAATAAATTGAAAAATGGTAAATCACCAGGCCTTGATGGTATACCACCAGAGTTTTAAAACATCACAGGAGTTTATGTTACCATATTTATGTTTGCTATTTAACACTATTTTAGAAAGTGGATATTTTCCACAAGTATGGAACAATGGACTGATAACAACCATCTTTAAGAAAGGAGACAAGTCAGACCCCAATAATTACAGGGGGATAACTCTCTTGGATGTGATGGGCAAAATATTTACATCCATAATCAATACAAGACTCACTGTATGGACAGAACTGCGAAACTGTATCTCAGAAGTGCAATCTGGATTCAGAGAAGGACATTCAACAATAGATAATGCATTTGTTCTACACTCATTAGCACATAAATATTTGAGAAAAAGAGGTGGTAAATTTTATTGTTTTTTTGTTGATTTTAAGAAAGCTTTTGATGTGGTTGATAGATCAAAATTACTATTTGTTAGCTTACAAAAGAGTATACATGGAAATGTTTTTAAGCTCCTTAAAAGTATGTATTCAAATGTGAAGGCTTCAGTTCAAGTTAATTCAAATCAATTTACAGATTTATTCAATACAACATGTGGGGTTAGACAAGGTTGTATGTTGTCTCCATTATTGTTTATTTTATACATTGATGAACTTGTACACACCATGAATAATGAACATTTAAAGGGCATATTTATTGATTGTGACATTGATGATATAATTCTACTTATATTTGCAGATGATGTAGCCATATTTTCTTATTCAGTTGCTGATTTGCAAAGAAAGATTTTATGTCTTGAGAATTATTGTAAAAAGTGGGGTTTAACTGTAAATATTGATAAAAGCAAAATTATTGTATTTAAATTTATATGAAAATATTTGATTGTAAAATTTTGCCTATTTTATTGTATGGTGCTGAATTGTGGTGTACTGAAATAAGAAAATCTATTGAGGTTGTTCACACAAAATATTGTAAATATGTGTTAAAAATACCTTATAGATCATCTAATAATGCTGTACTGGGTGAACTGGGAAGAATTAGAATGTATGAGCATGGTTTAATGAAGGCTATTAAATTTTGGATTAGACTATTAAGAATGCAAACAGGCAAGCATCCCAGACATTGTTATTTAATGCTGTGTAAATATGATGACTTAGGCTATAATAACTGGGTTTCATTTGTAAGATACATCCTTTTTAGCTATGGATTTGGCAGTACTTGGATAATGCAGGATATTGGGGATTATAAGATGTTAATAAATACATTTAAATTGAGATTAAGGGATGTTTTTACACAAAATTGGTTAACTGCTATTTCTACTCCTTCTAGTTTAACAATGTACTGTACTATTAAATCTCTCCTGCAACCTGAAAAATATTTATCTTCCATTCAACCATCAAATTTAAGGAGGGCTTTAACCAAATTCAGATGTTCAAATAATTTTAATAGTAATAGGTATACATCACCCAATGATTATGATTTTAATGACGCTTTATGCGAATTTTGTATGGAAGGTGAAGAAGATGAATACCATGTTATACTCATATGTCCATCCTATCATCAACTTCGAGTGAGGTATTTACCAGCATATTACTTTAATTACCCATCAATAATTAAATTTATATCTCTTATTACAACACAAAATGACGATTTGTTATTTTAGCTTGCACTTTTTTGTGAAAAAATGTTTAAACTTAGAAAAAGTACTAAGCAGTAAGCGCTCCAATGTATATTTTCTCATGATATGATATGTATGACCATTGTACTATTGGTCTCATGGCCATATATACGAAATAAATTCTGTTCTGTTCTGTTCTATGGGCAATCTAAGATACACACTTTACACATAGAAAAATGTTAGCAGTTACATGTGTCTTTACAAGGTAAATTTCGTTTCGTGTCCAGTCCGAAATGGCTCTACGATTTCCAAAATTGAAATGGAGTGGAGCGAATTTATTTCACATGATGGAAACAGGGTAAAAGCAAATTACACATACGATTTATTTCCCAGACAAACTAAAGTCATTGATTTCAAAATACCAACTTATTAAAACGAATATCAATTGGGTAAATACATATAATTTATGAAAATCTAAATGAAAGCGAAAAATTATATCGATATCTGATTGGTTTTTTTTTATGATAAAACTATTAAAACTGGATGAACTAGAATGATATAGACAGCATATTGTAAGTTGTTCATTTCAAGATTCAAACATAATTTATAACCGATATTGAAATTGGAGCAAGAAGTGTATATTCAAATGTTAATTACTTTTGACACATAACGGTTCAAAACAACGTATCTGTTCAAAATAAACGAATAATCCCTTTACAAAATCCATGCATGCTCCAAAAACCTGAACCTACATTGCACACCGGGGTGTACTGAATGTGACAGAAGGAAAATGTGACCACATCTGTGACACTGAGACACATGACAACTAACAACCAGCATTGAATAAACACCAATTAGACCCCGTCTCGGGTGTATTGCTAAAACAACATAATAGTCGCAAAGTCTACGCTGTCTAAAAACAATGTTACTTTGTTTATTTCATGTTTCCTCCAATCGACTGAATCAAAAGTATGATTATTTAAAACCACACAAGTTGATTGATATAAGAAGCGTGTCAGAATACATATAGAAATGTTTAACATAACTGTCTTAAATTAAGGTTTGCCTCATAACACAAGAACTATATATTTCTATTATCTATATTTAACTATAATGAACGTACTAAGGATGATTTAAAAGTGAACATAGAAGAACACCTTGTGACTTTGTATTATATTGAATACAACAACTGTCAAACATTAATTATTTTATTTTGAAATAAAATTTCACACACTTAATTTAGCCAAATATTTTATCCTCAAATCAGCTTTGTGGCCAAATATACGATACATTAATCAGCTCCGTGAGGATAACAGATGAATCGAGGTCAATAGGTCAAATAAATAGACATCAAATTGAATCATCATTTATAATCTACAGAAATATTTTTATTACTGAACTTCATATCATATTAATAATTAATGCACCCGATTCAATCGATGGAAGTCCTAATTGAAAAATATCTTAAAACCTATTGCCGCGACCTGATCCAAATTTTAGCGTTCAACGGATAACAACGGAATTCGCTCCCTTGACTTGAATTCTCCGTGTTTCGTAGTTTATCGGCTCTTGAAACAAATGAATATGAGTGTCATATGTAAAAACAGAATATTTTTAAATGACAAGATGTTACTCGGCAGTTAATATGAAAAAAACTCTGGACGTCGATCGATTGTAGAAATTATGATGTTAACTGTTGATGGAAACATCAATGATCAAGCACGGCTACACGGCAGTACGGCCGGCTTGTTACTGTCGTTATTTGATGTTTTATATTGTTTACAAAGTAGTATTTTCAAAACTTTTCTCCCGGAAAATCCAAACCTCGTCTTAAATTGAGGAAACGAGTGTAGAAGGAATTGACCCTTCGCTATGAATACATAGAGGAATGTTACCCATCACAACACATAATATCACTATTATCCACAGTTCTATTCTGACTATGACGTCACCAGCCTACCTCAGGCATGCGCAGTAGAGCTAGTCCCGCGCACCAATTTTAGTGTCTTCTCGCGGTTCTTCAAGTTCTTCAGCAGTCCAATATTTACACACTTTGAACATTAATATCCCGTTAATTAGAGGACCCATCGACACCAACTTTTCAGTACTTACAGTTGAAAGTATTGTCTGTATGAATACATTGATTAATATAGAATACAAAATGAGGTTCCAGGTTCTTTAAACAGGACCTTTTATGAATGGTTGCTATGGGCAACGAGGTCTAAGTGGGATGTAAATTCTATGTATCAAGAATTGAAATGAAATTAAAAAATAAAAATAATTAAATCGAGGAATTATTTATCATTATTAAAATGCTTCAAACCAGTGAGATTTTTCAAGGAGTTTACGTTTTATCGATTTAAAGTTATTATATATGAAATAATCAATGAAATACTGTTGATCTACAGAGCCCTTGGCTCTATTTTTCTCAAAAACCGTCCAAGATACATCAACCAACTTTGTACAGTTGTTAACCACGTTCTTCCCATCGTGCGCAGACAATTTTCAGTTTTCTAAGATTTAAATTTGTTGTCGTTTTCATGGAAACGTCACTTTTTGGAGTTAGTTTTATTGTTTTCAATCCGGACAAGTTTTCTCGGAAACTATTAAAACTAGGTGAATTAAATTTTGGTTGTAAGTTCTCATGACCATACTCTTTATTGAGTTTGAAAACCAGTTCTGAAAAATGGCATGGAATTAAATCTTCAAGTGTGTCTTTATTTGTAGTGGATTTTATCTCTGGCCTCAAAGATTTGTCAGAGGGGTAATGACCGTAAGACCTTTTGTATCTTCTTAATTTAAAGTTCTTCCTATTTGTTGTACCTCTCACCTAGATTTTGTCATTTTAATTTTGGTTTTGGTATATAAAGCCTTATGAGCTACAGAGCCAATGTTAACCAATTATTTAATTTTTTATGGCCTTGTATGTCCTTGATAAGCTTATGTTTTGTACCTTATGTGATTTTTAATAAGTAATAAATTGTATATGAAACATATTTTTTCTACTGTTGTTTTATACCAAACTGGAGAAGTGGAATGTATTACCCACCAAATATAGTGGTGCCTTTTGATATTTTCAGTTTTCTGAATTATTTTTTTCGTAACCACAAAAACGTATTGGATTTGGACTTTGTTCAGATACAGGTTCGTTTCCGGAGCACAGCTCCAAAACTCTTCTTCATTCCTTTCTGAAACTTTGCTTGTGTATTGCCCATTAACTGAAGTGGTCCCTTTTGATATTTTCAGATTTCCGATATTTTTTTCTTTTTTTTTCGTGTTTCCACAGAAACATGTTGAATTTGGACTTTTTCAGAGATAAGTCTGCTTCCGGAGCAGAACTTCAAAGCCCTTCATCATACCTGAAACTTAGTAGGTGTATTATAGCTGAGATATTACCAGTAAATACACTGCAGTCCATGAAAGATTCATGTTCTGTGTGGAATGTTAGGTCCCTATTGGGACTGTTGGCAATAGAACCTATAGCTGAAATATTATCAGTAAATACACTGAAGTCCATGAAAAATCCGTTTGCTGTAGAATGTTAGGTCAATATATATGGGATGTCGGCAATAGAACCTATAGCTAAGATATAGCCAGTAAATACACTGCAGTCCATGAAAGATTCATGTTCTGTGTATAATGTTAGGTCCCTATATGGGACTGTTGGCAATAGAACCTATAGCTGAGATATAACCAGTAAAAACATTGCATTCCATGAAAGATTCATGTTTTGTGTGGAATGTTAGGTCCCTATAAATGGGACTGTCGGCAATGGAACCTATAGCTGAAATATAATCAGTAAATACACTGCATTCCATGAAAGATTCATGTTCTGTGTGAAATGTTAGGTCCCTATAAATGGGACTGTCGGCAATAGAACCTATAGCTGAAATATACTCTTCAAAAAAAGAAACGCATGAGTGAAAATATCAGTGTATTTTATTACATTTTCAAAGAGACATATATAATGATTGAAATAAGCTACAAATCTCAAATTCAGCACAATGACAGAGAAGATACCGGTGTTTCATCTGGTGAAGCTAAATAACTGTTCCAACGCACAATGTGTCCTTGGCGGCGTGCTGCTAGTACCGGTTGTGGCCACCCCTTGCTGCTAACACTGCCTGGATTCTCCTGGGCATAGACTGAAACAAACGTCGAATCGCAGCCTGTGGAATATTGTGCCACTCCTCCTGCAAGGCAACGGTGAGGTCAGCCAACGTCTGAGGTTGACGTTGACGGCGTCGGACACGTCTGTTCAGTTCATCCCACAGGTGTTCTATGGGATTGATATCTGGTGATTTGGACGGCCAGGGAAGATCATGAATGTTCTGATTTGCAAGGAAGTCAACTGTTACACGAGCTGTATGGGGTCGGGCGTTATCATGCTGAAATAACTGCCTCTGCTGGTCGATAACACCCACCACATGAGGTCGAAGGATTGTGTCAATGTAGCGAACTGCCGTTAGATTGCCTGGGACAGTCACAAGCTATGACCTACGGTCGTATGCAATGGCCCCCACACCATAACACTCCCTCCTCCGAACCTATCGACCTCCCGGACGCAATTTTGAGCAAAACGTTCATCACGTCGTCTATACACACGTTGTCTCCCATCTCATGGATTGAGTTGGAATCGTGATTCATCACTAAACCAAATTCTGCTCCAGTTAGCGAGGTCCCAAGCCCTCAATCTGGTACACCATCTGACCCGCAGTCGACGATGTTGCTGTGTCAAAACTGGCCGAAAAGCAGGACGTCTTGCTGAAGACCTGCTTCTCGAAGACGGTTCCTGATCGTCTGATCGGACAGTCTCCGTACCCCTGGAACTCTGGCTGCTGTCATCCTGGCTGTGAGATGTCGGTTCCGTAGATGAACCACCCGGATGTAGCGATCTTGGGCCTGTGTGGTTCCCTCGAGGCCGGCCACTTCTTGGACGATCTTTTGTAGAATTGTGTTGAAGGTAGCGATTCCAGAGACGGGAAATCGTACTTTGATGAACCCGGAAATGACGTGCAACATGACCATGTGATTCTCCAGCTTCAATGCGGCCTATGGCAATATTGCGTTGGACGGCACTCAATCTTGGCATTTTCGAACGTGTCTGCCAACAAAATTTGGCCGGTAGAATTATGAACGTGTCAATTTTTATAGCCATGCCACTCTCTGTTGTTATCATGAATTGCACGTGCATCCCCTGCTGCAGTGATCTTTTATGCATCTATTGTGCGTGTTTCTGTAAACTTTCGCTTCTAATCAAATAAAGCATTTTAAGTTGCGTTTTGGCGTGGAGTTTACTCCGAAATTAACTGATTATGTAATCCTAACCTGGATTTGTTTCTAAAAATCCTATTTCTCATAGGGTCAGAGTTTCATAGGCTCCTTTTCAATATTTAATTAATAAATTCTATTGAGCATCTGAGACTAAATCAGTAACACAGCAGAGAAGTAACCTGAAACCTCCGTGTATTAGCTGCTGTTTGCATCTCTGCCAGGGAGTGGTCACTCCCCAGGTCAACACCTGCAATTACACAACATGCAGACCCTGGACTCACAGCCAGTGAATTATATATTATAAATTTTGTTTTCCCCATCTTTATTTATTTTTCTTTACTGGAAAAGAAGATATGGTATCACAAATTCATGTAGCTAGTTTTAATAGTCTTATCTTACTTCATCACCATCTAATGTAAAATAAAACATTTCTTAACCCTTTTCAATTTTGTCCTATGCATCCTGTCACAATATTCAGTTCACAGGCTATTCAATAGTTCTAATTTCTCATTGATTACATCAAACATGTCCATAATGTAGTATTACTCTTAAGCTGACATATGAAGTGCACATAAAATCTCATTATGTTCACAGCTCATTTAAACAGCTGTTTTAGGCGGTGACCCCTGTGATCCATATTTGGGGTCACAAGATCACCAAATCTACAATTTAAAATCCCAATTGGCCAAAGAGTCTGTACACAACATTTCAGCTTTCTAGAGCTTTTGGGACTGGAGAAAAAGATTTTTAGGTTGTGACCCCCGTGTCGTCCTTATTTGGGGTCACAGGGTTACCAAATCTACAATTTAGAATCCCTTTCAGTCAAGGAGTCTGTACATAAAATGTCAGCACTCTATATTCATTGGGACTGGAGAAGAAGATGAAAATAGCTTTTTAGGTTATGACCCCTGTGGCCCTTATTTGGGGTCACATGGTCACATAATCTACAATTTAGAATTCCCATTGGCCAAGGAGTCTGTACATAAAATTTCAGCTCTCTGGAGTCATTGGTTCTGGAGAAGAAGTCGAAAAAGTGAAAAATTTACGGACGGACCGACGGATGGACGGACGCCATCCCATGCCAAAAGCCCATCGGGCCTTTCAGGCCTGATGAGCTAAAAATTAAAGCATAATGTAATGTTTGATTAATAATATGAATAAAATCAATACCGAGACTCCGAGTGCACAAATGACATTTTATTAGCATAATCTTTGTTATTAACCTGGATTAGTTACTTAACCCATTACATGAAATGTTAAATTGCATTAAACATGTTTCAGACAAGTACATAGCAGCACAGAGCTGTGGCAGTACACTCCATCATGATGACACACAGGACCAAGGTGAGATTTTCGGGTTGATGATCAACCAGATCATTATTATCTTTGACTAAACTAGAAGAGCGTTTGCGGGACACCGCAAAAGCAGAGCAGCTCCGAAACTTTTGGTCTCGCCTTTCCCTGTTCCGCCTTCTCCTCAGCATAAGTAAAATGGGGATTTTGTTGACAAAAATGTGTTCATTATTCAAGTTATTATAACACGTTGAATCATCACTGGGGTCACTTTTCACAACTTTGTTCTTAAAACCTATATCTGATTTCAAAATTGGATCAAAAGATTAACATGGCCTTAACCAATATCTCATGACCTTGAACTTTGACCTTCAAGGTCACACCATCAATGATTACTTTTCATTGTGTATAACAATCATGCAATGACACAAAGTGTTCATTGTTAACATAAGGCATATTCACAATAGCACGCTTAAGTTGTGACCTTGCTGTGACCTTGACCTTTGACAGATTTTAGCGAAAATGTTTTCAAATCTTGGTCTTTCTCCATAGTTGATATATACCAAATAAGAGCCTGACAGCACAAACATGTTTGAAGTTATCGTGTTTACAAGGATTATTGTAGTGAAATTGGATTTGAAATTCCCTCCGTGTAACACGTGCGTTTGTTGTGGTCGTGAAATGGACCAACGAGAGAAGAGTTCGCATTCCGTGCGAAACTGTTGACCTAGATACGTCACTGCCGTCTTATCGAAACGCCGTAATTATTGCCTGGCGTAATTAAAGTGATGTAGCTCTAATTGAGGAGGTGACATAGAAGTAAGACCGATGTTGATGATAGATAATGCATTAGGGAACACGTGTCAGGCAACCGATACCGATGTCATTTAATGGTAACGTTTAAACAACATTTATATCGGAGTTCAAAATTCCGGTTGATAAGCCTTGTTATATATATAGTGTAATACCTATATCTACCTATATCTATATTTCCTCCCCAGCCTGTGGTGCGAACAAACATATCCCACTTGTTAAGTTGTTGTTGTTTTTGTTATGAATCTTATGATCACATGTAGATAGACCATATTTGTATTAGGATATTAATCGTTTAGTTGCGACATGTTGATAAAATTAAACTGTCAAATCCGTATTCCCATTCCCAAAATTTGCACTGTACGCGATTTCTTAGGCCAAACTATAGTATAAGCCTGCGAAGCCTATACATTTAACTTGCATGTAGGCCTACAACTGACCATCGAGTTGTTTCTATTTCTTTCGGGAATCTCGTCCGTCTGAGATCTCTGAAGTAGTTGACGCTGTTTTCGTAAAATAAATCATCTTGGGCCTATTCCTACATGAACTTGCCATAGTTATTTTTAATTACATAATTGAGAATGAGATATTCTGTTTCATCAGTGAAGTAAACCCTCTTCTGACTTGCGATAACCTTTAATCTCCTTAATAAACCTGAATTTCAACATAAACCACAGAAGTATTGATATTATAGATATAATATCTGTCTTTTCTCTGGTCCAAGCGATCTTGAGACTGCGGTAGAGACCGTTACTCAATGTGTACAGGTGAGTAACGAGGTCACGTGACGTAAACTAGGTGCAGGCGAGCGATCGTCGGCATTTTCGTATCCAAAGTAAACTCGTCTTAATCGGGATTCGTAATCAAAACGGAACTCGTACTAAAAATGCCTGGATATAGGTTATATTTCGCTTTGAATGTATTAATAAATAGCCTGGTAGGTAACTGAACGATTGGTTGTTCAAACAAACGAGACATCTCAGATTTAGATTCATTTATTATCCTTTGCAGACAATTGGTACAATAAGAAAATGGTTTGGGTACAGGTTGTATTAGCATCATAAAATATGAAAATTATTTTTTGTTATCAAAGTTATTTTTTTCATCAAAGTTATTTTTTTTATTAAAGTCTTTTTTTTTAATATATCAAAGTCATTTTTTTTTAACAAAGTTAGTTTTTCATCAAAGTTAGTTTTTCATAAAAGTCATGTTTTTCAGCAAACTATTTTATTTCATCAATGTCAGTTATTTTCAACAAAGTCAGTTATTTTCATCAAAATATTTTAAAATAACTGGGTGGTTTATGTCCTAGGTGGCATTTGTCCTAGGTGGCTTTTGTCCTGGTGACATTTGTCCGGGTGGGTTATGTCCGGGTGGCTTTTGTCCGGGTGGCGTTTCTCCTGCTCCCCGTTTGATATAGTTTAAACGTATTAAAACACTGTAAAAGTGACGGAATCGGCAAACAAGCAAAACAAAGCTTGTATAAATGCCTCTCCCTACAAACTGCAAACACAAACAAACTAACAAATAAGTTGCATACATTGAAAAATCATAAAATATTAAACCAACAGGCATGTATATGGTACCAGATTACAAGACACAATTGAAGGCGTTAAACTTTAAAGATGTTGAATGTTACATAACAGAAAGGCAATAGATGATAAGCAATAATTAAGAAACAAAGACTGATTTATGAAAAATCCGAAAATCTTTTAGATTTAACGATAAAATTGTGGATGGCTTTAGCAGTACACGATTTTCGTGGTTCTTTGCTCAAACATTTCCTTGCAATATGGATGTTATATTGAAACCTTTTGTAAAGAAACATTCGTTTACTCTTATATTATTGTATATACGTTTGATATCAGTGACAAAGTATATCAATAAGTGTAATTAAGTAACATTGTGTATCAAATATAAAAGGTTACTATAATTCCAAGTGTGTCCATCAAAATATTTTAATGTAATGCAAACCATTAAAAAAATAGTTCATGTATAAGATTTTCAACAAGCTCAGTGAAATTTACATGAAGATTGCACCATTGTACACGCACACATATACATTATGATTATACACATTTATAGAACACGATCGAGTGAATGAATGAATGCAACCTAATACACAGTCTCGTAAATGAAAACGAAATGATGATAGCTCCAATACAAATTCTCATTAACATACCATATAGATGTTTCTTCAAAGGAGAGAAGTATTTTGACAGCAAATTAGATTACGCAATTAAGCTGAACAAAGTCAAATACGCTGAATAGTGTAATTAAGCTTTTACAGATAACACGTTTATTGGACCGGTTCAATCATATAACAAATGGCATGTCGGTGACCGGCATTTCAATAGTCATGTTAATTATCAAAAGTCCGGTTTTGGTGACACACAAACTATCATGAAATAACATTAATGCGACTGTCAGTCTAGATATTTGTCAGCCAATGAAACGTTCACTGAAAGGTAGGATCACATATTCCACCAATGGAATTTAGGGATAGGATGAGCTTTGTATGCTGTGTTCTTTGGCGAAAAACCTCCAACAGGCAGATTTGGCATTTGAAGAAAAACGTATCGCTGACATAGGACGAGTATTATAGTACATGGATTATTAAGCTCATGAAACAGGTTCGTTATTCTAATCTTTGGACGCATTGTATATTGCTATTCGCATGCGAAATACTTGCAAAATCATCACAATTGTACTTTTGTTATTTACAAAATGATATATAGATACATGTTTCTTGAAGAGCGATACGTAAGTCTTTTAGCTGGTTTGCAGATTCCTTTCTTTTTTGTAAAACAAAACAGACAGTTAGAAGTATTTGTTTCGATTAAAATGCATTCATATTCGCGCTTGTACGGCAAGTAGTGGCGAGTAAGCCACTGCGCAACGGAAACATAGCTGCGTAGGGGTAACGCTACTGGTAAAGTAATTTCTGGTTCAAATCTCCAAAATTGGCCCAAGCTGCAAAAAACACACTCAAACAAATTGCTGGCCACCATGTAGTTTATAAGACTCCAATTTGGTTCTCGGAGTCAAGAGGCGTTATCAGTTTCTCGAAAAACGAGAACGATTTAACAAATTACATTGAGGAGGCAAATTTTCTGCAAACACAGCCAAAAATCCTTTCGGCCCGGAGCATTAAAAAAACGCTTCCCTCAGGTAATCAACTAAATACGCCCAAGGTTATCCTAACTTTCGATACCCCTACACTACCAAAAACAATTATTTTTGGCGCCAGTACACGCACAGTCGAAATTATACACAAACCAGTTACATACTGCACAAACTGCCTATCATATAAAACGCACACCAGTACCAACTGCAGGCGGGCAAAGAGATGTGCTAACTGCGGGGACAGGTCCTGCAACAGTTCTGATGAACTGAAACAGGATCTGCATACATTGCAAGTCGCACGAGCACCCCTCTCTTCACCCTCCCTGCCCGACGTACAGACAGCATAAGATGGCAGCAAACCCTCACATACAACAAACAAAACAACCCTCTAAACATCCTTCACCCTCTATCAACCCCCCCCCCCCCCCCCCCCCCCCCCCCCCCGCTTCTAACCCCCCACCCTCTACCCAACCCCCAACCCCACCCCCTAATCAACTCCCAGCCAACCCACCTACCACCCAACCCTCTCCACCCCCACCCCCTGCTAAATCCACTGCACAATTCACCCGTCCCAAACCTCCCAAACGCACTTCCCAACCCAAATCCTCCGCCCGACGCACCCCACCCCTAAAAATCTCCCAACCAATAACCTCGGCATTAACTTCTGGCAACCACTTCTTCCCCAATCTCACATCAAACCCCTTCCCACTGACCATTCCGAGTCCATGGACACGGAAACCGCCCCACCTAACCCATCCAACCCACCAACCCAGCATGAAACCCAAACCACCCTACCGCAGCCCTTCCCCCACCCTCATACCCAGCATGCAGCCCAAACCCAACCACCACCTACCCCCCCCCCCCCCCCCCCAACCCCTACCCCTAACCACCTCCACACCCAAACCTAACCACCCTAACCACCAAACTAACCCCCCTCCACCTCCCAACCCCCAACTCCCCCCGCCACCCAGCCTCTTCCAAATACCAAAAGCCACCTAAAACAACCACTAAATCTCCCGTCCACCTTGCTAATATTCTCTGCAAACCCAAACCCTCCTCCTCATCCATTCCCCGCAAACACGACTATGCAACCACCCTCATCGCGGTATTTACCATCGCTACCACCACGCGCAATTTTACCACCAAGCAAATGCACAGCTTGCTCCACAAAGCAAAACTCATAAACCTCTCCTATAATCAATTCAACCAAATCCTTAAAGAATTTACTTAAATAAATAAACTTTCCCACCACCCTAATGCCCCTATTTCACTACGACCCGAATTGCCACGAATCGCCACGAATTGGAAAATTTGCACTTTCGTGAACATTCGTAGATAATTCGTAATTGATTCGTGATATTCGTAAATGATTCCTAGTTGATTCGGCAACATTCTTGTAATTCGTGGCATTCGTGGAAAATTTTTTGTTTGTCAAAAGATTTTCACGAATCATCTACGAATTTCAGATTCGTAGTTGCTTCGTAAACTGTTCGTATTTAATTCGGGACGTTCGTAACAACTTCGTAAACAATTCTTGGAAATTCGCATCCCGAATTAACCCCGAAGCATTTACGAATTGTCTACGAATGTTACGAAGTAAGGACGAATCAAATACGAATTAACCACGAATGGAAACATACCACAATTTATTTCACAAACAGTTTTCGCGGTCAATTGCGTCATTCTCTATTTATATACACATTTGAAGGCGCGGGCAAACGACAGGAGGCACAATACTTGAGAAGCACTGCGATGCCACGAAAAAACAATGCTACAAGGGGTAGGGGACGGGGAAGGGGGAGAAAACGTGATAGTACAGTTGAAGAAGACAGCCCTAGGGGACCCACGCCCCCTCCTGAAGATAATACCCCACCAAATATACAAGACCTGGCACCTGCGCCTACGCCAGATCTACCACCTGAGCCAGTGCAAGACCTTCCACCTGAGTCCGAGCTACCCGAGCCTAAAAGAGACAGTCGACGACGATGAAGCTGTCGAGGATGAGGTGTCAGTATCTCAGGGCTCCAAGGCCAAAAGATCCCGTATGTGTTTTCAACTGAATGCTGATGAGCAAGAGGAGGTAATTAGCATCTTTGTTCATAATTGGTACCATGTTATTATCTACAGTCGACAATTTTGAGATATGAACTTCTGTTGTTTAATAAATTTATGTCCAATTGCAACGATTTCATTTTCAATTTCAAATTTGTTAATGTAAATTATATATAAGGTACTAAACGACCTTCTACCTTGTACCATTTTTTAACGAGTTAATAATTTGGTATCAAACGTACGGAAGCGAGTTTGATATCAAATTATTCACGAGTTTATTAAAATGGTATTTTTTAGAAGGAACTTTAGTACAGTATTCTGTTTATAACCCGTGTCATACTTGCAGCACTATTACACTAGTTTAAAGGGGCTATATTACGTTTTTCGGTAATTTTATTTTTCTAAATTTGCGATTTAGAATTTAAGTTTATTTAATTTACCATCACTTTAGATGGTAACACTTCTCACCACACAATCCATTTATCCGTGGTCGCAGAAAATCGTGTTGCGGTTATAGTGAAAACTACTGGCGGCCATTTTATTGTGAACACATTAATAATATGGCCAAAATGTCCAAAAAAATGTTTCCCATAGCTTTAAAACTTTTAACTTTGATATTGTTGTGTTTTTCGAATGGCGACATTATTTGACAAATTCATGACATTGACTTATTTTAGAGAAAAAAAGTGCTACATTCCCTTTAATATCGCAGTATAAATATTACACTACAGTATCTTACGCGGTCGAATAATAATGTTTCTTATCTTGAACCTGTCCGTTTATGAATTCTGTTAGTTTTTACTTCATGTTTGAATTTACTTTTTCAGATTGCTCTATTCCTCGAGAATCATGACTATATTTATCTTGTCCACCATCTTTTGGCTCGTCTCTTATTTACCAACAGCTGTCTCCTCATGTTCAGAGCTAATTCAATTTGATGTTGATATTGAAGTTCAAATTCGAGTGCCAGAGCAACACGTGCTCTCCATTGCGCCTCCATAATGGTTTGATGATCGCCGAATAGTCACGAACTATCGTAAACTATTCGTACTTGATTCGTGATATCGTATCTTATTCGTGGAAATTCGTAGTACATTCATGACTGTGTCTTAATCATTTCTTACAATTCGTAGACAATTCGTAAAGAAATCGTACATGTTTCGTAGGTTTTTAGCATGAAAAGCTACGAATGTTCGTAAACATTTCGTACAAGTGTAAATGCTGTTCACGAATTTTGCCGAATGCTCACGAATATTCACGAATTTATGCAGCCGCCTATTCGTGGTGATTCGTGGCAATTCGGGTCGTAGTGAAATACGGGCATAAGTAATTTTCCCTAAAACAATAATGCAGCACAAATTAAATTTCTACTTTATATTCAATTGTTTATTTTTCCATTCATGAAAATTAAACAATGGAATACTAATGGCCTTTCGGCACACGGCCATGAGCTTAAAGCCAAAATCAAACTTAAACAACTAAACCCCCATATTATCACCATTCAGGAAACCCATTTCGGCCCTAGGTCTAACTTTTAAATTCCTGGATATAATTTAGTAAGGCTGGACCGGCCCAAAACCAACCCCGGTCCCCCCAGGGGAGGCCTAGCTATTTTTATCCAGGAAAAAAACTACCAAAAACTAAATATAACCCTAAATTCCTTAGAGGCTCACGCCATAACTATTATCCACCAAACGGATAGGGTTAATATTTACAATATCTACAATAAACCAGCTTTGGCAATTAAACCAGAAGACCTTCAGGCCCTTCAGAATTATTCTCCTGGTCGTTCCATGTACTTGGGCGATTTTAATAGCCACCACCCGAATTTGGGAGTAAAAGATAAGCTCGATTCCAACGGCAAAATAGTTGCCGATTGGGTCATAAATGACAATCTTGTAATCCATAACAATAATTCTCCAACGAGATAAGATAGCTTCAGGGACCTTATGTCCGCTACCGATTTAACGATCACTACCCTGGACATCGCTATAAATACCGAGTGGCAGGTATCTGATGATCCGTGGGAAAGTGATCATTTTCCTATATCCTATATTTCCCCCCCCCCCCCCCCCCCCCCCCCCCCCCCCCCCCCCCCCCACTGGTGGACTGAGGAAATTAAAGCTGCGCACAAACAGCGTAAAGCGGCCTTTAAAAAGGCAAAGCGCAACATCTCAAAATTACCTTATGCTAGGCAAATTAAAAACAAAGTAAATCTACTCATAAAACAAATAGAAACACAACACTGGTCTGGAATAAACTCCGAGTCATTCGTGGCGGAAAATGCAGAAGTATTATCCCACCTATAAATAACCTTAAAAACCCTAAAGATAAAGCTAACGCAATTGCATCACACTTTGCTACTGCAAGCAGCAACACTAATTACTCTCCGGTGTTTTTAAAACACAAAAACAAATCCGCACCCACCGCAAAACAACCCACAGATAACAAACCTATCAACCAACCACTCACAATGGAGGAGCTTCAATTTATATTAAATAATAGGAAATAGGGAACAGCCCCAGGGCTCGACCTGACCTCCTACCAAATAATTAAGAAGCTACCCACCTCCACCCTCACTATACTATTAAACTTATATAATACCATTTGGCAAGTAGGAAAGCTTCCCTCCAACTGGAAGGAAGCTTTAGTAATACCAATACCTAAACCCAATAAACCCCCCGGGGCCCCCAACTCCTATAGGCCCATCTCCCTTACCTCAAACTTATGTAAAGTAATGGAAGCAATGGTAAAACATCGCCTCCAAGCTCACCTAAACATCAAACCATTAAATAGCGACCAGAGTGGTTTCACTCCTGATCGTTCTACTCTAAACAATCTTGCTCGCTTAGAGCAAGATATTAAACTATCACAAACCAAAAAGAAATATACACTCGCAGTCTTCCTAGATATTTCCAAAGCTTTCGATATGGTGTGGCATAACGGCCTCATCCAAAAATTAACTAAAAAAGGCCATTCAGGCAACATAATTAATTAAATCCAGGATTTCTTACACAATAGGCAAATAACTGTCGGGGTTGAAAACCAAAAATCTGATAACCACCTTTTGGAAAACGGCACCCTACAAGGCAGCATCATTAGCCCCACACTATTCAACATAATGGTTGTTGACCTTTTCGAAGGTATCAACAAAAATATAAACACCTCCAAATTTGCAGACGACGGTGCCCTATGGGCAAGTTGTAAAAACCCAGGTAAAGTTACCTCCTTACTACAAACCGCATTAAATAAAATCGGCCGCTGGGCTGATAAATGGGGCTTTAAACTAAATGCGGAAAAAAACATAGGGGTAGTATTTAAAAATAAAAAATCGCGCCCTATCTCCCCCAACCTATATCTAAAAAATAACCTAATTAAATTCCAAAAACAAACTAAATTCTTAGGGCTAACCTTTGACGTGCATCTCACATTGGAAGCTCATGTCAGAGAACTTAAACTTAGATGCTCGAAAGACCTTAATGTCATGAGAGCAATCTCCGGCACAGGCCGGGGTCCAAATAGGCAAACCCTTATCCATCTCTACTCCTCCCTTATAAGGTCCAAACTGGACTATGACGCACCTATTTATAATACCCTTAAATAAATACCCTAAATACTATCCAATATCAGGCACTTAAGGTAGCTACTCGCACCCAAACGGGTACCTCACTCGAAGCTCTCCAAGCCCTAACTGGTGAAATTCCCCTCACTCTGAGAAGGGACCAACTCACCTTAAACTTCTCGGCTGGATCTTCGGAGGACCCACTTATCAGGGACCTGCTTACTAGCGGTACCTCTAAACGTAACACCGCAATTTTTAATAAATTTCCAATTCGCGCACCCATTTCAAACCGCATCCAAACACTTCTATCTCAAGCTGAGATGGGGCATATCCAACTCCCTCCCAAAAATACGGTGCATCACCCTATCGCCCCACTACCCACCCCCAAAATAAACCTCCATCTCAGCAAAATAACTTCTAAACAAAACCCTAAACTTGCGCAAACCACCGCACTCAACTACATACAAGAACACTGGTCTGACTGGTGTCACGTTTACACAGACGGGTCCCGAGACCCCGAAGCACGCACAACAGGTGTAGGCATACACATGCAGCACCCCCAACAACTATCATACTCCAATAGGCTCCCTAATCGGTCTACACTGCTGAGCTTATGGCCATAGCACTCGCTTTATCCAGCCCAAAAATAAAAGATCAGGGCAAAATTCTCATCCTTTCGGACTCTCTCAGTGCCCTTCAGGCACTTCAAAACAAATCAACCCAAAATCGCCCTGATTTAATTTCCAAAATTCTTAATTCAATCCAAAATCTAAATAATCAAGGCAAGGCAGTAAAGCTCCTATGGGTACCAGCACATGTCGGCATATTTGGCAACGAAAAAGCCGACAAAGCTGCCAAGGAGGGCCTTAAACTCCCAAATTTTCTCCCCCTTTTCCATTCGAAACAAGAGGCCAAAAGCCTATCAAAATCTCATGCAAAGCGAGCATGGCACCTGCAGTATGCAAACTCCAACAAGGCACACCCCACCAAACAACTTCTATCTAAACCCCTAGGTAAACAAAAAAATTATTCCAAAAATAAAAATATTGATAGGGCAATAATTAAGCTCCAAACGGGGCATAGAAAATTAAACTACCATATCCACAAACATAACATTAAAAACACCCCAGCAACATGCCCACACTGCCCACAAGCAGAAACAATACAACACATTCTTATTGAATGCCCACAGTATGCGGCCTTCCGCCAAATACTTAACCAAAATCTAAGGGCAAATAATATCCAAACACATAACATATACCAAATCCTAAACCCACACAATAACCATAGTACCTTCCAAGTGGTCGGCACTTACTTAAAGGATTCGGGCCTTCTGGACCGAATCTAAACACAGAAACTACCTAAAACCCTCAAAAATAACAATTAAACCTTCCCCTCCCCCTTCCCCCTCCTCTCCCCACCACCGGCTTAACCTAACCTAGGCACTATCCAAAATTTCAAAATTTTAAAATTAGCTTTCAACACTTTTTCGGCCGTGGCATCAAAATTGTCCGTTTTCGGAAACCTTTCGAAACTTTATTAATGGTCCTTGTGACCCGAGTGAGAGAACAGCTCCGCTGAAAATCGCTCGTTAAATCTCCGTACTCATCATCATCATCATTGTATGCTGTGTTCTTTGGCGAAAAACCTCCAACAAGCAGATTTGGCATTTGAAGAAAGTCTATATCTTAGACCTCCCTAGATGGTTAACACCATACATACACTCTATATACTCACGTTATTCTGTCTATATCTTAGACATGCCTAGATGGTTAACATCCTACATACACTCTACATACTCACGTTTTTCAGTCTATATCCTAGACTTGCCTAGATGGTTAACATCCTACATACACTCTACATACTCACGTTATTCAGTCTGTATCTTAGACCTGCCTAGATAGTCAACATCCTACATACACTCTACATACTCAAGTTATTCAGTCTATATCTTAGACCTGCCTAGAAAGTCAACATCCTACATACACACTACATACTCAAGTTATTCAGTCTATATCTTAGACTTGCCTAGATGGTTAACATCCTACATACACTCTACATACTCAAGTTATTCAGGCTATATCTTAGACCTGCCTAGATGGTTAACATCCTAGATACACTCTACATACTCACGTTATTCAGTCTATATCTTAGACCTGCCTAGATGGTTAACATCCTACATAAACTCTACATACTCACGTTATTCAGTCTATATCTTAGACCTGCCTAGATGGTTAACACCCTACATTCACTCTACATACTCACGTTATTCAGTCTATATCCTAGACTTGCCTAGATGGTTAACATCCTACATACGCTCTACATACTCACGTTATTCAGTCTGGATCTTAGACCTGCCTTTATAGTCAACAACCTACATACACTCTTCATACTCAAGTTATTCAGTCTATATCTTAGATTTACCTAGATGGTTAACATCCTACATACACTCTACATACTCAAGTTATTCAGTCGATATCTTAGACCTGCCTAGATACTCAACATCCTACATACACTCTACATACTCACGTTATTCAGCCTTTATCTTAGACCTGCCTAGATGGTTAACATCCTACATACACTCTACATACTCAAGTTATTCAGGCTATATCTTAGACCTGCCTATATGGTTAACATCTTACATACACTCTACATTTCCAAGTTATTCAGTCTATATCTTAGATTTGCCTAGATGGTTAACATCCTACATACACTCTACATTTCCAAGTTTTTCAGTCTATATCTTAGACTTGCCTAGATGTTTAACAACCTACATACACTCTACATACTCAAGTTATTCAGTCTATATATTAGACATGTCTAGATGGTTAACACCATACATACACTCTACATACTCACGTTCTTCAGTCTATATCTTAGACCTGCCTAGATGGTTAACATCCTACATTCACTCTACATACTCACGTTATTCAGTCTATATCTAAGACCTGCCTAGATGGTAAACATCCTACATACACTCTACATACTCACGTTATTCCGTCTATATCCCAGACCTGCCTAGATGGTTAACATCCTACATACACTCTACATACTCAAGTTGTCCAGTCTATATCTTAGACCTGCCTAGATGGTTAACATCCTACATACACTCTACATACTCAAGTTATTCAGGCTATATCTTAGACCTGCCTAGATGGTTAACATCCTAGATACACTCTACATATTCACGTTATTCAGTCTATATCTTAGACCTGCCTAGATGGTTAACATCTTACATACACTCTACATACTCACGTTATTCAGTCTATATCTTAGACTTGCCTAGATGTTTAACAACCTACATACACTCTACATACTCAAGTTATTCAGTCTATATCTTAGACATGTCTAGATGGTTAACACCCTACATACACTCTACATACTCACGTTATTCAGTCTATATCTAAGACCTGCCTAGATGGTTAACAACCTACATACACTCTACATACTCAAGTTATTCAATCTATATCTTAGACATGTCTAGATAGTTAACATCCTAGATTCACGCTACACATTCAAGTTATTCAGTCTATATCTTAGACCTCCCTAGATGGTTAACATCCCACATTCACTCTACATTTCCAAGTTATTCAGTCCATCAATTATACCTGCCTAGATGGTTAACACCCTACATTTACACTACATACTCAAGTTATTTAGTCTATATCTTAGACCTCCCTAGATGGTTAACATCCCACATTCATTCTACATACTCAAGTTATTCAGTCTATATCTTAGACCTGCCTAGATGGTCAACATCCTACATACACTCTACATACTCAAGTTATTCAGTCTTTATCTTAGACCTGCCTAGATGGTTAACATCCTACATTCACTCTACATACTCACGTTATTCAGTCTATATCTTAGACCTGCCTAGATGGTTAACATCTTACATACACTCTACATTTCCAAGTTATTCAGTCTATATCTTAGATTTGCCTAGATGGTTAACATCCTACATACACTCTACATTTCCAAGTTTTTCAGTCTTTATCTTAGACTTGCCTAGATGTTTAACAACCTACATACACTCTACATACTCAAGTTATTCAGTCTATATCTTAGACATGTCTAGATGGTTAACACCCTACATACACTCTACATACTCACGTTATTCAGTCTATATCTAAGACCTGCCTAGATGGTTAACAACCTACATACACTCTACATACTCAAGTTATTCAATCTATATCTTAGACATGTCTAGATAGTTAACATCCTAGATTGACGCTACACATTCAAGTTATTCAGTCTATATCTTAGACCTCCCTAGATGGTTAACATCCCACATTCACTCTACATTTCCAAGTTATTCAGTCCATCAATTAGACCTGCCTAGATGGTTAACACCCTACATTCACACTACATACTCAAGTTATTTAGTCTATATCTTAGACCTCCCTAGATGGTTAACATCCCACATTCATTCTACATACTCATGTTATTCAGTCTATATCTTAGACCTGCCTAGATGGTATACATCCTACATACACTCTACATACTCAAGTTATTCAGTCTTTATCTTAGACCTGCCTAGATGGTTAACATCCTACATTCACTCTACATACTCACGTTATTCAGTCTATATCTTAGACCTGCCTAGATGGTTAACATCTTACATACACTCTACATTTCCAAGTTTTTCAGTCTTTATCTTAGACCTGCCTAGATGGTTAACATCCTACATACACTCTACATACTCACGTTATTCAGTCTATATCTTAGACATGCCTAGCTGGTTAACACCCTACATACACTCTACATACTCAAGTTATTTAGTCTATATCTTAGACCTCCCTAGATGGTTAACATCCTACATTCACGCTACATGCTCAGGTTATTCAGTCTATATCTTAGACCTCCCTAGATGGTTAACATCCTACATTCACTCTACATACTCACGTTATTCAGTCTATATCCTAGACCTGCCTAGATGGTTAACATCCTACATTCACTCTACATACTCACGTTATTCAGTCTATATCTTAGACCTGCCTAGATGGTTAACATCTTACATACACTCTACATTTTCAAGTTATTCAGTCTATATCTTAGATTTGCCTAGATGGTTAACATCCTACATACACTCTACATTTCCAAGTTTTTCAGTCTTTATCTTAGACCTCCCTAGATGGTTAACATCCTACATTCACTCTACATACTCACGTTATTCAGTCTTTATCTTAGACCTGCCTAGATGGCTAACATCCTACATACACTCTACATACTCAAGTTGTTCAGTATATATCTTAGACCTGCCTAGATAGCTAACATCCTTCATACACTCTTCATTTCCAAGTTATTCAGTCTATATCTTAGATGTACCTAGATGGTTAACATCCTACATTCACTCTACATACTCAGGTTATTCAGTCTATATCTTAGACCTGCCTAGATGGTTAACATACTACATACACTCTACATACTCACGTTATTCAGTCTTTATCTTAGACCGACCTAGATGGTTAACATCCTACATACACTCAACATACTCAACTTATTCAGTCTATATCTTAGACCTGCCTAGATGGTTAACACCCTAAATACACTCTACATACTCAAGTTATTCTGTCTATATCTTAGACATGCCTAGAGGGTTAACACCCAACATACACTCTACATACTCACGTTCTTCTGTCTATATCTTAGACCTGCCTAGATGGTTAACATCCTACATACACTCTACATACTCACGTTATTCAGTCTATATCTTAGACTTGCCTAGATGTTTAACAACCTACATACACTCTACATACTCAAGTTATTCAGTCTATATCTTAGACATGTCTAGATGGTTAACACCCTACATACACTCTACATACTCACGTTATTCAGTCTATATCTAAGACCTGCCTAGATGGTTAACAACCTACATACACTCTACATACTCAAGTTATTCAGTCTATATCTTAGACATGTCTAGATAGTTAACATCCTACATTCACGCTACATATTCAAGTTATTCAGTCTATATCTTAGACCTCCCTAGATGGTTAACATCCTACATTCACGCTACAAACTCAAGTTATTTAGTCTATATCTTAGACCTCCCTAGATAGTTAACATCCCACATTCATTCTACATACTCAAGTTATTCAGTCTATATCTTAGACCTGCCTAGATGGTCAACATCCTACATACACTCTACATTCCAAGTTATTCAGTCTTTATCTTAGACCTGCCTAGATGGTTAACATCCTAACTTCACTCTACATACTCACGTTATTCAGTCTATATCCTAGACCTACCTAGATGGTTAACATCCTACATACACTCTACATACTCATATCATTCAGTCTATATCTTAGACATGCCTAGATGGTTAACATCCTACATACACTCTACATACTCACGTTATTCACTCTATATCTAAGACCTTCCTAGATGATTAACACCCTACATACACTCTACATACCCAAGTTATTCAGTCTATCATTTATACCTGCCTAGATGGTTAACACCCTACATTCACACTACATACTCAAGTTATTTAGTCTATATCTTAGACCTCCTTAGATGGTTAACATCCTACATTCACGCTACATACTCAAGTTATTTAGTCTATATCTTAGACCTCCCTAGATGGTTAACATCCCACATTCACTCTACATACTCAAGTTATTCAGTCTATATCTTAGACCTGCCTAGATGGTCAACATCCTACATACACTCTACATTTCCAAGTTATTCAGTCTTTATCTCAGACCTGCCTAGATGGTTAACATCCTACATTCACTCTACATACTCACGTTATTCAGTCTATATCCTAGACCTGCCTAGATGGTTAACATCCTACATACACTCTACATACTCACGTTATTCAGTCTTTATCTTAGACCTGCCTAGATGGTTAACATCCTACATACACTCTACAAACTCAAGTTGTTCAGTCTATATCTTAGACCTGCCTAGATGGTTAACATCCTACATTCACTCTACATACTCAAGTTGTTCAGTCTATATCTTAGACCTGCCTAGATGGTTAACATCCTTCATACACTCTACATTTCCAAGTTATTCAGTCTATATCTTAGATTTGCCTAGATGGTTAACATCCTACATTCACTCTACATACTCAGGTTATTCAGTCTATATCTTAGACCTGCCAAGATAGTCAAATTCCTACATACACTCTACATACTCAAGTTATTCAGTCTATATCTTAGACCTGCCTAGATGGTTAACATCCTACATACACTCTACATACTCACATTATTCAGCCTTTATCTTAGACCTGCCTAGATGGTTAACATCCTACATACACTCTACATACTCACGTTATTCAGTCTATATCCTAGACTTGCCTAGATGTTTAACTTCCTACATACACTCTACATACACACGTTATTCAAACTATATCCTAGACCTGCCTAGATGGTTAACATCCTACATACACTCTACATACTCACGTTATTCAGTCTTTATCTTAGACCTGCCAAGATGGTTAACATCCTACATACACTCTACATGCTAAAGTTATTCAGGTTATATCTTAGACCTGCCTAGATGGTTAACATCCTACATACACTCTACATACTCACGTTCTTCAGTCTCTATCTTAGACCTGCCTAGATGGTTAACACCCAACATACACTCTACATACTCACGTTATTCAGTCTATATCTAAGACCTGCCTAGATGGTTAACATCCTACATACACTCTACATACTTAAGTTATTCAGCCTATATCTTAGACCTGCCTAGATGGTTAACATCCTACATACACTCTACATACTCATGTTCTTCAGTCTATATCTTAGACCTGCCTAGATGGTTAACATCCTACATACACTCTACATACTCACGTTATTCCGTCTATATCTTAGACCTGCCTAGATGGTTAACACCCAACATACACTCTACATACTCACGTCATTCAGTCTATATCTAAGACCTGCCTAGATGGTTAACATCCTACATACACTCTACATACTCAAGTTATTCAGGCTATATCTTAGACCTGCCTAGATGGTTAACATCCTACATACACTCTACATACTCACGTTCTTCAGTCTATATCTTAGACCGGCCTAGATGATTAACATCCTACATACACTCTACATACTCACGTTCTTCAGTCTATATCTTAGACCTGCCTAGATGGTTAACACCCAACATACACTCTACATACTCACGTTATTCAGTCTATATCTAAGACCTGCCTATATGGTTAACATCCTACATACACTCTACATACTTAAGTTATTCAGGCTATATCTTAGACCTGCCTAGATGGTTAACATCCTACATACACTCTACATACTCACGTTCTTCAGTCTATATCTTAGACCTGCCTAGATGGTTAACATCCTACATACACTCTACATCCTCAAGTTTTTCAGTCTATCTCATAGACCTGCCTAGATGGTTAACACCCAACATACACTCTACATACTCACGTCATTCAGTCTATATCTAAGACCTGTCTAGATGGTTAACATCCTACATACACTCTACATACTCAAGTTATTCAGGCTATATCTTAGACCTGCCTAGATGGTTAACATCCTACATACACTCTACATACTCACGTCCTTCAGTCTATATCTTAGACCGGCCTAGATGATTAACATCCTACATACACTCGACATACTCACGTTCTTCAGTCTATATCTTAGACCTGCCTAGATGGTTAACACCCAACATACACTCTACATACTCACGTTATTCAGTCTATATCTAAGACCTGCCTAGATGGTTAACATCCTACATACACTCTACATACTTAAGTTATTCAGGCTATATCTTAGACCTGCCTAGATGGTTAACATCCTACATACACTCTACATACTCACGTTCTTCAGTCTATATCTTAGACCTGCCTAGATGGTTAACATCCTACATACACTCTACATACTCACGTTATTCCGTCTATATCTTAGACCTGCCTAGATGGTTAACACCCAACATACACTCTACCTACTCACGTTATTCAGTCTATATCTAAGACCTGCCTAGATGGTTAACATCCTACATACACTCTACATACTCAAGTTATTCAGGCTATATCTTAGACCTGCCTAGATGGTTAACATCCTACATACACTCTACATACTCACATTCTTCAGTCTATATCTTAGACCGGCCTAGATGGTTAACATCCTACATACACTCTACATACCCAAGTTATTCAGTCAATATCTTAGACTTGCCTAGATGGTTAACATCATACATACACTCTACATACTCAAGTTATTCAGGCTATATCTTAGACCTGCCTAGATGGTTGACATCCTGCATACACTCTACATACTCACGTTATTCAGTATATATCCTAGACCTGCCTAGATGGTTAACATCCTACATTCACTCTACATACTCACGTTATTCAGTCTATATCTTAGACCTGCCTAGATGGTTAACATCCTACATACACTCTACATACTCACGTTATTCCGTCTATATCTTAGACTTGCCTAGATGTTTAACAACCTACATACACTCTACATACTCAAGTTATTCAGTCTATATCTTAGACATGTCTAGATGGTTAACACCCTACATACACTCTACATACTCACGTTATTCAGTCTATATCTAAGACCTGCCTAGATGGTTAACAACCTACATACACTCTACATACTCAAGTTATTCAGTCTATATCTTAGACATTTCTAGATAGTTAACATCCTACATTCACGCTACACATTCAAGTTATTCACTCTATATCTTAGACCTCCCTAGATGGTTAACATCCCACGTTCACTCTACATTTCCAAGTTATTCATTCTATCAATTAGACCTGCCTAGATGGTTAACACCCTACATTCACACTACATACTCAAGTTATTTAGTCTATATCTTAGACCTCCCTAGATGGTTAACACCCTACATACATTCTACATACTCACGTTATTCAGTCTATATCTTAGACCTGCCTAGATGGTCAACATCCTACATACACTCTACATACTCAAGTTATTCAGTCTTTATCTTAGACCTGCCTAGATGGTTAACATCCTACATTCACTCTACATACTCACAGGTTATTCAGTCTATATCCTAGACCTGCCTAGGTGGTTAACATCCTACATACACTCTACATACTCACGTTATTCAGTTAACATCCTACATTCACGCTACATACTCAAGTTAATCAGTCTATATCTTAGACCTCCCTAGATGGTTAACATCCCACATTCACTCTACATACTCAAGTTATTCAGTCTATATCTTAGACCTGCCTAGATGGTCAACATCCTACATACACTCTACATTTCCAAGTTATTCAGTCTTTATCTTAGACCTGCCTAGATAGTTAACATCCTACATTCACTCTACATACTCACGTTATTCAGTCTATATCCTAGACCTGCCTAGATGGTTAACATCCTACATTCACTCTACATACTCACGTTATTCAGTCTATATCCTAGACCTGCCTAGATGGTTAACACCCTACATACACTCTACATACTCACGTTATTTAATCTATATCTTAGACCTGCCTAGATGTTTAACATACTACATACACTCTACATACTCACGTTATTCAGTCTATATCTTAGACCTGTCTAGATGGTTAACATCCTACATACACTCTACATACTCAAGTTGTTCAGTCTATATCTTAGACCTGCCTAGATGGTTAACACCCTAAATACAGTCTACATACTCAAGTTATTCTGTCTATATCTTAGACATGCCTAGATGGTTAACATCCTACATACACTCTACATACTCACGTTATTCCGTCTATATGTTAGACCTGCCTAGATGGTTAACATCCTACATACACTCTACATACTCAAGTTATTCAGGCTATATCTTAGACCTGCCTAGGTGGTTAACATCCTACATACACTCTACATACTCACGTTCTTCAGTCTATATCTTAGACCTGCCTAGATGGTTAACATCCTACATACACTCTACTTACTCACGTTATTCCGTCTATATCTTAGACCTGCCTAGATGGTTAACACCCAACATACACTCTACATACTCACGTTATTCAGTCTATATCTAAGACCTGCCTAGATGGTTAACATCCTACATACACTCTACATACTCAAGTTATTCAGGCTATATCTTAGACAAGCCTAGATGGTTACCATCCTACATACACTCTACATACTCAAGCTATTCAGTCTAAATCTTAGACCTGCCTAGTTGGTTAACATCCTACATACACTCTACATACTCACGTTATTCAATCTATATCCTAGACCTGCCTAGATGGTTACAATCCAGCATACACTCTACATACTCACGTTATTCAGTCTTTATCTTACACCTGCCTAGATGGTTAACATCCTACATACACTCAACATACTCAACTTATTCAGTCTATATCTTAGACCTGCCAAGATGGTTAACACCCAAAATACACTCTACATACTCAAGTTATTCAGGTTATATCTTCGACCTGCCTAGATGGTTAACATCCTACAAACACTCTACATACTCAAGTTATTCAGTCTATATCTTAGACCTGCCTAGATGGTTAACATCATACATACACTCTACATACTCACGTTATTCAGTTTATATCTTAGACCTGCCTAGATGATTAACATCGTACATACACTCTACATACTCGCGTTATTCAGTCCATATCTTAGACCTGCCTAGATGGTTAACATCCTACATACCCTCTACATACTCACGTTATTCAGTCTATATCTTAGACCTGCCTAGATGGTTAACATCCTACATACACTCTACATATTCACGTTATTCCGTCTATATCTTAGACCTGCCTAGATGGTTAACATCCTACATACACTCTACATTTCCAAGTTATTCAGTCTATATCTTAGACCTGCCTAGATGGTTAACATCCTACATACACTCTACATACTCAAGTTATTAAGGCTATATCTTAGACCTGCCTAGATGGTTAACATCCTACATACACTCTACATACTCACGTTATTCAGTCTATATCTGAGAGCTGCCTAGATGGTTGACATCCTGCATACACTCTACATACTCACGTTATTCAGTCTTTATCCTAGACCTCCCTAGATGGTTAACATCCTACATTCACTCTACATACTCAAGTTATTCCGTCTATATCTTAGACCTGCCTAGATGGTTAACATACTACATACACTCTACATACTCAAGTTATTCAGTCTATATCTTAGACCTGCCTAGATGGGTAACATCCTACATACACTCTACATACTCAAGTTATTCAGTATATATCTTAGACCTGCCTAGATGGTTAACATTCTACATACACTCTACATCCTCAAGTTTTTCAGTCTATCTCTTAGACCTGCCTAGATGGTTAACAACCTGCCTAGATGGTTAACATCCTACATACTCTCTACATACTCAAGTTATTCCGTCTATATCTTAGACCTGCCTAGATGGTTAACATCCTACATTCACTCTACATACTCACGTTATTCAGTCTATAGCTTAGACCTGACTAGATGGTTAACATCCTACATACACTCTACATACTCAGGTTATTCCGTCTATATCTTAGACCTGCCTAGATGGTTAACATCCTACATACACTCTACATACTCAAGTTATTCAGTCTATATCTTAGACCTGCCTAGATGGTTAACATCCTACATACACTCTACATCCTCAAGTTTTTCAGTCTATCTCATAGACCTGCCTAGATGGTTAACAACCTGCCTAGATGGTTAACATCCTACATACACTCTACATACCCAAGTTATTCAGTCTATATCTTAGACCTGCCTAGATGGTTAACATCCTACATACACTCTACATACTCAAGTTATTCAGGCTATATCTTAGACCTGCCTAGATGGTTAACATCCTACATACACTCTACATACTCACGTTATTCAGTCTATATCTTAGACCGGCCAAGATGGTTAACATCCTACATACACTCTACATACTCACGTTATTCAGTCTATATCTTAGACCTGCCTAGATGGTTAACATCCTACATACACTCTACATACTCACGTTATTCAGTCTATATCTTAGACCTGCCTAGATGGTTAACATCCTACATACACTCTACATACTCACGTTATTCAGTCATATCTTAGACCTGCCTAGATGGTTAACATCCTACATACACTCTACATACTCACGTTATTCCGTCTATATCCTAGACCTGCCTAGATGGTTACAATCCAGCATACACTCTACATACTCACGTTATTCAGTCTATATCTTAGACCTGCCAAGATGGTTAACACCCAAAATACACTCTACATACTCAAGTTATTATGTCTATATCTTAGACATGCCTAGATGGTTAACATCCTACATACACTCTACATACTCAAGTTATTCAGTCTATATCCTAGACCTGCATAGATGGTTAATATCCTACATACACTCTACATACTCAAGTTATTCAGGTTATATCTTCGACCTGCCTAGATGGTTAACATCCTACAAACACTCTACATACTCAAGTTATTCAGTCTATATCTTAGACCTGCCTAGATGGTTAACATCATACATACACTCTACATACTCACGTTATACAGTTAATATCTTAGACCTGCCTAGATGATTAACATCGTACATACACTCTACATACTCGCGTTATTCAGTCCATATCTTAGACCTGCCTAGATGGTTAACATGATACATACCCTCTACATACTCACGTTATTCAGTCTATATCTGAGAGCTGCCTAGATGGTTGACATCCTGCATACACTCACATACTCACGTTATTCAGTCTTTATCCTAGACCTCCCTAGATGGTTAACATCCTACATTCACTCTACATACTCAAGTTATTCCGTCTATATCTTAGACCTGCCTAGATGGTTAACATACTACATACACTCTACATACTCAAGTTATTCAGTATATATCTTAGACCTGCCTAGATGGTTAACAATCTACATACACTCTACATCCTGAAGTTTTTCAGTCTATCTCTTAGACCTGCCTAGATGGTTAACAACCTGCCTAGATGGTTAACATCCTACATACTCTCTACATACCCAAGTTATTCAGTCTATATGTTAGACTTGCCGAGATGGTTAACATCCTACATACACTCTACATACTCAAGTTATTCAGGCTATCTCATAGACCTGCCTAGATGGTTAACAACCTGCCTAGATGGTTAACATCCTACATACACTCTACATACCCAAGTTATTCAGTCTATATCTTAGACCTGCCTAGATGGTTAACATCCTACATACACTCTACATACTCAAGTTATTCAGGCTATATCTTAGACCTGCCTAGATGGTTAACATCCTACATACACTCTACATACTCACGTTATTCAGTCTATATCTTAGACCGGTCAAGATGGTTAACATCCTACATACACTCTACATACTCACGTTATTCAGTCTATATCTTAGACCTGCCTAGATGGTTAACATCCTACATACACTCTACATACTCACGTTATTCAGTCTATATCTTACACCTGCCTAGATGGTCAACATCCTACATACACTGTACATTTCGAAGTTATTCAGTTTATATCCTAGACCTGCCTAGATGGTTAACATCATACATACACTCTACATACTCAAGTTATTCAGTCTATATCTTAGACCTGCCTAGATGGTTAACATCATACATACACTCTACATACTCACGTTATTCAGTTTATATCTTAGACCTGCCTAGATGATTAACATCGTACATACACTCTACATACTCGCGTTATTCAGTCCATATCTTAGACCTGCCTAGATGGTTAACATCCTACATACCCTCTACATACTCACGTTATTCAGTCTATATCTTAGACCTGCCTAGATGGTTAACATCCTACATACACTCTACATACTCACGTTATTCCGTCTATATCTTAGACCTGCCTAGATGGTTAACATCCTACATACACTCTACATTTCCAAGTTATTCAGTCTATATCTTAGACCTGCCTAGATGGTTAACATCCTACATACACTCTACATACTCAAGTTATTAAGGCTATATCTTAGACCTGCCTAGATGGTTAACATCCTACATACACTCTACATACTCACGTTATTCAGTCTATATCTGAGAGCTGCCTAGATGGTTGACATCCTGCATACACTCTACATACTCACGTTATTCAGTCTTTATCCTAGACCTCCCTAGATGGTTAACATCCTACATTCACTCTACATACTCAAGTTATTCCGTCTATATCTTAGACCTGCCTAGATGGTTAACATACTACATACACTCTACATACTCAAGTTATTCAGTCTATATCTTAGACCTGCCTAGATGGGTAACATCCTACATACACTCTACATACTCAAGTTATTCAGTATATATCTTAGACCTGCCTAGATGGTTAACATTCTACATACACTCTACATCCTCAAGTTTTTCAGTCTATCTCTTAGACCTGCCTAGATGGTTAACAACCTGCCTAGATGGTTAACATCCTACATACTCTCTACATACTCAAGTTATTCCGTCTATATCTTAGACCTGCCTAGATGGTTAACATCCTACATTCACTCTACATACTCACGTTATTCAGGCTATATCTTAGACCTGCCTAGATCGTTAACATCCTACATACACTCTACATACTCACGTTTTCCAGTCTATATCTTTGACCTGCCTAGATGGTTGACATCCTGCATACACTCTACATACTCACGTTATTCAGTCTATATCCTAGACCTGCCTAGATGGTTAACATCCTACATTCACTCTACATACTCACGTTATTCAGTCTATAGCTTAGACCTGACCAGATGGTTAACATCCTACATACACTCTACATACCCAAGTTATTCAGTCTATATCTTAGACCTCCCTAGATGGTTAACATCCTACATTCACTCTACATACTCAAGTTATTCCGTCTATATCTTAGATCTGCCTAGATGGTTAACATACTACATACACTCTACATACTCAAGTTATTCAGTCTATATCTTAGACCTGCCTAGATGGTTAACATCCTACATACTCTCTACATACTCAAGTTATTCAGTATATATCTTAGACCTGCCTAGATGGTTAACATTCTACATACACTCTACATCCTCAAGTTTTTCAGTCTATCTCTTAGACCTGCCTAGATGGTTAACAACCTGCCTAGATGGTTAACATCCTACATACACTCTACATCCTCACGTTAATCAGTCTATATCTTAGACCTGCCTAGATGGTTAACATCCTACATACACTCTACATACTCACGTTATTCAGGCTATATCTTAGACCTGCCTAGATGGTTAACATCATACATACACTCTACATACTCACGTTCTCCAGTCTATATCTTTGACCTCCCTAGATGGTTGACATCCTGCATACACTCTACATACTCACGATATTCAGTCTATATCCTAGACCTGCCTAGATGGTTAACATCCTACATTCACTCTACATACTCACGTTATTCAGTCTATAGCTTAGACCTGACTAGATGGTTAACATCCTACATACACTCTACATACTCAGGTTATTCCGTCTATATCTTAGACCTGCCTAGATGGTTAACATCCTACATACACTCTACATACTCAAGTTATTCAGTCTATATCTTAGACCTGCCTAGATGGTTAACATCCTACATACACTCTACATCCTCAAGTTTTTCAGTCTATCTCATAGACCTGCCTAGATGGTTAACAACCTGCCTAGATGGTTAACATCCTACATACACTCTACATACCCAAGTTATTCAGTCTATATCTTAGACTTGCCTAGATGGTTAACATCATACATACACTCTACATACTCAAGTTATTCAGGCTATATCTTAGACCTGCCTAGATGGTTAACATCCTACATACATTCTACATACTCAAGTTATTCAGTCTATATCTTAGACCTGCCTAGATGGTTAACATCATACATTCACTCTACATACTCACGTTATTCAGTCTATAGCTTAGACCTGACCAGATGGTTAACATCCTACATACACTCTACATACTCACGTTATTCAGTCCATATCTTAGACCTGCCTAGATGGTTAACATCCTACATACCCTCTACATACTCACGTTATTCAGTCTATATCTTAGACCTGCCTAGATGGTTAACATCCTACATACACTCTACATACTCACGTTATTCCGTTTATATCTTAGACCTACCTAGATGGTTAACATCCTACATACACTCTACATTTCCAAGTTATTCAGTCTATATCTTAGACCTGCCTAGATGGTTAACATCCTACATACACTCTACAGACTCAAGTTATTCAGGCTATATCTTAGACCTGCCTAGATGGTTAACATCCTACATACACTCTACATTTCCAAGTTATTCAGTCTATATCTGAGACCTGCCTAGATGGTTAACATCCTACATACACTCTACATACTCAAGTTATTCAGTATATATCTTAGACCTGCCTAGATGGTTAACATCCTACATACACTCTACATCCTCAAGTTTTTCAGTCTATCTCATAGACCGTCCTAGATGGTTAACAACCTGCCTAGATGGTTAACATCCTACATACACTCTACATACCCAAGTTATTCAGTCTATATCTTAGACTTGCCTAGATGGTTAACATCATACATACACTCTACATACTCAAGTTATTCAGGCTATATCGTAGACCTGCCTAGATGGTTGACATCCTGCATACACTCTACATACTCACGTTATTCAGTCTATATCCTAGACCTGCCTAGATGGTTAACATCCTACATTCACTCTACATACTCACGTTATTAAGTCTATATCTTAGACCTGCCTAGATGGTTAACATCCTACATACACTCTACATACTCAAGTTATTCAGTCTATATCTTAGACCTGCCTAGATGGTCAACATCCTACATACACTGTACATTTCGAAGTTATTCAGTTTATATCCTAGACCTGTCTAGATGGTTACAATCCAGCATACACTCTACATACTCACGCTATTCAGTTTTTATCTTAGACCTGCCTAGATGGTTAACATCCTACATACACTCTACATCCTCAAGTCTTTCAGTCTATCTCATAGACCTGCCTAGATGGTTAACAACCTGCCTAGATGGTTAACATCCTACATACACTCTACATACCCAAGTTATTCAGTCTATATCTTAGACTTGCCTAGATGGTTAACATCATACATACACTCTACATACTCAAGTTATTCAGGCTATATCGTAGACCTGCCTAGATGGTTGACATCCTGCATACACTCTACATACTCACGTTATTCAGTCTATATCCTAGACCTGCCTAGATGGTTAACATCCTACATACACTCTACATACTCAAGTTATTCAGTCTATATCTTAGACCTGCCTAGATGGTTAACATCCTACATACACTCTACATACTCACGTTATTCAGTCTATATCTTAAACCTGCCTAGATGGTTAACATCCTACATACACTCTACATACTCACGTTATTCAGTCTATATCTTAGACCTGCCTAGATGGTCAACATCCTACATACACTGTACATTTCGAAGTTATTCAGTTTATATCCTAGACCTGCCTAGATGGTTACAATCCAGCATACACTCTACATACTCACGCTATTCAGTCTATAACTTAGACCTGCCTAGATGGTTAATATCCTACATACACTCTACATACTCACGTTATTCAGTTTTTATTTTAGACCTGCCTAGATGGTTAACATCCTACATACACTCTACATCCTCAAGTCTTTCAGTCTATCTCATAGACCTGCCTAGATGGTTAACAACCTGCCTAGATGGTTAACATCCTACATACAATCTACATACTCACGTTATTCAGTCTATATCTTAGACTTGCCTAGATGGTTAACATCATACATACACTCTACATACTCAAGTTATTCAGGCTATATCGTAGACCTGAATAGATGGTTGACATCCTGCATACACTCTACATACTCACGTTATTCAGTCTATATCCTAGACCTGCCTAGATGGTTAACATCCTACATTCACTCTACATACTCACGTTATTCAGTCTATATCTTAGACCTGCCTAGATGGTTAACATCCTACATACACTCTACATACTCAAGTTATTCAGTCTATATCTTAGACCTGCCTAGATGGTTAACATCCTACATACACTCTACATCCTCAAGTTTTTCAGTCTATCTCATAGACCTGCCTAGATGGTTAACAACCTGCCTAGATGGTTAACATCCTACATACACTCTACATACCCAAGTTATTCAGTCTACATCTTAGACTTGCCTAGATGGTTAACATCATACATACACTCTACATACTCAAGTTATTCAGGCTATATCGTAGACCTGCCTAGATGGTTGACATCCTGCATACACTCTACATACTCACGTTATTCAGTCTATATCCTAGACCTGCCTAGATGGTTAACATCCTACATTCACTCTACATACTCACGTTATTCAGTCTATATCTTAGACCTGCCTAGATGGTTAACATCCTACATACACTCTACATACTCAAGTTATTCAGTCTATATCTTAGACATGCCTAGATGGTTAACATCCTACATACACTCTACATCCTCAAGTTTTTCAGGCTATATCGTAGACCTGCCTAGATGGTTGACATCCTGCATACACTCTACATACTCACGTTATTCAGTCTATATCCTAGACCTGCCTAGATGGTTAACATCCTACATTCACTCTACATACTCACGTTATTCAGTCTATATCTTAGACCTGCCTAGATGGTTAACATCCTACATACACTCTACATACTCACGTTATTCCGTTTATATCTTAGACCTGCCTAGATGGTTAACATCCTACATACACTCTACATACTCAAGTTATTCAGTCTATATCTTAGACCTGCCTAGATGGTCAACATCCTACATACACTGTACATTTCGAAGTTATTCAGTTTATATCCTAGACCTGTCTAGATGGTTACAATCCAGCATACACTCTACATACTCACGCTATTCAGTTTTTATCTTAGACCTGCCTAGATGGTTAACATCCTACATACACTCTACATCCTCAAGTCTTTCAGTCTATCTCATAGACCTGCCTAGATGGTTAACAACCTGCCTAGATGGTTAACATCCTACATACACTCTACATACCCAAGTTATTCAGTCTATATCTTAGACTTGCCTAGATGGTTAACATCATACATACACTCTACATACTCAAGTTATTCAGGCTATATCGTAGACCTGCCTAGATGGTTGACATCCTGCATACACTCTACATACTCACGTTATTCAGTCTATATCCTAGACCTGCCTAGATGGTTAACATCCTACATACACTCTACATACTCAAGTTATTCAGTCTATATCTTAGACCTGCCTAGATGGTTAACATCCTACATACACTCTACATACTCAAGTTATTCAGTCTATATCTTAGACCTGCCTAGATGGTTAACATCCTACATACACTCTACATACTCACGTTATTCAGTCTATATCTTAAACCTGCCTAGATGGTTAACATCCTACATACACTCTACATACTCACGTTATTCAGTCTATATCTTAGACCTGCCTAGATGGTCAACATCCTACATACACTGTACATTTCGAAGTTATTCAGTTTATATCCTAGACCTGCCTAGATGGTTACAATCCAGCATACACTCTACATACTCACGCTATTCAGTCTATAACTTAGACCTGCCTAGATGGTTAATATCCTACATACACTCTACATACTCACGTTATTCAGTTTTTATTTTAGACCTGCCTAGATGGTTAACATCCTACATACACTCTACATCCTCAAGTCTTTCAGTCTATCTCATAGACCTGCCTAGATGGTTAACAACCTGCCTAGATGGTTAACATCCTACATACAATCTACATACTCACGTTATTCAGTCTATAACTTAGACCTGCCTAGATGGTTAACATCCTACATAAACTCTACATACTCACGTTATTCAGTCCATATCTTAGACCTGCCTAAATGGTTAACATCCTACATACACTCTACATACTCACGTTATTCCGTATATATCCTAGACCTGCCTAGATGGTTACAATCCAGCATACACTCTACATACTCACGTTATTCAGTCTATATCTTAGACCTGCCTAGATGGTTAATATCCTAAAATACACTATATATACTCACGTTATTCAGTTTATATCTTAGACCTACCTAGATGGTTAACATCCTACATACACTCTACATTTCCAAGTTATTCAGTCTATATCTTAGACTTGCCTAGATGGTTAACATCCTACATACGCTCTACATACTCAAGTTATTCAGGCTATATCTTAGACCTGCCTAGATGGTTAACATCCTACATACACTCTACATACTCACGTTATTCAGTTTTTATTTTAGACCTGCCTAGATGGTTAACATCCTACATACACTCTACATCCTCAAGTCTTTCAGTCTATCTCATAGACCTGCCTAGATGGTTAACAACCTGCCTAGATGGTTAACATCCTACATACAATCTACATACTCACGTTATTCAGTCTATATCTTAGACCTGCCTAGATGGTTAACATCCTACATAAACTCTACATACTCACGTTATTCAGTCTATATCTTAGACCTGCCTAGATGGTTAACATCCTACATACACTCTACATACTCACGTTATTCCGTATATATCCTAGACCTGCCTAGATGGTTACAATCCAGCATACACTCTACATACTCACGCTATTCAGTCTATAACTTAGACCTGCCTAGATGGTTAATATCCTACATACACTCTACATACTCACGTTATTCAGTTTTTATTTTAGACCTGCCTAGATGGTTAACATCCTACATACACTCTACATCCTCAAGTCTTTCAGTCTATCTCATAGACCTGCCTAGATGGTTAACAACCTGCCTAGATGGTTAACATCCTACATACAATCTACATACTCACGTTATTCAGTCTATATCTTAGACCTGCCTAGATGGTTAACATCCTACATAAACTCTACATACTCACGTTATTCAGTCTATATCTTAGACCTGCCTAGATGGTTAACATCCTACATACACTCTACATACTCACGTTATTCCGTATATATCCTAGACCTGCCTAGATGGTTACAATCCAGCATACACTCTACATACTCACGTTATTCAGTCTATATCTTAGATCTGCCTAAATGGTTAATATCCTAAAATTCACTCTACATACTCACGTTATTCAGTCTATATCTTAGACCTGCCTAGATGGTTAACATCCTACATACACTCTACATACTCAAGTTATTCAGTCTATATCTTAGACCTGCCTAGATGGTTAACATCCTACATACACTCTACATCCTCAAGTTTTTCAGTCTATCTCATAGACCTGCCTAGATGGTTAACAACCTGCCTTGATGGTTAACATCCTACATACACTCTACATACCCAAGTTATTCAGTCTATATCTTAGACTTGCCTAGATGGTTAACATCATACATACACTCTACATACTCAAGTTATTCAGGCTATATCGTAGACCTGCCTAGATGGTTGACATCCTGCATACACTCTACATACTCACGTTATTCAGTCTATATCCTAGACCTGCCTAGATGGTTAACATCCTACATTCACTCTACATACTCACGTTATTCAGTCTATATCTTAGACCTGCCTAGATGGTTAACATCCTACATACACTCTACATACTCACGTTATTCCGTTTATATCTTAGACCTGCCTAGATGGTAAACATCCTACATACACTCTACATACTCAAGTTATTCAGTCTATATCTTAGACCTGCCTAGATGGTCAACATCCTACATACACTGTACATTTCGAAGTTATTCAGTTTATATCCTAGACCTGTCTAGATGGTTACAATCCAGCATACACTCTACATACTCACGCTATTCAGTTTTTATCTTAGACCTGCCTAGATGGTTAACATCCTACATACACTCTACATCCTCAAGTCTTTCAGTCTATCTCATAGACCTGCCTAGATGGTTAACAACCTGCCTAGATGGTTAACATCCTATATACACTCTACATACCCAAGTTATTCAGTCTATATCTTAGACTTGCCTAGATGGTTAACATCATACATACACTCTACATACTCAAGTTATTCAGGCTATATCGTAGACCTGCCTAGATGGTTGACATCCTGCATACACTCTACATACTCACGTTATTCAGTCTATATCCTAGACCTGCTTAGATGGTTAACATCCTACATTCACTCTACATACTCACGTTATTCAGTCTATATCTTAGACCTGCCTAGATGGTTAACATCCTACATACACTCTACATACTCACGTTATTCCGTTTATATCTTAGACCTGCCTAGATGGTTAACATCCTACATACACTCTACATCCTCAAGTCTTTCAGTCTATCTCATAGACCTGCCTAGATGGTTAACAACCTGCCTAGATGGTTAACATCCTACATACACTCTACATACCCAAGTTATTCAGTCTATATCTTAGACTTGCCTAGATGGTTAACATCATACATACACTCTACATACTCAAGTTATTCAGGCTATATCGTAGACCTGCCTAGATGGTTGACATCCTGCATACACTCTACATACTCACGTTATTCAGTCTATATCCTAGACCTGCCTAGATGGTTAACATCCTACATACACTCTACATACTCAACTTATTCAGTCTATATATTAGACCTGCCTAGATGGTTAACATCCTACATACACTCTACATACTCAAGTTATTCAGTCTATATCTTAGACCTGCCTAGATGGTTAACATCCTACATACACTCTACATACTCACATTATTCAGTCTATATCTTAGACTTGCCTAGATGGTTAACATCCTACATACACTCTACATACTCACGTTATTCAGTCTATATCTTAAACCTGCCTAGATGGTTAACATCCTACATACACTCTACATACTCACGTTATTCAGTCTATATCTTACACCTGCCTAGATGGTCAACATCCTACATACACTGTACATTTCGAAGTTATTCAGTTTATATCCTAGACCTGCCTAGATGGTTACAATCCAGCATACACTCTACATACTCACGCTATTCAGTCTATAACTTAGACCTGCCTAGAGATAGATAGATAGATATTCTTTATTTCCTCCGAAATCGAAGATACAATAAGTTATGCCATCATGGCAAACACGTATATACAGGTTACAGAGTGGCTAAGTTACAACATATATTTCAAGGGAGGCAGCCAGGTTTTTACAGATTTTGCTATCAGTTTGATACAACGAAACCACGTTTCTTGATCAAGCTGTTGAACATATACATTTGATTGACCACCAAGCATAAATGACACAAATTGGTCTTCATCATTCCATAGATTTACAAATGTATCAACATCAAGCATGTCAACAAGTGAGTCAATCAAATGGTTTCTACTGTTTTGTGTGAGTGAACAATGAAGTAATACATGTTTTACAATATCATAGGCAACAGTGCCACATTCACACATATGAGACTGAATACAAAGTGTACTAATACGTAAAAGAGCAGCAATATCATTAAAGCTTTCAGGCATTTTATAGCAAGCAAACCACAATCTGTGAACGTTTCTGGGATATCTTACGGTACTATATCTTTCGAGATTTAGTCTCAAATTCATCACAGATGATACATATGAATCTTCAGCTTTAAGTATTCTCTCTTTTACTAGTACAGACCACTCAGACTTCGTGATGAATGAGGATTTGTTTACATAATCATGTACTTGCAGATCTAAATCATACATAGTTACAAGATTTAACATGTGGAATACTGCCGATGACTTGCAATAACGATTCCTCTCCAATAATGGTGTATGTCTGTACTGACACAACCTATGGACAAGTATTTGCTTAAAAACAAGCTTTATATTGCTATTAAACAGTTTTCCCAGAAATTTTAGGGACTTTTGGTGTATATATCTACGTAATGTGACGATACCGAGAGTATCTCTGGCGATTGTGGATGATCCACGTTTTGAAAGGCCCTGGATACTCTTACAGAAATAGCTTTGAACAATGTCCAGCATATCATATTCCTTTTCTGGTAGACAGCCCCAGACATTACATGAATATAAACCACATGGTAGAATTACTCTTTCCCAAATGCGTATACAACTTAATGGGTTAAGACCACCAAAAAACAGGCCGTGGTTCTTATTGGCATTAAAGAGAATCCTTAGTCTTTCACATACAGATTGTGTGCGTTCTAGGGTTCTACCAGTAGAATACATGTGTAGACCAGCAAATTTTACATGCGTAGATGAAGGTATTTCCTTCTCACCAATGAATATATTGGGATGGACATATCTTTTTGAATCTCCAAATACGAGAAACAAACTCTTTGAAGCATTAAAACGCAAATGCCATGTGTTGGCATAGTTGTTTACTCGATCTAGCAAACTTTGGAGTCCCACAGGGTATGTACTCAACAGAGATAAGTCATCAGCTAATAGTACCCCTGGTGTTTTACCCCATGGTAGACAGAGGCCATGACCGGAGTCAACGATACAGTGTAGTAAGTCATTAATATATAGAGTGAATAGCCAGGCTGATAAGACTCGACCCTGACCTACGCCCTGTTTTACATAAAAAACATTAGAAGTACATCCACCAATGCTGACACATGATTTCATTGACGTGTACATGGTGTATATAAGACGCCACAGTTTACCACAAATGCCAAAATTGTAAAGCTTATAGAAAAGGCCATTTAACCAAACTCTGTCAAATGCTTTTTCATTGTCCAGGAAAGCACAATACACAGGTGAATCCCTTTCTACATAATAAGCAATACTTTCTGTTAAAGTAAGCGCTGCTGTCTCTGCACCCGCACCCTTTCTAAAGCCAAACTGAAGCGGATGGGGGAAATCATTTGCAACTTTAGTCCATGTTTCAATTCTCCTCAGCAGTAGCCTTTCAAATAATTTTGAGAGAACAGGAGTAAGGGTGATACCTCTATAGTTACATGGATCCTGTTTGTTTTTACCATTGCCCTTGTGGATGGGTAAAATATTACCAACATGAAATACATTTGGTACATACTCAAACTGTACAATAGCATTAAAAAGTGATACAATATGGTCAATAAGAGATCGACCAGCATACTTTAAGTGCTCATTTGAGATACCATCTGGTCCTGGAGACTTGTTGTTTTTAAGGACTTTAACAGAAACAAGTACTTCATCCTTAGTAAATGGAGGGGCAATGACTGAATCACTTTCGTCATTAACAGGGTTAAATACAACTTTCTCCACAAACTCATCAACATGATCAGCAAAGTCTGTATTAAAACAACCTTGGTCCTGAGACACAGCCAGGTCACTAAAGTATTTGGCAAAAAGATCACATATTCCTTCCTGCGTGTCACAGGAGTCACCCTTATACACAAGAGATTGAGTCTTTTCTCTTTTACGTTTTGATCTTTTCGTAGCTTTAAAGTACTCATGAATGTCAACTTCAGCTGCTTGGTAAATTTCATCGTACTGATCACGTTTATAACTTTGCTTAGCAGAACGATGGTGTTTTCGAAATGCACGTTTCGCTTCTTTATAAGCAATAAAATATTTATCATCTGAATTGTGACTTTTGCCGTTTGAAAGCCAATGTTTACGACAATTGCGCATATGGTCATGGTGTTCTTTCAGTTCATACTTTTTCCAGTATGGTTTTAGTTGCGCTTGAAATTTAGAAGTAGGAATTGCCAGTAGAGTTGAAGCATGAAGACATTCTGTTATATAGCTACTGTGATACTCTATGTATTCATCAGGAGATAAAAAATTGGAAACATCAAACTGTACATTTCTAAAATAATTCTCGGTTTCATACCGATATAACATAAAATCCGTACAATTTGCTTTCCGCCAACTAAGGCGTTCACCTTGATAGCTTACATAACCAGCGTCCATATTAAGACAAACTAATACAGGGTTGTGATCAGACACAGAATATGGGACGCTTGTATCTATGTAATAGCCTACAACACTACTTCGGAAATCAAGGTCTATGAAAACATAGTCAATCATACTTTTGACAGTACCACATTTGCTTCTAAATGTATATGCAGTATTGAGATCCAGTGGTACAACTGAAATAAGATTACGTTCTAAGAGAGCGTTTGATAAAGTCTTTGCTCTTCGTTTTAAAGTACTGTGTGTACATATATCGGCATTTAAATCACCAAGTAAGACAGTTGTACCAAGTTGAGAACATTCATCATATGTATCTAACATATCGTACATTGCATCAAAGTACACACTATCAAGAACGTTTGATGAAGGCAGGCGGACTCCGATAATGTAGAGGGGTGTATCGTCTCTGGTTAATCTGGCACCAATGATATGATTGTTTAAGACAATATCCACACTAACAATGCTTTGGAACGAGCTCTTTCTCACAAAAAGAGCAACACCGCCTGCACCCCGTTTTGATGAGTGTTCAACATGGAATTTAGTAAATACTTTAAAGTCAGTGTGCAGGGTGTCAAGCATATGGCTTTGAGATGGGTCAAGCCAGTGTTCACTAACAGCCATGACATCGCAACTTTCTAGTTTGAACTTTATATCAGAGAGACAGTTCTGAACTCCTCGAACATTCCACGTAGCAATGCGAAGTATCATTGCAGTATAACACAAGCTAAAAACATACATGGTTGTTAAAGTCATGAACGAGTGTGTTCGTTGTACCACGCTTGTCGGGGAACCCATTCACGACTTAGGACATTCACAGGACCAAAACCAGTGGAATCCAATTTCCTGATACCTGCCGGATTCTTCCGTATCCTTACCCATTTGGTATCCAGGAATCCGGAAATGAATACTCTCCCGTATCCCAGATCCGCCCATATTCTTCCGGATATTTTTCCGGAAAGTATGTTTGTAAGAATACTGGAATCCGGAGATTATACTTTTCCATATCCCAGATCCGCGTGTCTTCTACTGGAAATATTTCCGGAAAGTATGTTTCTAAGAATACTGGAATCCGGACAGAATATCTTATCCGGATACCCTTCTATTAGTAGGAATAGGCAAGTTATTGGGTAATATTATCGTCTTATGTTGAAAAAGTGTTCACATTATTTCAGAATGATTATAATCATAATGATAATAATAATTTATTACTATGTCATGTTGTTGCAATAATCTATATATACAGCATTACATTACACACATACAAACCTTGCCTACTAGAGTATTTAAGACACAAGTTTTACCTTATTGAACAAGAATGAAATTATCTAATTTTTTAAATGTTAAATGGATATTCATCCATTAAGGCTAAAACTTCTTGCATACCTTTCACCAAACTCACTCAAGCTGATGCAGTGACTCATGGAGACTGTCGCATTGATTCACCCTAAAAGATGTTCACTGATTCACCGACCTTTATACACACTCATAATAAACTCTCCAAAACATTCAAACACACAATCTGACACTCCCTCATACATATCTCCACTCAGACTGACACACACAGACTCACCAACATATGATATTGTGCAAGGTACCAAAACCAATCAAATTTATGAAACAAAGTCCATTTTATAATGAAACTGCTTTTCAGGGACATCAAGTATCATACACTGACACATACAGAATGACATACCTTCAAAATAATTTAAGGGATACAACTCTGTCCCCGCACATCACGGCATGCTGCTGATGTTTTTGTTTACAAACTTGTCTCATGTATTTACATTAAACAGCATTTTTATATATCAACATTTCATATCAATGTTCTTACAATAGAATAGAGGGAGTATATATCTATTATTGTTAAGTTTGTTCTTGCGTTATTTGCCGTACAAGGTATGTGCAATATTCTGGTCATCACCTATCGGCTAATTAACACCTTGACTAATTGGATATAAACAATTAATGTCTCGCTCTGGCAACAGGTGGGAGCAACTTCTGTTGCTTTAAATAGCTTATTTCCTTTAATCATTTACTTTCACATGTTGTATATATATGCGATACATTTTTAACAGTGTCTTATTGGCCAACTTATGGCTGTTTGTTAACCATATTTTAGTTTGTTTATGCATTTTACAATATAATTGTCTCAAAGATAGAAGACTAGGAACTTGCCATTGATAACACAACGAATAGAAATGAACAAATCACAAAGATAGATGTAATGTAACAAATATTGATTTTATTAAAATACATATTAAAAAAATAAACCATAAACTGGACAATTTTTATATTAATCATCAAATCAATAAAAAAAAATGCATATAAATAAAGCATTTCATTCAGTATTTATATATGGTATATCAAAATACAAAAGAGGCATTGCCAATTTATTATGACACAATGCGACACACGTCCATAACTTCACATCTCACGCTCTCACATCTAAGTTGGACATTGGTAGTAGACTCATGAACAAATTCTGCGTAGAGGTCATGAGGCAATATGGCAAAGAATTCATCACACCCACCATGCACCTGCATTGCCACATACAGGAATCTATTGAGAATTTTGGCTCAGTATATGGCTTTTGGCTGTTTAGTTTTGAGAGATATAAGGACTGCTTTCAGACATGCCAATGAACATGAATGATTTGCCAGTGAAGCTGATGCGAAAATTTAATATGTTTTCGGCTTTCCATTTAGATTCAGTTAATGAACTATTTCAAGATAAATATCTCAGAAATGACGTCAAAGAGCTCTGAATCATCTACACACGTGTCAAAGTATTCAGATTGAACTAACAGTATTAGCGACAATACACAGAGGTGATTATTTTTAATTGATTTGATTAATTTAATGAATTTGCCCACTTGCATTACACACATATCCCAGATATTACCTGGCTAAATTACATATTCTATTTAGTTGAAACTGAACAACACTGTAATGTGTAAATATTTGCTCCAAGACAGCTTGAAATTCAAATGCTTTCAGATAGGCATTTTTCATAACTTTGGTCATTACATTTAACGATTAACAACATATATTATCGTTAACAAAGTGTGTACTGTTATTGGAAGTGTCATTATATCTAAATATCCATGCAGTTACAAAAACAGTGCGTACTATACGTTTCTATTTCGTATCCATATTCTAATACGTGGTTTGTAAGCACGTGTCTTATCATGAATACATGTATCATACAATACGGAGACATCAAATTCTACGTTCCATAACTCTCTCATTCTATAATGTGTATTTATGTTTATAGAATATGATAATTAAGTATTGCGTCGATTCATATATTATTCAATAACTGTAACTTTTGAATGTAACAATAACTTTTGAATATTCATTCATTCTTCTCACAGTTCAGATTATATTTAGATTGTAGCAAACTAATATGGCTTATGTTCGATTTGTGAAGACAAGATATATGTTATGATCAATACTATGTTTAATTAATGTGTTTTATGGTTAAATTGCTACTGTTTACAACAATCAAACTAATAACATATGTGGTGGATCACTGCAAACAAATATCCGAAGTATATATTTATTATGTACAATACAATTAAATACTCATGGAAATAAAATATACAGCGGGTATTTTTTCGTTAATACCATGATTATCTCATCGAGTGAGGTTGAACAATTTTTTTAGCAGCCACGAGTGAGAATATATTACTCTTTAATCTCATGAGATGAGATGAGATAAACATGGTATTTGTCAATGATTGATAATTATTCTATCTATTATATCGATATTCCTCTGAGTTTGAGTTTTGAGGAGATTATACATCTTAACAGTAAAACATTAAATGTAGAGCTGATAAATAACTTTTTTGACAGCAAATGCATGTGTTTTCTGTGTTTATCCATGCGGACACAAACTAACATAATTAGTTTATGATTGCGTGTTTACATGGATACGATATTCGACTGAGTCTTTACTATACACAGTCTGTTAATGTACGTGATCATTGAAGCTTGTTGAAATACACAAATAGTTCAGTGAGGGTAGGTACTCCCTTCCTCATCACATGTATATGTAACGTGTGCGTTAGATCAATAAGAACATATGAAGGTGTCAAAATGTTTATCTCCCCCTACTAGTCTGGTAGCTAGTGGTATGTCGAAATCCACAGAAGCTTAAGTGACAGTCGGGACAAGATAATTAATTCATGATCACCGCTGCAATTGTCACAATTGTTCCTGGGATTTTGTTATACTTAACGAAATGCGATGTTTTTTCGATATTTCAGTATGCATACATACACATGAGAGCTCATCACTAGTTCACTGTCAAGGCTATTATTTTGTAATATTTACGATCTCTCGTGGAATGCACTACCATCAACCTAGTTGTTATTTTCATATTTTTTTCCAATATTTGAAACAGTTGTCCTTTTGAATGTTTTCAGCTATTCAGAAAAGCCATGACAGAACACAATATGGATTTAGAAACGTTTTACCTTCAGTCTGTAAGGCTATATTCTTCTGACCAACAATCATCATATCCGTAGCCACAATGTTTTATAATTAGGAAATAAACTTACTGTGTTTGAAAATCAGAGGTATAAAACGGAATTATTATACGTAACTTGTTATAAGGTCTCGGAAAACAGCGAAAGTTCCGGAGCTCACTATATTCTATAGACGGCAGCGTTTTGCAATCGGCGTCAACATTCAAGATTATTTCTGCAATATTTTCTAAATAAACATCGGTATTATTGCGTAGATTTTTTAATTAAAGTTTTAGGTAAGTGTATTTTGCATTCCGATAGTTTTCGGATTGTATAATGCCCGGCTTTAACTATTTTGTCACGTGCATTGAATTTATTGAAGAATGTTTCTAAAATGTCAAATTGTTTGAATGATAGATTTTTCCAAATGCATTGTTAACTTTCCCCGCTTCGGGTCTAATTTTAAATGCTTTCAGATTTATTATCAAAACTATTTATTAAGTGCCATTTTAATCACAACAAAAGCTCATTGACGACATCTTCATGCATATAAGTATTTGGAGAATTTAATGCATTCGTTATTCTCGCTTGGCAACAAGTGTATTCTGGCGCAACAGACGAAGTAAACAGAGCAATGTACAGCCAAATTATACTGTCTCTGATTTTTTACAGAAGCCAATCAAATACGACTAGTTATGGTAGAATATGTTATATATTTAGAATATATATATATATATATATTACCAACTACAGTACTTTTTACAGCAGCGAGATCCTTTCTTAAACATGTATAATTCATACTGTATCACTGGGTCATTTACATCACCATATGTATTTCTTTTTAAATGTGTTTTATTCTTATGTATACTATATATGTTTAGTAGCGCCTTGTCAAAATTACATAAAAGATATTATTCTTCTTGAAAATGGAATTATAATGGAATTGTCACAGATGTCTACGTACACTAAAGTATAGGTGGGGATACTAATAAATTTATAACATTTTAATGAAAAAATAGTAAGCCTAGCGTATTCAAATATGAGAGAGAGAGAGAGAGAGAGAGAGAGAGAGAGAGAGAGAGAGAGAGAGAGAGAGAGAGAGAGAGATACAGATACAGACAGACAGAGAGATAGACAGAGAGACAGACAGACAGACAGACAGACAGTCAGGCCCACATACTCATTTACCTTCAAATACATACTGTTATAGGGAAGGGAAAGGGATGACGGGAGGGGAAGGGGAAGGGAGAGGGAGAGGGGGAGGGAGAGAAGGTGTTAGAGAATAGGAGATAAATACATACATTCACTCAGGCACACATACTCTTCTACATTAAAAGGCATACATATACGAATATATCTGTCCAGAAACACTCGCAAGTTACAATAAGATAAACAAGGCAACACAGGCAAACCTACAAACTGTCATACTTTCGCACAGGATTCATATATACTTACAAATTGAATATGCAGATTTGCGTTTTCTACAAAAATTCAGTAAATGGTAAACACAACACATGTACACAAACAAACACAAAGCTTTCGTACACAAATTTACAAAAGAGACTAAAACATGATAAAAGGAATCTTACAGTTGAATGGAGTTTAGGAGGGTTCAAACGAACTAACGTTTGTCCATAAGTCATATCTTAATCTGCATCATGAAGTTAGAGACGCTCCACGACAGTGCTTTGAATACCCTGCTAATCACGCTTGTACAGGTGTCATCAATACCTATGGCAAGTGGTTCCCAATGCCGGAAACTGTCCAGTCATGTACAACAGCCCTAATTGTTTAATTACGTGTATGCGCATACGTCTATATACATTTAACGGACTGGTACTAAATGTGCATTCAATGGGTCTTATGTTTTATTTGTCGAATGATTCTTGAGAACTGCCGCACCATATTATTGACTTGGATATTTGTATCAAAATCATTTCTAAAATACCCAATATCAACTAAATTTTAATTCATTAAACGGAGTTAACTGATCCAATACTTACTGTAGTTAATTAATTATCAATAATTTGATATAAGCAAATAAATGCAAATGACTTTAGGTCTACTCATTAAATAACTTTAACCGAAGCCCCCTTTCATGATGAAATACATTTGGTGGATGAGATAAGATTTTATATAATTCAACAATGTATAGTATGTAAGCCGAACAAACAAATTTTTAGCCGATCATAGGAACTTCCTAGTGAACAAACTCAGTACTTCACCAACACAATGATAAACTTTCAGTATACGAGTTACTTCCCACTTAACACGGCCGTGTAATTTCAGATCTTTTACTTGTCTAACCTGACAGGGTTAATAACTTTGTATCAACGACTACACCTTATGTAAGCTAATTTTCATTGCCACGCTAGGTTAAATTCGTGTATTTTCATACATTTCAACGGTTAGAAATAATAACACATAGTGTTGGAATAGTTGTAGTGTTGGAATATTTACAGAGTAAGAAATAACTTATTAAGTCAATAAACAATGTTATATTGTTCGGTAACAAAGCGTTAATAACTCATAGCGCCGATGCATAGCTTTCCATTTTTGTTTTTGTTTGAATGATTGTGTAGTAGTCTTTATCAAGTTGTCAAGTAACAAATCATACGAATATTCCCCTCATTAATGTTACACCTGAATTGTGCAATAAGCACGTACACTATTAATAACAAATGTGTGTAAACAGACATGTCCTCTCGATTTTTGTTCCATAAAAAGTATCTAGCTAGAACCATTTCTTTAAGTGGTTCTAAATAGATGATTGATGGACATTTAGAATTTATCGTTTTAATTAAAACTCAATGTTTATTCTCTCCGTCGGCGTTACATGAGATAAGCAAGATATTAGCTTATTGAACGGATAAAACTTCTGTCCTAAATACATTAAGTAAATGACTGACAGGATGCCCTTTTTCAAATATACACAATTTCCGTCTTTTAATCGGCTTGCATAATCCATGACATATTTGTGCCTTTTCGGATATATTAATATCACTGTCCATATGTCGAAAACAAATTACTGATTAACATTAATATCACAAGAAACACTTAGTTATTTCCACGAGAATTTCAAAATAAACGCAGGTAATCAGTGTCTCACATTGTAAACACAAGTACATTTACATAAAATTTGTGAATACGCTCATTTTTCACCTTAAATTGATACAACATAAATATAGATATTACCGACTGACTTTTATGTTTTTAACATTTATGTATGAACATAAAATATACACAATGTTTTCGTTTAATAATGGGCGTATTTCACGTATTGGGGTCGAACTATGCACATGCCTTGTTAAGTAGACCATTTTAATGTAGCAAACAATGTCAAATATATATTTAAAAGTCTTGAAACCTATCTTGAACATGGCCCAGTCATGTTAAGATATTACACACGGGTGTGTGTGTTATGTTATCAAGTGGTGTATATTCATTGATAAACCAAGAATGTCCTCTTCAAACACACATCCCATCCCTTGATCAGCTTGCATAATCTATACTTTATTGTATATTTCCGGATTTTTAAAACTTGGCCCACTTTATAAACCGAAAACTCTCTTATAACAGCGTATATGATAACATTTTAAGTTTCCATTAATGAGAACGAGACGCATTTACAACAGGTCGTTTATATCCCTAATTGAGAGTCACCTTTTTTAATCTCGTCTATGCTTATATTTTAGTTTGTAATTGTTTATTATGTATTATACGCCTGTCATGTCGCCGACTTGCAGACAATATACAGAGCGTAAATTTGTAGCTTTATATAGTTTGTTTTTGAAGCCATGCCGAATTGTGAGTGGGGGGAAATAATGATATTTGGAATGAGTTAAGTTAGATATAGGAGGAGGGAATATATTTAAAGGGAAAGTTATATCACTGATTTATCGGCAGCATCCGCCATATTGGATTCTTGGAATTACGTGAAATGAAAACACGCTATATTTAACCCAATTTTACACTTTTTTTAAAAATCGAACATATACAATGATAGAAAATTCACATAGTAACACATAACATATAATAAAACGAATCAACAATATATGCGTTTAGTCCGTAGCGAAGTTTTCCCCACCCGCAGCGCCGATGAGTGGCTTCAGTTCTCATTGTTTTTATTCTTCAAGAAATATGCGCTTGTTTTTATCAAGGTGTGAAATGAAAAGTCATCAAAATAGTAACTTCATTAATATATTTTAATTTTACTGTTTTTTAATCATGTATTTATGTCATATTTGTGTAAACGAGAACATCCTCTCAAATTTCGTTTCCACAAAAAATACCCCGATAGAACCCTCCTTTTAAGTTTAAGCTTTGTATGTTGTTGGATTTTTATATACAGGACAGGAGGGTCGACTTCTTGATGTATGCGCCTATAATGTTAAAAAGATAGATGAGTTTGCTGTCGGCTCGAGGCAGCACCTGAGATCTTAGATGCCTCTTCATTTGTTCATCAGTTGGTGTCGGTGAACTTGTTTTTCTCAATAAACAAAGAAAAAGCAATAACATGTTTTATCGCCATATCAATGAATTAATTAATGTACAGTCGTCCTGATTGCATGTGTGTTTTATGCCATCCATCATTGTCGATATTGCATATTTTAGTAATTTGAACACAGCTAGTGAACACATCGCTTTGAATCTCATTTAAAATTAATTGACTTTCTGCATACAAGTATGTCTTAATTAAAATTATGGTGAGCATGCATAGAGCCACTGTTTACTGCAGAACAGACATTCACAATTATAGACAAAATCCAATATAGTGACAAAAACAAACAGCATATAGCTGATATTTTCAATATTTTACAAATATGGCAAATTTTGAGAATGATCAATCACATATCATTAGATGCACAAAGTTATCAATAGTTGGATATGTACAGAAATACTGCTCAAGCACTTACATTCCCACCTGTTGCTACAGACACTTAGTCAAGGTGTTAATTTGCCGACAGGTGATGTGTAATCAAGCATGACCAGAATATTGCACATACCTTGTATGGAAACAAAAATAAATTAACAAACTTTATTTTAATATATAAATGTAAGATTCTAAAACGACCAGCTTTTACAACTAGCTGAACGTCAACAAATGTGAAATCACCCTCAAACACTGCGTAAGCATGCTCTCACCTGTTACTTCAGCGAGACACTAATTGTTTATATCCAATCAGTCAAGGTGTTAATTAGCCGAGAGGTGATGTGCGGTCAAGCATGACTGCCAGAAGGTTCTTTGTGTGCCAAATGTCATGGCAAATTTTGATAAGGTTCAATCATATGTCATGAGATGCACAAATTTATCAATTGTTCGATGTGTACCGAAATACTGCTGAAGCACTTACATTCCCACCTGTTGCTACAGACACTTAATCAAGGTGGTAATTAGCCTGCTAATTAGTCAAGGTGTTAATTAGCAGACCGGTGATATGTGGTCACGCATGATGACCAGCATATTGCACTTACTATGGGCAAATAAAGCAAGAACAAACTTTACAATTATAAAGATACTCCCTCTATTTTATTGTAACAAAACATTGATATAAAATGTTAACATATGTTAATGCTGTTAGTGTATAATACTTGATTCCCTGAAAGCAGTTTCATTATAAAAGTTAAATGGACTTTGTTTCATAAATTTGATTGGTTTTAATACCTTTGACAATATCATTTGTGGGTGAGTCTGTGTGTGTCGGTCTGAGTGGAGATACAATGTATGTATGAGGGAGTGTCAGATTGTGTGTTTGAATGTTTTGGAGAGTTTGTTATGAGTGTGTATGAAGGTCGGTGAATCAGTGAACATCTTTTAGGGTGAATCAATGCGACAGTCTCTATGAGTTACTGCATCAGATTGAGTGAGTTGGGTGAAAGGTATGCAAGAAGTATTAGCCTTTATGTATGTATATCCATATAACATTTTAATTTATATATTTCTGTTGTTCAATAAGGTAAAAGTTGTGTCTTATAGACTCTAGTAGGCAATGTTTGTATTATATGTGTAGTGTAAAGCTGTGTATATATAGTTTATTGCAACAGCATGACATAGTAATAAATTATTATTATCATTATAATTATTATCAAATAATGTGAAAAATTTTTCAACATAAGACGGTAATATTACCCAATAACTTGTCTATTCCTAATAATAGAAGGGTATCCGAATAAGATATTCTGTCCGGATTCCAGTATTCTTAGAAACATACTTTCCGGAAATATTTCCAGTAGAAGACACGCGGATCTGGGATATGGAAAAGTATAATCTCCGGATTCCAGTATTCTTACAGACATACTTTCCGGAAAAATATCCGGAAGAATATGGGCGGATCTGGGATACGGGAGAGTATTCATTTCCGGATTCCTGGATACCAAATGGGTAAGGATACGGGAGAATCCGGCAGGTATCCGGAAATTGGATTCCACTGGTTTTGGTCCTGTGATTCTCAGGCCAGAAATCTCCTTGAAGATTTTGAACAGTTTGTCTAGAAACAGCTATTCTGATGGTATAGGTTGCGTTACGTCCTGTGTCCCAATGTTTCATTAATGACACGTTTGTTATAACAACATCTCGTGATTTTGCATAGTTAATGATCGAGTCCTTCACAACGTCAAACGGTTTATCAGCAAGCACGTAGCTGAGTACATACCGTTTATTACGCGTTCTTGACACTCCGCTGAATGACCTTGACCATTCGTTATTGAAGGTCACCTTTCTCTTGGTCGTTGTCCTGTGATCATCGGGGCGGGATTCATCGCCACTGTATCCATCGTTGTCAGCATGGCTGCATACACTCTACATCCTCAAGTCTTTCAGTCTATCTCATAGACCTGCCTAGATGGTTAACAACCTGCCTAGATGGTTAACATCCTACATACAATCTACATACTCACGTTATTCAGTCTATATCTTAGACCTGCCTAGATGGTTAACATCCTACATAAACTCTACATACTCACGTTATTCAGTCCATATCTTAGACCTGCCTAAATGGTTAACATCCTACATACACTCTACATACTCACGTTATTCCGTATATATCCTAGACCTGCCTAGATGGTTACAATCCAGCATACACTCTACATACTCACGTTATTCAGTCTATATCTTAGACCTGCCTAGATGGTTAATATCCTAAAATACACTCTACATACTCACGTTATTCAGTTTATATCTTAGACCTACCTAGATGGTTAACATCCTACATACACTCTACATTTCCAAGTTATTCAGTCTATATCTTAGACTTGCCTAGATGGTTAACATCCTACATACGCTCTACATACTCAAGTTATTCAGGCTATATCTTAGACCTGCCTAGATGGTTAACATCCTACATACACTCTACATACTCACGTTATTCAGTTTTTATTTTAGACCTGCCTAGATGGTTAACATCCTACATACACTCTACATCCTCAAGTCTTTCAGTCTATCTCATAGACCTGCCTAGATGGTTAAAAACCTGCCTAGATGGTTAACATCCTACATACAATCTACATACTCACGTTATTCAGTCTATATCTTAGACCTGCCTAGATGGTTAACATCCTACATAAACTCTACATACTCAAGTTATTCAGTCTATATCTTAGACCTGCCTAGACAGTCAACATCCTACATACACTCTACATACTCACGTTATTCAGTCTGTATCTTAGACTGGCCTAGATGGTTAACATCATACATTCACTCTACATACTCACGTTATTCAGTCTATATCTTAGACCTGCCTAGATGGTTAACATCTTACATACTCTCTACATACTCACGTTATTCAGTTTTTATTTTAGACCTGCCTAGATGGTTAACATCCTACATACACTCTACATCCTCAAGTCTTTCAGTCTATCTCATAGACCTGCCTAGATGGTTAACAACCTACCTAGATGGTTAACATCCTACATACAATCTACATACTCACGTTATTCAGTCTATATCTTAGACCTGCCTAGATGGTTAACATCCTACATACACTCTACATACTCACGTTATTCCGTATATATCCTAGACCTGCTAAGATGGTTACAATCCAGCATACACTCTACATACTCACGCTATTCAGTCTATAACTTAGACCTGCCTAGATGGTTAATATCCTACATACACTCTACATACTCACGTTATTCAGTTTTTATTTTAGACCTGCCTAGATGGTTAACATCCTACATACACTCTACATCCTCAAGTCTTTCAGTCTATCTCATAGACCTGCCTAGATGGTTAACAACCTACCTAGATGGTTAACATCCTACATACAATCTACATACTCACGTTATTCAGTCTATATCTTAGACCTGCCTAGATGGTTAACATCCTACATAAACTCTACATACTCACGTTATTCAGTCTATATCTTAGACCTGCCTAGATGGTTAACATCCTACATACACTCTACATACTCACGTTATTCCGTATATATCCTAGACCTGCCTAGATGGTTACAATCCAGCATACACTCTACATACTCACGTTATTCAGTCTATATCATAGACCTGCCTAGATGGTTAATATCCTAAAATACACTCTACATACTCACGTTATTCAGTTTATATCTTAGACCTACCTAGATGGTTAACATCCTACATACACTCTACATTTCCAAGTTATTCAGTCTATATCTTAGACTTGCCTAGATGGTTAACATCCTACATACGCTCTACATACTCAAGTTATTCAGGCTATATCTTAGAACTGCCTAGATGGTTAACATCCTACATACTTTCAACATACTCACGTTCTTCAGTCTATATCTTAGACTTGCCTAGATGGTTAACATCCTACATACGCTCTACATACTCAAGTTATTCAGGCTATATCTTAGACCTGCCTAGATGGTTAACATCCTACATACTTTCTACATACTCACGTTCTTCAGTCTATATCTTTGACCTGCCTAGATGGTTGACATCCTGCATACACTCTACATACTCACGTTATTCAGTCTATATCCTAGACCTGCCTAGATGGTTAACATCCTACACTCACTCTACATACTCACGTTATTCAGTCTATAGCTTAAACCTGACTAGATGGTTAACATCCTACATACACTTTACATACTCACGTTATTCCGTCTATATCTTAGACCTGCCTAGATGGTTAACATCCTACATACACTCTACATACTCAAGTTATTCAGTCTATATCTTAGACCTGCCTAGATGGTTAACATCCTACATACACTCTACATATTCAAGTTATTCAGTCTATATCTTAGACCTGCCTAGATGGTGAACATCCTACATACAATCTACATACTCACGTTATTCAGTCTATATCTTAGACCTGCCTAGATGGCTAACATCCTTCATACACTTTACATACTCACGTTATTCCGTCTATATCCAAGACCTGCCTAGATGGTTACAATCCAGCATACACTCTACATACTCACGTTATTCAGTCTATATCTTAGACCTGCCTAGATGGTAAACATCCTACATTCACTCTATATCTTAGACCTGCCTAGATGGTTAACATCGTACATACACTCTACATACTCAGGTTTATTCAGTCCATGTCTTAGACCTGCGTAGATGGTTTACATCGTACATACACTCTACATACTCACGTTATTCAGTTTATATCTTAGACCTACCTAGATGGTTAACATCCTACATACGCTCTACATACTCAAGTTATTCAGGCTATATCTTAGACCTGCCTAGATGGTTAACATCCTACATACTTTCTACATACTCACGTTCTTCAGTCTATATCTTAGACCTGCCTAGATGGTTGACATCCTGCATACACTCTACATACTCACGTTATTCAGTCTATATCCTAGACCTGCCTAATTGGTTAACATCCTAGATTCACTCTACATACTCACGTTATTCAGTCTATAGCTTAGACGTGACTAGATGGTTAACATCCTACATACACTTTACATACTCACGTTATTCCGTCTATATCTTAGACCTGCCTAGATGGTTAACATCCAACATACACTCTACATACTCAAGTTATTCAGTCTATATCTTAGACCTGCCTAGATGGTTAACATCCAACATACATTCTACATACTCAAGTTATTCAGTCTATATCTTAGACCTGCCTAGCTGGTTAACATCATACATACAATCTACATACTCACGTTATTAAGTCTATATTTTAGACCTGCCTAGATGGTCAACATCCTACATACACTCTACATACTTAAGTTATTCAGTCTATATCTTAGACCTGCCTAGATGGCTAACATCCTTCATACACTCTACATACTCACGTTATTCCGTCTATATCCAAGACCTGCCTAGATGGTTACAATCCAGCATACACTCTACATACTCACGTTATTCAGTCTATATCTTAGACCTTCCTACATGGTTAACATCCTACATACACTCTACATACTCACGTTGTTCAGTCTATATCTTAGACCTGCCTAGATGGTTAACACCATACATACACTCTACATACTCAAGTTATTCAGTCCATATCTTAGACCTGCCTAGATGGTTAACATCCTACATACACCCTACATACTCACGTTATGCAGTCTATATCTTAGACCTGCCTAGATGGTTAACATCCTACATAGTTTCTACATACTCACGTTCTTCAGTCTATATCTTAGACATGTCTAGATGGTTGACATCCTGCATACACTCTACATACTCACGTTATTCAGTCTATATCCTAGACCTGCCTAGATGGTTAACATTCTACATACACTCTACATACTCACGTTATTCAGTCTATATCTTAGACCTGCCTAGATGGTTAACATCCTACATACACTCTACATACTCACGTTATTCCGCCTATATCTTAGCCCTGCCTAGATGGTTAACATCCTACATACACTCTACATACTCAAGTTATTCAGTCTATATCTTAGACCTGCCTAGATGGTTAACATCCTACATACACTCTACATACTCAGGTTAATCAGTCTATATCTTAGACCTGCCTAGATGGTTAACATCCTACATACACTCTACATACTCAAGTTATTCAGTCTATATCTTAAGACCTGTCTAGATGGTTAACATCCTACATACACTCTACGTACTCACGTTATTCAGTTTATATCTTAGACCTGCCTAGATGGTTAACATCGTACATACACTCTACATACTCAAGTTATTCAGTCCATGTCTTAGACCTGCGTAGATGGTTTACATCGTACATACACTCTACATACTCACGTTATTCAGTCTATATCTTAGACCTGCCTAGATGGTAAACAGCCTACATTCACTCTATATCTTAGACCTGCCTAGATGGTTAACATCGTACATACACTCTACATACTCACGTTATTCAGTCCATGTCTTAGACCTGCGTAGATGGTTTACATCGTACATACACTCTACAAACTCACGTTATTCAGTCTATATCTTAGACCTGCCTAGATGGTTAACATCCTACATACACTCTACATACTCACGTTATTCAGTCCATGTCTTAGACCTGCGTAGATGGTTTACATCGTACATACACTCTACATACTCACGTTATTCAGTCTATATCTTAGACCTGCCTAGATGGTAAACATCCTACATTCACTCTATATCTTAGACCTGCCTAGATGGTTAACATCCTACATACACTCTACATACTCACGTTATTCAGTCCATTTCTTAGACCTGCGTAGATGGTTTACATCGTACATACACTCTACATACTCACGTTATTCAGTCTATATCTTAGACCTGCCTAGATGGTAAACATCCTACATTCACTCTATATCTTAGACCTGCCTAGATGGTAAACATCCTACATTCACTCTATATCTTAGACCTGCCTAGATGGTTAACATCCTACATACGCTCTACATACTCAAGTTATTCAGGCTATATCTTAGACCTGCCTAGATGGTTAACATCCTACATACTTTCTACATACTCACGTTCTTCAGTCTATATCTTAGACCTGCCTAGATGGTTGACATCCTGCATACACTCTACATACTCACGTTATTCAGTCTATATCCTAGACCTGCCTAATTGGTTAACATCCTAGATTCACTCTACATACTCACGTTATTCAGTCTATAGCTTAGACGTGACTAGATGGTTAACATCCTACATACACTTTACATACTCACGTTATTCCGTCTATATCTTAGACCTGCCTAGATGGTTAACATCCAACATACACTCTACATACTCAAGTTATTCAGTCTATATCTTAGACCTGCCTAGATGGTTAACATCCAACATACATTCTACATACTTAAGTTATTCAGTCTATATCTTAGACCTGCCTAGATGGTTAACATCATACATACAATCTACATACTCACGTTATTCAGTCTATATCTTAGACCTGCCTAGATGGTCAACATCCTACATACACTCTACATACTCAAGTTATTCAGTCTATATCTTAGACCTGCCTAGATGGCTAACATCCTTCATACACTCTACATACTCACGTTATTCCGTCTATATCCAAGACCTGCCTAGATGGTTACAATCCAGCATACACTCTACATACTCACGTTATTCAGTCTATATCTTAGACCTTCCTACATGGTTAATATCCTAAAATACACTTTACATACTCACGTTATTCAGTCTAAATCTTAGACCTACCTAGATAGTTAACATCCTACATAAACTCTACATTTCCAAATTATTCAGTCTATATCTTAGACCTGCCTAGATGGTTAACATCCTACATAGTTTCTACATACTCACGTTCTTCAGTCTATATCCTAGACCTGCCTAGATGGTTAACATCCTACATTCACTCTACATACTCACGTTATTCAGTCTATATCTTAGACCTGCCTAGATGGTTAACATCCTACATACACTCTACATACTCACGTTATTCCGCCTATATCTTAGCCCTGCCTAGATGGTTAACATCCTACATACACTCTACATACTCAAGTTATTCAGTCTATATCTTAGACCTGCCTAGATGGTTAACATCCTACATACACTCTACATACTCAGGTTAATCAGTCTATATCTTAGACCTGCCTAGATGGTTAACATCCTACATACACTCTACATACTCAAGTTATTCAGTCTATATCTTAAGACCTGCCTAGATGGTTAACATCCTACATACACTCTACGTACTCACGTTATTCAGTTTATATCTTAGACCTGCCTAGATGGTTAACATCGTACATACACTCTACATACTCAAGTTATTCAGTCCATGTCTTAGACCTGCGTAGATGGTTTACATCGTACATACACTCTACATACTCACGTTATTCAGTCTATATCTTAGACCTGCCTAGATGGTAAACATCCTACATTCACTCTATATCTTAGACCTGCCTAGATGGTTAACATCGTACATACACTCTACATACTCAGGTTTATTCAGTCCATGTCTTAGACCTGCGTAGATGGTTTACATCGTACATACACTCTACATACTCACGTTATTCAGTTTATATCTTAGACCTACCTAGATGGTTAACATCCTACATACGCTCTACATACTCAAGTTATTCAGGCTATATCTTAGACCTGCCTAGATGGTTAACATCCTACATACTTTCTACATACTCACGTTCTTCAGTCTATATCTTAGACCTGCCTAGATGGTTGACATCCTGCATACACTCTACATACTCACGTTATTCAGTCTATATCCTAGACCTGCCTAATTGGTTAACATCCTAGATTCACTCTACATACTCACGTTATTCAGTCTATAGCTTAGACGTGACTAGATGGTTAACATCCTACATACACTTTACATACTCACGTTATTCCGTCTATATCTTAGACCTGCCTAGATGGTTAACATCCAACATACACTCTACATACTCAAGTTATTCAGTCTATATCTTAGACCTGCCTAGATGGTTAACATCCAACATACATTCTACATACTCAAGTTATTCAGTCTATATCTTAGACCTGCCTAGATGGTTAACATCATACATACAATCTACATACTCACGTTATTCAGTCTATATCTTAGACCTGCCTAGATGGTCAACATCCTACATACACTCTACATACTCAAGTTATTCAGTCTATATCTTAGACCTGTCTAGATGGCTAACATCCTTCATACACTCTACATACTCACGTTATTCCGTCTATATCCAAGACCTGCCTAGATGGTTACAATCCAGCATACACTCTACAAACTCACGTTATTCAGTCTATATCTTAGACCTTCCTACATGGTTAATATCCTAAAATACACTTTACATACTCACGTTATTCAGTCTAAATCTTAGACCTACCTAGATAGTTAACATCCTACATAAACTCTACATTTCCAAATTATTCAGTCTATATCTTAGACCTGCCTAGATGGTTAACATCCTACATAGTTTCTACATACTCACGTTCTTCAGTCTATATCTTAGACATGCCTAGATGGTTGACATCCTGCATACACTCTACATACTCACGTTATTCAGTCTATATCCTAGACCTGCCTAGATGGTTAACATCCTACATACACTCTACATACTCACGTTATTCAGTCTATATCTTAGACCTGCCTAGATGGTTAACATCCTACATACACTCTACATACTCACGTTATTCCGCCTATATCTTAGCCCTGCCTAGATGGTTAACATCCTACATTCACTCTACATACTCAAGTTATTCAGTCTATATCTTAGACCTGCCTAGATGGTTAACATCCTACATACACTCTACATACTCAGGTTAATCAGTCTATATCTTAGACCTGCCTAGATGGTTAACATCCTACATACACTCTACATACTCAAGTTATTCAGTCTATATCTTAAGACCTGCCTAGATGGTTAACATCCTACATACACTCTACGTACTCACGTTATTCAGTTTATATCTTAGACCTGCCTAGATGGTTAACATCGTACATACACTCTACATACTCAAGTTATTCAGTCCATGTCTTAGACCTGCGTAGATGGTTTACATCGTACATACACTCTACATACTCACGTTATTCAGTCTATATCTTAGACCTGCCTAGATGGTAAACAGCCTACATTCACTCTATATCTTAGACCTGCCTAGATGGTTAACATCGTACATACACTCTACATACTCACGTTATTCAGTCCATGTCTTAGACCTGCGTAGATGGTTTACATCGTACATACACTCTACAAACTCACGTTATTCAGTCTATATCTTAGACCTGCCTAGATGGTTAACATCCTACATACACTCTACATACTCACGTTATTCAGTCCATGTCTTAGACCTGCGTAGATGGTTTACATCGTACATACACTCTACATACTCACGTTATTCAGTCTATATCTTAGACCTGCCTAGATGGTAAACATCCTACATTCACTCTATATCTTAGACCTGCCTAGATGGTTAACATCCTACATACACTCTACATACTCACGTTATTCAGTCCATTTCTTAGACCTGCGTAGATGGTTTACATCGTACATACACTCTACATACTCACGTTATTCAGTCTATATCTTAGACCTGCCTAGATGGTAAACATCCTACATTCACTCTATATCTTAGACCTGCCTAGATGGTAAACATCCTACATTCACTCTATATCTTAGACCTGCCTAGATGGTTAACATCCTACATACACTCTACATACTCACGTTATTCAGTCTATATCTTAGACCTGCCTAGATGGTAAACATCCTACATTCACTCTATATCTTAGACCTGCCTAGATGGTTAACATCGTACATACACTCTACATACTCACGTTATTCAGTCCATGTCTTAGACCTGCGTAGATGGTTTACATCGTACATACACTCTACATACTCACGTTATTCAGTCTATATCTTAGACCTGCATAGATGGTTAACATCCTACATACACTCTACATACTCACGTTATTCAGTCCATGTCTTAGACCTGCGTAGATGGTTTACATCGTACATACACTCTACATACTCACGTTATTCAGTCTATATCTTAGACCTGCCTAGATGGTAAACATCCTACATTCACTCTATATCTTAGACCTGCCTAGATGGTTAACATCCTACATACACTCTACATACTCACGTTATTCAGTTTATATCTTAGACCTGAATAGATGGTTAAAATCCTACATACACTCTACATTTCCAAGTTATTCAGTCTATATCTTAGACTTGCCTAGATGGTTAACATCCTACATACACTCTACATACTCAAGTTATTCAGTCTATATCTTAGACCTGCCTAGATGGTTAACATCCTACATACACCCTACATACTCACGTTATGCAGTCTATATTTTAGACCTGCCTAGATGGTTAACATCCTACATACACTCTACATACTCACGTTATTCAGTCTATATCTTAGACCTGCCTAGATGGTTAACATCCTACATACACTCTACATACTCACGTTATTCAGTCTATATCTTAAACCTGCCTAGATGGTTAACATCCTACATACACTCTACATACTCACGTTATTCAGTCTATATCTTAGACCTGCCTAGATGGTCAACATCCTACATACACTCTACATTTCGAAGTTATTCAGTTTATATCCTAGACCTGCCTAGATGGTTACAATCCAGCATACACTCTACATACCTACGCTATTCAGTCTTTATCTTAGACCTGCCTAGATGGTTAATATCCTACATACACTCTACATACTCACGTTATTCAGATTATATCTTAGACCTGCCTAGATGGTTAACATCCTACATACACTCTACATTTCCAAGTTATTCAGTCTATATCTTAGACTTGCCTAGATGGTTAACATCCTACATACACTCTACATACTCACGTTCTCAGTCTATATCTTAGACCTGCCTACATGGTTGACATCCTGCATACACTCTACATACTCACGTTATTCAGTCTATCTCCTAGACCTGCCTAGATGGTTAACATCCTACATTCACTCTACATACTCACGTTATTCAGTCTATATCTTAGACCTGCCTAGATAGTTAACATCCTACACACACTCTACATACTCAAGTTATTCACTCTATATCTTAGACCTGCCTAGATGGTTAACATCCTACATACACTCTACATACTCAAGTTATTCAGTCTATATCTTAGACCTGCCTAGATGGTTAACATACTACATACAATCTACATACTCACGTTATTCAGTCTATATCTTAGACCTGCCTAGATGGTTAACATCCTACATACACTCTACATACTCACGTTATTCCGTCTATATCCTAGACCTGCCTAGATTGTTACAATCCAGCATACATTTTACATACTCACGTTATTCAGTCTTTATCTTAGACCTGCCTAGATGGTTAACATCCTACATACACTCAACATACTCAACTTATTCAGTCTATATCTTAGACCTGCCAAGATGGTTAACACCCTAAATACACTCTACATACTCAAGTTATTCTGTCTATATCTTAGACATACCTAGATGGTCAACACCCAACATACACTCTACATACTCACGTTATTCAGTCTATATCTAAGACCTGCCTAGATGGTTAACATCCTACATACACTCTACATACTCACGTTCTTCAGTATATATCTTAGACCTGCCTAGATGGTTAACATCCTACATACACTCTACATACTCACGTTATTCAGTCTATATCTTAGACCTGCCTAGATGGTTAACATCCTACATACACTCTACATACTCAGGTTATTCAGTCTATATCTTAGACCTGCCTAGGTGGTTAACATCCTACATACACTCTACATACTCAAGTTATTCAGTCCATATCTTAGACCTGCCTAGATGGTTCACATCGTACATACACTCTACATACTCACGTTATTCAGTCTATATCTTAGACCGGCCTAGATGGTAAACATCCTACATTCACTCTATATCTTAGACCTGCCTAGATGGTTAACATCGTACATACACTCTACATACTCACGTTATTCAGTTTATATCTTAGACCTGCCTAGATGGTTAACATCCTACATACACTCTACATACTCACGTTATTCAGTCTATATCTTAGACCTGCTTAGATGTTTAACATCCTACATACACTCTACATTTCGAAGTTATTCAGTTTATATCCTAGACCTGCCTAGATGGTTACAATCCAGCATACACTCTACATACTCACGCTATTCAGTCTATATCTTAGACCTGCCTAGATGGTTAATATCCTACATACACTCTACATACTCACGTTATTCAGTTTATATCTTAGACCTGCCTAGATGGTTAACATCCTACATACACTCTACATTTCCAAGTTATTCAGTCTATATCTAAGACTTGCCTAGATGGTTAACATCCTACATACACTCTACATACTCACGTTCTCAGTCTATATCTTAGACCTGCCTAGGTGGTTGACATCCTTCATATACTCTACATACTCACGTTATTCAGTCTATAGCTTAGACCTGACTAGATGGTTAACATCCTACATACACTTTACATACTCACGTTATTCCGTCTATATCTTAGACCTGCCTAGATGGTTAACATCCTACACACACTCTACATACTCAAGTTATTCAGTCTATATCTTAGACCTGCCTAGATGGTTAACATCCTACATACACTCTACATACTCAAGTTATTCAGTCTATATCTTAGACCTGCCTAGATGGTTAACATCCTACATACACTCTACATACTCACGTTATTCAGTCTATATCTTAGACCTGCCTAGATGGTTAACATCCTACATACACTCTACATACTCAAGTTATTCAGTCTATATATTAGACCTGCCTAGATGGTAAACATCCTACATTCACTCTATATCTTAGAACTGCCTAGATGTTTAACATCCTACATACACTCTACATACTCACGTTATTCAGTTTATATCTTAGACCTGCCTAGATGGTTAACATCGTACATACACTCTACATACTCACGTTATTCAGTCCATATCTTAGACCTGCCTAGATGGTTAACATCGTACATACACTCTACATACTCACGTTATTCAGTCTATATCTTAGACCTGCCTAGATGGTTAACATCCTACATACACTCTACATACTCACGTTATTCAGTCTATATCTTAGACCTGTCTAGATGGTTAACAACCTACATACACTCTACATACTCACGTTATTCCGTCTATATCCTAGACCTGCCTAGATGGTTACAATCCAGCATACACTCTACATACTCACGTTATTCAGTCTATATCTTAGACCTGCCTAGATGGTTAATATCCTAAAATACACTCTACATACTCACGTTATTCAGTTTATATCTTAGACCTACCTAGATGGTTAACATCCTACATACACTCTACATTTCCAAGTTATTCAGTCTATATCTTAGACTTGCCTAGATGGTTAACATCCTACATACACTCTAAATACTCAAGTTATTCAGTCTATATCTTAGACCTGCCTAGATGGTTAACATCCTACATACACTCTACATACTCACGTTATTCAGTCTATATCTTAGACCTGCCTAGATGGTTAACATCCTACATACACTCTACATACTCAAGTTATTTAGTCTATATATTAGACCTGCCTAGATGGTAAACATCCTACATTCACTCTATATCTTAGAACTGCCTAGATGGTTAACATCCTACATACACTCTACATACTCACGTTATTCAGTTTATATCTTAGACCTGCCTAGATGGTTAACATCGTACATACACTCTACATACTCACGTTATTCAGTCCATATCTTAGACCTGCCTAGATGGTTAACATCGTACATACACTCTACATACTCACGTTATTCAGTCTATATCTTAGACCTGCCTAGATGGTTAACATCCTACATACACTCTACATACTCACGTTATTCAGTCTATATCTTAGACCTGTCTAGATGGTTAACAACCTACATACACTCTACATACTCACGTTATTCCGTCTATATCCTAGACCTGCCTAGATGGTTACAATCCAGCATACACTCTACATACTCACGTTATTCAGTCTATATCTTAGACCTGCCTAGATGGTTAATATCCTAAAATACACTCTACATACTCACGTTATTCAGTTTATATCTTAGACCTACCTAGATGGTTAACATCCTACATACACTCTACATTTCCAAGTTATTCAGTCTATATCTTAGACTTGCCTAGATGGTTAACATCCTACATACACTCTAAATACTCAAGTTATTCAGTCTATATCTTGGACCTGCCTAGATGGTTAACATCCTACATAGATAGATAGATCGACTTTATTTCCTCCAAGTTTGAAGATTACAAAGTGTTGAAACATGTCATATTTACATCAAATAGAGTTTACAGAGAATAACTAATGTAATTTACATTACATAATGAGGGATTACAAGATATTTCCACTTGTTTAAACTTTTAGCTATCATGAGCATACATTCTTTCCATATATGGAAAGTTATGTCAGTTACACATTGAGGCAACCCTCCAAACAAAAAGGACATAATGATGTCATCATCGTTATTCCATAGGTTAACAAACACATTTAGATCAATTACGTCACATAATCTTTCAAAGAGTTTGTTTCTTTCGTCCATAGTCCTAGGACAAAACATACAAACATGTTTCACAATGTCATGTGCAAATATTCCACACTCACACTGCCCTGACTTAATTTTGCTAACACCAAGCTTTGCGATAGTTGATAGCATTTGCATATTATGAGGAGTGTCAATTGCAAGTTGCCATATGTTCAAAACTCCGGATGATCTGATTAGAACATATCTCTTTAGTTCTTCTCTGCTGCATATCTGCCTGTACAGTGTTTCAGTCTCTGACTGTCCAATACGATCAGTAACCAGACGATTCATACTAGCTTTGTCAGGCGTTATTGAACAGGTTACATACTTATGTAACACGTTGTTCAGATTATATTTCTTCAAAATTCGTAGCATATTACACAAGGGTGATCGTCTGCACTTGGTGTTATCTGAATCCAAAAGTAAATTTTGACTTAGACGGTATGTGAACACCTTTTTAAAGAACATGTTACAATCCGCTCTACAGATTTTTCCGAGTAGTAAGAGAGCTTTTTTGTCCATGTAGCCTTGTATGCTAGTTACCTTAAGACAGTCGAGCACAACCGGGTTGGCCGTTTGTTTTGGGAAGCCTTGTATCTTTTTACAGAAGAAGCGTTGGACGACCTCAAACTTTTCATACTCTTGGGCACTGAGTTGTCCCCAGACATTGCAGCTATATAGGGCACATGGCAGAATAACTCGTTCCCAGACCTTCATGGACGTTACAGGATTAAGGCCTCCAAAATGAAGTCCTGAATTGTGATTTGCATTTATCATTTTCTTGAGTTTTTCACATGTTTTAAGAGAACGATCAAGTGACGAGTATTTGTTATTAATGTAGAGCCCTGCATATATAACAGACTCTTTTATTGGAAGTTCATCCTCTCCACAGAGTAAACGTGGATGTGTCTTATATCGATGAGGGGAAACTGTTATTAGTGCACTTTTATTGACATTATAGACAAGCTGCCACTTACATGCATATCCGTACACTATGTTGAGCAGTTGTTGGAGACTGTCTGGTGAAGCGCTTGTTACAGTTGTGTCGTCTGCTAGTAACTGCCCCGGGTAGTGTCCCCACGGAAGTTGTAATCCATACCCTGACCTGTCAAGGTCTTTCAAGAGGTCATCAATATAAATAGTAAAGAACCAAGCAGACATGACGCGTCCCTGCCCTACTCCTTGTTTAATGAAAAACAATTCTGATTCACAATCTGAGAGTGTCACATATGATTGCATCTGTGAGTACATATGGCATAGGAGACGCCAGGTTTTGCCCGTAATACCAAGATTATGCAACTTTATAAAGAGGCCATTAAGCCATACTCTATCAAAGGCCTTAGCATTGTCTAAAAAGGCGCATAGTACTGGGGTCTTTCTCTCAACATAGTAGGCTAGGGTTTCTAGTAGGGTGAAGCAAGCTGTCTCTGCTCCTGCTTTTTTACGAAATCCAAACTGTAGTGGATTAGGGAATACCATTTTGTCCTGTTGCCACTCTTCAATTCTGTTTAGGATTAATCGTTCAAACAATTTACTCAAGGCTGATGTAAGAGTAATACCTCTGTAACTGTTTGGATCTGATTTGCTTTTGCCATTACCTTTGTGAATTGGTAGGATTTTCCCGATATGGTACGAGGCGGGTGTGCATTCAAACTTTATCATATCATTAAATATATTTGAGATATGGCTAAAGAGAGATCTCCCGGAACGTTTCATGTGCTCATTTGTGATGTAGTCAGGTCCAGGTGATTTGCCAGTCTTTAGAGATCTCACAACATTCCATACTTCCTTTGGGGTAACATTGATTGAGAGGGGTGAATCAAACTCATCACATGACGATTCGGTGTTGAGCCTCTTGACAGTTTCTGTGACGTTGTCAGCAAACACTGGATCAAAGTTTTCAAGCATTACAGGCATAGCTAGATCTCTGAAGTAGCTTCCAAACAGCTTACTTATTTCTCTTGGTTCAGTTGCACATTTCCCTTTGTATTCGAGTTTAGTGACGTTTCCCTTCAATCTTGAGTTTCGTTTAGTTACTTTGAAATATTCTTTGACATCAATTTCTGCAGCTTGGGATATCTCATCCAGGTTTTGATTTAATAGGTTTTGTTTTGATTTGCGATGTTGTTTGCGAAATATCCTTTTAGCCTCTTTGTATTTTCTGTAATTTTTATCTCTTTGATCATGTGATTTTCCAGAATGACACCATTCATTGCGACATCGTCTCATCTCATTATGTAAGGGTTTGAGATTATCTTTTTTCCAGTAGGGCTTCAGGTATGGCTTGTAGCTGGCGATAGGTATACTGCCTGATGCTGACATGTGTAGGCTGTTCACAATATAATCATTATAACAGTTTATGTATTCTTCTGGAGTCTGGAAGTCTCCTGGTTCAAATACTATATCTCGAAAATAATTCTCTGTTTCGTAGCGATAAAGCATAAGGTCTACTTCACTGGCCTTTTTCCATTGGTATCTCAGTCCACTTTTATATTCCCCTTTCTCTTTCATATTAATGTAGACAAGTACTGGCAAGTGATCGGATATTGCATATGGGATACTTGTGTCTATAATGTACCCAGTTACACTTGTTATGAGGTCAATATCCATTAAAACATAGTCAATTAGGGTACATGAGGACTTACATTTGGTGGCGAAGGTGTATAATGTTGGAATATCTACCGGAACAACCGAGAGTAGACTCCGCTCTTGCATACACATTGACAGGTATTTAGCACGTCTCTTGAGATTGCCATTACATAATCTAATATCCGTGTTGAAGTCACCTAGGAGAATTGTATGGCAGTTCTGAGAGTGTATATCATAGAGTGACATGTAGTAGTCTAAAGTGTCGTAATATTCAGAGTCATGTGCATTTGAAGATGGGAGGTAGCTTCCAATGATGATTAAGGAATCTGTTTTGTCTGATGAGCTTATCTCAACACCAATGATTCGGTCACTTCGATCTGTGTTTAATTGCTTAGTCTGATAACTGTTTTGTTTTCTCACAAACAAAGCCACGCCCCCTGTTCCTCTCGATTGTAAAGTGTTGCATTCGGCACTCTTGTATATTACATTGAATCTGTTATCAATATTCTTAAGTTCCTTTGATTTAGCATCGTCCAACCATGTTTCACATATAAACATTACATCAACATGTAATAATCTGTCCTGTAGTTCAGATCTACTACTACTCAAACCCCGTACATTCCATGTAGCAAAGCTTGTGATTATCATACACAGGATTATACAAGAAACCTTTGCTAGAATATGTGAGTACATCATGACTGTTTGTTATAGGATCCTGTAAATTCGTTATCTTTGGAATACCATTGTTTCCATGGAACCCACTCGCGGCAGTAAACATTCTCTGGCCAGAAGTTGGCATCATCGTTGATTATCTTCCCACATTGAACTGGAACGTTGATAAGTATAGTAAAAGTAGGATGGCGACCCTCCCAGTGTTTGAGGAGAGTTACTTTACTCACAGTTATTCCTCTGCTTTTGGCATAGTCAGTAATAGCATCCTGTACTACATCAAACGGCTGGGATGCGCTAACGTAAGATAGAACAAAACGTTTTGATATTTTTCTCTTAGCACCAGTGAATGCTCGTTCCCATTGGCCAGTGAAGTTAACTGTTCGGCTAATGTTCTTGTCACTTTCTTTTTTACTTTCAACAGTAACTGTAAAGTCTGCTTGGTAGTGATTACCTTCATTAGACACAACAGTATCTTCCTCTATGATGACGTCATCATCAGTTTGCCCGTGATCAGAGCTGGCTTGGGGTTTAGTTTCATCAATATGGCGGGTTGTCCTGGGTCTTTCTGGGCTTGGGGTTTTGACAGCTTCCGAGTAAAGTAGTTTGCTTCTGGTATTCATGCAATCAATCTTGCCATCTATTGCACAGGCGCGCTTGTTGATTGATGTTACAGTGTCACACAGCTTATCTCTCAATGTTGCATTCTCTGCACATTTCTCTTTAAGATCCAATTTCAATAAACTAAACTCACTGCTTTGGCGTTCAAGCTGGCATTTTAATTTTTGAACTTCAGATGCATAGAATTTTATTTCTTTGCATTTTGTTTCATAACATTCTATCATACCTCTCATATCACTTTCATAGTTAGCCTGAAAATTTTGTAATTTTGTGTTAACACAACTAAACTGATATTTCATATCATCATGGATAGACAACAACTTATCTAACACATGGCACACAGTGTCATTGTCTCTGTCAAGAAAGTCGCTAATTACATCATTAGAGTCACTTACTGTCACTTCACATTCACTTTTCCCACGTAACTTGTGTCGACTCAGTACTTCATGTTGAATCACGTGTCCCGGTATGGATCCCTTGATGTATTTGTAGAGGTGGTACACATCAGATGCATACTTCTGAGAGACATTCTGCCCCCCGCGATTCACTCTTCTCACCAACACTCCCTCAGGGAAATCTTCATTTTCCTTTTTCGCAATGTCGTACAGGGAAAGTCTCACATCATTCAACTTCTTTACATCACCTTTGTAGACATCAATCAGCTTCTTCTCACATGTTACCTTATCACATTCAGATAAAATACTATCAAGTACATTTAGTATGTCATAGTCCGTTTCATCAGGCGCTTGGGTAGAGTATATTGGGGGTGAAGTAGCCATTTTAAGTGTAATTACCTTATTCAGCACACAGGTCCGGTAGTATCCATTTTAAAAAAAAAATATATATGTCCAAACTTCACTTCCACACAGGTTAAATACACAAATGTCACGAAAGTCACAAGAATCCAGATGTATTTGGATAAATCCAGCTATTAAAGGTGTTTAGGTATCCAAATATTGAAGGCATAAACATCCTAACATCCTACATACACCCTACATACTCACGTTATGCAGTCTATATCTTAGACCTGCCTAGATGGTTAACATCCTACATACACTCTACATACTCACGTTATTCAGTCTATATCTTAAACCTGCCTAGATGGTTAACATCCTACATACTTTCTACATACTCACGTTATTCAGTCTATATCTTAGACCTGCCTAGATGGTTGACATCCTGCATACACTCTACATACTCACGTTATTCAGTCTATATCCTAGACCTGCCTAGATGGTTAACATCCTACATTCACTCTACATACTCACGTTATTCAGTCTATATCTTAGACCTGCCTAGATGGTTAACATCCTACATTCACTCTACATACTCACGTTATTCAGTCTATAGCTTACACCTGACTAGATGGTTAACATCCTACATACACTTTACATACTCACGTTATTCCGTCTATATCTTAGACCTGCCTAGATGGTTAACATCCAACATACACTCTACATACTCAAGTTATTCAGTCTATATCTTAGACCTGCCTAGATGGTTAACATCCTACATACACCCTACATTCTAACGTTATGCAGTCTATACCTTAGACCTGCCTAGATGGTTAACATCCTACATACACCCTACATACTCACGTTATGCAGTCTATATCTTAGACCTGCCTAGATGGTTAACATCCTACATACACTCTACATACTCACGTTATTCAGTCTATATCTTAGACCTGCCTAGATGGTTAACATCCTACATACACTCTACATACTCAAGTTATTCAGTCTATATCTTAGACCTGCCTAGATGGTTAACATCCTACATACACTCTACATACTCAAGTTATTCAGTCTATATCTTAGACCTGCCTAGATGGTAAACATCCTACATTCACTCTATATCTTAGAACTGCCTAGATGGTTAACATCCTATATACACTCTACATACTCACGTTATTCAGTTTATATCTTAGACCTGCCTAGATGGTTAACATCCTACATACACCCTACATACTAACGTTATGCAGTCTATACCTTAGACCTGCCTAGATGGTTAACATACACCCTACATACTCACGTTATGCAGTCTATATCTTAGACCTGCCTAGATGGTTAACATCCTACATACACTCTACATACTCACGTTATTCAGTCTATATCTTAGACCTGCCTAGATGGTTAACATCCTACATACACTCTACATACTCAAGTTATTCACTCTTTATCTTAGACCTGCCTAGATGGTTAACATCGTACATACACTCTACATACTCACGTTATTCAGTCCATATCTTAGACCTGCCTAGATGGTTAACATCCTACATACACCCTACATACTCACGTTATGCAGTCTATATCTTAGACCTGCCTAGATGGTTAACATCCTACATACACTCTACATACTCACGTTATTCTGTCTATATCTTAGACCTGCCTAGATGGTTAACATACTACATACACTCTACATACTCAAGTTATTCACTCTATATCTTAGACCTGCCTAGATGGTTAACATCGTACATACACTCTACATACTCACGTTATTCAGTCCATATCTTAGACCTGCCTAGATGGTTAAAATCGTACATTCACTCTACATACTCACGTTATCAGTCTATATCTTAGACCTGCCTAGATGGTTAACATCCTACATACACTCTACATACTCACGTTATTCAGTCTATATCTTAAACCTGCCTAGATGGTTAACATCCTACATACTTTCTACATACTCACGTTATTCAGTCTATATCTTAGACCTGCCTAGATGGTTGACATCCTGCATACACTCTACATACTCACGTTATTCAGTCTATATCCTAGACCTGCCTAGATGGTTAATATCCTACATTCACTCTACATACTCACGTTATTCAGTCTATATCTTAGACCTGCCTAGATGGTTAACATCCTACATACACTCTACATACTCACGTTATTCAGTCTATATCTTAGACCTGTCTAGATGGTTAACAACCTACATACACTCTACATACTCACGTTATTCCGTCTATATCCTAGACCTGCCCAGATGGTTACAATCCAGCATACACTCTACATACTCACGTTATTCAGTCTATATCTTAGACCTGCCTAGATGGTTAATATCCTAAAATACACTCTACATACTCACGTTATTAAGTTTATATCTTAGACCTACCTAGATGGTTAACATCCTACATACACTCTACATTTCCAAGTTATTCAGTCTATATCTTAGACTTGCCTAGATGGTTAACATCCTACATACACTCTACATACTCAAGTTATTCAGTCTATATCTTGGACCTGCCTAGATGGTTAACATCCTACATACGCTCTACATACTCAAGTTATTCAGTCTATATCTTAGACCTGCCTAGATGGTTAACACCCTCCATACACTCTACATACTCAAGTTATTCAGTCTTTATCTTAGACCTGCCTAGATGGTTAACATCCTACATACACTCTACATTCTCACGTTATTCAGTCTATATCTTAGACCTTCCTAGATAGTCAACATCCTACATACACTCTACATACTCAAGTTATTCAGTCTATATCTTAGACCTGCCTAGATGGTTAACACCCTCCATACACTCTACATACTCAAGTTATTCAGTCTATATCTTAGACCTCCCTAGATGGTTAACATCCTACATACACTCTACATTTCCAAGTTATTCAGTCTATATCTTAGACCGGCCTAGAAGGTCAACATCCTACATACACTCTACATACTCGCGTTATTCAGTCTTTATCTTAGACCTGCCTAGATGGTTAACACCCTACATACACTCTACATACTCAAGTTATTCTGTCTATATCTTAGACCTGCCTAGATGGTTAACACCCTAAATACACTCTACATACTCACGTTATTCAGTCTATATCTTAGACCTGCCTAGATGGTTAACACCCTACATACACTCAACATACTCAAGTTATTCAGTCTATATCTTAGACCTGCCTAGATGGTTAACATCCTGCATACACTCTACATTTCCAAGTTATTTATTCTATACCTTAGACCTGAATAGATGGTTAACATCCTACATACACTCTACATACTCACGTTGTTCAGTCTATATCTTAGACCTGCCTAGATGGTTAACACCATACATACACTCTACATACTCAAGTTATTCAGTCCATATCTTAGACCTGCCTAGATGGTTAACATCCTACATACACCCTACATACTCACGTTATGCAGTCTATATCTTAGACCTGCCTAGATGGTTAACATCCTACATACACTCTACATACTCACGTTATTCTGTCTATATCCTAGACCTGCCTAGATGGTTAACATCCTACATTCACTCTACATACTCACGTTATTCAGTCTATATCTTAGACCTGCCTAGATGGTTAACATCGTACATACACTCTACATACTCACGTTATTCAGTCCATATCTTAGACCTGCCTAGATGGTTAAAATCGTACATTCACTCTACATACTCACGTTATTCAGTCTATATCTTAGACCTGCCTAGATGGTTAACATCCTACATACACTCTACATACTCACGTTATTCAGTCTATATCTTAAACCTGCCTAGATGGTTAACATCCTACATACTTTCTACATACTCACGTTATTCAGTCTATATCTTAGACCTGCCTAGATGGTTGACATCCTGCATACACTCTACATACTCACGTTATTCAGTCTATATCCTAGACCTGCCTAGATGGTTAACATCCTACATTCACTCTACATACTCACGTTATTCCGTCTATATCTTAGACCTGCCTAGATGGTTAACATCCTACATTCACTCTACATACTCACGTTATTCAGTCTATAGCTTACACCTGACTAGATGGTTAACATCCTACATACACTTTACATACTCACGTTATTCCGTCTATATCTTAGACCTGCCTAGATGGTTAACATCCAACATACACTCTACATACTCAAGTTATTCAGTCTATATCTTAGACCTGCCTAGATGGTTAACATCCTACATACACCCTACATACTAACGTTATGCAGTCTATACCTTAGACCTGCCTAGATGGTTAACATCCTACATACACCCTACATACTCACGTTATGCAGTCTATATCTTAGACCTGCCTAGATGGTTAACATCCTACATACACTCTACATACTCACGTTATTCAGTCTATATCTTAGACCTGCCTAGATGGTTAACATCCTACATACACTGTACATACTCAAGTTATTCAGTCTATATCTTAGACCTGCCTAGATGGTTAACATCCTACATACACTCTACATACTCAAGTTATTCAGTCTCTATCTTAGACCTGCCTAGATGGTAAACATCCTACATTCACTCTATGTCTTAGAACTGCCTAGATGGTTAACATCCTACATACACCCTACATACTCACGTTATTCAGTCCATATCTTAGACCTGCCTAGATGGTTAACATCGTACATACACTCTACATACTCACGTTATTCAGTCTATATCTTAGACCTGCCTAGATGGTTAACATCCTACATACACTCTACATACTCACGTTATTCAGTCTATATCTTAGACCTGTCTAGATGGTTAACAACCTACATACACTCTACATACTCACGTTATTCCGTCTATATCCTAGACCTGCCTAGATGGTTACAATCCAGCATACACTCTACATACTCACGTTATTCAGTCTATATCTTAGACCTGCCTAGATGGTTAATATCCTAAAATACACTCTACATACTCACGTTATTAAGTTTATATCTTAGACCTACCTAGATGGTTAACATCCTACATACACTCTACATTTCCAAGTTATTCATTCTATATCTTAGACTTGCCTAGATGGTTAACATCCTACATACACTCTACATACTCAAGTTATTCAGTCTATATCTTGGACCTGCCTAGATGGTTAACATCCTACATACGCTCTACATACTCAAGTTATTCAGTCTATATCTTAGACCTGCCTAGATGGTTAACACCCTCCATACACTCTACATACTCAAGTTATTCAGTCTTTATCTTAGACCTGCCTAGATGGTTAACATCCTACATACACTCTACATTCTCACGTTATTCAGTCTATATCTTAGACCTTCCTAGATAGTCAACATCCTACATACACTCTACATACTCAAGTTATTCAGTCTATATCTTAGACCTGCCTAGATGGTTAACACCCTCCATACACTCTACATACTCAAGTTATTCAGTCTATATCTTAGACCTCCCTAGATGGTTAACATCCTACATACACTCTACATTTCCAAGTTATTCAGTCTATATCTTAGACCGGCCTAGATGGTAAACATCCATCATACACTCTACATTTCCAACTTATTCAGTCTACATCTTAGACCTGCCTAGATGGTTAACATCCTGCATACACTCTACATACTCAAGTTATTCAGTCTTTATCTTAGACCTGCCTAGATGGTTAACATCCTACATACAGTCTACATACTCACGTTATTCAGTCTATATCTTAGACCTTCCTAGATAGTCAACATCCTACATACACTCTACATACTCAAGTTATTCAGTCTATATCTTAGACCTGCCTTGATGGTTAACATCCTACATACACTTTACATACTCACGTTATTCAGTCTATATCTTAGACCTGCCTAGATGGTTAACATCCTACATACACTCTACATACTCAAGTTATTCTGTCTATATCTTAGACCTGCCTAGATGGTTAACACCCTACATACACTCTACATACTCACGTTATTCAGTCTATATCTGAGACCTGCCTAGATGGTTAACACCCTACATACCTTCTACATACTCAAGTTATTCTGTCTATATCTTAGACCTGCCTAGATGGTTAACACCCTACATACACTCTACATACTCAAGTTATTCTGTCTATATCTTAGAATTGCCTAGATGGTTAACATCCTACATACACTCTACATACTCAAGTTATTCTGTCTATATCTTAGACCTGCCTAGATGGTTAACACCCTACATACACTCAACATACTCAATCTATTCAGTCTATATCTTGGACCTGCCTAGATGGTAAACATCCAACATACACTCTACATTTCCAACTTATTCAGTCTACATCTTAGAACTGCCTAGATCGTTAACTTCCTGCATACACTCTACATACTCACGTTATTCAGTCTTTATCTTAGACCTGCCTTGATGGTTAACATCCTACATACACTCTACATACTCACGTTATTCAGTCTATATCTTAGACTTGCCTAGATGGTTAACATCCTACATACACTCTACATACTCAAGTTATTCAGTCTATATCTTAGACCTGCCTAGATGGTTAACATCCTGCATACACTCTACATTTCCAAGTTATTTATTCTATACCTTAGACCTGAATAGATGGTTAACATCCTACATACACTCTACATACTCACGTTGTTCAGTCTATATCTTAGACCTGCCTACATGGTTAACACCCTACATACACTCTACATACCCAAGTTATTCAGTCTATATCTTAGACCCGCCTAGAAAGTCAACATCCTACATACACTCTACATACTCACGTTATTCAGTCTATATCTTAGACCTGCCTAGATGGTTAACACCCTACATACACTCTACATACCCAAGTTATTCAGTCTATATCTTAGACCTGCCTAGAAAGTCAACATCCTACATACACTCAACATACTCAAGTTATTCAGTCTATATCTTAGACCTGCCTAGATGGTTAACATCCTGCATACACTCTACATTTCCAAGTTATTTATTCTATATCTTAGACCTGCCTAGATGGTTAACATCCTACATACGCTCTACATACTCACGTTATTCAGTCTATATCTTAGACCTGCCTAGATGATTAACATCCTACATACAATCTACATACTCAAGTTATTCAGTCTACATCTTAGACCTGCCTAGATAGTCAACATCCTACATACAATCTACACACTCACGTTATTCAGTCTATATCTTAGACTTGCCTAGATGGTTAACATCTAACATACACTCTACATTTCCAAGTTATTCAGTCTATATCTTAGACTTGCCTAGATGGTTAACATCCTACATACACTCTACATACTCACGTTATTCAGTCTATATCTTAGACCTGCTTAGATGGTTAACATCCTACATACAATTTCATACTCAAGTTATTCAGTCTACATCTTAGACCTGCCAAGATAGTCAACACCCTACATACGCTCTACATACTCACGTTATTCAGTCTATATCTTAGACCTGCCTAGATGGTTACCATCCTACATACACTCTACATACTCACGTTATTCAGTCTATATCTTAGACCGGCCTAGATGGTTAACACCCTCCATACAATCTACACACTCACGTTATTCAGTCTATATCTTAGACCTGCCTAGATGGTTAACATCCTACATACACTCTACATTTCCAAGTTATTCAGTCTATATCTTAGACCTGCCTAGATGGTAAACATCCATCATACACTCTACATTTCCAACTTATTCAGTCTACATCTTAGACCTGCCTAGATGGTTAACATCCTGCATACACTCTACATACTCAAGTTATTCAGTCTTTATCTTAGACCTGCCTAGATGGTTAACATCCTACATACACTCTACATTCTCAAGTTATTCAGTCTACATCTTAGACCTGCCTAGATAGTCAACATCCTACATACAATCTACACACTCACGTTATTCAGTCTATATCTTAGAACTGCCTAGATCGTTAACTTCCTGCATACACTCTACATACTCACGTTATTCAGTCTTTATCTTAGACCTGCCTAGATGGTTAACATCCTACATACACTCTACATACTCACGTTATTCAGTCTATATCTTAGACTTGCCTAGATGGTTAACATCCTACATACACTCTACATACTCAAGTTATTCAGTCTATATCTTAGACCTGCCTAGATGGTTAACATCCTGCATACACTCTACATTTCCAAGTTATTTATTCTATACCTTAGACCTGAATAGATGGTTAACATCCTACATACACTCTACATACTCACGTTGTTCAGTCTATATCTTAGACCTGCCTACATGGTTAACACCCTACATACACTCTACATACCCAAGTTATTCAGTCTATATCTTAGACCCGCCTAGAAAGTCAACATCCTACATACACTCTACATACTCACGTTATTCAGTCTATATCTTAGACCTGCCTAGATGGTTAACACCCTACATACACTCTACATACCCAAGTTATTCAGTCTATATCTTAGACCTGCCTAGAAAGTCAACATCCTACATACACTCAACATACTCAAGTTATTCAGTCTATATCTTAGACCTGCCTAGATGGTTAACATCCTGCATACACTCTACATTTCCAAGTTATTTATTCTATATCTTAGACCTGCCTAGATGGTTAACATCCTACATACGCTCTACATACTCACGTTATTCAGTCTATATCTTAGACCTGCCTAGATGATTAACATCCTACATACAATCTACATACTCAAGTTATTCAGTCTACATCTTAGACCTGCCTAGATAGTCAACATCCTACATACAATCTACACACTCACGTTATTCAGTCTATATCTTAGACTTGCCTAGATGGTTAACATCTAACATACACTCTACATTTCCAAGTTATTCAGTCTATATCTTAGACTTGCCTAGATGGTTAACATCCTACATACACTCTACATACTCACGTTATTCAGTCTATATCTTAGACCTGCTTAGATGGTTAACATCCTACATACAATTTCATACTCAAGTTATTCAGTCTACATCTTAGACCTGCCAAGATAGTCAACACCCTACATACGCTCTACATACTCACGTTATTCAGTCTATATCTTAGACCTGCCTAGATGGTTACCATCCTACATACACTCTACATACTCACGTTATTCAGTCTATATCTTAGACCGGCCTAGATGGTTAACACCCTCCATACACTCTACATACTCAAGTTATTCAGTCTATATCTTAGACCTGCCTAGATGGTTAACATCCTACATACACTCTACATTTCCAAGTTATTCAGTCTATATCTTAGACCTGCCTAGATGGTAAACATCCATCATACACTCTACATTTCCAACTTATTCAGTCTACATCTTAGACCTGCCTAGATGGTTAACATCCTGCATACACTCTACATACTCAAGTTATTCAGTCTTTATCTTAGACCTGCCTAGATGGTTAACATCCTACATACACTCTACATTCTCAAGTTATTCAGTCTACATCTTAGACCTGCCTAGATAGTCAACATCCTACATACAATCTACACACTCACGTTATTCAGTCTATATCTTAGACTTGCCTAGATGGTTAACATCTAACATACACTCTACATTTCCAAGTTATTCAGTCTATATCTTAGACTTGCCTAGATGGTTAACATCCTACATACACTCTACATACTCACGTTATTCAGTCTATATCTTAGACCTGCCTAGATGGTTAACATCCTACATACAATTTCATACTCAAGTTATTCAGTCTACATCTTAGACCTGCCAAGATAGTCAACACCCTACATACGCTCTACATACTCACGTTATTCAGTCTATATCTTAGACCGGCCTAGATGGTTAACACCCTCCATACACTCTACATACTCAAGTTATTCAGTCTATATCTTAGACCTGCCTAGATGGTTAACATCCTACATACACTCTACATTTCCAAGTTATTCAGTCTATATCTTAGACCTGCCTAGATGGTAAACATCCATCATACACTCTACATTTCCAACTTATTCAGTCTACATCTTAGACCTGCCTAGATGGTTAACATCCTGCATACACTCTACATACTCAAGTTATTCAGTCTTTATCTTAGACCTGCCTAGATGGTTAACATCCTACATACACTCTACATACTCACGTTATTCAGTCTATATCTTAGACCTTCCTAGATAGTCAACATCCTACATACACTCTACATACTCAAGTTATTCAGTCTATATCTTAGACCTGCCTTGATGGTTAACATCCTACATACACTTTACATACTCACGTTATTCAGTCTATATCTTAGACCTGCCTAGATGGTTAACATCCTACATACACTCTACATACTCAAGTTATTCTGTCTATATCTTAGACCTGCCTAGATGGTTAACACCCTACATACACTCTACATACTCACGTTATTCAGTCTATATCTGAGACCTGCCTAGATGGTTAACACCCTACATACACTCTACATACTCAAGTTATTCTGTCTATATCCTAGACCTGCCTAGATGGTTAACACCCTACATACACTCTACATACTCAAGTTATTCTGTCTATATCTTAGACCTGCCTAGATGGTTAACACCCTACATACACTCTACATACTCACGTTATTCAGTCTATATCTTAGACCTGCCTAGATGGTTAACACCCTATATACACTCTACATACTCAAGTTATTCAGTCTATATCTTAGACCTGCCTAGATGGTTAACACCCTACATACACTCTACATACTCACGTTATTCAGTCTATATCTTAGACCTTCCTAGATGGTTAACACCCTATATACACTCTACATACTCAAGTTATTCAGTCTATATCTTAGACCTGCCTAGATGGTTAACACCCTACATACACTCTACATTTCCAACTTATTCAGTCTACATCTTAGACCTGCCTAGATGGTTAACATCCTGCATACACTCTACATACTCACGTTATTCAGTCTTTATCTGAGACCTGCCTAGATGGTTAACATCCTACATACACTCTACATACTCAAGTTATTCAGTCTATATCTTAGACCTGCCTAGACAGTCAACACCCTACATACACTCTACATACTCACGTTATTCAGTCTATATCTTAGACCTGAATAGATGGTTAACACCCTACATACACTCTACATACCCAAGTTATTCAGTCTATATCTTAGACCTGCCTAGACATTCAACATCCTACATACACTCAACATACTCAAGTTATTCAGTTTATATCTTAGACCTGCCTAGATAGTCAACATCCTACATACACTCTACATACTCAAGTTATTCAGTCTATATCTTAGACCTGCCTAGGTGGTTAACATCCTACATACAATCTACATACTCACGTTATTCAGTCTATATCTTAGACTTGCCTAGATGGTTAACACCCTACATACACTCTACATACTCACGTTATTCTGTCTATATCTTAGACCTGCCTAGATGGTTAACACCCTACATACACTCTACATACTCACGTTATTCAGTCTATATCTTAGACCTGCCTATATGGTTAACACCCTATATACACTCTACATACTCAAGTTATTCAGTCTATATCTTAGACCTGCCTAGATGGTTAACACACTACATACACTCTACATACTCACGTTATTCAGTCTATATCTTAGACCTGCCTAGATGGTTAACACCCTATATACACTCTACATACTCAAGTTATTCAGTCTATATCTTAGACCTGCCTAGATGGTTAACACCCTACATACACTCTACATTTCCAACTTATTCAGTCTACATCTTAGACCTGCCTAGATGGTTAACATCCTGCATACACTCTACATACTCACGTTATTCAGTCTTTATCTTAGACCTGCCTAGATGGTTAACATCCTACATACACTCTACATACTCAAGTTATTCAGTCTATATCTTAGACCTGCCTAGACAGTCAACACCCTACATACACTCTACATACTCACGTTATTCAGTCTATATCTTAGACCTGAATAGATGGTTAACACCCTACATACACTCTACATACCCAAGTTATTCAGTCTATATCTTAGACCTGACTAGACATTCAACATCCTACATACACTCAACATACTCAAGTTATTCAGTTTATATCTTAGACCTGCCTAGATAGTCAACATCCTACATACACTCTACATACTCAAGTTATTCAGTCTATATCTTAGACCTGCCTAGGTGGTTAACATCCTACATACAATCTACATACTCACGTTATTCAGTCTATATCTTAGACTTGCCTAGATGGTTAACATCCTACATACACTCAACATACTCAAGTTATTCAGTCTATATCTTAGACCTGCCTAGATTGTCAACATTCTACATACAATCTACATACTCAAGTTATTCAGTCTATACCTTAGACCTGCCTAGATGGTTAACATCCTACATACATTCTACATACTCAAATTATTCAGTCTATATCTTAGACCTGCCTAGATGGTTAACATCCTACATACACTCTACATACTCAAGTTATTCTGTCTATATCTTAGACCTGCCTAGATGGTTAACACCCTACATACACTCAACATACTCAAGCTATTCAGTCTATATCTTAGACCTGCCTAGATGGTCAACATCCTACATACACTCTACATTTCCAAGTTATTCAGTCTATATCTTAGACCTGCCTAGATGGTAAACATCCAACATACACTCTACATTTCCAACTTATTCAGTCTACATCTTAGAACTGCCTAGATGGTTAACTTCCTGCATACACTCTACATACTCACGTTATTCAGTCTTTATCTTAGACCTGCCTAGATGGTTAACATCCTACATACACTCTACATACTCACGTTATTCAGTCTATATCTTAGACCTGCCTACATGGTTAACATCTCACATACACTCTACATTTCCAAGTTATTCAGTCTATATCTTAGACTTGCCTAGATGGTTAACATCCTACATACACTCTACATACTCAAGTTATTCAGTCTATATCTTAGACCTGCCTAGATGGTTAACATCCTGCATACACTCTACATTTCCAAGTTATTTATTCTAAACCTTAGAACTGCCTAGATGGTTAACATCCTACATACACTCTACATACTCACGTTGTTCAGTCTATATCTTAGACCTGCCTAGATGGTTTACATCCTACATACAATCTACATACTCAAGTTATTCAGTCTATATCTTAGACCTGCCTAGACAGTCAACACCCTACATACACTCTACATACTCACGTTATTCAGTCTATATCTTAGACCTGAATAGATGGTTAACACCCTACATACACTCTACATACCCAAGTTATTCAGTCTATATCTTAGACCTGCCTAGACATTCAACATCCTACATACACTCAACATACTCAAGTTATTCAGTTTATATCTTAGACCTGCCTAGATAGTCAACATCCTACATACACTCTACATACTCAAGTTATTCAGTCTATATCTTAGACCTGCCTAGGTGGTTAACATCCTACATACAATCTACATACTCACGTTATTCAGTCTATATCTTAGACTTGCCTAGATGGTTAACACCCTACATACACTCTACATACTCACGTTATTCTGTCTATATCTTAGACCTGCCTAGATGGTTAACACCCTACATACACTCTACATACTCACGTTATTCAGTCTATATCTTAGACCTGCCTATATGGTTAACACCCTATATACACTCTACATACTCAAGTTATTCAGTCTATATCTTAGACCTGCCTAGATGGTTAACACACTACATACACTCTACATACTCACGTTATTCAGTCTATATCTTAGACCTGCCTAGATGGTTAACACCCTACATACACTCTACATACTCAAGTTATTCAGTCTATATCTTAGACCTGCCTAGATGGTTAACACCCTACATACACTCTACATTTCCAAGTTATTCAGTCTACATCTTAGACCTGCCTAGATGGTTAACATCCTGCATACACTCTACATACTCACGTTATTCAGTCTTTATCTTAGACCTGCCTAGATGGTTAACATCCTACATACACTCTACATACTCAAGTTATTCAGTCTATATCTTAGACCTGCCTAGACAGTCAACACCCTACATACACTCTACATACTCACGTTATTCAGTCTATATCTTAGACCTGAATAGATGGTTAACACCCTACATACACTCTACATACCCAAGTTATTCAGTCTATATCTTAGACCTGACTAGACATTCAACATCCTACATACACTCAACATACTCAAGTTATTCAGTTTATATCTTAGACCTGCCTAGATAGTCAACATCCTACATACACTCTACATACTCAAGTTATTCAGTCTATATCTTAGACCTGCCTAGGTGGTTAACATCCTACATACAATCTACATACTCACGTTATTCAGTCTATATCTTAGACTTGCCTAGATGGTTAACATCCTACATACACTCAACATACTCAAGTTATTCAGTCTATATCTTAGACCTGCCTAGATTGTCAACATTCTACATACAATCTACATACTCAAGTTATTCAGTCTATACCTTAGACCTGCCTAGATGGTTAACATCCTACATACATTCTACATACTCAAATTATTCAGTCTATATCTTAGAATTGCCTAGATGGTTAACATCCTACATACACTCTACATACTCAAGTTATTCTGTCTATATCTTAGACCTGCCTAGATGGTTAACACCCTACATACACTCAACATACTCAAGCTATTCAGTCTATATCTTAGACCTGCCTAGATGGTCAACATCCTACATACACTCTACATTTCCAAGTTATTCAGTCTATATCTTAGACCTGCCTAGATGGTAAACATCCAACATACACTCTACATTTCCAACTTATTCAGTCTACATCTTAGAACTGCCTAGATGGTTAACTTCCTGCATACACTCTACATACTCACGTTATTCAGTCTTTATCTTAGACCTGCCTAGATGGTTAACATCCTACATACACTCTACATACTCACGTTATTCAGTCTATATCTTAGACCTGCCTACATGGTTAACATCTCACATACACTCTACATTTCCAAGTTATTCAGTCTATATCTTAGACATGCCTAGATGGTTAACATCCTACATACACTCTACATACTCAAGTTATTCAGTCTATATCTTAGACCTGCCTAGATGGTTAACATCCTACATACACTCTACATTTCCAAGTTATTTATTCTAAACCTTAGAACTGCCTAGATGGTTAACATCCTACATACACTCTACATACTCACGTTGTTCAGTCTATATCTTAGACCTGCCTAGATGGTTTACATCCTACATACAATCTACATACTCAAGTTATTCAGTCTATATCTAAGACTTGCCTAGATGGTTAACATCCTACATTCACTCTACATACTCACGTTATTCAGTCTATATCTTAGACTTGCCTAGATGGTTAACATCCTACATTCACTCTACATACTCACGTTATTCAGTCTATATCTTAGACCTGCCTAGATGGTTAACATCTTACATACACTCTACATACTCACGTTATTCAGTCTACATCTTAGACCTGCCTAGATAGTCAACACCCTACATACACTCTACATGCTCACGTTATTCAGTCTATATCTTAGACTGGCCTAGATGGTTAACATCATACATTCACTCTACATACTCACGTTATTCAGTCTATATCTTAGACCTGCCTAGATGGTTAACACCCTACATACTCTTTACATACTCACGTTATTCAGTCTACATCTTAGACCTGCCTAGATGGTTAACATCTTACATACACTCTACATACTCACGTTATTCAGTCTACATCTTAGACCTGCCTAGATAGTCAACACCCTACATACACTCTACATGCTCACGTTATTCAGTCTATATCTTAGACTGGCCTAGATGGTTAACATCATACATTCACTCTACATACTCACGTTATTCAGTCTATATCTTAGACCTGCCTAGATGGTTAACACCCTACATACTCTTTACATACTCAAGTTATTCAGTCTATATCTTAGACCTGCCTAGATGGTCAACATCCTACATTCACTCTACATACTCACGTTATTCAGTCTATATCTTAGACCTGCCTAGATGGTTAACACCCTACATACACTCTACATACTCACGTTATTCAGTCTATATCTTAGACCTGCCTAGATGGTTAACACCCTACATACACTCTACATACTCAAGTTATTCAGTCTATATCTAAGACTTGCCTAGATGGTCAACATCCTACATTCACTCTACATACTCACGTTATTCAGTCTATATCTTAGACCTGCCTAGATGGTTAACACCCTACATACACTCTACATACTCAAGTTATTCAGTCTATATCTAAGACTTGCCTAGATGGTTAACATCCTACATTCACTCTACATACTCACGTTATTCAGTCTATATCTTAGACTTGCCTAGATGGTTAACATCCTACATTCACTCTACATACTCACGTTATTCAGTCTATATCTTAGACCTGCCTAGATGGTTAACATCTTACATACACTCTACATACTCACGTTATTCAGTCTACATCTTAGACCTGCCTAGATAGTCAACACCCTACATACACTCTACATGCTCACGTTATTCAGTCTATATCTTAGACTGGCCTAGATGGTTAACATCATACATTCACTCTACATACTCACGTTATTCAGTCTATATCTTAGACCTGCCTAGATGGTTAACACCCTACATACTCTTTACATACTCAAGTTATTCAGTCTATATCTTAGACCTGCCTAGATGGTCAACATCCTACATTCACTCTACATACTCACGTTATTCAGTCTATATCTTAGACCTGCCTAGATGGTTAACACCCTACATACACTCTACATACTCACGTTATTCAGTCTATATCTTAGACCTGAATAGATGGTTAACACCCTACATACACTCTACATACCCAAGTTATTCAGTCTATATCTTAGACCTGCCTAGACATTCAACATCCTACATACACTCAACATACTCAAGTTATTCAGTTTATATCTTGGACCTGCCTAGATGGTTAACATCCTACATACAATCTACATACTCACGTTATTCAGTCTATATCTTAGACTTGCCTAGATGGTTAACATCCTACATACACTCAACATACTCAAGTTATTCAGTCTATATCTTAGACCTGCCTAGATTGTCAACATTCTACATACAATCTACATACTCAAGTTATTCAGTCTATACCTTAGACCTGCCTAGATGGTTAACATCCTACATACATTCTACATACTCAAATTATTCAGTCTATATCTTAGAATTGCCTAGATGGTTAACATCCTACATACACTCTACATACTCAAGTTATTCTGTCTATATCTTAGACCTGCCTAGATGGTTAACACCCTACATACACTCAACATACTCAAGCTATTCAGTCTATATCTTAGACCTGCCTAGATGGTCAACATCCTACATACACTCTACATTTCCAAGTTATTCAGTCTATATCTTAGACCTGCCTAGATGGTAAACATCCAACATACACTCTACATTTCCAACTTATTCAGTCTACATCTTAGAACTGCCTAGATGGTTAACTTCCTGCATACACTCTACATACTCACGTTATTCAGTCTATATCTTAGACCTGCCTAGATGGTTAACATCCTACATACACTCTACATACTCACGTTATTCAGTCTATATCTTAGACCTGCCTACATGGTTAACATCTCACATACACTCTACATTTCCAAGTTATTCAGTCTATATCTTAGACTTGCCTAGATGGTTAACATCCTACATACACTCTACATACTCAAGTTATTCAGTCTATATCTTAGACCTGCCTAGATGGTTAACATCCTGCATACACTCTACATTTCCAAGTTATTTATTCTAAACCTTAGAACTGCCTAGATGGTTAACATCCTACATACACTCTACATACTCACGTTGTTCAGTCTATATCTTAGACCTGCCTAGATGGTTTACATCCTACATACAATCTACATACTCAAGTTATTCAGTCTATATCTAAGACTTGCCTAGATGGTTAACATCCTACATTCACTCTACATACTCACGTTATTCAGTCTATATCTTAGACTTGCCTAGATGGTTAACATCCTACATTCACTCTACATACTCACGTTATTCAGTCTATATCTTAGACCTGCCTAGATGGTTAACATCTTACATACACTCTACATACTCACGTTATTCAGTCTACATCTTAGACCTGCCTAGATAGTCAACACCCTACATACACTCTACATGCTCACGTTATTCAGTCTATATCTTAGACTGGCCTAGATGGTTAACATCATACATTCACTCTACATACTCACGTTATTCAGTCTATATCTTAGACCTGCCTAGATGGTTAACACCCTACATACTCTTTACATACTCAAGTTATTCAGTCTATATCTTAGACCTGCCTAGATGGTCAACATCCTACATTCACTCTACATACTCACGTTATTCAGTCTATATCTTAGACCTGCCTAGATGGTTAACACCCTACATACACTCTACATACTCACGTTATTCAGTCTATATCTTAGACCTGAATAGATGGTTAACACCCTACATACACTCTACATACCCAAGTTATTCAGTCTATATCTTAGACCTGCCTAGACATTCAACATCCTACATACACTCAACATACTCAAGTTATTCAGTTTATATCTTGGACCTGCCTAGATAGTCAACATCCTACATACACTCTACATACTCAAGTTATTCAGTCTATATCTTAGACCTGCCTAGGTGGTTAACATCCTACATACAATCTACATACTCACGTTATTCAGTCTATATCTTAGACTTGCCTAGATGGTTAACATCCTACATACACTCAACATACTCGTTATTCAGTCTATATCTTAGACCTGCCTAGATTGTCAACATTCTACATACAATCTACATACTCAAGTTATTCAGTCTATACCTTAGACCTGCCTAGATGGTTAACATCCTACATACACTCTACATACTCAAATTATTCAGTCTATATCTTAGAATTGCCTAGATGGTTAACATCCTACATACACTCTACATACTCAAGTTATTCTGTCTATATCTTAGACCTGCCTAGATGGTTAACACCCTACATACACTCAACATACTCGAGCTATTCAGTCTATATCTTAGACCTGCCTAGATGGTCAACATCCTACATACACTCTACATTTCCAAGTTATTCAGTCTATATCTTAGACCTGCCTAGATGGTAAACATCCAACATACACTCTACATTTCCAACTTATTCAGTCTACATCTTAGAACTGCCTAGATGGTTAACTTCCTGCATACACTCTACATACTCACGTTATTCAGTCTTTATCTTAGACCTGCCTAGATGGTTAACATCCTACATACACTCTACATACTCACGTTATTCAGTCTATATCTTAGACCTGCCTACATGGTTAACATCTCACATACACTCTACATTTCCAAGTTATTCAGTCTATATCTTAGACTTGCCTAGATGGTTAACATCCTACATACACTCTACATACTCAAGTTATTCAGTCTATATCTTAGACCTGCCTAGATGGTTAACATCCTGCATACACTCTACATTTCCAAGTTATTTATTCTAAACCTTAGAACTGCCTAGATGGTTAACATCCTACATACACTCTACATACTCACGTTGTTCAGTCTATATCTTAGACCTGCCTAGATGGTTAACATCCTACATACAATCTACATACTCAAGTTATTCAGTCTATATCTAAGACTTGCCTAGATGGTTAACATCCTACATTCACTCTACATACTCACGTTATTCAGTCTATATCTTAGACTTGCCTAGATGGTTAACATCCTACATTCACTCTACATACTCACGTTATTCAGTCTATATCTTAGACCTGCCTAGATGGTTAACATCTTACATACACTCTACATACTCACGTTATTCAGTCTACATCTTAGACCTGCCTAGATAGTCAACACCCTACATACACTCTACATGCTCACGTTATTCAGTCTATATCTTAGACTGGCCTAGATGGTGTCTACAGAAAGTGTCTATGATGTTTATAAGGTAATCAAGAAGATATCTGAGAAATTTCAGTCTCCAATGTTTTACCAAAATGGAGATATTTAGACATTTGTAATTCCTTCAAAATAACAACAACAATATCCAAAAGTCCAAAATTAGTCACAGTGAGCAGTGAGCAGTGTTACCTAATGACAATTGGCGCTATTGTTTCACTGCTTCATGACGACCTGTGGAGTGTTGTCACACAACACACGCTTTCTGTAGAACAATGAGTCAATCAGCGGGTGTACATGACTCCCAGCCGGCTTCTGAAGTGGATTACAAAATACTTCAAGAACTTGAGAAGATATTTGGTGAACATGACAGAAAAACATGTGAAATAAATTTGATTGAAATTTACAAGCAAAGTGAGAAGGAACTACATGATGTTCGTTATGCTTTGTATGCTGTTGGAAAAGCTGATTGTGAAGATTTCCCCGATGGAATACTAGTCAGACGTGTAAATCGGACTGGTAAATCAAAAACTGTTGTTGAAAAATATGCATCAGATATATATATACTTTTCAAATTCATCAAAGGTTGCATCCCAGCACATGTCGTGCAGTCTGATGTCCTCACTAAACCCAGGACTCGAGCTGATTGTGAGGGTCTGGATACTACATGGTTGAAACAAGATGGCGATCAGCCAAACAGCAGATGGACAGATATTCTCACGAGTATTATGACCAAGGTAATGAATGTACATGCTGATATGAACGATCGATTAGATAACCTTACGAAGAATGTTTCTGATTTCAAACAGAATTATGAAAGGGACATGAGAGATATGATTCTTGCCTATGAAGAGAAGAAAAGTGAAACAGATGGTTTTATAACTGAAAAACAGCTGTTAAAACTACAAGAGCATAAGTTAATGCAGGAAATAAACCGCCTGAAGAATGAAAATCTGCAGAAAGACAAGGAAATATTGTTCCTGAAGGACAGTATGTGCTCCACGCTTTCAGCAGTCGACAAACGGTCCACAGCAATAGATGGAAAACTTGATGTGATGAAAACCAGGAATAAACTCTTGTATTCTCAGGTAGCATCCTCTGAAGGTAAAGACATGGCTACACATGTATCTCCAGTGCAGGATGTGATATGTGTCGAAGATACAGGAAACGATGGTGTTGGCTATGCCAGTTACAATAGTGACAGCATACCGCTGAGTGGTGATAATAAACAGAATACTGAATCATACAAGTGTGAAGACATTGATATTGATACGACACAACGGTCAAAGAAAACGCAACAAAACTTAACTAGAACAGTGATATTTGACCACCATTGGAAAAAGGTGTTCGCTGGGTCCAGTCGCAAACCATCAAAGCGATTGGTACTCTCCTATGTGAAAGCAAAGGATTCCTTTGAAAGTGTCAGAGACGCCATACTCAAGTATGCAGCAGAGCGACAGATAACTCTCACCAATGTCACACTTATGAAACGCTGGGAAGGTTATAATCCAACGTACACCGTGAGAGTGACGCTATCTGGCACTGATGCAAAAGCAGTTCTTGAAGATGAGAAGTTCTGGCCGACGGGAGTCAACTGTAGAGAATGGGTGCCCCGGAAGATCTGGTACAACGACGACGTAGCGACACGTGACAGCAAGCAATGGTAAAAGGTAACGTTATTCTGTACGGACTTTTACCCGTTCTCGTAATGCTCAGACTTGCTACATGGAATGTACGTGGTGTTATTCATGGTACAGACGAACTGAAAACAAAACTGGATTCATGTGATATAATGTTCATAAGCGAACATTGGCTGAAGAAGAATGAACTTGACTTCCTTGATACCGTGCATGACAACTTCAGTGTGATCAGCAAGAGCAATGAGCTTAATGACAGTCATAGAGGATCAGGTGGTGTTGCGCTACTCATCCGAAATGGTGACTGGTGCAAAACCTCTGTGATTAATGTACCTCAGAGTGACCGGATTATTGGAGTTTCACTCAATATTGAAGGTAATACGGCTTATGTTATTGGTGCATATATGCCGTCAACTAACTGTTCAGATAATGAATATTTTGATGTTCTTGATAAGGTCATGGAATTATATGATACTCTATTTGAAAATGGTCAACCAATTTTGGTTGGCGACTTTAATACGGACATACGTAAGATTGATAATGCTAGATGCAAACGCCTACTTCTTTCTCTGGAAGAGCGCAGTCTGTATTCTGTTATGCCCATTGATAGTGCTTTATTTACATATAGATCAAAAGATGGCGCTGTTAAATCAATGCTTGATTATGTTTTTGTGAATGTTGATCATTTACCACTTGTATTAGATCAATGTATTGATAATAACATACCATTCAAGATATCAGATCATTTTCCATTGTGGGTTTGCATGAGAATTGGACAGGTGAAGCAATATTATGGTGGTGAACGAGTAAACTGGCGTAAGGCATGTGATGCTGACCTTTATGCTCTATAGATATGAGACTGAAAACTGTTTCCGAAATGCTGATTTTTCTATAGATGATTTCAGAAGCTTCGAAGAATATATTGAATCATACAATAATTACATTGTGTCATGTCTGAACAATGCTGCCTGGTTCTGTATTCCATCTAACCCATATCGACCTCATCTGAAACCCTACTGGAAACATGATAAGCTCAATGATCTGCATTATAATATGCGCAGGTCACGTCGACAGTGGTGTTGCATTGGTAAACCACGCAATAAGGGCAATGTTGACTATATCAAATACAAGGAATCAAAACGACAATTCCGCCGTCAACATCGCCGCTCAAAGAATAATCAGTCCAACAAGGTATATGAAGAGGCTAAAAGAGCAGCTGAACTTGATATCAACGAGTACTTCAAGATCACAAAGAAAGCGAAGAGAAAAGGTGATGTTATTCCTGAACTGAAACATAAGGATGACACTGTCAACACACCTGAAGATATATGTAATGCTTTCCATGACCACTTCCTTAGCTTGACGACTCCTAGTGTGGATAACTATGATCAACGGTTTGAATCCCAGGTGATGCAACAGGTTGCTCAAGTCAAGGAGTGTTTTACCAGCAACTCTAGTGATGTATCCCCACTTGATGTAGCTCTACGTCTTGATGAAGTTACAAGAGCCATTACCGCATTGAAATCAGGAAAGTCTCCAGGCCCTGATAGGATAGTAAACGAGCATGTGAAAAAGGCTGGACGCTCTATAGCTAAACACATATGTAAACTATTTAATGCCATCATTGAATATGAATATATTTCCACCTCATACAGCATAGGGGAGATAATCCCTATCCACAAAGGACACGGTAAAACAAAGTCTGATCCCGGTAACTACAGGGGTATCACTATGACCCCAGTGTTAAGCAAACTACTCGAGAGACTAATTCTCAGTAGATTGGAAGCATGGCTAGAAGGAAGACATGTATTCCCTCACCCACTCCAGTTCGGCTTCAGGAAAGGGGCTGGGGCTGATACTGCAGTGTTCACTCTCCTAGAAAGTATCAACTTCTACAACGAACGTGATTCACCTGTGTACTGTGCTATGCTTGACAACGAGAAAGCGTTTGACAGAGTGTGGTTAGATGGTCTGTTCAAGAAACTATATGACATTGGTATACACGGCAAAACATGGAGGCTACTCCATAACTCATATAATATGATGAAGAGCTATGTGAAGTATAAAGACTGTTCATCTGATTTGTTCGAAGTAAAACGTGGTGTTGGACAAGGACGAGTCCTCTCAGCCTGGTTTTTCACTCTCTACATCGATAACCTGTTACATAATCTGCAGGAATCTCAAAGAGGTCTGATGTTACCCTGGGGCCACGTCCCTGGTCAACTTCTGGCTGATGACACAACTCTGCTTAGCGGGTCTAGACAGGGTCTTCAATGTCTTCTTGATGTTGCAAATGACTATGCTTATACATGGCAGCTGAAGTATAATGCTACAAAAAGTGTTGCTTTGTTCTTCGGGAAAGCAAAATCAAAAGCTCAAACTCATGCTAATCTTCTCCTTGGAGATGTTCCAGTTCCTGAACACAACTCTGCTGTCTACGCTGGTGTGAAGATTTCGACCTCCCGATCAACAATGGACCGCACAAAATCAGCTTGTGAGAAATTAAAGAGGCTAATGAATGCAAACAAGCAGTTTGGTTTATTCTATGGAGGCTTACACCCACTTTCTGCTAAATGCATCTGGACAAATGTGATCCTGCCATGTGGGCTATACGGCTGTGCAATGTGGGGTAAGCTTACTTCACAAGAGTATGATATGATTGAATCTGTGCAGAACTCATTCTGCAGGAAAATTCAACGTCTACCCCCTTTCTCTTCAGGAACAGTGGCAAGAGACAACATACGCCTACACTCTGTCCAATCATATATTGACAAACAAGCTCTTCTGCTTTTTGGTAAGGTATGCAGAGCCAGTAGCAACTTTGTATTTACATCAGTACTGACCTCGTCACTCGCCAGAATCCTGTGTGTGCATGATGTACATATGTATGAAAGAAGGTGTTTTAGATCTCCTATTCTTAACATGATAAGACTTTTGATTAAGTATAACATGACTGAAGAACTGGAGAATTATGCATACAAAAACAGTGTTGCTTCAAAGGCAAAATGGACCTCAACTGTTAAGGAAAAGATTGACGACCATGAAAAGAAAGTTGTGTTGAAGTATATGCAGAAACATTTACACTTGGCCCGATACCTTGCTATTCGGTCAAATGACATCAAAAACAGACTATTGGAGCTCGTAACGCTTGAACCTGTGTACTTCTATGGTGTGTCATATCTTGCAATGCTAAGTTGTCTAAAGATCCAATCAAAAGAATGCAAATGTGGTGTGTTTGCATATGACATTGTGCGTCATGTATTTCTATCATGTCCATTAAATATGTGTTCCAGAAATGAATTGTTTGAAAGGCTGTGTGATCATCTTGATGTGACATTGTATGTACAACTCTGGAGTGAGGATGATGATGTGATTATGCAAGCAATGCTTGGTGGGATTCCGATGTGCATTAATGATCTGTCGTATGGAAGCTGGAGGAATATGATAATCCTCATTGCACAATATGTGAAACAATGGAAGCATTTGTTACATGTGTAAATAGTCTCATATGCTATTGTTATTTTCTGATGTGATGTGAATTAATCTGACATTTATATACCATATTGTATCTTCAACATTATTTGGAGGAAATAAAGAATATCTATCTAAAGAATATCTATCTTAGACCTGCCTAGACATTCAACATCCTACATACACTCAACATACTCAAGTTATTCAGTTTATATCTTGGACCTGCCTAGATAGTCAACATCCTACATACACTCTACATACTCAAGTTATTCAGTCTATATCTTAGACCTGCCTAGGTGGTTAACATCCTACATACAATCTACATACTCACGTTATTCAGTCTATATCTTAGACTTGCCTAGATGGTTAACATCCTACATACACTCAACATACTCAAGTTATTCAGTCTATATCTTAGACCTGCCTAGATTGTCAACATTCTACATACAATCTACATACTCAAGTTATTCAGTCTATACCTTAGACCTGCCTAGATGGTTAACATCCTACATACACTCTACATACTCAAATTATTCAGTCTATATCTTAGAATTGCCTAGATGGTTAACATCCTACATACACTCTACATACTCAAGTTATTCTGTCTATATCTTAGACCTGCCTAGATGGTTAACACCCTACATACACTCAACATACTCAAGCTATTCAGTCTATATCTTAGACCTGCCTAGATGGTCAACATCCTACATACACTCTACATTTCCAAGTTATTCAGTCTATATCTTAGACCTGCCTAGATGGTAAACATCCAACATACACTCTACATTTCCAACTTATTCAGTCTACATCTTAGAACTGCCTAGATGGTTAACTTCCTGCATACACTCTACATACTCACGTTATTCAGTCTTTATCTTAGACCTGCCTAGATGGTTAACATCCTACATACACTCTACATACTCACGTTATTCAGTCTATATCTTAGACCTGCCTACATGGTTAACATCTCACATACACTCTACATTTCCAAGTTATTCAGTCTATATCTTAGACTTGCCTAGATGGTTAACATCCTACATACACTCTACATACTCAAGTTATTCAGTCTATATCTTAGACCTGCCTAGATGGTTAACATCCTGCATACACTCTACATTTCCAAGTTATTTATTCTAAACCTTAGAACTGCCTAGATGGTTAACATCCTACATACACTCTACATACTCACGTTGTTCAGTCTATATCTTAGACCTGCCTAGATGGTTAACATCCTACATACAATCTACATACTCAAGTTATTCAGTCTATATCTAAGACTTGCCTAGATGGTTAACATCCTACATTCACTCTACATACTCACGTTATTCAGTCTATATCTTAGACTTGCCTAGATGGTTAACATCCTACATTCACTCTACATACTCACGTTATTCAGTCTATATCTTAGACCTGCCTAGATGGTTAACATCTTACATACACTCTACATACTCACGTTATTCAGTCTACATCTTAGACCTGCCTAGATAGTCAACACCCTACATACACTCTACATGCTCACGTTATTCAGTCTATATCTTAGACTGGCCTAGATAGTCAACACCCTACATACACTCTACATGCTCACGTTATTCAGTCTATATCTTAGACTGGCCTAGATGGTTAACACCCTACATACTCTTTACATACTCAAGTTATTCAGTCTATATCTTAGACCTGCCTAGATGGTCAACATCCTACATTCACTCTACATACTCACGTTATTCAGTCTATATCTTAGACCTGCCTAGATGGTTAACATCTTACATACACTCTACATACTCACGTTATTCAGTCTATATCTTAGACCTGCCTAGATGGTCAACATCCTACATACACTCTATATTTCCAAGTTATTTAGTCTATATCTTAGACCTGCCTAGATGGTAAACATCCAACATACACTCTACATTTCCAACTTATTCAGTCTACAACTTAGAACTGCCTAGATGGTTAACTTCCTGCATACACTCTACATACTCACGTTATTCAGTCTTTATCTTAGACCTGCCTAGATGGTTAACATCCTACATACACTCTACATACTCACGTTATTCAGTCTATATCTTAGACCTGCCTACATGGTTAACATCTCACATACACTCTACATTTCCAAGTTATTCAGTCTATATCTTAGACTTGCCTAGATGGTTAACATCCTACATACACTCTACATACTCAAGTTATTCAGTCTATATCTTAGACCTGCCTAGATGGTTAACATCCTGCATACACTCTACATTTCCAAGTTATTTATTCTATACCTTAGACCTGCCTAGATGGTTAACATCTTACATACACTCTACATACTCACGTTATTCAGTCTACATCTTAGACCTGCCTAGATAGTCAAAATCCTACATACACTCTACATACTCACGTTATTCAGTCTATATCTTAGACTGGCCTAGATGGTTAACATCATACATTCACTCTACATACTCACGTTATTCAGTCTATATCTTAGACCTGCCTAGATGGTTAACACCCTACATACTCTCTACATACTCAAGTTATTCAGTCTATATCTTAGACCTGCCTAGATGGTCAACATCCTACATTCACTCTACATACTCACGTTATTCAGTCTATATCTTAGACCTGCCTAGATGGTTAACATCTTACATACACTCTACATACTCACGTTATTCAGTCTATATCTTAGACCTGCCTAGATGGTTAACATCTAACAAACACTCTACATACTCAAGTTATTCAGTCTATCTCTTAGACCTGCCTAGATGGTTAACATCCTACATAAACTCTACATTTCAAAGTTATTCAGTCTATATCTTAGACCTGCCTAGACGGTTAACATCTTACATACACTCTACATTTCCAAGTTATTCAGTCTATATCTCAGACCTGCCTAGATGGTTAACATCTTACATACACTCTACATTTCCAAGTTATTTATTCTATATCTTAGACCTGCCTAGATGGTTAACATCCTACATACACTCTACATACTCACGTTATTCAGTCTATATCTTAGACCTGCCTAGATGGTTAACACCCTACATACTCTTTACATACTCAAGTTATTCAGTCTATATCTTAGACCTGCCTAGATGGTCAACATCCTACATTCACTCTACATACTCACGTTATTCAGTCTATATCTTAGACCTGCCTAGATGGTTAACATCTTACATACACTCTACATACTCACGTTATTCAGTCTATATCTTAGACCTGCCTAGATGGTCAACATCCTACATACACTCTATATTTCCAAGTTATTTAGTCTATATCTTAGACCTGCCTAGATGGTAAACATCCAACATACACTCTACATTTCCAACTTATTCAGTCTACATCTTAGAACTGCCTAGATGGTTAACTTCCTGCATACACTCTACATACTCACGTTATTCAGTCTTTATCTTAGACCTGCCTAGATGGTTAACATCCTACATACACTCTACATACTCACGTTATTCAGTCTATATCTTAGACCTGCCTACATGGTTAACATCTCACATACACTCTACATTTCCAAGTTATTCAGTCTATATCTTAGACTTGCCTAGATGGTTAACATCCTACATACACTCTACATACTCAAGTTATTCAGTCTATATCTTAGACCTGCCTAGATGGTTAACATCCTGCATACACTCTACATTTCCAAGTTATTTATTCTATACCTTAGACCTGCCTAGATGGTTAACATCTTACATACACTCTACATACTCACGTTATTCAGTCTACATCTTAGACCTGCCTAGATAGTCAAAATCCTACATACACTCTACATACTCACGTTATTCAGTCTATATCTTAGACTGGCCTAGATGGTTAACATCATACATTCACTCTACATACTCACGTTATTCAGTCTATATCTTAGACCTGCCTAGATGGTTAACACCCTACATACTCTCTACATACTCAAGTTATTCAGTCTATATCTTAGACCTGCCTAGATGGTCAACATCCTACATTCACTCTACATACTCACGTTATTCAGTCTATATCTTAGACCTGCCTAGATGGTTAACATCTTACATACACTCTACATACTCACGTTATTCAGTCTATATCTTAGACCTGCCTAGATGGTTAACATCTAACAAACACTCTACATACTCAAGTTATTCAGTCTATCTCTTAGACCTGCCTAGATGGTTAACATCCTACATAAACTCTACATTTCAAAGTTATTCAGTCTATATCTTAGACCTGCCTAGATGGTTAACATCTTACATACACTCTACATTTCCAAGTTATTCAGTCTATATCTTAGACCTGCCTAGATGGTTAACATCTTACATACACTCTACATTTCCAAGTTATTTATTCTATATCTTAGACCTGCCTAGATGGTTAACATCCTACATACACTCTACATACTCACGTTGTTCAGTCTATATCTAAGACCTGCCTAGATGGTTAACATCTAACATACACTCTACATACTCAAGTTATTCAGTCTATCTCTTAGACCTGCCTAGATGGTTAACATCCTACATAAACTGTACATTTCCAAGTTATTCAGTCTATATCTTAGACCTGCCTAGATGGTTAACATCTTACATACATTCTACACTTCCAAGTTATTCAGTCTATATCTTAGACCTGCCTAGATGGTTAACATCCTACATACACTCTACATTTCCAAGTTATTTATTCTATATCTTAGACCTGCCTAGATGGTTAACATCCTACATACACTCTACATACTCAAGTTATTCAGTCTATATCTTAGACCTGCCTAGATGGTTAACATCCTACATAAACTCAACATTTCCAAGTTATTCAGTCTATATCTTAGACTTGCCTAGAAAGTCAACATCCTACATCAATCAACATACTCACGTTATTCAGTCCTTATCTTAGACGTGCCTAGATGGTTAACATCATTCATTCACTCTACATACTCACGTTATTCAGTCTATATCTTAGACATGCCTAGTTGGTTAACACCCTACATACACTCTACATACTCAAGTTATTCAGTCTATATCTTAGACCTGCCTAGATGGTGTACATCCTACATACATTCTACATACTCAAATTATTCAGTCTATATCTTAGAATTGCCTAGATGGTTAACATCCTACATACACTCTACATACTCAAGTTATTCTGTCTATATCTTAGACCTGCCTAGATGGTTAACACCCTACATACACTCAACATACTCAAGCTATTCAGTCTATATCTTAGACCTGCCTAGATGGTCAACATCCTACATACACTCTACATTTCCAAGTTATTCAGTCTATATCTTAGACCTGCCTAGATGGTAAACATCCAACATACACTCTACATTTCCAACTTATTCAGTCTACATCTTAGAACTGCCCAGATGGTTAACTTCCTGCATACACTCTACATACTCACGTTATTCAGTCTTTATCTTAGACCTGCCTAGATGGTTAACATCCTACATACACTCTACATACTCACGTTATTCAGTCTATATCTTAGACCTGCCTACATGGTTAACATCTCACATACACTCTACATTTCCAAGTTATTCAGTCTATATCTTAGACTTGCCTAGATGGTTAACATCCTACATACACTCTACATACTCAAGTTATTCAGTCTATATCTTAGACCTGTCTAGATGGTTAACATCCTGCATACACTCTACATTTCCAAGTTATTTATTCTAAACCTTAGACCTGCCTAGATGGTTAACATCCTACATACACTCTACATACTCACGTTGTTCAGTCTATATCTTAGACCTGCCTAGATGGTTAACATCCTACATACAATCTACATACTCAAGTTATTCAGTCTATATCTAAGACTTGCCTAGATGGTTAACATCCTACATTCACTCTACATACTCACGTTATTCAGTCTATATCTTAGACTTGCCTAGATGGTTAACATCCTACATTCACTCTACATACTCACGTTATTCAGTCTATATCTTAGACCTGTCTAGATGGTTAACATCTTACATACACTCTACATACTCACGTTATTCAGTCTACATCTTAGACCTGCCTAGATAGTCAACACCCTACATACACTCTACATACTCACGTTATTCAGTCTATATCTTAGACTGGCCTAGATGGTTAACATCATACATTCACTCTACATACTCACGTTATTCAGTCTATATCTTAGACCTGCCTAGATGGTTAACACCCTACATACTCTTTACATACTCAAGTTATTCAGTCTATATCTTAGACCTGCCTAGATGGTCAACATCCTACATTCACTCTACATACTCACGTTATTCAGTCTATATCTTAGACCTGCCTAGATGGTTAACATCTTACATACACTCTACATACTCACGTTATTCAGTCTATATCTTAGACCTGCCTAGATGGTCAACATCCTACATACACTCTATATTTCCAAGTTATTCAGTCTATATCTTAGACCTGCCTAGATGGTAAACATCCAACATACACTCTACATTTCCAACTTATTCAGTCTACATCTTAGAACTGCCTAGATGGTTAACATCCTGCATACACTCTACATACTCACGTTATTCAGTCTTTATCTTAGACCTGCCTAGATGGTTAACATCCTACATACACTCTACATACTCACGTTATTCAGTCTATATCTTAGACCTGCCTACATGGTTAACATCTCACATACACTCTACATACTCAAGTTATTCAGTCTATATATTTGACCTGCCTAGATGGTTAACATCCTGCACACACTCTACATTTCCAAGTTATTTATTCTATACCTTAGACCTGCCTAGATGGTTAACATCTTACATACACTCTACATACTCACGTTATTCAGTCTACATCTTAGACCTGCCTAGATAGTCAAAATCCTACATACACTCTACATACTCACGTTATTCAGTCTATATCTTAGACTGGCCTAGATGGTTAACATCATACATTCACTCTACATACTCACGTTATTCAGTCTATATCTTAGACCTGCCTAGATGGTTAACACCCTACATACTCTCTACATACTCAAGTTATTCAGTCTATATCTTAGACCTGCCTAGATGGTCAACATCCTACATTCACTCTACATACTCACGTTATTCAGTCTATATCTTAGACCTGCCTAGATGGTTAACATCTTACATACACTCTACATACTCACGTTATTCAGTCTATATCTTAGACCTGCCTAGATGGTTAACATCTAACAAACACTCTACATACTCAAGTTATTCAGTCTATCTCTTAGACCTGCCTAGATGGTTAACATCCTACATAAACTCTACATTTCAAAGTTATTCAGTCTATATCTTAGACCTGCCTAGATGGTTAACATCCTACATACACTCTACATACTCAAGTTATTCAGTCTATATCTTAGACCTGCCTAGATGGTTAACATCCTACATAAACTCTACATTTCCAAGTTATTCAGTCTATATCTTAGACCTGCCTAGATGGTTAACATCCTACATACACTCTACATTTCCAAGTTATTTATTCTATATCTTAGACCTGCCTAGATGGTTAACATCCTGCATACACTCTACATTTCCAAGTTATTTAGTCTATATCTTAGACCTGCCTAGATGGTTAACATCCTGCATACACTCTACATTTCCAAGTTATTTATTCTATACCTTAGACCTGCCTAGATGGTTAACATCTTACATACACTCTACGTACTCACGTTATTCAGTCTACATCTTAGACCTGCCTAGATAGTCAAAATCCTACATACACTCTACATACTCACGTTATTCAGTCTATATCTTAGACTGGCCTAGATGGTTAACATCATACATTCACTCTACATACTCACGTTATTCAGTCTATATCTTAGACCTGCCTAGATGGTTAACACCCTACATACTCTCTACATACTCAAGTTATTCAGTCTATATCTTAGACCTGCCTAGATGGTCAACATCCTACATTCACTCTACATACTCACGTTATTCAGTCAATATCTTAGACCTGCCTAGATGGTTAACATCTTACATACACTCTACATACTCACGTTATTCAGTCTATATCTTAGACCTGCCTAGATGGTTAACATCTAACAAACACTCTACATACTCAAGTTATTCAGTCTATCTCTTAGACCTGCCTAGATGGTTAACATCCTACATAAACTCTACATTTCAAAGTTATTCAGTCTATATCTTAGACCTGCCTAGATGGTTAACATCTTACATACACTCTACATTTCCAAGTTATTCAGTCTATATCTTAGACCTGCCTAGATGGTTAACATCCTACATACACTCTACATTTCCAAGTTATTTATTCTATATCTTAGACCTGCCTAGATGGTTAACATCCTACATACACTCTACATACTCACGTTATTCAGTCTATATCTAAGACCTGCCTAGATGGTTAACATCTAACATACACTCTACATACTCAAGTTATTCAGTCTATCTCTTAGACCTGCCTAGATGGTTAACATCCTACATAAACTCTACATTTCCAAGTTATTCAGTCTATATCTTAGACCTGCCTAGATGGTTAACATCTTACATACATTCTACACTTCCAAGTTATTCAGTCTATATCTTAGACCTGCCTAGATGGTTAACATCCTACATACACTCTACATTTCCAAGTTATTTATTCTATATCTTAGACCTGCCTAGATGGTTAACATCCTACATACACTCTACATACTCAAGTTATTCAGTCTATATCTTAGACCTGCCTAGATGGTTAACATCCTACATAAACTCAACATTTCCAAGTTATTCAGTCTATATCTTAGACTTGCCTAGAAAGTCAACATCCTACATTAATCAACATACTCACGTTATTCAGTCCTTATCTTAGACGTGCCTAGATGGTTAACATCATTCATTCACTCTACATACTCACGTTATTCAGTCTATATCTTAGACATGCCTAGTTGGTTAACACCCTACATACACTCTACATACTCAAGTTATTCAGTCTATATCTTAGACCTGCCTAGATGGTGTACATCCTACATACATTCTACATACTCAAATTATTCAGTCTATATCTTAGAATTGCCTAGATGGTTAACATCCTACATACACTCTACATACTCAAGTTATTCTGTCTATATCTTAGACCTGCCTAGATGGTTAACACCCTACATACACTCAACATACTCAAGCTATTCAGTCTATATCTTAGACCTGCCTAGATGGTCAACATCCTACATACACTCTACATTTCCAAGTTATTCAGTCTATATCTTAGACCTGCCTAGATGGTAAACATCCAACATACACTCTACATTTCCAACTTATTCAGTCTACATCTTAGAACTGCCCAGATGGTTAACTTCCTGCATACACTCTACATACTCAAGTTATTCTGTCTATATCTTAGACCTGCCTAGATGGTTAACACCCTACATACACTCAACATACTCAAGCTATTCAGTCTTTATCTTAGACCTGCCTAGATGGTTAACATCCTACATACACTCTACATACTCACGTTATTCAGTCTATATCTTAGACCTGCCTACATGGTTAACATCTCACATACACTCTACATTTCCAAGTTATTCAGTCTATATCTTAGACTTGCCTAGATGGTTAACATCCTACATACACTCTACATACTCACGTTATTCAGTCTATATCTTAGACCTGCCTACATGGTTAACATCTCACATACACTCTACATTTCCAAGTTATTCAGTCTATATCTTAGACTTGCCTAGATGGTTAACATCCTACATACACTCTACATACTCAAGTTATTCAGTCTATATCTTAGACCTGTCTAGATGGTTAACATCCTGCATACACTCTACATTTCCAAGTTATTTATTCTAAACCTTAGACCTGCCTAGATGGTTAACATCCTACATACACTCTACATACTCACGTTGTTCAGTCTATATCTTAGACCTGCCTAGATGGTTAACATCCTACATACAATCTACATACTCAAGTTATTCAGTCTATATCTAAGACTTGCCTAGATGGTTAACATCCTACATTCACTCTACATACTCACGTTATTCAGTCTATATCTTAGACTTGCCTAGATGGTTAACATCCTACATTCACTCTACATACTCACGTTATTCAGTCTATATCTTAGACCTGCCTAGATGGTTAACATCTTACATACACTCTACATACTCACGTTATTCAGTCTACATCTTAGACCTGCCTAGATAGTCAAAACCCTACATACACTCTACATACTCACGTTATTCAGTCTATATCTTAGACTGGCCTAGATGGTTAACATCATACATTCACTCTACATACTCACGTTATTCAGTCTATATCTTAGACCTGCCTAGATGGTTAACACCCTACATACTCTTTACATACTCAAGTTATTCAGTCTATATCTAAGACCTGCCTAGATGGTCAACATCCTACATTCACTCTACATACTCACGTTATTCAGTCTATATCTTAGACCTGCCTAGATGGTTAACATCTTACATACACTCTACATACTCACGTTATTCAGTCTATATCTTAGACCTGCCTAGATGGTCAACATCCTACATACACTCTATATTTCCAAGTTATTCAGTCTATATCTTAGACCTGCCTAGATGGTAAACATCCAACATACACTCTACATTTCCAACTTATTCAGTCTACATCTTAGAACTGCCTAGATGGTTAACTTCCTGCATACACTCTACATACTCACGTTATTCAGTCTTTATCTTAGACCTGCCTAGATGGTTAACATTCTACATACACTCTACATACTCACGTTATTCAGTCTATATCTTAGACCTGCCTACATGGTTAACATCTCACATACACTCTACATTTCCAAGTTATTCAGTCTATATCTTAGACCTGCCTAGATGGTTAACATCTTACATACACTCTACATACTCACGTTATTCAGTCTACATCTTAGACCTGCCTAGATAGTCAACACCCTACATACACTCTACATACTCAAGTTATTCAGTCTATATCTTTGACCTGCCTAGATGGTTAACATCCTGCATACACTCTACATTTCCAAGTTATTTATTCTATACCTTAGACCTGCCTAGATGGTTAACATCTTACATACACTCTACATACTCACGTTATTCAGTCTACATCTTAGACCTGCCTAGATAGTCAAAATCCTACATACACTCTACATACTCACGTTATTCAGTCTATATCTTAGACTGGCCTAGATGGTTAACATCATACATTCACTCTACATACTCACGTTATTCAGTCTATATCTTAGACCTGCCTAGATGGTTAACACCCTACATACTCTCTACATACTCAAGTTATTCAGTCTATATCTTAGACCTGCCTAGATGGTCAACATCCTACATTCACTCTACATACTCACGTTATTCAGTCTATATCTTAGACCTGCCTAGATGGTTAACATCTTACATACACTCTACATACTCACGTTATTCAGTCTATATCTTAGACCTGCCTAGATGGTTAACATCTAACAAACACTCTACATACTCAAATTATTCAGTCTATCTCTTAGACCTGCCTAGATGGTTAACATCCTACATAAACTCTACATTTCAAAGTTATTCAGTCTATATCTTAGACCTGCCTAGATGGTTAACATCTTACATACACTCTACATTTCCAAGTTATTCAGTCTATATCTTAGACCTGCCTAGATGGTTAACATCCTACATACACTCTACATTTCCAAGTTATTTATTCTATATCTTAGACCTGCCTAGATGGTTAACATCCTACATACACTCTACATACTCAAGTTATTCAGTCTATATCTTAGACCTGCCTAGATGGTTAACATCCTACATAAACTCTACATTTCCAAGTTATTCAGTCTATATCTTAGACCTGCCTAGATGGTTAACATCTTACATACATTCTACATTTCCAAGTTATTCAGTCTATATCTTAGACCTGCCTAGATGGTTAGCATCCTACATACACTCTACATTTCCAAGTTATTCAGTCTATATCTTAGACCTGCCTAGATGGTTAACATCCTACATACACTCTACATACTCAAGTTATTCAGTCTATGGCTATGCTTGATTCGTTTTGGCGGCGTATACACCGGTCACATGTCCGGCGTACGCCGTTCCTCTACTAGGCTCAGTTGAAACAAGTGTATCGGCGTACAGGCAGGAAGACGTCATCATCCCTCAAACTAGCTTAAAAAAACATATCATTTATATTATATAACTATTTTTTAAAAATTATTTCAAAACATTGATTTATATTTTATTAGCGTGTAATGCAATGTTTTAAATAAGCAGTGACATTTAAAAATAAATCAGTCAACTATTTAATTGTACAACGCAACTTCATAAACAAAAGGGTTATTGAATGTCGCAAGGGTAACATTTGTCCGCCATTACACGCCGCCTTCGCCGGTCATTTCCAACCGGCGCATTTGGAGTACGCCTAAGGCGTACGCCGGGTTCCAATCAAGTGATTTGCCGGTTGCGCCGCTTCCGGCGGCGTACGCCGGGTAGTGCGCCGGGTCCCGAATCAAGCATAGCCTATATCTTAGACCTGCCTAGATGGTTAACATCCTACATAAACTCAACATTTCCAAGTTATTCAGTCTATATCTTAGACTTGCCTAGAAAGTCAACATCCTACATCAATCAACATACTCACGTTATTCAGTCCTTATCTTAGACGTGCCTAGATGGTTAACATCATTCATTCACTCTACATACTCACGTTATTCAGTCTATATCTTAGACATGCCTAGATGGTTAACACCCTACATACACTCTACATACTCAAGTTATTCAGTCTATATCTTAGACCTGCCTAGATGCTGTACATCCTACATACACTCTACATTTAGAAGTTATTCAGTCTATATCTTAGACCTGCCTAGATGGTAAACATCCATCATACACTCTACATTTCCAACTTATTCAGTCTACATCTTAGACCTGCCTACATGGTTAACATCCTACATACACTCTACATTTCCAAGTTATTCAGTCTATATCTTAGACCTGCCTAGATGGTTAATATCCTGCATACACTCTACATACTCAAGTTATTCAGTCTTTATCTTAGACCTGCCTAGATGGTTAACATCCTACATACACTCTACATACTCAAGTTATTCAGTCTTTATCTTAGACCTGCCTAGATGGTTAACATCCTACATACACTCTACATACTCACGTTATTCAGTCTATAGCTTAGACCTGCCTAGATGGTTAACATCCTACAAACACTCTACATACTCACGTTATTCAGTCTTTATCTTAGACCTGCCTAGATGGTTAATATCCTACATCACTCTACATCCTCACGTTATTCAGTCTATATCTTAGACCTGCCTAGATGGTTAACACCCTACATACACTCTACATACTCAAGTTATTCTTTCTATATCTTAGACCTGCCTAGATGGTTAACACCCTACATACACTCTACATACTCACGTTATTCAGTCTATATCTTAGACCTGCCTAGATGGTTAACACCCTACATACTCTCTACATACTCAAGTTATTCAGTCTATATCTTAGACCTGCCTAGATGGTCAACCTCCTTCATACACTCTACATTTCCAAGTTATTCAGTCTACATCTTAGACCTGCCTAGATGGTTAACATGCTGCATACACTCTACATACTCACGTTATTCAGTCTTTATCTTAGACCTGCCTAGATGGTTAACATCCTACATACACTCTACATACTCACGTTATTCAGTCTATATCTTAGACCTGCCTAGATGGTTAACATCTAACATACACTCTACATACTCAAGTTATTCAGTCTATCTCTTAGACCTGCTTAGATGGTTAAGATCCTACATAAACTCTACATTTCCAAGTTATTCTGTCTATATCTTAGACCTTCCTAGATGGTTAACATCTTACATACACTTTACATTTCCAAGTTATTCAGTCTATATCTTAGACTTGCCTAGATGGTTAACATCCTACATACACTCTACATACTCAAGTTATTCAGTCTATATCTTAGACCTGCCTAGATGGTTAACATCCTACATACACTCTACATTTCCAAGTTATTTATTATATATCTTAGACGTGCCTAGATGGTTAACATCCTACATACACTCTACATACTCACGTTATTCAGTCTATATCTTAGACCTGCCTAGATGGTTAACATCTTACATACTCTCTATATACTCACGTTATTCAGTCTATATCTTAGACCTGCCTAGATGGTAAACATCCTACATACACTCTACATACTCAAGTTATTCAGTCTATATCTTAGACCTGCCTAGATGGTTAACATCCTACATACACTCTACATACTCAAGTTATTCAGTCTATATCATAGACCTGCCTAGATGGTTAACATCTAACATACACTCTACATACTCAAATTATTCAGTCTATCTCTTAGACTGCTTAGATGGTTAAGATCCTACATAAACTCTACATTTCCAAGTTATTCTGTCTATATCTTAGACCTTCCTAGATGGTTAACATCTTACATACACTTTACATTTCCAAGTTATTCAGTCTATATCTTAGACTTGCCTAGATGGTTAACATCCTACATACACTCTACATACTCAAGTTATTCAGTCTATATCTTAGACCTGCCTAGATGGTTAACATCCTACATACACTCTACATTTCCAAGTTATTTATTATATATCTTAGACGTGCCTAGATGGTTAACATCCTACATACACTCTACATACTCACGTTATTCAGTCTATATCTTAGACCTGCCTAGATGGTTAACATCTTACATACTCTCTATATACTCACGTTATTCAGTCTATATCTTAGACCTGCCTAGATGGTTAACATCCTACATACACTCTACATACTCAAGTTAGTCAGTCTATATCTTAGACCTGCCTAGATGGTTAACATCCTACATACACTCTACATACTCAAGTTATTCAGTCTATATCTTAGACCTGCCTAGATGGTTAACATCCTACATAAACTCAACATTTCCAAGTTATTCAGTCTATATCTTAGACTTGCCTAGAAAGTCAACATCCTACATCAATCAACATACTCACGTTATTCAGTCCTTATCTTAGACGTGCCTAGATGGTTAACATCATTCATTCACTCTACATACTCACGTTATTCAGTCTATATCTTAGACATGCCTAGATGGTTAACACCCTACATACACTCTACATACTCAAGTTATTCAGTCTATATCTTAGACCTGCCTAGATGGTGTACATCCTACATACACTCTACATTTCCAAGTTATTCAGTCTATATCTTAGACCTGCCTAGATGGTAAACATCCATCATACACTCTACATTTCCAACTTATTCAGTCTACATCTTAGACCTGCCTACATGGTTAACATCCTACATACACTCTACATTTCCAAGTTATTCAGTCTATATCTTAGACCTGCCTAGATGGTTAATATCCTGCATACACTCTACATACTCAAGTTATTCAGTCTTTATCTTAGACCTGCCTAGATGGTTAACATCCTACATACACTCTACATACTCAAGTTATTCAGTCTTTATCTTAGACCTGCCTAGATGGTTAACATCCTACATACACTCTACATACTCACGTTATTCAGTCTATAGCTTAGACCTGCCTAGATGGTTAACATCCTACATACACTCAACATTTACAAGTTATTAGGTCTATATCTTAGACCTGCCTAGAAGGTCAACATCCTACATACACTCTACATACTCACGTTATTCAGTCTTTATCTTAGACCTGCCTAGATGGTTAATATCCTACATCACTCTACATCCTCACGTTATTCAGTCTATATCTTAGACCTGCCTAGATGGTTAACACCCTACATACACTCTACATACTCAAGTTATTCTTTCTATATCTTAGACCTGCCTAGATGGTTAACACCCTACATACACTCTACATACTCACGTTATTCAGTCTATATCTTAGACCTGCCTAGATGGTTAACACCCTACATACTCTCTACATACTCAAGTTATTCAGTCTATATCTTAGACCTGCCTAGATGGTCAACCTCCTTCATACACTCTACATTTCCAAGTTATTCAGTCTACATCTTAGACCTGCCTAGATGGTTAACATGCTGCATACACTCTACATACTCACGTTATTCAGTCTTTATCTTAGACCTGCCTAGATGGTTAACATCCTACATACACTCTACATACTCACGTTATTCAGTCTATATCTTAGACCTGCCTAGATGGTTAACATCTAACATACACTCTACATACTCAAGTTATTCAGTCTATCTCTTAGACCTGCTTAGATGGTTAAGATCCTACATAAACTCTACATTTCCAAGTTATTCTGTCTATATCTTAGACCTGCCTAGATGGTTAACATCTTACATACACTTTACATTTCCAAGTTATTCAGTCTATATCTTAGACTTGCCTAGATGGTTAACATCCTACATACACTCTACATACTCAAGTTATTCAGTCTATATCTTAGACCTGCCTAGATGGTTAACATCCTACATACGCTCTACATTTCCAAGTTATTTATTCTATATCTTAGACGTGCCTAGATGGTTAACATCCTACATACACTCTACATACTCACGTTATTCAGTCTATATCTTAGACCTGCCTAGATGGTTATCATCCTACATACAATCTACATACTCAAGTTATTCAGTCTATATCTTAGACCTGCCTAGATGGTTAACATCCTGCATACACTCTACATACTCAAGTTATTCAGTCTTTATCTTAGACCTGCCTAGATGGTTAACATCCTACATACACTCTACATACTCAAGTTATTCAGTCTTTATCTTAGACCTGCCTAGATGGTTAACATCCTACATACACTCTACATACTCACGTTATTCAGTCTATATCTTAGACCTGCCTAGATGGTTAACATCCTACATACACTCAACATTTACAAGTTATTAGGTCTATATCTTAGACCTGCCTAGAAGGTCAACATCCTACATACACTCTACATACTCACGTTATTCAGTCTTTATCTTAGACCTGCCTAGATGGTTATTATCCTACATCACTCTACATCCTCACGTTATTCAGTCTATATCTTAGACCTGCCTAGATGGTTAACACCCTACATACACTCTACATACTCAAGTTATTCTTTCTATATCTTAGACCTGCCTAGATGGTTAACACCCTACATACACTCTACATACTCACGTTATTCAGTCTATATCTTAGACCTGCCTAGATGGTTAACACCCTACATACTCTCTACATACTCAAGTTATTCAGTCTATATCTTAGACCTGCCTAGATGGTCAACATCCTACATACACTCTACATTTCCAAGTTATTCAGGCTACATCTTAGACCTGCCTAGATGGTTAACATCCTGCATACACTCTACATACTCACGTTATTCAGTCTTTATCTTAGACCTGCCTAGATGGTTAACATCCTACATACACTCTACATACTCACGTTATTCAGTCTATATCTTAGACCTGCCTAGATGGTTAACATCTAACATACACTCTACATACTCAAGTTATTCAGTCTATCTCTTAGACCTGCTTAGATGGTTAAGATCCTACATAAACTCTACATTTCCAAGTTATTCTGTCTATATCTTAGACCTGCCTAGATGGTTAACATGTTACATACACTTTACATTTCCAAGTTATTCAGTCTATATCTTAGACCTGCCTAGACATTCAACATCCTACATACACTCTACATACTCACGTTATTCAGTCTGTATCTTAGACTGGCCTAGATGGTTAACATCTAACATACTCTCTACATACTCACGTTATTCAGTCTATATCTTAGACCTGCCTAGATGGTTAACATCTTACATACTCTCTATATACTCACGTTATTCAGTCTATATCTTAGACCTGCCTAGATGGTTAACATCCTACATACGCTCTACATTTCCAAGTTATTTATTCTATATCTTAGACGTGCCTAGATGGTTAACATCCTACATACACTCTACATACTCACGTTATTCAGTCTATATCTTAGACCTGCCTAGATGGTTATCATCCTACATACAATCTACATACTCAAGTTATTCAGTCTATATCTTAGACCTGCCTAGATGGTTAACATCCTGCATACACTCTACATACTCAAGTTATTCAGTCTTTATCTTAGACCTGCCTAGATGGTTAACATCCTACATACACTCTACATACTCAAGTTATTCAGTCTTTATCTTAGACCTGCCTAGATGGTTAACATCCTACATACACTCTACATACTCACGTTATTCAGTCTATATCTTAGACCTGCCTAGATGGTTAACATCCTACATACACTCAACATTTACAAGTTATTAGGTCTATATCTTAGACCTGCCTAGAAGGTCAACATCCTACATACACTCTACATACTCACGTTATTCAGTCTTTATCTTAGACCTGCCTAGATGGTTATTATCCTACATCACTCTACATCCTCACGTTATTCAGTCTATATCTTAGACCTGCCTAGATGGTTAACACCCTACATACACTCTACATACTCAAGTTATTCTTTCTATATCTTAGACCTGCCTAGATGGTTAACACCCTACATACACTCTACATACTCACGTTATTCAGTCTATATCTTAGACCTGCCTAGATGGTTAACACCCTACATACTCTCTACATACTCAAGTTATTCAGTCTATATCTTAGACCTGCCTAGATGGTCAACATCCTACATACACTCTACATTTCCAAGTTATTCAGGCTACATCTTAGACCTGCCTAGATGGTTAACATCTTGCATACACTCTACATACTCACGTTATTCAGTCTTTATCTTAGACCTGCCTAGATGGTTAACATCCTACATACACTCTACATACTCACGTTATTCAGTCTATATCTTAGACCTGCCTAGATGGTTAACATCTAACATACACTCTACATACTCAAGTTATTCAGTCTATCTCTTAGACCTGCTTAGATGGTTAAGATCCTACATAAACTCTACATTTCCAAGTTATTCTGTCTATATCTTAGACCTGCCTAGATGGTTAACATCTTACATACACTTTACATTTCCAAGTTATTCAGTCTATATCTTAGACCTGCCTAGACATTCAACATCCTACATACACTCTACATACTCACGTTATTCAGTCTGTATCTTAGACTGGCCTAGATGGTTAACATCTAACATACTCTCTACATACTCACGTTATTCAGTCTATATCTTAGACCTGCCTAGATGGTTAACATCTTACATACTCTCTATATACTCACGTTATTCAGTCTATATCTTAGACCTGCCTAGATGGTTAACATCCTACATACACTCTACATACTCAAGTTATTCAGTCTATATCTTAGACCTGCCTAGACAGTCAACACCCTACATACACTCTACACACTCACATTATTCAGTCTATATCTAAGACCTGCCTAGATGGTTAACACCCTACATACACTCTACATACCCAAGTTATTCAGTCTATATCTTAGACCTGCCTAGAAAGTCAACATCCTACATACACTCAACATACTCAAGTTTTTCAGTATATATCTTAGACCTGCCTAGATAGTCAACATCCTACATACACTCTACATACTCAAATTATTCAGTCTATATCTTAGACCTGCCTAGATGGTTAACATCCTACATACAATCTACATACTCACGTTATTCAGTCTATATCTTAGACTTGCCTAGATGGTTAACATCCTACATACACTCAACATACTCAAGTTATTAGGTCTATATCTTAGACCTGCCTAGAAGGTCAACATCCTACATACACTCTACATACTCACGTTATTCAGTCTTTATCTTAGACCTGCCTAGATGGTTAAGATCCTACATCACTCTACATCCTCACGTTATTCAGTCTATATCTTAGACCTGCCTAGATGGTTAACACCCTACATACACTCTACATACTCAAGTTATTCTTTCTATATCTTAGACCTGCCTAGATGGTTAACACCCTACATACACTCTACATACTCACGTTATTCAGTCTATATCTTAGACCTGCCTAGATAGTTAACACCCTACATACTCTCTACATACTCAAGTTATTCAGTCTATATCTTAGACCTGCCTAGATGGTCAAAATCCTACATACACTCTACATACTCACGTTCTTCAGTCTATATCTTAGACCTGCCTAGATGGTTAACATCCTACATACACTCTACATTTCCAAGTTATTTATTCGATATCTTAGACCTGCCTAGATGGTTAACATCCTACATACACTCTACATACTCACGTTATTCAGTCTATATCTTAGACCTGCCTAGATGGTTAACACCCTACATACACTCTACATACTCAAGTTATTCAGTCTATATCTTAGACCTGCCTAGATGGTGTACATCCTACATACACTCTACATTTCCAAGTTATTCAGTCTATATCTTAGACCTGCCTAGACAGTCAACATCCTACATACACTCTACATACTCACGTTATTCAGTCTGTATCTTAGACTGGCCTAGATGGTTAACATCATACATTCACTCTACATACTCACGTTATTCAGTCTATATCTTAGACGTGCCTAGATGGTTAACATCCTTCATTCACTCTACATACTCACGTTATTCAGTCTATATCTTAGACATGCCTAGATGGTTAACACCCTACATACACTCTACATACTCAAGTTATTCAGTCTATATCTTAGACCTGCCTAGATGGTGTTCATCCTACATACACTCTACATTTCCAAGTTATTCAGTCTATATCTTAGACCTGCCTAGATGGTAAACATCCATCATACACTCTACATTTCCAACTTATTCAGTCTACATCTTAGACCTGCCTAGATGGTTAACATCCTACATACACTCTACATTTCCAAGTTATTCAGTCTATATCTTAGACCTGCCTAGATGGTTAACATCCTGCATACACTCTACATACTCAAGTTATTCAGTCTTTATCTTAGACCTGCCTAGATGGTTAACATCCTACATACACTCTACATACTCAAGTTATTCAGTCTTTATCTTAGACCTGCCTAGATGGTTAACATCCTACATACACTCTACATACTCACGTTATTCAGTCTATATCTTAGACCTGCCTAGATGGTTAACATCTAACATACACTCTACATACTCAAGTTATTCAGTCTATCTCTTAGACCTGCTTAGATGGTTAAGATCCTACATAAACTCTACATTTCCAAGTTATTCTGTCTATATCTTAGACCTGCCTAGATGGTTAACATCTTACATACACTTTACATTTCCAAGTTATTCAGTCTATATCTTAGACCTGCCTAGACATTCAACATCCTACATACACTCTACATACTCACGTTATTCAGTCTGTATCTTAGACTGGCCTAGATGGTTAACATCTAACATACTCTCTACATACTCACGTTATTCAGTCTATATCTTAGACCTGCCTAGATGGTTAACATCTTACATACTCTCTATATACTCACGTTATTCAGTCTATATCTTAGACCTGCCTAGATGGTTAACATCCTACATACACTCTACATACTCAAGTTATTCAGTCTATATCTTAGACCTGCCTAGATGGTTAACATCCTACATACACTCTACATACTCAAGTTATTCAGTCTATATCTTAGACCTGCCTAGACAGTCAACACCCTACATACACTCTACACACTCACATTATTCAGTCTATATCTAAGACCTGCCTAGATGGTTAACACCCTACATACACTCTACATACCCAAGTTATTCAGTCTATATCTTAGACCTGCCTAGAAAGTCAACATCCTACATACACTCAACATACTCAAGTTTTTCAGTATATATCTTAGACCTGCCTAGATAGTCAACATCCTACATACACTCTACATACTCAAATTATTCAGTCTATATCTTAGACCTGCCTAGATGGTTAACATCCTACATACAATCTACATACTCACGTTATTCAGTCTATATCTTAGACTTGCCTAGATGGTTAACATCCTACATACACTCAACATACTCAAGTTATTCAGTCTATATCTTAGACCTGCCTAGATTGTCAACATCCTACATACAATCTACATACTTAAGTTATTCAGTCTATACCTTAGACCTGCCTAGATGGTTAACATCCTGCATACACTCTACATACTCAAGTTATTCAGTCTTTATCTTAGACCTGCCTAGATGGTTAACATCCTACATACACTCGACATACTCACGTTATTCAGTCTATAGCTTAGACCTGCCTAGATGGTTAACATCCTACATACACTCAACATTTACAAGTTATTAGGTCTATATCTTAGACCTGCCTAGAAGGTCAACACCCTACATACACTCTACATACTCACGTTATTCAGTCTTTATCTTAGACCTGCCTAGATGGTTAATATCCTACATCACTCTACATCCTCACGTTATTCAGTCTATATCTTAGACCTGCCTAGATGGTTAACACCCTACATACACTCTACATACTCAAGTTATTCTTTCTATATCTTAGACCTGCCTAGATGGTTAACACCCTACATACACTCTACATACTCACGTTATTCAGTCTATATCTTAGACCTGCCTAGATGGTTAACACCCTACATACTCTCTACATACTCAAGTTATTCAGTCTATATCTTAGACCTGCCTAGATGGTCAACATCCTACATACACTCTACATACTCACGTTCTTCAGTCTATATCTTAGACCTGCCTAGATGGTTAACATCCTACATACACTCTACATTTCCAAGTTATTTATTCGATATCTTAGACCTGCCTAGATGGTTAACATCCTACATACACTCTACATACTCACGTTATTCAGTCTATATCTTAGACCTGCCTAGATGGTTATCATCCTACATACAATCTACATACTCAAGTTATTCAGTCTATATCTTAGACCTGCCTAGACAGTCAACATCCTACATACACTCTACATACTCACGTTATTCAGTCTGTATCTTAGACTGGCCTAGATGGTTAACATCCTTCATTCACTCTACATACTCACGTTATTCAGTCTATATCTTAGACATGCCTAGATGGTTAACACCCTACATACACTCTACATACTCAAGTTATTCAGTCTATATCTTAGACCTGCCTAGATGGTGTACATCCTACATACACTCTACATTTCCAAGTTATTCAGTCTATATCTTAGACCTGCCTAGATGGTAAACATCCATCATACACTCTACATTTCCAACTTATTCAGTCTACATCTTAGACCTGCCTAGATGGTTAACATCCTACATACACTCTACATTTCCAAGTTATTCAGTCTATATCTTAGACCTGCCTAGATGGTTAACATCCTGCATACACTCTACATACTCAAGTTATTCAGTCTTTATCTTAGACCTGCCTAGATGGTTAACATCCTACATACACTCTACATACTCAAGTTATTCAGTCTATATCTTAGACCTGCCTAGATGGTTAACATCCTACATACACTCTACATACTCACGTTATTCAGTCTATAGCTTAGACCTGCCTAGATGGTTAACATCCTACATACACTCAACATTTACAAGTTATTAGGTCTATATCTTAGACCTGCCTAGAAGGTCAACATCCTACATACACTCTACATACTCACGTTATTCAGTCTTTATCTTAGACCTGCCTAGATGGTTAACACCCTACATACACTCTACATACTCACGTTATTCAGTCTATATCTTAGACCTGCCTAGATGGTTAACACCCTACATACTCTCTACATACTCAAGTTATTCAGTCTATATCTTAGACCTGCCTAGATGGTCAACATCCTACATACACTCTACATACTCACGTTCTTCAGTCTATATCTTAGACCTGCCTAGATGGTTAACATCCTACATACACTCTACATTTCCAAGTTATTTATTCGATATCTTAGACCTGCCTAGATGGTTAACATCCTACATACACTCTACATACTCACGTTATTCAGTCTATATCTTAGACCTGCCTAGATGGTTATCATCCTACATACAATCTACATACTCAAGTTATTCAGTCTATATCTTAGACCTGCCTAGACAGTCAACATCCTACATACACTCTACATACTCACGTTATTCAGTCTGTATCTTAGACTGGCCTAGATGGTTAACATCATACATTCACTCTACATACTCACGTTATTCAGTCTATATCTTAGACGTGCCTAGATGGTTAACATCCTTCATTCACTCTACATACTCACGTTATTCAGTCTATATCTTAGACATGCCTAGATGGTTAACACCCTACATACACTCTACATACTCAAGTTATTCAGTCTATATCTTAGACCTGCCTAGATGGTGTACATCCTACATACACTCTACATTTCCAAGTTATTCAGTCTATATCTTAGACCTGCCTAGATGGTAAACATCCATCATACACTCTACATTTCCAACTTATTCAGTCTACATCTTAGACCTGCCTAGATGGTTAACATCCTACATACACTCTACATTTCCAAGTTATTCAGTGTATATCTTAGACCTGCCTAGATGGTTAACATCCTGCATACACTCTACATACTCAAGTTATTCAGTCTTTATCTTAGACCTGCCTAGATGGTTAACATCCTACATACAATCTACATACTCAAGTTATTCAGTCTTTATCTTAGACCTGCCTAGATGGTTAACATCCTACATACACTCTACATACTCACGTTATTCAGTCTATATCTTAGACCTGCCTAGATGGTTAACATCTAACATACACTCTACATACTCAAGTTATTCAGTCTATCTCTTAGACCTGCTTAGATGGTTAAGATCCTACATAAACTCTACATTTCCAAGTTATTCTGTCTATATCTTAGACCTGCCTAGATGGTTAACATCTTACATACACTTTACATTTCCAAGTTATTCAGTCTATATCTTAGACCTGCCTAGACATTCAACATCCTACATACACTCTACATACTCACGTTATTCAGTCTGTATCTTAGACTGGCCTAGATGGTTAACATCTAACATACTCTCTACATACTCACGTTATTCAGTCTATATCTTAGACCTGCCTAGATGGTTAACATCTTACATACTCTCTATATACTCACGTTATTCAGTCTATATCTTAGACCTGCCTAGATGGTTAACATCCTACATACACTCTACATACTCAAGTTATTCAGTCTATATCTTAGACCTGCCTAGATGGTTAACATCCTACATACACTCTACATACTCAAGTTATTCAGTCTATATCTTAGACCTGCCTAGACAGTCAACACCCTACATACACTCTACACACTCACATTATTCAGTCTATATCTAAGACCTGCCTAGATGGTTAACACCCTACATACACTCTACATACCCAAGTTATTCAGTCTGTATCTTAGACCTGCCTAGAAAGTCAACATCCTACATACACTCAACATAATCAAGTTTTTCAGTATATATCTTAGACCTGCCTAGATAGTCAACATCCTACATACACTCTACATACTCAAATTATTCAGTCTATATCTTAGACCTGCCTAGATGGTTAACATCCTACATACAATCTACATACTCACGTTATTCAGTCTATATCTTAGACTTGCCTAGATGGTTAACATCCTACATACACTCAACATACTCAAGTTATTCAGTCTATATCTTAGACCTGCCTAGATTGTCAACATCCTACATACAATCTACATACTTAAGTTATTCAGTCTATACCTTAGACCTGCCTAGATGGTTAACATCCTGCATACACTCTACATACTCAAGTTATTCAGTCTTTATCTTAGACCTGCCTAGATGGTTAACATCCTACATACACTCGACATACTCACGTTATTCAGTCTATAGCTTAGACCTGCCTAGATGGTTAACATCCTACATACACTCAACATTTACAAGTTATTAGGTCTATATCTTAGACCTGCCTAGAAGGTCAACACCCTACATACACTCTACATACTCACGTTATTCAGTCTTTATCTTAGACCTGCCTAGATGGTTAATATCCTACATCACTCTACATCCTCACGTTATTCAGTCTATATCTTAGACCTGCCTAGATGGTTAACACCCTACATACACTCTACATACTCAAGTTATTCTTTCTATATCTTAGACCTGCCTAGATGGTTAACACCCTACATACACTCTACATACTCACGTTATTCAGTCTATATCTTAGACCTGCCTAGATGGTTAACACCCTACATACTCTCTACATACTCAAGTTATTCAGTCTATATCTTAGACCTGCCTAGATGGTCAACATCCTACATACACTCTACATACTCAAGTTATTCAGTCTATATCTTAGACCTGCCTAGATGGTTAACATCCTACATACACTCTACATTTCCAAGTTATTTATTCGATATCTTAGACCTGCCTAGATGGTTAACATCCTACATACACTCTACATACTCACGTTATTCAGTCTATATCTTAGACCTGCCTAGATGGTTATCATCCTACATACAATCTACATACTCAAGTTATTCAGTCTATATCTTAGACCTGCCTAGACAGTCAACATCCTACATACACTCTACATACTCACGTTATTCAGTCTGTATCTTAGACTGGCCTAGATGGTTAACATCCTTCATTCACTCTACATACTCACGTTATTCAGTCTATATCTTAGACATGCCTAGATGGTTAACACCCTACATACACTCTACATACTCAAGTTATTCAGTCTATATCTTAGACCTGCCTAGATGGTGTACATCCTACATACATTCTACATTTCCAAGTTATTCAGTCTATATCTTAGACCTGCCTAGATGGTAAACATCCATCATACACTCTACATTTCCAACTTATTCAGTCTACATCTTAGACCTGCCTAGATGGTTAACATCCTACATACACTCTACATTTCCAAGTTATTCAGTCTATATCTTAGACCTGCCTAGATGGTTAACATCCTGCATACACTATTCATACTCAAGTTATTCAGTCTTTATCTTAGACCTGCCTAGATGGTTAACATCCTACATACACTCTACATACTCAAGTTATTCAGTCTTTATCTTAGACCTGCCTAGATGGTTAACATCCTACATACACTCTACATACTCACGTTATTCAGTCTATAGCTTAGACCTGCCTAGATGGTTAACATCCTACATACACTCAACATTTACAAGTTATTAGGTCTATATCTTAGACCTGCCTAGAAGGTCAACATCCTACATACACTCTACATACTCACGTTATTCAGTCTTTATCTTAGACCTGCCTAGATGGTTAACACCCTACATACACTCTACATACTCACGTTATTCAGTCTATATCTTAGACCTGCCTAGATGGTTAACACCCTACATACTCTCTACATACTCAAGTTATTCAGTCTATATGTTAGACCTGCCTAGATAGTCAACATCCTACATACACTCTACATACTCACGTTCTTCAGTCTATATCTTAGACCTGCCTAGATGGTTAACATCCTACATACACTCTACATTTCCAAGTTATTTATTCGATATCTTAGACCTGCCTAGATGGTTAACATCCTACATACACTCTACATACTCACGTTATTCAGTCTATATCTTAGACCTGCCTAGATGGTTATCATCCTACATACAATCTACATACTCAAGTTATTCAGTCTATATCTTAGACCTGCCTAGACAGTCAACATCCTACATACACTCTACATACTCACGTTATTCAGTCTGTATCTTAGACTGGCCTAGATGGTTAACATCATACATTCACTCTACATACTCACGTTATTCAGTCTATATCTTAGACGTGCCTAGATGGTTAACATCCTTCATTCACTCTACATACTCACGTTATTCAGTCTATATCTTAGACATGCCTAGATGGTTAACACCCTACATACACTCTACATACTCAAGTTATTCAGTCTATATCTTAGACCTGCCTAGATGGTGTACATCCTACATACACTCTACATTTCCAAGTTATTCAGTCTATATCTTAGACCTGCCTAGATGGTAAACATCCATCATACACTCTACATTTCCAACTTATTCAGTCTACATCTTAGACCTGCCTAGATGGTTAACATCCTACATACACTCTACATTTCCAAGTTATTCAGTGTATATCTTAGACCTGCCTAGATGGTTAACATCCTGCATACACTCTACATACTCACGTTATTCAGTCTTTATCTTAGACCTGCCTAGATGGTTAACATCCTACATACACTCTACATACTCAAGTTATTCAGTCTATATCTTAGACCTGCCTAGATGGTTAACATCCTACATACACTCTACATACTCACGTTATTCAGTCTATAGCTTAGACCTGCCTAGATGGTTAACATCCTACATACACTCAACATTTACAAGTTATTAGGTCTATATCTTAGACCTGCCTAGAAGGTCAACATCCTACATACACTCTACATACTCACGTTATTCAGTCTTTATCTTAGACCTGCCTAGATGGTTAATATCCTACATAACTCTACATCCTCACGTTATTCAGTCTATATCTTAGACCTGCCTAGATAGTTAACACCCTACATACACTCTACATACTCAAGTTATTCTTTCTATATCTTAGACCTGCCTAGATGGTTAACACCCTACATACACTCTACATACTCACGTTATTCAGTCTATATCTTAGACCTGCCTAGATGGTTAACACCCTACATACTCTCTACATACTCAAGTTATTCAGTCTATATCTTAGACCTGCCTAGATGGTCAACATCCTACATACACTCTACATTTCCAAGTTATTCAGTCTACATCTTAGACCTGCCTAGATGGTTAACATCCTGCATACACTCTACATACTCACGTTATTCAGTCTTTATCTTTGACCTGCCTAGATGGTTAACATCCTACATACACTCTACATACTCACGTTATTCAGTCTATGTCTTAGACCTGCCTAGATGGTTAACATCTAACATACACTCTACATACTCATGTTATTCAGTCTATCTCTTAGACCTGCTTAGATGGTTAAGATCCTACATAAACTCTACATTTCCAAGTTATTTATTCTATATCTTAGACCTGCCTAGATGGTTAACATCCTACATACACTCTACATACTCACGTTATTCAGTCTATATCTTAGACCTGCCTAGATGGTTATCATCCTACATACAATCTACATACTCAAGTTATTCAGTCTATATCTTAGACCTGCCTAGATGGTTAACATCCTGCATACACTCTACATACTCAAGTTATTCAGTCTTTATCTTAGACCTGCCTAGATGGTTAACATCCTACATACACTCTACATACTCACGTTATTCAGTCTATATCTTAGACCTGCCTAGATGGTTAACATCCTACATACACTCAACATTTACAAGTTATTAGGTCTATATCTTAGACCTGCCTAGAAGGTCAACATCCTACATACACTCTACATACTCACGTTATTCAGTCTTTATCTTAGACCTGCCTAGATGGTTAATATCCTACATCACTCTACATACTCACGTTATTCAGTCTATATCTTAGACTTGCCTAGATGGTTAACATCCTACATACACTCAACATACTCAAGTTATTCAGTCTATATCTTAGACCTGCCTAGATTGTCAACATCCTACATACAATCTACATACTTAAGTTATTCAGTCTATACCTTAGACCTGCCTAGATGGTTAACATCCTGCATACACTCTACATACTCAAGTTATTCAGTCTTTATCTTAGACCTGCCTAGATGGTTAACATCCTACATACACTCGACATACTCACGTTATTCAGTCTATAGCTTAGACCTGCCTAGATGGTTAACATCCTACATACACTCAACATTTACAAGTTATTAGGTCTATATCTTAGACCTGCCTAGAAGGTCAACACCCTACATACACTCTACATACTCACGTTATTCAGTCTTTATCTTAGACCTGCCTAGATGGTTAATATCCTACATCACTCTACATCCTCACGTTATTCAGTCTATATCTTAGACCTGCCTAGATGGTTAACACCCTACATACACTCTACATACTCAAGTTATTCTTTCTATATCTTAGACCTGCCTAGATGGTTAACACCCTACATACACTCTACATACTCACGTTATTCAGTCTATATCTTAGACCTGCCTAGATGGTTAACACCCTACATACTCTCTACATACTCAAGTTATTCAGTCTATATCTTAGACCTGCCTAGATGTCAACATCCTACATACACTCTACATACTCACGTTCTTCAGTCTATATCTTAGACCTGCCTAGATGGTTAACATCCTACATACACTCTACATTTCCAAGTTATTTATTCGATATCTTAGACCTGCCTAGATGGTTAACATCCTACATACACTCTACATACTCACGTTATTCAGTCTATATCTTAGACCTGCCTAGATGGTTATCATCCTACATACAATCTACATACTCAAGTTATTCAGTCTATATCTTAGACCTGCCTAGACAGTCAACATCCTACATACACTCTACATACTCACGTTATTCAGTCTGTATCTTAGACTGGCCTAGATGGTTAACATCCTTCATTCACTCTACATACTCACGTTATTCAGTCTATATCTTAGACATGCCTAGATGGTTAACACCCTACATACACTCTACATACTCAAGTTATTCAGTCTATATCTTAGACCTGCCTAGATGGTGTACATCCTACATACATTCTACATTTCCAAGTTATTCAGTCTATATCTTAGACCTGCCTAGATGGTAAACATCCATCATACACTCTACATTTCCAACTTATTCAGTCTACATCTTAGACCTGCCTAGATGGTTAACATCCTACATACACTCTACATTTCCAAGTTATTCAGTCTATATCTTAGACCTGCCTAGATGGTTAACATCCTGCATACACTCTACATACTCAAGTTATTCAGTCTTTATCTTAGACCTGCCTAGATGGTTAACATCCTACATACACTCTACATACTCAAGTTATTCAGTCTTTATCTTAGACCTGCCTAGATGGTTAACATCCTACATACACTCTACATACTCACGTTATTCAGTCTATAGCTTAGACCTGCCTAGATGGTTAACATCCTACATACACTCAACATTTACAAGTTATTAGGTCTATATCTTAGACCTGCCTAGAAGGTCAACATCCTACATACACTCTACATACTCACGTTATTCAGTCTTTATCTTAGACCTGCCTAGATGGTTAACACCCTACATACACTCTACATACTCACGTTATTCAGTCTATATCTTAGACCTGCCTAGATGGTTAACACCCTACATACTCTCTACATACTCAAGTTATTCAGTCTATATCTTAGACCTGCCTAGATAGTCAACATCCTACATACACTCTACATACTCACGTTCTTCAGTCTATATCTTAGACCTGCCTAGATGGTTAACATCCTACATACACTCTACATTTCCAAGTTATTTATTCGATATCTTAGACCTGCCTAGATGGTTAACATCCTACATACACTCTACATACTCACGTTATTCAGTCTATATCTTAGACCTGCCTAGATGGTTATCATCCTACATACAATCTACATACTCAAGTTATTCAGTCTATATCTTAGACCTGCCTAGACAGTCAACATCCTACATACACTCTACATACTCACGTTATTCAGTCTGTATCTTAGACTGGCCTAGATGGTTAACATCATACATTCACTCTACATACTCACGTTATTCAGTCTATATCTTAGACGTGCCTAGATGGTTAACATCCTTCATTCACTCTACATACTCACGTTATTCAGTCTATATCTTAGACATGCCTAGATGGTTAACACCCTACATACACTCTACATACTCAAGTTATTCAGTCTATATCTTAGACCTGCCTAGATGGTGTACATCCTACATACACTCTACATTTCCAAGTTATTCAGTCTATATCTTAGACCTGCCTAGATGGTAAACATCCATCATACACTCTACATTTCCAACTTATTCAGTCTACATCTTAGACCTGCCTAGATGGTTAACATCCTACATACACTCTACATTTCCAAGTTATTCAGTGTATATCTTAGACCTGCCTAGATGGTTAACATCCTGCATACACTCTACATACTCAAGTTATTCAGTCTTTATCTTAGACCTGCCTAGATGGTTAACATCCTACATACACTCTACATACTCAAGTTATTCAGTCTTTATCTTAGACCTGCCTAGATGGTTAACATCCTACATACACTCTACATACTCACGTTATTCAGTCTATAGCTTAGACCTGCCTAGATGGTTAACATCCTACATACACTCAACATTTACAAGTTATTAGGTCTATATCTTAGACCTGCCTAGAAGGTCAACATCCTACATACACTCTACATACTCACGTTATTCAGTCTTTATCTTAGACCTGCCTAGATGGTTAATATCCTACATAACTCTACATCCTCACGTTATTCAGTCTATATCTTAGACCTGCCTAGATAGTTAACACCCTACATACACTCTACATACTCAAGTTATTCTTTCTATATCTTAGACCTGCCTAGATGGTTAACACCCTACATACACTCTACATACTCACGTTATTCAGTCTATATCTTAGACCTGCCTAGATGGTTAACACCCTACATACTCTCTACATACTCAAGTTATTCAGTCTATATCTTAGACCTGCCTAGATGGTCAACATCCTACATACACTCTACATTTCCAAGTTATTCAGTCTACATCTTAGACCTGCCTAGATGGTTAACATCCTGCATACACTCTACATACTCACGTTATTCAGTCTTTATCTTTGACCTGCCTAGATGGTTAACATCCTACATACACTCTACATACTCACGTTATTCAGTCTATATCTTAGACCTGCCTAGATGGTTAACATCTAACATACACTCTACATACTCATGTTATTCAGTCTATCTCTTAGACCTGCTTAGATGGTTAAGATCCTACATAAACTCTACATTTCCAAGTTATTTATTCTATATCTTAGACCTGCCTAGATGGTTAACATCCTACATACACTTTACATACTCACGTTATTCAGTCTATATCTTAGACCTGCCTAGATGGTTATCATCCTACATACAATCTACATACTCAAGTTATTCAGTCTATATCTTAGACCTGCCTAGATGGTTAACATCCTGCATACACTCTACATACTCAAGTTATTCAGTCTTTATCTTAGACCTGCCTAGATGGTTAACATCCTACATACACTCTACATACTCACGTTATTCAGTCTATATCTTAGACCTGCCTAGATGGTTAACATCCTACATACACTCAACATTTACAAGTTATTAGGTCTATATCTTAGACCTGCCTAGAAGGTCAACATCCTACATACACTCTACATACTCACGTTATTCAGTCTTTATCTTAGACCTGCCTAGATGGTTAATATCCTACATCACTCTACATCCTCACGTTATTCAGTCTATATCTTAGACCTGCCTAGATGGTTAACACCCTACATACACTCTACATACTCAAGTTATTCTTTCTATATCTTAGACCTGCCTAGATGGTTAACACCCTACATACACTCTACATACTCAAGTTATTCAGTCTATATCTTAGACCTGCCTAGATGGTTAACACCCTACATACTCTCTACATACTCAAGTTATTCAGTCTATATCTTAGACCTGCCTAGATGGTCAACATCCTACATACACTCTACATTTCCAAGTTATTCAGTCTACATCTTAGACCTGCCTAGATGGTTAACATCCTGCATACACTCTACATACTCACGTTATTCAGTCTTTATCTTAGACCTGCCTAGATGGTTAACATCCTACATACACTCTACATACTCACGTTATTCAGTCTATATCTTAGACCTGCCTAGATGGTTAACATCTAACATACACTCTACATACTCAAGTTATTCAGTCTATCTCTTAGACCTGCTTAGATGGTTAAGATCCTACATAAACTCTACATTTCCAAGTTATTCTGTCTATATCTTAGACCTGCCTAGATGGTTAACATCTTACATACACTTTACATTTCCAAGTTATTCAGTCTATATCTTAGACCTGCCTAGACATTCAACATCCTACATACACTCTACATACTCACGTTATTCAGTCTGTATCTTAGACTGGCCTAGATGGTTAACATCTAACATACTCTCTACATACTCACGTTATTCAGTCTATATCTTAGACCTGCCTAGATGGTTAACATCTTACATACTCTGTATATACTCACGTTATTCAGTCTATATCTTAGACCTGCCTAGATGGTTAACATCCTACATACACTCTACATACTCAAGTTATTCAGTCTATATCTTAGACCTGCCTAGATGGTTAACATCCTACATACACTCTACATTTCAAAGTTATTCAGTCTATATCTTAGACCTGCCTAGATGGTTAACATCTTACATACACTCTACATTTCCAAGTTATTCAGTCTATATCTTAGACCTGCCTAGATGGTTAACATCCTACATACACTCTACATTTCCAAGTTATTTATTCTATATCTTAGACCTGCCTAGATGGTTAACACCCTACATACACTCTACATACTCACGTTATTCAGTCTATATCTTAGACCTGCCTAGATGGTTAACACCCTACATACTCTCTATATACTCAAGTTATTCAGTCTATATCTTAGACCTGCCTAGATGGTCAACATCCTACATACGCTCTACATTTCCAAGTTATTCAGTCTACATCTTAGACCTGCCTAGATGGTTAACATCCTGCATACACTCTACATACTCACGTTATTCAGTCTTTACCTTAGACCTGCCTAGATGGTTAACATCCTACATACACTCTACATACTCACGTTATTCAGTCTATATCTTAGACCTGCCTAGATGGTTAACATCTAACATACACTCTACATACTCAAGTTATTCAGTCTATCGCTTAGACCTGCTTAGATGGTTAAGATCCTACATAAACTCTACATTTCCAAGTTATTCTGTCTATATCTTAGACCTGCCTAGATGGTTAACATCTTACATACACTTTACATTTCCAAGTTATTCAGTCTATATCTTAGACCTGCCTAGACATTCAACATCCTACATACACTCTACATACTAACGTTATTCAGTCTGTATCTTAGACTGGCCTAGATGGTTAACATCTAACATACTCTCTACATACTCACGTTATTCAGTCTATATCTTAGACCTGCCTAGATGGTTAACATCTTACATACTCTCTATATACTCACGTTATTCAGTCTATATCTTAGACCTGCCTAGATGGTTAACATCCTACATACACTCTACATTTCAAAGTTATTCAGTCTATATCTTAGACCTGCCTAGATGGTTATCATCTTACATACACTCTACATTTCCAAGTTATTCAGTCTATATCTTAGACCTGCCTAGAAAGTCAACATCCTACATACACTCAACATACTCAAGTTTTTCAGTATATATCTTAGACCTGCCTAGATAGTCAACATCCTACATACACTCTACATACTCAAATTATTCAGTCTATATCTTAGACCTGCCTAGATGGTTAACATCCTACATACAATCTACATACTCACGTTATTCAGTCTATATCTTAGACTTGCCTAGATGGTTAACATCCTACATACACTCTACATACTCAAGTTATTCAGTCTATATCTTAGACCTGCCTAGATGGTTAACATCCTACATACACTCTACATACTCAAGTTATTCAGTCTATATCTTAGACCTGCCTAGACAGTCAACACCCTACATACACTCTACACACTCACGTTATTCAGTCTATATCTAAGACCTGCCTAGATGTTTAACACCCTACATACACTCTACATACCCAAGTTATTCAGTCTATATCTTAGACCTGCCTAGAAAGTCAACATCCTACATACACTCAACATACTCAAGTTTTTCAGTATATATCTTAGACCTGCCTAGATAGTCAACATCCTACATACACTCTACATACTCAAATTATTCAGTCTATATCTTAGACCTGCCTAGATGGTTAACATCCTACATACAATCTACATACTCACGTTATTCAGTCTATATCTTAGACTTGCCTAGATGGTTAACATCCTACATACACTCAACATACTCAAGTTATTCATTCTATACCTTAGACCTGCCTAGATGGTTAACATCCTGCATACACTCTACATACTCAAGTTATTCAGTCTTTATCTTAGACCTGCCTAGATGGTTAACATCCTACATACACTCGACATACTCACGTTATTCAGTCTATAGCTTAGACCTGCCTAGATGGTTAACATCCTACATACACTCAACATTTACAAGTTATTAGGTCTATATCTTAGACCTGCCTAGAAGGTCAACATCCTACATACACTCTACATACTCACGTTATTCAGTCTTTATCTTAGACCTGCCTAGATGGTTAATATCCTACATCACTCTACATCCTCACGTTATTCAGTCTATATCTTAGACCTGCCTAGATGGTTAACACCCTACATACACTCTACATACTCAAGTTATTCTTTCTATATCTTAGACCTGCCTAGATGGTTAACACCCTACATACACTCTACATACTCACGTTATTCAGTCTAAATCTTAGACCTGCCTAGATGGTTAACACCCTACATACTCTCTACATACTCAAGTTATTCGGTCTATATCTTAGACCTGCCTAGATGGTCAACATCCTACATACACTCTACATACTCACGTTCTTCAGTCTATATCTTAGACCTGCCTAGATGGTTAACATCCTACATACACTCTACATTTCCAAGTTATTTATTCGATATCTTAGACCTGCCTAGATGGTTAACATCCTACATACACTCTACATACTCACGTTATTCAGTCTATATCTTAGACCTGCCTAGATGGTTATCATCCTACATACAATCTACATACTCAAGTTATTCAGTCTATATCTTAGACCTGCCTAGACAGTCAACATCCTACATACACTCTACATACTCACGTTATTCAGTCTGTATCTTAGACTGGCCTAGATGGTTAACATCATACATTCACTCTACATACTCACGTTATTCAGTCTATATCTTAGACCTGCCTAGATGGTTAACATCTTACATACTCTCTACATACTCACGTTATTCAGTCTATATCTTAGACCTGCCTAGATGGTTAACATCCTACATACACTCTACATACTCAAGTTATTCAGTCTATATCTTAGACCTACCTAGATGGTTAACATCCTACATACACTCTACATACTCAAGTTATTCAGTCTATATCTTAGACCTGCCTAGACAGTCAACACCCTACATACACTCTACATACTCACGTTATTCAGTCTATATCTAAGACCTGCCTAGATGGTTAACACCCTACATACACTCTACATACCCAAGTTATTCAGTCTATATCTTAGACCTGCCTAGAAAGTCAACATCCTACATACACTCAACATACTCAAGTTTTTCAGTATATATCTTAGACCTGCCTAGATAGTCAACATCCTACATACACTCTACATACTCAAGTTATTCAGTCTATATCTTAGACCTGCCTAAATGGTTAACATCCTACATACAATCTACATACTCACGTTATTCAGTCTATATCTTAGACTTGCCTAGATGGTTAACATCCTACATACACTCAACATACTCAAGTTATTCAGTCTATATCTTAGACCTGCCTAGATAGTCAACATCCTACATACAATCTACATACTTAAGTTATTCAGTCTATACCTTAGACCTGCCTAGATGGTTAACATCCCACATACACTCAACATACTCAAGTTTTTCAGTATATATCTTAGACCTGCCTAGATAGTCAACATCCTACATACACTCTACATACTCAAGTTATTCAGTATATATCTTAGACCTGCCTAGATGGTTAACATCCTACATACACTCTACACACTCAAGTTATTCAGTCTATATCTTAGACCTGCCTAGACAGTCAACACCCTTCATACACTCTACATACTCACGTTATTCAGTCTATATCTAAGACCTGTCTAGATGGTTAACACCCTACATACACTCTACATACCCACGTTATTCAGTCTATATCTTAGACCTGCCTAGAAAGTCAACATCCTACATACACTCAACATACTCAAGTTTTTCAGTATATATCTTAGACCTGCCTAGATAGTCAACATCCTACATACACTCTACATACTCAAGTTATTCAGTCTATATCTTAGACCTGCCTAGATGGTTAACATCCTACATACAATCTACATACTCACGTTATTCAGTCTATATCTTAGACTTGCCTAGATGGTTAACATCCTACATACACTCTACATACTCAAATTATTCAGTCTATATCTTAGACCTGCCTAGATGGTTAACATCCTACATACAATCTACATACTCACGTTATTCAGTCTATATCTTAGACTTGCCTAGATGGTTAACATCCTACATACACTCAACATACTCAAGTTATTCATTCTATACCTTAGACCTGCCTAGATGGTTAACATCCTGCATACACTCTACATACTCAAGTTATTCAGTCTATATCTTAGACCTGCCTAGATGGTTAACATCCTACATACAATCTACATACTCACGTTATTCAGTCTATATCTTAGACTTGCCTAGATGGTTAACATCCTACATACACTCAACATACTCAAGTTATTCAGTCTATATCTTATACCTGCCTAGATTGTCAACATCCTACATACAATCTACATACTTAAGTTATTCAGTCTATACCTTAGACCTGCCTAGATGGTTAACATCCTACATACACTCAACATACTCAAGTTTTTCAGTATATATCTTAGACCTGCCTAGATAGTCAACATCCTACATACACTCTACATACTCAAGTTATTCAGTCTATATCTTAGACCTGCCTAGATGGTTAACATCCTACATACAATCTACATACTCACGTTATTCAGTCTATATCTTAGACTTGCCTAGATGGTTAACATCCTACATACACTCAACATACTCAAGTTATTCAGTCTATATCTTAGACCTGCCTAGATAGTCAACATCCTACATACAATCTACATACTTAAGTTATTCAGTCTATACCTTAGACCTGCCTAGATGGTTAACATCCTACATACACTCAACATACTCAAGTTTTTCAGTATATATCTTAGACCTGAATAGATAGTCAACATCCTACATACACTCTACATACTCAAGTTATTCAGTCTATATCTTAGACCTGCCTAGATGGTTAACATCCTACATACAATCTACATACTCACGTTATTCAGTCTATATCTTAGACTTGCCTAGATGGTTAACATCCTACATACACTCAACATACTCAAGTTATTCAGTCTATATCTTAGACCTGCCTAGATAGTCAACATCCTACATACAATCTACATACTTAAGTTATTCAGTCTATACCTTAGACCTGCCTAGATGGTTAACATCCTACATACACTCAACATTTCCAAGTTATTTATTCGATATCTTAGACCTGCCTAGATGGTTAACATCCTACATACACTCTACATACTCACGTTATTCAGTCTATATCTTAGACCTGCCTAGATGGTTATCATCCTACATACAATCTACATACTCAAGTTATTCAGTCTATATCTTAGACCTGCCTAGACAGTCAACATCCTACATACACTCTACATACTCACGTTATTCAGTCTGTATCTTAGACTGGCCTAGATGGTTAACATCATACATTCACTCTACATACTCACGTTATTCAGTCTATATCTTAGACCTGCCTAGATGGTTAACATCTTACATACTCTCTACATACTCACGTTATTCAGTCTATATCTTAGACCTGCCTAGATGGTTAACATCCTACATACACTCTACATACTCAAGTTATTCAGTCTATATCTTAGACCTACCTAGATGGTTAACATCCTACATACACTCTACATACTCACGTTATTCAGTCTATATCTTATATCTGCCTAGATGGTTAACATCCTACATACACTCTACATACTCAAGTTATTCAGTCTATATCTTAGACCTACCTAGATGGTTAACATCCTACATACACTCTACATACTCACGTTATTCAGTCTATATCTTAGACCTGAATAGATGGTTAACATCCTGCATACACTCTACATACTCAAGTTATTCAGTCTATATCTTAGACCTGCCTAGATGGTTAACATCCTACATACACTCTACATACTCAAGTTATTCAGTCTATATCTTAGACCTGCCTAGACAGTCAACACCCTACATACACTCTACATACTCAAGTTATTCAGTCTATATCTTAGACCTGCCTAGATGGTTAACATCCTACATACACTCTACATACTCAAGTTATTCAGTCTATATCTTAGACCTGCCTAGACAGTCAACACCCTACATACACTCTACACACTCACGTTATTCAGTCTATATCTAAGACCTGCCTAGATGGTTAACACCCTACATACACTCTACATACCCAAGTTATTCAGTCTATATCTTAGACCTGCCTAGAAAGTCAACATCCTACATACACTCAACATACTCAAGTTTTTCAGTATATATCTTAGACCTGCCTAGATAGTCAACATCCTACATACACTCTACATACTCAAATTATTCAGTCTATATCTTAGACCTGCCTAGATGGTTAACATCCTACATACAATCTACATACTCACGTTATTCAGTCTATATCTTAGACTTGCCTAGATGGTTAACATCCTACATACACTCAACATACTCAAGTTATTCATTCTATACCTTAGACCTGCCTAGATGGTTAACATCCTACATACACTCGACATACTCACGTTATTCAGTCTATAGCTTAGACCTGCCTAGATGGTTAACATCCTACATACACTCAACATTTACAAGTTATTAGGTCTATATCTTAGACCTGCCTAGAAGGTCAACATCCTACATACACTCTACATACTCACGTTATTCAGTCTTTATCTTAGACCTGCCTAGATGGTTAATATCCTACATCACTCTACATCCTCACGTTATTCAGTCTATATCTTAGACCTGCCTAGATGGTTAACACCCTACATACACTCTACATACTCAAGTTATTCTTTCTATATCTTAGACCTGCCTAGATGGTTAACACCCTACATACACTCTACAATCTCACGTTATTCAGTCTAAATCTTAGACCTGCCTAGATGGTTAACACCCTACATACTCTCTACATACTCAAGTTATTCGGTCTATATCTTAGACCTGCCTAGATGGTCAACATCCTACATACACTCTACATACTCACGTTCTTCAGTCTATATCTTAGACCTGCCTAGATGGTTAACATCCTACATACACTCTACATTTCCAAGTTATTTATTCGATATCTTAGACCTGCCTAGATGGTTAACATCCTACATACACTCTACATACTCACGTTATTCAGTCTATATCTTAGACCTGCCTAGATGGTTATCATCCTACATACAATCTACATACTCAAGTTATTCAGTCTATATCTTAGACCTGCCTAGACAGTCAACATCCTACATACACTCTACATACTCACGTTATTCAGTCTGTATCTTAGACTGGCCTAGATGGTTAACATCATACATTCACTCTACATACTCACGTTATTCAGTCTATATCTTAGACCTGCCTAGATGGTTAACATCTTACATACTCTCTACATACTCACGTTATTCAGTCTATATCTTAGACCTGCCTAGATGGTTAACATCCTACATACACTCTACATACTCAAGTTATTCAGTCTATATCTTAGACCTACCTAGATGGTTAACATCCTACATACACTCTACATACTCAAGTTACTCAGTCTATATCTTAGACCTGCCTAGACAGTCAACACCCTACATACACTCTACATACTCACGTTATTCAGTCTATATCTAAGACCTGCCTAGATGGTTAACACCCTACATACACTCTACATACCCAAGTTATTCAGTCTATATCTTAGACCTGCCTAGAAAGTCAACATCCTACATACACTCAACATACTCAAGTTTTTCAGTATATATCTTAGACCTGCCTAGATAGTCAACATCCTACATACACTCTACATACTCAAGTTATTCAGTCTATATCTTAGACCTGCCTAAATGGTTAACATCCTACATACAATCTACATACTCACGTTATTCAGTCTATATCTTAGACTTGCCTAGATGGTTAACATCCTAAATACACTCAACATACTCAAGTTATTCAGTCTATATCTTAGACCTGCCTAGATAGTCAACATCCTACATACAATCTACATACTTAAGTTATTCAGTCTATACCTTAGACCTGCCTAGATGGTTAACATCCTACATACACTCAACATACTCAAGTTTTTCAGTATATATCTTAGACCTGCCTAGATAGTCAACATCCTACATACACTCTACATACTCAAGTTATTCAGTATATATCTTAGACCTGCCTAGATGGTTAACATCCTACATACACTCTACACACTCAAGTTATTCAGTCTATATCTTAGACCTGCCTAGACAGTCAACACCCTTCATACACTCTACATACTCACGTTATTCAGTCTATATCTAAGACCTGCCTAGATGGTTAACACCCTACATACACTCTACATACCCACGTTATTCAGTCTATATCTTAGACCTGCCTAGAAAGTCAACATCCTACATACACTCAACATACTCAAGTTTTTCAGTATATATCTTAGACCTGCCTAGATAGTCAACATCCTACATACACTCTACATACTCAAGTTATTCAGTCTATTTCTTAGACCTGCCTAGATGGTTAACATCCTACATACAATCTACATACTCACGTTATTCAGTCTATATCTTAGACTTGCCTAGATGGTTAGCATCCTACATACACTCAACATACTCAAGTTATTCAGTCTATATCTTATACCTGCCTAGATTGTCAACATCCTACATACAATCTACATACTTAAGTTATTCAGTCTATACCTTAGACCTGCCTAGATGGTTAACATCCTACATACACTCAACATACTCAAGTTTTTCAGTATATATCTTAGACCTGCCTAGATAGTCAACATCCTACATACACTCTACATACTCAAGTTATTCAGTCTATATCTTAGACCTGCCTAGATGGTTAACATCCTACATACAATCTACATACTCACGTTATTCAGTCTATATCTTAGACTTGCCTAGATGGTTAACATCCTACATACACTCAACATACTCAAGTTATTCAGTCTATATCTTAGACCTGCCTAGATAGTCAACATCCTACATACAATCTACATACTTAAGTTATTCAGTCTATACCTTAGACCTGCCTAGATGGTTAACATCCTACATACACTCAACATACTCAAGTTTTTCAGTATATATCTTAGACCTGCCTAGATAGTCAACATCCTACATACACTCTACATACTCAAGTTATTCAGTCTATATCTTAGACCTGCCTAGATGGTTAACATCCTACATACACTGTACATACTCACGTTATTCAGTCTATATCTTAGACCTGCCTAGAAAGTCAACATCCTACATACACTCTACATACCCAAGTTATTCAGTCTATATCTAAGACCTGCCTAGATGGTTAACACCCTACATACACTCTACATACCCAAGTTATTCAGTCTATATCTTAGACCTGCCTAGAAAGTCAACATCCTACATACACTCAACATACTCAAGTTTTTCAGTATATATCTTAGACCTGCCTAGATAGTCAACATCCTACATACACTCTACATACTCAAGTTATTCAGTCTATATCTTAGACCTGCCTAGATGGTTAACATCCTACATACAATCTACATACTCACGTTATTCAATCTATATCTTAGACTTGCCTAGATGGTTAACATCCTACATACACTCAACATACTCAAGTTATTCAGTCTATATCTTAGACCTGCCTAGATTGTCAACATCCTACATACAATCTACATACATAAGTTATTCAGTCTACATCATAGACCTGCCTAGATAGTCAACATCCTACATACAATCTACATACTTAAGTTATTCAGTCTATACCTTAGACCTGCCTAGATGGTTAACATCCTACATACACTCAACATACTCAAGTTTTTCAGTATATATCTTAGACCTGCCTAGATAGTCAACATCCTACATACACTCTACATACTCAAGTTATTCAGTCTATATCTTAGACCTGCCTAGATGGTTAACATCCTACATACACTCTACATACTCAAGTTATTCAGTCTATATCTCAGACCTGCCTAGACAGTCAACACCCTACATACACTCTACATACTCACGTTATTCAGTCTATATCTTAGACCTGCCTAGATGGTTAACACCCTACATACACTCTACATACCCAAGTTATTCAGTCTATATCTTAGACCTGCCTAGAAAGTCAACATCCGACATACACTCAACATACTCAAGTTTTTCAGTATATATCTTAGACCTGCCTAGAAAGTCAACATCCTACATACAATCTACATACTCACGTTATTCAGTCTATATCTTAGACTTGCCTAGATGGTTAACATCCTACATACACTCAACATACTCAAGTTATTCAGTCTATATCTTAGACCTGCCTAGATTGTCAACATCCTACATACAATCTACATACTTAAGTTATTCAGTCTATACCTTAGACCTGCCTAGATGGTTAACATCCTACATACACTCAACATACTCAAGTTATTCAGTCTATATCTTAGACCTGCCTAGATGGTCAACATCCTACATACACTCTACATTTCCAAGTTATTCAGTCTACATCTTAGACCTGCCTAGATGGTTAACATCCTTCATACAATCTACATACTCAAGTTATTCAGTCTATATCTTAGACCTGCCTAGATGGTTAACATCCTACATACACTCTACATACTCACGTTATTCAGTCTATATCTTAGACCTGCCTAGATGGTTAACATCCTACATACACTCTACATACTCAAGTTATTCAGTCTATATCTTAGACCTGCCTAGATGGTTAACATCCTACATAAACTCAACATTTCCAAGTTATTCAGTCTATATCTTAGACTTGCCTAGAAAGTCAACATCCTACATACACTCAACATACTCACGTTATTCAGTCCTTATCTTAGACGTGCCTAGATGGTTAACATCCTTCATACACTCTACATACTCACGTTATTCAGTCTATATCTTAGACCTGCTTAGATGGTTAACACCCTACATACACTCTACATACTCAAGTTATTCAGTCTATATCTTAGACCTGCCTAGATGGTTAACATCCTACATACACTCTACATTTCCAAGTTATTCAGTCTACATCTTAGACCTGCCTAGATGGTAAACATCCATCATACACTCTACATTTCCAACTTATTCAGTCTACATCTTAGACCTGCCTAGATGGTTAACATCCTGCATACACTCTACATACTCAAGTTATTCAGTCTATATCTTAGACCTGCCTAGATGGTTAACATCCTACATACGCTCTACATACTCACGTTATTCAGTCTATATCTTAGACCTGCCTAGATGGTTAATATCCTACATACACTCAACATTTACAAGTTATTAGGTCTATATCTTAGACCTGCCTAGAAGGTCAACATCCTACATACACTCTACATACTCACGTTATTCAGTCTTTATCTTAGACCTGCCTAGATGGTTAATATCCTACATCACTCTACATCCTCACGTTATTAAGTCTATATCTTAGACCTGCCTAGATGGTTAACATCCTACATACAATCTACATACTCAAGTTATTCTGTCTATATCTTAGACCTGCCTAGATGGTTAACACCCTACATACACTCTACATACTCACGTTATTCAGTCTATATCTTAGACCTGCCTAGATGGTTAACACCCTACATACTCTCTACATACTCAAGTTATTCAGTCTATATCATAGACCTGCCTAGATGGTCAACATCCTACATACACTCTACATTTCCAAGTTATCCAGTCTATATCTTAGACCTGCCTAGATGGTAAACATCCAACATACACTCTACATTTCCAACTTATTCAGTCTACATCTTAGACCTTCCTAGATGGTTAACACCCTACATACACTCTACATACTCACGTTATTCAGTCTTTATCTGAGACCTGCCTAGATGGTTAACATCCTACATACACTCTACATACCCAAGTTATTCAGTCTATATCTTAGACCTGCCTAGATGGTTAACATCCTACATACACTCTACATACTCAAGTTATTCAGTCTATATCTTAGACCTGCCTAGATGGTTAACATCCTGCATACACTCTACATACTCACGTTATTCAGTCTTTATCTGAGACCCGCCTAGATGGTTAACATCCTACATACACTCTACATACTCAAGTTATTCAGTCTATATCTTAGACCTGCCTAGACAGTCAACACCCTACATACACTCTACATACTCACGTTATTCAGTCTATATCTTAGACCTGCCTAGATGGTTAACACCCTACATACACTCTACATACCCAAGTTATTCAGTCTATATCTTAGACCTGCCTAGAAAGTCAACATCCTACATACACTCAACATACTCAAGTTTTTCAGTATATATCTTAGACCTGCCTAGATAGTCAACATCCTACATACACTCTACATACTCAAGTTTTTCAGTATATATCTTAGACCTGCCTAGATAGTCAACATCCTACATACACTCTACATACTCAAGTTTTTCAGTATATATCTTAGACCTGCCTAGATAGTCAACATCCTACATACACTCTACATACTCAAGTTATTCAGTCTATATCTTAGACCTGCCTAGGTGGTTAACATCCTACATACACTCTACATACTCAAGTTATTCAGTCTATATCTTAGACCTGCCTAGACAGTCAACACCCTACATACACTCTACATACTCACGTTATTCAGTCTATATCTTAGACCTGCCTAGATGGTTAACACCCTACATACACTCTACATACCCAAGTTATTCAGTCTATATCTTAGACCTGCCAAGAAAGTCAACATCCTACATACACTCAACATACTCAAGTTTTTCAGTATATATCTTAGACCTGCCTAGATAGTCAACATCCTACATACACTCTACATACTCAAGTTATTCAGTCTATATCTTAGACCTGCCTAGATGGTTAACATCCTACATACAATCTACATACTCACGTTATTCAGTCTATATCTTACACTTGCCTAGATGGTTAACATCCTACATACACTCAACATACTCAAGTTATTCAGTCTATATCTTAGACCTGCCTAGATTGTCAACATCCTACATACAATCTACATACTTAAGTTATTCAGTCTATATCTTAGACTTGCCTAGATGGTTAACATCCTACATACACTCAACATACTCAAGTTATTCAGTCTATATCTTAGACCTGCCTAGATGGTCAACATCCTACATACACTCTACATTTCCAAGTTATTCAGTCTACATCTTAGACCTGACTAGATGATTAACTTCCTGCATACACTCTACAAACTCACGTTATTCAGTCTTTAACTTAGACCTGCCTAGATGGTTAACATCCTACATACACTCTACATACTCACGTTATTCAGTCTATATCTTAGACCTGCCTACATGGTTAACATCTAACATACACTCTACATACCCACGTTATTCAGTCTATATCTTAGACCTGCCTAGATGGTTAACATCTAACATACACTCTACATACTCAAGTTATTCAGTCTATCTCTTAGACCTGCCTAGATGGTTAACATCCTACATAAACTCTACATTTCCAAGTTATTCAGTCTATATCTTAGACCTGCCTAGATGGTTAACATCTTACATACACTGTACATTTCCAAGTTATTCAGTCTATATCTTAGACCTGCCTAGATGGTTAACATCCTACATACACTCTACATTTCCAGGTTATTTATTCTATATCTTAGACCTGCCTAGGTGGTTAACATCCTACATACACTCTACATACTCACGTTATTCAGTCTATATCTTAGACTTCCCAAGATGGTTAACATTCTACATACACTCTACATACTCAAGTTATTCAGTCTATATCTTAGACCTGCCTAGATGGTTAATATCCTACATACACTCAACATTTACAAGTTATTAGGTCTATATCTTAGACCTGCCTAGAAGGTCAACATCCTACATACACTCTACATACTCACGTTATTCAGTCTTTATCTTAGACCTGCCTAGATGGTTAATATCCTACATCACTCTACATCCTCACGTTATTAAGTCTATATCTTAGACCTGCCTAGATGGTTAACATCCTACATACAATCTACATACTCAAGTTATTCTGTCTATATCTTAGACCTGCCTAGATGGTTAACACCCTACATACACTCTACATACTCACGTTATTCAGTCTATATCTTAGACCTGCCTAGATGGTTAACACCCTACATACTCTCTACATACTCAAGTTATTCAGTCTATATCATAGACCTGCCTAGATGGTCAACATCCTACATACACTCTACATTTCCAAGTTATCCAGTCTATATCTTAGACCTGCCTAGATGGTAAACATCCAACATACACTCTACATTTCCAACTTATTCAGTCTACATCTTAGACCTTCCTAGATGGTTAACACCCTACATACACTCTACATACTCACGTTATTCAGTCTTTATCTTAGACCTGCCTAGATGGTTAACATCCTACATACACTCTACATACCCAAGTTATTCAGTCTATATCTTAGACCTGCCTAGATGGTTAACATCCTACATACACTCTACATACTCAAGTTATTCAGTCTATATCTTAGACCTGCCTAGATGGTTAACATCCTGCATACACTCTACATACTCACGTTATTCAGTCTTTATCTGAGACCCGCCTAGATGGTTAACATCCTACATACACTCTACATACTCAAGTTATTCAGTCTATATCTTAGACCTGCCTAGACAGTCAACACCCTACATACACTCTACATACTCACGTTATTCAGTCTATATCTTAGACCTGCCTAGATGGTTAACACCCTACATACACTCTACATACCCAAGTTATTCAGTCTATATCTTAGACCTGCCTAGAAAGTCAACATCCTACATACACTCAACATACTCAAGTTTTTCAGTATATATCTTAGACCTGCCTAGATAGTCAACATCCTACATACACTCTACATACTCAAGTTTTTCAGTATATATCTTAGACCTGCCTAGATAGTCAACATCCTACATACACTCTACATACTCAAGTTTTTCAGTATATATCTTAGACCTGCCTAGATAGTCAACATCCTACATACACTCTACATACTCAAGTTATTCAGTCTATATCTTAGACCTGCCTAGATGGTTAACATCCTACATACACTCTACATACTCAAGTTATTCAGTCTATATCTTAGACCTGCCTAGACAGTCAACACCCTACATACACTCTACATACTCACGTTATTCAGTCTATATCTTAGACCTGCCTAGATGGTTAACACCCTACATACACTCTACATACCCAAGTTATTCAGTCTATATCTTAGACCTGCCTAGAAAGTCAACATCCTACATACACTCAACATACTCAAGTTTTTCAGTATATATCTTAGACCTGCCTAGATAGTCAACATCCTACATACACTCTACATACTCAAGTTATTCAGTCTATATCTTAGACCTGCCTAGATGGTTAACATCCTACATACAATCTACATACTCACGTTATTCAGTCTATATCTTACACTTGCCTAGATGGTTAACATCCTACATACACTCAACATACTCAAGTTATTCAGTCTATATCTTAGACCTGCCTAGATTGTCAACATCCTACATACAATCTACATACTTAAGTTATTCAGTCTATACCTTAGACCTGCCTAGATGGTTAACATCATACATACACTCAACATACTCAAGTTATTCAGTCTATATCTTAGACCTGCCTAGATGGTCAACATCCTACATACACTCTACATTTCCAAGTTATTCAGTCTACATCTTAGACCTGACTAGATGATTAACTTCCTGCATACACTCTACATACTCACGTTATTCAGTCTTTAACTTAGACCTGCCTAGATGGTTAACATCCTACATACACTCTACATACTCACGTTATTCAGTCTATATCTTAGACCTGCCTACATGGTTAACATCTAACATACACTCTACATACCCACGTTATTCAGTCTATATCTTAGACCTGCCTAGATGGTTAACATCTAACATACACTCTACATACTCAAGTTATTCAGTCTATATCTTAGACCTGCCTAGATGGTTAACATCCTACATAAACTCTACATTTCCAAGTTATTCAGTCTATATCTTAGACCTGCCTAGATGGTTAACATCTTACATACACTGTACATTTCCAAGTTATTCAGTCTATATCTTAGACCTGCCTAGATGGTTAACATCCTACATACACTCTACATTTCCAGGTTATTTATTCTATATCTTAGACCTGCCTAGGTGGTTAACATCCTACATACACTCTACATACTCACGTTATTCAGTCTATATCTTAGACTTCCCAAGATGGTTAACATTCTACATACACTCTACATACTCAAGTTATTCAGTCTATATCTTAGACCTGCCTAGATGGTTAACATCCTACATAAACTCAACATTTCCAAGTTATTCAGTCTATATCTTAGACTTGCCTAGAAAGTCAACATCCTACATACACTCTACATACTCACGTTATTCAGTCCTTATCTTAGACGTGCCTAGATGGTTAACATCCTTCATACACTCTACATACTCACGTTATTCAGTCTATATCTCAGACCTGCCTAGATGGTTAACACCCTACATACACTCTACATACTCAAGTTATTCAGTCTATATCTTAGACCTGCCTAGATGGTTAACATCCTACATACACTCTACATTTCCAAGTTATTCAGTCTATATCTTAGACCTGCCTAGATGGTTAACATCCATCATACAGTCTACATTTCCAACTTATTCAGTCTACATCTTAGACCTGCCTAGATGGTTAACATCCTACATACACTCTACATTTCCAAGTTATTCAGTCTATATCTTAGACCTGCCTAGATGGTTAACATCCTACATACGCTCTATATACTCACGTTATTCAGTCTATATCTTAGACCTGCCTAGATGGTTAACATCCTACATACACTCAACATTTACAAGTTATTAGGTCTATATCTTAGACCTGCCTAGAAGGCCAACATCCTACATACACTCTACATACTCACGTTATTCAGTCTTTATCTTAGACCTGCCTAGATGGTTAATATCCTACATCACTCTACATCCTCACGTTATTCAGTCTATATCTTAGACCTGCCTAGATGGTTAACACCCTACATACACTCTACATACTCAAGTTATTCTGTCTATATCTTAGACCTGCCTAGATGGTTAACACCCTACATACACTCTACATACTCACGTTATTCAGTCTATATCTTAGACCTGCCTAGATGGTTAACACCCTACATACTCTCTACATACTCAAGTTATTCAGTCTATATCTTAGACCTGCCTAGATGGTCAACATCCTACATACACTCTACATTTCCAAGTTATCCAGTCTATATCTTAGACCTGCCTAGATGGTAAACATCCAACATACACTCTACATTTCCAACTTATTCAGTCTACATCTTAGACCTTCCTAGATGGTTAACATCCTGCATACACTCTACATACTCACGTTATTCAGTCCTTATCTTAGACCTGCCTAGATGGTTAACATCCTACATACACTCTACATACTCACGTTATTCAGTCTATATCTTAGACCTGCCTACATGGTTAACATCTAACATACACTCTACATACTCACGTTATTCAGTCTATATCTTAGACCTGCCTAGATGGTTAACATCTAACATACACTCTACATACTCAAGTTATTCAGTCTATCTCTTAGACCTGCCTAGATGGTTAACATCCTACATAAACTCTATATTTCCAAGTTATTCAGTCTATATCTTAGACCTGCCTAGATGGTTAACACCCTACATACACTCTACATACCCAAGTTATTCAGTCTATATCTTAGACCTGCCTAGAAAGTCAACATCCTACATAAACTCAACATACTCAAGTTTTTCAGTATATATCTTAGACCTGCTAGATAGTCAACATCCTACATACACTCTACATACTCAAGTTTTTCAGTCTATATCTTAGACCTGCCTAGGTGGTTAACATCCTACATACAATCTACATACTCACGTTATTCAGTCTATATCTTAGACTTGCCTAGATGGTTAACATCCTACATACCCTCAACATACTCAAGTTATTCAGTCTATATCTTAGACCTGCCTAGATTGTCAACATCCTACATACAATCTACATACTTAAGTTATTCAGTCTATACCTTAGACCTGCCTAGATGGTTAACATCTAACATACACTCTACATACTCAAGTTATTCAGTCTATATCTTAGACCTGCTTAGATGGTTAACATCCTACATAAACTCTACATTTCCAAGTTATTCAGTCTTTATCTTAGACTTGCCTAGATGGTTAACATCCTACATACACTCTACATACTCAAGTTATTCAGTCTATATCTTAGACCTGCCTAGATGGTTAACATCCTACATACACTCTACATACTCACGTTATTCAGTCTATATCTTAGACCTGCCTAGATGGTTAACATCCTACATACACTCTACATACTCAAGTTATTCAGTCTATATCTTAGACCTGCCTAGATGGTTAACACCCTACATACACTCTACACACTCAAGTTATTCAGTCTATATCTTAGACCTGCCTAGATGGTTAACACCCTACATACACTCTACATACTCACGTTATTCAGTCTATATCTTAGACCTGCCTAGATGGTTAACATCCTACATACACTCTACATACTCAAGTTATTCAGTCTATATCTGAGACCTGCCTAGATGGTTAACACCCTACATACACTCTACATACTCAAGTTATTCAGTCTATATCTTAGACCTGCCTAGATGGTTAATATCCTACATACACTCTACATACTCACGTTATTCAGTCTATATCTTAGACCTGCCTAGATGGTTAACATCCTACATACACTCTACATACTCAAGTTATTCAGTCTATATCTTAGACCTGCCTAGATGGTTAACACCCTACATACACTCTACACACTCAAGTTATTCAGTCTATATCTTAGACCTGCCTAGATGGTTAACACCCTACATACACTCTACATACTCACGTTATTCAGTCTATATCTAAGACCTGCCTAGATGGTTAACATCCTACATACACTCTACATACTCACGTTATTCAGTCTATATCTTAGACCTGCCTAGATGGTTAACATCCTACATACACTCTACATACTCAAGTTATTCAGTCTATATCTTAGACCTGCCTAGATGGTTAACACCCTACATACACTCTACACACTCAAGTTATTCAGTCTATATCTTAGACCTGCCTAGATGGTTAACACCCTACATACACTCTACATACTCAAGTTATTCAGTCTATATCTTAGACCTGCCTAGATGGTTAACATCCTACATACACTCTACATACTCACGTTATTCAGTCTATATCTTAGACCTGCCTAGATGGTTAACATCCTACATACACTCTACATACCCAAGTTATTCAGTCTATATCTTAGACCTGCCTAGAAAGTCAACATCCGACATACACTCAACATACTCAAGTTTTTCAGTATATATCTTAGACCTGCCTAGAAAGTCAACATCCTACATACAATCTACATACTCACGTTATTCAGTCTATATCTTAGACTTGCCTAGATGGTTAACATCCTACATACACTCAACATACTCAAGTTATTCAGTCTATATCTTAGACCTGCCTAGATTGTCAACATCCTACATACAATCTACATACTTAAGTTATTCAGTCTATACCTTAGACCTGCCTAGATGGTTAACATCCTACATACACTCAACATACTCAAGTTATTCAGTCTATATCTTAGACCTGCCTAGATGGTCAACATCCTACATACACTCTACATTTCCAAGTTATTCAGTCTACATCTTAGACCTGCCTAGATGGTTAACATCCTTCATACAATCTACATACTCAAGTTATTCAGTCTATATCTTAGACCTGCCTAGATGGTTAACATCCTACATACACTCTACATACTCACGTTATTCAGTCTATATCTTAGACCTGCCTAGATGGTTAACATCCTACATACACTCTACATACTCAAGTTATTCAGTCTATATCTTAGACCTGCCTAGATGGTTAACATCCTACATAAACTCAACATTTCCAAGTTATTCAGTCTATATCTTAGACTTGCCTAGAAAGTCAACATCCTACATACACTCAACATACTCACGTTATTCAGTCCTTATCTTAGACGTGCCTAGATGGTTAACATCCTTCATACACTCTACATACTCACGTTATTCAGTCTATATCTTAGACCTGCCTAGATGGTTAACACCCTACATACACTCTACATACTCAAGTTATTCAGTCTATATCTTAGACCTGCCTAGATGGTTAACATCCTACATACACTCTACATTTCCAAGTTATTCAGTCTACATCTTAGACCTGCCTAGATGGTAAACATCCATCATACACTCTACATTTCCAACTTATTCAGTCTACATCTTAGACCTGCCTAGATGGTTAACATCCTGCATACACTCTACATACTCAAGTTATTCAGTCTATATCTTAGACCTGCCTAGATGGTTAACATCCTACATACGCTCTACATACTCACGTTATTCAGTCTATATCTTAGACCTGCCTAGATGGTTAATATCCTACATACACTCAACATTTACAAGTTATTAGGTCTATATCTTAGACCTGCCTAGAAGGTCAACATCCTACATACACTCTACATACTCACGTTATTCAGTCTTTATCTTAGACCTGCCTAGATGGTTAATATCCTACATCACTCTACATCCTCACGTTATTAAGTCTATATCTTAGACCTGCCTAGATGGTTAACATCCTACATACAATCTACATACTCAAGTTATTCTGTCTATATCTTAGACCTGCCTAGATGGTTAACACCCTACATACACTCTACATACTCACGTTATTCAGTCTATATCTTAGACCTGCCTAGATGGTTAACACCCTACATACTCTCTACATACTCAAGTTATTCAGTCTATATCATAGACCTGCCTAGATGGTCAACATCCTACATACACTCTACATTTCCAAGTTATCCAGTCTATATCTTAGACCTGCCTAGATGGTAAACATCCAACATACACTCTACATTTCCAACTTATTCAGTCTACATCTTAGACCTTCCTAGATGGTTAACACCCTACATACACTCTACATACTCACGTTATTCAGTCTTTATCTGAGACCTGCCTAGATGGTTAACATCCTACATACACTCTACATACCCAAGTTATTCAGTCTATATCTTAGACCTGCCTAGATGGTTAACATCCTACATACACTCTACATACTCAAGTTATTCAGTCTATATCTTAGACCTGCCTAGATGGTTAACATCCTGCATACACTCTACATACTCACGTTATTCAGTCTTTATCTGAGACCCGCCTAGATGGTTAACATCCTACATACACTCTACATACTCAAGTTATTCAGTCTATATCTTAGACCTGCCTAGACAGTCAACACCCTACATACACTCTACATACTCACGTTATTCAGTCTATATCTAAGACCTGCCTAGATGGTTAACACCCTACATACACTCTACATACCCAAGTTATTCAGTCTATATCTTAGACCTGCCTAGAAAGTCAACATCCTACATACACTCAACATACTCAAGTTTTTCAGTATATATCTTAGACCTGCCTAGATAGTCAACATCCTACATACACTCTACATACTCAAGTTTTTCAGTATATATCTTAGACCTGCCTAGATAGTCAACATCCTACATACACTCTACATACTCAAGTTTTTCAGTATATATCTTAGACCTGCCTAGATAGTCAACATCCTACATACACTCTACATACTCAAGTTATTCAGTCTATATCTTAGACCTGCCTAGATGGTTAACATCCTACATACACTCTACATACTCAAGTTATTCAGTCTATATCTTAGACCTGCCTAGACAGTCAACACCCTACATACACTCTACATACTCACGTTATTCAGTCTATATCTTAGACCTGCCTAGATGGTTAACACCCTACATACACTCTACATACCCAAGTTATTCAGTCTATATCTTAGACCTGCCTAGAAAGTCAACATCCTACATACACTCAACATACTCAAGTTTTTCAGTATATATCTTAGACCTGCCTAGATAGTCAACATCCTACATACACTCTACATACTCAAGTTATTCAGTCTATATCTTAGACCTGCCTAGATGGTTAACATCCTACATACAATCTACATACTCACGTTATTCAGTCTATATCTTACACTTGCCTAGATGGTTAACATCCTACATACACTCAACATACTCAAGTTATTCAGTCTATATCTTAGACCTGCCTAGATTGTCAACATCCTACATACAATCTACATACTTAAGTTATTCAGTCTATACCTTAGACCTGCCTAGATGGTTAACATCATACATACACTCTACATACTCAAGTTATTCAGTCTATATCTTAGACCTGCCTAGATGGTCAACATCCTACATACACTCTACATTTCCAAGTTATTCAGTCTACATCTTAGACCTGACTAGATGATTAACTTCCTGCATACACTCTACATACTCACGTTATTCAGTCTTTAACTTAGACCTGCCTAGATGGTTAACATCCTACATACACTCTACATACTCACGTTATTCAGTCTATATCTTAGACCTGCCTACATGGTTAACATCTAACATACACTCTACATACCCACGTTATTCAGTCTATATCTTAGACCTGCCTAGATGGTTAACATCTAACATACACTCTACATACTCAAGTTATTCAGTCTATCTCTTAGACCTGCCTAGATGGTTAACATCCTACATAAACTCTACATTTCCAAGTTATTCAGTCTATATCTTAGACCTGCCTAGATGGTTAACATCTTACATACACTGTACATTTCCAAGTTATTCAGTCTATATCTTAGACCTGCCTAGATGGTTAACATCCTACATACACTCTACATTTCCAGGTTATTTATTCTATATCTTAGACCTGCCTAGGTGGTTAACATCCTACATACACTCTACATACTCACGTTATTCAGTCTATATCTTAGACTTCCCAAGATGGTTAACATTCTACATACACTCTACATACTCAAGTTATTCAGTCTATATCTTAGACCTGCCTAGATGGTTAACATCCTACATAAACTCAACATTTCCAAGTTATTCAGTCTATATCTTAGACTTGCCTAGAAAGTCAACATCCTACATACACTCTACATACTCACGTTATTCAGTCCTTATCTTAGACGTGCCTAGATGGTTAACATCCTTCATACACTCTACATACTCACGTTATTCAGTCTATATCTCAGACCTGCCTAGATGGTTAACACCCTACATACACTCTACATACTCAAGTTATTCAGTCTATATCTTAGACCTGCCTAGATGGTTAACATCCTACATACACTCTACATTTCCAAGTTATTCAGTCTATATCTTAGACCTGCCTAGATGGTTAACATCCATCATACACTCTACATTTCCAACTTATTCAGTCTACATCTTAGACCTGCCTAGATGGTTAACATCCTACATACACTCTACATTTCCAAGTTATTCAGTCTATATCTTAGACCTGCCTAGATGGTTAACATCCTACATACGCTCTATATACTCACGTTATTCAGTCTATATCTTAGACCTGCCTAGATGGTTAACATCCTACATACACTCAACATTTACAAGTTATTAGGTCTATATCTTAGACCTGCCTAGAAGGCCAACATCCTACATACACTCTACATACTCACGTTATTCAGTCTTTATCTTAGACCTGCCTAGATGGTTAATATCCTACATCACTCTACATCCTCACGTTATTCAGTCTATATCTTAGACCTGCCTAGATGGTTAACACCCTACATACACTCTACATACTCAAGTTATTCTGTCTATATCTTAGACCTGCCTAGATGGTTAACACCCTACATACACTCTACATACTCACGTTATTCAGTCTATATCTTAGACCTGCCTAGATGGTTAACACCCTACATACTCTCTACATACTCAAGTTATTCAGTCTATATCTTAGACCTGCCTAGATGGTCAACATCCTACATACACTCTACATTTCCAAGTTATCCAGTCTATATCTTAGACCTGCCTAGATGGTAAACATCCAACATACACTCTACATTTCCAACTTATTCAGTCTACATCTTAGACCTTCCTAGATGGTTAACATCCTGCATACACTCTACATACTCACGTTATTCAGTCCTTATCTTAGACCTGCCTAGATGGTTAACATCCTACATACACTCTACATACTCACGTTATTCAGTCTATATCTTAGACCTGCCTACATGGTTAACATCTAACATACACTCTACATACTCACGTTATTCAGTCTATATCTTAGACCTGCCTAGATGGTTAACATCTAACATACACTCTACATACTCAAGTTATTCAGTCTATCTCTTAGACCTGCCTAGATGGTTAACATCCTACATAAACTCTATATTTCCAAGTTATTCAGTCTATATCTTAGACCTGCCTAGATGGTTAACACCCTACATACACTCTACATACCCAAGTTATTCAGTCTATATCTTAGACCTGCCTAGAAAGTCAACATCCTACATAAACTCAACATACTCAAGTTTTTCAGTATATATCTTAGACCTGCTAGATAGTCAACATCCTACATACACTCTACATACTCAAGTTTTTCAGTCTATATCTTAGACCTGCCTAGGTGGTTAACATCCTACATACAATCTACATACTCACGTTATTCAGTCTATATCTTAGACTTGCCTAGATGGTTAACATCCTACATACCCTCAACATACTCAAGTTATTCAGTCTATATCTTAGACCTGCCTAGATTGTCAACATCCTACATACAATCTACATACTTAAGTTATTCAGTCTATACCTTAGACCTGCCTAGATGGTTAACATCTAACATACACTCTACATACTCAAGTTATTCAGTCTATATCTTAGACCTGCTTAGATGGTTAACATCCTACATAAACTCTACATTTCCAAGTTATTCAGTCTTTATCTTAGACTTGCCTAGATGGTTAACATCCTACATACACTCTACATACTCAAGTTATTCAGTCTATATCTTAGACCTGCCTAGATGGTTAACATCCTACATACACTCTACATACTCACGTTATTCAGTCTATATCTTAGACCTGCCTAGATGGTTAACATCCTACATACACTCTACATACTCAAGTTATTCAGTCTATATCTTAGACCTGCCTAGATGGTTAACACCCTACATACACTCTACATACTCAAGTTATTCAGTCTATATCTTAGACCTGCCTAGATGGTTAACACCCTACATACACTCTACATACTCACGTTATTCAGTCTATATCTTAGACCTGCCTAGATGGTTAACATCCTACATACACTCTACATACTCAAGTTATTCAGTCTATATCTGAGACCTGCCTAGATGGTTAACACCCTACATACACTCTACATACTCAAGTTATTCAGTCTATATCTTAGACCTGCCTAGATGGTTAATATCCTACATACACTCTACATACTCAAGTTATTCAGTCTATATCTTAGACCTGCCTAGATGGTTAACACCCTACATACACTCTACACACTCAAGTTATTCAGTCTATATCTTAGACCTGCCTAGATGGTTAACACCCTACATACACTCTACATACTCACGTTATTCAGTCTATATCTAAGACCTGCCTAGATGGTTAACATCCTACATACACTCTACATACTCACGTTATTCAGTCTATATCTTAGACCTGCCTAGATGGTTAACATCCTACATACACTCTACATACTCAAGTTATTCAGTCTATATCTTAGACCTGCCTAGATGGTTAACACCCTACATACACTCTACACACTCAAGTTATTCAGTCTATATCTTAGACCTGCCTAGATGGTTAACACCCTACATACACTCTACATACTCAAGTTATTCAGTCTATATCTTAGACCTGCCTAGATGGTTAACATCCTACATACACTCTACATACTCACGTTATTCAGTCTATATCTTAGACCTGCCTAGATGGTTAACATCCTACATACACTCTACATACTCAAGTTATTCAGTCTATATCTTAGACCTGCCTAGATGGTTAACACCCTACATACACTCTACACACTCAAGTTATTCAGTCTATATCTTAGACCTGCCTAGATGGTTAACACCCTACATACACTCTACATACTCACGTTATTCAGTCTATATCTAAGACCTGCCTAGAAAGTCAACATCCTACATAAACTCAACATACTCAAGTTTTTCAGTATATATCTTAGACCTGCTAGATAGTCAACATCCTACATACACTCTACATACTCAAGTTTTTCAGTCTATATCTTAGACCTGCCTAGGTGGTTAACATCCTACATACAATCTACATACTCACGTTATTCAGTCTATATCTTAGACTTGCCTAGATGGTTAACATCCTACATACCCTCAACATACTCAAGTTATTCAGTCTATATCTTAGACCTGCCTAGATTGTCAACATCCTACATACAATCTACATACTTAAGTTATTCAGTCTATACCTTAGACCTGCCTAGATGGTTAACATCTAACATACACTCTACATACTCAAGTTATTCAGTCTATATCTTAGACCTGCTTAGATGGTTAACATCCTACATAAACTCTACATTTCCAAGTTATTCAGTCTTTATCTTAGACTTGCCTAGATGGTTAACATCCTACATACACTCTACATACTCAAGTTATTCAGTCTATATCTTAGACCTGCCTAGATGGTTAACATCCTACATACACTCTACATACTCACGTTATTCAGTCTATATCTTAGACCTGCCTAGATGGTTAACATCCTACATACACTCTACATACTCAAGTTATTCAGTCTATATCTTAGACCTGCCTAGATGGTTAACACCCTACATACACTCTAGACACTCAAGTTATTCAGTCTATATCTTAGACCTGCCTAGATGGTTAACACCCTACATACACTCTACATACTCACGTTATTCAGTCTATATCTTAGACCTGCCTAGATGGTTAACATCCTACATACACTCTACATACTCAAGTTATTCAGTCTATATCTGAGACCTGCCTAGATGGTTAACACCCTACATACACTCTACATACTCAAGTTATTCAGTCTATATCTTAGACCTGCCTAGATGGTTAATATCCTACATACACTCTACATACTCACGTTATTCAGTCTATATCTTAGACCTGCCTAGATGGTTAACATCCTACATACACTCTACATACTCAAGTTATTCAGTCTATATCTTAGACCTGCCTAGATGGTTAACACCCTACATACACTCTACACACTCAAGTTATTCAGTCTATATCTTAGACCTGCCTAGATGGTTAACACCCTACATACACTCTACATACTCACGTTATTCAGTCTATATCTAAGACCTGCCTAGATGGTTAACATCCTACATACACTCTACATACTCACGTTATTCAGTCTATATCTTAGACCTGCCTAGATGGTTAACATCCTACATACACTCTACATACTCAAGTTATTCAGTCTATATCTTAGACCTGCCTAGATGGTTAACACCCTACATACACTCTACATACTCAAGTTATTCAGTCTATATCTTAGACCTGCCTAGATGGTTAACACCCTACATACACTCTACATACTCAAGTTATTCAGTCTATATCTTAGACCTGCCTAGATGGTTAACATCCTACATACACTCTACATACTCACGTTATTCAGTCTATATCTTAGACCTGCCTAGATGGTTAACATCCTACATACACTCTACATACTCAAGTTATTCAGTCTATATCTTAGACCTGCCTAGATGGTTAACACCCTACATACACTCTACACACTCAAGTTATTCAGTCTATATCTTAGACCTGCCTAGATGGTTAACACCCTACATACACTCTACATACTCACGTTATTCAGTCTATATCTAAGACCTGCCTAGATGGTTAACACCCTACATACACTCTACATACCCAAGTTATTCAGTCTATATCTTAGACCTGCCTAGAAAGTCAACATCCTAAATACACTCTACATACTCACGTTATTCAGTCTATATCTTAGACCTGCTAGATAGTCAATATCCTACATACACTCTACATACTCAAGTTATTCAGTCTATATCTTAGACCTGCCTAGGTGGTTAACATCCTACATACAATCTACATACTCACGTTATTCAGTCTATATCTTAGACTTGCCTAGATGGTTAACATCCTACATACCCTCAACATACTCAAGTTATTCAGTCTATATCTTAGACCTGCCTAGATGGTTAACACCCTACATACACTCTACATACCCAAGTTATTCAGTCTATATCTTAGACCTGCCTAGAAAGTCAACATCCTACATAAACTCAACATACTCAAGTTTTTCAGTATATATCTTAGACCTGCTAGATAGTCAACATCCTACATACACTCTACATACTCAAGTTTTTCAGTCTATATCTTAGACCTGCCTAGGTGGTTAACATCCTACATACAATCTATATACTCACGTTATTCAGTCTATATCTTAGACTTGCCTAGATGGTTAACATCCTACATACCCTCAACATACTCAAGTTATTCAGTCTATATCTTAGACCTGCCTAGATTGTCAACATCCTACATACAATCTACATACTTAAGTTATTCAGTCTATACCTTAGACCTGCCTAGATGGTTAACATCTAACATACACTCTACATACTCAAGTTATTCAGTCTATATCTTAGACCTACTTAGATGGTTAACATCCTACATAAACTCTACATTTCCAAGTTATTCTGTCTATATCTTAGACCTGCCTAGATGGTTAACATCTTACATACACTTTACATTTCCAAGTTATTCAGTCTATATCTTAGACTTGCCTAGATGGTTAACATCCTACATACACTCTACATACTCAAGTTATTCAGTCTATATCTTAGACATGCCTAGATGGTTAACATCCTACATACACTCTACATACTCACGTTATTCAGTCTATATCTTAGACCTGCCTAGATGGTTAACATCCTACATACACTCTACATACTCAAGTTATTCAGTCTATATCTTAGACCTGCCTAGATGGTTAACATCCTACATACACTCTACATACTCAAGTTATTCAGTCTATATCTTAGACCTGCCTAGACAGTCAACACCCTACATACACTCTACATACTCACGTTATTCAGTCTATATCTAAGACCTGCCTAGATGGTTAACACCCTACATACACTCTACATACCCAAGTTATTCAGTCTATATCTTAGACCTGCCTAGAAAGTCAACATCTACATACACTCTACATACTCACGTTATTCAGTCTATATCTTAGACCTGCTAGATAGTCAATATCCTACATACACTCTACATACTCAAGTTATTCAGTCTATATCTTAGACCTGCCTAGGTGGTTAACACCCTACATACACTCTACATACCCAAGTTATTCAGTCTATATCTTAGACCTGCCTAGAAAGTCAACATCCTACATACACTCTACATACCCAAGTTATTCAGTCTATATCTTAGACCTGCCTAGATTGTCAACATCCTACATACAATCTACATACTTAAGTTATTCAGTCTATACCTTAGACCTGCCTAGATGGTTAACATCCTACATACACTCAACATACTCAAGTTATTCAGTTTATATCTTAGACCTGCCTAGATGGTCAACATCCTACATACACTCTACATTTTCAAGTTATTCAGTCTACATCTTAGACCTGCCTAGATGGTTAACTTCCTGCATACACTCTACATACTCACGTTATTCAGTCTATATCTTAGACCTGCCTAGATGGTCAACATCCTACATCGTTCTACATTTCCAAGTTATTCAGTCTACATCTTAGACCTGCCTAGATGGTTAACTTCCTGCATACACTCTACATACTCACGTTATTCAGTCTTTATCTTAGACCTGCCTAGATGGTTAACATCCTACATACACTCTACATACTCACGTTATTCAGTCTATATCTTAGACCTGCCTACATGGTTAACATCTAACATACACTCTACATACTCACGTTATTCAGTCTATATCTTAGACCTGCCTAGATGGTTAACATCTAACATACACTCTACATACTCAAGTTATTCAGTCTATATCTTAGACCTGCCTAGATGGTTAACATCTTACATACACTCTACATTTCCAAGTTATTCAGTCTATATCTTAGACTTGCCTAGATGGTTAACATTATACACACACTCTACATACTCAAGTTATTCAGTCTATATCTTAGACCTGCCTACATGGTTAACATCCTACATACACTCTACATTTCCAAGTTATTTATTCTATATCTTAGACCTGCCTAGATGGTTAACATCCTACATACACTCTACATACTCACGTTATTCAGTCTATATCTTAGACCTGCCTAGATGGTTAACATCCTACATACAATCTACATACTCAAGTTATTCAGTCTACATCTTAGACCTGCCTAGATAGTCAACACCCTACATACACTCTACATACTCACGTTATTCAGTCTATATCTTAGACCTGCCTAGATGGTTAACATCCTACATACAGTATACATACTCAAGTTATTCAGTCTATATCTTAGACCTGCCTAGATGGTTAACATCCTACATACAATCTACATACTCAAGTTATTCAGTCTACATCTTAGACCTGCCAAGATAGTCAACACCCTACATACACTCTACATACTCACGTTATTCAGTCTATATCTTAGACCTGCCTAGATGGTTACAATCCTACATACACTCTACATACTCACGTTATTCAGTCTATATCTTAGACCTGCCTAGATGGTTAACACCCTACATACACTCTACATACTCAAGTTATTCAGTCTTTATCTTAGACCTGCCTAGATGGTTAACATCCTGCATACACTCTACATACTCACGTTATTCAGTCTATATCTTAGACCTTCCTAGATAGTCAACATCCTACATACACTCTACATACTCAAGTTATTCAGTCTATATCTTAGACCTGCCTAGATGGTTAACATCCTACATACACTCTACATACTCACGTTATTCAGTCTATATCTTAGACCTGCCTAGATGGTTAACATCCTACATACACTCAACATTTACAAGTTATTAGTTCTATATCTTAGACCGGCCTAGAAGGTCAACATCCTACATACACTCTACATACTCACGTTATTCAGTCTTTATCTTAGACCTGCCTAGATGGTTAACACCCTACATACACTCTACATACTCACGTTATTCAGTCTATATCTTAGACCTGCCTAGATGGTTAACACCTTACATACACTCTACATACTCAAGTTATTCAGTCTACATCTTAGACCTGCCTAGATGGTTAACATCCTGCATACACTCTACATTCTCACATTATTCAGTCTATATCTTAGACCTGCCTAGATGGTTAACATCCTACATACACTCTACATACTCACGTTATTCAGTCTATATCTTAGACCTGCCTAGATGGTTAACATCTAACATACACTCTACATACTCAAGTTATTCAGTCTATCTCTTAGACCTGCCTAGATGGTTAACATCCTACATAAACTCTACATTTCCAAGTAATTCAGTCTATATCTTAGACCTGCCTAGATGGTTAACATCTTACATACACTCTACATTTCCAAGTTATTCAGTCTATATCTTAGACTTGCCTAGATGGTTAACATTCTACATACACTCTACATACTCAAGTTATTCAGTCTATATCTTAGACCTGCCTAGATGGTTAACATCCTACATAAACTCAACATTTCCAAGTTATTCAGTCTATATCTTAGACTTGCCTAGAAAGTCAACATCCTACATACACTCAACATACTCACGTTATTCATGTTGACAACAATAACAATAAATAAATATTATAAATAATAATCATTGTATATCAGACCAATATAATCGCTGACCAATGTCAACTTTCCATTGAGGTATGCTTTAGTTTTACTCCATGTCTTCCAAAAAATATTGAACACATTTGCTACACCTTTCAATTCTGCTCAATGCACGAAACTGTATAATAGAGGTTAAAATTTATTACTGACCATAACACACTCGTGCAAATATTCATAATATGCCAAAGCAATTAATATACTTTACATTATGATAAACTACACAATACGGATTTTCATTGTAAAGAATAACTAGAAATTAGTATCACTGGTGAATATTTTATTAGTGCTTCAATTTGACATGTAGAAATGTTATACTTAATTTCCTATTCTTAAAATTTTCACTCTTAATCTTGGTCTTACAAACATTATATTAAACCTACCTCTAATTGATATTAATGTCTGACAGGTAAGCATACTAATATCACCAATTATTACACCATTAACAGTAATACAAATGTGTTTCGATTATTGTAACATGAATAAGTAAAATGTTAATTCATACTTAAAAATATATTTTTTGTGTGATTCATGATTATATGGTAGTGTAATCATTGTAATGAATTAATAGTAAATCTAATGTACAAATTGTGGGACATTTTTTAAGTGGATGTCATAATTTCTTACTATCATCATTTAAATGTACCTCATCAATTTACTATTTTCAATCTATTTTAGACCAAACATCTTCCTTGGTGCAACCACATGTCCTGAAGACCTTACACAACTCAATTGGATTATTGAAGAAATAAAAGATAAAAGAATTAATTCTCCTAAGTTCCTTAATTATTGTAGAAACATTCAGAGCTGTAGTAAGTTATTTTTTTGGGCAATGGAAGAGTTGGGGAGGATCTGTTTTTAGATGGGGATAGGAAAGTAGGCAACAGGGTAATTGACATGTTTCACAGTGGGCACTGATAGCAAGTCCAAGAGTAGAATTTTAGAAACATTTTCAAAAAGTAAAAGTCCACTTAAAGTTATCTTTTCAACAGTTTCTTTTGGCCTGGGTATCCAAATTTCAGACGTGTCTTTTGTAATTCACTGGGGTGTTGAAAATTCTATGTTAACCTATTGGCAAGAAGTTGGGAGGTGTGGGAGGGATGGAAGGGATGGGATGGCAATTACTTATGTTTTTCCAAGATCTTTAAGTTTGTGTTCAGACCTTGTTTTCAAGAATTTATTTATTGAAAAATCATGCATTCGAAAAATTTTGTTGAAATCATTTTGTATTGAAGAAGATGTTATGTTAACTGCTGGGTGTGATTGTCCTGGTCAATGTATTGTTTGTTTTTGTCATCGTTGTAAATGTTGTAGTTACTGTGCAAGTGTTTGTCCATGTGAAGGTGCGATGTCTCTCCAGCAGCGAATTCAGTTTCTTTTGTAGATTCAATGCTTTAGTTTCTCATTTACGGTACCAGTGATTAAATAACCATTTTAAGCTGAAAATTGTCATAACCTGTTAACATATACATGAAATGTATAAACTGCTCTTTAATTTTAGTTTTAGTTCTATTTTCTTTTTATATTGCCTTACATGATTTCCTAGTACTCCATCATCAAGTGTTAAATTGTCAAAAGTTGTAATATATGTGCTTAAACAAATTTTTCAGTCATTTAATCATTCTTGATCAAAGATTTGAAGATAGTTATTTTTTATGTGAAAATGTATCAAAGTCATGATTTCTAATAGATATGAATTTTTCAACTGTGAATAAGTCCTTTAAAATTTTAACAAAGTTTTAATATTGAAGTATTTTTTTTAGCAAGTTTATATCTATATTGTTTTCGATTATTATTCCATAAAAGCGAAAATGTGTAAAATATAATCAAGATCCATATATGTGTAACCCCACTCCCAAGTTTATTTTTCATATTTTTAAAACTAACCAAATCATGTTCACCATATTAATTATTCCTAAAGGTCCAAAAATCTTAACTTTCCCTGTGTCAAATAAAAGGCATAGATAAATGCTTTGATGTGAATAAAAGTTAATATGTTTTAAAATTGTTTTCCCCAAATGCTATTTGGGATCGTTGATTTGTTAAGACAATTCGATTGAAATATCATGTAATAAAAAAAAACTGTTTCATTGATTATCAATTTTTAGGAATGTGTTAAGTTTGACACATATCACCTCAATCGTGTTTCATGTTAATAAAATATGAAATGCTCATATACATTGTTTGTTTTTGTATTGGCATTTTACTGCATTTATATCACCTAAAGCACATATGGAAATTTAAGACCCATCAAGTAGCTATGTCAGTGGTTTTAAATAAAACAATATTTTTGGAAAACATACTCATGTTATCCATTGCTAGAGATCATTTTTATATTCGACATTACATTATGATTAGATAGCATTTTCCTCCGGTATGTCTATTAACCATATTGCCTCTTTGAGTTACTTACAGTTTCCAAAATTACACACACAAAAATCGGCTAATGGCAGGACAAAATAAACTACAGAATTGAGATGATTGATTGTGTACTTACATAATTATAGATGTGTCAGCTATCATTATAAGGTATCCAACAGAGGGTCTCCTTCTCTCATATTATCCAGCTTTGTGTAACTAGAACGGTTATCAAACGGCAGGAAATCTACAGGAATTGCAATTTCATTGGTTGATATTAGGGCTGACGTCAAATCTAGCACGCGCTGACGACAGTCAAGGGAGCAAGACATGTCGGCGGGTTGAGAATTGGGTCATGGGGTCACGAAATCTACAATTTAGAATCCCCATTTGCCAAGGAGTCTGCACACAACTTTTCAGCTCTCTAGACCTGTTGGAACTGGAGAAGAAAATGAAAATAGGTTTTTAAGGATGTGACCCCTGTGACCCCATTTGGGGTCATGGGGTCACGAAATCTAAAATTTAGAATCCCCATTGGCCAAGGAGTCTGCACACAACTTTTCAGCTCTCTAGACCTGTTGGAACTGGAGAAGAAGATGAAAATAGGTTTTTAAGAATGTGACCCCTGTGACCCAATTTGGGGTCATGGGGTCACGAAATCTACAATTTATAATCCCCATTTGCCAAGGAGTCTGCACATAAATTTTCAGCTCTGTGGAGTTATTGGTTCTGGAGAAGAAGTCGAAAAAGTGAAAAGTTTACGGACGGATGGACGGACGTCGGACGCCATGCCATGCCATAAGCCCATCGGGCCTTTCAGCCCTGATGAGCTAAAAACTGAATATTCAGTAACATTTATTGAGCTCTCAAAAGGTAGTCGCCTCGCGGCCTGGTTTCCAGAATGTTCCATGTGGCACTAATAACTAACTTGTCAAATACATGTACGTAGGTTCTCCACTGAAAGCAGAGTCCCTGCCCTCGAAGCGGAAGTGGTCGGACAAGATGATGGAGGACCCACGTCCACTCAAGTACCGAAGAATGGCTGGTTATGATGACTATGTCCGCAACATGATGGTCAACTTCTGCTCGGCTTCTTCACAAGATCTTTCCCTTCGCTACCTCCATCCTAAGGCTAACCTTCAAACTGCTGTGCTGGACCGTGATTACTTAGAGAAGCCATATTCAGAGTACTGGGTTGACAGGGCATTGCAGGTGAACCTTACATTTATAGCTCATAACAAAGATAAAGTCACTTTTGACAGTAATCAGTTATTGCAATCAACAACTTTCACTTGTTCATATATTGCACACATTTTCTGAAGCTGAAGTCATATCTTCCCATGTTAACCTCTGTTACAAGTTGGCAATATCTCTTGATTCCCCATGCGGTGAAAATTTGCATCACGGATACTGTCCCTATTTTTACCCAATCAAATATCATCGTAATCTTCTCTACTGACTTTTGTCTTGTAAAAAATGTGCTCACTGCACAGGTGAAGGAATTCTAATGTTCAAACACCCGCCCCCCATGGTGATCAGTGGACGCTCTACCAATCGAGCTTCTTCCCCGGTTAATTTACTTTTTGATGTTAATTATTAATATTCATTGTAAACATACTTCATGAAACATGCCTTAAATTGTGTGTAGCTACATTTACAACTTCAATAAAGTAATGTTATTTCCTTCAGGTGACAGAGGATGAAGCTATCCAGATAGAGCAGGGTACCAGGGACCAAGTCAAGAGTCAACAGTGGCATAGGGAGAGGAAGTGGCGGCTTACTGCGTCAAGATGTGGAGAAGTCACCAAAATTACAGAGAGGAGGAATAAACAGAAACTTTGCAATTCACTTCTGTATAGCCGAGTATGTACACGACCAATAATTCATGGTAGACAATATGAGAGAAAGGCTATTGTTCAATTTGAAAAATGTTATAAGATCACAACTTAAAGAGCAGGTTTTTTTTATTGATAAAGATATTCCTTTTCTGGGTGCAACTCCAGATGCAGTTGTCCATGGAAACTCTTTGGTAGAAGTGAAATGTCCTTATGCTGGCCGTAATGATATGATTAAACCAGGCAAGAAATTTCCATATCTTTTGTATGATTCCACCGGAAAGATTTGTTTGAATCAGAAAAGCAATTACTATCATCAGATTCAAGGACAATTGTACATTGCCAAACGAAAATGCTGTTATTTTGTTGTGTACACTTTCTGTGATATGTTTGTTGAAAAGATAAATCTTGACAATGACTATTTTCAGATGTCTATGCTGCCAAAACTGGAACTTTTTTATCAAAAGTATGTAAGACCTTACATTGCATCAGTTTTGTGAACTCCTGTGAAACACACTTTTGGATAAACTGGTGTCATGAAATAAGAGCCATGGGCACTGTAGCTCATCAGAACTCAGGGTGGGGGGGTTAGCTCAGTGGTTAGCGCGTAAGGCTTTGGTTCACTTCCCGCCATTGGCCAGGGGCTCGGCATCTTTGTAGAGAACTGTTCATCATTCAACTGTTATCCATCAATTTTTAAATTGGGGCTTTGGATCAAGAGGTCTGGGGTTCGAATCCCGCCAGGGGCATGGCAAATTTAGCGCAGTACCAACCATGGTTCTCTAGTTCAAGCCGATGCTCGCAGGTTTCAACGCAATACATGGCCACCATGGCGTTGCAGGCTTTCTCCCTACAATAAAACTAGCAGTAGTGATATAAGTGAAATACTCTTCATTCTTGAACGGTGTTAAACCCCAACTCACCTCACCCTATTTGGAGTCATGGGGTCGCCAAATCTACAATTTAGAATCCCTATTGGCCAAGGAGTCTGTACACAATATTTCAGCTATCTAGAGCTTTTCATACTTGGAAAGAAGATGAAAATAAGTTTTTAGGTCACTATGATTTAGAATCACCTTTGTGTTCAAGGAGTCTGTACAAAAAAATTCAGCTCTCTAGAGTTACTGGTTCTGGAGAAGAAGTCGAAAAAGCGAATAGTTTACAGCCGGACGGACGAACGCCGGACACCATGCCATAAGCCCATCAGGTCTTTTAGGCCTGCTGACCTTTAAATGATAAAACAATATTGTTCACATGTTTTATACTCAATTTATTGATATAGTTGGGATTTTCTTTTTTCACAAAATGAGTACAGCAGTACATGCTTCCATATTTCATTGAACATGTTACAGGAATGTTTGATCAGTAATTGAGTGAGTGAGTGAGTGAGTTATTGTTTAACGCCGCTTCGGCAGTATTGCAGCCATTAGCGGCGAATCAGTAATTGATATAAGGTCAATACTCACACATAATTAATGGACATCATTGATTGTAAGGATTAATTAAAGGAGAATATTTGTAAAGATCTATATTCTGTTAAGGTAAAATATACTTTAAAAAACATATTCCCCCGAAAATAATATGGAAAGCTGTGTTTAATTACTAATTAAGCGATATAACAGACGCGCCTACTGTTGCCTGTGCGGGTATGCATATTTGCCGGTAGCCTTCGGCAGGTTTAGGCTGTGACGTCAGAGATGCTCTACGGCCCGCGTTGGTCCTTAGCGCAGTGAAAGGAAAAGCATTAGAGTAGGTGAAGAATCGGTTGAAAACGTTGATTTCGGGTAGTTTTGTACTTGATATGGTATATTGTGCAGCGTTGGTGTGCAGTAATTCATCAAAGTCTGGACAGAAGTCTACATATTTTTAATTTTCAAGTGAAAAGACGGATGCAGCGTGGCGAAAGGTTTGGATAGGGTCAAAGAGGAAAGAAGGACCGAAAACCGTCGGAATCTGTCTCACTATGTTCAGAGCATTTTGATCCGTTATATTAAAACACTTTTATAAATAAGTGATAGTTAGTCTTAGAGTACTCGCAATTCACAGTCCTTTATAAGGATATAACTTATAATGCCTTCTTATGGGATGTGTCATCCTCGGTTACCCAGAGTTTTATATATGCTCCAGCGGAGAATAACGGAGCATATATAAAACCCTGGGTACCACCGAAGATGGGGATGTGTAGGCCGTGCTCTGACTGTGAAACTTAGTACACAGTTGTATAATTATTTGTCATTGGCTAATAACTGTATTAGATTACCGGTAATTTCAATTTAATTGGCCAACGTGGCAGCTCAAATGGCATTGTCAGACACACAAAAAATATGTCCTGGTTATAAATCATTTGAAAAATATAGTGATATTCAACGCTAAAATGATTTCTGTCGCTTATATTACACCCCACCATCCCCACTTACTAAATTCTAAATCTTGCCCCAACTTTTGAATCCTTCCTACGTCTATGTTGGATCCCATTTTTTTAATATATTTACTAAAAATGCATTTCCACTGATTGTATATGCTCACAATATCACAACAAATGATTATTGAAAAAAAAAAAAGTTTCAGTGTTCAATCCTTGTGGGTGTTTGGTTTGTGTACTTGTACCGTAAGCAAATTTTCACCTAGTCAGCAACGGTTGCAATTGTTTACTACCGTGAGTGAATATGGTATTTTAACTATTCTAGTAACAGTTCGTTGTTTACAGACAGTGATTTCACATCGGTTGAAAAAATATATTAGAGAACTTTAGAAATTCTTAATATTGTTTTTCAAATTCTCTTTATAGGATAATCTCCTTCTTGCACGCGATGAACTTCGAAATCTATCCGACATTTCGATTTTCATTATAATTAGGGCGACAAAGTCAAACCAATGTTGACAGATTTAAATTAATGTCATTTATTTAGTTTACATCTAATACATATTAATTGACATATTTTAGAAATTCCATATTCATTCATTAAAAGAGTTGGAATCCCAATTTCTTACACAGAAATTAAACACGCATGAACGCATAGTAAATTTACTTTTACTAACAGGCGAATATTACTACCATAAGCAATATTGCATATGTGCACTGCAAAGTTCGCCGTATAAACAGGGCTTTACACTACGTTATTACAGGCTTCTAATATCAGAGTTCCTTATTATCGTGCTAGTCCGGTTTTCGTGACTACCAAATCTCTCACATAGCTATGTGTAGATCTTACTGTCTATCTTACTTGATTAGGATTGAACAGTGGTTTGTACGTTAGATCTAAATAATAATAATAATTAAAATCAAAACCTTTTTAAAGCAAACATGACTTGAATAATCGAGTATCAAGATGGTTCACTTTGTCCTGTGCAACTGGTTACTTCAGCGGTACAGTATATATACGAATAAAGCAGTATAATTTGTAGTAACATATTTTAATTAACTACATATAAGTTGTTGACACTCATTTATCTACATGAAGACACTAACTATTTAATGTACGGCATAATCCACTACTTATTGTGAAATTGTAACGTTAGAGTTTGCCAGTCCCTACGTACGAATCTGTATTTCCAACTCTCTCACTGTTTACTTCTGAAAGCTCATCTTCACTTGATTCCTGGTGTTCAACTCAATGTTGATTCACAATAGGTTCATACTGATAAGGACTGATGTTATTTATGTCAGATGGTTGAAAATCAACGCTATCCGAGAAAGCCATAACATCACTACGAACGTAGAAAATACACTGCCTCAGCGCGCGGGAGAGCATCTTTGACATCATATCACGTGACTGCTGCCAGCCTGATTAACTCTCGGGGATTTCCGGAAAAACGACTCGCACCGAAAACGTTTTATCAACGTTTCTACATAAAATGTCGCATTTTAATAAATTTTTTGACACACTTTGTCTTAAACAATACTGTTAAACATGTTAAAACAAAGTTTTTCTCTAATATTCTCCTTTAAGTTGAAAATTCACTCTACTCTGATATTTTCAATGATCTCATACCATATACTTTTGAAATTCATCTGTAAAATGAATGCTAACATTCTCTTTTAGAGATCAATCATTTGAGTTTGAGTTATTACAGTTGATATTTTGAACATCACATTTTTGCTAATCCTGTTAGCTTGATATCTTAGAACATGTTCAGTGGTATGTAATCTGTTTACACATTTGATATTAATGATATTGATATATATGTTAGGACAGTGGATTGCATTTGTAAAATGGAAATTGTTACAAAACTGCAAGTACAAAGAGATCAATCATACAGTACTCTCTAGATAGCTGGAGCAGTTTCTTAATCAATCACAAATCCAAACATATGGTAAGGATATGGTAAAAAAGCTACCGGTAGTTCATATGAATGTACATAATGTAAAATGAAGTTGCTGCTTAGAGTAATGTAATAAATCCATTATATACATTTATTTGTGGTTATGTTATTATTCTATTAAATATAAAGAGGGCCCAGATTACTTTCCAAGTTTTCAAATGTACATCTTATATGATTAAAAAGGAGAAAGTCATGTATTTTTAACCCATCGAGAATGGGTTAAAATGATATGTATCCATACATGTACCATACAGATAACATTGCAGTTAACATTTAAATAACTTATGTTGCTATTTGCAGAGTAAATAACAGATACAAACACAATCTGACTCTAATTTTGAAAAAAGTCACATTTATCATATGGTATGAGTTTGCACACACTGGAATAAACATTTGTCATAATGAACAAAAAAAGGAGTTATTGGTCACTTTATTACTGCCATTGAGATTATCTCATACTTAGCACTTTTCTAGTTGGAAGCCATTGGTTTTGTAGCTCATTAGGCTTTAGATGAGTTGTCCAAAGTCATGAGAGGTTCAAGAATAACATATTAAATAATAGATTTATAATATGTATAATCTTATGCATAATCTATCACCAAACAAGAATCAATAATCTACTGGTCAAGGTAATGCATCACCAATTTTCACAGTGGACCAACCTGATAAGCTAAAAATGGGTATCCCAAATCCGAACTGCCTATCCTCCTTCGTATAGTGACTATACTATAGTCATATTGCAATTTTGGAGTATTTTGTAATGTTTAATGTTTTTTAAATGTGTACAAACATGATGAAGTTAGTATTATACAATTAGTTTCAAGATACCATGCACTGGTTTGACAACAATAATCTTTGTCTGACTTTACTGGGGTTTACTCAGAACCTTGGTTATAATTTAATACTGTAGCAGTTCAGTACTCCAACAATTATTATTTTCACAACTGTGGTGTACAAATTGTGACATTGATGTACAATCATACTTTGTCAAGTGAACAAAAACTCCAAACAATGAACTTTGCTGATGTTGATGAAATAACTTTCATGGTATTTTAGGCAGACTCATTCACAATTGAATTTCTAAAATTTGAAATAGCAAAGCAGACATACACAATTCTAGACCCAAGCATGATTTTACTTGGTGGAAGATCTACTTTCAAAATTTTGAAGGTTTTGCTTAGACCAATTACTCTTTCAACATGAATTCTTTTGGATGCTATTCTGCGATCTTTCACAATCTCATGAGGCTCAAGTTGGGATTTACCTTTAAGTGTTGTGGGAGTATTAACATGTACATCCTGAGCTGCAAAAAGATCTTGGACCATTATAACCCTATCTGCCATTATGCTATCTTTCTTATCAAACATGCCAACAGAAGGGTCTAGCAAGGGAGATTTTTCAATTATTTGTCGGTCACTTGACGAGCCCCCAAATGAATCGCTGATAAATGAAACAGCCCCTCTAGGTGTACAACCTATCATAGTCTTTAGATGAGTTGTCCAAAGTCATGAGAGGTTCAAGAATAACATATTAAATAATAGATTTATAATATGTATAATCTTATGCATAATCTATCACCAAACAAGAATCAATAATCTACTGGTCAAGGTAATGCATCACCAATTTTCACAGTGGACCAACCTGATAAGCTAAAAATGGGTATCGCAAATCAGAACTGCCTATCCTCCTTTCATATAGTGACTATACTATAGTCATATTGCAATTTTGGAGTATTTTGTAATGTTTAATGTTTTTTAAATGTGTACAAACATGATGAAGTTAGTTTAACACAATTAGTTTCAAGATACCGTGCACTGGTTTGACAACAATAATCTTTGTCTGACTTTGTTTACTGGGGTTTACTGTGAACCTTGGTTATAATTTAATACTGTAGCAGTTCAGTACTCCAACAACAAGAGAATTAGTGAGCACAGCTCACTCATGATACCCGCGCTTAATCAGGGATCACCCTGGGAAAATGGGTGTATGGGAAAAAATCCCCCCCATGACAAAAGCAATGGGATTTTTAGGAATGTAATGGGATATTCCAAAAGTCTGATGGGATTTTAAAGAATCAATTTTAAAAAGTACTATAATACAATAAAATAATGAAATAAAATTACACTATCTTTCTTTGTAGCATAACAACATGATAATCTTGTAATGATCATGATGGACTTCATTTGAAAATTGAAAGACTTTGACTTTATTCACAGAATCATTTGATGTTCTATAATATAAAGATTAATTACATATCGCAATTATAATAATTTTAAATTAATTATTTTATTATAAATAGTAACAGGTTTTGATACTAGCCAAATTAATTTCAAATGCTAATGATAAACATGCACAAACTGCAATTTAAAATTTGTTATCAGTTTTTCTTGACCCAAAAAAAATATATATATCCTAACATGTTTTGTAATTTTTTAAAATAATCATGATTATATATTTGGGGGGAAAAAAACAATGCAGTACTGCAGTACCTAGGAACAACATTCTTTTTCAATCAGAACTTTACAATTTAATTCCCAACTAAAAGAAATATTTGTTTATATATATTAAATTCTAAATTTCTTTACTTGCAAAGATCTGTCATGCTATTATGAAAACGATTTAAAGGCCTAATTAAGATTAACTGAAACACAAGGTTATTATGTAAATATATAGAAATACAACTTTACTCTCAAAACTGTATTTACAGTTGTCTAGTCGTAAATCTATCTGTTCATCAGTGATACGCGGTCTCTTAATCACAAATTGTCAGTCACTTTCTCTACTTCTGAAATAAATTGGAAGATTTTCTGAATATCTTGACCCCCTCTCAATTTCAAAGAACTTTTCTTGAGTGGCATTTTAAATTATAAATGTTTATTCGATTTTCAGTGGTGAAATACGGCATTTATCGGTTAAAATAAAATCCGTATTTTCACTGAGTGAAATAACATGTTATTCTACTCAGTGGAATAACACTTTCAATCATATGACGTCATCGTAACAATATGATGACGTCATAGGATGGCCGTGGAAAGGAAGGCGATCCCGGAGGCTCCGTTTATGAAATGAACGTCATTTACCAACTATATGCATGGTTTGTTAAATCTAATAAATAGAACATTTGACATGTCTCGTCGAATACCATGTACATCTCATCTCGTGAAGAAGAAATAATATATTTACACTCGTGGCTGCGCCACTCGTGAAAATATACATTTCTACTTCACTCGATGAGATATACAAAAATGGTATTCGACGAGAAATGTCAAATATCCTCTATTTCTTCTCGCATGCTTGTCGACTACCATTCATTCAAAGACACTGTGAATGTCAAGGCCGTTTATCATTCGGAAGAACTGTAAATGTCAAATGAACCTCGAAATAGATGCTAACCCGCGTAGCATGTTTTGAGCGTTAACCAGCCACGCATGTATGAATATTCATGACATGATGAATGATTGACAGATGTTCGCGCTACAACAGCAGGGTACCGTAATACATGTAATAAATGGTCAATTCCGTTAAATAGCTGTGCTTATTTAATTTGATTTGTTTTTAAGGAAAGCATTGACTTGCGATAATCAAGGACGTATATCACATTCCTTGCGATAATCGAGTTACGTTCGATGAGATGTTTTTTGGGTTTTTCTTTTTAACTATTTAGACTACATGATACTGACGTCAGAAATGCTGTATATCTTTGACAATATATATTATGAAATCAATAACGAAGATAAGTTTTGATCATTGTTATTCCAAATTGTTATTCTGCACGATGATCATGCAGTTTTATAAATTGAGGCCCGCTGGTCGTGTGGTAAGCTGGTATGGTCAGTGCTGGCCCGGTCCGAAAAGGTACAAGCATTTGTACTATTGAAGGTAGTGTTATCACATATATAAAAATGTTATGTACCGTGTTGACATTTTCTCGGTAAAATATTTGGCTAACCTTTTCAAAGCCATTGAATGGTATTGACGTTATTTCTTTCACACTGATAGGCCTACTGTTTAATTTGTGATGAATAACATTTTATAGAATTATGCAAGCTATTTTCACCAAAGCACATTTCCCACAGTATTGTACACACATGATACGCTTCTCATTTCAAATTTCAAGGAATCACTGAAACATACAACACACCAAAAGATTTGTTATTATCAATTGTATTCAATATACAATATTATTTGAACAATGAAAATTCAAAAACAAGTAGACAATTTACATTTCTTCAAATATCAGAATAAAGGATATTTTTTTCATAAGAACATTTGACTTTTTGTAGGCCAAAATTTTGGGGAAATTTTTCAGCTTTACATGGGACATGTTTGTGTATTGCTGTGACTGAAAACAATCTTAGACACAGTTATTTGGGTGTTATTTAACTACTGTTGGTCAGTATCCTTGAATTCCTTATATGTATCGTGATAGTAGTAGTGTCGCCACTTAGTATCGTGGAATTTCTTGTTATTATCGCCTATATAAAATGATGCATTTATGCTTAAATGCATATTGATATAAAATGTTTATGAATTGTGAACAGTGATATAATACTGTAAACGATTGATGAAACATGATGCCATAATGTGAAATATTTATTAACATATGGAGTGTGTGATTTAATGTTAAAAATAGTATATGAATGTTCGTTTCACTAGTTTAGTAAGAAAACCTCTCCGTTCCTACAGTCAGTATTATTGTACCATGTGTCGGAAGTTCCCTATTTAACTCCAGGGGAGGAAAAACCATATAAGAGTATCAGTCGGAAAAGACGAGTAGCTGGAAATATATTCTTCGCATCATAGGTACAGGTAACCAATGGCAATTCTAGAACATGAAATTCCTATATAACATGAAGTAATATAGCTTCTCTCAGAGCGGGGGAACCATTGGGCGAGTTCGCTCTCTAGGTCCACGTTCACCTGTAATAAGATGATTCATATATAAACAATGGATGTGAGAGACCCTCTGCGTTTTGTCTTTTGTGTATAAACTAATCGCCAGAGCTACACCCCCAGCTAAAGGCGATATTATACTCAGCTTTTCCGGCAAATACATATACGCAAGTAAATTGCAGTAATGACATCTTTACCTAAGATATGATTGAAGGGAGGCTTCTATCGGGGTGTATATAACTATTTGTTGCGGAAACGAAATTAGAGAGGATATTCCTTCTTTACATATCTGCTATTGTTATTGTCATTGCACAATCCAGAAAAAAACATGTTACTGGGGTAATATTTTTTATGACTTAATATTTGATGAAGGCTACAGCACATTCATTCTAAAATAAAAACAATGAGAATCGATGTCATTCATCGGCGCTACGAATGTTGATATATTCTTTATTATTTTGAAAAATTAAAATTCACTGAAAGTACAACATTTGAAATTAAATTTAGGGCCTAATGCAAAAACATCAAGCTAATGGACAGTCAGCAATAGAAAATTCCTAACTAACCATCCTTCCATGAATAGATATAATTTATTCATACACAAATGGTTACACTGATACCTATGATACGATATGCCTGGATGGTATGTATGTTATGGCACAGTTAAGATTTAGGTATATATATGTAGAGTGTATGTAGGATGTTAACCACCTAGGCAGGTCTAAGATATGGACTGAATAACTTGGGTATGTAGACTTATGTAGGATGTTAACCACCTAGGCAGGTCTAACATATAGAATGTATAACTTGGGTATGTAGAGTGTATGTAGGATGTTAACCATCTAGGCAGGTCTAACATATAGAATGTATAACTTGGGTATGTAGACTGTATGTAGGATGTTAACCATATAGGCAGGTCTAACATATAGAATGTATAGCTTAGGTATGTAGAGTGTATGTAGGATGTTAACCATCTAGGCAGGTCTAACGTATAGAATGTATAGCTTGGGTATGTAGAGTGTATGTAGGATGTTAACCACCTAGGCAAGTCTAACATATAGAATGTATAACTTGGGTCTCCAAAAACAAATTAATGAACTTGAAAGTTTTTGTGACAATTAAAAATTATCAGTTAACTTGGATAAAACAAAGGTGATGGTATTTAAAAAGGGTGGAAAACTTTCGAAGAAGGAACAATGGTATTATAAAGATTGTGAATTAGATAAAACAAAACCCTACAAATATCTTGGAGTATTTTTCACTAATCAATTATCATTGTCTACTCATACAAGCTATGCAGCAATACAGGGGAAAAAAGTACTTGTTGGTATTATAAGACAGATGAGTATACTAGGTGACCTAAGCATTAACACATTTTTCAAAATATTCGATGCCAAAATATACCCCATTCTCTTATACGGGGCTGAAATCTGGGGGTTAAATTCTTTCTCAAAACTAGAAATGGTTCATCTTTATGCATGTAAAAAGTTCTTAGGTGTTAAACAAAATACTCCAAACTTAATGATTTATGGAGAATGTGGCAGATTCCCTTTATATATCCACTCATATTGTAAAGCTATTCGGTATTGGATAAAGCTTCTAAACATGCCATCATACCGCCTACCTAAAAATTGTTATGAAATGATGCTCTTATACGACAAGAATGGTCACAAGAATTGGGTTACCGACGTTAAAGCAACACTATTTTCAGTGGGATTTGGGAATATTTGGCAAAATCAAGAAATAGGTGTAGATCCCGAATTCATGAGTGAATTTACACAAAGACTAAAAGATATATATTTTCAAAATTGGATGGAAAAATTATCACTTTCAAGTAAATGTGACACGTACCTAACCTTTAAAAGCAATATCCATACCGAATATTACTTATCTTGTTTAAAGGTAAAGAAATACAGAATTAGTCTAGCACTCTAGATTTCGATGCTCGTCTCATGAACTTTATATTGAAACGGGTAGATATAACAATATAAGTAGAGAACAAAGATTTTGTCAAATATGTAAGTCTAAAAATATATAATAGAAGATGAATACCATTTTTTACTGATTTGTCCTTTGTACAGCATCATCCGAAAGAAATATATCAAAGAAAAATACTATGTAAATCCAAATAAGCATAAATTGTCTCTTCTTTTAAACAGTGTAAACAAAGAAGAAATTGAAAACCTGTCCATGTTTATCTTTTATGCGTTTGTACATAGAAATCACATTATTTCATGAAATGTCAGTGCACTGTATATCTTGTACTATAGGCCTGAGGCCTTCTAAGTACTGAAATAAAGATTGAACTTGGGTATGTAGACTGTATGTAGGATGTTAACCACCTAGGCAGGTCTAAGATATAGACTGAATAACTTGGGTATGTAGACTGTATGTAGGATGTTAACCATCTAGGCAGGTCTAACATATAGAATGTATAGCTTGGGTATGTAGAGTGTATGTAGGATGTTAACCATCTAGGCAGGTCTAACATATAGAATGTATAGCTTGGGTATGTAGACTGTATGTAGGATGTTAACCACCTAGGCAGGTCTAAGATATAGACTGAATAACTTGGGTATGTAGACTGTATGTAGGATGTTAACCATATAGGCAGGTCTAACTTATAGAATGTATAGCTTGGGTATGTAGAGTGTATGTAGGGTGGTAACCATCTAGGCAGGTCTAAGATATAGACTGAATAACTTGGGTATGTAGACTGTATGTAGGATGTTAACCATATAGGCAGGTCTAACATATAGAATGTATAGCTTGGGTATGTAGAGTGTATGTAGTATGGTAACCATCTAGGCAGGTCTAGGATATAGACTGAATAACTTGAGGAAGTAAATGTATGTAGGATGTTAACCATCTAGGCAGGTCTAACATATAGACTGGATACCTTTGGTATATGTAGAGTGTATGTAGGATGTTAACGACCTAGGCAGGTCTAACATATAATGTATAACTTGGGTATGTAGAGTGTATGTAGGATGTTAACCATCTAGGCAGGTCTAGGATATAGACTGAATAACTTGAGGAAGTAAATGTATGTAGGATGTTAACCATCTAGGCAGGTCTAACATATAGACTGGATACCTTGGGTATATGTAGAGTGTATGTAGGATGTTAACCATCTAGGCAGGTCTAAGATATGGACTGAATAACTTGAGGAAGTAGAGTGTGTGTAGGATGTTAACCATCTAGGCAGGTCTAAGATATGGACTGAATAACTTGAGGAAGTAGAGTGTATGAAGGATGTTAACCATATAGGCAGGTCTAAGATATAGACTGAATAACTTGAGGAAGTAAATGTATGTAGGATGTTAACCATCTAGGCAGGTCTAACATATAGACTGGATACCTTGGGTATATGTAGAGTGTATGTAGGATGTTAACCATCTAGGCAGGTCTAAGATATGGACTGAATAACTTGAGGAAGTAGAGTGTGTGTAGGATGTTAACCATCTAGGCAAGTCTAAGATATAGACTGAATAACTTGGAAATGTAGAGTGTATGTAAGATGTTAACCATCTAGGCAGGTCTAAGATATAGACTGAATAACTTGGAAATATAGAGTTTATGTAGGATGTTAACCATCTAGGCAGGTCTAAGGGATATACCGAATAACTTGGGTATGTAGACTGTATGTAGGATGTTAACCATCTAGGCAGGTCTAAGAGATAGACTGAATAACTTGAGGATGTAGAGTGTATGTATGTAGGATGTTAACCATCTAGGCAGGTCTAACATATAGAATGTATAGCTTGGGTATGTAGAGTTTATGTATGATGATAACCACCTAGGCAGGTCTAACATATAGAATGTAAAGCTTGGGTATGTAGAGTGTATGTAGGATGTTAACCATCTAGGCAGGTCTAATATATAGACTTGGATACCTTGGGTATGTAGACTGTATGTAGGATGTTAACCATCTAGGCAGGTCTAACATATCGACTGAATAACTTGAGGAAGTAGAGTGTATGTAGGATGTTAACCACCTAGGCAGGTCTAACATATAGCATGTATAACTTGAGTATGTAGACTGTATGTAGGATGTTAACTACCTAGGCAGGTCTAACATATAGACTGAATAACTTGGGTATGTAGACTGTATGTAGGATGTTAACCACCTAGGCAGGTATAAGATATGGAATGAATAACTTGGGTATGTAGAGTGTATGTAGGATGTTAACCATCTAGGCAGGTCTAAGATATAGACAGAATAACTTGAGTATGTAGAGTGTATGTAGGATGTTAACCATCTATGCAGGTCTAACATATATAGAATGTATAGCTTGGGTATGTAGACTGTATGTAGGATGTTAACCACCTAGGCAGGTCTAACATATAGACTGAATAATTTGAGTATGTAGAGTTTATGTAGGATGTTAACCATCTAGGCAGGTCTAAGATATGGACTGAATAACTTGGGTATGTAGACTGTATGTAGGATGTAAACCATCTAGGCAGGGTGTTAACCATCTAGGCAGGTCTAAGAGATAGACTGAATAACTTGACGATGTAGAGTGTATGTAGGATGTTAACCATCTAGGCAGGTCTAGGATATAGACTGTTTAACTTGGGTACTACAAGTGCCATTCGAAAAAAAGCAATTAGGTAGAAATATAGCTGAGATTATTACCAATCTGTCCGCAAAATATGACAGATGTTGGACTTTTACTTAATTTATGAAAATTATTCTTGCAACAGCTAATTAACATGTAAGTTTATAATAAAATGTCAATGACTGGATGGTTTGGTATTAAACGGAAGAAAGCGAGTTTTATATCAATGTGTTTTCGTATTTTATTTATCGAGTGGCTCAGCCTAGAGTGAATATATAGCTATATACAGGCCTATAACTTTTCTACATCAACGATATGAGATAAATGGGTTTTTGTTATGTTAAGAATATATATAATTTCTGTGGTTTATGTTGAAATTCAGGTTTATAAGGAAATTAAAGGTTATCGCAAGTCAGTAAAGGGTTTACTTCACTGATGAAACAGAGTATCTCATTCTCATTTATGTAATAAAAAAAATAACTATGGCAAGTTCATGTAGGAATAGGCCCAACATGATTTATTTTACGAAAACAGCGTCAACGACTTCAGAAATCAGACGGATGAGGTACCCGAAAAATAAAACAACTCGATAGTCAGTTGTAGGCCTACATGCAAATTAAATGTAGGCTTCGCAGGCTTATACAGTCTGATTAAAATCAACGGTTTTCCGTGGAATAAAAATTGCAAAATAGTGCATCTACCGGGATACGAACTCGTATCGTTCGTAGGTTTCCACGCCAAACCGACCTTGTGGCGAGGATCCACAGAACCTGTTTGTATCCCGGTAGATGCACAATTTTGCAAATTTTATTCCCTGGAACAAGGTTGATTTTAATCAGACTGATACTATAGTTTCGCCTGAGAAATCGCGTACAGTGCAAATTTTGGGAATGGGAATACGAAGTTGACAGTTTAATAGGTCTTATTATCAACATGTCGCAACTAAACGATTAATAGTCTAATACAAATATACTATGGTCTATCTATATGTGATCATAAGATTCATAACAACAACAACAACAACTTAACAAGTGGGATATTTTCCGAAAAATACAGACACTTTTAGAGCAACTACGGTACCGAGAACTCACTCCAGCATAAACAAACCTCCCAGTTGAAGAGTTCAGCTGGGAAAAAAGGGGGCGTGGTTTCAAACATGCCTGGCGGGTTAACCTGCCTGGCTGGTTAACATGTATCACCAACCTTTTAAGACGCTTCAAGAGTAGCGTTCATGACAAATCACAACCTCCAAGTCCGGGCGCTCTCCGATTGGCTCTATCTCGCTGTCTGGAGCTGGGACAAATCAGCGAGTGCGCGATGGTTACCCGGATGTTTGACCTTTCTAAAAATAGAAATGCTTCTGATTGGTTAATAAGATCGGCGACTGTCTCACAAAATACTCGGCTGGCGGTGAACGGCCCTGTAAAGCATGCTGCCCAAGTAAAGCACATCGAAATTGGCGTTTATAATATTCTTTCAGCACCTTAGTTAGGGACCGCAGCGCAAAAATTTCAAAATATTTTTGTTATTTATCATTAGGAAGTATATAACTAAAGGTAAAAAAGTGTTCGAACGTATTTGCGATGCTTAGTTAGTGAGTACCAACACTTACAATATCACTACCCCCCCGGGAATCAAAATCCTGAATTTTTACACAAATTGATCACTCTTCCTATTTTTGTTTAAGAAATTATAATATCAAAATTGCCTTTCTATTGTGCACTATAAGTCTATTGCAGTATTGTCACAAAGTTTCACAAAAATGTTTCTAGTTTTATTAATGTTTCCGAATATAAACATTTCTGCCACGCCCACTTCAACAAAACCAAGATATGACAAAGCATGCCAACTCTTCAATGAGTACTTTTCTTTGTTGTAACAATGTTTCTTTTTTACCACGACAATAGACATAATTAATGTAATATTTAAGATTCTAAATTTGAATACTCTGAACATTTGTATTTTCCTCCAATGTACAAGATGATGAAAGCCATTCCCCTACAAGAAGTATGAACATGTACGGGTTAAAAGCTCACGGGGCAAGCCTAACAAACAGTGCACATATTGCACCGTCATTAGTTCTATACCGTAATTACAATACTGATTGGATAATCAAATTAACACAAGGAATCAATGATCTTACATTAATGTATCTGTACGAAATATCCTTTTTAAAAAAGAGAATTAGCTCGCTCATATACCCTCACTTTCAACGTTAGTAAAAGTAAGTAAAAGTAAAAGTTTCAAAGTAGTAAAATCAGAGTGTGAAGTTTCAGAGATACGCTTCAAAAGTACAATATGATAATTCTACAGATATTAACATTCTCTCATAATTTAATGAACACCACCATCTAATTTAGATATTGGTATACCGGTTAATGGTTTAAATTTGTAGAAACTTTAATGATGCCAACATCTTCATTTGAGGAGTTACATGTATGCTTCAGATAAAAGACTTCCTCACAAAAAGAAATTCATATAAATGGGAACTTGAAATAATGTTGACATGTGTGACCAGTTTGGTGAAACCAGCATGTCCTCATAGAGATACTTGTAACATTTTAAGAACAGAGGCATGGACGGATACGCGGGTCGCTATATTATTATACCCTCGAATACTTTTATTAGTATATTTGTACAATGTACCACTTGCTTTTCTATTGGTGATGGCTCTCCCCCATGATTTACATATTTTCTAAATTAGCATATTTCATAGATATTTGAGATCTCATTACTTAATATAAAGGGGGAATCAATTGTGTACAAAGTGTGTAAATGAGGAAAGTCAGCCTGAAGGAAAGAATTAATGATGTAAAAAACAAAACAAATTGTATCAAATAGAAAGTAAGATAAATACCATTATTTTCAGAAAATGTATACAAGCATAAAGCATCGCTCGCTGCTAATTTGAATACAATTGTTTGTGCTTGATATTGTTAACATCTTCCAGCAAGAGTCAAATTCCAAAATATATTCTTTAAAATATATGATCCTTCAATAATTATCAGGTACAGTTTCTTTCTGGAAATGAGATCCAAGTTCCAGCTATCTTAGAGCAGTCAATATGTGAATATACCAGACAAGTAGGCTTATGTGTGGGTGTTGGAAAATATGGTGTTTAGTGAAAACACTTACAAAGAATTGTGCAATGTTTAAAAATAGTCAAGGTACAGTATTATTTATCAGTAGATTTAAAAAAAAGGAGTTTTTTTTGTTATTTGTATGTTTGGCGTAAATCGTTCGACTCTATTACGAACGATCCAGAATTGAGTTTGAAATCTGAAAAGGTCATGTAGTAAATAAGTCATTTAGAGTAGCCTTGGAGAGTTTGCTGATTATTCGTAACAAATCTTCTTAGCGCACAATACTTTCTTAAGTATAAAAAATGGAGCCATGGCCTCTGTAGCTCATCAGGATTTCATTGATTTACTATCTAAAGTTGAATATTTAAGTTTAAGCAACAGGTAGGTTCTTAGATCATGACCACTGTGGCCCCATTTGGGGTCACGGGGTCACACAATCTACAATTTAGAATCCCCATTGGCCAAGGAGTCTGCACACAACTTTTCAGCTCTCTAGACCTTTTGGAACTGGAGAAGATGAAAATAGGTTTTTAAGGATGTGACCCCTGTGACCCCATTTGGGGTCATGGGGTCACGAAATCTACAATTTAGAATCCCCATTGGCCAAGGAGTCTGCACATAAAATTTCAGCTCTGTGGAGTCATTGGTTCTGGAGAAGAAGTCGAAAAAGCAAAAAAATTATGGACTGACGGACGCCGGACACCATGCCATGCCATAAGCCCATCAGGCCTGATGAGCTAAAAATGCAGATGAAGACGGTCAATGTATCCATAGATGTTTGTTTTATTCTGAGAATACTGACCAATTCTACAAATTAAAATTATTTAGAGTTGCAGATGTCCACCATTCCAGAACCTCCTGCTTTTCCCAGTGTAAGCAGGTGCTGAGTCGAGGAATGTAGAAGAGGAAGAAATATCGTTTCATCATTTGAATTAATTTATTAAGTGGTAGATGTTACTGCCTGTCTGTTCGATTTGTGTAACATGTTTGTTTGCAATAAAGAATATAAAATGAAGAAGTTGGGCTTTGACAAGAGAATTGATAATATGGAAAGTATGGGAGCAGTAATCTAAAGGTTGGATTCTTTAAAATCTGCTACATAGATCTAAACTGTCAGGCAAAAGAAAGTTCATGCTTCTGTTGATTTTAACATGATATATGTGTGATTTAATTTCGATGTCATAATCTAAAACCGTAAAGTAAAGATGTTTAGTCAGCAGCCAAAGAATACTTCTACATGTTTTTAAATTTTAAAAAATATGAAATTTTAATTTTAAAAATTACTTTTGATGATACCCAAATGTTCGACATATATAAGACTATGAATGTGCCTGATTCTGCACACATTTACAACATTTTAAACATGAAAGGGGTCATATAGATATTTTAACTAAAAGTCACCAATTAGTTCATTCAAACTACTTCAGATAAGCATTATTGTATTGTGCCATAGTCAAAATTATTGTACCTGCTTTCTTTCAAATATTGAAACAATCTAAACCAACTGAGGTGTGTACTTTCTTTTTCTGGTAGTTTAAGATGTATTGTAGCATCTTGTGTGACAATATTTTATGGTAAGTAGACCCATTTATATAACTGCAACAAATTCAAACATTTATTTCGAGATATGGAAATCAAATGTTTTTGTTAGAAACAACACTAACAATCGGTTGTTCGCAGAAATACAATTTATGAAAAATTGGAAAACAATCGTAAAAACCTTTCAAAATTTTAATATTCCACTGAGGAACTTGTAAATTCTAATCTTAACTTGATACATATCTTCGTTTCTGAAATTAATATAAATCATATATAATAAAATAAACTATATATGTGACCACTTATTTTATTGAAATTATTATCTATTATCGTCAATTGCACAGAGAGAGAAAACAATTGTAATCTTGTCTGATGTATGCACTAGCCAGTATGTACCATATTATAGATGTGCTAAAGAAATTAAAAAAATATATATATATATATATATATATATATATATATATATAAATTCAAATATATGTCTTGCAAATTACAATGGAAATTGAACAAATTGAATTAATTAATATGTTTGGTTTATATATATTAATAAATGTTTATTTTGGTCTTTTTTAAACAATACTAGGTCCTCATTAATTAAGTGACATATATGACAATAATATATAATACATTACTCTTTTTTATTCATTAAGTCCATATACATACATTTCATCAAAATTCAAAATATATATTTTTAGAAAATAACATATTGATCAGATCATGACAATATAATCTAGTATATTACTCATTTTTCATTCACAAAGCCACCGAATAACACATCCTAGACACTGCTTTTATTAGAAGTGACAAGGGGCAAGGGCAGATAACTCCAAATTTACTTGGGTACACGTGCGATACCAGTTATGTTCGACGATCTATTTGAAAGGTTTGATTTGATAGTTTTACAAAATTTTTGGGAAAGTTCAGTCCCTGAATGATCATAGAGAGTGTATATTGATATGATATTATGATATGATATTACATTTCGTAAATAAACAATGTTTAAAAAAGGGGGAAATTTCAACTCGTCGCTATTTTCTTAGAAATCACGCTACCTCGTCACTGAAGCGATTATACACCTACAGGAACATGTCCCGAGTCGATACGTAATAGTTAGAACCTATGAAGAGAAATCTTCGTGATTAAGAAGGGGCGGAGCGAGCGTAGCGAGCGAGCCCCTTCTTAATCACGAAGATTTCTCTTCATAGGTTCTAACTGACTTAGAACTCCACCTACTTTTGATTGACAGGTTCAATGACGTCACTGTTTCCGTGAGTTCCTACGTAATCGTTTCATATGACGCGATGTCGCCAAGCTGTATGGACGTGTTTTTATGAACTCTCACTTTCGAAAAACGTATTTGTTCGTAACATTTGTTGTGGTAAAACTAGAGATAATCTTCCGTCTGTCTTTGAGGTGAGCTCATTTTCCTCTGTTCATTGTATTCGGAAATAGGTTATTTTTAACCATGTAGAGACCGTTGTCTAAATCAAATTGTGGAATGTGCGAGTCATTAAAATTAACATTGTTGTTTCATAATTTAATGCAAATGGAAGTATATATCTATTTAGTTATAAGTGTTTTGTGTTAAGATTACACAAAAAAAAACAGAATATAATTAATTCATAATTTTATAATTAAATTAAAGTCGGCTGTTTTGGCTTTAGTTCGTTAAAAGACTGAACGTTTTTGTTTGTAAAACGACTTTAACAACAACTCTTACTAACAAATGCATGCTGCATGCAAAATATTTCGAAACTCATTTGCCAGTAACTTTATACCGCCTGTGTAAGCGTAGTGTTGAGGCCATGTTTACTTCGAGTCACGTGGGGCACATGTCAATAAAAAGTTGTAAAACAGTGTTGTCATTTGTTTTTGACCAATCAGACACAGAGAGGGCGTGTCATGAAGAGCGTTTTAGCGTTGAGTTCTTAATCATTAAGAGTCTATTTTGTCAGGAAAATACGACCGTCTGATTGGCTGAGAAAGTAGGTTGAGTTCTAAATATGCGATACACGTTTGTACAGTAAGCAGAAATATCAATAAAAACTCGTCGAACACGACCACTGTTGTGATCCAATGGGAGACCAAACACAAGTTATCTTCCCCTGATCTAAATATCGGAGAGCGCCCTCTAGGGACCAAGGCGCGCCTGTCAAACTTGCCGCCATCGCAACATCTACAACTTAGAACTCAACCTTCTTTCTCAGCCAATCAGACGGTCGTATTTTCCTGACAAAATAGACTCTTAATGATTAAGAACTCAACGCTAAAACGCTCTTCATGACACGCCCTCTCTGTGCCTGATTGGTCAAAAACAAATGACAACAATGTTTTACAACTTTTTATTGACATGTGCCCCACGTGACTCGAAATAAACACGACCTCGACACTACGCTACACAGGCGGAATAACGATACTGGCAAATGAGTTTCGAAATATTTTGCATGCAGCATGCATTTGTTAGTTAGCATAATAAGTGTACTCTTTGTTTCAGCCTTATTAAAGTCGTTAAACAAACGAAAAGGTTCAGTTTTAACGAACTAAAACAAAAAATGGCGACTTTAATTTTATTATAAAATTATAAATTAATTATATTCTATTTTTCTGTTATCTAAACACAAAGCATAATTACTAAATAGATATTTCCTTCCATCTGCATTAAATTATGAAACAGCAATGTTTTAATGACTCGCACAATCCACAATTTGATTTAGACAACGGTTTCTACATGGTTTCCGAATGCAATGAACAGAGGGAAATGAGCTCACCTCAAAGTCAGACGGAAGATTATCTCTAGTTTTACCATAACAAATGTTACGATCAAATACGTTTTCGAAAAGTGAGAGTTCATAAAAACACGTCCATACAGCTTGGCGACATCGCGTCATATGAAACGATTACGTAGGAAATCACGGAAACAGTGACGTCATTGAACCTGTCAATCAAAAGTAGGTGGAGTTCTAAGTCAGTTAGAACCTATGAAGAGAAATCTTCGTGATTAAGAAGGGGCTCGCTCGCTACGCTCGCTCCGCCCCTTCTTAATCACGAAGATTTCTCTTCATAGGTTCTAACTATTACATAGCGCAACTCTCAGGATGAGTAGATACGAGACATGGAAGCTCCCAGAGATTAAATCTGAATTGAAATCTCGAGGGGCAAGGCTGTCGGGTCGGAAAACCGAGCTAATCGACCGGTAAGTAAAAGTTTTAATTCATGAATAATCCGATTTATAATAGGCCTGTCTCAAATGTAAAAGTCAATCGACATCTGCATTATACGATCAGCTAAACCCCGTCATTCGTTGACATCTTCATGTAATTGTTTGATAAAAAAATTTAAACATAATTATGGAATCACAAATACATAAATTAATATTCAATCACAGCTTTCATTGTGAGCAATTTATTAAAAAAAAATATCAAGTTGCATTCATGTAATGAGACCACCGGTTTTCGTGCACTTCTGTTCGCGGTAATACTTACCTAAAAGATCAGACAATAACAAAAAAAAGAGTGCTGAAATAACTTTGAAATTAATATTCTGGTCGCAATGTTAATGTGTTGTGTAATTCAGGGATCTTTCTTTCTTTTATTAATGGTATATTTTAAATAAAATTGTAATTACCCCAAAATGGTAAATAAAGGCAACATGTAAGCCTAAAACATAGATAATTAATGATCGTACAGGATGAAGGTGAATAAGTAAAATTTCATTAATCTAAAACGAGTTTTCCCAAAATGTTTTGTTTTCTAAATTTGCTAAATAATACAGCTCAATTTACAAGTAATTATTTATCATAGCTGTTTTCAGCTGTTATTGCTTGATTGGGTGCCATGAAACCATTATCATGATTATTATTATATTTGACCTTTAGAACATAAATTAGCGTTAATCCATTAATAATCATGCAGGTGATTATTAATTTAATTTTTTTTTATTTTATTGAAGGCAAGGTTTATATTTTTGGGAGATATAACCATAAATGTGGGTATAACAAAAAACACAATTATCCATGTAATTTAATTTGTAATATTGAAAATGATCTTAGTATAAGCCCATTCATGGCAGACAATCCTCAATTTCAAAGAGGACTTTACTTAGAATGTGATTATTCAATGCAGGCAATTATTAAAAGATTTACGGTATTTACAATATGAGGGATTGCCTTGAGGTTAAGTACAATATATCTTATTTTTTCCTTGCAGACTGGAAGCCTATGACCGAAATCATGACTTTGGTGGGCGATCTGATTATATGGAAATTGAATATCATATGGACATTCCCTCACTTACAAACTACAAGGATGTGAATAGCGATACAACATTTCCACAGATAGCCTTTGCTGCTATAAATTACTATTTAGAACCTTTCAAGAAGAAGGTTGGATCAGCAGCGAGAAATTTGTATACAAGTCAGTTTTTGAAATATGTCAGGTTACATGCCTTTGAAAACATGTATTTTATCAGATCATCATGTAAAGCAGAGATGAAGAAACATTGTACCTATATGGTTGATGTATGCATTGATGGGGAAGGATTCATCATTGAAGGTCAGTGTGAGTGTGCAGCAGGCCAAGGCCCAACTGCTCACTGCAAGCATGTTTGTGCTGTACTCTACGCTCTTCACATGTTTTCTACTACTGGAGAAATCATAACTGAACAGACGTGTACGCAAAAACTTCAGACATTTCATCAGTGCAGAACATACACAGGGAGTCCAATAAAAGCTCAGGACATTCCTCTCAGTAACAAGGACCTGAATTTAAATTTTGACCCCAGACCAGCAAAATTTAGAAATTGTGAAGGCTACCATGACCACTTTCGTTCAACGTGGCTTAATCATCCCAGCGTTAACAGATATCCTGTGTCTCAGATGTTTGGTCCAGCCAATACTTATGCGGTCGACAAGGATCATGATTATTTAGAATCCCTCACATCTGACATATGGCTTGAAAAGGAGAAAGTGACAGAAATTTCAGACAGTGACGTGCAAGATCTTGAAGTAGCAACTCGTAATCAGGCTCAAAGTAATATCTGGAAATATGAACATTCACATAGGATTACTTCATCATCTTTTGGGAAAATTTGTCTGGCAACAGAGAGGAAGGATTTGGATAAGCTTGCTAATGCATTAACCCAGCCTATGCAACAGATCAACAGTGCTCCTCTTCGTCATGGTCGGAAATATGAGTCTTTTGCAATCAGAAAGTTTGAACAACTTTCAGGCCGTAAAACATCCAAGTTCGGATTGTATGCAAGTACAGAGCGTCCCTATCTGGCTGCGTCACCGGATGCTATTCTTGATGATGATGAAGTTATTGAAGTTAAATGCCCTTACGCTGCAAGAGAGAGGCTGATTACGGAAGTCACTGTTCCATACTTGAAGCGCAATGGCGATTGTTTGTATCTGGATGAAAGTAAAGACTATTACTATCAAGTGCAAGGACAGATGTATTGTACGGACAGGCAAAGATGCAAGTTCCTTGTGTATACTTTCAAAGACTTCAAATGTATCTCTATTGCCAGAGATGAAGATTTTATCAGAAAGATGTTAACTAAACTTGATGACTTCTTTAACAAGCATTTCCAATCAGTAGTTCTTGATAAAGGTTTCTTCAGAAGCTACTATAAATATCCTTTTACTTTTTAAAGCAATAATCAAGAATTGACAAAATGTTGTGGATAAACATGTTGCTAGAAATGCAAAATTTCTCTATTGTCAACATTTTAAAAATTGAGTATCATGCTAGAAGTTGCTAGTACAGATTGACAAACATATCAAGATGAATTATTAAAGTAGTTAACTCGTCATATTGGAATAACAATGTCTTAAGATGATCATGTATGTAGACTAATCTTGATCACTAATGGGTATTAGACAAATGTTGACTATGTGGTGTTTTTTCAATGTAATGTCAAATGGTTATGGTCATGACAAAAGCTCATGTGGCCTTTCAGGCCTGATAAGCTAATAAACACACAGAAATCTAGCAGTTTTCATGAGTATTTATTTCAAAATGATCTTTCAATATCATATATGAATGACCAATCAGTATTAAAACCTCACAAGTTGTAAGTAACAAGACTTTCATGTTCTACCAATATATTCAGTATTTCATTGATCCATAAAATATATGTGAAGTACACTTGTATTATAAGTACACAAGTACAAGAACTTCTCAAAAGTAACTTACACAGGGGGTATTCGACTGTACAGGGAAACCGGATGTTGCACGCCTGCAACAACCAATTTCCCGCTGTACAGTTTTTACGAAGTACCCCTGTCTTCACGTTCAGGGTTAGTTTGAGTTATTCTCCTCCTTTACCTATAGTAATGCTATAAATTTAAGTTGTTTAACATTTTCTCCTCATATTTGCAATCTCACAATAACGATAATGTTTCTATTATTGTCATAAATGCCTGTTCCAAGTGGCAGGCCGATTGAAGCTAGCGTAGCGATCGCGAAAAAGCATGTTTGAGTCATGTTATTACGCACGTGGTGATCATACAGTTCTTTTATAAAGTTATATAGTAAAATAATTCTTATTCTAAGACTTGTGTGACTTTTCAATGCTCATCTCTTTATATTTAAAGAAAAACAAGGCAAAATAGTGACTGTACGCTCTAATGGTTGTTGCACCAGCACTGTACAGGGAGTTGCAGTTAATGATTTTTTGACTGTACAGGGAGTTGTAATGATTCTATGATGCATGATATATAATACCATTCGTGTTCAACTTCATTTACTTTTTCAGACTACATGCATTCAATATATATCATTTCAATTATGGCGGCTTTCCATTGCTTCTATTGCACCTTTTCGTCGGACTTTGAGACTGTCATTAACCATTCTGTAGATGCTCATTTAACAAATGTGTTAAAGGTCCGCCATCGCATCTTAGATTGCAGTAATGGTAAATTAAAACTACAGACCAAGAACTTTCAAAACATTGTACCTGCCAAATTAATTAAAGACAAGTAGTTGTCACTAAGGTGACATGATCCCTTGAAATGAAGGTCAAGGTCATAAGCCATAGATAGGAACATTGCTCTCCCAATAATGAACCCATATGCAAATTATGAAAAGAATCTAGTGAATAGTATTTGAGTTATTCCATTTCCTACGGACGTATGTACAGACGGACGGACGCAGTCGAATACTATGGGATAATAATAAGACATGCATTCCTGATAGAGAAATGCTCACAGTGAAAATAGTAGAATTCATTACATCAGTGGAAGCAGCTAGTACATCACAAGAAAATGTGTATGATGAACCAGCTGTCAGCTCTGAGTCAACCCACCTTTCACTTGTGACAAGTGAAGAATTTAACGAAATACAAGACTCATTCTAAGGTTCGACATCCATTTCTGAAAGAATCAAGAGGTTCAGAACAATATGTTTTCATTCCACATAAAACTGCATGTTAGTTTTAGTGAAACACGGATACTTGAATGTTAGGTTAACCATTTGTGTCGAATCCGACCTCAATAATACATGAACAGGTTTACAAATAATACAAATTAATTACAATAAACATGCACATATTTTGTGATATTCTATTTTTCGGTTACCAATCAGACGGCTGTCACTCTGAAAATGCGCAACAACCTGTACAGTCACTGCCCGAGACAGCATCAACAACCATTTAACATACAGTTTAGTTTTAGGCAACATAGGGGCTTGAAACAGTCCGAATTACGTGCTTTCAAAATCATATAATACAATCTGCATTCGCTTTACATAGAAAATGTGTAATTGAGGGAAATAATTAATCTATATTGCTGTAATAGACAAATTTAGACATATTTTCGTAGGGCATTCTAACGTGATATGAAAGACGGCAGTAAATCGTCCCGATAAAGAGATTGAACGAATGTCACATTATAAGGAGGGTAGTTTAGGGTACAAGAAAGCTTCATCTGTCGACATATAAAGTTTGAGTCCATTTTAAATAAAATATGTTCTATAATTACCGTGAGCGTGAAGACAGGGGTACTTCGTAAAAACTGTACAGCGGGAAATTGGTTGTTGCAGGAGTGCAACATCCGGTTTCCCTGTACAGTCGAATACCCCCTGTGACTTAGTAAAAATATCTTCAGTGAGTGGTTATTTCATATCATTTTGGTTTCTGTCAGTAGCATGATTTTAGGGGGCATATAGAGTGATGTCAGGAAAATGAAAGACAGTGAACTCAATGAAGCAGATCAAAATAAATATACAGTAATGTTCAGCCATGCAGTTCCTTTTTCTTACACTAAACGTGTTCAAACAAAAATGGTCACCAATTGACTTTGTGATTTAATATCATTTGGTCTCTGACTATGGATGATTGGTTTGTTTAATGAATTAAACACTACAAAATTATTATTATTGTAAGATTTTCAGTAAAAAAATTGAATTCATAAAATTTTAAAAAACTGTGACACTGCCCCTTTAAGTTAAAGTAATTGGATTTCCAGATACAAGTACCTGCTCAAATTGCTACCAACATCATTACCTTGAAGGAATTTAAATCAATCAAACATGAAATCTTATTGTTTTTATATAGACTGGGAGTCACGTTAAAAATATACATGTATATATATATTTAAAAACATAATTAATCAATCAGGTTACCTAAGTAATACAAATACTACCCCAAAACATCTTGGGTCTGCAGCATTTTTGGATAAGTCAAAATCTGAAACAGCCAATATCTGAGCTAAAAAGTACAGTATTATCCTGATTATACAATTGATCATTGATTGCCATGCCAGGGAGAACTAGGCTTCATTACATTTTCATGCTGTTGCTGATGAGACCAGAGAGTTTAAGATGTAGTGGGCACAATACATTTCTTAAACCTGCACAACATGAAACAAACACTGATAATCTCAGTTGCCAATCTGGTCTCTGTACTGTTAAGCGGAGAGGTCAAAATTTTGAACGTTTTGGCTAAGCCAATAATTCGTTCTACATGAACACGTTTGCTTGAAATTTTCCTATCTTTCATTACTGTTTGGGTAGACATACGATTCTTTCTTGAGAAAAAGGTTGGGATATTGATCGTCACATCTTTTGGAGCAAAAATGTCCTGCACGTTGAAACCCTTGTCGGCCATAATTGAGTCACCAGGATCGCACGCCGAGACCAGTTCACTGCGCTCTACAATTTGTCTGTCACTGGTTGATCCACCATAAGCTGGAGATACGTAGGAGACTAGACCACCTGGTGTAGATCCAACCAAAACTTTCACAGTGTTCTTGTTTTTGTAGGTAGAATATGTGGACTGCTGAGCAATTGGTGGTTTGGGCTTCATGACTGGAATTTCAGTACCATCAATAATAACACGTGTTGATGGAAACTTTGACTTAAAATCAGATGGACAGAAAAATTTAACAAGATGTCTTTCTGGCCAGCTCTCTACTTCACCCCACTGATAGTACATAAAGTTAATCCATGTGATCCAAATATTTGCTACTGTTGTTTCAGAGATATTGAAAAAAAATGCCAATTCAATATTAGCTTTATGTTGCCTCAATTTCATCAAAGTAATGAGGAATTGATTCTCAATAGTAACATTTCTGACAGTATTATACAGATAGTTCAAGTGATGCACGGCATCACCTAGGCTAAATAAAGCATACCTGAAATCTCTATAACATGCTAGACCAGACTGAGTTTGATAAATATAAGCTACATTTTATACATGGTAAATTGAAATATAAACTTAAAATTATAATGTTCAATTTCAATCCATGACTTGTACTCAGTCATGTATAATGAACATCAAAAGCGATACTTGTTATCAAATGACATAAATCTATGCATTGAAATATACATTAGTGTTACTTTTATCACGCAACTGAATAAACTTTTGATAAGAATTATAAAAAATGAGTAACATAGATACATCAATATTAATTCTTTTTAGGACAGTTTTAGGGATTATGGACAAATCTGATGTCTGCACTATAAAATGCTGAAGTTATCACTAGTTACTTAAATTATACAAATAACTAGTACAAGAATAATAATAAACATACTCACCATTGACCTAGAACTGAGTCATTTAAGAAAATCAATACAGGAGCATGAAACACAAGCAACAATGTTCATGAACAGCATAACTGCCAACCAAGTGAAGTCTGAACTGAAAAGAATAAAATATGAACCAAACATAACTCAATGAACAATGAATGTGAACAAAATTTGATCATGTCAATGAAAATTCATGTATCTAACCCTTTTATTCTGAACATGGATGGTTACAAACCCCAGACTTTGCATTTTCATAGTAATAAGAAAAGATAGGCATTAAATAATTGAAATTACTATTTGTAGTTTGTCAAAAAGTGCACAAGTCAAATGCTGGAAATAATAAAACACAAATTGTCGATAGATATACTTTTCTCCCCTTATGGTCAAAATCTCAATACGATTAAACATCCCTGTACATTTATGAATTATAACTAATTGACTATGTTGCCTATCACACAAAACTTGCTAATAAATGTTTCTGTAAGTCACTGCAATTATAATGGACAAAAATAAAGATATTTGTTAATTCATGACATTTTGAAAAATGATTTATTCATTAAATACTATTCAATAATATCCTATAATTATTTTGTCTGGTATATAACCCTCAAGTAACCCGTCTTCTTGGGTCACCTATTTTCATTGTATTTACCAATGATGTCATATATCTCACTAACTGTACTCTTGTTCCTATCAAGTTAGAGCTTATCTTGTAGATCAGTTGATCTGCATGAATCTAAGCAGAAATTTTAATTATCAACATTTAATTAATATGTTCAACTCCTCACTTGAGTGATGATAACAGAACAATATGTTATGCTTTCACAATATTCAATTTTGAGACAACCTTTCTGGTTTCTCCCTTAAAAAATGTTCAAACAATGTTTTGCAGCAAGGTCATTTTACCAATATTCAAAATCAAATAATTTCAAATGATAATTCCTTTTCTATTTAAAAAAACACTGAGTAACAGAAAGCCTATTTCTTATATATTTTATCTATTTTCCAGTGTAAAGAAAGTGATGTATTCCTTAACCTATAAACTTTTGCTTGGATCTGTCTTATATAATCGTTATAAAATTAGCTTCAAGACTTGCGAGTCATTTAGCCTCTAAAATGATTTTTATTACCAAATAAGAACTTAGTTTCTGTATGAATTCTTTTCCTCATCAAAATTTCCACATTTTTGCTATTTGTGACAGTGAAATAATTAAAAAATACATGGAAAACATGTTAACCTTAGACATCTATAATATAACTTTTTTTTTACTTCATCAACCTATTTTTGATATACAACAATTATAAAAGACAAGTTCCAAGTGACCAAAAATTTTAACAAAAATCTGCAGCTATTTGAAAAATGTCAATCAAAATCAACAAGAGAATAAAATAATTATAAAATTTGTAAACATCAAATGCTAAAAAATATGTCTCCTAACAATTTATGATGTTCATAATGTTATTGTAAGCACTAAATTTCATTGAAATTTATATCTTATTACCACGGTTACACGGGGGTATCATGCCTAATCGTATTCGAGGGCTAATATTTATAAACATACGCACATGATTGATTTAAAAAAAAAGGTAACAAAACTCGTGAACATTAAAAGATGAATATTAATTTAATTTCAGTAAGATTTGTACCTGTTAAATTCACGTAGTGGAAATCTGTGTCCTTGAAATGAGCGTAACATATAATGCTGTGAGGCGACGGCTCCCAAAGGTTTGATTTGTTGAACGGGTCAGTTCTTCTAATGGCTACCATCCATTGTTTTCTCAGATCCTTGTCATTAGGAAACCGCAAACCTTTACGGTTTGAACAGCCAGGCACACAACAACAACTCGAGGGCATTATTTTCTATGACGATACGTTATGTCAAAAGCCATGCAATCCTAAGAGACCGTGTTGTTGGTCCCTAGTCAACGGGGGGACTTGATTTGCCAGCCGGGCTATCGCCCGGGTCGCCCGCAACCCGGTTGTGAAGCGGCGACGCACTTGATTCAGGCGGGCGGGTGTTCAATATCGCCCGCCGGGGTAGCCCGGTTGACCCGGTTTCAAATGAGCGGGCTATCGCGGGCGATAATGGCGGCATACGGACCAAACTCGTTTTTGCAATTTTGAAAATATCGTATATCTTTCAATCTAAACATTTACAATACAATTATTTATAAGAGTAATGAAGGGAAAGATTAATGTAGCAAACTTTTCTAGCAGAAGTAATAATATTGTTCTTTGTTGTCGAGATATCGTTGTCATTGTCGCAAACACTTTAGAAAAGTTCGATTATTAGTTGCAGGGCAACTAAGTTGGCTCTGATGGTTGCCATAACAATAACCCGAATCAACTTGATTTGGTTCGTCTGCTCGGATCACCCGGATAGCCCGGTCACGTGACCGGGCTATAGCGGGCTATGCCCGGGATAGTGCAAATCAAGTGCCCCCAACGTGACATCTAGCGGATTAGGGATAAGGGGCGATAATTTGGTTTGGTTTGCCATTCGGTTCGCCATCGCGAGAAAACGACACCAGCGCACTATAGAGTCAGGTCGGCAAATACCGTACACTTTTGGACACAAACTGGGTTCAGTGGTTCTCTTTCGTGTCAACCAATTCCAGTGACCAATCAAAATGTAGCTAACAAATGGCTCTTTCAAACTATACAAACGAGTTTGTTAAACTGGTTATAGTTTACATTGTATAAAAGTTGGAATAGGCAATTGCCAGGTCCTCATAAACCGTACGCATAGCATGTAATACCGTACGTGGAAGCTTCAAATATCGTACGGTGACTCTTATACCGTACACTTTAGTAATAACTACATAACACGCAAAGTAGATCTAAATATATGTAATTTTGGAAAGTTTAATAAAGTAGATAGGAAGACACAATTGCTGTTATAGCGTTTAATAGGTATTTTAAACAGCTGTCGCTAGCAGTCACATGACTGGTCACGTGATTACAGTTAGATAACGAGTAAATGCGTGAGATAGGGTCAAAGTTTTGGCTATTTCACATGTATGATATCGTTCCTTGGCTGTCATTTAAACATATATTTGTTTTTTTTAAAAGTTTCTGGGGATGAAAATGAAAGTCGTGTAAGAACTATAACCGTAAGAATAACTAGAACCGTAACCGCGTACATGTATAACTAAACCAGCTCCTATTATAATTTGGTACATTTTAAAACCAAATATAATATCCTGCAAAACTGATTATGTACCTTTAATCACATTTCAACTGATGGAGTGAGTATTTACTCCGAAACGTCGTGTAATTTTCTAATCGATTTTAAGTGCAAACATATGTCTGATCTAAATTCGTTGCTATTTGATATAGGAACTTGTTGACTTCTCTAAGAATATGAATGAATTACTCACAACAACTTTCTCACATCCTCATTGGACATGTTAAAGATTCAGAATAAACGGAGATTAGTTGATATGATAGTAATTAAACAAATGAACATCCTGAGAAAAAAAAACGAATGACAGATATGTTCAACACATTGAGATGTATTTATTTGGTATAGAACAAACTTTTAAAATGTCATTGATATTGACGCAAACACCAATCAATGCCAAGTAACGTTAAACAACCAATAGTTGCCTCGACACCAGAGACGTATTTATATGTCTTCAAACTTCAAAAACACCTCTTTTTGTAATTGTCAACAGGAAAGGGTCAATGTATTGTTAATAACTTAACAAAGTTAAAACGTTTAACATTTTACAACTCCGGTAGAATTTACTTAACACAGAGTTATTGTTTAACCTTTTTGGAAGCGCGCATCTGACGTTTCGTTTGTCTCTCTCTCTTTTCAATCTCTGATTTGACTTTTTGATTTGGTTTGTCAGTTTTTTGTTTCATGATTTCATCACTTGTAAGGATTCGATGAGACGTAAGTTTGCGTGGGTTAAATTTCTTTTCCTTTGGTTCCACCTTTGGAAGCTCAAACACAGATTCTACAACACTGAGCTCTGAAGTAAGCTGAGAACTGGTTATTTCAACCACAACATTTCCGGCTTCGTCTAAAGAGAAAGGGACATCACCTGTGAGGACAGAGAGAATTAACTCTTCCTCCGTCACAAGAGACGCTCCCTCTGGAAGTGTTGTTGAATCAGTGTCGGCAGACGGTGAGACAACTTCAACATTGTCATTTTTTGGTATCTCCACGTCTGCTGACAACGTTTCAACATTCACATTAATCTCTTTGGGTGGAGCCGGAAATGTGTCGAATGGCTCGCTTGGAGCAAAAGCACTAGTTGGCAAGGCATTTTTGTTTAGAGGGCTGATGCCACATTTTCTAAAGCCACTTGTGACATTTGTAGGTGTGACACTTTTGGAGTAAGCCTCCTGAAACAACCGGGGCCATTCCCACTTCGAAACGACGTTGTTTGGATTCTGTGACATGAAATCAGTACATACCCTGTTCCACTCACGACTGAGCGGACCAAAGACGGTCTTGTCCAGTGGACATAACCACTGTGTTGTGTGTGGGGGCATAGCTAGCAGGGTGATGTCATTTTCTCTGGCTAAGGTTATCAGGTCAAGAGTCTCGTGACTGCTGTGGCTGTCGAGAATGATAATTTGGGGTCGCTCTGGGCCACAGTGCTTTAAGAAGTGGTGCTGAAACCACTGTAGTCCCAGAACGTCCTCCATCCACGCCCTCGATTGGTAAGTGTAAACTGCGCCTGGGACACCAGCCATAGTGTTGTATGCTTGTAGACTCTTGGCAGTCTTACCTTTTATTATGGCCATTGGGGGGATACTAGTACCACCAGCGTTGATGCATGCGAGGACTGTGATGTTATCACGGCTGTTTCCCACCCGGCCGGGGACATTCTTCACACCACTCTCCGCCAGTACTTTTGTCGGTTTGTGAGTAAGGGGGACACTTGTCTCATCCATGTTCCATATATGGTGTGGCTTGTCGACAAGGTTTAAAGCAGTCAGAATGTTTTCCATTTCATCGAAATATTTCTTGGTGACTGTCGGGTTTAGCATTTTTGCTCTAACGGTTGAAAGCGCAATCGGAGCTCTTAACTTGATGTCTGGATTTCTTTTTAGAAATCCAGCAATCCAGCCCTTACCGGGAACACCATTTCGGAATGTGTTTTTTAATTTCAGTTTATTGCTTATTCTGGCGACCTTTAACACCAGCTGTCGGCGGCTGACCCCGAAACCTTTTATTGCAGCTTCTTTTATTTTCTTTGCAATTTCTTTTTCTATTTCAATACTCAATACAGCCGGGCGACCAAGATAACCACCTTCACTTTTTCCGTTAATATGATCACTGATGGTCATCGGAGGAACTGAAAACTTTATGGCAGCTTTGCGAAAAGACATTCCCCGTTTTACAGCTTCTATTGCGCTTTGCAAAGCTAATGGCGTATATTGTCGCTTTTTCGCCATCTGAAATATTTAAAAAATGAAACAAAAATCAGGAATTGTAATTTATTTAATTTCCTTTATTTTATTTAATATTCTCCATGTTTTTGCAAAATGTACAACATACTGACGAAAGTGCTTTCTTGTAGAAGTTCATTTTCGACAAAATCCCTCTGGAGATTTGATAATGAGCGTCGAGCCAAAAAGGCAATAGACATGTCATCATTAATATCACGTTGGTGCAAGTATATTCCATATATAGTTTCACACACAGATTTCCCATACAAAGAATGGTCCAAAAGTCTTTTCAGTGAAAGCAATAAACACAATTCTTCCGATTCAAATATTGCCCCAAAACACAATTTCTCAAGTATGAGATAAGCTAGGTGGCGATCTGTAGATGCAATTCCATAAGTCTGGCGTTGTTGTAGATGTTTCAAGAGAGCCATATTATCTGTAATGTGAGATGTAAATATTCTTCTATTTCCGAAAATGAATGTAAAAATTTATCTCAATCTAGATTTTAAAATATGGGAATAATCGAGAATGAACATCAAGAAAAGCAATGTCGCAGTACTGAATCTACAAAAATATCCATCACCAGGTGTACGGAATTAAAAGCATAAAGTTTTTAAACTAAAATTTTGGCATGTAATACCGTACGTTTATTATTACATTTATGTACGATTTTTTTGTATGGAGAAAGACAAATTAATACGTTTTTCTTGAAGATAATCACTTTTGGAATCATAATTCACTTTTTTTCAAGGTGTGCGCTTTTTATACTGACCGTGGAATGTCGACACGTTCCTTTGATCTTTTTCGTGACGTCGAGGTTTTCCCGGTCCAGATTTAAAAAGAACAAGTCATGCGCAGACTTCAGGTCAAATAACCAATCATATCATCGATAACAAACGCGTTAGAAGACGGATTGTAGGTTATAAATAGAACAAGAGAACCTCCTTTCTTCGCAGCTTTAACAAGTGGCAAGAAACAACAAACAGAATAGTTTGCGTTTTATTGTTTATTCAAGTGTACGGTATTGGGCGCGTGTACGGTATTTGCCGACCTGACTCTAGTGGGCGCTGCGGTCGCTACCTTAGTAAGCGGGGAGTAGAGAGGAGCCACAAAAATGGATCAAGATCAAGATTGCTATGATGGTTATATGGAAGAAGAGGAGGAATGGGACAGAGAGGGCTTACTCGATCCGGCATGGGAAAAGCAACAGAAAAAGGTCAGTTTCACTGTTTTGCCGATGTAATTGTTTCAGAAGGTGTTATTATGATCCTTTTTTACGTAAATCAAATGTTCCTTATTGTTTTAAAATCTTTTTTTTTTATTTAAAAAATAACAAATATAGAGTTGGTTTCATATTCTCAGCTTATGATTATGGTCGAGTGCCCCAAGTTCGTTAGTACCCTAAGTTCGTGACGTCATTTACACATGTGCGCGCTCTATTATGACTAGCGCAAAATATCTGAAAGTGAAACGCCCGGACTATTGTTTCAAAACTCAAACAAAATTTATTGATACAACTTTCAGTAGCATTTAACAAATTTAACATTTACAATGGCAATTTTCTAAACAAATGTCCTCAAAATCACTGTTTACACTACCTCCAAAATGTCTTGATTCTCAAAACTCGATAATTTTGTTTCAGAATTATGTATGAATTTCATTTCATGTCGTCTGCTTTCCTACAGTAGGTCATGTGGCAGTGTGCCAACAATCAAATACTGATTGTCACACTACTTATTTTATTAAGCCTGAGAAGTCGTCTCTTGGATTATCAAAATATTCAAGAGATGTTAAAAAATAATAATTTCAAAATAAGTTACTTGAGAGAAATATTTATCATTATTTAATTTCATATGCATTTATTTAGCCATTGGTTATTTCTTCACATGATGTTGTCAGTCAATCAATGTATAAAGTTGTTTGTGAATAAAATATTCTCAAAATAAATATCAAGCAAGTTTGTCATAATTTTTCTGGAAAATAAATACATTAATAGTTTTCTGACCTCTACAGCAACGAAATATATTAAATTGTATAAAGAATGCCTTCAATTCAGACAGAAAAATATGTCAGGTCAACAGATGACCATACTTGACTAACCACATATAATTAGTCTTGAAGAAAACAGCATCAATTCAAAGGTCACAAACTTGTATCCCAAGGCCACTGTTGTACTGCAGTAGCTATCTTTAGAAGCAGAGACAAACTGGGGTCACTAACACCGGTGCTGTGTTACGCGGTTTTACGCTTATTTCTGTGACGTTTTTCACACTTTTTTTTGCATATTCATGGACTAGAGGCATTGTTGATGACGAATAACACATAAAATAATTTTTGGAGCAACTTTCGGCGGGTTATCGAGGTGAGTGAAAATTGACATGTTCGAAAATATATTTTCCTGTGCAAATAACAGAAATATTTAGCAATATTCGCAAAGTTGATATTTTTTATAGTCTAAAACACATTTTTTTAAAAATTTACAACCTTGACAAAGTGTTAAATAATTACGTAAAAGTTTTTTAAAATGTGAAAAAATTAGAGTTACCTCCCTTGCCCCTTGTTCTAACAAGCAAGTTTCTGCCTTGTTCTGTTGGTATTTTGGAAGAAACCAGGTAAAATGAAGCATTAATTGGATACAACTATTCAGTTTTCTCTTTTTATGACATTCATGCATCATAGATTAATTTTTGAACTGTCGATATTACTTTTTTGACATATTCACAGTTTTTCTAATGACTTTATTTTTAACACCTTTTTTTTCATTCTAAATCAATTTAAGGTTTGCCAAACTTCACAAAATGAATAGAAACACTTTGTAATTTCCCCTTATTATATTAACAGAAGAAAAAACATTGTTATTAATATTAAATATTAAATTTATTAAGGATCAATTTCTTCTAGACTCTCACTGTTATTTGTATGATACTGATATATTGGATTATATATAAAAATTACTTACTGTAAATAACCATAAAATAATGTGTTCATAATTTGTGTTTCTTTTTAGATATGCAAATAAATAATTTGTATAAAGTTCTTTTTATCATTCTGTAATATTATAAGTTATAATTACCAGATGGAATTGATCTTACTTTGCTTGAATCATTTGCATTAAATCAAAAACAAGAAAATGAATTTTCAATTTTTCTTTTCTTTGCAGGTGTAAATCCTGTTAGCTGGAATTCCTCCTTGACTTGTAAAATTATTGGCTTGCACAACAAACCTTTGCGTCAAATGGCATTTGGGATTCTTCCTTTTCTTTTGACCTGTGACTCTTGAGATCCACTCCACCAAAACAGCTAGATTTGTTGGATTAATCATTAATATGACATTCCTTCAGTACTGATGGCAGATTTACTGTATGAGAATACTTTGTGAAGACCTGGCCCCGAGGTTATAAAACTTTCTTGAGTTTGATTTCATGCTCAACTCAGGTTTCGTGCTCAACTCAAAACTCAGACTCAGGGTATGGAGGTTATACAATTTTCTGAGTTAGATATCGAACTCAGCTTGAGTCTGAAAACGTACTCAACTCAAGTAAGCTCCGACCCTAACTTAACGCCGTACTCAGCTGTATCAACATGGCAGCACACGTAAGAGCTCTGCGAAGACTTAGGCGCCGTATGCGTGTAGAGAGGAACTTTAGAGACAGGAGTAATCCGTTAGAGTATCTCGATGAGGAAGAGGTGTTTGTTCGGTTTAGGTTTCGGCCGAACACTATCTTGCTTCTCCTAGGCATGCTAGATCTTGGTGCCTGTCCCACCCTCCGGAACACGCCCCTGCCTCCGTTACTACAGGTGCTTGTCTGCCTGCGGTTTCTGGCAACTGGGGCGATGCATCTCTTGATAGGGGACAGTTTGAACATCTCGCGTTCAACTGCCGGGAGATGCATTCGTTCGGTCGCTTTGGCTATCAGTCGGCTCGCTGACCAGGTGGTTCGTTTCCCGACCGGCGAGAGAGCGACAACAGTGAAGAAGGATTTTGGAAATATTGCAGGTAAATGGGTTTTACCCAATATCCAAAAATAAACTGTTTAATTTGTAACAATCAAAGCGATTGGTCATTGCATAAGGTCAAGGTCGAAATCAGCTAATTTTAGTCTATCAAACCGAAAACTTCTAGTTCTAGGCCTTGGCCGAACTGTTGTAATATTAAATTGTATTTCCTTCCAATCAAGCATAAGTAGAATTTTATCATTATTATTGATTTATGATAAATTTTTATTTTTTGCAAACATTTGTTATTCGGGTTTTAGGGTTTCCAAGCGTCGTCGGTTGCATTGATGGGACGTTCGTCCGAATTCAACGCCCATCAGCGGACGAGGCCGATTTTGTAAATCGCAAGGGCTATCATTCTTTGAATGTACAGGTATTGATCGATACCAATGTTTATTGAACCAGGAGACAAGAAAGTTATTTTTTTTAAATCGTCAAAAGCATATAAATACGATTTGCTTCTAAAATATTTAATCACCATATTTTATAAATTAAACATGAGAGAAGCGTCTGTAAAATCAATTATTTCATTTGAATTTATCATGTTCTAATTTCTTAAAGGATTCTAATACCCTATTTCATAGATTTCAGGTTGCTTGTATGGTTATTTTGTTCACCCGGTTAGTCGAATGTGCGATGAAAACGAGAAATTCGCGCTGACCTACTTTAGCAAATATTCGGGAATTTCCGAACGAAACCCGAATGATTCCGAAGATTAATGAGGTGACGGAGATGTGACATGGAAATGGGTTTTAGAATCCTTTAATAATATCATAACCATTATGATGGTGAAAGAAAATTTATTGACAAAATTTAAACATACATACATGACTAAGATATTTACAATAGATTATTGTACATTACATAATTTAAACAATATTTGAATGAATTGATGTATATTTATTATAATGTTTTTAGATGTGCTGTGATGCCCGGTTTAGAATTACGAGCTGTAATGCTTCCTGGCCGGGATCTGTTCATGATAGCCGTATTTTTAGGACGTCAGCTCTCAACCGAAACTTTGAGAATGGTAAGTCTATATTTTGTTGGTAAAATATCATTTGAGGATAGTACAAAAATCCCTGTTGATCATTAAATTAGTCAACTGTTTATAAAGTTGATAAATGTATTTTTAAGATATATATATTACAAATTGATTCTGTGTAATTGAAACAATGGAATCATTTACAAAAGAAGTAAAATAGCTTATTAATTGAGCAATAATTTGTGTATGCCCTCAGGTAACTACAAAGGACTTCTCCTGGGAGATTCAGGTTACCCATGCAGGTGGTTTTTGATGACGCCATTACTCAATCCGTCTACACCAGCCGAGGAGAGGTTCAACAATGTTTTATGCAGAACACGGGTTATAGTTGAACAAACCTTTGGTATATTAAAGCGCAGATTTCAGTGCCTACATAATGAAATGAAAACCAGTCCGCAGCAAGCTGTAATTTATGTGTTGGCTTGTGTTGTCCTTCATAATATTGGTATTGATAATCATGATATAATTTCAAATGATGATAATTATGATGATGGAAATGTAAATAACAGAAATGTATATGTGCCAAATAATGACAGACAAGACGCTGCTGATGTGAGGCGGCACCTGATTGCAACATTCTTTGCTCAATGAAAATGCCATGTACATCTGATGTCAACTTTTCCCTTTAAGGCATTACTCGCACCAGTCGTCATCACTGCCCTGCTACATTTCCTTAACTTTTCTGTGCTAGAGTAGCAATACTCTCTACTGAGCTTCACAGTGCTATGCTAGCAAAGAAAAATCACAGAAATGCAGCAAGACTGAACTTATTGATGGGGACTGGCGTGAGTAATGGCTTGCATGGGAAGTTTATTTGATTTGTAAGTAATGCCATAATCAAATAACATCAATAGAAATAAAGACAAAAAAAAACTTTAAAATTATATTGTTTATTAGTTCACAACATATTTATATTGAAAATAGTTTCTCAACTTTGACAATCTAAAACATTACTCCAAAGGTAGTGGAAGTTGGAATACTGTCTTTCAACATGATATAATTTGGAATGTGGATTTCATGGGAAATGTATAGATAATTACAAGCTGTTTAGAATTTCAATACTAATGTACTTACATAATAACAAGTGCAAAGAAAGAATTTTTGAAGATGAATTTAGTGAATGATGTATGCATTTTTGTAAAAATACCTATAAAGATATATAACATGTTTTCTGTGATGTCAATTAGTAAAAAATGCTTCTGGCATATGGTGGACATTTTTTTAAATAACTCTCTCTAATGTAATATTACATTCACAGAATTCATTAAAATGTTTGAATTGTGCTCATACAATAACATATATACATCAGATTCTGCTTGCAGACAAAATATATGTTTTGTTTCAAGTACTATAAGACAACATACTCTTCTCCTGAGACTGTTCTTATAATTTTAATCAAAACCTGAGAATTTCTTTTTATCTAGAACAACATTTCATTTCAGATAATTTTCATATGAAATGGAATTGCTTGAAGTGCCCATAAAATACTTAAGCCTCACTGTTCAATCTTCATTATGCAATCTGAAGACCAAACACATTTTAAATAATTACCATATTTTATTCAATGTAGATTGAAAGGAAATTCATTGGGTGTTATTTTCTATAAGGTGACTGTTCATGAAGCGTTCAATTTTCTTCCAAAATTCATTTACATTGGTACATTTTATGAAAACATACTGATTCATAATCACAAAAAAGCAAATATTAAAATCTATTATTTTCATTGCAACAGCTCTCTTCTAGTGAAAATTGCTCTGTAAATCTATACTGAAAATCTAAAAGTTTCACAACCTTAGTCCAGTTTCTGTACTTTTTAAACACATTTATTCATGATATATGAGTATCAAGTTAATTCTGCCATTTTTGACAAACATTAAGTGGAGTGGCATTAGCTATGAGTTTATCATTGAAGACTCTACTTCCTTTCCTTTGAGAAAGTAGTTCTTGAAGAATTTGCCTCAAGGAGAGATTTTGTGTACAATTGAATTATACATAATATTGGTCAGTTGGTTCATAAATTCTTTTGGTGGTGATGGCAATACAGAAACAAATATAGACTAAAGTTGATATTGTTAATTGTTTCAAGTCTTTTTCTGGTACACTCAATGCTGGTGATAGTTGCCTTACTCTGAGGGTGTGGGTTCGAATCCCGCATGGGACTCGACCCGAAAAAGAATTTGTACTATTGAAGGTAGTGTTATCCCAAATATAACCATGTGATATTTCTTCACTATCTAAATGACAAGTATTTATAATAAATTAGAGAGTTAATAAGTTTACTTGTATAAGTTCTGTTTTCTAAATGACAAAAGTATTTAGTTGACTTTTCCTCCCTCTTCATACCACTGGATTTGGTTTCAAATTTGTCTTTCTTATCAAAATGACCATATATATAATGAGCATATCATGAAACATGTATGATTATAAATAATTCCTATTTGGGATATTTTCACAATTTAGAACTGTATATTCACTACAACTTGATGAAATATCAGGGAGAAGAATGTTCAATTACCAGTACAAATGTTTTAAAGGGGCAGTAGCACATTTTTTGGGGAACATTTATTTTTTCAAATTTCCTTTTTATAATGATAGTTTGTGGCATTTAAATTAACTTCAGAGGGTAACAAATCTTTTTACACAAACCAATTATCCATAGTGGTAAGAACAGTGTTACGTAAAAAAACTTATGTTGCATGGCGGCCATTTTATTATTTCGAATGATAAAAACTATTCTCATGGCTTACTGAGAAGTGATTTGTTTTATTTATTTTAATCTTTATTGTATTTATTATAGGTGAATATATTTTGTTGGTGCAGTTTCTTATTGGAAAAGTATGTGTTTGTAAAACACCACCATTTTATTCATATTGAAAAGGAATCAGTATGAGAAATGGTATTTTCAGAAAAGAGAGGCTCCTTTTCATTTTTGAATAACATGGCGATATCTTCAGAATAATATCTTTTTCAGAGTCTAAGTTTTAGACCACTGACAGCAGAACATTTATATTTAAAATTCGACATTCGAGTTGCAATTAGTTGCTGTATTCGAAGATCTTGTGACCGAGATGTGATAATTTATTGATATATTATTCAGTTCAGTGTTTTACTATAAAAGCAGTTGATAGTGAAAGTGTCTGATAACCTCTTCCAAGATTTGTATTATCTCTCAATAATACAACCTTAAGTTTATTAAAATTATTTACTTTTCAAGGCCGCCTTCAATGTTAAAATATAATTCAGTAAAGATATCCCCCGGCTCATGCCAGAAAATATTTTTTAAAAACTGATATATTTTTGCTTTTGCTCATGCAATAATTATCTGCTAATGCATGTATTTTAAGTCTTTTACTGAATAAGATGTGTGTCTTTCTTTTTACAAAAAATACCAGTTTTGGAGTAAGGACATAGCCATTGTTCATTCAATTTCGGATGAGGTGATTAATGTTTTTAAAATTCAATAAAAGGTTTAAAAGTGTAAGCAATAATGATATTAAATCCTTACAAAATTATGTTGTGTTTAAGATCTGGAAGAATGATATTAAGTATCAATTTGAGATGTATTCTACAGTGCTAGGTCTCTGTTGTGAGAAGGTGTAGTGTTTGACATTTTGACTCATAACACCAAACAAGATAAAAAAAATATTTTAAGAGAAATTAACATGCCTGTTTTTCATTTCAAATATTACATACAACTTATTTATTCTTTTAATGGGTAGATTTCAATTCTGTTGTAATAAATTCATCTTCTGTTCAACAAATTGTGTGTTGTTCGTTCGTTTTTTTACACACCCCAGGGAGTTTGAGAGACTCTGAAAACCAAAAATACATGTAAAATAATTTTTATTTCAGTTCATATATGTAGTTTGATAGTTACTGTACTCATACAAACTAAAAAAAAGCATCATAAATCAATTCTTCAGTATTTTATAGGAGTGGCCCAAGTTGTTTTCAAAATGTCAATTTTCAACCCAACATGGCCAAATTTCAAAATCCTGTATTTTTGCTATTTCTCAACTGAATATTAAAATAACTCTAATTTTGTTTTACAAACACCTCAATTACAACAGGAAAAATGAGAAAAAAAATCTGGGTTATTTAGAAAAAATTTGGTTGCGGACCCTATCATTGGCCAAAGGTTCTACTAAAATATAAAATATCCACCTGATCCTGTCAGGTAATTCATAAAATGTTATAATTTTGCTGTAAACTTTCAAGCTAGGCTGACATGCATTTATTGAAGAGAAATTCTTGATAGAAGCTTAGGGCCACGAACTTTGGGCACTCGAGGATATTTTGCTCTTTTCAGTTATAACAATCACACAAAAACACAAGTACCAGCAAAATAAGTTGATTTATTTTATCTTTGTATGAGAAGCAAGGAAATAACTCATATATTCAATATATAAGCGTTCACATTAATTTTCAAAATTAAATTTCAAGTATCATACATAGTATTTTCAGTAAACATACACATTGTTTCGTTATCCGTGGATCCCAGATAATCAAGAAGAACAGAACATTCGTGACTGTTCAACACGACGTGTATTCAAGTAAGCCGCCATACAGTAAGTCAGGGGAGAGCACTCTGATTTACGTCAGATAGTTACTGTAGTACTCTCAATAAACTATCGAAACATCTTTCCTTTTTTAAAGAAATTGAGAAGATGCATTATAAAAAGGCATGCATTAACTTTAGTCACCAATTTAAGTGTCTTTGTGTTTTCACTGGTAGCACTGGAACAGTCTCTTGAAAATATGCTTCAGAACAATAACATCACTGTAACTTTAGAAACTGAACTGATAACTTTAGAGTCATTTGGTAACGCGAACACTGAAAGAGAAGACATTTACATTACACCGGTTTAGAGTTCAGTCACTTCACATATTCTCTCAGATATGCTGGAGGTCTGGGGATTCTTCCACTTCTGGTTGACATCGGAGGTGTCACTGGTTGGACTGATGACTGGACTGGGTTGTCAGTTGGGCTGGTTAGAGACACGGGTGAAGACTAGGGGTGTGTCTCGCTAGACTGGTAAGGTTTCGATGGAGGTCTGGCCATCTGGTGATCTGGAACTGATTGATGTGAGTCAGTGTTGGTTGTGCTGACAGTCTTCTTTCTAGGAGTGCCAACTGGGGTTTCATATGTAGCTTTCAGATGTCGGCGATTACGTCTGAAGATTTGGCCTTGATCAGTTTCTACTTCGTAGGACCGAATGTCGACCTGTTTCCTTACAGAGGCTTTCTTCCACTCCTTCTGCTGGGGATTGAGCGGTTGCATGCGAACTTGAGTGCCTTCTTGCACAGGTGGTAACGCATGTGCTGACTTGTTGTAATGTCGAGCCTGTTTATCTAACTTCTTCTTTTTCCTTTCAAGGCTGTTAGTGGGAGTGTTCGGCTTGAGGAGAGTGTTCTTCATTGGAAGAAGAGTCTTCGTTCGTCTATTGAAGAGACGCTGAGCAGGTGATGTGTTGGTCGATTCTGTCGGAGTATTCCGATAATCCAGTAAGGCGAGATATGGATCAGACTTAGCCTTGCATGACTTCTTGAGGAGACGTTTCGCTATCTTAACAGCTGATTCAGCTTTCCCATTTGACTGTGGGTAACCTGGGGAGCTGGTCTTGTGCTCAAATTCATATTTGTCAGCGAAGTGTTTGAAGTCTTTGGAGTTAAAAGGAGGTCCATTGTCTGATATGACAACATCAGGTATGCCATGGCGAGCCATGTGTCCTTTGAGTCTCCTGATAATTTCCTTTCCAGTTTTGTCAGTGATCTGGTCGATTTCAAAGAAATCACTAAAGTAATCAACTGTGACTATGTAGTCCTTCTGGTCATATGTGAAAATGTCTGTCCCGAGCTTTGACCATGGTTGGTCTGGTACCTCATGGGATATTAGTGGTTCCTTCACTTGTTTTGTCTCAAACGTTCTGCAGATATCACACTTGGCGATGTAGTCAGTTATTTCCGAATTCATGTTTGGCCAGTAGATGCACTCTCTTGCTCGACGTCGCCAAGATTCTATTCCAACATGAGAGCTGTGCAGACGCTTGAGAATTTCAGGTCGATGGCTTTTGGGAATCACACACCTGGAACCGCGGAATATGATCCCGTCCTGGATGGAGAGTTCATCCCGGAAATGAAAGTATGGAGCTGCCAGATTTGGAACTTCTTTCTGTTTTTCTGGCCATCCTGACTGAATCATGGACTTGACAGCTTGTAATGATTCGTCAACTTCCGTTTCAGTCTGAATACTTTGAAGTCTTTCATCCTTGATTGGTAAGTATTCAACCATTTTGATTGATTGCACTTCTTTTTCAGCCTGTGAGAGTTCAACTTGGAGAACTTCTGTCTTGTGTTCATCTGGATATTCAGCTTGAGGTAAGTATGCGCGTGAAAGCGTGTCAGCGAGATGCATGTCCTTGCCTCGTTTGTAGATGATTTCAAAATCATAGTTTTGAAGTGCGAGAAGCATCCTCCGGAGTCGCTTGGGAGCTGCAAGCAGAGGCTTGTGCTGAATGTTCACAAGGGGTTTGTGGTCACTTTCAACGGTAACCTTGCGTCCATATACATACTGATGGAACTTGGAGAAGCCATAAACTATGCTGAGTAATTCCTTCTCAATCTGGGCATAGTTTTTCTCTGTCTGAGTGAGAGCTCTGCTACCATATGCGATGGGTTGGCCACTCTGGAGGAGGGTTGCTCCAAGTCCTGTGTCCGAAGCATCACATTGTAGTGTAACATCTTCTTCGCTGTCATAGTACTTCAGTACTGGAGTCTGGGTGAGTGCTTGTTTTAGCTTGAAGAAGGCTTCATCATGTTCATGATTCCAATCCCATGCAGAGTCTTTTCTTGTGAGTTGACGGAGTGGTTCACACAAATCAGGAATTTAGAGAGATAATTGACCATGCCAAGCAATCTTTGTATTCCTTGGACATCAGTTGGTTGTGGCATGTCAATATTGCTTGGATCTTGCGAGGATCTGGTTTCAGTCCATCTGAAGACAAGAGATGTCCTATGAAGGCAACTTCTTTTGTGCGAAGCTCAAGTTTTTCTGGATTCAGATGAATGTTCTTTGAGCGACATCGTTCCAACAACTTGATGAGACGTTCATCATGGTTGCGTACAGCTTCCTCTACAGTATCACCTTCACCAATCACGAGTATGTCATCAGTGATTCTGAAAGTCCCTTCAAGACCATGGAGTGCCTGATCTATGCGATACTGGAAGATTTCAGGAGCAGGTGAGATTCCAAATGGAAGTCTAAGCTGTTTGAGACTTGTGTTTACCGAAGTAAACTAGCTCTAAGGAAGAACAGACGAGCGTAGTTCAGTTCCAGCGTTTACTTGCAGGTCATGGCGGTTACACACAAACTGATGACGTCACACGCACATACTGTTAGCGTGACTACTTGTTACATCTCCCTTTTGATAACAAAGAGAGTTCACTGCTATGGTAATAGTGATGACTAGAGAATATATTTTAGCTGTATAGATTATGTAGATAATGTTGATATAAATCAGCTGTCGAACTGTAAATTTCACTTTGTGATGAAACATTAAACAAGAACAATTAAACAAGAACTTACGAATTGGTACTATCCTGAAAAAGCATTTGTACTTTAACCCTTTAAGTGTCCATAGGAAATCTTTCTTTTTTTTTCAGTACCACTTTAAAGTCCATGAATATGTGAAACTTGGCTGTAAACTTTTAAAAGTTCAAAACTTTGAAAAAAACACTAACTTCAATTAACTGTTCATTCACATCCTACACCCTACACACTGAAGACTACTCTGTAAAGTCATTGAGGTATTTTGGTTTTGTTACAGTTCTCCCAGATCTGGTTGTCACACTACTTTGTGTAGTTCTGAGGGTTGTCGGCTTCGGCGGCGACGCAGTTGGAGGTTGAACTTCTCTGCGTTGTGGCGAGGCTGAACGTTGAGGGGACAGGTCCATTTTCTCTGAGACTGGTGTCGATACCTCGTTGGTCTTCCTTAGATCTTTTCTATTGCGTCTAAGGATTTGATTGTTCTCAGTCATCACTGCATAAGATCTAGGCCTATCAGCGACAGGGCCTACAACTTCTGCTTTTCTCCACAACTTGTCACCTGTAGTATGTGGGGATATTCTTACACTATCACCACGGTTAAGAGGAGACAAGAGCTTGCTACCTTTGTTGTAGTAGGTGGCAGACTTCTTCTTCAACTCGAGCAATGACTTATGGGAGTCCACTGTCTCTGGTTTCAACAGTTTTCTTGATGTTGATAGTAGAGTCCTGGTTCTTCGGCTCATGAGACGTTGAGCTGGACTGCAACTCAGACCCTGAGTTGGTGTATTTCTAAAGTCCAAAATAGCAAGGTATGGGTCACTATTAGCTTGTTTAGCTTTCTTCAGCAGACTTTTGGCGGTCTTCACTGCTTGCTCTGCTTTTCCATTGCTTTGAGGGTACGCTGGAGAGGAAGTGACATGAGTGAAGTCATAGAATTTGGCAAACTTTCTGAATTCGTCGGAGGAATACTGAGGTCCATTGTCGGTGACACAGATATCAGGTATTCCGTGCCTGGCAAATTGTCCTTTCAGTTTGTTGATCACTGTTGCAGAACGTGTATCTGGAAGGAAGTCGATCTCCCAGAAGTTGGAGTAGTAGTCAACTGTTATCAGGTAGTTGCGATTGTCCAAGACAAACAGGTCAGAACCAACTTTTGCCCACGGAAGGTCAGGTACAACGTGAGGGATCATTGGTTCCTTTGGTTGACGGGAGTCGTTAGAGCGACATACGTCACACTTTGATACATAGTCTTTCACTGCCGCATTCATTCCTGGCCAGTAGATGCTCTCTCGGGCTCGTCGAAGACATCCTTCTGTGCCAATGTGTGACATGTGAATTTTGGAAAGCATATCTTTCCGGAGACTTTTCGGGATGACAGCTCTGTATCCTCTGAAGATCAATCCATCTTGTATGGTGAGCTCGTCCCGTGCATGAAAGTATGGTTTAGCAGCTTCCGGTACACTTGCGATTTGATCTGGCCAACCTTGCCAGATGACGTCGTACAGGGTTTGGAGATCTGGATCCTCCACGGTATGTTCCTTGATTTCTCGCAGTCTCTGTTGACTCACTGGAACATAGTCTAACATGTTGATGGATTCAATCTCTTCTTTTGGTAAACTGCCTGCCATAGGAGCTCTGCTTAGTGTATCAGCAAGAAGCATTTCTTTTCCTGGTTTGTATTTGAGGCATATTTCATACCGTTGCAGCCGCAACAACATTCGCTGTAGTTGTTTTGGAGCCTTGTGTAATGGTTTGACTACGATGACCTCAAGTGGCTTGTGATCTGACTGGACAGTCTCAGATCGACCATATGTGTACTGATGAAACTTTTCCAGCCCAAACACAACAGCTAGGAGTTCCTTTTCGATTTGGGCGTATCTGGTTTCTGGGTCGGTGAGGGCTCTACTGGCGAAAGCAATGGGTTGACCGTTCTGTAGAAGTGCAGCGCCCAGTCCTTTCATTGATGCATCACACTGGAGTGTAACTGGTTCGCTGCTGTCGAAGAACTTCAATACAGGTTGATTGCTCACCAAACGTTTCACACTCTCTACTGCCTTGTCATGTATGTCTTCCCAGCACCATTCCACATTTTTCACAGTCAGTTTTCTAAGTGGCTCACAAACATCACTCAGATTTGGCAAAAACTTGCTCAGGTAGTTCACAAACCCAACAAAGCGTTGAACTCCAGCTACATCAGTAGGTTTCGGCATGTCCAACACAGCTTTGGTCTTTGCAGGGTCCGGTTTGAGTCCATCTGAAGTTAACAGATGACCCACGAAGGCGACTTCCTGAGACTTGAAGATTACCTTGTCCGGATTTATTTTGAGATTACGATCTCTGCACCGCTCCATGAGTGCTTTGAAGTTTGAGTCATGGTCCGCCACTGCCTCATCCATAGTTTCACCTTCACCATAAATGAGGATGTCATCTGCGACGCCACGAACTCCTCGGAGACCCTCAATGACCTGGTCCTGTCGACGCTGAAATTCTTCCGGTGCTGAAGATATACCAAACAGCATACGCAGCCACCTGAACCTACCAAATGGACTGTTGAAGGTTGTGAGGTATGAACTTTCATTGTCTAAGGCGACATGCCAGAATCCATTTTTTGCGTCAACGACACTGAACACCTTCGCTTTTCCAAGATCAGGAATGATGTCATCAATGGTAGGCAAGGGATAATGACTTCTCAGTATCACATTGTTGAGGTCTTTCGGATCAATACATACCCTAAGTTTGTTTGGTTTCTCGACGATAACGAGACTCGAGACCCACTGAGTTGGTTCACTGACAGGAGCGATGACTTGGAGTTCAACAAGTCTATCTAACTCGGTCTTGAGTTTCGGCTTCAAGGCAAGCGGCACTTTTCTAGGTGGGTGCACTACTGGTTTCGCACTTTGGTCAAGGTTGATATGGTAAGTCCCTTCTAGAAGACCAGTTCCAGAGAACACATCCTGAAATTCATCTCTAACTGACTTGAGAGTAAGAGAGGGAGAAGGTAGACATGTGAGTTTCAAAACATGATCATAATTCACAGAGATAAGATTCATCTTTTGAGAAGCTCTACATCCAATAATGGGGGTTGCTTTTGCATCTTCCACTACAATGAAGTTCACTTTGTACTTCAAATTGTCAGAGGGATTCACAATTTTGACCAAACATTTACCTACAGTTTTGATTGGAGTCTTGTCATACATCCTCAGTGAGTGGGTACTTGTGTCCAACTTTGCTGAAGCAGGTAGGAGAGCTTGAGGTAGTATGTTACAAGATCAACCTGAAAACTGACAGGTTTGTCACATATGTTCAGAGTTGTGAACAATTGATTGGCACACATGTCATCATCTTTAACAAAGAAACAGACATTATCAGAATCATCAAGGGTGAGAGAGTTTATCACAACATAGTTCTCATCATCATAGTCATCTGACTCATCAACAGCATGTATTTTATGGTGTTTGCGGGCTTTACCTTTATCTTGTGAGGCAGGTTTAGATTGTCCTGGGCACATGGATGCTCTGTGATTTATCCTATTACACCTTGAACAAATTTTTCCAAAAGCAGGGCACATGTTTCTGTTTCTTTCGTGTTCTAAACCACAGAATTTGCAACTGACCATGTTAATCTGTCTGCTATCTCGCTGTGAGTGAACTGATTCCTGTCTTTTACTGTATTGCTTTGGTTTCCCACGGCGAGAAGATTGTATTGCATGAACTGATTGTGCATCATCTATTGTTCTCAAATTTGCTTTGGAAAGTTCAGTTGCTCTACAGAGTTGTATACTTTTATCCAATGTAAGCCCAATTTCCCGTAAGAGACGTTCTCTTAACTGTTTGTCATATACACCACACACTATGCGATCTCGCACCAATGAATCTGTCAAAGTTCCAAAATTGCATGTAGATGCCAATATTTTCAGATCTGTTATGTATTGGTCATAACTTTCATTTGTTTCCTGACTTCTGGTGAAGAATTTGTACCTCTCTACTGTTTCAGACTTCTTTGGATTACAGTATTGATCAAAAGAGTTGAAAACATTTGTCAAAGTTAATTGTCCTTCAGCAAAAGTCATTGTTTCATATACTTCCCTTCCTTGTGGACCAATAAGATATTTGAAATACTTCACCTTCATGTCATCTGACTTGCCTTCAGTGGTGAGATCGAGATACAGTTCTGTTTCCTCACGCCACTTTTTCCAACGATGTGAAAGATTTGAAGAGTGAAAGTCTAAATACTCAGGTGGTTTCAAGTTGATAGGTCCTCTGGACTTCGGGAGTGACGACTTGTTGTTGATTAGCAGACGTCGGCTGTTTCCCGCCGGTCGCCATTTTCCAACTGTCACGTCAAACGTACGAGGCGTTAAAAAGTTCTGTAAACAACTTACAGGCGGTAGTTCTCACTGGAAAACGTGGGAAAACACTCTACCACAACTGTAGCACTTCTGACACCATGTTTGAGACTTGTGTTTACCGAAGTAAACTAGCTCTAAGGAAGAACAGACGAGCGTAGTTCAGTTCCAGCGTTTACTTGTAGGTCATGGCGGTTACACACAAACTGATGACGTCACACGCACATACTGTTAGCGTGACTACTTGTTACATAAGCCAGCGGTACCGACCAAATGGAGTTCCGAACGTTGTCAAGAAGCTTGAGTCCTCATCCAGGGGCACGTGCCAGAAGCCGTGTCTCAAGTCACATTTAGAGAAAACCTTTGCCTTTGAGATATCAGGAAGAAGGTCATCAATCACTGGTAAAGGATAGTGACTCCTTTTCAGAGCAGCATTGAGATGTTTTGGGTCAATGCATATCCTTAAGCGACCTGAGGGCTTCTTTACAAGAACCAGGCTTGAAACCCAATCCGTTGGCACATCAACTTGCTGGATGACACCCTTCTGTTCGAGATCTTGAAGTTCATCCTTTAACTTCTGTTTCATAGAGTGTGGCATCCTTCGTAGCGCTTGCTTTACTGGATTAATTGAAGGATCAATTTCAAGTTTCTGTTCCCCTTCCAGGAGTCCTATATGGTTGCATCACTGAACACATCTTGGTACTTTTCGAGAATGTCCGTCTTTGAAACATAGTCTCCTATCACTGTGGTCTGGAGAATATTTTCATACATGACTTTGAGAAACTCCATATTTTGAGCATTGCGAGAACCAATCAGTGGTGTTCGAGAGTCTGCTACAACCACAAACTTCACCTGGTAAGATTTAGAGTTCTTGGGGTTTGTGAGCTTCAGTGTAGTTACACCTTCTGCAGGAATGATAGTCTTGTTGTACATGCGCAACTTGATATTGCACTCTTCAAGCTTTGAATTCGCAGGTAAGTCAAACTTTGAGATAACATTGCATGTCGCCCCACAGTCAATCTGAAACTTTTTGAGAGAGCCATCCACTTTGAGATGGGTGAAGATTTTGTCTTTGTATTCTTCTACACTGTTTACAGATTCCACCATATCTAGAGTCATTACTTCTTCATCTGAAGTGTCACTGAGTTGTCTAACTTGTTTAGACTTTCCTTTTGAAGAGGGTTTGAATTTGCACTGTTTTGCAAAGTGAGACATCTTTCCGCAAGTGAGACATTTCTTGCCAAAGGCTGGACATGAATCTCTGTCACGAGCATGCTTGTAACCACAGTACTTGCAGTCAAATCTCAGAGTTTCTGGCTTAGGTTTCCTTGATTTCTGCTTTGAGGAATGTTTTTGTGCAAAATGAATTTCCTCTTTTCCGGACATGGCACGAAGTTGTGCAGAGGTCGACTCGGAAGCTCTAATAATATCAATGCACTTTTTTAGAGACAGAGATGATTCTTGTAATAGTTTTCTTCTCACAGCATTGTCCTTAAGGCCGCATACAATCCTGTCACGAATAAGTTCATCATGTAAATCTCGGAATTCACATGACTGTGCAAGAGATCGAAGTTGAGTGGCATATGCATCGATGTTCTCGTGATTCTGTTGATTGCGGTTGTTGAACCTGTAAAGTTCATAGATTACATTTGTCTCTCCAAGACAGTGTCGTTCCATCAAGTTAAGAATGGAGTCCATGTTATTCTTTGAATGTACGTCTGGAAATGGCAAACCATTGTAGATTTCAAGTGCATCTGGACCCACACATGTAATAAAGGTTGCTATACGATACTTGTGGTCCTGTTCTTTTGTTCTGGCAACAATTTCGAAAGAATCCCACAATTGTTTCCATCTTTTCCAGTTGCTACATAGATTTCCTTGTACTTCTAACTTTGGAGGTATTGGCACATTACTGTGGAAGACCGGCAAATTTGGAGTTTAGCCACTAGACGTTGAAGCATGTTCTTCAGTTGTAGACATTTTTTACAGTTTATTTTAGAGCACACGTTTAGAGGTTTTAACAAACATAAACATTTGATTTTGAGTTCATTATCACAATTTAGAGTCAGTACGGTGAATTTTGCTGTATTATTCACTTTTAAATCACATGTCAATCAATCAAGGCGTTGAAAACACTGTCCTTTATAGTTTTAGAGTTTTTGAGCAGTCTTTTAGAGGTTTTACGGTAATTCCTGTAGATCGAGAGTTTGGAGAGGATACGTTTGTCAGACAATCAATTTGTTGTTCGCACAAAGCATCTTCATAAAACATCAAACACAAACGTTTTGAGAGTCAATAGAGCACATAAACTTGTTATAGAGTTCGAGAATGTCAGTTTGTGATGATTAACGATGAGAAAATTGAGAGACGTAATGGCGGGCGATTGAGAAAACCACGTGAGTGTCACTTCGAGACATTGAGCAACAATTCTTCAGTATTCAAAGTTCAAAAGTTAATATTAGAGCTACCTCCACATTCTAGGACATGAGTAGAGACTTCTGACACCATGTTTCGTTATCCGTGGATCCCAGATAATCAAGAAGAACAGAACATTCGTGACTGTTCAACACGACGTGTATTCAAGTAAGCCGCCATACAGGAAGTCAGGGGAGAGCACTCTGATTTACGTCAGATAGTTACCGTAGTACTCTCAATAAACTATCATAACACACATGACCTATATTGTTGTAAGATGTGTACATTCATAAAACCTGATAATTATAGATTTTGTTTAATCTTGTACAGTAATGTAATGCCTTGTCAACTGAATTGTCTCACGTTTTACTGAATAAATAATGTGTGTAAGTATGTTGAGTATAGTATGTTTTATTTTGTGTTTTGCTCTAAAAAAAAGAACTTTTTATCATCCTGAAAAAGAGATTTTATCCAATTATATTCCTGGTACAAAACCATCCAATATCCCTAACTTATTTTGTCCAGTATAAAATCAACATGAGTTTATTCCATGACAATAAATTACACTGGTCTCAGATTGATCTTTACCTGTAGTTACTAGTAATTATGTTCACAATATGTACTTACATATCACAGATAATATGGCCTGGAGACCATTTTGTACGGAACCGAGGACTTAGTGGTCATAACAATTAGAAATAGTCGAACCAGTTCGCATTTTCATCATCAAGCCACAACAATTGGAATTACTACACTCATTTGATTGAATTATATTACATTTCTAGAGATTGGTTGTCAGACACAATGAACCGTAACTATGTATGTCCACTACAGAATATTTATATTACTACAGATGGACTAATGTACACAACTAATATTACTGTGTATGTATTCGGTTGTCATTTTTTCAAAAAGTATAAATTGATGATGTCACAATTTTATTTCATTTTGTATCATATGATGTTTTGGAGAAATATTTTCACAATCCCAGTTTATTATCATGAATACAAAATATGTTAAACCATTGGTAATATTTATTTACAAGTATTATTTGTATAGGTCAATGTTCAAAGATAGTATAATTACACCTCAAAATAAAAAATCATACATTTACAAACAAACATGTCAAACACTAATTGATAAAATTGACTTTATGTAAACTGAATATTTGATAACTTATCATGATTAATTATGAATGCGAATAAGTAAACTTGCATGAATTGAAATTGATGCTGAGTGGATATGTTTATAATACAATTAGATTGTACCTAAATTAACAACTTCAAACATTGCAATTACACGTAAATATGTAATATATTTTCAACTGTATTTGTACATCAATTTTGATAAAAACAAGAGAGGGGACTAGTTAGAAATACGACTTTATTTTGTGAATACAAATTTCGCCGCCTCTGCCATTTCTGTCAACATATCTCCTTTTGTGTCTTTACTACAAAAACACGTCTTTGTCGTTATCATAAATCAGCATTGTAAAAGGATTGGTAAAATTCAGGGTTTCAGGGGTGTATAAACACATTTTTGACTGTTGTTATTCTGAAGTTATTGAGTCTACTACAGTTACATTCAATAGATTCATCACGATATCGCAGTGTTTCTACGCTTACGATTGCAATCGGCCAGACCGGAACTCCACCAGCCGATGTTTCTATCGTTCTGCGCATGCGCCCAGCGTGTCGAAAATTAATGTGAAACCAGCGAATAGAGCAAGCAAATTTAAAAAACATAGTTTTTACCTTTTGAGTGATCAATACTCTTGCCCCTACATAAGACTAAGAAAAATCAGAAAGATTTGTTTTGAAATTCCTCTTAGTTTTTCTGTAATGAAGAAACAAAGAGAAGCTTTTTAATGACCATTTTCCAGTTTCGCGAATGGTAAACATTTTCTCAATGGCATTAAGAAAGCCTCGGATATTGAGGTAATAATAACCAATGAGTGTTAAATGGATCACCCTTGAGAAAATAACACTTACACTCTGGAAAGAAAAAGGAGCCTCAACAAAATCTCATTTCCCATGTCCCTTTTTAAATATTTAATGAAATGGTGATATTTAAAGTATACATAATTTGTCTGAGTGTTGGACTATGGAGAAGGCTGTGAGAGAAATCCCCAGTTTGCCTTGCATAGTGAGATTTTCATTGAAAACAATGAGGGACATTTTAAAATAATAAAAACAATGTTTTAATAATTGTCTAATTGACACATTTTTAATCTCTTCCCATGGAAGTATTTGAATTGAATATTAAGATATAACAATGGGTAAATATTAATTAAATTCATGCCAAAGGTGATCCATATATTGATCCATATATTTGATGAATGAATATATTTTAATTTTCTGTATTAGCAAATTGCCTGTTCTGAATAAATGTTGAATTTATTACCAGTTTTGTATGTAGGGAGCCCTCTGAATTGTAAGTTGAAATCAAAACAAACACTCACTTTGGTCATGTTTTCACACCTTATATATTAACCAACCCAGATTGAAAATAAATTCTATTCAATGTTTTTAGGTTAATGTTTAAATTTAAAATGATTGTATTTACAATATAAATGTAATTCACAAATTAAAACCCCTCTATTTATAAATATGCTTGTTACAATATCTACGGCCCGGTTATCTTAAATACGGGCGGAGTTCCGGTTGTCCGGATTTTATGTATTACATTACTTCCGTAGTAAAATGGCTGACGTCCAACTGACTGTTTCTCTCTCTCTGTCTTCATTGTGGGCTTAACACCCCCACACACTATTGAAACATGGTGGCAGCGGTAAGAACGGATCTCCTAACTGTATGAAAAGTACTCAACCCTACTTTCAATTGACAATCATCTCTCTTTCTCGTATAAACTCAAATCAGGTCGGCGTGTGATCGTGTTGTGAAGACCACGTGGAACAAGTATGCCGTCGATTTATTCATGGATTCAAGGGTAAATGATATGATATGAGTGAACTTTTAATCTGAACTGCTTATCATCATCATCATCATCATATCCAGTTTATTTGTTGATCAGGCCAGAATTAATCCTCTAAAGAGGGTGTGGCCTGACTGTCTGGTCTCGATCGAAGTCTTCCTCTCCATTCCTGTCTACTGTGAGGGTTGGTGGATTCCATTTTCAGGGTTTTCCTGTCACGTTTCACAAGTTCTTCCCAAGATAGCTTAGGCCTGCCGGAGGTTCTTTCTGATGGTATCCTCATTTGTCTCACTTGAGCTATCCAGCCATTACTGCGCTCTACGTGTCCCAACCAACGGAGCCTGCTCTTCCGCATGACGTCTGTGATGTTTTTCAGATTGACCTGTGCTAGGAGGGATTCAAACGGAATGTTGTCTTCAGGTTTTGTTAGACATATCCATCTGACCATAGCTCTGTCATTGCGCTGTAGCTTCTTCAGTGTGTTAGCTGAAACAGCCCATGTTTCGGAGCCGTACAATAGCACACTTCTGACACAGGCGGAGTATACATGACCTCTTGTAGCCTTTGGTGCTTGTTTGTCAGGATTGGTAGCAGCTCTCTAAACTTCTTCCAGGCAGATCTGCATCGTGTTGCTGCAGCGAGTTCACAGCCTCCACCTGCTGAGAGCGTATCTCCAAGGTAACAAAAGTCGGTCACTACATCGAGCTTGTCATCCCCGATATCGACCTCCGTGTGTGGTCTGCCATCTATTGGTCTTGCTGCTCCTGTGCATCGTGCACATTTGAAGTTTGGATCTTCTTGCAATGCGCCCCTTATGCCACTACACTTCTTGTGGACCCAACCTAAACACTGAGTACAGCGGATTGAATTTCTGCCCGTTCCACTCAGACATACTACACAAGGGTGTTTTCCTGCTTTCCGCATCAAGTCAAGGTTGGGGCCAGCAATCATGATCTTGGTCTTATCCATATTGACCCTCAGACCTTTCTCCTCCATGCCCCTCTTCCACCTAGTCAGTCGTTCTTTGAGTGCTTCGAGCGAAGTGTCAATGATCCCGAGGTCGTCGGCATACAGGAGTTCCCATGGGCAACTGGTTCGGAACTCTGATGAAAGTGCTTCAAGGACAATGATGAAAAGTAGTGGGCTTAGGACTGATCCTTGGTGGACACCCACTTGGACATCAAAGTCCTCACTGTAACTGTTGCCGACTCTTACTCGACTACGTACATTGGTGTACATAGACTTCACCAGTTGGACTATCCACTCGTTCACACCTAACTTTCGCAAAGCCCACCAGATGACTTCTCTAGGGACGCGGTCGAAAGCTTTCTCCAGATCTACAAATGCCATGTACAGTGGTTTCTGTGCTGCTAGATGTTTCTCCATGACTTGGCGAATAATGAAGATTGCATCAGTGGTACCCCTACCGGGCATGAAGCCGAATTGCATATCATCAATCTGTATTTGTTGTCTGATTAGTTGTTCAGCAACTCTTTCCAAGACTTTCATGACTTGATCGATAAGCTTGAGTCCACGGTAGTTCCCTCTGTTTAATGCATCCCCTTTCCCTTTGTATAGACTGACTATGAAGCTTTCTTCCCATTCCGCAGGTATGCATCCTTCTCTGATGATGGCTTCGATCAGTTCATGCACCTGACTTGCCCCTAGTTCACCGGTTGGTTTGAGCATCTCGGCAACTATACCAGATGGTCCTGCTGCTTTTCCGGTTTTCATCTTGTTGATGGCTTTAGTGATCATTTCTTGTGTGATAGGGATACTAGGACCCTCTACTGGAGGCTCATGTGACAAGTTGTCAGGATTCCAAGGAAATTCAACATTCAGTAAGCGTTCGTAGTGCTGTTTCCATGACTTCTTTTTGGCCTCATCGTCCAGTGACAGTTCACCATCATCATTTCTGATAGGTTTTTCACCCATGACATCTTGATTGTCATTACGCATTTGTTTTGCAAGCTTGTATATTTCACTGGACTTGGGGTTTATGGTACTGAAGGTGTCTTTCTCGGCCTCTGTCTTTGCGTGGTGTACAGACTCTCATAACTACATAACTCTCAAAATACACAGATTCTAGAAATACACATTAACTCTGAAACTTGATATGTCATCTGACGATTCTACGGAAACTGTGTCTAGTCAAAATATGGCGACTAATGCTAAAATTGATACCAGTCACATCAGAGCACCTGAACCACTTAAATTAGGTGATGATCCTGTTAGAAACTGGACACTTTGGAAACAGATGTGGGGACATTACTGTGTAATCACAGGTAAAAGTGAGGAAACCTGTAATATGAAAATCCTTAGATCTTACTTAATCTCTACGATGGGAGTAGAGGGACTACAAATCTATAACTCATGTGATCCTGTTGATACTGACTCTGTTAAGGATATCATTACAAAGATTGATTCTCACATTCTTGGTGAAAGCAATGAAACATTTGAAAGATACAAGTTCAACACTAGAACTCAACAACCAAATGAGAACATTGACACTTATGTAGCAGCTATCAAACAGCTTGTAAAAACCTGCAATTTTTGTGACTGCCTAAGAGACTCTCTTACTAGGGACAGAATTGTTCTAGGCATATCTGATGCCAATACTCGTAAACGCTTACTTCAGGAGCGAAAACTGACATTAGCAAAATGCATTGACATATGTCGAAGTAATGAAAACACAGCATCACAGTTGAAAGTCATTACAGCAGCACAATCTGGTGAAGTTAACAAAGTAACAAGACAACAACCCATGTCTAGAAATCACAGAGACAGACAGCAATTCAACTACAAACCTTCTCACAGAGGTTCAAACAACAGACAAAGACCAAACACATTTCAAGGACAACAACCACGATTAAACACTTGCAAATTTTGTGGTAGAGAACATGTATTTCGCAAAGATCTTTGTCCAGCATGGGGAAAAATCTGTAAATCATGCAAAAGACCAAATCATTTTGATATCTGTTGTACATCCAATCAGAAAGCTGTTCATGGGGTCCAAGTCCAAAAAGATTATACACACAATCATAATCAACCAGAAGATGGTTACGTGTTCACACTCTCGGAAACACCAGTAGAAGATGTAAACAAAGTCAATACACCAGATACAGATCTCATCTTAGCTGACATGATCATAGATGACAATGAGACAGTTACATTTCAAGTTGACTGCGGTTCAACAGTGAACATTATCCCTGTTAAGTTTGTGAACTGTGCATTACAGGACAGTGAAACACAATTGAGAATGTACAATCAAACTCTCACTACGCCACTAGGAAAGTGCACACTGACAGTCACTAACCCAGGAAACAGAATGTCATATGATATTGAATTTCAAGTCATCAGAGAAAACTTGACACCACTTCTCAGCAGAAAGTCGGCAGAACAGATGCAACTCATAACTGTCAACTATCACAACTTTCAACAAATCAACACCATCACAACAGACACAATGTTGTCCAAGTTCAATGATGTCTTCGACAAAAGCAAACAAGGTACTTTTCCAGGATTAGTACACCTACATGTGAAGGAAGGTACTATGCCATCTCAATGCCCACCAAGAAAAGTTCCTATAGCTATGAAGCCGAGACTGAAGGAAGAGCTCGACCGGCTGGTCAAGCTTGGAGTACTATCACCTGTCACTGAGCCCACTGAGTGGTGCTCCCAAATTTCAGTACAGGTCAAGAAAACAGGTCAACTAAGAGTGTGTGTAGACCCGAAAGCTCTCAATGATGCTCTTCAACGAGAAAGGTACCCATTACCGACTATAGAGGACGCACTGCCCGAGATTGCTAAAGCCAGAGTGTTTAACAAGGTGGACCTCACACATGGATACTGGCACTGCGTACTGGATGAAGAGAGCAGCTACCTTACTACTGTCATAACGCCTTTCGGTAGGTACCGATGGATACGACTTCCCTTTGGAACAAAGGTAAGTTCTGAAATCTTTCAGAGAATGCTGCACAAGAATCTAGAAGGATTAGAAGGTGTGTTCTGTGTAGCAGATGATGTGTTAGTGCATGGGGAAAATGAGGAGGTGCATGACTCCAACCTCCAGAAGTTGCTTCAAAGATGCAGTGAGAGAAACATGAAACTGAACAGGGAAAAGTGTGTCTTTAAAACCGACCATGTTGAATTCCTTGGTCACGAGATCACTGCAAGTGGACTGAAAGCTGACAAGAAGAAAGTCGAAGCAATCCTGGAAATGGAAACTCCAACTGATGTCGAAGCAGTTCGTCGACTACAGGGGACTGTTAACTATCTAGCAAAGTTTCTCCCGAGACTATCTGATGTCATGGAACCAATCAGACGACTCACTCACCAAGAAGTAAAGTGGGATTGGACCGATGAACAAGACAGAGCTATGACAGAGATCAAAACACTTCTGACTGAGGCGCCAGTGCTGAGGTACTATGATCCTCTTGTGGAGCTACACATTGAATGTGATGCCTCAAGCAAGGGACTGGGTGCAGCTCTCATACAGCAAGATCGACCGCTAGCATATGCTAGCAGAGCGCTGTCTGACACGGAGTGTGGTTACGCATAGATCGAGAAAGAGTGTCTTGCCATCGTCTTTGCTCTTGAGAAATTTCACCAATACACATTTGGCAGACAAACGATCGTACACTCAGATCACAAGCCTTTGGAATCTATCCTGAAACGACTTCAATCCATGATGTTGAGACTCCTTCAATACGATATCGACATGTACAGACCAGGGCCTAGATTTTCGAAGCTCTCTTTGCTAAGACAGGTCGTAAGAAGTTATGACAACTGTTAAGACAAACTTAGCGCTAAGATAAGAGCGATTTTCCAAACTCTCTTAGGCCTGTCGCAAGTTCAAACTAGTTACGACAGCTATCGTAAACAGTATATAGGGAATCCCCGATGACGTCACTGGGATTCCCCCTTAGCAGACGTCAACAATATGGAGACTGACAGTGACAGCACTAATGTTGTCGGCTCTAGCGCGGCTAAAAGACCTAGGAAGGCAAACTGGACCGCCTCTGAGATGGAAATTCTTGTCTCGGAGGTTGGTCTGCGTTCCTCCGTTCTATTTTCGAGCTTCAGCAGCACATTAAACTTAAAAACGAAACGGAAGAGCTGGGAGGAGGTCACCGAGAAGTAAGTCATCATTTTCTTACATTCAATGATTCAGTTACAGTAACAATGGGATTCTAACAATGTCCGATTTATCAAAAGTGTAGTATATTGTAAATGTATGTATCTGTAGGTTTCTGCCAATGTAGCTAAAGGCATAAATAATGTCAGGACTAGAGTTGATACGATACGTCAAGGCCCAGACCTACATATGTAAGATGTAAACAATCAACGTATGATGGTAAAAAATCACCATTGCAGCTGTCAGTGATTTTGAACCCAAGAAATGTGAATAAGACAAATGCCAATGGCCTATGGCCTGCAGCAATCTAAATCACTGGCTGTAGGGCTAGTTATTTTTATTCCAGTTATAAAAGTCTATTTTCATGAAGCATGCCATCTATAGCCTGTATACAGCAACTTATCCCACAGATCACCATGATGAATGTTTGAGTGGGATCCGACGTATATAAGTAGTTTTGCTGCTCCATAGTGGAAAATTTGTATTTAATTTGCATACTTTTTCACATTCTCATTTATTACCATATGTCTTTTTTCCATTTAGAGTAAACGCCAACAGTTCGACCAAAAGGATTTGGTCAGACATTAAAAAAAAATGGACTGACATGAAGTAAGTGAAAAACAAATGTTTATTAATGGATACTGTACAGTCACACAACAATGTGTAGTGTTACACATACATACACACACACACACACACACACACACACACACATATAGTCATATATATAGGCCCTATAACTATAGAATTAATAACTTTTTATCTCTAAATGTAATTATTGGCTATGTAAATTATAAATTAAAAATACATGTACAAAAAGTTTATTAAAAAACAATATCACTCTTCATATTAATTGAATAATTTTACTATTAACAGGAGCAATACACGAAAACGAGCAGCCCATTCCAAGAGAGAGAGCAGCAAGACAGGAGGAGGGCCTGCACCTGTCTGTGACCTGAACAGCCTTGAGCAAATGGTATTTGCTTGTTTTGATTTATAATTGGTAAAAGACGATTGCTTAATCTTTGAAATGATGACATGTGCTAGTAAGTAATAGATGCAATACTGTTTCTTAAATCAGAACTGCCTACCCTCCTTTTTGGTAATGAAAATAATAATATTTTGAAAGAGATGAAAAAATATAATTTAATCCGTCTAAGTACAAAGAACAATGGGATGTTAAGTAATGCTTGTTTTAATAATAGATCAAATGTGTCATTTAATTATTTTCAAGGTGGCGTCACTTATCCCTTCATGCCAACTGGAAGGCTGTGAGGGTGGCCTTGAGAGTGAAGAAAGTAAGTTTTATTGTAATTTTGAGCGAGATATTTGATTCTGTCAAAAAAATCCTGTATCAAGCTAAAGTAAATTTGATTTGTATTATGTGCTAAGCGATGAGAGGCTTGTAGGGCTGTAACGATTCATCGATACCTACGGTACAATCGTAGCTTGGGAAATCATGATTATTGTATCCTGAGCTTCCTGTATCGTGATACACTAAAAATAGATGTTGTGAATAGTGTTGGGCAGTAACAGTAACAACGGTAAGCATGAAGCAATCTGATTCATAAATAACTGTTTTTAGAGAAGATAAAAATGTTTTAATCTTCGATTTTCGATCATCTCATAACACAAAATTTCCACCATCTTGAAAATTTCACAAAATATGCATGAAGTTATACTTTAAACAATGTATCGTGATACATTCTGTATCACCTGTCTTTATCGTGATACATATCGTATCGTGAGATTTCCCATAATACTCAGCCCTAGAGGCTTGTTTTCTCAGTTCCTGTTGATGCAGTTTGATATCACTTTCTTATCATGCCATTTCAGTATTAAACACAGAAATAATTATATAAATAAAATAATCTTTTTTTTTCATTTATGTAGTTTCCTGTAAATACAGTGTAGATTTTCCTTTCTGTTACTGCTCTGTCCAAACTGTTACTGGAAAAGATCACTAATGTTATCTGAAAAAACTATGATTTTTTAATTAAATACAATTTTATTTCAATCTTTCTTCTTCAATCTTCTTTCAGCAGTTGATTAAAATACAGCAAATAATAAATCTCTGATTAACTGGTTATCGTAATGAAAGTATTAACTCCATATGATTACCAATGTCATATATACATGTCACATGAAATTATTTTGAATTTTCTCTTTACAGTTTCCATTTTGTCAGAGGAGAAAGCTGTGACTCCCCTTCAAGGTTTGTAATTTGTGACTCTCAGCACATTGTTTCTCGGTTTTAGCACCTACAACCCATAACCCCTACAATTAGTTAAAACAACACAAGAAGATACCTGTCTGACATGTTAAAATGTATGAGAATGTATAATAAACTGCCAGGCAAAAGAAAGTACACACCTCAATTGGTTTTGATTAATTCAGTATTTAGTCTAAAATGTATCTAATCATCGCCTATAGAGAAACAAGGTCATATGAGGGGATTGAATTTTATTTAGAAAACAATCTGTTTCTGCCAGGGAAAAAAGAACTTATTCTTGTAATAAATACAGTTTCATATAATTATTATTTTGTAGAATTTGAGTATGAGAACCAAGCAAATTGACTCATATCATAACTTTTTTTAAATAAAATTTTGCATATACTATCATAAATATAGGCAAATCCTAAGAATCAAAGTTAAGTTTTTTAAATAAAGATTGTTATAATTTATTTTCAGTAACAACCATAGCAGAAATTCATCATGAACCAGAGGCCGCTAATTCATCCATGATGTCTGAGCCAACCCCAGAGCCAATAAGAGGTAGGTGTTTGAATACGTCTGTCCGTCCGGTCAAGATAACCCCCCTATAAGTCAACAGCAGTGAGGACATGTGATGTATCATAAACACATGTTCTACTTTGTGAAATAACAGTTTCAAGAACATAATGATATATCTATGATGTCATGTAATAATTGACTTTATAACTCACCTGTTAAAAATATCATTGTTTAATAAATCTACAATGTTATTACACATTAAAATACTAAACTCTGTTCCGTTTAATAACATATTTATGAAACTTGCTCGTTTTACAAATATAACTTTGAAATTAATTAAACGACACCCGATTTTATTAACAGTAAAATCATTCCGATTTGAAAGAAGACAATATGTCAGGAAAACTCACTTATTTTGTCAAGTGATGATATTACACTTTAGTAAATGACTTTTTAACAAAAGTTATTTGTTAAAGCAGTAATAGTATAAACCTTCAAACTCACAAAATCATGAAATTATCAATTTCAAAAAACTTGTCTTATGACCAAATACAGTCACTACTTAGGATGTTGGCTTATCTAAAGCGAGAAGAAGAATTTTATAGACTTGTTGAACTTAAATAATCTCAAATATATTCAAAGATCATATGGTTGTAGGCATTTTTTTCAATTATCATTAAAAAAGGGACAATATTTATTTTTATGTAAAAATTCAGTACCTTTAAATCATTCAATTTATCCTAACAATCCCAGACGGAACATTGTTTAGTATTTTCTTTTTATTCTCTCAATTTTGTGATTAAAATAAATTGGCTATTTATCATGGATTGACAAATATACATTTATCACCTTTAGAGTTAATTGAAAAATTGAATTTTTTTTAAAACAAGCACTTTTTTTTTCAGTTCCTGTTCCAAATTCTATGAATGGTTAGTAATCTCAATTTATTATATCTGTTTTTAGTTAGTTGTGGTTTTATGAACAGTTATATGGTAAATACTAGTAGTAGCATACTTAAGATTTTAGGAATTTATCATGATTCAACATACACATTAATTATTTATTGTAATTTAAACTGACAGTGTTAATACCTGATAATTGAAAATAATTAACCTTTATGACCAAACTTTTTTCAACTAACATTTGTATTCTTTAAAATTCTAATTATTGTAATGTTTATGAGCAATAAAAAGAATTTTATTTATCAACAAATATTTAAATTTCAGTAACAGTGGATACTGGTAATGTGACTCCTCTTCCACAGCCATCTCGATCTAAGGCAGCTTCTTTGGTTGGTGAGTTTTTATATTATTATTATTATTCATCCAAAAGTGGCTCCCACAGTAGATATTGCTTTTGTGATATCAAGTGATATCTACATTGTAGATATCACTACAATTAAATTGTTATAAAGTTAATGATTTAACAATGCTATGATATCAAAATGCTTATGACGTCACAATGCTGTGACCTCACTGAGATTACTGCTGAAAAAGCTAAATGGCAGTTTTTGTGTATCTAATATGTTCATTCTTTTGCTAAAGATTTTGAAGAATGATTTTGAATGTTAAATAAAATCCGCATGTCTTCTGATATCAAATATAGCAAGCCTCAGATATTTGCAAATTAAATTAATTCGTGTTGGGTGAGATTCCCTATGTACTTTTGGTTATTGCCACAAAATAGAAACTGACTCCTCAAGGTTGTAAATACATTACTATGTGATTGTTAATCTGATTCATTGAATACATATGAAAATAATGTTACCATTTAAAATTATGCAAGATTAACATTGTTCAATTGCTGTTACATGAAAAAACATCATCTCTTATAATTTTTCAGTGTCACCACGAGAAGAATTATCTCCATTGAGGAAAAGAAGCTGGAGGTGATGACATCACTGCTTGAGACACAGAAGGAGCTGCTCAGTGTGGAGAGACGGAGACTTGCTGTCGAAGAGGAGAAGCTTGTGCTGTTAAAATCGTTTGGCTCTGTGACTGTCGTTTCACCAGAGGTGACACCACAGGTGTCACCAGTAATTAAATTTTATTGATTGAGTAAAATGAGATGTTGTGGGTTTTTTTAATTAAAGATGTATATAGTTTTGGACAGAGATAACATGAATGTTGAATCATCGCAAGTGAATTATCTAAACAGGGTGAAGTTTAATGTTGTCTTTTGTAATAGCTAATCACATATAACATTTTAAGAGAATACATTTTGAATTAGCTGTCTCCTGACATGGTAGCCATCCTGTGACTGGACTGGAGCTTGCACTTCGTTCTCATCAGTCTCATCCACCTCAGTAGGAGGTGCAGGCAGTCTTAAGTCTATGCAAAAGTTGTGAAGCTGTGCTGCAGCATAGATGATTTTCTGGCAGTCTTTGACGCCATACCAGAGGCAACCCGCTGACTTGTGGATGCACCTTTTTCGGAGAATGAAAAAAATGCCATTAATCAAGTCATATACCGGTACTGAAATTCAATGTCACAAAGTTATTTGCAAACTATGCTAACTTCTATCTCATACTAATATGTATTTTTAAATCTCAATATTACAGTGAACAAAACAAATGGATAATTTGTGGGTGCTTTTAACCTTTTGTTTGAGTAATTACAGTTGTGCATTGTGACTGAAAGTACTGATATTACATACCTAAATCTGGACTTCAAGAGTCCAAATGCTCTCTCAATTGTGTTCCGGGTTCTGCAGTGTGCAGTGTTGTATTTCTCCTCTGCACGGGTCTGAGGGCGCGCCACTGGGGTCAACAGCCATGGTCTGCATGCATATCTGATAAAATACAACACAGATACACATAAATATATACAAATACAGATATATGATATGTGATATACAAATATGATTTTGTTTTATGGGATTTCTTCAATGCAACATTAATTACAAACAATGTAGCCATTACATGAACATTTCTGCTAAAAGTAGATAAGGTCAAATAGGATTTTTATACATTTGTCAAATTGATAAATAAACACTGACACACAGTGCAAATCAGAAACATGAATTACCCAGAATCTCCAAGAAGCCATCCATCTTGATGGTTTGCTTCCAGGTGAGCTCCTACCAAGCTGTTCTGGAACATGAAGGAGTCATGTGTTGCTCCTGGCCATTTGCAGACAACATTGAGGAATCTGAAAATACAATTTTGAGATGCATGTCAAGGTTACTTTTAAAATGAAAGTGTAAAGTTTTGTGTCAATAACGTTTCAGTTGCACTTTTTTTAAATGAAAAACACTTCTGTGTGTACTGTCAAATGTAATGAAGAAATTAAATTGATAGAACTATTGTGTAGTTTTTAATTTTGTTTTATATTATATTTCTAGATTTTAACATTAAATGATTCACTTACTAGACATTTTATGGGCGCTTCATTTCATAAAATTGAACAGCACTTTCCTACTAATTCTATATACTATCATGCGAAAGGTTTTTTTTTCTTACGGGGATTTTCAATTGCTTTCAATTGCAATCACTTTTAATGAAAAAAATATTCCAAAAGGAACAATATGTATGGCTTAAATGTGAAAAGTATAGAGTTTGTGCAACATTGACGATCCCTAAAAGTGCCCCATGAAATAAAACCCATAAAAAGTGTCCTGTATAATCATTGGTTCATTTGACGTTACAGGGGGCGTTAGTTTCAATGTGAAGGTCTTTTCATGTCGATCTAAATTGTTTGTTGGTGTGAGCGTGTCAGGGGGAAATGTCTCTTTATTGCAATTTAATTTTGATTGAAAGAACAGCATTCGTACCGCATGTCCGAGTCGCAGATGGCTTGGATATTGACAGCATGATAACCCTTGCGGCATACGTAGGCTGCTTCCTCATTTGCTGGGGGGCGCTTGATCGGCACGAGGGTGCCATCAATACACCCGAGAACATTTGGAAATCTAAACGTTCTATGGAATCTTTCCTTCACTTGCCTAATCGCAAATGGATCTTTTGGAAAGTGAACTAGGGTCAAGCTTTTACACAACTCGTGTATAGTGGACTTTATAGAAATGGACACACTCGACTGCACAATACCGTGCATATCGGCCAGTTCTGATTGAAAACTTCCCTTAGAAAGGAACCTCAGAGTAACCAAAACCTGCAGTTCAGGTGTGAGGGGCAAGGAACGCTGGGTAAACCTGACCAAACCTGGCTCAACCAACTCGATCAGTTTAAATATCGCATGACGCGGCAAACGGTACCGGGAGAGCAGCTCGGCGTCATCAAGACTATCCAGCTTCCGGGTTCTGTCTCGAAATATTCTCAACTTCGCGGGGAAACCTTCATCAGATTCGTCAAAATCACAGAGCATGAACGCTGCCATCTTGGATGCTAGACAAGTGCGCGCGACCCAACTTACGACAGGTATCTACCTATCTTAACTTTATGATCTTAGCTAAGATATCTTAAGTTTACGATCGTTTCGAAAATCGCCTATGACAAAGTCGGAAATCACTACCTATGAGGTTACGACAATCTTAGCGCTAAGAGAGCTTCGAAAATCTAGGGCCAGGCAAACAGATGTACTTGTCTGATATGCTGTCCAGAGCATACATCAACTCGGTCACAACCTCACCACAACCTGACAAATTTTCATCAGTGAATGCAATTGGACATTTGCGAGTCAGTCCTGAGAAACTGAATGAATTGCGGAGCGCAACACATGAGGACGAGACCATGAACATTCTCAAATCTGTGATCCTAAAAGGATGGCCTGAAAATAAGAAGGACTTACCTGAAAATCTAAGCCCATATTTCTCTACTAGAGATGAATTCACCGTCCATGATGGTCTTGTGTTCAAAGGAGAACGTATTGTTGTGCCTGAAAACATGCGATCACGTGTCAAAACACTACTCCACTCATCTCACCTTGGCACAGAAAGCATGCTGAGAAGAGCTAGAGAATGTGTGTACTGGCCAGGTATGACTGACCAGATCAAGCAGATCACCGAATCTTGTGACGCCTGTCAGACTTACTGCAGATCACAACAGAAGGAATCTCTGATGACGATAGAAGCCAACTATCCGTGGGAGATAGTGGGGACAGACCTGTTTACGTTTGAGGATCGTGAATACCTCCTTACGATTGACTATTTCAGTGGATTCTGGGAAGTAGACTATCTAGCATCAACTACCTCATCAGCAGTGATCAAGGCTCTGAAAATTCACTTCTCCCGACATGGCATCCGGACAAGCTCATATCGGACAATGGTCCACAATTTGCGAGTGAAGAATTATCATCATTCACAAAGTCCTGGGACATTGTGCACTGTACCAGCTCTCCAAGACACCCGAACGCTAACGGCAAAGCAGAATCAGGTGTGAAAGCAGCTAAAACAATGATGAGTAAGTGCAAGAGGTCAAAAAATGGATCCTTATCTATGCTAAAGTGCTTTCTCGAACTCCGGAACACCCCAACTCAGAACACAGGGACCAGCCCAACTCAGAAGCTGTTCAATAGAAGGACAAGATCACTGATGCCTATGACAGAAGAATTACTCATTCCTGGAAACCAAAGTGACTACATGAGTAATCGAAGAGCTATTTAGAAAACACAGCAAAATCAGTCCCACGTCTACAACCGACATGCAAGAGACTTATCTCCTTTGGATGTTGGGGATACAGTGCGAATGAAACCTTTTCGATTAGGACAAAAAGAGTGGGAAAAGGGGAATGTATGTAAACGACTGGACGAACGTTCTATGAAATAGAAAGTGCAAATGGTTCGTACAGAAGAAATAGGGTACACTTGAGAAAATCAAGTGAGACAAATTCTCCTACTCCTACTCCGAGACAGACTACTGCAGCAGACAGAGGTGTAAGATCAGACGTTACACCCCTGACTCAACACTCAACACATGAGATGTCATCTGAACCTACCTCAGGACCTAGAACTGTTAGACCTAACACTCAGGTAATGCCTGTACCTGAGGTACCAGACAACCCGAGACGATCTACCAGACACAGCAAGATGCCTGCTTACCTCAAAGACTTTGAGGTATCCCTGAAGTAGACCGACAACCTGATGTTCCTGTTCAAATTGACTGTTAATTGTTAATGTGTTTAATTCAAAGGAGTTTCAAAAGAGTGGTTCAACTTAAAGTAAAAGGATTACAAAGTTACTTTTCTCTTAAAGCTTGTTGACTTCCATAGTCACTCTCTTTTATATTATTGATCACAAGTACAAGTGATTTTATGTTGACGCATTCTCTGCTTCAAGTTAAAGATTTTTTTCAAAAAGGGGAGGATGTTACAATATCTACGGCCCGGTTATCTTAAATACGGGCGGAGTTCCGGTTGTCCGGATTTCATGTATTACATTACTTCCGTAGTAAAATGGCTGACGTCCAACTGACTGTTTCTCTCTCTCTGTCTTCATTGTGGGCTTAACACCCCCACACACTATTGAAACAATGCTCATGTCAATTGACAATCCAGATGTTGTCCAAACCATAACCATTTATACACATACACAATGCAATGAATTTAAGATATCCATGATTAGAGAGTCCCAGGTATTACAGGGATCACCCTGGAGAAAATGAAATTTTAAAATAATAAAGATAATTGTTTATTAACTGTCTAATCAACCATATGGGTTTGTTTGTTATTGTATCTCTTTTCAGAGAAGTATTTTTATTCAATATGTGGATATAATAAATGGGTAAATATCCCAAAATCATGCCCAAAGTGATCCCTTTTTTGAGTGTGTACCTTTGCATCTGTATTTGATGAATGCATCTATCATAATTTGTTAATTTCCTATTCTGGGTTTGTCCCAAAAATGTTGATTTTTTTTACCAGTTTTGTATGTAGTGAACCATTTAAAATGTATGTTAAGAAAACAAATAAATAATCACTTTGGACATATTTTTCAAACCTTATATATATGCCAACCCAGAGCAAATAGATTATGTATTGTATGCCCCAAAAAACCTTTGTGAAAATGAATTTCATTTTATACTGGTAGGTAAATGTTATCAAACTTTAGGATGCTTGTATTTACAAAACAAATGTTACTCAAATCCCCCACTGTTCATAAATTTGATATGCCAAATGAGAGATTCATACAGCAATGATACCATATTACTTTCCTATTCATTATTAAATAACTGATTATATATTACTTTATTCGGGGCTTATATATGTATCACTCTGTAAAACTGAAATGTAGCCTTGCTGGTCCTTATGCCTATATTGATTGATTGACATGGATTTGGAAATATGTATTCAAATGATATATCTTGACATACCCCATTAAATCTACTACCACGGGGAACGCCCATAGCTAACATGTGCAAATCGAACACAAAATCTCTCTAATTTGATATATCCCATTCCTTCACAGATAGGTAGAATACAAGAGTAAACTAACTAAATATAACACATATTTACTTTTATATATGTTATTATGTATATGAATGGTGAAGCTTTGCTTAGTAGGTAATTTTGTTTTTAAGTTTATGAATGGTTTGACAGTGACTAATTCAGATTAAATGTAACCTTTTTGGGTGTTATGATTTCATGGATGTATTGCTTGCAAAATGTGATTTTATTCTGCTGGTGTGTATTTTGTCTCTTGGATGCTTTCAGCCGTCATAAATTGCTGCAGTTGTTTTTAGTACCCTAAACACTATTTTAACAATCCCTGGATTTATTATATTTCATATGCAAAATGGTCATGTTTGCAAACATGATGTGACAAATTAAACAACTGTAATTCAACAAGTCAATGAAATATTTTATTGAAGTGAAATTAAGGAATTTTATATTAATGTTCAGTTAAATTAGGAAACTAGCGTTATTAAGGTAAAATAAAAACAACAATGTGAAATAGTGAAGAAATTGCACATCACAACCCCGGCCAATATCTGATGTTAAAAATAATCAACCTAGAACGATCTGAAGTCTGCAGAACATAACGCTGTAAAGTAAACTGATACTCTGATTTATTATTTACACGCATCTGGACTATCATTTCCAGAACAATCTCTGTGAAAATGTGTGGCGCTTCATCTCTCACCAGTTAGACCACTCAAAGACAACCATGATAATTTCAATGTTTACGTTGTTTTGCAGACTGAAAAACTGATTGCAATATATTCTACTGATTGACAGCCTTCAACCTCAAGTTTTTATTAATTCAGAATAACAAAGGATGTCATCAACCTGCCTTTGAAACATATCAGCCGTTGATATTACCGCTAATTTGTAACAAAATGCTTACGAGTTGCCGCTTCGCTCGCCGCCATGTTTTGCCTCCACCACGATCAGCTGTTATGCTAATGAGGTCAAGGTCGTATGTAAATGAGCGAGCGAAAAGGGGTCTTATATGATGAATGAAAATAACTACAAACTATTCATCGCCGCTAATGGCTGCAATACTGCCGAAGCGGCGTTAAACAATAACTCACTCACTCACAAACTATTCTAGAATTTGAGATAACCAACTTGAAGTGTAAGCCCAATATATTATATACGCCCAGCGTAGGGGAGCATGACCGAGGCTAGACGATGTAATGCTCGCCGTGACTATCTCCGGTAAACCTCCGTTCGTCTCGGTAACAGCGGAGCGTACCCCAGCGTAGGGGAGCTTGACCGAGGCGAGCACGATCGTCTAGACCGAGGCGAGCACGATCGTCTCAGTACCTGGCCAAAAGTGTGTCATCAAAGCTGAAATCCCATAGACTTAACCATATGAAGAATAATTTTCATAAATAGAGAAGTGCTTTTTTATTTTTACTTATTGTAAATAGATTTACAAAAGGACGTTCTTCAACTGAAAACACATCTTAATTTAGAATCTAAGTCTTTGGTGTGATAAAGTATCTATGATGATTGTTATAGTACAATTATGTCAAAATTCTGTATTATTGATATTGCAAATACTTTGGGGGGAAATTTGGTAAAAGGTCAACTTTCAACTGTCATTTTCATTAGGAAATACAATTCTACAAGTGCAAATTGGTTCCTGATTTCTTAAAGTAAAACATCACTCAAATAAAAAAATTATTTAAACGCTATTTTCATCTTCTTCTCCAGTCCCAATGGCTGAAAGCTGAAATTTTATGTACTAGACTCCTTGGCTGTAAGGGATTATAAATTGTAAATTTGGTGAGCCTGTGACCCCAAATATGGGTCACAGGGATCATAACCTAAAAGCCTATTTCAGTTTACAACATCTTTCTGAGGTATTTATTTGTCAATCTTATAATTACACCCAAAACAAATCATAAATTGATCAAAACAACTGCTTATCAGTGCTGCATGGCAACTTCAGTTCAGACAGGAAAGGTCAATCCCCTGCGTTCAGTAACACGAAATTTCCCGGGATGTTCGCGAGCGCTCGCGAACACTCAATGTTATAAGCAGGATGCCCGCCGCGAACAATGTGTTACTGAACCTAGGTGTTACTCCATGCAATTCCCAAGAAGAGGGACTGGTTTATTTTTGTATAGGGGGGACAGGAGTTGCATAGTTCAAATAGCATAGAGCACAATAACTTATTAAACGATCGATCATTACTGATAGAAAATAACGATTGATTATAGTCTAAACTAAAATAAAATAATTTGATAATAGATTTGTCAAACCAGGAAACAATAATAAAGATTTGTTTGAAGTTTTGTCAATTGCCACCCCTGTGTTGAAAATGGATTATCCGAGAGGTCTGCACTGTAGCCAACATGCAGATTTTCTGTTTTCATTGTCGTAGTTTTAGACAGCCATGCATCTCAATGTTACCAAAAACTATATGTTGAAATATGTTTCAAAATATCACTGATGAAATATGTTTGCAGGTGTAAAACATTTGAAAAGCAAGTTTTTGGTTTAGTAGTTATTGTATGTTATGTACAAATCCTGCAAACGTGTGATGGCTAAAAATACCACCTTGTTGATACCTGGATACTACGATTGCAATTGAGAAATAATCAGCATAAAATTTAAATCAAATTACATTGAATATAACATTACTTTTGATCAAGAACTTTGACAATTTAACAATTTGATTTGTAGTATTTGTATTGATATGCATGATTTTACTTTTGACTGTCGGGAAAACTTTTAGTACCTGCTTACGTCACTCGATCACGCTGTTAGTGTCATGTGACCAGCATTTCACTGATATTTATAAATATCTTTACTTGACAAGTTTTGTCATGGACCTTTCTGAAATCTATCTGAACACTTTGATGAATTTTTGATGGCAGTTTACATCTGGATTTTGTGTGTTTTGATGCAAACTGTTGTGTATATTCTACAACAACAACAGGTTTAGCAACAAGCCCAAGTCAGCTTGGGTTATGCAGACCAGCGACCAACCACCCTTACTGGACAATGGATGTGTTACACCACCAATCAGCCTCTCCCCTCACACCAGACCTTCCTTGACATTACATAATGAAACTCAATCAACTCGGTTGCTACAGAACTCTCTGTTACACAACAGACCAGCCTGTAAACAATTCAGCAAACAAGAATTGCTTCTATTAAATAAGGATGATTATAGACTCACTTCAGATGCGCTATCTCTTGTAAGATCGCTTGGAATAAGTACTTCCAAAACAACAAGACGAGGTACAAGGGGTGGAAAACAAAGAAAACTTCAAGCTAATTTAGGAACATTTTCGAAACGGCCTTCCCCTTGCATAAGGCATTAGATATTATGGACTTTATCATAGATAATAAACTTGATATTCTGGTTTTAACTGAGACATGGCTATATCAGCAAGGGGATGAAGCAATCATTACGGAGATGACACCGCCATCATTTGCATTGATTCATGTACCTAGACAAGGCAAGGGCGGAGGTATTGCAATTATATACCGAGCTCGACTGAATATCAAGCTGTGTTCTGATCCACTGATGTCATTTGAATCGTTTGAACTGATGAATTTACTTGTCACGTTAGATAGCACCTGTCTACGATGCATATGTATCTACAGACCTCCACAGTCAAGGAAAAATAACCTGTCTCAAGGACTTTTCTGGATGATCTGTCTTCACTCATGGTCAATCTCAAACAGAAGAACATCTTGTTGCTTGGTGATTTTAATGTTCAATGGGATAAGGCATATGACACAGTTGTCCGAAAATTCATCAATCTAATTCAGGCCCATGATTTGACTCAACATGTTACTGCACCAACGCATAGATGTGGTCACATACTGGACTGGGTAATTACTCGATCAAGCAGTCATCTTGTTTCGGATGTTACTGTGATTGATACACAAATGTCAGATCATTACTGTGTCTTTCTCTCGCTGAACTTCCGTTTGCCAAAACGGCTAGTAATCACCAAACTTTGTCGCAACATCAAGAAGATTGACAGATCCGTGTTTCGCCAAGATATAATAGAATCTGACCTCATCCAGCAGACTCCAGAAGACATCAATTCTCTCTGTGAAGCCTATGATAAGACCATGACGACTCTCATAGAGAAGCATGCCCCTTCCACTCTAAAGAGAGTTCCAGAAAGATCATCTTTACCTTGGTATACCGAAGATGTCAATAATGCCAAAAAACATCGCCGTGTCATGGAGAGAAAATGGAGGAAGACTAAGCTAGAGATTGATCGTCAGATTTACAAGTCGGCGAGGAACGTGGTCACCAAGACAATACAAAAAGCCAAGACAGATTATTGCTCCTCTCAGATAATAGACAGTGACACAGCTAAATCTTTCTACAACTTTCTGGGAAAGCTTCTTGGAAAGGGCAGTGATGTCGGCCTTCCAAATGCAGTAAATGATGAAGAACTTGCCAATCGTTTCAACAACTATTTTGTGGGAAAGGTAGACAAGATCAGAAAAGTCTTAGACGAAGCTAATACTCCTGATCAACAGCCTAAGACACCTACTTCTCTAATTGAGCATATCAATGAGTTCAAGAGCTTCAGTGAGGATGAAGTAAGAAAGATTATCACTACGTCTAAACCAACTTTCTGCAACCTGGACCCTGCACCCACAGGTTTCATCATGGAGTTCCTGGAGGTTTTGTTACCAGTATATACCAAGATCATTAACCTCAGCCTCTCTGACGCACATGTGCCTGATTGTCTCAAGCAAGCCATTGTAAAACCCCTTCTAAAGAAGAATGGTTTGGATATAGAAAACCTTGCCAACTATAGACCTGTTTCCAATCTGTCATTTGTGTCGAAGATCTTGGAAAAAGCTGTGAAAATTCGACTTTGTGCTCATCTGAATACAAAAAACCTGTATGACAAATTCCAGTCAGCTTACCGTGCTAACCATAGCACAGAGACCGCACTTTTGCGAATCATGGACAGTTTACTCAGTGCTGCAGACTCGGGTTATGTTAGTGTTCTCGTGCTGCTCGATTTATCGGCAGCTTTTGATACCATCGATCACAAGCTTCTCATAGATTGTCTCCATGATCAGATTGGCCTGGATGGATCTGTCTTGCATTGGTTTTCATCATATTTGAGTGACAGGAAACAGAGGGTCCTCATACAGGATGCAACATCACACAACTTTGACCTAGCGTACGGCGTACCTCAAGGTTCCGTTTAAAGGCGCTGTAGCACGTTTTTTCGCTCAAATAAGTTGATGAAATGTATTTGAAAAATAATTTCACCAATAGTAAAACATCCTTTTCTCCTCGGAAAATAAAGTTAAAAACGAGTGTACATGTTTTGGTTAAGCCATGGGAATCGTTTTTGTAATACAAAATAATAAATTGTGTTCACAATAAAATGGCCGCCATGCAATTTTTGCTTTATACGCAACATAGTTTTTACCACTACAGATAATTTGTTTGTGTAATAAGACGTTTTACCCTCTAAAGTTAATTTAAATGACATAAACTATCATTATAAATGGGAAATTTGAAAAAATAAATTTTGGAAAAAACGTGCTACAGCGCCTTTAAGGACCGGTTTTGTTTACCCTCTACATTGGAGATTTGGGAAAACTGATCAGCAGGCATAACATCAATCATGGCGGTTATGGGGATGATACACAGCTTCTAAAGTCACTATCTCCACAGTATCTTGATGTGGCTATCCAACAACTGGAAGGTTGTCTCTCACATGTGAAAACATGGATGACTACAAGCAAGCTTAAGTTAAATGACAGCAAAACTGACATTCTTCTTGCTGGCTCCTCTGCCAACAGAGCCAAAGTCCAGCTAGATTCCATCTTGGTAGGAGAATCCCACATTGCTTTCAGCCCTACAGTGAAGAATCTCGGAGTTATGTTTGACTCAAACCTGTCAATGGAAGCTCATGTGAACACCCTGAGTAAGAACTGTTACTTTCATCTCCGAAGCATTGCCTCTATCCGTCATCTGATCACATTTGAAGCCGCTCACCATCTTGTTAGATCACTAATCCTCTCAAGGTTGGACTACTGTAATAGTCTTCTTGGAAATGCCCGTCAGGATCTCATTTCCAAACTCCAACGCGTTCAAAACGCATCAGCAAGACTCATCAGTAAGACCAAGAAACGATCTCACATTTCACCAGTTTTAATCAAGCTACATTGGTTGCCTATCAAAGCGAGAATTGAGGATAAAATTCTCAGTCTCACCTTCAAGTGCATCAACAGAACAGCCCCATCTTACCTGTCTGACCTTGTTGAAGAGTATATACCTGCCAGAACACTCAGATCTACCAGCTCGTCCTTCCTAAAGCTCGCCTGAAAACTTACGGACATCGTTCATTCTCCTACACCTCTGCATCACTGTGGAATTCTCTGCCTCTAACGCTAAAGAATGCACCATCCCAGGACATATTTCAGTCAGAGCTTAACCCTTAACTTGCGGGTCCCGTAATTATCCGGGAGGCTCATAGAGAAAAATGTTAGAACCCTTGGCGAGACCCGTACGTTGGACTTAGTGCATTTACCGGGTCAGTAATAATTATATTTTCCCCCCCAGGCGAAATGCGAGACGAAGTGTGTCCGTATATCGCCACATGAAAACTTGTTTACATACATCTCGCAGATAGCCACGATAACGAGTCTGTGTGAATGTCCGGTCGAAATAAGAAATAAGATAAATGTCTACATTGATGGACATGTTTAATGTGAATCTATTTGAAATGAGAACTACTGAATACCCTTTGAAGGAATAACTTGAAGAGGAATTAAAAATTTGTTATTTTACATGAGATATGTGAACTGAATATGACTGGTGATAACATAGGACTATAAAAGAAGTAGCTACATGAGATTGTGACACCACACCTATTTTCATCTTCTTGTACAGAAAAATAATTGATTGTAGAAAAAACATCTAACATATAAATTTTACTGGCTGTGAGTCCAGTGTCTGCATGTTATGTAATTGTATTGTGTTGACCTGGGGGTGACCACTCCCTGACAAACACAGGTTTCAGGTTATGGTACTTCAAACTACTGTGCAGTGCTGTGTTATAGACTGTGTGAGACTGCTTTAGTCTTAAACTGACACTAAAAAAAGAATTTATTCATAGAATATCACCATTTTATCAAATATTGAAAAGGAGCCCACTCCATAACATACCCCACTTATTATCTCCTGATGAGCTACAGAGGCCATGGCTCTATTTTTTTAATATTTTGGGAAAATGTCCGAATTGTGCGCAAACTATCAACTTTTATATCACAATGATATGTTATGGAATTGTTACACTAGTCATTAGTAAGAGATGACAATAAGTAATTGTAACATACGATCATAAGTAACAGAGTTATACCCCTTTGAAAATGCAACCGAAAAACGCCCTTTTGAAAAAGGTCCATATTCAAGGGCAGATTACTTGAATTCAAGGTCAAAATTAAAAAATCTGCCTAAATAACTTTGTTCTAAATTCAATTAGCTTTCAGATGACTTATCACACTGAGCTGTATGTATTTAGGAGAAGATTTTTGAAGACGCATACCCTCAAAACTGCGAAATTGCACAACATTTTCAGTTTTTATCCCACTGGTATGTAATACCGTGGGATAAAGTCATCACCCCGGCCGTCCGTCCGTCCGTCCGTAATCATTTCGTTTCCGGAGCAGAACTTGAAAACCGTTCATGATATCTTTCTGAAACTTTCCATGTGTATTACCCAAAAACACGATAATAACAATAGGTCTTCATGACTTTGTCTTGAAGACCTAATAAGGAAAATTTGAATAAAAACAATAGGTCTTCATGACTTTCGTCTTGAAGACCTAATAAATATGCTCAATTCATGTCCTGGTTGTTTTTTAAATATTTTGAATTTCAAAATGAATCGTTGAAAGGGTACTACATATAGATTGACTTCCACATTACCTCCATCAAGTTTTCAACAAAGAATGCAGGCGAAGATGACACTGCATATAGAGTAATACCCTGATTGTACCTTAAGTGAAGCATGGTAGCACGTGCAGCCAAATTATGAATCATTTGACAAGTAGTCATAAATATTGGAAATTTTGAATCCTAATTTATAAGACAAAAGAGCAAAGTTTTACAAAATGATGTGATTGCGAACAAGATTTTTAGAACTGAAATCTCTATGCAAATCATTCATTTAAGTTTGGAAAACATGTCAAAACATTTTTCACACAGCTAGTTACAGGTAAATGATATGTTCATCAAGAGTCTCTTAAAACAAATATTGGTTGGAGATGAACAAAGTACACCAAAACATAAAGTGAAATGTCCATTTGCACTTCAATTTGCAAAAACCAGGTCACATATCATATGTTTCCAAGAGGAAAGACTAGATCATACAGTAATTATATTTTAACAAATGTCTCAGACCAAAATATAGATCTAAATCAAACACCAACACTTATAAACTATGAACCGAAGTTTGATAAAATGTAATGACGAGTTTAGAAAAAAACAACAATTAAGGTATAAGTCATGATGCATAGTTCTTCACCAAAATGCTTTGAAAGATGCAATTGCGTCATTTCCATAGATATGATCCATGATATATTTTTTTGACTTGTTAAAAAGATGAGACTAAAGTGATGTTTGACACTATGAATAAACATAAATGATTTCTCTGATTATTCAGGGCGATTTGGTTCCGGCAATGACATCAACTGTGGGAATGACATCAACTGTGGCGTTTGCACTTATTGTGGTGGCTGTCTATTGTAACTTTCAAGTTACAGGTATGCTGAGAACGCTTATCAAACACTTTTCATTTTCATTCATCATAAAGTATAATAGATTATAAGTATTTGCTAAAAAGGCACATTGTAAAAATAGTACATGCCTCTTTCTATAAACATAATTCACGGGGGTAAGCCCATGCTAAACCGGAAGTTGACAGTCGTCAACAAGTGACAAGTGACAAGTTGTGACAAGTGACAAGTTTATTTGCATTTGGGGCCACGTGACCCATATTGCTCATACAAAATGACTGCACACAGTGCGCATATTATATATCTTTCATTCAAACAGGCAAATTTCAATGATCTAGTAACTTTTATATTTGCACATGATAAAAACTAAACATTTTTGACTCGGATGGATTTACATAGAAATATTCAGGTATGAACTGTTGTCTACTTGTTTTATAATATGGACAAACAAATAAAAAGTGAAATTCGTCTTCAATACAACCGAGCAGACATTTTGAACAAAATGTATTAGGGTTATCGTAACGTTTATATCTAAGCTACTGTATCTTTAATTTATGAGAACCACAAAGAAATTTACAAACCATCCTCATTGTTGACATCTTGTCTCGGTTTTGTCCTTCCAAGACACGACAGAGGCATCCACTTTGGGTTAAAACTTTAATACAGTTCTATACAACTTGTCACATAGGCCGTTACACTTCAAGTAACAACATTCACGCACATGCGCATACACTTCATTAAAACAAAGGGAGATAATATTTTTACTATTTTGACATACCGCTAAAATGATTAAGTAAAACATAACTCTCTGAACTTATGAAGAGCACGTAAAATGCAAACTGGATCATAAACTTAATAACTTCAGTTTACACTCCAACACCCCCACTTAAACTGTAGTTATGTAACTTATGCAACACACAGAATCAATTTCTACTGGTTACTGAGATTGATGAGCTTTCTCATCCTGATAGAGGACACAGGTTTAGTGAACACATCTGCTACATTAAGTTCTGAAGCAATATAGATCAAGTCTACTACACCACTCTGAACTTCTGATCTTATAAAATGGTATTTAATGTCAATATGCTTGGATCGCTGTTGGGTCACTGGATTTCTTGCGAGCGCCATAGCACCCTGATTATCCACCATCACAGTAAATGAGTCACAGTTCCAAGTCATGTCCTTCCACAGTTGTAGAAATTTTCCCTCCTGTACAGCAGATGCCATAGCCATATACTCAGCCTCACAGGTTGAGAGGGCTACTGTACGTTGTTTCTTGCTCCTCCAGGAAATTAAAGCACTATTATCACTAAGCCGGTATCCGTAGCCAGTGATACTTTTCCTGTCAGACGATGAACCCCAGTCTGCGTCAGAGAATCCTACAAGCTTAGGTGGAACACTTGACTTGACAAACTTCAAGCCTTTATCACTCGTGCCCTTGATATATCTCAAAGCTTGTTTAGCCATGCCAAGATGAGCTGATGTTGGTTTGGCCATATATTGAGACAGTTTAGTCACAACATAACACAAGTCGGGCCTCGTCGCCGTCATAACGTAGATCAAACTTCCTACGATTTCCCGATACAGTCTTGGGTCGTCAAGTTGTGTTGTGGTTTCATCACTCGGTCTATCCACACCAAGTTCACAGGGAATGGCCTTAGGTTTACAATCCTTCATCCCAAATTTGTCTAACATTTTCTCCATATGTTTAGTTTGCTTCATTTCTACAGAGTTTCCCTTCCAAAAGAAAATAATTCCAAGAAAATATGACAATTTTCCCAGATCCTTCATATTGAATCTATTACATAATTCACTTTTCACACTTGAAAATTTTTATCCCACCGGTATGTAATACCGTGGGATATAGTCATCACCCCGGCCGGCCGTCCGTCTGTCCGTCCGTAATCATTTCGTTTCCGAAGCAGAACTCGAAAACCATTCATGATATCTTTCTGAAACTTTGCATGTGTATTACCCACCAACTGAAGTGGTGCCTTTTGATATTTTCAGATTTCTGAAAATTTTATTTTTTTTCGTTTCCATAGAAACATGTTGAAGTTGGACTTTGTTCAGAGACAGGTTCGTTTCCGGAGCACAGCTCCAAAACCGTTCATCATATCTTCCTGAAACTTTGCATGTGTATTACCCACTAACTGAAGTGGTGCCTTTTGATATTTTCAGATTTCTGAATTTTTTATTTTTTTTCGTTTCCATAGAAACATGTTGAAGTTGGACTTTGTTCAGAGACAGGTTCGTTTCCGGAGCACAGCTCCAAAACCGTTCATCATATCTTCCTGAAACTTTGCATGTGTATTACCCACTAACTGAAGTGGTGCCTTTTGATATTTTCAGATTTCTGAAAAAAAAATATTCTTTTTCGTTTCCATAGAAACTTGTTGAATTTGGACTTTGTTCAGAGACAGGTTCGTTTCCGGAGCACAGCTCCAAAACCGTTCATCATATCTTCCTGAAACTTTGCATGTGTATTACCCACTAACTGAAGTGGTGCCTTTTGATATTTTCAGATTTCTGAATTTTTTATTTTTTTTCGTTTCCATAGAAACATGTTGAAGTTGGACTTTGTTCAGAGACAGGTTCGTTTCCGGAGCACAGCTCCAAAACCGTTCATCATATCTTCCTGAAACTTTGCATGTGTATTACCCACTAACTGAAGTGGTGCCTTTTGATATTTTCAGATTTCTGAAAATTTTATTTTTTTTCGTTTCCATAGAAACATGTTGAAGTTGGACTTTGTTCAGAGACAGGTTCGTTTCCGGAGCACAGCTCCAAAACCGTTCATCATATCTTCCTGAAACTTTGCATGTGTATTACCCACTAACTGAAGTGGTGCCTTTTGATATTTTCAGATTTCTGGAAAAAAAAATTCTATTTCGTTTCCATAGAAACTTGTTGAATTTGGACTTTGTTCAGAGACAGGTTCGTTTCCGGAGCACAGCTCCAAAACCGTTCATCATATCTTCCTGAAACTTTGCATGTGTATTATCCATTGACTGAAGTGGTGCCTTTTGATATTTTCAGATTTCTGAAAAAAAAAATTCTTTTTCATTTCCATAGAAACTTGTTGAATTTGGACTTTGTTCAGAGACAGGTTCGTTTCCGGAGCACAGCTCCAAAACCGTTCATCATATCTTCCTGAAACTTTGCATGTGTATTACCCACTAACTGAAGTGGTGCCTTTTGATATTTTCAGATTTCTGAATTTTTTATTTTTTTTCGTTTCCATAGAAACTTGTTGAATTTGGACTTTGTTCAGAGACAGGTTCGTTTCCGGAGCACAGCTCCAAAACCGTTCATCATATCTTCCTGAAACTTTGCATGTGTATTACCCACTAACTGAAGTGGTGCCTTTTGATATTATCAGATTTGTTCTGTTGGTCCTTCTCAGGAAACAATTCAAGGATATATTTTTCAACACATAAAATAGATTTAAAACCGTTGTAGTGTTTTAGAAATGACGATCTTGAAATTTTACTATGCCAATTCTGAAATTGTATATCTTTACATCTTTGAGAAAAAAGATTCTTAAATATATTTATACTCCCACAATCTTGAGCAATCCATACATATGAAAAACCGGTTTCAAACAAAAGCATCCGGACACGCGAGACCCAGCACAACTTACCCTGTTCATCAAACTGTTTCATCATTTCATATGAAGCCCTTGGATATCTTGACCTTTCCATACGAATAAGTCGACACCAATAACTAATTCAACGACTATAGTAATTGACAAACAAATAACTCCTCCCTGTATCTCCAAGAATTGCATTACTTGATAATCATCTTGAAACCTCAAGACATCTCTTGAAGAAGTCAGTTTGAGCCTTTTCTATCGACTGCCTAAATGTATGACCCAATATCTCTGAACCGTATAAAAGGATTGGAACAACTTTAGAATCAAATATTTTGGTAACAGTATGAAAGGGTAACGACGGAAGTGACATTTTCAATGTACAATGTTTTCTGAGGCTAAAGAATTAGAGTTATCTGTCCCTTCCTTTTGTGGCGTGGGTTTGAAACTGATGTGGGCAAAAACCAGAAACAAATTCCTTTTTTTAGCTCATCAGGCCTGAAAGGCCCAATGGGCGCATGGCATGGCGTCCGTCTGTCCGTCCGTACACCTTTCGCTTTTTCGACTTCTTCTCCAGAACCACTGAGTCTAGGGAGCTGAAATTTTGTATGCAGACTCCTTGGGCAATGGGGATTCTAAATTGTAGATTTGGTGATCAAGTGACCCCCAAATAAGGGCCTCACAGGCCATAACTTAAAAACCTATTTTCATCTTCTTCTCCAGAACGAAAAGAACTAGAAGGCTGTACTATTGTGTACAGAGTCTTTAGCCAATGGAGATTCTAAATTGTAGATTTGTTGACCCTATGGCCCCAAATAAGGGCCTCGCAGGCCATTACCTAAAATCCTGTTTTCATCCTTTTCTCCGGAACAAAAAGACCTAGAAGGCTGTAATATTGGATGTTAACTCTTTAGCCAATGGGGATTCTAACTTGTCGATTTGGTGACACTGTGACCCCAAATATGGGCCACAGCCTAAAAAGACAGTTGAAATTGAATTTTGAACTGATATTTTATGGCACTTCATTCAGTATTTAGTTTTCTCTAATAAAATACCTGAGGGAGAGTTATCTCATCTTTTAGATATGTGAGTCCTAACTTGGGTTTGAGAAATGCAGAATTGAGAAAAAAAGCAACTTCGCAGTTAATCTTATTCAGTAGGAATGTGAAGTATAAGTCGAAGATCAAGTCTCCATTATGGACATGTTTGTCAAATTGATGTAATAATAGCCTATGAACTGAATATTGTAGATATTATTTTAAAAAGGCCCTCACATGGCAAAACATTAAAATCTATTTTCATCTTCTTCTCCAGGAAAAAATAGAAGGAATATTGCGTTCAGAATGTTTAAATGTTTAGATGAAAAGGCCTAGAACCGTTAAAATTGTGCAAAGGTTATTTAGCCAAGGTGGTCCTAAATTGTACTATGGACCATGAGATTCATCACATTGCCTGAATTCTCTAAGCCTTATACAGTTAGATCAGTGCTGCCAGTGTTTAGTGCAAGGCAGACGCTATTACATAATTTGGCTGTAAAAGCACAGTTGGCTTGTAACCAGAGCCAAGGGGTCAGCATATTGAATAATCTCCTGTGTGTTGACCTTGCTGAGTGCTCTCTCTCAATTTCAAGACTCAGATTTGTCAGGGCTAGGGATTGTGCATTATATTGAGACAATATATTTCTGTCTTCATCATCAAACAATATAAACCCTGATGGGCTACAGAGCCAATGGCTCTATTTTTCTTTAATCGGCCTTACATGTCATGTTCCAAATATGTAGCGATTGTAAACTATAGCTATCCAAGAGTTGAAACAACATGATATTGCTAACATCATTCAATGGCAAATATTTAAAGATAACCTGAAATCGGCCCATAAATTACTAATATACAGTTTTTATAAAACCGCCTAATTTAGCCCCAGTGACAAGAATGAAAATCTGCGTGGGTGTGGTCCCTGAAGCGATGACTCCTCTGACATCACTGGAGTAATCTCATTATCGGCGATAGTCACAATTTAACGTAATTTCGCAACATTTTGATTGTTAATTTCACTATCAAATCTTCAATAAAACAAGTTAAATGTTCCATATATCGAATGTTTAGATATCCAACTAGGTAATTCTGCAGATAACGATTACATTATTATTGCAGAAACATGTGTTTTTGGTGATTTAACACACCTCACTTATTCATCTAGCTTCTGTCTGTAAACATTCTTTTTTAATAATGCAGAAAATATGTACCTTAAAATTTTTAAAAATGGTCTTTATTTCGCAAAATGTGCAACCAATGTCTTTATATTATTATTTTATATGAATAGAATATGATGATAAATTCCACACTGCAAACGTTTGTTAATAACGACCATCAACTCTACTTTTGAATGTCTTACAGTTGGCCAAAGTGACACCTGTGAAAGCTACACGTTCTCAGGTCAGTGCGAGTACTGTAAATATGGATGGTTTGGCGAAAAATGCGGTACACCGTGTAAAGGACTCTGTGATAGTGGTGGATGTGACAGAGAAACAGGAATATGTCTACAATGCAAGACGGGTTTGTATGGATTACGTTGTGATGCCTATTGTCCGAAAAACTGTAAACATTCCAAATGTGACCGTGATACCGGATACTGCTATTTGTGTAAGAAAACCTGGTGGAGAAATCGCTGCGACCAAAAATGTCCAACAAACTGTCATCAAGGACAGTGTTCAGATCACACTGGCACCTGTACACGGTGTGAAGAAGGGTGGTGGGGGGAGACGTGTACAGAACCATGCTCAGACAACTGTAAGATGGGGGAATGCCGGTCGAGTGATGGTTACTGTACATTAGGCTGTGTCAATGAAGCAACTGGGACTAGATGCAACGATACATGCCCGTCGGGTTGTATAGATGGTGTCTGCAGTCAAGTGGAAGGAATCTGTAACACCGGGTGTAAAGATGGCGTCTATGGCTCACACTGCAACATCCCCTGCAAGAAGAACTGTATTCGCTGTGACCACAGCAATGGAGAGTGTCTCACATGTTCTGACGGCTTCTATGGAGTCTCCTGCATCTCCAGATGTCAAGAGGGCTGTGTAGGAGGGAGATGTCATATGGACAGAGACTGTGTCATCACAGAAGGTTAGATACACTTTAGTCAACGTCGTCTATTTTATCAAAATTTATAACTTTTGTTACAGTCATGTCATTTTAATTAACTGTTGAAGCAATTGGAAAACATATTAATTTGTATTTGATGTATCAATGCAAGTCCAAGAACAAATTTTAATAAAAAATATTTTTAAAACAAAATCAAGCCTAATTCCACCCCAAAAATAGCAAGTCAGACTGAGGAAATCCCACTTTTTAAAACCCTAAGGCCTACCTGGACTTGATACATGAATTTTACAACAGTTTTCATCTGTCATTATTGAGTGATGTCTTCCTTTTTCAGGTGTCACTGTTAACACTACTTTGATCATATCGGTGTGTCTCTCACTGATTGTGTTGATTTTCGTTGGGGTGGTAATCGTATTGGTTTACATACATAAACGAAGGCAAGTGTCTATATATTTATTAATTTTTGCATGCAATTTTTCTTTCGTTAGATGTCTAAATGTCTTTGATAATATTTTTATTTGGAGTAAGTGCCAATAAGCTCTTTATCATAAACAATATTCAAATTGATCAGCTACTTCAACCCCCCGGGCCCCCTGTTCCTACGCCTATGAATACTGTTATCGTTTCATTTATATGTCCTGTTTGATTTTGAAGCAATTAAACAATTTAGACGCCCTTTAGCATTACACGCTGAACGCTGTTGTACATGTTCTGATATTCAAATTGATCAGCTACTTCAAACCTTTCAAATGTTTCAGAAGGAGGCAGCATAACGGACCGTATGCAAACGTGAAGCCAAATGGCGACTGTGAAGACCGCAAGATCGAGCAGCCACCTAAGTGATAATGATCCCTTTAGATAACAGATGGAACACTGAGGTACGATCACCTTAGTTTATAGTGCGAGTTCTATAGGGTATTTTCTTGTAGATATGAAATTCAAGGGACGTTCCTGTATACACATATATATATATTATTAATACGTATGGCACAATACAGATGAAACATATTACTTTGGGTAATGTTTGTATGTTTTATATTATGTTATTTTAGTAAGAAGTACTGATTGTTGCCGAACTATTTTAAGGATAGTCAACTTTGTATAATGATAATAATAATGAATTTGCGCCTAACTTTCAGTCCTACACCTGCTCAGCGGCGCGTAATACTGTCTGGGATTATTTATGGAAGTATTGTCTGAAAAGATAAGTCTTTGGCTGAGTTGTCTTTGGATCGCAGACTCTTATAGGCATGTGTGTCTGGATGAGGTCTTTGAAATAGATTGGATTTGGTCATTCAAGACAGAGACGATGATGCAGAGAAGTTTGAATGAAGTTCACTGTTGAATTGGTAACCAATGTAGACTGTACGGTACAGGAGTGATGTGACTTTTCTTTGCAGAGCGTGTTACAGTCCGAGCAGCAGGGTTCTGGATAATTGCAGGTGCTTATATGGTGTAGTCTGTGCAAGGAGCTCGAGGGAGTATCCATAGTCAAGTCTTGAGGTGACATATAAATGGATGTCGGATGTTTCTTAGATTGCTGTTTACAAACTTTGCCGTGACAAGTGCTTGTTGACCACTTGACATGGTCCTTTCCAAGCACACACACCATTATTATTTATGCTGGGCAACATATTATGCCAACATATTTTGTTAAGTAATGGGAAAACTATGGTAATTTTTTAAATATTTATTTACTTTATTGAAAAGTCATTTACACTTGACCATATCAAATGTTTGTTATATATCAATGTACCAGTAATTCAATCTTTCATTTCCAACTGATGAATTGATAACTGTCTTTAGTCTTTAGATGTCCATACTGTATAATTCATAAATCATCATTTAATAATCAGTTAGAAATTAATTTTATCTTTTATTCTACTGTATTCTGCAACTACAAGAACATTATTTTTTGTTATATTTGATAATTCTTTGACATCAAGTGTTATGTGCTTAAAGCAAAATATAATGCAACTTCCAAACACAAGGCATAGCTCTGAAATCAGTCAGTAATGGAAACTGGCAAGTGTTATGCCTTGCATTGGGAAGTTGGGAAGTTGAACACCATATTGCTAAATCCCAAATCTGTGATAATTAGTGGTGAGTCTGGTATAATTTCAATTAGACTCAAAGTGGCTCAATTACTCATTCAATTTTAATTAGACTCAAAGTGGCTCAATTACTCATTCAATCTGTTGTAACAACACTCCCTCTGTACATCTTTGTTGATCAAATCCCTTTATCTCATAAACTCCTGTTTATTGTAAATATGTCTTAATAGAAACTCTGGCTTTGTGTGTCCATCAATGTAAATCTGTCTGCATTCATCTGATGAAGGGACAAGGAACAGCCCAGAAACTTTGTGTATACAATAAAGAAGTAGTTATCCATATATTTGCCTTATACTAAGTCCTCTTGTTTAATGTATATTAGAATATGTTTATCTGTATTATTATACGGCAGGATGTTAAATGCTCTGAAGAAAATATAATGCTGCTGGTAAAACCAGCATTTGTGATTCTTATGAGAATTTGTTGCTTTATCAAATAGCAGCAAGGGGATGTCTGTGATATTGTTGAACATGTTATATAAAGGATATCTGATTTTTAGCTCATCAGGCCTGAAAGGCCCGATGGGCTTATGGCATGGCATGGTGTCCGGCGTCCGTCCATCCGTCCATCCGTCCGTCCGTCCATCCGTCCATCCGTCCATCCGTCCATCCGTAAACTTTTCGCTTTTTCGACTTCTTCTCCAGAACCAGTGATTCCCCAGAGCTGATATTTTATGTGCAGACTCCTTGGCCAATGGGGATTCTAAATTGTAGATTTCGTGACCCCATGACCCCAAATGGGGTCACAGGGGTCAGATCCTTAAAAACCTATTTTCATCTTCTTCTTCAGTTCCAAAAGGTCTAGAGAGCTGAAAAGTTGTGTGCAGACTCCTTGGCCAATGGGGATTCTAAATTGTAGATTTCATGACCCTGTGACCCCAAATGGGGTCACCGGGGTCACATCCTTAAAAACCTATTTTCATCTTCTTCTCCAGTTCCTAAAGGTCTAGAGAGCTGAAAAGTTGTGTGCAGACTCCTTGGCCAATGGGGATTCTAAATTGTAGATTATGTGACCCCATGACCCCAAATGGGGTCACCGGGGTCACTTCCTTAAAAACTTATTTTCATTTTCTTCTCTAGTTCCAAAAGGTCTCGAGAGCTGAAAAGTTGTGTGCAGACTCCTTGGCCAATGGGGATTCTAAATTGTAGATTTCGTGACCCCATGACCCCAAATGGGGTCACAGGGGTCACATCCTTAAAAACCTATTTTCATCTTCTTCATCAGTTCCAAAAGGTCTAGAGAGCTGAAAAGTTGTGTGCAGACTCCTAGGCCAATGGGGATTCTAAATTGTAGATTTCATGACCCTGTGACCCCAAATGGGGTCACCGGGGTCACATCCTTAAAAACCTATTTTCATCTTCTTCTCCAGTTCCTAAAGGTCTAGAGAGCTGAAAAGTTGTGTGCAGACTCCTTGGCCAATGGGGATTCTAAATTGTAGATTATGTGACCCCATGACCCCAAATGGGGTCACCGGGGTCACTTCCTTAAAAACTTATTTTCATTTTCTTCTCTAGTTCCAAAAGGTCTCGAGAGCTGAAAAGTTGTGTGCAGACTCCTTGGCCAATGGGGATTCTAAATTGTAGATTTCGTGACCCCATGACCCCAAATGGGGTCACAGGGGTCAGATCCTTAAAAACCTATTTTCATCTTCTTCATCAGTTCCAAAAGGTCTAGAGAGCTGAAAAGTTGTGTGCAGACTCCTTGGCCAATGGGGATTCTAAATTGTAGATTATGTGACCCCATGACCCCAAATGGGGTCACCGGGGTCACATCCTTAAAAACTTATTTTCATCTTTTTCTCTAGTTCCAAAAGGTCTAGAGAGCTGAAAAGTTGTGTGCAGACTCCTTGGCCAATGGGGATTGTAAATTGTAGATTTCGTGACCCCATGACCCCAAATGGGGTCACAGGGACAGATCCTTAAAAACCTATTTTCATCTTCTTCTTCAGTTCCAAAAGGTCTAGAGAGCTGAAAAGTTGTGTGCAGACTCCTTGGCCAATGGGGATTCTAAATTGTAGATTTCATGACCCTGTGACCCCAAATGGGGTCACCGGGGTCACATCCTTAAAAACTTATTTTCATCTTCTTCTCCAGTTCCAAAAGGTCTAGAGAGCTGAAAAGTTGTGTGCAGATTCCTTGGCCAATGGGGATTCTAAATTGTAGATTTCGTGACCCCGTGACCCCAAATGGGGTCACTTGGGTCACATCCTTTAAAACCTATTTTCATCTTCTTTTCCAGTTCCAAAAGGTCTAGAGAGCTGAAAAGTTGTGTGCAGACTCCTTGGCCAATGGGGATTCTAAATTGTAGATTATGTGACCCCATGACCCCAAATTTGGTCACCGGGGTCACATCCTTAAAAACTTATTTTCATCTTCTTCTCTAGTTCCAAAAGGTCTAGAGAGCTGAAAAGTTGTGTGCAGACTCCTTGGCCAATGGGGATTCTAAATTGTAGATTTCGTGACCCCATGACCCCAAATGGGGTCACAGGGGTCAGATCCTTAAAAACCTATTTTCATCTTCTTCTTCAGTTCCAAAAGGTCTAGAGAGCTGAAAAGTTGTGTGCAGACTCCTTGGCCAATTGGGATTCTAAATTGTAGATTTCTATCTTTTGCTTGTAAACAATAACTTAAATAACTTAAATATTCAACTTTAGATAGTAAATCAATGAAATCCTGATGAGCTACAGAGCCCATGGCTCTATTTTTTTTATGAGGATTATGCATGTCATTTATTTTTTATACATGCAGTTAGCAGAAATAAAATATTTTTATATCACGTGAATGTCTTCTTAAATCGAAATGAATTTATGTTTAACCTTTCTCCCTGCAATAATACTACTGCTAACTAAAGGGAGATAACTCACCTACACATGTGGCACATGGCCCTGTGCATTGCTGCCATCATCAACTATGAGCATGACTCGCTGAACGTGTGACCCGCTTCTTGGCTGAAACATTAAGGGAAGAGTCGATTCTGTGCCCAACATGAGACATGGGTTCATAAGCTGTCTGGGGATGTTTTTTTCTGAATCCGTGGGTAGCAGGGCCGAGCCAGCTGACCAGAAGGCAAGCCAATGCTGTGACCCCTGTTATGTGTAATGATGTAATAGACTCAAGTGTCACTATGCTGGCTTGCCTGTTGCTTGGGAGAAGATGAACAAAACTGAATTATATAATAGCTTTAACATTATTATCATTAGGCGAATGATATTCATACAAAGATCCTTTCACAAAATATTAGCTTCCTAACACTACTAGTTCCTAAACTGAAATTTAAGGTTTCAGTTAACACCCTGCCACACCCATATTTACAAAGGGATTTTGAAGAAATGAACAAACTTTAATCTAGATGTTATAAAGATGTAATTCTGAAAATTTTAGCTTTCTGTATCAAATGGTTTTGGAGAAGAATTCGTTTAAAGGTTTCAGGGTGGACCCCTTTCCACGCCCATATCTGATGGGCGGTAAAGTTCAAATGAACAAACTTGAAACTACATGAAATACAGATGTTATTCTGAAAATTTCAGCTTTCTATGTCAACTGGTTTCGGAGAAGAAGTCGTTTAAAGGTTTTAGTCAAACTAAATAAACTTATATAACTAATGAACTAAAAATATGACTTGACGCTAAATCTTGAGTAAATCGGTCGGTAGTCTTATGTGAACACCCTGCCAAACCCATATCTGACCAACAACAAAAAGAAGAAATTATTGAGATTCCTCTGTCAACCCGATTCTTTGAAGAAGTCGTTCAACATCAAAGGTTTTAGGGATAATGCCTGCCACACCCAAATTTTAGGGACAATTTAAATGAACAAATCATTGGCAAATGTGAAAAGTTCACGGACGAGAGATAGACGCCAGGCAACGACCAATTTTGATAAGGTAAACATATATGAACAAAGTCAGAGGCCATCTTGTAATATTTTATTGGCTTTGGCATATTTACATTACATGACAAAGTTGAAGCTGATGAAACAGTATGATTGTAGTCATAATGAGTATATACACAGTCATGAAGATACCACAGAAACAGAGAGAGAAACAAACTTTGTGTAACTTAGGATTTTAATTTCTTATTCTGGCGGATGTCAATCATAAGATTCTTCCCAGGGAAAGATAAGCCTATCTGAGAGCTTGTAGTTTCTTTGTTTCCAGCACTGGTTAACTAAATCTTAGGGTTTGTTATAGATATGGTATCAACACCCTCACATCAGAGAAATGCAGGTTTGTTCATTAACAAACAGAAAAATACCAGTTGATCACTTTTACCATACTAACTTATTGAGTTCTTGGTAGCTCTTATAGTATTATCTGTGATTTCTTCTGTAATACAATATACAGTTTCAATAGAAATCAACAAAAGAAGTAAACAGCCTTCAACACACGACACTAAAGTATCAACAGACTTGTACAGATAGATTGTAGAAAATAGAGAAGGTTTTAATCAAGTAACAATATCAACAGATGTGAGAAAATGTTTTAATAATCATTGCCCTCTGTTCTGTTCAACCATGCACATTATTCCTTAATCTACAGGTAGCAAAATACTTCCAGTGAAAATATGGAACTGAGCTTTGTGTAGGAAATAAGATGCAACCGACAGCCCACAACCTGATAACCTGAACTAGCAACTTGAGTTTTTATTTAACAAGTTTTGAGGTAACATGTTTGGGCTGTCAAGTTTCACTTATTTCATTACTGTTGTAAAGTATATTTAATCTTGTCACAACCAGAGTTCTTCATTGTTTAGATCTACGTCACACAAACTACTTTACCTTGCACATTTAATATTACATTTCCATATTGTCAGATAAGAAAAAACTTGTATGGGTTTTAAAGAGAGGAGTAACAAGAAGATTGGCTATACATAGTGTTACAGCTAGATGTAGAGAATTCTAGAGATGAGAACGTAAACAAAATATACATACATACATACAATATATTAACACTATAAATACAAAAGGGAGAAACAATTCAAGGTGTCAACAAAGCATGCCTCAAATACAAATAGTCTTAAATTGTGTTTGTAATATTTTTGTACTATTTTGTTACACAAGACTCATTTATGAACTGAAAATTCCGATATGTCATGTTTGCAGTTCCTGAGAAGCAGCTGACTACATTAATGCACCATTCTGTTTGGAGTATATCAACACGTAACACGACGTAACAACTCCGTTACCCACTTACAACACTCTGACCGGCCATCACACCACAATCACAAGCTGCTCATAAAAACAGTGCATTGAAACATGGTTTGAAAAGTTTTGACTCAAATGATAATCTCCCTCAAGAGAGTTTCAAATATATTTCATGCATTTCTAAAGCTAAAGTTGTCATGTGAAGGCCGATTTATACATGAAGCAAGCACAACAATAGCTCTTCATGAAGTTGACCTTTTGACAACAAATCATGTGAACTTGGATCCTTATCTTGCAGATTTATTTTTGTTTTGCTTTATAAGTATATCACTTTTTTAAACTGATAACAAATTACTGGATATAATTCTCTAATTTGCCTTTCATCCCTATAATACAATATGTGTATAGTCCATGACAAGCAATGGATCAGTCCACTTTAGTCATTAAGGGATGCTTGAGTTGTAAAGATTTAGCACCATTGTCTGCAAATGCTGGGGTACATACTGGAAACACAAATAATTTATGGAATACTTTATATTAAAATTTTAACAATGTTTACCAAGCTAAACCTTTCAAACATATTCCAGTTCATTTGCAAAATTAATCATGCCATTTTCGTATATTTCTTGTCAAAATCAGATTGTGAAGTATGATAACCGAGATCAATTTGAAAGTGAAAAGTATTTGAATTGTGAACTTCATTAAGTACAATCTTCTACAATCTACAAGATTGACATGATTAACAAGATGGATTGTGTAGATGACAAGTGATTGACGATGATATTTGATTGTAGAAATAAGCATGATCTTATCATCTCAAACAAAGATCCAACATGTTTATGGCAAACCATAAAAAAATTAAAACCTTTTAAAAAAACAAATTTACAAATATTAAACAAAATAATTTTCCTCAAACTTCTACTGCCCACTATTTGTTTACAATGAAATCCCATTCCTTGCTCAATAGAATGAAACATTCCTTGAAATTTCATTCATATTGACTTGTGGTTAAAACATCCTGCAGTCAGTCCTTCAAATTTTACAAATGTTAGATAACAAAATCTATCAAATTCTGATAGTAATTCTCGTTTAGAATATTTGATAGATTTTTCCATCTAAATTTGTCTCACTTTAATGGCACCCTTTAACCCTTTCACCTCTACATGCCTAAAATTGGGCACGTAAACATATTAGCGTTCAGGTTTCTTAGTGGTGAAAAGGTTAAATATATCTAAAACTGCTGAAATATTGGCCTGTGGATAAAACGTCTTACAGTCACTTATTCAGGCACATTTTTAACAAGAGAAAGTGACTCAGAATTTTATAGAATATTTTTAAATCTAACATTTGTCTTACTATAAACTGCCGAAAAACTCTTCATAACACCCGATTAGATGAGCTGTCGGGGTGTGAAATGTTTTACAGTAAGAAAATCAACATCTAGAACCTTGGCAATATTATATTGAAACTGGTACTTGTACAAAGGACAATCTGTAACTGGTAAATGATATCTCATGGTTTGATCATGAAGATTAGCATCAAAAGTATTTGGAAAGAACCTATTGATCCTACCCGCAGATAAAGGGTTAAACGTTGACAGAGTAGCAATCGATCCTTATGTTATAAGATCAGAAATGCAGGGAAATGCATAATCAGCACATCTTTCACTTCTTTTCCTGTCTCAATCTTACTATCCACAAGCCAAACAAACGGTCGATCATTCCTTCTAGGTAAGCTACTTGTATACTGGATGATTGCTAAAAAGAATACTTGAACCAGCGTGTACCTCCACGCTCTATATCTAACAGGGGGATACAGGCTGTATCACACGGCAAGGTAACATCATCTCCATGGCAACCAGAATTCCACAGTTTCCTCTGAGAAGTACTTCATCTACTTAACAGTATATATATCCATAATATTCCTTCCTAAACAAGCAGTATTCTCAGCAATTCTTCAGCGATGATCAGGATTAAACTTTCCAAGTCTCCTCTTGAAATAGCAGTTGACTCTATACTTCAGCATTAAGCACACATGTCTGAACAACACTGTCAGCAAATACAAGTCATCTCCTTTTGATATTCTCCTCTCTTCTTCACAAGCAGTCTTTGATTTTCTGAAGCAGGTATGTACGCGAGCGTTGTACTGATAAGTTACACTGTGAGTCCTCCTCAAACAGAGTCCAGGTCTGACCGACAGGACAGACACATATACTATACAGGCAGACAGACAGACAGACAGACAGGCAGGCTTGGAGAGAATAAGAGTTTAAGCAGTTGAAAAGTTTAAAAGCATTCAGCTTCTAGCAGTAATGCAGTCTCCATTCAACCTCTCCAAACCGAACATCCATCGTCATGGCAACTGTTCAATCTCCATAGCAACTGGAAAACATTTGGCTGCCATATTTTTGGTTAATAAAGGGAGCTACTTTGAAACACTAGGTGCTGCTGGAAAATCAGCTGATGCCTTCTGTTCGGCTTTTTAGTCTGGCGGTATCGACCACGTCGAGGAGGTTTTTAGAGTCCATAGCTAGACAGTGAGCAGCTTTGAGCATGCCCTTGCGGTAGTCCGAGTCGAGGGTGGTGGCGCTGTATTGCTGGGCCAGCTTCATCGCGCTGATCAGGGACGCCATGTCCGTACTCAGCACCTTCTGGGCCATCGAAATCTGCAGAATAACAACAAGATATTTGAAGTTTTTTTTGTTATTTCAGTCTTATTTCAAAGAGATCATACGGATTTGGATATCCACACAGGCAAAGTCAGTCACAAATATAAACATTTAGCATAAGTGAAAGGTAGCAGAAGAGGAGAAAGGCAACACTGTTTAGTTGATACTGACCTCTCTGTGGTTATCTGAAGGAAGGTGGGGCAGGGTCTCATCCACACTGGCCAGTAAACTCCTCAACTGTAGCCCCACAGTCTGAAACAGAGGAGCCAGTTACAGGTGGTGTACAGAGTCTGCAGATGGAACTGCCATGGATAGCATTCACGATGACATCATTGTAAAGTTGCCCTCTTACAGAGACATACTTGTTGAGTTATGTATCAAATAAGATGTGTCTGGCAACAATTAATCTCATTAACTCAAGTAATTTTGACTTTCAAATCATAAGAGTAACCCTTGAAGTTAAGCAGTAGTGGATGCATTTACAAGCTGGATGGGTGACCTGCATTGCTGTAGAATTTGAGAGTTTTAAAGTTTTGATTCTCTGTCTCACACTCAAACATAGAATTTGCAAGATGTGCCTGTGTTCACCCAGTGGGATCCTGCTGAAGATTGTGTTGAGGTAATCTTCCAGTGTTGGAAGCTTGGGTTAGATCAGTGTCTTAATGTGAATAGTGTCCGGAGTATGCATTTGTGTGTGAAAGTGTGACCGGTATGTACCATCATTATCACCATCATCATTCAAGACTGTTACTTATCACGCTTGTTCCATATATAGCTAGAAATGGAATAATGTTTTGTCCGTATTGTTATAAACCACATGAATAGCTGTATATGACTTGGCCTCAGGAAATACTGTTCCTACAACAATTCAAATTTGAACAACAGCAGTACCATCAACAGCTATACTTATATGAGAAGATTAAGTGTTTAAATCCAATGACTTACCTTGACCAAGTCTACATACTCCTCGGACTTGACCTGTGGTGCTGTCTTCGTCATGGCCATCACTGACCGCACCACGTTGGTTGTGCTCTGGTACACCATGTCGTTCGTCCGGTCCAGGTTCATACCAGGCTGAGACAAAGGGGAACATTCCTCAGTAACAGTCTACACATTTACACAGTTCAGTAGCTGAGACAGAGGGGAACATTCCTCAGTAACAGTCTACACATTTACACAGTTCAGTAGCTGAGACAGAGGAGAACATTCCTCAGTAACAGTCTACACATTTACACAGTTCAGTAGCTGAGACAGAGGGGAACATTCCTCAGTAACAGTCTACACATTTACACAGTTCAGTAGCTGAGACAGAGGGGAACATTCCTCGGTAACGGTCTACACATTTACACAGTTCAGTAGCTGAGACAGAGGGGAACATTCCTCAGTAACGGTCTACACATTTACACAGTTCAGTAGCTGAGACAGAGGGGAACATTCCTCAGTAACAGTCTACACATTTACACAGTTCAGTAGCTGAGACAGAGGGGAACATTCCTCAGTAACAGTCTACACATTTATACAGTTCAGTAGCTGAGAAGTAATCTTGATGAAGGTACTTAACTACAGCAATTAGTTTACACAAGGATGCGGAACAGTCAAATGTTTTCAAGGTAAAGTCTGAGAGACATTTCTGAAAAGTGAGTTAGAAATACATTTCTAGTAACAGTGTTACGATAGAGTTGTAGTACAAACATTTTGATTTATTTCATATATGTAAGCATCTTGATGTTTACACTGATGATGATGGTAGAATCATCACACAATCCCTTCACAAATGTATTTTTGATTTATAATCATTATAAGAGAGATGTATAAGCTATTCACCTTCTGGCCGACAGGACCGAGGTCTGTGGAATCACTAGTACTGCTGCTTCTGCTTCCACCTGCGGCACAAGAGGGTTCTCATTTAGTGATCATTAATTATCATCAACAATATCAGGCACCATTTTTAGTTTAACATTCTTTGAACATGTTATGATCTGTAATAACGAATATTTAATTTTCTTCATGTATCCTTAATCATCTGCTTCAAATACTAAAGTGTGTTGCCAGTAAAAGCATTGTTCTTTCCTTTGCATTATGACGAGTGCCCAGCATGTTTTCCTTTTAACTTTGGAATGATGAAGTCACATTAATAAAATGTCCAGTGCAGTAACTTGAAGTCTTTGATATGGTTGGGATGGTGGTGGGAAGTTCATATCCACAACTTGTGTATCATACGTACTTGAAGCCTGACTGGTGAGTCTGGGGGGTGGTTTACTCATGAGGTGAAGTGGAGGGGGTGGGGAGTTCATACCCACAACTTGTGTATCATACGTACTTGAAGCCTGACTGGTGAGTCTGTGGGGTGGTTTACTCATGAGGTGAAGTGGAGGGGGTGGGGAGTTCATACCCACAACTTGTGTATCATACGTACTTGAAGCCTGACTGGTGAGTCTGTGGGGTGGTTTACTCATGAGGTGAAGTGGAGGGGGTGGGGAGTTCATATCCACAACTTGTGTATCATACGTACTTGAAGCCTGACTGGTGAGTCTGTGGGGTGGTTTACTCATGAGGTGTAGAGGAGGGGGTGGGGAGTTCATACCCACAACTTGTGTATCATACGTACTTGAAGCCTGACTGGTGAGTCTGTGGGGTGGTTTACTCATGAGGTGAAGTGGAGGGGGTGGGGAGTTCATACCCACAACTTGTGTATCATACGTACTTGAAGCCTGACTGGTGAGTCTGGGGGGTGGTTTACTCATGAGGTGAAGTGGAGGGGGTGGGGAGTTCATACCCACGACTTGTGTATCATACGTACTTGAAGCCTGACTGGTGAGTCTGGGGGGTGGTTTACTCATGAGGTGAAGAGGAGGGGGTGGGGAGTTCTCCTTCGTGCTGTCGCTGTCATCCTCCCCTCTGAGAGCATGCACGGCCCACTTCTCTCTTCTCTGTAACAGACAGATGTGTCAGTTGTTATTTCATTAAATAACATACATGTCATTTAATTCAGTGAAACACAGATTTTATTTTAATAATAGATTCGTCAAAGAATTCTTAAAAGAATACAAAATCAGTACTCAATTATACTCAAAGTTCTTTTCCCCTATCTGCCTTGAAAGTTCAGGCAAGAGCACATAAAATCATCCAGGGTCCAGCTGGACTATGCCATTGCCCTAAGGTGACAATAATTCTGAGGTCGTCTCAGGGCAATGTGTCCGGATGGTTACCTCCTCATCACATGTTCAGCGACACCTACAACAGTATGATACAATCACGTACCAACTTCTACTACTCTGTGCCAAGCCACTTGGTAAAAGATAGCACCAAGGGTTACCATAACATTAAGTAAGTTCATGCAGCAACACCCAGAAGAGTTTAACACAACTACGCACCAAGCTTTTCTCCTCGGCCCGGAGCCACTTGGCGTCAGCCTCCGACTCACGCTGCTGCTGCTGTAACCTGTAGGCTATCTCCTCCTCGTTCAGCTCCTGGGTCACAGGGAGAACGAAATCATACACTTCTCTTGGGCACAATTCAGTTAATAATTATAGCTTCATCTTAGTATAAGTAGTACTAGATATATAAGCTCTTGGAATTATTATCAATTATTACTATAATATTAAGTGAGGCTTTAGAAATTACAAAATTGCAACTTTGACAAGTATATGCAACCATGCTTTAAATTAATGACATAGAATAGAGTTTTTACCACGATAAGTTTTTTTCCAGCCTTTGCAAGAAATATGTTTCTTACATTGTTCCCGCTTGTATTTAGTAAAGACGTTTTCAGACAAAACTGTAGCTTTGCGTTATTCAAAGAAATTAACAAATTTTAGCTACAAAGAATAGCTTCAACAAAACGAAGATATTCAAATGATTCCCATCACCAAACTATTTAGCAGATCAAAGCAGTGAGAAACCAACATAACATAGAAGCAGACCCGCTGTAACGAGCCAAGGAGGTGAATCAAGCAGAGATGCTGAGTTGGCAGATTTGCCGGAGATGCAGAAACAAAGGAAAGAAAGTGGGAACTATACAGAAAGGGGGAACTATACAGAAAGGGGGAACTATACAGAAAGGGGAAACTATACAGAAAGGGGGAACTATACAGAAAGGGGGAAACTATACAGAAAGGGGGAACTATACAGAAAGGGGGAACTATACAGAAAGTGGGAACTATACAGAAAGGGGGAACTATACAGAAAGGGGGAACTATTTTGAGACATGACATATTGAGGTAAATAAGTTTGAGTGGACAAAAAAAAAAAATCTTAGCCATGCGATCATTCAATGCACAGATGTTAAGATCGGTCATGAAGAAATATGTGCAGAAAATAAGGAAAATTATTGTTGCAAAGATTGCTTGTTATTTTGAAGTCATATGTAAGTATATGTGCTGTGCAGAGGTGATATTTAGAAGAAAACTTTAAAATTGTGGATTACTGTAAAGAGACATACATAAATACATGATTTTGAAAGAAGAGGTGTGTTAGTAAGATAAATAGGACTTTGAAATCAAAGTGGTAATAGGTCAATAACATTAGTTTTTATCAAAACAGAAGTTAACTCATTAGTGGATCAAAAAGGAAAACATTCAGTAACAAGTCCTTCAGATCGATGTTGTGTAAATCATACGTTGGTGCGTCCTGGGTTAGTGAGGTACTCACTTCAGTTCCTAGTGTGAGGGAAATGGGGGAGGACAGAGGAATATTGAGCAGGGTGCATTACTGTTCTCAACTCTAGGTGCACTGATGTCATTGAGATCTCTAATCCCGAGACATGAGGGTCAATTTATCTATCATGTTTAGTTACTCTATGGCTACATCATGGTGCACATAACATCCCAAATTCACAATCTCACAGTTGCGGTTAAACGAGCTTGGTTAGATCCTTTCATTTACATACTAGTGTTGACAACATCCCTGATTACAGAGCTCAAGGCAGTGGGATAGGTAGGTTAAAACCTGTATATTTATGCTAAGTAAGAGTAGAGTGCTAGAGTGTAAGTGCATAAAATCAACATGCCAAGTTGGTGAAGACTACAGCCTAGATTGATGTACAACAACTTGGGTTTTGTGGGGTTGGTTAGAACGCTATATATACATGTGAGGTTTGAATCCTCACAGAGGGGCATCAACTTACTTGCGCCCCGGGGGTGGGAGGTGGAGAGATCTGGCCGAGAACGAGTGAGTCCCGGGGGGAGGGGGCCTGGTAGTGGCCTGCGGAGATGAGTTCCTGTGTGTGCTGGGAGTGGTTGTGACTGGGGTAGGTGGGGTAAGGGGGGTCTGGCGGGGGAGGCTTGGGGGTAAAGCCGGTGGTGAAGCCAGTGGTCCCTGCTGCCTGCACCTGAAGGTCAACAAGGGAGGCTATTAGGGGTGGCAGGAGCACGCATACCACAAAAAAGCTGCTGCGTTTGGGAGAATGTGGTGTCAACATGTAATGAGGCAACAAAGATACATGATTCATGATATGGTTTTGAAAAACATGATATTATATGTATGAATGATGTATAAGGATACTCTTACTATGATACTGCAGCTGAAGCAAACTGGGAATGAACATGAATCTATTGTAGGATAAATCAATCTCATTTTCCCTCATTATTGATTTTGTTCATTGTTCTGAATCTGCTGACTGAAGAAAGATGATGATGATGATGATAAGAAGGCAGGTTGAGCAAAGTTTTGCCTCGAGGAATCACGGCACTCTCAAAAGGGAAGTAACTACCTCATGAGCAAATTCCATCAAGCAAGCTGGGGAGAGAGGAGGAGACCTACCTGCATGTACCCGGTGGAGGACGGGAAATAACCATGCAACGTGTTCATCGACGGACCGCTGGAATCCTGGCGACCTAACGACTTGATGGCAGCCATGTCTGGTGAGGGTCCCGACGCAGGGGTACTGTGTCCCTTTGGAAGATTGGAGGTGGAGTTCCACTGGTTGGGTAGTGAAGCCACACTTGCATTGAAGCTCAAGTTCGGGGTCGAGCCCCCGGGGTACACCGGCCTGGCAGGCTTGGGAGGGGGTGGCTCATCGTCTGAACCATTTGAGCCTGTCACAGAAACAGGGATTGTAGATGGAGAAGAAAAACATAACATTAGGAGTCTGAATGAGGACTTTGAATCTGACACTTCCTAACACATCTATAGGATGAGGAACACAGGTTATATCATTGTTATTTGTGCACAATACAGTTTAAAATGCAAGCATCAATGTATTACTTTGTTCATTTATGACTATCATACATGATGTTCACTAAGATAAAGTGAGCTAGAATCTAAGGCAGCAGTACGGGACCTACCCCAGGATATGGCCTGCACCCTCCGGTTGTCTCGGTGCATCTCCTCCTGCTGCCGGTACCGCTCCTCCTCCAGGATCTCACTGCAACACAACACCGGATATTGTGTGGACTCTACTAGACCTTACATTCAGTTGTCTACTAACACAACACCGGATATTGTGTGGACTCTACTGGACCTTACATTCAGTTGTCTACTAACACAACACCGGATATTGTGTAGACTCTACTAGACCTTACATTCAGTTGTCTACTAACACAACACCGGATATTGTGTGGACTCTACTGGACCTTACATTCAGTTGTCCACATACTCATCTTCCTATTGATATGGATGGTAAAGATCTTTCAGAAATTAGCATCCTGGATTCTCTCCTTGTTAACAAGTTGTAATTCCTGTTGGTCACTAACTAACTTTTATGTTTCAAATTGAAAATCTAGATGCTAATTGAAAATCACCAAATTTAAAATATTCATCAAATGAAACCTAAACATTTCCTCTTTTTAAAAGGATGAACAGTTCACAGTGTTACTGCTTTCTAACGTTTTGTTACTACCTTGGTCCATTATATTTCATCTCTTGGTAGCTTCCTATACTAACATCAGTAACAGTTATTCATTTTCTAATACTGAACCCTAATGCTGTAAGAAAGAGTCTGTCTGATATACATATATATATATATCTACTCACTATAACCAAGTCTTGAGGTCTGCGAATGAGGGACGTTTTGAGGGTTCATACTGCCAGCAGACGCACATGAGGTTGTAAAGGGAGGGGGGACATCCGTCCGGGAGGGGCAGTCTCTCCCCCGCCTCGATCTTACCGATCACGTCGTTGTTCTTCACCCCCTGGAATGGCTTGACTCCATACATCAGGATCTCCCAAATACACACGCCTGTGTAGAGAGCAACATGCATTAGCAGGGGTTTAGCAATGTAACTGGTTATCAGCATTTTCAAGTTAGAACATTTCCGCCATTTCTGATCAGGCATTACAATATTTCCTATCCACGAGTTAGACGTTCTAGCTATTCCATGTATCATGCCTTGCTGCTACAGACTACTACTCACCGAACATCCACACATCACTGGCGGTTGTGAATCTGCGGAAGTTGATTGACTCAGGAGCCATCCACTTGATTGGAAGTTTTCCTTTGGAAGCTGTTAGTGAGGACAAAGATGGCATATTTATTTAATACAGTGAGCTACAATTGAAACAAAATTTCTTACTTACTGTCTTACTTACAACTGTTAAAGATGTCTCAACTTTAATATTGAAAAATTTGAGTATGTCAAATAATAATTGAGTCACAAGTAACAACCAGAAGTCTAGGGGATGAAATAAAAGGAGACATTTTCATGTATACATTATCACCTACAAAGAATAAAGAAGTTGTATATCCATAAAAAAAAATTCTATTCTGAACCACAAGATGTACAATTTGGATATTTATCAATTACCAGTATTTCAAACAGAAGGTTGCTAACAGTTCAGTTCAGAGGCATTCTAGAAGTTAGTGTGATGAAGAAGACAAGGTATTTATAGGTGATCAAGTATATCTTGATAACTGTATAATGATCTTTATTATATGACGAGCAGTGAAATACTGGGATTTATCAGTGAAATAAACTGTCTATCAAGCTACAGTGAAAATAACTTATATTTTCACTGCGAACGGTGACTGATATAATTTAACGTCATAAAACAATGGTCTTGCGCGGCGATTTGGCTTATGACGTCACAGTGTTACTGTGGTGACGGGCTGTTCCTTGCGGCCGCTTGGCATGAAAACGACCCTTTTCGGACGTAATTACATGGATATCATATAATAAATAGAATATCCGTCAATTCTTGACAAATACCATGTTTATCTCATCTTGTGAGGTAGAAAAGTTATATAAGTTATATTATATAACCTTTCTACCTCACTCGATGAGATAAACATGGTATTAGTCAAGAAAAGACAGATATCCTCTATATACCGAAACATTACCATTGTTAAATAAAGAAGTTGATCATCCATAAATTCCTTGTCTTCTTGAATATGTGTTGCAACATTACATTTTCATATTAATAGTATTTAGAACAGTTTATAATCATCAATGCATTAAACATCATCAAAACATTTTATAAAGATTGAGCACAGATAGGAAATTTAAGAAGCTAAGAGAGACAGTCATTTATGTAATATAACTGTTCAGTAAAACAAGAGCAAAGGAAAATAACACATCCAACCAATGTTAATAGAAGTATTTGTGTAAACGGTGAGTTCAGTAGGTCTCTACCAACCTTTATAGTAGCTCTGCTCCTCAACCCATCGGGACAGACCGAAATCTCCTAACTTGACAGCGTCGTGTGACGATACCAGCACATTCCTAGCAGCTATGTCTCTGAAAATGACAAAATACATTTGTAAATTGAACATCAGCTTGTGGAATGTGCATACATGTAGGTATTGATAACCGTTGAGACCTAATTATAACTTGTAACTTATAACTTATTCTAAAAGTAAAATTGTTCAAGGGAGATAACTCTTCTAGAGCTAATGGTTATAGAACAAACCTCCCTATTGAGGGTACCGGTAATACTTTTCTGAAGAACATATCTGAAGTTATAGCTTGGTAAATTATTAAATGTTTTGATTTACGGGAAATGTTAAGGTAATTTGTTTTTAATACTCAACCGTGGTGAGATCACTCATTAGATAACAATGAGTTGATTACACACATGTGTGATACCACCGCGTGCTGCCGTAACGTCATAATCGGCGCGTGACGTCACAGTCGTTTTTGGTTGACGTCACAATGTTAGCCGCGCGACTGCAATAGCGGGTGACCTATTTGCAATTGAGCGTCACTAACAATGATTTTCTTGCAATTCAGCGCTACTTCCATCATTGAGTAATAAATAAAATACTAAACTTGGTCCCGTTTGATAACATGTTTATGAAACTCGTGAATGGCATTGGTATTTAACTCGCTTTCGCTCATTAAAATACCAAACCATCCACTCGTTTCATAAACATGTTATCAAACGGGACGTCGTTTAGTATTCTATATTTATAAATCTCTTCAATTCACCTTTTTGTTCAAATAGAAACAGATCTATCAATATGGCATTAAAAGCTGAGAGGTTTAAATGAATTGTATTTTAACCATGTACTATAGCATAAATGCACAAACAAAGTCCAAAAATATCCTTTCTATAAAACTACACTGAACGTAATGTCCGTGCAAGTTATTTTACTGAAGAGTTCTGCTCTGGTCACAAGTTATTAGAGGTGAACACAACGCTGATGACTGCCTACCTGTGTACAAACTTCTTGCTCTCCAGATAGGAGAGTGCGGTGGAGAGCTGGTAGGCGTACATGATGAGGGTCACAAGGTCTAGCCTCGGTTTGTTGTTCTGCAGGTACGCTCGCATCTAAAATAGAGGATAGAAAATTTTAAGTCTGATAATTTGATTTTGCAATTAATAACTAAAAACTGTGATAAAGGTGATAAATCCTGATATCCAATATGTCGACTTTTACTGATGACGTGAAAGTTTAATAAAGTTTACAGTCTTGAAAGTAAAATATGTTGATGAAAACAAAAGCATACACTGCATTCTCCAAATTGTCTCCATTAACTCTTCAAAGAGAATCTGTCATGAAACACTGAAACATGTGGAACATATCCATGACTATCAACCAACATGCCATCTTCAAAACTAATTGATTATGATGTTGACTAAATAAGCTTCAGTGTGTAAACATTCTGAATATTTCCGTCTCACAGGCATTGAAATCGGCTTCAAAAGACATTAGTTTCTAATAAGTAAGGTTTCTTGTATATATATATCTGCTCTAAAAAGGTTATTCTTAATATTGTGTCCTACCTCTCCATGTTTAGCGAGCTCCATGACAATCCAGACTGGGCGGGTCTCGGAGCAGATACCAATGAGCTTCACGATGTGCGGGTGATCGAACTGCTGCATGATGTCTGAAATATACCAACAAGATATGATGCATTGATATTGTACTTTATTTATTAATTTTAAAAGTAACCAAATAATGATTTGGTAATTTTAACGACTACCTAGGCAAAATTTAATTTTTGATTAGTTTCACTGAATGATAATATATGAATCATATATAATATTATAGATACACTTTTGAAACCAAGGACATGTTTTACTCACATGAAGAAAAACAAAGTTTTAATAATTACATGGAAATTATGCATTATTATTGTTGATTAGTAGCGATTCATGATGGGCTATGTTACTTAGTTCATACACTGCAGTTGTAAAATGCTGACCACGGGAGACAACTTACATGCTTCTTCAAGGAATTTCTCTGTCATGGCCTCTTCGTTGTCCTCTTTGCAGGTCTTGACGGCCACCGGCACTTGCGACCCTTCCTGGAGTATATACATAGATAGTATAAGTACACTAGTAGTTACTTTGGCATAAATTTCTAGCCTCAAACCACACTGTGTTCCATATCGAAGGGTTGAACCCGAACTGATAGCTCTGATTTACGAAAGTTAATTTAAATTTGAAACAATAAAGATTTATTTACAAACCCTGTCAAGAAAAAGGCCTTTGTAGACATCTCCAAACTGTCCTTCTCCCAGAATCTCCAGCAACTTGATGGCGTCCCTGATAATCTCGTAGTCTCGTGCTGAAACAATATCTCAACTTCTAGCAATTGTTGCATACATTGATCAAATTGAACCACATCTCTTTCTCTAATATAAAGTCATAACATTAGTTGTGATAACGATGACAAAAGAACTCAAACTGAAACAAAAAAAATAATGCCAAATTACTTGCATTTCTTTAATTACAGATTATTTGTTTCAACATAGATTTACGGTATGTTGAAATCATTGGAAGCACTGCCAATGAAATAGCTAAACAATAAACTACTTATTGAATATCTTAACATCATTCATAATAAAACTTGTTAGATTTCTTGAAAAAAATATTATTCAAAATTCATGACAAATGCATTCATCAAACTATGTTTTATTATAATATAGAAATATATCTGTCTTACATTTCTTGTTGAATTAACAAATAAATAGCTAATTTTGTTCTACAATCAAAATCTACATGCCAAATGTGTTGGTGTGTTTTCTTTGTAAGTATTTTCCTCCATGCACTAGACTAAGGTTAATATTATAGTTATTTGTGATTATTGTTATCCAATATCATCAATATTACCTGATCAAACCTTTTCTACTTTCATTAGGAATACAACAAGCTCAACATCTCATATAGTTGGTTAACCAAACTAATACTGCTTTGTATGTATAAAACGACCTTCACTTTCTGCTACATATTGTCTACAATCAGTGGAAGAGTGAACACAAACATTTTGTTAAAATGCATTTCTAACATTCCAACATTGTTAATGACGCAATTGTGTAAGCAAGGATGAGGAATGAGATGAATATTTCAGAGCCAATGATTGGTAGTTACGGTAACAATCAGTGACTGATTGAAGAGTCAATGATTGGCCAGAAAATAAGAGGACAGATATGACTGGCTCACAGAAATGCCTCTGACAAGAATAGGAAATGATTGGTCAGAGAGGTAAGCCAATCAAGAGGCCAGAAGTAGAAAGAACAGGTGGAACGTTGTTGATAGAACACAATGCAGAGAGAACACGATTCCTGAACACAATCCACGATGCACGTTATAGATAACACTATGCATTTCATTGCCAAGACATGTCATGATTGCAGATGCTTGACAAAACATTATACAAAAATAAAATTATATACACAGAAACAAAATAAGTTCAAAAGTAGATATAAATGATAGTTCAAATAAAATTTTAAACATAAAATCTGAAATAGGTTTCATTCCATGGCACTTACAATTACAACAATTAGAAACAAATTTCAAAATGTAAACATAAGCCAATACCTATTTAGCCTCCAATAAGCATTGTCAAGATTAATACTGACGACGACCAATGCCAAATCTGTGTACGCTTGTTAATACAATTTTATGTGCAATACAAATCAAGCTAAGATTGCCAGCTAAAGATGGTATCAAAGCAACTGCAATCATTGTAAAGGGAGACAACTGCATTATCTTTCTAGGCAGACCCTGCAAAGTAGAGGACACATGGTCACATGCTGGCATCTCATTGGTCAGTTGATCAGTCTTGGACACGCAGGGGACAGACAGAACTGTCCCTTGTTGTTTCATAGCAGGTTAATCAACACCATGCTGACTGAAATAAAACTCACTTTTCTTTCGCTTGCTACCTCTCGCATTGGGACCACCTGAGATACAACATCATGACTCAGTCAATGTAGGCGTGTTGTTTGAAACTAATTGTCTCGTATTTCCGTAAAAGCCATTTTCTAAAAGTTGTTGACTAGGCATGCATGCCAAAAGATTTTCTTTTATATAAATATAAAATAATAATTCAAAAACCGACAATTTTTTTAAAAACAAAAACTGATATTCCTTAGACTCAATACCCTCTAGTCTGTTTCCGCCATTGAGTGAAATAATCTGACCCTGATTGAAACTTCCTGCTCTATTTAATACTTGAAATGATGATAATTACTAAAGTGTATACAGTCCAGTTATCCATGAATCAAATATTATATATAAATAAGGCAAATGACTTATTCAACATTTGCAGTAAGGTAGTTTTTAAATACAATTTTATAAAATACAAACTTGAATATTAAGATCTTGAAATCTCTGTGTAAAAAGTGCCATTTCATTTTAAATAATTGCAAGTATTGATAACAGCTGATGAAACCTAAGGAATTCTTATCAATTTCAATGTCCACTTTCGAGAAGCATTCATCATTTAACAAAGCTCTTTTTCTAACATTCAAGCCTTGAGCTTGCAACACTTTCAAAGAAACAACAATCAAGTAGGAAAAGCAAGCGTCACTATTCTATTGATTTTCCCTTCCGGGATTGCTTTCAAAGCTCTCGGATAAATCCTCCTGGTGCTTTCAGAAAGATCACATTACAATTCAATCAAACAAAACCTAACGGCAATCAATTTCAAAGGAGCAAACATTTTTTACTTTTGACTTTTTTGGTGTCCTGTTTTTGTTTCATTTATGTAACAGTGTTACGTTATACTGTTACTTAGGCGACATAATTTAATCAAAATGTGTTGTAAATTACAAAACATATTTGGGTCAGCGTGACATAGGACAGTCCAGACAACAGCTGTTGGAGGGCAGATCAAATGAGTAATCCAAGTTTAAGCCAAGTCACAGTCTCCATTTAATCAATCAGCTAATCTGAATCATGTCTCTGATTTTATGTTTTTGTGTCTGTATATACGAGTCAGATTCACTGTCATTAGAAGCAACATTATAACTAGGCGAGGGTCATCTATACCTACAGCAATGGCAGGGCCTCCAAGCAACGCCTCTAATAAATGACCCCATAATTAAATTCATATCATATATGCATTAGAATATTTATTTATCCATTCATCATTATAAAAAAAGGACCAATAACACTGCTTGTTTAATAATCTAGGATTTGTATTGGTATAAAGTATTTTGAATAAAACTCATTTGTGCCTCATGTCAACCACCAATTTGTTTTCAATATTCAAACAACATTCTTTTTGAAATCATGAATAGCAAAGGGCACATGAACTCTTATTCTTTTTTAAATCAATGAATATAGTTATGACCTGGACCTAGTTATAGTCTGGACCTACCCTCCTCTCAGTTTAAGTCCTAATGTTTTCATGGTAGCTAAAGAAGTTTAATTTTCAAAACTTCCAACTAGGAAAAGAAATATATTCACTGTTGTTTGACACATGCTATCCAAAACTTATTATCAAGAGGTATAAATCAATTCTTCATTAAAAAAAATTGATGCAGTACGTTTTTAATTTCAGTGATCAAACAGTTTAAATCTGAATTATTGTAATTCCAAATTCCCAATTAAGTTTTTAAAAATATCAGTCCACATAAAACAGAAAATGGTCTTCATCAAAAAACGATTATTATAATTCCATTTTCAGTGGCCAGACAGTTTCTATATCATAAGAGAAAATTCCAGATTAGCCCAAAACAGTCGACACAAAGGCGGAACAGTTTTCATCTAAAGCTGACCCTCAGATTATTACGATGCCTTTATTCGTTGACAGCTGAGTCCCGTTGGCATGACTCAACAATTGATTTTGAATTTTTTCTAAAAAGCGGAATTGGAGGGTTTTCTAAGAGATCAACAGCTGGAGAGTGATTAGCATCTAGATTGTGCTGACGAGCGGAAACAGGGAAACGATTCAAAGATACTAATGAAGGCGTCTTTGTGATATTTAATTTCAATATTCAAATTCTTCTTCTTTTCACAAGTGGTAAAATATTTGTAGAAGTAAAAATCAGTTTCAAAGACATTGATTTAAGTCTTAATGCTTCAATTTTAGTTATGTTAATAACATTTTAATTTAATGTTTGTGAGGAGGTACTAAGAATATAATACAACGATGAAACCTAAATCAGAAACATAAATAATTACAAAACTAAATTTACAACACTTCCAAGAATATACAAAATCATATTCCATATGAAATATATATAACAACTTGTAACACAATATATAAAACCCTGTAAAAAATGTTTTAACAAAACAGCGAATAAAACAGTCAAGAAAACTACAAAGATCAATGAAAGTAAATGGATGCATGTTGAAGTTGCAAGATCACCCTGACATTTAAGTAGCATATACAATTACTACGAAGAAAATCAACTATATTGGACACAAATAATTAGGGATATTTTGAAATGTGGAAATTATAAATACTGATGTATTTAGCATATTAATGAAATATTAATCATAAAACATCTACCGGTAATATCCCTAAGTTTTTTTCCAGTATATCAGGTATGTGCTCTACTTGTTGACAGCTTATTAACTAATAAAACACTGAATTCAGCATGATGGAGTCCTGCCACGGGACACCTGTTCTCAGATTATTCAACATTGTAACTCATGGATAACAAAGGAATAATCTATGAAATATTCTATTCAGGAATTCATAATCTGAAGAATATTCAGGAAATATGTCCTGTTTATCTCTAACCACTCATGGACAAACAGATTACATTGTCAGAATCGTTCAGTCAGTAAACAGTAAGCAATATCACACAAATCGCTTAATGTGGTTATTAACTTTTTTGTTTAAATACATCAAGCTAAAGTTTGGATAATAAATTTAGTATTTTCAACATTATACCAGTTGCAAAAAAAATTCAAATATTTTAAGATTAATTTTTGCTGAAAATGTTTTATGAATTGCAAAAATGTATGTCCATATAATATAAAACTTGAGGCCTTATGCGCCTACTGGCGTGGAGAGGTTAAAGGTTAAGGTAAGGATAATATAAAACTGAATTAAACTTTATAAAGTGACGTAATGTTTTGAAATCAAGGTGTGATCTTGCCCTTCGTGGTGAAGACGGTAGGTAGGTAGATAGGTAGGTAGAGTGAGAGCAGTAGAGACTTACCGTCAGGTGTGCTATAGTCCCCCTCCTCCTCCACTATTTCCGCATAGTCGGAGATTCCTGATAGGTATACATATACATACATATATAGACACCTGTCAATCAGCCTGGTATGATAGGGAGTATGATAGGGAATGGAGCAACTAGGGGAGGTAACTGTAAAACTGAACTCAGTCAGGACAACCACAAGTAAATGTTACATCACAAGCCTTCACTCTCTGATAGATTATACAAAAGAGTATTTAACTCTATTATTTCTGTTACATGGTAACTGATAAAATATTTTAATTAATTTTCACTACTATAGAGATTCTGACAAATGCACAACAAAAGTATCACATATAAAGAAGAAATGTTCAGAGAATTAAAACGTTATCTTGCAAATTGATTTGATCATTTGATATCAGAAATATTTGACTCCACCAGAAAGTTGACTGCAATTATCAAATGGCTTAAGACACATCCAGCCAACAAGAAGTCAAATATACAATTGCAACGATTGCTATGTTCTTAAGTGGATTTAAATAGATTACAATACTATGCCTTACATAGTTACGGTGATTAATTGATACCTTCATCCAATTAGAGTATTTTATTTCGGAGTGAAGACTTGTATGTAAGAAAACGTGTCAGTTATAAATTTAAAAGGATGGATAAATGCAACTGAAGCTTTAATAAATACTTTAGCATAGAACATTTTATTTAATATGGGGTATCAGCAAATAACAATAAAATGTTATTGGGATAACATAGTGGTAATGAAACGAGTTTAAAAGATTTTTGCAAAAATTTGTTATTCATATATGTATCCAAAAGCCCATATCATTTTAATATATATATATACTGATAAATGAAAAACATTTTTTAGCTTAAACATGGTCAAAATATATATCATAATATAACTTATTTTTTACATGCATTGTATACCCATGCATTATATAAATACATATACATATATATACAATTTGCAAAAGTGCATGATTCATAATAATGTCAATATATGTCAAATGAAATGTCACCAGTTTCATTTTGGCCTAATGTAATATCTATATAGGATAATGACTTCTAATACAGCAAAAGGAACCTTTGGATACAGATATGAAACGATAACTGAATACCAATTCCATGATAAAAATGCAAAACATTGTCAGTTATCACAATGCCTGTACGTAGTGAAAACGGCACTTCAAAGAGAGTTCCAGAAAATTCTAAAGATTGGACAGAACCAAACAGAATCAAACCTGAGCAAATATCTCACATAGCATCAGGTGACTAACAGACAGGCACCATGCAATGGAGATGTGAAACAAGTCTCCAACCAATAACAAGGACATATATAGGTATTACTTACGTTCATTGGGGCTAACCGGTTCCTCCATACGACCAGGAGGTCCATGGCGCTGGAAGCTGTTGATCAAAGACAAAAACTTGTTAAAAAACTCGGCAACTTTGTCGGACATGGCCGTAGTGTCATGGCCGACTTTGTTTTTCCATCAACTGGGCCTCAACTGTAATCACACCTAATTGCGGGAAGTTTGAATTGGGCAAAATATTTGACCTTTGGAAAGGCCAGAACTGTTATCATCCTGAGGCTGTGTGTATGTGTCTTATTAAAACAGTATTCCTACACCTGGTTCCTGTTACATCCACACACTGCAGTCACAGTGGGCAGAGGGCAATATACTGCATGTAGTCTTCACACTCATCACCGAGAGCACTGTAACACTGTCAAACACTGTAACTCGTCACTGTAACACTGTCAAACACTGTAACTCGTCACTGTAACACTGTCAAACACTGTATTCAACTAACTCCTCACTGCACTGTCAAACACAGAAGGGCAGACATAACACATCACTCCAACCAGCAATCATCCAATTATAACATAATGAGTATCCTCCTCAACCAGGACTCTACATCATGATAGGTCCAGTCTACGTCTGCTTAGTGTCCTCATCAGGGAATCTTTAATCAAGGGAGACAATCTCCAACTGTTATACTATAACACTCAGAACTGTATAAAATGTCAAAGAAACTATCTTTACGCAAACATTCCTCTCCTTAAAAAATCCTCCATTCCTCTACATAGTAAAACAAGAAGTGGAATTGTAATAATGCCTGCCATGCCAAGCATGTGATAAATCTCGTAGTGCATCCCGGAGGTATATCACCCTGTAAGAGCTGAGGGGGGTTGTTATGAGAATCAGGAAGGGAAGGGGGAGGGGGGTTGCATCTTGTGCTATAAGACATACACGCCCCTCCCACATCTCCCCTGCATGACAGCAGGCAGGCACCTCGGCCAGGTGTTCCTGATCTTGTCAGCTCGTTAGTGTACCTGACCAAACCAGCACACCTGACTCACAGAGATGTGCCTGTCTCGGCCAATCAGAAAGAATCTACTTAAAGTGATATGTGATATCGAAATGTGATGCGTGATATGTATAGTGTGATCAAACAGAAAGTTATCAGCAGTTATCAGATCCAATACCATACACATGTATTGGTCTTCAAGTTAATGCGCCATTAGAATAATTTAGTCCCTGCACAAACTTATAGGGGGTTATGAAAAAGCCTTTGCCCAGACTATGTGGATCTGCATTGAGCTATTGTTTAACACCACTTGAGCATTATTGCAGTGATCAGTGCCATCTTCAGCTGGAAATGAGAGCTATCACAAGTTGATAAAATATTTTAATCTTCTTGCCATTTCTACTATCTCAAATCAAAATAAAAACGGGTGAGAAAATAAATGATACTGGCATGAGACAGAATATGATCCATCACCATGGTGTAGCACAGAGATGAATTTCATGCTTGTCTTCACATTATATTTGGTTGCTTCTTATTTTAAAACAATTCTGTCAAAGGCATCAAAAAAGAACATTTGAAAATATTTGTAACCCTTCAAAAAATTACACATAAAATACTTTCTTGTCTTGACTCATTGTCTCTGGCTCTTCCTTACTCAGGACAAAAAATAATTGCTGTGATGGATCATGATTCATAAATTATTTTCCAACAATTTAGTTTTTCTTCATTCATAAGAAATAGTAAATGAGAATCCTAGAACCAGTCCATTCAAACAATCAAACAAGAACTCTTCTCTAGGCAAAACACAACGTTAAGGAACTGATAGAGAATAAAGATCAAGGTTATCCCTTGACATTGTAATGGGATCAATGAAAGAGGAAAAACAGTCCAGGAGACTGACAGAAAGTCTAGATCAAGATCACCTACTGACATTCTGTGTGTGGACAATACTGACATGTTTACTTCACCCCACACAGACCACTCTAGTAGACATGATAGATGTACACTGCCAGACCTTACACCACACACTGGCTAGAGGTGAAATATTGTAAACTGATTTATCAGATCAGGTGATCGGCAGATATTTCTTAACAGATACCGTAAATCCTTGAATAATCGCCTGGTGATTATTAATTTTAAAACACTGATTTGACACGCAATAATTATTATTGTTCTCGAAGATGTAATATCTGTATGCAATTCTTTTAAATTGAGACAGAAAAGCACTATTGGATGTTTAAATTGTGTATACTATAAAATAAGTTCTTACCATAATGTTGAACATCACATAAATATATGCCGATAGTATTTAAAATAACCAAGATAATCACAAACTGTTTACATTTGCCAACATTAACCCAACCTTTAACTATATTTCAACAATAGCTCAGATCCAGAGATTAATCAAGGCAGGCGATTATTCAAGGATTTAAAGTATGTAAACCATCACTCTCAGTTAGATAACATGAGGGTATATATTGCATTATAGAAGCAAAGATGACAAAAACACTTCTGTGTGAACCAATCAATGACAACACACCAGCCTATGAATAACAGGGCAAAGAGCTATATAAGCAAGGAACTATAGTGAGGCGACATTTCATCAGAAAGATCAGAAAGTAAGCAGATGTTTCTATATCTAAACAGAAGTTGTAGCTCCAGTTCATTTAGCTACAATTTGAATAGATGTATAAGTTGACAAGACTTTTTTTTTAATGTTAATGATGTTGTTCTGATCCCAGAATCTAGATTCTTCTTCTTCTTCAGTCATAGAGTGAGGTGGGGTGAATTGAGGTTAAACACCGTTATCAAGAGTAATTCACTTATATCACTGTTGCTAGTATTATTGCAGGGAGAGAGTCCGCAACAACATGTGGGCATATATTGCGGTGAAACCTGCGAGCATCCGCTGGAACTAGCGAACCATCGGTGGTACTGCACTGAAATTCAGTGTAGCATTGTACCCAAACCTTACTGTATGAAGAACAGTTTTTTACTGCAGACAAAGTTGCCGTCCCCTCGTGAGATTCGAATCCCAGACCTCTTGATCCAAAGCAGAACGCACTAACCACAATACTTTCCCATCCCCCATAGAGTGAGGAATAACTGACCAATTGTAGAACCCTCGTCCCAAAAGAAATGTCATTAGAGATTAAAAGTATTTCAAACCGCGATAGATATAAGGTATTGACCCCATGACAGGATTCAAACCACAGACCTCTTAATCAGAAAGTGAACATGCTCTAACTATGGTCTTCTACCTTGAACTGAAAGGTGATGTGAGTCTGATAGGTGAAAATAACACTTGACATCTGCATTGTGTAAGGTCAGACAATACCACAAGTCAATCTCCACCTGGAGTTACAGCTCAGGTGTGGCTCTGTTTCCGTCTTGATGTTACTCAGGTGTGCCTTCTTGAGTACATATGATCACAACACAGTATTGCTATGTTAAAACTTTGTCTGTATAAACATGTCAACCCAACTTTATGACAGTTCGACTGCCAAATTAATCAATGCCAAACCATCCTGAGTGGACAAGGTACAGGAACAGCAACTATTAACAAGGAGATGATCTCTGGTAGACCACTTGCTACAGACAGTCTATCCTAGAATGTGTGAGGCCCAATAGGGTCAACCTTCATATTTTGGTCTTATTAAAAACGCTACAAGTCCATGACAATTTTCATTTTGCAAACGCTTCATTATTTTTCTCATTCAATGATCGTTAGAAAGGTCAATGGTACTTAAATACATCAACACAAACTGTCAATTTTTTAATCGCATTGATAAAGGCTAAATAAATCATTTATATAGAACTACTGCGACTATATCATCCGTCGCACTCCTGCATGAGAAAAGTTAACCAACAATCTGACCCCTACAACACATGCTGTATCAAACGTCATGCAGCCCTTTTGACCTGTTCCCTATCAAAAAAGCTGTAGCCTAGGAAAATCTTTTCAGACCTTGAATATAATATCCTGCACTTAATCTAATAATAAGTAATCATAATGTAAAGTTTTTGTCATTTATAATCAAAATGGTTTATTTTTTTCATATCAAAATGAAGGCATCTCTGCAAAATATCTGACATGAAAGCTGTGAGTGAATAATTAATGACATTCCTGCAGTTTATGTTGTGTATGATAAAATGAGCAGCTGGCTCTAGCCTTATCTCCACAGCATCTGATAACAGGCACCAGATCTACATACAAACAGGCTTGCTGAAACATGATAAATATTCCCGGAATGTTAATATTTTTTTAATGAAATCTTCGTTTTTGTTTTATAAATATTCAATAATCTTAGAAAATGAATATACAAAGAGTATGGTTTGAAACCGGTCTAAATATTTCAGAAAACATTTATACTTTCTTTCCTTCTCTCCAAAATTGATTTTCTGCTTATTTTTTTTCTGACATTGAACAAAATATTTGTGACTTTCTTCAAGTAATTTAAAAAAAGACAATTCTATTCTATAAATATTTTATTTTAACATTGTTATTTTATATCCAGAAGAGTACTGATTTGTAATGATACCATGATATATTTTAAGCTTTAAATTAGAACAATCTCTCAGAAAAATCATGACAACACGCGAGTTCACCGAGAGTTGACCGATCAATCGCAACACAGAGTGAGAGATACTATCCTAATCCAACTAACTACAAACTCCACAATAAATTATTCATTCCATAAAAACGCCTCTAAAATATCATAACTATTTATCAAAATGTCAGCATCCCAATTTTCACCCCTCGATGATTATCTAGACATCAGATAGAAACAGTTGGCCAGTTCCATTTCAGAGAGGAAGTAGCGAATGATTACTAAATCAGTGTCATGGAAGATTTGCTTCTCTAAACGAAGAAGGCGGAGAGTCCCGTCCATCACAATTCCGTGCTAATCAACAGTGACTCATTCTAGTCCTAATAACCTGTTACAATGGCCCCATTCCTTCAAAGAATGGAAAGCCCTTGGGAGGCACTCTTTTCTTCAGGGCAAGGACACTTGGCTTTTCAAGGAGTGAAAAGGTCACAAGTTGGATTCTGATTGGTGGAGAGGGGAGACTGGTTGAAGCTAATCTGGTGATTGAGTAAGAGACAGGAGGGTTTTCATACATATTGTGCAATGTTCAGTATTGAGAGACAACTGGAGAGAGGGGAGGTGTTAATGTAATTAGGAGGCGGTCAATAACTGAAGATAATGGACGCCTGGTCTTTGATTAGACAACACTGCTTGTAATGAAGGTTGACCCACGAGTGGGCAAGTTCACTGCTTTAATTAAAAGTCACATAATGAACATAGCGACTGTTTCTGTGTATAGATTCTTGAACTATTATTACAATTACATTCTATATTTATATGTCATATAATACCCAGTGGCAGGCATCTGCCCATGATGGATGATCACAGGAAGTTAGGATTCTGTAGGCATCAATCAGGCCCAGAAGTTCTTCGAAATGATTTTAGTCAACACTAGTCACAAGACCTAATATCATAAGATCATAATAACTTTTGATGAATATACATTCTAAAATTCAAAGAGTAATTTTTAAGTCATGTTAAAAATAATATTTGCCTTCTTAGGATTTATGTGGTAGATTTCACCAATGACTTGACACTATATGGGTATTTTTAACAATTCAATAGAATATCTTTCAATTTTATACAAAAAGACTGACTAACCATGTATACAACATACTTTATGTTTTTAATTTACTTGGATGACATTTCTTCCTGCCATAACACTAGAAGCCGCAATATAAGTGAAATACTCTTGAAAGCGGAGTTAAACCCAAACTCACCTCACCTCACTTCAATAAAATATCATCCAATTTTATATTAAAAGACATGATTACCGGTAACCATGTATACAAGGCAACATATTTTAATTTACTTGGATGACATCATCATAGTCCCTACAGATAGAGAGGCTGAATCTATTAACACAGATTATAAACATTGCTTAATAAACAATAAGCCTATCCTCTCTCATCCCAGAGTACCGTAGGTTGGTTCATCCCTTGTACGTAATGAGATACGTCAACAACAAACAAACACAGCCAGCTAACCATACATCCTGACATACATGTTCATCATTAGTCATCCAAAGCAAACAATGACCTAATAGTATATCATTTCTCGGTCATGAAAAAGCTAGTTCGACATTGATTAAATTGTATGTCAATCCCATGGAGCTTGTAAAACTTTCTCGGTCATGCATGAAAAATACACTTTGGTTATTATTAACAGAAAAAAAGGTCACTAAACAAGAAACCAATAATCGATTGGTGACATGAATCACCTGGGCTTGTCATTTGATTTATATAATATTGATCACAACAATCCCTCGTTAGCAGCCAGCCCACCTGTACCAGGTAAGGGAGGGGTCGTATCAGCAGCACAATGCACATCTATCATGTCTGGTGTCAAACATGAGTAATAATGCTTTTACAGAGATGTGAATGCTTTCAAGAATGCACCATTACAATATTCATTGAATTTAACTATATGACAAACAATTTGTCCCCCAGTAAAATATTAGCACATAGAGCCCAACCCCCCCACCCACCCAACTAATAGAAACTCAAATATGATTGAACATATCTAATTAAATATTGATTATGTAAAATTTTCATTAGCTTTTTATCAAAATGTATCAAACACTCATTCTGATATATCATATATCATCAAGGCCCCCTCCTAACTAGTTTCCCTATTGAATTCATTTTAGCTGAGCACCTAGGATGCTTATTGTAACAGTTATGGTATATGATGTATCAAATGTGACTAACAATATTTTTAGAGGATGTGAATGCTTTTAAAGCCAATAACAGTTAACTTAACCCATCAGCTCTCTAACATTGCTATCTCAGTATGGAAGGTGTGGATAAATAATACCTCTATGTTTCAATATTTAATTAGTTTCCACACCTACGTCGATGTTGATGCATTATTTAGGTTAGTCACACCAAACTTTACCGTCTAAATGTGGCTAAGTGTCTAGTTATGTTTTACAACCATGTCGCTTGCACCACCATTAATCATGCATGAGCGAACAAGCACTAAAGAGTCAACACAATTCGGACAAATATTGATTCGATAAAAAGTCGGTGAGATAATTTCCATTTTGCTGAGTGCACATATATTGGTCTATACATCCTGAGTGCTATTACGGCTGATAACGTCTAAAGGGCCGGGCAATAAAGCAGATATACACCGGTCCTTGTTGATCCGTGCACATTCCATCTGAATAACTCAGCGACAATCGATGGCAAGTCATCTCCGGGTTTCCATATATAAACAAACTGATGTAGATCTCCCTCAGAGACGCCAGTAATTACATCGAGGCAGGCAGTCGATATTGTCTGCTTTCACTCCAGTCGAGCTAGAAGAACCACTTGAAGCTAAACTACCACATACTTATCTACTTGGATATATTCACATCAAGATTCACTTAATATGTATAAATGTACAAAATATGAACAGAAAGTGTTCAACAGCAACACATTTTAAAGAACGATTGATGAGACTGTATAAACAATTTAACAAAGTAAATCTATAATGATGAAATGATTCACAAATAATTACATCTATGTGGGGTAGTAATGTAAAATATACCATTCAATGCCCCTACTACTCCCCTAAGGGTTTGCCGTTTTTCAAGTGAAACATAACACACATATTGAACATGAAATATTATCTCTCAACAGTTGCCAATTATGTAAAATTCAGCAAATCAAAATCAACGATGAAATCAAAATCAGCAACAAAACTTCCATAAAGGAGGACTACAAACAATTCCTGTCAAGAATTAAAACATAATGATGGAACACATCAGGAATAAAAATTTGGAAATGGTAACCAGATAAAACAATATTCATGACAACTAACAGCCCTACCGGTATTAAACTAATCCTGTAACAAGTACTCCAATTAAAGTTCATCAAGGTGAGGTGAGGTGAGTTGGGGTTTAACGCCACTTGAAGAGTATTTCACTTATATGGCGGCTGCTAGTATTACGCTGCTAGTATTACGGCAGGGAGAAAGCCCACAACGCCATGTGTCTATGCATTGCGGTGAAACCTGCGAGCATCGGCTGGAACTAGCAAACCATGGGTGGTACTACTCTTAAATTCAGTGTAGCATTGCAACCAAACCTTACTGCGTGTAGAACAGTTCTCTACTGCAGAAAAAGTTGCTGTGCCCCTGGCGGGATTCGAACCCCGGACCTCTTGATCCGAAGCCGAACGCGCTAACCACTGCACTATCCCGCCCCTTAAAGTTCATCAATTCCACATCCTTATACCATAAAACATGCAATGAAAGTGTTCAGTTACAAATGATGAAATTATAAAGCACAAATTCCATCAATAAATGTAAAGAATGTAACTGATATCGCGGACGGTGGCCCTACTAATCCCCTCACAACTGTTCCAATAAACTGTGTCTATTTCATAATGATCTGGATTGAATCATGAAATTATAGCCCTCAGTTGGTAAACTTTACAAAGAATGGAATAATGAACCATCAATTCTACCAATGGAGAGAAAAAGAGTGCAACTGATATCGCTGACAGTGTCTCTACTAATCCCCTAACAACTGTTCCAATATAGCAACGCTAGGACCGACCATCACCTGGTGTACCTGAGACAATGGGGCCCGACACTGCTTCGTCCATTAGGTAATCAACCACAGCACTCGGTCATCAGACTAATGGACGTGGGTCATCTCAAGTTACACGATACACTTGCCGTACATCAATCACTTCACAGGGAACAGTTTATCAATAACAGTCCCGACCTCTGATAGAAGGAATTATTCTATTCCTTAACCTCAAGCATACAGATCCCGGAGTATTCAGGATACACTGTTTTATACCAGGAGTCAATTCACGATTATCCCCTTTGTTATTTTAAATTATAAATTGTAAAGTTGTAAATTTCCTAACGAAAAATTGGCATTAATCAATTAAGCGGCTAAACTATTGAAATTGATTGTTTTCATGTAAAAGATTGACTGCAAAGTTTGATGAAATGTAAATCATCAGTTCAAAGTTCAGCAAGGATTATTGTAATATTCAAATGTTACTGCAACAAAAATAATATTTAAGATTTAAAAGGATGAGGAATATTAAATTTGAGAAAAATACTAAGTCAAATGACAATCTGTTGACACAATTTATAATGGTTGTATTCGTGAAATATGATAGAGCATGAATGAAAACTGTGGAACTACAGAAACTAGTTACAAGATATTGAGTTCAGTAACACTTTGCCGACGCCATCTGTATTACCATAATCAACATTGTGCTTGACTTGAATGGATTATAAACAAATTGTCAGAATAGAAAGGGTTTGCCAAAGGTATGCAAATTGAGGTCCATTATGAAAAGTGCAAGTGACAGAGAAATGAGACAAGATGACTAATCCACATTACTGCCAGAGCTACGAGAATATACAATCATTAACGCTCACCTCATAAAGAAATGAAGGAACTGTATGCATAACAAAGTGTAGGAGAAACATTAGCATAGTGAATTGAAATAAAGCTAAATCAAGATCGATTTTTATGGAAACTTTCAAACATGGATGTGTTCGCCTAATCTCTGCTGCTCAGCTGCCACGAAATCAATGTCAATTTGGACACATGTATCGGATGATTGGCCGGGACTAAACCCTCCGAGTGACGGACTATAATCAACATGACTGCGTTTGCTTTAGGCAGAAACACTAATAACAAACCTAATCAAATTACTCTCGCTACCGTCACTTCGCTTCGGTCAGATCACAATCTGCAACGATGCGACCACGCGCCACAAGACGGAGACCATTCCTTGTCAATAATCAAGCACCAACAGTTGGTATAAACCATAAATATCAAGTACCCACGCTCAATCTACCAACAATTGTCCGGTGAAATGACTCTCCCGACCGTTAAACCGCCATATCAGTCCATAAACTAAACGCTAAAGATGATCACAAGCCTGTTATTTGGTTTCTGAGATGGACACTTAATGAAGTTCATGTGAAGGTGTATATTACAAGGCAGTCAGAGGAGAGAGTCAGGAGAGAGTCAGGAGAGAGACTGTAGAGAGACTGTAGAGAGTCAGGAGAGAGTCAGGAGAGAGACTGTAGAGAGTCAGGAGAGACTGTAGAGAGTCAGGAGAGAGTCAGGAGAGAGACTGTAGAGAGTCAGGAGAGAGACTGTAGAGAGTCAGGAGAGAGTCAGGAGAGAGTCCGGAGAGAGTCAGGAGAGAGTCTGTAGAGACTGTAGAGAGACTGGAGAGACTCAGAAGAGAGACTGTAGAGAGACTGTAGAGAGTCAGGAGAGAGTCAGGAGAAAGACTGTAGAGAGTCAGGAGAGACTGTAGAGAGTCAGGAGAGAGACTGTAGAGAGACTGTAGAGAGTCAGGAGAGAGTCAGGAGAGAGACAGTAGAGAGACTGTAGAGAGACTGTAGAGAGACTGGAGAGAGACTGTAGAGAGTCAGGAGAGAGTCAGGAGAGAGTCAGGAGAGAGACTGTGGAGAGACTGTAGAGAGACTGTAGAGAGTCAGGAGAGAGTCAGGAGAGAAACTGTAGAGAGACTGTAGAGAGTGTGTCTACTCTGTATTTATGGTCAGGGTGAGACAGTCAAGGCCAGTCTTCGAGACACATCAATATCATTTCTGAATAATTTATCATTGAATACAAGTAATTGCAAACATTATCAATGAATGACAATAACTTATGAGATAACTTTTAATAAATGAAAATATTTTAGTTTCAGACCAGTAATGTCAAGTCTGTATTATGTATTTTGGACTTGATATTGTTTTGAGAAATAAATTTGTTTCTGATCATTTTCATTAAATGTCAGTCGAGTTCTTTCTTTAAAAAGCGTCATAATTAGAATCAAAACTTCCATATATGGTCAAAAGCAGCTTTATAACAAAGGGTGACATATGTTACGTCACAATTTTCACTCGAAAAGGTGTCGATGAATCACAAAACTTGAAAACTTTGTAATAGGACAATATGAAGAATAAAAGACAAAAACAGACTTACCTCGAGCGGGGTGTCCTTGGAATAGTTTCTCCTGTAAAGATATGAAAGTCAGGGTAATATTTGGCCAGAAGTTGACAAACATCCATGGCTGAGGTTGCCTCTACACGACATGGAAGCAAGAGTCAGACAGACAGACAGACGGATAGAGCAGGCAGACACTGCTCCTCACGGAAAGAACGCCTAACGGAATATTGCACAGCTCCTGCTAAACGGAACAAAGGACAGCGGATACAGAGCCTGGAGAGAAATCAATAATCTGTTCGCTGGGGCGCGACTTCACTACACTAGTCGTGTGCTGTGTGGTCAGATCTGGGGCAATCCGATGACCGTTGTTCCGAGGCACTCGTGTCCTGAGGCGTCCAAACTTTGGAATAATTAATCCTGGTTAGCTGAGACAGCTCTCCAAAGGATGTATAGAGTTATTGATATTACATGCATATCCTAGAATGAGAGAGGCTGGGGGGACCATCTTGCCTGCAGAGGCTAGGTGGAGAGTCAACCGTCGTGCACAAGTTTTTAACAATATGAGCTACCCATGGACTCCACAATCAATATGATTATCATAAAGTGAATGAGTCCGGGTCCTCTACTCACGACAGCTGATAGAACCCGTCATAAAATACACTGGGTTATAAAGGGTCCCTTAACACACTGCCTAAAAATAATGCGACCCAATTCTATTTGTGGATTCACTGTTTCAAGCCTGTTCAGTCATCAAATGTAAATTACTCCAAATGTCAACATGCTGGTGAAAATTAAATTATCATACCAATGTCAGTGGGAAGTGCAATTTGCACGCTGTAAGTATGGCGGTAATGATAGTTATACATGACATTTTATTTGTGTTCTCTGTAGGTCGGTATCACAATACGACATTACAGCAATATTTATCGCATGACAAATACACTGTAGCAAGCACTCTGATATTGTGTACACAGAGCACACCAGGTTGCAATACAGGGATCTTTACTTTTATATATTCTTCTATTTTTTAAATATTACATAGTAGAAAAAACAAAAACAACTTTAATCTTGAATTTTAGATTTTAAGAATGACTTTTTTTCATCAAACATATCATGTCAAATAAGATATTACAATTAAAATGCAGAAAAATATAATTATCAATGAAATAGGTTATTCTCTATTATTGAACTCTTTCAACATTAATATAACTGAATTAGCATTAGAATTAAACACATTCCAAAATTTACAAATAAACAGCTACAAAGATGAAACTGAACAGATGAAAAAGTAAAATGAAAATCCATTCATCAATTTTTAATAAAATTCAAATAATATCCAGATCTCATTTTAACAAAACTTCATTAATATTTTATGCCTTTCATCTCCATTTCTAATAACACAGGCCTCAGCTGTCATTAGGAGAAAATCCATTTAAATATCAACAGCTATCTGGGAATATTTCCAGTGATTATCGGTCACCCATTGTTATTGTAATCTGACCAGCACCAAATCAATCAGCTCCAACTGGTGTCTATCTGCGGTCAAGGTTCGGTCCAACATGTGGACACAGGTCCATGTGACCAACGTGCCACGCCCACTTCTTTGACCACTGAAACAGTGGCAGTGGCTGCCCCAGCATGATTCCTCGTGTCTTATTCTTTGGCTCGCGATCAAGATGAATTGTAGGGATAATGGGAGGAATTGATTTTCTAATCTTTATGCTCTGTGGTATTGTTTTACCATTGATTTATCTTGTTAAAAGGCTTGAATTGGCATTGGGAGAGGGAGCAAACATGAATTTGGAAACATTTGGTGAATAATTCATCGCACTTGAAAGAAGTATCAAAAGAAAATGTGAAGAAATCATTAAAAGATGCAATGTATTTCATTTTTTTCCTTTGTATTTCTGAAATCAAATTATTTCATAAACATCTTCATTTATTTTAAGATAATTGAGCTGTCAATGAAAGTTTTTCAACAACTAGAAATCATTATTCCAATTACAAATACTTGAAAAATCTTTTAACAATTTGAGAATGATAAAAAAACATCCTGAAAGCAAAACTCTTAATGAGGTTAAGAGGAAACAGAAAACATCAAACTGTAGAGAACGTGAAACATCAACAAAACATAGTAATAGATGGTACAGTTCTATGCAGGCAATTAAACAATTTATTTCTTAAAAGTTGCTCATCAGGTCGAGAATCCCTCCCAAGGATGTAAATAAATATTTCTAAAATGATAACAAAAAGTTCTTCATTTAACAATATTTTACTTACAATGACGGTTTGATTAACATAATTGAGCTTACACTAACAAAATGAAAATAAATTTGGTGAGAGTGATTTAGTTGGGAACAATGACAGAACAATAAAGAGTGGATTGGAGGTAAGTTATGGAATACATCACAGGGCTGCATGTGCTCAATAATCAATAGAAACACACTTCAAATTAGCTTTGTCACAGGTGTTATATGACAATAATTATCCTCCTGTTGATGTAGGGAGTGATAATGTCAGTGTCTGCTTTTGTACTTTATCATAAGTGACAGAAAGAATGGGAGTTAGACAAATCACACATATTTACAGTCAGAAAATATCAATCCAAATTATACTCAGATTGGTTAAATTTGATATCATTGAAGATATCTTTTAATAAACTATAAAACTATATCTGAAATACTTCCAAGTTACAATTGAACTGAAAACCTGAATAAAAAAGTTAAGATATGATTAGATTTATAATTGACAAGTTAGATTTTGAAGGGAAAAAAATAATTTTAAATCTGTAAGTCAAAATTACGATAAGACAAAACAAATTCATATTTGGTGTCACAAACGGTCACAATTATACATAAATAATTATCAATGTTAATTAGCATTATATGCTCATAATTTATTAATACTAATTATATTTGGCAGAAGGTTGAGAGACAATGAGTACTGGGAGGTACACAGGGAGGTATTGTACCAGCAGTCCACATGCTGACACACACAGTGAATACTATACAACTTCCTCTTAATACAGTACTGATTAAACCATAGACTCGCATTTAGTCTCAAAATAAGTTTTTCCTTTATAAAGTAAACAACATTATTTTACAAACAATTCAAATTGTTATACAAAATTGATCTCTAGGGATCTCTTGATTTCTGCGAGATTTCCTACAGCTGAGGAATCTAGACTTGCTATAATTTTCTAGACTGGGCTGGTCGTCAATTAAATATTTTGCCCTAGGATCACGATGATAAATTAATAAAACCAGTGAGTAGTTTGGTATTTTGTGAGCGAAAAGCAAGTTAGATACAATGCGATTCAAGAGTAATATAACTTTGGAATCAAAAGGGACTGACTTTATTATTATTTTACTTATTACTTGCTGATTTAAATCAAGCTGAATAGCAATGCAATTGATGATCTTATGCTCACTTACAGAACAGATCATTTCAGCTGTGGTTCTGACATTGCGGGGTCATATTTCAACAGTATAATGTCAGGGTAATTGACAGCACACGATAGTGTCACACAATGTGTAATAAAACTGTAGATTATTAAACAGCAATATCTTCAAGGAGTGAGTAATAAAGATTATGAGAACACATGGACTGACATCGGACAACAGGACACCAAACACTCTCAATCATTAGTCACGTGTAATATGGAAACATTTGGAAACAATGTTAATTCAAACGTGGATAATTGTTAATAACATCACTGAATTATTATTTTTATTCAACACAAAAAACTACTCTGTACTTATGACTTGTTATCAAGATATTAATCATAAATATGGTTTCTACCGTGAGCAAAAGGGAATAAAAATATACTAATCTTCTCGTACCTGCATTCTAACATGGAAACAATCAGAAGTTACTCAAAGGGACAAGTATGCCATATATAAACATTTCAGTTAGTTTAAGTCTGAACTGAACTAAGATGTAGTGCAACAATAAATGACAATAACGCTAGTTCTACTTTAACACATTCTATTATTCTTTTAAGAAAACTACAAGGTTAGACTTACGGAATATCTCTAATATATACAATCTACTTTAAAGTAAATCCTTAAAAGATGTAAAATAATTAAAAGGAAACAGAAACAGAAATAACATCCATGCAAAGTTGTAAGGCAACAAAGGTGAATGAGTGCACAGAGTGTGAGTGAAGGTGAGTTAATCTCAACTGTCAACATGGACGGGTGCAAAGCTGTGACTTTCTTAACTCCAACTGAAAAAAGGGAGACCGTGCCAAGGGGGATAACTCATTACCTTCACTACCAGTTGCCTCCCCTTCGTCGTCTGAATCGTACGAGTTCCAACTGAGGTAGGCTATTTTAGTAAATGAAGGTAGGTCTGCAGTAGCTTAACATAGGAATAAAATAAAGCTGTCAGAAGCTGAATGTATATATATATATATATATATACATCAAACAGAAAATATCAGGACCATTGCATGCACATCGACAGGCTAGCCAGCTTATAAAGAAAGATTAAAATATTCACCGGTTTGTCAAAGTATAAAATTATCTGAATAAAGTAAGATGTGGACTTTTTCTTTTATAAGAATAAGATATACTAATTATAGGGATGGCTATAAATTTTAAAAAACACTTGAAATGCAGGTGATGTAGATTTTGTTCTACATCTAATCAGAAACATGTCCCTTTTTTAGTACATTAAAGGATTTTTCATTTTCATTTTGCCAAATATTTACAGAAAATGTATCCATACCCTTGAAGATGATTGTGTTTTTTTACTGGGTAGAGATTTAAAAAGATACCAAACAAATGATGTGTTATTATTTGTGCTGATGATTAATGTAAGTTATGTGCTGATTTAATGTTTACAATACACATACAGTCATGACAATGTACTCTACTCACGGTAAGTAATGTTATGATTACAAGTTACACATTACCATGGTTACCAACTATATATATATATATATATACACCGTGAATGGAAATGTTAAATAGAAGATATCTTGTAACATTCATTACACAGTAACGTCAAGGATGATGCATGACAGGTAGAGATATGTAGAAAGAAAAGTTAAGCAGATATATACTGATCAAATATACATAACACACTGGCACAAGCTAAAAAATCAATGAAAATGACAGCAATTAAAGCTTCATGGACAAAAAAAAAGATTCAAAGAAAGAAAAAAATATTACTTTAAATTTTAAATAATGGGCAGATTTATCAAAATAAAATATTGTGGGATTAGATGAGAAACAACAATGTAGGTTTGGAAATTAGAAATAGCTAAGATAAGATTTTGAATTTCAAGAAAAAAAGATAGTTTCAGGGTGTTGAAAAAAAAATCATTATTATAACGAGCATGAAAAATACCTATCCATACTGTCACACCTGTAATTTGGATTTTTTGGGTTTAAATCATTTTCAATAAGTAGTTATGCTCACCTTTCCGCGTCCAGAGTGAGTCGTTCATGTCGTGAATGAGACGACAATAGCCATCAATCAGGTCAGCAACATCTTCTGCATCCTGCAGCATTGCACAGGTGATCATGAGGGGCTCGTTAGCACCTGCGATCTTTAATTGTAATATCCCCTTGCCGTCCTCACTCCCCACAGTCTGTATTGATTGTACCTGCGCAAAGTCGGCCATGTGCGTCGGCTGGAAGAGAAGATTGAACACCTTAGAGTATATTCTGTATAAGGGCAGATGTAAGATGACGTCACTCCAGACTTTAAATAAATTTCTGGAAGTCAATGTCATTGCAAAGGAGGCAATTTATCTCTTAAAGTCAATACATTACAATTTAATTCATTTTCATTCAATAATGATATGGTTGATATTATATTTCATAAATGTTCAGAGTATTTTGTTCAATTCAGAGTATTGATAAACAGTAGACATTAGTCTTTTAAATAGAAGGCAAACATAACCCCTGTTTATTGAGAACTAAGAGGAAAACCATTCAAGGGAGACAACTCCGGGTGAACAACTGCCAAGAGCGTTTAGACTCTGACTGATAGTTGAGTTACAGTTTGGTTTTGATTTAGGCTAAACCATTCACTCAATTTGGAAGAAATCTAAACTAAGACAAAGAACCAAATACATTTTCACTGACAGAGGTTTCTACAGTTTCTTTCTGCAACAGTGCAATGGTTGTCATGTGGAAACAAGATCGTTTCATGACACCAGAAACTTGTTTACACATCGTTTGGAGGTCAGTAAACCTATCTAGTTCTAAAGAATTGTTGACACTGCGCAAGTGCATAATCTGGTTATACGAGAGACTTGTTCATGTGATTGTAGAACTCACCGAGGACGCCTTCTCCGTGAGATAACTGATTCCAACGTCTGGGCCAATCACAATATCCACATATATACTCCACCCAGACTGAAACGTACAAATATGAACCCTTACATCATCATATAAAATTTTTTTCAAGTTTGAAAAACATTTCAACAAATTAAAATTAAAATATTTCTTTATCAATTACTTTTTTGAGGTTACTCGTGAAACGGTCAGAAAAAGAGCTTTCCTTAATCAATTCATAAGGATTCTCTTAAATAAACAATAAAACAAAAAAAGATATTCACCCCTAAAGCACACTTGAAGCGTTCCTGATTAAACTTGGCGACCGTGATGAGGGTATCGAAGAATTTATAAACACATTCCGACTCGGAGAGTTGAGCGTACTGGCGAAAATGGTGCTGGATTAATTTCCGTAACGCCCTCGCCTGTTGAAGCAAAACATGGCTTGTTATTAAGAAAAACATGGGTTAATATTAATTGTTTTATCAAGGCTTTGAAATTCATCACTGTTTTTCAATGGCTATGATTTGAATGTCACCATGTAACAACTTATTTCGTGACAAGTACATAAACTATTGACTTGAATATTGTATTAATGAGATGTCATGTAAGGAGATAAGGAGAAAACTGTAAGTTCACTTCACATTTGAAAGTTCATTTTATAAACCAATCAAAGTTATTTGAATTTCAATTTTTTGGGTAAGAAAATAGTTTTCATTGTGATAGTTTGGTAAGACAGAAATTTGTATACACATAGTGACAGAAAAAGTTTAATTCTTCTGCAAACTTACCTTCATTGAGTCCATCACAGTTTTAGGAAGAAACCTTTTAAGTCCAACTTCTTTTTCTAGGTATTCAAAGTTTGACTTTTTATCTAAAGCTACTTGGGGCATATCCTTGAAGAATCGCCTGTAAGAAAATAGCTTCATTTAACCATCAAGGTGAGAATTTAAACACAATATTTGGCTAAGCTATCATTAAAGAAAAAACTAACAGATTATATGTATTATATATATTAGTGATGACCCATTTCATATTCTGACATATTTTGTATCTGACTGCTGTTATTATCTGTTTACATAGTGCATCATGCCTTTCTAGATGTATTTAATATATATAACGAGCAATGAAATACTGGGATTTATCAGTGAAATAAACTGTCTATCAAACTATAGTGAAGATATATTACATTGTCACTGTGATCAGTGACTGATATAATATATCACCACTCAAAAGTTAAATTCAAGAGTGTGACGTCATAAAACAATGGTCTGAAGTAACAAATTCTCTTATGACGTCACATTGTTACTATGGTGACAGAATGTTCCTAGTGAAACAAACATGAAAACATCCCTCTTGTGGTATTATTACAAGGATAACATCATATAATAAGCAAAATATCTATCAATTCTTGACAAGTACCAGGTTTACATCATCTTGTGAGGTAGAAAACTTATATATTTTAGTAAAATATAAACTTTCTACCCCACTCAATGAGATGAACCAGGTACTTGTCAAGTAAGACAAATATCCTCTATTTATCACGGCTATAAGTAACAAACCTCATTTCTATACAGCCGAGTCTCACCGCAACATCGTGTTCAATACGCTCCGCTATATCTCGCATGTAGTCGTTCCGCACCTGCAAATTAAGATCATATGTCAATAAAATGTCATTCCAGATTCATTGAATGAAATAAGGTCAAACTGTAATTCATTGATTTATTTTTCTCAAGGATAACAGCTTCCTTTGTTACTGTATAATTTTTCAATTTAAATTGCTAACATTTTTGTAAAACTTTTTGACTGGCTCATTTTCAAGCTTATTACAAATGCAGACCAAGGATACTGAAATACACCCACTTGAATTACATTGTTCATATTAAAATTTCCCTTGGGATAATTAAGAATTATCTTGTTTTATATCAACATTCAAGTTTTGCTGAAAGATGCATACATCACAATATATGTCCAGAACATGCTATAATAAGCTTATTTGAAATATTTTGGTGGACAAATAGTAAATTGTTTAAATGTTTTATTTCGTGATCAGTGTCAATAAAACATTTATCAACTTGATGTCGAAATGAGCTAAATGTTTTATGTAAAACAACAATTGAAGTTTTAATTGTGGCCAGAGTAGTGACAAGTTGTAGTAATCTAGTTTGTGTGTGCAACATGAAATGTCAAAATCATTGAACAGAGAACAACATCAAAAGAAGTTATATTAACGCCTAAAACATTGCAAGGATCGTACATGAATCATAAATCTCTGTCCACCATCAATATCCTGTCGAAACCTGCATACAGAAACAGTAATGAGGCTCTTACATGCAACATTTTGTTTCATATTATCAAATATCTGGCGCTCACAGTTTGCGTTTAGGATATGTTGCTCCACAAGCGCCAAGGAAACATCGATAAGAAAGTTTATTAACATCCTTGTCATAATATCAAAGAAAAAATTCTGCTAATGACAATAATTCTGAATTTGACTGAGAGGCAGACAAGAGAATTCAATAAGAGGCGTTTCCTCCTGCTCGGGGACGTTGAGTATCTCACTGCACATGCTGACTAGATTATAATGACATAAGCTTTGATGTGGACAGACTCAGATGCTCTAATTAGGAGACACAGCAAGGAAACTACCGTAACTAATGTGGACAACTTTTTAAAAACTTTTTCAGCTTTTCTTTCAGAAATTAAAAACATTGTAGGATATATTATTTTTTTTATTATCAAACATTAGAATATAGGTTAACATTTACACTCTTGAAGTAAATACAATACAAGTGCAATTCTTGTTAATAAGCATTGTTTAAAATATAAATCAATATATACTTTTGTCAAATTAATTATTTGTTCAATGAATTTATTGGCTAATCACTATATCATTATTAGAATAAATAGGAATAATCATTCTAATTTTCAAATATCCTTTAAACAAAGCTGTCTACAAAGCTAAATAGGTTGAAATGGCTTAAAATTGAATAAAAACTTGATTTACATGTTCATTCTTCTTTCTGAATTATTATTATTAATTTTTATGATACACACACAAAAATGATGTTCTTGGATTCTTATATCAGAACTGAAATAGTTCATTTTGTCTAAATCATTATTATTTTATATGATTTTGAAACTAAGTTCTATTGTCTTCTGTACTGAAAATACCTCTATATTTTGTTCTTTAAGCTACAGCACATTATATGCTCATGGAAATACTGATGTCCTAAGAAGTCAAATAGCTTTGTATTCATTGAATGGCTGATTTTAAATGGCTGAGTTAAATAGCTTCTCATAACCATCTATTTGATGTTTAGTTCTTTTGTCTCTGGAGATCAATACACAGAGCTGTCTCGATGCGTAACGAATCCTCATCAAACCTGCGTATCGCATCAACGACAATCCGCCTCCTCCCAGTCTGCCTCAGTGACATTCTGTCACTCACATCAAAGAAACGGACAAATCTCAAAACTATCGTGAGTTTTATTTTTAAATTATCTAAAACATGAGCCACTCGTTAAATTGATTTGATAACATCTGTGTCAACTTTGCAATGAATAAATTTCAAACTTTTTAATTCGATCCCATTTTTCTCCTTTTCACTTCGGTCAAAGTTAACACTTGTCTTGCTGTGTGAAAACGTAATTTCCTGTTTTCAAACAATTAATATTTACCAAGATTCATGACAGTACCAATTAAACTGCTATTTGAATTTAATCAACCTTATTTTGATGAGTGAATCTTAATCTAATTCTCTTAACTAACCTTCAAGAATGTGTATTCTTTTCATTAAAAACGGTTACATATCATTTCCACTACATAATCTTATATTTTAGAATTATCATATTTAAAATTCAAGAACACATACATTTGAGAAGAAAAGATTCTGAAATTGTGAATTAACCCTTAACATGCGGGCGACGGAATTATCCGGGCGGGCTATAAGCGATTCCTAGGTGTCTGTATACGGATCCCGGATACAAGACTTAGAATAATTCACGGCTGTCTAAGTATACTCTATCACCCATACCGGGTCACGAGTCGATTGTGTCCGCGACCCGACCCATGAGAATGGCTGTATTTACGCATCGCGACCCGACATGAGAATAAAGCTTTGTTCAGTGTGTGGTCGGAATATCAAGCAAAATTCACACCAATTTGCGTGTGCATTGTTGACCCGTAACGCATCGATAATTAGCTTTACAAAAGGCCAATTATGTCGGGCTTAGCCCCCGAAGCATTAATTCGCTTGAGGCTATTTTCACCCACGTGTTTGTATTGCCTCGGGTTTGCCTCGCCCGAGACTGCTATCTGCCTCGCATCTCGCGAGACGGGGAAAAAAATCGCTAACTCGCCTTACTCCCGCACTTCATATCATGTGAGCGAATTGTTTGTTTTCAAAAAAAAATACGGCAAAATAAAGGGGAAACAATGGACTACATTCCCATATAAAATTAGAAAATCTCAAAAAAATAATAAAGACACAGCAAGCGCCGTGAAAAAGGTCATGTTTACACTTCATAAATTTTGAAACAATCGGCGATTTTCACAACTTCTAAAACATTTATCAAGGCTAAAATACTGAATGCATTTTCATAATTTTTATATCACAATAAACCGAAAAGAATAATCTTTTATTCTATATAAAATGCGCAGATTTATTCACAGAAATAAAGATACAATTTTACCTTTCTGAGAGGCATGTGAAACCAAACGGCACACAAACTAATCAACATATTTTCATCAGTTATGGTTCGAGGTTAGCGTTTATTTGAAAAGTCAAACAACATAACTATATTTGGGTTGACATGTGCTTATTTGTCAACTGGTTCGAGATTATGATTTCTTGGAAAAGTGCGATGAACGACCGTTTGCAATGCCGCATACATGTTGTAAGTATTGACGATTTTATAGGTGGGAATAAAGACAAACTTTACATAGCTATAGAATTATAACCAAAGGTCGCATTCTAATAATTTTTATATCATTGTGAAGCTAGACATCTTGTCTTCAATTCCGTATATAAATGAAATTTTTTTCGTTTCGTATTTATGATGTTACGAGGCCCGAATAAAAAACAATCTTTCGAAAGTAATAGAATAAAAACGAAAAAACATAGAAAATTCATTCAAAGTTTCGAGTGTGAATTAGCCATTTGTGTACAGGTTTCGCTACTTGAATTTGTATTGAACGCCCGTATATAGTCCTTATTCGCCATGTAGATGCGGTATATTTTGTAAAAACGATACCGGAATCGCCGCCTGGAAATTCCGCCAGCAGAGCTAGTTAGTGCCAAAGCCCAAACTACTGCTGCGAGCTGCGAGCCTGTAAATTCCGCCACAGGGGCTAAAAATGGTAAAATATATATACGCAACGTAAGGGTTAACTTTTAAATTTTTTAATTGATTAAAATTGACTATGAAAAAAGAGCAGCAAGGCAATATCTGATAATTGTTCAAGAAAACAATTTAGTTAGTGTCGCAAAATTGTGCTACATAAGCCACAAGATATTACTTGTTTTTACCCTTCAAAGACAAAGATTTCAAGGCAGTAAAATGTCTACAGGTTTGGTAGCAGACACTGTGATCCTCCCTGTACCTGTAGGATTGAACTCACCTGATCGTAGAGGTAGTAGAAAGTGACCTTGTCTTTAGAGTAGAGTTCCTGGATGTTCCGCGGCAGGTAGCGCACTCGCAACTCATACCTGCAGTAGAGAGGGGAGACCACTACAACCTCCACATGAAATGTCATGTACTCTATTATTGGCTCTTTAAAGAATTAACTGTACATGCGAAAGAAAAAAGGTCCCCCTCCACCTCAAATGAAGATTAAAATTTTGAATTCCATGTAATTAGTGGATTAACATTTGTACATATTCTACATTAAATCATAACAATGATATTGGCTTAGTCTTTGTAAAACATATTTCTGAAAATGAATACATTTTTTCAATGTCAATTGGCAAAGCAATATGTAGATACAAATTTTCTGAAATTAAGGAAGTTTATTTTCATAAGATTGTCAATCATAAGGGCTCCTAGCATCCATCAAAATACTAAAAGAACTGTGAGGCAGTATAACTCAGGCCTACCAAAGAAAAATTCTAATTGCAAAGAAAAGAATCGAAATGCAAAATAAGGACATGAATCTGCATCATAAATTACAGAATACAGATACAGAATGAAAAGAAGCGAATCTCCACACAAATGAGACAATCAGCGATTATAAACACAAGAGAACGCAAAATGAACTTTTTAATGATTTTCAAATTATTTCCTGGAGTTACCACAAAAACATATAAATCTTCATCAGTTTGCAACTGTCAGATTAAAAAGTTCTCAAAGCCTGTCAAATTACACATGTTAGTTTTGTTGTTACGTCTCTCCTCCTGAAGGGTTGACTGTGCAGTGTATACAGTCTCTCAGCAGTGGTCTCACACCCCAGTAACCAGGAGGACTGCAGCAGCTAACTCAGTTACAAAACTCTGTTCAGCCAGGTGTACTGGGAGAAATAAAACTCTTCCACGTTCTATGAGTAAAGGCAAAGTCTTAACAATGAGCTATTGATACTTTGACTCCCTCTACTTTAAGGTGAGGAGGTGAGGTGAGTTAGGGTTTAACGCCACTTTCAAGATTACCTCACTTATATAGCGGCTGCTAGTATTAAGGAGGGAGAAAGCCCTTAATGCCATGTTGCTATGCTTTGCGGTGAAACCTGCGAGCATCGGCTGGAACTAGCGAACCATGGGTGGTACTCCACTGAAATTCAGTGTGGCATTGCACCCAAACCTTACTGCGTGTAGAACAGTTCTCTACTGCAGACAAACTTGCCGTGCCCCTGGCGGGATTTGAACCCCAGACCTCTTGATCAAAAGCCCAACGCGCTAACCACTGCGCTATCCCGCCCCCGAGGTGAGGAGATTCAGGGTTTAACATGACATGACACTTTGATGAAATATTTGATTTCATCTTGATAGTTATGTACACTGAGTACATTAAAAAACATAAGGAACACATTCTTGTTTTAATTAATTGTTTGCCTGTCATTGATTCGTTTTTCACTGTCAGTGATGAGCATGATGACAAAATCAGACCTTTGTCAAATTAACATCTGACTGAACTGTATGAACAGTGGCTGGGTAAGTATCCATGGACACCATTAGGTGAGGTGAAGTGAGTTGTGGTTTAACGCCGCTTTCAAGAGTATTTCACTTATATCACGGCTGCTAGTATCATGGCAGGGAGAAAGCCCGCAACGCCATACACCATTAGGAGGGATCTTAAATCAAGTGGGTAGATTTGTTAGGATATATCCAAGGTGGTTCAAGATGCAACTACTGACCTAGTCGATGTGACAAATTTGCAAATCACCCAGACTGCACTTGCACCAAAGTTTACAGATTTCTGCTCAAGTATAAATTTGATTTTGTTATTTTCTGGTAGTTGAGGGTAGGGGCACAAACTGAATTTTGAACTATGAAGGTATGAAAGGATAAACGACCTCATTTAGCAATTAAACTTGTCATCAAAATAAATAAGCTTGGCAAAACTTCCAATGAAAATGATGTTCATTCAGAAGTAAAAGGAAATCCATGGAAAGTTTGAATCAGCTGAGGTCTGCCCAATTTTATTATATATGCAATAAATAAAGAATACTACACGACGTCCCGTTTGATAACATGTTTATGAATCGAGTGGATGGTTTGGTATTTTAACGAGCGAACACGAGTTTCATAAACATGTTATCAAACGGGACCGAGTTTAGTATTTTATTTATTACTCAATGATGTAAATAGCGCTGAATTGCAAGAAAATTGTTTTTAGTGACGCTTACTTGCAAATAGGTCACCCGCTATATTGCAGTCGCGCGGCTAACATTGTGACGTCAACCAAAAACGACTATGACGTCACGCGCCGATTATGATGTTGCGAAAGCACGCGATGGTTTCACATATGTCTGTAAACAACTCATTGTTATCTAATGAGTGATCTCACCACGGTTGAGTAATAAAAGAGGTGTATAAAACTACCTCTGACTGTCAATACACCTATGGAACGATGTCAACCGTTGAGGAAGATAAGAAAGGCGGACATACCTCCATTCCTCTGCGGGGTACTTGGACTCGTACTTCTGCCGCACCTGGTACATGGTGAGATCGTTGTGCAGCCAGTGGTTCTCCCGGCTCTGGGTGTGCACCAGCTTCAGTGCATAACATTTCGAGAAGTAGCGGTCACCCGCCGCAAGTCGCCCCACCACCAGTCTAATGATGTCCTGCAACAAGAGATCAGAGTGTGAGTAGCAGATACAATTAGAATCATTCAGGAAAACACCCATCATCAGTGGAAACAGAACCAAAGTGTTAGTAGCAGATACAATTAGAATCATTCAGGAAAACACCCATCATCAGTGGAAAAGGAACCAAAGTGTGAGTAGCAGATACAACTAGAATCATTCAGGAAAACACCCATCATCAGTGGAAAAGGAACCAAAGTGTGAGTAGCAGATACAACTAGAATCATTCAGGAAAACACCTAGGCTATCATCAGCGGAAACAGAACCAAGGAGCATGGAGGAGGATGCAAGAAACTAGACGAACCTCACAGCAGTTTTCTCACATTTGGAACCATTAATACAGTATCATTCATTAACATTGGCTTATGGCTATCTTGGCATTAAGAGAGCTTTGAAAATGTGCTGGTTCCAAATTGTTAACCATTGGTCTTTTATCCTAAGTCACAAATTGATTCCTATAAAATCAACATTTGGAATGATATGATGTGAACAGATAAAGTGTAAATGACTTACAAATCTTGCATGCTTATCATACAGGAATGGCAGGGCACTAATTAATTCAACACGTAAAGGGTTGACTAATTAATATATCAATATATGGATTGAATATCTTTTTGGAAAAACAATGACCTTTAAATCACATTTAAAATTTGGAAACTTTTACTTGATAGAAAATAATGCCCTAATTGAATACATCAATACATCAGTTAAATTTATGCGATAATAATATGAAACCCAATCCATGAATCATCAGCCCTCTTGTCACTTCCCCAATAATCATAAATCAAATTTGTAATAAATCAGGAAATTAAAATTTTCTCCAAAAGTTCACTTGCAAACTCCTATTCCTACAAACCATTTTGTACCATACAATAACTTCCTTCCTACCCTTATTATCAAATTCATAATCACTGAACATTTGTCATGATAATGATGATATTGCTATCAATATCACACATTTGTTGATTATCATAATACTGCATAATTTGCTCCCTAAAGCAACAGTTTTGATGAACTTGAGCCTGATGGCTATACTCTCCCTTGATGACCTGACAAATGCGAGGAGGGCAAGTTGACCCGATCAGGTTGAATCATTCAGGTCAATATGCCAGCCTCAAGTTATAAATATTTCATTTCTAATTCCTGTTAAAATGGATATCAAAGTGCCAACCAGATAGCCAGTCAATATGAGGTGAAAAGATCGTGGAATTTCTTGACCAATCAGAGAGTCCCTATTCAATGTTGTGCTCTGTACAAATTAATGAAATGAGAAAATGTTAAAATTGAATAAAAAGAACAGGTAATCATTTCAAAAGAATGAACATAGTCTGAACTCCCTACACTTATTTAAGCTGAGAATATTCAGATAGGAGTTATACTACAGAGTAGAGACCTATCCTTATTGTCCTGTATTACACATAGTAAACGGGGTAATAAAACTGTTTAACTTCAACAAAACAAGTGAAATTTATTTAGACAGAGTTAGTATAGATCAATATAATGTTTTAAACCTTTCCTCAACTTTAGTCATAGATCACACAAAAACAATATTTAATAAACTAACTTATTATATATACATAAATGTCTGGAGAGCATAAGAGAGAGCATATATATCAATGAAAGTAAAATGATAAACTGAGAGTTAGTTTAGAAAAGTCAAGATAATCTATGAACAGAACACATGTTGATTTTTAAATAAATTCAACAAACACCTTGTGAGATTGTTTACATGGAATCTCCCTACATTACAATGATACCTTGAACTAGCACATGCAAAGTGGGGAAACAAATGACCAAATTTCTTAGATTTCTGCTCCCGCACCACTTTTTTCGATATAGTGTTATAACACACATCCTCGTGTAATAATCTCCATACGTCAATCAAATACTTATGCTTAACATTTTGAATATAAATATCCTTAACTTATTGAAAAAACGATTATCAGAACTTTTATTAGTTTTTATTGAGACAATTTGGAGAAATCTGACACAGGACCTTGTACTATTGATCACTTAAATGAGCAATAAATATTATTGGTTCCACTGAAACAAAGACAGTTATGACTAACAAAGACATCATGCTAATCAGATAATAGTGGCATCATTTATCATAACACAAGACCTCTAGTAACTTAACCCATCTGACCTTTGACCCCTTTTGTGCTCTGAGATCATTAACAAAAATAAAGAGTGATAAACACAAGAGCCAAGTAGGCTTGTGTGGCTGTGAGGGGGTTAATGGGACAGAGCAGGATATTCCTGTGAGTTACTGCTTCCTTCTGGTTTCATTGTCAACTAAGATACATTGTATCACTTCGTGCAACTACATTGTCTTATTTCCTGATGTAGAGGTCAGTCGAGATAGATTGTGTGAAAATAGTCTTGAATATTTTTTTTTAAAAATTTAAATCAGTAAATTTGAAGAAATAACTTTGATTTGATTTACTGATGTGACTTTGAACATACAATTTTATTATTCATATTTTCAAATTAAATCCCCTAAGCTAACAGCCAGAAACGATTGGAATAAATTTGAGAAAATCTGGCAATTTTGATTCAATCAGATTCTTAAAATGTTATTATAAACTTAAATGTGTATAAGGATTTGTAACCAATGTTTTAATGTGTTTTTGTTACAATGGGTCAATATATAATATCATAAAAGTTACATTTTGTGTTATGAACAAAATATAATTACTCAAAAAGAAAACCAAAAAAAAAAAAAATATGAAATATTTAAAAAATAAATAATAAACAAAATAATAATAAATTTAAAATAATATTTAAAAGTGTTCCATATAAAAATGTTGATAATGAGAAAAAAAAATATGCTTATAATTATCAATGATAAAATCTTTTAAATATCATCATGGTCCAATAAACACAAACAGGTTTTCCTAAACTTCCTCAGGGACAAGAGCTGACCTCGTTAACCACAATCAATGCAGGCGAGAGAACAGCCGCACCGCACAGCAGAGCACAATCCCACTGCAGTATAATTCTGAACTGGTACACAAATTCTGAATGCTAGCTGGAAGCTGTGCTATAAATAGGACAAGCTGAGTTAACAAGCTGCTTGGCTTTGCTCATCAGGGATTGGCTGAGCCTGGTCATGTGATATGAGTCTGTCTGTGTGTCTCACCAAGGCTGCATGTTTTGAAAGAGGGTCACTCTCTTTGTGTTTGTTGATTTCAGCCTTGTTTGGTGATTATCTTGATTGGTAGAGGGGTGGTACAAGTGCTAACCTGACCAACAATGTTAGCAACACAGAAAATTGAGTTTTATGAGAGACTGGAGAAGCATATAGAGACAAACATCAGCAAGTTCAAGAAAGACAAGTATGTGGTGACCAGGGAGATGCAGGATACAGCTCTCTCTCTGCTGAAGGTGAGGAAGGGCACTAAGTGTCTGGAGGGCGCTAGGCTCAAGTTCTGGGTCAACGAAAAGTTCATCCCTGGGAAATCAGGCAAGGAGTTGCTGTGCAAGAAGACAAAGAAACCTGTGCTAGTTAAGGAGGATTTGTTTCAAGTTATACACAGCCTTCACTGCAGTATCGGCCACAGGAAGAAGGAAGGGACGTGGAAAGAAGTGTGTTCAATTTACTCGTGGGTGAAGCGGGATATCATCGACATCTACATCACGACTTGCCGCACATGCTGCGGAGAGTTTAACAATGCTACTCCTAACTCAACTCCCGAGGTTGAGGTGTCCGACCAGGGCTTCATGACTCGACTTATTCTCTGCACTATCAACATGGAAGACATGCCGGATAAAGATTACAAACATATACTCATCGTCAGGGACTGTGCAACAAAATATACAACTGCTTGGCCAGTGAGAAACATGAAAGATGAGCTGATCAGCTGCCTCCTTCAGTTTTTTGGCCAGTTTGGACCTCCTAAGTTTATCCATGCTTTGGATAAGAACTTTCCTAATCTTTCAACTGTTCTTGATGAACTAAAAAAATATTGGCCACATCTGAATATACTGCGTGGAAGGTCAAACTACCCTGCATTCGAGGGTGTAGGGGAGCGTGTATGTGCAGACCTACAGAGTAAACTGGGAGGGTGGATGGCGCAGTTTGACAACGATAACGGATGGGCGAAAGGGATCGGTCCGTCAATATTCTTAATGAACTCTGCAAATAATGCTGAATCACAATCTCCCTTTCAATCCGTATTTGGAACAAACCCAAAACAACCTGACATCCTATGGAAAACAATAACATTCCGAGGGTGGAAACAAGAAGAAGATATTCCAGAAACAATGATGAATATGTTCAACATGAATGAAGCTGAGAAGAAGCGAAGTAGTAAGCCATCTGAAGTGTCAAGGTCACCGCCAGCATCACCAGTTACATCATCCCCACCATCATCACCGTCCGATTCGGCTCCATCACCGCCGCCAAGAGATTTAAAATCACCTAGAGCAAAACGAGGGGCGTGTGAAGAGGAGGATATGACCCTTGACATGTCGGTGGAGGACGAACTGACACCGGAGGACGAGATTGTCGTCAAGATCGAGCGTGTCGATGATGATGAGGAGACCGCAGCGTCAGACAACACCTACAACTACACCTACTGAGACTGCAGCAGCAATATCATCTCCATGGTGTGAAAGAGACTTTGACCTAACAATTCAAATACATCATCATTTGTTAACTGGGTTCTTGTTTTATGTAAAAATTTAATAACTTTTGACTGGTTAATTTATGCATATTACCATTTATTTACTTCATTACTGGCAATAAAGCCCATGTTTGTTTTTTTAGATTTAAGAGATTTTTTCCTGAATGCATAACAAGATATTGTCACCATGTTTGTCAGAATACATTTTAAATGATAATAATAAGAATACCTTTCCTGGAAATATCTTTTATCTCGTTTTAAAAATTTTGATTTAAAAGTTATTTGATTTGTTTTAGAATTGACAAATAAATATTTTTTTCGACCTAGAATACTTATTTTTTTGTCAACTTAAATTTTACTTCTTCAATTAAAGGCGCTGTAGCACGATTTTGTTACTGAAATAAAGTGATCTCAAAAGTTGTAAATTAGTGTTATCAATAGCTAAATAATACCCCTGAATCAATAAACACAGTTCTAAAACGAATGTACATGGTTCTGTCAAGCCACACGAGTCCACTTCCCATCGAGCAGCCATTTTAAGGTATTCAATTAAAATGGCCGTTCCAAGGTAGTTCAAGCAATCTGATTGATGTAGCAATTCCTTAACATTCAGAGTAGAGTTTTTGATATGGTACCATACACTGATGGAACCATCTTGCTGTCTGAACTCTCGATTCGCATAAGACACCTACATATCTACTTCTAACACTGAAGAGTTCCAAACCACTGTGACATTATATGTCGCACCATTTTCTTCGAATAACGAGAACCTTTTTCTATGGATACGGCTTATTGTGTCGTGTAATGAGATGTTTTACCCATTAAAGTATCAATATATTGTATAAACTTAAAATATAAATGGCAAAACTGAGAAAACATAATATGTACGAAACATTATTTTGTCATTAACAAGCTTTGTACAGTTTTGAAAATTTGATTGTGTTTGAAAATTTGAGAAATGAAATGTTTTAATTACCAGTACAAAACGGATATCCCAGGATCTGTAATTGAATAATTATTGTTGGCAAGTAATATTGAAATGGGCTCCATCTATCCATTCATTCATTTGTCCAAACATTTTTTCCAGAGTAAAACTGAATTTTTTGGGGGTATTTCAACTTCTCGCATTTCTATTTTTCCCTATTTCCATTGAAACACAACTTGGACTTTTGTGTTCAGGGCAAAACTCCAAAACTGTAAGGCATAGCTCAACAAAACTTGGCGTATGGAACAATCATCATTTTGAGGTAATTGTTCCATAACTTTTGGATTGGTCTGTTTCAATGGTCATTATGGAATGGGGGATATAGCTGACTTTTTGCATGTTCATTTTATTATATATAGTAAAATTTTCAGGCAGCCTGATTGGACTAGAGGTCATTAAATGCCATGACAAAGTGAGAGTATAAATTTTGAAACATATATATCCTCCACATTAAATGTGAGGTGAGTTGGGGTTTAATGCCGCTGTCAAGAGTATTTCACGCCTGTTGGTATTATTGCAGGGAGAAAACCAGCAATGCCATGGTTGCTATGCATTGCGGTGAAACCTCCGAGCAACTGTTTTAACTAGCGAACCATGGGTGGTACTGCGCTGAAATTCAGTGTAGCATTGCACGCAAATCTTACTGCATGTAGAACAGTTCTCCACAGGAAACAAAGTAACTGAGTTCCTGGCGGGATTTGAACCCCGGATTTCTTGATCCGAAGCCGAAGCTAACCACTGCGCTATCCAGCCCCTCCACATTAAAACAGCCCTGTGAAAACCTCATAAATTGTAGCTTAATCATTCCCTGCAGATATATCCCTTGAGGATGTGATTAATAGATTAATAGACTGGGTGCAGTGGAATGTCAGTAATGTGCATATTGCTATTGATTCAGGGGGAATTAAGTTCCCTCAAGTGATGTAAGAGTTACGTGAGGACCCCAGGGCCTCGTCTCTAACCACAAACTTCAGATCAATTACCTCCCCTTTCCTCAAGGTCGCACACTGTCAAGTGTCTGTGTATACACTGTAAACCTGGATGCAAGTATTTATCGCATATGTATTCAACCTTGCTGCTAATTAACACATGTATTAATTCTATTATAGTTTAGTTAGCTTCAGTAGCAAGTTAAGATTGACACCTTCATAAATAGCTGTATTAAATTATCATAAGGTGTTTTTTTCACCAAGAAGAAAAAATCAGTTCCACAATTTGGATGCAACTGAAACAAAATCATTTTATAAACAATAGTTGTAAGCATTTACAAGTATAATTAATTCACAGAGCCTGTATACTTTGTAATTGACTACCAAATGTATTGTGCTCTTGTGAAATCTTAATTACTTTTTATGACAGCTGAAAAAGCTTTTTTTCTAATTAAATAAATATAATGACCTGATTGATGTAGTAACAGTACAAACACTTTGGGTTTGGGTTAAGATCATTGAGCGCCATTTGAATACTACCAAACAGCAATTTTAAAGACACAATACACATGAAGACAATTCCCTTACTACTTTCTTAAGCTCCAAGAGTTACAAGAACCGTGCTTCCAAATGTTCCTGAAAGCTCTGTATAATCTAGCAATCTATCTTCCAACAATAAACTCTTTACAGCCAACGGAGTATGTAAAACATGCAAGGAGATCAAAGACAACCTATAAACAATATGCTTCCCATGTGTACATCAACCCTTGATTTCTTCTTACATCTGTGAATATGAATGAATCTTCAATACTGAATGGCATCATCAAAAGATTTCTTCGTTCAGTGAAGAAGAACAAAATCCAGATATGTCAGTATAGTTATGTCTTCAATGTTCAACAATATTTGTTCATCTTCAAATTATCCATAGATATTCCAGACTTCCGAGAACTGCCATGGAGGTGCTTTGTTCTTGTATCGTTGAGGAAATGTTTACGACTCGGTGGTCTTAAGAGAATATTTGTAATGAATAAATTTGCATAATTATCTGCTTTGATGATGGCTGGATGCGAGCACGACATCATAATCCTAGACATCAGCCAGTTCAGCCAGAAATAAACTTTCTAATTGAGGTCCCCGCAGTCTTTCCTTTTGTGTGTTTGGTGATTTTGTCAGCATGGACGACATGTTTCTTTTTTCAAATCGATAATTGTGAACAGAATACTGTTGCTTTTGCAGCAAAACTATTTCCAAATTGGCATGATAACTTGAAACTAATTTCAGTCTTTTTGAGTTCATGTCTTGTTTGTGCTCATTCTCTTCAAACTACAAATCACTACATTTTATAAAACACTACTTAGACGAACATAAAGATATCATAATATCTTAAATTATATTTATTCATATTTTTAAAGACCTGCATTGATCTAATTTCCCCCCAAAATAGCAAATATTCATTGCAACTAATATCACAAAAAGATGACCAAAAAGGTGATACTGCTAAAGAAATCCTTGAAGCTGTTAGATTATTAACCATTTCCACAAATGAAGCTGTGTCAAAAACACTTAGTAAATTACGCAGACTGCTACACAACCTAACAGCATGATCACAACTTGTCTTTCATCAAGTATAGCGTCATAATTCCTCCACAATACTTTTTCTAATCTGTCACTAACTTCAGCAATTAGATATTAAGGAAAACCCGCAAAAAATCTTGACACCATTTTCAGTACTTGGCACATAAAATTGTTTTTATTCCAGATCAAGGACGCCTGTTTAAAATAATTTGAAATGGCAATCTTTTTAATTATTAAGTCTCAATCGCACTAAACCTTGAAGGATTAAGTTCTTGAACACTAAAGACAGACAGCTACTAAAGTTTGGTCATTAATTTACAACAAAAGCTCTTTATCCTCCAGTACTTGAAATCTAAAACCACTTTTGCTGATTAATCGCTTTCTAAAGCTTTTAGTAAATCAATGGCAGGCAGTTTTATTACAGCTTGACTAAAACATAACGCGTAAAGCCTCTGGTTAATCCCCTTACTTGTACAAAAACTGAACATAATCTGCAACTTAAAATATCAATAGAACAGTGTGATGGTACCTTAAAGCCATGACTAAGGAAACATGCAAGGCAGGGGTAGAAAGATACTATAATAGTCTTTCAGAATGATTAAACAGAATGATTAACTAATTTAAGTTAAATTTGATTTTACAATAATAATGTATATTGGTGTTGAAATCTATAATCTCAAAGCTTTGGTATTCTATTCTATACTCTTTGGTATCAAAGATGACAAGTTCATATTTCAATAAGATTGAAAGAACAGTCAAAGTGAAAAATTAATTATATTACAATTAAAAATAATCAAACAATTAAACATTGCAAGACAAAAGTTCAGATCTTCCTGACATGAAGTTATCTCAGAGGTTCGTCAAATAAATTTTGTAATTGTAACATTTTTACATATGGGATCAAACCTAATGCAATAGTACAAATTCTTCTACTTTTAATAATCTGGATAAGTCTTACAAGTCTTGTGAGAGATTCGAACCCACACCCTCAGGCAACAACTGCCAGCACTGACCGTACCAACGTCCCCTTAATTGATAAATTTCGGAATTGTACAGTATGTTCACATTTGAGGGTAAAAGAAGAGGTTCCTTGCAGGATTCAAACACACACCCTCGGGGTCGGGCACCGCCAACACTGACTGTAACTTGATAAATTTCGTAATTGTATATAGTTTGTTAATATTTGAGTGTAAAATAAGAAGAATTGTACAGGAGACTGTAGCCTGCGCCATGTTACCAGGTGACTGAGTTTGCCAAGACTGAGCCTGCTACAAATCCGTCCAATCATCAGCTTACTAGTGAGACTGATGCCACAAATTGGACCAAATTAGTAAGAATTCACAATGCCATATGAAATTGGACAGCAGTATTTCACCAATCTATATTATCAAGAACAGCATCGGTGCTGAATTCCCCTGTTAGCTGATTAATGTGTTACAGCGAGACTAATCACCCAGCTTCACTCTACCCTCCTGTCTGCTTCATTACTGGGGGATTAACAACAAGCTCCATACACGCCAATCATAATCTGTATTCCATCATCCCCAATCATATAAATGTTTAATAGCTATGCAGAAGGACGTCTATTTGTCATGATGCTGATGAAATTTAGACATGTTTATTTTGACATGCCATATGTTAATAATTCTTCTGAATTTGTTTATATTCTTTCACAGCACATTTAAGATCATTAAATCCCCCCAAAAATTCAAATTATTAACAGTGAAAGACATATGGTTTATTGGCAACATCTGTTTCTGATGACAAATGTAGGATATTTCAAGAAAAGTTCACATTGATATATATACTTCATTAGTATTTCTTTGTATTTGTACATTAACATCTTAAAATGTCTGCTCCTGAACATCTATTGACTGAAGTATTGCTTTGTCATGTAGCTGATTTCTACTGTCTGTGGGAAAGCGGATTATATATATCAATCTTAATTTTCAATCTTTTCATGTTCTGATGTTTCTTTACATGAAAATGTATCATTGATTTTCCAAAACTTACTGTTCTTGTTTCATTCAACTTTCATTTGATATAGAACACTCTACATGCATTTCTCCACAATGATGACAATGACTTCTCACAGGGCTTCTAAGGATTAATGCCAAGTCATTAACAGGCTTCTACCAGAAATCATAATTACTATAACCACTCAAATACAAATGGATTTTCAGGATAATGCAAATATTTAACATCCTGTCACATCTGAAACATTCAAACGACCCAATCCTATTTGTCTAAATGTGAAAATGCAAGACAAAACGTACACCAGCCTGAGGGCACTAACGAGCTGAGAGTCCAGGAACTCCCAAATGGAGGCTGGTAATTAAACTAATTAAGAATCTCTCACCTTCACATCAGTGGCGTCCCCGTATTTCACCATGTTGAATCCCCCATTGGGGAGGTGCACTTTTAGTATTGACCTGTCCATCAGGAACTTCTTGACCCTGGGGTCAAGGTCGGAGCTAGGGTCGAGGTCAGGGTCAAGCACTATTTCTGTGCAAGTGTCGCATTCCCCTTCATGTATAAATCTCCACAAGCGACTCCATCTTGCAATCTGAAACAAAAAGGAAATTTCAGATTTTGCAGTCATTAAGTCATTGTCTAAAACACATTTTCTTTGACAATGTCATATATGGTCCCAAAGGGCCGAAACAGTACCCATGCATGTTCAAACCATGTCATTATAGCATTTCTCAAGGCACGACAAAATAACTAATAGTCAAAATTAACTAAAATAAAATGATAAATCAGTAACAGGAAACTGAAACAGAAAAATAATGGGTGATGTTTTTGGTGGTGTAATACATTTGGGATATGAAAAGACATCCTTCTCATTTTCACTTCCTCAAATGACTCTTAAACTTATTGCAAAGTAATAAAGTATCAATTAAGACACTTTTTCTCAATCCAGATAAAACAGCAGTTATCAGAATCTAATGAGGAACCACATGTCACAAATTTATAACTCAGGATATCTGTACTTAGAACTTGTCAGAATCTCCCAAAGAATGTATCCAAAATCTTCAGGATACCTATTTTTTTGGTTCGCTACTCAACATGACTCAAGAGATAGGACACACTCATGCACACAAAATGTGGTAAATGAAATCTTTAACAAACCAAGATGAAAGACAGTTGCCGACAGAGGTTACCTTGAAACTAAGCAGTGACTGATGGAGTCAGCCCAATTAGTAGGTAGGTTTGACTCTCCAGGAGTTGTAAACATGCTGGTGTGAATGGAAGGGAGAGAATTACCTACGAGAGTTGCAAGAAACTCATAGTCTTAAGCTCGCTGGATATATACCCCCAATCAGACTCGCAGTGTGTGTTTGTGCCTTACAGACTGACGATGTCATACAAATCATGGTAGAGAAATAAACAGTGAAGATATGTTGTCAGGAAAGTGTTATCTCTGTAAAGAAAGGGGAGGTAATCCTCACGTGTCTAATCATCTGAGTCATGGAAGCAGGAATCTCTGTCAGACATTCCAGAGTGACACCATTTCTACGAGTACCCTGCCTTCTGCCCTTACCCTATAGTTGCAGTCAGTCATATATCTATCCCTTTGGTGCTGTGAGCATATTTAGTTGATGGAATAGTAATTCGAGATGAATATAAATAATAATGCAATTGTTTCAAATATTTACATGAAGTTCTTATTGACTATTCAAAGGTACAGATTTTCAGCTGGCCTAAAATTCCTTGTCACAGTTATTGATTTGCCTTAGCAATACTAGTTTTTTTTACTCCTACTGTAGTAGACTGTAGTTCATAAGATGTGTTATCTAGTTGGCAATACTAACTTTTATTCTTAGTCAAAGACTGTAATTTGCAATAATTGTATCTCAAAAAAATGATTCACTCATTAAAAGCAAGTCTAGAGCCTGAAATTCAAATTACCCAGAGGCTCAATTGCAATATTTAATGAAGAATAACTATTATTCACTTTAATTGTCTGACTGGGACAACACTTCAGCCATCAGTGGTGTCCTCACAGGAAATATCTATCTCATTCAATCTAACACAATTATCAATATTGCTAGACACCCATTTATCAGTATCTTGGGGAGATTATTTATTACTATTACAAACTGACAAGAAGCATGTGATGTAAAGTCACGTCAGTAGATGAATATTTGTCAGAAAGCAGCCACCATTGCTACAACAGAGTATTCCTGAGTATACACAGAAGTGAGTAGGATATACTCAAGCTCTACACACAGAGCTCTGGTAGACAGGTTAGCTGCTTGAGTAAGTCTTCATCATCAACATCAACCTTCACCTACACCCCACAAACTACTCTTCTCAACTGGAATCCCTCCAGGACTGACAAAAAGAATCAGGGTAATGCGTAACACAGACTAGCATCTCTGGGAGGACATAAACTAACATGAAGCTACAAGACACATCTAGTGAAGGACCAAGATTGGTAGGCTCTGTATTACTCTGGTACATTGGCTTCTGGGAACAATCTTAGTGTTTGAGTACCTAATACTAGCATGGAGTCTACAGAGAGTTCATGGTGTACCAACATTGGTACCGAAGTGAAAGGAATGCTGCAGACTGAGAATATATAGGTGTTCGAATATCGACAAGGCTCTACACGCTTGTATAGTTTATGAGTGTGTTATAGATGTGTTAGGGAAGTATCATTTGGAAATGAAAGGCTGTGATTAAACTTGGGTTAGCTCGTTCCTTCATGGAACATTTTGGTCAATTGAACAAAATCCATAATCCCCACATTACGGTTCATGATGTACATATCATACATAGATGGTCAATTTTATAAATGTTGAAATTTATCAGAGATAGGTAAGACTAAATTTTGCTATGTAACTAGATGTCTATCAGCAATGACCAGATGATAAATATTTGTTGAGTACTTGGTGAGTGACTAAGAACAAGAGATTGTTTATATGACAGGTAGATGTGTTCAGCATGTGTGAATGTAAAGGTAATCCACACTTGTGATATATTCACCATCCCAACCATAACTCACTCTCAAGTATCAGCACATACTGTATGACAAGTGTGTCAGACAAGGGGATAAATATTCATAATACACATGTTAACAAACACAAAATATATAATGTCATGAATCATGAAAGTAACAGGGAAATTAGTTTCAAACGGAACATAAGTGACAAATTACTTTAAAACTGCCTTCATTTAAAACCACTGCCTTATCAACCAGCTTCACAGGATTGACAACCCAGGTACACTGAATATTCATTGTCGGACAGGCCACACAAGTAAAAGGCTTCCCTACAACAGGACAATACACAGGGTGGGACACTTACAGTGTTTACAACCTCTTACAATCTCACATCTAAGTGTCCTGCATGCCAATCAGTAGATCCACCAATCACAGGGCCGAGATCAACCACACCCATCACTTATCACACAGAGCTGTATTATATTCTGATAACCAGGACACAACAAGCACTAAAGATCCACTCAGCATACAGCATGTCACGCTGACATATCAAACATGCAGACTTTTGCTAGCTAAAATAGTCTTGCCCCTTGACAGTATATAAGTCTTGCCCCTTGACAGTATATAAGTCTTGCCCCTTGACAGTATATAAGTCTTGCCCCTTGACAGTATATAAGTCTTGCCCCTTGACTGTATATAAGTCTTGCCCCTTGACAGTATATAAATAAGAGCAGTCTAGGTGCTTATTCAGCAAGTCTAGAAAAACTAAATACACAGAACTACCTCAGTCAGTGGGTCACAAAACAATCCTGGAAGAGGTGTACTAATAGATACAATAGGTGTACTAATAGATACAATAGGTGTACTAATAGATACAATAGGTGTACTAATAGATACAATAAGTGTACTAATAGATACAATAGGTGTACTAATAGATACAATAGGTGTACTAATAGGTAACTTCTTTGTCAGCAATATGTGTATTTTCAAATGGTCAACATGAAGCATGCATTAAAGGAGCAGTAGCACGTTTTTTGCTCAAATAAGTCGATGAAATGTATTTGAAAAATAATATTACCAATAGTAAAAGACCCTTCTCTCTTCGAAAAATCAAGTACAAAAATGAGTGTACATGATTCGGTAAAGCCATGGGAATCGTTTTTATCATTTGAAATAATAAAATGTGTTCACAATAAAATGGCCGCCATGCAATTTTTGCATTATACGCAACACTGTTATTACCAATACGGATAATTTGTTTGTGTTATGAGATGTTTTACCCTCTAAATTAAATATAAATGACATAAACTTTCTTTATAAATGAGAAATTTGAAAAAATAAAATTTGAAAAAAACGTGCTACTGCCCCTTTAAAGTACATCTTCTTGAAAGATTTAAATATTGAATAAATGATAACAGTCATATGTACTGTATGTCACATGATTGCACAAAAACATAATTAGCAATCGAAAAATGTAAATTTGGTCCCTTCCAAGAGCATTTCTCTTATATCACTGTTGCCAGTATTATTGCAGGGAGAAAGCCTGCAACACCATGTGGCTATGCACTGCAGTAAAACCTGAAAGCATAGGCTGGAACTAGGGAACCATGGGTGGTATTACACTGAAATTCAGTGTAGCATTGCACCCAAACCTTACTGCATGTAGAACAGTTCTCTACTGCACACAAAGTTGCCGTGCCCTGGCGGAGGATGAAGTAAATATAAGAGATCAAACTGAGCATGACAACCAGCAAGACCTCCAGACCCTACAAGTCGAACTCTCCTCAATCTGAAATGATGCAATGAAGTTATGGTGTGAAAGGACATCGATGGTAAATGAGACTCTCGTCCATTGAAACAACCAAAACAGACTTTAGAAGCCTAACCGAGCAACTGACAACCCACAAGGTAAAGCTGCAATGTCCAGACACAACATGTGAAACTCTCCTCCCACAATGCAACAGAGGAAGTTATAAAGGATGAGGACATGTGAGTTCAACAAGAGAGGTGAAACATCTGCTACATCTTCTACATCTTCCCACCTGGAACATCAACCTACCATTAAGAAGCCAGGAAGTAGAACATCAGAGAAGAATCTCTGTAAGAACTACAGAGGAATTTCTATAAGAACTTTACAGGAATTTCTATAAGAACTATGGAAGAATTTCAATAAGAACTACAGAGGAATTTCCATAAGAACTACAAGGCATGTTACAGGCACTATTTGTAAAGCACAGATCTATTTGAGGAATGTCAGTTCTCCAGACTGGTGATGGAGTTATTGCTAGCTGATCATTACATGAGACAAGTACTCAATCATTCCTGTGCTAATTACTTATTCTCATTAACAAGGACAAACTGAGATAATGATATACGTTTGATTTCAAATAAAGATCTAGATGGCAAAGAACAAGAGTTTCTCTTATGACTCATTACAGATACATTGTTGTTAATTAGAGTCGCGTCTTCATCTGCTTATGAGCTGAAAGTCTCTCCCCTCGAAGCACTCCGGTAATTACCAGGTAAGATCGGAATACACAACATGCTAAGTGCTCATTATTTCCAACAAATACAGGTCCATTATAAAATTAAGTTGAAAAATCGTTAGTCTCGTTGAGACAGACAGACATGCTTTTTCCTGTTGCTGTAATGAAGCAGGGTATGTGGCAGGAGCAGATAACCCATCGTGAGACGAGTAGGCGGTTCCTCATTAACCTTCGCCTACCACACACACGACAACATGCTCCTCCTCAGCAGCGTATCTCAAACATGTCAATATGTGACTCAGAATTGAAAATAATGAACACTTAATTTCCTGATAAACTCACCACGTCAAGTAAAGCTCACTTTCCAACAAACATCGGCTTAAGAGTTCCCTGTTTCCTGTTTAGGCCACCCTTTTTTTATTACTTGGATTACGGATTTTTTCAGCCAAACCCTGGAGTTGGAGGAGGGAAAAAAAAAAAAAAAAAAAATCACCTCAATTTTTTTTTTCAGGACCCTTCTTGTTCACATTCAATTCTTTGGGGTAGGAGGGGAAAAAAAAAAAAATTTTTTTTCAATTTTATTTGTCAATTTAATACTTTTACATAACTCGCCACTTTCACACTAGCTAGCAAGCTACAGTGAGTCAATCCCTGGATCCTGGGTAAATTCCCATCAAATTATGACTTGTACAGATTTTGTTATTGACTGTCTTCAAAGGCTGTTTCAGTAAAATATTGTCATGTTGCATACAATATTCAAGCTAAGATCATTCTCAATAATCTGGAACTAATTAATAGTTTTGATTGATAAACAATTTATTTTGATTTCAGGAAACCAAGAATAAATTGAAAAAAGATTTTGTGTCAATTTGTATTTGTCTTATGTCTCTGCATAACATTTGAAAAGTAAGTGAATAAAAACATGGTAAATGAAACTTATTTGCAGGAGTCTTATCATGATCTTATTGCACATAAAAGCATCTGAAAAGAGATTTAATAAAGTTTGTCATATTAACTCACCAAGACTGTCACAAACATGTTCAATATCAAAATAAATATTAATGAAATTAGTTATATCAAAATACAATAAATCAGTAGGTAATGTTTGAGGAAAATGAAATTTACATTAGATAAACCGGAAGTGGAAAATGATTTTTTAAAAAGAAATTTTCAATGCCACCAGTCACATATAGTTGAAATACTCAGGAGCAAAATTTTTGAGATTATAAACATAAATAGGCACAAATAATATCTTACACTTTGTTATTATAAGTTAATTTAATTTTACCGATAAAAGTTACAAGAAATATCGAGACTCAATTTTATTAATAGACTTGATGGCATTTTTTGAGTAAGTAAATCACACTGACAAAGTACATTTTCTTATCGATTTGAAAAACCACTTGTACTGATTATGTTATTTATATCTCATGAGGAGACATGCGGTATGTGCTAACCATATGTGAATGTTTTTGATAAGAAATGATCAGATCTAGGATTTCCTACGAACATTTAGACAAGCTCATCTTTGTTATAAACATTGTTTTATTTTCAAAATCTTTCTCGCATGAATTTCTAAATAAAACAGAATATTTTTACAGTTTAAAATTGTCCTTCATTCCCTATTCCCTATTAATTCCCAGATTGATGTGATTGGTTGCCTTATTTCAAGAAAATCAGACGCTTACGTATTTATCTTTCAAGAACTAAGTTACGAGAAAATGTAACTAGACTAAACACTCTGTAAGGTCATGTGACTAGTAATGAAGCACTGTGATTGGCTGTCAAGAAACCTTTGACACTTCCACACAGCGTCAGATAGGCATCGCTTCTCGCTGTTACAGTATCACTGCAATGTTCCGAGTTTTGACAATAACACGATTTTCGTTTTGACTAATGGTCAACACATGTGACCCTCAACGGTAGTGTACATTTCCAAATTATCTCTTGCTACATCTGACAATGACTTGTTGCTCAGAATTGTTTATACTTCAGAGACCATAAACACGACAATTTTAATGGCAGACACTAACAGCATGACGCGATCTGAAGGGGTTGGAATTTTAATAGCCGATCGCTAGCTACCTCGCATGCGATGCGTGAAAACATGTTGCAAGATTATTCAAGATTTATTTTACAAATAAACTGGTTTGGTGATTTTATAATATGACATAAATTCCCAATAGTGAAATTTAGGGACTTGTTGATTTAAAAATTTCACTAAAGTGCACAGTCGGCGGGTAAAAAAATAGGCATTTCCAATTTTTTTTTTTTTTGGATTTTTCAAAATTTAGAGTCGGCGGATCCGTAATCCAAGTAATAAAAAAAGGGTGGCCTTATTTAGCGAATGAAATTGCGTGTTGTCCCCCTGCGGGTCACCCTGACATTACCGAGGGATTTGAATTTCAGAATTCCAGTAATTCCATGTCAATATTGATAAACAATGAGAGGAAAATCTCCCACATCTGTACGCCAGAACACACTGATTTGGCCTAAATAGTTTGAATCCAGCGTGTTCACTGAGGCAAAAAATGTTTGTGACCCAGATAGGTGGGAGTAGGTATGGAAATGTGGAACAAGCAGCAGAGGAATGCAAGGCCGAGATTTGTATAACGAGTCCACGAGATTACAATGCAATGTGGAAGTGGAGCAGCACTCCACTGATAACAGCCTGGATCTTTACATGTAGTCCACACTCACATAGGACACTCACCTACACATAACGGTATTATTGAGTGACGAGGAGCTCAATTAAATGTGTAGACATAAAATGACTTTGAACACAGGACTAGGAATATCACACCTAGCCTTCATTATCTTGATCATTTAAATACTTTTTTCACACTTCACCAGTACAATAAAACTTAATCCAAATTGTAAATATCTGTGCCTCTTTTTTTCCTACACTTTTAGCTTGATATCATAATCATATTAAAATCTACAATATCAAACAAAGATAATAAAATAAAATGATGATGTTTGATATGTATCATCTTTAATAACCAATCAAATTATATTTATAATTTTACTTCATATTCAAATGTACAGAAAAAACACACAGCTTTCTTAACCTGTTACAAATGCTGAGTAAATGAGACTTGCATTGAATTTTTAAACCAAGTTCCATGAGCAACCAACGTTATTTGAATTCGAAAAATGTGAAAACCTGAAGACATGAGCTATAAAGTAATCCCATATGTCTGTACATACATACACTGTTATTTTGTTGAGTCTACAATAAATTGTTTTCAAGTTACTTCCATTTTGCACGCGCATGTTTATCATTAAGCGTAGAAGTGAATCACACGGTCTGAATACACAATGAAAACACATCATAAACAACTTCAGCCAGAGCTGGAAATACAAGGTGCACCCAACACAAGCCAGTGATACCAGCATCTTCAAAACATAAACCTCAGGTTGCTAAACCAACACCTTCCTATCCAATATTCTCCGCACATCAACGATAGAAATCAAAATTGGCATTTAGCTCTCTCTCTCCCTCGGTTCAGCTGCACACAGCATACACACATTCCATCTCGCAGATCCATACACAGATTGCGATGCAATGTCGGGAACACCCATGCTCTTCACTGAGATAGGAACAATGTTCTTGATGGAGAGATGAGAGCCCTTCAATGGGTGTCATACATCAATCTTATCTTGCAAGAAACTATTCGTTTCAGATATACACTACCTTCAACTAATATCTGTGGTGGCTTACATTTTCAATGTGTCATTTCACTGATATTCAAAGAATGAGCTTTAGCATGGAGTTTTAAAGATCATATAGATTATGTAAGCTGATACTGTAACTGATTCAGTTGCATGTTATGAACACAGACTCCAAGTTTAAATTTTTACATCTAAACAAAGTCTCATTAAAGATAGTCTAACAATGACATTTTGGAACAAGGTTACAAGATGAGTTTAATCTGCCTCAAATCAAAAGGATGTGAGAGAATAAGAGAAAGTCTTGTGTTGGTATTTCTTGCGCATGGCTACTTTGGGCTCTTAAACACTTGACTTCTGTGTAACAAGGTCACAACGGTAACACTCTGCAGGCATCTTATACATGTGGCGTGACTTGAGACAAATGACAATGAGACCTATAGGAGAGTCTAGTGTCGCCATCTCCTGCACAAGACTACATGTTGAGACTACTCCACCGCTGCAGCATGTCACAGTTCCATATGTCCATGTCTTGGGCACTAGTCTAGATGTCTCATTACAGTGCTTCAAGCAAACAACCTACAATCTGCCTGCCTCGAAACACTCGGAGAACTATGGAGATGTGTTTAATTGTGAATCCACACAGTGATGTATACATGTGCTGTTTCCCTCTCATTTCCTACTTCCAGACAGAGACCGACTAAACAGATACTAAACGAAGGGATGCTCAGGGTTTGAGGATAAATCTTGTAACCGATATTCTCCCAGTTACAATACCGACTTTACCAGAGCATACTATTACACATGTTCCTCTCAGGGAAGATGATTTACGAAGTCGTTTCCCTGATTTACACAGGAGTTTTGTATTGTTATGGACTGAACCTTGTTTGCCTTTAGGTGTGTCTTCACACTTCACTGCAAAATACACATCCAATTTTTAAACTTTCTTTAACTTCTCTGCACTTAGCTGCAACAATTCATTTCCCACATGTAATTACCTGTTAGGAGGAGGCAACTGTGACAAAAAGTTAAAAGCTCCCAGGATCAACACATGTGTGGAGTTTAGCAGATGTTGAGTCTATATACAGGTGAACATCAGCTGAGAAGAACTGACGGACCACACCAACAGTGAACACTTAACCCTCTATCTGCGGCAGGTAGCTAGAACATGGACCACACCAACAGTGAACACTTAACCCTCTACCTACAGCATGTAACTAGAAAATGTATCACACCAACAGTGAACACTTAACCCTCTATCTGCGGTATGTAACTAGAACACGCATTGCATAGGGCAGTCTACATTTAATCAGTTGAGGTGAACACCAGGTACCTAACTCAAAGAACAGAGAAATTCTTTAACACAAGTTAAGTGGACACAAATCCCAGAGGATATTTTCATTTTTCAATTGTTCTTAAATGCTAATAAAATATGATTAAAACAAGTCCATTTTAAATTTTGATTCCAATGTCAGTGTGGCGATTTAAGTGTTAACAACTTACTACTCATGGCAGTAGACTGTAGACTTATTAACAATTACTTCTTACATGGGTCCATTAATTTTATTTTTTTTATTAGTCCTAATTGATGAAAATACAGCATTATTTTCCCATTTTATATAAAGTTCAAGTTACCATGACAAGATAGTGATGGAACATGGAAAAGACCTAAAATTGTCTGTAATTATTTCAGTTTGTCATTATTGACAACAACACATGTATTCCCACAGATTAAACACATTGACGTCTAACTGTCATTGTCACCCGACTACTGGAAAGGTTAACAACAAAATGTACAAGTACCAAAATCAATTTGCTCTCTGATCTGACCTTTTATTGCATGTCCAGGAAATGTCAGACAATAGGAGGACCAATGGGAGTGACCTTTAGTGGACAGTAATCAGAGAGATGACCACACTACCGAGACAGGTGAGGTGCATGCACCGGCCATGTGCTGTCTGTTATATACATGGAATTGGATTAGCAACACTCTTACATTGTTATCACAATAACTGGTTAGAAACCTCTTGGTATTATGTAACATTGCAACTATAACCTTTAACAGCTTTGTTTGTGAAATGAAATGACATTTAGATAACACAGTGTGTTTAATTTGCTACCATGATACGTAGACAGCACCTCTTTGACAACTATGTTTCACAATACCTCCACAATGTATAAATATAGATAGTATTTGACAACTATGTCCTACAATAAGATCAAAATGTATAAATATAGATACTATATGACAACTAAGTTTCACAATGCACTAAAACAAGACACAGATAATGTTCAACCATATATACATTTATATAATATGGTTGTATCTGATTAGCAACCTAACTGGCAATTGCAATTATACTTTATTATGATATGAAATGTTAGACAATAACATGTATACAGTAAAATAGGACCTGTATATTTACAACTGGCATTGATAACAGTGTAAATATCTATACCTAAATGTTGCATTCCTGGCAATAAAGCTGACTATCCATTCACACATTTGTAACCATTATGGTTGAATTCTTTGAAATAAGAAATAAGAATAAACTAAACTGAGAGAACATCGTGGCCACAAGCTATAGTCTACGTGTATCACTAACTGCATGTCAAGCTGAGAGATAATAAAGAGAAAGAGGATCCCCTGTGAAGTTGGCTGCAACTCTTCGGTGTAAACAGCTGATTCAACATCACCAGGCAGCCCTTTCATCTTCTGTCATAACAACTGCACAACATCCACTTGAAGGGCTCTTCATACAGGCACCTAACCAGATTATTGGCATCTTCTTGATGATGAAATCAAATGATGTTTCTGATGTTTCAGGCAACACTTTCGAAACACGTAACAAATTTCCTGTCTTTTTTAGGATACCTCCCTGTGTTGATGGCAGCTACACCACTCCCTCAAATTACTTCTTATTTAATCATTGTTGCATAAAGGATAATAATAAACTCACTAAACTACAAATATGGACATACAAGACCAATCTCTTGAATGATTGGCCATAAGTCTCAAAAGACAAGCATTTAAAGAACAAGAGTTATTTCCCCTGAATTAGACGACCTTGACCCCTGGCCACACATAGAAAAAAAACAAATAGCAGTGTCCTGTACACAAGATGAGTTTCCTCCTGCATCAACAGCTGCTTATCTCTGTCCACCAGACCTAGGAAGAGATTTTTTCAGATCAGAATACCCTAGATAGTCTAGATATATGCTATCACAATAACCCATGTGTACACATGTCAAAGGAGATATCAGCTCTCAACTTCACGATCAGGAACTAAGAAACTCATAGAAAGACGTAGCAATTTACTTCAGATAGAAACTTCCACAATCAATAGTTAGTGGTTGAAATCACTTTGAAAGCTGAAATGCTTGAAAATATCATTTTCTCCATTCAAATGGTAAATTGTACATCAGCACAAAAAGATGAAAAGTTCCCAGTTCCTCAGCTAATGGCAATGGTTTACATCAACTGCTGGAATCATGCAACATCTAGCCCATAAAGGGATGTATCAATTTACTTCAGGCATCTAGTATCAGTGATAAGGATGGTCTTACTTCTCAAACTGAAATGTAACCTCCCTAAAGGAATCTTGTTGATGTTTCTTAGTTACGATAAAATGGTTCTGTATATAAAATGAAAGATGATATTTTCAGAACAACCATATATTTCATTGGTCTGCTGTGTATATGCTGAAATGACAATCAGTCTCCAAATAACCTGTAAGTTTTAATTACTTATTCAGATATTATATAGATATGGGGGTTCTCAGAGAAAGGTAAGATGGGGTGAGGTGAGGTGATTTGGGGTTTGACACCACTTTTCAAGAGTATTTCATTCATACCACAGCTGCTATTATTATGCAGGGAGAAAGTCCACAACACCATGTGGCTATGCAATGCGGTGGAAACTGCAAGCAATGGCTGGAATTAATGAACAATGGGTGGTACTGAGCTGAAATTCAGCGTAGCATTGCACCAAAACTTTACTTGTTGTGCCCCTGGCGAGAATCGAACAACAGACTTCTTGATCCGAAGCCAAACACGCTAAACACTGGTGTTTATCATGTTTTGGTTTCGGGAGAAGCTCAGGTGAAATATTATAACAATCTGTGAGTCAAGACTTGTATGAAAATTAATGTGAAACATTTTATTGAGCATGGTGTACGTAAGCAAAACTGAAACAAGAAAACTTCACATCATGCAATTATATTTGCATCATCAAATTCTTTACTTTTCACATGCAAGAACTTAAAGCAATTGAATTATTTTCCAAACAATTTATGTTCAATGGAAACAAAGTTAACAAGGTATATAATGTTCCCCAAATCTCTGAATGATGTAAAAGTTGTTAACTTGCAAGCATTAACTGATCCAGTTAAAACCTAAGTAAATGATCCGCACCTTCACAAAACAAGCAACACTTGAAGTTATAGCCATCACAAAGATCCTCTCCCAGAAACATGATCTTACCTTCCTCGTCTGGCAACAAAAAATGGACAAAAATGATGCAAAAAATGCCTCATCCTCCATATAGTAATGTTTTTTTCCAAAATTCTCAACAGAAACACATTCTATGATTGATTCCACAGCAACTCAACCGCGACTCAAGCCTCTGTGAGTTTATCTATGGTAAGAGCTACAATACCTGCAGCTGTTCTCCAGTCCCTATCTCTCCTCCATGTACCCATCTCTCCCTCTGTATGCCTATCTCTCCCTGTATATACCTATCTCTCCTTTAGTGTACCGCCCTATCTGCCATTGCACCACGTCCCATCTCTGATACCAGGACCGGCAAACAGACATGCTTCCATAAAGATAACACTCTAGCCTCAAATTTGATATTCTGGCTTCTGGTATGGAGAGTGGAATTCTCCCATGCTGGAGATGGCAGATAGGTAACTGAGAGGAATTGTTTGTCGACTAATGTCGGTCGGTCAAAATCAAATAGATGTCATGCCTCAAATTTAATAAATTTAGTCCAGAGTTTAATTTTTCCATGCATGTTGTGGAAGATAATAATAATTCAAGTTAAAACATCCCAACAACCAATGAATCAAACCCAATCCAACATCAAAGCTAAACAATTTTTTGAAAATATAACAGTTTATCATTCACAGGTATATAGGATATTTTATAGGGGAAATCTTGTTTCCTAGAGGAAAAGCACGACAATAAACCAACAGCAACCCATGAAACTAAATCCTCTCAACAAAAGTGTTAACCGAACAATCAGTGAGATACAGTACCTGAGGAAGTCAGTAAGCACACACCAACTGCAGCAAAGGTCATTTCCATATCCCAGCCAGCTGTCAACGTGCAGACTAACAACTCTCAACCTCACTCAAACCTTTCCATTCTCCAACTCTACACTCTCCCTGACATATGTACAACACTACAAAGCTGTCAAAACAATTCCATACCTATGATGAGTCCAAACACAGGTCTTGAAAGGCAAAACATCCCTCGTAAAGCAAAATATCCACAAATCAGCAAATATCCAAAGGTTTTTGGTATTATTGGCAGACGTCAACTGTTTCCTGTATACCCACAATGCACTGGGTCTGTCCTTCCTGTGAGTGTGGGAGCACCTACCCAGGACTTGTCCTGACTCTCTAACAATGGTGGAAGGTGCGAGGGAATGCCTAGAATGTGTAGAGGAGCTTGAAGCAGTCTGTTCAACTCATTTCTCCGTGTAGCTTTGTAAATACATCTAAGAAAACAGACCTTGTTACTTTTTCCTCACGGTCCTACGTCACAAGCTCTTACCTGAGATGAGCACTATGCGTTAGTAGTCAATGGTAAACACTGACACAGATTAACCTCATGTTTGCACCAGTCTTGTGAGATTTACCAATAGTGGGAGACTTACCTCTCCTTCAGACTTGGATTTAGTAATAACTGTAAAGTACCTCCACAGAGGTAAGAACTTGGTTTGCAGAATTAAACGTATATAACCATTATCTATAGGCTAACGGCAGTGAGAGGGTTAAACTAAGGCTCATATATTCTGTTTGCAACAGTAACAGTTTAAGTTTAGGCGAGACTTGGCTGACAGCAGAGATCAAACATCTTCTACACTTCTTTTCCAACTCAAGCAACTAGTATCACTCCAAACTTCTGAACACAAACATAAGGAGAAACTCTGAGTTTCTGTGTTGGGTGAACATAAGGAGATCCTTGCAATCTATCACACAATGAATCTTCAATCTGAGGAAATTAGTTAAAATAAATATCTGAATGAAATATCACAGTCTTGTTTTTCTTCACATTCAGAGAAATTTCACTAAAACATTTCTTAATACCATTACTTCAATGACTTAAACATATTTCATTTCTGAGAAGTAGATGTCACTAACTACAGTATACAAAATGAAGACAAAAACAAAATGATGGAACTCATCTGTCTTTCATGGGTATTTCACAGAGTATATTCCAATCATCACCAAAATTATTTTGAGAACAAAACCCTCCAGAAATCTTCAGAAGAAATTCAACATTTCTCACCTGAAGTAATATTGACTGAAGACCAAATATGAAGACAACATGTCAACATAATTAGATCATGTTCTGGACGTCTTTGATCTGTGAGGCGCAGTGTGTGTTATAACTCGGTAAGTGAGTGATAACAAGCAATACATACTTCATCACTGGCAGATATCAGGAGCAGAGCGGTCAGGTGGAATCGGTAAGTCAGCACGGCGCCATAAAGCTAGGTACAAGAAAGAGCTGCAGTTTGTCTCGAGGTATCTTATATACAGCTCCTCAGAGGTGAGACGTGAAGTAGGGCTGGATAATCTACTGGGGAAAGCTGGTGAACATTTGACCAATTTTAATCAGAAATCTTTATCTCTACTCTCCACATTCAAAAAGGGGAAATACCCATCAGTCAACCCATCAAAAAGTTCACATCCATGTAATTTTATTAAGATAAATGCTTTTAATTTTATTACTCCAGTAGTGTGTTACCTTATATTTTTAGATCTTGTAAAATAACCATGAAGTTCACAAAATACATTTAACTATTCAAGATGATAAAAAGTCTTTGCACTATTTGACCATCAGGTAAATGAATTTTCTACCTTCGTAAGTAGATAATAAGAAATGCAAGAATTGTGGGACCCACCCCAAGGCAATAGAAGGTTATGTCTCTGAGAATTAGACAGATTCTCTTCCATAAGTCAACAGCTGGCAGCCATGATGTCTGCACTATCAGCAACAACACATCTCTCTCATTACTCAAGCTACCTGCACCGCCCATACAACAGACAACACCAGATTCTACCTGCACCGCCCATACAACAGACAACACCAGATTCTAGCTGCACCACCCATAAAACAGACAACACCAGATTCTACCTGCACCGCCCATACAGCAGACAACACCAGATTCTACCTGCACCGCCCATACAACACCAGATTCTTCCTGCACCGCCCATACAACAGACAACACCAGATTCTACCTGCACCGCCCATACAACAGACAACACCAGATTCTACCTGCACCGCCCATACAACACCAGATTCTACCTGCACCGCCCATACAACAGACAACACCAGATTCTACCTGCACCGCCCATACAACAGACAACACCAGATTCTACCTGCACCACCCATACAACAGACAACACCAGATTCTACCTGCACCGCCCATACAACAGACAACACCAGATTCTACCTGCACCGCCCATACAACAGACAACACCAGATTCTACCTGCACCGCCCATACAACAGACAACACCAGATTCTACCTGCAATACAACAGATAATCCCCGATTATACCTGCACCGCCCATACAACAGACAACCCCAGATTCCTGTCCAACTTAACCTGCTCTGCCAATAACACACATCTAGTCCCATCTGCACCCTAGCCGGAGTCAACACCCAACGAGTTTTTAGCATTACACTACCCATCAGACATGCCAACCTTTACACTGGATCCCATGGGGACAAAGACCATCCCGTCTTGGGACACAAGTCATTGGTTCCTAACCTAGTCAGTTTAGTCCCATAAGATTAATGAAGTTAATGCCTTCTTGCCCATTCAACCTCTACATAGTATATATATACACCGAGTCCCTAGCTTGATTACATTTCACATAGGATATTTGAGACTTTATACTTCATTAACCATCCCATAGGAACATCATTTCTAGGAACACTGGCTATTGGTTCTTGATATTGGTTTGCACTCGAAGAAAATATCAAGTCAAAGCAGCCTTCTTAACTCAATCTTTTCATCGGATAAAATGCCTTTACAATGAATGTCCATTTCAAAGGTCCCAAAAATTTCTCAATGTTGTGTTCAATCCTCACCATTATCCCAAGGGTACAGAAAATATATTGCTTAGAACCTGACTTTTGACATTTCAGAAGAGAAATGTATTTGCTGTTATTCAGTCCCACCAATCAGAGACTGGTCCCTACTGCTATTGGAGTGAGTGAGTGAGAGAGGTCGAGGTCGTGCATGTGTAGATAAGCTGCTCATTCCTCACAACTCTGCATACTGTAGATAACACACCAGGGGACAGGACTACAGACACCCCAAACATCCACCTTTTTATATCTTAAATCTTATTATCACAGAAAGGTTGATGACTTGTAAGAAAATTTTGACTACAATTTTATCTTATACTTTTCGTCAGAATTCAAGATACTATGTTAGCATTTCAACTTCAGAATCCTTGCAATCATTTTGTAACTGAATACATTCTCTGCCAGATGACCATTATGATAGTCAAGATCAATGTAAATGATCTCAAGATGCAATCTAAAATGGTAACTCAACTATATTAAGAATTGGTCATATTTCGAGTTAATCTCCTTCATTCATTTTTGGGTTAAATGACAATAATTCAGAATAAGTGTGGCAAGAGTATTTTGCAAGTAGAAATATAAACATACTTTGTAATCTACAATAAGACAGATGACCACAAGCCCTTTGGTGTAGATTCACCTCATCAATACTACACACTTCAGAAGTAGCCAGATGTTGGTAATATCCTAATTGAGTCAAGGTGAGGGAGTGTTATCAATACCGCTCCCTGCCCTCGGCTGCTTCTCCTACAGATACATTGGACCAGTGCATTAGTGGGGCTGTTATACCATGGTCACTAGAACCAGCTGTGGTCAGTCAGGGCCTGGAGCGGGTCATCCATCACATGGACTTCAGATGACCAGTCCACAGCTTGCAATAACGGTAAACGCTCCCCTGGCATTTGTAGACTTGCCTCTTGCATTCTTGCGATAACTTTGATGTATAAAGGATGCTTAGATAAATCGTCCAATCTGAGTGTACCAGGATGACCAAATCAGGAATGAGTCAACTTCAAGAACAATGATTTTGGATGACCTTGAAGATGACAGCTAAATTATTAAGGATCACTGGAGCTTCTTCAATCAGGATTTTCTTTATTTCAGTTTAATGCTTTAAAGGAATTATACCTGGCAAGGTCATTAAATATGAAGGCAGCAGTAACATTTTAACCAGTTCTTCAAAATTCTAAATTGTATCAAATCTGAGCCATACAAGTTGCCTCAAAGCACTACTTCACACGACACAACTCACACCCAGACCCATATGACTAAGTTCACCAGAAGATGATGCAATCTAAGATAAAAACATGAACTGATAAAAATTCCTCAACTCATACACATGCTATTTTTTCCCAGAATTCCAAGCGTGTTGTCAGCGTGCATGCTCATACCTCCACACGTAAGAACGGAAAAGAAATTCTAGCCTCGTGAGAAGAAGCGTGCAATCCTTGAACCTCCTCCACATACACAGAATCAAGTTGTTCTGGTCACTATTTAGGGGTAGAGATAGACCTTGTAGTGAGAGAATCGTGAGAAATATAACAGAATATCTTTATTTATTATTTAGATTCAGTGGTGACCCTACACCAAGAGGGTTAGAAATACATCTGGATATACATGGATAATTATTTACGGGTTTGGCCTCTCTTTATGGTGGGAAAATCAGAAATATTTGGATTAATTTATGTTCTGGTCTGTTTTAGATTCAAGAATGTTAGAAAATATGATGAGGGGTCTGGTTGACCCTTGACCCCATTCTGCCAGGTGGGAAGGGGTACTTCCTCTGTTGGCCAATAAAACTTACATCTATGGGATAGCTTACATACTTCAAGTCAACACTGGTTTGCGTCACCGCCAGAATAAATTCAATTATTTGTGTTGAGAAGTTTATTTCTTCTGTCTTTGGAATGCTACGAGAGAAGAGAGTAATTATTTTTATCTTGAATATTTCATCTGAAAGTGGTTCAAACATCTACCAATGAATTATTCAGTTATTCTCATATTCATTATACAAAATGAATATCTTCATTATACAAGTAAAAAGTTGATTCTAAAAGAAGCATATGTGACAGGTCTTTGAGAAGTATCTAAGCTATGTTGTAAACATCTTGTAGTTCCTCACAAACAAAAACCAAGATGAAGCATGATGATGTATGTGTGATGTATTGAGGTTATCACAGAAAGGAATCTTTTTCTATAGCGATAAAAATAATTTTCTTTTGGAGATAGCAGTCTTCTTCTCAAAGATAATAATGGCATTCTTTTGGAGGTTGATGCTCTCATATTTCTTCACATACCAGAGTTTAAATGGTAATCCTTCCATAACATGACAATACTAAAATCATAGAGACTAAAAACAGTCTATTAACTTTGTATCATCCTCACAGCAGTTGTTAATTAAGAGTTAATCAAACATATACTTGATGGAATTTCACAGCGCTAATATCTGCCAGCACATCATATTCCTGAATGTTTACCTTATCACAACAAAGATAGCCGGAACATTAAATAAGCACTTAGGAACTTAGCAGATAATGATGAATATGTCAAACATGGCCGACAAGAAAACTTTTTTACTTCTGGGTACAAGACATGAAGGAAGTGAGCTAGCTAGAGGGCTGAGAGACAGAGGTGAGTACTATACCCGGTGCCAGGAGCCGAGATGCTTATCGGTAGGCATGTTCACTGGGCTGCAGTACATCCTCTCCGGGGTGAAGCCTGAAAACAGGGGGTTATCCGAAACAAGACTGATGCCTGGCGCTCGCACAGAACTGGGAGGAATGGCAGCCATTGCTGAGGAGGAGGGGGAGACAATGTAGGTATGGAACTGTGAAGTCTCTCAATCAGTCACGACTCAACTCATCAACGTGGCGGCGATACACTGTGGGACAGGACAGTACGCTGATCTCTAGAGCTGCTCATGACCCTGTCAGTCACTCGGTCCCGCTTACGTCCACATCTACACGCAGTTCACACTACTACCAGCAGAGCTCTTCGCTCTACTATCCTGCTCTTCACTTCTGAAGTCGGACAGTCCCACTTGTGAGATTCTCAGTTCTTGTGCGTCACCCTGACCTCAAAATATTCCTTCCTTCCTTCCTTCCCGCCCATAAGAAGAGATTCAATCTGAATTGAAACCTGAGAGCTTGTGAGTGGAGTGCAGTGTTCATACAGACATCATACAAACACAGAGTCTCAGAGCTGTAAATATTACTCTGTGTGTGTGTGTGTAGCTGTGAACCGGTTTACTACATGCACACCTTCTCTGTAATTGTGCATGAAACACACGCTGACACACCGAGAGGAGTACTAGTGATATTAACCAGACATGAACCTTATCCAAGTACAGTGTAAAGCTGGTCTGGTTAGGAAATCCTCACTCAACACATAAGATTGTATCTATCCTTCAAGCTGGGTCCTTCCTTCCTTCCTACTATGTACTGCATACACAGTCCACTGGCCAGCTTGTCTTGTAGATACAGCATGAGCTGTGAGTCAGTCTCAACTGTCTGTCCGACTGTCTGTTTGTATCTGTTCCAACTGCTGGGTGCAGGTGGCTCCTATAACAGCAAGTACAGCAGATCTTGGATCAGAGGTAGACCTCACTTCACACCACAGAGGAGAGAGAGAGGGAAGCAATCTTAGGAGAGGGTAATGGTGCCGACCGATGTCATCTATCCAAACAACTTCCCTGTTACTTGATGTGTGTCTTCACAACCTGTTATTGTCTCTCTCCAAATTGCTTATTATCTCTTCCTTGCAAGCTGCTTTTGTCATACCATCACAGCAATTCTCATTTCCTTCTTGACATCTCTTGTTTGTTTTCCTACTAGCCCACAATCTGTTTAATCAGTTTTGGACGGTTTGTTCTCTATTCTTCCAATCCTCCTTAAATTCATTGTCTCCTCATTCAAGTCAAATAAATCTTCCTTCCTTCACAATCCGTCCTAGTCTCTATCTTTCACAAAATGAATAAAATACATGCACATGAATATCCTTATCTTGACTATCCTTCCTTCTCCAAATTGTTCCTTTCTCCTGATCTTCTGCAAACTTTATTCCACCTTCCCGTCCATACAAGCTCTTCTGGTTCTCTCTCTCTCTCTATCTCTCCGTGGGACTAGTTCCTTCTTCCTCCCCTCCCTCCAGGCTGTCACTTATCTATGGCAGGAGTGACTCCAGGACCCCTCTATCAGGACCAGGCTACTCTGGTCTGAGGAACGTGAAACATGATACTGCACCGGACTCTCACTGAGTCCACTGCTCACTCCACCACTTGATGGGTTTGACAGTCTGTCAATGAAGACATTGGCAGGTGGCGTACTGATTCATCTTTATATCTTGATGCTTTTGAACCAAGATGAGTGTTTTTACAGTAGGCCTGACTATACCCCTGTTTCAATCTACTAATCATACACTGTTCATCGACATATATCATGCAGATGTGTTTGACAGTGCATGAATTATATAAGACATTGAGTGGTAGGATTGACTCAGGACAAGAGTGAAATGTAATACCTATCACACACTTTATATTCTTGAAACTGGTGGTTTGTATGAAATCTCTTTTCCTCCAAGCCAATGTTTTTAAATTCCATGATGTAAGCAGACATTATGATGGTCTGCAACTCAAATGAGTTTTTCATTGGTAGCTTCGACTTCTCCACAATTCTTCTTCGAATGCAAACCACCACAACAGTTCACCCATAGGAACAGTATTCAAGTGTTTGGCAGTCCCTGAATGAAGACAGACATGTATCAGAGACTGTGGACAGGTTGACAGATTCCACTGCTGTTTTCAATCTGGTAAAATTCCATCACTGGCACAGGTCCGAGTCTCTGGTAATGCACATGCACTCAAGTAATTGCATAAATCATTCCTCCCTGACTTTTCATTATGATATAACAATTACTGGGCAAGAACACAGTTTGCAAAAACATTGACGCATTCATTGACTTTGGTTTAAATCAATATCGCTGCTCTATTGTAAATGGAACAATGTCAAATACCTAATGTGAAATTGTTTGATAGGTTCTTTCGATTACAGAGATAGACTTTCTCAGGTGATAACTAAATCAAATATATTCTTCTAAATCTGACATTCTTCAAAATCAACAAACATTCTTCAATAAAAACAATTATCTCATCAATATCATAACATAATTTCAGTTTCTGATTTTCTAAGTTGAAAATATGATAGACTCACAATATATTTCAACAAGAGAGTATAAGCAAGTCTAGGCTGTTGGGTTTAGCTGCTTTTAACCATCTACTTCTCTCCAGTCCTCTCAATATTGACTTATCAAAATAGATATTCAATTGTGCTGATGTTGAGTTGGATCGACTCCATCAGGAAGAGGATCTCTCATGTTACCCAATACATCTGTGGTCACCAGATACAGCTCAAGCTACTTTCTCCAATATGTACATAAAAGTGAATTTTAAAACTCTGGGGGACGGACGACAGTTTTGAGTAAAGTTATCCTTCAGCAGGAATGGTTCAGGAACATTCAGATAAAAAGTGGAACATGTGTAGGAAGGACTATTCGAATAGTCTATTATAAATTATATTAGCATTTTTTCCACTTATGACTTTCCTTGCTAAATTCAAATTTCATCCAAGAGACTGAATATTAATCTATCACAACCTCTGGATATCAAGTATGAGATGACAAGTTTTGACAAACTATTCCCCTCCACTGGTTACCTAAACCAAAACCCTCTCCTCCCCCATTTTTTTCCACTTATGACTTTCCTTGCTTAAACTCAAAATTAATTTAAGAGACTTGATATTAATATATCACATCCACTAGATATCAAGTATGAGATGACAAGTTTGGCAAACTACCCCCCTGCCCTGGTGACCTAAACCCCTCCCCTCCCCCTCCCCTCCCCCTCCACCATACATGACATGAAGGGGGCAGAGGGGACTGTGAGAGGAATCATCACTGATGTACTGAAGATTGTGCTGGTAAACAAACAATCACACCCTGCCAATGTCTAAACTTGAGGACTTTTAAGTGCATTTGATGGAAAGCTGATTATATTTCTGCTGAAGGCAATAACAGCAAGTGTAATATAATCGCCTTATCTACTTCCATATGTGCGGAAATGTTTGGGATGGTTGAAGGAAGACTGACCAGCATAACAAAGACTTAAAAGGACAAAGATGGAGAAATAAAGAGAGTCACGTTTACAAATATTTAGGAGGAATGCTTTTACTAGCAACATATGTAAATAGAAAGGCTGGTCTTATTACATTGATAAATAATTAAGTTTATTTTGTTTGTGCAATGAAAATTAAATGAATAAACATTATGAAAGATTAAATGATGCATTTATATATCTAGTAATGAACTACATACCCTGTTTTGGTTTTTTTCCTGACATATTTTTGAATATTAATTATTTGTCTGTACAAGTAAAAATCATCAATATTTAGGTACAAGCAATGGGGTCTAATTACAATGTGTATGCTCTACTTTCAGTTTTCAAATTTACCATTCTAGGGGTCAACCAGAAAACCATTTCACAACAAGACATTTATTCATTATATGACACCTGAATAGTCAATTATTAAATTACCAATAACCATAAATCTCTTTTGCAAACTCTAAAACATTCACTGCCAACAGTAATAAAATTGGACTGAGCATCTCTCCTTGTCTACTTCAACAAGACAGAGTTCCACTGAACAGGGCCACTTCCCAAACTCTGAGATGAAACAAAGGTGATTATAAATATTCTGAATGAAAATATACAGGGGGAAGTCATCCCTTCCCTCGTACCCCTCCCTTGACTTTCTCTCTCTCCCCTTCCTCTCTGGCAGCCTTCAATCCTCCACCCCCTCTTCTTCCCGTGCCTGACTCAGAGGCAAGCTATGTGCTGATAATCAAGGTGTTGTCTTTGGAAGGAACTGGAGACTGGTAAACCATCACTACTATAATGTGCCAAGGATCACAGTGTCCTAGCTAGACTTGCATTGAGTCTCAGGGAGCTAAATACAAATACGAACTTCGATCTTTATCTCTGGATCAAGGTTTTCAATATTTCTTTCTTCTTCAAGAGATGTGGGCTAATTTACAATAGATATCTGTGAATTATATACAAGAGCTTTTCACAGCTGTTTTTAAAAAAATTACTTTCCTAAATTTACTTGATTAAAACTGCTAACTTTATTAGCGGCAACCCATTCTGAGAAGCATGTTTACGTAAATTACAACTCATAGAGACCCAGGACAGGCTATACCAGGCTGGGTCCAGCACATCAAGGTTGAGGTGACATATTTCCATGTAGCTTTTGGATGGTTGATAGTATGGAAAAATTGAACAGCTGATCAGCATTATATTTCACAAAGGAAGTTCCTTATCCTAAAGCTTACAGACATAGATATTGGAATTCCTTTAATTTATTCATGGCATCGAGAAGACTATCAATGCTATTTCAAATTAATATCTGATGATTAGTAATCAATAAGAATCCTTGTATTTCAATTCCTATGCTAACCCTCCCACATCTGTGGTTAATCAGACAATCTGATTTCTATTTTACTCATCAAATCACAGAATTCCCCTTCTTCAGTGATATAAACATATTACTTCCCCCGTGTGTTGGGATGATGAGTACCACATTGTATCTAGTCAGTAAACAACCCATAGAGACAGTAGATAGATCAGGTAGAAGGGGAACCCACACACATACCTACACTACCCCCAGTCTCCTTCAGTCATCACTTCTCCATTTTCATAAAATATTGAAATGAATCCTCTTTGAAATGGATTTTACGAACCTTGAAATCTAAATTTACTTTGATTGGCTGTCATTTGAAGCTCATTGAGAAAGAAATAAAAGAAATGTAAATCTATCTACATTATGAAGAAGTACATGCTACTAAACCATTTTCATAAAAATATTAAAAAGGAGTGTCATAATAGATGTTTAAACCAATATTCTTACTCAAAGATAGAAGTTAAACAATATTCTGACCTTAACTTCAGCCATCTAGAAACATGACCTATCCTTGAAAACCAAATCTAGAGTTTCAGATCTAATTTCTTGGAGACTCCTATGCAAAATTTAATATAATGGCAATTCTTTTTAAGAATATTTTTTTACAGAAACTGATTATAAAGAAGAGAAAGGTAAAGAGAAGGGGAATTAATGATTTAGGAAACTATGAGAAAGTCAAGCTTGAAAAAGATCCCTATGATTGGCTGCAAAGCTGTGGATTCTTGTCCAATGAGTACCTGGAAGATGTTTATCAAGCAGGGAATATACACAAATGACTCATATCATAACCATCAGGTGGGATACACAGTGGGTATTGGTAATGCTATAGTCGGAATCAGATGTTATCACATGTACACTGTTTACTGGCGTGTGGGGTAACTTACTGATAGCCGTGAGATCAAGTTTTAGTATTAATTATTTACAAAATCAATATCTGACTAAGAAATAATGATTTTTTTGCCAGAAAAGTGACAACAACAATGCTTATAAAATACTTAAAACATATTCACAGAAAATGAGTACATATAAGTGGAAATATCAGAATGGTCATTTTCTTACAAATAGACACTGACACATTATGCATATATAAAGATATCTAAATATGGAAAGAGATCTAGCAAATAGCCACATTAACAGACCACAGGTACATGTGACACCTGTCATGTAAAGGCAGTAAACCACTCAACCCATTCAAGCAACCGATTCATTCACAAGCCATATTCATCAGGCATGTATAATCTATCCACCGTTTGACAGCTTATATATTTATACTTGACCCAGATAGATGGATGTCCCCGTCCCTCACGGTGTCCCTAGCTCACCTCTCTGTGACGTGCAACGACTAGACATGCCCTGGCTGTACTGTCACCTGGTCGTCACTGACGACAGACAGAGCTAGAGGCAGTTGTTCCCCTCAATGTTGATCCATGCCATCACGTAATAACCAGACCCACTTCCCCACTAAGTGATCACATCCTCTCTCTAACATTCACACTGCACTAAGTACAGCGAGAACAGCTTCCCATGTACATATATACATGTAACATGCAGCAATCGTAATGACAAACTATCAAATTTGACTCTTATTGACAGCAATCATTAAAATAAATTGTACAAACCTTACACTTACTTATTTCCTTTCAAACAAGTTCCCACTTCCTTGAGTAAATCCAAAAGTAATGTCAAATCAAAGTCCTTAGATCGACAAAATCTCTGATAGTTGGCTTGCTGCCAGTGAGTACAGTGAGAGTGGAATGTGAGATGAGTCCTATCTCACCTGGTAACAACAGTTACTGTGCACAGGAACTAGGACTGTAACACTGTAAACACTGACCCACTTTCCCCTCTCCCTCACTCGTACTGATTAGCCCACCTCCATCCCAGCGGAATCACTCATGCGGATCACAACAGCCACTTAGAGGATAGTTTACGGTTCAGGTTCACTGCTAACTTTGGGAGGGGCGCCCCGAGAAGCTGAAGGTCAAACAGAGAAGCGAGGTGTGAAGTGGGATCTACATCAAACTCCTCACAGCCTCCTCATCTCTCTTCCACTCTGATACTCCACTACAAACATCTCTTGTTCTCAACTCTGCAGCAGGGTTATCTAGTATGCATCTATCTCCCTGCCTGGTCAAGATCTGATCTCAAGCATTGATCTAATAACAGATCTGTTCATACTGACACCAGGGTTTACCATTCTGGTCAAGAACCAACCAGCTAAGTCTCCTAATTGTCTTCAATGACATATAGCTTCAGTAGGTTATCTATTGGATATAATATATTACAGCTGCTGAAAATTATTCAGAGAATGTTAATTTCTTATCTTAGGATGCTTTCTTGATTACTTCAGTAACTATTAAAAGCCTAGTATCATTAATCTAATGAAAACATTGTCAGTGTACACGTATTTCAGGACTCTATAATTAACCCCCCTTTAAAGAAGTCAACAGGGAAACTGAACTTTCTCATAAAAAAAAAAGACAGCCGTATTTCCTTTTGATGTGGTAACTTAGACCATACACAAGCAATTCTCACTCTCAATATCAAACTATTGGTTCTTAATATTCGTATCATAAAATATAAGCAGCCTGAAATATCTACATGCACATCCACATATAAGCAATAGACTGTAACAAACCTTCTTCAGAATCCATAGTGAACACTTCTGCTTATCGAAAGTCAGTGCGAATTCTTATCATATCTCAACAATCACTTAGTTCAGAGCTGTATATAGGAGTGAGAGCTATAAGTAATAGTATTCAGCAGACAGGAAATATAAAGATTTAATAAAGCCGAGTTTTATAGCTGAGCTCCTTACAGCACTTGATCTAATATACACCAGCATGTAGCACAGGCAATGAAATGGTCTACGTGATTGTAGGACACAAATATTAGTAGGTAGAATGTCAAAAGGATTTTAAAATCAATATTTTTCAAATACATTAAATGGTTATGATAAACCACATCTACAGAAAGTAGAACCTTACCTTAAGAGAACTGTACTCCAACTGTAATAGTTGTACCACAAGTAGTTGTCATGGCAATACAATGAGTTGGTAGGAAAACGGTATGAGTTTGTAGGGAAACGGTTGAGTTGGTAGGGAAATAGCAGATGTGACAATAGTGAAACTATCCCCGCAGAGGATTGATTTCCTCCCTGACAATGCACGAAGCATGACACGCTTACTCATCCTTCTATATCCTCCGTGATTCATGATGTACACGACTAATTATATATAACGAAGAGGGTAGCTTCTTAATGAACACTGTTACAATAGCATGGAGTTATGACACATGAACTATTTCTGAAAAACTAAATCAAAATGTTCGATATTATTTGTTATATCGATCATATCAAGGTTACAGAGCAGATTCTACTTTCACTTTAAAATGTTGATTATGACACATGAAACATTTCCGTGAAAACTATTGAATCATTTTTGCTGTACTGTATGATTATCTTTTCTTGTGTCCTGCAGTACTTGGACTGAAAGAATATCTGACAGATCGATATATCTTTTTGAAACTATAGACAGTGTTTAAATGTTATAAAAGAAATTTGTGACCTATCTACATGAGCTTATTAGCATTGAGTTAAGGCTTGTTCTTCTATCTGTGGTATGTCATCAACATATTTTTGTATAATTTCTCCATATTTATTCAATTCAAATTTCAATTGCATTAAATCATAAAAACTTAAAAGAAAGGATTATGCATTTATCAAAAGACAATAGTTTTAAAATATCATCATCTATTACTCTCTAGCCTAAGATACTGTGTCTTTTAAATTCCTCCACATTGCATAGATGAAACTTGATAAACCTTTAAAATCAATACCACGGTTTGTACTAGCGGACGACACAAGCTAGCTGCACCGTGGCTGAGTTCGGGGCATCCATTATTCATAGCTGACATAAAACTGAAAAAACATTCATCTTCATTGACTTTATTCTCAAAACTTGAACTACAACGGAAGTTAAAATTGTGTTCAACTTAAGTCATCATTTAGTGATAGCATCCACTGCACAAGAACTATCCTGAAGTGGCCGACGCCTATTGTACATAAATACTAAGAATGTTGGTGAAGTATCATTTTAGTGCTGAACAGCTCCTACTCACAACTTCACTCAGACAGACAAATGAGATCACCATATAAACAGCATATAAAATATTGATTTGTGATTTCTGCATCATTTCAAAAGGCATCAGTGAGTCAAGACAATTTCTCCCCATTTAACTCTCACCTTTTTGACAGTTGCCCCAAAATAAGATCCACTAGCTGAAGCCATTATAATGATGTCAGTGTGTGGACGACAAGATGGTCCTTTAGTCAATGTTGCAGTGTGAAAGTACTGGTAAGGTGTCATAGGGTTTTGTTATTATTTGGTTTTTATTTTTATACTTTTGAATAAACAAGGAAACTGATCACCAATTTATCAATTATGTCATCAAAATCATTTTAACACGGGAAATAATTCACATACGAGGAAATTGTTAATAGATATTATGAAATATTATCTATTTATCATTTTTCAGAGAAACAACAACAAACATCTGATCTGAGAAAACCATGGATGAATATTTCCATGACAGTCAAGGATAGGTTTTTAAAAAGAGCACAAATCATTGCTAAAGATTAAAGGAGAGAAACCAAACTTTGATTAGTTTTTCTAAACTAAAAGTGGTAGAGAATTATAACAGTAATCAACATGACAATCACACATCTGCTCTCTTTGTTCTGTACTAAATCTGAGATATTTGTTTAAAGTCAACTCCTTGCTTGATACCTTTGCTTCCTTTTTCCTTGGTCAAATTATGAGATGATTCAATGGTATGTATGGTCATAATTTACCTGAACATTACATAAGGTAAACCTAATCACATTTTCCAAAATAATTCCATCACTTTTCCAAACCTTGGTTTACATTTAGTTATGAATGCAATATACATAACTGCAACAATTTCATACCTTGATCAAGGTAAATGACTGCCCATATCAAACAAAGTTCTTCAATATACATGTATCTGGTAGTTTAAACTCTTTATTAATACATAAGAGACAGTTGATCTGGGAAGCTCTAGTGACTCATTTACCTAACAAGGTTTAACATAATCAGATGATTTATTTATTTAACGAGGAGAGAAGAGTACTATCATACTCACGGGACTGCACCAAGCTTCACTAGAAACCCTCCAACCCCTGCCCTACCAGCAGTCCGTGACCACGAAGCAATGTGACCACTAAACTCCAGTCATCTTCTGTTTTAACACAGCAGGCTTCTATAATTGTTTTTATGCAGCATCACCTCGAATGAAGCGTCTGACGGTCTGCGCGGATGTCCCGCTGTGACCTCAACTGACAACCGGTGGAATACAATCAATATACGACAATCCCCGTACAAGAATGCACGTGCTCTACTTGTTGGGAGAATAATGCTGCACATGCATTCTCAAAGAACATCCTCCTTTGTTCAAGTCAAATAATCAATTTTCATTTTTCTCCCGTTTACAAATAAATATTCATACACGAACCTGAATCCAGCCTAGAAGACTTGAGGACTGTCCTCTGAGATCTGGCGTAGTGGTTCATCAAAGCACACTTCACCCGATGTCACACACTGACCCCTAGTGTCCACATTCGCCAAAGGGGGGCGTTGTTTCAAGCCTTGGACAGACGGTATTGAACATCCACCGATCAATTAGAGTTAGATCAGGTTCAAGAGAAGCCACCGAGGCTACGTGAGCGTTCTGAAAGCGCGGAAGTGAGACCTGTAGGTTCTTTGTTGTGATGGAATGGGTGCCGGTATTATCATCACCGGTGGATCAATAATAGATCCACGCTACGGAAATCCTAGGTTGAGGATGGTAATTGGGAACCTGGCTAAAGCTGTTACATATATTAGATTATTATTCACCATGAGCTCTGCATCTCTCTGAGTGGAGCCCGTCAGGCCATCAATACTATTGGATGAGTTGACATCGGATAGCGGCCATTGTTAGGGGTTGATGAACAGTCACTGCGGTCAAGCTGTTACAAGCTGTAAATCTTCCTCAGATAAATGTGGCTTTATTGGAAATCAAGTATGAAATATGATGAGGATGATGCAGCAGAGAAACATTATGGTGCTGGTTGATGACGTTCTTCAAAGTTTTTATTACAGCGTGATGGTTGTTCATTGCCATCAATGAAGCGATCTCTAGTTGAAGCATTTTATCAGTTTTAAATCAATTTTGCATTACAACTAAATGAAGTATATTTTCCCTTGTTCCAATGTAAATTAATAAACAGCTTAACATATCGCATGGCTTACAACTAAATATGTTATAGCTTACAATTGATATATCCATGCCATCAGTTCAACTGGCAAATCTTGTTAAAATACTGTGCAAATATAGAAGTTTATTTATTTATATGTTCGTTCATAAGTGGCCAACAATGAGATGAGATATAAATGATATATGATTAGAGAGATCAAATCTTCTGTCAATTAAATTTCACAAAGAATGCAAAAGTTTGCAAATGACGTTCATTTAATGAATGTAATATTCTGATCAGCTGGATTACACTCATCTAATAACATGATCCTATTGTTACACCAGGTATCCTACAGTGGCAGATCCAGAAAGGAGTTGGGCTCCATTTACGTGCACAATTATTTCGAAAGGGACAGGGAGGCGGGATAGCGCAGTGGTTAGCGTGTTCGACTTCGGATCAAGAGGTCCGGGGTCTAGGGGCACGGCAACTTTGTCTGCAGTAGAGAACTGTTCTATCCGCAGTCAGGTTTGGGTGCAATGCTACACTGAATTTCAGTGCAGTACCACCCATGGTTCGCTAGTTCCAGCCGATGCTCGCAGGTTTCACCGCAGTGCATAGCCACATGGCGTTGCAGGCTTTCTCCCTGCCATAATACTAGCACCCGTGATATAAGAGAAATACTCTTGAAAGCGGCGTTAAACCGCAACTCACCTCACCTTGAAAGGGGTAGGTTCAAAGCCCATCAATCCCCCGGATCCACCATTGTCCTGTGATTGTAAGTATTATTTCACTGAGAAGAATAACATATAATTTTACTCAGTGAAAACATAATTTATTTTAACTGATGCATGAAGAATTTCACCTTTGAAAATATAATGAAATTGGATATCTGACTAAATAACATGAGATGATGGTTATTTGTGTACACACAAAATCATTAGGTGTTTCAGGCGAAAAATAGGTGTATTGAATTTTAAAGGTTTAAGTAACAACAAAAGAGAAAAATAACCAAATTCCTTTTTACAATAGCAAAAAATTTATAAAATAATACTGTCACCGAACGCGACACACAATTCATATAAAATCTCTCTCAGAAATTAACTGATATACTCCATCACTTCCAGCCATCTTGTATTATTGCGGCAATATCTCAGACTTTCAATTACAGAGATGAATGCTGGGTAGACTCGGGACAGCCACGTTGCGTGGAGGCCACATCCAACACACATAATACGCCCATCACTTCAGTCTACTGATTATCTTGTCTTTATAAATGGCTGGTCTGATGGATATTGACATGGTCGTAATAACATCCTGCTTTACAAGTTCATTCTCATTTTGTTATAATGTTCTTATGCCGAGAATCTGACATGACAAAGCTTGCATGACGCCGACATTGTATACTCCCCAAGGTGTAGAGACTGAGAGTTTCTGTGACGTTAAGGATGGAATGCACATCAACATTGTGTGTTAGAACTTATTGAACGTGTAGTTTGTTCTGAACAAGTTCACATAACTTCAAACTGCTGGTAACCAGTTAAGTCTTTAAAATATCCAAATATATATTTACGTTTTAACATTGGCACCTTTCAGTCTGTCACATGACCACAGTTGTCTATTCAAGTTTTATTGAACAGTAATTGCTTCTTTAAAAAACATTGACAAGTGTTTACGAACACAAATAAAAGTAGCTTGTGAAAGTCACAGTTCCTGAAGTGATTTCAATAGGAAGACAAGTGGATCAACATTTTACACGTCCCACCTCCTAGTGCAAGCTGACAAACTAACCACATTACCTTCCTCAAGCCAGGATAAATGACTGCTACATGGCTAAATATGTCCACACTAGCGCCAAGTCTACGATACAGAATACGTCATCATCTGACATTTTGTACTCGGATCACAGGGAGGATACTTCAAACTCGGTCAATCACCATCATTGCCCTGAAGTCATGGTTAGGTGCTAAACAAACCCAAATATATCAAAGAAAGAAATATAAAAAATTGTCAAAAATATATAGGCCTACTTTGAAATTTTGATCAGAATCCTTGAACTTAAGAATGACAATTGTATTGACATACTCATGAAATATCAATCTAAACTCCTAACTTTAAGTCTTCAAGTATCAACATTTAATAATCATAATATTTATTACACAAATATGTTAAAAATATTTCCCTGATAATAGAAACTTGTCCCAAATATTTGAAGCAGAAATATACCGTTAACATTTCAAAGATATTTCCCACATTCCTGATGTGGGTGGGCCCCACTCTAAGTTCTGACATTTTGTTAATTCATCTTGCATCTATACCTCTTTCAACCGTGTCTGATGATGACTGAAAAAACATCGGTGAGTTATCTTCAAGTCCTATCACTACAAAGCAGACTCCCAACAGGAGCGTGATGTCTTACAACACATGAGATAGGTAGTATACAACCCTGCAGGGAGCCTCTCTCATCAAGAGTAGCAAACTCCCACCAGCCACATAATGTATCATCACAGGTAACCGCACTTCAAACAGAGTAATCTCCCTTCAATCTCATCATTAGTGCCGATATATCAAGGATCGCAACACTGACTCAACTGCCAGAGAGAAATACCTGAAAAACCCACACCCGAAACCATCAAACCAATATTTGTACATCTGGTCAGTAAATTTTTAAGTCTTCTAAATAAATTTGAATAATGCTCTTTGGTATAAGCATCATAACAGATACTTGAAAACTGGATCAAATATTACTGATGAAGGTCTGTCTCTATTATAGAGTCAGTTCAAAGAAGTTACAACATAGAACCCGGAACTTCTTTCACAATATTTTGTTACAATGTCAAACATGAATTGAGGTTCCTTCCTTAAATAATTTTCTGATGTAAATTGAACTTACTGAATTATGAATCATTCTTATCAAGATTTAATTTCAAATTTAAAATGTATTCAATTTGACAAAAAAACATAATGGTCTTAGATTCACATCAGAAAGGAATTCAGCAAATTGAAAATGTAACTTACTCTAAGGGAATGACCTATAGCATCTGATTTAATAAGCGCTAAGAGTCATAACTCCCTACCAGGTGATATAGATGATAGCATACCTTCCCCAGCTCACATCAAAGGGAGATAAGCAGAGATGGCCTACAGCTCCGAGGAGACGTGACTTACTGCCATGCTACTGGAGTGTACAGCTCAGGGTGATGTTAATATGTGTTATCAGCCTCTTGTAGTTCGAGGGTTTTCTTTATATATGTTCTGTATTCTATGAAGTCAAGTGTAACTTCATTTTTTTCTGTTGAGACCAAGAAAGAATATTTTTTAAGTCAGTATGACTAAATTTAAATGAAAAATATGTGTTGGCTTGCAGTCACAATTTCACGCTTTCAATGATTTATCCACTGGATGGTGACGTGTCATGGCAAAGAAGATCACTTTGCCTCAAACATAACCCCCAAGAATTGAGAAATTTTTATAATCATTATAAATGAATACATGTAAATTAACATAACAACAGAACAACAAATTAATGTAAAATACATTAGGTCTATGCTGCTTTAAAACAATCCACCAAATATCCTCTGATTAAACCCCAGTTTTGGGGTGAATTGTTGAAGTGAATAAACCAAACAGTTACATTCATAAAAATCACCGGGTTCCTTTCACCATTCGCACAGGTTTAATGGTAAAGAATGGGAGTTATGGTTAACCTTAGTAAAGACTGCTTTGTGACAGCAGCTCGTGATGTTTTCTACCTCACCTTGTAGAGACTGAGTCTGAAGCAGTTGAGGGAACTCCTTGAGGACATGCTGGACACCGATGTATCCACAGCTATACACTGAACAGAAGTGTAACTAGGCTACAGAATCTGAGACAATGTACAAGACAACACAGGAGATTCTTACATCAGCTTCCTGACAAGGTGCCAACACATCGTAACTGACATTTCTGTGCCAACAGTGTCATCTACTGAAACAAGTGGCGAATGACACAAATACTTATCTGCTGTTAGTAAACCATCATGACATCCCATACATAACCTACTTGTAAAGTATCACTGAAACAAGTGGTGAATGACACAAATACTTCTCTACTGTTAGTAAACCATCATGACATCCCATGCATAACCTGCTTGTAAAGTATCACTGAAACAAGTGGTGAATGACACAAATACTTCTCTACTGTTAAGTGAACCATCATAGCACCAATAACATTACTCGGTTCTATAGTAAAACTGGAATAAGTGACAGGAATAATATTTAAGTAATTGAGTAATGTTGGTATGCAATCATAGAACAATGGTGTGTGACAAGAATGTTTTTCTTCCGTCACAGCATAACATACTGGTGCATAGCCCAGTTGGATTGTATTGACAGTGAGTGCTGGTGCATGATGCAGGTTAATAAGGTTATGTTTATTCCTGGCAGTAGAGGAGGAACATTCACATTGGTTGAGTCTGAACTTTGCAGGATACCCTCATTACCATGCCTGATAAAACTCACTGGAGCTGTTCCTGGCAACAATTAACACTTGAGCTGTTGAATTAAAAGATTGTGCCAAACCATTTTGAGTGGTGAATATTTACGGACTCACACCTTGTTTACAAAGGGAATAAGTCACAATTTGCCACTGACTTGAGATACGCTGTCCTGGAATGATTTGGTATACAAGGGCAATTACAATGTACTGTAAGATATCATCTTGTCCCTGCTGCAAGACTGCACTATCCAATCAAGCAACTCTTCGCATAGGAGTGAGACAGGGGCATTCATTACAACTCCTCCTGTTTATACATGTGACAGATTGATGACTTTCCTATTCATGCAGTCACTGGAGAATTGGTTGTGTTGCAGACATATTTTCAAACAAATCACTCGTATAAAAAAAAAACTTCATTTGTAAAGAATAAATTAAAATAATGATGCATATTTAACTGGTAAATTCAATGATAAATGCAAAATCTGGATGCTAATAAAATATATATTCATTGTTTATAAACAATCAACAAAGCAAAAGGTTATAATTTCACAAATAAATCCTCACCGGACAGACAGTTTGAATTTCTCGAGGACACAGCCAGATATTCATCCTTACATCTAAACACCATCAAATATAATCCAGGGCAAGACACACGCCGAGATCAGCAAGCTTCAAACACAATGTCTAATTACTCCAGGAGAATCAACTGTTCTTCATCAAGGCAAACAATTAACTGGGAACGTTGATGAACACAGGCTTCTTGTCAATATGGAAACCTCCCATCCACGTTCCGATATCAAGTTCCGATTCCAATTTAACCAGATCCGTGCAAAGCTTGGCACCGATGGCATAACCCTGGCAGATGTCCTGGCAGTAAAGTCTGGAGAGGACATCAACTAATGTCCTTCTATCAGGAAAACACATTTCCCACGTGCATTACTCTCATTGGGCTCTTGCATCCCTTTCACATTGCTACACATTGCTAGAGGGGGGATTACTTTCATTGGGAGGGAGGGAGGGAGGGGAGGGAGGGGAAGCAGGGAAAAAGGTTAATAATTGTAAAATGCAAGGATAATGCACATGCAATGTGGGGTGAGGGTAATATGGAGGAAGGGATGGGAGGGGGCGATACGGTTTAGGGGAAGGGTTTTCAAAGGATTTCAGAAAAACAATGGGGAGGGAGGCGAGATGCTACCAGTCAGGATGCATTATTGCAACTTCAGAGGCAGGGAGGAGAGGAGGGGGTGAATACCACAAACAGAAAGAGGGTGTGGGGGGTGTGGAGGGGGAGGGGGCGTGGTGGTGGAGAAGATAAAGGATTTAATGAGGAGATGTTGTGAAAAATAGTTCTAAAAATTATTAATAATGACCTGGTTTGGGTGATGAACAAGGGTGACAGGAAATATTGGAAAAATGTTTTTTATTGCCAACTTTTATTTTGGATTTTAAATGGAAAGTTTGTGGAATAAAATGAGACAAGGAAATATTAATGGAAATGTCCAATAACTGTAAATGAGCTCAACATAGAAGTTGTGAGGCATGTCTGTTTAGGGGATAACAAAATATTAACAATGAAAACATGCAATTAGGAATAACAGTTGCGAAGCATTTGAAGATATAAAATAGAAAATATTAATTTCAAAGAATAAAAGGGGAGAAATTTTGCAATATAAAAGGAACGTGTGACCAAGGAACTGAACAGAAAATGGGAGAGGGAGACGATGTTTTAATTGGGTTATGGGAGGAGAGATGTGTTGAACATAATAGAGAGACAAATATTGGAAACAGTGGTTATTTGAGGGGAAGGGGGGAGGGGGAGGGGGGAGGGGGTATCATTGAATGGAGTTATCTGTGGGTGAGAAGTGAGAACAAAGCCATGCGCTGGTATGCAAGGGAGGAATTACAGCACTGCTCTCTTGCTTCTAGAGCTCTGATTATGAGGAAGCTTCACGCTTCAATTTCCCTTGAGTTGGGGCATAATTTTGTTGAAGGATTTTAGAGAATTAATTATGTCTTTGTCTGCAGTTTCACTATTTGCTGTATGATTCACTGAATACAGGCTGATTTTGCTAACAAGATTTAGACAGAAAATTGAGGGTTGATCAGAGAAAATTGTGTTTGGTTTTTAGTTCATTATCCCAAAAACTGTTAAAGCTCTCTCTAATATTGAAGATTACACACCATACCAAACTTGGATGTTTTAGGAGTAAAAAATACATTTTTAAGCTTATTTTTGAAGTCAAATATATCTAAATGGTCTGAAAAACAAAAATATTTAGGTAAGACAATGTAAATTACTGCAGACCTGATAGAAAAAAATATGCAACACAATTCTTTACATTAATATTTAAATATTCTATTTTGATTTATAAAAACAGCACCGAAAAACGCAATATCATTTAATTTTCATTTCAGATTCAATTAAAGTCTAATTTATTAAATACACCTTCTTGATTATAATGAAGCTATTTGTTTACTACCTTATCAACATGAACAGCAAAAGCAAAATTATTATTTTGTAAATGAAATTACCTAATTTAAGTATCTGGGTTTTTTTTTAACAGTAATCTGAGAGTGCCAAGGCAGCTACTTATTTGTTTTCTATCCAACATAACAGAAAGAAAATAAAAATCATAGGTGATGATCTATATTCCCTGTAACCAGAATACACTTAAGCAGATAGTCTGTGTTTACAATAAACGACCAAATTCTCTGTGGAGTCACTCCAGCATCTGTATTTCAGGTCTCCTCAAACACCAATCAGAATCTATTGTCGAGGAGAGATCTATCAGCAAGAGTCGGCGCACACAGACACTGCCAGAGAGTTAGTCTGAGATTCCCTATATCCCATCACACACAGACACTGCCAGAGAGTTAGTCTGAGATTCCCTATATCCCATCACACACAGACAGTGCCAGAGAGTTAGTCTGAGACTCCCTATATCCCATCACACACAGACACTGCCAGAGAGTTAGTTTGAGATTCCCTATATCCCATCACACACAGACACTGCCAGAGAGTTAGTCTGAGATTCCCTATATCCCATCACACACAGACACTGCCAGAGAGTTAGTTTGAGACTCCCTATATCCCATCACACACAGACACTGCCAGAGAGTTAGTCTGAGATTCCCTATATCCCATCACACACAGACACTGCCAGAGAGTTAGTCTGAGATTCCCTATATCCCATCACACACAGACAGTGCCAGAGAGTTAGTCTGAGACTCCCTATATCCCATCACACACAGACACTGCCAGAGAGTTAGTCTGAGATTCCCTATATCCCATCACAAACAGACACTGCCAGAGATTCCCTATATCCCATCACCCATGGAATTATCCAAGCAAATCATCAGATCAATAGAAGTCTGTTTGATCAAGGGAAATTTCATCCAGGAAGATAAACCAAAGATTTTACAGTGTGTACTGCTACTTCACTTCTGAAGATGTAAAGCTTCCAAATGGGCAATGTTGGATGGACAATTCGTAAGAAACCTAGCAGATTCAGGACAGTGCAGGACTTGACTAGCTCCTGAATAAAGATCTTCTCCTTCACTTCATCAATAATATTGGTTTGACAGCTCTTAATGAACATACATTAAATATCCTTACACTTCTGAATCTTCACTAGCAATATTAGCCTTGGTCACCTCTTGATGAAACAAGCTCTCTTTACATATAAAGCTTAACAACTAAGGTAAGTTATAGAAGAAATAAGTACAGGATACACCGATACTGAAATATTAATCTCACAATGTTTTAAACCTGAAGAACATACATAACAAGCTCTGAGAGTTAAAGATTCACAAAACCTTTTTAATAAATTAAATTAAACATTCAATGTCACTACAAACTCATGGCGCTTAAAACCAAGTTTGTTTTCATGTCATGACGACATTTCATTAAATGTCATAACAAAATTATGTTGGTATTATTTTGCAAAAATAAAAAGCTGCACAAGAAAAAGTCGTGAAGACAAGAATATTCAGTCTTGGACATGGAAAATGAAGGAGTAATGAGATAGCCTTGTCACTTCCACTTGGCAAACTTATCCATCAATGCCAACAGTTCTTAAAAGATATGGAATAAAAAACATCTCTTAAAATTTTCTCATGTGCAATCAATCAAACGATACAATAACATATGTAAATGTTTTTGATGAAAGATGCTCTAATATAGAGACTGTTCTCTTTTGATACTCAATTTTTACCATCACTGCATTATTACAAATTCTTTACTACATTGTACAAGATCCTTTATCAAACTTTAATATGAAGAAGTTCAGGGCTCTACTTCTGTAGGCTTCACACTATACTTTTACATTTACTTTACATGGATCGTAGGGAGCAAACAATAAATCATTAGGACTGTCCTAAAGTTTGTTATTTCACCTATTTACGGCATGCATTAAAATTTCTACACAAGAAACACTGACTTGAAAAGAATAAAAGATCCTATGGTTACTTGGCATTCCAATTGTGATTGTCAAATTCAAATGTATATTTTCTCAATTCAGATTTTTTAATAGAGTACTTTCGAAGTTCAGGACACAATAATCATCATTTTTTTTTATGAATTATTAATTTTTTTATGGAAAAAGCATATTCAATGAATCATTTCCCATTCTCGAAAAAAATAGTTTCAAATGTCAAAGTGAGAAAAGTGAGAGTTGGACACACATATAATGAGATTAAGTCCTTGTTACTGGGGGCCTGTCAGTCAGACAGTGATCTGGAGACACGCAACATGGCCCATGTGTGAGAGTGACAATTCCAGGTTATTTCCATCCACCAGTGACACCAAGCCTGGCAGGCTTCTCTGCCTTTAGCTTTGTCTTCTGGCTAACCAGCCATCAATCATGGGACTTTCCTATGCTTTCAGGCAGTTGCAATCGACAAAATAACTCTACTTATACCAGTGCATGAAGTAAGTTTGAGAAGTAGCCATCAAGAGTTACATTGTCAATTGAAATGGCAAAACAAAAGAAATACCTCTGACACAAAGTTACCAGGTTCTGTGCTGGAGGATGTGTCTTATATCATTCATTTGACTCTTAAAAGCCATTATATTCTCATTTCCTGGAGGATTGTCTCCAATATGTTCACTATTGCTATCAGCAAGTATCAAAACAAAGTCTTAGAGAGCAAGTACCAGTCAATAAGAGAAGAATCAAATCTGTATCAACAATCAAAGAAAGTTTAACCATGTATCAACAATCAAAGAAAGTTTAACCATGTATCAACAAACAAAGAAAGTTTAACCATGTATCAACAATCAAAGAAAGTTTAACCATGTATCAACAATCAAAGAAAGTTTAACCATGTATCAACAAACAAAGAAAGTTTAACCATGTATCAACAATCAAAGAAAGTTTAACCATGTATAAACAATCAAAGAAAGTTTAACCATGTATCAACAATCAAAGAATGTTTAACCATGTATCAACAATCAAAGAAAGTTTAACCATGTATCAACAATCAAAGAAAGTTTAACCATGTATCAACAATCAAAGAAAGTTTAACCATGTATAAACAATCAAAGAAAGTTTAACCATGTATCAACAATCAAAGAATGTTTAACCATGTATCAACAATCAAAGAAAGTTTAACCATGTATCAACAATCAAAGAAAGTTTAACCATGTATCAACAATCAAAGAAAGTTTAACCATGTATCAACAATCAAAGAAAGTTTAACCATGTATCAACAATCAAAGAAAGTTTAACCATGTATCAACAATCAAAGAAAGTTTTTTTACATTTCGCAGCAGAAACAAAATAGTTTGACCCTTGATGCAGGCTGGCTAAGTCACAAAGTGTTAACTACAATAAGAGGACAACAGAGACTACACCTACCTGCCTACCTGTAATATACACAATCCCGACTGTCTCCTTCAGATAGAAGACGTACCACACTAGTGAGAATGGTCTGCTAGACTATCATCAACATACCACAAACTTGACACTCCATAAAGCACTGGTAACTTACATACATTTATACATCTATATATACATACTCTGGCTGTATATAGGTAAATCAAGTTTACTGCTGCTGGTGTGTTCCTGTTTTCTATCTTGGACCAATGGCGGCAGGATGTGGAGGGAAACTAAAGCCAGTTGTCAATCTGAGTCTCGTTTACACCAGACGGACAGGACGCCTTGTGATGAAGGATACAACCAACACAGACCAGGAACACAACACATTCCTCCCTTTTGTCTGTTTACCCTCACATCATTCTTCAGATACATGGCAAGCTGATTTAGCATCTTCATGTCGGAATGATAACTTGTTTTCTAAATTTGGATTTTTCTTTCCAGTTCAATGAAGTTATTTGGCAGTTTAATCATGAAGGATAACACACACAAACTATTTAAGGAATTAACTTTTTAAATCATGGACAAGATTCATTGGTACAACTAAAAAGGTAAAAATGCCAACTTGAATTAATATCCATGTGAAAGTCAAATACTACTTAGATTATCAAGAACAGGTATCTGTTATGAAACAGGATAAAGAAAACGTCCCAATCAGTTTAATCCTTGACCACACACACATGTACAAAATGTTACTCACCAAACATTGCGAGAGCAAGAAAAGAGTTTTCAGATAGCCATTGTGTCTACTCGGGTTCGACATACAGGAAACATTACTTCACGCTTTCACAGTAGGAGCACATTATTTCGTGACAAACGTCAAGCCTGGAATATTTTAACTTACCAAACTTGAGAGGGGAAAATATCATCAAATATCCTCAAGTATCCCAGCATGCACTACCTACACGAATATTATTCAACATACAGGAGTGTTGTTTGCTTGAAATGTTCATCATATCAATCACGCGTAACTGTGTTGACAGGCCGGCAGGTGGCTTATTGTCACCGGTAGATTTCATTCAGACTGTTGTAGAATTGTTCGCTGGAGCGTGGAGTGTGAAAGAGTTACTCCTACACACACCCAGTCATTTTGAAACCACAAACACTAATGCTAGAAATAGCCTGACACCTAGTCCCTGTTAAATCTTAGTCTTCAACTAAATTTGAACACTTTAATATTCAATATTTTGATAGATATTACAATGAAGGCTTCAGTGGGACTGGACTGGGTCACATGGTATTGTGTAACAGCCTAAAATATCTGATTGTAGTATAACACATCATTTCATCACTGGTAGTTTCTCCAACACATGTAACTATATCCGTTTATAATGCTAGACTAATGATATAGCTTAGAACTTAATTCCAAATTAATTGATATGCATTTAGATACGTAAACATTTGCTAAAAGTTATTAAACACTTTTCAGCCAAATTTATGGATAACAGCTTCTTTATTGTGAACAACTTACTTGTTTTATCCATTTATATCTTTCTCTCCTTGTATTCGTATATTTATACATGTACTTTAAAGATTTGAGAATTTTCATAGTTATGTCCAAGTTTTGATCAAAGCCTTTGAGGATAACATATTGATATTTTAAATATGATACCGTGATAGAATGGGATTGGTATTGTACAACAACGTAACAGTACAACAGACTGTGAGTTACTGTTGAGAGCCACTTGGAATGTATTTATGACATGTAGAAAGTTAATATTTACCAATAACTCATTATAACTGTAAAAACCTTTGATTCAAAATATGCATTTGCCCAACCTGTCCGTATTCAGAAGTCAAGAATCATTTTGAAAAAATGTTTTCATTATTTGCTTCTTAGTAATGATTATTGGGTACTGAAAAACATGATGCTTAAAATTTGCAGATATACTTTTTCTCAACTCACTAAGATGATCTCTGCTACCGAAGGTCATCCCCGTTGGAACGGACAGGTACAGTGGAAGAGTATCAGTGTTCTCTAGGTTTAGTATAACATCAAGATGAAGAGTATCAGTGTTCTCTAGGTTTAGTATAACATCAAGATGAAGAGTATCAGTGTTCTCTAGGTTTAGTATAACATCAAGATGAAGAGTATCAGTGTTCTCTAGGTTTAGTATAACATCAAGTGGAAGAGTATCAGTGTTCTCTAGGTTTAGTATAACATCAAGATGACGAGTATCAGTGTTCTCTAGGTTTAGTATAACATCAAGATGAAGAGTATCAGTGTTCTCTAGGTTTAGTATAACATCAAGATGAAGAGTATCAGTGTTCTCTAGGTTTAGTATAACATCAAGATGAAGAGTATCAGTGTTCTCTAGGTTTAGTATAACATCAAGATGAAGAGTATCAGTGTTCTCTAGGTTTAGTATAACATCAAGATGACGAGTATCAGTGTTCTCTAGGTTTAGTATAACATCAAGATGAAGAGTATCAGTGTTCTCTAGGTTTAGTATAACATCAAGATGAAGGGTATCAGTGTTCTCTAGGTTTAGTATAACATCAAGATGAAGAGTATCAGTGTTCTCTAGGTTTAGTATAACATCAAATGGAAGAGTATCAGTGTTCTCTAGGTTTAGTTTAACATCAAGATGAAGAGTATCAGTGTACTCTAGGTTTAGTATAACATCAAGTGGAAGAGTATCAGTGTTCTCTAGGTTTAGTATAACATCAAGATGAAGAGTATCAGTGTTCTCTAGGTTTAGTATAACATCAAGTGGAAGAGTATCAGTGTTCTCTAGGTTTAGTGTAACATCAAGATGAAGAGTATCAGTGTTCTCTAGGTTTAGTATAACATCAAATGGAAGAGTATCAGTGTTCTCTAGGTTTAGTTTAACATCAAGATGAAGAGTATCAGTGTACTCTAGGTTTAGTATAACATCAAGTGGAAGAGTATCAGTGTTCTCTAGGTTTAGTATAACATCAAGATGAAGAGTATCAGTGTTCTCTAGGTTTAGTATAACATCAAGTGGAAGAGTATCAGTGTTCTCTAGGTTTAGTGTAACATCAAGATGAAGAGTATCAGTGTTCTCTAGGTTTAGTATAACATCAAGATGAAGAGTATCAGTGTTCTCTAGGTTTAGTATAACATCAAGTGGAAGAGTATCAGTGTTCTCTAGGTTTAGTATAACATCAAGATGAAGAGTATCAGTGTTCTCTAGGTTCTCTAGGTTTAGTATAACATCAAGATGAAGAGTATCAGTGTTCTCTAGGTTTAGTATAACATCAAGATGAAGAGTATCAGTGTTCTCTAGGTTTAGTATAACATCAAGATGAAGAGTATCAGTGTTCTCTAGGTTTAGTATAACATCAAGATGAAGAGTATCAGTGTTCTCTAGGTTTAGTATAACATCAAGATGAAGAGTATCAGTGTTCTCTAGGTTTAGTATAACATCAAGATGAAGAGTATCAGTGTTCTCTAGGTTTAGTATAACATCAAGTGGAAGAGTATCAGTGTTCTCTAGGTTTAGTATAACATCAAGATGAAGAGTATCAGTGTTCTCTAGGTTTAGTGTAACATCAAGATGAAGAGTATCAGTGTTCTCTAGGTTTAGTATAACATCAAGTGGAAGAGTATCAGTGTTCTCTAGGTTTAGTATAACATCAAGATGAAGAGTATCAGTGTTCTCTATGTTTAGTATAACATCAAGATGAAGAGTATCAGTGTACTCTAGGTTTAGTATAACATCAAGATGACGAGTATCAGTGTTCTCTAGGTTTAGTATAACATCAAGTGGAAGAGTATCAGTGTTCTCTAGGTTTAGTATAACATCAAGATGAAGAGTATCAGTGTACTCTAGGTTTAGTATAACATCAAGTGGAAGAGTATCAGTGTTCTCTAGGTTTAGTATAACATCAAGATGAAGAGTATCAGTGTTCTCTAGGTTTAGTATAACATCAAGATGAAGAGTATCAGTGTTCTCTAGGTTTAGTATAACATCAAGTGGAAGAGTATCAGTGTTCTCTAGGTTTAGTATAACATCAAGATGAAGAGTATCAGCATTCTCTAGGTTTAGTATAACATCAAGATGAAGAGTATCAGTGTTCTCTAGGTTTAGTATAACATCAAGATGAAGAGTATCAGTGTTCTCTAGGTTTAGTATAACATCAAGATGAAGAGTATCAGTGTTCTCTAGGTTTAGTATAACATCAAGATGAAGAGTATCAGTGTTCTCTAGGTTTAGTATAACATCAAGATGAAGAGTATCAGTGTTCTCTAGGTTTAGTATAACATCAAGATGAAGAGTATCAGTGTTCTCTAGGTTTAGTATAACATCAAGTGGAAGAGTATCAGTGTTCTCTAGGTTTAGTATAACATCAAGTGGAAGAGTATCAGTGTTCTCTAGGTTTAGTATAACATCAAGATGAAGAGTATCAGTGTTCTCTAGGTTTAGTATAACATCAAGATGAAGAGTATCAGTGTTCTCTAGGTTTAGTATAACATCAAGATGAAGAGTATCAGTGTTCTCTAGGTTTAGTATAACATCAAGATGAAGAGTATCAGTGTTCTCTAGGTTTAGTATAACATCAAGATGAAGAGTATCAGTGTTCTCTAGGTTTAGTATAACATCAAGTGGAAGAGTATCAGTGTTCTCTAGGTTTAGTATAACATCAAGTGGAAGAGTATCAGTGTTCTCTAGGTTTAGTATAACATCAAGATGAAGAGTATCAGTGTTCTCTAGGTTTAGTATAACATCAAGATGAAGAGTATCAGTGTTCTCTAGGTTTAGTATAACATCAAGATGAAGAGTATCAGTGTTCTCTAGGTTTAGTATAACATCAAGTGGAAGAGTATCAGTGTTCTCTAGGTTTAGTATAAAATCAAGTGGAAGAGTATCAGTGTTCTCTAGGTTTAGTATAACATCAAGATGAAGAGTATCAGTGTTCTCTAGGTTTAGTATAACATCAAGATGAAGAGTATCAGTGTTCTCTAGGTTTAGTATAACATCAAGATGAAGAGTATCAGTGTTCTCTAGGTTTAGTATAACATCAAGATGAAGAGTATCAGTGTTCTCTAGGTTTAGTATAACATCAAGATGAAGAGTATCAGTGTTCTCTAGGTTTAGTATAACATCAAGTGGAAGAGTATCAGTGTTCTCTAGGTTTAGTATAACATCAAGTGGAAGAGTATCAGTGTTCTCTAGGTTTAGTATAACATCAAGATGAAGAGTATCAGTGTTCTCTAGGTTTAGTATAACATCAAGATGAAGAGTATCAGTGTTCTCTAGGTTTAGTATAACATCAAGATGAAGAGTATCAGTGTTCTCTAGGTTTAGTATAACATCAAGTGGAAGAGTATCAGTGTTCTCTAGGTTTAGTATAAAATCAAGTGGAAGAGTATCAGTGTTCTCTAGGTTTAGTATAACATCAAGATGACGAGTATCAGTGTTCTCTAGGTTTAGTATAACATCAAGATGAAGAGTATCAGTGTTCTCTAGGTTTAGTATAACATCAAGTGGAAGAGTATCAGTGTTCTCTAGGTTTAGTATAACATCAAGATGAAGAGTATCAGTGTTCTCTAGGTTTAGTATAACATCAAGATGAAGAGTATCAGTGTTCTCTAGGTTTAGTATAACATCAAGATGAAGAGTATCAGTGTTCTCTAGGTTTAGTATAACATCAAGATGAAGAGTATCAGTGTTCTCTAGGTTTAGAATAACATCAAGATGAAGAGTATCAGTGTTCTCTAGGTTTAGTATAACATCAAGATGAAGAGTATCAGTGTTCTCTAGGTTTAGTATAACATCAAGTGGAAGAGTATCAGTGTTCTCTAGGTTTAGTATAACATCAAGATGAAGAGTATCAGTGTTTTCTAGGTTTAGTATAACATCAAGATGAAGAGTATCAGTGTTCTCTAGGTTTAGTATAACATCAAGTGGAAGAGTATCAGTGTTCTCTAGGTTTAGTATAACATCAAGATGAAGAGTATCAGTGTTCTCTAGGTTTAGTATAACATCAAGATGAAGAGTATCAGTGTTCTCTAGGTTTAGTATAACATCAAGATGAAGAGTATCAGTGTTCTCTAGGTTTAGTATAACATCAAGATGAAGAGTATCAGTGTTCTCTAGGTTTAGTGTAACATCAAGATGAAGAGTATCAGTGTTCTCTAGGTTTAGTATAACATCAAGATGAAGAGTATCAGTGTTCTCTAGGTTTAGTATAACATCAAGTGGAAGAGTATCAGTGTTCTCTATGTTTAGTATAACATCAAGATGAAGAGTATCAGTGTTCTCTAGGTTTAGTATAACATCAAGATGAAGAGTATCAGTGTTCTCTAGGTTTAGTATAACATCAAGATGAAGAGTATCAGTGTTCTCTAGGTTTAGTATAACATCAAGATGAAGAGTATCAGTGTTCTCTAGGTTTAGTATAACATCAAGATGAAGAGTATCAGTGTTCTCTAGGTTTAGTATAACATCAAGATGAAGAGAAGCTGTAACATTAGGCAGCGTGTGTGACAAAATATTTGGTTTATGGGATGGTAGGCAAGAGTTCAGATCTAGAGATAACAAGTGGAAATAGTCAATTGTAAACAGGCTTGACGGTGAGCTATTGTACAGATATTTTTATAAGCTTTGGCAGGATGCAGTGATGCAGATAACAACCACAATACCTAAAGGAATATTGTTTATAAGACGGTATGTAGACATGCGGTGTCCAATCTAGAACCGAAAATCAAGAGTGATTAGCTTTGACATGTTGAAAACAGGGGATTTGGAAAAGTAGAGCTTTAGAGGTCGGTTCTATCCGAGTGTCCACCACTCCGTTTCTGTACAATACATGATATGAGAAGAAATGGTGTGCTTTTACTTATTATACAACAATATTCAATTGACAGAATATCCACAAAATAACAAATAATGTATCATGAGATAGACTAATCACGAATGTCTTGTTCAGCTTTCCACATTCATAGCACCAATGAATGGCTTTACTGGGGAGTCCCCTTCAAAATAACCCTGATAGAACTCTCCCTTTAATAGTAATGCTTTCTAAAGTAGGACTGCAGTTCAAGCTTTGATGTTTTAAGCGGGGACATGTATTGATATAAAAAAGGAAAATATCAGACATTTTCACAATTAATAAACTGCCACAACACACGTGTATATATAAGCACAATTCCTGAACAGAATAATAAACTCTGATTACCAGGAAGACCTATCAACTAGAGATCAAGTCTAACCGCCGTCCGCTCTAACACCAAGCTATACTAATTGCTGCATTTCCTGGTAGTGCGGAGTTCTGATACACGGAGAGACAGAATCTCGCGGATCGATATCGGAAACACGTCTATATACATGTACATCTCTCGGGGCTTCTTAAGCTTCCAGACATGGCGAAATTAGTCCCTCTCCATGTAAACACAATGAAGGTGATATTACCACATGGATTTCACAGCTCTTGTACTTGAACTGTTGTTGCCAGTGAATAAATTCACTTCAATGTGACAACATTGGCAAGCTATTGCAAGAAGCATAAAGATATTGGTGATGGTATAAACGCATACAACCAAAATATATAAAATAATTAGCACAAACTTCACAAACCAGATTCTAATGAAAACTTTCAAATTATGCTGCTTTCATTCCAGTCATGATCATAAAAGGGAACTTCCCCAAACTCAAATTAATCCTCAAATTTAAACAGGCTGGTTAATAAAACAAAATCACAATATCTAACACACATGCGAATGCAGACTTCATCATCTGCACTAGAAGTCAACATAAGGAATAACAATCTACACCAGCAGTCATGTATTGCACCTTCTGTCAGAAATTGGGACAGCAACTAAACAGTAGATGTCTGGTCACACTTGACGTCTGCTTCAGTACGCAGACGTCTTCAACATCACGTCCATGCTGACATGACCTATTGCACAACAGGAAAAGTCGGTGACTGCATAAAACCTTCAAAGTAAACACAAACAAAGTTAGGATGACAATCAAATGTCAAGCATACCTCTGAGAGACGTCGAGATATTTTTTTGGCATTCCTAGACTTCCAGAAATTAAAATCTCCACAGCAGCAGCAGCAACAACAGGCGTGTGTCCAGCCTGACCGCTTGACCGGCGAGAGGTCGAGTTGAGACGCCTGGACACACACATTGCTGATGACCCCCTCTTCGTTCAGGTAGATGAGGTGCGAGAGGCCAAACGAGGCCGGTCCAGGTCCTGGGATTGACATCGTCCACCAGCTAATCCGTTCAGAAACTGACAAGCAGACGACAAAATGGTCGCACTTTGTTTACGAATACTGCTTCCTGCATGCTCAGTACGTAACAATAGGTTAGCGCAATAGGTGGCGTACCGTCACTTATTACGACCAAACAAAGAGCGTCTGCTGGCTTGTGTGAAGGGACAATGACACTGTGGGCTCGCACTCCCAAGATAATGGAATAACTAAGAGTTGTCTTGAGGAAATCGTCATATTCAGGTGAATCACATCCTCCCTGTGATGGTGTATATATATCGGTACTGCAGTGAATAAATTATGACAGTGGGAAGGAGATGGAGGATAGATGCAAGTTAGGGGGATCTATTCCTCCGAGTGACAAGAAACGGGAGAGCCGATTGTTTATTAGAGCTTTCTCCGATCAATACGAGGCAGCAGCAGTGAGACGAGGGACATGCGACAGCTGCAGCCGCACATCTCAATTACAAACTCCATTGTCTTAATTAGCGCATCTTCGTTTGGAAAATATGACTTTCATATTTGATTATGCATAATTGCAGGGTCTGGGTCTCAATTATGTTTCTTCATTAGGAAAATATTTTTTCATTTCAATTAAACTGAATTTTTAATTTCGTTATTTGGAGTAATCCTCTTTAATCAATTAGTTAAATATGAGATTATCTTATCTTCAAGTTTTTACTGTTGAACTAACAATGTTATTATATTTTCCAAAATTTCTTAAATAACGACATCAAAATTCATGACTAACCTGAATCTATAGTGCACTCACAAAAAGTTGTGTAACTGAAAGCAACCCATTTCAACCTATTAGGAAAAAATTTCACTTATGTCACAGCAAACACCACAAAAAAAGTCCAAAGATAACCCCACTCACTGTAAAGTTGTAGAGAAGAGAAACTAACGCGGCTGTTCTTCATCATCAATACAACTGATCTAATGCAGCCAGTAAGCCCTTCTCTCCACACAGGTTACTCCATTCGATTCTTCCATCCTAACCTCTGTTGCATATGGAACATATTTCCAAATTTCCGTAAAACTCCCAAGCGGTGAAAGTTGGAAACACTGATATCGTCCTTATTTTTATGCCGTCAAACATTATTTTACATCTGCAACCCAACTTCTATCTTTCAAGAGAAGTGTGCATCTCACAGATGAAGCAACTCTGATCATTTCAACACTCCCAGGAAGAGACAGTCTGAAACAACCAATGTCGCTGATTGCAACCAATCAGCATTCTCTATTTCCCATGGAGAAAGAGTACAACAGAGGTTAGCATGGAAGAACTGAGTGAAGCAACCTCTGTGGGAAGAGAATGCTTGTAAGCAAGATCTAGGTCCATCATTACAAATTACGCAACACGTATATCTGTCATTCAAGAACTTGGCATTTAACACACATGATGACTAAAAGTAGCATCATTTGTGATTACGGTACCAAACACATAAAATTTGTATGAACAAGGCTGTTTCCTCTCAGGCAGATGTCTCTTTTCAACCAAAATCTGAAAACGTGTGTTATCCTTAATATAAAACACAGTAGAAAGGAGATAACCATAATGTTTTGGAAAATCATCGGCAGAACTTACAGAATTTCAATAACTCTTTAATTATGGATTTAAACCTTACATTGTGTTAGATGTTGAAATAACTTCAGAGCTATTAATATTTGGAGTACACAGGTGAATTTTAAAATTGAATGTGTAACACCTACTCAAATTCACTGAAGAACTAGGATATTTCAACATGATTCAACAACATTCAACCAAATTACCAAAATGACAGTTATGGCTAGATTGTGCTGGGCCACATTACAAAATCAAAAGGTTGAAAATGTCATGTGAAAATTAGATTTAAAATATCAATTGATAGTGAAAATGATCAGTTATGATCTTTATCTTAATTAAAGGGAGACCATCCTGGAAAGGGCTTGGGATTTTACTTTTAATACACTTCTAATAAAGAATTCTTGTCACCTCTAATCATTTACACTGATGCTCTTTATATCTCCTGAACAAATGCTAATCTCTCATTCAGTTATGATCTATTTTTGCACTGTTAAATAATTATATCCTATAATGGAGCAAAAATATAATTATAAATTTATAATTAATATGAAAATAATAACCCACATCATTTAATCAAGCAACTGCCTATTTTTGACCACTTTTAAAAAATCCTTTTGGGATCACAGACATTATTCATAATGTTAACTTGAGATCTGCTTGTTGGCAAAATAACAACGCTGACAATTATCGTAGACATAAATCAATTCACAATTTGTATACATGGCATTTGAAAATTAATAATGTTGTGGTTTGAGAGAAACTCGGACTGAAAATTCTTGTAGATAAATGTCTTTGGTTCACAGCGTTTTCCCTTCATCACATCAACATAACTAGCATAATAGTAAAATTGTGCATGTATCAACATTAAATTAAAACTGTATGAAGTCTTTGAGTAGAAAATTGTAATATTGCAACAATTGGCTTACGAACGAAAAATCTTCAGGAAATTTTATTTTCTATCAGGGTATTTTGGGGGGAAACGATTATGAGAGGATATTCCCTGTTTACATATCCAAGTTTCACCTGTTTTAGGCGACATAAGAGTGATTTTTGACATAAATGTTTAACCATGCTTAAATAATAAAAATATTTTTCATTCAGGTCAATCTACGTAACTTTGAGAAAACTCACTAATATGATTTTTGATACCATCAGCATTGTCGGTCGGGGAAAGTCTGCCATGATAAGAATGACCCATATCTGGCATCCTATGCATTACGTCACCTGTTTTTTCAAAATTACCTATCGCCGAAAACAGGAGAACGCCGAATTCATGTTACGGTGGGATATATGTTCTATTCATTTTTGTTCCCTTTAAGAATATCACCAACTAGAAAACTACTCTGATCCTTTTACTTGTTTGCACATTCAAAAAAATTATAATTCTAGAACCAGTCAAGACATATGTTATAATTTGTATATATATTTTTCAGCAAGAAATTCAATCCACATTTGTATATATAAATTTTCTTGATGGTCCTGTTTGTCAATTTAATTCATTTTGAATATATATTGCTTTGTATAGAATGGTATTTTTCTGGGCAATATTAGCTATTAATATCCAAAAACATACCTCCTTGAATTTTGTTCACAACACTACCCCAGTTATTCTGTTCCTTTATTATAACATTTGAATGGTTCAACGAAATAAAATAAACAGTCAATAAATCTATAAAATCCCACAGTAACATGAATTCGGCGTTCTCCTGTTTTCGGTGATTGGTAATCTTGCGTTTTTTTACAAGAACAGGTGGAGGGTCAAATGTCAAAATGCAAATTTTTTTACATGTGGTCACGACAAATCGACCTGGAAGCAAAGTTTTCAACTATCGAAACCAGGAGGGCTAAAGTACCAAGAGTTATATTACATATAAAAAAAATAGCCTTATTTTCTTAATACTTTTAGTTTTTTCTGGGATTGTAAATTGAGTAACCAAAAATTGTTAATATAAAGTGTAATGTGAAATGTCATACATGTATAATGTTAGTATTATGGTTGATCAATAACAATCATTAAATTTATGATTGATTAGCACAGATACACTGTGAAGTAAAAGTTGTTTCATGATTGAACTTTCTTTTCTTCAACTGCAATGCAATGATCAGTTTCTGAATATGTCGAATGTTTTTATGTCTGAGTTGCTGATTCTAATTAACTTGATCTGCTGAAAAAGATTTATAAAATTAATTACTAATTATTTTACAGGTACCTTAAATGTGTGTTGATCGTTTGGTATGTGATGATCTAGTGCAATCGAATGCTGATGACAGTTCCGAAATTTCGTAAATATCGCCACAGGTAGATCGACCGCAAAGGTGCACTTCCTACTTTCAATTCCAATATGGCGTCGATTTCTCGTTGTCTCGAGAAGTATAATTAGAAAAAGGATTCCGATAATGACACAATGAAAATAAACAAATGATTATCGGTTCCAAAGCAGGTAATCTTTCAACATTTAAAGTTTGATTCTATCATTTTCTAATCAACGCACCTGTCCCCGTATCGCCCTCTAACGGGAAATCGAGAAACTAAATATAGCCACTTCCGGTTTGATCCGTCAGCTGAGGAGGAAAACGTCAACGTGATTCAGATTGTCAGAAACCGGGGATAAAAACTTTCACAGTATGCGATATCCTGTTTCTTTGAAGCTAATGATCATTGCTCGACCCTTAGTGTAATTCTAGATGAATGATGCAATGTAAATACCTTTGACTTTATTGTGTGTCGTATTTTCAGACCCAGCAGCATAACCGATGCCGCCCGAGTGAGTGATGGACCGAGTCGTCTGAGACAAACGGAACGCTGGCGTGAGCTTGATCTCTTGGGTGGAGTGATAGAAAACCTTCACCCTCTGACAGACCTGCTGGTCTGCAGGACGAAAATGAGCAATCAGCGTAATTACATAAGGCTAATTAAGTTTATATCGGTAGCGACGAGGCCATCAACACAACCGGCGTGTGATTGACGACTGCACCTGACTCGGGTCCTGAGGCTCTTTGGAAGGACTTATATGACAGTCTGAGGTGAATATGTCATTCTTGATCACTGTAAGGTCTTTTAACTGATGGATAGACAAAGGATAGTATTTAATACAAACCAGATTTTTGCTCATTTGCCATTCTCCATAAACTTTTCCCATTTTATTTTTTTTCCTGCCGAACTGACTGAACCCCCAAAGCCAAAATTTTGTAAACAGTTATCTTACACCTAGGGCTTCAAAGTGTGAATAGCACCCAGTCCCGCCGCTGGCCAGTTCGGCCGCTGCATATCTTGCCCATTTTGGCCGCCGCTACATCCGAAATGTTATTAGATCTAGCCTAGTTGATATTTAACCTGTTTCGTCCGCCACTTTGTCCGCTAACCATTTGTCAATAAAATTCGCCGGGTAAGTATTTTTACCAGTCTGATTAAAATCGACCTTGATACGAGGAATAAAATTTGCAAAATAGTATATCTACCGGGATACGAACAGGTTCTGTAAATTCCTCGCCACAAGGTCTGAGAACATCCCGTATAGGAGTGTGTTCCGAACCAGTTTAGCGCAGCCAAAGCCCAGTCAAAGAGCTGACCAATCACATCATAGTTTTTAAACGGTCGCTGTTTTGAAAGCATTTGGAACAGACAAAAGGATAGCTGTTTGGAGTTATCTGCCCCTAGCTTCTCGCACCGAAAGCTTTTGTTGGACGTCTTGTGATTGGTTTACTGGATTGCGTTAGAACAGACGAGTCTACGGGTTTGGCGTGGAAACCTCCGAACGATATGAGTTCGTATCCCGGTAGATGCACTATTTTGCACATTTTTTTCCCGCGGAATACCGTCGGTTTTAATTAGACTGGTATTTTTACCATTATGCAAATGATATAAAAATATTGTTGTTACATGGGTGTCACATGACCTTTATACAAAGATCCAGTTATTCGGACCAAACCAAAACCAATACAGACGATCGCAATATTTGTACTGTATGCGGTATGTGCAAAAAAGTATTTGGACGGTGACATATTATTTCCATTGACTTGTATGACAATTTCGTATGGAATAAATATTGTTTGTAGATCTTTTTCACATTTATAAAGTATGTGAAATCATTATAACATGGCGGTCTATGGGGAAAGTTTTTACTTAAACGTACACGTGTAGATAAATCGGATGATATTAGTAAAATTGTTGTAAGAAAAATTCATGAAAATTATGTACTTCAAGCTGAAATTATTTCAAATCAAGCTGAAAAAAATACATTGAATCTATTCTGTTAAAAGTATTTATCCTAGAAAAGAATCCTAGACTAAATTAACATACAAGTCTATTTATTATATACCCATGTAAACTTAAGATAGTAATACAGGGGTGCAATACGGTTTCTGTGGTCGATTTCCGTATTGCACGCTGAATTCCGTATTGCACGGCTGACGGTTCTACTTTCTCTAAACTTCGGCACTTCTCGGAATTTTCCGTACTTTTCAATGTTTTCCCAATAAAATCTCCGGAATTTATGTTTTAATAACCCTGCTAGTATTTTTTCAGTTGATTAAAGTATAATCATGGATTTGGCCTAATATTAACAGCACAAGCAGGGAAAACGTAACTCAAATTATCATTAACAAGGCAGAAAAGCGCAAAGTGTAAGGGGAATCGAAAGCATTGCCGAAAGCTGCACTAGCGATGCTGCGTCACTGTGACGTCACAACCGTTTACTAGTGTGACGTCATAAACATGGTTACGTCATTCGAAAGAAGCACGACGGACGGAAGCCTGAATGTTGTTTCTTTTTTTCAGTTCTTTGTTATTAAATAATAGTAAAGCAAATTTGATGGTTTAATTATGTTACCACACTGAAGAAAATTTCACTTACAGCTCTATTGGGTTGACAAATGAGAAAATAAAGATATTATTAAGATGTCAAATCGTGAGTCGTGCATGTCGTCCCGGTAATTTCTGCAACTTTATTTGTTTACCAATTTGCTAATAAAAAGGGGTATATAATAAATATACCGGTAGAACATCATACTTGTGCATTTGGATCGTTTGTATTGAACTCGAAGCTGTCATGGAAGCGGAGGAACAACTCGTTCTTCGAACTCGTTGTTCCTCCGCTTCCATGACATCTTCGAGTTCAATACAAACGATCCAAATGCACAAGTATGATGTTCTATATATTTACATAACATCACCGTCCGCATACTTTTTGCTCTGTTATCATATTTGAGAGCTCAATCATAAAATTCAACATTTCTGGTATCAATGTTGACTTGTGAAGCTAAACTCATTTAAATAAATAACTCATTCCAATAAATGATTAATAGATCCAAATATAAGCAGTGAATTCATTTCTCAATAAAACTTATTTAATTGGATTAAATATCTACATGTACCACTGAACTGTTCTTCCTGGTGTTTTCATAATTACTTACGATAATATGACACCAATAAATTAAGTGTTAATCCTTTTGTAGTGAGATAATCCGTTAGTGTGTATTCAAGGACATAATTGGTGATAATTAGTGATGATAACAGTTCACTCACTGTTTAATGATATAAAAAGATGAGAAACATTGTGCAATTCATCACCATGGAACCAGTAAGATATCCTTGTGTCTCCTTTATCAAGGAGTATAGCTTCTTTCGGAGTGCATTGTGTGAAACACAGCGAATGAATCCGATTCTCGAGGTGCTTAGCTTACTCCAAAACCCTTATAATTAGACTAAGATCAACATCATGTTTTCATTGAATATACATGTATAAGTTATAGATTTATAGGTTTAATTTGCAAATGGTTTTAGTGTAGTTTCTAAGACTCAATGACAAATTTCGACTGCACATGTGATGAACTGGTTGTAAGGGGAGATAACTCTTCACTGTAAAGTTCATCCTGAGTCAACTTTTCATATATAATACTCATAATAGAGCCAATATTTTTCGTTCTATCATAAAACAAAAATCATTTCATACAATCTCAATACCATAAACTAGTCCGGTAGCCCATTGCTAGTGAAAAAGAAGCTGGGCTAGTAGAATGTATAAACTGGTAGTCTGTAAGACAAGTTACAATTTAAGGTGAAATGATCATGGAGATGTACAGTGGACTCTGTCCATAAAGGCACCCTTTGTGACCGGATTATTATGCCGTTATCTACAGAACCTGTACAGAGTTGTTCTTGACTGTTTGATTGACTAACTTTCATTCAATTGATCAAAATGAAGACAATATAATTGGGGTTTTAGTCACTTTAAATAGTTCACAAAGCACTTGATCAATAAGTCAACAAATAGTATTTAAAAGGACAATTAGAAACGGTTGACAATTGGAAAGTGAGAGGATAGCTTGGACTGACTTTTCCATCCACTTCTGAGTCCTCTTTTCCTTTGCCTGACAAGTATAGTCATATAGTTGCCGATAAACATAACAACGTTAAAAAATATATGATACTTTGGTTTCACATTCTTCTATCAATCTAACCATAGTAGTTTGAGACACAAGACCACACACTGGTTGCAGGTTGATGTGCCATTCTAAACTATATGGATGCATTCAGTACATTTTACATATTTATAAAGCAATACTATTGAGTCATCAAGCTTGTGCTCAGCGTAATCCCTGACAAACAGCAATCTGGCTATGAATTTAAAGCCACAGATCATGTTTATGTAACAATCAACGTGGACAATGATACTTATGCCGTTTTCTGGAGAACCAATTAACATTTGGGACTTTAATATTATGCCAATAACCATAAATGAGAGATGCTGTTGGTACAAATGGTACAAGTACCAATTATGATTGTAATAGTAAGTAATAGTAATAGTAATAGTATATTTATAATGCGCACATATCCATGCACAATGCATGCTCAAGGTGCTACACAATTATTACCCTGAAGGAATCGTACTTTCAGTGCCGTCGTATAGGTCCATACATTCCCATGTCTAGGTACCCATTTGTACAGCTGGGTGAACTGAGTGCAATGTGGATGAAGTGCCTTGCTCAGGGGCACAGCACAGTAGACCCAGGTCACAAATATTTGGTGTCTCCACCGGGATTCGAACCCGGGCCGTTGGCGTGAGAGGCAAACATGCTAACCACTACACCACTGAAAGGGAATAGGCAGTTGTTTGTGCCTGTTTGTGACTCAAATCGCGATTGGTCAAGTTGATCTTCTTTCTTTTGCACACGAAAGGTCAACGGGATGACCTCTCATACAAGCCACTGTTAGATCGACTGTATATATAGAACAGTCTATCTAAATTTATTCAGATTGTGGTCTCAGCTGCGTGGAGTTTCCCTTTACCTGTACCGAATGCCCACCTCTATCATTGGTGGAGGAGATGGCAAAAAAATGGGAAGGGGCCAGGGAGTGTGTTGCAAGAAAAATGATTTGTATCCCTTTATTTGGCATACTACCTGATGTTATTTTTTTTTATCCATTTAGCACTTTAAGAAGGCATTTTAAAAAAGCAAATTTATTAGAGTAAATGATAAATATGATGCACTGGGATTGCACGTTTGGTGATGATTCATTACATTTATATCATAAACCTGTATATCGTATCAAGGCAAGTCAATCGATATTGTTTATGTTGAACTCAACAAATTGTTTTGTTCGTCGCGGAAGAGCGTTCTCATTGGTCAATAACTAAAGGGAAGTGAATTTTAACTTATAAAACACATTAGAGTTACCCCCTCAGCTATTGGCCAATGAGAACGCTCTTCCGCGAGGACAAATAAACTTGTTGAGTTCAACATAAACAGTGCCTGCTGATTTGCCTTGATACTTATGATATAATACATTGTTGTATATGACCCATCAAATTGCAACAGGCGCTACTGCAATGGCTCTGTATTTATTAATAAATCATGCAAGTCCTGGTGAGCTACAGAGCACATGTCTATTTTTTAAAGCCATTGCAGGCATTTTGAGAATTTTTTAAAATATGTATTTACTTGAAAAAACATTTTGAATGAAAGATATTCAACCTTACTTAGATAATAAATCATGTAAGTCCTATTGAGCTACAGAACAAATACAATACAATTGCAAATATTAGTGTATGGAAAACTAAAACATTCTTTAGAAAAAAAAACAACTCTGAAATAACATTACCTGGGTACCAACATATTAGAATTTTGGTTTCTACGGTTTATGATCTTTAATTAAAACACAAAAGAATAGACTAGTAAAACACAAGTAATTCCAACCATCAACAGAATCCAATTTGATTTTCTACTGGGACTTCCTAAAAATATGCCAATATGAGAGACTTGTTGGAGAAATTATAGCATTGACCGATCTAGCTTGGTCAGTGCACAATTTACTCCACTAATTGCCTCTGAAGCATTCATCACTGATAAGCTATTTACACTCCACTCTCTAGCGCCATTATGGTTATTGTCAGGGCGCTATTGCCTTGCTGATTACATTGCACATCTATTCTGTGAAATCTATGTTTGTGCACTTTCATTTTGATTTCAATTATTGTCTGCTTTGTTGAATACGTGTGCTTGCAAATCAAACATTTTACATTACAAGATTTAATTGATTTTGGGGGAAGTGCCAGACATTTTCTCAAACATAGCATTCAAGTTGAAACGTATAGAAAATGAGCTGTCTGCTTTTTATGTCAAGACTTAAGAACTATTCATAATATTTTTATGAAAGTTTGTATGTCTATGGGATGTTTATTTTTAGCTCATCAGGCCTGAACAGGCCTGAAAGGCCCGATTGGCTTATGGCATGGCTTGGTGTCCGGCGTCCGTCCGTCCATCCGTCCATCCGTCTGTAAACTTTTCGCTTTTTCGACTTCTTCTCCAGAACCAATGACTCTAGAGATCTGACTCCTTGGCCAATGGGGATTGGGGTCACAGGGGTCACAGCCTTAAAAACCTATTTTCATCTTCTTCTCAAGTTCCAAAAGGTCTAGAGAGCTGAAATTTTATGTGTAGACTCCTTGGCTAATGGGGATTCTAAATTGTAGATTTCGTGACCCTGAGACCCCAAATGGGGTCACAGGGGTCGCAACCTTAACAACCTATTTTCATCTTCTTCTCAAGTTCCAATAGGTCTATAGAGCTGAACAGTTGTGTGCAGACTCCTTGGCTAATTGGGGATTTGAAATTGTAGATTTGGTGACCCTGTGACCTCAATTGGAGTCACAGGGGTCACAACCTTTAAAAGCTATTTTCATCCCATTCTCCAGTTCCAAAAGGTCTAGAGAGCTGAAAAGTTGCGTGCAGTCTCCTTGGCTAATGGGGATTCTAAAGTGTAGATTTGATGACCCCCCTTACCCCAGATATGGATCACTGGGTTACAACCTATAAACAAATACCATTGAAGCAAGCTTTGAACGGTACTCTTGAGATTTTATGTGCTCTTCACTTCAGACTAAGGGAGGTAATCCCAAATGTGTGAGTTCTAACTTTGAGAAATGGTTGTTGAGAAAGAAGTTGAGACTTGAAAATTAAGAATAGAGGATCTAACAAAAATTGTGTGATATATAGAGAATCTCACCCAAGTGTCTTCTGATATCAAATATATCAACACGAGTTGATAAAAGTTACAAATATCCGAGGCTTGCCGAGGACATTTTTACTTTTATCAACGAGTGTTGATATATTTGATATCAGAAGAGACGAGGGTGAGATTCTATTTATCATCCAAAATCATTCTTCATTAGCTTTTAATGAAAAATGAAAATATCTGAACACAAAACTGCCATTTGGCTTCCAGTGCTGTGATGTCATAGCATTATGACGTCTTCGTGATTATGACGTCATATCATTGTGATGTCATTACTTGATGATGCAAAATCATTGTGATGTCATGTAGCTGAAGCCAACAGGGCATTGTTCAAAATCTACTGTCAAAACAATATCTCCTAGGAGATATCGCTTGATCTCATACAAGCGATATCTCCTGTGGAACACAGTTTTGGATGATAAATTTATTTTGTAAGCCCATAACTTTTATCATATTTCATATGTATACAATTCATATTTTATCCTTATTGAATGCCTGATGAGCTACAGAGCCAATGGCTCTATTTTTGGCTGTTTAAATGGAAACACAACAATGTTTAGCTTAGTGGAACTTGGTATTTGAAACAATATTCAATAGTCATTCTTTAAAAATAAACAATTATGAGATATGTTATTCAGCGTCTAAGTGCCAATCTAATGCTATCCCATTCAACAAACTTGCAGTCAGGGTGTAGGTGATGTGGTCACTTTTATCTGATTCTTCTTTACAAAACAACCAAATAACGTTATTCCCTTGTTACATTGATGCAAAGGCAAATAGGCCATAAATAGGCATGCATGCATATCTTTGAAGTATATGTTTATATATATACTCCATTGAAAGTTCCATGATTTATGCAAGTCTAGTTCAGCTGCAGGTGGATTCTTTTCCGGGAGAATCAATAAGAAATCAATAACAATTCAAAGGCAGAGTAAAACAGAACTATTCTGCTTGTTGCAGAGATTGTTGCAGGTGCAAAATTGTTGAGCAAGACTGTGTTTTTCTATGATATAAGATTGAGAATTTTCTTTATGAGTATTAATCCATTGATACTACCCTTTATCAGTGTTTTGGAACTGTCTTATGGTTTATATGTACATATTGATTCTGTTTGGAAGTTTTTTTTATTTGAACTTCCTTCCATGAAGATGGTAGTACATGGACACGTAACATTCACAACAACAAAAGTCTCAATTTACAGATCTATACATTGCTACAAACTAGTTTTTTAAACTAAAGGGCAACTGCTGTATCCACTCGAACTAGCTATTGCATGAAAATGTAAGAGCCTTGATAATCTAGCCCCGATAATCTAGCCCCAATAATCTAGCCCCGATAATCTAGCCCCATCTGCCCTAATGTTGGATCAGCAGGACTCGGACATTGTTGAGACAGTACCTGACAGACGATTGAAAAAAATAAATGTATACAAATACTCAGTTCTTTCAGTGACGGCAATTGAACAATCACTATTGATTTTGTTGTGATGATTAAAAGATTTTCGCTACGGTTAAAGTCTGTTGTTATGTCATTTCACAGAATCTTTTGTTGTCCCTAGGCCTAACCGTGAAATATCTGTTATGATTTGTATATGTGCATCAATGAAGTTTTTTGTTTGAAAATAATATTGAAATTCAATTTTTGGAATATTGGAATAACATGACAGTTCTGTAAAATATTTGAAAATAATTCAGTTTGCTTATATTGTTCATTAAGAATTCATTAATTCTCTAATTTTGCAGCATTAAATGAATTATCTACAAACAACTCATTTTTTCAATCAAGTTACCAATTAAAAACTTTTAAGCACCTATCTTCCTATAATTAGATATGAAACTATTTTATTGTTTTTTTAGTTTATGTTGACAATCATTTCATTAGTGATGGTCATTCAAGATTTGATTTATTTCAAATAATGTAGTCCCGACTTTGCTTCGGGATAATAATTTTAGCAAAAGGCTGCTGTTTATTAGTCTAACTTTCTTGACAATGGATAGGGAAGTCTCAACAACAATAAACATAAACATAATTTGTCATACTCGTAAATGTGAATTTTTCTGAAGAAAAATATAAAATTCAGATATTTTGGTACTAAAATGTGGGTCATAATCAATCCCTTTGTAAAATAGTTATTTATGCTGTCATCTGATAAACAATACCACAAGAATCATTTTGTTCATCTGAAATTAGTTATTATATCACGTCAGGAAGTGTAAGTATGATATGGCTTTGAGCTCTGTCTGTCAGTCAGTTCTTCTGAGATAAAAGGGACAGCTTTTCTCCATAATGTAACCAAATTTGGTGTGGGACTTGATGTCATCAATCCCTTGATGGATTTCGAAAATGAGAAGTGTGCACTTATATTTTCTGGAGTTGCTGCTCTTTTTCCATATTGTTGGGTTCTGTTCACGGTATCTCCAAGGGGACAGCTTTTCTCAGAAATCAAATATGAGGCTTGAGGGTATAAATACCTTGATGGATTTAGAAAATGAGAAATGATCGATTATTTTAAAAAAAAATTATAATGAGCACCAATATTGTGGGGGGATAATGATGACCACATCTTCTTGTTTTTAAATTCATTGTATTATAAATTATTTTTTACTATTACATTTCAGTTTTCATTTTGTAATATTATATACATATGTTTTTTTTAGAATAGAAATTTAAAGTTTACTAAATTTAAGTACACAGTTCATTTCAATAAAATATTAAAATTAAAAAAGCAATTACACTGTATGACACTTTCAAGCAGCATACCTGTTCAATTTCATTCAGTTGTACGAGAATTGTTCTCTTTGTCTCTAGGTGTCTTTCCCAATCCCTGTAGACTGTCTCCTGAAAACAGAGATACTTGGCCATAAATGTGAGACTGACGAGAACGTCATTACGGCAGTAAAGGAGTTTATAGAGGGGTGACGTGACAATGCATGGTTTTCAAATGGGTTGAAGATGTTAGAAAAACGATGGACCAAATGCATTGAGGTCAGGGGGGATTATGTGGGAAAATAAGTTGTAAACATTTTAAAGTTAGTTTATTTTTAATGGTCAGGCCAGAAACTTTTTGGGGCACCCCTTGTTCATCTGTGGGTATACCAAGGGGCAGTGTAATTTTGAATCCAATTCCAAATGGTGCAAATAAAATAACAGCAAACACGAGAATGGAGAGTGCTTCAACAGCTTTGTTGATAAATTCACTGCTATGATCAAGAGACTATATAGTTCATGAAAGGTTCAAAGGTATTCAATTTTCCCAGGTGGGGAGCAGGTTTTAAATGCCCTCAGTAAACTTTCTTTAAAAATCATAATACATGAACTCCCAACATGTCTTCTGACATCATAGTTTAAGCCTTTCTTTATTTTGTTTAATTAAATTAGTTTACAAAATTACCAATCTTCTGTCCGAATACTACCTACCCCATTTTGTGCAGAGACAGTAAGGACAAATTATTATATCATTTCTGCCAAATTATACTTGCGGTGAACAGAAGTCTTGTTTCCGTCTGGAAAACATTCTCAGAGAACTGTGCTAGACATAAACATGTGATGGATATAAATAATGACTTAATACTCAACAAGTCTCAGTTACTGTCTACAAGACTTGAAAAGTATCAATTCAAACGATATTTGAGACAAAATGTAACTTTCTGTCCTCTTGCTAAGTGCACACCAGTTGAAGTGACTGGCACGAGGAAGGGCAGGGCACACTGCAGGGGATGATAACTTTTTTATAAGCATGCTGTAATGTGTATCCAGTGGTTACCAGCAGATTTACATTCGTTTAACAACTGCTTCCAGTTACAAGCAAGTCAGATTGTTCTGATCATCGATTCACCATCAATATTTATGTGTTACGCTATAAAAGTACTCATTCGTGATGTCTGTAGATTAATTAATCACCAAATGGCAATGGGTGGGGAGGTTGTCTAACCTTTCATCTCTACCCTCCTCATCAAGACTCCAAACATTAACCAGTAGTCTCATCATCTAAAAAAGAATTGTAATCGAATTCAAACACTCCTTTCTAAACATACTCCACGCCCAAGTCCAAACCGTTGGATTTCGACATACAGGCACAGGTAGCTGCGCAAGGTTGATAGTGCAGGTGAATTGATATTAATTGCATTAGGTGTACATATATATTCTACCCGTGACTAACTGAACATTTTGAGATATTTCAATGATTCAAATAGTCATGATTAAGTCCATGATTTGATAAGAAACAAGTACACTAATGTCATGATTAGTAGCTATAGACGACCAGATGCGTGGTTTGTGCTGGTCATGTGACTGGGAAGGCAGCTAAATACCTGTGTTGTTATCAGTTCTGACAGTAGTTGTTGATGTGGTCAGACTGGAGGATGGCTTCTCTTTGAAGTTTGAATATCATACAAGATCATGTGAGTGCTTTCTACACTTGTTTTGGAACAATTTTTTTACATTTCTAATGACTTATAATTTTATGTTTCAAAGTATATACCACAAAATTAAAATATTTACTTTGAGGATTGGGTAATAACTTGTCTATTTTATGTTTTATCAAATATGGAAATTGTAGACTGCCTTAAAATCAAAGTTCTTGGTTAAATTACTCTCAATCCTTGAATGAGAAGGATTTTTTAGATTTCATATTTGTAGTCTGAGGTTTGCATGATCTGTATATTGACATGTTTGTGGTATGAACAGCATTTGCTTCAGACTGACTAATCTTCTTATGCATGTCATGATTCTAGCATTCATCTGTACAAGTGATGTACATGAACTATATATATGTAAGTCATGCAAATATAGTGCATTGTTCATTGTTGTATTGTAATCTCCATACATTCATAAATATATTCTCCATGTGATATGGTATGAATTCCAATGATAATTCAATTTGAACAGATTTTGACATTATTTGATAAAATCACTATTTCAGTCTGAAGTATCATACATGAAATAAATCCTAATTAGAACAATATATTCTGAGTTTCATTCTACTAGCAGTTCTGTTAGAATTTGAATGATAAGCCTGTCTCAGGTGTATAGCTCTGATTGTGAGCAGAATATTGTATTTTACGAGCAGATGAAGTGACAAGGTAAGGAGGCAGAAGCTGGATGTGGAAGAGCTGTGTATTAAATCAATTAGCAGGAGCAGCTAGGTAGCACAAGGGTGCCTTGTATTGCTCCCTGGTGTGTCAGGGGTCTGTAGTCAGAGGCTTGGACTCATTCTTATGTAAGATGTCCCAGACAGCTGTAGACTGACTAACAGTATGAAAGGTTGCTGAAAGCCTATTGATTGGAGCTTGGCCTTAATAGGTTTCTGTGGAGTCCACTTGTTCATGCATAGCCTTGGGAGGAAAACAGTTATACATCCATGAGGTAGGAGGAGCTCACATTCTCATAGTGTTTCACTTGCCATCATTGTTGTCTCATGGTATGTGTGTACTGTAAGTTGGATCTCTTTGGGTATTGTTTTATATCTACAGATTCGAGACTTATCTGAGAATTGGTAATTCTCAAGGATGGTGAATCTTTGTCAGGTATTTCTAGGTGCAGTTTTGGGTACCTTTTGAGAAGTTTTCACATCTTGATGAGATGCTGTATTCTTCATATTGTTACTGTTCAAATGCTATGCATATTTATATTTCTGTTCACTCTGAAATATCCAATTATTGTATGATATTGAAGGTAAGAGAGTATCCTCACTATCCCAGAGTTACTACTATAGGAATAAGTAATGTCTGGTTTAAATCCATTATTCTCTCTTTTAAGACTTTGTTTCCAGAACATAACTTGAAACTTTGAAGAAACTATAAAGGAATATTTTACATGTATATAGAGTAAATATTGATGTCATGCATTTTGGTATATAATATGCATTGATGGGGGTTTTTTTATTTTGAAGAAAATCCTACCTTTAATAGAAAGTGTGGGTAGCTGTGTTAAGAAAAATATGCATATCAGGGTTCCATCATTCATAGTGCTCATGAATGAAACATTTCAAAGTATATTAATATATTTTTTAAACATTGAGATTCTAAATTATTTTACCTTTTGGAATTATTGTGTTTTATTTTGATAGAAAAGAAAGAAAGAAAAAAGCTGGCTGTTCTCCAATAAGATGTGAGACAAGTTAAGATAGTCGTCACATCCTGCTGTTATTACTGCATGGTATTCTGGATTCTTCAACTGTTTAAGTATCTGGCAGATTCCTCACATGATCTAAAAGTGATTTGTAAAAATTTTCTAGTTTCACGATGAAGAGTGTTTGACATAAATGGCATTGTTTGCAGACAAAAGGGCCATTTATATCCTTTCTATAATTAAATATATTGTACAGTAGGTTTAGATAGCAAAATAGATTAACTGTCACAGGTTAAGTAGACATGTAATTAATCAATGAATTTCAATGTGCTAAAACAGCTACTAAATAAAAAGCTTTAACATTTGACAACTTTTATCTGAGTGGATACTTCTTTTGGTACATATTTTCAAAACTTTGCAGAAAAAGCAATTACATTTTTGTTTAAATTGCTTTAATTTTATTTTATTTGTAAAATACATGTGTGATACATTATTCATCACTCATTTCTGATAAATGGGAAATTTTATGATACATATTTTCAGAATGAACATGATATACTGGTAAAAACACTATCAAAGTAAGTATCATTTTACTACAGGTTCATTAGACCCAATTATTACACGGCAAACTAAGCGAACTACACAGGGATTTCTTTTTGAACCATGAACCATGGGGAAATTGATGATAATTGATTAGTTTATCTATGGTTTTATACAGGTGGAGTTGTATTAATAAATGTTGTATAGGGTTGAGGTGTTGCAGGTGCAAATCAATTAGCAGCTTACAGTAAATCACTCCTCAGACTACATACACTGCAGGATCATGCTTGAGAAAGCAGGATATATATCGCCTGAAAGCATGATTAGCCAATGATGAGAGAGAAATGCAGTTATATTAAGCCGATACGCCCTTTCCAAAATATTTGGCAATTAATACAAAATCACTTCAGGTCACTTCAGTGTTTGAACAAGAAGTGTTGAAGGAGGAAATGGTTGCTCAGACAATGAGAGGAAAAACAGGACTATAGAGGCAGTTCACTGGCGAGAACGTCAATAAATTTGATTTTTGATGCGGAGTGTCTGGTGCGATGCTGCGGAGACACAATAGTGGTTCGTGTCCAGCGTGATTCTGGTGAACAGGAGTGAATGGGCAATAGAGTCGTCTCTCATTGATCTGTGCTTTGACCCTGAACTGATAGTAGGATACACAACAGTTAGCTAGGCACAAGTGGACTCATTGTCAACCGGGGAGAGGGGGCGGATCGAGCCGTAGCTTACTCTCCTGTCCTCTCATGTGTGCATGATCAGTCAATTAGATCATGTTCAATTTCAGAGCATGTCTTTATTTTGTGTCAGGCCTGCTTCAATATCCTCTCTGCTTTGACCCTCAACTGTGAGACAACGTGGTAGTGGTGCATATGGTTAACAGTGGAGATGTTGATGGTCAACTCGCGTATTCTTCTATTTCTCCCTCAGTTGTGGCCATAATCTCTGAGGATTATATAAAACCAATTACAGACAACAAGCATTGTGAGATGATGTCTCTAATGTGAATCTGCAGTTCCATATTGGAAAGTCAGTTTTCATCAAATCAAAGTTGCAGGTAAGGATATCAAGTTCAACTAATTCACTAACACTTCATTGGAAAAGGCTGTGTATGTATTTGACACTTTTCCTGAACTGACTTACTTAAAAAGTCAGCGTTTTACCTAATAGATGTTGAATCAAACTCTCATATTAAGGCAAACAGATGTAATGGTTATACCTGTCAGAGCATTTGACACACTGTGTTGAGCTTGGAGAGACAAGGGATTGTGTTCAGAGTCAAACAAGAGGCCAAATTCACTGTCACTAGCCGGAGTTTGTCTGGTCATGTGAATTATAGATGTGATCTTCACAACTTATTGATGAGTAATGGGGCACTGTTAGACTGGCTTTTAGTCTCTGTTGGTACGTTCCTAAACAGTTGGGTTATAAATATTGTTATATATTACCCATACGGGTGAAAAGACAGAGGTGATTATTTTTGTGATATTTGCACATGTGCTTTCAAGTGATTCTCAACGTTGATTGGTCGGTTCCCCGGAGAAAGAATGACTATGACGTCATAAAACAATGGTCTGACGCGACGATTCATCTTATGACGTCACAATGTTACTGTGGCGACGGGTCCTTCACAGCGACGGCCTAACATGAAACTGTAATAACCAAGCGTAATTTGGTCAATTTAAGTGCATAATGGGTAATATATAGAATAACCAACTCAGTACGAGTGATTACGGGAAATATCCACTCGTCTAAATAATGTTCAGAGCCACTCGCTAAAGCTCTTGGCTGAACATTATTTAGACTCATGGATATTTCCCGTAATCACTTGTACCTCGTTGGTTATTCTCTAAATATATTATATTCCGACACCACTATACCACTGAGGACAGTGAAGTTATTTCTGGTAAGTATGTATTAAATATAGAATACTAAACGATGTCCCGTTTGATAACATGTTTATGAAACAAGTGGATGGTTTGGTATTTTAACGAGCGAAAGCGAGTTAAATACTGATGCCATTCACAAGTTTTATAAACATGTTATCAAACGGGATTGCGTTTAATATTTCGTTTATTACTCAATGATGTAAATAGCGCTGAATTGCAAGAAAATCTTTTTTAGTGATGCTTACTTGCAAATAGGTCACCCGCTATTGCAGTCGCGTGGCTAACATTGTGACGTCAGCCAAAAATGACTATGACGTCACGCGCCGATTATGACGTTACGGCAGCACGTGGTGTTATCACACGTGTGTAACCAACTCATTGTTATCTAATGAGTGATCTCACCACGGTTGAGTAATAAAAGTGAATTATCTATTGATCAGGGGTGGACTGTGAGGACGGATAGCTGCTGAGCAGCAGTACTAGACTGTCTTCATCTTGTAGAGACCTTGATTAAAGGCTAAACATGTTGAATGTTCTTCATGTTCACAAGTAGACGTCATGTCAAAAAGCCTGTCTTGAATTTTCACTTATTAGGTATTTTGATCAAGTAGAATAACTTTTTATTTTTCAAGTGTTCTGAAGTTTTTCCAAAGAGAACCAGGTTTATATAATAAATCTATGAGGAAAAACTTTATGAATTGGATAATTTTCAACAGCAAATAAACTTTGAAGTCAATTATCAGTTATATTACAAATCTGTCTTGTTGAAAAATGAGAAGGCGTGAAAATGGTCTTCATAAGTTGAGTTTTGTTGCAAAGTTTATGAAGGATATATTGCAGGAAATGTTCAGCTCAATTTGAGAAGGTTTGATTTTCTGTCAGTCTTGACATCTCAAAGTGAACACACTGCATCAGATTGATTGGAGGCCAGTTATCAGTGGAAGGCAGTTCTCCAACTGAGAGACAGTTCAGCAAGGGTAGCTAGTTCGCATGTTGAAAAATGTAACGTTGCTCCTCTCCTCATACACTGAGTACAGTCAGACCCCCGTTTATCCGCACAATTTGGTTATAGTTGAAAATTGTCCGGAAAGCAAGACTTGTGGTTAAACTTTTGGCCATGTCGACCTGTCAATATATAGTCAGCATAATGGTGAAAGGGGGGTCAACTTATACGAGAGATATAGGGTTTTTACCGGGTTTTAGAGGGTTGAGAAAGGGGGTCGACTTATACGTGAGATCGACTTATACCCGGTAATATACGGTAAGTGAATCATCATTTGCATAAGAATGCATAGGGAAGGTTTGAAATACTTCCATGCGTATGGCCGCGTTTCCAGATATATGGGGTCCGGTTAAACGAGGTCTGACTGTATACATATCTTTCTCATCGTGTACATTATCAATTTATCAGGTATCATAGTTCAGTCTGAAGTCACTGAAAGTTCATGCATGGTTGTGATAAATTATAGTTTGTCTGTTTTACAGATGTTCAACCATTTGTTATAAAATACCTCTTGCAAAGTTTGTTTGAGAAGTTGAATGAAAATATATCTACCAACCTCTCTTTTATTTTAGATATCGAAACCTTTGACATTCAATCATTCTGTCTAAGATATCAAGTGACAAGTTTCTTGTCAATTTAATGACAAATTTGAACCAAAACCTAAAAGAGTAGTAATTTCATTGGCTCCAGCACAGATCTTATGTCTTTGATTTAAATATGAATTACTTTTTAGAAAAGTAATCAAAATTGTTTTTGAAAATGTCACTAATACGTATGATGACATTCGTAATCACTGTATTCAGTACAGTGTATATGTGACAGCCGTAAAGTAGATGCATTTGTCTCTCGTGCATTTGTAGTATTGATGACTGCTCATGACTTGAGTAAGCTGCATAAGTTAGTTCTCTGCTGAATTGAGTTGACGAGGTGTTGACTTAGATCTCACGCCTCCTGTTTGATCAATTATTGATGAATTTAGCCAATATTAATAGGCAGCAGCAGCAAGCAGGGGAGAAGTGTGGGGCATTATCAATTAGCTTCATATTAGGTAATGTAAGTTACTCTGCTTCTTCAGAACCGTTCACGTTTCACATGTTCCTGTGTTTCCTACAGCTTGTGTTGATTCTTGTAACAGGTAAGTATAATCAGCTGCTATTGATTGATGAGTTTGAAACTATGCCAGGAGTGGAATGTCTCTGTTTGATGTGGTTACCGAGACAGTATTGATTGTAACTTAGCTGATTGCTGTACCGACGTTCACCTCATTGCTTGCTACATCACAAACATGTTCATGCTGTTAGTCTCCAAATCAGTTCTTTGGAATTAAGAAAATTGTTCAAATTATGTAAGCTGTCACAGTGACTCTTGCATTTACTGATTCACTGTGCTGTGAAAGCAGGTTTGTAATAACTGCTTTTTTGTATTCCTCATTTTTAAAGGCAGTTCACATTCTATTCAATAACACTCACAGTTTTTAAATCTAATCTAATCTAATCTATTCTAATTTGTTAGAGGAATATTGATTATGTTCTAAATGAATGGATATATTCCTGAAAATGTTTATCATCAGAATTTGTGACATTTATTCATGTATTCATATATATGTATTTATATTTGCTGTGATTGAATCTTTCCTCATTGATAACATGTTTTATATAATTGAGAGTGAGATACTCCATTCTATTATATGACGAGCAGTGAAATACTGGGATTTATCAGTGAAATAAACTGTCTATCAAGCTACAGTGAAAATAACTTATATTTTCACTGCGAACGGTGACTGATATAATTTGACGTCATAAAACAATGGTCTCGCGCGGCGATTTGGCTTATGACGTCACAGTGTTACTGTGGTGACGGGCTGTTCCTTGCGGCCGCTTGGCGTGAAAACGACCCTTTTCGGACGTAATTACATGGATAATATCATATAATAAATAGAATATCCGTCAATTCTTAACAAATACAATGTTTATCTCATCTCGTGAGGTAGAAAAGTTATATATTTTCACTCGTGGCTGCGCCACTCGTGAAAATATAACCTTTCTACCTCACTCGATGAGATAAACATGGTATTAGTCAAGAAAAGACAGATATCCTCTATCTATCAGTGAAATATACCCTCTATCAGGCTAGCCTACAGTTGCGATAACGTTCAGTCCTTAATAGTCATTCAACCAAGGTAAAGGTTATTGACACTCACGCGATGTCATTAGGACGATGTTATGATGTCATGCAGGGAGCTTGCCAAGGCCATACATTTACTTCTGATATAAGTAAATTTCAAGATAAAACCGATAACTAATCACATAAAACATATGAAATCTATTATTCCTTGACAAATACAATATTTATCTCATCTTGTGAGGTAGAAATTTATCTAGTTCACCCGTGGATGCGCCATTCATGAAATACTTTTCAAAATATTTATTATGTAATATTTATTTTTTATTCTGCTTCTATTAAGTTCTGAATTAAAGCAAAACAGAGAGAAGACTTAGCTTAGTAATGATGAAAGTTTTATGGTTTCATCTTATTTCCCATTTACCTGCTAATTTTAGAACAGTTCAAGTGACAAAGAACAACCTATACATAATTGGAATAATTTCAGCGGGACTAGTTTGTCTGTATTTGAATTATCATGTTGTATGAATGTCATTTGTATAACATAAGAGCACTAACAGCTGTGGTTCTTGTTGCAGAGTGTGAAACCTACTTCAAGATGCCAAGCAAGTCGCTGCTGAAGAACCTGCCACCTACCACCACGAAGCAAAGCGTGCCGAAGCTGTTCCACGAGCCTCACGTTGAGACGGGCTTCAGACATCTGCACCAGCCATGGATGTACTACTTCCTGAGCCTCTTCCAGATCCACAACGAATGTATGAACTGTTGGACCCACCTCCTGGCTCTTGTGGTCACTCTCGTACGGGTCGCCATCTTCTGGAGAGAGTTCGATCTCATCTCCGACCCGTACATGTGGCCTTTCTCGGCAGGCATCATCACCATGGTGATCCTGTACATCTGCAGCAGCTTCGCTCACTGCTTCTCCAACAAGTCTGAGCTGATCCACTACACCTGCTTCATGATAGACTACGCCGGCATCGGTCTCTATGGACTGGGCAGTGTCATCCTGCATCATGCCTACTGTTTCCACAACACCCTCGTCGACAGCGCCTTCGACTACTACTCTATACCCATCGGAACTCTCCTCAGCATCCTTGTGTGTCTCTGCTGCTCCATCTCCAAGACCCGCTACTCGCGACCTTACCCATTCGCGCGCCGCATCTGGCAGCTGAGTTCGGTGTTTGCGGTGTACATCTGGCTGATCTTTCCGGTGTGGCACCGTGTGCTGCTCTATTTGCTGAACCAGGAACCATGGGATGAAGGAATGGGTCACCACATTCAGCAGATGTTCTGGTTCTTCAGCGGCGGGTTCTTCTTCGGCTCCGATATTCCACAACGATTGTTTCCGGGCATGTTTGATTTCATCGGTCATAGTCATCAGATCTTCCATATTTGTATCATGATGACCTCATACAAACAATTAGATGGAGTCTACGAGGATATCTTACGCATGAAAGCACAGGGAACATGGGATAGTCTACCTCCACCGACCTTCAACAGCACATTCGGTGCTGTCATATTTGTAGTGTGTACCAATCTTGTTGCAGTGTTTGTCTTTAGGAAAATTGCAGAATGGAAGATAAATAGTGACAAAGAAATGGAAAAGAGTATACCAAATGGAAATGGAAAGCACAGTTAGGCATATTGTTACATCAAATCTGATTGAAAGTGATGTTCCTAACAAGTTTGCTAGGATTTAGAAACATTACAGCAAATGTCATTGAGCACAAGTTGTTCCAAATGCAATAATGAGATGTGAAGTGAGCGCCTTTGATTGCTATTGTAGCCAGTTCTAATGTGTATGTTCTGTGTCGAGTGCCTACCTGCATGTGTGTCCATGTGAGGTGTGTCTTTTATATTGTCTTGTAACTGTCACTCAGTCCATTCTATTTGTGATCATCTTGTGATAATTTGATATGCTAATGTAATTTATCCATGATTTTTGACAAAATGTTTGTATTCTGAGCAGTCAACAATCAATTTGTGATGAGCGATGTCATGAACCAATTTCACTGTCTAATCATATTGACTTCTTGAGCCTAAATTTGATTTGGCTCAATATGAAACGATTTTAGTAACCAACTTAGTTGTTTTCATTCAGAAGAAAATGATTCAAATGAAAGTTATAAAGAATATGTTATAGAGTTTTGAAAGAGGTTTCATATTTGATAAAGCCAACATATATAGCTGTATATATATATATATATATATATATATATATATATATATACCTGAAACGTTTTTTTAGAAAGATACAGTGCACTCTCTATAATCAAACACACCCTCTACATGAACATATTTACTTTGTCTCAACTATTTATGACTTGTGATTGAAATTAAGGTGGAGAAAATCCCTGATATGACACTCATTTATAAGTGGAACATTGTGACCTCGCCACTAACATCATCGTTCAGCAGCATGTAATGTTTTTACACATTGTGTAATAACTCCTTGTAGATTTATTAAACTGCGATATCTTCAACAAGTGAGTAATAAACTCTTTATTCCTACATTCCTCTAAATCAACATTTCTGCCTGGTGCAAAGATAGTTTGAGAGAGTGTGCACTGTACATATTTCAGAAATAATGACACTGTTAATTGTGTAATGCTGTGCAGCTGATTACAAGAATACCTTGATAAAGCACTTTACAAGGGTTAGTAAAGGTAATATGTGGATTGTCAAAGGAGATATTTTGTAGCTTGAATTAATTGTTTTCATTATTAACAATGTAGCAAATTGTAGCATATGAATTATAAATTGATAATGACTGTCTAGATGGTAGTGTTGTGCTCAGAAAGCTGCGGTTGTGTTTATTTATATTTTTTTACAATGACCACATTTTGTGAGCAGTGATTACGGTTTTTATTGCTGTTAATGTATGATAAAACTTTGGCGAATATGCTGAATGAGAGCACAGCCAAGGCCAAGGTTAGATCTACCAAGGCGAGTATGATTTCTGGTCCTGTTATACATCCTGTTTGAATACTTATCCAACTAAAAAGTCTGCATTATGGAAACAAACACAACATTGACTGTTAGATAATAGAGAAAAAGGAACTGACTGTAAGGTTTAATTATTACGTCGCTTTGTGATTTGAAATAAGGAACCAGTACTTGTAGAATTCCAGCATCATTGTCCATTTTGATCTGACATGTTTGTTTGCTATGTTTCATTCTCAGTCCGGTTTTATTGACCAATACATTGGAGCATCAATACAGTACAGGTTTCATAATCAAAATATTTAAGCATAATATACAATTTGTTTTGAATTCCCATAAGTTTAGATGTTTTGTTTTCCTTGTTGTTTGAAAAATGATTTATGTTTAATTCATCATAATATCAAAGGTCTGAAAATGCTGATTCTGTACTTACACCAATCTATGTGAACATTTAGCAAACGAATGCAGATCTCAGGAAGACCAACTGTTTGAATCTTTTATGAAGATTGAGATTTGTACTTATTTGTTACCATTTGTGGGGATAGATCTCATATCACTTTAAATCTCTGTTCTGTGATGCATCTTGCAGCTGACTTCAATCAAGTTCAGATCATAGGCCCACTGCTAATTTCACTAATTTGTTATAATTTCAACTTTCAGTGAGGATTTTCAAATCAAAATCCAACAAAATCAAAAGTTGAAAGATGGTAAACTGATTTTATTGTGAGCTAACTAAATTCAACACATTTATGGATATATCAGTCACTAAGTAACTATTTGCCATACCTACTAGTCAGAACAAAGTTGTGCCAGTGTTTTACACCACTGGGGGTCAAATGTCTTCTCTGTTTCCGGTTCTCAATTGGACACGGACAGTAGACTCATCGCTTGTATGGAGCCTGTTTGGTGTGGATATTGAATGTGGGTAATTCTCGTCAAAGTCAAAATATAGCAACAGAATGAAAAAAATAGCTCAATTTACAATACCCATTTTGAAAAATGCAATAATATTTTGTTTTGTTTCGTTATGTTGACTGTTTATCATGTTGATGCTTTATAACATTTTGACCACAAAAATTATATTTCCCAGCGATGAATTTTTGTCAAAATATTTCATATTTTTATTACAACACTTTTAAAGATTGGTTTTAGACATTTTTAAACACGATTCTTGTTTACTGCTTTGCCATGAATATATGATTTTTGCTGTTCATGTCATGACATTTTTTTTCCTTGATTTTGTGCAAGTTGTTTGAACCCTTATAGAGACGTTAGGAATATGTCACACTTGTGCATGAAGCATTCATAAAATGCTCTTGTTTAGAGCCTTCTGTCACAAAGTACTTAGGTGATCTTTATTCACTAAGTTAACCTAACTGTGTTGTTGAATATTAAGAGTTAGGTATATATAGTAATGATTGCTCTGTGACTAAGCACTTCACTCTAATAGAGCTTTGTACGAAGAGGACTTGTCCTCTTATAATGATCTTCATTTGGTACTCTAGTTTGTCATTTTATTACCAGCAAAATGTCATCCCTGTAGTAAAACTTAAAATATAAAAAATAAAAAAATTCAGTCCATATTATTTCGCAAATATCTGCAGTCAGGGACTAGGTTTTTTCAGTCAAAATTTTGCAGCTAGGGTATTACTGTTCCAAAACAACATATTTTAGAGTTTGGGTTAATCCACAAACTGTTTTTTGGATTGAAATAGGAAATAGTTTACTTGCTCAGTTATTGAATTAACGTATTCAGTATTTGTTTATTTATTCAAGTAAGCTATGCGATTTATGCATTGAATGTTTTATCTCACTTTTGAGTTTTGTTATTAGTCATTGTCATAATATTTGTTTACAATAAGATTTACTATTATATTCCTGTACTTGGATGAATATAAATAATAATCATTATTCAATGTGCAGTAAATATCTCAAGGGTAATGCATCTAGTAACACACAACTAGCATTGAGAAGTCAACCTTGTCATGTGGTCAGAACAAAGGGAGGTAATTGTACAAACATGTCTGTGTGAACACGACCTGGCTCAAGGATTTTGTGAAACCTGGTGATTAGGTAAAGATCATAGTACATGTATGCTGTAAGTGAATAAACAGCCAGGCAGATCTCTGTGATGAATCTCATTGTGGTCGTCAACTATCAGAGGTTGTGCTCGTTTCCCTTCTTTCTTTATATTTTTGTATGTATTGCCACTGGAGTATTGTTTTGTTGTGGTTTGTTTATCAAATGTTATTCAGGTGCATTATTTACATTATTGTTTTTTTAATTAAAACATATTTACAAAACAACTTGGACAAGTTTGAAAACCATTTGAATAATCTTTTCTCTTGTAAATTCATGTAGACAATGAATTTCTGAAGTTTCAGTCCAAGGCCTTTCTATCTTTTGTTTAAATACTAGTTAATTTCAGTATTGAGGTCTTGTGAAAAAAAAAATTTAACCAGTTGCATAGAACTTCAAGAAGACCTCAAGCAGTACATGTTATTATTCAATCAGATATTTTCACCTACTATTTGTATTCAGAAACTTTATATTTTCCTCACAACCCCAGTAATTGCCAGTCAAATCGAGTTGAACATACCGGTATATTCATATTGATTGATTTTATTTTGCTAGTTGATTGATTGGCTCAACATAGACCTGTGTATCCATGAAAATGTCTATCTACTCCAGGGAGAAGGTGTAGGCACAATGTGTTGTGTAGTCAAGGGACATACCAGTACAATAAACAATCCATTTATCAGATATATTAGTGTTTGGAGTTATTATTTAGTATGAAAATGAGACATAGCTTATTAAACTTTAGTCTAGTGAACTCAGCTCACTCATATACCCTACTTTCCACATCTGAAATATCTTAAGCTTCTTTTTCCTACTGCCATCAAAAACACACAAAAAACAAGACTCGGATGTAGGTCTGACTCACAAAAACCACACATCGGGATCAAGTTTCCTGAAGCTAACCTCATTTGGGGAGAAATGTTTAGGACAAAGTAAGTTCCTCATAGTCATATTTGAAGATTAAAAGTTTTCATTGAAAGCAGAGTTTCAGAAAGATATGATGAAAGGTTTTGGAGCTGTGCTCTGGAAACGAACCTGTCTTTGACAAAGTTCAAATTCAACAAGTTTCTATGGAAAGGAAAAAAATAAAAATAATTCAGAAATCTGAAAATATCAAAAGGCACCACTTCAAGTTGGTGGGTAATACACATGCACAGTTTCAGAAAGATATCATGAACGGTTTTCGAGTTCTGCTCCGGAAACGAAATGATTACGGACAGACCGCCGGGGTGATGACTATATCCCACGGTATTACATACCGGTGGGATATCAAATAATGTCAATATCACCAATATCAACTGGGCCCTGAACCCTGCCCTTCTATAGACAACAGTTCACCGCAATGCACAGCCACCATGGCGTTGTGGGCTTTCTCCCTGCAATAATAGTAGCAGCCGTGATATGAGTGAAATACCCTTGAAAGCAGCATTAAATCCAATCTCATCTCATCTGATCAGCCCTTTGTCTTTCCTAAGAGAAGCTATGTGTAAGATATAAAGAGAATCCAGTTAATGGTTCTCAAGATATCTCGCAGACAAGGACAAAATGGTATAATCTTGTTGTGACCTTGAAATGAAGGTACTCGCACTATGGTGAAACTAAAGGTCTGCTCCTTCTGGTACATAAGCAGAGTGAAAGGAGTGGCTCTGAACACTGTTCTGGGTGTGCGGAACATGTTCCATTGCTGTGCTACTTGCACCAACTATTTCAAAGGAACATGTTCCGCACGCTCAGAACAGTGTTCGGAGCCACTCCTTTCACTTCACACATGTACCGGATGTTCGGAACAAACTTGAATAAGCGAAAGAAGCAGGCGTCATATACAAAATATTAAAAGGAGTTATTCCATTTCATGCATACAAAAGGACTCATGATGCCGAAAACTATGTCCTCCCATTGTGCGCTAGACAAACGCTGGGATAATAAAATTCAGTTGTAGGTTAAATCCACAATTCTTACTACAACATGAAGATTTTAAGCATCAACAGTCTTGTTCAACCATATATACACTTGTCACATGTGTTTCTGTAAGCAGGGCAGATTTGTCACAGCATAGACTATTAGAGAGAATAGAGAGCAAGTTTCATCAGTGAGCACAGATGCATTAAGTTCTTGTTTTATTCACCATTTAATTATCAACACCCAAAAAATATATTTTGTCCTTAAAAGCAAGCCTTGATGAAACTAAATTTGCCAAAAGAAAGTGTGATATTTCAGAAGGAATGAACATTTCACATGCAAAAGCTGTAGATTGCTTTATGTGTAACTGCATCATCATTGTCCCCCGCTGCAAAACGAAACAGGACTACGCATTCAGCGGCGTTCGTATGTACGTACATCACATTTCTTGTTAACACGATATCTCATGAAGCATTGCATCCAAAGTCTTCAAATTTGGTGTCGGCCTACATTGTGGGAAGACGCAGACATCAGTCTATTTTTGTGACCTTGACCTTATTTTCAAGGTCACCCCAACACTTTGACCACTTTTCGAATTCTTGTTAACGCGATATATATCATGAACCCAAGCATCCAAAGTCTTCAAATTTCAGTAATGTAATATATGAAGTAGCTGCTTTTGACCAAATGATGTGTCTTACTAAACTCAATGTTAGCGGCGGGGGACATTGCCATGTTAGTGGCAAACACTTGTTTGTCTTGGAGCTGAACTGAACTTCTCTCATCTTTTATAAACATACACAAGTAGTCAACTCAACTGATTTTTTTATATTTTATTTGTTAGACATATCCATGTATACAACCAGGGGTCAATGCAAAACAACCTCAACACTAAGTTTACCTGAATGTTTTGTGCTACAGGGACCCTTGTAAATGTAAAAGAAACAGAATAAAACATATAAATAAAATATTTCAACAGGTTCTTAAATAATCACAGATTGCTGATGGACGGACCTGTATGTAGTGACAGTTTCAAGTCATGTTCAAGTCCTATTCAATTTTCATTTCAAGGTTGTTAACAATTGATATTTAAAGCATTAATTATAGGTAATTAATGCTCCTGTGATGTTGGTGAGATAAAACAAGATGCCACATCTATTTGGCTTTATCAATCACAGTCACTCTTAACAAGTAGGCCTACCTGTTAGAATTCTCAGAACTATTTCGTTTATTGCTGATGGGTTCCAATATTGAAATTTTCATTCACAAATACTTCTTCCCCATAACTTCATCACAAATCACTTTGAGTGTTCACCATTAGTTGTCCATGTCACTTGAGCACAAACTTTGGAATGATATGAAGGTGAAGGTCACCAAGGAGTGTAACTCCTGACTTCATGAAGGTGTACTATCAGGGGAACTAACTCTGTTCTTCAGTCTCCAGGTCCTGTGAACTAGCCTTGTTCTGTGCATCGTTGACAGACTCCAGCTGACTGGCCAAGGAGGCCTTGATAACTCCCGTCAGCGCTCCAGCCTGTTAAACAACAAAAAGTGTTCAAAATATGCAGGTACTGAGAAATACCTTGACAGGGAATCCAATGTATTTTGTCTTGTCAAACCTCAAATATAAGAAGTCTGGTGAAACACCATTTGCATTGTATAATCATCAGACAACTATTATTACTATTAATTTCAAGAAATGAAGAAGAAAACGCAAAAAAATCTAGTATTATCACTTGATATTCAGAGGAAAAGTGTGCTCTTATTTTGTCTATGTTATGTTAAATGTGATGAAACTCACCTGATCTACAGAGGGTTTAGTCATACACCTGAGCTGATAAACAGTCACTTGACCCTCACTGTCTCCCACCAGAATACACTGCAACACAGACAGAAAGAGAGAGCGAGTCAATATATATGTATTATAGTATAGGCACCATTCCACCACTAGGTCTAACCACATACCAAGTTTCGCAAAGAAATACTTGATAGATTTTGAAATAGAGGCCGGAAAAGGTCCCTACCCTCAATATGCACTAAGTTCAAATTGTTTCCATGGAACCCAGAAAAAAAAAAAATTCATAATAACCAAAATAGCAAAAGGCACCACTCCACCACTAGGTCTAACCACATACCAAGTTTCGTGAAAAAATATTGAACGTTTTTTGAGATATGGCCCGGAAAAGAAAGCTTTTCGGAATAACGGAATGACGGAATAAAGGAGTAACGGAATGACGGACGGAGGCGAAAACATTATGTCTCCCGAAATTTTTTTCGGGGGACATAATGAGGTTAATCAATAAAATTGACGTAATTTAAGTATTTTCCTATTGGCTGAGTTACAGGTCCGAGGTCTATTGTATGGGCTCTCGACTTCAACTTGTGGCAATACAATGGACCTCAGACCTGTAACTGGGCAATATGGAAATACTTAATTAATACCATTATAATATCATATGCATGACATTTTATATTTAATTATTTACTTGTATTGAAAAATGGACACAATTTGATATTCTAAAACATCAAACAATATTAACTAGAAAGTGTTTTTACCCGTAAAAACAGATGTCTCCCCTTCCTCAAATGCTCCAAACCTCTAAACAATACTATCATAAAGCACCATTAATGTTCTCTGTATAATTCAACTTGAATAAATAACCTATCAACTCCACATTTGTAGCAAACAAAATATTCAAAATTCTAAATGATTTGATGCTGAAATAAAAGCCAGTTTTGCATCAGATTGAATTAAGGATGTACCTTGAGCACTGGATTTAAGCAATAACAGTATAGGTGATGTCATGGAAGCTGTAGTAGCATGGAACAACACCAGCTCTTCGATAAAGTACATCCCTCACATAGACATGAGTTTTAGAGATCTGCTCCGGAAACGAACACTACCCTTGAGAAAGACTAAGTTCAAATTGTTGCATGGAAATAAAAAAAATTTAAAATTTAAATTATCTCTAACCCCCAAAAGGCACATCTGCATGGTATGGAGAGGCAGCATACCAAGTTTGGTGATGATTGGTCACATAGTTTTAGAGATCTGCTCCGGAAATGAATAGTCCAAATCGTTGCCATGGAAATAAAAAAAAATTAAATTAAAAAAAATCTCTAACCCCCAAAAGGCACATCTACACGATATGGAGAGACAGTATACCAAATTTGGTGATGATTGGTCACATAGTTTTAGAGATCTGCTCCGGAAACGAAATGGGAACGCCAACGCCAACGCCGACGGGAACTCAGCTAAAACCAATATGTCTCCCGACCCTTCGGGGGGAGACATAAATCTGATGAGCATCTGAGCCCATGGCTCTATTTTTATATACATCACTGAAGTACCTTTTATGACAGCTTCACACTGTTTGTATGTATATAAAGTATGAAGATATTGTGAATGTAAGATATGAAGATAAAGATACAAACCTCAGAGTTTCTGGCGAATGAGACGGAAGTCTGCCTGGCTGCACCGACAGTTGGCTTGTTGATGATCACTGGATCCAGACTGAAACATCACAAACTTCCATGTCAGAAACACATCCTTTCATAACTCGCGCAAATCAACATTGCTTACATTATTCAATAAGTAGGCATTTCCTTCAGAACAAATATTCAAACATGATTTTTTTATTCACAGCCTATATGAGCCAACTCACTTGAAATGTGGTCTTAAGATATTTGAGGCTGTGATGCACTGATTTCAATTCTTGTTTACAGTACCGCTCACAACAGAAAAGATCCTTGGAAACTACTTCACAAATCCACAAAGACAGTTTGTAGCCCACATCTTCTGACAGTGGGTGAGTGAGTTAGTGTTTAACGCCGCTTTCAAGATTATTTCACTTATATCGCGGCTGCTAGTATTATGGCAGGGAGAAAGCCCGCAACGCCATGTGGCTATGCTTTGCGGTGAAACCTGCGAGCATCGGCTGGAACTAGCGAACCATGGGTGGTACTGCACTGAAATTCAGTGTAGCATTGCACCCAAACCTGACTGCGTGTAGGTGGGTAGCTTGCTTCTAACACTATAGTTACTTTGTTAGCTAACTATATTGTACTGTACTCACGTGCTGTGTTTGAGATCCCACACTTGGACCTCTCCCTCGTTGACACAGGCAAACACAGTAGAGGATCTGGGCGACCAACTGATGTCATTCACAGATTGCTGGAAACCATACAGGCAATATGGAAACAAATAATCACAACGTTTTATTAGATATGACATTTCAAACTGTCCATGCAAAAACCAAATTCAAATTAGGGTTTAGCCTTGTTTATATTAAGGAGCATTTTACTATATGGCAGAAGTGGATATTATTGCTGCAATAAAGCACATGACATCATTGTTGATAAGAATTGTTATGAAGAAGCGAACTATGGAACAGTTCTCGAGTACAGAAGATGGTACCAGGCCCTTGGCAGGATTCAAACCCAAAATCATGCATACATTATAACCCAGCCCATAATCTGATGATGCATTCATGTTCAAGATATGCACCAGTGAATGACGACAGGTTTGGTGCTGATTTCCCTATTTAAATGTTTCATGCAGGTTGTCGTGAACGCACCTTGGATGAGTTGAAGGTGAGGATAGACTTCTGCTGGTCCTGGTGCCACAGTCGGATACTCCAGTCAGCACTGCAACTCAGGAAGATGTCCGACACGAACGGTGACCATGCGATCTTGTACACCGGGCTCTGTTAGAAACCGACCAAACAGGATGCTATAGAAATCGTAGTGTAGGTAGAGAACTTCAGTGATAAAGCTTTCATGCTACGGTTTTGTCAATAAACATAAAATATTCAAAACGTTGAATAAATAAAATCTAAAATGAAAAATTATGACATATTAAGATGACATTGAAGAAATAATGGCAATATTTCATATGGATCCCAAGTTCCCAAATACAATTAGAACATTTGATAGACTTATTGTACATTGATACATAATCTGTACTTAAGGAAACTAGGCAGACACTCTACCAATGTGTTACAGCACAGGTCTTAGCTCCTCAAATACTCTAAAAGAGCTAAGTGATGGATCAGACGAAGTGACCGACTGACTGACCGTGTGACCGGTGTAGCTCTCCAGGTACTGTTCATTGTAGGAGCAGGAACACTTGTGTATGTGACCTTCCTCTGTTCCGGCCAGGTAGCTGCACACAAACAGACAGCAGAGAGTAGCAAGCAACTTATCAAACTACTTTTCTTTCACATGAATGAAAACTATGTGCACATTGTGTGTTGTATCACTCACTCTTCTAGCAATGTCAGAATATACTTGACCAAAGTGTTTAGACAAAAAAGGTCTTTTAAATTTGAAAGAAAATTTCTATGGAATAACGATTTGTATTCTACTGGTATTTCAAATTATACTTCGTAGTGGAGTTTGACACTTTACCTGAGGGTCTCAGAATTACACTTAATATTTAATAGCCAGTGGTGAATACCGATAATTCCCTTTATTAATGAGTTATGATTTCTGTAAGCTTGCCATTCAGAATGTTTTGGTTTCAATAAAATCATCATCAAATGTGTGTCTGCATTATTCCAAACTATTAAAATACTGGTAAAGATAAATGACACAGGGATGACATTGTAAGAATTCTTATTTCAACACAGCTTACATGTTTGAATCTCTGGAGTGGAAGTCGAAGCAGAGCCCGCCAGCATGTCGAGATATGAACGCCTCCCCTTTCTTCTCTCTCGTCTTACCCTGCACCTTGGCTGCTACCCGCTTCAGACGCATCAGATCTGGCAAACATCACGTTCAGGCTATGATTGGCATAGATTCAATAAAATCACACTGATATAAAACACATTTTAACATTTTAAAATATAATTCAACATGTTAAAAATATTGGGTCCTATATTTTCTATGTTAACTGAAATTTGTTACTTTGATAATTACAAAGCAGAAGAGCTTTATTATTATTTCATGGTTGAGAAATGAGTGATTATTTAAACTACACTGTTTTGAGAGCCACTCACTTGACACAATCCTTGATATGGTAAGAATACATCTTTTTTTTTTGACAGTTACGAATGGAAAGTGGGTTTGCAACATAGCTAAACATAGCAAACACATTGAAGTAATCATCTATTTCTGTTGTCCACATAGACCATAGAGTTTTCCAGGAAAAGTGCTTACGTTTTTACAACACATAGTAAGCTTTAGTGAGTAGAAAAATTTGTCCGAGCAGTATCAAGAATGTATATGTTGGTAAACTGACAGTAAGCACTGACCATAACTCTCGAAGCCCTTCCTGATAGACCATTGGGTGACACGACCATCTGTGGAGATAGACACAATCACCTCCGCCGTTTCGTCCCCCGACCCGCGTTCCTTCTCAATCCAGCGGATCTGCCACACTGGCGCTGAGTGCTTTCCGGGGGATCCACTACAACACATACAGGGACACATACAATACAATATTTATGAATATACAGTTTGGATCATCAAACGAGATCTCAGGAAAATTATTATTTTGAATTTTTGACAGGTGAGGAATAGTTGTGAGGGTCCTATTGTATTGAACATTTGCAACTCAATTCTAAGATTGATAGTAGAGTTACAATAACCTGTAGAGTTAATTGATCAACAAAGGACATTAACACTTTACAATGAGTCATGGCTGATTAATTGATAGTTCCAGACTAGTATTCATACAAGTTGGACTGGTGACGTCTTAGTAACCCTCGATCTCATCTTGTGTTACTTACAAGTTGTCTACGATTGGTTCATCCTTGGAATACTTCACGTTATATATTGCCACTCCTCCATCATAGAGACCAACCTGGCAGTCACAAGAACAGTGTCAGTCACTATTAGACTATTCTTTAAATTGCATTTAACATCATTACATGTATACAAATAAAAGTTGCCAAGTGTTACGTCAACTTCATGACAAATGTACCAGCTTGTAGAACTACTACAAAATCGTTTAATTGCTTAATTTTTCATTTACTGTACCAGTTATTGAAATAACTATAATATTTCATGTTGCTCTAACCACTGTATGACTAGTACTTACTGCTAGTAAGTTTGGATTTGCTACGGAGAAGTCGAGAGCTGTCACACCTTCCTTGCATGTGAATATTCTCTCTGGAAACTGAAAGTAAAAATGTAGGTCTTAAATAGTGCGAGATCAGCTCTAAATGGTGAATTAAAAAAACTAAATGAATACACAACTTCTTCATTGTAAGAATAGAGAGGTTGTATATCCACAGAATTGTCACCATCCCAACTTCCACATTGCATATCAGGGAAATATTGGATATGATCAACATTCTCACAATAACAAAACATAAGATAGATAAAAACTATTCAACATTCACAGCATTAAAACATACAAGTTCCATAAGAGCTAATACAAGTCTCACAATAGTTTATTCTATCTCATTAATGACAAATACATGAGACAACTACAGAGTAAAACTTAAATAGTAGTAAATTACAGTGTAACCAAGGAAAGTGACTGAGATGAAGAACTTACCTCAGGATTCTTCAGCGACCAGCCACAGATGTAGCCTCCTTTCTGATTAGTGAATTCAAACTGTCCATATCCTACAGCTACCAGGTCCTGTACAGGGAGACAAGCAACATCTACAGAACTCTTCACTTCAATCATTAACATTACACAATGCTGGCTGTCTTAGTTTTCTTCATATTCAATTCAGTCACAATCCATCAGTCATAATAATTTAGTGTACAAATTAAATTTCAGTCGTTAGTGGGAGTGGGACAATTTTCTAAACAGTTTTCAGGACCTCTTATGTACAAACACTATTAGTTTATAAGATTCGAGCTAGTAAGATGGGATTGCTGACCATTTCTTCAAATAGTCCCAAGTGAAACTAATACCTGGTTTATTGATGGGCACTACTTCACTGTTTATTACATCAAAGTAAACTATCTTTAACTTAAATGAAAGAAGGTGAAGAAGGAGATGGTAGATACCGGGTTGAGTTTGTTCCAGGTCATGCAGGACACATTGCGGCCCTTGGTCAGCGGACAGGAGTAGGACCACAGACGGTCAAGGTTCGGACCCACACCGGCGATACTCGTCTGAGTGAGACCCGAGTTCTCTCTGTCTATATCTGTCAGGACAGGTGACACAATGAGGATCAACAAAATGTTGACATTCATAGAAGAAGAAGGAGACAATACATTAATTTCTATGTTTAAGTTTAACAAGCAAATATACTTGTAAAAGCATTTCTTATTTGTTGAATTCTTCACATGTTACGAGGTGAGTTGAGGTGAGGTGAGTTAGGGTTTAACGCCGCTTTCAAGAGCATTTCACTTATCCACTTGTTATGAAGTTAGTTTTTTTATAAATGAAAAACATTGAGAGCACTATGTGCTCATCAAACTATTTCTTATGAATTCTTGGTCAACCATAATATACTGGAAGATTTTAGTGAAATGATTAGAGGAATGGTTTGACTACGTTTGTCGGACGAGTATTGATATTCAACGATCACCGACATCTTTGTAAATTTATTAGGCCAGTAGAAATCAACATCAAAATAAAATTACCTGGACATTTATTTTAGCCAATTATTTCAGAAAACTGTTCACATGTATCTATTTATCATGTACAAGAAAAATCAAGAATGGGGAAATATTTTTTTTTTTCACATTTGAAAAAATTACAAAAAGCCATGTTTCCAGAAACATATGTAACTAGTTGTTTGGAAGACCTCATCGTATCAAGTGTCAACATCGTACGGTCAAGGTCGACAGCAATGGGGACAACTGAGGAGTAGATGCAGAAAATAGACAAGAGAATTAGTGAGCACAGCTCACTCATATACCCCCGCTTTTAACAAAGAAGAAAAGTTTCAAAATAGTAGATAGACATCAATGTTTAGTCTTCTGTATGAACAAACCACAGTACTATGATAGCAGAGTATGTGTGTTTTCATAGCAACTATGGCTTCATAGTTGAAAATCGAAAAATGGAGAAAATTTGCAATATTATGCAAATGAGGATATGAAACATACAAAAAGCAGATGTACACATCATATTGATTATATGTACCAAGTTTTGTAACATTTGAACAATTATTGTCTGAATTATGAGCGGAACAAAAAGTGTGAATGGCGAGGTTGAAAAATGGAGAAAATTTGCATAAATTATGCAAATGAGGGTATGAAAGATCAAAAGGCAGATGTATACATCATGGTGATTGTACATATCAAGTTTCGTAAAATTTGAACAACTAGTGTCAAAGTTTTGAGCGGAACTAAAATTGTGAATGGCGAAGTTGAAAAACGGAGAAAATTTGCATAAATTATGCAAATGAGGGTATGAATCATACAAAAGGCAGATGTACACATCATGGTGATTGTACATATCAAATTTCGTAAAATTTGAACAACTAGTGTCAGAGTTATGAGCAGAACAAAAACATTCCAGACGGACGCATGCACGCACGCACGCACGCACGGACATGCTGACCGCTATATACCTCTGACTACATCGTAGCGGGGGTATAAAAAGATTGGTATATTTTACCTTATACCCATCGATGACAACAAACTACACTCCAAAATGCAATATACATACATACAGTACATATGTGATAGAAAGAGACAGATCCATTGAGTTTTGATGGATTGGTTGGACAAGTTTACCTGGCATAATACTGAATCCTCTGTACAGAGCTTGTTTGGGTTGATAGGAGTTGATGTTCAGGTTCCTCTCCATCATGAACAGATCTATCTTTAAGTTGTCACTCTGAAACACAAGTCAGCATTTTGGGTAATTCATTGTTAGTGTTTCAGAAGACAAACATTATTATTCTGATCATCGTAAACAGTTAGAAGATAGCGAAACATTGTTTTATTCATAAAGTTTTAAGCTACATGACATAGTCAACTATAATAACATTATTTTAGAGAAACTAATTTTGAAATTCAAATTGAAAATCCAAACAGAGCTTGAGGGCTGTATGTTGTAAGAAACCTGCTATGAAAACAAAACAAACAAAGTTTCTCACCTTCATTATCCTCTCCTCGTCCTGTGCAGTTGTATCTGTCGGTATCGTGGACACGCCCGTCTCCCGACTCGCAAATACGCTCTCAGATCCAACCACAGAGGATGCGTTTGTGGCTCGGCTCTCTGCAGGAATACAAGTGTTTATGAATACAAGTGTTTATGAATACAAGTGTTAATCAATACAGATGAGACTTCAACTTATATACATACAGGGGTTGACAAATTGTACTTATATCTCTTCCGTTACATACATACCAATTCACTTATGAAACAGTCACAACTAAAATAAATTTCCATGAAGAATATTTTTTGCAATTAAACAATCAAACACTATGACAAGAAAGGTATATTTATATAGTTAATTATTAATCATTGAGCTATAACCAACAACAACTTGTATATAAAGGACCTAAACCATCACCACATGAAGAAAGTCTTGATCCAAATTGATTGAAGCAATACAGGCGAGCTAACCCTTCCTTAAGTTTGACATAGCAAAACCAACAACCAAAGCACCATGCAGATACCATGTTTTGTGAAAGTCTTTCATGCTGCTACAAATTAAATTGGAAGTGTAATCAATCAATCAGTATCTGATTTGTCTGTGATGTGAAAAGGATTCTAATTTATTGGCTTGTGTTTATTCAGGAAGATGTGAAAGTAATAAACATGCAGAAGATGTTAAACACTGTCATCACTTAATGAAGTAGAGATCTTCTATTATGTGCTTTGTCGTATGTCAGGTGATGCATGTATGATTTATCCTTCAGTATGAAAAAAAACCCAAACAAATCCTTGTCATACTAATCATAGATATAGGTAGATAGAAGTTAATGGATGGATGGATGGACAGACAGATTGATGAAAAAAATAATTTAAAAAAACAAGAATAAAATTATATTAAAAAGATGATATAACTTCAGAAAATTCATAAACCAATTTCCAGTAACAGCTTTCCGCTTAATTAATACAAATAGAGTGAAGAAAGAAATGAAATGACAAGAAAGTTGTGAAACTTCACTTATAAAGAATTGCGATTAGTGAGACATTTTCCCCAAAGTGAGAGAGCACATAGATACAATGTCTATGAGTCGAGTGTGAGCAGACAGCTACAGACTGGTTGACAGTGTACATCTCACCTGTGTGTCGACTAGCGACGGACCGCACAATGATGGAACCTTGTCAGACATGTACAGGAGTGTTACTTACATATCTCTATATACTCAATTATAATGCCTCAAATACCTCAGTCAAAGCATACAGCAATGGAGGCCTGCTATGATGGATGTGACAATATTTGAAAATGATGTCTGCTCTAATAAAAAGAGTTGTTTTTATTTCGAGTTCAAATGGAGAAAAACACACGATACTATGAATAGTGACAAAAAAAATCTATAATTAGTAGTTACGACAAGAATATGGTAATAGAAGTTGCTCATTGCAGAGCAGTGAGATTTCAGTACAGATCCTCATACAGTTGTCAAGCATATTGAGCATACAGTGCAAGGACCTCTCTAAATAAAGGAGCTGTGTAACCTGTAAGACTTGTCATATCTGTACCACCAACTTCTAGAAGGCCTCCAAACAGATGTCTTTGATCGACCAATATAAATACAGTTACATGCAGTGCTCCAGATTATTTTGGGACCTATTGGATATATACCCCTCGTTTTGGTTACCACTGAGTAAAGTTGGTTTTGATAGCGTATTTAGTAAAATGGTACTCCTAAGATTTCTGACAATTGGGTATTTATACACTCATGATTCTACATGATCGGATTATGCTCTACTATTAAAGATTATTTCAAATGCAGATGTTGAAATTAATGAATAAACTTCTATCTTGTAATGTCATTTTTATAAAACAAATTTAAATTATTTTATCTCTAGTCATCTCAGAATAATAGATGAAGTTTTTCAGAATTGTTTTGCATTCTCTCATGTTTGCATAACAATTTGATGAAACAGTTATTGAACATGCAGTCCATGCAATTTCTGAAATTTATGTTTTCCTAGCTTATAAAAACCTTTTAAAAAAGGTTTTTGACCACGAGCTGGTAGTGAGTGCCATTTTGATAACTTGTGGCGACCAAGTTCCAAACATGGTAACAGTAAACAACTAAAATATGAGGAGACTTCACTTTACACAAACAAACACTGTTGTAGAGTTTTATGAGCTACGCACTCGTTCAGATTCATCGTAATCTAAAACAACAGAGATGCATAGGTTTACATGTCAAACACTGATGTAGAGCTTTGATATCCATTCGTGACAAGTTTATGTTAAAATACGCTAGCGTTTCCAAACAAGTGCGTACAGTACAAAAGATATATTGATTCTTTTGAGTTTTAAATAAAATGTCTGCGTATCTGTACTCCTAGTTTTTTAATTAATTACGTTTTTATTAATTTCATTGCGTATACACAGATACGCAGCTTATCTGCAGCACTGTACATGTACACCTTACATTTACAAAATAACGGTTTATATGTACAAGAAGAAGCTGGTATACACATCATGAAGTAGTTTGGATACGTTGTACTGATGTTGCCAACAGAGCAAGTACCTCCAGGTACAGAAACCTACCTGGTCTAGCACTGCCGCCCCTGTTGGCTGGCGTCTCCTTCAGTGACGGACTCGCCGCCCCGTCTCCCCCCTCCTCCCGACTCTTTGGACTGTTTGGACGACTTATTGTTCCTTCCTCATCTTCTTCAGCCTCTTGTTTTGCTAAAAGTCAAATACATTTTGTATCTGATCCAGTAATTTCACTATCTTAAAATTATCAATATTATCATATTCTTCAAAAAGAAATGTTTTATGGATAATAACTAGGGTTAAATGTTTCGATTCAAACTCTTGCATCCTTTTTAAGCACGAAATCCTGGAAATCATTTGAACATTCCAGGACTCTTCCAAGATTCCATGATCTGTATGAATTTTACTTCTAAAGTTGTAAATATGTCACTCAAAGAAGTCACATTCTTGATTTACAATTGTTTGCTTTTTAGTAAGAAGTAGAGAGACACCGACTAGAAGCGTGAACAGTTGCGTTTATCTGTATTGAAGTGTTGAACTGAGTACCTCGTGCCTCCCGCTCCAGTGCTTCGTATGTGTCGTACATATCCCACGTGGTGGACATGATGCCAATGTCCTGCAAATGTAGTCAGATTATCTGAACATACAGTAACACTTGAGTGATTGTGTAATAATTCAACATTTATGTATATCCATTACAGTTTGTCAAATGTATTTGAATGTAAGATCATAACATTATTAATTTAGAACCAAAAAGATTGAAAGTAACAGGCATCATGCTGTAACTGACAAGAGTAACTTACATTATGCACAATCTTTGATGTCTGTATGTTCTTCACTTTGGGAGGTTCGTTGAAGGTGTTCATTCCTCTCTCAGCGTATTGGTCGTTTCCCAATCGACTTTTCACTAACTGCAAAAAAAATCATACTACCATGGCCATTCAAATTTTTGTATAAACTGCAACAGTAAGCTTATCACTTGGATTTATAGTTTGGTTAGCTATCAAAATGCATTCATGGAACTTGCTTTACATGGCACTTTCATGTTATCAACTACTAAATTCAATAACAAAACAATTAGTGAGTACAACTCACTCACATACCCTGCTTCCCAGAGTGGTCAAAGAAGCTTCAGCTATAGTTATTGCTGACCTAACTGATTATACAGGTCTAATTAAGAATCAACATGAAGGGACATTGGTTGACATGCCATCAACTATCATGAAGCGAACATCTACCTTTGGGAAAATAAATTACTTTCTCTTTACATGTGTCTCTGGTTAAGTCATGTTTCCATGAAAACAGAAAGGAACAAAATTCAGAAAAAGGTTTTACCCACTACACTTACACCAAGTAATCATGGTTAACACAGGTATCAACATTCGTTATATATAGTTTAGGTGATGTGTTCCTCGGGTTAAAATTATTTCTTCATCGAGTCCCTGATTAAGATATGTTTCCACAAAAAATGAAAAACATTAATCTAATCGAAGATCTAACCCAAAACAGACACAGATATTGATCATGAATGACATATATCAAATGAATAGTTTATGTTTACGTTTATATAGTTTGGGATATATACTCTGGAAAATATTACTTCCTCCTAAGGTCAGTCCTGATGTAATATTTTATGAATGCTTCAATTAAAAGAAAAAAATTTAAAACTAAGAAAAGTTTTATAAATTATAAGGATACATGACTGAAATCAACTAGTTTACAATCTACACAGTTTAGAGACTACATGTGTCACATAATGTAACATTGAAAAATTATTGTCAGAGTTGTGAGCGGATCAAAACCTTGACGGACAGACACATACGCTGACTACTATATACCTCTGACAACTTTATAGCTGGGGTATAATTAGTGCTAATAATAAAATATTTAGTTTTTGTCCCCTGTACTCACCTCTTGATATTTCTCAATTCTGTCCTTGACATCGTTGGCCTCATCGCTCTCATTGGACACACAGACAGACGGCATGTCGAGCAGCCATATTGTCTCTGTCTCAGTCAGCGTGAGGTCCACCTTTTTCTCTAGGTCCATGTCTGTTAGGATCTCCTTAACTTCCTCCCGTCGGTGTCGGATATCTGTCAATAAGAACAGACTTATTTACAAAGCTGGACAAATTTTAGGAAATTTTACAAGAATATCTATTTATTCATGCTCCTAATTACTCATTATTTCCCAATAGTGGCTACTAAACTAATTTTTTCCCATGTAGCTTTTTGTTACAGGTGGGCCACATTTTGTGATTCTCTCAATATAACAATCCAATAAAAAATCTTTTTATTTTACAGAAAGACTTCTGTTTCGCGAATCAACGATCATAAATTATAGAAACAGACCAACTAACCAGTTTGAAACAATGAAACAAGAAAATACTTCGCTTATAGTTCTAACAGAGATTACGTGAGGAAAATTACTTTAGTCACCTCTATGAGTAGAGAATGAATATTCCTTTTTAAACAGAGGTGCTTATCATTTTCTTAACAAGAGAACAGTTAGCACTGAGAAACAGAAGCATCCTTTGATAAACTTGTACTCCACAAGCATAAGAGTAACACCAAAGGGTAAGAAAGTATTCTGTAAGCCACAGAACCAGTCCAAATGTAAGCCTTACCTGCCCAGGGTGCCGAGAGATCAGCACCATGTTCATCATCTGGACCCGACTCCGTCCCTGTGTCGTATGACTGGCTGAACACTGATCTGTAAACACACATGGATACTGGGTTTTATTACTCAACCGTGGTGAGATCGCTCATTAGATAACAATGAGTTGGTTACACACGTGTGATACCACCGTCATAATTGGCGTGTGACGTCATAATGGTATTTGGTTGACAATACAATGTTAGCCGCGCAATTGCAATAGCAGGTGACACGTGTTGAGAGATTTCAGACTACCTCGAGAATGGGCCTCCTCCATATGCACTCTGTGTGACTGTTCCATTGTAGATAGACATAGAGGTTGTCGACATCAGATCAGTCGGCTGAAGGAAAACAACAACACTATCTTAATCCAATATTCTTGTTTCCTGAACTTTTCTGCACTAGCATAGCAGAGCATTCTATGAAGTTCCAGTGCAAAACTACATGTTATTATATATAACTTAATACAGAAAAGTTAGGGAAATGCGCAAGACTAAAATTAGCCAGTCATAGAGACCGGCGTGAGTTATGCCTTTTTGGGGGAAAGTTGATTTGACCTGCGACCTGTAACCTTTGATTGCAGATAACCTCTGACTCCTGAATCAATCTTTTTTTCCCTTGAATAAGAAATGTTAGTTTATTTCTTTTCATTTTTTGGGGGGTAATACTTTGAAACATTCAATTAGACAAAATGTGTCATCACATTCAGTGACGGTCGACATTGGAAAGTATATCATACCCTTGCAAGACTTTCCCAAAACTGAAATCCCCATTCTTATCACAAGTCAGATAATTCCAGATGTCCATTTCCTGTAACTGAACTTACACTGCAATGGCAATCAGTACTGCATTGCTCAAACTTTCAAGGACAACTAACCGCCAGATCTCTTCTAGCAACAACACCTGCTATCTACTGCTATCTGCTTGCCACTTCTATTGTATTTAATGAAATATGAAAGTAGACGACACTCACAGTTCCTCCTGAACTATCCCCCAGTAGATTGCTTTGGTTCTTCTTCAGTACAGTCGGGTCAAGTTGTAGAAGTGAGACCGGCGTCACATCGTTTCCTTGGTCGTCAAACACCTCACATAATTGATGAAATAAGTTAATATCATTCATGTATTTAGAACTTCATATATACAATGGAATCATTTTTGAGTAAAACTTATTTGCACTGTAAACTAATGAATAATGGAATTAAATGCAAGTGATTGGAAATACAAACTGCAATATAAAAACATGGCAATGATAATGATTTGGATCATCAGATAGATCATTATGCAAACAAATGAGGAGTTTCTTGTACAGAAATTCAAAGCACATCATTCCTGACTCAGTTATAACATACCCCTCCTTCCAGTTCACCAGAGATATAAATCACGTAGAATTTGCATCACAGATTTCAATTTAGAATCAAAACATGCCTTCACTTGATTGGATGTTTTGGATAAACAACACTCACAGACATACTGAGTCAATGACTGCACAAAAAAGTACATTTCAACTTATCACTTTTCCGTAGAAAAAATTCTTTAGTGATGTGAATCAATGATTGTTCCACTTACTTGTACAGGAATTTTGACATTGGCAGATTTTTCACTGGAAGGCATGCCGACACTCTTACGACTGGCTGATGAGACGAGATTACTTCTGGAACTACCGTACACGGTGTTGCGGGGAGCTCCCCCATATTTACTGCGAGTAACAGAGTGTGTCATTGCGCTTTTCTTGGAAGTGGTACTTTGGCCGACATTTTGAGGCATGCTGAAATGAACATTTATTGAATAAAACATATATAAAATACCTAGCACTATTCAAAACACATCAGAGGCACAGTTATCACAACTCATTTGTGAACTTTTAATAAAACAATAGAGTAACCTCAACTACAACTGTTTAGCAATAAAGTATTATGCCGTCATGTTAAGTCATGGACATAGATTATTTCATACGATTCATTTAAAGTTTCATAAGGTAGTTACGTACGGGGCACCGGGGGCAGTATGGGGAAGGATGATGCTACATCAGTCTATTGGCATTGATGACAATATCCGTATTTCTTACTAACAATCTTAAATATTTCTATTCTTTTAACTCAAACTTCAACTAATTCAACAAATCTGATTTATAAATTACAATGGCAGATCCAGAGGGGTTCAAGAGGCCCCCAAACCCACCTGTCAGCTTTGCATAAATAGCACATTCATCAATAAAAACTTTTTTAAACAATCAACGAGTCAATAAAAATGGAAATGATCAATAGTTTCCTTCATTCAAATTAAGATTCAAAATGATTTTGAAGTACCGGTATGCCCATTTACAATTTGGCCCTGAACTAGTTAAAGCGTAAGGCAAGGCAAAAGACTAAGACAGTGTATGAGATCTATAATGTCTGTAAGACAGTGTATGAGATCTATAATGTCTGTAAGACAGTGTATGAGATCTATAATGTCTGTAAGACAGTGTATGAGATCTATAATGACTGTAAGACAGTGTATGAGATCATCTATAATGTCTGTAAGACAGTGTATGAGATCTACAATGTCTGTAAGACAGTGTATGAGATCTATAATGTCTGTAAGACAGTGTTTGAGATCTATAATGTCTGTAAGACAGTGTATGAGATCTATAATGTCTGTAAGACAGTGTATGAGATCTATAATGTCTGTAAGACAGTGGATGAGATCTATAATGTCTGTAAGACAGTGCGAGATCTATAATGTCTGTAAGACAGTGTATGAGATCTATAATGTCTGTAAGACAGTGTATGAGATCTATAATGTCTGTAAGACAGTGTATGAGATCTATAATGTCTGTAAAACAGTGTATGAGATCATCTATAATGTCTGTAAGACAGTGTATGAGATCTATAATGTCTGTAAGACAGTGTATGAGATCATCTATAATGTCTGTAAGACAGTGTGTGAGATCTATAATGTCTGTAAGACAGTGTATGAGATCTATAATGTCTGTCAGACAGTGTATGAGATCTATAATGTCTGTAAGACAGTGTATGAGATCTATAATGTCTGTAAGACAGTGTGTGAGATCTATAATGTCTGTAAGACAGTGTGTGAGATCTATAATCTAATATAGAAGCTGGGGGCAAGAAACTCCATACAGTCATCCTTTCGTCTGTTTCCATAACATTAGGAAGGTGTTAAGAAATGATTCTGAATGCTTTATAAATGGTGAACGTTTAAAAACAATGATGTGATTGGCCAGCTATGACTGGGTTTTGTCTGCACTAAACTGGTACAGAAAATGGGGTGTCATCAGACCATATGTGGCGAGGAATCTATAGAATAAGGTTGTATTCTGGTAGATGCCGTATTTTTGCAGATTTTTCTCCTTGGAACAGGGTCAATTCTACTACCGTAATCAGACTGACTAAAGGATGGTCCCTGCCTGTGATTTCACTAAAATCATTTGAAAAACACAATGCATTTCCTTTAAATGGCTGAAATTTAGACCTATAATAACCAGGAGAGATTCAGCATAAACACGATCATAATCTTGTTACAATCATGTTTTATGCTACCTGAGCATGAATTTTTGTTGTAAAGATTTAATTACAGGATTGTATCGCACCCATTTTTATAATATCCTAATGTCTTTTATCTTTTCTACCTTTTATGTCCATATCTCCTGCAATATAGCCTAACACTTTCGATATTATTTCCCTTTCACTTAATTTCATAGGGTTAGGATTAATCTTTACAATGTTATTCAGGATGGCGAACCAAATGTCTGTAGTTGCTCAATTGTTATGATCTTATACATTATATCATTCAAAGTATGTTTTAACCATGATCATGATGATAAAAAAACAAGTTTACATGAAATAATTTGGAATAAATTGACAATAACAAACATATATCTAGATATATATAAAACATTTACCCTGCCGTTAAATGCTTTTTCGGTTTTCCGGTTGACATCTTCGATCTAGAACAAGTTTGTTTCTAAAACGTCCATTCAAACTATGCATCAAAGTCGACGCACGCCATTGTGGTTATGTTGCTATGAGAAACGGATCACCAGATGTTACGGCTTTCATGATTGGGCATAACAAAAATGAGTTCGGCGGGCGAAATGTGATAAAAGAGGCTACAAAGGATAATGAGTCAGATTTTCTTTTTAAAACTGATGGAATATGATACAAAACAAATAAATATTAATAAATATCTACCGTTACATTTGTATTAAAATGGTTTAGCCGATTTGTTTAATTTGAGCGATAAGTGTTAACAGCCAATGAAATGCCTCGTTGTAAACGAAAACCGCACGTCAGTGCCCGATTTGGCCTCGATTTGAATCTATCCCATAATTTAGGAAAATGGCGGAGGTTTGTGGCTTCATAATCTGTATATTTGATGGAATTTCCTTTTGATCTCCTTTCGAGAGTTTTTGTCAGCTTCGAGATTGCCGTTTTTTGTTTGATTATTATCTTATTGAGGCATCTCCAGTGACATGACCTTCTAAAGGGCGAAGTGGTTGAGATAAGTTCTATTTCTGATCTGTCAATTCGCGGGAAAGATTTGACATCACTCGCCGGGGTTTGTTTTGCATTGACAATGCTTATGATGACCCAAATGTCAGTTATCTTTATTTTGCATAACATAATCAGAATTTATTTGTCTTTTTCAGCCGGCAGGGAGCGAATCCAGCAGCCCTGGTAAGTGCACTGTGAAATTTTCACCGGTGGGATCTCCCGCGTGCAACAGCTTATGCAAATTAGCTTCTCTAGCTTGACGGGGATAGCCCTCTGTGACGTGTGTGATTGGTGCATGTCAGGGTTTCCCCTCCTGTCAGAATTTGACAAGACTTTTGGCAATTTATCTAATTTACTTTCATGTATCAATATGAATACGTAAGAATTATGCTTATTGAAGATATCTTTGAATTAATTGAAGCCATCAATGTGTCTGTTTTGTAATATGCAAATTGGATGATGATTTATGAATTTTATTTTAGAACTTCTAAGTTTGATTCTTTTTTTTAAAAAAATTACTTTTATCTGTAAGTTATGATCTTAAATGTTACATCTATTATCAAATACTAAACTGATAAAAGAAACTTGATTATTTTCAACTGAAATTTCAAACTTCTTATCTGCAATCATTTCAACAGAATTGTGTAATTGGTATTCGCAGAAATAGAAATAAAATATGTTTGAAATTTTTATTTTGTAATTTAATTTAATGTTTGTGAATAAAAATGTTCTTTAACATAAAATGCCGATATCCAATCCAATATCTATGTTACTGCAGTAATTCTCCGCTACTGGCTGTGATACTGCTGAAGCGGAGTTAAACAATAACTTCCTCACTACTGATTAGTCATCCTGTCTGGCAATAAAACTATTTGATTGACTGGATCACAGGAAATGCAGAATTTGAGTGGGGTTCTAACCCAACGTAAGAATTTAAGCAGCTGTGTATACTTTATACCAGGATGACTATTTATAGCAATTCCATCTACTGTCGCATTAAGATGAATACCAATTGAGCCTTTTGCAAAAATTGTTATGATAATAATAATAAGGATAATTTATTTATCTTTCCCTTTGTTTCTCTAACAGAGACTGATAAGGACTTTGATCCATCGGCTGATATGCTTGTTCATGACTATGACGACGAGCACACACTAGATGAAGAGGAAGCTTTGAGTGGGGAGAGCTGTTCCAACGAACTCGACGATCTTACTAAGGTAGGAATATAGCCAATATTCTGTCCTTCATTATTGACTGATATTTCAAAGTGGGAAGTTGCTGGGATAATATAACATCCAACTGATGTCTGACATATTTGGCGTATTCGCAATAATTTTGAATAAGATGAGAAATCTGCTTGATTGTCCTTGTAGGAAGGGGACATGCCTATTGAGGATTTGCTAGCGATGTATGGGTGTGGTCAGGAGGCTGAGGACGATAACCATGACAACACACGCTCCAGCAGTGAGGAGGAGATACTAAGCAACCATGACCTGACCCTTGACAAAGACGAGATTGCACGTGATTTACTCAAGAACAACAGCGAGGCTGACGACAAAGAAACCAGTGTCATTGACCTATTTGAAACTGTGGCAACGTCACACACAGCAAGGCTTCTAAGATGTAATTGTTTCAGTTATTATTCTTGCTGTATTTTCAAGTTTATAGAGATGGCCAAGGTTTTAATCTTAATGAGTTTATTGACAAATGTAATGAAAATGTACTCTTTGATAAATAACTTTCCAATCTCTTACATAACAGTAATCTAGCGTGTTGAAAAATTCTTTGTGTTCTCCGAAACTCTGAAGTGGTTTACTTTAAAATGTCTGTATGTGCATTTATTTTAAAATGCTTGTATGTTCTTATTATAAATGATAAAACTACACTAAACTGTTTTATTATATATTATCAAAAGACTAAAGAGAAAATTCAATGGGCATGTTTTTTTCTTGGTTTTAAGAATTGCCTACCGGGGTATGATAAAATTTGCAAGTGAAAATAATGTTGTCACTTGACCTGTTACAAGTAAACATTTAAAGAAGATATTTCAACAGCTGGATTGTTGTGTTCTTGTTACAGCGAGCAGTCGTCCAGGCAGTGAAGATTCAGAAGACTCGGAGGAAGATGTTGACTACAAACCTGAACATGATGAGGATTGGAAAAAGGTAAACTAAATGTTTAAAATGACTGTATTCAATTGCCATTGATTGTTGAACAGATAACATAATATATAATATCCCTGATAATTGTGAACTGAAGTCAAAGTTAATTTTTTGGCATTATTGGTTTCACAGCAATTAGATACTGATAACAGAAAGTATTCTTACCTCTTGTAACTGATGAGTTGCATGAGATGAGGACAGTGACTTCGTATAACATTGAAGGATATAACAATCTACTTGCAGGTGATACAAGTAGGACACGACTACCAGGCTGTTGTTCCGGAGGGTCTCAGCAAGTACGGGGATGCACCAGGTGGGAAACACTGCCTCAAACCATGCTCTACTTGTATATGTAGGATACATCATTCAATTGACTTAGAATAAAGATAAAATCTAGTTATATATAAGATACTAGTGTATAGTGACTTTGAAAAGTGTGTTTCCTTCATTTCCTGATGGTAGTCAACCTGATTCAGTCAGACATTGTCTTCATTTTAGTTGACCATAGATATTTATCTGGTTATATTTTTCCAGTCATCGAATGATGTTAGTGATGTTTGAATTCACTTTGTGTTGTAGCATATGAGAATGAAGATAGACTTCTCTGGAATCCAACAAAAACAGAAAACGACACAGGTGAGATACATATAACATGTTTAGTCTTAAACAAAACCATTTTCTTGATATTGTTCATGCAGGCATAACCATTTAAATTTGATATGACAAAATGAAAGTCTTCTATAAATGTATATATATATTGTTGTATAAAGAACATATAATATCATAATATGAGACTTTTTTAGTGCTATAAAGAACGTACTGATGCTGTCTGTCTGTTACAGCAGAGAAATACCTGAAGGATGTCCACGAACAGAACCTACAGAACTCACATGGTGTCAACTCCATTCCCACAGGCACACATATCCGAGATGATGAACAGGTCTGTTGAAGTACCTCATTTATTATTATACCCCACACTAGGCCACCACCGGTTGGGGGTATATAGTAATATCAACAATTCCGTCCGTCCGAAGACATTTTTCGTCTGATCGATTACAGAAAAACTATTCATCTCATCCTTTTCAAGTTTGGTACATGCCTTCTTCACCACTAGGAGAGGTGCAGTGCGAAAAATGAATTGGTGAATTTTTGGCAATTTTTGTAGTTTTTAACTTAGTCATATTCGGAGCTAGAATGTATTAAGCGACTTCTGTGTTGTCATTTGTTGACTTTATCAGTTTCTTTTTCATGTAACTTTCATCAAAAGCTACTTCTGTGTTCTTGTTGATTGTACTATTTTATATTTCCACTGGTTATATTTTGGAAAAGGTTAAAAAAAAAATTCCTTTCAGCCATAATTTGCTGTATATCCCTCACTGTGCTTACAGGGGTGTGCTTCCATGTGCCAAATGAATCATTATGATGAATTAATTTCCAAAATAAAGTTGAAAGTGGTAATGGCAGTAGTGTATTATGTTATAACTACCTAGTTATTCTTACTCCTACTTTTCCAAAACCGCCTATTTATCAGAAGAGAATTGTCCTCTTTTCACAAACATTTTAATCTGAGCAATTACATTTCATAGCTTATACAGACACCTCTCTATAAGTAAAATATGAATGTCAAACTTTAACAGTCGGGGGTATTAGTAAGCAACGCTCACTTTTTTGCTTTTTACTCATTGTGTTGATCATTAAATTATATGGATTAGATACACTGTCAATTCGAAGAAAATAGACTGAAGTAAATCTGATACATAAGTATAAGTAATATTCAGCGAACAAGTAATTATGATATATGGTTTGTGTGAGTTATTCTTACCTTGTTACTCAATGATATTGTTCCTAAACATTATATCGCCGCTAATGGCTGCAATACTGCCGAAGCGGTGTTAAACAATAACTCACTCACTCACTCACTCCTAAACATTAGACCTAGTGCATATAAATACAACTTGAATCAAGTCATACTGCCATTGTATTGTATTGTCTTGTATTGTAACTTACCAATAGACAATGTTTCTAATGATACAGCAGGGTTCGATTTAACGTTAATCAAACTGCACCGAAACAGCCTAATGTTGTTCTGTGCAGTCTAGGTTTGTCATACGACTGCACGGCGTGCAGTGAGTTGTTTTTAGGAAATATGTGCTAATTCTTATGCCTCAAAACTTTAATCTTGCTTGTGAAGGTCATTATTGTTTATGAAATTGAAATACGTTGATCAAGTCAAGAAGTCACATTTATTCTTCACAGCACGAGTCACGACATCAATCATCATCTTTACTCGACAACAGCTGGCCAAATTATAATTGTCTGCAGAAACAACACTTACCGTTTGATATTTAATTGATATTCTCAGTGTCATTTAGTGACTGAAAGATGTGACCCATTTCACAACATTATTTACGAAAGAGATTTCATTAACATCGAAATTTAAACAAATTTTGTAAAAGATAAACATTGCATGAACGTGTGGCTTCACCGTACCGGTGATTCATGAATGTGTTACAGATTAAAATTTTGCTACTTTGAATAGTTGAATCTCGATAAATTTAATAATATCTCAGTCATAAAACATTGGTAACAAACTGTAACAAAGTATGAGAGTATGATCAATATCGATGTATGGTAAAGTTTTTGTACAAATTCAAAATAAATAAACCTATCAAAAACGAATAATCAGCAGTATTATTTCACGAGACGTTTTGTAGTCAGACACCGTTTGTATGACGCTACGAACACTCGATCGTAGTTACATGATGACACACGTTATAAGGAGGTACGCTATTTAAAAACTCCAATTTCTCTTGCGTTTACATTATTTCTTCTTATTTTACAATTATTCATTTACAATTGGGAAATATGTCTCCAAATAAAATCTAAAAATAATCTTATTAGAAAAAGTTCAAATTAGTAACCACGTATTGAACAGGAAATAGTCGTATGGAAAATAGTTCACTGTTGGACCACGTGCTCTGCCGAGTTTAGTTTACGTAAATTAACGAAAACGAGTTCCTTTTAAAATGCTTATTTAGAAGATACATATAATTTGGTCCATGATTTTAACTTTTGATGAACTATGTGCAATTCAATTATTTGAAATTTCTTGTCTATCTTGACGCAAATTCGCTTGTAAACTCGCTTGTGTAAACTCGCTCACACACTGTCTGTATTTTTATCGTAGTTGGTAAACATTGATTTTAAATTTTGAACCATTTTATGCATGTTATTGAAAAATTAATAGTTATGTTATGTTTAATAGTATGCAATGAAATGAAGAACCAACAAATGGTAATACGTCCTCATACTTTATTCATAAAAAACCCCCATTTTTTTGGGTCAAAGATGAAATGTCCGACTAGCAAAAATTTGAATCTGCATTACTGTTTTAAAGCACCATCATGTGATATTGTTTTTAGAATATGGTCTCTAGTTTTCTATGACAAAACTGGTGCAGTGAGTTTTATTGTGGTGCAGTCACTCTTAAATGGCAAGCTGCACAAGGTGCAGTGTATGGAAAAAAACAAAATCGAACCCTGAATTACACTGTTGATGTTGCAGGCTCTGTACCTCCTGCTGCAGTGCGGACACAACGTAGAGGAGGCTCTCAGACGCAGGAAGATGCAGGCAGTCGCTACCTCAGGTAATAACAGCTAGCATATGTCATAGAGTAGAGGCAAGTCAATGGGATGAAATAAACAAGATTTATGGATAGTCAGCCATTTTATTGCCATGAATGGCGAGTTTTGATGTAGATACTAAAACATTATCTGTATGTGAGACTTTGAAAATCATGAGGAAAAATATATTTTTGAACATTAAGAAAAGCAACTATTTTGGAAATGTCAAAAGATGTAATAGTAAGTGACCCACATCATTTTACATGTTTTGCTTTCATGCTTAACATAAATGAAGTATTGAATGTCTTTAATCTAAAGCTAATATAAACACCTGGTGATAAAAGTGTCAACATCTACAATCTTGTAAGAATCTTTTACATCTTGTTGAAGATGAAATTTGAGCTGCTTTGGGTGCTTATTAGCAGCTCCGACTAAGTCAGTTTTTGCGCAGTTTCCATCGCCGCCGCCGCCGCGTTTTGTATTGACTATAACTTTTTTATCCCCTGCCGCGCGTTTAGCGCGAAGCGGGGGATATAGTATTCGGCTGCGTCCGTACGTCCGTACGAAATGGAATAACTCAAATACTATTCACTGGATTCTTTTCATATTTTGCATATGGGTTCATCATGGGAAGAGTAATGTTCATACAGATGTTTGTGACCTTGACCTTCATTTCATGGTCACAACGAGACTTTGCCATTTTTTCCTTGTCAGCAGGATATCTCAAGAACCATTCGCTGGATTCTCTTCATATTTTACACATAGCTTCTCCAAGGAAAGACAAAGGGCTGATTAGATTTTGGTGACCTTGACATTATTTTCAAGGTCACAACGGAATTTTAAATTTTTCGACATGTTAATGTACATGTAAAGCTTGTCAGCGGGATATCTCATGAACCATTCACAGGAATTCCATCATATCTTACACAAAGCACCTCCTTGGGAAGACGACTGGCTGATTAGATTTTGGTGACCTTGACATTATTCTCAAGGACACAGTGGAACTTTGAATTTTTTGACATGCTAATGTACATGTAATTCTTGTCAGCGGGATATCTCAAGAACCATTCACAGGAATTCCATCATATCTTACATAATGCACCTCCTAGGAAAGACAAAGGGCTGATTAGATTTTGGTGACCTTGACATTATTCTCAAGGTCACAGTGGAGCTTTGACTTTTCTGACATGTTTGACAGTCGATTTTGCTGATTTTGATATTATTTTTAAATTTTGAAGTATTAATTTTCGGCGGGGGATCATGTCACCTTAGTGACAACCACTTGTTCCTAGAAAGTTTTGAGAACTCATACAAAACTTACCTTTACCCCTAGGAATTTTTTTTGACATGTTCACATTAAAGGTCAAAGGTCACGAGTTCTGAAATCGCTAAAAAAAATCCTTGTAAACACGATAACTTGAAAAATATTTGTGCTATCAGGCTCTCCTTTGATGTTTATCAACTATGGAGAAAGGCCAAGATTTGAAAAAGTTTTTGCTAACATCTGTCAAAGGTCAAGGTCATAGTGAGGTCACAACTTAAGCATGCTTTTGCGAAAATGTCTTATTTAAACTATTAACACTTTGAATCATTACATGATTGTGATACACAATGAAAAGTGATCACTGATTGTGTGACCTTGAATTTTTAAGGTCAAGGTCACGAGATATGGTCATGCTGACCAGTTCTGATATCACTAAGTAACTTTTTTCCATGAAGATATTAACACGTCATATAGATAGCTTAATTTCTTTCTTATACACCTGGTGAATGATTTTGACATGTTCACATTCAAGGTCAAGGTCATGAGTCCTGAAATCACTACAACAACCCTTGTAAACATGATAATTTTTTTGTGCTATTAGGCTCTTATTTGGTATATAAGAACTATGGAGAAAGACCAAGATTTGAAAACGTTTTCGCTAAAATCTGTCAAAGTTCAAGGTCACAGTGAGGTCAAAACTAAAGCATGCTTTTGTGAATATGCCATATTTTAACTATGAACACTTTGAGTCATTGCATGATTGTTATACGTGATGAAAAGTGATATTGGTTAAGGCCACGTTAATCCTTTGATCAAATTTTGAAAGAAGAAATAGGTTTTAAGAACAAACTTGTGAAAAGTGACCCCAGTGATGATAAGTAATAACTCAAATAATGAACAAATTTTTGTTAAAAATAATTCCCATTTTATTGATGCTGACGAGAAGGCGGAACAGGGAAAGGCGAGACCCTAAGTTTCGGAGCTGCTCTGCTTTTGCGGTGTCCCGCAAATGCTAATCTAGTTACAAAATAAATTTTCATAAAACTGTAGGGTCTGTCAAGAGATTAAATCCTTCAGTAGCTAACTGTTCTTTTGTTCACAGATCCTATGAGTTTATGGTCAGAAGAGGAATGCAGGAACTTTGAAAATGGGTTGAGGACATACGGCAAAAACTTTTATCTAATACAACAAAACAAGGTAAGGAAATTTTATTGTACACATGTCTATTTCAAAAGTGTGTTTCTCTTTATGAAAATGATCTAGATTCTCCAATTTTATTATCCCCCGCCGCGCGTTTAGCGCGAAGCGGGGGATATAGTATTCGGCTGCGTCCGTACGTCCGTACGAAATGGAATAACTCAAATACTATTCACTGGATTCTTTTCATATTTTGCATATGGGTTCATCATGGGAAGAGTAATGTTCTTACATAGGTTTGTGACCTTGACCTTCACAAGACTTTGTTATTTTACCCGCGGGATATCTCATTAACCATTCTCTGGATTCTCTTCATATTTTACACATAGCTTCTCCAAGGAAAGACGACAGGCTGATTAATTTTGGTGACCTTTACATTATTTTCAAGGTCACAGCGGAACTTTGAATTTTTCGACATGTTAATGTACATGTAAAGCTTGTCAGCGGGATATCTCAAGAACCATTCACTGGAATTCCATCATTTCTTACACAAAGCACCTGCTAGGGAAGACGACGGGCTGATTAGATTTTGGTGACCTTGACATTATTCTCAAGGTCACAGTGGAGCTTTGACTTTTTCGACATGTTTGACAGTCGATTTTGCTGATCTTGATATTATTTTTAAATTTTGAAGTATTAATTTTCGGCGGGGGATCATGTCACCTTAGTGACAACTACTTGTATTTTGGTTATAAATCGTCATGTGTATGAAATGTAAAAGTAGTAAGATGATTGATAAATTTACAATTTTACATTTACAAAATTACTATTGTTCAGAGTTCATTGATGGCAAATTTTCGCATGTGCGGGTATCGGGACCCCAAAAGTTGAACCCCCACATTTCCATTGATGTTCCACCCCGCTTTATAAAAACTGTGACTTGTTCCTAATGTTTTAAAACTGATTGCTGTTTCAGGTGCGAACAAGATCAGTAGGAGAATTAGTCCAATTTTATTACTTATGGAAGAAGACAGAGCGACATGATATATTTGCACATAAAAACAGACTAGAAAAGCGGAAATATGCTTTGCATCCAGGAGTCACGTAAGATCTCAAACTTTCATTCATAACAAATTCTAATATTCAAGCTCATCAAATTTTCATTTCACTCATGTTTCTTGGTAAATTTGAAACTGTATCTTTAAATAAAGGACTTTTTGATTTCCATTGCTGGAATTATTTGATTTTCATCAAATACCTTTCAAAGAAATATTGCCCTTTTGTAATTATCATTGCAAACTTAAGCCACAATATAAGCCTTTTTAGATATCAGGCAGCCCATGTTTACATCAAAATGTATCTGATTTCAGTGACTACATGGACCGATTCCTCGACGATCAAGAGGCCGTTAATCCCCAGCGAGATCGCTCTGCTAGTCCCAACCTGAATTCTCTTATTTATGGAGACCCAAAGCGTGCGCAGATCAAACAGGAAGTGGAGGAAAATGCCACGACTATCCCTGACTCAAGGGAGAAACTTTCTGAGGTATCCACAGCATCTCCTACAGCTGTGAGTGTGAGTCAAGAGAAGCGAAAGTCCGATACTGTCTCAGTGAAAATTGACACTAATCTTAATGGCAGTGCTGAAGACCTACATGAGCCACCAACCAAAAGACTGAAGTCAGAAACAAAAGAAAAAAGTATTTCAGAACCTTTAAAATGTGTATCAGGAAACCATTTAGACAGTTTAGCTTCCGCACCCATCAGTGCAACAGTGAAAAGTATAGTGTCAGTAAGTCCTGTGAGTACACACGAACATTCAGGGCACTTGGATCACCCTCCTCAATCCCACATCCTAGGTCAGTCCGCCATAGAAGCTAGTGAAGTAAACCATGTACAGTGACCTTGCAGGGATCATACATTCCGATATCTCACACACACAATCACATGTCTAATGTGCAATAAACATGCTCCTCGTGTTCGCCAAGATGAACCAGAGAACAGAATGTACCTCAAAACAAGAATCCACAAGGATCAACTCCAGCAATGTGTCGGCAGGATCATAGGAATTCTATTGACTTAAAAAAACGGTTTATCATCTATAATCGGACCAGTCACCACAATGTTGAGGGAGAAGTGTTGTGTTCTGGATAATTCAAAATCTGTCTTATTTTCCATTTCAGGCCAGACTAATATCACAGTTGAAGTCAATCTTCAGAGAGTGCTTTGTTGAGTTCGTGTTCTCCTTTGTTTGAAATATGATGCAAGAGAGTGACATAGTATTGAGGCAAACAATTTGCGTTCTAACTGATACATGGGAAGGTAAACTGCCATGTTCTGAATGACACTGTGCCTTTTCACTGTGACTGCATGTTATACTGAAGCAAGTCCTTGCAGGTCCCCATGTCACCTGTCGTCAGTTGCGGGTTATACTGACGGTCAGACGTGCAAAGATACTTGGACCTCGTCAGTTAAGCCAGGTCCTCGCAGGACTTATCTTTCAATGTCACCTGAATATCCCCAGCATAGGTTACAATATGACCTGTCTTGTTTGTTAGTAAGTTAATGAATGTTTGATTGTATATAATTGCCAGTTGTTAAGTATTGAAGCTCCGTATGATTGTATCTGGGTTAGCGGAGAAATGAAGTACAGAATTTGTTGCCTTGTGTACGACAGTGATGTTGCCCGAATTCCAGTGAATGTATTATTGGTATGCATTTTATATATACCACCGGCATAATGTTGTTGGGCATCCAGTCCAACTGCTCATGGAGCCCGGTTAGGTCAGTATAATGTGAGCAGCCTGTGGTGGACAGACGCTCTCAGTACATCTCTACCAGATAATATTTTGCATATTGTACAGAAGTAATTATGACGAGGTGATGCATGTGTTTGGTGCTGATTAAGCTGACATCTGCATCCAGTATGATTAACTGCAAGCATTATATTGTACTTTTAGTACATGGTTCCACTGGCAAAATGCAAATAGAAATGTATGATATATTTTTGTTATTAGTTTGATAAGTACTGCATTTTAACTTCAAGTTCCAAGTTTTCATGAAAAATGTATAATGCAGGCGATGCGTAATTGAACAAAATGAAACTATTTTGTGTAAGAAAATATCCATCTTGCCAACCAACATTTGATCTGACTGTTAGAAAATGATGTTTACCAAAACCAGTTATGCATTGGTATGCAGTCATTGAGTTGATTGATGTTAAGTGAATGTGACTATCACGTATAGGTTGACAATGAATGTTCGATAGGATCTGTTACGGTTATTGTCTTGGTTTGTTGTACTCCAATTGTCCAATGTCTCTCATCCATGATATTCAAACAAACAATCTTTAAAGAGGCAGACTAATTAGGGTACCGTCAATTTGTCAGGGGAGATAACTTGTTCATTATGTTTGATCACAGATTCTATAACTTAGGAATAATACGATTTCTATATTAGTAGAATATAAACTGTCATAGACCGTATCTACAGGCACTGTCTTGTGATGACATTGCAAGATTTTTCAAACTCGCACGTCACCAATGAATGGGTTCACCGCCAGTTGTTTTTCTTTTTACAAAAATATGCATAATTCTTTTCAAATAATCAAATCTTAACTATAAACTAAAAGTTTGGGGTCATCCATAGCTTAATCTAGAAGTAGAGTTAAGTGACGTCAGGCTTGCTTAGTTTTTTTATGTGAATTGTAATTACCTCTTGCACTGGGCCTATTCAAACTGTAAATTTTACGAGTTAAAGTATTTCTGTTTATCAAAGTAAGAACAAAATGTTATGCTGTTGAATACATTGTTAGCACTCAATTTTATCTTAACTTATATTACAATATATAAATATAATATGAGCTCGGATAACGACCCCCTTATAATGACGTCACTTCTATCAAAATACGGTAACGGTTAGTGAAAACACTGGACCCAGCTTTCTCTGGAATCTAGTGAATAACCTTCATCACATTGCATATATTGAAATTAACCAATAATTGTAATCTATTGAAAAGTTCTCATCTATGTTTACAAACTGAGATCTGTATGTTTGTACATATAGTATAATATATAGCATATGGTTGTCCATACTGATATTCATATACTGTTCGGTCATGTTTTCATCATGTAAGTGCAATTCATACAAAATCAAAATAAGGAGATTACAAAATTTTCTTTTGTCCTTTCATTATAATACAAATTTAGAGGAAATTTAATTCTTTTAAAAAATGATTACATACAATGTCTTTTAGAAGATGAATTTCTAGACAGATATTACAGCAACAATAATTACAATATTTTTAATCATGAATAAATTAATTTATGTTGAAATTCGTCTCTCTTGGGACTCCAATAATGAGTATTTTGATTTGACCATAGTTAATTATACATTTGTACCTGTGTATACATGACATTTGGATGTCCCTGCTTGAATTCACCTTTAATCAAATGTTGCTCTTGTGCTAGAGATTTAGCGTTGTTGATATTGTGATACATGGCATATCAACGTTCGATGCACTGGAACACACCCATGCAGTTGATGCTAGCTAGATCAGGCATATTCAAACAGACAAGAAAAGGAAGAACTACTTGTAATTGTTTCTCATTTGTTTGAAATTCTTTCATATCTAGTTATCCCATTCTTTATTGTTATCGAATGGTCTCTTTCGAAGAGAAATTGCAGCAATCTATTTAGATGACCTAAAGTAAGTTGGTCACTTTGACCATTTCTTCACTTTGATGTCGCCTCCAGTTTGATCATAATGGAAAAACATTTTGATATTTCAAATCTTATATTTTTCAAATCATGTTTTTGAAATGAGCTTTTTTCTAGCGATGTTTTCCTTCTGATATTCTTATTATCACTATTTCATACCTCTTCTAAGGAGTACAAGTTCCTTCTTCAATGTACATTGCAAAGTTTATGTATCATTTCTTCTTATTGGAATATGTGTTATATATTTTCAATGAAATTTGTTGGTGAATGTCAGCAATTTAGTACTTTTTTCATTTGAAATCCACAAATGTAAGTGCTATTTAAAGAGAAGCTATGCTCTTTGATACCGTATTAGCTATTGTTCAAATCAGAAGAATAAAGTTATTCTTCTATCCATTCTAAAATGTGCAGCAAGCATTACTTCTAGAGTAGATTTGGGGCAATGTACATTTCCAAAGAATATCTGGATTTAAAGATATTTAAGACTATATATTTGGTTTATATGTCAATGAATGTCTGTCTCCCTAAAGTTTAACAAATTTTAAAATGGGATGTGTTGCCATATCTTGTTTCATGAGAGCCCAGATTGGCCAAGTACCAAAATCAATACTTATGATTTACTGATATATAAAGGTGTTTGATACACATTTAAAGGAAACAGTTTTCTCATTGTATTATCAATATATAACCGGGTTATAAACTGTCTTTATTATATGTACTATCACTGAAGTCTATAATTTTTTTAAACACTTTTAGATGAGTAAATAAATGAAAGTGAACGATTTATTTCAAGTTAATAATGTAATGAAAATGGATAATGTCAATAAATTGCAGCAACATTTCCCTTGCTGGTTCCACTGTTATAGTTGTAAGCTGAGCTATGGAATGCTTCCCGTATATGCTGCTGGGCCTAGTTTTTCAAACCTCTCGTGATGTTAAGTTAGTCGCAGTCAAGTTTAATGAATTCCATTATGATTACTTAAGTGCCAAGAGAGCTTTGTAAATCTGGAGCAATATAATTTTGGAAACCAAAAGAACCCAGCTTAACAATGCTTGTCCCTCCTTTTTCTTCATGGAGTGTTTATATTCCTACACTGTGTAAACACCATGTGACCAGCATATGCAGCTCTGTGTAAACACCATGTGACCAGCATATGTTACTCTGTATACACCATGTGACCAGCATATGTCACTCTGTATATACCATGTGACCAGCATATGGCAGTCTGTACACACAAAGTGACCAGCATATGTTGCTCTGTGTATACACCATGTGACCAGCATGTCACTCTGTATACATAATGTGACCAACATATGCTGCTCTCTGTATACCATGTGACCAGCATATGCCATTCTGTATACACCATGTGACCAGCATAAGCCATGGTATACACCATGTGACCAACATAAGCCATTGTGTATACACCGTGTGACAAGCGAATGCCGCTCTCTGTATACACCACATGTGACCAGCATATGCCGCTCTCTGTATACACCATGTGACCAGCATGTCACTCTGTATACACCATGTGACCAGCATATGTCACTCTGTATACACCATGTGACCAGCATATGTCACTCTGTGTATACACCATGTGACCAGCATATGCCGCTCTGTATACACCATGTGACCAGCATATGTCACTCTGTATACACCATGTGACCAGCATATGTCACTCTGTATACACCATGTGACCAGCATATGTCACTCTGTATACACCATGTGACCAGCATATGTCACTCTGTATACACCATGTGACCAGCATATGTCACTCTGTATACACCATGTGACCAGCATATGTCACTCTGTATATACCATGTGACCAGCAGATGACAGTCTGTACACACAATGTGACCAGCATATGTTGCTCTGTGTATACACCATGTGATCAGCATGTCACTCTGTATACATAATGTGACCAACATATGCTGCTCTCTGTATACACCATGTGACCAGCATATGCCATTCTGTATACACCATGTGACCAGCATATGCCGCTCTCTGTATATACCATGTGACCAGCATATGCCATTCTGTATACACCATGTGACCAGCATATGCCGCTCTCTGTATATACCATGCCATTCGGTAACAGCCCCGAGACAAGAAAAGGATACTGAGCAGATGACCTCAGTATCTCAGACTAGTTTCTATGAACATGTCGGTTAAATGATCTAAAATAATTTGTTTATTTTCTGATAAGACAATCCATTAGATATAAAAAGTCAAAATTATTCCCAAAAAGTAGTCCGCCACGGTATGCAAGCTTTGCTGGTGATTTCAAGCCAGCACATGCGGCCAATGTTTGCTGCATGCACATGGTTCAGCGGTCAACCTTTCTTTACAAGAGTAATGTCCTGTAGAGTATATTGATGTATGATAACCATGTCCACGTCTTGTCGAATGCTTGAAGCTTGATGTCCTGTGTATCTGCAGTGTCTCTGTTACTCTCTGTATCTGTATGTCCACCTGTACACTACTAATATTCACAACGCTCAATTGCTTCGATACAAATACTTCTGTCTCATCCAGTTTAATGCAGCAAATTAGAAATTGATGTTTCATATTATTGTTTTTGTTTGATTATCTGCAGAATAATCACTTTTATTTGAACTGGTGCTTGAAGGCTGATCAACCAGAACAAAATAGTTTGTAATAGAAGTTGTTTTGAATCAAATTCTCCGACATCCTCAGAGGTTTGTTTCAAGTTGTTATGATTCCATTGTTGATGTGTTTCTGGAAAATGCAGGTATTTGAAACTTTTCACCCCTATTTCTTATGTATCTAGACTACCTAACCAAGTTTGTAGTACAACTGTAGAGAGGACAGTCTTACACTGTTGTACTGCCAGAATTCACAAATTTCAAAGTAATTGAATCTAAGTCTAATTTAATGTTGATATGTCATATTTGTATGATCTGTTCTAGAATCATTTTACTTACAATTACATAATAAGAATTCCTCAATAATTCATTATAATTCCTTAATTTCATTGCAGGGAAGAAAGTCATTAGTAAAAATTGGGACATGATTTTAACAACATAGAATTCTGTCCAGTATCTAGACTAATCCAACAAAGTTATTGAAATTGTTCATATGTAATAATGACAGTTATTGGAGTTTATGTTACATATGATGTTTTGGTTTTTTTTAAACAAAGTTACAGGTAAACATAAAGCTATATTTCTAAAGCTCTGTTGTTAGGATAAAGACATTCAGTTTGAAATACCAGAGACTGTCCTCGTGTAGTTAGCCGATCTAACCAGCAATATTACTATAAAGTGCTCTCCACCTCATGTAGATGTAGTCCCATTAGAATCATGTAGACAATTCACCTGAAGTCCTCTCACATTCATCCTCCTCTCGCCCCCCTCTGATGCTGCACCAGATATTATGTTGTTGATAGTTTTATTTTTGACACTGGTCTGTGGATGAGTATGTGTATGTATTGCTAACTGACTCTCACAGCAACTGTCAGATTATTGTTCTGTTTGTAGACAAACCAAGAGATGAAAACGAATTCTTGAAATTTATTTATTATGTACATAATGTAAACAAGTAGTTACCAAATGAAAATAAATTTTTATTGCATTTATCCATGTGTTGCTATTGTTTATTTTCTTGTTCTGTGTCATCAAAGAAGAAAGTGTGTGAAATAGTAAATTTTGGGATTGAAGTTGTCATTAACAATAACTTAAAATTTACATTTCCATCAGTCTTATCATTAAATCTTATTTACATTTACTGTTAGCATTAAGTAAAAGGGTGCGCTCCATTAGCTGAGAATTGTACTCGCTGTACTCCAAACAAAAGGAGCAAGAACAGACCGTGATGAGAGTTTGCTTGAAGTTGCTCCTCATAATCAGGTGGAGCAGACAGAGCAGCTAAGATATCGACCTACGAATGAACCCCCAAAAATTAAAATTATCTTTTATAAAATCAAGAAAACAGTTTTAACTCCATGTACAATATTTTTTCAATCATGGTACTATGTATATATATTTAATTAATTTTCTCAAATAACATCATACAGGAAGCTACCTTTGACCTTGCTCCAAACTATTGTTTTACTCCTTTAGACGAGAGCAGATCAGTGTTCTGAGAGTACATAAAGTATGAGAAATGAGCACTTGGAAAGTGATGGTTCAAAAGAAATTGTATTACCTCCCTTTGATTTCTGATGATAAACTACAGTTCAGGTCAGACAAGTCTTCAAGACAATTTTATTAAATATTGTGCAGGTTTATATAGATCTATATATGATATAGAATTATCTTTCAACCAATGACCGTTACTCTGTATGTTCTTTAAAACAGAACATGATGCCACGCTTAGAAATAGCCATTTGCTCTGTCGGACAATAGGAATTGACTGGTGAGTGAGTTATTGTCCCCCGCCGCAACGCGGAACGGGGGACTATGTATTCAGCGGCGTCCGTACGTAAGTACGTACGTACGTCACATTTCTTGTTTACGCGATATCTTATGAAGCGTTGCATCCAAAGTCTTCAAATTTGATGTCTGCCTACATTGTGGAAAGACGCAGACACCAGTCAATTTTGGTGACCTTGGTCTTATTTTCAAGGTCACCACAACACTTTGACCACTTTTTGAACTCTTGTTTACGCGATATCTCATGAAGCGTTGCATCCAAAGTCTTCAAATTTGGTTTCTGCCTACATTGTGGGAAAATGCAGACACCAGTCACTTTTGGTGACCTTGGCCTTATTTTCAAGGTCACCAGGACACTTTGACCACTCTTTGAACTCTTGTTAAGGCGATATCTCATGAAACATTGCATCCAAAGTCTTCAAATTAGTTGTCAGCCTACATTGGGGAAAGACACAGACACCAGTTTATTTTGGTGACCTTGACCTTATTTTCAAGGTCACCGTAACACTTTGAGCACTTTTCTAACTCTTGTTAACGCGATATATATCTTTACCAGTTAGACTCAAAGTCTTCAAATTTGGTGTCAGTCTACACTGGGGGATGACGCAGACACCAGGAAATTTTGGTGACCTTGACCTTATTTTCAAAGTCACTACAACACTTTGACCACTTTTCGAACTCTTGTTATCACCATTTATTATGACCGGTTGGACCAAATGTTTTAAAATTTGGTGTCAGTCTACATTGGAGGATGACGCAGACGCCAGTCGATTTGGTGACCTTGACCTTATTTTCAAGGTCACCACAACACTTTGACCACTTTTAGAACTCTTATTAACACGATATATCATGAACCCAAGTAGCTCCAATGATGTGTCTTACTAACTCAATGTCACCGGCGGGGGACATTGCCATGTTAGTGGCAAACACTTGTTATTTTTATGGTTCCATGTGTATCTGGTCACCAACCTTCACTCTGATGATGAGATTCACATCACGTTAGCGCTGTCAAGCTTTAAGATTGCCACAGACATTTTGACAGATTTTAGATTTGGAAATGAACATAGCCATGGTAGCAGATTCTGCAATCACCATTTGGATTCAGTAAATATCTGAACAAACTCATCAGGTCATTCTTTTCCAGCTGTCTTTCCTCAGTTTGAATTGTAACTTTTCCCCATAATACCACACACTTGGCTCAGGAAGAATGTATCTAGTGACTAGTGCCTGTGTGATGCTAGAATCAGAACTGAAGGTTGAATGTTGCAATCCCCATGGCATAAGAGCTTTAGCATCAACATTGTTAGAATTGAAATCAGTTCTGAACGGGAGAGGAGGGTTGCAGGAGTGTGCACATTTTAAAATAAAGCCATTGGCTCTGAAGCTCACCAGGAATTATGTTAGTCATTATCTCTAAAGAAAATATTAAAATATTACATAATAAGGAATTGCCCCTATCATCAAATTTAAAATTTATTATAAAAATTGGGTACACATTAATCCACATTCACTATAAATTTTGTAGACCTTTGCATATTTGTATTCTGGAAATATCAACATTTATTACATATTGAAAAGGATCTGTTTCCTAAAATCCTGTTTCTCATAGGCTCCTTTTCAATATTTAATAAAATGTTGATATTTTATGAATAAATTCTCTTGAGCATCTGAGTGTAAGACTAAACCAGTCACACAGACTAACACAGCACAGAACCTGAAACCTCTGTGTATCAGCACTGACAGCTATAGCTGCTGTTTGCAATCAACACAATGTATTTTAATTGTTCTTTTCCCTACACTTCAATATTTTTCTGTACTGGAGAAGATGTGGTGTCAAGTTCTTATGTAGCTACTTCTAATAGTCTTATCTTATCATTTCATCACCAGTCATATGCAGTTCACATATCTCATATAAAATAAAAGAATTCTTAACTCCTCTTCAATTTATTCCTTTGTGGCTTGTCACAATATTCAGTTCATAGGCTATTCAATAGTTCTCATTTCACATTGATTACATCAATTTGAGAAACATGTCCACAATGTGGATTGTAATCTCAAGTCGACATATATTTCACATTCCTACTGAATAAGGTTAACTGCAAAGTTACTTTCTTTTCTCAATTTCTGCATTTCTCAAACCACATGTTCGGACTCTCACATGAAAAAGATGAGATGACTATCCTTCAGGTCTTTTATAAGGGATTACTTCTATTGAATGAAGAGCACAACAAATCTCAGAGTTCAAAGCTCATTACAACAGTTTTTTTATGCTGTGGCCCATATATGGGGTCACAGGTTCACCAAATCTACAATTTAGAATCCCCATTGGCCAAAGAGTCTGTACATAACATTCCAGCTTTCTAGAGCTTTTGGTACTGGAGAAGAAGATGAAAATAGCTTTTTAAGTCATGACTCCTGTGACCTTTATTTAGGGTCACAGGGTCACCAAAATCTACAATCTAGAATCCTCATTTGCCAAGGAGTTTGCACAGATCTTTTCAGCTCTCTAGACCTTTTGGTACTGGAGAAGAAGATGAAAATAGGTTTTTAATGTCGTGACCCCTGTGACCCTAGTTGGGGTCAGGAAATCTACAATTTAGAATCCACAATGGCCAAGGAGTCTTCACACAACATTTCAGCTCTCTAGACCTTTTGGAACTGGAGAAGATGAACATAGGTTTCTAATGTTGTGACCCCTGTGACCCTATTTGGTTTGGACAAATGTACAAAGTTCATCAGGTTTTGCTTTCAATTCAGATGTTTCATTTAAAGGTTTCACTTTTAACATCTGTAGCGGCCATATTTGTGGGCGTTGGAATTCATGATTCATAGGTGCCGGGTAACCACCCACCAAATTTCAGCTTTGGGGATGTAGCGTTTTTGCAAGAAGAAGTAGAAAGAGTGAAAAGTTTATGGACAACAGCAACAGACGAAGTCCCATGACATAAGCCCATCTGGCTTATCAGGCTTTATGAGCTAAAAATGACCATTGACACTTTGGTCTATATGTTATAAAGATGTTATTCTGAAAATTTTAGCTTTCTGAATCTAACGATTTTGGAGAAGTTAATTAAAGATTTTAGCTTGGAACCCCTGCCACGCCCATATTTGATAGGTGATCAAGTCCAAACATGAATCTACATGTAATAAAGATGTGATTCTGAAAATTTCAGCTTTCTATGTCAACTGGTTTCAGAGAAGAAGTCGTTTAAAGTTTTCAGGGGTAATGCCTGCCACGGTCCATGCCATAAGCCCATCTGGGCTTTCAGGGCTGAAATGTTTACAGTGTGATGGACAGCGAACGCAAGTTGCTGCAAGTTTTTGGGAAATGACGACTGAGTGCTATTGCAAACTTCCCCTTCCAACTAATACTGATGATAATTCTATGATCATTGGTTTAAAGATGGTAATTTTATATTTTGGAGGGCTCTTCTGCTTGCACAATATTCCATATAGTTGTCAGGCAAGCTTTTCCATCTTGAACTGCAGTTGCATCAGCAGAAGTAAAGGGAGGTAATACAATCACCACTTCTTGAATAATTAGCCTGAGCACTTAGTATTTAAGTTTCATATTTGTTACTTTTCATATATAAACATGTAAGAGAAGATATTCCAACGATTGCATATTGAGAACAAATAAGTCAACTTCATTTTTATTGAAAACTCAACAATTTTATTCCATTTCAGTGTCGCCCCATGGAGTATATGATCCCTCAAGTAAATAAAACCCTGGTATGGTACACATACAATGTACACTCTACTTGCGTATTTGGTTTAACTAACAAAATATCATTTTGTAAATAGTTACATATAAATTGGTTTTCAAAGATGTATAAACATCAGGATAACATACACTATACAGTATAAAACATCAGGCATAAATAAACAAGCACCTATTATTTTCTTTATAACATTCATATAACATTAAATTTCAAATTTAACAAATTCAAGATGAAGAATAGAATACTTCAAAATACTAAAAACAATGATCAATGTAGGCATGGTAGTATGCAATACCTTTGTATCTCCCTCGGCATGTGAAACAAAACAGTGTGTGAAAGAAAGAAGTGTGACACTCCATTAGAGAACTGAACCACAGCAGATGTTGCGGAGAGGCACTGTAAGATGACACACGGATTTCCTACATTCAACATCCTCGGACCTACTCATAACATCAATTCATGAAAGAGTAAGAAATGTCCATTGGAAACTTTGTCTGGATTTTGTCCACTGGCGATGTTCCACATTATCAATCACTTTACTAGCCTGGTAATGCCATTTGCTGACATGCATATTTCAGGGGCGATCCAGAGAGAGGGTCCAGGGGTTCAAATCTCTGCCCCTCCTTTCATAAAAAATTTTGCATGTAAATTTGATTGACTCCAAAAGTGGATCCCCCTTTTCAATCAGTGAGCCCGCCCCCTTGAACATTTCTGGACCCGCCAGTGCACTTTTCTTCAAAATATCATACACATACATTCTGAGAACGATACGCATGCAGTCATTGGTTCATTAAAATGGAATTCAATAGTATCCTATTCTAAAGACACCTACATCAACAATCTATAACATAGAATAAAATAGTTCAATCTTCACCTCAAACATACACAAATACTGGTTCAATTTAGAAGAAAACATATAATTTATACTGTTTTAAATCATCACAATGAGTGTACCTTTATTGTAGCATTCACCTGATGAAAATACCATACTGTTAATTGTTATCATACCATACACAGTAAATGTACTTGGATAGAATACTAGTTATTTATTTTATATAACAAGTCACATATTTTAAACATGTGGCAGTGGCAAAGTTGTCAGCTTAAACGACATGAATGTGAAGATATGAGATTCACTGCTATAAAACCTACATGAATAAGTCAACAATTTGTCACAAGACTTTATACATTGAATTTAACAATACTATTCTGCTGATTCTGAGATATTGTGTCATCAACTATAGGTACTTCACATTTAAGAAACAAGTTCATAGTTCAAGAGCATATGATAACATGGTATTTCATGGCAGCAAGATTAGCATTCTGTGTATTACTCTTGATAATAATATGACCGTAAAATAAAGTGCATTTAGCGAAGCTTGATGATTATTGCAAGTTTCATTTTGTTAAATATCATTGTGACGGCAGTTCTATTATTGTGACATTAAAACTATAACCAATGATGATGTCATATACAGCAGTACTACATTATTCTAAAAGTGACATGTGCGATATATTAATTTGGGAGTAATAATAATATTTAGAAGACATGTTGGATGTATAAAAATAATATGAGTGGTACTCTCTATTTATATTGAAGTTAAAAGGGATCGTGGTTTATCATTTAAACCCTGACACAGATATGAAAAAAAATATAAATGGAATAAACAAATCAATACCAATTTTATTAGATATTTAGGTTTATTTGATAAAATTTCAAAGGTTCTGTTCTGTTGAATTGAAATGATAATTTATGAGAGTATGTGTAAGTTTAGGAGATTGGGGTAAGAGCATAAATTTGAAGTGGACCATATCTGACAATGCTTGACATTTGTACATTGGCCTTATCATCCAGCTTCACGGTCCAATGTATCAGTATGAGGAAATAAACATGATGATCAAGAAGCAGATTCACAGAGACACTCCCACAAACTAAACAGCTTCTTATTCAACACCATCTGTAGTATCAATGTCTTAGTTCACTCTTCGCAAAAACCTATACGCTGGGACTTCGTTACCCTGGCTTAGAACCCAACTCAAAGCTTCCTCATGCCACCCCAGTTTTGATAAATAATAAAACACCTTCACCAGCATGCAATCTGTATCTGTATCTCACAATTTAACGGAAAAAACTTTCGTCTCCAACTAGCATATCTAAGGACGTCACCATTTTGCAGAACACGGAAGAGGGAAAGCCAACTGCAGTTTGAAAGGTTCTCAGTGGTTGAGTGAAATTTTATTGCAAACCATCTCGATGAAACTATTTGATGGCTCGATCGTAGGTTACATTGCAAAGCTTTTGAGTGGGGTTCTAATTCAGGGTCGGAGCGGCAGCATAGACGTTTTGCCCTGAGACAGGATATCTTCACTACTTAAAAGGAGGGTTCTATCGGGGTATTTTTTGTGGAAACGAAATTCGAAAGGATATTCCTGTTTACACATAGCGGTATCTGCTATTAATACATGATCGAAACACAGTCAAATTGAAAGATATCAATGAAGTTAATATTTTGATGACATTGTATTTCACAACTTGTTAAACAAAAGAGTCCATTTGTTAAAAAATAAAACAATGACAATTGAAGCCATTCATCGGCGCTGCGGGTGGGGAAAACTTCACTGCGGCCTAACAACATATTGTTTATTAGCTTTATGATTTGTTATGTGTGACTATATGAATATTCTATCGGTGTATGTGATTTATTATTACACAAATTTAAAGTTGGGTTAAAGATAGCATTTTTTCATTTCACAAAATGCCAAGAAACCCTTTGACGTCTCTCAAAAGCCATCTTTTATAGTTAATTTGCATAGAGGGTAAACTTAATCATATACAAACAGCATGACAAAACATCATTACTGATATGTCACAATTAGGTTTTGAGACATACATTGCCAGCTCAACTACAAACAAAAAATCAATTTGAAATGAAATATGCGAAGTAAACTAAAAAATAAACATATCTTTCTTTGGAACAAATATTTCTCTACAGAAGCTTTCATTCATGCAATATGAAAATAAAATGATGTACACAAAAGCAAAAAAAAATATCAAGACAAAAATATACGTTCATTCTGAGGCAATAACGACATGCGGAAGCAAGGTAAATACTACACTTGTAAATGCTCTTCAAACACTTGGTTAACACTACGAGTAGGCAACATGAAGAGAGAACAGTCATACCTAGCACTTTAATCTCATCAACCCTGGAACATAGGTGAAACAAGCTATCATGGTTAGTACACAGACTCATGGACAGTCTTATAGATACATTGTAATACATTGTATAAGAGTCCCCTCATGGTTAAATAATATAATCATTAATCAGTGTACGATACAAAGCCCATCCAACAGCTGTAATCTGGTACTGGTAACTTTTGTTTCTGGCTGGAAACTTTGAGGGTTCTTTTTATTCAATTTTGTCATAAAAATGTTATCCTTATTGGATTGTCAAGCTTATTTCATACAGATATACAATTGACTTATATTTGATTTAAATGATCTCCATTTTCAATGATATAAAATCGTGACATAACTAAATGTGTGGTAATATTTGAGGTAACAATTGGCTTGTGAATTGTCAGAAAGCAAAGCGATTGTCACTTTGAGAGTAATACTGGCTAATGTGCATGCATATCTACAATTATACATAACAGTCGAGATCTATTGGATTAGGGTCATCTATGAAATAAATATAAATATAAAATGCAAAGCAATATAAAACTACAACTAAAGGTTTATCTAAAAAAATGTCTGGTCAAAATCCTATAATAAATCAAATACGAGGCTCAAATGTTTAAAATCAATTATTTGTTCCTACTTTGTCAATATAATGTTGCCATTTGGACTTTAATTTAAAGTCTGAAAGTTTGAATGGATCTCTTTTATTAATCCAATAATTTTCAACAATTAAAATTGTTCATGATAATAAATGAATATCAATGATATTCAACCAACAAAAATATGATATGTTATGATAACAACAATAGTTTAACAAAGCAACATGTTACAAACGACAAAGGATTTCAAGGTTCACACATTCTGAATATTTCCTTTATCCTTCTGTGTCTCAAGTTTGGTCAGCGTAGGTGTTGCAGACTTCTTAGCAAACGTCACATATGAGTATAACAAACTGCCAACAATGCTGAAACAGAGCAAACATCTGATTGACTTTTCCATCAATGAAAATAAAAGAGAATAACTTTGTAAGAACTATACACACTTCCAAACAGAACCCAACTTCTAATAATAAAGTAATATCCATTATCATACACTTAGAAATCAATAAAGCAATGCATCTGTGAAGTGGCATACATATGAACAGGAAGATTTTCTAGATAAAAAATGTTTTTAACGTGAAAATACACGTTTCGGAGTATATACTGACTCCTTCATCAGGTGATAAAGAAGTGAGTAAACTCTGAAACGTGTATTTTCACATTTTATAGTTTGTTATCCAGAAAATCTTCCTGTTCTTAGAGCAACACCCTATTTTCAAAATGTAAATGTGATGCTTTGAGATTTTCAAGATAAATTGTCTGGAATCACTCACTACATGATAATGAATATTTATTAAGTGACTGGTTCATTTGAGGTCATGACAAATGTTTTCTTGCTGTAGAGTGATAGTAACAGCTCAAATATGGCAGATTTGTTCAGAAAGCAACTTTTATTGAATTTGACATTTTCACAAATTGAAAGTTGGAACTATTATAACTATTGATTATTGCTAATAGTTACTAACATTTGAGTGAAACAAGGGGTGAGTGGAACTGTTTTGGATAGACATATTTCAAAGTTGAAAGACACAATACAGTACAGACAATGTCTTTATGCTATAAATGAGGAGATAAAGATTCTCACCTCCTACCCATTCTATTGATGTTCTACTTAATAAAATGCATAACAGTGCTTACCTTACATTCACTCCCATGAAGTTTGATATACTGAATATGTAATCTCCTCCGATGAACATGCCCACATACGTGACTGTCGTGTTCTGTAACAAGAGGTACAAGCTGTTTGCATCAATGTCTGATACATGATACCCATCTAAACAAATGAGATTATGAAGCCTTTGATGTCACTTTTAAATGTCACTTTTAAAGCACTGTCTATTGCAAAGATGTATTCTGAATATCAGCTTGAAGTTGCAAACCATGGTCAGTATTGCATAGTGATGTAGCATGTGTTGATAAGGGTAGAAATCAAAATTATCAAAGCACTAAGCACCTAGTGAAATTCTGATAATAATAGTTCTATGTGCTAGTAGAACGTACAACTTACTCACCACTGGTGAGCTGATTGGTGCTATTTCCAAAGTTTCTCTACTACATTTGAGTTGCCAAGACCTGATAGAAATGAGAATCTCCTGACCCAAGCCAATACGTAGTAACTCTGAATATCTTGAGACATGTACATAGCTCCATCAAGACCTGATAGAAATGAGAATCTCCTGACCCAAGCCAATACGTAGTAACTCTGAATATCTTGAGACATGTACATAGCTCCATCAAGACCTGATAGAAATAAGGCAAGATGTACCAATGGTTAATAAAGTTAAGAAACAGGATCAGCCCACCTTGAGCACCCCGACGACGGTGGTGGTGAGAGGGGAGTTGTAGGCGGTGCAGAGGATGATGGAGTAGTTGAGGATGAAGCCCATGAAGCAGGACACGAGGAACTGCATGAGGAAGAGCGGCTCCAGCCAGTCCTTGAAGCCCACGGCCTGCAGACAGAGGTTACTCTTAGTCACCCTCTCCACTCTTCTCATAATGAAATATCTCTCACATACCTCCCCCAGAGATTAAATACAAATATGTCTATAATGGATTGTGTTTAATGTCATCACCTTCAAATTCTCTTAACATAGATGCATTACTTTTATGAAAATAGAAACCATAATTATTATTAAATGCGTAATTCTTTATAAACTTCTAAGACTGGTTAATCATTACATCTTTGAATTACTTTCTTTTCGTACCTTGATTTTTCATTTGCTTAACATGCTTAAAATGAAATTGACGCAGGACCTAAATATTTTCTACCAAACCCCTTGGTGCGACTTGGTCCATGTCATTGTGTTGTGTAGTCCGCCCAACATGATTAACAAGATCTCAACACCAAGGCATAGTTTTCACTTCGTTGCAACATATAAATACAATATACCGGTATATATATATATACACAAGATGGATGCCAACCTTTTCTATCTCCCCATTGGCTACAGCCAGTACAGCAGTAGGGACAATCATGAAGAGAGAATTGTAGAAGAGCAGACCGTACTTGCCCAGCTCCTGCAACACAACACAACATGGCCGCCGGCTCAGTACGCTTCATCACACTGGTGCTTATACAAGTGTTATGAGAATTGATTTTGTCAATGGCAATGGTTCAGGTGGGGACTTTGAGCAATATTAGCAATGTACAAATACAGTGAAACACTACTAGCTCAACTGTGACTTTGTTGATGTTTGTGGTAAAATTAAGCAAAAACCTCAAAAAGTTGCGTCAAGACCAAAGGTTACCAGCTTTCTGGCTGTCAAACAGGCCTTATACCATACACTGACAAGTAATACACTTATCAAACTACCTCCGTATGATCCTTCATTTCAGACAGTCTAACAGCATACAAAAGTATACACAGTATAAAAGCAACTTACATTGATAGTCTGGTCGTAACAGGGATTTTAGACGATTTCAGGGATTTTACGAGCGACTCAATATTTACCAGGGATCTTCAATATAACAAAGCGTCTTTTAAACTAAATAACGGTTGATAATATGGAGAAACCATTCTACCTCGGATATGGTAGGGTTGTAGACCTTACTATATAATCGGTATCATGGTTTCTTCTTATATTCACTCATGTATATTTTTACTATATTCTTATGATGCTTGCCATGGCATAACATGTGTTTTTATTTTTACTGTTTACATTTACTGTCTACTGTTCAACCAAAAGCATTTTCAGCAATAAACCATGTCCATTAATTGTGGCAAATCAAAATTATTTATACTTTTGGACCACTGAGCCTCCAGCATTGAATAAATCTTGACTGTCTGTATTCTCTGTATGCTGAATGATTCAATATCAGTCTTAACATAACATCAACTGCTCTTTTGGTAGAGAGATTAGATAAATATGACTTGTAAATAAAGAAAAGAAATTCCTACCTTTGCATCCAATTTTTTCTTGATGTAGATATTATTTGCAGCAGTGAAAACATTATTCAAGATGATCATTGTGTAGCCAGCCAAATCAAAAGCAAGATCTGTGCTGTAAAGAAGAGAAAATATCAATCAAACTTGATCTCTTTATATTATCAAATTCAGAACTTTCCACCTATCTTGGGAGTAAGTTGAGAGAAACAAGAATAATACAATCCTGTTTGCTGGATAATATAAGCTTCCTCTTCAATTTTACACACACTGTTTGGATATTTTGTTCTGACAAAGAGACAGATACAGCTCCAAAATATTGTGTACACAAATAACATCAAGCATACATAGTCATTATTACCATCAGTTTGCTGAAAAGCATTCTTTACAAAGCTAAAAATATTACGGAACATTTAGATATAAATGTCCCTGTATACTTTGAACGTCACTACATACCTGCCGGCTATGACTGCACCGAGTATCATCAACATAACAGTGAGCTTGGTGGACAGCGGCACAGTGTACCTGCAACAAGTCAGGAAACAACTTCAGGGGATTCTCCAATACTGAAGTGGGGTGGATTCAGAGGGCTCAAGGGGGTTGATTTGTATCCACGTAATAATTTAATATGAGAAACAAAGATAGGCTTTTTGATTTCTGAGAAAATAACTTAAATATTTTTTCTATATTTTGTCCATATTTTGAGGAGTTGTCACTTACCCTAATATCACATACTCTCCAATCATGGTGAACAGGATAGAAAATCTTCTTATAACTGTAAACATGGGCAGACTGAAACACAACAATAGATCATTGCCAATAGTTAACAGAAGAGTAATTCTTCTTATAACACTAAACACGGGCAGATGAACTAAGCAGAAAGTATTACTTTATCAATTCATTTGGGAAAATTAAAGTGATGTGGTTACAGACTGTCTGGCTGGTTATGTTTTACACACGGATGATGGTAATAATATATATTCAGATTTGTATCACGTTTTTCTGGTTAATTAAACAAAAGTTACATGATTAATATATTGATACATTCAGCAAAGATTCATGTTATCCTCCTTGTTACTTACTAACTTAGTAAGGCCTACAGTTAAAATAGCTAGATATGAAAACAGTATACATACAAACAAAAGATAATGTTACTACTGTCAACATCTTCTGACAACGTTAGCAATTGAGAATTGACGACAAAAGAACTTTTGGTACTGTTGTAGTGTAAACTACAGTTATGATCCAGCATATATATAATATATATTATATATATGCTGGATCATAACTGTAGTTTATATATATATTTTTTACATGCTATTCATTTCTACTTTCTACGACTGCTCCACATCTACTGGTTATGATCTCACCTCAGTTTCTGTGTGCCGCCCAGTCCGGTCAGCAGGTTGAGGACAAAGATGAGTGGGAGAGGCCATACCTGGGGGATCAGGTCGATTTGTTTTAAGTTCAAACAACGCAAAACATTTGGCCAAATAAGTAAAATGAAAAGGTTTAATTGCTAACTTGGCACTAATAGAAGTTGTAACTCAGTCAGACCCTGTTTACCCACACAATTTGGTTACAGTTGAAAATCGTCCTGATTGTGAGTTATACACTTATTGGAATCAGACAATTACTTAGCTCACCAAATGGCAGCGAAAATAAGAAAGTGTTGACTGATAATTTACTACATGATATATATTGTATCAGTTCACATAACTTATCAAATGACAAATGCATTAATGCAAATTCAGTAGAATGTCAATTATTACTGTTATTGATGAAAAACGACAGCGATAATACTTTTCTCTCATGTTTTTAACTGGAAAATCAGCATAATCTGACTGGATATTTGTATTGCAAACTAGATGGTTAAGTGCATTTCCTCACTTAATGTTAAACGCGTCATTGTGTTTGTGACATGACAAAACAGCCTTGTCAACGAATGATGATGATAAATCATTAGTTACCAATCACAGATGAAATTGTCATCACATCATGTGCTCATTTATGTTGGTTTGCAGTGTGCAGATAAAATTCATAGCTTTCATTATTAAATTACGATTTATAAAAAGGGGATTATCCCCTTCGTTTTCTCTTTTTAAACTATTGTTTTAATAAATGTGGTTAAATATGGACTTACCTTAGCAAATATATCAATTGAAACCCCAGGAAAATGAATTATTCCAACTTTTTTTGCAGTAAATAATACAACAACAGCAGTGAGCATCTGAAAAGAGATGCAACTTTCAATATTTTAATACATTTATGGAAGAACTGGAACTGGAAAATATGTTTTTTGTACAATTGTAGAAAAGTTTGAAGTTGACTCTACGAGATCCCAGCACATCTTGCAGTTCAAGGACCAGGGCAAACATAAAGAGTGATGAAAACCAAACACATTTCCCCAATTGGGTGATATACTAGTCCTGCTCCATGACTGTGTTAAATTAAGAGCCTTTAAGATCCAGCCTACAGTCTAGATTTTTATTCAGCAAGTCTAGATAAACTGAATACACATGGCACCAGTGTATGAACTAGTTTTAAAATGCAACAAGCCAACAGGGCTTGTTAACTCAAAATCTTACAAGCCCTCATCAAGCTTAGCAAGCCCTCAAAGTTTAAAGTGATAATAAAAAGAACACATTATTAAGTTCATACAAATGTACTACTATGAAATTAGACGGACTTCCAGGCGATTCTACAACTTACCAGTTACTAGATTTGTATTATTTCATTGCATCATTTTGCATGTGCTTTAGATATGGGTGAAGAAGTAAGAACAGTATTTTGTGACAGAGTTTTTCGTAGTTATCTAACTGACAGAGTTCAGAAGGTAGTCATCAACTCCAAATTTAAACCTGTTTTGCCCGGTGTCCCACAAGGATCAGTTTCAGGACCTTTGTTATTTCTAATATATATTAATGACCTTGTTGATAACATTGATTGTAACATACGTCTTTTTGATGATGACACTTCATTGTATCATTGTATGTAATAATTGAAGATCCGGTTTTATCAGCTGCAGTCTGAATGAAGATTTACTAAAAAAATCGTGGTAGGCAAATAAATGGCAGGTGAAGTTAAACCCCGAAAAAAAGGGAAACTATTCACTTTAGTCAAAAAGCAGGTCGCCAGTCCCAAACCTCAGTTATATATGCAAGGGACTCATATAACTGAAGTTGAAGAACATAAACATTTAGGCTGCTCACGTTAACAGTGTTGTAGATAGAATTATTCCCATGATAAATTGCTTAAGAAGTTTAAAATATCAATTATTACTCAGATTATTACAAGATCGCTTCACATTATGGATTAGTCCTTCATTTTACCGCTTTTTGTAGTCATGTTTGGAATAACTGTACTCAGGCTCAAAATGCAAATCTAGAAAAATTATAATTAGATGCATTAAGACGATCTGTAGGCCAACATGAGGCACAAGTTATAATAAACTATATTCTGAAACAAATTTCATACCCCATGTTGAAAGAAGACATGTAAAAAAATTAACTCTTTTTCATAAAATGATAAACGGCAAACCAACAAATTACTTAATATGTAACCTCGTCCCTGACTGTGTTTTGGCCACCAATTAGTACGAATTGAGAAACTTATTCAAAATGACATCAAATTGATACAATTTCAAACTCCCCAGTGTGGATACTTATTTGGATTTGATCTAAATTGTAGAAGCCGTTTTTGTAAAATTACTCATTGTAGGCTCCATTTATTTTGCAGTGATTTAAACTATCATAAATGTGAAAGACATATTTCAAACGATCCGTCCCGTTCATGCGGGTCAAATCCTGAAGACACATCACATTATCTACTTGCGTATACAAACTACTCCTTTTAAAGAAATTATGCATTATACTACAAAAATGGTTACAGCCTGAAAAAAAAATTGCTAAGTTTTCAGCTTCAGGTGTTTCACGATTTCAATACAAATTTGTTTCCAGATTATTGCTGTAGGTATTCTAATAGTTACAGAGCAATGCAGTGCTACTGAGAAGCTATTGTGACAATGTATTTTTGAAACAAAGAAGTAACTTCCAACTCCCGACCGCTAAACAGAAAGATTCCATAGTTAAAATTTAAATAAATTTTCTTAATTTCAAATTAATGTTTTTATAACTCAAGTCTTTGGAAATCCTTTATAGATAAGCTCAAAATTCCAACAAGCCAGTCGGGCTTGCTTGTAATATTTTCTACAAGCTCGATTGGAAAGCAACCAGCAATTGGCAGGCGGGCAGGCAGCTATTTCGAAACGCTGCATGGAACTGAAAGTATTAAATATATATAATCAAAAGGATGAAGGTACAGTTACTATAAAAATTCCATAGACTAAATTTTAGTCTAGTGATATATTTTCTTGAATCTATATTATCTTTTAGTAAAAAAATATGTACTCATATATAAAGGAACATAAAATTAGTGCCAAGTGCATCTGGCTAAACAATAAACAATGGTGGTTCCTTCTATGATATTGCCAGTGGTTTCTGTGTACATGAAAATAGGCGTAACCTCTGATACCTTGATAACGAGCAACAAGGTTTTAAAATATACAGTTTATAACCTCCATTGGCAACAGCAGTCTGTACACAGAATTTTACTTTTTTTTAAGACAACCTCATGGAGAAAGGTTGAAACTATTGTTGAAAATCAAAGTTTAAGAATTGTGGCATACCCATGTATGTAAATGATTATCGGGGCTACCAAGATGAAATTAGGTTTAGGGTGTGGCCACAGGATCGCCAAATCCCCAATTTTAATCTCCATTAGCCAAGGTAGTTTACATTTAAGATTTAATCATCCTGCGCCATTAGGGTAATACATAGAGTTCGTAATACCTGAAAGGATTATAAAGCTGGTTATGCTCCGCTTTTTATAGAAGTAAATGAAATGTCGATATTGAAAGTTGATGATAGAGTTTATCCAGCCTTTCAGGCCTGATGAGCTAAAAATTTAATCAATAGAGTAGCAAATGTATTTCTGATTGTCACATTACCTGTCCTAGGGCCAATGTTTGAAATGAAGGAAATCTGAAAGCAAAAAATATAATATTCAAGAAAAATAAGAAATGTAATCAATAATTATGTATACCTGGTACATCAATTATATGTAAATGAATCTCTCATCCTCAAAGTTTTCTTGTTAAAGTTCATGTGTAATGCATTTTTCACAAGAATGACAGATTATTACCTCTACGAACATTATATCGGAATCAATTGACCATAAAATCGAGACAACATACACTTGCAATTGATCATTAAGACGATTTTAATTTACCCCTTTTAACAATGCCACAATTAGCATGGCAAACACTAATTAATGATGATTATCACAACTGCTAGATGAATTTATGAGGTGTGTTAATTCGCCCAAAACACATGTTTATGCAATAATTATGTAATTGTCATCTGCGGAATTACCTTGTTGGCTATCTAAACATTTGATATATGGAAAATGTAAGTTGTTTTATTGAAGATTTGTTTGTGACATTAACAAACAAAATGTTACGAAATTATGTTGAATTATGACTATCGCCGATATTGTGATTACTCCAGTGATGTCACAGGAGTCATCGATTCAGGGACCACGGCCCCGCAGATTTTCATTCTGGTCGCCTGGGCTTAATTAGGCGTTTTTTAAAAAAGCCGTATATAAGTAATTTATGGGCCGATTTTATAAATTTAAAATCGAGCAATTGTCAAATTGACATCCCATTTTAATGAATACAAATGTGACAATATGTCATTACATCAATCCTTTAACATTTCTTTAATGATATTGTATTTTCCACTGACATTTATTAATTCATGAACACAGATCTTTGAAATCTTGCAATTAAACTGAAATGTTGATGTTGAAAGTGATAAAACTGTCTAAATTATCAATGACATTGTGTTCAATTGATAATGACCATGACAAGCACAAGGCCAATTAAACTTACCATAACTGCATATGCTTATTGCTATAATTACTTTAAAGCCAGTCATGTTTAAATGAACTGACAAATTCCTCATAGAAGGATAGCGAATCACATGCGGCTAATTGGACCAGTTAATTATTTAAACTGAATTATCTTACTTGTAACTTGTGAGCACAACTTTGTTGACGACAATGATGAAGAACGATGACACTCCAAAGAAAACAGCTGATGAAAGCCGCATAAATACTGTAGGTACATCTTGATTCTGCATCTTTGGGTCAACTGAAAATTTATAAAGACAAAACACAAAATTACTGGTGCACTAAGTTATGATTTGAATATCTTCAATCAAGTTATCCACAAAAAACAACGAAGTATAAACATTGAAAAAGGTAAGCATTGTTAACTATAATTATTACTCAACCATGGTGAGATCACTCATTAGATAACAATGAGTTGGTTACACACGTGTGATACCACCGCGTGCTGCCGTAACGTCATAATCGGCGCGTGACGTCATAGTCGCGCGACTATTTGCATGTAAGCGTCACTAAAAACTATTTTATTGCAATTCAGCGCTGTTTACATCATTGAGTAATAAATAAAATACTAAACTCTGTCCCGTTTGATAACATGTTTATGAAACTCGTGAATGGCATAGGTATTTAACTCGCTTTCGCTTGTTAAAATATCAAACAATCCACTCGTTTAATAAACATGTTATCAAACGGGACATCATTTAGTATTCTATATTTTTCCTATGACCGTTTGTCTTCTACAGAGTAGACCTACTGTCAGTGTCACTGTATTTTGTGTGGTCCCAGAAGTTCTTCCTACAAGGCTACAGTACATTCTACCATGACATTGCTGGATACTCGATTCTGATTGGTTCTCCAGCAAAATCAAACGTGATCAATTCTTGATTGAACCTCCTCTGATTTTAGCGCCGCTTCACCGCATATTGACTAATCTACATTGTGACGTCACCATCTATCCGAACAAACGGCCAATTTTAAGGTGTGCTCTAATTGTGGAATTAGGAGATAAACCTACTGTGTTTTTTAAAATCAGAGACATGTTATACTGGATTGATAGAGAGTAAATTTAAAATTGAAACCGAACGCGTAGGTTTTTGAAGGCGAGCAAACGCTAGCCATTGTACGCACTGTCATTTCGGCCGCCGATAGGTGTTTTGGGAATACGATTTATTTTGGAATTTGAATTCAAGCTTAAACTCCAGAAAAAAACAACTAAAGCCAAAAACTATTTGTTTATGTCTCATCATATTTTATTCATTATGCATATGTATTTTATGTTATTCACAATACATGTAACATACATTTCGTTAAGTGACTGTCTTGGTGGCTTTCGTTTTCGTATTGTGTCCACACTTTGTCCAGGGCGTCGTTGAACATTTTTGTATGTTGTTCAGTACTCGTTCTAGACTAAGTCAATTGAAATAATCCGAATACTTTTTGCACGTAACGCATTAAAATATTGCAATCGTTATACTGGTTTTGGTTTGGATAACTAGATCTTTGTATAAAGGTCTTGTGACACCAATATTTACGACCTGCTAGTTTATATTCGTTATAAATCATTTGCATAATGGTAAAAATACGACGAATTTTATTGACAAATGGTTAGTGGACAGCCGAAACAGGTTAAATATCAACCAGGCTAATTACTTATCGGATGTAGCGGCGGCCAAAATGGGCAAGATATACGGCGGCTGGACTGGGTGCTATTCTTTGAAAATCAGAGACATGTTATACTGGATTGATAGTGAGTAAATTTAAAATTGAAACTACGCGCTCGGTTTCAATTTTTAATTTACTCGATATCAATCAAGTATAACATGTCTCTGATTTTCAAACACAGTAGGTTTATCTCCTAAGTATCCACGTTACTGTACATCCAACTGACGTTAGAGGCTACGTTTCCTATTTAACACGACACACGTTCGAGTCTACTTCTACTTACAGCCCGAAATGAACTTCTTATTATCTAAACAAAACAATCTGTGCAATGTATACTCAGTGAACTTCTCTTTGAGAGGAATTTGTAAACTTGTCACTTCGATGTTAGGCAAGAGTTATCCCTCGTCCTGCATTCGGAAAACTTCGGAAATCTATTGTAACTGGTTGTCAAGCACAGTACATGTGCGCTAACTGGGTTCCGGCCCTAAGGCTAAACCTATATGTTAAAAAAGAGTTAAAAATTACCTTCTCCTCCAGAATTGCTACTTTCTTTCCCATTTTTCATGTTTTGTGGTCCCTGAAATAGTGAATTAAATGAAAACCAAAGCAAAATTATGTTATTATCTTTTTAATATCTGGGCAAAAGCATTGTTATGCTTTCAATGGATTTTATAGGCCTATAGGCTACTTATTTAGAGAGTCTCTGGACAAATTTAAAAATACCATGTGTGAAACTGTCTGTAGAAAACATACATTCAGTCAGCAATACGCATTGGAGTTACAAATCCAATTCGAAGTTAAAGATAATTTACCATGTTTTGACAGTACACAAATACACAATAGGCCATATCGGTCTACCTGTCGCATTGAAGTTGAACAGAGAACATAATTATCTAAATCTTCACATTCACGTTAAAACAATATAAGTAAAATAAATGTACATGTAGATGATATAAATATGATCTCGTCGACGTCGATAAAAAACCCATTAAACGCTCAAAATTGGTGTTGATAATAAAATTGTCCAAAAATTGGTGTTTTTAAATATTTTATGGAAGTACAGAAACGATTGTCTTTAGCTTAATCTTGGCTAGAAATTACATTTTGAGTGTTATGCATTTATTTCTAATACTTCAATGTCTCATATTATAACATTATTATAAGCCCAAAATATCCCATACATATTTATATATCTGAAAGGAGATGTGTTGCCTGTTTCTTCAGAAGCGTTTCGTTGCCATCGTGGAGGTCTTGAACATGGACGTCCTCAACTCTAGACTCATCGACTGTGGGTGAAGTGACAACTGTATAGACAGCATTGTAATGGTCCCTCCTCACAGTAGGCTAGATGTACCCTACCAGTAGACTCGGTATTCACACGGCCTGCAGTATGGGAACTAGCTCTTAGTTATACTTCCATCCCTGAAGTTGTAGATTTTAGTAGTGACCGCCAAAGCGCTACAAAGAGCGGGTAATACAACGTCTACTGTTTCTGTGTTGTATCTCCTCTCTCTGATGTACTACAATATGTTTGTTTGATTGAAAACATATTTTATTCATTTAAGAAATGGATTGGGCACACGTTATTTTACTTATTGAAACCCTCTCTACATAATCGACGCATATTTGACAAGGCATAACAAATGCAGAAGAGAATTTAAAACACGTGAAGTAGACATAGTTTCACTGGGTCAACACTTAATATCCATTATTAAGGCATTGTTCAATTAGAAAAATTATTGTTGTGAGAAATACATTTTGAATGGTTGAAACATACATTTGTATTTATGTATTAATTGAACCGCTGACTCTTTCCAGTGAATGTTTGAACATGGTGAAACATGTTTTCATTTACTGGTTGTGGTAGATGTGGGTTGCCATACAAAATTGTATTATGATCTAATTCTGCCTTCAGACATCTTCAACCAAAGCACCATAAATGCAAGATTTACTTTCAGATAAATTGACACGATAGAGATCAGCGTTTAGTGAACTGAACAAATACCACTTGTTGTTTTTCAGAATATCATTTCTATCTCATCGAGTGGAATGAGAAAGTGATATTTTCACGAATGACAATATCACTCATATCGGCCCTATTTACGAGAGCAAAGGTACAGTAGCCAAGGTATTATAATAAAATTATATAAACATTCGAACGAATGAATGATATAATAAAGACTTCAATATTGATATGTCTTCTATGAAGCGCGTTTCACATCCTCAAAAGTTTGCATAATACTCTATATTTCCCTCAAATTATTTCACAAGGAGTGGATATATTTTATCATAAGTAAGTTCCCTCAGTTGCTGAGCTTGAAGGCTTCTCCTAATGGCAAAATGAGACAATCAACCTACAGTGGTGATAAACTTTATCGCCACTCGGGTGACACAGTCGAACGGATCGATAGGAGTTTTATTTCCACATATTGAACTGTAGTCATCATGATAATTAAATATTGTTATAAACTAAAACCTAAAGTGGCATATCCAGCGAATACATGAAAAAAAAGTAAAAAAATTCTCACGTTATATACCGTGTAATGTTCACCAGTAAGAACAGCAGGCCTACAGATCGATTGCCGTGGTTGAAATCAATATTAGACCTACAGCAGCAACTGCTCCAGTAAACGTTTTACTATTATTATTCAATCGACTCGCGTATCTGCAGAATATCCTTGTTCGTGCTCACTCAAACAAACATAGGCAATTAAAGGTACATCCGTTGTGTTGTTGGGGGTCACATATTCCAAACGTTATAAATGGTGTTACTTTATCGAGAAGTACCGACTGTTACCGAAAACTACCATTTTGATTATAATTCGCTTAGCAAATTGACGATATTAAGGTGAAAGTAGTGATTTCTGATCGAAAACCGGACAACGCACAGCATGTCAATGCGTCAAACGTAATTTTGGAATCTTATTTATAACAGACAAGAAGATAAATTTGACTTGATAATGTTTAATAGGTCACATAACTACTGTGCATGTACATTGGACGTGCAGTTTCGGTTTCTGCACATGCATAATGATGTTACTCAATTTTAATTGGAAACTAGTATATTGATGATATATTTAGCGATTGGGGATAAATATGCAAGTTGAGTGAATTTAGTTGTATTGTAGACAGCACATGTGGTGAGTTGGAACATATTTAAGCCAAATAAAATGTTATGAAACACAATAAGAGTAGTGCTTATCAGTACTACCCTGCCATTTACTCTCACAAACGCTCTCGCTCTCTAGGTACCCAGGGATAGATCCGACGCCACACCTTCTTGGGGGCTTCTTGGAATACCACAACACACCCGGTGCTTCTTGGAATCCGACAACACACCCGTTGCTTCTTGGAATCCGACAACACACCCGGTGGTTCTAGGAATCCGACAACACACCCGGGGGTTCTTGGAATCAGACAATAAACCCGTTACTTCTTGGAATCAGACAATAAACCCGTTACTTCTTGGAATTAGACAATAAACCCGTTACTTCTTGGAGTCGTGTACGTGCTACTTCCGGTCCTTCACGGGTACGATACTGCAACATGTGCTTGTTCTCGGAGTCGACTGGCGCTATATCCGATGCTTCTGAAAACCCGTCGTGCACAACCGGGGCTAAACTTGAACTTACGGTGTATATATATGCATGTGTACGGGTCGATACAAACGATCTGCAACAGCTGAAGCGAGAAGATAAACAACAATCTCCGATCAATATGGAGCCGCAGGCGTTGTTCGGTTATCTTTCAACTTGTCCGTAAGCGCTACTGATTTGATTCAGTGTTTTTTCTACAATATTTGAAGAACATACGCGTGCGATGTGTTAAAGGAAATTGTTAACAATTTGTGCAGAACACCAAATCTGTTGTACACCTACATACAAGCATCAGCTGTACATCGACATACAAGCATCAGCTGTACACCGACATACAAGCATCAGTTGTACACCTACATACACGCATCAGCTGTACACCTACATACACGCATCAGCTGTACACCTACATACAAGCATCACCTGTACACCGACATACAAACATCAGTTGTACACCTACATACAAGCATCAGCTGTACACCTACATACAAGCATCAGCTGTACATCGACATACAAGCATCAGTTGTACACCTACATACAAGCATCAGCTGTACATCGACATACAAACATCAGCTGTACACCTACATACAAACATCAGTTGTACACCTACATACAAGCATCAGCTGTACATCGACATACAAGCATCAGCTGTACATCGACATACAAGCATCAGCTGTACACCTACATACAAACATCAGCTGTACACCTACATACAAGCATCAGTTGTACACCTACACACAAGTATCAGCTGTACACCTACATACAAGCATCAGTTGTACACCTACACACAAGCATCAGCTGTACACCTACAAACAAGCATCACCTGTACACCGACATACAAACATCAGTTGTACACCTACATACAAGCATCAGCTGTACATCGACATACAACCATCAGCTGTACACCTACATACAAGCATCAGTTGTACACCTACACACAAGTATCAGCTGTACACCTACATACAAGCATCAGTTGTACACCTACACACAAGCATCAGCTGTACACCGACAAACAAGCATCACCTGTACACCGACATACAAACATCAGTTGTACACCTACATACAAGCATCAGCTGTACATCGACATACAACCATCAGTTGTACACCTACATACAAGCATCAGCTGTACATCGACATACAAGCATCAGCTGTACACCGACATACAAGCATCAGTTGTACACCGACATACAAGCATCAGCTGTACACCGACATACAAGCATCAGTTGTACACCTACATACAAGCATCTGCTGTACCTACATACACGCATCAGCTGTACACCTACATACAAGCATCACCTGTACACCGACATACAAACATCAGTTGTACACCTACATACAAGCATCAGCTGTACACCTACATACAAGCATCAGCTGTACATCGACATACAAGCATCAGTTGTACACCTACATACAAGCATCAGCTGTACATCGACATACAAACATCAGTTGTACACCTACATACAAGCATCAGCTGTACATCGACATACAAGCATCAGCTGTACACCGACATACAAGCATCAGCTGTACACCGACATACAAGCATCAGCTGTACGCCGACATACAAGCATCAGTTGTACACCTACATACAAGCATCGGCTGTACATCGACATACAAGCATCAGCTGTACATCGACATACAAGCATCAGCTGTACACCTACATACAAACATCAGCTGTACACCTACATACAAGCATCAGTTGTACACCTACACACAAGCATCAGCTGTACATCGACATACAAGCATCAGCTGTACACCAACATACAAGCATCAGTTGTACACCTACATACAAACATCAGCTGTACACCTACATACAAACATCAGGTGTACACCTACACACAAACATCATCTGTACACCTACATTCAAGCATCATCTGTACACCAACATACAAGCATCAGCTGTACACCTACATACAAGCATCAGCTGTACACCTACATACAAGCATCAGCTGTACATCGACATACAAGCATCAGCTGTACATCGACATACAAGCATCAGCTGTACACCTACATACAAACATCAGCTGTACGTCTACATACAAGCATCAGTTGTACACCTACACACAAGTATCAGCTGTACACCTACATACAAGCATCAGTTGTACACCTACACACAAGCATCAGCTGTACACCGACAAACAAGCATCACCTGTACACCGACATACAAACATCAGTTGTACACCTACATACAAGCATCAGCTGTACATCGACATACAAGCATCAGCTGTACACCGACATACAAGCATCAGCTGTACACCGACATACAAGCATCAGCTGTACGCCGACATACAAGCATCAGTTGTACACCTACATACAAGCATCGGCTGTACATCGACATACAAGCATCAGCTGTACATCGACATACAAGCATCACCTGTACACCGACATACAAACATCAGTTGTACACCTACATACAAGCATCAGCTGTACACCTACATACAAGCATCAGCTGTACATCGACATACAAGCATCAGTTGTACACCTACATACAAGCATCAGCTGTACATCGACATACAAACATCAGTTGTACACCTACATACAAGCATCAGCTGTACATCGACATACAAGCATCAGCTGTACACCGACATACAAGCATCAGCTGTACACCGACATACAAGCATCAGCTGTACGCCGACATACAAGCATCAGTTGTACACCTACATACAAGCATCGGCTGTACATCGACATACAAGCATCAGCTGTACATCGACATACAAGCATCAGCTGTACACCTACATACAAACATCAGCTGTACACCTACATACAAGCATCAGTTGTACACCTACACACAAGCATCAGCTGTACATCGACATACAAGCATCAGCTGTACACCAACATACAAGCATCAGTTGTACACCTACATACAAACATCAGCTGTACACCTACATACAAACATCAGGTGTACACCTACACACAAACATCATCTGTACACCTACATTCAAGCATCATCTGTACACCAACATACAAGCATCAGCTGTACACCTACATACAAGCATCAGCTGTACACCTACATACAAGCATCAGCTGTACATCGACATACAAGCATCAGCTGTACATCGACATACAAGCATCAGCTGTACACCTACATACAAGCATCAGCTGTACATCTACATACAAGCATCAGTTGTACACCTACACACAAGTATCAGCTGTACACCTACATACAAGCATCAGTTGTACACCTACACACAAGCATCAGCTGTACACCGACAAACAAGCATCACCTGTACACCGACATACAAACATCAGTTGTACACCTACATACAAGCATCAGCTGTACATCGACATACAAGCATCAGTTGTACACCTACATACAAGCATCAGCTGTACATCGACATACAAGCATCAGCTGTACACCGACATACAAGCATCAGTTGTACACCTACATACAAGCATCAGCTGTACACCTACATACAAACATCAGTTGTACACCTACATACAAGCATCAGCTGTACACCTACATACAAGCATCAGCTGTACATCGACATACAAGCATCAGTTGTACACCTACATACAAGCATCAGCTGTACATCGACATACAAGCATCAGCTGTACACCTACATACAAACATCAGCTGTACACCTACATACAAGCATCAGCTGTACATCGACATACAAGCATCAGCTGTACACCGACATACAAGCATCAGCTGTACACCGACATACAAGCATCACCTGTACACCGACATACAAACATCAGTTGTACACCTACATACAAGCATCGGCTGTACATCGACATACAAGCATCAGCTGTACATCGACATACAAGCATCAGCTGTACACCTATATACAAACATCAGCTGTACACCTACATACAAGCATCAGCTGTACACCTACATACAAACATCAGCTGTACACATACATACATGTACAAGCATCAGTTGTACATCAACATACAAGCATCAGCTGTACACCTACATACAAGCATCAGCTGTACACCTACATACAAGCATCAGGTGTACACATACATACAAGCATCAGCTGTACACCTACATACAAGCATCATCTGTACACCTACATACAAACATCAGCTGTACACATACATACAAACATCAGCTATACACATACATACATGTACAAGCATCAGTTGTACATCAACATACAAGCATCAGCTGTACACTGACATACAAGCATCACCTGTACACCGACATACAAGCATCAGTTGTACACCTACATACAAGCATCAGCTGTACACCTACATACAAGCATCAGCTGTACACCTACATACAAACATCAGCTGTACACATACATACATGTACAAGCATCAGTTGTACATCAACATACAAGCATCAGCTGTACACTGACATACAAGCATCACCTGTACACCGACATACAAGCATCAGTTGTACACCTACATACAAGCATCAGCTGTACACCTACATACAAACATCAGCTGTACACATACATACATGTACAAGCATCAGTTGTACATCAACATACAAGCATCAGCTGTACACTGACATACAAGCATCACCTGTACACCGACATACAAACATCAGTTGTACACCTACATACAAGCATCAGCTGTACACCGACATACAAACATCAGTTGTACATCTACATACAAGCATCACCTGTACACCGACATACAAACATCAGTTGTACACCTACATACAAGCATCAGCTGTACACCGACATACAAACATCAGTTGTACACCGACATACAAGCATCAGCTGTACACCGACATACAAACATCAGTTGTACACCGACATACAAGCATCAGCTGTACACCGACATACAAGCATCAGCTGTACACCTACATACAAGCATCAGCTGTACACCGACATACAAACATCAGTTGTACACCTACATACAAGCATCAGCTGTACACCGACATACAAACATCAGTTGTACACCTACATACAAGCATCAGCTGTACACCTACATACAAGCATCAGCTGTACACCTACATACAAACATCAGTTGTACACCTACATACAAACATCAGCTGTACACCTACATACAAGCATCAGCTGTACACCGACATACAAGCATCAGCTGTACACCTACATACAAGCATTAGCTGTACACCGACATACAAGCATCAGATGTACACCTACATACAAACATCAGGTGTACACCTACATACAAGCATCAGCTGTACACCTACATACAAACATCAGTTGTACACCGACATACAAACATCAGTTGTACACCTACATACAAGCATCAGCTGTACACCGACATACAAACATCAGTTGTACACCTACATACAAGCATCAGCTGTACACCGACATACAAGCATCAGATGTACACCTACATACAAACATCAGTTGTACACCTACATACAAACATCAGCTGTACACCTACATACAAACATCAGTTGTACACCTACATACAAGCATCAGCTGTACACCTACATACAAGCATCAGCTGTACACCGACATACAAACATCAGTTGTACACCTACATACAAGCATCAGCTGTACACCGACATACAAGCATCAGCTGTACACCTACATACAAGCATCAGCTGTACACCGACATACAAACATCAGTTGTACACCTACATACAAGCATCAGCTGTACACCGACATACAAGCATCAGATGTACACCTACATACAAGCATCAGCTGTACACCTATATACAAACATCAGTTGTACACCTACATACAAACATCAGCTGTACACCTACATACAAACATCAGTTGTACACCTACATACAAGCATCAGCTGTACACCTACATACAAGCATCAGCTGTACACCGACATACAAACATCAGTTGTACACCTACATACAAGCATCAGCTGTACATCGACATACAATCATCAGCTGTACACCTACATACAAGCATCAGCTGTACACCGACATACAAACATCAGTTGTACACCTACATACAAGCATCAGCTGTACACCGACATACAAACATCAGTTGTACACCTACATACAAGCATCAGCTGTACACCGACATACAAGCATCAGATGTACACCTACATACAAGCATCAGCTGTACACCTACATACAAACATCAGTTGTACACCTACATACAAACATCAGCTGTACACCTACATACAAACATCAGTTGTACACCTACATACAAGCATCAGCTGTACACCTACATACAAGCATCAGCTGTACACCGACATACAAACATCAGTTGTACACCTACATACAAGCATCAGCTGTACACCGACATACAAGCATCAGCTGTACACCTACATACAAGCATCAGCTGTACACCGACATACAAACATCAGTTGTACACCTACATACAAGCATCAGCTGTACACCGACATACAAGCATCAGATGTACACCTACATACAAGCATCAGCTGTACACCTATATACAAACATCAGTTGTACACCTACATACAAACATCAGCTGTACACCTATATACAAACATCAGTTGTACACCTACATACAAACATCAGCTGTACACCTACATACAAACATCAGTTGAACACCTACATACAAGCATCAGCTGTACACCTACATACAAGCATCAGCTGTACACCGACATACAAACATCAGTTGTACACCTACATACAAGCATCAGCTGTACACCGACATACAAGCATCAGCTGTACACCTACATACAAGCATCAGCTGTACACCGACATACAAACATCAGTTGTACACCTACATACAAGCATCAGCTGTACACCGACATACAAACATCAGTTGTACACCTACATACAAGCATCAGCTGTACACCGACATACAAACATCAGTTGTACACCGACATACAAGCATCAGCTGTACACCGACATACAAGCATCAGCTGTACACCGACATACAAGCATCAGCTGTACACCGACATACAAGCATCAGATGTACACCTACATACAAGCATCAGCTGTACACCTAAATACAAACATACAAGCATCAGCTGTACACCAACATACAAGCATCATCTGTACACCAACATACAAGCATCATCTGTACACCTACATACAAACATCAGCTGTACACCTACATACAAGCATCAGCTGTACACCGACATACAAGCATCAGATGTACACCTACATACAAACATCAGCTGTACACCTACATACAAGCATCATATGTACACCAACATACAAGCATCAGCTGTACACCTACATACAAGCATCATCTGTACACCAACATACAAGCATCAGCTGTACACCTACATACAAACATCAGGTGTACACCTACATACAAGCATCAGCTGTACACCTACATATAAGCATCAGTTGTACACCAACATACAAGCATCAGTTGTACACCTACATACAAGCATCAGCTGTACACCTACATACAAGCATCATCTGTACACCTACATACAAGCATCATCTGTACACAAACATACAAGCATCAGCTGTACACCTAAATACATGTACAAGCATCACCTGTACACCGACATACAAACATCAGCTGTACACCTACATACAAGCATCAGCTGTACACCTACATACAAGCATCAGCTGTACACCGACATACAAGCATCACCTGTACACCGACATACAAACATCAGCTGTACACCGACATACAAACATCAGGTGTACACCTACATACAAGCATCAGCTGTACACCTACATACAAGCATCAGCTGTACACCGACATACAAGCATCAGATGTACACCTACATACAAGCATCAGCTGTACACCGACATACAAGCATCAGATGTACACCTACATACAAACATCAGGTGTACACCTACATACAAGCATCAGCTGTACACCTACATACAAGCATCAGCTGTACACCGACATACAAGCATCAGATGTACACCTACATACAAACATCAGCTGTACACCTACATACAAGCATCATCTGTACACCAACATACAAGCATCAGATGTACACCTACATACAAGCATCATCTGTACACCAACATACATGCATCAGCTGTACACCTACATACAAGCATCATCTGTACACCAACATACAAGCATCAGCTGTACACCTACATACAAGCATAAGCTGTACACCTACATACAAGCATCAGCTGTACACCTACATACAAGCATCAGCTGTACACCTACATACAAGCATCATCTGTACACCAACATACAAGCATCAGTTGTACACCTAAATACATGTACAAGCATCAGTTGTACACCTACATACAAACATCAGTTGTACACCGACATACAAACATCACCTTTACACCGACATACAAGCATCACCTGTACACCGACATACAAACATCAGCTGTACACATACATACATGTACAAGCATCAGTTGTACACCTACATACAAGCATCAGCTGTACACCGACATACAAGCATCAGATGTACACCTACATACAAACATCAGGTGTACACCTACATACAAGCATCAGCTGTACACCTACATACAAGCATCAGCTGTACACCGACATACAAGCATCAGATGTACACCTACATACAAACATCAGCTGTACACCTACATACAAGCATCATCTGTACACCAACATACAAGCATCAGCTGTACACCTACATACAAGCATCAGCTGTACACCTACATACAAGCATCATCTGTACACCAACATACAAGCATCAGCTGTACACCTAAATACATGTACAAGCATCAGTTGTACACCTACATACAAACATCAGTTGTCCACCGACATACAAACATCACCTGTACACCGACATACAAGCATCACCTGTACACCGACATACAAACATCAGCTGTACACATACATACATGTACAAGCATCAGTTGTACACCTACATACAAACATCAGCTGTACACCGACATACAAGCATCAGTTGTACACCTACATACAAGCATCAGCTGTACACCGACATACAAGCATCAGTTGTACACCTACATACAAGCATCAGTTGTACACCTATATACAAGCATCAGCTGTACACCTACATACAAGCATCATCTGTACACCAACATACAAACATCAGCTGTACACCAACATACACGCATCAGTTGTACACCTACATACAAGCATCAGCTGTACACCTACATACAAGCATCAGTTGTACACCAACATACAAGCATCAGCTGTACACCTACATACAAGCATCAGCTGTACACCTACATACAAGCATCAACTGTACACCTACATACAAGCATCAGTTGTACACCAACATACAAGCATCAGCTGTACACCTACATACAAGCATCAGCTGTACACCTACATACAAGCATCAACTGTACACCTACATACAAGCATCAGTTGTACACCTACACACAAGCATCAGCTGTACACCTACATACAAGCATCAGCTGTAATCTATATACAAGCATCAGTTGTACACCTACATACAAGCATCAGTTGTACACCTACATACAAGCATCTGTACATCGACATACAAGCATCAGCTGTACATCGACATACAAGCATCAGTTGTACACCTACATACAAGCATCAGCTGTACACCTACATACAAGCATCAGCTGTACACCTACATACAAGCATCAGCTGTACACATACATACAAGCATCAGCTGTACACCTACATACAAGCATCACCTGTACACCTATATACAAGCATCAGCTGTACACCTACATACAAGCATCAGTTGTACACCAACATACAAGCATCAGCTGTACACCTACATACAAGCATCAGCTGTACACCTACATACAAGCATCATCTGTACACCAACATACAAGCATCAGCTGTACACCTACATACAAGCATCAGCTGTACACCTACATACAAGCATCATCTGTACACCAACATACAAGCATCAGCTGTACACCTAAATACATGTACAAGCATCAGTTGTACACCTACATACAAACATCAGCTGTACACCGACATACAAACATCACCTGTACACCGACATACAAGCATCACCTGTACACCGACATACAAACATCAGCTGTACACATACATACATGTACAAGCATCAGTTGTACACCTACATACAAACATCAGCTGTACACCGACATACAAGCATCAGTTGTACACCTACATACAAGCATCAGCTGTACACCGACATACAAGCATCAGTTGTACACCTACATACAAGCATCAGTTGTACACCTATATACAAGCATCAGCTGTACACCTACATACAAGCATCATCTGTACACCAACATACAAACATCAGCTGTACACCAACATACACGCATCAGTTGTACACCTATATACAAGCATCAGTTGTACACCTACATACAAGCATCATCTGTACACCAACATACAAACATCAGCTGTACATCGACATACAAGCATCAGCTGTACACCTACATACAAGCATCAACTGTACACCTACATACAAGCATCAGTTGTACACCTTCACACAAGCATCAGCTGTACACCTACATACAAGCATCAGCTGTACATCTACATACAAGCATCAGTTGTACACCTACATACAAGCATCAGTTGTACACCTACATACAATCATCAGCTGTACATCGACATACAAGCATCAGCTGTACATCGACATACAAGCATCAGTTGTACACCGACATACAAGCATCAGTTGTACATCGACATACAAGCATCAGCTGTACATCGACATACAAGCATCAGTTGTACACCGACATACAAGCATCAGCTGTACACCTACATACAAGCATCAGCTGTACACCTACATACAAGCATCAGCTGTACACATACATACAAGCATCAGCTGTACACCTACATACAAGCATCACCTGTACACCTAGATACAAGCATCAGCTGTACACCTACATACAAGCATCAGTTGTACACCAACATACAAGCATCAGCTGTACACCTACATACAAGCATCAGTTGTACACCTACACACAAGCATCAGCTGTACACCTACATACAAGCATCAGCTGTACATCTACATACAAGCATCAGTTGTACATCTACATACAAGCATCAGTTGTACACCTACATACAAGCATCAGCTGTACACCTACATACAAGCATCAGCTGTACATCGACATACAAGCATCAGTTGTACACCGACATACAAGCATCAGTTGTACATCGACATACAAGCATCAGCTGTACATCGACATACAAGCATCAGTTGTACACCGACATACAAGCATCAGCTGTACACCTACATACAAGGATCAGCTGTACACCTACATACAAGCATCAGCTGTATACCTACATACAAGCATCAGCTGTACACCTACATACAAGCATCACCTGTACATCTACATACAAGCATCAGCTGTACACCTACATACAAGCATCAGTTGTACACCAACATACAAGCATCAGCTGTACACCTACATACAAGCATCAGCTGTACACCTACATACAAGCATCAGCTGTACACCAACATACAAGCATCAGCTGTACACCTTCATACAAGCATCAGCTGTACACATACATACAAGCATCAGTTGTACACCGACATACAAGCATCAGCTGTACACCGACATACAAGCATCAGATGTAAATGGTGTTCTAACTCAATGCATGGGGTAATACAAAATGGGTAAAGTCTTTCATCTCTTGAGAAATTTAGTTTTTTTTCTCCCAAAGGCATGATATTTCAGCCTCCAACTATTTTCTTTTTATGTTTCCTTAAAGACAGTTACTGTATTTCCTCGGGTTTCCCCCGGGCTTCCCCCGGGCTTCTATTTAGTTCAGGTTCGAGACTCGGGTTGTATTCGCGGAAATACGGTATGTGTGACATCAACTTTGAAACACAAGTTTTGTTTCTGATCAGTGAAACCCAAAGTTTACCGTGTATATTCAGCATAAGAACAGTTCACGTAGTTGTATTTGGTCAATATTTAGAAGATAACTTAATCAATAAGTTAAATCAACAAATCACTACATAAATAATGTGAGACGTTTTCAACATTCGCAAAAAAAATTAGAACGTTGTTGTTTTTTTGTCTTTTTTGGACATTTGAAAATGAAAATGTTTCTTATAGATGAAAAATATGCTTACGGAGAATATACGTGTTTAAAAGGGAAGAAACCACAATTCATTGTCGCATCAAGTAATGAAAATTAAGATAATGAAGCGGACATAAAATAAGTTAGACCACAGCGTCAACGGCTTATTTCATCCAGTGTGTTTCATAAAACATATATGTGGCTTTAAACACGCTCAAACTCACCATATGAGCTGTTTACAATACAAACAAATTCACTCAGCTTGAATATTCTTCCCCAAGCGCCTAATATATCATAATTACTAATTTCCAATTAAAATCGAGTAACATCATTTTGCATGTGCAGAAACCGTGTGTGTGTGTAATGTAGTTTTCTTATATATGTATGTATGTATGTATGTATATTCGGGATCATTAAGAAATAAGCCGTTGACGGTGTGGTCTATATATATATAAGATGAGTTTCTTCTCACGTGAATTAAGGTTATATATAGAAAATTCTCACGTGAAGTAAAAAGAAGATTGATCCAGTCAAAACCATCTGATGTTTACTCTTCTCTCTCTCTCTCTCTCTCTCTCTCTCTCTCTCTCTCTCTCTCTCTCTCTCTCTCTCTCTCTCTCTCTCTCTCTCTCTCTCTCTCTCTCTCTATATATATATATATAATAAAGCTAGGCTTCCCCTCTGAGATAAATCTATGCACGTGCATGTGCGAACATGTAAGTCAATAAAATAGATTCCTAAAGAGTATAGTTAGTTCAATCAGTTTTCATTTAATTGACATACACTGATAATTACTGCAGGAGTGTGTGTGTGTGTAGGACGTCACATATCCAGACAGCGCAACGTACAAAATCCACTATAAATTTGTAGTTAACACTAATCCACGAAATAAAACATTCATACTTACTGTTGCATATACTAAATCCCATTGCAGTACATTCACAATCCATGTAGGACGTGCCAGTACATGTCTTATATCTACTGCAGGCCACGAGCCTCTCAGTCCAAATTAGTCTGTCTGAATACTCCTGTAAGCTATTTTGAAAGGTCACGATGTGCTGAAATGAAGTTACACCAAGGAAGTTACATGCTGTCAGAATATCAAACAAACCATAAACTGGAGTCAGGATGACAGCGAGCGCAATCATAGTTGTGATGTGCATATATTATCATTTACTATCCGCGCAGTTCATGCACTGATTCCTATTCAGGGCGGTGATAGGGGTCCTTCGTTACTCGACCTGTACAGAACAGTGCGTGCTTGTTAACCCGAGGAGTAAAAATATACCGTGTCCTCCCTGAGCTCGGGTACACACATGAATTAGCGAAACTTACTCATCGATTTTCTAAAAAAAACAAATTAACAAGATATCTATTTTTGACATTTAACTCGTCTCAGCTACTCTCTGCCAGTTTAATGTTATTACACCCATCTGTGGGGTATTTATTTACGTGATCACATTCATCCCTCTCTATACTTCTCTCATCATTGTATTTGTATTTGTGAGTGTCAGACGGGACAATAAAAGATGCTACAAAGATGACCAATGCTACCACAAGTCGAAATTAGTTTAGTTTTGAAAGCAGTCAGGACTGTTAATGAAATAAGACATCAACAAGGCTTGTGAAAACAAAACAAAAAGATTTGAAAATTGTCGGCACCACTGGTGTAATTTACAGTATGCTATATACTATAACCTGTACTCAAAAACAGAGAACTGTTATAATAAGAGAAAATGTGTTATTAAGGACATAAAATGACATAGACCAGACAGCAATAATATTTCCTTAACAAAAGATACATGCAAGTTGAATACAGACAAGTAAAGTTATTTTTAGAGACCGATTTTTAAAGAATGTAATCATACGTGACGATGGTGACATTGTAGCGTTGCAGCGAATTATTATGGGGCCATTAGTTTCTAGAAACAAGCATTGCCTTCTATATTTTAAACCATCATAAATGATAAAACGCAACCTTAGAACCCGGATGAACACTTAAAAAAAATTAAATGTAATTTACGTTTAGTAATTTACGTTTAATAAATAGTTAGATTCGGCCATGCCATTTAAGTAGGAAACCCCAAATATGTCAAAACCATGTGTCAACACCCACTTGGATATCTCCACGGGACCAGACGGCTTTGGTCATCAATGAATCGGAATCATCCTATCGAAAATCATTGGTGAAAGGTATGTATGAATGAGAGCTACGACTTTACCACTTCTAATATGTATCTAGATGTGTTTTTTTATAGTTTCTGATATTTTATGACTTGGGAAAACTTTTTGTATTGACACATTGCTTGAAATGTGCATATTTTTGTCGGTCATGCCATGTTTTCATCCTGACGTAAATTACTGAAGCTGTAACGTAAATTTCACAAAACTGTTGCTTACAGAAAAATCAGTTAAGCCAATAAAACTATGTTTCTGTTTATGAAATTGAAGTGTACAGTTTGTCAACTTTACAGAATGTATTTAACCTTACTCTAAACAAGTTTGAATAACAAATTTAACAAACAATTTAGAAAATACGTCCTTGTGTAATTGTTGCTTGCAGACATCTGAATGTTGCATGACAGTCTTGACTCTTGTATAAAGACAATATGTAATTTCTCCTTTGATTATATATCTCGTGAACATATTTGTTCATGATTTTGTAGTTTTTGAAGTTTTAATCAACATTTAGTGTTTGGGTTTAACAAGAATGTTAGTAACAACGTAAATTACAACGTAAATTACCATGTAAGTTATGTTCCTTGAACTATCTAAAAACGACATACTAAGTCTATAATCGTGCACTAGACTATACTGGAAACACATATTGAGTTTAACTAAAAGGTTATGATGTTTAATTGCAGTTAAAATTACCATATTGCAGGCAGAGAGGCAAAGAGAGTACGGGGAGAGAGAGAAAAAAGGCAGAGCTGGGTGATGAGTGGAACAGAAAAGAAACAGAACATGTCAATAAATACTTTGTTCCGACAAGTTCCTTGACAAGTACAGCAAAAAAAGAAAGAAGAACAATAAATAAAAGTAAATGTAAAGAAATACAGAAGTAAAGTGAAGGCAGTTCTTGCTGAAATGAATAAAGTTGATCAGCCAGAATTTGATGGAGGTGATAACATGGTTGTTGGAACCTCTGAAGAAAATAGTGTATCCAGTACAGCAGAGTTTTGAATTTCAAGTTTACTTAATTGTTCCATCTTCTACTTGTTACAGTTCCATAATCTGCCATTTTGATTGTAATTTTTCACGAAGTATTCAATAAAAACATAAGTTTGTAATTTACGATACACTCTGATGTTTTTCGGAGGCAATGTTTTAAATTTTCATTTCTCAGGTGATAACTCCATGATAAGTTCATGATCAACCTATCAGACTTAGGAGAAATTAATATACAAACATGATAACCGACTTACGTTGTTCTAACGAGAGGTTGATTTAAGTTGATATGTTTTGAATAATTGTGTAATATACGTCACACTTTTGAGCTGTCAAATTTTAAAGACATTTACCAGGTAAAGAAAAGAAGATATACATTTTATAGTTGTATGATTCAATGTGCTTTTAGTTTAAGGGAATGTTTTATTTTCAAGTTTCTGAAGTTAATCTCTCATACTATATAGATAAAGAATATGTGATCCAGTCAGTTAATAGTATTGTATAGGTGTCATGTGACGCCAACGGAGTGAAATATGAGTCACTGAGAGTACATTATTTCTGTTTTTCAGATGAATTAAATATTTTCTTACTCTATGTTTGAATCAAAACAAGAACAAAAGAGTTCATTTTCTATCGTTTCATGTTCATACTTCTGACTACGTATGAACGTAAATTACTTTATTGTTAATGGGTACCTTGCTTCAAAATAGTCCTGAAAAAGTAGAAACTTTTCATTCAAATGTTGTAGTTTTGGAAAATACAAGCCTTTTTTTTCGGACTGACGTGATGTTATTATTCTTCGTTATACTTTTTTAATTGTCCACTTTGGACAAATTGAAATTTTAGATGGAATTTACTTTGTGCGTGGTCTTTAAACCAAATATAAAACAAAATATCATATTATATATCAAATTAAATATATTGAATAAAGACCTCATAATTGCTAAATTGGCATCTTGCCGTTAAACATATATAGGCGATAAATAAAGGAATTCCACCACAACAGGTTTATAATTGTTTGGCTTGATTGTTTAAATAACTCGGCGAGCTTTAGTGAGAAAACCAAGACTCACACCAAGTTGATAACAGAAGTTCAGTCTTCCAGTCATATGTCATGTCCGTCTACATTACTGTGTGTGCTCTCCTATCTATATATTGTTTCAATTTCTGTGTTATACTTCATAAATATATCAATCTAGCATTGTCATGTATGTATAGTCAGTGTTGTAAATATTTGGTTTGCCTAAGTTAAGCCCCGTTCATGCGCCAAAAATTTGCACTGTATGCAAAATTACACCCTATGTAAATATACTCAGGTGTGTAAATGCAAAATTTGCTATGCGTTCATGCGCCATCTGATGGTATGTATTTTGATAGGGTAAATTTTCAGTTTCCGTCATTTAAGCACAAGCCTTGGTCATGTAGACACTGGTGTACTGCGGATACAAAGGAGATGTTTCCCCTTTATGGTGATGACATAGATAGTCATCAGTAATCGCAGGAGTTGGGATATCTTTCAGAAACAGTTCTAAGAACCATGTTCTTCAAAATTTCACAAATGAAGAATGGATGTCACAATAATCTTTTGACTATATCTATAAATGTGCACAACTGTCTGGATCCCTGGAAAATCTAACGAATACAAATTAAATGAAACATTGTCTGTTATACTTCAAATAGCAATAACAATGATTTTTTTTAATCTACTGGCTTGCAACAACAGCTGAATATAGAAATGTTGCTCATCTGCTCGGCTGTGACATGTGTTAATGAGTCTGTAATGCTTTGATGGAGAAGATGGCGCCTGAAGTCATCAAGTTTCCAGAAGGGGATGTACTGCGGGAGGTTCTGATGGATTATGAGCAGATGTGGGGTTTTCCACATTGTGCAGGGTCCATAGATGGGTCACACTTCCCTATTATTGCACCTTCACAGAATCATGGGGACTATCTTAATCGAAAGGGGATTATTCGATTGTGTTGCACGTTGTCTGTAATTTTTTGTATTATAGTGGGCTGTAGCTGGGAAGAGCATATTATGCTCGTATCTTTGCTAACTCTGAGATCTTGGAATGGTAAATAGACGGAATGAAAAAAAAATATAGGATGTCCTGATCCTTATCTTGAAAACATAATTAAAATGTCTCTCAGTCACTTATTCATAAAAGTAATGCTTTGATCCTGGATGAAACGTGTATACAAGTATATTGATTTTGATTTAACAATCCCCATACTCATCATGAGATATGTTGAAGTTACACGTGGGATCCCCTCCCTGCTGCCATTGATATGCTCCTGTCATGCTTGCTAGGGGATATGATGGCTGTGCAAGACCAGTCATGATCATGTTCATCATTCGGTACTCTCTCTTTCTCTCTTTGCTTATGTGTGTAAATCAGTATTTGCGTTCATGCGCCAAATTTGCATACTGTGCAAAATTGCACATGTGCAAAAATACATTTGCACTACCTCTTGACTCAGTGCAAATTTGCATATGATGCACATATACACATGTATGCAATTGCGTTCATGCGCCACGTTTACATACCTGTGTAAATATACATATACCGTATTCGCCGTAATAGAAGCCCTGGGCGTTTAAAAAATTGGAAAAAGGGGGCGTTTATTGAAATGACTTTAAAAAATCGTAAAAAGGGGGCGTTTATTAAAAAAATGTCTGTTGATGTCCAAAAGAAAAAGAAACATCGATTTTATTTCAGAGTTTTAATCAAAATAAGTGTATCAAATAACTGTAAAGAAGGGTTAAATGGCGCAGTTTACTATTTGTATCAAATTTCAACCAGTACTGATACACAATTTGCAATGGCAATTGAAACTAATTAAAACTCACGAAGATACATTGAGTAATTGAATCCGCCATCTTGGCGAGTCATAACTCTTATCCAATGAAACTTTCGTTTGCTAGGAATCTAAATATAACCACCAATGAACGGCAGCATGAACACAATCAGCTGACAAGCACATGGTGCAGAACGATTATGTAAACACTATTTCCGGGTCATGAGATTGTTTATTTATCTCATATTGACAACTACACGTGAACAAAATAACGTTCACGACAAATACGCGGTCAATGTGCTAGTGTCATATCTCTTCCAAGAGAGTTGAGCAAAACATTTTCCTGTTTCTTAAAACATGGCGGTTGCATAAAATGTGTAGTGACTGATCGTTACAGACATTCGACAGTCGCCGGGGGACTGGAAATACTATGTACCTTACACTTTACTGGACATAAGAGGTTGATAGCAAGATTGAAAACTCTTCTTCAATGAAACATCAGTAAGATAAGTCGATACAAAATAGGGGCGTTTATTGGGGGTCATTTCCCGCGAGTCAACAATGGCCTAGGGGGGCGTTTATAAGGAGAGGGCGTTTATTAAGATGAATACGGTATGTGTATTTCTGCACATGTATGTAAACAGTGGCGCATGAATATAACTTGATAACTTGTTCCAGTCCAATTATTTATGAAATAAAAATTGTCTCTCGTCTAATATTGTTTTAAAAAGTCAGAGAACAGAGTTTGTTCATGTGGTCCCCATTTTTCACAAATTTACAACATTATAAACATGGTAGGGGTCGTGTTGATGTAAATTCTTCCCCCTGTCTACATTAAACACTCATATTTTAACTAAACACCAAATAACTAATTCAAACTACTGCAGCTATGTTTTATTGTAATCGTGTCATAAGCAAATCTTAAAAAAAAAGTTTTTTAAAAATTAATCGCAACTGGTGTATGTACTTTCTTTTGTACTTCAGTTTATGTCGGATAAGAGTGATGACGGAGTAAAGAAGTTAATACTACACACAGTCAGTACGTTGTTCACGGGGAATGTAGGACTAATGTTATGTCGGTGAAGGGAAAGTGCACTGATCATATATGCACAAATTGTATTCGTGACTTAAGAATAATATGAACTCCGCATAATCTACAACATTGCACGTTGCTAACGCAAATCTAAAAGAATATCGCACTGTTTTTCAAGACGTTGGCATGGAGTGGAAGAATTGACGTTTTCGCATGTATATGCGTCGACTGGAAGACTTCAGAGATAAGACTTCGGTGCTATTGCTGTGTAGAAGAGTTCTAGCTCAGCTCGAGGCGTCCACCTTAAACAATGGTTGAGATTTATGTCTGACAAGATAATACTGCACTGTAATCTGCGTCCACTAACAGTCTTCACTTGTATAGTTATAGGTGCTTCTGAAATATATTGGGACTTACGCATACCCACTAAATGAATTCTCAACACGACTTTCTATGGCTTACTTCCACGCTTCTCCACGAAGAATTAATGTGCAGTAAATGATAGAGATGTTTGAGGCTCCACTTGTTAAAACGTTCAGCCATCAGACTAGGGTATTTTATGAGCGCTTTTAACAAATGTAGGTTGAACTGCAGATACTCTGTGTACACATTCGCTTTCTATCACTTTCCGATCTTAGTATGTTACTTAGTGACATGTACCTTTTGTACTTGACTTGGCATTACTTTCTTGGATACCCTACACTACAACATCAAAAACCTCAATCCAGTCAAATCAATTAAATTAATTAAATAGTTTTGTTCAAATTTGCAATTATCACATCTTTAGACGTGAAGACATTTCGTAAAATAACATTAACCAAACACAAGAAATTCACAAATCTTTCAACTCGCACAACTAAACAACTGACCATGAGTACGTGTGTCGCCGCCTGTCCTCAACAAACATCCCCTTTCCAACAAAGTGTGACATTGTAACGTGTACATGACCTCTGAGTTAACCTCTAAAGTTCACGTGTAATGCATTTTTCACAAGAATGACAGATTATTACCTCTACGAACATTATATATCGGAATCAATTGAGCATAAAATCGAGACAATATACACTTGCAATTGATTATTAAGACGATTTTAATTTACCCATTTTAACAATTCTGCAATTAACACGGCGAACGCTTTGAAGCAAATCCATGAGGCGTGACTGATTAACCGCAGACGAGGGTCTGCCAAATCAGATGTTTATGCAATAATTATGTAATTGTCATCTGCGGAATTACCTAGTTTGATATCTAAACATTCGATTTATGGAAAATGTAAGTTGTTTTATTGAAGATTTGTTTGTAAAATCAACAATCAAAATGTTGCGAAATTACGTTTAATTATGACTATCGCCGATAATGAGGTTACTCCAGTGACGTCACGGGAGTCATTGCTTCAGGGACCACACCCCAGCAGATTTTCATTCTGGCCGCCGGTGCTAAATAAGGCGTTTTATTTTTAAAAGCCGTATATAAGTAATTTATGGACCGATTTCAGAAATTTAAAATCGAGCAATTGTCAAATTGAAATCCCATTTTAATGAATCCGAATGTGACCATATGACATGATATCTTTCTAACAACGGAATAAAAGAATAATCTTCAAGCAAGACTAATTGATTAACGTTCTTCAAATTATTTTGATTAAAATAATAAATTTTGATATTTAATGAATCGGAACTTAGTAAAAATGGTTTGTTGTTTTTTCGCTTGTACACCGATAGAGAGCCAATTTGAGATATAATGCTTAGTAAAAGTATAGATTTTTCAGTACAAATTAAAGAGGCACTGATTTGAACAGAAACTGAATTGCAACATTGTACTACAAAATAATATAATCTGTAACTTAAAGGCGATGAAGCACGTTTGGTTTGCATGTAAAATTTTCTCAAATAAATATATAAGTAAAAACAATACATTGGTACATTAATGGGTAAAACACCTCATTACACGACCCGATAAGCCGTATCCATAGAAAACGGTTATCCGTAATTGTAATCTTGACATCCCTCACTGAATTACTCTTGTGACATGTGTCTTTCATTGTAAGATATATAAACCGTCCGGCTGCTATGTTGCCATCAACTTATGTATATGCAATTGAAGCTGCCTGGTAGAAACTGTATATGATAAGAAACGGTTACACTTTCAAATAAATCTGAAGAGGTTGCATCAATTTATATTTGTTTTATCTACTACTGTAAACAGTATAACAAATCAATGAATATGAAAATAATTTTCATCTGTCTTCTTATTCCACCTCAACAGTCAAATTACGCGTCTAAGTTATCTGTAGTATTGGACATCTTAAGGATCCATTTCTTTCTTGCGGCATTAAAAGTATTTTGAAAATGTTGAAAGCGGAATTTCATTGCAATTGAAGGTCTCAACCACTGGTTGCAATGCACATCAGAAATATGAAAACAAACTTAAATTTTGATTTCAGTTTTAGCATAATAGTGTCTAAGTTATCTGTAGTATTGGACATCTTAAGGATCCATTTCTTTCTTGCGGCATTAAAAGTATTTTGAAAATGTTGAAAGCGGAATTTCATTGCAATTGAAGGTCTCAACCACTGGTTGCAATGCACATCAGAAATATGAAAACAAACTTAAATTTTGATTTCAGTTTTAGCATAATAGTGTTACTTTCAAAGAACATTTGACCGGAATCAGGTAAAGTCAGATCACACTCCCTCAGTGTCTCAGTCAGATGTATCCACACTCCCTCAGTGTCTCAGTCAGATGTATCCACACTCCCTCAGTGTCTCAGTCAGATGTATCAATACTGCCTCGGTGTCTCAGTCAGATGTATCCACACTTCCTAGATGTCTCAGTCAGATGTATCCACACTCCCTCAGTGTCTCAGTCAGATGTATCCACACTCCCTCAGTGTCTCAGTCAGATGTATCAATACTGCCTCGGTGTCTCAGTCAGATGTATCCACACTTGCTAGATGTCTCAGTCAGATGTATCCATACTTCCTCGGTGTCTCAGTCAGATGTATCCATACTCCCTCGGTGTCTCAGTCAGATGTATCCATACTCCCTCAGTGTCTCATTCAGATGTATCCACACTTCCTCGGTACGTCAGTCAGATGTATCCACACTCCCTCGGTGTATCAGTCAGATGTATCCATACTCCCTCGGTGTCTCATTCAGATGTATCCACACTTCCTCGGTGTCTCAGTCAGATGTATCCACACTCCCTCGGTGTCTCAGTCAGATGTATCCATACTCCCTCGGTGTCTCAGTCAGATGTATCCATACTCCCTCGGTGTCTCAGTCAGATGTATCCACACTTCCTCGGTGTATCAGTCAGATGTATCCACACTCCCTCGGTGTCTCAGTCAGATGTATCCATACTTCCTCGGTGTCTCATTCAGATGTATTCAAACTCCCTCGGTGTCTCAGTCAGATGTATCCACACTTCCTCGGTACGTCAGTCAGATGTATCCACACTTCCTCGGTGTCTCATTCAGATGTACCCACACATTGCTGTGTGTATACTTTGACGACTTGGGGGAAGCGGCAAAAGACTGAAAATCACGCTAGACACCATGGGTGACACTCACGTTATGACCACAACTGCAGTTGATGGACTTCAAATCGGAAATCTTGATAATTGATCTTCCACGGGTTTACACCAAGGACAACATGCCAGTTTCAAATAAACTCATCCCTACCATGAAAAATGTCGCGCAGTGGACACATCTCGAAGATGTCGTTGTACCATCAACCAACTCCAAAGTTGGGATCCTAATTGGCAAAAACATTCCAGACGCATACACATCTATTCAGGTACGAACTGGTCCAAGAGGATCTCCACATGCTACTCAAAGCTTACTCGGGTGGATCCTTTGGAACGTTGTGAGAACACCAGACCCAGACAGCAAACCTGACCTGACAACCAACAGAGCAAATGTATCAGCAATCCGTGACGAAACTGAAGAATTGGACAAGATGATCGGCAACTCTTACAACCTAGAATTCCCAGAAAGAAAGTTGATGACAAAAGGGAAAGTTCAGTGGAAGACAAGTGCTTCATCAAGCAAATAGAAGGTTCAATACAACTTTCTGAACGACATTATATCACAGACCAAATCGTCTGCATGCCCAACAACCATCCTCAAGCTGTCAAGCGTCTGACATCTTTGAAAGACAAGATGATGAGGTATCCTGATTTCAAGAGTGAATACCAAGAGTTCATGGAGAAGCTTTTGAAAGAAGGGTATGCAGAACGGGTACCTGAACTGATCTACTCGGAACATATGGACGTGTATGTTACCTACCTGACCACGGGGTATACCATTCGAGAAAACCTGGGAAGCTGAGAGTGGTTTTCGATTTCTCTGCAAATTACCCTGGAACTGCACTGAACTCAGTCTTGTTACAGGGGCCGGACATGACCAACAAACTTCTGGGACTCCTCCTCCGTTTCAGACAGAAGAAAATTGGGTTGATGAGCGACATTGAAGCCATGTATCATCAGGTACGTGTCAACGACAACGACCATGATTTAGATTCCTGTGGTGGCCCGATGGCAACATCAACAAGAATCCTGAAACTCAAAGAATGAAGGTCCATCTATTTGGAGCAATATCATCACTCACAGCTGCGCAAACTACGCTCTACGAAAGACAGCGTCAGACAACCAAGACAGCTTGGAACCAGAAATCAGTGGTGGTATCAGAAGAAACTTCTATGTTGACGATTATCTGAGATCTAAGGCAACAGAAGATGAGGCCATATCTCTGATTCATGACACAAAGCTTATCAAGTGGCTGTCCAACAGTCACACAGTGCTTAAATCTGTGCCAAAAGAAGAATAGATCCAAAGAAGTGAAGTGTTTGACCTGAAACAGGACATTCTGCCATCCGAGAGAGCTCTTGGAGTGCTTTGGAAAACCAAAACTGATAGACTTGGATTCAAAATCGGAGAAAGAAATCTACCATGCACAAGGTGAGGGATATTGTCACTATCCAGCTCCATATATGACCCGTTCGGATTCACAGCTCCTTTCGTCGTTATTCCCAAAATCATCCTTCAGGAACTGTGTAGAATCGGTGTTGGATGGAATGATGAAATTAAGGGAACAAATCTGAGAAAATGGAACAAATGGGTGTCTGAGTTGCATCTGTTAGAGAATCTGAACATTTAGAGATGCTTCAAGACACACGATTTCGCAAATGTTACGTCATATGAACTGCATCACTTCGCCGATGCTAGCGAGACTGGATATGGTATGGTGACTTACCTTCGGATGTTAGACGACAAGGGACGAGTTCACTGTTCGTTTGTGTTTGGGAAGGCAAGGGTGACACCTCTCAAGAAAGTGACCATCCCGAGTTTAGCTGACTGCAGAAACTGCTCTGGTGAGAATCAACGCAATGCCCCTGAGAGAACTTATCTTCAAAATCGACAAGATCTTTTATTTGACAGATAGCATGAGCATTCTTAGGTATCTTGCCAATGAGAAGTGCAGATTTCACACTTTCGTCGCAAGAGAGTCCTGACTGTCTCGAAACTCAAGATAGCTGAAAAGGCACTAGTGAGGTATGGTCAAGCAGAACATTTCAAGCGAGATCAAAACTCTGGCAGCCAGAGGAAGAATCAGCAAGTCATCGAGGTTAGTGAAACTAGATCCTTTCCTGTCAGATGGACTCCTAAGCGTAGGCGGACGTCTTGAAAGATCCAACATACCAACTGAGGCAAAGCATCCTATTATTCTTTCCAAAGAGTCGCCTATGTCCAGATTGATCCTCGAAGACGCCCACATGTTAGTGGGACATCTTGGAAAGTATGCCATTCTTGCGCATATTAGACAAACATACTGGATTGTTGGTGCCAACTCACTCATTAAAAGCATGCTTGCTAAGTGTGTTACGTGCAAGAAGTATCAGGGCAGCCCGAACACTCAAAAGATGGCAAGTCTACCTCAAGAGAAAGTGACCATTAACCCCCATTGTCCAAAGTTGGATTGGATTACTTTGGATCGTTCGAGATCAAGAGAGGCAGAAACCTAGTCAAGAGATGGGGTGTAATATTTACATGTATGACCGTGCTAGCAGTGCATCTGAAGGTTGCTGTAAGTCTCGATACCGACTCCTGCATATGTGCTATTAGGAGGTTTATTGTTCGCAGGGGGCCGGTCCAATATATGAGGTCAGACAACGGAACTAACTTTGTCGGTGCCGAGCGTGAATTCCGAGAAGAAGTGTCAAAGTTGGACTCGCCAAAGATTCAAGGTGCTGTTAAGCACACCATTCATTGGCAATTCAACCCTCACACCGCATCAAACCTTAGAGGAGTTTGGGAGAGACTGATCAGACTGGTCCGTAAAGTGATGTACTCTCTACTTCACACTCAAACAGTTCGTCTCGTGATGAGGCTTTGAATACTCTCTTCTGCGAAGTAGAAGGGATTTTGAATGAACGACCAATTTCTGAAATGCCAAACAGTCCAAACGACCTCGATGCTCTCACCCCTAATCACCTTCTCCTGTTCAGGGGCGACGAGCTGGCTCCACCTGGAGTATTCCTCAAGGAAGACAGCTACTGCAGACGAAGATGGCGACAACTGCAGTACCTGACAGATCTCTTTTGGAGAAGATGGACCCTAGAATATCTCCAATTACTACAAAAGAAGCAAAAGTGGAACACCGTTCAGAGAAACCCGAAGGAAGGTGACATGGTGCTTGTGATGGAAAATAGTCCAAAAAATGCTTGGATAGAGTGCTAGACGTCATCATGGACAAGCGAAGTCTTGTTCGCATCGTAAAGCTCCGAACCAAATCGGGTGTCTACCTCCGTCCAGTGAACAGACTGCTTGAAAATGACTAAACTGATTAAACTCTTTTCATCTGTTGCTTAGTGAACATTGATTGTGTTTGAATGCCTACTGTTGATTATGTTTTTGGATAATTGTGTTCTATCTTGACATAAACGCAATTAAGGGACTGGTGTGTAGATGCCTAAAACAGGCTATTGAGTGATTTTAAGACTGCTTCACTGAGTTATGTACCTTATTGGTTGGAGGCGCAAACCGCCTCCAACCTGATACGCAGTTGGATTTCACGCTATATTACTGTTGGAATATTCAAAATAAACTTTCGACCAATCATGGTTGGCCTCTTCATACTTTGGAAAAAGCATATGACCAACGAACACGGCTGTAACAAATTTGTAACCACGTGACCATGTTGGTTATCCGAAATAATTATCCCCTTTTACTGCGAAAAGAGACTTTGTCTAAACATCTAAAATAGTAACGACCGTTGTGTTATTCTGAGTCTGAATGTTAGTAAACATAAGATTTTTCAATTCAAAGCCATTTTACACCTCCATGAGCAGACATGTACCAATTCAAGTGCATAATTTCGCACTGCAGTTTCGGAAAAATCCAAGAAACTTTACACGCTAATGTTATACGCGCGGAGCAAGCATATACTAAACGATAATAGTGGTTGTCAATCAACACACCAACCTTCCACTCAGTTATCAATATTTCCAATGCCAATCAGACTTGCATAATGGTACTCAATGTACTGTTATTGAATTAATGATAGTGAAGCTTGTACATGTATAAGCACATATTGGATAGAACCATATTTATGTCCAAACTGATAGCACCAAGCATGAGGATACCGGGCCATTATCCTTGTATTAAAAAAGGTCCATATGCCTTCCTTCCACAGATAAACAGAATATGCTTCATAATCAATCGAATTGGTACACTTTAAATTTGCAAATGTTTAACAAATGGTTGACTGCGTGTTTCAAGGAAAATAGGCCTACATATTCTTATTGCTGGAATCTAACAATGACACAACTCTCAACAACGTTTTGATCAAATTCATAATATAGGCCTACTTCATAATTGGAGAAAAAGCACCCAGGAGTTGCGCTTTAAAATAAATCGGGGAAGTTGAATGTTCACTTTCATTTTCAAATGATAGATTATATATTATTTTATTTTATTTATGAATAAATAATGTATGTAAATTGAAAAGCATAAACACAACTTAAATGATCGAGGTAAAGTTCTTTTATTTGCGACTTTTGAATTGAATGACTAATTGTGTGATTAGTAATCAAAACTTGTATCCCCCAAAATGACCATAATGCAGGCTTCATTTTGTTATATGTACATATGACAAACATATTCTTTTTATAATATATTTTAGCCTTAACAAGATGCCTCCAGCCATGCCTTTTTAAAGGCTTTTCTTGTTGTCTTTAGGCGCTTCGTATCACTAAAATAGCTATATGGAGCTTTAACCGGAAGTAGCATGGTTCCAAAGTAGACTGCTTTGTTTACCATTTCTCATTGGTTAGCAAGAGGTTGAAATACAATACCACGGTACAGACATGCTGTATTCATGTTGGTCTTCAGGTAATACGTGTTTCGTGTTTGATTGAATCTCTGCACTAGTATTTCTTCTTTTTATGTAAACTAATCCATAATTCGGAACCAAAGTTACAATATTGAGTTGATAGAATTATCGATAACACCAAGTTGATTATAAATACATATCTGAGCACTAATTTCCATATCGAAATGAATAAGCATGTTCCTTTTAATATTTAAAAACAATTAACTGTTTTTGTAAATATTGCACGACCTCTTTGATTGACATTCTAGAAGTTGAGGTGATGAAGACTGAGGATAACAACTTCTTTATTCATGTAGGCGACGTTTCAACGTGAAGAAACATGCAAAGTGTCATTCATAAGAGTATGATACTAACATTGTATATTTGTTCACACACACATGAGTTGCTGAAATTGCGTTTTTGGACATAATGTTTGGTATTTAATATACACTTTTATGAAATAGGGAAGATGATGTCGACATTATGTACCGTCTTGGATTTTAAATCGATGACTCACTATCCTATCTGGCCTGGTTAAAGAGATTTCAAAACGACGATTTTAAAAAAGCCGTGGTTTCTCTGAAACAATAACAGATTATGTTTAAAAAAAACAACAAATTACGTTCAGTTGACTTTGAGAGAAATGGTTGAACCATGTCCAGTCGAATCACTCGTGGATTAAACGATCTTGCATTTTTTGTATCGTTTATTTTGCCTCTGGGTGTATGTATCAAAGAAACGTGACTAATTCAGAAATTATTAAACGTTTCAATAATATACAATCAGTAGTAGCTCTTTCTAGAAAATAATTGTCTCTGAAGTAATGCCAAACACATTGCCATTTATTCTGTTTAAAATAAGACATGAACTGAACGTGTTTATTTGTCGACCCATATGGATGATGTAAGTTCTGTTATCTACCTATACTGCACATGCTGCACGACATACAGCATGTAAACACAGATCTTCCAAACATGGAGCACTGCCCTTTTCAACAAATCACTACCTCCTTGGTGTTTAACCTCCGCTCAATAAAAATACGGAGTGATGGATGTAAAACATGACATAATCATACTTCCCATGTCGGCTAACACGGCACAAGTTAAATATAGATGGCCCTACAGAGCTGGAAATACACATTTATATTAATTTAGTAAAAAAGATTATATTTCAATGTGGGCATCCGCAGTTCCAGCCCGCCTGCGCCGCTTCGATAGCACGGAGGCAGAGGGAGCTCATTAGCCGTGTGACGTTGCGCCAATCAAGATAGGCCTGTTAACGACCTATTGTAGGAGAAAGCCAGTCAGCCAATGTGGACCAGCCTGACAGGATGTAGCACTACTGGAATCTGGGCTCGAACTCAGAATGTACTCAGAGGCTTCCTTTTGAACAAAGAGGCTGATTAACTCTGTGAGATTTACGTGAATATTTTACCATGGTTCCCTCGACGTTTGGAAGCATTGTTTTATGTGTTTCCCTGTTCCCTGCAGTCAAGACTCTTCCGAAAGGTGAGTAGTTTAAACATAATTCTAAGAAATATTATTATTAATATTCCAAATAGAAACCAAAATCAGTATCAAGGATACTGACTTTAATTGCGAATATATAAGCTCAAACAACTATATTTATTGTCATCTTATATGTAATATGTTCATTGTGTTTCCTTTTCTCTCAAGAATTTCAATTTTGCTGGGAAACCATAACAACACATATTATAACATATGCAAAGAATTAGAATAAGTTGACTTTGGTGCAAAATGTCATTTACATTACGATATAATTATATCTTTCGAATTTCTTGTAATATTTCCATTCGAGCATGAACATAATGGACATTTATCAGATTCTGCATCTCGTTATCTCGCAACATCAGAGAAAGAAATATGTCCAAAAACTGATATTATGCCGAGACGAGTTTTTATTTGTATTTTAACATTAAACCTCCATAGCAAGCCGTCTTATCTTACCCGCTCCCAGAAGAAATACGTTTATTTAATTTCTGAATCCGGATTTCTTTAGCTCACAATACCCACACTGTGCTGCAAACAGATACCACACTCTCCATTTCCCTGCAAACAGGATCGTTGTTGAGGGAAACAAAAAATACCCATCAATTCAAAAAGTTGTTGTACATGAAAATATCTTAAAATGTGGATTTTAGATTTTCAGTAACAACACCATCTTTTGTAAATATACAATAATTATTAACTTAACGGCTTGACAGATTTTTCTTGGATCCAGTATGAAGCGAACGGTCTCTAGTTCACTCCTGGTGGTCCAGAGAAGTGGGGGTGTCTGTTTTGATACGACGGATAGGTCTAGAAATATACTTGCAAAGTTGTCTTTAAGTAGATAAAGCGCCTTAGAGGACGTGTAGGCGCAGTTTGAAATTATTATTTCAGAATTTTAGTTCAAGTTTGAAAGATCAAATGAAAAGTAATGAGTGGTGTAATGTAGAAATAATCTATCAATCCTTTTAAAAAAATCATCATTGATTAGAAAAGAGAGAGAAAAAATACATTTTTCTCCTATTTAAATTTAAGTAAACATACTAACACTTGAGAAAAAAAAACGAAATAAGAGAATTTGTTTAAAGATATTAAACAAAGAACATATATGAACAACATAACCTGTTAGATAAGTGAAAGTGATTTGAAAGCAGTAAAAGTGGTCACCCAGTAATATTGTTGTAGATAAATCGCAGTATCAGCAGCTGTTTTGACACGTATGTATACACACATGTCACAGTCGTCTCGCCCCCCGCTCGATGATCTATCGTCTCGAGATTGGTGGCTGAAAACAACAGAAAGCTCTCACGTTGAACCGTATCAACTTGTAGATTGAGAACTTCGTGCAATTCAAGCTCAAATTTCGTTTTTCTTATAAAACCAGTAATTGAAATGCAAATATAAGAATTGTTTATGTTCTCTGCATATGTTCCTGTGTTTGTCTGCTTGACTTATCTAGCTTTAATTCTCAACTTTAAAAACTGTTGATTTGTTTTATATCTTGAACAGTAATTGAATGTCATTTATAGAAAATGAAAGTTTTCTTCATCGTAAATGGAACCGTGTTGGATGGTTGTATGTAATTTTTACTGTTTACAAACAGACTTTTCTCAATGCAGAATTCCAAACATTAATGGAATCGGGATAAAATTAGCTTGCCCTGAATAACGAAACCGGTGAAGAACAATTCTTCATAATCTTTTATGATACCGTTTTATTTCCGTTGGTTATCTTTGGAACATTATTGACAGATTCTGCAAACATACGTTAATTTGATATAGACATTATTGAAATGAGCCTTTAAATATACATGAACACTTTGTAAATAGTCTGAGATTCAAAAAGGAACTTGTCTATCGAAGTTTCCATCCAAATATTCCAGGCGAGAATTACAAATGAAAAGAAAATTGCTAATTGACTTTCGTCAGCCTAATTTAATTGTCATGCGACCAAATCTTGCCACTAATCCACAGAGAAAGTGGTTTCCTGACGAAAGTAGAAGCTGGCATGTCCAGTTAATTTTTCCATGGTGACCAATATGTGAAAAGCAGATATGCTATAGTTACACGATATCTATTTATAAATACAAGACAGGTCAAGAGTGACCGCACACTGTTACCAGCAGATTACAAGAACATTGTCCCCAAACAGGAGAACTGCGTAGAAAACTTCACATGATTCAAACAGTGTGTTGTCTTGGACGCTAAGTACGTTCTATACGTATTGTTGCAGTTGCGCAATGTATATGGTAACTTTAATGGTATTAAACTTCACATTTAGTTTAGTGACAGTTAATATGTGAAAATACATATTCTTAAAAAATATCACTTTATAAAATATATTGGACAAGAGCCTCTGGATATCATTCTCTTCCAATAGATGTCCGATCCTAGGAAGTAACCTCTGTGGGAAGAGAATGTTGGAAATGGGAACATATTGATTTAAAACCACTTCTTTCATGGTTGCTTTTCAAGGTGGGCCCATGTTTCGAGATACGAAAATTATGAACTACTATCCTTGAATAACATTAAATCTAGAACGTTATTGGTTGTACTTAAAATAATCTTGAAATTGTCATATAAATAAATTTGTAATCGTCCATTTATCAAAACATTGAAGAGAAAGGAATCTTTTTCACTGCTATTTTGAATTCAAAATGAAATTTACAATTACAAATGGTGAATAGAGCTGAACTGTTGAGGAAGAATGAAACAATGCTGGTTTCAAAAGTTTTATATTTTTACCCATAATAAGGTGATATCTCATTTCAAATGATGCTTCGAATGAAATCCAGATATGATACTGACAGTTCTGAGAAGTACCCAATCAATATTGAAACAAATTAATGATGAAAGATTTGCAACATTAAATTTGGAAAATAGATAAGAATACGAAATAACTTGACTACCCTATTTACATTACTAATACAACAAAGTAAAACATAATAAAAATGAATCTAGAGCAAAATGTTATGCTTTTAAACACATGATATATGGTCCTTCTACTATGATGAAATTACTGCGAATGTGAAACCGTACACAGCACGAATCAAAGGTAATCATTTAATACACATTGAGAAAGGTCTAATTTTTCTTTAAGGAATTCTTGACATCAAACATCGTGAACATGAAACAGTGTAATGTTACCATAAACGTTGTGACGATATCTCCTTTTGAGGTTTGATACATAAAATACTAAAAAAAACAAAGGATACAAAGTTATCCTCAAAGTCTATTTTTTTACTTTCTGTGATGAATTCAAAGTCTATTTTCGTTCTTTCTGTGATGAATTCAAAGTCCAATGTCTTACTTTCTGTGATAAATTCAAAGTCTATCATCTTACTTTCTGTGATGAATGCAAAGCCTAATGTCTTATTTGCTGAGATGAATTCAAAGTATATTTTTTACTTTCTGTGATGACTGCAAAGCCTAATGTCTTTCTTTTTTAGATGAATTCAAAGTCTATCATCTTACTTTCTTTGATGAATGCAAAGCCTAATGTCTTACTTTCTGTGATAAATTCAAAGTCTATTTTCTTACTTACTGTCATGAATTAAAAGCCGGATGTCTTACTTTCTGTCATGAATTCAAAGTTTGAAGGTTAAATTTTATAAATTTTATAAACGAATCAGATGCATGATGTTTATTATTAAATTTTTATAAAGATATGTTCTTTTCATAAATTGCTCATAATATCAAAAATTTCAACTAAGAAATTCCGAATAAAACAAAAGAACTAAGATAATAATGTTATCATTTATTTAATCTATAAAAAGGCTATTCAATGCTGTCTTGTTTTAACAGAAAGTAACATTAGAAACTCGAACAAGAATAGAATCAGAAACGAACAGGTGAAATAAATACGAACAACTGCCGTCTTCTAAGAATCATTGCGAAACATAAAATGCGAAAGTAAAAAAAAAAATGAAATTTCAGAAAACGGATCGTGGAACAGAATATTATTTACTTATTCTACATAAAGCTCTGGAATTGCAAAACTGTACGAATAATAAACACGTATTAAAGATATAAGTTTATGTCATTCATACATAAAGTGGTATCAGTTCTTCTCCTAGGAAGATAAAAAAGATGAAAATAAAACTCGCAATAAAAGAAAAAAATGAAGGTAAAATGTTATCATTTAATTTGTACATAAAGTGATATCTAACTTTGGTCTGAGGAATGCAAAACGTCAAGGAGCAGAAACTGATTCATCCCTTCATTGTGCAAGATTGACCAGATCCCATTTAAAAGCTGGCAAGGCATGAGAGGGACTCTGTTGTCTGGGGGGTATCAAATGCGCAATAGACAACAGTTATACCCGTTAGATAACCCTCGTCTGGGCGGTGTCAAACCATCCCAGTTAATAGCTGCTGTTATCGTTCATGAGAGAACTGTTCATACCTTAAGTGTAGATCCAATTAGAGAACTAAAGATAAGTAAGTAATATGCTATGCATAAGTACTTTGAGGTAGTTAAATACACTCACTTCGAAAAGTAATTATACCTAATAATTATGTTATTTTAAGCTGGATCCATGAAACTTAACAGAAATAAGTGAAACATTTAAGCAATCGATGTGTACTTATAACATTCTCGTATTTGCTAACCACGTCAGTTCTTCCTCGCGTCTGTCGGTTTATACAGAAGGGATTATTTAACATAACTTCATGCCTTGGTTAGTGTAACGTTCAATGAATGCTTGTATACCATTTTTAATCATATGTTGGAAAATTATCACATTGGCCCATGTGTAGGACAAACAGACATTCGCTGACATTGGTTCATCAATGTTCATCTATAAAGATTTAAAGAGTCTCCGACCGGCGCCAGCTTGTCCGTGCGAGCGTGTCGGTAGATTGGAGAAAGTTAGACATGCCATATAACATTGAAAGAGTGTTAATGCCAAAACGAGGCAATATTTCTACAACAAACCTGTTGTTAACTGCCTTGATGGCGATGTATTTTGAAATTAACAGCATCAAATGTGACTTTGTTAATCGTATAGTTGTTTACAATGTAATTATACAATGTGGTAAGTTTTGGAGAGATAATGACAAAGTGTTGTTCATGAAAACATATAAAAGGTTCACTACTCAACGATTATCAATCGAGGACAAATTAATTTTTTCTTTTAAACTGATGAGATTACTTTAGAAACATAGTTCTAATTAAAATATGAAAGCATGGAGGATAAGTTAATATTGAGTTTAACCAGCTTAAAATATAAAGGTTTATTATATATATATGTTGATTATTTTAGTGCAAATGGTTACCAATTGAGGAAAGAGTGATTTTTAAAGCGGTTATTCATTGAGGTGAGTGTTTATTTAAAGTGGTTATCAATTGAGTTTATGGGGAGGGTTTATTTAAAGTGGTTATCAATTGAGTATATAGGGAGGGTTTATTTAAAGTGGTTATAAGTTGAGTATATAGGGATTGATTATTTAAAGTGTTTATCAATTCAGTATATAGGGAGGGTTTATTTAAAGTGGTTATCAATTGAGTATATAGGGAGGGTTTATTTAAAGTGGTTATCAATTCAGTATATAGGGATTGATTATTTAAAGTGTTTATCAATTCAGTATATAGGGAGGGTTTATTTAAAGTGGTTATCAATTGAGTATATAGGCAGGGTTTATTTAAAGTGGTTATCAAATGTTTATATGGGGAGGGTTTATTTCAAGTGGTTATCAATTGTTTATATGGGGAGGGTTTATTTAAAGTGGTTATCAATTGTTTATATGGTGACCAATTAATTAAAGTGTTTATCAAATGAGAGTTTGGGAAGTGTTTATTTATAGCGGTTATTAATTGACGTGAGTGTTTATTTAAAACGGTTATCAATTGCGTATATGGGGAGGGTTTCTTTAAAACGGGTTCAATCGATTATATTTGGGAGGGTTTATTTAAAATGGTTATTAATTGAGTATATGGGTAGGGGTTTTATAAAGCGGTTATAAAATGAGTATATAGTGACCAATTAAAGAAAGTGTTTATTAATATTGAGAGTTTGGGGAGTGGTTATATTAAAGTGGTTATTAATTGAGGTGAGTGATTATTTAAAGTGGTTATCAATTTAGTATTAGGAAGGGTTTATTTAAAGTGGCTATCAATAAAGTATATGGGAGTGTTTATTTAAAGTGGTTATCAGTTGAGTATATGAGGAGAGAGGGTTTATTTAAATCAGTTATCAAACAAGGGTATGGGGAGGGTTTATTTAGAGCGGTTATCAATTTAGGGTTTTGGGAGGGTTTATTTAAAGCAGTTATCTATTGAGTATATAGGGAGGGTTTAATTAAAGCAATTATCAATTGAGTATATTGGGAGAGTTTAATTAAAGTGGTTATCAATTGTTTATATGGTGACCAATTAATTAAAGTGTTTATCAAATGAGAGTTTGGGAAGTGTTTATTTATAGCGGTTATTAATTGACGTGAGTGTTTATTTAAAACGGTTATCAATTGCGTATATGGGGAGGGTTTCTTTAAAACGGTTTCAATCGATTATATTTGGGAGGGTTTATTTAAAATGGTTATTAATTGAGTATATGGGTAGGGTTTTTATAAAGCGGTTATAAAATGAGTATATGGTGACCGATTAAAGAAAGTGTTTATTAATGTTGAGAGTTTGGGGAGTGGTTATTTAAAGTGGTTATTAATTGAGGTGAGTGATTATTTAAAGTGGTTATCAATTTAGTATTAGGAAGGGTTTATTTAAAGTGGCTATCAATAAAGTATATGGGAGTGTTTATTTAAAGTGGTTATCAGTTGAGTATATGAGGCGAGAGGGTTTATTTAAATCAGTTATCAAACAAGGGTATGGGGAGGGTTTATTTAGAGCGGTTATCAATTTAGGGTTTTGGGAGGGTTTATTTAAAGCAGTTATCTATTGAGTATATAGGGAGGGTTTAATTAAAGCAACTATCCATTGAGTATATTGGGAGAGTTTAATTAACGTGGTTTTCAATTGAAGGTATGGGGAGGATTTAATCAAAATGTCTATCATTTGAGTGGATGGGGAGTGTTTTATCCAAAAGGGTAATCAATTGAGGATGCAAACATAACTTCATTAAAACGTTATTGCTCGATGATTTCGGAATGCTTTACTCCAAAACGGTTATCAGATGGCTTATGTGAATTGTAGTCCTTATTTGTAGTATGAACGATTATCAATCAAGTCGAAAATGGTATTAAATTAATTGAATCATCATCTTTTGATGTTACACACAATAACACAGAAAAGCATAAGATTTGTTACTGATAATCATTTTACATTACATATATTCGAATACAATTTGTATTGTATGAAGTGATTACAAAATCAAGACTACATTTGTCTATTATAATTTATCAAAGAATTTGAAACACTTTAAAAGGAAAGGCGTCTAATTTATTGAATTATGAATTGAAGTATTTTTTACATTTTTTTATGACACTTAGAAAGTTTGACTTGGAGACCTACATTATAAACTACGTCCGTTGCTCTTCAAGTAAGCAAGTGCCCGGATGTGAAGACGTTGACTAAATAAGGACAGGGGGTTGCTGACCTCAACGAATAAACCAGTGAAAATTGGAGAAAAACATTACAGTGTAATAATTTAAATCATGTTGAGGAGGATTGTTTACCAAATATATTTAAAAAGTATAATAAGGCGAGACAAAATTGATTCCTTGTTTTAAGGATTTATTAAGAAAACATTTACAAAGACAGAGGGGAAAAGACGCTTTTACCGTGTGTGAATGAAAGTTGCCTGAACTTTTTCAGGTAAGAACAATGAACGATCAGATTAAAAGTTTTGTTCATTGGTACTTTTGACAACATTTGATGGACATTGTTTCTGAGCAAAATCAGGGTTCGGATTCCGTAAACATGTTATTTATCTTTTCTCCTAATATAGGATCGCTTAAGTAAAAATACACTTCTTCTGAAACCTGTGTATAAGGAGAGTCATCAAGGTCAGCTTACTTGGTGGTTTAGGGCGTTACAAATCATGATAACTGGAATCCAAAATAGAGTTTGCGGTATTACCGTGCAGAGTATCTGGTTTCATATAGTTATAGTGTTACATGCACTTCATTCACTAAAAAGGTTTGCATCGCTTATACTGTTCCATGTTCTTGGAAAACCAGAATATCAGGAATCAATGGCTTGCTTATCTATATAATTTAGCTTTGATTATAAATAAGATGTCGCTGTTCTTATTTTCCCGTCAAGATGTAACCCGCGACCTGAGCATAGAGAGAGGGAGAGAGAGAGAGAGAGAGAGAGAGAGAGAGAGAGAGAGAGAGAGAGAGAGAGAGAGAGAGAGAGAGAGAGAGAGAGAGAGAGAGAGAGAGAGAGAGAGAGAGAGAGAGAGTATCTGAGACCTCTCGTAGAGTGTCATGCATACCTCATCGAGTGAAGTTAAACTTATATATATTATATGATTTCTACCTCTCGAGATGAGATGCATGGTATTCGACATTAAGTGTCAAATGTCATATTCATCTTTAAAAATGTTACTATGTCCCTGATAACTTTCATTTTATGAATGTAATGTACAAACATGCTTCGTTATATCGGGGTCATTCATTACGTTATTTTATTGGTGAATGACGTCGTATGTTGGAAGTATTATTTTACTGAATAGAAAATAGGAGTTTTATGACATATTTAATTAATGAAAATTCAAAGAGTAGAAAATGTTTCTTACATTGAAAATCCGTCAGTGTAATTACTCATAATTACCAAATGATACATAGTTAATGTATCTGAGAGACAATTCTAAGAACAAAGTTACACATATCTTCATATTGGTGCTAAATGCTGCATGATATCTGTATATGTTGAAGCTGAGCTCGCAAGGTGCTTATACAGACTGGTGACACCTCCTGCCTCTACAGTAATTACAGCAAGATCATCAGGAGAGAGTTCATTCTGTTGAGAGCATACTTATGTCATAAACGTGTATCAGTAAATGAGACACCAATGACAAACGATGAAATTCAAAACTGGATCAAAAAGAAAGCTAACGATATAATAACTCTTACTTTAAAATGAACATTTTATTATTCAACTAAAGCGTATGGGTTTCTGTGTTAATTACCGTATCACACCCGCTGCAAAAGTCCAGTCGTAAAATTAATCACGTGTTTTTCTTATTGCCCTCTCCCCACCTCCCCCACCTCCCACTATACAGATGCGTACACGCACGTTACCAGACTCAGACTGTCCCACAATCCCCGGAGTGATATTTCTCTTCTTGACTACAATGGCACAAGGTAGCAAAACACAAGCTTTGACTTCGTTTATTGTTATTGTTTATTGTAGTGGCACCGCATTTTTCTTCAAATTTAATGCAGTCACAGAGCAAACACAGTGGTATTTCACTACGTTCCTCAGAACACCATTAAGCATAAAATGAAAAAAGCTAGATGCTTTGTTAACACAATAAAAGCAAAATGCAACATAAATGTAATCCTATTTATGTTTTCGCTGGAGATTGATAAAAAAATCTGTTAACAATAGCATTTCTCCCATGTTTATGAACTTCATAAAATTTGTAAGATATGAAAACAATCAAGTGAAAACCCGTTTATATTTTTTCTCTATTATGAGAGTCAAAATAAAATAGACAGCGTTTTTAGAAGAGAAACTTCAACGTTAAAGCGCCGGTGTAACACAGTGTATCACTGAATGAACGGTGTAATGCGAGCTCCTGTGTGTCGAGTTTCTTGCTCGTTGTAATCTCGCTCTGCAGTTGTGACGCGAGGAAACGGAATGGTCTTACGGTTTTCCTGAAAAGAAACGCGTATTAGTTACATGTCGTGGGAACAAGGTCTCCGTGTACAGTCGCATCCCAGCCGTTACTCTGAACCCATGTCACGTTAGCAAGTTTAGCTGAATCTTTCGCCAATTCCTTTTCAACATTGAAACAGACTAGGTCTGTTTTTCTACACCAGCTTGTGATTTCGTGATAACATAATTCATATTCGACCATTTTGAAAATCAGTTATTTAGGAACATGTTGGAAACTTTACCTAAACTACATATTTTGGAAATATAAAAACACAAACACACTAAAACATAATATAATTTGTTGTGATAATTTGTATTTCACAGCACAATAGGTTTGAGACAAGGTTGTGTTCTGAGCAACATATTTGGTCCGATCTTTTTTCATGGTGTACGGATATTTTCGAATTCAGATCTAAAGAAATGATTATACATGTACTTGTATTTGCGCTGTCCTTATATCAGAATTTATTGTTGAGCGACAAATACCATTTTAGAACGTTCTTTCAAAACGTACTACATTTAGATTGAAAAAAATGCCAGTTTATGAAAAGTAGCTCTGTAGCATTTAAAATATCATGATTTTATTATAATAAGTCGGTAGTTAGAAGAAACCAGGATACATATTTGTGATACATGTTTTCCACAACAATTAATGTGACAAACAAAATTTTACAATTTGAGACAGATAAAATAAGAAATTTGGTGATTCCAACGTTGCATTGAACAAGTACATCTATTGGCTTATAAAACGAATTTTACCCAAGTGTCTTCTGATATCAAATATGGCAAACACGATTTGATAAAGTTTCAAATATATATTATATAGGAAAAAACGTTGGCGAGGTTATATTTATTATCAATAATTTATTACTTTTCAATTACGATGTACGTTTCTGAACACAGCACTGTCATTATGTGCTGTGGCGTCGTAGCATTGTGCGTCCACGTGCTTTTGACGTCAAGTCAACGTGAACGATTTTTACTTTATATCATTGTGAGTCAATCCTTTATGATGTAAAACGATTGTGGTATCATTAAGCCGGCGAATGAAGGGTATTGTGCAGAATCTACTGTTAAAACGACATCTTCTATAGAAGATATCTCTTGAAGTTACAAGTATCCAAGGCTTTTGATGTAGCTCTGACACTGGAATATAGTTGGACATATTAGTGGAATATAGTTGGACATATTAGTGGAATATAGTTGGACATGTTAGTGGAATATAGTTGGACATGTTAGTGGAATATAGTTGGACATGTTAGTGGAATATAGTTGGACATGTTAGTGGAATATAGTTGGACATGTTAGTGGAATATAGTTGGACATGTTAGTGGAATATAGTTGGACATGTTAGTGGAATATAGTTGGACATGTTAGTGGAATATAGTTGGACATATTAGTGGAATATAGTTGGACATATTAGTGGAATATAGTTGGACATATTAGTGGAATATAGTTGGACATATTAGTGGAATATAGTTGGACATATAAGTGGAATATAGTTGGACATATTAGTGGAATATAGTTGGACATATTAGTGGAATATAGTTGGACATATTAGTGGAATATAGTTGGACATATTAGTGGAATATAGTTGGACTTATTAGTGGAATATAGTTGGACATATTAGTGGAATATAGTTGGACATATTAGTGGAATATAGTTGGACATATTAGTCTGCTTGTGGATCGGATATGTCAAGAGGTCATCTGAAGAAAAATATGTGTACATAATGTCAGAGGTTACAATAGTTACAGTAGTTTATATCTACGTCGAAATATGTTCATATTTAAGATAACCATGTCAAATTTGTTTCATGTTTGTCATGGGAACCGGAACATTTTCCATTTCCATTTAGCTTTGTATTGTTTAGCAGGTTGTTGTTTAGCATTATATATTGTTCAGCTTTGTATTTCATAAGTATTGCAATAAATACTAACAGTTTCAGAGAACCTACGAAACAATTACACGTAATTTGGTGCAAACCATATTTACAGGTAAATATAAAACTGTCATCTTCGTAAATGTTTGTTTCACGGTATAAAGTTATGATCATGGGTTATTTAACCAATCACAAGTGTGTTATGACGTCATCATATTGGGAATTATAATATATAGCAACACACATTGAAATAAACAACAGCATGACAACGACCAGACACACAAGGGATTTCAAATACAATTGTAAAAACAAATACTTTCATCATTACACATACTCAACTATAAGGTACATTGAATGAATCTCATCATTAAATCTAATGTACGGTAAGCCAACATCGTAATGGAAAATAACTCCAGTTTAAAATATTTTAATTTAGCACCTCGGCCCATAAGCATAAACACCTTAACAGAGTTCCTTCTTGAAAACATATGAGTATTATACATTAATCAACTCACAACGTAATATTCTTTTCCTATAAATCTAAATCTTACCCCCCACGAGACTCGTGCAATGTGATATAAGAAAATAAGTTATTATGCATAGCTTTGTTGGGATTTTTTACATAAGAAAAGTGTTCTTTTGTCATGAAAATGTATTTTATGACAAAATAGGAAAAACAAAACTCGTAATTTATTAACATATTACAAAGGATTTGCTTCTTCATACGATGTGAATTTCTTTCTAATTTTCCCATTAAAACAGGGAAAATAAATTCTTGAGGAAAATATTGTTGTAGGTTATCCTTATCACAACAGGTATTCAGGGCCGGCTCTGAATAATAATGTTACTGTTCATATAGTCTGTTTTTACCCGCAAGGAACAACAGTGGCATGCTTTCCTGTGATAAATCGTCTCGTAAACTGCTCGACAGCAAACTCCTCACCGCTGACGTAATCACTGACAGTTTTTATACCGTATTGATGAACAAACGACAACCGTTATAAAATTCCTGTTTTTCTTTTAAAAAGAGACACACTGACAAAATCACTAGCTAATGGTGCCACGGAAGGTATATATCTATAAATTTCATCATAAACTTGAACTCTTATCATATACTGTTTCCCTAACGCTTACAACGGGTCTTTGATGAAGGAAAACGGCGGCTGCAGGAGCGCTGTGTGGAGCTTTGAAGTTTTTTGTTCAACAAGTGGTTCGTCAGTGGGGCTTGCGTACAGTAGAAGGAAACAGTGTGGAGATATTAGCTTAATTAAGGCAAGCGTTAGTTACCCTGTAAGGAGCTACATCCGAGACGTGCCCCTATCAAACTCCACATCAGTGCCGTGCCTTGAGACACAATAAAGATGACTTAATTGAGCTTGAGTATGTTCTTGAAAAGTGTCAGAATTGCATTTTTGTTGCTTAATATATTAAATGAATTTGGAAATGTTTATATTTAAATTTCAAGATCTCATAACTCTTTGGCAACTAACATTGAAAAGTAAATATTTTCCTACAATTTAACAAGATTTGAATAACAATTCAAGTACAACTTATAGATAAATGTTTCATTTACAGATACAAACAACGGTTCAAATGTTGCAGATAAGGTTTAATGTCATTAGAATTCTCACATTATTGATCAAATTATGCTTTGTGTCGAATGGATACTCTGTTTTGTTTGTTTACATTTTTAAAGAGTTATATTCCAAAAAGTATTCGCCACAAAACGTGATAAAACAAGGCCCGTAGAATATCACGTTAAACGTAGATACATTGGAGCTGCTAATCGTTTAGTTGTTTTGTGATTTCGAATATTTTCAAGAAATATGTGAATTGAGAATCCAAGCATACCCTTCAACGTTTTGAGAGACATTCTAGAAGTTGGTGTTATAGAGAATTCAAACATACCTTTCAACGTTTTGAGAGACATTCTAGAAGTTGGTTTTATAGAGAATCCAGGTATACCCTTCAACGTTTTGAGAGACATTCTAGAAGTTGGTGTTATAGAGAATCCAGGTATACCCTTCAACGTTTTGAGAGACATTCTAGAAGTTGGTGTTATAGAAAATCCAAGCATACCCTTCAACGTTTTGAGAGACATTCTAGAAGTTGGTATTATATAGAATCCAGGCATACCCTTCAACGTTTTGAGAGACATTCTAGAAGTTGGTGTTATAGAGAATCCAGATATACCCTTCAACGTTTTGAGAGACATTCTAGAAGTTGGTGTTATAGAGAATCCAGGTATACCCTTCAACGTTTTGAGAGATATTCTAAAAGTTGGTGTTGTAGAGAATCCAGGTATACTCTTCAACGTTTTGAGAGACATTCTAGAAGTTGGTGTTATATAGAATCCAGGTATACCCTTCAACGTTTTGAGAGACATTCTAGAAGTTGGTGTTATATAGAATCCAGACATACCCTTCAACGTTTTGAGAGACATTCTAGAAGTTGGTTTTATAGATAATCCAGGTATACCCTTCAACGTTTTGAGAGACATTCTAGAAGTTGGTGTTGTAGAGAATCCAGGTATACCCTTCAACGTTTTGAGAGACATTCTAGAAGTTGGTGTTATAGAGAATCCAGGTATACCCTTCAACGTTTTGAGAGACATTCTAGAAGTTGGTGTTGTAGAGAATCCAGGTATACCCTTCAACGGTTTGAGAGACATTCTAGAAGTTGGTTTTATAGAGAATCCAGGTATACCCTTCAACGTTTTGAGAGACATTCTAGAAGTTGGTGTTGTAGAGAATCCAGGTATACCCTTCAACGTTTTGAGAGACATTCTAGAAGTTGGTGTTATATAGAATCCAGGCATACCCTTCAACGTTTTGAGAGACATTCTAGAAGTTGGTTTTATAGAGAATCCAGGTATACCCTTCAACGTTTTGAGAGACATTCTAGAAGTTGGTGTTATAGAGAATCCAGGTATACCCTTCAACGTTTTGAGAGACATTCTAGAAGTTGGTGTTGTAGAGAATCCAGGTATACCCTTCAACGTTTTGAGAGACATTCTAGAAGTTGGTTTTATATAGAATCCAGGCATACCCTTCAACGTTTTGAGAGACATTCTAGAAGTTGGTGTTATAGAGAATCCAGGTATACTCTTCAACGTTTTGAGAGACATTATAGAAGTTGGTGTTATAGAAAATCCAGGTATACCCTTCACCGTTTTGAGAGACATTCTAGAAGTTGGTTTTATAGAAAATCCAGGTATACCCTTCAACGTTTTGAGAGACATTCTAGAAGTTGGTGTTATAGAAAATCCAGGTATACCCTTCACAGTTTTAAGAGACATTCTAGAAGTTGGTGTTATAGAGAATCCAAGCATACCCTTCAACGTTTTGAGAGACATTCTAGAAGTTGGTTTTATAGAGAATCCAGGTATACCCTTCAACGTTTTGAGAGACATTCTAGAAGTTGGTGTTGTAGAAAATCCAGGTATACCCTTCACCGTTTTGAGAGACATTCTAGAAGTTGGTGTTATAGAGAATCAAAGCATACCCTTCAACGTTTTGAGAGACATTCTAGAAGTTGGTTTTATAGAGAATCCAGGTATACCCTTCAACGTTTTGAGAGACATTCTAGAAGTTGGTTTTATAGAGAATCCAAGTATACCCTTCAACGTTTTGAGAGACATGTTAGAAGTTGGTTTTATAGAGAATCCAGGTATACCCTTCAACGTTTTGAGACACATTCTAGAAGTTGGTGTTATAGAGAATCCAAGTATACCCTTCAACGTTTTGAGAGACATTCTAGAAGTTGGTGTTATAGAGAAAACAACGATATGTATGAATGTCCAACTTCTTTATTTAACAATGGCGACGTTATAGATTGATAACGGTATAAGGATCTATTTTGAAACGTCACCTGTAATAAATAAATAAGTTGGTCCTCCATAAATATATTTGCCATTTTAATTTTAACCTTGTTCTAGTTTCATTTTTCAAGATCTCTTGTGTGGCTTCACCAGCCAAAGAATTTCACTGGTAACGTCATATGAAAGTCGTCATTGTACTTTATCATTTAATATATAGAGCACGTTGTATTTCTAATGACAAACAAACAATTATGTTTATCAATCCATCTAGAGTTGTTTGGGAAGGATGTAAGATAAACAAGAACATGTCACAGGAACCTAGCGGTGTCAAATGGTAACTATTAATATTTTAGAAGGGTTCTCACACCTAATTGTTATCGTAAAATCGCCACCAATGCTAACGTGTGTATAAACTAGAGAAACACTACAGTGTTGCTAAAATATGTTAAACAATGGGATCATTGTGAATGTATTGAATGACATAACATCAACCTTACTGAAATGGAATTCGCGGTAATGTCAACGAAATCCAGAATTCGTTTTGTAACAACATAACTGATTAACATTTTATCAATTTTCTAATCCAGAGGATATACTCATTTCGCGAGCATCTAAAATACAAAAGTGTGCATGGTTTCAGATTTACATATCTAAAGGGAGGAAAGCGCTTGATATGACATCATTTTCTTACACGATGCTTTGAAAAGACTCTTGAGACACTGGTCTCTAAAATGAACCCAGAATGTAACTCACTACTGCAGCCTTAGAACAGATTAAGAAGATAGCGTTACGGTTATCTTGGTGCTAAGTTTTTAGAAAAAATGTATATGAAAATATATGATAATCACGTTTGCTGGATACCAACAGACAGAACTATTCAACTATATTAAAGAAGCTTACATGTTACGTTGGTCACTATTGTAAATTTATGTATATCATTCGTAAAGCATGTAAACACATGTTATGATGATTAAGGTTTCGCACAAAACCTGTTTATGTCATCAAAATGTGATTTGTATATTGTATATGGGCCTGTGGCCTTTTTACTGACTAAACTATTTTATTTGACAGAATATTTTGAAATATGTGCTTAGTTCTTCATCATATACACTATCCGCCTCTTGAAGGAATGAACATGTATAATCCTAAATAGTGTTCCACGGGAGATATCGTTTGTATGCGATCAAGAGATATCTTCTATAGAAGATGTCGTTTTAACAGTAGATTCTGCACAATACCCTTCATTCGCCGACTTCATGATACCACAATCGTTTTACATCATAAAGGATTGACTCACAATTATATAACGTAAACATCGTATGACTTCACATTGACTTGACGTCAAAAGCACGTGGACGTCACAATGCTACGACGCCACAGCACATAATGACAGTGCTGTGTTCAGAAACGTACATCGTAATTGAAAAGTAATAAATTATTGATAATAAATATAACCTCGCCAACGTTTTTTCCTATATAATATATATTTGAAACTTTATCAATTCGTGTTGATATATTTGATATCAGAAGACACTTGGCATTTTATATATACAATCAAAATCTCGTACACTAAAGGAGATGCATATGCTATCCAGAAGTTGTCTATCTTCACCTGCGTGTTAAGGTTTTCTATTAAACGAGCCCTTTGTGCAATGAATCGTCAACTTATTATGAAATGAATCTCAAAATACTGCCAAAGATGAAGTTTCAACTCGCTGTATGTTCTGTCCTCCGTCTCACCCTCGGCACTAGTGTTAATGCTTTACAGTCAACTCATAACTTCCAAAGTCTATTCTAGAACTAATTTTAATACTGTGAGAACAACCTATGCTGCATCGAATGGTTTCTCAATTAACTAACAACAATAAGAACCTCGGATCATTAATTGAGGGATATCCTTTGATCAGTGTTCCGGGCTCGAACTAATTAAAGACAGAAAAAGTGCTGCTTGTGCGCTATGAATGGCTGCAATGTAAATGTAAACATACTTATTTTCTTTTTTTATTGAAATTGTCATTTTAAAACCAAACCTTGCCGAAGACAGGTAGGGTTAATATGGTACTGTCCGAGGACATGCTTTTAGTTGGAAGTGGAGAGTCTTATGTAATGCAAATATAGAAGTTAATGGTTAAATATTCGTTAAAAATCAGTACAACATTAAATGTTATTAAAATATATAACGAATGGTTTGCAATGTATTGAAGTAATTTAGGTGAATCGCGTATTTACAAATTAAGAACTGAAACATATTGCTAATCGAATGTAAATATTAAATTTCTATGCCTTTGTCTATGAAGTATATAAGTATTGTTGTGAAATGGATTGCTAAGTAAACCTAAATGGCGTATAAAAATGGTGTTTGGTACAGATGCTAATTCATTAGAAATCTAGAGAAATAAATCCATTGGCTTTGTTCAATGTAACTAATCAGGTTTTAAACGATGAACTAAATAAATAAACTTTTCATAAGTATTGATCAGTTGTGTAACAAATTTAAGTACTTTACGTAATGGAGAAGAACACAGGTCCTTAAGTTGTGGCCCGTGTGATCCATATTTTTGGTCACAGGGTCACCAAATCTACAATTTAAAATCCCTTTTGGCCAACATTTCAACTTTCTAGAGCTTTTGGTACTGGAGAAAATGAAAATAGGTTGTTTAGGTCGTGATCCCCGGGACCTCTATTTGGGGTCACAGGGTCACCAAATCTACAATTCAAATTCTTCATTGGCCTAGGAGCATGTGCACAACATTTTAGCTTTCAAGACGTTTTGGTACTGGAGAAGAAGATGAAAATAGTTTTGTTCAGGCCTGATGAGCTAAACTCTATACCGAAACGTTGTTACTTAAGAAATAGAAGACGAGTTGGCGTGTTTTATCGTTGAATAAAACATAGCAGGGAGCATAAAACACGAAGGGCGCAGCCCTGAGTGTTTTATGCTCTCTGCTATGTTTTATTCTACGATAAAGCACAACAACAAGTCTTCTATTTCTTATATGAGATGCCCTTAAACAGTAACTCGCTTTTATATAAAAGCCGTGCAGATATTATGTTATTTGTATATATCATTTTTTTGAAAATATTAATGCCTCCCGTCGTAGAACACGTTCACTAGCATTGAACAATCAAAGTCACGTAACATGTGACGTCATTTGCTAAGCGACGCTCAAACTGACGTCCTAAATCACGAGCATGTTTTATTGTCTCATAAAGCACGCTGTCGGGCCCATTGACCGCCTGTGTTTAATTGCCGTGGGTATCTTATATTATGTCATAAAGAGGTCTCGTATCCATAAAGAGGTCTCGTATCCATAAAGAGGTATTATATCCAGAAAGAGGTATTATATCCATAAAAAGGTCTCATATCCAGGAAGAGGTCTCATATCCAGAAAGAGGGTTGTATCCATAAAGAGGTCTCGTATCAATAAAGAGGTCTCGTATCCATAAAGAGGTCTCATATCCATAAAGAGGTCTCATATCCAGAAAGAGGTCTCGTATCCATAAAGAGAACTCATATCCAGAAAGAGGTCTCATATCCATAAAGAGGTCTCATATCCAGAAAGAAGTCTCATATCCATAAAGAGGTCTCGTATCCATAAAGAGGTCTCATATCCATAAAGAGGTCTCGTATCCATAAAGAGGTCTCATATCCATAAAGAGGTCTAATATCCATAAAGAGGTCTCGTATCCATAAAGAGGTCTCGTATCCATAAAGAGGTCTCGTATCCATAAAGAGGTCTCATATCCATAAAGAGGTCTCATATCCATAAAGAGGTCTCATATCCATAAAGAGGTCTCATATCCATAAAGAGGTCTCGTATCCATATAGAGATCTCGTATCCATAAAGAGGTCTCATATCCATAAAGAGGTCTCGTATCCATAAAGAGGTCTCGTATCCATAAAGAGATCTCGTATCCATAAAGAGGTATTATATCCAGAAAGAGGTATTATATCCATAAAGAGGTCTCATATCCAGAAAGAAGTCTCATATCCATAAAGAGGACTCATATCCAGAAAGAGGTCTCATATCCATAAAGAGGTCTCGTATCCATAAAGAGGTCTCATATCCATAAAGAGGTCTCGTATCCAAAGAGAGGTCTCGTATCCATAAAGAGGTATCATATCCATAAATTGGTCTCATATCCATAAAGAGGTCTAATATCCATAAAGAGGTCTCGTATCCATAAAGAGGTCTCATATCCATAAAGAGGTCTCGTATCCATAAAGAGGTCTCATATCCATAAAGAGGTCTCATATCCATAAAGAGGTCTCATATCCATAAAGAGGTCTCATATCCATAAAGAGGTATCGTATCCATATAGAGATCTCGTATCCATAAAGAGGTCTCATATCCATAAAGAGGTCTCGTATCCATAAAGAGGTCTCGTATCCATAAAGAGATCTCGTATCCATAAAGAGGTATTATATCCAGAAAGAGGTATTATATCCATAAAGAGGTCTCATATCCAGAAAGAAGTCTCATATCCATAAAGAGGTCTCGTATCCATAAAGAGGTCTCATATCCATAAAGAGGTCTCGTATCCATAAAGAGGTCTAATATCCATAAAGAGGTCTCGTATCCATAAAGAGGTCTCATATCCATAAAGAGGTATTATATCCATAAAGAGGTCTCATATCCAGGAAGAGGTATTATATCGATAAAGAGATCTCATATCCAGGAAGAGGTCTCATATCCAGAAAGAGGTCTCATATCCATAAAGAGGTATTATATCCATAAAGAGGTCTCATATCCAGGAAGAGGTATTATATCCATAAAGAGATCTCATATCCATAAAGAGGTCTCGTATCCATAAAGAGGTCTCATATCCATAAAGAGGTATTTTATCCATAAAGAGGTCTCATATCCAGGAAGAGGTATTATATCGATAAAGAGGTCTCATATCCAGGAAGAGGTATTATATCCATAAAGAGGTCTCATATCCATAAAGAGGTATTATATCCATAAAGAGGTCTCATATCCAGAAAGAGGTCTCATATCCAGAAAGAGGTCTCATATTCAGAAAGAGGTATTATATCCATAAAGAGGTCTCATATCCAGAAAGAGGTCTCATATCCAGAAAGAGGTCTCATATTCAGAAAGAGGTATTATATCCATAAAGAGGTCTCATATCCAGAAAGAGGTCGCATATCCATAAAGAGGTATCATATCCATAAAGAGGTCTCGTATCCATAAAGAGGTCTCGTATCCATAAAGAGGTCTCGTGTCCATATAGAGGTCTCATATCCATAAAGAGGTCTCATATCCATAAAGCGTCATGATATCGACACTCTATATTGCAACCTTGTCTAATATACATATTCCTGATTGTTACAGATCTGTCCGAGTGTCCGGAGGGTCAGTTCGGGGTGCAGTGCGAGAAGAACTGCTGGGTGGGGTGCCGGAGGAACTGTAACAGAACCACGGGGGCGTGTCTCGGGGGGTGCCGACCCGGCTGGACTGGAGAACACTGCAATCAGGGTGGGTATATATTATTAACAGGGTGGGTATATATTATTAACAGGGTGGGTATGTATTCTAATGACACTCATAAGGTAACTGCTAATCTCATGATATGATACTCAGACGGGAGAACACTGCCACCAGCCCTGTGTTCAAGATCGCTAGTGCTAGCGGGAACCCGCTAGCGGTTCAATGGTAAAGCATTGGCAGCACGTGCAAGAACTCGCTCGTACTAGCAGTCTTGAACACGGGGCAGGATTGTGCCAAACTTCTCGATGTCACGACAGAAACCTACCAATGACTTCAATTACAAATTTCTTAAAAACGAAGCATCTTATAACGGTTATGTACGCATAGTTTTAGCACTATGGAATACGCTAATGGAAATCGTGACTACATGAGCATATCAAGCACCTGATAATAACAACAATGCGATTATATGCAGAGAGACTGCAGATTATACCAGAACCACGAAGAAGCAAATTTCTTCAGAAAAGAAACTTAAAGAATTATCATTATTTCTTCATGTTTACGATGTATGGAAGTTTAGAACTCAACATATACATTATGCTCAAGGACAGCACCACGCACCATATAATTATAAGATAAATAGTTGCGTTTGTAAAATTTCCGGGATTCATTGTTAGTCAACACCCGCAAATTTTGTTTAAAACCGACGGCGTTAGGTTTTAGACGCTGAAATTTGCGGGTGTTGACTAACAATGAATCCCGGAAATTTTACAAACGCAACTATTTATCGATATTGTAACATGACCGCATGGAAGAAGGCGCCAAATTTAACTAGTTGAAAACATTTTAGTTGCTTGAAACTAACTCATTTTGAAAGTTATTTGTGACCTATACAGGTATACACAAGTTAGAAAATGACAATAACACATGTCGGAGATGAGTAAGGCTCACATATTAAGAGAAATAGAAAAATAAAATTTTGAGTCGGGCCGAATCTTGTGAACATGATGTATAAGTTCGCGTTGATTCGCCCCAAGTAATTTGCGGGTATTCATTGTAATTCAACATAGGCAAATCAACCAATCAGAATCAAGGATACACCGAAATCATCAATGTTTCTTATCTGACATTATTTAAACGCCTCAACATGACTACCGGTATGGCCAATAACGCCGATATATAGCATATTCAATATTATTGCTTTAATTGGATTTTATAAGTATATGTTCATACGGATTATGTTCAGTGATTGATGTTTACCATATGGGTGACATCTCTTTGATAAAGGAGGATTTCTTCATTGCTTATACTGCAACACCAATCCTGAATTGTTTTTTAAGAACATTGAATTGATCAAAATTAAATCATTTCATAATTCCACATTAAAACTGAATAACTACAAGCATCTATTCTTCTGACTCTGCGGATAGAGTGCTGGTTTGTTTGTCTCTCGGTGGCACTGAGTGCAGATGCATGATTAATTGTTTGACAAGCGCACCGACTGTCTGCATATACACATACACACACCCTTCCCTTGAAGCAAGTGGACCACAAGTGGGAGAGAACCATCCCTTTTTTAATAACCAACGCGTGAGAACATACCTCCACTAGTTCCGTGTGCATAATCTGCTCTTGGATCTGCGTGTAGATATTAGGACAATACTGAATGTTTATGTTTGAGGTAAAACAATTTTATAATTATATGTTTCGTGTATTATCTGAATTTTTTCTGAGGCTTATCAATAAATGCAATCAGAAAAAAGTAATAGACGTTGCCTTGTTCTTGGCATCGGTACACAAACTACAGCAGATATATAAGATTTAAGAAAACGTTTCAACATGTAGGTCTTCATTATGACGGGGGTAAATAAACAAGACTACCATTAGTTGTGTGGTCATCAATATAACCAATAGGACTCGCTTTTCTCCCAGAATCATTGTGTGAGACTGATGATTGATCATTGGCAACGTGTCTTTAGTGTACATTGTTTCTTAATACTAAAATCTGGACGCCAGGTACTGGAGATAGCTGTATGACTAAACGAAGCTCATGAGTTATTACTAAACACTTGCCATGTAAAGTGTAGTTCAAATATAAACACCGAGAAAAGCTGAACTACTGCTTTCCGGCGCTAAACAATAACTCTCATCGGGCTCATGTCACGACACAGTCAAGACAATAAACAATAACTCTCATCGGGCTCATGTCACCACACAGTCAAGACAATAAACAATAACTCTCATCGGGCTCATGTCACAACACAGTCAAGACAATATCGCTGTCATTTACATACGAGTCATTCAAAAAGTTCTAAGCCCTTCTACAAATGTAAGTAGTATCGTCACGTTTACCTTATGTCCTTGATATTACTAGTGCTCACACTTTGAGCGTAGAGTGTAGAGCGATATAACCGTATAGCAGGTTAGAACGTTTGAACATCAAGTAGGACATTACATAACCACGGAACGGAGAAATGAGGTTAGTTTAGTGATCAGTACTTGCAGATCTATCAAGGAAATCGATGAAGATTTTGTCAATCACTACTGTCAGCTAATAGATATTTTATGAATGTTGAAGTGTGTAATAGGGTCAGTCACTAGGGTCATGGTCAACTACTTCTCTTGATGTAATCGGGACACATGGGGAATGTGTTTAATTTGATCGAATATGATCACATCGAGTCATTTACTGAAGACCACACAAGGATTGCGCTATATGTAGACAATCATGTAATGAACTGAAGTCACGTTGGCTTCATACATCACCACAACCTAGTTGAACATATCATATTCAAAGTCACAGCGAAGGTTCCCGATTTTGATTTCATGTAAATACAACTTTTCAAAGTTCAAGTTCAAAACCATGACTGGCCTGGTGAGCAAAAAATAGCGCATGACTCGGATTGGATTCAAATCAGTGTTTAAAAGTTATTCTTAGGAATTGTCATATGATTTTGCCATTTACATGAAATGTATCTGACTCTGATTGCGTGAGTGAAGCAGTGTGTTCAGAGGTGAGTTGGGGTTTAACGCCGCTTTCAGGAGTGTTTCACTTATATCGCGGCTTCTAGTATTATGGGGGAAAGCCCGCAAAGCCATGTGGCTATGCATTAGTGTTAAGCCTGCGAGTATCGGCTGGAACTAGCGAACCATGGGTGGTACTACGCTGAGATTCAGTGTAGCATTGCACCCAAACCTTACTGCGTGTAGAACATGTACAGTTCTGTACTACAGACAAAGTTGCCGTGCCCCTGGCGAGATTCGAACCCCGGACCTCTTGATCCGAAGCCGAACGCGCTAACCCGCCCCCAGTGTGTTCAGACAATTTCAGATAAAGTACTGAATTCGGTACCAATGCAGGTATTGAAATTTCAAAGATAGACAGTTGTTCTACTCAATTCCGTTCGGTCCCCATTCAGTCATACTTATATGTTAGACCATAGCTGCTATTGTTTGCGCCGTGGTATAACCAACGTGAATTTCAGTTAGACCACGGCCCGGAACTACTTTCTATACGATTCCCATTTTTACGTAGTTTCATCATCTCGTCAAATGCTTGTATTAAAAGAAGAACATAACTCAAATAAACATTTTATTACATCAATATTGTGTTTACAGTTTGAACATATGTGAGCAAATCATGAAGTATGTACAATGATATCAATGTTTACGTTCAGAAGTATTCAGGTGGTTCTTCTCGAGCTTTGGCGTCCTTATCAACAGGTAACAGTTTTCGTAGAATAAACTTATGTGGGGTGTTTCTCCCGAGAATAACTTGATATGAAGTTTTACTTTTGAACGAAAGACTTTGTAGGTGGTAGATTTTATTTTAAGAAATAAAACCTGTTAGGAGATTACGAATTTTCGACTTATGAACCAATATGCGGGTTCGAACTTTGAAACGTTTCGCTCTTCCAATTAACCATATAACGGTTTATAAATAGGAGAACACACTACTCCACTGTTTTTTGTGTTAAAGAACATATTGAAGGTCGAGAAAACCCATTGGGGCTATCCCTCCCATGTTTCTCCCTTACACAGTAACACTACATTGCAGGCTGCAAGAAGTATTACTACGGCCCCAACTGTTTGAGAAGCTGTGGACACTGTCTGCATGATGTCAACTGTGACCCGGAAACTGGGAAGTGCCATAATGGCTGCGTGCCCGGATTCAGGGGAGATAACTGTGATCAGGGTAAGTGTTTTATAAAAAGCATGACACAGACATTTCTCAACATTTTATAATTCTGTACAACATTATATACGACTGTAAAGCCCGTTTACATGCACCGTTTGCCCCCGGGGGCAAAATACCCCCAGGGGCAAATTTCGTTATGTAAACGGTACACACAGGAGTTAAATATTTGCCCTAGGAGGTAAAAATACCCCCAGTGGCAAATTTGCCTCCAGGAGGCAAATTTCGTTATGTAAACGGTACACACAGGAGTTAAATATTTGCCCTAGGAGGTAAAAATACCCCCAGGGGCAAATTTCGTTATGTAAACCGTCCACACAGGAGGTAAATATTTGCCCCTGGGGGGTATTGAGGCAAAACGTGGGGCAAACGTGTCATGTAAACGCTCTTTTCACATTTTCAAGGGGGCAAATCAAGTTCTAATATGAGAACACAAAACTCTGTTCCTGCACTAATACACAAGTACATGAGTTTGACACAATTTATTCAAATGGGACAGATAATTTGTAATTCCGAGCACTTTGTTACATACTACTTTTCTTATCCAAGATAATTATCATGTGTACAAATTGAAAAACAATACTCAAATTCACAATCCTAGCTGAGACTAATTTTACTCATGGTGCCCGGCTGCAGATTTTTTTGGTCGAGGTTCTGTCAGCTTTGGCGTAAGTGTAGGAGTTCCCATCGCACCCAAGCATAGCTCTAAAACTACTTGACCAATCGTACTGCCTCTCCATGTCATATAGATGTGTCGTATGGGTATTTCAAATTTAATTTGTTTCTGTTTCCTTGGAAACAATTTGAACTTTATATTTTTGAAGGCTAGGGTTTGTTTCCGGAATATAACTCTAAAACTACCTGACCAATCGTTAACAAATGGTGTATCCTGCATCTCCATATCACCTTCACTATAAATGTGCCTTGCTGGATATTTAGCTGCTTGTCAATTCTATTTCTTTCTGTTTCCGTGGCAATAATTTTGAATTTAGTCTTTTTGAATGGTAGGGTTTGTGCTCAATACATAACTTTTAAGATTGAATTATTTTGCTTTTGAATTGGAGGAAGGGGAGACATATTTTTGTACGAGTATACCGCTTTGTAGGTACCCTCCATATTCACTACAATATATTCATTAATAATTTCTGACAAATATATAGCTTGTTTTTATTGTAAATATTATCGCAGAATAAGAAAATATTAATATGAGTAATCACTCAGTTTGCAGCAATTTCAGCTTGATTCTCTCGCTACTGAGCTGTGGCAGTTTGTAAGCTCTTGGCCATGAAATCATCAGTATGCGTTCTGTGCCTTGTCGAAACCTGTATATTTGTAGTAAACTATCAACTTTTATATCATATTGAACTGTAATACATATCTGAAATTTGAGAGTTTGTAATGGGAAATAAATTCCTATAATTTGCAGTAAGTTCATTGGTCACAGTACTATATTACTTTGAATAAACAACCCCATAGGATATGCAGATATCTCAAGTTCTAGGGCGAAATGAAACATCAGTTGTTTATCACATACATTTGTGTGTGTGTGTTACTGTTAGTGAAGAGCAGATTTCAAAGAAGCATGTCGTCTAAAACTGATACCCTTCTTCGTGGCAACAGAGTAACCAAATTTTTACGTAAGGTTCTGAAGCTATTTGTTTTTGTGAAGAAGTTGATAATGCAATTGGTTTGCGGATGGACACCGGATGTCATGCAATGTTGTGCCATAATTACGTTGTTTTTATCTGGCCTGATGAGCTTAAATCTGACTACCATTTTCAGAAAATGAGCTTTTTTCCCAAACTCCAATTTTATTGCTTAAGAAATAATTTGCAAGATTACCCCAGCACTTTTAGCTGAGGTGACCATGCTACCAAATAAGTGTTATCATGGTAATTATTGGTGGGATGATAGCACAAAGTGACTCCTCAGTATTTAGAGAGGTTTGATAATGATGAATACCACTGTATTTACCCCAATGTCTTAAAACCCATGTAAACGCAAATTGATTTGCCCTTTGCCCCTTGGGGTAAATTAGCCCTGGGGGCAAATAGGTGTCATGTAAACGCAGCTTTAGATTCCTTGTATGAAACAGTATCTGAGTGTTGATGTATCTTTGGAAATGCGTGTATATGATATCTCGGTATCTTTCAAACAAATAACCATGTATGATTTGTTTCTAAAATGTCACGTCAAGGCTGCCGTTTGCTTTGTTTATAGATTGCAAGACTTTTCTATGACAGGTCAAATCTATTGATTATATCCGATATGGGTAAACTTCATCCATCCTTTGCTGTAAACGTATCATTGGCACCGCTGATGTATCACAATTAATTCAGAGCGTCGCACTCCAGTACCCTGGCATTACAAAAGGTTCTGACTCATTTTGACATTTCGTAATTGTTCATTCCCTTCACACATAGATTACTTATATCATATCTTTCCACATAATCTTTATTCTAATTCAGTTTTTGTGCTTTCTAGAATGAACCCTTAGCGGTGAGACTGTTCTGTGACTGTTTCAGCGTGTGAACCCTCCACGTATGGTCGTGAGTGCAGATCCAAGTGTGGTCGATGCCGCCGCCACCAGCCCTGTAACGCCGTCACGGGGGTGTGTAGTGGGGGGTGCGAAGCTGGCTGGGAGGGACAACGATGTAACCAGAGTAAGTTCCTCTTAAAGTTCTTTATTCATTTCATTTTCTTAAGTTTTGGTATACACAATAAAAGGGCGGCTTGACAAATGGAGTTATTTCTGAAAAGGGAGGTTTAATGTTTACATTAATTTCACATTATATCGTGTTTTCTTTTAGAAATGTGTACCAATTCGAAAGTGAACACATGTGACTTTGTAAGATTTGGGGTTTCACTTTCTACTATATTCCCGATTCTGGTCAATGGACATTTCGTTTAATCTCCTCCGCCCCTGTCCAGTCTGTCCACAGGGCACGTACGGTATCGACTGTTCTCAGACCTGCGGGGGGTGCATTGGGGACACATCCTGTGATCACGTGACCGGCCATTGTCTGCAGGGGTGTCAGCCAGGACGGAAAGGATTCAAATGTCTTCAAAGTAAATATTTATCTTCAAGTTTAGCAGCAATATTCAATATATTCAAGTTTACGTCAGATGCATCCTTCTCGCGGCACGTATGTTTACCATATTGTCATCCGGCAGGACCGCCGAGGTTCTTTATAAATAAACATAAATTATAAGAATACATACATTTTAACGTATCCATTGTCAAGTGTTATAGGTGCTTCAGGATAAACAAGAATTTAATGTGTTCAAACTTGAAACAATAGAAAGGACATATTGCAGTGTGTATGTAGTTGATTATAAAAAAATCATTGAACGGTTGACAATATGTCGTCACATGTTTTGGCAGTTATTATTGTTTGTCAGTTTTCGTATCTTTTAAGCACTTTTGTCTACATGTTTAGTAATCTTTCATACCGTTTTACCGTTTTTTTTATTTGTAAACAAGATACTTAAGTTCCAAATACAAAATACCGTTTGTATCTTTAACGTTGTACCATATTGTGCTTCATCATTCAGGGTGTAAGTCAGGGCTGTATGGCGAGGGGTGCCGCGATGTCTGTGGTCGATGTCTGAAGGGCACCTGTGATCACGTGACTGGGCAATGTCTGGACGGATGCGCACGAGGCTGGAGCGGGGACAAATGTCAGAACGGTATAGACAGTCATCATCTCTTGTACACATGTGTTTAATATTCAAATTCATTGTATCTGTCCTCCTCTTTCTTCATGGAACCTGTGCTTTGTACAATGTCTTCAGGGAAAGACTGATACTCACTGATTCCATGATCAGTATGGTTTCTCCAACTATTGATATTCAGATAGCTCTTCCACTTTTCGTTTTGTGAGTCAGTGTTATATCAAAACCTGTAATGGAAAATGGTAATACAGAAAGTATGGTAAACGTTGTTATCGTTCTATTGTATCATATTGACTTGCTACCGTTGAATCCTGTTTCAAATACTTCGAATTCTGACTGAGATACACGTGTGTTTATGATCCCACGTCTCTAGCTCATTCCAAACCATTCTCGTTCTGATCGCAGAGTGTGGGAAGGGCACGTACGGCGCCAACTGCACACTGAGGTGCGGCCACTGCTCCAACAGCTCCATGTGTGAACCCATCAACGGGATCTGCTCACAGGGCTGTGCACCGGGTTGGAAGGGCGTTTTCTGTAAGGAGGGTATGTGTCTGTTGTCAAGCCCTTGTATACAAAACTACCATTATATACTGAAGTTCCCCCAACAGCTTAAAGGCTGCTTAACAGAGTCCAATTGTCGAAGATGTAAGTTTATAACTTCTCTGGATATAACAGCGTGGCCACGAGTCACCTTGAGAGAGAAGATCGTACTGGGTCAGGAGACTCTCTAACCGTCTGTTTAGTCTCAGTAAAATAGGCTACTTTGTTATGCTCCCAACAGTACTAAACTTATTTACGAAGATATCTTTTCTTACTTCTTGATCAAAGTTTGTCAGACAATGTGTTGACATATTAAACTCACCCGTTCTTATAACACATTTCTCCTACTCCTAACAGAGTGCGAGGCAGGTTTCTACGGGGAGGACTGCAAGTTCCGCTGCGGTAAATGTGAGGGTGGTCCGGGATGTGACAAAGAGACGGGCACCTGTCCTCATGGGTGTGAACTAGGATGGGTGGAACCCAGGTGCTCTCAGGGTGAGGACATGTTTATGAAATGGCTTTAACTGTAACAATTTTATCACCCAAAACTCTGTTCCACATGAGATATCCCTTGTATGAAATCGCTGCTGCGTTAAATTTTTATTGAAAGTAATGAAGAATGATAAATAGAATCTCACTCTTATATCAAATATATATCAACACTCGTTGATTAAAGTCATACATCCAAGGCAAGTCTAGATTGTAGTAACTTTTATTAACTCGTGTTGATATATATGACATCATAGATATTTGATTATCTATAGACCATCCCGGTAAATACCTTTTTGACATTTTAATAAATTTCTTTGACAATTGGTATTTTGGAAACGGTGTCTTTTTAGAGTTGTTTATAAGATTATGAAAGTCAACAACGAAAGTGATGCCCATGTTACGAAAACCACTGCAGTTCTTGAAGAGATGCATTGATTCACCTACATGGTAAGTATTCCTATCAACATCGGAGGATCATCTGAAGACACCCAGTCAAAGGATGACCAAGGATGACTTTCTGTCTCTAGAGGTATCGACTCGTTGGATACCAAGGCTGGTTGCAGGAGAACCCAGACTTGTTTGAGGTCAATCTTTGAGTTTCAATCAACGATTGCTCGCAATGAGTGAAACTTGCGTTCATCACTTCCAGCCATAGTGGATGCATGTGACACCACAAAACACAGGGAAGACAAGCCGCCTGATTTGACTCCGTCAGCCTACCGTCGATTTCCAACTCTGAAAGAAACCCTCTTTTCAGTTGGGATATCTTTCTGTGTGAGGCTCTCTACTTATAAAACAACCCTCGTACAACTTGTGTGGTGTAAGTTGTGATACTTGTTCGATACGTTCTCTAAATTAAAAAAATACAAGATAAATTTGCAAAGTTAATCAATGTTTCTACAGTGATGTTGCACAAGCAGCCGGTGACGTCAACGTTCAAGTCGGTACTTCCGGTCCTCATCGCGTCCCTCGTCATCATCGTCCTCGTCCTCGTCGCCACCGTCCTCTACTTCGTCGTCATCAGGCCCAAGAGACGCGGCCTGGCCCGTCTCTACCGCCGCACTGAGGTACATACGTTATACCTTGATCCTCGGATCATGTCGTCCATCTGCTTAGTGTCATGTTCTGTCATTTAAACACTAATAAATAAGAAATATAAAATAAATTTGTAAACAAGGATATTAACCAATTTACAAATGTTTGCATTTAAAACAAAACTATTTCTCAGGTCCATTGTGATGTGACCAACCATTTTGATAATAAAACAAACCAATAATGACTGGTTTGTGAGAAAAGCAAAGGTATTTGTCATCTGATATGTATTATTATGCATTGCTTTATGCTTCAGGATGGAAGCTCTGAGAACGTACATAACACGTACGAGATAATCCAGGGCAGCCCCCTTGAGATCCCGCGGACCAACTTGATCCTGACGAACGACCAGCTGGGGAACGGGCAGTTCGGACAGGTCCGGAAAGGTTTCGTCAAGAAGGAGCGTGGAGTCAAGGTGCCCGTCGCCGTCAAGTCTCTCAAAGGTTTGTTAATCGTTACCTTCCCCGTTAATCGTTACCTTCCCCACCGCATTCAGTCTGTACAACGAAACTTTTTCCACTCTTCTTTTCGTCAAGAGGAAGTAGCTAATGTATTCTCCTGAATTGCCTTTTTTGTCATTATAAAACAGCCATCTTTCAATAGGATGTGGCCGTTTCTTAAATTTCTGTTAAACCTTTTTTTATATATCGTTAGTTACATATGATCCAATATAATGATTGGAGAGTACAAACTATCTTTAGCATTTTCAGTTCCATTGAATTTTACAACGCCTCTTCTGAATGAATCACCGTTGTTTTTCAGACAACGCCTCAGAGAAGGATAAACGCGACTTCCTGAACGAGCTGGCTATTCTGAAGAACGTCGGCAAGCACGAAAACGTCGTGTGTCTTGTGGGAGCCTGTCACATCCGAGGTGAGTCACGTGTATCTGCTCTCGGTCTCATAGACTATTCTATACTTATCCCTCAATCCCCTTACATCAATCAAAGAAAATAATAATAACTTTGGAGTGTCTTGTTTATCATATGCATTGAATCGGACTTTGTATCCTGATGTGTCCGCATACATGACCTTACTGATTTTGCTTGCTGTCTTATCATTCCACATGGCCTGCACAAAGACATTAAACCTACAAACAGAACATAACCTTTCACGAAAAGAACCTTTTGACAGATTAAAAGAACACGAATCTTAACAGCGCTGACTGCCCACTAAACTGTTTTGTTTCCACAATAAAGTGATGAAAATTCTGGTGTCGCTCTAATGTCACCTCCAACTAATTCTAACCTTTTATTAATATGGACAAAGACGTATATCACATCCATCTAATTCCTTGATATGGAGAAACGAGTCTCTAGATTGTATTTGCTGTTATGAGTGAATGCTTATGCGTCCTTTAAACATGTGATATAATTGTTAAAGTACCATTACCATACATGAAGAGGTCATGTAATGCTAATGGCTCAGTTTGAAACAAATGTAACAATTGACCAGTCCCAAATGTTGGATAGATAATCGATTAAGCTATATAGCCTATTAATTGTTGACGAGTGACACTAAGTATGTACCCTTGTTTAGTTTGTATTGGTTTCCTGCATCTCAAATTAGTCGCCGGTTCTTAGGTGTGATGTTCGTTGCAATGGAGTACTGCAAACATGGCGACATGCGCACATTCCTGCGACGCAGCCGGAAGTTGAAGAACCACACATACAGCAACACGGCCACCACCAGCACACTGAGACTGACGACCCTCATCAAGTTCGCACTGGATACAGCAGGGGGGCTGGGTCATCTCGCCGAGAAACAGGTGGGTCGGGAGGGAGGCGGGTGGAGGGGAGAGTTTCATTTTCATTTAGCATCACCATTGAAACAAATAGTGGGATTTCGAAGGTATTTGTACGAAATACTTACCTAATTACACGTAGATGTAATGCTGGTAGTGACAACCTGAAGTAAACATCCATATCCACTGTAACAGCGGAGTATAGTCCAATGTATTGGAGCTGGACAAAGACGAGCATGGTCGTCTATAACGTAGAGGCCACGTGATTAATATTCCCTACCTAGTGACCATATTTTACAACTGCTTCAGATAATTCACCGCGATGTAGCAGCCCGGAACGTGTTACTAGCGGACCACCTGGTCGCCAAGATAGCCGACTTCGGACTGTCAAAGAACGACGATACCTACGTCAAAACGTCCAGTGTGAGTGAACTTGTATTTATCATCTTTCATTGACACATGTGCCCTGAACTTAGTATTTAAAACGTCCTCTGCTAAAATCAGTCGTGGCTTTGTTTCATCAAAGTTAACAAGTATGTAACAGGAACTATTGCTGATGAACCCAGAAGTCTATCATAGTCTAGTGACATCTCTGTAACGCCGTGAGATTTCAGCAAATAGTTGATGGCAGACCTACATTCATTTTACACTGTCGACAATTAGTATTTGACAAAATATTGCAACAGTTGTTTCAAGGAGATTGCAAGGAATGTAACCGATTATCAACTTCTTTATTTAACTGTTAACTCAACTTCTTTATCCAATTATTTCAACGTCTTAAAGTTAAGTATTTATTAAATCATCGTGTGTAATCTCTACACCGCCAACTCCTGGAATGCCTCTCAAACAGTTGTTCAATGATTGCAGACTCGTGTTCCGATCCGGTGGATGGCAGTGGAGTCTCTCTTCAGTAACACATACACCACACAGAGTGACGTGTGAGTTGTCTCCCTTGTATGGCTGTCAATTTGGGGACGTAGTACCTCTTGTGAATAACTTTCATGAAAACGTTTCTACGATTTTGATACGTTTTCGCTCCTGCTTAATGTTTATTATCGACCATGTCGATTTAAAATTCCATTCAAACTTTCAAAACACCATTTCACTTTACTTTTACGTTTGGACGTATACGTTTTTTGTATGGAAAAAATACATGTAACAATCACTCAGAATAATTCTCAGAACTTTCATTACATTTCGTTAAATCAGTCCGTGTTACTGTTGATGAGTACTGTAATAGAAGGCAAGACATAGTACAATAAAAGCCACACCAAACCAGATATTGTTTCTATGCCCCGACACCCACGTGTTGCAGTTGGTCGTTCGGGATCCTACTGTGGGAGATCTTCACACTGGGCGGAACTCCCTACTCCAGCATAGATACCCAGCAGCTCTTCACTCTACTGAAGGAGGGCTACAGGCTCAAGAAGCCCAAACTCTGTGACGACAATATGTAAGTAGTTCAAGCATTAAGAAATGTTTTTTTCCTCAAAATTTTGTCAATAAAATTAGAGAAGGCGAAATAAGAATAGTTGTGAAGAAATATATATGACACATGCAGTGCAGTTCAAACTTTCAACATTGTTTGATGTGTATTCACAGTTTTCTCGGTGACCTTGTCTTTTCAACTCCCTCGACTTAATGTTTTATTAATGACTGTATTGATTCAAAGATTAAAACACAAATATTTATATATCTTATTTTTTCAGATAAAATCCGGTATTTTGAATTTTTGCTTTTTTTAAAAATCTTTTTCATGCATTTTACCCTTGTGCCTATTTTTTTGCAGGTATGCCATGATGCTGCAGTGTTGGAACGAGCGCCCAGAACGGAGACCCACGTTCCACGAGATCATCGGTAGATTGCAGCGTATTCTCGAGGACTCGCAGGTCCGTTACTTTGTGAACATACGGTACATCCTCGTTCGTATGGTGGCCCAGAGGGGACAACTCTTTAGCGCTCTCTGGTTTCAACGTAATACAGTGAAGTCGTATATATAACGACGCTTTTCATGAAAACATCACCTGACACTATTTTCATCCTTTATCATGTTAGGCTCTTCTAGGTAACAATAAATGATGTTCCAAAAAATAGAATACACCAGGGCCATGTTCAAGAGAGGTTTCAAAGTAATCACTCAATTAGCGATTAGGCTACTTTAAACCTCTCTTGAACGCGATTGCTCAATGTAGCGCTACGTAGCAAGGCGAGCAAACTTCGAGGAATTTGCACTATGTCGTTCAAGAGAGAATGAGCGCTACTTGAGCGCTATATTGAGCGATCAATGAGCAATTTAAGCGCTCGCTGTTATGGAACGGAGCCCATATCTTTAACGAGATATACCCTAAATATCAGTGTTTTATGGACCATCTGAATATGGCTTTTGGTATCATGAATTGATTCCTGTGTAATGCTAGATATTTTAATATGTTATAAAAATGATACTATATTGTTGGTATGTTCTAACTGTCCACCATGTGGTTTGTCAGTACCACTGACCTAACGTGGACGTTAGACATATTAAATTAAAATAGGACATGAAACAGAGAGAAATAACAATACTTTATAAAGTTCCATGGATGATATAGATTATCTGATTTACTAAAGTACTAATTGGAAAAGTGTAACTTTTAACGCACAGTTTAATTTTGACGTTGCTACAACTTGCTACAATTATTGTTTACAATGTACATAGTCCAGTGTATATATTCATGTTACATGTATACCCCTGTCTGTATACAGGTGTACATGAACCTGACGGCGGACGACGAGTCGATGTATGCAGAGATAGAGCACGTCAAAGATGCGGAGCGAGCATCAGCGTGATGGAGTCACCGGGCTAGGTGCCGTCTAGCGATCTAGATATCACTCATGTTCTTTACTGGTTTGAACATCATGAAGTCGCCAACATGTTCGTGGAATCGTCATGTGTTCAAGGCAGCGTGTCACATGATTGTGGAACTCACTATTTGGTCAAAGCAGCTTGTCACATGTTCATGGAATCAACGCTTTTAAAATGCGTGCATTTGTTCCATCGTGTATGATCTGAACACTTCAGTCACTCAATGTTCAAGAACATCCCAGATGACGTACATGTATTGTAAACTATTTAAGGTTCATATTTTGTTTGTAAAAGTATATAAATGCCGGAGATCGACTCATATTCCCTTACATTTGTAAATGTTGACAGTGAACAAACGCATTGTGACATCTATTCTTAGAAAGGGTATGTCCACTTTCCAGAAACCAACGCCTACAGTCATAAACATATACTACGCTAGGAGTAGTGTTTACATCTTAGTTTTTAGCATATGTAAATATCTTTCCATTGTGTTAAAGTGTCCGAATATTACTTGTGTATAGTTGTATTGTGTCTATTGTTTTTTCCATCGTTTCTGTGTTTTGCACACAATTTGGAATATAAGTTATTGTATATAAGGCTTTATTTTTCATTTCTGAAAAGAATATCAATGTAAATAATAAATAAACACTTTTCAGTCCTTTAATTCATAAGATTATTATTCAGTAAAAGTTTCCAAACCATTTCTTGTCGTTACATCCCTTACAAACTACATACTGTTTTATAGGGCAGTCCTTGTAGAGTGTCGTTCCGTTCGTTTTAAGGGACATAGAGTGTTACATGAACTTTTATTTGTCTTCGATACGAGCCAACATACTACAGGTGCTGATTTAAGTTCAAACCATTTCACTCGATCAAAATCGTTACCATATTCTACACGTGTAGAAGCTGAAAGAACACGTCTCCTATACATGTGTACTAGTTACATGACCGCTTGTAACTTGGTTTACTTACTGGCGCGCGATAGCCGCGGTATTAAATGACATTCACCTTTATGTTTTACTGTGCCGAGCCGATTAACGATTACATTAAGATAAATAGTTTCAATAACATAACTCTATTTATAACATTTGACGTCTGTGACTCCAACAACATTTATCCTCAAGTATGCTCCGCAGGAGATATTGCTTGTGTGAGATAAAGTGATATCTCCTAGGAGATACCGTTTTGACAGTAGATTTTGCACAATGTCCAGAATCTCACACTCGCGATTGTGTCTTCTGATATCAAATATACAGACACTCGTTGATAACAGTAAAAAATATCCTCGGCGAGCCGTAACTTTTATCAACTAGTGTTGATATATTTGATATCAGAAGACACTTGGGTGAGATTCTCTTTATACTCGTTAGCGCCACTTTAATGCAAGCTTTTAACGGAGAAACTGTTATCTGTAATTCTAGTGTATATTTGACTTCGTCTTTGACTGTACAGATTATTGTATATAAAAAGAGGAACATGATCTGAACTGACTGGAGAATAATATGTTTGTTTGTGTAAAATGTTTTGATTGTAAAATGTTCATTGTGAAATATGCTCACCTAACTAAACTGAAATGCTCCACGTAAGCATACAGCATTTTCATGTACATATTTGTAAATAGAAAACTTACTTCACCTACAGTAGTTCGTCACTAACAGGATGTGTGGGCATGTTGAATATTTCAGCGACTGTATCATAGTACCTTCTATCAGAGAAACTCGATAACGTAAGTAAAATGTAAGTTGAACGATATTGACTTTCTGCACCTTTACGCTCTTGTACCAAGCATTTGTGTCTGTACTGATCTTGTGTATTATAATCCAACAATAAAGCAGTGCTTATGGAGACTTCTTGTTTGCTTCAGTAGACTCACCAAAGTTCTTCGTGCTGTTTGACACGTTTACAAAGTAGACATTGTAAGATAAGCCTTCAAATGATGTATTCAATGGAGCGTACTGTGTACCAGCCAGATTCCGATGTAGTGAAAGAGTGAGATACAAAAAAATGTCCAAAAAGAAGACAGATTATGTTCACTTTATGATCTAAGTAACTTGAAGACGAATATCTCTTTCTTCTCATCTGTCCATTGTATTATTATTATCATTATATATATACTCCCTCAAAAAAGAAACGCACGGAGGTAATTAGGTACAATATATCTTTATTTCAAATGACAATTACTGACTGCACACACATGGTACGTATTCCAAACTTTGCATGGTGAAAGCCAAATGTTATCTGCAAGACGTGAATGTACTGTTATGTCACCACAACGTCAATGTTACACTTGACGCCGGCTGTAACGTCAATACCTATTGTGACCCCCGTTTGCTTGGAGCACTGCTTGACATCTCCTCGGCATGGACTGAATAAGTCTACGAATTGTCGCCTGTGGTATTCTCGCCCATTCATCCTGCAAAGCGTCACGTAGTTGTTGAAGTGTTTGGGGTCGTGGATGTCGCCGTCGGAGTCGTTTATCGAGAAAATCCCACAAATGTTCGATCGGGTTTAAATCAGGAGATTTAGAGGGCCAAGGAAGTATTGTGATGGTATGATTGGCGAAGAAGTCCATTGTGATGCGGGCTGTATGCGGTCTGGCATTATCTTGTTGAAAAATTTGTCTTTGTGGGTTGAGAACTGGAAGGAGGTGATGTTGCAGAATTTCATCTCTGTAGCGAATGGCTGTTAAATTACCCTTGACATGAACAAGATCAGTCTTTCGATGATAGGAAATCGCTGCCCACATCATTACACCACCTCCGCCGAATCTGTCTACTTGTGCGACACAGTTACGTGCTAAACGCTCATTCCGGCGTCGATAGACCCTATTTCTACAGTCATGACGTTGCAGCATGAAACGGGACTCGTCACTGTAGCATGTTCTCTGCCACTGTCTCAAATCCAATCTTTGGACATTTCTGCACCAACGTACACGAGAACGGCGATGGTGACGTCGTAGTACGCATCCGACGTAAGGTCGTCTTGCACGTAATCCACACGCTCTTAGTCGATTTCTTATAGTCTGGGCTGAGATGTTACGTAGTCCTGGGATATTCCATGCGGTTTCCGTTGCTGCCAGTGTCCTATTGCGTAGATGGATCAACCGGATGTGTCGATCCTGGGCTGCAGTTGTAACCCTTGGCCTACCACTTCTTGGGCGGTCCCGGGTGGATCCAAGTTGTTGGTAGCGATTTCTAAGACGTGAAATCGTACTGTGGTGGACATAAGTGACGGGCAACAGATACAACCAACTCTCCAGCCTCTAGACGTCCAATTGCAATATTACGATCTTCAGCTCCCATGCAGTCGAGGCATTTTGATTGACGCTGTTTTAACACAATATTGCGACTAGAAATATCGCAGTGCAATTTCTTTATATACCCAAGGGTAGAGCACAAGTTCACCAAGTTGCACGTGCATCAATCTTTCTCACTCTTTTCCACATAGAAAGTTCATGCATTTCGGAAAATCACATGTTTAAGGTCCATATTGTAACAAAGTGATGTGTTTTGGCGATGGTGTACGAGTTTGAACCTGCATTCAACATGTTTGGCTATCGAAACTAGATATTTTTCAGTTTGACATGAAAAAAATACCTAAAACAACTTACAATTTATCCGTGCGTTTCTTTTTTGAGAGAGTGTATATATTATATAACATGGTTATATTTGGGATCACACTACCTTCAATAGTACAAATTCTTGTACTTTTTCGGGCCGAGTCCCATGCGAAATGGTCGTGTGATGAGCTATTGGTACAGTCAATCCTGGAGATAGTTGCCTTACTCTGAGAGCGTGGGTTCGAATCCCGCATGGGACTCGGCCCGAACAAGTTCAAGAATTTGTACTTTTGAAGGTAGTGTTATCCCAAATATAACCATGTTATATTTCTTCACTATCTAAATGGCAAGTATTTCTATTATTTTGTGATAAATATCGTAAGAAATACTACCGATGGACTCTTTACTCTTTTGAGCTCTAAGAATAAAAATTAATTACAAATTCTTGTCATTTTCATTTAATATGCAATGTTTTATCATTGTAGTGTATATTTATGTATATATATACTCCTAATGTATGTATGTATGTACTAAAGGCCTGTGACCTTTTCAGTATGAAATAAAGGAATAATATTGAAATCCACCAAATATATAGTTTGAGGAAACATATTTTTGGAAGAAATCATACTTATAATACAGACAACAGGGGGTTCCAATAACCCAATATTTGATATATATGTAACATGTTTATATCATATATGTTTATGACAACTTTTGACATTGGAACATATAATTAAAAAAATGACTATCTGAAAATTAAACTCAAGTAATGAAATTATAGAAAAGCACTCAACGAAAAGGTTAATGAACATCACGATTTCCACGCTTAAAATATATGATAGAACATTAAAATAGTGGGGTCCCTTTAGCGTATGTGATGCGCATGTTTAATACCCTTACACTAGCCGAACCAAAGTTATGAAACCATATTTTGCGTTGTAATATCAAAATATTTACCAAAACAAGTTATCACCATCTGTTTCCCTCAAAGAAACACTTACAGTATAAACCATCTTCACATGTACAATTAATTACAACTAATTAAACTATGTATTACCACGAATTGTGCACATCAGTCACTGTATGAGGTATGATAATCTGTTAATTCTGTTCGGAATGCGAACCCGATCGATTCGTTTCGTTCTGTAATTAGCAAGGTTAAAATATATGTATACATATCACCCTGAAACTGACAACATACCTCATAAATGGTATGTCTATATAGATTCCACCTGATAAACAATGAAAATAAATCCACATATCTACATATTATTGATGAAAGTTGATAAGTAATGGAATGTTACGCGCATAATTCATCCGATAGAGCAATTGTTTGTTACTTTGTAATTATTTCGTACCATTTATATTCCTGTTGGACGAGTTGTGTGCAAAATGGTCTGGATATTCATATTTATAGCTTTAAAAGGTGAGATTTATATCTATAAAAATAATAGGTAATTGTTAACCATGAGAACATCTGTTAGAAAATAAAAAGGAAAGAGTGATGCGTAAAGTTGTGTTTCATGTAAGCTACGTTTCTACGTATTTATGACGATTGAGTAAACAAACTATCAACATGTGCCCAGGTCTAAACTTACTGCCCTTCTAAATAGATCTTTATACTTCCTTTTTTCAACAATTAACTTTCTATATTCCATCATCTTAACCTTATTTATAAGAAGTTTCAAGAACAAGTATTGTTTTAGCTTTCAGTCACGTGACCAGTGTGGTAATCGAGACACCGCCAACCAACCGCACAGTGTTTGAGGGTGATGACGTCACACTAGAATGTAAGACGGCGCGTCAGAAAGCGGGCGAGATAGTCATTTGGAAGAAGGTAAGTATGCCAATGAAACACTGGGGACTGGCTTTATAGAACTGTTCCCCTTGTGTCGCGCGCCGTATGTTCCCTAGCAGTATGTGCGTTAGGGTACATCAAACCTCACTCACATTATTGGTAAAATAACAACCCTGAAGCAGTATTCTGTCGATATAACATACAACCGATACCATTTACTGAATGGTGATGTTATGCTTCTTGTGTGATAGCAAAACAAGTTCAAATTTTCAATTTACAATTTCAGTTAAAACTGCACATGTTTTTTATTTATATCACTTAATGACCTCCCCAAGCTGTTCATCTACTACTACATTTAATACGAGTCATTGGCTCTGCAGCTCATATGTCCTTACAATGTAGAACATATCATTTATATCATATATAATCTATAATTCTTATTTATTAAGGAATCTTCCAACAATATGCCAGCTTGAAGATGTCACTTCTAGCGGGGTTTTATTTCTGGTAAAGATGAGAAAAAGAAGCTTCTTTGGTGTGATCCCTTTCGGGTTGTTTCCTTAATGCCACTAAATCTACAATTTAATACCCACAAACCAAAATACATGATTTCAGTTGTTGTTACTTTTAGTTCTTGAGAACAATTCAAACATATTTTAATGTGTGACCTCGCTGGCCCTCATTAGGCTAAGGTGTCTCATAAGCAAGAGTTCAGTTTTTTTTAAAGGAAGATCACGTAAAGGAATGTGTGACCTGTGACCCTTATTAGAGTCACCAAATCTACAATTTATAACCCCCCTTGAGCAAGGTACTTTTACAAAAATAATTCTTCTCTTGAGCAATTAGTTCATGAAAAGTAGTCGAAATGTTTACATAAGACGGGCGGCAAAAGGGACGCCTTGCCATGCCATAAGCCCATGTCGCCTTTCCGGACTCGTGAGCTATCATAGCTGTCAAATATTCCTTAATAAGAAACACAAATAAAAGTAGATCATAGTTCTCTCTTGTGAAGTAATTTGAAGAAAGAGTGGTGGAACACGTGAGAAAAGTAATTTTATTAATTTTGAAGAATACGAGAGATATACATGCTTCAAGTTCAACATTTTTCTAAAAGTGCCTAAGTGAAAGGTATTTTAATATATGGCATTGTCCAGGTTTCAGATACGAGCTCGGAGATCCTGTCTATCAACAAACGAAGCACGAGCGCTCGACACGAGATCCGGGGCACCTACAGTCTGGTGGTGCGAGGAGTCAGGGTTGGGGATGAGGGGGTGTATGTGTGTGAGGCGCAGACCTCAAGGGGACTCGCCTCCCTGTCGGTTTCAGGTACACACCAATACATCTGCTTCTGTACATATCAGACATTCCCTAATATCCTCTCAGGTACACACCATTTATAGATGTGCTTCAGTACTTGTCACGTACTTGATATTGCCTTCAATCATGTCACGAAGACACCAATACATCTGCTTTGTTACCTATCAGACTATTTCGTATATTTTCACATTAAATAAGTGGTTATCCAGAAAATCGTCCTTTTCTTATGTCAGACACTGTGTATAATCGTCTCAGGTATACACCAATACATATGCTTTTGTACATGTCAGATACTATACCAGTACAAATGTGTGTCGAAATTAATATTTTAGGGTGACGTATGAAGCAGTTTGATGAACCATTCAAACTCATGTTGAAAGGTTTCATCTACGTATATTTTGATTGTCTGATGAGATAAGATGAAAACTAATACACAACTAATTTTGATAATGTTCGTTCAATAGTTCCAATGACTGATATGACACTGACTTCCGCCTCCGAGTTGCCAATATCCGGTGAGAGTGACGTCACATTGATTTGTCGGACTATACACAGCCATCCACCAGCTCACATCCGCTGGTTCAAGGGTCAAGCGCCTCTAGGTGACGTCAAAACTACAACAGCGATAGTCTATCATAGTGATGGTACGTTTTATTTATTGGCTTTTATGGATATATGAGATAAGCGACTGATATTTATCGATTAATACTGCCCGTTTATTTACCCTATGCCACACATTTAGTGCTTTTTGTATATTCATTAATTTTATTTTTTTTATTGTTGTGGATGATTTGAATAAAATTGTAGAATTGTTAACAGGTACTTATGTAGTTATTATTGTGGACAGATGTATATATAGTATTGTCCACGAGAGAGTGGTAAGTTATATAACTTTCTATGAAGTCAACTGTCACTATCCATACAATTTTTGACGAATTAAAATGCAATTAATAATGGTTATATGATATAATTGTTAGTAAGAGAAGTTTTCTCAAAAATAAGTATTCTTTGACGTCGAAGGTTTTGGCGACTGCGAAAGCAATATAACTGTGCGCATGCGTGAGGAAGAGAGGGACATCCCGTTCCGGTGTATAGCGGATCTTCCGGCCAGGACAGAAGCACGCGAGCGGTTCCTCTTCCCTTCAGTCACAGGTTAGTGGGTCGTGTTCGAGAAGAAAAATCGAGGAATTAAGAAAAACATTTTTTTATTGGAATCAGCTTTTATCGGCAGTGGTGGATGAAGGAGGTTGAATAATCACTAAATTTTGTGAAGCCGCTCCAAAATCTTGTCCACACTGTTACTTTTAGGCTTGTTGCAAATTCCGGTAATAATGACCTTAAGTTTAACCCCTATTCAATCCCTATGTGCCATATATTTAGAAAGGAATTTCAAAGTTTTGCCGAGTAATATTTAGTAACAATTTCCTCTTAAGTAGTTTTGGACATACGGTGTCGACAGTGAAGACTAGTTATATCCCAGCATGTTCTGTTCTTCTCCAATGTAAATATTTTGCTTTTCATTTTCCAGCTAACGGTGCCAACTCGTGTAGGATTGCTTTGACACAACTTGTAGTATTTGGATTGCTGCTGGTGCTTCACTATGAATAAAAACTACAGATTATATTTAGTTGTTTTATCGTTTCGTGTAGAAACCTTCCAACAGGACATGTGAGTCTGCCTTGTAAGTCATAACGTGATCACAGATGCGTTTGTTATTAATACCTTGGGAGGTAGACCATATATATAATGTTTAAAACAAGTAGTTGTCACTAAGGTGACATGATCCCCGCCACAAATTTATACTTGAAAAATAATGTCAAGAACAGCAAAATCGACTGGGCCCTGAATTTTCCCTAAAAGAACACTGGTGTAAGATAATGATAGGAATCCAATGAACAGTTCTTGTGGTATCGATTTTCCTGACAAGCTTAACATGTAGACAAACTCAAGGTTCTGCTGTGACCTTGAGAATAACGTCAAGGTTAAAAATATATAATAAGCCCTTTCTCTTCACTGGGAGGTGCTTTGTGTAAGAGATGAAATTCCAGTGAGTGGTTCTTGAGATATCCCGCTGACAAGCGTTACATGTACATTAAAATGTCGAAAAATTCAAAGTTCCTAAATCTTTGACCATTTGTTTGGTCTTTTGCACTTTCAGAAATAAAAAAGTTTGATTTGCATCATTCTACAATTTTGAAATTTCAGTTTAGATTCTCTATTCAGGCCAACCAATGCGGTATCGTCGGCAAATTTTATTGTCAAACATTCTTTTGCTTTGGATATGCAGTCATTGGTATAAAAAATAAACAAACTGGAGATAAAAGTTCTATTAAAAAACGTTTGAGTCACAGGTCATTCTTCACAAATAGTCAATGAATAACTGTCTGAACACTGTACTGACATTAGATAAGCAGACCAGTGAGGTGAAAACAATGTGACATCACCAAGGTAATGACGTATAATAGTATCATGATGCCTTAAAGGGGCAGTAGCACGTTTTTTTCGCTTAAATAAGTCGATGAAATGTATTTGAAAATTAATGTCACCAATAGTAAAACACCCTTCTCTCTTCGGAAAATCAGGTTAAAAATGAGTGTGATTAGTTTCATGAAGCCAAGGGAATCATTTTTGTCATTCGAAATAATAAAATGTGTTAACAATAAAAAGGTCGCCATGATATTTTTGCTTTAAACACATCACCGTTTTTACCACTGCGGATAATTGGTTTGTTTAATAAGATACACTAAACGCCAAAAGAAACCTAACCCCTCTTCTTTTTTTAATAACGTTTTAAGTATCAAATATATTTGATTAATGAATGGTATAAAAGAAAGCTGAATAACGTAGCTTTATGCTAATGACACGTTTAAAATTCCTGATGGATTCATATTGTGGCAAAATGCAGCTTGCTTAAGAAGTTTAAAATTGTCCGGTTTTCGACCAGACTGGTAGTAACCAATAAATGAGCTTTAGGTGTCCAGAAGAAGTTGAAAGTAAACTTTTACTTTTGTGACTAGACAAAAAGGTTGTATGCTTTACATCATAACCCCTAAACGATGAAAAATTAATCATACATTTCAGGATTCCAATTTGTTTTTGGAAAGTTTGTTCAGAAAGGGTTTGCACTCAATTTGGGACATTTGTAATGATGATGGCTTTGTCAATTTGAATAATAAACAAATAAATAAACAAATGAATAATAAATCCAAAAATCTGTCTATTAAAGGGGCAGTAGCACGTTTTTCGCTGAAATAGGTTGATGAAATGTATTCGAAATATAATGTCACCAATAGTAAAACACCTTTCGCTCTTCGGAAAATCAAGTTAAAAATAATTGATAATTGGTTTGTTTAATAAGATGTTTTACCCCTTAAAGTAAATATAAATGACATAAACTATCATTATAAATTGGAAATTTGAAAATATAAAATTTGCAAAAAACGTGCTACTGCCCCTTTAATGCATATCTTATAAGCCTACTTGTTTACACAAAATGCTCTAGATTTTTCTATGATAAGCTGATGGATACAAACAGAGTATTGCCAGTATGTTTTAAATGGCAGAGTTTGTTACCATTTGATATTGACTGGAAGATGACCTGTACTAACTTTAGAAAATGTACAAAGGACTCGAAGCTTGTGGATTTTCAGTTTAGATTTATTCAAAGAATTATTTACACTAAGCGTGAGCTCTGTAAAATGAAGTTATGATACAGTTATGATACGATATTGTAGTTTTTGTAAGGTTGATGCTGAAGATATCTTCCATGTATATATTGATTGTCACTATGTCAACAGTGCTTGAAGCAATTTTGAACCAGTATATATGTCCCCAAGGGCATTTCATTGACAAAGCTAGTAATATTATTTGGCCTTCCTAGAACACAAATTTTGTTGAATCATATTATTCTCATTCTCATTCTCATTCATTCATATTCAAAGCATTGAGCAAGAGAAAAATACCTTTGAAAAACTTTTGAAAATTATTAAAGACATTTTTAACATTGAGAAATTTATTGCTATGAAATCCCAAACGTTGAATCTGGGTTGTAGAAAAGGGAAGCCATTGATGCACATACTGGACAAACTTTCGAACAACCTATATTGTTGATATTATATACCACCTATGCAAATACTTATACAGGACTTTATGTAACAGAGTACTTTTGTAAACATGCGATTGGATGAATAGTATTTGGAAAGAAACCCAACAATAAACAAACACAATAAACAACTCGGTTTCATGTTGAACATTTACATCACATATGTTTATACGGTAGTTCAGTCTACGTACGAACGAATCATTATTGAACACACAGTGAAGACAGTTACTAAGATTTAAATTCCCCAAAAAGGAAAGCCCAACTACATTACGCTGCTTGTTGCACATTTACGTTGAGCTAAACCTGACGGTTTCCGAGTTTTGATTTGGACGCGAAATAAGGCAACTGACAGTAATAAGAGTGAAAGTGTGTTGAAACTCTCAAAGGACACATTTACATGTGTTAACTGTTCCATTGAAAAGCCTCTGTTTAGACATACGTTATGGCAACGAAAGTCCACGTCACTTTTCCTTTGAAAATGTCCAAAATAAAAATTCCAAGAGGCTGATGTAAGATGTTTGTTCCAGACACACAGTATATATATCAGTGGGCTATGGCGTACTGTAAACCTGTGCCGAGCGGACAGATGTATGGGCGGACGGAACTTCCTCACCGACTACGTTGGATAGGGGAGTAGAATATATCATATGAATTATATATCATGATCATTGTCACTATTCCGAAGTTTCTCTGCGGATTGTAGATTATAGTGCCATATACTTATATGATAAAAAGGAACAAATGATGCACACTGGTGTGAAACAACTGCCACTTTCTGCTCACTTGCCACATAATAAGTACATGTATAAACAAAGTTATATGCTATGTGATATTAAATTATCTGATCCTATATACTGTAGAATTCTAAATATATTATATTATCATGGTGGCCCATAAGGGACATCAAGTATTTTTTAATGAAATCTTGATTTCTCCAATTGGAACCACCGAAAACCGTACTAAAACTACTAAACACCTAGTATACAACACGAGAAACTCAAAATGAAACTCAAAATGAAACACGAGAAGATATGATTCATGAAATTTTAAGAAACTACCTTTTCTGACTTTATGATTAACATGTTGAATGATTTCTTTACAAATAGTATTTCCTCGAAATTGCATTAGAAATAAAGACAATTGAAAATGGAAAAACTAGTTTATGTGGAAGGGTTCGCAACGCGGTTGAAATTTGAACCCGTTTCAAGTTCTCATTGTCCAAATATTTTCATATAAGAGTTGATTACATATATCAAAAAATGAGAAGTAAAAATGAAAATAATAATGTAAAATTGCAGTCAACGTTTATTCATAGACCCCTTACATATACGAATCAATCTGTTAAATATCGTCTGTAGTCAACGTTTTAAGTGATAAAGGTTGATGTGCATGAAAGAAACAATGTGCCTCACAAGAGAAAATTTTGACATACAAATCAATTTAGATTTTCAAGTCTGAAACAACTACATACATTAAATGACATTAAATTATATAACAGGTTATTAGTTTAGTCAGAAAGGTAGGATAAATATGTTCTTGTTTTTCCTCAAATTAATATTTTCCTCGATGTATGCTATATCAAGTTGTAAAAATAATTGAACCTGTTCTTGTTTAATGTGTTTTCCTCAAAATATGCTATTTGATTTTGTGAAAACTATTGATCATTAACATGCTGGAAAAAAAATAAGACCAAATCAGAGACAACTGAAAAAGATTGATATGTAGCATTCATATCAGACATATTCGAAGGACGTGTGCTAATACAAGCAACGGCTAAGATCATTGGAGTATCTGGTCCATTTAATCGATGTAATCGATGTAAGGAGATATTTTATTGAATAAAAAGCAGGGATATGATATGTGGTAAACGTTCTCGAAAACCTGAAGGGAGTGTAGGAAGAGACTGGGAATTCCAAGCTTCAAATCACATATCATGGTTTTACACAGTGACATTACATAGGACAATCGTTATACTGAGTGCCCCAGCTCACCTACGTATTTAACATCCCACATTTGGTAATGTATGCACTTGCACATGACCATAGCGTAGAATACAGATTGTAGAATACAATGACGTTGATTGCTGGCAGTAAACTGATAGATCCATATTATGCAGCCTTTTGTCGGTTTTGTCTTTTACAGAACCTATACCCTCCTCCGTGGGCATTTCCCGCGAGAATCGGGCATACTTTTAAATAATGCCCGCGGGTCATGTTTTATCCTACACCTAATGAAACATAAGCATGACCTGTCGCATTTGTATTTCTCAATTTGACCAGAAAATTCATAGCGTAGAATACACTTTTATGTCCTAACGGAACATTGTTAACCACAGTAACTGTTACTAAAGAACCTAACTTTCAAAATAACGCAATGCTTTTCATTTTCCACCAAATTGAAAAGTCAAATACGTAGTAATATACGTATTAACTTTAAATAACATTTCAATTGCAACAAAATATTGGACCAATACGAAAAATAAATAAAACAGCGACATTAAACTTTCTCATCGTTTATGGAATGTTGAAAAATGCTTAAAACTGGTCCTGTTGATGATATTGTGCTGTCATTAGACAAATTATTATTAAGAACTTTTAGAATCGAACAAGTCACCTTTCTCTCGTTTAAAGCATACCTATCGGCGACATGCAGATTTTGACATGTTCTATACGAGGTGGAATATTTGCCGTAAAATGTTCAAATTTTAATTGACTCACTCATATAACGTGATGTTTTTAATGGGACAAATTGTTTTAAACATGAGTACTTACATTGAGAATATTAAATACTAGGAACATTTATATAAAAACTTCAGTCTTTTGCCTATTTCAATTAAAAGCTTACTAAATTTACGAAACACAGTATCAACAAATGTTATTCTTAACTGAAAAATTACAAAATAAGCAATGCAAGATACTAAAATAAAATAAAAATCACGAAAATATAGATATAATTCACAGTTTGGCTTCCACACCTTCATAAATAACCCGTCACTAGGCTCCAGAAAAGCCAGCAAAACTATCTGCACGAAGCGTTACCAATCCCAACCCAGCCCTTAATTTGCTGTAATGATTAGCCTGCTGGAGTCGAGCAACAGCTAATATGGTGAGATCGAGACACAGTCCACGCGCACTTAGCTCGCCATCCACCCACAACCTGTTGCAACTTGTGACAGCGCTATATTTAACCCACGGGACATGCATGTATATAAAATCGGAGGAGATGAGAGGGTATGTCACAGGTCTTCCAGTCTTCGAGGTCACAAGATCACCTTCTACCGCCAGAATGAACCTTCTTTGCATCCTGTTTCTTTTGGTGACTATTCACTGTAAGTATAGTTGGGTGTTATTGTGTGGACTGTTATCCTAACACGACGATGCTTAACATAGGTGCAGTGGGGGGTTAAAATATCGCTTTTATTCAAATATCAATAGATTGATGAAATTCCTGACTGAATGGTTAAGTTTTAGTTAGAATATCTTTGTTTGATGTAGACAGGAAATTTACACTATTATGATCCCTACCATGTTTGAGATGTTGTGCAGAATGAGGCACATTAACTGATTACCAAAATTCATCTTTGAAGAATTTTTAAATTTCAAATTTTATTTTTAAAACATACTGATGACTAAAAGTCTCTACCATTCAGTTTTAGAGTACGACATCCAAAACGTAATGTACGTATAATTGAAAGTCATAACATAGTTGAGGAGTTTACTTTCTTTTGCCCGGAAGTATACATTACTTTAGCGTATCATTTAAGGTGTCCATTTAAAACATTAATTATTGAGTTAAAATGTTTAAAAGAATAATTTAAACAATATCTAAATGACGATGCTAAATTGAATTAACAATCATATGTAACCTATGAATATAGTAAAATAAACATTTATGTACATTATAATGCATTCTTTACTTACTGATTATGCAAAAATGTTAGTGAAATATTTTCGCGATTTCGCGATGTTGCATAGGTATCATAGGTAACAGCATTGTTGTTTTCTCATACATGGTAGTGTTGTTTAATCAGAGGGGCTGAAACAAATATTTGACAAAGTTTTGTACACTTGTTTTTAAAAAAATTCATATTCATTCGTAAAAACATATACAGTACCACAGCATGAGACCGTGAGTTCTCATTAGGTCAGAACTGGTTATTTTAACCATTTCACCATGACTTTTCCATATCACTACATGTTAGTTTTTTTAAAAAGAAGTATGTTTTGTGATATATCATCTTACAACATGCTTGTTCATTTAGATGATTTAGGAAAAGTAACATGGGCATTCCACATTCGAGATCTTTTGTTTTTTCATGGTTATGGTTTTGTTTGGCTGAGCCAGGCTGTTGGTTATATAAACCTTTTCTTGTATCAATTTCGAGAAACAGCATTTAATATGTTTAATCAACATTGGCAGTCGACATTAGATAATAGTTCACGTTATGATTCATATAGACTCTTTAAAAGCCTACTCCAACCCGAAATATATCTTTAATAATGCATGTAACTCAAATGTATATGGGCCAGAGGTCTCGAATGCAATAAAGAACTTTTGACTTTGACTTTGACTATTATCTCCCCCCAGCGTGCGAGAGCGTAATTAGCATCAGCATTCCCCCCTACAACACGACAGCGGGGGTCGGGGCCAAGGCGTACCTGGCTTGTACCGTGGAAGGGAAAACCAGCGAGTCCGTCAAGTGGACAAAGGTAGGTTAGCCCCCCATCTGATAAATACACTAACCGACAAAATAACACAGTACGTTGTTGAATAACACCCTCTTGGAGAACCGTTACGATTCCGTAGTTCCCAGCACCAGGTGAAACATTGCTGCAGCCTTCCCGTGAAACTGGGTGAATAACATCTGTTCGGGCAAAATGGGCATTTTTTTTGCGAGACATTGGTTAATTACAGATTATTTTCCTTGGGTCTTACTAAATGTCTTCTTCGAATTAGGTATACCACCATGTCTAAGACACATTTCCTGTTGTTTATTCAGACACCCAGTGCCATGGCCTAAACATTAAATCATGTATTGACTAAATGTTTCTCAAACTGAATACGTATAAGAATATGTTTACTCGATAAATAAATAATGTGACTGTTGTCCCAGGTGGGAGACACGACAGCGCTGACAGTGGACGGGTCAGCAGTGGCTGCCGGCAACAAGTACGAGGTGAGCGGCACCTACAACCTCACCATCAACGACGTGGTCAAATCCGACGAGGGGGGATACTCGTGTCAGGCCGGAACCATCACCAAAACAGCTTACCTGGCAGTTGTCGGTGAGTTCAGCTCGGATAGTTCTCTTGTCTGTAATGTTAAGTTGTGATTGTGTAGAGTAGCAGAACAGTTACAATCAAGTTCCTTAAACAGACTGGGGGAAGGTACATATGTACATTTATTAAATAATTTAGAGTGAGATACTCAATTCTATCAGTGATATAAACCCTTTATCAAGCTACAGTGGTGATAACGTTCTCGTGAGGTAGAAAAGTTATATATTTCACTATAGCTCGTGGCTGCGCCACTCGTGAGATATCTACGTTTATACCTCACTCGATGAGATAAACATGGTCTTTGTCAAGAAAAGACAGATATCCTCTATTTATCATCCAAAACTGTGTTTCACAGGAGATATCGTTTTGACAGTAGAACAGGCACAATGTCATGTAACCGTTAACTACATGACATTACAATGCTTTTACATCATCAAGTAATGACATCACAATTATATGACCTCATCAGCATGATGACGTCGCTATGCTGTAATCACCGCACCGCATCACCGCAATGAAAGTCAAATGAAAGTGATGTGCTCAGAGATGGACAATTATTATTGAAACATAATGAAGAATGATTTTGGATGCTAAATATAATCTCACCCTCGTGTCTTCTAATATCTAATAAATGAACACTCGTTGATAAAAGTAAAAATAATCAGCTTTTATTGATATACATGTATTTGATATCAGAAGACACTTTGGTGAGATTCTCTATACATCACGAATACTTTCCCGATCTCATTTTATCTTTTAAAATAAGTAATCTTTGTTGAAAATAATTGATTAAGACATTGATACATCCCTGTGTAGGTTCGATTAAACCATGTAGTTATATGACATAATCTTATACCTAGAAATACAGACACATTGCGAATTGTTCTCAATATATCAAATCAATTGTTGTTCCCAAAATAACATGTCCAAAGTAATGAGGCATATGGATCTAAATATTACAGTTTATTATACAGATTAGCATATCAATATATATTCCTGTACAGGTTTAAATAAACACACAATGTACACATCTTTTTCTAAATGTAGATCAATAGGCATAATGTAGTTTGGAATCTTATAGCAAAGTTGAAGTTTATCCTAACACAATGTCTGCCTATCACTGAAACAATTTCAGTAAAACAGTTAATGTTAATATAATAAAACAACGTACTTATTTCAAGGAATTTGAGGCATATAAAAAAAAAAAAAGTAACATGGGTAAATAAAACATTGCCTGAAAGGTTTTGAGGTAAGCTAAACTACCACAGAATTGAATAAATAGATAAACACATTTCTTCATATACTTTATATACTTTTTTTCTTCTGTTCGTTATGACATAGTTATTGCAATCAACACCTACTAAATCCTACATGTGCCTCTGTCGCTATCAACATATTCTAAATCCTATATATTTCTATCCAGATTTACCTAACAACGTGTCCGTTTACTGGAGCAACCCTCCGGTCCCGGGTACACGTGCTAACCTCACGTGCAAGGCTACACATGCGAACCCCGCTCCGTCCTTCCAGTGGTACAAGGATGATCGTCTGTGCGACTACCCGGCTGTCTTCTACACCTCCCAGTCTTACTCAGGTTGGTGGGGACACGGGGGCGTAGAAGCAGGGGACATATTTAACCATATGCATTAAGATGGATATATTTAACGTTCATGCTTTCAAAATGGCATATATGTGAACATCATATTACCAATGTAAGTTCTAAATTGAAGAATTAAGGTTTATGAATCTAAATGTTAGGATAAACCTCGACGTTTAAGGAGATAATCAATCGCTAAAATAATCTTTTACTTAATAAAACGGAATTAAATACACAGATGTGATGTTGAACAATGTTATTAGCTTTCACCCTGTAAATGGGTTGGTTTAAATAACAAACATTTAAAATCTCAAGGAATCTAGGTCTCCAATGACGTCATCGTTTTGCTCCCTACATATAACGTCATAGATGGTTAATATGACACATCTGTTGCCAGGTTACGTTGACGCCTACAGTGTACTGGCGGTTCAGCTGAGCAGCACTGACCAGTCGTCACGGTTCCGATGTCAATTGGAATACACGGGACTGTCTCGAGCCATGGAGGCCGACATCGTCACAGAACTTACAAGTAAGTTGACCCTCGAGACTGGTCAGCAGGCCTGCCCCATGACTGTGTATAGAATAAGAGTCTTTAATATAGTCTAGATTCTTATTCAGCAAGTCTAGATAAATTGAATAACATGGCAATGATAGTATTACAAAATATGTAATCATAAGGATGAAAGTAGTAATGCTAAATAGACTAAGTATTAGTCTAAACTGGCTAGGAACAAGAAAACATGGATTTTGAACCTATCCTTGAACAGGCTTTTGGTTAACGGTACCTTGGAGTATTTTATAGATGTATTTCTGAACATTCGATCAATGGACACTAAACACAACCAATATTACAGTATATATTGGTTGATTGTATTGCTTGAATACGGTGTCAGTATCTACATGGAATCGTCGCATCCACTGAAGTGAAGATGGTGTTTCATTGAATTCCTACCAATTAAATCCATTCTAGGATAGATTGGCATAATTTAGTTCAACATACGCAACGTTACACAGTCAAAGAATAGGAAAAGAAAACATCTTTTGTTAGTTTTTCTATTACCCAGTAGGCTTATATTTGACTTACTAACGTAACAACTGAAGGTACAATGTTCAGAACATCACTTGAAGCATGAACTGGTGGTACACACAGATGGTCCTTCATAAGTTCTGTTCTTATTCTTTCAGATAACTGCTGCAAACAAACCACAAACATCTTCGTCTTGTTCTTCAGCGCACTGCTAACTTTCCTGAACCGGAAGTAGTTGGTCACGTGATATATACATGTTCATAGCAGACGACATCCACGAGGTGTGACAACGGTAGACACTGAACATATAAAGTACACATGATTATAAGAAAAAACAATTGGAGTGTAGTAAAACGACTGCTTTGAAGTTGTGTTGCTTTTGATGTGTTCGTTGTAGTACGATGTTCTGATGTAACTGTTGGCTGCTTATGACTGGATGGGAGAGAACTTTGAATATGTGAGATGTGTATGGAGCTATTTGGTTGATTCCTTGGTTATTCTTTTAAAATTGTCAGCAATATCTGTTCATGTTGTATTTGTTGATTTTAACCGTTTTCAAATAAATGACTAGTCACCATCTTGCTTTTTTGTATTACTTGATATGAAAAAATGCTGTATTTTCACTAATTTTGATTTTTGAAAAATACTAAACTTAAGTATAGATAGAGTTTTCACAAAGAAACAAATACTCTATCATTAAACTATTGAACTGCATTGCTGTGCTGTAGCAAAGCTTTCCACACTCGTAGCGCCAATGAATCGCTTCACCTCCCATTGCTTTTATAAAGTTGTCAAATTTTAAATAATAAAATATTACACCCAGTAATACGTTTTACCTGGATTGTAAATAAAGCATGAATTGATAACACATATGTGCAAACAAGAATGTCCTCTAGTATTTCGTTTCCACAAAAATAGTAATACCCCGATAGAACCCTCTTTTTAGATACATGAATTTCCAAGAGACTTTATGAGATCACATTATCATTGATCGCATCGGGTTTTAATGTCAGCCGTCGTTTATATAAAAGTCAGTATCATCTTTGAGCATTTGGGTTAGTTTCATATCTATGCCAAAAGATAAGCTGTCATAACGATTATATAGTACATGATACACGTGTCGTTTTAGTTTTCCTCAGAAGGACACAGTGTTTTCCATGCAGTCCTCTTTTCCTTTGAAAAACATTATGGCATGGCATTACTCTGAACCCTGTGTTCTTGATCTGAATACTGTCCGACAGGGTTCATGTCTAGTGACTTTAATCATCTTCCTGAAATTCAAACATCCTCAATTTAATTATCGAATCGGTTGATAGACTTCCTATCCTCAATGCTGTCAGGTTTGATTGAAATGCCTATGGTGCAGCACTCTGACCAAGAGCGCAGTTGATTAGATCTGCTTTAATGACATTGTGAGGTGTGAGTTCAATCACTATCTTCCCACACAGGTTACTCCCGTCAAATTTCCGATCATAATCTATATACTACATGGCCCGGATTTCTAGACTCCAGCAAAATTCCCTAGCGGAGAAAATGGGAACCTCATACAGTATCCCTGCTTTTAAAACAATGAAAACTAATCTTCCAGCGGCCCCTGTCGACCGTGTGACTTCAGAGATCTAGGCATTTTGCTCATTAGCATATGTGTATAGAATATGTCTGATGTAAATCACAAATTAACTATTTTTGGTATTTGTCTCTGATTTGGTCTTCTTTATTTATAAGCATGTTAATGATCAATAGTTTTCACAAAATCAAATAGCATATTTTGAGGAAAACACATTAAACAAGAAAATCTGTTATCATTATGGCGGGTCCTTTGCAAATGTCACTTTACAACGGTATCACTGACTGCACAGCTAGATTCAATTGCAACCAATCAGGACACTCCTTTTTGCACTTGAGTTCATGTCATGTAGAACAGAGGTTAGGATCAGATATCTGAAGGGAGTAACCTCTGTGGGAATTGAATGGGGGGAATCAATCTGAAACGATGCGATATGCACTCCTGATGTCTTGTTTGATGTAAGTTATCACAACGGGTGCAATGTGTGAGCATTAGTCATCCAAGAATTGGACGAATTAACGATGTGGGTTGGTGAAACCATTGCTGAATAGGAGATGTGGGTTGGTGAAACCATTGCTGAATAGGAGATGTGGGTTGGTGAAACCATTGCTAGACTGTTAAGCTTCTTGTGGAGACCCAGCATAAGTAATTGCTTTCTTGTGAGGACACTGGTCAACGGTCTCTGTCATTAGATATGCCATTGGTTCTGTCAGTGTGTACTTGAGAGCGGTGACCACGCGTTTGCGTAGGGTTTCAATCTATGTAGAGCTACCTCAAGAGTCTTGCTCGGTTGAGTCAGAAAATGCGACAACGCTATTGTGGACATGTCCATTCGAATCAGGATGCATCGAACAAAGCATGGATATAAATTAGCAACACTATAGTATTGCAAGTATTGAGTGAAGGGTTCCTAATGTAACAACATGAGTGAATAGCTGACAGTTAAGTCCTGGTATTTGGTTAAAGAGATGTGCAAGTTTTAACGTGAGATCGATTAAAATATATTTAACCGTTTTGTTTGTTGCTTGGATTATAATTTAGGGAACCTTTAAATTTCTGCGTCACAGGTCCGGTTAAATAGCGTAACAATTGCACATGCAATACCTTCTGCACATGCCTTCTGATTTGTTACTGTATACAAACCGAGAATGAACTTATTCTTTTTACTGGCAGGGACATTGTATACGAGAGTGTAAGCCAGGAAAAACAAATGATAGTCACCAAGAAAAATACTTATCTCTAAGAAACAAACAGTATCCTGAACCATGGGTCAAACATTTTTTAAACCGGAAGCGTGAATATCTCCATACATGTAAATTAGTTACACTTCATATCACCAAATCAAACTTTGATTTTGCAAGGTACCTCCCCAAAAACTGACATGTAGTGGTTATTGAGATGGCGAACGTGTCATATATGAACGGACGACGGACTCTGCTATAAACCAACCTGGCATTTTCGGCTTTCTGGACTAAAAAGGCACTGTCAAACACCGAAAATATGACCTAGGTCCATGGTACACAGAGTAGATTGCTAGAAGGTTGGACCTTTGCCGGTTGATACAAACAAATCCACCTCACTCAACTCACTTTATGTATTTAATATTGACTTCTCAAATGTTATTCCTTTCAACTCGTGAAAGGTGCATTTAAAAATAGAGCCATGGGCTCTGTAGCTCATCAGGGTTTAATGATGAAGACTGAAATATATATTTTAGGTCATGGCCCGTGAGGCCCTTATTTCTACAATTCAGAATCTACATTTGCTTAAGAGTCTGTACACAATAGTACAGCCTTCTAAGTCTTTCCCTTACAGAGAAGAAGAAAAAAGATGGTTTTTAGGTTATTACGGGCCATAGGGTCACCAAATCTGCAATTTAGAATTTCCATTGGCTAAAGAGTCTGTACACAATATTACAGCCTTCTAGGTCTTTTTTATTTGGCGAAGAAGATGAAAATAGGATTTTAGGTCAAGGCCTATGAGGCCCTTTTTTGGGCCACAGGGTCACCAAATCTACAATTTATAATCTCCATTTGCTAAAGACTCTGCACACAAAATTACATTGTTCCAGAGAAGAGATGAAAATAGGATTTTAGGTCATGACCTGTGAGGCTTAAATACTGGAATTTCCGTTAATTATTGAAAAGAGGAGAAATACTTCACCTGAATTGAGAAGTTCTCTTGTTAACTGTTGAGTGTATTAAGCAAGGACCATCTAATTGGTGTGAAGTATATGAAGCAGCTGCTGTCCAACAAATACCTTTCTTATAACTAAGAGTTATCATTCAAATGTGACAACACTTGAAGTGATCAAGGTCATACCTCTAGGATCATGAAGCCAGCTAGACATATTGTCAGGTAAGATAGATGACAATGAGCTTCACAGTCATTTCAAACTCACAATAAGCGAGATGCTGACATGTGTTTGAGAGAGATGAGTTCATTTCACAGGACCTGGTCCGCCAACTCTTTGATTCATGCACTGGGGGAGTCTATTCCTTGCCTTGCTTTTCTCTGCAGAACTTAAATCTGTATTTTTGTAGCTATTTATGTATCTGAACATTTTATGAAATGTCTATTTCAACAAAGTTACAGACTTTCAAGAATGAACAGAAGAAAAATATAAATAATAACAAAAAAGAATTCAATGAAATAAGATATTATATTTACAGCACACTGTACAATGAGTTCGGTAGGATTTATTTATGTTCAAATCTATCACACATAGATTTATATACACACTCAGTGGTTATTTCTTTCTCAATGACAGCCCATAGCAAACTTTGTACAATTCCTCATTGTAAGTTACGTCACATGATGAAAACACATACCTGTTCATAGAATCAAATGACATAACAAAAACCAAATCAGAACAAGAGTCAAATTACAATCTTATATTGACAAGAAACATATCTGTACTTCTTGACTATTAATTATTATAAATCATTTCAAACATGGATAGTCCTGTAATTTTTTTTTTCATCTTGACATATTTTTAATATACAAATCATACCATATCATGCACACAAAGAATATACTAATAAATAACTTATTATGATAAATTAAAAAAAATAGTAGTGATGTGAAATAATATTCCATAAGCATTACATTTGATGATGTTTTTACAGAGTAGAGTGATCACAATGTGAAATATTCATCACTAACATTCAACATCATATCACAGTGATTCACATCTTCTAGAGCAGGTGTGGATATAGCTTGAAGCAATGATTCTGTTTTCAAAGATTTATAAAGTTAACAAGCATATTTCACAATAGCCCAATTCCTCTACTCACCACTGAAAGCGAGAAGATATTGACAACCAATTAGACTCGTGATGAACATGAGGACAGTCTTCAGAATTTGTGATATGTACAGTTCAGAACATCTGTTCTGATTTTGTTCAAGGAGATGAGTATTTAAGGCATCAACATAAACTAGTTTCATGAACAAAATTACCCTTAACAAAAGTTACTTTCATTAAAATATAATAAAATTACATATTTATTTAGTTATAGAGTGAAAAAATGTATAGAAAACTTCAAATCATCTCCCATAATTCCATTTCAACCTATTAATCACCCAGCACAAATTCAAAATCACTTCTAATTTAATTGACTCATCATTACTGACAATCTTGGTACACATTGCTCTAAAAATATCATCCGATTATTTTTCTTCAAAGAGATTTAGTTATCTGCCCTTGTTCAAGCCCTTATCATGTTCTCATCATCACTCTCGTCAAAGTCGCTGTCGTCTACCTCTCCGTCGATAGCTGATTTCTTCTTCTTAATTACAGCCACAAGAAAACCCAGCACATAGACCTGTAATGGATATGTGACAGAGAAAATGTATTCAATTGATATGTTGTCAGGCACCACATAATATAAACAGCTAATTGCAATTTGTGTCTAAGAAATGAACCATCTACAATAGTTATTAAAAGTTCAACATTTCTATAAAGCAATACAGTGTGCACAAAACGCACCAACTTCCCAATGCAAAGAGTAACTCTTGCCAGTCTCCATCAGTGAGATTTAAGCTTTGCAGTATTTTCTTAGGGTTTCCGTGCTAGGAAATCAGAGCCCACTATGCATATCAGGTGCAGTTATCCACTATATTAGCCCTGAAAGCGAGGGACGGAAACTGGCAAGGGCTATGCCTTGCGTTGGGAAGTTTAAAATGCAGATGGAAATGAAAATGACACAAATTGGGAATTCAATGAATACAAACAATATATTAGTTGTAACAGTTTTATCGCAGCAATAAGAATTCTTAATCTGACAAATTATAAAAGCCATTTATCTGCTGAAACTTTTAGTGCTACAACATTCCTGCAAAGCTGAATGAAGGAATCCTCGTTTGTTAGCAAACAACGAAACAACCTACCCCCAGGAAAACCCAGCAATGTGATAACCTACCCCCAGGAAGACCCAGCAATGTGATAACCTACCCCCAGGAAGACCCAGCAATGTGACAACCTACCCCCAGGAAGACCCACCAATGTGACAACCTACCCCCAGGAAGACCCAGCAATGTGATAACCTACCCCCAGGAAGACCCAACAATGTGATAACCTACCCCCAGGAAGACCCAGCAACATACCCCCAGGAAGATCCAACAATGTGACAACCTACCCCCAGGAAGACCCAGGTCCCCCAGTAGTATGCAGCTCCAAAGAACCACATCTTGTAGAAGAAGCGAGTCAAAAGTAGAGCCATGCGGGTCAGGACACAGTCATCTGGGGAATGATAAATAATACATAGTAGAGAGACGCTTTATTGACATTCAAAGTGTGAAGTTAATATCAACAAGCCTTGTATTGGATATCAACTTCATCTGAACTAACATTTCAGGTATTGAATATTGACTGTGAATATCAATATATATCTTTACTGAGATGCCTACTTAGTTCTCTGTTTATCTCAAATGTTTTATTGCCAAACATGGAAAGGATATGAAGCAAAACACTGGAGAAGTTGTCTTGGAATTCAGAGATAAAGATGAGATTGTGTACCTGCCACTTCAGTTGAGCACTGCTCCACATGCGGTACAGTCCCATTGCCGGCAGCGTCCGTGATGTTTCCCTGCAACACATCATACACTCTCAACCATCACAGAAATAGGGATGCCTTTCTTTAGTTTTCTTCTAAATGACTATTTGAATGTTTCGAGAGAATGAGCAGACAGTTAATTTGTAGACTGACCACAATAGAAACTAAGAGAGAGCAAAGGTATCCCTCACGAACAATTTAGATTGTAAATTCAAATACAAGGAAAATGACCTGTGTCATGTTTCCCAAATTTTTAGAGCCTCTTCTCTTCTTTCTAAAAATATTCCATGCCTTTCATTATTACCCTGTTTCTCTTTTCCCGCCTGAATTCAACTAAGCAAAGCGTTTGTTATGAACTGGTACGTATTCAAATTTTTGGCATATTTCTAGTAATAATTTACCTCTATTCCACATTCATTTGCTTCTCTACTTACCTGTAATTGCATTTATTGGATGTAGGTGCTAATCAATTTCATGTGTAATTGTATCAGTGCCCTTACCTTTTACGTACGCTTCTATCACTTTCAGTTATTCTATATATCAGGCTCATTCAATGGTATTTCAGTAATATTTATTATCTCACTCTGTATCAGTATCATTAATAGTGCTCATCAAGTTTATTTTGTTATCTGTCCATAGCAGAGTTTCACTGTGAATTTATGAACCATCATAATTTTGTATGGTTGAGCGCTATACATAATAACATGATTCATGCACATACCACATATTTCTGACTGCCGAAGGTGGAGTACTGTGGTGTGAGTTCGTAGACGATGATGTTGATGGCGAGGACGATGAACATGAGGATCATACACAGCATCAGCAGACCTTGTGGTCTCGTCCTCCGCGGCCGGATCTTGTACATCTACAGACAGCAAGATTCATTTAGCATCTAGTTTGAGGAAATTTAATAATTTAATGAGTTAAAAGTTTCATCAATAGCAGAGCTGTTACTTTGATTTGTACCGAATTACTCTTGTCGGTTGTATTACTGGAAGTATTGCCCTTATTAAAATTTGCATAATACTTGATATCAGTGCCTATTGCAAACTCGATGTCAGCCCATGAACATTGTCACAGCATTAATCACAGTTTTAAAAAAAGATATTGAATTTCATATATTGTTTTTGAACATAAAATGCAGTCTGAACAAATTTCCCTTCAAGAGGAAGAGAAACATGAAGAGATTGATATTAGAGAGAGGAGCCACTAACCCTGATCCAGAGGAACCAGACGCCGATGTTGCGGATGCCTGACATGGAGCAGAACACGAAGTAGACGATGATTCCGGACATCAGGATGTAATCCAGTGGGAACACCTGTCATGTCAGGATGGTAAGAGTTAGAACTTAAAGAGAAGCTTCCTTTGGAGTATCTGCCATTTAGTTTTTGTGTTTAATGTGAAATGAGACAAACACTGTATTTATACTTATTTTACAATTTTAAATAATAATAAAATTGGCTATTGACAGAATATTCAGAAAGTAACAAATCATTATCATTAAACTGATCAACAAGGTTTCGTTATGCTGTAGCAGAACTTTCCACAATTATTCTAGCACCAATGAATGGCTTCAATTTTCATTGTTTATTTTCTTATGAACATACGCTATACTTAATGAAATTGTCAAATATAGAGCTCATCAAAATATTACCTTAAGTAATATTTTTCAACTGGATTGTGTTATAATGATGTATTAACAGGATGGTCCCCTAAAATTTCGTTCCACAAAAAAAACCCTTTAACTGTTAATGTATACACTTCATTGAACAATTGAAACGATAATAATAAACTTTCCACTAAATTCAATCTGCTATCATCATCACCCTGGATGATTTTTTTTTTACAATATTGTAAAAAGGGTTAAAAAAGAAGAATAATTTTATGTCAATAATGTTTGACTGATGACCAACCATCTGACAGAAGACCAGCACGATGTCCACTGGGTTGGGTAGTTTCCTCTCAGCTAGAGCGTACCCGATCTTGTAGCCCTTGCTGTGCATGGCCTTGTCGATACTGGAACACAGACAAATACATACTGCATACAGTCATCTGCTTAAAACCAATACAAGATTCAGTGGCGGATCCAGCGGGCAGTTCAGGGGGTTCTAACATCTCCTTTTGAACATTTCTGATGAAACCCCCTTTTCAATGAGTGAACCCCCCCACCTTAAAAAATTTCTGGATCTGCCACTGAGATTACAGTGGTATCCATATCCTAAAGGTGACGTGAGAGCTGATTTTTCACTGTAGTATAAAGAACAATTTAGAAAAGAGTTCAAAAGTTGCTGGGAGGTCTATAAGCACTATTTTACACTCACGCTGAAATAGGATGTTAACAAACAAAGATCTTATTGTATGCAAGGATACATCTTACTGCTTGGGATTAAAAAAAAATGAGCACATACTAAAGGAAAGAAACTTTGTAAGTTGACATCCAAATATCTTATTTTCATTTTATAATACAGCCTTAAACGACGGAAGCCCTTACTTGGTGAGCAAGAGTGAGATGAAGATGAGCAGTGCCACGAGGAGGAAGAGGAAGCCGAAGAGCATCTCAAACGGACGTAGCACCAGCAGACACTTCCGTATGCAGCTCTTGTCGTTGGCCTCCAGGTGGCGTAGCTGTCGCTCCATCAGACGGTCCTGCTCGTCAATATTCGACAGGTTGTCGCGATCCCGTCTTGTCACCCGCCTGCGACTTGAGTACTGAGAGAAACGAGGAATGGGGTCATTTTAAAAGAGGTATACAATTTAATTGGCCAGTGGCCAGTGAATTCTTTTACAATTGCTAACCAGGTATTATCAAACATTTTATTCAGGAGTTGTATAACTTATTGTAAACTTCAACTCTAAATTTGCTCAGAAATTTTACTTTGAAAAGGATTTTATAATTAGGAAGTTCTACAAATGAATATTTAGTTTCCTTCATTCATAGAAACTTTCCTTGAGTTCAATTCATACATGTCATTATTGCATATGCTAGAGTTAACTGCAGACAGTCAACAGCGCTCAACAGTAACAATGTCCTCATGGAGAACACACGTTTTCGATGTTCCAGAACACAAGGCATCTCTTACGAAGTACAAGTCGCTAGCCCTATAGAGTATAGCCTCATAGCCTGTACCTTGTCCTTGATGGCCTGGCGACGGTCCTCTCTCTCTTCTCTCTGTCCCTGAACGGTCATCTTCTCCTTCCTAGCGCTCATGTGACCCTTGATCAAACCAACTGGCAGTGCGGACATACCGTAAGCCTGGAGTCAGAACACAGTGATATAACCAAACATTAGGTATTCAGCTTGAATCAAACTATGAGTATATTAGGAAATATAAACTGGGATCCTATTCAATAGGCTTTAATAATTCATACTTACAAAAGACTCATGCCAAGTATAATCTCATGCTCTTATTACGATATCACCAATTGAAAAGGCTGTCTTATGTAAAACGTGTACATAATATGCCCATATCCTTGATGTCAAAAGTGGTGCCAGACGTATAATTTTTGTGGCTTTCAAAACGCTGGTGTATTTTCTCTGGAGGATGTCTGAAGCATACTCAGACGTATCAAATTTGTGACGTCCAAAACGCCACTGGGTCGTGTTTTACTGCAGGCTGAACCACAGATTGGCAATGGGACAGGAAAAGTATACTGGCATTTGAGAAAGGCCAAAAAGTGATCCACTTGAAACTGGATCAGCTGTTTCCCTGTAAAACACTACCGGCAGTCGAAAGGTTATACAGTTCTGCATTTTTTAACAAACAATTTTGTTCAATAAATAAAGTCTCTTCTCATATAACACATTGGACAGATGATGCTTGAGTGTCCATGATAACTGCTTTTACATCCAATTCATTTTGTAACCTATAACAATTTTGTCACGATTATTATAATAATCTTGTATCGTGTTGTCCACAAGCCGATAACAGTCAAACTGATTAAACTTTGAGTGAAATATGATGAGATAAAAGCACTGACCGTATACATGATGAGGGCCAACATGCCGATGAGACTGAGCACGCTGATGATGAAGGACAGAGAGTCTTCCACACCTGGACAACAAAACAGCATGACGAGTGTCAACAGGACAAGAGGCAGGCAAACAAGGGAATATATCACTGGCTTGGCAACAACATGAGATTGATGTCTAAATGTCTTCTATACAGAATAAAAACATATCATAAATATCCTTAATTTGTATTCATTCTTTATTATCTTAACATTAAGAATTTCAAACAAAGAACAGAAATAATATTGAAACAAAGTATGATTATCAACTTTTACCATAAATTAATCATGTTTAATGTTTTAATGTTTTCCTTGTATACCCAGTGATCAATTGCTCATAGAATCTGCATGATAATATGCTTCAGAGACTTTTCAATTCATTTGCAGGTGTCAATGTGGCAATTTAAAAAAAAAGACATTTATATTTATTTATTAAAACTTTTATCAAACAAATTTAGAAATTTTAAGTTTAGATTCAATTTGAATAACTTTAAAGAATACCAGAACTTATGATTTTTTAACAAGCCATATTAAAAATATAAACAAATAGATATAAAAAAGAATGTAAATCCCAGTTGAAATTTCTACAAACCATTGCTTGCTAAATCCTTAAAGAGAGCTTCAATTTGCTTCCATTCGGTGGAATTGGCATTGGGAGTAGATTTTGTGGGCACGAAGGCACTAGAAGAGAATAGTAAGGAATTAGTTTCAAAATATTGGCATTTATTATAAAACAATTATTAAAAGTATAATATTGTCTTTGAGCAACAATTATAGTTAAAGTGTGGAGTTAGCTCCCTTATCTTATATACAAGCAAGTAGCAAAAATGCTTCTCTACAATCAATAGGTGTTACTCAATTAAAATATAAAGTTGATATTCCACATACCCTATAAGCATAAGAGCAGCAACAATGATCACAAAGATGATCAGGTACTTCAAGGCTGAGCAACATCTCTGAAAATAAAAACAAATATAGGTGTAAATGTTGAATATGGAAATACATCATTACCTTTCAATTTTTACTGTAGACATGTCAACTCAACATAAACAAATCTTCTTCCGAAATTTTTTGTATAACCTTTTAAACATTTTGCATTTTTAAATCAAGAGGGACATTATCTTTCTGAAAGATTAATAAATAACGGTACTTAGGAAGAAATAGTTCACATCTACATTGATTGGACCATGGCAATTTGCTTTTGGTTCAGTGCACCATGTGTTTTAGGCTTAAATCAGAAATCATATTTGATGTTATTTATTCAATGAAATTTTATCCCTATTTTCATTTTTTAAAATTTCTTGACCACATATTGAACCAAAGTTAAATGTGCTGCTTCATCCCTAACAGTACTGATTTACTTGTCCGTACTACTTACTGATTTCCAAGAAGGATTTGTGGCTTCATCCTTTTCCTCATAGAAGAAGTAGAAGAAGGGGAGGAGGATGAAGAGGCAGAAGGTGACCAGCGCATACAGGGCTGCAGCGGAACATGGTGTAATCAGTTAGCTACAGTTTCCTTGCAGTGTCTACAGAATTGGGGACTACACCAACACTCCACATACAGTCAACTTTATGGGTATGTTCTATGGATTATCAAATGCTTGCCACAATTGTCAGGTTTCAATGAATGTAGCAACATATCAGATATCACTTGTGGTTAGAAAATATGTATACCGTATTCGCCGTAATAGAAGCCCTGGGCGTTAAAAAAATTGGAAAAAGGGGGCGTTTATTAAAATGACTTTAAAAAATCGTAAAAAGGGGGCGTTTATTAAAAAAATGTCTGTTGATGTCCAAAAGAAAAAGAAACATCGATTTTATTTCAGAGTTTTAATCAAAAAAAGTGTATCAAATAAATGTAAAGAAGGGTTAAATGTCGCAGTTTATTATTTGTATTTAATTTCCACCAGTACTGATACACAATTTGCAATGGCAATTGAAACTAATTATCCAATGAAACTTTAGTTTGCAAGGAATCTAAATATAACAAGTGTTTGCCACTAACATGGCAATGTCCCCCGCCGGTGACATTGAGTTAGTAAGACACATCATTGGAGCTACTTGGGTTCATGATATATCGTGTTAATAAATCGTGTTTGTGGAGCACAATGGTGTAGTGGTTAGCATGCTTGCCTCTCACGCCATCGGCCCGGGTTCTAATCCCGGTGGAGACACCAAACATTTGTGACCTGGGTCTTATACTGTGTTGTGCCCCTGGGCAAGGCACTTCATCCACATTGCACTCAGTCCACCCAGCTGTTTAAATGGGTACCTGAACATGGGAGGTATGGACCTAAATGGTCGCGCGGAGCGCTTAGTAGCGGCACCGAAAGTACAATTCCTTCAGGGTAATAATTGTACCGCCATTGAGCAGTGCTTGCACTGGATATAAGGCGTTGAAAAAAAATAAAATAAAATAAAAAATGTATATTATTACTAATAATAGTTCTAAAAGTGGTCAAAGTGTTGTGGGGACCTTGAAAATAAGGTCAAGGTCACCAAATCGACTGGCGTCTGCGTCATCCTCCAATGTAGACTGACACCAAATTTGAAAACATTTGGTCCAACCGGTCATAATAAATGGTGATAACAAGAGTTCGAAAAGTGGTCAAAGTGTTGTAGTGACTTTGAAAATAAGGTCAAGGTCACCAAAATCCCCTGGTGTCTGCGTGATCCCCCAGTGTAGACTGACACCAAATTTGAAAACTTTGAGTCCAACTGGTAAAGATATATATCGCGTTAACAAGAGTTAGAAAAGTGCTCAAAGTGTTGCGGTGACCTTGAAAATAGGGTCAAGGTCACCAAAATATACTGGTGTCTGTGTCTTTCCCCAATGTAGGCTGACAACTAATTTGAATACTTTGGATGCAACGCTTCATGAGATATCGCGTAAACAAGAGTTCAAAAAGTGGTCAAAGTGTTGTGGTGACCTTGAAAATAAGGCCAAGGTCACCAAAAGTGACTGGTGTCTGCGTCTTCCCACAATGTAAGCAGAAACCAAATTTGAAGACTTTGGATGCAACACTTCACGAGATATCGCGTAAACAAGAGTTCAAAAAGTGGTCAAAGTGTTGTGCTGACCTTGAAAATAAGGCCAAGGTCACCAAAGGTGACTGGTGTCTGCGTCTTCCCACAATGTAGGCGGAAACCAAATTTGAAGACTTTGGATGCAATGCTTCATGAGATATCGCGTAAACAAGAGTTCAAAAAGTGGTCAAAGTGTTGTGATGACCTTGAAAATAAGACCAAGGTCACCAAAATTGACTGGTGTCTGCGTCTTCCCACAATGTAGGCAGACATGAAATTTGAAGACTTTGGATGCAACGCTTCATAAGATATCGCGTAAACAAGAAATGTGACGTACGGACGGACGGACGCCGCTGAATACATAGTCCCCCGTTCCGCGTTGCGGCGGAGGACAACAACCAATGAACGGCAGCATAAACACAATCAGCTGATAAGCACATGGTGCAGAACGATTATGTAAACACTATTTCCGGGTCATGGTATTGTTTATTTAAATCACATTGACAACTACACGTGAACAAAATAACGTTCATGACAAATTCGCGGTCAGTGTGCTAGTGCCATCTGTACTTGTGGGAAATCTTCCAAGAGAGTTGAGCAAGACATTTTCCTGTTTCTTAAAACATGGCGGTTGCATAAAATCTGTAGTGACTGATCGTTACAGACATTCGACAGACGCCAGGGGACTGGAAATACCATGTACCTTTACTGGACATAAGAGGTTGATGGCAAGATTGAAAACTCTTCTTCAATGAAACATCAGTAAGATAAGTCGATACAAAAGAAGGGCGTTTATTAGGGGTCATTTTTCGCGAGTCAAAAATGGCTTAGGGGGGCGTTTATTAGGAGAGGGCGTTTATTAAGATGAATACGGTATATCTACACTGTGACTGCGGAACATAGCTCTTGTTTACTGTTACTGTCAACCTACGGCATGTTTCTAGAAGAAAATGTTTTCAGTCATAATGAGATAAAACTTTTGAAATGATAACTTTATACGGGTGGAAGTTGTCTTCAACCAATATGTCAATGTCTGTCTACGATTACACACGATCTAATGATAAGGAACAGTGTGAAATTTAACATGTTTAAAGCTTGTTCAGTCAATTCAAAGGTAACGGAACTCTCAAACATTACACCCAACTTAAATTTAAGACAGTCTATATTGTTTTGCTGATATCATTAATCCTCAACTGGAGAAAATGGATTTATCAACATGTGAAAAATACGTACTGTAATAACCGTACAACACAGACTGTTCAATAGATGTTCTGGAATTTGAATCGTTGGCCCATTCCTGAATTAAGATTCAAAACAAAGAGTATCATTATCTGAATAAAGGTTTCACTTTCATCCTCGATAAATGTAAATCAATCATAGATAAGAACATGACAACAATTTAAGGTAGTAAATAAATTAAGGTTAAATTAAATTTAGTCACTAAAGTATAATAGAGTAGAGTATAATATTGCATCAATGGGAAGCATCTTGTTCAAGAGACTTACAATAGTCATTTAAGATAGGGTTGAATAGTATTTCAAATTTACAGAGTGATGAAATTTCTGTTTTGACACAGTTTGGAAATTTATGGTAAATGATATCACCTTGAATAGTATATCAAATTTAACATTGAACTTATTCACTGAGTGATCAATTTCTTTTGTCACACATAAGTTTGGAAATTTATGGTTGGTAAATGTCATCACCTTGAATAGTCCATCTGATGTCTTCATGTATGAGACGAGAAAGATGTCGACTGGTACGATGGCCGAGGTCAGCAGGGTGATGGTGAGAGCAAAGATGGTGGCTAGAGTGGTGGAAACTTCACTGTCATATTTACTCATGTAGTAGCGAATATACACACCAGAGAATAGCAATGTGAGCTGAAACACAGAAAAAACACCTACCGGTAAACATGATGTATCAAGGATTTATCAAAAGCATTATGTGAACTGATTGCTGTTATCTTGAACTCTTGACACTGTCCCACAGTGAATTCTTAAAACTTAAATTGTCAAAAAAATTAAGTTTGGATATATTGAACCTAAACTTTCCATCGTTTACAATTAAAGTTTTTGCATTATATTGTAATTCCAATTAACATTTATCTTAAACAATGTGTTAAAGTTTCTGTAATTCAAATTCAAACTTATACTTGATTTTCGGGACATGGGGAAATGAGCATATCCTTTACAGAAAATACATCATAAATAGTTGAAGAATAGCTATATATATCTGTACATATTGAATAGGCATTAGTAGATGTGAAGTTACCAATTTATATAACACGAAATTAGCTTTCTGCAATCACATTTTACTGAAAAGGACGCCTTGTGAATCCTTGTGATGTGATATGAGCCTCTAGTTGTGAAATCACCCATATGTACCCATATGTACACCCATATTTGCAAAAATAATGACAACAAAATAGAGCGATTGGCTCTATAGCGCATCAGGTTTTACCGTTTTAGTTATCAGAGGGTTAATGAATCTACAATTTATAAGCCACATTGGCCAAGGTTTGTTAATTCAGTAACTGAATAAATAGTATAACCCTGTAAACAAAATCATTTGCTTACTTTGGAAGGTACAGTGCCGTCTTGTAAAGCTACGCACCTAAGAGACAACGGACAATTTATACCAGTAAAATATTTCACATGTGAAAAATCTATCTCAAGATGAAAGTTTAGGCTTTTAGTGTTAAGTTAAATAACATTAAAGGTACATCCATTGTGTTGTTAGGGGTCACATATTGCAAACGTTATAAATGGTGTTACTTTATCGAGATGTATCGACTGTTACCGAAAACTACCATTTTGATGATAGTAGACTTAGCATAATGACGATATGAAGGTAAAAGTAGTGATTTCTGATCGAAAACCGGACAATGCACAGCGTGTGGCGCGCGTCAATGTGTCAAACGTAATTTTGGAATCTTATTTATAACAGACAAAAAGACCAATTTGAGTTGGTAATGTTTAATAGGTCATATAACTACTGTGTATGTAAATGGGACGTGCAGTTTCGGTATCTGCACATGCATAATGATGTTACTCAATTTTAATTGGAAACTAGTAATTATGATATATTTGGCGATTGGGGGTGAATATGCGAGCTGGGTGAATTTATTTGTAATGTAAACAACACATGTGGTGAGTTGGAACGTAATAAAGCCAAATAAAATTTTATGAAACACAATGGATGCACCTTTAATGTAGAAATTTTAAGTACAAATTAGGGGTGACTATTGCGATAACGATAGTCAATTGTGACTAACCATTGCGATTGTCTTCACTTTGAACTCTCTTCTTCCAGAGAGACAGAATTTAGTGCAAAAGTAACAGTAACTATTGCGATAAATTAATAGTTTGATCTATTGTTACACCCCTAGTAGAAACACTTATACATTGACACTGATGACTACTCAGTACCCATGTCTTGTTTGTCACAATTATTTTCAATTTTCAGTAATTGGTCACTGTTTTGGTCAATAAACTTCTTATTAAAAACTTTCCCCTGCTCGAAACAATGTAATATCTTCTAAAATTTCCAAAAAGAAACAATAAATAATGTCAAAACACTCTCTACATTTACTGTGTTGTATTTGTGGCAGTGCATATATTTACCCTCCGCGTATCTTTACCTGACACGGATGCTTAGTTATTAGGCTACACTGCAGTTTACCGGGCGCACATCTTTTTAACCCTTGGATTCAAGCTAGACTGTCTTCTTTAGGGAAACGGTCTTTTCGTAGGAGGATCCCGTTCGTAGTAGTGCATTTTTCGTAGGAGGATCCCGTTCGTAGAAGGTCTTTTCGTAGGAGTGAAAAAAATATATTCGTAGGAGTGATAATATATTATGAATTAGGTAGGTTTAACTTTTGTTGTTAATATATTAAATAAAATTATTTGTTTAATCGTGATATTTTGTGTCATTACAGTGTTTCCAAGGTACGAAACTGAGGATGACTTTGCTTGATTTAGGATTGCTTCCCTTGAAGATGGCTACGAATATGTTTTTATGAATGAATGTTTTTATCATTCTTGTGTTGCACCTGTTTTGTTTATCCAGAAATGTATTAAAATGTAAAACAGAACAAATAAATTTGGATTGGGTTTTCTTTTCCTTTTATTTCTTATATCAATGTCATACTGAAGCGCCATAAAATGCATATACAAACAATCAATGTTCCTTCAACTTGTTTTTTATTTTACAGCACTGAGTAATATTGTCACAACAATAGGTCCATTCCTGTCTCGCAGATTCGGTGTTGCCACTGGTCGCATCTGTCGCATTGGATCGCATGTTGTCTCGTTCGTACTTCTTTCATACATACAACGCACAGGGCCATGGTTGTTGGTGAATGACCTCATATCTTATTTTGGTAGCTTATATATCATACATGTTTGTTCAGTACATAAATTAGTCTTCTCATCGGCTTCTCCGCTTAGGAGAACCAGTAATTATAGGTTGTGAGATGTTTTGATTGACAATTGCCAGGCGCTTTGTCGGCGACTTACTACTTCACCGAAAGTTACTAATCTCCAATCAGAGATAATTATAACAAACATTCTATAACAAACAAACAACAAAACAAAAGATGATATGTTTTTAATTCACAATAACACAAAACATAATAACATAATCCTATCAAACATCGGTCTGGACATCAAAGACATCAAAGCGATGATTAAACTTTGTGAATGTGAATATACTTACCTGATTAATGTATTTATTAACAAAACAACATTAAAATATTTCATTGGAATTTTCTACTTCTACGAAAAGACCTAAAAATCCTCCTACGAATAGACCGAAAATCACTCCTACGAACGGGATCCTCCTACGAAAAGACCTACACCCCTTCTTTAGCCCTTGGATATCAGTAGTCTATCTTTTTTAACCCTTGGATCCCTTTCGACGATCTTAGGGTTAGTTTGTCTAGCGTAAGGGTTGGTAGTGCAGTGAAGTTGATAATTACTAGCGCCAGTAAAGTGCAGTACTCCCTATAACAACAATTTCATGAGCTACTTCATATTTGACATATCTGCTATGTGAAGAGGCAGGGTGTTGTGAGTGTGACAAATTCGTAAAAATAGATGAAACAACTGACAAACAAATAGTTTGTCTTAAGTATATTGATATGTCAAATATGAATTAGCCCATGAAATTGTTGTTATATGCTTCAGTAGTATAATAAACGTGTTCTCAGCTTTAGTTTTCAGATTCATTAATCTTTTAATTTTTATCTGGACAGGACACGATTACCTTTCGTTTTGGATACGAATTCACCTGCAGCCATGTTTGGGTGGTTGTTATGAAGTTATGTTTTTAGTTTAATAATGACTGGATGAGCTGTAAAATAAATATGTTGTGTGAATACTATTACTTACGACTAATACAACAACGAAAGGTATCCATCCAGCGGCCAAAACCGCACTTGGAATCGCCATTTTGTTTTGTTTATATGTCACATGACCGGGTGACTGTAATCTATAGGAGTATCTACATACTGTTAATATTATAATTAAATGTTTGTGAAAATGGTCAACACAGGTAACTTTTTAAATTTCGAAAATAATAATTAAACTGTTTTAATTTAATTCGAGATTTTATTAGGTATTTTATTTGACACCCCTCTAAAAGAACCGTTTTTACAGTTTGAGATATTTAATAAGTCGTTCAGAAAATTGTATTCGTAACCCGGAAGAGAAAAATCTTTGTATTTGGCGGGAGATTACACAAATCACGAAAACAATCTACTTACATTACCATGGAGATTAAGCAAAATAGAAGGGATCGGCGTCATGGTAAAATCAAATCAGAAGTGAAACAGAAATATGCACACCCTCTTCAGTTTTATGCAATGCCACCAGAAGAAACAATTTCTCTTCAAGAGTTTGAAGAATTCGCTGTTGAACGGTTAAAAGGTATGATATTGATAATGATAAAGTGAAATTGGTGAAAGATATTATTTATTACAATTTTATCAAATGCAAATGATCAGTAAATCTTACTCGTTCATTGATCATGTGTATTAAGGGGAATATTTTGTTTTATTAATACACAACATATTCCATACATCCAAACATCCACTTCAGCTGTTGTGTTTAGGCAATACTGCGCCTGTCAGCTGTTCCGCGATGTAGCTTGTGGACACAGGAACTCGATATTGTAATTATAACGTAAGTAAAACGTAGGTAAAAATAAACTACCCCCCAGAGGAGCGAGGGCAGCCATGTTGTCCATTCAACATAAGATCAAAAGTTACGCTAAGAATTGGTGACATTCACGAATGAACGCATGTTCTTACCAATTGTACATTTCTCTGCAAAACCTGGCTGATTTCCAACATATGTCACCCCTAAGATAACTTTAATTGCTCTTCAAACTCACAAATTGACCACAAAACCAACGGACCAATCAGATTGTTCGAAGGAGTTAGAAGGAAGGCTAACGTTCACGGGAGAGGTTTTTGTGTTCGATTTTCGAGTTTGAAGAGCTATTAAACTTCTCGTAGGGGTGACATATGTTGGAAATAGCCAGGTTTTGCGGAGAAATGTATAATTGATAGGTACGTGCGTTCATTTGTGAATGTCACCAATTCTAAGCGTAACTTTTGACCTAATGTTGAATGGACCCTTAGATCGGCAACATGGCTGCCCTTGCTCCTTTACTCTATGTTATAGACCGGGACTGCACATATTTAAGCCCATGGGCTTAACAATGGAAACCAACAACGTTTTTAAGCCCATTGGTGTAAATTAGATAATACAATTAGAGTCATCTCCCTTACAGGATGTTTGCTGAAACGTGGTTTGTAATGAAAAATCTGAAGCTGTTTTCTACACTAAGTGCTGTTAGGGGGTTCCATATTTACAAAACACATTGGACATTGAATTAGGACAAACACGGCGTGTCTGTTTTAGACAATTACATCATCGTAGTGCACGTTCCTGTGCAGCAGACTAAGTTGTGTAACTTCTTTATCCAAGGTGGAGGTACAATTCAAGTGAAACGTTTGTCCAATCACTCAACTCCTTCGTATATTCCACAAGGTGGACTAGAAGTTTCAGCTCCTTTTATATTTGTTTGAAGTGAAAAAGACATTAATAAATTACCAAAGTTTTTGCAAGAAATACATGTAGATGTTTAGAAATGTCTTCAAGAAAATCATTTACAATAAATAGGAAGTTAGACTGAGTATGAATTAATATGCATGCAATTTGAGCAAAGCTGCTAAAACAGAAGAATAAACGCGAAATTACACACCCACATACCGAGTTGTGTTCTGTTTATGTTGATATGTTTGATGTGGTACAAATGCATTGCGTTGGTGTGAATTGAATGAGAAGTTGATGAACCTGAAGCTGAACCTATTGAATTCTTCAAACTTGACACTATTTTTCAAATCGTATTTTCATTTCTAAATAAAACATTGAATATGTAACACTATTGACTGATTTGGGTATTTTCGTTTTTAAGCCCTGAGCTTAAATTCGAGTTAAATGTTACCTGGTGAAAACATGCAATATCTGTATTTAAGCCCTGGGCTTAAATACGTGCAGTCCCGGTAGGGGGTAGATTCTTTTAACCACGTTTTACCCATGTTTTAATTACGGTATCGAGTTCCTGTGCTTATGGATCAGTCATCGTTACTAGTTGTGTTGGGGGTTAGGACTTCAACAGGATTACTAGAGTATTTCCAACTGTCTGGACTTGAAACAGTTCATGCTTGGAGCTAACACAACACTGTCGGGTAGACTGTTCCAGAGCTTAACAACTCTTCGGCTGAAGACATTTCTCCGGACAGCTGTTCATCTGTTTATTTGGTCTAAAAACTTTACAATATAGTCTTTATACTAGTTTATGATGATAAAAACTTGGCAATATCTACCTTGTAATAACATTACTTGTTTCAGTGCTAAAAGCAGTTGAAACAGCCTCGATCAAACATGTCCGAGGATCCAACGAGTACAAGAGCTTTCTGGAGAAGGAAATCAAGAACACTAAATTCAAGATGTTGTTAAAGGTAACTTAAACAGTATTAATGATACAGTAGAGGTCAGTACAGGCAGCCTTAAAGGGAAAGTTCTATCACCGATGTATTGGCTGCAAACATGCTATATTAAACGAATGTTAAAAGTCTTTAATAATACAAAATATACAATGCTTATGATAGAATATTCATGTAGTAACACACAATGTCTCAAAAACTAATAAACAATATATTAGGTCATAGCAAAGTTTTCCCCACTGAATGGCTTCTGTTCTCATTGCTTTTATTTTTATGTGGTATATTGTTTTTCACCTGTCTGTCTGTCTGTCCGTCCATCTGTGTGTTTGTCCACAAAAACTTTAACCTTGGCCATAACTTTGGATTGCTCAGAGCTTGGGCTTTCAAACTTTGCATGTGCATACCTTGTGATGAGACCTTCCAGATGAGGTCATTATATTTGACCTTGTGACCTTGACCATGCCACAGTGGACTTTTTCAGAAAACTTTAACCTTGGCCATAACTTTGGATTGCTCAGAGCTAGGGCTTTCATACTTGGCATGTGCATACCTTGTGATGAGACCTTCAGATGAGGTCATAATATTTGACCTTGTGACCTTGACCTTGCTGCAGTGGACATATTCAGAAAACTTTAACCTTGGCCATAACTTTGGTATATCAGGGGGCATCCGTGTTTAACAAACACATCTTGTTCATCATGTGTGCGCTTACCTTTATCATGTTGTGAAGTATGAAGTCATCAAAATATCAACTTAAAAAACATTAATATGGTTCAATTTAATCATGTATAAATATCATATATACAGTCGAGCAACGTTGTGTCGAACTTGGCTGACTCAACGTTTCGCTTGTCTTCCCAGTCCGGCAAAATCCTACAGTAATGATAATTATTTAAGCTCTTTTAACTCGATATGGTTGTGTCGATATTTCGGATCTCGATATAATCTCATAGCCTCAGCAAAAAAATTACTCTCTTAACTCGATATTTCCTTCATACCCATTACTCTGAAGGGTTGGAGATGTCATATGGATATAGCACAATCCGGTTGAAACATTTCATTTGTGTCATTGATACTGTCACATGGATATAGCACAATCCAGTTGAAATATTGTGTTATTGATACTGTCACATGGGCTGTAGGAAAACTTGTACCCAAAACGAACTCGTACCCACAAAAATCAGAGAACTCGTACCCAAATCCGCCGGAGAACTCGTACCCACTTTTAATTTTTGGTATTAGATGTATTAATAATATAAATACAACTAATGTATTATATTATTATCAATCAAGAATAATGTATTTGTCTATAACTACAATTAAAAACAATAACGTTATAAATAATAAGTAATAAACTACTCTGCAGTTTTCCTGACGGAATAAAAATATCCCCGCTATTGTGTCTTTATATCAATAGCGGGGATATTTATCTCAAATCTTTATTTCTTAACCGATTTTGCTCAAATTTGGAATATGAGCTCACAATATCGTACATAAACATCACATGAATGCAGCAATCTAGATTTTGAAATTTGAAAATATTGTCAAAACAGCGATTCGAACCCCTGTGAATTGGGGGCCATGTATGGGGTGACAGTATTGACTCTATTAGAGAATATCCACTTAACTAAAACAACACCGTCAGGGTATAAGTTACCAGTATTTTCTACTAGAAATTACACTTGTCAACATGGCAGAGTGTGTAGTATGCAACAAAGAGGTTAGAAAGAGACAACACATGTTTCATCAAATGTTTTAAATAAAGGATGACGATGCATGTAAAATACGAAATACGAAAGTATGTATCTATCTGTAATATGAAACTATGGTTTTATATTGTGTTATTATGTTATGTTACGAAACTATGAAATAAACATCATACAAAAACAATATTATTGTCTTGCCTCTCCTATTTATATAAAAATAAGTTGGTACGAGTTCTCCGATTGTTTTGGGTACGAGTTATCCGTGGGTACGAATTCCCGGTGGGTACGAGTTCGTTTTGGGTACGAGTTTTCTGCATCCCGTCACATGGATATAGCACACTCCAGATGAAACATTGTGTTATTGATAATGTCACATGGATATAGCACAATCCAGTTGAAACATTGTGTTATTGATAATGTCACATGGATATAGCACAATCCAGTTGAAACATTGTGTTATTGATACTGTCACATGGATATAGCACAATCCAGTTGAAATATTGTGTTATTGATACTGTCACATGGATATAGCACACTCCAGATGAAACATTGTGTTATTGATAATGTCACATGGATATAGCACAATCCAGTTGAAACATTGTGTTATTGATACTGTCACATGGATATAGCACAATCCAGTTGAAACATTGTGTTATAAATACTGTCACATGGATATAGCACAATCCAGTTGAAACATTGTGTTATTGATACTGTCACATGGATATAGCACAATCCAGTTGAAACATTGTGTTATTGATACTGTCACATGGATATAGCACAATCCAGTTGAAACATTGTGTTATTGATACTGTCACATGGATATAGCACAATCCAGTTGAAACATTGTGTTATTGTGTTATTGATACTGTCACATGGATATAGCACAATCCAGTTGAAACATTGTGTTATTGATACTGTCACATGGATATAGCACAATCCAGTTGAAACATTGTGTTATTGATACTGTCACATGGATATAGCACAATCCAGTTGAAACATTGTGTTTTTGATACTGTCACATGGATATAGCACAATCCAGTTGAAACATTGTGTTATTGATACTGTCACATGGATATAGCACAATCCAGTTGAAACATTTGTGGTATTGATACTGTCACGTGGATATAGCACAATCCAGTTGAAAGATTGTGTTATTGATACTTGAATCTAGCACAATCCAGTTCAAACATTTCTGTGATGGTAACATTTTGATGACTATTTGACAATTTGACCAATACACATTCATAAAAAATAAAGACAATGAGAAGTGAGGCCAATCGTTCGTGTGGAAACCTTTGCCACGGGTACCTGTAGGTAAATCATGCTGCAAGTTTAAATAACGAGGTTTGTTAATTGATGATGAGCAGGTGTCATACGGAGGGGAGGTGACGGAGGAGGAGGGGCACGCTCGCCGACTAGATCACATCTCGCACTTCATTCTCAGACTGGCCTACTGTAGATCGTAAGTAGTGACTTTTCAGGAGATTTGTTTTATGAATCTTAACCCTGTATCTGTAAATACTTCATGAAGTTATTTCTCTAAACATGAACACAGATGCTGACCTCATCTGAAAGATTTTGTAATCCCCCGCCATGCGTTTAGCGTTTATTCTCAAGGTCACAACAGAAGTTACTCATTTTCGAGATGTGATCTTGTGTGTTAAGCTCGTCGGCAGGAAGTCTAAAAACTGTGCACTGGATTCTCATCATATTAACTGGTGACCTTGACATTATTCTTTAGTTTTGAAGTACTGTATTTATTTGTGGCTGGAGATCATGTCACCATGGTTACAACTGCTTGTTTCTCATTCAGAGAAGACTTAAGGCGATGGTTTCTCCAACAAGAACTTGATCTGTTTCGTTTCCGTTTCCAAAGAGAAACCAAAGATTGTCGACTGTCTTTTATTCAGATCAACAACCTTGGCTACAAACCGGTGAGTAATATTACATGGTTGCTCATATTCTTTTATCTTTAAACATATTAGTGTTGCAAAGGTAGGCATATCCTAGCTCAATTAAAACGTATGATGGAAAAACTAAGTACCATGATTAAAATTATCCCAGGTTGTAATAACCTTGATTTTATGTGGGACACTCCCCCCCCCCCCAGAAAACCTGACAAATACAGTTGTTAGTGAGAGTGTTATGGAAATTGGATTTAGTTCATTTGAACTTGACCTCATCTGTCAAATTTTCAAGTCGACAATCCCTCAGTTTTGGTCTTGAGCTCATTGGTTGAATCTGGCCATGCAGGAGACACTTGCAGTAGATAAGTTAAGCAAAGTAAAATATATTATAGATAAGCTGCGTATTTGCGTAAGATACGCAAATTAAATGTTGAAATACGCAAGAAAAATAAATGACTGCATATCAAAAAACACTTAAAAATAAAGTTTACGCTACATCAAAAAAAAATTAATGCGTATTTACCCAGTACATACATATCATGTGTATCATATTGAATCAGCAAATTAATCAACAAATCAATAGCATGTGAAAGAAATCTACTCCGAACATCATATTCTATTTAGAACCCGCTATTGTGATATCATCACTTGTTTATTGGTAGCATGGTGTGTGAGGAGTTTGGAAACCATTTGTGGTGTTTAGGTAAGGTATCAGCCCCAAACCAGGATGTAATGTTTTCACGTGCTACCAGTTGGGCTGATTTGAATAGCCAGCGATGGCTAACGATTGTTAACATCTTGTCAGCGTAATGAAAGGCAGTTCTCTGCGCTACATATTCTTTGTAGACAGGACTACGCTGTCCAGTTCAATTGTCTGCGTATGTGCGATAATATCTGTATTGTTATTTATTAGGCAGACGAAGTCAGCCTTGGCTTGTAGCTTCTTCACAGTTGATTGCCTGCTGGAAAACTTGTTTATTTTAATTTAAATATTTGGCCAAATAATGTATCCAAAAAAAAACTGGAAGGTGAAGATAATGATAGGAATTTTGATAACATTGCTTGAATAAACAACATAATGGAGGAAACAAAAACACACGAAAAGGGATATAGGCTACCACAATCTCGACTCTCAGCTTCCATCATGCAGGCTTTGATATTCTAACAAGATTATGATGAAAAAAACAGTTCTCATTCATGTATCTAAATACTGGAACCCTGATGAATTGATGAATATTTTATTTTTGATTTGTCAATCAGTTGACCTGTTTATTTATCAGTTCAAAATGAGAGTAGACTTTCTGTTTGTTATTTATAAATATACCTACGGGGTAACGCTGATAAGGAGCTTACAACTGAACTGTGAAAATGAAAATAATAAGTGAGTGAAGTTACAATTGAACTCAAACAAACATTGCAACATGATTTCGGTGTATCCTTGATTCTGATTGGTTGATTTGCCTATGTTGATGACAATGAATACCTGCAAATTGGCTAGGGTGACTCACCGTGAACTGATACATCATGTTTACTAGATTAGACCCGACTCAGATTTAATTTTTCTATTTCTCTTAATATGTGTGCCTTACTCAAATTTGACAGGTGTCATTGTCAATTTCTTACTTGTCTTTACCCATACAGATCACAAATTACTCTCAATATGAATTAGTTTCATGGTAACTAAATTGATTTCAGCTAGTTCAATTTGTTCAAATTTTACGCCTTCTTCCATGCGTCCGTTCTTATTTGATTGCCGTTGCCATGGCATGACGTCATAGTGATCAACCGTTTTGAGCGTCATTGTCACGATGGTCTAGGCAAGTTAAAGAATTTTGTTCAAAGGGGTTTTACTGTGTTTGTTGATGCCGTAAATATATGTTTACCGCCGTCTAAAAGGATACATGAATATTGTAAGTGATCATATTTGAGTGACACTGTTCGGGTTACGTGTAAATTGTTGATAATGTACATACTACGCTGAGTATTCACATTTGTTTTGTTTTGACCTGACCACACCTTTTACAAAATTGAAACAATCGCAAAGTCTTTTCCACTCAGAGATAGGTTTGCAAAAAGAGAGTTCGCTTCAAAATGTCTTATAACTAACGGTCATGTTACAATATCGATCATTAGTTGCGTTTGTAAAATTTCCGGGATTTGTTGTTATTCAACACCCGCAAATTTCAACATTTAAAACCTCTGGCTAACACCGTCTGTTTTAAACTAAATTTGTGGGTATTGAATAAAAATGAATCCCGGAAATTTTACAAACGCAACTATTTATCTTATAATTGTAAGTGAGTTGAGCGGACATCTGAACTGAAACACAAAGTTTCATGACTTGTGTGTTTGATAACATTTTTATTTTTCACATTAAAGTCAACAACAGTAAAACAGTTTTGTTATTTCTTTATTACTAAATAAAAGTGTTCCATATGTTAAAAACATACGAGACTCAGACAGTTAAATGTGTCATTGATCGTGAGGCGAGATTTTAATAAAATGTCTGTCTGTCTGTCATTTGTAAAGAAAACCCAGATTTTGAAAAAAGTGGTGGGTATAAAAAATTATAAATACCCACATGAAATTTGAAATACCCACCAAGTTTTCAAAATGTGGGTATCATACCTACATGCCCAAAAAGATATCTAGAGCTCTGTATATAGGGATAAACATAAATTAATTCTGTGTTCAGAGAATTTCAGGTCTCAAAGTAAACATTTGTTTCAAGGAGCAGACGCGCTCCTAACATTCGCATTGTTCTTAGCATCCTCGATAATCCAGCGCTATTGTTCCGATAAATCTACACACAAGCGCTGGAAAACAGTAAGGGTATTTATCCTTAACCTAGTTACCTCCCTTTGCAATGACTCAGCGAAACGCTTGCTTTCTAACAACCAATGAGATCACTTGAAATGAAGGGTGAAATAACAAGCACTCTCGCGCAGGATCTTGGCTTTCGCAGATGATTGGGAACGCCTGGTAGCACAGGGATTTTAATAATTTACCTCCACCCGTTTTGATGGACATGAATACACCCTTCTTCTCGTACAGACTTCTTAAAACTTTTTTTTGAATTTCTGTCTGGTTTTCTACGCTGAATTTGTTACAAACTTTATCGTAATCGAGTGAGTCGACCGCCGCTATGTTAGTTTCTATAAACAGCGGTAGTGATGCGTTTTGATTGGTCGAGTTGTTTACGCAGATAGTGTCTGCGTTTCGTTTCTGATTGGATAACATGGACCCAAGAGGAGGTAATTAGGTTAGGGATAAATACCCTTACTGTTTTCCAGCGCTTGTGTGTAGATTTATCGGAACAATAGCTCTGGATTATCGAGGATGTGTTCTTAGGAGCAAAAGGAAATTGCAAGGTGCACAAATATAACATTAATTAAAATTACTATAGTATATAGTAATGAAAGCAGAAAAATGTAAGCTAGTTAAATAAGTTAATATATAATACCATTTTGAAGCAATTGTAATCATGTAATGGATAATGGTTTTATTTGGTGAAGACAAATACTTTTTGTAGTGGACCCCAAAATTACAGGTAGAAAACTGAAAAAATAGGCAGCAATTGCTCCCAAATTGGGTGTTATTTTGAGGCCTGAATTTATTTATGACATTGGATGACAGTGGATTGTGATAGGCTTTATATTGCATTAGATACTTGAACAGATCTAAAACCGATGTGTTGCATGATAGTATTTCTGAAAAATGTATATTTATTCATGATGCATATAATGAGAAAAGCATATTTATCAGAAATCACAAGGTTCATGGATTAAAAATTGTAACTGAGAATGAGAAGAAAGAACCCAAAAAGAAAAAAAGAATGAATGCAACCTGTCCACTATCTCTAAATTGTTGTGTATGTTCCAATGTCGTGTAAGCCAATGATACCCCTATGAAGTAAGAAGGGTATATAGCGGTCATTCTGTCCATCCATCTGAGCAGATACTTTAGCTCAAGGGGACGTTTTATTGGTATGTCCAACAATTTGGGGCCACTTTCAAATAACGGGTCAGATCCCTTGTTTATTTGTTAGAAGTCCAAGGGGGCCTGAAAATGTGTCCAAAAAAATTTCAGAGAATGGCCCCTTGTCCTGTTCATTTCATTAGAACCTGGACAATTTCTGGACAGCCATGACTGCAGTGGGGTGTTTGACATTGGTGGAGTTAGTTCCCTTTGTTCTAACTTCGCATGCGCCAGACTGTCCAATGACAGGGATGCAGACATGCACAGAGGGAAATTATGAACTTTCACCTACCCGGTAGAGTTCTGGCATCTGACAAAATTTTATATAAAGTTACCATTTAACCAGGTTAAAAGTTAAAAGAGTTTATGTAAAAGAGATTATATTGTTAGCCCTGATAAATCTTATCTCGATTTTCGTTGTATATGTAGAGAGTGTAATTCGTGAATGTGAAACTTGAAGAAAATTTAAGTGATTGTGACCTACATTCTTCTGCCAATGACAGTTCAACGTCAAGGGGCCGTGCATGTCTGTCAAACGATATACAGTTGGAAGCCTGCTAAACTGACTATCATTGTTATAATGTCATGTAAGCTGATTAATTAATTGCTAATCACACTGCTCGGGATAAATATGAAATGTGCTTTGTTGACAGACTTTTTATGCGACTATAAATTGTAAAAATGTATCCACTAGGTACTCTTTTGTATTTATGATGTAATTGATAAAAAGTATTTATTGTCTTTCAATAGATTCCAGATGATGAAAAGGAGGCTCTTATGCCAAACCTGTTGGACTGTGATACTTCGGCAAGAGTTGAAACTAATGAATACTACAAGGTAAAATCTGTGATGTATATGGCAAGAGCTTTAACATATAAGGCAATAAGTTTTCAAAGAACGCTCCATATTGTTGTTGTTATCCCACCAGTATGTAATACCGTGGGATATTGTCGTCACCCTGTCCGTCTGTCCGTAATCATTTTGTTTCCGGAGCAGAACTAAAAAAACTTTCATGATATCTTTCTGAAACTTGCCATGTGTATTGGCCACCAACTGAAGTGGTGCTTTTTGATATTTTCAGATTTCTGAATTATTTTGTTTTTTCGTTTCCATAGAAACTGTTTTGATTTGGATTTTGTTCAGAGAGACAGGTTTGTTTCCGGAGCACAGCTCCAAAACTCTTCATTATATCTTCCTGAAACTTTGCATGTGTTTTACCCACTAACTGAAGTAGTGCCTTTTGATATTCTCAGATTTCTGATAATTAAGGATTCAGCATATATTGGCGTGTTTTTTTTAGGTTTTTTTTATTATTATTATTCCACGAATTTCGTGAACAATCTACAGCAAAAACGACTGCAGCTAATTCCACCAAATTTACCAGTCTGGTAGCGCTTACTATGAACTTGTCAATCGAAGCTTTTGGGCCCAATCGTTTAACCCATTAAAGGTCCAGTTCAAATCCAAATTTCAATTTTTAACATGGGAAAAAATTTCAAAATAAACTTAGAGACTTGGAACTTTTTAAAAAATATGCGCATTGACAATGCCAGCAAAAAAGTAAATCGCAATGTAATCGTACGTCACGTGGTTTAGCCGCCATCTTGGATTGTTTAACTTTTTCAAATTTTTGAACCCCATGTACCTTGGCGGAAACACCACTCCGAAGATATTTGCACCAAAGAGCTGAAACTTTATTTTTATATAGCTGACACATTGGGGAATAACAAGTTTGTTCTTGTTTGTGCGAATTCCTAATGGTTTTTTCACAGTGACCTTTCAAAGTAAGGCAACTTTTGAAAACCGCGAAATTTCAGGGGCGATAATTCAAAAACCTACCTATCGAATTGAACGATTTTTTCAGGAGAGAGTGACATGACTATGGTCTTTATGATCCAATAATAAAATCGCTCGCGTACAGTCATTTCCGGTCATAATAAAGAAAAACTTTAACATGGGGAATTTTTCTAAAATGCACTTAGAAACTTGAAACTTTTTGCAAACGATGCGCAAGAACAATACAAGCAAAAAAGTAAATCATGACAAATTCGTAGGTCACCTGGTTTAGCCGCCATTTTGATTTTCTTTAATTTTTTCTGATTTGGACATGTTAAATTTCGCTCTAAATAACCCCAGAGAGATACTAGAGACTCGCAACGTGTTTGAAAATATGCTTAATAACTAGACAAGCAAAATATGTTACCATTGCGAAGTCGTAGGTCAAGTGGTTTTGACGCCATATATAAATTTTAGCGTTTTCAAATGTTTTAACCCTGTGCATCTTTGCGGAAACACCACGCCGAAGATATTTCCACCTGAGAGCTGAAACTTAGATGTATAAGCAGCTGAAGAATTGGGGAACAACAAGTTTCATATCTTTTTAGCGAAATCCTATTAACTTTTTCACAATAAGCAATAAGTCATACCAGTTCGAGTTAAAATCTATTCTACGCGTAATGTGAGGTAAAACCTGTTCGAAATTTATATGATATTTATACAATAGTTGATTTAGAAGATTTTGCAAGTGTAAAGAATCATGCTAAGACACGAATAACCGGACAACAGTCTCAACACAGTCTGGTTCATCGTGGCCTTACTGGACTAAGTCGGAGCTGCCATCAGTTTTTGCGCAGTTTCCGCCGCCGCCGGCGCGTTTTGTATTCGCTATAACTTTTTTCCTAGAAGGTTTTGAGAACTCATATACATAACTTCTTACTTATGCCCCTGGGGAATTTTTTTGACATGTTCATATTCAAGGTCAAAGGTCAAGGTCACGAGTTCTGAAATCGCTAAAAAAATCCTTGTAAACACGATAACTTGAAAAATATTTGTACTATCAGGCTCTTATTTGGTGTACATCAACTATGGAGAAAGGCCAAGATTTGAAAAGGTTTTCGCTAACATCTATCAAAGGTCAAGGTCACAGCGAGGGCACGACTTAAGCATGCTTTTGCGAAAATGTCTTATTTCAACTATTAACATTTTGATTCATTACATGATTGTTATACACAATGAAAAGTGATCACTGATTGTGTGACCTTGAATTTTAAAGGTCAAGGTCATGAAATATGGTCAAGGTCACCAGTTCTGAAATCACTAAATAACCTTTTCCCAAGAAGGTATTAACACCTCATATACATAGCTTCTTTCTTATAAACCTGGTGGATGATTTTGACATGTTCACATTCATGGTCAAAGGTCAAGGTCACGAGTTATGAAATCGCTAAAAAAATCCTTGTAAACACTATAACTTGAAAAATATTTGTGCTATCAGGCTCTTATTTGGTGTATATCAACTATGGAGAAAGGCCAAGATTTGAAAAGGTTTTCGCTAACATCCGTCAAAGGTCAAGGTCACAGCGAGGGCACGACTTAAGCATGCTTTTGCGAAAATGTCTTATTTCAACTATTAACACTTTGAATCATTAAATGATTGTTATACACAATGAAAAGTGATCACTGATTGTGTGACCTTGAATTTTAAAGATCAAGGTCACCAGTTCTGAAATCACTAAATAACTTTTCCATGAAGGTATCAACACCTCATATATATAGCTTCTTTCTTGTACACCTGGGGAAATATTTTGACATGCTCACATTCAAGGTCAAAGGTCAAGGTCATGAGTTCTGAAATCACTACAAAAATCCTTGTAAACACGATAACTTCAACAACTTCTGTGCTATCAGGCCCTTACTTGGTATATATCAACTATGGAGAAAGACCAAATTTGAAAACGTTTTTGCTAAAATCTGTCAAAGGTCAAGGTCACAGCAAGGTCACAACTTAAGCGTGCTGTTGTGAATATGCCTTATGTTAACAATGAACACTTTGAGTCATTGCATGATTGTTATACACAATGAAAAGTAATCATTGATGGTGTGACCTTGAAGGTCAAAGTTCAAGGTCATGAGATATTGGTTAAGGCCATGTTAATCCTTTGATCCAATTTTGAAATCAGAAATAGGTTTTAAGAACAAAGTTGTGAAAAGTGACCCCAGTGGTAATTCAACTTGTTAGAAAAACTTGAATAATGAAAAAAAAATTGTCCAAAAAAATTCCCATTTTATTTATGCTGAGGAGAAGGCGGAACAGGGAAAGGCGAGACCCAAAGTTTCGGACCTGCTCTGCTTTTGCGGTGTCCCGCAAACGCTCTTCTAGTTCCATATAAGGCAAGGTGGTTTTTTCATCCGCCAAAAGAGTTCCTTGTCCATCATTCATACATTACGCATGTGGCAATTGATTAACAAACTCATCAATGAAACTACGCTCGTCTTAAGCAAGTCTTTCACACAGTATACCTATTGTAACCATTCAATGCATATTCTAAAACCAGCTAAGTGTAACGGATTTGAGACATCACTTTAAAGCCCTGTTCTACATCTTTGTTGTCCTTGCATTTCTAAACTATTTCAATTCTATTCCTTCTCTTTTCTTTTAATTCAGACATTATTAGCAGCTCCGACTTAGTCGGAGCTGCTATCAGTTTTTGCGCAGTTTCCGTCGCCGCCGCCGCCGCCGCCGCCGCCGCCGCACGCGTGTTTTGTATTCGCTATAACTTTTTTCCTAGAAGGTTTTGAGAACTCATATACATAACTTCTTACTTATGCCCCTGGGGAATTTTTTTGACATGTTCATATTCAAGGTCAAAGGTCAAGGTCACGAGTTCTGAAATCGCTAAAAAAATCCTTGTAAACACGATAACTTGAAAAATATTTGTACTATCAGGCTCTTCTTTGGTGTACATCAACTATGGAGAAAGGCCAAGATTTGAAAAGGTTTTCGCTAACATCCGTCAAAGGTCAAGGTCACAGCGAGGGCACGACTTAAGCATGCTTTTGCGAAAATGTCTTATTTCAACTATTAACACTTTGAATCTCTAAATGATTGTTATACACAATGAAAAGTGATCACTGATTGTGTGACCTTGAATTTTAAAGGTCAAGGTCACGAGATAGGGTCAAGGTCACCAGTTCTGAAATCACTAAATAACTTTTTTCCATGAAGGTATCAACACCTCATATATATAGCTTCTTTCTTGTACACCTGGGGAAATATTTTGACATGCTCACATTCAAGGTCAAAGGTCAAGGTCATGAGTTCTGAAATCACTACAAAAATCCTTGTAAACACGATAACTTCAACAACTTATGTGCTATCAGGCCCTAACTTGGTATATATCAACTATGGAGAAAGACCAAGATTTGAAAACGTTTTTGCTAAAATATGTCAACGGTCAAGGTCACAGCAAGGTCACAACTTAAGCGTGCTATTGTGAATATGCCTTATGTTAACAATGAACACTTTTGAGTCATTGCATGATTGTTATACGCAATGAAAAGTAATCATTGATGGTGTGACCTTGAAGGTCAAAGTTCAAGGTCATGAGATATTGGTTAAGGCCATGTTAATCTTTTGATCCAATTTTGAAATCAGAAATAGGTTTTAAGAACAAAGTTGTGAAAAGTGAACCCAGTGATGATTCAACTTGTTAGAATAACTTGAATAATGAAAAACATTTTGTCCAAAAAAATTCCTATTTTATTTATGCTGAGGAGAAGGCGGAACAGGGAAAGGCGAGACCCAAAGTTTCGGAGCTGCTCTGCTTTTGCGGTGTCCCGCAAACGCTCTTCTAGTTATTAAATGGTATTCTACCCAACCAGTACGGCATTTGCTCCCTTTTAAAAATAGGTCTGAAACAACCACTTCCGGTCTATTTATTTACGTAAGTAAACGCTCACACCATTGTATATAGTCACACAATTGTTAGATTTTAACATGTAAATTTTGGGTCTCAATACTCCTAGAGATATGCTAGAGACTTGAAACTTGTTTAAAAAAAATACGCAGCAACATAGGACAGATGTCTTAATTAAAACAATTGAACTGCTGAATCCGCATTTTCGTCGCTTGCGACTATATTTTTATTTTTATCTGTTTCCACAGAAACATGTTGAATTTAGACTTTGTTCAGAGATAGGTCTGCTTCTGGAGCAGAACTCTAAAGCCCTTCATCGTACCTGAAACTCAACATGTGTATAATGAAGCAGTACATATACAAATAAATTCAGACTTTGAAATTTACGCGATATGCTCTCTGCTGATTGGATTAAACAAGGTCATGTGACCGGTATACATTCTCATAAACACAAGATTGACAGCTGAAAAGGTTATCGGATAACCTTCATAACCTGACATTTACAAAAAATAACCTGCAGTACTACTTTATCACTGTATCACTGTATCACTGCGCAATTATGACACTGCTATCACATGCTCTTTTCTTGAAAAAATCGAATTCTAATTGTAGCTAGATTGAAAGTTTGAATAGAACAGCATGTTAGAACCAAAAATTAAATACTTTAATCATATTTCTTGTGAACTACGTTTTGCGTCTGGTGACACATAAGTGATGCGGTGTTATTGTGGGCGGAGCTTAGCGTCTGATCTAAGACAATACTAAAAATTTGTTTTATCACGGACTGTACATTTTTTGCAGAATTATTTTATTTTCAAAAGTTTACTTACAGATTAGAAATCGCTTAAATGACAAAGTTTGAATTTATAAGAAATAGATTTAATAATGTGTTTGTTCACTGGCTTATAAACGGTTTGAAAGTTCAAGTTAAACTGTAGTATAAATGCCGTCGACAAGCTCCGGCATTTATACCAGTTTAACTTGCACCTTTCAAACCGTTTATAAGCCAGTGAACAAACACATTATGAAATCTATTTCTTAATTATCTGTCGAAGGTGTGTTTCACAAATTATGTGGGACCAGGGGTCATTTTCTGATGACTTTTGTTAAGTTGCCTAGCAACTGCAGATGGACTGATCTAAACGTTCAACAGCTTGGATTAAGGATTGGTCCAAGCTTTAAGTTTTGACGTCAATAGACGGATAAATAATTAAAGCCCCAATGTTTTTCACATCAAATAAATAATCCATGCTATGACATAGTCAGGGTTAAATAGTGTTTTCCTCAACATGTCCGTCCATGTGTCTATAATCATTAATTTTTATTAGCTCATCAGGCCTGAAAGGCCCGATGGGCTTATGGCATGGCATGGCGTCCGGCGTCCGTCCGTCCATCCGTCCGTCCATCCGTCCATCCGTCCGTAAACTTTGCACATTTTCGACTTCTTCTCCAGAACCAATGACTCCACAGAGCTAAAATTTTATGTGCAGACTCCTTGGCCAATGGGGATTCTAAATTGTAGATTTCGTGACCCCGTGACCCAAAATGGGGTCACAGGGGTCACATCCTTAAAAACCTATTTTCATCTTCTTCTCCAGTTCCAAAAGGTCAAGAGAGCTGAAAAGTTGTGTACAGACTCCTTGGCCAATGGCGATTCTAAATTGTAGATTTTGTGACCCCATGACCCCAAATGGGGTCACCGGGGTCACATCCTTAAAAACCTATTTTCATCTTCTTCTCCAGTTCAAAAAGGTCTAGAGAGCTGAAAAGTTGTGTACAGACTCCTTGGCCAATGGGGATACTAAATTGTACATTCTGTGACCCCATGACCCCAAATGGGGTCACAGGGGTCACATCCTTAAAAACCTATTTTCATCTTCTTCTCCGGTTCCAAAAGGTCAAGAGAGCTGAAAAGTTGTGTGCAGACTCCTTGGCCAATGGGGATACTAAATTGTACATTTCGTGACCCCATGACCCCAAATGGGGTCACAGGGGTCACATCCTTAAAAACCTATTTTCATCTTCTTCTCCGGTTCCAAAAGGTCAAGAGAGCTGAAAAGTTGTGTGCAGACTCCTTGGCCAATGGGGATTCTAAATTGTAGATTTCGTGACCCCTTGACCCCAAATGGGGTCACAGGGGTCACATCCTTAAAAACCTTTTTTCATCTTCTTCTCCAGTTCCAAAAAGTCAAGAGAGTTGAATAGTTGTGTGCAGACTCTTGGTCAATGGGGATTCTAAATTGTAGATTTTGTGACCCCATGACCCTAAATGGGGTCAACTGGGGTCACATCCTTAAAAACCTATTTTCATCTTCTTTTCCAGTTCCAAAAGGTCTAGAGAGCTGAAAAGTTGTGTACAGACTCCTTGGCCAATGGGGATACTAAATTGTACATTCTGTGACCCCATGACCCCAAATGGGGTCACAGGGGTCACATCCTTGAAAACCTATTTTCATCTTCTTCTCCAGTTCCAAAAGGTCAAGAGAGCTGAACAGTTGTGTACAGACTCCTTGGCCAATGGCGATTCTAAATTGTAGATTTTGTGACCCCATGACCCCAAATGGGGTCACCGGGGTCACATCCTTAAAAACCTATTTTCATCTTCTTCTCCAGTTCAAAAAGGTCTAGAGAGCTGAAAAGTTGTGTACAGACTCCTTGGCCAATGGGGATACTAAATTGTACATTCTGTGACCCCATGACCCCAAATGGGGTCACAGGGGTCACATCCTTAAAAACCTATTTTCATCTTCTTCTCCAGTTCCAAAAGGTCAAGAGAGCTGAAAAGTTGTGTGCAGACTCCTTGGCCAATGGGGATACTAAATTGTACATTTCGTGACCCCATGACCCCAAATGGGGTCACAGGGGTCACATCCTTAAAAACCTATTTACATCTTCTTCTCAAGTTCCAAACGGTCTAGAGAGCTGAAAAGTTGTTTACAGACTCCTTGGCCAATGGGGATACTAAATTGTACATTCTGTGACCCCATGACCCCAAATGGGGTCACAGGGGTCACATCCTTAAAAACCTATTTTCATCTTCTTCTCCGGTTCCAAAAGGTCAAGAGAGCTGAAAAGTTGTGTGCAGACTCCTTGGCCAATGGGGATACTAAATTGTACATTTCGTGACCCCATGACCCCAAATGGGGTCACAGGGGTCACATCCTTAAAAACCTATTTTCATCTTCTTCTCCGGTTCCAAAAGGTCAAGAGAGCTGAAAAGTTGTGTGCAGACTCCTTGGCCAATGGGGATACTAAATTGTACATTTCGTGACCCCATGACCCCAAATGGGGTCACAGGGGTCACATCCTTAAAAACCTATTTTCATCTTCCCCGGTTCCAAAAGGTCTAGAGAGCTGAAAAGTTGTGTGCAGACTCCTTGGCCAAGGGGGATTCTAAATTGTAGATTTCGTGACCCCTTGACCCCAAATGGGGTCACAGGGGTCACATCCTTAAAAACCTTTTTTCATCTTCTTCTCCAGTTCCAAAAAGTCAAGAGAGTTGAATAGTTGTGTGCAGACTCTTGGCCAATGGGGATACTAAATTGTAGATTTTGTGACCCCATGACCCTAAATGGGGTCACTGGGGTCACATCCTTAAAAACCTATTTTCATCTTCTTCTCCAGTTCCAAAAGGTCAAGAGAGCTGAAAAGTTGTGTGCTGACTCCTTGGCCAATGGGGATTCTAAATTGTAGATCCCCAGGCCATTATTGCAATAGCTTACAGTGGTGAATTGTATGCAAAGAATTGTACCCCGTATATTCATTATTATATAATGTGTGTACGATCTTAAAAAATAGTATGATCTCTCCACCACATTATTATATGTTTGATACCAGCAATTTATTTCCAAGCTTTGTGTTGCTCTTTCAACACATATATAAAGCAGATTGGCAAAGTTATGGTAACAAAATATTTTTAAACTGCTTTAATCGTTTCACTACCTAGATTCTTATTACTACATTCCATTATCTGACCATTGCTATAAAGTCCACTCCATAACATACCCCACTTATTATCTCCTGATGAGCTACAGAGGCCATGGCTCTATTTTTTAGAAACTTCAAATTTGTTATGGAGGTAATCTGTATGGTGGTATTGTGTCTTTTGGGGGTTTCAACTCTGAGGTGTCAAACTATTTTGAAATTTTGACCAAAAAATACCCAATTGTCTAACTTAGTTTTGTTTTGAACACAATAAAAAAAAAATTTGCGACTTTGAAACTTTTGTAATTTTGCCTTTTAAAGGCCACAATTCCAGGCTGTCAAAGTGTCTCTGCTGAAGTTTTAGAATTTAAAATTTGGTATGGAAGTTACCTATGTGATGTTGTGTCAAATCTAGAATGCATGATCGCACAATTCAGGCTCATAAATAATTTCTTAGCATGTACTGTCGTACAGGGCAATGTCGTGAATAAAAAATGATAACCCTGGCTATAAGTAAACATGTTATTCAAGGAGTTGATATATAGAGGATATCTGTCTTTCCTTGACAAATTGAAATACCATGTTTATCTCATTGAGTGAGGTAGAAAAGTAGGTATTTCACGAGTGGCGCAGCCACGAGTGAAATATATTAACTTTTCTTCCTCACGAGATGAGATAACATTGTCATAACATTGTACCAATGACGTCACCCGAGTGGTGATAAAGTTTATCGTGCAGGATAGTGGTTATATTTGGTGAAGAAACAATTGTCTTTGTGGACCTAAAATTTTGTCAAGAAGCATTTATGCTCCTAACTTAAAATTACATGGAGCAAACGAAAAATATAGGGAGCAAATGCTGCCAAATCAGGTTTATATAATAATGCCTACCATAAGCTTTATTTTACTAGGAATCAGTGTTCAACAAGAAGGTATCAATCACTTTGTATGATTTATGAAATAAAGTGACAATGCTTGGTTAAATACATTATTAGCACTTGCTTGGCTAAACAATTTCATTCACTGCAACAAGAAATTAAATCAAACGTTTTGATAAAGTATTATGATTAAAATTTGATAATCAATAAAAACCCTATATGAAAACTGTTTATCGTTTTGAAATCAGTTTTGTCTATCTTTTAAAGCAACAGTTATATTTTCAAAACCACAATACAGTCGGACCCTGTTTACCCACACGATTTGGTTACAGTTGAAAATTGTTCGGATAGCGAGTATGGCTATCGGAATCAGATGTGTATCTGACCAAAATACAACGACAATGATTAAAGTGTTGGTTGATGATTTGATACATATTTATCAGTTCACATATCAAATAAATAAAAAACAAATACAGAAGAATACATGCAGGTCACTTTGGACATTGCAATTTCACCTACATTTCTTTAAACGGACAAATTGCCCACTTTTCGGCTACAGTCACATAGTGATGTTTGCGTTTAGCCGGCTAGCTGATCATCATTTGCAGAGAAATACAGAGAGACACTGGGTCCAATTATTTGATTACAATTTGTTAACAAAATTTTCGTTTCACTTGAACATTGTGAGGATAGGGGTGTTTTCTTCTGTATTCCACAGCTACCTACATCACTGCATTGAGTTGTGTTTGACTTGCAGATTGGTCAACTTGCTCATCTTAGCCAATGGATAGGCCTTTAACAAACTAACATAAGTTTTATGGCATTTATGTTGACAACAGTTAAATGTGTGTTCACTTTACTAAGAGGAAAATAAATAGTTATAACAGGCCTTGTAAGTCAAAATTGTTTATTTTATTATCGTATATATTTTCAACATATTCCTGCAAAATTTTACTATTATTTTAAAATGTTCATGTCATATCAACTGATAAATTTTCTGTCATCAACTTACCAACCTTTTCTCACAATCATACAAAAGTTTATTCATTGGGAATTAAAACAGCCGATAAGCAAGAAAGTATATCTGTTGCCAGGTGCACTTCACAGAAGCTCTGGACTTGGTGAGAGGGAAGCGGGTGTATCTCAGTAAAGGGTTTGCATTCGTGGCTCAGAGTGACCTCATCTCCATCCTGCTGTCCGTCTACCGCACCAGACTCTCTCACGCACTCGCTGTAAGTCACATGGGTCCATGTGACCTTGTAAACATTATTCCATTTATGTCACTTTTACTTTCAAACTAATCGCAACTTAAGGTCTGTTTTGGAAAGGTGATTTTGTTGTATGTTCGGAATGTTCAGACATATTTAAAGTCAACAGTCTGGCCATCTGGTGATGCTACATCCTTGACGACTTTGGTGATTTTCAGCATGGGACTGCACATGTAACAATCTGTTAACTTGTTTCAGCTACAAAGTGAAGTATTAGTACATGTAAAATAATTTTGTAAAGAATTCAGTTGATCATCATAATGTTTGAAGTCATAAGTGTCAAGCAGGTATGTAAGTTTAATGAAATTTTTGAGAATTGAGTAATACAGCCAGCAGCAATAGTTGATGCATACACACGGCTTAACAATTCTGCAGTCCTACATCATTGACTTACCAAATTTTATCTTTGCCCAAAAAATGACCAAAGAGTCAATGACCTGTTCACTTGTAAAAACCACATACTATCAAAATAGGCTTGACTCACTGGTATACATAAGAAAACCATGTGGGAATCTAATCTTCAATCCCGGTGTGCAGGTGACATGTCGCGCCCTCCCACACCTGGAGGAAGATGATCGACTACTGCCCATGTTGTGTGGTCTGAGCAAGCGCTACCTGGGTCAGAACTACACCAACAAGAAGTCGGCCGTTGGACAGGTTACTGCTGACATGATTGATATGGTGAGATTGGAAGTACACATAAAGAATAATGGTTCCGAGTTCTCCATAGCTAATGAGATGAGGGAGCGCTGGTATCTGTTAATTTTCATCATGTTTGTGTCTTTGGAATCAGGACAACAGATCATCTTGAATTGACTGTTATATATATCAATGGTTTATGCAATGTTGTGCGGTATGAAGTTGAAAGCATAGTAAAGGAGAAATTTCTTTTTGTCAATATCTCGTTTCTAAATAATATGATCTTTTGAAGTAGATCCCCTACCTGTAGGAGGATTCTCAGTCCTAAAAATACCAGCATGTTCCTATCAATAATGACGTTAAATTAAGAAAAAAGTGTAGTTCCTCCTAGACTCTGCGATTCTGTTGATGCATAATAAATCATGGTATATAGCCTATAGCCTATATCCTATGCTATACATATCTAATCCAGAAAAACGTCTGATCTGTGGAGACAACATTTTTATGCTGAATATCTCATTATGACTGGTTACACAAGAACATTGGTATATACATTTTCAAACCTGATGTTTTCTTCTCCAGTTGTCGAAGAGTTCGTTCCCACCGTGCATGCAGCACCTGCATCAGTCAATGCGCAGTGCGCACCATCTCAAACATGGCGGCCGTCAGCAGTACGGGCTCTTCCTCAAAGGTATAGGACTCTCTCTGGAAGAAGCTATGAAGTTCTGGCGCACAGAATTCTCTAAAGGAATAGATCCTGATAGGGTATGTTACATTGCCTGAAATGTCTCTACTCACATGAGAAACACGTACAGCAAACAAGTCCAGGAAGATAGAATTTTTAGTTCATACCTTGCTATTTCTGTCAGTTTTTAGCTCATCAGACGTGAAAGGCCAGATGGGCTTTTGATATGGTCTAAACAACCCAACCAAGTGGGCATAGGGAGCTCAAATTTTCAGAATAAAATCTTTATAACATGTAGACTTAAGTTTGTTCATTTGGTCAAAACCCCTTCTCAAATATGGGGACGGGAGGGTGTTTAACTTCGCTGCTTGAACTAATAATGCTTGGAAGCTCAAATTGTGAGAATATCATCTTTGTATGATGGAGACCAAGACCTGTTAGTTTAGTTCTTCTACTCACTTCTACTCACTGTCATGATTATGAGCAGGTTCAGGTTCGAATCCCGCCAGAGGCACGGCAACTTTGTCTGCAGTAGAGAACAATTCTACATGCATTAAGGTTTGGGTGCAATGCTACACTGAATTTCAGTGCAGTACCATCCATGGTTCGCTAGTTCCAACAGATGCTCGCAGGTTTCACCGCAATACATAGCCACATGGTGTTGTGTGCTTTCTCCCTACAATAATACTAGCAGCTTTGATATAAGTGAAATACTCTTAAGAGGGGCGTTAAACCCCAACTCAACTCTAGACCGTATAAACTAGATTTGTTGCCAAACAGCAAGTGTCAATGTTCTGTTCATTTCAAAATGTATCTCTCTCTTTATCAAAAAGAAGCTTACTTGGAATCAGATTTTTGTCTCAATACGCTTTTGAGGCCAAAAGACATCTAGCTTTCTACCTGCATTCGTAAGGTTTTCTTACTAAATAGAAATGTATCCCTAGAGCTGAATGATGTTTTGCAGGAGAAGTTGACAAAGACCATGAAATAAGCTTGGTTCTATTCATGTATTTGATCATCGCTATTGGTGTTTGCAGTTTGACAAGCAGTACTCGTATAACATCCGTCACAACTACGGGAAGGAGGGGAAGATGGCTGACTACACACCCTACAGCTGTGTGAAGATCATCATGACTAACACACCGGGCCAGGGAGACGCACATGGTATATATAGCAGTCAGCTGATCATTCTATCTTTGTGATGAAATCGTGTCAAGAAACTTGTATCTAGATTTCTTCCTACTTAATGGAAGTTCTTCCAGTAAATCAAGTAGTATTCTGTATTCGTCTATCATTGACTCATTGAATTAATTAATTAATTCAGCATCTTCTATGGAAGTTTCTCTGTCTGTCTGCAGGGTGTCCGTTCCGCCACTGTGACGCCGACCTACTGAAGCAAAAACTGCGAGCTTTCAACATTTCTAAAGATGCAGTGGATGAGGTATTGTTTTTTAACTTAAAATTTTGCAGGTATATCAGTTACTTAATAAATCGTGACTTCTAATGATAATTATATTTGAATAATTTAATGTGCAAATGGCATTGTAAATTAGTTATATTTGAGAAATCAATATCTTGTTACAAAGTTTGCAGTGTTCTTTAATTGTGAAACAAATCTTTAGTCGGTTGACAGCCCTACTGATACAGTTATCTTGATCTTGATTGGATTTTTCCCTCATCTGTAGGTGAACTTTTTGCTTTTTCAACTTCTTCTTGACAAGGAATGATCAAAAGAACTGAAATCTTGTGCACAGTCTCCTTGGCTAATGGGAATTGTAAATGGCAGATTTGGTAACCCTGTGTCAGCTACAGGGGCCAAGATCTAAAAACCTATTTTAATCTCCTTCTCAAGGACTAAAAGCTTTAGAAAGCTTGAATTGTATCCAGACTTCTACTCATTGTGGAATGTGGATTATAAGTTATAGATTTGTATAATTTAAGGCCTGATGATCTCTCTTTATCCACACAGATTGCCAGGTACTCCAAGGAGGGGCATTATCAGCTAGCTTGTGGTCGATACTTTGATGCCAAGCACTCGATAAACAGCGACATCGGGACCAGCATCAACCACCCCAACCAGTACTTCGAGGACAGTCAGAAGCTGATTAAAGGAGAAGGTCAAAAGAACTGTAAGTTTATTTTTAATTGCTACAAAAATTGTTCGGATGAAATGCTACTATGATTTAGATGCATATCTTGCCTTTGGTTGTACATCTAAGTTTAATGCATTCCACAGAATGCACACATAAATTCACATTTACCTTGCTTTCTGTAACATGGTTTGCCTAATATTTTGAAGAACATCTTCCTCACTGTTTACACCAATGGTTTCCATCCAGTCATTTATAGGGATTCTTTGAAAACTGTGATTGATGCTTAAACTCTGAATACTTGTAAACCTTGCAACCCACTCGGCATAGGCAACAGCCAATAGACCTACAGGGCAGAAGTCTATATACTACCTGGTATCTGATAGTTGTTTTACTATTGCAGCTACACAAACTCCAGTGCGTGTTGTTCGTGTAAGTGCGTCTCAAAATACCCAGAGTTCCCAGGCAGTGACGACACAAGCAAACAATACGTCAGCACACGAGATGGAGATGGATGATGACTTCCCCATGGAGGAGCTGGACAGCATGCTACAGGAGACACAGTCTTAGAGTCGTCTTTCTTGTATAGTGCTCAGATCTTCTAAACACTTGTTGTGCTACGACAGCAACAAGTCATATATGTAACTATACATATGAAACTCATTTAGCACTTAGCTTTTCTGTGTGTCCAAAATCATTCGTGTTGTGTCCTTTAGAGGTAACAACTCCAGATTATCCATTGAAGATTATTGTTATTCATTGACGTAACTGACTACACAAGCTTTTCAAATCAATTAATCACCGCTAATGACTGCAAAACTGCCGAAGCGGCGTTAAACAATAACTCACTCACTCACTCAAATCAATTAATGCCATTTGAAGGCAGTCAGATAGATAGAAAAATGGATACCTACATTGTACAAATCGCTATTATCAAATCTTCTTAATTCACTTACATCATAGATATCTTCATATTTTAGTTGATAACTGTTGAAGAATGATTTAAGATGTTAAATCTCACCCTTGTGTCTTCTGATACCAAATATATCTGATCTAATATCAGATGATATTTTTCTATGATTCTCTATTTATTGATGTTAGGTTTGATATGTGGTTCATTGTTCACATATTTCCTGCTGTTATGGAGGTCAGGTATTTTGGCCTCGTGTGCAACTATAAAAATGACATGAAAATCTTCTTTTTTTTTGTGCAAGTTGTTTATTTTGAACATAAATGAGATGTGAATGTGACATTAAATGTGCGAAATAATAATTGATACAGTTTTTGGAATTATGCTATTAATATGAAGCATATATTCTTTATTGTAATATTAAAAATTTTATATTCATCTAGCTACTTGTAAGGGGATATTTTGAAGTTTTTCATTCAATGTTATTGGAATCAAATAAATTAATTGTGAATTAACCTGTAATTAGACAAAAGCTATTCACTACAAGACCTGAATATTTGTTTTAGAAAAATTATTATTTAAAACATACTCCCTGCCATAAAGGCATTGAATAAATACAGTTTATAAAGTATGTTTTGTGTTTAAACGTTATTAAATAGAGAAGAAATTCTGCAAAAGAGCAACATGGTGTTAATAGCTTCTAAACATTGACAGTGCCTCGAAGTTGTCACACATGCAGTCTCATTTATATTCTGGAAGCTTATTGTGAGAATTCCTACAGCCACAATGGATGCTGTTTTAGTTCATCTGTGCTATAAGGTCAGTTGGCCTTAGTCATAATCTGATGTTCAAGTGTTGTTAAAGTACTATCTGAAATACTTGAAAAAAAATTTTCCTCCGCAAAATAATATAGGGCAAATAAATTACTAATGTCAACTTGTCAAACATATACCTATTCTATACCTACTTGGCGCTTCACTGTAATGCTTAATCGGGGAAAAATACAACACATGCATCCTGCGTACAAGGGTCATCTCAAAATATTATTCATTGGACTTTCAAAAACAGATAATTCGTTCAATATCTAAAAGAATAGATTATTGAGTTCAAAGATTGCATTTGTAGCTGGACACTCTCACTTAATTCAGAATATCCAATTGTAATTTGATTAATTATTTGAATATTTGAATTTTATCCATAATAGGTAAATAAATGAGTGTTTGTGCCAATTGAAACTTGGGCATTTTCATTGTTATTTTAATTAGTATATATACTTTTGGCATTTCTTTAAATGTGATACATAATATATATTTAAGACATCATATATATACATCTTTTGTAGTTTTGTTTTATTCTTTTATGAACATAATATGGTTATATTTGGGGTAACACTACCTTCAATAATACAAATTCTTGTACTTTTTCGGGCCAAGTCCCATCCGGGAATGCCCTCAGAGTAAGGCAACAATCGCCAGCATTGAATGTACCAACAGCTTACCACACGACCATTTCGGTCCAACAATTGATAGTTCAGCTAATTTTACATGCAATACCCCTCTGATAGACGTAAGTTGGGGCAGCTCTCTAGACTGAATGCATTAGAAATACTTGCCATTTTGATAGTGAAGAAATATAACATGGTTATATTTGGGATAACACTACCTTCAATAGTACAAATTCTTGTACTTTTTCGGCCCGAGTCCCATGAGGGATTCGAACCCATGCCCTCAGAGTATGAACATATTTGCATATATTTAAGGACTGTTTCTGATTTCTGCTGTTTGACTCTAAATATATTATGAGTTGCCCATTTCTTGCACGTTTTCCTCTTGTATAACCTCCTTTAGGCAGATATTACACTCATAACTGGAAATTTCAACATAGGTAGGCACATTCGCCACCCGATTCGAGTTTAAAATAAACCTCAAAAAGCATTTTCCTAGCATTTCTGACAGTACAGTCTTCTCGTGAAGAAATGCTTCAATTGAAGATGAAATCCTAAAATGGTTATCAAAGATATCTCATACATTTTGCCTGTTCATGCTAATGCAATCTGAACAAGAATGAAGATAACGTGAACCAAGAAGTAATTGAGCAATTACCAGACACAATTATTTCTATGAAAGAAGGTAGGATTATTGTACTTGATGAAAATCAAGATTATGAAGATTTTACTCCAGTATTGAATTACTATAAAAAAAAAAAGAAAAAAGAAGGCTCACTCAACCACCTTTGTCCAAGAACAAAACCACCAGAGGAACCAATGCAGGATATGCCAGCAGGACTTGTAGATTCTGGTTTACTGTCTCCTGTGAAGGAACCTCGCATATTAGTACTTACACACTCATTCACTATTTCACAGAATCTGACAATCGTGAATACAAAGTTTGGCACATTAAGATACCCAGACAGATTCCCTAAAGCCTCTACCAAAGCTTAGTCTATCCATGACTGACAGCTAGATGTAGAACATCATAGAGACATGTCTTATTTAGGCCAGTCTAAAGATCCTAAATTGCTCATCAACAGAAAGGATTTGAAAGAGTAAGAGCTTACATATGTTACTTATGTGAATTGATTTTGATTTACAGGTAAAAGGCATAAAGGCCGATACAGTTGTCGACATGACTGGCAAGGAGACCTCCCTGTCAAATTCATTACCACTGTCTTCGGCAAGGACAACGTTGTAGAAAGGAAAACAGGTGTTGCGTCCAGTAACTTGTTGATTTATCATATGCCAGATCAGTGGAAATCTCTTGTTCACCAAGGGGCTAGGTTACTAGGTAGCACAGCGTTTTATGAAGGGGAAAAGCTCACTTTGGTTATGTTTGACGTTCAGTCAATCCAGCTGGAATCCTCAAACTTACAACTCGGATACGTATTATGGATCTACAAATGGTAAGCAATGGCTTTCCAACACATGTTTGACGTCTTTTACATTTCATACGTAAATGAAATTGGGAGAAAATTACGTGGGATCAGTGCATTCTCAACCATAGAGTGCTTATCCAGATGTCGTGATCCATATAAAATTGAGATGGATGTCTCGGATTTGCAATAAATGACTGATGATTCCAGTTTGTGTGTTCTCCCTCGGGATACTAGAACCACCAGCTACACTTATATAACACGTCACAGATATATCGACGATTTCATTAGGACCAACACTAACCAAAAGACAGCTGGAAGATACAAAATACATGACCTGTAAAAATGTTGGTTCATCTGGACAAGTCGGACCTCGCTAAACCTAAAAAAATGTAAAATGCATAGAAGCACAGTTGCGTCGATGGAGGACTGGGATATCACAAGCGCAATCATACAATGATGACAGATGCCTCGATAGAAAATTTGAGGAGATCACAAGAACAATCATACAATGTTGACAGATGCCTCAATAGAGGACTTGGGGAGATCACGAGAACAATCGTACAATGTTGACAGATGCCTCGATAGAAGATTTGAGGAGATCACAAGAACAATCGTACAATGTTGACAGATGCCTCGATAGAAGATTTGAGGAGATCACAAGAACAATCGTACAATGTTGACAGATGCCTCAATAGAGGACTTGGGAGATCACGAGAACAATCATACAATGTTGACAGATGCCTCGATAGAAGATTTGAGGAGATCACAAGAACAATCATACAATGTTGACAGATGCCTCGATAGAGGACTTGGGAGATCACGAGAACAATCATACAATGTTGACAGATGCCTCGATAGAAGATTTGAGGAGATCACAAGAACAATCGTACAATGTTGACAGATGCCTCAATAGAGGACTTGGGGAGATCACGAGAACAATCATACAATGTTGACAGATGCCTCGATAGAAGATTTGAGGAGATCACAAGAACAATCGTACAATGTTGACAGATGCCTCAATAGAGGACTTGGGGAGATCACGAGAACAATCATACAATGTTGACAGATGCCTCGATAGAAGATTTGAGGAGATCACAAGAACAATCGTACAATGTCGACAGATGCCTCGATAGAGGACTTGGGGAGATCACGAGAACAATCGTACAATGTTGACAGATGCCTCGATAGAAGATTTGAGGAGATCACAAGAACAATCGTACAATGTTGACAGATGCCTCAATAGAGGACTTGTGAGATCACGAGAACAATCATACAATGTTGACAGATGCCTCGATAGAAGATTTGAGGAGATCACAAGAACAATCGTACAATGTTGACAGATGCCTCGATAGAGGACTTGGGGAGATCACGAGAACAATCGTACAATGTTGATAGATGCCTCGATCGAGGACTTCGGGAGATCACGAGAACAATCATACAATGTTCACAGATGCCTCTTTTGAGGGCTATGGAGCCCACATGGTCAATCAAACAATGTTCCTAGATGCCTCAATAGAGGACTTGGGAGATCACAAGAAGCATAGAGGTCTTGGAAATCTGTGTCAGTTGAACAGGTTATTATCCCCCGCCACAACGAAGTTGGCGGGGGATATAGAAATGAGCTCCGTCCGTCTGTCTGTCCATTCCGGCCTCAAACTTCAAAACTATTCAATATATTTTGCCGAAACTGTGTACAGGTATCAACCAAGTAGTCTAGATGTGCCTTTTGCTATATAGAAATTTGAGATTTTTTTTTTTTTTTACGAATGCAAACAGTCTGGACTTAGAACCAAGAAGAGGGAAAACTATATTCCGGCCTCAAACTTCAAAACTATTCAATATATTTTGCTGAAACTTTGTACAGGTATCAACCAAGTAGTCTAGATGTGCCTTTTGCTATATAGAAATTTGAGAATATTTTTTTACGAATGCAAACAGTCTGGACTTAGAACCAAGAAGAGGGAAAACTATATTCCGGCCTCAAACTTCAAAACTATTCAATATAGTTTGCTGAAACTTTGTACGGGTATCAACCAAGTAGTCTAGATGTGCATTTTGCTATATAGAAAGTAAATGCATTATATATTCAAAATGCATAAATATATTCAAAATTCCTACATGGCGGGGGATATGGCCGACTCTGTCTGCTTGTTTCATCTTGATAATGGAATAATTTCAACACTTTAACTAAATTCTATCTAAAAACATACAGGGCTCACTTTCTGGCATCTATCCTGCTCAGGCTCTGCTCAATGCTACAAACCAAGGGCCCCTGACCCAGGTACGTCAAGAGGTTTCAGGCTTCAGGCCCCACCGGCCGATGGGCTTATGGCATGTATACATCCGTCCATACGTCAACTTTTCGCTTTTTCGACTTTTTAGCTCATGGGGTTATGGCATGGCATGGCATGGCATGGCATGGCGTCCCGTTGTCATTATCGTTACAACTCTTTTGAAAATATTCTCAAGATATTTGTATAATCTGAACTAGAAGATTAGCAGACTCGTTTACATTCATATCTATAACTTGTAGAGTTTTGTCGACAATTTCTGATATTTGAGGGGGCGGGATAGCGCAGTGGTTAGCGCGTTCGGCTTCGGATCAAGGTCCGGGGTTCGAATCCCGCCAGGGGCACGGTAACTTTGTCTGCAGTAGAGAACTGTTCTACACGCAGTAAGGTTTGGGTGCAATGCTACACTGAATTCCAGCGTAGTACCACCCATGGTTTGCTAGTTCCAGCCGCTGCTCGCAGGTTTCACCGCAGTGCATAGCCATATTTTTTCTCCCTGCCATAATACTAGCAGCCGCGATATAAGTGAAATACTCTTGAAATCGGCGTTAAACCCCAACTCACCTCACCTCGACTGATATTTGTTTTGAGTGCGAGTTTTCAAATTAAACATTTTTGCCTTCATCAGACCAATTATAATTCATTATAGGATGGGTTCTTGTTAAAGTTGTTTGAAATATTGTATCTAAATATAGACTTAATGGTATCGGGCAAGAAACCGGTAAATGATCGGACCCAAATCTACTATGAACCAATAGACTAATCACTTTTTCAAAACAACCTGTTGAAACTAAAAAGTAATCAACTATAGCTTGTGACTGTTTAGTGATAGGCCTTTTACTATACTTGACATACATGTTTATGTTGTGAGTGAATGACTCAGTCAATTCACCCAAGGTTCCAACAGCATTTTACTTTCAAAAGCTTAAGGGATTTTCTCTATATATATCTATCACTATGGGAAAAGTCACAAACAAAAAAAAGAAACCACTAAAGGTAGTTTCAGAGAGAGGACAAACGCGTTACTTCATGCCAAGAATTTATTCAAACATGCGAAGTGTGCAGCACAACAATTTCTCTTAACACATCTGTATATACATGTACATTTTGTGCTCAAGACAGGTGAACAAGAATATAAAGTATATGACACAGACGACTGAAATTCAACCCAAGCGACATCTGTGCAAACGTGTGTCCATATAGAAAATGTAATATATTTCACATGTTCATAGTTCGAAAGTCTGGATTTTAAAATATATATATATATATATATATATATATATATATATATATATATATATATATATATATATATATATATATCAAACTTGATTTTCAGATTTCCGAGAGACTGAGAGAGAGGATGTCGTCCAAGAGAACGACACGTGAGACATTGACCTCTGCACGGACATGTACTTGTGAAATGGTTTCCATAATGCAGACGGAGCGACGGACTGGCCTCTTGGGTTGAGCTGGTCGTCGATCTAGTGCCTGTGAACATGAAGCCCCCTCACCTCTATCAAATCTCCTGTACACTTCCGACCCCAAGGAGTGGCGCCGTCTCCCTGTCCTCGGGCACAACTCGCCACCTGACCGTTTCCTTGATTGTGATGGTGCTGAGTGTTTGAGGACAGTGTGGCAGCTGTTTCTCCGCAATTCCTTCGATGTTCTTTTTCTGGGTTTGGAGATTTTTCTGACATCGACGTCTTCTTCAAACATCTCATGCACCGAGCAGTACAAGTCGAGGACGCTGAGGCCGTCGTTGACGTAGTTGGCATCAGAGCTGCAAGAGTCCATCCTAGACTTTGTTGAATGTGATAGAATGTTGACACGTCTCTCTTATAAAGTGTCTGCTCGTGTCAGCAGAGCGCACGTCAGAACAATCTGCATGTACGCATGCCATGTGGCAACATGCGCAATGTAAATGCCGTTGGAACGTTTTAAGCGCGTCATCTGGCCAGGCGTGTGAAATAATCACACGTAGAGGAAATAACTGATAGAAAAAATAAATAAGAAGCGTCTTGTTTATCATAAACCGACAAGGATTCGTTCACCATTATAAGTAATCATACAAAGGCAAACACCTGCAAGCTGTTCAAAACTAAAGCAATGTAAATGCCATTGGAACGTTTTAAGCGCGTCATCTGACCAGGCGTGTGAAATAATCACACGTAAAGGAAATAATTGATAGAAAAAATAAAAAAGAAGCGTCTTGTTTATGATAAACCGACAAGGATTCGTTTATCATTATGAGTCATTATGTGTAGGATAAAACACGATACAGAGGTTATGCTTGGGATTGTAAAACCCGAAGTAAGAAAGCTGAGCGGGAAGTAAGACCGAAAGCGAAGTTCGAGTTCGATTCCCGCCATCTACACTCTGAAAAAGTTATCTTTGTATACTTTTCGATACTAATTGTTATGAATTGAGTTGTAAAAAAAATCTCATTTAAGGTATTACTATCAAAAGTAAAAACTTACTTTCACATTAAAAAACCTCATATGTGGTTATTATCTGAAGAAATACCGACTGAAATAATAATGAGGGGTTATTACGAGAAAACAAGATCCCTACGAAACAATAGACAAAATCCCTGATAGGTTTCTTAGTCAGGGGAAAACACGAAGGTGGGGTTTTGGTAGACATTCCAAAAACCTGAGGGTGACTGGGAATGAAAGGTGAAACCGAGTTTGCGAGGTTTTACTTTTTATTCCGTCACCCGACGGCAATACTTAGGTCTTCAAGACTGCTGCTTGACCTTGAACTCCATGTTGCACTCTCGGTTATTCACCAATTTCTCTGCTTTGAAATGAGCTATCAAACGTGTCTCTTTTTTAAAATATATTTTTTTTTACAAAAATTCTGCAAAGACAATGACGCTCTGAAAATGGAAGAATTGCTTATTAATGAACCCCTACATGACCTTTCTCACGATTAAGACAAAATGGTTAATATTTTCATACTGAGTTGCAACATACAAAATATTGTGCTCTAATTTCCGCAGAATTTCAATAGCTTAATTAGTTAAATACTTATGATTGTTTGAACCTTGCTGAAAATGGCGTTTTTCGAAAAATGACAGTCTTCTATGACTTTTCATATGTAAATTATGACAAATAAGTGCTTGGCATTTATTTTCCCTCATAAATGACGTTTCTAATTGAAAATGAACTATTAAATGTCTTCCTATCTTCAGTAGTTACGATCAATAAAAATGGTCAAAATCACAAAATTTTGCTTTTTTGGATGAGTCGAAATTGTGAAGAAACTATCAACTTTTATATGATAATGATACGTTATGGAATTGTTAAGCTGGTTATTATAACAGATTGCCATGTATAACATTGTCATAAATTTATTCCAGACAGAGTTATGTCACTTTGAACAAGGAGCCGATAAATGAGCATTTAAAAAAGGACCATCTTCAAGGGCAGATAATTTAGTTTTAGGACGAAATTCAAAATTCGGGCTAGAGCATATTGTTGAGAAGTTATTCACCTTTAAAATGAACTAGGACACATACCTGTATGAAGATTTTTAAAGACTCGTACCCTCAAAACTGCGAAAGTTCACAACATATTAAGTTTTTGCGAAATAGCAAAAAATCTATTATTACGGCCGAAAACCAAAGTCGACATAATTGATGAGGAATGTTGTTGACCACATAGTGGTGAAAAGTTTTGTGCAAATATCTTAAAAAGGTTTCGAGATATTGAGGTTTGAAGTTTTGATAACTCACGAAAGAAGTCGAAAATCTAAAATCGGGCCACGTAGTGCACTAGATCAGGTCACAGACTATCATCACTGAAAATTTCATGAAATTCGGTCAAGCGGTTAAGCGGGAATCCTTCGTACAATAAAGGTCAAATAATAACTAGGATTGACGCGTCAATACTTAGGTCTTTAAGACTTCTTCTTGACCTTGAACTCCATGTTGGACTCTCGGTTATTCATCAGTTTCTCTGCTTTAAAATGAGCTATCAAACATGTCTCTATCTTAAGTAGTTTTTTTAAAAAAAATTCTCCAAAGAACACACCCCTCTGAGAATGGAAAAATCGCATATTTATGGACCCCTACATTATTCTTCTCATGGTTAAGACAAAACGGTTAATATTTTCATACTAAAGCATGACAAAGGAAATGTTGTGCTTTAATTTCCACTTAAGTAGATGTAATCATCATTTAAATTGCATTCATAATTAATGCGTTATGTTCTTCTGAATATTCAAGAAAATACTCATAAATGCTCACTTTCGGACCCCTAGAGAACGTTCGCCATGATCGAGGCTTAACTATCAACTTTTTGATGAAAGTCGACAACAGAAAAGTTGTTTTTCTTGAAATTGCGCAAACATAGGTCTGAGTAAAAATTCCATAGCATACTAAGTTAAGCAGTTATGAACCTTTCAAGTTTCCTGAAAATGGCGATGTTTTAAAAATGACAATTTTCTACGGCTTGTCAAACATCAACTAAAGAGAGATACGTGCGTGAAAATTATTGTCCTTAATAAATGACGTTTCTACATTACAATGGCATATGCAAATTCTTCCTATCACCAGTGGTTCATAATCAATAATTATCCAAAGGATATACCTCTCGAAAATGCTCAAAATCACCAAATTTTACTTTTTTTGGAATATGTCCAAATTGTGCCGAAACTATAAACTTTTATATGATATTGATGTATTATGGAATTGTTAAGCTCTGTATTAGAAAGAGTTTGCTATCAATAACTTTGACATAAGTCAATTAGGTACAGAGTTATGCCCCTTTGCAAATGCAGCCGAAAAACGCCCATTTAAAAAGGACCATATTAAAGAGAAGATTGCTCAAATTGTAGGCCGAAATTCAAAATTCTGTTAGCATTTTTATATTCTACGTTGTCTTGGCTTTCAAATGAGCTATATATAACATATCTGTATGTGTTGCCGTTAGGTAGAAAAAGATTTTTGAAGACGCGTACCCTCTAAACCGCGAAAGTGCACCAAATTTTCAGTTTTTTCGAAATAGCCAAAAATCTATTATTACGCACTAGCCCTTATCGATGGGGAATGCTGTTGCCCACATTTAGGTGAAAGTTTTATGAAAAAATCTTGGTACGTTTTCGAGCTATTGAGGTTTGAAGTTTCAACTTCCAGGGGAGATAACTCACAAAAGAAGTCGAAAATCCAAAGAGTAAAAAAAGTTTATCTAAGTTTGGATACAAGCTACCATTGCTACAAACAACAACAAAAACACGATATGAACAATAGGTCTTCCAGACGTAGTCTTGAAGACCTAAAAACAATCGTGTAAATGTTTCAAGCCCTCGTGTTCTAAGTTTAAGTAGCGCATAAACTATCTCAATTTTGGGAACGGAACAGAATAGATATCAACAAACAATCTTCTAATTATCACCAATCCTCTGTGGTCTTGTGGGATAGTCTTGGGCTACAAATCGGAATGTCAACTGTGCAAATTTTAAACTTGGAAATTTGGCGTTATTTGGAGTTAGGTCTTACAATTGTTAAATTTTAATTTGTATTTGTATATTACATTTTCTCATGTCACTCATCAAAAGAACGTCTGAAATAAGTATATTCGCAATACTTAATCGCCTATGTTTGTACAGGTTTCAACAGTTTCATACCAATGATTCCTTAGATCATGTACTGAAGAAAACCAAACATGAAAGTAATAGCGCAGTTGAGGTGAGCAGTGTGTTCGTCACCAGACCACTCTAAATACATGTAGTAATCTGGGCCAATGTTCTGTAATCTTCGATGTGAAAACATTTGTTTAGAGAGAGATATAGGTTGTATTTTCATCACGGTCATTTGTCATTGAACCTTAAATATCATTTATATTTATTTATATTTAAGGGGCAGTAGCACGTTTTTCACTCAAATAAGTCGATAAAATGTATTTGAAAAATAATGTCACCAACAGTAAAACACCATTCTCTCTTCGGAAAATCAAGTTATAAATGAGTGTACATGATTCCGTAAAGCCAATCGTATTTTGTCATTCGAAATAATAAAATGTGTTCACAATAAAATGGCCGCCATGCAATTTTTGCTTTATACAAAACACTAGTATTACCACTACGGATAATTGGTTTGTGTAATAAGATGGTGTATCCTCTAAAGTAAATATAAATGATATAAAGCATTATTCTAAATGGGAAATTTAAAAAAATAAAATTTGCACAAAACGTGCTACTGCCCCTTTAAATAGATGTTTTCATTAAAATAATACGAGAGGAACGTCTTGTTTGTCTAGTACGTTACCACTACAGTTACATCTCTGTTTCTCAGACATTAGCAAAACATATACCCTTAGCCAAATCTTATCGCTGAGTGTTCGCGCACGGAACGCCTTCAACATTGCTGACTGCATCGTACTCGTCTGTATCAAATACCACTTCCTTAAACATTGTACTGATCATCCTTCATTTGGCAGATGGTGTGGAGGAGGACACAAGTGGTCACAACAGTGCTGACAAACTCTCCCTGTCATGTCTCTTCTGAAAGCGTCTCCAATTTAGGCCGCCAATTCCACCGAACCGTGACCCGAAAGGCGATGAATTTTCAACAATTTTGAGTTTGTGGTTCCACCAAGCCGAGTGCACGACCCCATTGCGATCAAAAAGTGATCACATTTATTCTTTTTTGCGAGCACATTGAGACAGAGTTAAGACTGATATGGTACTTTGGTACGACCGATTTGGCGATTTCAGTGTCATTCATCTCATTCTGAGTCTCACTAGCATACAGATAGTTCCTTGATAAGATGGAAAATGAAATGGCCCTGGTCCAGAACTGCCTATCCTCCTTTCATGTTAAGTGTTGTCTTTTTACAATTTTGGAGTATTTTGTAATGTAGGTGTACAAAAATGATGATGAAGTTAGTATGATACTATAAGTTCAAGATATCATGCTCTGGTTTAACAACAATAATCTTTGTCAGACTTGTCTTATTAGGGGAGACCGGGACAAAGTTTTATTAAACGGGACCGAGTTTAGTATTTTATTTATTACTCCACTGATTTAAATGTCGCCCAATTCCACCAACTCGTCGATAAATGGGAGCTATAATAATTCAGTTATATGCCGCTGATTTTCAAACACAGTATGTTTATCTTCATTTAAGAATTGACATAAAAATTTGCCAAGTTTGCACAGCATTTTTTAAAAAGTTTATACCTCCATGAACTTAATAAAATTTGAAGTCAATTCTTATAAATAAATAAACTCGTACCTGATGTTTCCAAAGGTTTCGTTGATCCAAATATGCAAACTTGCAACACATTAGAGCTGTACTATTTATGCGTATGGAGACAAAAGATGTCAAATGAAAAAGTCTAATACGCGTTCACAGCCAATTAAAATTCCACAACGCAACTAGCCATGAATCTTACGTCATGGGGACGATTTAGTATTGAACTATATTCAGACGCATTGAATCGGTCTTCGTCGGGCAGTTAATTGAAGACCTCGGGCTTCTGCAAATGATAATGCCCTGAAAAACAACGTTACCCCTATAATCTCGAATGACGTAGCCTATAAGGCTTATGAAAACAGCGAAAGTTTTCGAATGCATTAAAGCACTCTAATCTGTAGACGAAAGCGTTTTGCAACCGGCGTCAGCGTTAGGAATAATTTCTGCAGTATTTTCAAAATTGACATAGTTATTATTTCGCCCATCTTGTGATTAAAGTTTTAGGTAGGTTTATTCTTCATTCCGACAGTTTCCGGGTGATATACTGTCCGGTTTTAAGGTTTTGTCATTATTCAGGAACCTTTATGAAATATTCAGAGTTGTTGAATGACAGATTTTTCGAACTGCATTGTTAATTTTCGCCGTTTTGATCGGTTTCAGATTCATTAACATAATTATTCATTTATGTCATTTTGTTCACAGCAAAAGATCGTATGAAAAAATATTCGAGCATGCATGTATTCGGAGAATTAATGCATTCGCTACTGTTGCCTGGCAACAAGCGTATTCTTGCGCAAATGACAAAGTAAACAGAGCACTGTATAACCAAATTATACCGTAGCCGATCAGAAACGAATATTTCGCCAAGTTATGGTAGAATGTAGATTTATTAAACTGCGATATCGTCAACGGGCGAGTAATAAAGCAACGTAGGCCTACAAGTTGATGGCGTCTTGAGTAGTTAGCGGCAAATCGACAGGAGGGCGAAAACTTTGATATTGAACGTTTTCATCGGGAGAAAATATGAAAAACTGATGGACACATTTTCTATCACCGGAGCTAAATAATCACTTTCTAGGTGAAAACAGAATATCTAAGCTTATAGTCCAGTAGAAATTGCATTTAACCCGGACATTTAGTATAACAAGCAAATTTTATGACTAAATGACCCCAAATGGGGTACTTGATCACAATGGAAAACCCAACCAAAATCAACCTTGGGGAAATTGTCATTTTTGGGTAAAAACCTAAAAAAAACATAAGAAAATTGCTTAATATTTTTAAAATAATTACGATTAGTAAAACTAGCATATGTTTATGTCTAATTGAACCCTCATGGGGTACTTGATCACCATGGAAAACCCCAAACAAAATCAACCGTGGGGAAATTGTCATTTTGGGGTAAAAACCGCCAAAATGATGTGAAAATTGCAAAATATTTTATGAAAAGAATAACATTTATCGTAACAGACAAATTTAATGAATTAATGAAGCTGCGTGGGGTACTTATTCAGCATGAAAAACCCCTAACAAAATCAACCTCATAGAAGTGTCATTTTGGAGCAAAATCCTCAAAAAAGGTGAGAAAATTGAAGATATTTTATTAAAAGTACAGTATTAAGTGTAACAAGCAAACGTTTATGAAATAATGAACCCTCATTGGGTACTTGATCGGCATGGAATACCAATTTAAAATCAACCTCACAGATATTGTCATTTATGGGCAAAACAAAATTTAAAATCATTATAACTATCACTTTTAAAAGATGCTTGAACATGACACAGTAACATACAGTCAACCAAAAGTTCACAACTAAAAGACATTTGAAACTCATCCATCAACGATGTATATATCTATCTAAATCCGTGTTTACATAATGTAAAGGTTTTAATTCTTCAGGCATTTTAGCAAGTTTGTGCCAACCAATATTGTTGAGAAGGTTTTTTCATGGACTTACACATCTATGCCGCATCATCAGAATCCATAAAGACTGCTGGAGGGGGGTTCAAACAGTTCCCGGAACATTTACAGTGAATGCTGCAAATCATCCGTCTCTTCACACAGCTGCAAGAGCTACAGGATAACTCATGTTTATTGCATGAACAGCGAACTTCACGCAGGAGGTTGTCAGGAGCAGGAGGTTTGTCTGTGATCGTCGAAACTACAGTATCATCTATCAACTTGAATCAACAAGTCATTCCTGACCAGTACAGTTTGCAGTTGCTTCCAAGTTGCAACTTGATGATGGACCCTCAAACTGTGAAAGTAGCATGCTCGGCTAGTTGGTGGCATCTTCACCAATGGAACATATTTTGATGAGATGATATTGAGATATCTAATCTCATCAAGGGATCTGTTTTCTCCTTGATATAAGGAGGACACATATGTCTCCCCAACTGCGGCAATCGTTTCCTTTCCTAGGGCTACATTTCCGAACATTGTTACTTCTCGTTGGAGTTGCTCTGAATGCTGGACAAGTTTGAAATTTTTGACTTTGCCCATGCCAAAGAATGCTGATGTGGTATCGCAACCTGACATATAGCATGGATGAATGGAAGACACTGGCACATTGTGGTACCCAATGATTGTCGTCCTCTGGTCACAGAATATGTTAGTGTTTTTTGTCTTCATGAAAATATCATGATGCCTATCACTGTAGTGATGGAGGAGTAGGACCAGAACATCTGTATCATCTGAATACACACAAACAGGCTGCTCTAATGCACTCGACAGTGCTTTCTTGACAGTCACAACATCTGCATCGCCCTCGTCTCCAGCATGCTCTACGCTGATGTTGGCATTCTTCAGGTGTTCTGCCACCAGGTAGATAAATGCCTGCTTGTTGTGCTTGTTTTGATAGGAAGCCACTTTTGTCAGATGGAACTGGGGTTGTGTCTTCAACCTCGACATCAGCAACTGAAGATCTTTGGAGACAGGGACGTTTCTGCTCTGGTACCTTTGTGGTTTGAACTTCATAACTGTCGAAAACTACAATAAGTGAAGGACTGTTCTTTGCTTTTGTTGAAACTGTTTGACAGAATGATGAGCATGCATCTTGAAGCAATCCTATCTTTGGCCACTGCATTTGTTGCAGTAAGGCGCATCCATCTATGACGAGAACTGTATCCTTGCCAGGACCAGATACAATGATATTTGGATGAACTTTTGAAATATGCCTTATTAGTCACACAACTGACGTATATGTATAATCACTCAGTGCATCATTTGGGTACATTTTTAAATGGTCACAACTTTTTCTGCCCAAGGTTGATTTTGGTTGGGTTTTTTTCACAGCATCACAGGGACATATTAATCATTTTAAGACACAAATTTGCTTGTTATACTAAATGTCCGGGTTAGGTAAATTTCATGTCGATTTCTGCTGGACTATTACAATTTGCCTGTTCGTATGCACTTGGTGTCCGGTCGAATTTCTTCTATTTCCGTTTTAAAATAGTATATGCTTTGGGGTAAAACGCGCTGTCCTCGTCGCGCTTTGCCCCAATGTAGTTTTATGTTATGTTGGGCCTTCAAATGCATTTTAAGAATAAGCTAAACATGTCATGTCAATACCTTTAAAGGCCACTTTTTTCACCAATAATCAAAATAAATGGAAAAAATGCTGTAACTTGGCATGGTGCAAGCCGAATATGTATTCTTAAAAATTCAATAAGGAAAATTGCATGTTACGGACCTTTATTTTTTGTAGTAATGTAGCCATCAGGGCAAGCTTGTTTGATTTTGTTAGTTACTTTAATAAACATTATGGTCATCATTCAGAATTGTTTTGTAAAGTTTCTTTCAGAAATGGAATGTTAATAGAATAGAAAAGGTATTTATGTAATTGGCAAGTTTAATTGTGTCAACTCTTATGATAAAAATATAATTTCGACATTGGATTTTGCAGAAAAAAACTTCAAAAGGCCTGTTCAAGTATAGTAATAAATAAAAAACGATTCAAATAAAAAAACAATTAACAATTCAAATATGAAAATGTACTGCTGAAGACTCATGAAAAATTAAACATATATGTCACGGACCTATTTTCTGAGATATTTGGTGTTGAAGTTCAAATTTATGAAAAAACAATTGGCATAATAAGATAAGTATATTACATCATTCATCTATATAAGGTTACAGAGCAAATATCATTATCACCATAAAACACAAACTATTCACACAGCCATAACACCATTACCTTTCTTTATTAAGATAGAAGTTATGATTTGATTTTAAATGTTCCTGGACATGGACAATTGTTATAGGAACGTCTTTGATAAGCATGCTAACACTAGGTCATTCTTTGTTTAATCAGACCTTCGAAGTGTATTTTCACTTGAAAATGCGTTTTCAATAAATGTTAAATTTATTACTTTGTCAAGATTTGACAAGTGTGGTTGCCGTTCACTAGAACATAAGACGTCCCCAAATATACTCACGTGCAAAAGGAACGTCCCCATACAAAATGCAATATATTTCAATCCACGGGCGATAAATACGAGTGAAACATCGATATCGACTGACTATATTCTATATTCTATATATTGGTCTATCCGCGTATATATCTGTGCTATATCTTCCCTCTTTAAGAAATTTATGAAATGAAAAATTCTTATTTCCACAATAGAGATGTACAATTTGCAACATTGGTGTATACTCATTGAGAATACTCATAATTGGTCGTAAATTAGACCATTGATACAAAAAATGCAGTCGCTGTCGGATTTAGAGCGCTCGCCACTGATTGCACTATTTGGTCGCCAGTGAAAAAATAGTGCGAACGCACTGCGAGTTGACACGATAGAGTTGCGAGTTCATGCGACTGTCATAAGACCGTACCAAGACCCCATTGAGACCAATACGAGCGCATTAGGAGCGAATTTGCGAGCATGACATCAATCGCATTGATCGCAGAATTTGTGAGATTTCTGAAAACAGACAATCGAAATCGCAAACCCCTTTGTGACAATATGCGACTCATAGCGAGGAAGGGAGATACTTTTTGCGGACATAGGATCTTCTCAAGACTTCAGTGCGATGTCAGACTTCAGTGCTATGTCAGTGAGTGAGTCAGAATGTGCACGACCGGGAGACCAAAATCGATCGAAGTGGGGTCGTATGCTCGGTGGAATGGGAATATTACCGTAGGCCCAAATTCGACCGAACTGCGACAACTATGCGAGGTGCAATCAATTCGGTCGCAGTGGTCTCTTGGCGACCACGTTAAGACTGATATAAACGGTCGTATCGATCTCCACACGATCGTTCGTTGGTACGACCGAATTGGCTATTTTCCATGCGAGTGACTAGAACTATTCTGAGCCCACCGCAACAGTTACATGCGACCGACTGTCCCTACAGCACAGTTACATGCGACCGACTGTCCCTATAGCACAGTTACATGCGACCGACTGTCCCTACAGCACAGTTACATGCGACCGACTGTCCCTACAGCACAGTTACATGCGACCGACTGTCCCTATAGCACAGTTACATGCGACCGACTGTCCCTACAGCACAGTTACATGCGACCGACTGTCCCTACAGCACAGTTACATGCGACCGACTGTCCCTACAGCACAGTTACATGCGACCGACTGTCCCTACAGCACAGTTACATGCGACCGACTGTCCCATAGCACAGTTACATGCGACCGACTGTCCCTACAGCACAGTTACATGCGACCGACTGTCCCTATAGCACAGTTACGTGCGACCGACTGTCCCTACAGCACAGTTACGTGCGACCGACTGTCCCTACAGCACAGTTACATGCGACCGACTGTCCCTACAGCACAGTTACATGCGACCGACTGTCCCTACAGCACAGTTACATGCGACCGACTGTCCCTATAGCACAGTTACGTGCGACCGACTGTCCCTACAGCACAGTTACATGCGACCGACTGTCCCTATAGCACAGTTACATGCAACTGACTGTCCCTCCAGCACAGTTACATGCGACCGACTGTCCCTACAGCACAGTTACATGCGACCGACTGTCCCTACAGCACAGTTACATGCGACCGACTGTCCCTATAGCAAAGTTACGTGCGACCGACTGTCCCTCCAGCACAGTTACATGCGACCGACTGTCCCTACAGCACAGTTACATGCGACCGACTGTCCCTACAGCACAGTTACATGCGACGACTGTCCCTACAGCACAATTACATGCGACCGACTGTCCCTACAGCACAGTTACATGCGACCGACTGTCCCTACAGCACAGTTACATGCGACCGACTGTCCCTACAGCACAGTTACATGCGACCGACTGTCCCTACAGCACAGTTACATGCGACCGACTGTCCCTACAGCACAGTTACATGCGACCGACTCTCCCTATAGCACAGTTACATGCGACCGACTGTCCCATAGCACAGTTACATGCGACCGACTGTCTCTACAGCACAGTTACATGCGACCGACTGTCCCTACAGCACAGTTACATGCGACCGACTGTCCCTACAGCACAGTTACATGCAACCGACTCTCCCTATAGCACAGTTACATGCGACCGACTGTCCCTATAGCACAGTTACGTGCGACCGACTGTCCCTATAGCACAGTTACGTGCGACCGACTGTCCCTACAGCACAGTTACATGCGACCGACTGTCCCTACAGCACAGTTACATGCGACCGACTGTCCCTACAGCACAGTTACATGCGACCGACTGTCCCTATAGCACAGTTACATGCAACTGACTGTCCCTCCAGCACAGTTACATGCGACCGACTGTCCCTACAGCACAGTTACATGCGACCGACTGTCCCTACAGCACAGTTACATGCGACCGACTGTCCCTATAGCAAAGTTACGTGCGACCGACTGTCCCTCCAGCACAGTTACATGCGACCGACTGTCCCTACAGCACAGTTACATGCGACCGACTGTCCCTACAGCACAGTTACATGCGACGACTGTCCCTACAGCACAGTTACATGCGACCGACTGTCCCTACAGCACAGTTACATGCGACCGACTGTCCCTACAGCACAGTTACATGCGACCGACTGTCCCTACAGCACAGTTACATGCGACCGACTGTCCCTACAGCACAGTTACATGCGACCGACTGTCCCTACAGCACAGTTACATGCGACCGACTCTCCCTATAGCACAGTTACATGCGACCGACTGTCCCATAGCACAGTTACATGCGACCGACTGTCTCTACAGCACAGTTACATGCGACCGACTGTCCCTACAGCACAGTTACATGCGACCGACTCTCCCTACAGCACAGTTACATGCGACCGACTCTCCCTATAGCACAGTTACATGCGACCGACTGTCCCTATAGCACAGTTACGTGCGACCGACTGTCCCTATAGCACAGTTACATGCGACCGACTGTCCCTCCAGCACAGTTACATGCGACCGACTGTCCCTACAGCACAGTTACATGCGACCGACTGTCCCTACAGCACAGTTACATGCGACCGACTGTCCCTATAGCACAGTTACATGCGACCGACTGTCCCTATAGCACAGTTACATGCGACCGACTGTCCCTACAGCACAGTTACATGCGACCGACTGTCCCTATAGCACAGTTACATGCGACCGACTGTCCCTACAGCACAGTTACATGCGACCGACTGTCCCTACAGCACAGTTACATGCGACCGACTGTCCCTATAGCACAGTTACATGCAACTGACTGTCCCTCCAGCACAGTTACATGCGACCGACTGACTGTCCCTCCAGCACAGTTACATGCGACCGACTGTCCCTATAGCACAGTTACATGCGACCGACTGTCCCTACAGCACAGTTACATGCGACCGGCTGTCCCTCCAGCACAGTTACATGCGACCGACTGTCCCTACAGCACAGTTACATGCGACCGACTGTCCCTACAGCACAGTTACATGCGACCGACTGTCCCTATAGCACAGTTACATGCGACCGACTGTCCCTACAGCACAGTTACATGCGACCGACTGTCCCTCCAGCACAGTTACATGCGACCGACTGTCCCTATAGCACGAAGCCGAAAAAACACCCTAGTCAAGGCTACTCAAGTTCTTGGTCCAAAGAAATATTTTGGCTTGTCAGCTCGTTTGAATTATTTTAGCTTTAAAAAGAGATATCCCACTAATATGTGCATGATGCCGTTTCTTAGGAAATCCTTTTCAAAGTCGAGTTAAAAATGATAACCTTGAAAGATGCCACAGAGTGGGTTGTAGTCAAAGAGGCCGAATGTCAAAAGGGCCGAGAACTGCATAGTCAAAAGGGCCGCAGGAAAAAGTCAAAAGGGCCGAGGTGAAAGTCAAAAGGGCCGAGACATTTAGTCAAATGGGCCGTGTTCCAAGTCATAAGGGCCGAACCCAAAAAATACCAACATATAACCTTGCAAAAATTTAGGTTTCATCTTCATTTGCCATGCTCATGTGCCAAAACATTTTAGTATGGGTTTATTTTAGTATTTTAAGTCTCTCATAGAATTATATATTTTATAGTTATGTATGAATCCATTTTAATGAGGTGAGACGATAATAAAATATCTGTCTGTAATAAAGATATACAGCTGCTGAACAAAAGTTTGTTACATTCACAACACTTGTAACATTTGTTTCATTATTTTCCAAAAACACTTGTAAACTTTGTCTTTTCTTCTCATAATTAGGTAGTCTAATCATTTTAAATACAAATGAAGTTAGGAAATTGTTGATACTATGCATTAAGTTAGATTCTGGTTGCACTGAAATTAGTGCTAAAGTTGCAAAGATGAATACGAACATGTATCATCAGTTCGTCGTGGAGAGTTCATTCCTTATTTACATATGAACTTTAAAATGTTTTGAGACATAAATATTGCATATTACCTCAAAACATAAATGTAACAAACTTTTGTTCAGCAGCTGTAGACCCAACACATAAAATGCGATCAACCATGAATACACGATTACTGATTGATTTAATTAATTAACACGGCCAATTGCTAATACCTCGTTAGTAGCTAATTAATGTAAACAACAACCGGATTAATTGATAATTGCTTGTGTAAACATTAGTAGTAGTAATGCCTGCATAATCTATTTTTTCCCGCCCATTTTTTTGAATGGACCTGCATACTCCCAAATTTACTCCTAAATTTATTGATAGGAGCCTGTATACTCCTAAAATTATTGATAGGGGCTTGTATAGGATATTTTTTGGAATGGGCTTGTATAGTCCTAAATTGATCAAGTGGACCAATTTGTTTAAAATTCGGTCAAACTGATTTTCTCAGACATGACAGCGTACAGGTGTTCTCAGTGACTATATCAACTGGTGAAGTTCAGTATAGTTCTAGACTTTGAACTGTTAAGACGTGTTTTTATACAATCACTCTTATAGCATGGATTCCTTTGGGTATGAGACTGTTGTTGCTGATTGCAGTGGATTTTCAGTAAATTCTAACTGGACATCATTTGAGAAGCGACTTGATTCTTTCAAGGGCTGGCCTTTGCAAATGAAACAAAAACCCAGAGATTTGGCTCAAGCAGGACTCTATTATCTGAACCGTGGTGACTCGTGTATTTGTTTTAAATGTGGTATTCGTCTCAAAGACTGGATGTCTATTGATGACCCCTGGGTGGAACACGAAAAGTGGTCCCCAGACTGCGACTATTTACGTATGGTAGGGGTAATATGGAAAACGGAGATGTATCCCAGATCCAATAGGGTATAAACTTATTGTACATGAACTGGTATTTTTTTTTTTTTTTGGTGTAATCCTGACCGTAGGAGGTTATTCTTTCATTAGACTCAGAACTGTACAGACGTGTTTTTAGTCGCTCTGATACTATGGATGTGTGTGGATGTCCTGATGAGACTTTTTTTACTGATTGCTGTGCATTGCAACCTAAATGTGACTGGAGTTTGTTTGTGGAAAGACTAGATTCATTTAAGAACTGGCCAATTCAAATGAAGCAGAGTGCTGAAGATATGGCTCATGCAGGACTTGTTTACCAGAACAGAGGAGACTTGTGTGTATGTTTCGAATGTAATATTCGTCTTAAGGGATGGATGTCTACGGATGATCCCTGGGTAGAACACGGGAAAAGGTCCCCTGATTGTCACTATCTTAGAATGGTAGGACAACTAAACCAAAAGAGTGATACTACTGGCAAAACATGTTACCTTGGTTCAACAGTGTGATTGGTATATCATGATATTGTAATAAACATATTGTATGTATTTTTCTTGTTTTGGTCTTCTTTTTTGTAGATATATAAATAGAGTGAATGATATAGGATGGGATCATTTACTCATCATGACAGCTTGGGAAGAGTACTTGAGCAAGATTTATTATGATCCAAAACATGCTGGTAGTTATGCCGGACCCAAGAAGTTATACGAAGCTGTGAAAGCTAATGGTCGGCTTAAGATCGGTTTACATCGAATCAAGAAATGGCTGAAAGGTCAGGAAACATACACAATGACACATCAAGTGAGACGAAAGTTTCCAAGAAATACATATGTTGTGGAAGGTATAGATAGTCACTGGCAAGCCGATTTGATGAATATGGTTTCATTAGCTAAATATAATAATGGTGTAAAATATGTACTGGTTATCATTGATTTATTTTCCCGCTATCTTTGGATCTGTACACTACAGTCAACAAAAGGTCAAGAAGTAGTGAAAGCCTTGACAAAATTGTGGGAAACACAAGTGCGTCGCCCTGTTATCTTTCAATCTGATATGGGTTCAGAATTTAAGAATCAATGGGTCAAAGCTTTTTTAAAAAAACACAAGGTAACACAGCTGTTTACACTCAATGAGACGAAATCTCCATTTGCTGAGAGAGTGATAAAAACTCTTAAAATGCGTTTGTATCGATATATGCTGAAAAACGTTACATACAGATACACTGATATCATATCTAAAATTGTGAAAAGTTATAACAGTTCAATTCATCGTATGCTGGGACAAGCTCCTGGTAGTGTTAATAGGCAAAATGAAGGAGAAGTGAGGTTATCACAGTATTTGATCAAAACCAAGCAACAGAAACCACCCAGGAAGAATGCAAAAAGAAAATTCACATTCAAAGTTGGAGATACAGTTCGAATAAGTCATTTGAAAGGAATATTCGATAGAGAATATCAGGAAAAATGGAGTGGTGAAATATTTACCATTACCCGACGCTATTGGTCTCAAGACAATGATTTGTACAAACTGAAAGATTGGGGAGGTGATCCTATTGAAGGTTCATTTTATGCTGCTGAATTGCAATTCGTGACAGAGAATCCAGATCAAGATTACAGAATTCAAGATATTGTTAAAAAGAGAACCCGGAATAAACAAAAAGAAGTATTGGTGAAATGGTTACATTGGCCGAAGAAATACAATTCATGGATTCTTGAGAAAGACATGAAAGAGTATCAGACCCTATAAAAGAGGATATGCTCATAACTCAGAGTCATAAGGATGGAAGATCCCATTGAGACACAACCTCTTTCACGCAGTAGATCGAATGAATCCTGGAGTTTACTTGGAAGAAAAGTGGTCAAAAACGAAACAGTATTTTTCTCTCAAATCATCATTATTTATATTGTGGTCATTACTTGTATAGTGAACTTGTCTTTGGACAAAGGGAATTCAAATTTATGGACAGCATTATTGAGTAGTAGTCTTGGCTATTTACTTCCCAATCCTAAAATCAAATCTCAAAAGTGATAATGGAAAAATACATTATTTTAAGAAGTAGTGACAGTAAAGATAGATACCCTGACAACAAGACATATTGCTTTAGAGTTCAATTGAATGAACTACTACATTTTGAACATTCTTGGATGATTGCTCTAACCGAAATTAGTATTAACAATGTCAGGAGAAGTTCAAAGTTCAAAGAAATATATGTACATTCTTCTATCTGTGATTCAACCTATGTGGGTGAAAATCAAGAGCCTTTACTCAGACGATTATGTTTAAACAATGGAAAATCCTTTACTTTCAATAGATATCAATATGTACCCATCAAAGTACGTGATCTCACCAGCATTGATATCAACATTACTGACGAAGAAGGTCAACCAGCTACATTTTTAACTGGCACAGTCACAGTGACTCTTCACTTGAAACCACGTTCTAAATGGTTCTAACATGGCACGTTATATATTGAGACATTATGATTTTCTGCAGAGTCTAATTCTGTTTCATGACTATGAATATACCATACACGAATTGAGTGATATGAATGGTGAACAGATGTTAGCCTTGATCTCCATTATTCGACGATTATTAGATGGCAGAATTGTTGTAACACCAATTGAAAGAAGAAGATATCTTCAACCCAATCCTAATAATAACTATCTGTCTATACTAACACGTTTGGCAGACCCTGTCACCATAGATGAGGTGCGAAAACGACTTTTAATTGAAAATACACCATTGATAGTATTCATTTTGAAATATATGGATGAAGTGAGACAAGAAGCTTTGATCATGGCAAATGTGTGGGCCAGAGCTACGGGTTAGTCAGAACTATATAAAAGATCAACATAAAGCTTAACCCATTTGCTTCAGAACACTCAGGAAGGACGCATCACCATGAGTCAGTATAAATTATTTGTGCCAGACACAGAGAAATGGACTCGCTATTATATGTTACAAGTCCAGGGTAAATTGAAACCCTATGACTTTGTCATGAGAAATGGGGAACGACAGGGCATCATGTCTGTTGACAGAACACTGGAGCTTTATGATCCAGAATGGCCTAAAATTTTGGAAGAAAGGAAACGAAAAGAACAGGCACTGGCCATGCCTTATTCTGAGCAACCCAAAATTAACTTTGTCTCCCCTACACAACAAGTCGTGGAGCAAGCAGAAGCTCAAGAGAAACGTGAAAGGGCTATAAAAAGGAGAGCACAGAAAGTGTGTGTCATTCCTGACAAGAAAGTTAAAGAAAACACATCACACAAAAAGAAGAAGTCTCTTCCAAAACAGGGAAAGTCAGACCGTTGGAAAGAATAGACAGAAATAATGGCCTCCTATACCACAACACAGTTTATAGAAGCAGAAACAAAAGAACTGGATCTTTTCAAAGACCCTGCAACATGTGCTGCAGTGGAGAAATTCTATTATGTAATTTTCAGACCTACCTCTCAGATCACATCAGACTCGAGTCCAATAGAGTTCAATATATCTGGTCAAGGTATAGACTACATAGATATGAAACAAAGTCGTCTCCATGTTCAAGCTAAAATTCTCAAAGCGGATGACACTGCCCTGACTGATATTGAAGAGACAGGGCCTGTGAATTTATGGCTTCAGAGTCTTTTTTCACAGATGGATTTATCCTTGAATGGTAAATTGATTACCAGCTCTACAAATCTGTATCCTTACAAAAGTTATATCAAAGTGCTCTTAGATGGGACCAATGATACTACGTTGCATTCACAACTGCATTATAAAGATACAAGAGGACACATGGATGTAAAAACTCCCAATGGAGATAACAGAGGGTTATTTGAACGAAGTAAACTAACCAAACAAAGCAAATCTGTGGACTTAGTAGGGCCACTCTATGAAGATTTTATGGATACCAATCGTTATTTGCTGAATGGTGTGAACCTACAGATCAGAATGTTTCGTAGTTCCCCTTCTTTCTGTTTGATGTCAAACGAAACTGCTCCTAACTATAAGGTAAAGATAGAAGATATCTATCTCAAGATATGCAAGATTCGTCCTCAGACATCTATAATCACAAGTCATGCCAGAGCCCTTGCTCATGGAACAGCCAAATACCCCTTTACGAAAAGAGATGTGAAGATTGTGTCTCTAGCTAAAGGGCAACTGAACTATACAGTGGACCAATTATTTCAAAACAAGGTCCCTAATAGGATCGTGGTAACACTAGTGTCAGCAACAGCCTTAAACGGAAATTACACCAAAAATCCTTTCAATTTCACTATGTACAATTTGAGTTCAATTGGACTATATGTGAATGGAGAATCCTTACCCGGACAACCTCTTACTCTTTCCAATTCATTATATATGGACGCCTACACCAGGCTCTTTGAGGGACGAGGAACTGTAGGTGTGGATATGGATAGAGAGGATTTCAAGGGAGGCTATGCATTGTATCAATTTACTTTGGAACCATGTGAGATGAAGGAAGACTACCTGGATCTTATAAAAAGGGGAAACATTCGTCTTCAACTTCAATTCAGTCAAGCTCTTCCAGAGACAGTGAACTGTCTTGTCTACTCAGAGGATAATCTTATGATTGAAGTGGATGAAGCAAGAAATGTTGTGTACACATCACCATGAACTCTATACAACTACGATGTATTCTAAGGGCTAATTCTAAAACTGAACATGTAAGAGTTATTGGTGCTGATCAGTTACCTAGTATAGTGTCACACTACCCCCAAGGATTCATTGTCAATACGCAAGATTCCAGTGACCAAGGTAAACATTGGGTGGCTATTTGGTTACAAGACCCTCATCACGGAGAATTTTTTGACAGCTTTGGAGAACATCCTGGATATTACAGAAGAACATTTACAAACTTTCTCCAGAGAAATACATTACATTTTGTTTGGAATACTAAAGTACTTCAAAGTGTCAGGAGTAATACTTGTGGAGTCTATGCTTTGTATTATATTTTGATGAAATCCAAAGGATTGAATTTAAACCAGATACAATCAAAGTTTACTTCAAACAGACTTTTAAATGATTTGTATATGTATAAATTTGCTAAAAAAATGTTTCGAGTTATGTTTTACCCCTTCAGGGATTTTATGTAACCTGTTTAATGTCCATATTTTATTCTGATTGGCCATATACCATGGCATTATTGTATTATACCAATAAAATCAACCTCAACCTTAAATTCGCTAGCCCACAAAAGTCCCCTATCGGAGAAGGACGGTTGGGAGGTATAGCACTGTGTTATTTATTTACAGATAAGAAAGAAAAAAAAACAAGAGTATACAACTTTAAACATTTTATTTGTTCCGTTTCATTTGAGTAGTACTAAAGGCCAAGGAACACTCCTCTAGTCTACTTTACAATAAGAAAATAGCATTAATGTTACAAAGTTATCCATTTGTAAGTCTTCTTTGACTTCACCTTTCTCTCAGGAATACCAGGAGGTCTTCTTGATGTCTTCAAGTTTTCACTTAGCAAGGGTAATTTATTTCTGACAGTCGAATGAGATGTACTGTCCCTTACCCTAGGAGGGATTGTGATTTCATTGTTCATTTCAATTTCCCATCTCTGTCTATTTCCAATAAGTCCTTGTGGTACATTCATCTCTTTCAAAGCCTGATAAAATTCAGTCATTCCTTTGGGCTGCATTCGTTTATAAAGATATTGTGAGTCTTTTAGTAAATCCGCAATGTGACTACCAGGTATGACTTTGCCTTGACTAAGGAGATTCCCTTTTCGATTCCATGACAGTCTATGTTCAGGGTCATCAAGTATAAACTGTAACAACGCCTGTCCCCTCTGGCGATAAGGTTTAGGCAAAGCAGTAAGTATCAAGTCTATATTCAAGGAATCCTCTTCTTCTTCAGTGTCAGCTTCATATCCTGATTCTAATGGAGTGTCATGTTGTTTCACATGACCACTTCCACGAATGAGACGTTCATATTTATCCATTGGAATCAATACAGTCTTCTTAAGATGCTGCATAATGTTTCTTCAAGAAAGGTATTGTTGCTTTCACAATAAGCAATAGTACAGAACCTTTCTTTTGAATGAGTTCTCTTTTCTTACTCAAATTTAGTTTAAGATTGGATAATTGTCTTAAGAAGTGTTTATGTCTCTTGAGTTGTGCCTCATATGTTTTTGGCAAAGGAAACTGGGGCTGTAGTAGATTGGTAACTATTTCACATATAGTCTTGACTTGAACAGATGTCAAATGTTTTAGAAGAAGTCTTCTTTGTGTTGGAGAAAGAGTCTCCAAAGATTCCAGAAACGATAGTTGCTTCTTGATTGGCTTTGACATTCTGACAAGGCGACAGTACTCACACTACTATTTATACCAATGAGTCATGGGTACTGTAATTGAAACCATTCACAATATAATCTATGGGTAAAGGACCATTCAACAATACACTCCTTCCACTCAATAGTAGAGAAACAGTATATCCAATAGTTAGTATCAAAACAAGTATACACCATAGAAAAATGATAATCCGTTTCAATGAAGAGGGTCTTTCCACATAGGGAGATTGAATATCCAGAGACACATGGCAGTCATCAACTTCACTGTTGCTTTTCATGTTGACATATGATATTAACTATCAAGTGAAACACGTTTTTATACCTTGGGTTCATACACCACAGGAACTTCTCCTGGAAAAATTCTGGTTTTCAGTCTCAGTTTATCATCAGTTCGTGGAGACATATCAATCACAATATAACCATAAGGCTTTTTCACAGCATCTGTGTAGGCTTCCACTAAGACACCAGCACGTCCAGGAAATAACTGTCTTCCAAGAGTCATTATCTGAGAGACATCACGCACGTTTTTAAACAAAACTAAATACCAAGTATTCAGAGCTATAGTACGAGCTGATTTAGCTTGGCCATACAGGTTCTGTGTAATAAATATCACACTCAGATTCCGATGATGACAGCCTTGTGTAAATAACAGTTCCATATCTTTGGAAGCAATCACCTGGTTCATCATATCGTCTAATATTATTAGTCCATGTTGTCCATTAGAAGTAAATTCTTCAATCTCAACTTGTGTTGGGAGTCCCTGTTGGAACACTATGTTAGGAATAGTTTGTTCAATGTCATCAAAAAGAGGTTGGAAAACACCATAACAATACATAATCTTCTTTGGAGGGTCTTTTATATACATACCCTGTATATTTTGCAATAATTTATACACAAAAAATGTTTTGCCTGCTCCCGAGGGCCCAACTACACAAATGCTAGAACAGGGTTCAAAAGGTGTCAGACTCTGCGTCTCCCACCAAGGTTTAGTAGGATCAATCACAGCTTCAGGACTCCAAGTCATAGCTGCCTTGGGTGTATTTGGTCTCACGTCTGTCATACCTTGTTTCTTTATTTTCTTCAACCAAGGTTTCTTGTCAGAATTCAGCTTATGAACTTGCGACAGATGGTTAGGAAGCCTTGATAAATTTCGAGCTTTACAACCTGGTACTGGACAATCTTTCTTAATCCTACCCATACTATGTCTTAACTCCTTAATGGTTAATCATGTAATGACCCTGAAATGGCCCTGACTACATACATATGGCCCTCATATGGCCCTGAAATGGCCCTGACTATAAACATATGGCCCTGAAGTGGCCCTTTCTACATACATATGGCCCTGATATGGCCCTGACTATAAACATATGGCCCTGAAATGGCCCTGACTATAAACATATGGCCCTGAGGTGGCCCTGAAAAGGCCCTGACTACATACATATGGCCCTGATATGGCCCTGATTATATACATATGGCCCTGAAGTGGCCCTGACTATATACATATGGCCCTGAAGTGGCCCTGACTATATACATATGGCCCTGATATGGCCCTAAAGTGGCCCTGATTATATACATATGGCCCTGAAGTGGCCCTGACTATATACATATGGCCCTGAAGTGGCCCTGACTATATACATATGGCCCTGATATGGCCCTAAAGTGGCCCTGACTATATACATATGGCCCTGACTATAAACATATGGCCCTGATGTGGCACTGAAATGGCCGTCTGTGGCTGCCTGTGGCTTCCATTCGCTTTTGTGATGACACCATGTGGTTGTCAATTCAATAACCAAAAGGTAAAGTATCTAAATCCTCTTGAATGGATCTTTTGGTATACACAATACGATACTTTTTAGTTTCTGATCTGTTGTAAATTTTATTTGAAAGTTTATCTCTTGAAATCTTGGATGGATTTACAATGTCTAATACTTGTGGTTGTTTTCTTTTTTTCGATTTTGTCATGCTACAAATCTTTCTCTCTGTTGATTGGGTCTTGTCATTCAAAATTTCCTTTTTGGAAAGAGCAAGTTTCCTTACAGAATCAAAGTTTATCAATAGAGAGTTGGTGTAATTCAAAGTGAAACCTCTGACTTTACATGTTTCTTTGCCAGATTTTGTGCGGTAAGCATAATTTTTGGGCCCCCCTGAACAAAAGATCTGAATAGGATCCCCTTCTAGTTCATCTGTCAATTCACCAAGATATTCCCCCAATGGAGGATTAACATCATCAGATTGTGAAACAAACAAGACAGAATCTGTGTCATAATACAACACACGCTGTTTCAGAAAATCTAAAACTGAATACAATTTCAGACGGGCATAGCACGTGGTAAAGGTAGCAATGAATATATTGGTAGCCTCACTTTCTGGAATGAATTCAGAATTATGAGTCCATTGAAACTGCGCTACATTGTCATTCAGAATGTGAAAATTTTGAAGGGTCTTTTTTTGGTCAGTCAAAAATTGATAAAATTCCTCCAATTTTGAAGAATACACAAATTTCGTCTGAGTCAAATTGGATCGCATCGCATAGCGACCCCAGAACGAATTTAAAACCAGTTTCGCCAATGATCTTAAACCTGGGTTTTTCTGAATTTTGGTAGGGTCAAGTTGAATACCTTCATTCTCCAAATAATTGTCTATGTACTTTTCCTTATCTTGTTCTGTCTGACACCATGCAGGCCAATCAGAAGACTCTTGCTTGATTTTCAAGAAAGTGTTGATGTAGTCAGCAAACAGTCCTCCTGATTTGGTTGTCTTGTCATATTGTGTTGTTTCCTCCCAATGATAAATTTCATAAATTTTGACAATTTCATAACCTTTCTCCAATGCCTTGAGCAACTCTGGAATACACCAAGTGCCTACAAAACACCTCTCTTTGTCAGAATGATGACAAGGAGTTTGTTGTTCAAGGTCAGCACAGCTCATACAGAGTGCAAATTTGAGTTTGCCATTTGACTTATGAGGCAAGACAGGATGGTACAGACCCCTAGGGGGGAGGATCTTGACTTTGGCCAAACCAAAGTATTCACCCAAAGATTTGAAATCTCTTGTGATAATTTGAGGATGACCTATAGGATATTCACCATACTTGTTGACCCAGGGATAAAGGGAGGTGAAATCCATGTAAAGAATCTCTTCATCCTCTTGAGCTTCATAATATAATTTGGTTGCATTTGTACGTCCACCAAAAAATGAATCTCTGGGATTGAGTCGATCTTGAAGATCTAAAGAGGATACAAAGGTCTTCATGTCAGGGTTGACTTTAAGCTGTTGGTGAAACTCATGCTCCCAGATGGTGACCAGCTTATAGCCTTTTTCTTTGACAACAGCATTTCGTTTCATTGTCAGAGCATAAAGCTCACTCATAGACTGTTTTGTTCCAGGTAAGACTGTGGTCTCTCTGTCATGGGGATAGCATGTAGGGCAACCATGCCAAATACAACCCTGGTACTCCCATAGTCGATGTCCATGTCTGCCATCAGCTTTATAATTGGTGCCAGGAATTTGAAATTCCCCCTCATTCAATGCATGTTGTATGTAAATACCTTCTTCATGACTGACCCACTCTAACCACTGAATGGAGGATTTACTGTATTGGTCTTTGGTATAGCTATTGGCTGGTAGTTTTGCAATAGGACTTGGTAGAGTTTCAGACTCATGTATCACACCCCCTGCATCTTGAATTGATTGAAGGGTTCGCCAAGATCCAGGTTCAATTTCAACCCATTCCTGACTTTGGGCATCTTCTTTGACAGGAAGCCAAGAGGTGATCTTACCTTGCCATAGCAGTTTGACATGCGTGTATTCTGTCAGGAACTTGTGTTTGAATACCCCATGACACACACTGGCAATGGTGACATAGTCCAGAGGATCAATACCAGGCTCTTTCCTCTTTTGTTGCTGTGCATCACAGTATGATTTTTCAGTGACAGACATTAACAATTGTCTAAAGGTCATGAGGGCTTCTCTCAAGATTTGAACATCAGACCTACAATAGTCTTCCATTTCTTGAGCAAAGTTGAAGACCTTGCCTTTTTGTTCTGCATGCCACTTGAGGAAATCAGCCCTGCCTTTGGTGGACATACTGTCTACACCATAGAAGGGAGGATCAGGGATTGAACCTACATAGGTTTGGTTGGCTGAAGTATTGAAATAGTGAGGGAAATACCCTTTCTTTAACTCTTCCAGATGAAACATCTCTGGAAGCTTAGCCAAACTTGTACTGAAGAAAGAGAGAGAGTCCAGAACACGCATGTTCAACCCTCGTGGAATATGCATATACATCAGTTTGGACCCATTGTATACTATCTTGTCAGGAATAATGCTGTTTTTGATAAGATAATTCATCAAGAATGTCCCATCATAGCTTTTGAGGTTATGAGCAAATACTGAAGCATTGTGATGTTGTTTTGAAAACAGCCAGTGACAGAAACGATCAGCAGTTTTCGGACCTTTGAACAACACCTCTCTATGGCCACAAGAATTACATGGTGCTGTTTTGAAACATTTGAATTTGTTGTTCCATTTCGAACATAGAACACAACGAGAACCACAGTTATTGCATTTGGCGCCCTTATTCAAAGGTTTATCTTTACAGATATCACACACCGTTTGAGCAATAACAAAATTGGGTTTGTGTTCCTGATGACCACACCAAACTTCATGACAGTTAGCACATGTTGTATGGTGTGAGCAATCATCTTTGGGGCCACATTGTGAACAAGTGGAAGGAACATAGCCATCTATACAAGTAGTTACTTCATCTTGAGTGCATTCAAAGTCAAACATGAGGAATTTTTTTATCTTATGTTTGTTATCTATTTGAAGGGGAATGTGATAACAGTGATGACCGAAATCAACCATCTTTTGACAAGGTTGACACTTGTATTGATTACAGTCATGCTCTGCTTTGGTCCCACGATTCAAAACTTTGAAACATTGTGGACATCGCCAATAGGTCTGACATTCTGAAGGAAGATTATCTTTTTTCATTTTCTTATGGGCCTTAAAACATGCTTCTGATCGGCACTGCATATGACAGTCTGGACAGTTGACTGGATTATCTAATTTTGTACAAGATGGCCTTTTACAAACTCTGCAATAATTTTCACAAGAATGTTTCTCCTTATTACTAAAAGGTGTGAGACAGTGTTTGCAGAAATAGCTTTGGGAGAAAAAACCTGAAATGTTCGGAATGGCATGGAAATGTTGGTTGTCTAAATACACAAACAACTGTTTTCTGTTATCATTGTAACCTTTTGTCATAAACTTATTGCCCAATTCTGCACTGACCACCAAAATTTGACATCCTAGCACTTTTTCAAATTTAGGTATAGCTGATAAACTAGCAGCCCTGTCTTTTGAAACACTTGCTTTGTCAGAAAGAATGGAAGCAAAGATGGTTTGTTGCTTTGCATACTTACGTAAATTGGTATACAGATTTGGGGGACATTTCTGATGTTCTAAAGCCAGATGAGCCATATGGGATACTTTCTGATCAGGTAAACTGAGGTGTGTATGTGAACACTGACATTTGTCTAAAGGATGAGACTTGAGAAGATCCTCCCAATCAGATTGTGAGGTCATGTGACTTTTTGCAAAACAAACCGCCAAAGATCTTGCCAAACACATATTGTCTGTATTTTTTATTTCCACAATAGAGCGTTTTTCTTTGACACTTTCTTTCACATTAAAAAAATTATGACCACTTCCCCGACCCTTGGGCATATCAATCATGCCAATGTCTATATCAAAACTGTCATTGAGAGCCAGATCCTGATGGGATTGCATGACATTTTCTATGTGTGTCAATATGACATTCGAATTCATTTCTTTCAGAGGTCTTAATGCTACGACTACGGGTGTATCCAAATTCTCGTGACGGATAATAATACGACAAAGATCATTATCCTCTAAATCTCCTCGCGCTTTCTGCAATACATCATCAAACATGTCATGAAGACTATCATGTAAATTAGTAAGATTGGTTCCCTTGAACTCATCATTGAACCTGACATTATAGATCTTCTCTACAGCAGCATTTTTGGCAAATGTTCTCTCACGTCTTAATCTAAACTCATAAGGTGGTTTATCATTACCTCCCTCTTTGTCAGTAACTTTATCTGTGTTTTGCTCTGCTTGATTTGGTTCCTCTTCACTATTCCCTCCCCCTTCTTGATTGAAAAGATCTAAATCAAAATCCCTTACAATTTCTTCCCATTGCTCAGGAAGACTGCTGCCAGGTTGAAAAAACTCATTAATTACCTCATCTATCTCCACATTCGACAGTCTGAGTCGTTTGGAAGAAGATGGCATTTCTGGTGGTGATAATGGTGAAGGGGCTGACCTCTTCTTTGAAGGTTCTTTGATGGGTGATTGAAAAAGATAATCCATTCTTGCCATTTTACTTCTAAGAGGACCTGGTAAAGTCTGAGACTCTGGTTCCTTTGATGTTGATGGTTGGATAACTGGTGGTGGACGTTTGAGACACTGCTGACGATGTCTAGCCAGTTGAGGGACACGGCGAAATGTTTCTCCACAAAATTGACATGGCAACCCTTTACCCTTGTCTGACCATTCTCCATCAGTGACACAGGTCATTGTAAGATCATTAATTTCTTCTTGGCATATATCCATATTTATTGGTAAAGTGTCTATGGGTGAATGGTTATTTTCTGTTCCTTCCTTCTTAGACTCTCCATCCTGGACACATAGTGTGGCAAGTTCCCCATAGTCTTCTATTTCCATGGTGTCATTGGCTGTTTGTTCATTTTCAGGTAAACACAACAGCTCAATCAGTTTTAAATTCACTGCTTCATATTTTTCCAGGCCCAAGCACTGTACCCAGAAAATTAACTCATTACTGGTCGTGAATGAATCCAAGTTGGCCAAAACAGCTTCTCTAAAAATATGGTCCATCTGCATAAGAAAAATAAATAAATAAATAAATAAATAAATAAATAAATAAATAACATTCACTTAAGAGACAAATCGTATTGTTTTCAACATAACACAAAAGTAAATTATAAATGAAGGGAGACAACTCCTACAGCCTTAGTGACATGGGCTATGTTTCAAAGTAATCACTCAATTTCTTCTCTCTTGAAAACGACCCAGTGCAAATTCCACATGACGAAGGGAGACAACTCTTTCAGCCTTGTGTGTACAACTTTCCACTGAATTGTCATATGTGTTTCTATTTTTTTTTCCCCAGAATTTAAGAATGATCTGAACAAAAAAAAGTTTACTCATGTGTTTATATAAACAGTACATATGTGCATTAGTAAGATTTAGATATTTTGATTTTATTTATTGCAAATGTTAGGTTCAATGATGAATGGGAAGGGAGAGATTTAAATTATGCATATGTAAGAATGAAGTTAATGATGAATAAAAAAATTAATGGTGAAAGTATATTAAACAATACTACAATGTCAAAAAAAAAGAGAAGATTTAGATTATATACATGTAAGAATGAAGTTAATGATGAATACAATGGTGAAAGTTTATTAAACAATACTGCAATGTCTATCAGAGTATAATTTAATTTTATACTCTGATGAACAGCACAAATCAAACACATGTAGAAAATCTTACTATGTTCATGAAGCTATATTTTGTAGAAATCATGTTATGAAAACTACATGGGCATATGTCAAACTGGTTTTGTATTTAGTACAGAACGAGTGAGCAAATAAGATACGGATGACCTATGTATGACCCTGTATAAAAACCATCCCCACTGTCAACTCTTCCCCAGTCTCCTTTGACAAACCACATACAGCAAACCATCTTCTTTAACAGTCCCCAGAAAATATGAACAACTTGTGAGTATACCTTGTATAATTGCAAATTTCTTGCATTATCCTACACATATGTTAATATTCCTTACCATGACTTTATTTTTTTTTCAGCAATGAAAATGCCATGGATGGGTTCATGGATGTGTAAGTTATTTTTATCTGTATTTGTTAATTAAAGTGTTATCATAAGATTACAAGAGGAATGTAAAGGAATGTTTGTAAAAACCTTATCATAATTGTATAATAAGATTAGTCAGATTTATTTACAAAGTCATATTTTACATATAGTGTTAACTGTCGCTGTAACATATACCCCATGTATTGGTTACAGGGATGAATTGGAGCTGATGAGGTTTTTGGAAAACCTAGAAACAGTAAGTAATACATTTATGTTTTCCCTTTTTTTTATTAATTGTTTTACAAAATTATAATAAGTGTTTTCATTGTTTTATTACCTAACTCATTAAAATTGTTTTAAAAAAAAAAGGACTGAAACTTTATGAATTTTTTTGTGTGTGTGTTTTTCTAGCAGCATCAACCAATGGCAACAAGGGCGCCTTCAACAGTGCCAGTGGTCACAACTGAAGGGGCCCCATCAGTTGAGGTGTTATTAGTGGCGCCAACACCCATCAGACCTGCCTCACCCTTGTAAGTTGATGTTTTCTCTTAACGGACTATAAAACATTTGATGTCATGTGGAAATACAGAGTATTTTACCTATGTCACAACTGTTTTGCTTATAGGACTATATTGATGTCCCAACCAGCCCCCTTTGTCACCCCTATTCAGGAGGAGGTGAATACATTAAAGGCAGAGGTGAATAAACTAAAGGAGGAGTTATCCAGCCTCAAGGAGAACCTCCTTATTGTGTAAGTAAATATCTGAGGTTTTGTTGTATTATAAACATACGTTTCACACTTGGTTTTAAAGTCATTGATTATCTCAAAAATTAAATTGACAAATAAAGTAATAGATTGAAAAAGTTTATTACATATAATATCATATGTTTTAAGTAATATTTTTTCTGTACATTTCAGAATGGAATACCTTTGGGGTACACCAAATTAATGGTCACTCTAAACCAAAAAAAAAAAGGGCACTTTCAAATAAAAAAATGGAGCCCAAATGACTATTATTTTTGAAGTCGCTTTTCATATGATTTATCGACTCAATTTTAATGGTTGCTTGTAGTTCCTTGCTATCATCACCAGACTGAATCACTTCACTGTCATCATGGTGTGAATCATAAAAAAAGTAAAAATAAAGAACAATGGTCCCTTTGGATAAAACATGATATAGTATTTTCATGATAATAAAATAATTACTTACATTTTCTTAGATAAGATGTCTCACAATAATCGGCCTGAGATTAGCTGTCGGCTGGATCATACCTTTTTCAATGGCAATGAAGATAGGACTTAAGTAACATTAAAATTTCAAGGTTTTTTATACTAAATCTGAAAACTGGTTTAAACTGGTTTGTTTCAAGAAATTGAGGGGTATACAATTAGAAAATGGGTCACCCTAATTATGATCATAACAGCCCTAGCAACAGATATGAAGTCACCTAAAAATAGATAATTTTCAGCACATATGGGAAATAGGCCAGAGACCCCGTAGTTTTACTCAAGTAAGCAAACAGCTCAGAGATGTTCCCGCTAACTGTATACATACATATCAATGCTAAAGCTATCTAGATGTTTTACCTGAACTTTGACAGTTCTTATTTCATAATTTCATATTCATTTATTTTCTGTCATTTGGTTATAAAGATATAATTTTTATTATTATTATGAAAGAATGAATCTCTCTTTTATTCTTTTTTTTTATCCTTTTTACAATCCAAAGATCATTTTACCTACGGAACACTACTCAAGCAGCGGTAGATCTTATACAAATAAAACAAATACAAATTGAATTAAGTCTATGTAAACTTGCTTTGATATACAATGATCATTTAAGTAAGTAAATAATACTCAAAACAACTGCAGATGGTCTGACATAAACATAGTTGATGTCTCTATTTCAATTTATTATTTATTATATATTTTCAGGGGAAGATTTTAGAAAACTAATGTCTAAAAAAAATCATTTACAAAGCTAAAACAGACCGTGTATACGTAAAGCAAGTTGTAAACCAAATTATCTTAAAGGGCCTCTATTCTATTCTAGCTTTCTAAAGTTCATTCAAACATGAACACACACTAGACAGCTGACACGCGCCCCGAGAGCCTCTGTTTGTTTAGCCAAAGCTTGTCCTATTTGTTAAGGATTAACGCTCCACTGTCCTGGGCAGACCAGGTAAAAGATCCCTAACACAGGAAATTCCCGCTACAACTCTAGAATAGCATAGACTGAGTGCAAGTCTTTTATTTCAGATTGAATATAAGTGAAGGAGTGTGAAAAGAAAGCTCATGATAATTAAGCTTTTGTTTTCCTTAATAAGACAATCAACAGATTGACACAATATTAACACGTTTTATGTAGTTACTCCATTGAAATCCCAATTTATTCAAAGTGTTGACATTCTAGTGATATGTTATATATGTTAGATATCTGTGATTTTTCTTTTACAACATTTAAATAACTGAACAAATTACCTGTATTATATATGAGAGATGTATGGAATAAGAACAACATTTATTTTCAGGGGGACATTTTAGAAAACTAATGTCTATGTTCGCATGTGTTTTACAAAGCTAAAACAGACTGTGAAAATGCAAAGCAAGTTAGGGCTTCCAAGGGGTGTAAATGTGAGGGCGAATCACACTCGGGGGGGTCATTGTATCCTCGGATCCCATTATCCGGTCATTGTTTACTGAGTAAACATAGTGGATCGCCGCATGTTTGTTATAGTTAAACCTTTCACAGGTTCATCTAAGGACAGGTGTTGAGCTGACTGAAGCAAATGATATCAGTCTGACCGAATTTTAAACAAATCGGTCAATTCAATTAACAATTAAATTGGTCAAACCATATATACGACACTGACTGTATTTCAGCATCAGTGAAGGATAAAATGAGGTCAGTTTGACCGAATTTTGTCACTTAAATCGGTCAACACAATTAATTTAAGACTATACAGGCCCATTCCAAAAAATATCCTAATTAAAATATCCAATCAATAAATTTAGGAGTAAATTTGGGAGTATGCAGGTCCATTCAAAAAAATGGGCGGGAAAAAATAGATTATGCAGGCATTACTACTACTAACATTGGTCGCAACTTCCCGCATGTTGATTTCTCCTTACTGTCTTCTTAGACACCGTACAAGGGAAAGGAAGGTTGGGAATAATATCTTTCCTTGCTAAGTTTCTTAATTTTAAAAGGGTGATAGTGTTTAATAATAACTGTGACATTGAATATTTAAAAATATTTTAAAAATATATATATTTCACCAAACACGCACACATCTTTCCAAGAAATCGATGTCACAATATTACCTCTCTTATGCATTCATAAATATGTATATGTTTAAAATAATATTTTAAAAAATTAATTATAATACCCGGTATAGAAATTTATCATATTTTATTTATCAGTAGTGTAACCTGTGACAAAGAACTGTGAAATGTGACAAATGAGAGATTCACATACAGCACGGTCTCATTGACTAATAATATGAATATGAGTCATAAAAATAAAACATTAGAGACTAATACATTTGTTTGTTTTTGGTTATACGAGTGCATAAACTGTGGAACAATTACAGTCACTAGTCATAAATATAATAATTTTGGAATTGATTGGGATCACTTGGCTAAGTAAAGATATTATAACTATCAACTGTAGGTTGAATACAATGAATATATAATAATTTTTATTTTCGGCCCTTTTTCACTCGGCCCTTATGACTATTTACTTCGGCCCTTCTGACTTTTTCACTCGGCCCTTATGACTTTTTTTATCGGCCTTTTCATCCTTCGGCCCATTTGACCAGTTCCCCACAGAGTCACCACGCTTAATAAACAAGAGCAATCTGAAACTGGATAAAAGATGCATCCATTGAGTTTCATAAACTTTTATTCGGCTTTAATACGTCCCAACACACTAATGTGCCGTTAATAGTACAAATAATATCACTCAACTTGCACACTCATGCTCCAAATTGCCAAATATTTAATAATTAATAGTTTCCAATCAAAATCGAACAACATAATTATGCATCTGTGGAGGCCGAAACTAACCGTCCCTTTTACATGCACAGTAGTTATTTGATCTCTTTAACATTATCAACCCAAATATGTCGTTTTCTTCATATCGTCAATATACGAAGTCGACTATCATCAAAATGGTAGTTTTCGGCAACAGTAAGTACTTTTCGATCAAATAACAACATTTATAACTTTTTGAATATATGAACCTCAACAACACAATGGATGCACCTTTAAACTGACTTTATGACCAAAATGAAGGTCAAGGAGGTTGCTTCGATGTCCGAGTGACCTGGCGTTGATATTTCAATATTGTTTTTTTAATATAGTTCAACTTGGCGTGAAAAACATCTTTAAACACAAACACTTCTTTACAAAACACTGTTTATGTAAACCCAACGTTCTCAAAAGTAATCAGAAAAGAGCAAAACTGTTACTCTATATCACCATAGCAATTGATTATCGAGACAAACACTTTCGCTGAAGGTCTTACCTCCTCTGAGAATCCGCTTCAAGCTACGAATATGTGGAGTGGTGTATTTCACCAGTGTGATATTTATGTAGATGAAACAGATCCAGAGTTGGGATACAACTTCTCCTCGTCATACCACTGCTTCTCGAATTTTTTGTCAAAAATGTTTAATTTGCGTGCATTTTGAGTCAGGCGTTCTACTTCAAACTTTTCCCCCAAAGAAAAGCACGATATAAAACATTCTGTATTTGTTTGTATATCTTTCACCATTATACCATGCATGCTTAGAAGCCATAAATGATATATGAGTTATTTTTCATTGTCCAGCTTGAAGGCACGCAGCACGTTTTTTCGCATATTATATTTTCTTAAATTTGCCATTTATTTTAAAAGTTAATAAATCTATTGTTACGGTAGAGGGTAAAACATGAGCCGTATCCATAGAAAACAGCTATCAATATCGGAAGAAACTGATGCGACGTATAAAGGATCTTCAGTGTAAGAGGTAGATGTGTGGGTCTCATGCGACCCCAAGACCTCATTGAGTTGTTCTACGAGTGACAACACTGAGCTCAAAGTGTGCTTCTCATCATCGTAACGTTTCCTCTGTAGAGTCATATTTTAACTTCACCTGCGACAAAGAACACTGTGGCTGACTCATTCTTATATACAGTTGTTTATTTTGCCCCAGGAACATTTAGATTTGCAGGAAATACAGCTAAATCTATTGCTAAGTCAGCAAGAAGAGGATTTATTGTCAGTAAATTTATCTGTGATGGTGGTATGATTTAAGAAATACTAACAGCACTGTATGATAATATATTCAAGCAATGCTGTCCTATGCGTCTGCTATAAGGGGCACTAACGAATTCAGTGATTATAATGCTGTCCAGAATAGAGTATACGGGTTTTCTCAGGAGAGGGTATGATCAAGAAAAGTTTTAATGATTTACAATTTAAATGCTAGTTTAGCTAAGTTTATTCATATTATTAGGTTCGACATCGTTGGGATCATAGAGGAAATGTAAATGGTAACAGGTTAAGAAATTATCGTCTTTTAAAAACCCAATTTAGATCCTGCCATGTATGTGAATGACAGGCGTTGTTAGCTATTTAGCAAAATTTATGTGTTGCACGATCCCCTCAGAGGTAGAATTTGTCGGTAAGAAACCGAAAACCCCTAAGAACAGTGTACATGTTAACATTTTGCAACTTATAATGTTTAGGACGAGACATATTCCAATAGATCATATTCTGATTTACATGCAGTGCGTTTATATATTGGATACCATAGCTACACTATACACTATCCAAATTGTATAAACGTAGATTAGTTACTCACAGCTTCATTGCTGTGCTGGCTTCACATTGTATATGATATTATCAGGTAATGTATATAACTAGTTGTTTTATGTACAATTCATGTTAAAATGGACATTGGTCTCTTATAGGCCCAAGTTGGCCGGGCGTTAATTGACCCTGTATTGCTAGATAACTTGACTAAACTATTGTCTTCTTCCTTCGCTGTTCTATATCACAAGTTTGTATGTTTTTGTACGAGTTCATTAATGTTTAAGCATATGGAAAAAAGATTTGGGTTAGCGCACCTCCTTGCCGAACACCGACATGGAGAGGGGAAAATGCTGTGTGTCTGTTAAATACTTAACTGAACCTTCGTTAGAAAGATCAATGCTGCCGATATATAATTCAATATCAACTTTTTGAGAAACGTTATAGATTGGATTGATGTAGTCATAAGACTAACTTAACATATCTTTGAAAAGAAATATAAACTTCAGTTTGTAGATTAATGCCCCTATTTCACTACGACCCGAATTGCCACGAATCACCACGAATAGGCGGCTGCATAAATTCGTGAATATTCGTGAGCATTCGGCAAAATTCGTGAACAGCATTTACACTTGTACGAAATGTTTACGAACATTCGTAGCTTTTCATGCTAAAAACCTACGAAACATGTACGAATTCTTTACGAATTGTCTACGAATTGTAAGAAATGATTAAGACACAGTCACGAATGTACTACGAACTTCCACGAATAAGATACGATATCACGAATCAAGTACGAATAGTTTACGATAGTTCGTGACTATTTGGCAATTGCAAGTCATCAAACCATTATGGAGGCTCAATGGAGAGCACGTGTTGCTATGGCACTCGAATTTGAACTTCAATATCAACATCAAATTGAATTAGCTCTTCGTAGACAATTCGTAAATGCTTCGGGGTTAATTCGGGATTAGAACATCAAAATTATCAACCACGAATTTCCAAGAATTGTTTACGCAGTTGTTACGAACGTCCCGAATTAAATACGAACAGTTTACGAAGCAACTACGAATCTGAAATTCGTAGATGATTCGTGAAAATCTTTTGACAAACAAAAAATTGTCCACGAATGCCACGAATTACAAGAATGTTGCCGAATCAACTAGGAATCATTTACGAATATCACGAATCAATTACGAATTATCTACGAATGTTCACGAAAGTGCAAATTTTCCAATTCGTGGCGATTCGTGGCAATTCGGGTCGTAGTGAAATAGGGGCATAACTGATAACCAGCCTTTTATCAATTCTATTCTCTCAAAATTTCAAAACCAGCTACATAATTGAGATAGCATTAATGTCGAGTTTTGAACTCATCTTAATCTTATCGAGTTTTGTACCATTTATTACCTCGATTGGACTTTTCTTGTTGAGAAACACAGCGGCATTAAATTCATGAAGCACTTGAACGACGCACGTGCAACACCTGATACATAGAAGTTATCATGAGAGTGTGTTTTGGGATGTCAATATCCTGCATTAGGATTAAACATTGTATTTTGCGAGCCTTGGCAAGCTAAATACATAACGTGTATTCCTAATGCAGGGTAGGCCTACTGTTTGTTTTCCAAGAAATAAATAGAGATCATTACCCGAGGAAGTGTGTCATATGACTTTTACGAAACGAGTGTGAATTATTGCCCGAGTACATTCATTTGCACGAGTTTCGTAAAAGTCATATGACACACTTCCTCGGGTAATAATCTCTTTATTACCCATTCTATTTCATTTGATTATTGAAATTAGCCAGGAAATGGTCCACTTCCTTTGCGACGGCAAGCTACAGTGACGTCACGAACAATCGTTTTATGACGTCACAGACGACGAAATACGGGAAGCCGCGGTGAAACAATGGTTGCTAGGCAAACGTGATACGTGCACATGTGCTCATATCAATAATATTAACTCGGTTATTTTCAACCATATGAGTAGTAAATACAATTACGTACATCTGTAGCATCCGATAAAATATGTTTCCTTTTAAAATTACAGCAATTAGAATCGCGACATAATTTTCCAAAAGATAAAACTGCTGATAATGCTTTATTCACAAATGTGGATACAAAATGTGGTTATCATTATTCAAAAGGTTATTTTTTTTAATTATGCAAGAAAATTATGAACGAAATCGTATGGTGTACACAAAAGATACGAGTAAATATTGATCAAAATTCACGGCTAGATACGCTAATTCAATATCGGTCAATAATTCGTGTGGCTTCCGTAGCGTTAAGCCATAATAAATACTCAGTTTTTTGTGTGTCATTTGTATGATTTGTATCTCTCATTACATATTATCATTTGCCATGTTAAAAATAACTAAATTCTTTAAATAAATAAGTTGGGGAATCTAGTTCCACATGTTTGGTTGACGGACTTTGAAACGCTTAGTCAATAACATATGCAGTAGCTGTGTTTAAAAACACAAGTATGTACAATACAGCCTTTTCATTTTCCAATGTCTTCAATGCTATTTGCACACAGTGAATTCCCTATATATATGTACACTGTATGACGGACAATAAAGACTGAGATATTATTATTAAATGATAAAGATTATGAATAGTAGAATTTTTGGTAATGCTCAAATGCTTATTGAAACGTTTGATCTTCTATGCAATTAACATTTTAGGGGATCAAAGTTGATTATGCCACAGGATAGAGCCATCAAGGGTCGCTAACCGTTGCAAGGAACCATGAATCAAGACCAGTGATATACTTATATACCATTATTCAGACGTGTAACAAACGTCCGACCAATTTGCCTTTACTAAGTTGAAAGGTTAACATTTAGGTCACGCTGTTTAGATACACAAATTTCTTCAAAGACAAGTGTATGTTTATCAGGGAATGGGCTCTGAGAGGGTTCATCGTTGTAAGCGCACAGAAAGCTTTATCGCCAGTGTAGTGTGCGAGTGTTTGGTTCGTTGTTATCTCCACTCGCCTGACTGTAAATATTGACGACATCGAGGCGAGTGTGGCGGATTAGCGGTATCGTTACCCCTTGACTTCAGATACGGGCATTCAGACAACACTGCGTTTCACCCCTTCCACTTCATTCAAGGAATTTATCTAAATTTTGCTTGCCTGCTCACAATTCGTTCATCGAATGTAGAAGATAAAAAAAATATTTATGGAAACGAAAGAAAGTGTATCAACTGTATTTTTGATATTGATTAGAGTACTGTATCACTTAAGTTTGATTAATTCTTCCTTTATATGTAAATGTTAGACAGAAATATATTAAGATATATTACTGGAAAATCCATTAGTGGTAAAATTAATCAGCTTTGTAATCTTGGTAAATTTCTGCTACATGTCATAATTATGTGCATTCTCCGTATGTATGTATATCAAGTCGTCCTCGTCAGAATTGTCAAACCCGTTCACCTGTCATGTATAATTCTATACTTTATGTAATTGTACAACTCAAGGTTAATAAATAACTGAATTGAGTACGTATACCTCTATTTCATTCACGTATTCCCATATACAGATGTTTCCCTTATATACACAATGTAGAATGGAGGTAAACTATGCAAGCCACTCATTCTTGAGTTATGAGAGACAATTTTAAGACAAAGGTATATGGTAACATGCATATGTACAGAACAATATAAAACAGGATAATAAACTATCGTCTTATACATATATAATATATATAATAGTAACGGGTTTCTAAACGAGTTTCGCAGACGTAATAATAATAATAATAAGAGTAGGGGAGACCGGGGCAGGTTCGGCCCCGGGGCACGTTCGTCTTTTCTCTGTAATTTTTGTTAGGTGGTCACTTTAACTTCAGTTGGTGATTCCCAAGCAACCACGTGACCTAACTCATGTACACATAACCAAATGGTGGCGGTTCCACATGTTATTTGCGATCTGTGAAAGAAAAACCGTTTTTCATTCAGTAGAGTAATATTTCCCCCTTCAATTCAGTTTGTTTTTGACAAATATTGCCTGTACTTATGTTTGTGTTCCTCAATGGAGGTGAACCAACATGGCAAGGGGTATATGTAATGATTATGTAATGTGGGTATGGTGGCTGTGTATTATCGCAGAGGTAACATAAAGGGGACATGTGGGTCTGGGGCACGTTCGGCCCCTACTGACGGGGCACGTTTGGATACATATATCATAACTGTGATTGATGTTCATTGGGAATTTTGACTCAGTTCTCCTTTGTGCGACTAACAAATATGCATATTTGTTCATGGTACTGTTTTTTAAAACATTATTTATTAATAACGAGAAGGGAGCGGTAATTAGTTCACATTTCAGTCGATTGTATAATCAGATCTGTTACTTTCTTGGGGTACGTTCGGCCCTGCACATAAATTCTTAATTCATAAAATGAATACTGAATCTACATGATAATAAACTATATCTATACAAAGCAATGATATGTCGTCTTTTGTCGGAAATATATGAGAATAATCTATAAAATAGTCAGCTGTTGCCTCTATTTTAACTGATTAGGGCCGAACATGCCCCGTTTTGGCCAAACCTGCCCCTGGGGGTAGCCGAACCTGCCCCGAGGCGGGGTAAGTTCGGCTTTTAACCCAAGTGTCAAGAAAGCATAGTTATGGGAAAAAGTTATAATATTAGCCATTGTGAACAATTACTACAAGACAGTTAAGATGTCTCTCAATACACAAGCGCAAGGATATGTCATTTAGCCAACCTATTACATTTATTTTGGTGAAAGGGGACGAACCTGCCCCGGTCTCCTCTACTTGTAAAGCGCAGGATTCCACAAACAAGGTCCATGCTCAATGCTCAACGTAATACCGTTATACTCGTACCTCCCTCACTCTCAAACATGTGCTCCCCAAACTTGTCCCCTCGTTGAACTTTTGACTCTGTCACCTTGTGTCAAATAAACCTGCCCTTACCTTCTGTAAATAACAATATAAATAGACTCATTCTGACCGACATCGCCACCCTTTGTTTATTATGGGTGTACTTGGTTTATCCACGTGCTCTGTTTAAGTCAGTTTGAACGCTGATTATGCGAATGGGTGGAGCGAGTAGAGCATCAGCATGGAGACTTTCGGATTTTCAGTTGATGCCAGTTTTATTTTACCGCCCCTTCCAACAGGGTCAACTCTGTTCCAAAAGGTTTTGGAAGATTTAAGAAAAGACGAAAATCAGACAGAAACAACGCCGTCTCCCGTGGACAAGATGGCTTCAAGGAACAAACAGAGCGGGAATATTTTAAACAGAAGAACTTTGGTTACGGGTACAAATGTGCATATTTTCCTCAGTCGTTTACAGGCGACATCTAGAGAAAGAGATTGGAAGCAGACTTTAAACATTGGCGACAAGAAGAGAAGATGGACAACACCGTTCGGACAAACTGGTAAAATAACGCTGTCCCGGAATCGGTCAGTATGGTCAGTAAGCGACCTGTGCCCGATGGGGAATGGAAAGCTATATCCCATTGTGCGTAAGTCGTGGTCAGTGAGTGGTGAGACTGTTCAAGACAAGCGTCCATTGAGGCCGCGTATCAGTGCTGGCAGTGATGTCTTTCTGCCGGCCCTGGAGCACGTGCAGAGAGAGCGAGGGACGAAGCCGAGATCAAGCTCTGATCCCGTTAATCGACAAAGTCACTAGCGTCGGTACTCTTTGTTGCCTTCAACTTCTGCTTTACAGTATAGGGTTTATGTGTTTGGATTGGATAATTTGGCAGTGCGGTAAAATTGAAACTACCCGACGGGAATCTTGTAGCTCAAGTACATCCGACCTAAATGTCCTTGTGCGAAAATAAAACAAAATTTCGATTACACTTTTAGGTCTTTTCTACCCTTCTGGACATCAATATATTGTGTAATGAATACCACGTAGACCGTATTATCTTGTTCGATATACTTTACGTCTTTTCTACCTTTCTGGACGTCAATATAATTATTATGTTTTTGTATGAATACCACGTAGACCTATAAACTCCTGACGCAGCTAGGGCACGCGCTCGGGCAGGCGATAATCAGGGAACGGTCGAACTGCGAAAGCAGTGATGAAAGTAACAGTTTGAGCAGTGGAAGTCACGTGGCAGGAGAAGGCTATAAAAACATCTGTCGATCTGTCCACAAGGCACAACACAGAAACTACACAATGGAAGATAACTACGTAGATCTGACTAATGTTCACTCCGGGATGAACGTGCTCGACCTGTACTGCTCTGTGCACGAGGCTTTCGAGGAAGATGAGAACCTGTGGCATTCCAAGCAGACAAGGCGAAAGTCCAGTGGGTCCAGGAGGGTCACCGCTAAGTCCGCTCTCAAGAAGAAGAAGACGCCGCCAACGAGAAAACGTTCAAGCGGCGACTATCGACAGAGCAAGTCGGGATTTTTTCAGGAACAGCAGTCTGTCATCTCTAAACAATGCAATGTAAGAACACCGCATAGAAATGATAGAAGATGGTCAAGTTCTGATATCCCCCGCAAAAGTTCCGCTGGAGCAGCGGCACCATTCCATGACACCGTACTCCGAGAGAAGGATCTGTCAACTGGTGTTTGCCGCCGCTCTACCCTCCGACCCAGAAGGTACACAATGCAAGGGAGGGTACACGGCGCCTCCTCCCGACAGAACCCCTGCACCACACCAGCTGACGTTAATATGCAGTCTCGTCAACACGAGCCTACGGGAGCAGTAGTGTATCAGAAAACGTCTTTTGAAGAGACAATTTCGACAAACATGCACGCGAGGTTACATATGCCAATGTGTTTGTCACCTGTTCACGATACACAATGACTTTGACTTAAGTACATCTATACGCACGGTTCGCTTTGAAGGTATGGTTTCAACAGTGTATCTTTTTCAAACAGTGTATTCAGTGTCATTCATTTAAGTGCATTCTGTAATATTTGCTATAAGCTTGTTTAATTAACATATAACTACCATTATGGTTACAAGGTGTTTCTTTTTTAAGGGTTTTATGTCAATATCTGTATTGAAAAGTATGTACTCTGATGAACAAATGTGGTTGTATTTGCTTGTTTGCTGTTTTCATGGTATTATTAATACCTTTAAAAGGTCTAATGCCTTTAAGCATTTAGTTTTTAAGTTTTTAATATGTGGGATAAATGATAATTTACTATCAAATGTGAGACCAAGAAACTTGGCCTCAGGAACGACTTTGATTGGGGTATTATCAAGGAATAGTTCTGGATCTTGGTGCATTTTGTGCACATTGCAAAAATGCAAACAAGATGTTTTGGCTTTGGAAAATTTGAAGCCGTTTTTCAACGACCATTTATGAATTTTATTGAGGCAGAGCTACAATTGGCGCTCGATTGATGGCAAATTATTGCCTCCAAAACTCCAAAATCGTCCACAAAAAGTGAACCATCTGTATGGTTATTTAAGACTTTAGCCGTTAACATTTAACTACCATTATGGTTACAAGGTGTTTCTTTTTTAAGGGTCCAATGTCAATATCTGTATTGAAAAGTGTGTACTCTGATGAACAAATGTTGTAGTATTTGCTTGTTTGCTGTTTTAATGGTATTATTAATACCAACAATATGGAATGCATTGTATAGGTTTTGTATTTTTAATAGTTCATATCCTGTTTAGCTACAGTATTGTTATATTTGCACATTTGTAACGTTTGCTACTATAAAATAAAATTTGTATCTGAAATTCATGCCTTGTACTTGTATATCGATTGAGCCTATTTGCCACTTTGTATATTTAAATCACATATGAACATTTTCGAAAACAATATCGACATATTAATATCATGCAAAATGAAATCTAAATCTCAGTTGATATAGGTAATGCTCTTTACTTAATAAGTGTCAAGATAGAAGTCTGATAATGGGCAAATACGTCAAACGTCAATAAGTCAAACACCGTTTATCCGGACGACTTGGTTGCAGGTGAACATCCTGTGGATAACTGGTCATGTGGTTTTCTGAACCAAACAAGTCTAAGCAAAAGATAACGAACTTAGAACGTGTTGATAATCTAAATTATTACATGTATACTTTTTCTTCAAATATTCATATTAAAATTATATAGAAAAATAAATGTGTAGAGTGTTGACTGAACTGATATTGAAGGAAAGCGAATACCTAAAACTAGAATGACGACAAGTCCGATTAGAACTTCTTACCAATCGACTCATAACCGTCAAGCCTGCATGTACAGAGTTCTGGGATAAAGAGATACCCTTCTCCCTCTCGGTCTTCATGATATAGATGCCAACATGAGAAGCTCAAATCTATACGTTACCTTCCTGAAATGTACGTGAATGATATTTATCTACTTTCTACAATATGACAACGTAAATAGGAAATCAGTAATGTACTTATTAAGAAAAGAGAATTAGTATCACAGCTCACTCATATACCCCCGCTTTTAACATTGGTCAAAGAAAAAAGCTTCAAAATAGTTAAAGGGCATCAATGTTTAGTCATTTGTATGAACATATCACAGTATTATTGTGAGAGCAGAGTATACATGTATTCATGGTAAGTATGTTTTCATAGATACACTTTAGAACAAACGGTCGAAAAACTAAGAAACTTTGCATTATGTAAATGAGGGTATGAAATATATGAAAGACAGGTGTACACATCAGTGAGTATATGTAGCACTTTTGGAAACATCTGAACAATTAGTCTCTGAGTTAGGAGTGAAACAGAAAAGTGGAAAAGACGAAGTCGAAAAACTGAAAAAATGCATAAATTATGCAAATGAGGACATGAAAAATACGAAAGGCATCAACAAGATTATATGTATCAAGTTCAGGAACATTTGAACAATTCGTCATGAGTGGAACAAAAAGTGGGACGGACGCACGGACACGCCGACCGCTATATATATCCACGACTTCTTCGTAGCGGGGTAATACAAATTCTGACACACTTTGTTTGAATGTGGTCGATGCGTTTTATTTCCCCAAACTGTCGCATATTTATACTCATCCTGGGCTACTGGCGTGGGTCAGAATAAGAGAATAAGAGAGTTTCTATAATCCCATTGCTGTCGAGCTAATTTAATGTAAACGATGTGTCTTTACAATATAAAACAACTTTGAAATCAGGGAAAGATATAAGAAATACCGGCGGGGGTGAAAGAGAAAGAGAGAGCGCAATTTAGTAAAAACAATGTATGGTTTATCCGTGTCCACTTTGAACTGATGTAAACCTACATGTCTCCTCCAGGTATAGATGTTATAAACAAGTTATACGGTAATCATATAATTAGGATGACTGCTGAGCAGTGACGTAAGCATATGATCGGAAGATTAAAGTTGCTCAAACCAGCTGATTTGCCGTGAGGTGCCACTTTATATGACCTGTCAGCATATTACCATGGCAACACATAGGCGTAGGGACAGTTTACTTCTACCACTTCGAGGCTGTACTTTGATGGAAAAAATAAAATGTACTCATCATTTGTTATTATATTTTCCGAAATAAAAAATAAATAAATAAAAACCAAGTCCTTTTTTATGCAGCCTACTCTTTCAAAGATTTCCCGAGATCGGAATTTCTCATCGTCTACATCCATCGTACAATACTAAGTTTAGGTTTCCTTTTGTTTAAACTTAAATCTTACTAAATATTACTGTTCAATATATCCGTGAAAATCGTTTATTGTAAACTAGCATTAAAATGAAAGTAGACTTTAATAATAACGCTGCCATTTGAGGCTTGTTTCGAATAACGACTTCTCTTCGTTTTATCGCTCTGAATTTCTTTCAAATGTGTCAACAAAACAAAATGTCTCTGTAATATTTTGATGTAAATTTTATCATTGATATGTTATTTTGCAGTCAAATCTCTTGGAAGTTATCAGACTTCATCTACAAATAGTATTAGTAATAACTGTATTGGAAAATTGTGAAGAGGCGGTCGTAAAATCTCTCCAGTACGCCATCCATAAACTGTCTGTAAAACTGAGACGGTTGCTGACTTTTACCAGTAGGTGAGGACAAAAACCTAGCTCATGCCTTCTTTACTCCGCGCATGCCTGTTGTAATAGATCATGTGTACACATGTTGCACCCATTTTATTTGTTTTGATGTTTTAATTTTTCAATTCATTTATGAAAGAGAAAAACATATAAAAAGAAAACCAAAATCTATGGATACCCAACTTGATATAAGTGATATAAGTGAAATACTCTTGAAAGCGACGTTAAACCCCAACACACATTACTTCTATTTAATATTAATTTGACCTCTCATGAAATTGAAATTGAAATTGAAATCATTAACGAAATGGGAAATAGTATATATAATATATGTATACATATAGTACTCTTTCTATCTTAATAATGGTACTCTTTTAACATTCATAAAACTTTAATGTCAGATGATGGAAGGAATATTTTCGGCACATAGTTGAGCAATGGACTCTAGTATTTTGAATTCTATGCCACGTTGAATACTCTATGACAATTTCTTAAAAACAGAGGCAACTCAGTTCTGGGGGGAGAGGAACCAGTGTGTGTGTGTGTGTGGGGGGGGGGGGGGGGGGGGGGGGGGGGGGGGGGGGGGGGAGCTAGCTGTAACATCAAAGCGTTTCTGAGGTTTATGAGATCAAGGCACAAACCTCAGGAGCGAGATGAAAAGAGCCACCTATTACTTAGCACATATACGAACATCAAACCATAAGCCACGCCGAGTTGAGGGCTTGTGTCTTCCCCAAGCATCGTGTTTGTCCATGGAGAGTCGGTAGTGAGTCGGATGGATCTCGGCACGGAATGGGAGGGTTGACGTTATATTAACATGACGTTTGCTTTTACTAATGGCTTTTCACTTAATCAAATAGTTCCAGTTCAAATTTGCATTAGTACGATATGTCCGACATTATGTCCACTTGTCAAATAATACATTCAAGACATTTAATCAAATAGTTTATTCTTTTTTTTATCAACACTTGATAGTAACAGGACAAATAATTGACTTTCTCACAAGAGCACTTTAAATGCATTCGATATGTAGTAAACTATATTCATGTTGTTTTTAAAAACAAATGTCGCGTGTAAAATTTATTTCAATTCTTTATAGAGCTACATAGATATACATTTGACACAACACGTCTAAGCCATTTATCTACATGCTTATCATAGTGGAATAACTTAAACTCGATCAACTAGATCTATGCTGTATTCATCAACCAGACGTATGTTCTGCCTACGATATCGCTCGGCTGCAGACTTTACACACTGTCTAAAATCACCAAACATCTATATGTTGAGCTACAGTGAGTTAAACTATGGCCGAGATAAAAAAATAATTATCCTTTATAAATACTGTTTTATTGAGTCAATAGAAAAGTGTATTGACCTCACCCCCAGTTCATAGGTGTATACCGTATGATTGACGTCACGGAACAATGGCCCATTACCTCAATAATTAGTGTCATGACGTCACTAGCAGGATCGAGGAAACATGGAAATGACTGGAAAAGTTGTTAAAAAAAATCGGCGATAAAACATTTGTATAACTGACATAGATTTTTTGCAATATATTTATATTTTCCCCCATCACACTCAAATGCTCTATGTCATAAACGTTTAGTGATGTATATGTTTTAATTTTAAAAAGATATGTTGAATACTGAATATAGTCTCAGCCTCGTGTATTCTTATATATATATATATATATATATATATATATATATATATGTGTGTATATAGATATATATATACTCGTAACTCAGGTTTATTATATGACCCCAGAAGACACTTGAAAAAGATTCTCCATAACTTTGATCTCAATATAGGTTTCATTGAACTCAGATAAGAAATTACCACTGCGTACAACAGAATAAAAAGAATGTTACTTTAAAATGAAGGCAAAGCAAACTTTTAACCAACTACAGTCCGATTGATGGCACTAGTGTTCAATGATTTGCCATGACAGTGTTTGTGCCTGAATTGTTTGTAATTAAAGACTTCACTGGCTTGTCATTGACAAGTTCTAGTCGTGAATTCACGAAATGAAGAAATTACCAACACTTTCACGGTTTCATTAGACACACGGATGTTTCAAAGTGAAACAAATCAGATGATGACCTCACGGGCGATGAATAGTAATCTGTCGCTTTGTTTTTTGTCGGATCAGAGGGAAGGAGAAACAATTTTTTTGAAAGGATTTTTTTGTTTTCATTCTGAATTGGTTGCGGCTTTGAACGTTGATTTAAGATTCCTTTCAACCCTTGAAATCAGACGAGTGCGATGAAACGATTGGTTTTTGGAAAATAGCCATTGATTAACTCTCGCTGAGGATCTAAAAATTCGCCTACTGAACTTGCGTTTAAAGGCTAAATGTAATTAGTATTATGTTTTTCTAGATTAGCTAAATTAATACAGTTCGCTTTCTTTGTTGTTATCTTACAGCGATGTGTACTTTCGTCTGTTATAAATGTTTGTAAAAGTGTGATTTATAAGCTAAATAGTGGGAGCGGAGGTTGATTAACAATGAATCCCAGAAGCGCAACTATTTCTCGATATTGTAACATGACCGTTTATTATCAGACATTTTTTTAGTGAACTCTCTTTTTGCGTACTTATGTCTGAATGGAAAGGACTTTGAGACTGTTCCATTTTTGTAAGAGGTGTGGTCAGGTCAATACAAATGTAAATACTCGGCGTAATATATATTAACAACAATTTACACCTAACCCAAAATAGTGTCACTCATTGTCACTTACAATACGCAGCATCCTTTTCTATGGCGATAAACATTTATCTACGACATAAAGAAACACCAAGAACACAACTCTTAACTTGCCCTAGACCATAATATTGTGACAGTCACTCATTGTCACTTACAATACGCAGTATCCTTTTCTATGGCGATAAACATGTATCTACGACATAAAGAAACACCAAGAACACAACTCTCAACTTGCCCTAGACCATTGTGACAGACACGCCATTATTGTGACGTCATAAGGGTTGACCACTATGACGCCAGGCAGCGGTACTCGGAAAAAGATGTTTGGCCATTTGAAAACATGTTAGTTACATGAAAAAAATAGTGAATCGCCCTATCCAATTTGCGGGTATCCATTGTCAATAAACATAGGACAATTCAGAATCAGAATCAAGGTTTCGCAGATGCCATGCTACATTGTACATTAGTAGGGTTATCAAAATCGTCGTTGCCACATAATTATCGTACAGTTACAGTTCGAATTAGATATTACCCCTTAACCTTTCATATTGTTGAATTAGACTCCTACTTCTTCATTATGGTATCGTGCCATGAACACTGTCAAGTAGGTTCGCATCTATTCTGAACGTCTCCTGCGAAGATTAATTTTATGTAAGTTTCAATTTCAACACACAATCTCTAGGATGGACTGTTAGCATAGCAACATTCACACCTAACTCTCCAGGGAGCTTGTTATTAGGCTATGTATCAATCTGTTTCATCTCAATATAGCATGTACATAATACGTCTACTACGAAATAATAAAATAATAATTCATATCATATACATGTAATATGAATTATTATAAAATGTTTTTATTATATTAAAATTCATATTATACACTCAACCACAAAAGAAACGTCACCACACAAAACGACATATAAGTCAATCCAAGAGTGATAAACGCGACTGAAACAGGGATACATCATGACTTCAGAAGCAAACTAAACTAAACTTGAAATTTCGAAACATTATCTGTTCAAATTTCTGAGAATCACACGTTTAAAAAATCGTCTTTTTAAATCTCCTTAACTAGAGATTTGAGAGTCAGATACAGCTTATTTGCTTGTTTTATCACGCCCTACAGTAAAGACGCGTCAACAAATTAAGTCCAAGGAGGTTATTTATGTCGACTAAATCATTTTTTTATTTAAATTCTACATTTTTAAAATTTTAAAATTAAATGCCATACATTCTGGCGAAAAACCATTTTGAAAAAGTGATTTCAGCACCCCAAGTCTATTTGAACTAACACCAAATTTAAAAACATCATACACTTATGCATTAACTTGTGAGTACTTCTTTATTAAACATGTGTCTATCGACTACATGCAAATTGGACAGTATTTTGTTTTTTACACAGTTGAATATTTGGTGACGTTTCTTTTGCGGTTGAGTTTTGTTTATGATATGAATTATTTGTATTTTTATATACTCTATCATAAACAGTTTGATTGAACGCCAAGTGAAACGAGTAATAACTGTGCACTACAAGTAAAATCGTTGTTCTGTCTCATAATGTCAATTGTAAAACAAATATATTAATAAATAACAGTTAAACTGAACTGCTGTCTCGTATGAGAGCATCCTCGGTTACCCAGGGTTTTATATATGCTCCGTTACCCTCCGATATAGTGGAGAGTAACGGAACACACACACACACACACACACACACACACACACACACACACACACACACACACACACACACACAATATATATATATATATATATATATATATATATATATATATATATATATATATATATATATAAACTACCGGGCAAAAGAAAGTACTCACCTCAGTTGATTTTATCATATATATGATTTTCAATTGCAAATATCTCAAGTTTTCGATGTCATAATCCAAAACTGATAAGTACAGGTGTTTAGTTAGCAGTCAATGAATACTTCTACATGTTTTTAAATTATTTAAAAAAACAAAACAATTTTAAGTTTATGACTTATGCCGATTATGACGTTATGGCAGCACGCGGTGGTATCACACATGCGTGTAACCGTGTTATCTAATGAGTCATCTCACCACGGTTGACTAATAAAAAAAGCTCTGGGTAACCGAGGATGGTATGAGAGATAAAGAATCGTGCTTTATTTTTAACAATAACAGTTTGTTTTGATTATATAGTTATAGTTACCATGGAAACAGTAAAACATAACATGTGAACAATTATGAAACTTAAAAAAGGGATGGGATTCCTAGATTGACGGGACTGACTATTAAGGACATGTGTACCTTTATATATCCATAAAGACATGAAGAAATTAACGATTACCTTTGTTTTTTATTACGATTTTTAAGGTCTGTCGTTGCTTTGAAAATGTACCAAAACAAGGATATATATCAAACATAAGTAAACATCAAGTATTTGAATCATTATGGCATTTAGAAGTTGAATACACAATAACTTCTTTCTTGTGAACAAACAATACGTTTCGGATAATATTATTACTACTTTATCAGGTTGAATGTCATGAGTGGAGTGATGATGATGTTAATATTCGATGCAAATTGAATGATTTCCCCTCTAAGTTTGTAAATGGACCGGTACACTATTCAGGCAGTATATTAGGACGTTTTCCGCAGATTTCGTATTTCGTATTTTAATTATGATGCATCAGATAACTGAAATCCGCTGAAATAATGAAATAATGAAATCCGCTGAAATAATGAAATAATGAAATAATGAAATAATGAAGTAATGAAGCAATGAAATAATGAAATAATGAAATAATGACCAAATTAAAATAATGAACCCATTAGACGTGTCCTTATTACTGAAGGATTTCCATTTATATGTTTTTCAGATAATTGTTGAAAATAAATCGTTCTTGTAAATAGGGATTAGTGTCTGTCTATCCATCTATAGCTAAATACCTGTTTGACATGTGCAAGTTTAGGTTACCATAAATGAACTATTAAAGTTATTGTGTCATGTTGGCTAGCTAGGTAAATATTTCATCACATATAGCAATCTTTCCTCCAAGGTTTGCAATTTAATTTAAACCCACTCACCCCCTAAGTCAAATATTCGACGTACAGCACACGAAATTCTTCCTCCTAATACGCATTGAAAATAGACTTACCATCTTATCATTTCTTCATAAGAAAGGTTGAGAAACTCCTTTGATGATACTGTTGTAAAACTGACAGTTATACAAATATATTTCCAATATTTTACAATATTTTATTAACACACATGATGATGTTTTCAACATTTCAAACTAAACAAATATGCCAAAATGATACACCCACCTCAATCTAGTGTCAAACGTTATCTATGGTGTTATTTTGTCGTAAGGTACAGGCTGTTGAGTAACATTTTAAAGCTAGTAGGTTCAGAATAACGACACTATATATAGGCGTAGTGTGTTTCGGCTTCTAGATTTGCATAAGGACGTTGCTCTATTTTCATTGAAAAGTTGTCATTGTAATGAGAAAGTATTTTCTTAAATTAATATTCAATTATTAACTTTAGTTGTTTTGGTTCACAAAAATGTTTCTGCCAGCTTCTGTCTTGGTAATATGGCAAACAATGCTATTGAACGATATGAACTTTCTCTCAGTGTCTATGAGGCAGTTGTGTTTTCATTTGCTGGTTTCTTCTCGGGACTTCATTGTCTAATTTGCTAACCGTTAATCATATATTTGACATTTGAGGAAACATAACTTAACTTAATAACTTAACTCAACACGTAATAAAATGTCATGAAATGTCATTCTTTCTTTAAGGGAAAAGGGAAAAAATAGCCAGGCGCAAGGGGTTCGCTGCACAGTCAACCCGAGAGTACTGGAGAAACCTTTCTATTAATCTGATGGGAAGAAATTTAATGGGCATGTTTATCTTTCTTAATCTTTTTGCAATGATAAAATCTGTATGTCAAAACACAGGCTTTTCATTGACGTTAAAATCCATATTTTTTGTTTTTCAAACGCTACTACTTGGATGGCAGACATATATAAATGTAATGGATGTCACGTGTGAAGGAACACCTTCGTTGATGGATATCAAACATGTATTCTAATAAGTGTATTGCACCGGTGTCCAGAATAGATAAACAACCGTTCCAAAATCTACTGTCTTGATTCCCTTAGTAAATAAATTTAACTCTAATACAGATGAAGAGTTGAATAACAACCTGCCTATTACTAGTAGTACACACCGATCATTGGTGTCAAGTGTTTAATTGCTAATAAGTTGTAATTCGGACAGTTTAATCATTCTGATATCGATGTTAACAGAAATAAGGCAAGATTAAACTGATTTCATCTGTATGTAGAAGATAAGCGACGACGGTTCTTGTTGAGGATAATGGAATGCACTCGCCGAGGTGCGGGGTCAAAGTCAACTGACAGAATAGAAGACATCAACTGGCAGGAACTCAACAGAGAAGATTATCTGATAAATAGTGGGTCATCACGATAAATGGTACAATCTAATGTGTGACAACTTCACCAGTAGACAACTTCAGTTTGCTTGTTATTCATACATTATTGATGTGGTATTTTATCCATTATTAGGGCTTGTGCGACTTACGGAACAATGACCCTGGAGTATTTTCAAACATTCTAAATGTATTTGTTTGATTTTTTTAGTTTCGTCGTCTCTTTCTCTTTTTGAATTCAAAAACTTTTTAAGCGAACCTTGATTGGTAATTGCTTTTGACACGGACTTAATTGTACTGTCACATGGTGATAACATCACCCAAGTCATGTGTGATCGTTTAAAAAAGGTAAATTGCCTTTACTGGATCTCAAATTAAATTTGTATAATTGATTTCACTTTTGTAAAAGCCTTGGAGCTTCGACGTAGGGAGCGGTATGTTTTATCTGTCAGTGAAGATCAGGTTATATATGACATGACACGCATCGATCGTTGGAATGAAGCAAGAACACGTAATTTGAGTTACACGCTGTACAACGGCGCTATTGCAAGGATGCGATGTTTGGGTGAAGTGTCAACGTTTTGATGTAAAAACTAACATCTATGTTGGCTGGCGGATTTAGTAACTAGATTTACAGCTAAACGTCTGACACACTGAGAAGTCAGAACTTCTATAATCCTATATAAAATAACGGCCAAATCCTTGGATGAGTTATATATTATTTTTTATATATTGATTATCTTTTGGTATTATGTGCGGCCAATTTTTTTTAATATGTGTACAGTTGCTACAGGTTTGTTTTTTATTTATACATAAAATAAATAATACAAAACGGTTTTCTGGACAACAACTTAATTTTTGAGACCATACACGACGCTTACTCTCATCAGGTTAAACAGTTCAAAAACCCATACGTGTTCAAGTACACTTGATGGTGATATAGTAGTTTGTTTGTGTAACTTGCTTGAATCATGTGCTTGTACTGATGTGCCATTCTTGAGGCTGTAAACCTTCGGAGTTTTAAAAGAATTATACAGCTGTATATTAAGAAGAAGACGAACGTACATATGTCATCAAGATATGCTCTACTTTCTTCTTCATTATAATGAGCATACAGAGAGTGCAAACACTCTCAATGACTAAAATAACTGCATGTGCCAGCGTGAAGAATAAACCCTAATGATTAATTACCAAAGACACGAGCTAACCATTCAGCCTGTTAAATTCAAGACCTTACTTTTTATTCATACTTTTGCATATCTTTTGCATACATTTAACAACCATTATTACATTAGATGCGAAATTTTCAATTTCATGTACCTCACAAGAAAATGTAAAAATGAGATTTTGTGATTATGGGAAAACACTTACAACATTATTCGATCTTGCGTTTAATATTTGAACTGGATTAGTGGAATTTGTTTTGAAATACAAGTTTACATAAGCACTTAATGCGGAGTCTACATTCTCAACAGTTCACAGAGTTTCATGGATATCAACCTGATGAAAACTGTTTAAAGTGTGAATCTAATTTGATGGAATATCATTTTGTCAGAAAACAATGTCTGTTAAAAGTGTAAATGCGTGTTCTTTTCAGGCCTGTGTATTGGAAGTCGACAAGGATGCATGGTTAGCCCAAAGCTATTTGCTTTGTTTATAAATGAACTTATAACGGAAATAAACCACGCAAACTGTCGTGAAATATATATATATATAATAACAATTGATGATTTTTTTATTTGTTTTATTCATTATTTGAAAATCAAAACTAAAATTGTTAATTTCCCGTTTTCAAAGAATCTGGAATATATAAGTATAATGGTATTGGTGTTGACAAAATGCAAGGAAACTAACACCATCCCCATGTGTGTGAGAAGACTTTGCTTTATTGGATGTATAGATTCCCTCTTACCATCCTATGTAATGGAGAAGTCTTCTAATATTGCTTAAGGTAGACATTGAAGTCCTATGTGGTATAATGAAAGAAGAATGAATGCCCATATCATATTCCCCTGTAATGAAAAGCGTTTATCCCACTATCACCCGGGGCAAATAGAGATAGAACAATCACATTTAGGAAAATGAAAGGAATATCAGAAATAGTAGAAATAAAAGACTGCTTTATATATGTATAGAAACTTGCAATTTTGAAGCCTTTGATGTTCTAGCCAATTATGCATCACAGAGAGTCGTCGGCGACGTTCCTATTTTCAAGAAGATTGTATTATGTTTTCTTTTATGCTACACATAACTCTGTATTTACTTTGATGTTATTGGGTACTACGTTACGAAATAATTTAGAGATTAGAGAGGAAATACTCTAATTTATTGACGTTATTTCGCGAACAATGTCTTTAAATTCAACTACAATACTTACATTTTCGGAGGTATAAATATCTAACTTTTTTCATTTTGTTTATGTGCCATTAGTTGAGTACATTCTCAAAGTTTTGTAAGCTATCTTTAGGATATTTAACTTATCCATATACTATATTCATCCATGAAACACAAATCTTATACAAAACAACATTTAAAACCACATGTTTCCATCACAAGGAAATGTCATATAGGCTGATATATGAACAAGTTTGTACAATCATGTAACCCGAGCGTGATAATGAGCAAGATATGTCAGGTTTTAAAATAGATATTACAAATACATACACCACCATTGCGAAACACACCTGTGCATGTGAGAAGAGTATCGCATTGTTCAATACATAGCAGCATATCTTGACGTTTGGACAATAGCAATGTTAGGACAGTAGCAATGTTAAGACAGTAGCAATGGTAGGACAGTAGCAATGTTAAGACAGTATCAATGTTAGGACAGTAGCAATGTTAGGACAGTAGCAATGTTAAGACAGTAGCAATGGTAGGACAGTAGCATATTAAGACAGTAGCAATGTTAGGACAGTAGCAATGTTAGGACAGTAGCAATGTTAGGACAGTAGCAATGTTAGGACAGTAGCAATGTCAGGACAGTAGCAATACTAGGACAGTAGCAATGTTAGGACAGTAGCAATGTTAGGACAGTAGCAATGTTAGGACAGTAGCAATGGTAGGACAGTAGCAATGGTAGGACAGTAGCAATGTTAAGACAGTAGCAATGTTAGGACAGTAGCAATGTTAAGACAGTAGCAATGTTAGGACAGTAGCAATGTTAAGACAGTAGCAATGTTAGGACAGTAGCAATGGTAGGACAGTAGCAATGTAAGACAGTAGCAATGTTAGGACAGTAGCAATGTTAAGACACTAGCAATGGTAGGACAGTAGCAATGTTAAGACAGTAGCAATGTTAAGACAGTAGCAATGTTAGGACAGTAGCAATGGTAGGACAGTAGCAATGGTAGGACAGTAGCAATGTTAGGACAGTAGCAATGGTAGGACAGTAGCAATGTTAGGACAGTAGGACAGTAGCAATGGTAGGACAGTAGCAATGTTAGGACAGTAGCAATGTTAGGGCAGTAGCAATGTTAGGGCAGTAGCAATGTTAGGACAGTAGCAATGGTAGGACAGTAGGACAGTATAAAGGTTAGGACAGTAGCAATGTTAGGACAGGAGCAATGTTAGGACAGTAGCAATGTTAGGACAGTAGCAATGTTAGGACAGTAGCAATGTTAGGACAGTAGCAATGTTAGGACAGTAGCAATGCTAGGACAGTAGCAATGTTAGGACAGTAGCAATGTTAGGACAGTAGCAATGTTAGGACAGTAGCAATGTTAGGACAGTAGCAATGTTAGGACAGTAGCAATGTCAGGACAGTAGCAATACTAGGACAGTAGCAATGTTAGGACAGTAGCAATGTTAGGACAGTAGCAATGTTAGGACAGTAGCAATGGTAGGACAGTAGCAATGGTAGGACAGTAGCAATGTTAAGACAGTAGCAATGTTAGGACAGTAGCAATGTTAAGACAGTAGCAATGTTAGGACAGTAGCAATGTTAAGACAGTAGCAATGTTAGGACAGTAGCAATGGTAGGACAGTAGCAATGTAAGACAGTAGCAATGTTAGGACAGTAGCAATGTTAAGACAGTAGCAATGGTAGGACAGTAGCAATGTTAAGACAGTAGCAATGTTAGGACAGTAGCAATGTTAGGACAGTAGCAATGGTAGGACAGTAGCAATGGTAGGACAGTAGCAATGGTAGGACAGTAGCAATGTTAGGACAGTAGCAATGTTAGGACAGTAGGACAGTAGCAATGGTAGGACAGTAGCAATGTTAGGACAGTAGCAATGTTAGGACAGTAGCAATGTTAGGACAGTAGCAATGTTAGGACAGTAGCAATGTTAGGACAGTAGCAATGTTAGGACAGTAGCAATGTTAGGACAGTAGCAATGCTAGGACAGTAGCAATGTTAGGACAGTAGCAATGTTAGGACAGTAGCAATGTTAGGACAGTAGCAATGTTAGGACAGTAGCAATGTCAGGACAGTAGCAATACTAGGACAGTAGCAATGTTAGGACAGTAGCAATGTTAGGACAGTAGCAATGTTAGGACAGTAGCAATGGTAGGACAGTAGCAATGGTAGGACAGTAGCAATGTTAAGACAGTAGCAATGTTAGGACAGTAGCAATGTTAAGACAGTAGCAATGTTAGGACAGTAGCAATGTTAAGACAGTAGCAATGTTAGGACAGTAGCAATGGTAGGACAGTAGCAATGTAAGACAGTAGCAATGTTAGGACAGTAGCAATGTTAAGACAGTAGCAATGGTAGGACAGTAGCAATGTTAAGACAGTAGCAATGTTAGGACAGTAGCAATGTTAGGACAGTAGCAATGGTAGGACAGTAGCAATGGTAGGACAGTAGCAATGTTAGGACAGTAGCAATGTTAGGACAGTAGCAATGTTAGGACAGTAGGATAGTAGCAATGGTAGGACAGTAGCAATGTTAGGACAGTAGCAATGTTAGGGCAGTAGCAATGTTAGGGCAGTAGCAATGTTAGGACAGTAGCAATGGTAGGACAGTAGGACAGTATAAAGGTTAGGACAGTAGCAATGGTAGGACAGTAGCAATGTTAGGACAGTAGCAATGTTAGGACAGTAGCAATGTTAGGACAGTAGCAATGTGAGGACAGTAGCAATGTTAGGACAGTAGCAATGTTAGGACAGTAGCAATGTTAGGACAGTAGCAATGTTAGGACAGTAGCAATGCTAGGACAGTAGCAATGTTAAGACAGTAGCAATGCTTGGCGGACCTATGCATTATCAACTGTCAATAATATCTGCTTTTCATGACCATTTCTATTCTTCTAACGTATAGAATACCTCACACAGTGCGTTCTCTCAGAAGCCATTACTAAGCATGTGGTATACTGTGAGGCAGGAACACGTGGATCTGATATTGCTCAGATATCTTATAACTGACGATCATAGTTAAGTTTCTAAAAGATCAGCATGTTTTACCTTTTTCTGTTGACATCTCCATTGTACTCATATTATTACTTTAAAAAATGAACCCATATTTCTTTTTAACAGGTAGCTCGACATATCTTAATAAAGAATGTTGCGTATGCGAATATTCTCTTAAGGTAATGTCGTGATCCTTATAATGTGCAGAGAGCCGCTATGATCTGGAGACGTTTATCGCGTTAATCAAAGGGGAGGCGCAGTACACATCCACACTGCGATGCTTCTTAAGTACCTTGCCTACTTATACTTTCCATCTAATGTTTATGTTATGATTTCAGGATGATTTCAAGTTTATTCTTATCCATCTACATGTGTTTTTCAAATATGTACGGCATTTCCATTAATAAACAGAACGGGAATGATAGAAATATACGAGGGGCGTTCAATAAGTGTTGCAACTTCAATATAAAACCAACTCGCGTAGTCAATTTTTTACTTTTATTTTTCAATATAGTTACCCTTCACCTCAATACACTTATTCCATTTCTCTTTAAGACTTTTGATGCCGCTTTTGTAGAAGTCTTCCGTTTGCCCCCCTAACCACGCCTCTGTGGCAGCTTTGACGTCTTCGTCATCCCGGAAGTGCCTTCCACGAAGGGCGGATTTCAGGTTTCTGAACAGGAAGTAGTCACTGGGGGCTAGGTCTGGGCTGTAGGGTGGGTGGTTAAGCTGTTCGAATCCACAATCACGTATAGCGGCCTGTGCAACTCTTGACTTGTGGACTGGAGCGTTGTCATGCAAAACCAGAACACCACGTGTCAACATTCCACGGCGTTTCTGTCGAATTGTCTTTCGCAATTCTTGCATTAGGTTGGCATAATATTGACCATTCATTGTAGTTTTGGTTGGCAAGTAATCAATTAATAATATGCCTTTTGCATCCAAAAGATTGTCGCCATAACCTTGCCAGCTGATGGTTGAGTGCGAAACTTCAGGGGAGGCGGTGAACTCGGGTGCTTCCATTGCTTGGATTCCAGTTTAGTTTCCGGGTCCCAGTGGTGGATCCAGGTTTCGTCACCTGTCACCAGTCGAGACAAAAACCTGGCTTCATCCGCATTAAACCGATCCAGGAGCTCCATGCAACTTTCGGTTCTTTTCTGGCGATCTTGTGCTGTGAGGTTTCTTGGTACCCATCTTGCAGATACCTTGGACATACCAAGATGGTCATGAATTATTTTTTCAACACTTCCAACTGATATCTGAAATTCCAAAGACAGTTCAGAAACTTTAACACGGCGGTCAGCTAAAATTCGTCTTTCGATAGCGGCAATAACTTCCGGTCGGGTGACTTCAGATGGCCTGCCTGACCGTGGGTCATCGTCTAAGGACTCCCTGCCCGGCTTCAACTGAAGAGACCAGCGACAAACTGTTGAAAAGTTAGGAGCATCCTTACCCATCACATTACACATACGATTATGTATTTCTGTAGCTTTGCATCCCTCTTTAGTAAGGAACTTGATCACAGCGCGTTGTTAATGTTTGAGAGAATCCATGATTATGGAGACCCCTAGGTCAGCGCAGCTATTATATCTAAATAATTGTTATGTCTAGAAATTGTTTTGACATGTGTCAATGTTACGTTTTGACAATAGTAACACCTGCTATAAGCTGACACTGTTTATGTAAACACCAATGCCCCGCTTGCAACACTTATTGAACGCCCCTCGTAATTCATTATATAATCATGTTTGCAAGAAATATACCTTTAACCATGTAACATCCACCACATCATTGATTAGTGATTTCTTTTATGAGCGAGTGTCATTCAAAAATGGTTTCATAGACCAACAAATGTCGGTCACTCATTAAACGTTGACCTTTGATGTGCTTCCTGTAGCGCGTTGTCCCATCATTGATCAGCTTCCAAATGAGGACACACAATAAGCAGGTGCAATGGGGAGTGGTTCCTCCAGAAGCTTCTCATCACAAAGGTAGAATGAAAATTCAACCTTGCACAGATGGGTTCAATGAACTACAGTTAGCCATCCTTAATTTTCTTGAAAATAAAAAGTTCTGGTCGCAGATACTAACCCAGCGTCAAAATAACATTTATAATATTTGAATTCGATCGTGAAACTGGCGTGTTCCCTGTACATGAATTAATAGATAACCTTACTGAACAAAGATGAAGGCAGGTCAACCAGAAAGGGTATGAACAAAATATTTAAAGAAAAGGTTAATATATTTTTAGAAGAAATGAATAAATTGTGATTCGTATAGATTCGTAATATGAAAATGATTGAAAATTTAAACAAGACTTTTTTGAAAAGTGATTAATTCTCTATGAAACACGGACATCTTGATCCAAATAAATGTTATGTCTTTTGAATAAAAAAGAGGTTATATTTCTTAGGCGGAAACAAATAGTTAATGTACAAGATAGAGAGCTACATTAATATATTCGAAATATATAATTTATAAAATTGATATAATATATGTGTGTGTGTGTGTGTGTGTGTGATCAGTACACTGTTTGCGTCCTATCCCCATACAAATTGTTCATATCATGCATTAGATGAAGAGTAGAGCGGATACAATATCCCCTTCTCTTGTGAGATAAGAGGACAACGCTTGGAGAACGAGTCTGGATATTAAATCAGTATTCACTGCACTGTCTAGCAGAATCTTGTTATTACCAGCCCTGGAGGACATGTCTGAAACTCGGAGTCACTTAACTCAGACATCAGAATATCAGCAATCAAATTGCTCTTCGAAACCCCTTGACTACTGAAGTTACCCATCTACATGAAGTCAGTTATTTTTGGAAAATTGTGTGAATGAATGGTCCCACGAGCAGTCCGATTATCTAAAAAAGAGTTTAGATATAATTTGACAGTTACGTTAACAAAAACCCGTGACATAGTGACAAGAGAGTGACTCATCGGTGTACGTGACATCCCCGTACATTGAAGCGTGGTACATGTAGGGGAGACTCAGTTGATTTCTCAGTACATCTAATTTGTTCCAAACACATACAAAATATTTGCTATACTATTTACTTAGCGACAGTTTACAAAACCTTCGTACTTGATCGATTCCAGCAGTACCCTATTCGACACAGTTAATTGAAACACAAGTCAAAACATTCCTAGTCTCACTTCCCGCTACAATCATACTTTTATTCCCAGAATACCCGTCACAATTCAGTCCCACTACCAATCACAACCCTACGCTCACTACCCGAGTATCCATCACAACCCTACTCTCACTACCCGAGTATCCACCACAACCCTAGTCTCATCACCCGAGTATCCATCACAATCCTAGTCTGACTACCCGAGTATCAATCACAACCCTACTCTCACTACCCGAGTATCCATCACAACCGTACTCTCACTACCCGAGTATCCATCACAACCCTACTCTCACTACCCGAGTATCCATCACAACCCTAGTCTCATCACCCGAGTATCCATCACAATCCTAGTCTGACTACCCCAGTATCCATCACAATCCTAGTCTCACTACCCGAGTATCCATCACAATCCTAGTCTGACTACCCGATTATCCATCACAACCCTACTCTCACTACCCGAGTATCCATCACAACCCTACTCTCACTACCCGAGTATCCATCACAATCCTAGTCTGACTACCCGATTATCCATCACAACCCTACTCTCACTACCCGAGTATCCATCACAACCCTACTCTCACTACCCGAGTATCCATCACAACCCTACTCTCACTACCCGAGTATCCATCACAACCCTAGTCTCACTACCCGAGTATCCATCACAACCGTACTCTCACTACCCGAGTATCCATCACTATCCTAGTCTGACTACCCGAGTATCAATCACAACCCTACTCTCACTACCCGAGTATCCATCACAACCCTAGTCTCACTGCCCGAGTATCCATCACAACCGTACTCTCACTACCCGAGTATCCATCACAATCCTAGTCTGACTACCCGAGTATCCATCACAATCCTAGCGTCATTACCCGAGTATCCATCACAACCCAAGCATGACTATCCGAGTATCCATCACAACCCTAATCTTACTACCCGGGTACCCATCACAACCCTAATCTCAATATCCAAGTATCGCCACAACCCTAATCTCACTATCCAAGTACCCGCCATAACCCTCGTCTCATTCCATGATTATTCATCACAACCCTAGTCCAACAAGTTTAAAACCCCTATCTATTTATTATTTTATTGTCGAATCGCCATTTCCAATTTTAAAGAAAATAGTTTGTGCTTGGTTTGATTTTAAACCATGTTATTTTGGATTGATAAAAACACATTTTTACAAAGAGTGATTGCAGACACGTCAAAATATCTGAAAATAAATTTGACGCTGTTATATAAATGATATACAATTTGAGAAGACGGTGTAGATTCATTCTCGTAATAACGTGGCACGATTTCCACTTACAACTTGACAAATGATATTCAATATTTGATATGATTTTTAAACACTATCGTCTACGTGAGACAATTTTTTTTCACAAATCAGGTTTGGAGTCGAAGAGTTTACATTGTTATATAAATGTCATTGATGTATGTACCTTATTAATCAAGTCATTGCTTCTGTCCTTAGGTAAATGTTTTTCAATTTGTTTTAATAAAGAAATTTAAGATGGAATAGTTCTGCATTACATGTGACAATTCATGGAAACATAAATTGTTTTGCGGAAACAGCATTCATTGTATCTGCCAATCAAATGTCTCCGGGTGATATCATAGCCGCTCTTCAATGGAACATCGTAGTAGTTTAATGTAAATGTTCGCTTATTTGAAACTTGAAACTTTAAAAATCACAATTTTGAGAGGTCAGAATACTAGATATTCTTTACACTGTAACGATTGATCGCAAGATTTAAGAACAATTTCAAAGTAATATCCCAAGTGTCGTAGAAGCAAGTACAGTATCACAGTAATGAGTGATAATTGTAGAATAAATATAAGGATGATATGAAAATAAAACTAAACAAGCATATCAAATGTAAGGAAATGACAATATTTTGTTTATGTGATGCACATGCCTATTTTGAAATGTCACCTCAGTGAAGAGGAAGTGATTTCCCCACCGAATTATATCAGTGTATGTCCACTCTCATGCAGGCGCATATATACTTTACGTTTGTAGAAAACTTGAAATATGTCAAGAACAGGCAATCTCCGAGGAGGTACACTGATGTCATCTATACGGATGTCTTCCGCAGTTGACATTCACTTCTGATATATAGGGTATATGCATTATCAATATATGTTATTAAAATGCATCGATGGTCTGTTGTAACGCAACATTGTTAGAACAACAACGACAACAACCGTGTGACTCATTAAGAAAATGTCGAAAAAGATCTCTTCAAGATACACTTCAATACACTTGCTGTCTCTAAACTAAAACATCTTTACGATGTCCTTCTTATAGTCGAGAAATTGAAAAGCATGAAAGGAAGTGATCGGTCAAACACTTCTGACTGACTGACTGACTGAGAGCCTTGCCGCTATTATGGCTAAAATGGAGGGAATTTGTTTTTGTATCCTATTACTTCTCAACTTTTAATTACATTTCTATATGAACCATACGAAGGTCAGATTGACCTAACGTTGAGAATCACTATTATGTCACAAGTTGTCATAGTGTCGTAATGTCATAGTTGAAGTCGTCGCACTGATTCGCACAGTCCAAGTCAACCGTCGATAGAGCAAACAGAGGGAATCTACTCCTTGTGGGTGTACCGTAGTGCTTATCACTTTATTGGAAGAAAGAAGAATGTGTATTGTCTGATAAACTATAAGACAGTATAAGAGTTACTCTATTACGGTTATGTTAGTTTAACATAATTCCTCCTCTTGGCGACTGATATCCTTACTTTTGTACATTGACTTATGATATTTAGAATATTAGTGAGTTAAATTTAGCGTCCTCTGGTTCATGGAAGACTTGGAAACTGAATCCAAATCTACGAGTCCGTACCAGAAACTCTCTAATCAGGTATAGATGGCCCCTGTCTATACATACGGTATATTCTCTTGCCAAATTTCTAAAATGTCTTTTCGAAATTCCTAAGTGACATCACATACATTCGAAGTCATTATGGCCAATTGTCAAGATTGAAATCTGTCGCATTTGATTTAAGGTCATGATCATCTCACATCCCCTTCAGTTTGTCACACGATGACGGGCGTACTGTTCCAACATACAAATGCACACTTGGAGCTTTTTGCCAGCTGTTTTAGCAACCTTTTACATGTACATATTGGTGTTCATATGTACGAGTATGTTTGCCTCTCTCTCTCTCTCTCTCTCTCTCTCTCTCTCTCTCTCTCTCTCTCTATCTCTCTCTCTCTCTCTCTCTCTCTCTCTCTCTCTCTCTCTCTCTCTCTCTCTCTCTCTATATCTCTCTCTCTCTCTCTCTCTCTCTCTCTCTCTCTCTCTCTCTCTCTCTCTCTCTCTCTCTGTGTGTGTGTGTGTGTGTGTGTGTGTGTGTGTGTGGTTTAAACTATTTAATCAAACCGTGTAAAACAAATTTCCTTCGGGATAATAAAGCATAATCTTAGTATCCACCATTGCAGTTAAGCATTGTTGTTCTATTTGCCACTATTCAATACTCACTATTCAAGTTACACTTTGTAGGATATAATAAATTAAAAAGTTCATTTCCCATTTTCATTGTTACATCGTAAAGATTACACATGTACACATTTGTTTCAAATGCACTAAGCAATAAATACACTTGCAGTGATTAAACATTACAATTTGATAGTGCTGAATTATTACCAAACACATTCCCATCCTGCTAAATCGACTAGTGAGTTTAGGTGAAACGAATCTTTAATAACAATTATATTTCAAGGCGGTAATTCAATTGACTTGAACAGCGAAACAAGTCAACCTTAATTGAGGGCAGCAATTTGGTTTTACAATATTATAAACATACAACAAGCCTCTGGAGGAATGTTAATATAATAATTATTATACATGAGACGCATAGTTTTGCGATTCAAATTGCTTTTGAAAACAGGTTTTAAAATATACATGTGGTACAATTTGATTATATCTGAGAAGAAAGTTGTGTTGTGAATACCAAATACTTCAAATAAATGGCATTGTTTATTTGTTAGGTTTGATTAAATTTAACGTGCAAGTTAATTAAGGAACCGTATCTGTTGGGAATAGGAAAGAGTTGACAAGCCATTGCTATTAAGCGGTGAGCCAAATGCCACTGAACTTTTCAGTCTCCAATGCTTAGGTCATCAAGGAAGCTAAATAGATTATATTACTTATTGTACCGAGAGCATTGTTGAAAGGATCCTCTAAAATACATAACGCTGATAAAATATCGATTTTCTTAAGTAAATAGCAATATCAATCCCCTCTTGTATTAAGACATTGATATATAATGTACACCACTTCTTGATATCACACCAAAATTAAAAAAGCTTATATTATGCTTTGAAGCTCTTTTGTGGTATAATGTGAAGTCCAACATTGCACATTGAGTTATATTATGCTTTGAAGCTCTTTTGTGGTATAATGTGAAGTTCAACATTACACATTGAGTTATATTATGCTTTGAAGCTCTTTTGTGGTATAATGTGAAGTCCAACATTACACATTGAGTTATATTATGCTTTGAAGCTCTTTTGTGGTATAATGTGAAGTCCAACATTACACATTGAGTTATATTATGCTTTGAAGCTCTTTTGTGGTATAATGTGAAGTCCAACATTACACATTGAGTTATATTATGCTTTGAAGCTCTTCTGTGGTATAATGTGAAGTCCAACATTGCACATTGAGTTATATTATGCTTTGAAGCTCTTTTGTGGTATAATGTGAAGTCCAACATTACACATTGAGTTATATTATGCTTTGAAGCTCTTTTGTGGTATAATGTGAAGTCCAACATTACACATTGAGTTATATCATGCTTTGAAGCTCTTTTGTGGTATAATGTGAAGTCCAACATTACACATTGAGTTATATTATGCTTTGAAGCTCTTTTGTGGTATAATGTGAAGTCCAACATTACACATTGAGTTATATTATGCTTTGAAGCTCTTTGGTGGTATAATGTGAAGTCCAACATTACACATTGAGTTATATTATGCTTTGAAGCTCTTTGGTGGTATAATGTGAAGTCCAACATTACACATTGAGTTATATTATGCTTTGAAGCTCTTTGGTGGTATAATGTGAAGTCCAACATTACACATTGAGTTATATTATGCTTTGAAGCTCTTTGGTGGTATAATGTGAAGTCCAACATTACACATTGAGTTATATTATGCTTTGAAGCTCTTTGGTGGTATAATGTGAAGTCCAACATTACACATTGAGTTATATTATGCTTTGAAGCTCTTTGGTGGTATAATGTGAAGTCCAACATTACACATTGAGTTATATTATGCTTTGAAGCTCTTTGGTGGTATAATGTGAAGTCCAACATTACACATTGAATCAGATGAGCTGACACTAGTCACACCCACCGACACTGGTTTGACTCGTAGACTCATAGTAGAATACTTCTCTGTAATCTGTACTAAATTTATTTTCAAATGAACTTCACCCTAAGCTGTAACATGACAACCTCTAGAAAACTAAAGCTAGATATGAGTGGCACACGTTCTCTGGTACTCTCTTCCTCTACGTCGTGAAATAGTTTCTTATTAACACATGTTTAAAACATGGGTTTATAGAGACTGAGTGACTAATACTAGGACCGATGATATATCATGCAGCAACAACAATAGAGTTTTCTCATGTTTGTGAATATGATTAACAATCAGTGATGACGTATGATGGTTGGTTTCGTTTTTTTATAACATTTAACATTTTTCAACACGTATTGATGTAAATGCATTTCCATCATCGTCACTCTGACTTGACCCGGGACTTTTAATCATCATTTCATTGAAATGTAATATTTATGTAAATCAATGACAATTTGAACATTCAAATTAAACAGTTGACATGATATATACATATGCTACAAGCATTCAGATCCAAGAGGATTACGGTAGTTAACAATTGGCATTCACTGTTTTTTGATCATATCTTATATATAAATGTATGAAATAATGGATATTTACCACCAAACATTTTATTCAATAAAGTTTTGTTATATTTAAACATGTTGTATAATTACCCTACTAGTGACACGTTTTCACTATAGCTATTTTCATATGCAGTTTTATCATCTAATTGACTAACAACATGATATCTTAATTGATTCGTGAAATGATTCCCGAACATTACTTCATCGTCTTCCAAATATTCAACTTTATGTACTGCGAAACAACCTCCCAACTTTTCAACTTTTTATTTCTTTATTATGCTAAATTTCATCTGTCGTACGGTGGAGTTTTACTTTTGAGATCTTTTGCTTGTTGGGTATGTCATATTGTTATTTTTTATTGACGAGATGGACTGGTAACAATTACTCTGTACAAATAGTGAAGTATGTAATTCACCTCTACAGGCGCCAGTTCTGTAAGAAGTTTCATCTATCGAATGAAAACATTTCTTTGATTGTTGACTAGTATTTTGGTTTACTCTTTTAACTTGACATTTTGATAGATGGTTTCATTCAGCAATCAATAATGGCCAAGTGAACAAGGAAGTAATTGTTTTGTATGAAAAACGAAGTTTAAAGAAAAAGAAGCTGTTTTGTTGCACGATAAGAAATGCCATATCGTCTTTTGTAATTGTTCGATTCTCGATTATCTTTTTTAGATTGTTCCATTGCTCATGTTTTTTTAAAAACTCTATAAAATGTTCACGTCTTTCTTATACTTGTGTCTGGGACTACTTGACCCTTGATAATGACATGCGTCAATCAGGAAAGTGACACCTTGACATTGCGCCCACCTTCTTTTCTTTTCTATTCTACAAGTCTACCGTTTCAAGATTAGTGTTTAACGGCAAAGGACAGCACATCACCAACCAAAGTCAAGGAATCCAGCCACGCCTCGAAGACCAATTACGGACTTGTTGGTGACTCGATGAACCCCCAAAAAGCTGAACATAGCTCTAAAGTTGAACGAAATGTGCAGACTATTTCATCAATAAGTCGAGCAAACCGACATAACATTATATCAAATCATTTCCTCTATCCCTCTGATGCTAGGAAGTCCGGATACAGTATCCTCATAGTGATAGCCACAATTACAAGTTAATTATTAAAAAATATTTTGGATTTGTAAGATAACTTTCAAACCATGATAAAAGAGAACTAAACTGTATAAACCCATTAGCTCATAGTTTATACAGAAGACCCTTGTGCAATACCTTATCAAACGCTTTTCTAATATAATGCAAAAGAGTCGTGAAACCTGGATGTAATGATGTGACGGTTTCGTTATCTACAAAGAGGTTTGATACATGCTTACAAACACACTTCTCAAACACCTTTGACACACATAATTGGCACATTGATGCACATCTTTGTTCTGATGTATTGGTGCAACAGAAGTAAATTTCGATGTATCTTGAAAATGTGAAGGTGACAATATCAAATACACGTAGATTGTGGAAGTGAAAGTAGCTCAGCCAACATTTTATTAGTGACGTCATGCGACAGTACACTTTGAGTTTCTTACTTCATTCACTATTAATGACATATCGATATTGGTCGATTTGGATATGACAATTATGAACTATGAGGCCATCTAGAGCGTGGTTGGCTGTTGCCATTGTTGTCATTGAAAATGGTAGCTTTGTCAATATTTTCTTCATATACAATGTCATTTGTCTGGTGTGGAAGTGAACTAATTTTGTCAGTTTTTCAGATGATTTTTAACAATACGCCGCCACGATCATCATTAGGACACCATTAGGGCGATTAATAACAGTCTTCTTTGGAATATTTAATTTACAAAGGTCTCTCCATATATGTTCTAATTTCGGAGTGCTAGTAGTAATATCATTACTGTAAAATTCCAATCAAAATACTTTACATGTTGCCGAAAAGCATTTACATAGATATTTTCATAACTTTATATGTTCAATATTAGGGTCTGTTTTGTTCAACAGGTTAGCATTGTCCCCAAGTACCATATTATTGATGCAACTATCTATGGTCAAATCGATAGATTCTTCGATCAAACTACAAAAACGGGAACTAGTATTTGCACCAGTACCAACAAGATAACTTCTCACAAGATATTTCTTGTACACTGCCTCTTGGCGAGGAAGTTGTAAGTCACAAAGCACTAAGATGATTGTAAGTCACTAAGGTTATACCTTATGTTAAAGTATGGGAGTTAAGGTTAACCTTAGTAAGGGTTGCTTTGTGAAAGAAGGCTTATGTATGGAAATATGCAGTATGGAATAGCGACCCCATCTCCCCACTATATCACCCCCGGGAACCTTCATCAGATAAATCTGTACTCAAATTACCCGCCCTTGGCCGGCATGAGCCAATCAAACTGCTACGCAACTTTGACCTGCGAGCCATTGACAAGTCATATCACTTCGTTGGAAAGCACGCGAGGTCATTTTGTAAGCCCTCCGTCACCGGTTATCTCCCTTGACCATTTCCGTCTTATCCTATTGAGCATTTTCTTTGGTTACTGACTTCGTCACGCCGGCTAAGGGCGGGTAATTTTAGTACAGATTTCTCTAATAGAGTTGCCCAGGGGTGATGTAGTGGAGAGTAACGGAGCATATATAAAAATATTGGTAAACCACTTGGGCATCCAATATAAGAAGCATTTTGTTATCTCACGGTTTTGGCTTTGCTTAGATAAACCAAACAATGGGAAATATTATTTGTTTTATTATAACTTTAAGAACCCAGCTATTAATATGTTTTATAAAGATTGGCATTCCATCCTTTATGATAGCTCAAGATATGATAGTTACAGGACATTAAAAAAGCTTATTTCAGCCAGAAATATTTATCTATTTTCATCTATTTAATATTCCAGTGATTGAAGAAATAGTTTAATAAAATTTAGACTTGGTTATTTAGATTTAATGATAAATGAAGGCAGAAAAGTGTACAACGAAAAGAGCAGAAGAATGTGTCCATTTAGTAAATGAGCAGTTGAAAACGAGTTCATGCTTGTTTGTCCATTTTATTCCGTTTACAGAAGGAACTAGATTGCTGATTCCCATTTGTTAAAATCACCTGCTCTAGCTTTTATATCAGTAATGTCTTCTCAAAATGAGGATATTATTCCTAATTTGTCACTGTTTATCAACCTAATATGAGACTAAAGACTGAACTATCAACTAATGGAAACTCGTCCTGAAAGTTAAAACAAAGTTTTAGAATTGCCTGTCATGCTGTTCTAGTGATTTTCTCTATCGTTTGTATTGCTATATCATTTGTATTCAATCTATCATTTGTATATGTTGATTTTGTATGTGGGCCGGAGATCTTAAATACAATAAACCTATTGAATTGAGTTGACTAGTAAGCTTACCCACTTACACAATATTCGAATATATTGCAGGTTTTAGTTGTTCCATTATTTTCCCTCCAAGATTATATAAAACTACACGTTGGTTAAAAAATGCAAATCATGCTTAATATGCTTGACAGCTAAAGGTTAGTGTAAGATAAAATGAAAAACTATTTTACTGATTTCACAAAAAGCGTATAATGAGATATCTTTTAATGATTGTCAGTTTAGAAATGGAAAAGCAAAAGCTTAATACAAGGAACACCAGTTACGTACGTTATCATTATAACAAATGTTCTTTTGCGAGTTTTGAAAATAATTTATTTAGAAAGTGGAGAACTCAGAATTCGTACTAACAAACAATCACATCGTCTGAAGGGTTGTGTGTTCGAATCTGGACTAATACATTACAAAAATAAAAAATAAATTTGTTATAATTGAGAAATGTTAAGATACTATCCAGAAACTTCAAGACAAAATACACCAATCCAGTAAAATACTCGGTTAGCCATTACTGTAAATGTCAAAATCTGACATCCCTTCTAACTTGGACAGTCAATGACCAATATATACTTCATAATTCATTTTTAGCACAATAGATTGACGTCATCATCATGGAGTAGCCTCTCACCTATTAGGAATCTACGGAAGCGTATTAGTGTCACGATGAAAAAAACATTTGTGATACTATCTCCTACGTATAGAAGTAGAGTTGATTGAGTCATCATGTGTTATGCAATCCAGTATAGTTTTGCATTGAACGATTATATTTAATAAACTGATATTAATTCAAAAGTTCACGGTAGATCTCTACATTGATTGCGATATGATTGCGGTTTCCCTATTTATGTTTTAGAATATCAGTTTTAAACTCCTTCAATAATTCAAGTACTGTCAATATTTCCGTGAAATGAAAATCCACGGTCATTACTAGCGACCTAATTACACTTTGAACCTGGTGTTGGACATTTGTTACACGACGTCACTCAAAACATTACTCAACAATAAAGGATCTCAGATTCCATAATTAATTACCGTTAATGAATTTATGTACTCTTGAATGTTAAGAATGTACTGGAGAAGAATAATGAGCGATAAATGTAAATTATGAATTTTTTAATATTGATTTAGTTGCACATTTACACACTGATTAATTATCAATAATAAACTTCCAATATACCTAACCTATTTTGAAAAGTATATTTACCATATGGGTAAATTAACCATCTGAAGTGACGAATTTTAAAATCTACCTCAGTTGTTAAGTGTTCTTATTGTCATTTTAGCATGTCGTCATTAGAACGACAGTAGAACTACTGCTGGTGAATACATCTAATTACAAATAACTTATTTGAATGGTATTTTGTAGGTTTGAAGTGAAATAGGGCAATTAATTTTAATTAAATGAGGTTGTTTTTATTTGACTTTCATTTAATTACATATAATTCGAATCAAATTTTTAACGAAGTGAAATGAAGTAAGACTTCTAAAAAAGAAGTTCGTAAATGTGAACAGGAATGGCGACTTGACTCGTAGTAAACTCACGTGCAAAAGAAACATCCCCATACAAATAAATGCGACTGAAACAGCGTTACACCATGTCTTCAGAACCCAACAATACTAAACATGAATTTTCAAAACATTATCTATTTATAACTCTGAGAAACACAAGTTTTAAGAAATGGTCGCTTTGGAATCTCCTTAACTAGACGAGATAGAAGCCTCAAAAAGCCAGTTTGGGCTTGTTTTGTGACGTCCTACAGTAATGACGCGTCAACAAATTTAAATCAAAGAAGGTTATTTATGTCGAGGATATCTTTAATTAATTTAATTTCTACTTTTTCAATGTTTTAAAATTAAATACCAAATATTGTGGGTCAAAAACATCATTAAAAAGCGATTTTAGCACCCCATGTGTATTTGAACAGATGTAAAAATAAAAGAAGCATACTCTGATGTATGAAATTATGAATACTTCTATACAAAACATCTGTATACCAAATACATTCAAAATCTACTTTCTCCGACATCAATATTTCATTTTATACTGTTTTCAAAATGTGGGGACGTTTCTTTTGCACGTGAGTTTATGTGCTTACTCCTTTTTCAGGTCTGAAAAATATGCTTATTCGATTTCAAAGCAAACTTTTTGTAAAACAATCTGAGACCAAGTACACAAGACAAATAAACATATCAAATAGGTAAGAATGTGCCTCATTTAAGCAAAAAATTTAACTTTTGTCACATGTTCAATCCTATGCCAGGATCCCTTTCAACGTCTAACAAAGTTTTATGTTGTCAGTTGTCTCCAAACCCTAACCCTTTAAAGGCGTTGGAGCACGCTATTCCAAATGAATTGAAATAAAGTGTTCTCACAAAAAGGTTAATGAGTGTTACAAATGGCTAAATAACACTCCTAAATCAATAAAAAGAGTTCTAAAACGAATGTAATGGTTTGGTTAAGCCACTCCAGTCCATTTCCCCTCGAGCGGCCATTTTAAAGTGTTCACATGAAAATGGCCGCTCGAATGTGGTACAAGTGTTCTGACTGACGTAGCGAGAACTTATCACCTAATAATATAGTTTTTAATATAACACTATGGCTGAATGGTCAACAATCTGTCTGAACTCTCCAAATCGCATGACACCTACAAATCTATCTCTTACACTGAAGAGTTCCATAAAATGCTCCCTTTATACGTCGCCCCATTTTCTACCAATACGGATAACCGTTTTCTATACATGCGGCCTGTCGGGTCGTGTAATAGGATGTTTTATCACACGTAACACACTATTGTATAATCTTTAATAATAAATGGCAAATTTGAGAAAAAAATAATGTGCAAATAATTATAATTATTTGAAACTAACTGTAACAGTATATTCGCAAACTATCACTAACGAAATGGACATTAAGGGAGCAGTAACCGAAAGACAATATTCCCTCCATAACATTTCAAGTGAACCATACTTTATTTTGAAAATCAAGACGGCACTTCGAAATCAGACTAACATAATTATGTTTATTATGAAAAAGACAAATGCAAGATGCTTAGGTGTCTCCACAACTCGTGGATAAATATGAAACGAAGTGATCAGTGCTTTATCATGCTATCTCCTACGTAGGAGATACTATCTCCTACGTAGGAGATACTAAGTCCTACGTAGGAGATAACCCTACTATGTCCTACGTAGGAGATACTATCACCTACGTAGGAGATACTAAGTCCTACGTAGGAGATACTATGTCCTACGTAGGAGATACTTAGTCCTACGTAGGAGATACTATCTCCTACGTAGGAGATACTATGTCCTACGTAGGAGATACTAAGTCCTACGTAGGATATATACTAAGTCCTACGTAGGAGATAGTTTGACAGATTTTTCTTTCACCGTGACACTAATACGCTTCCGTAGGAATCTGTATACAGTAATTATCTCGCAAAGTGATAACGGTTCATTTTCATGTATACTATCAAACGATGCAACTGAAACAACCACAATACATCCTTTTACACTTCATCGCATTGCATCATTTCGTTCCTGTCATCAAGAAAATGTTCTCTGTCAATGAATCAATAGCTTTTTTTTATTATTTGAAAATCTTCCAACGTATCCAACGTCAAATATATAAATACTGAGGCTGTTGTTATGGTATATCATTCAATTGAAAGTCAATACATCTATCAAGTTCATAGTTTAGATAAGCTTGAAGCTGAAACAATGTTCAATGTGTATGAGCAATACACAGACACAATACAAAACAATTGTTCATGCGACTTAGATTTCATTACATAAATAAACATGTACATGACAAACCATCCATTATTAAGATGAACTAAACTCATTCAATGGAAGCACATTCACTTCAGGAAAGAATAGATAAGATGGATTACATTGTCATGAGTAGATAACTAAGTTCTGAACAGATTTGACGTTAGCGTGCTTTACATATGTAGATATATCATGGTTTCCATACAATTCGAAGAAAATACAGCGGATCTAATAGCAACACTGTAGATATACAAATAGGTGATTGGCTGGTGTCCTCGAGGTCCGTAGCACATTCACATGATTAGCGATGGGCCAATAACGTTTACAAATTGATATAGTTTATTTTCAAAATGCACTTGTTTATTGGAAAAACGCCATGATTTGTTGAGGGTTCAACAGTACTGGGTGACATCGATTTATCAAATTGAAACTGATCTCAAGGAATTTTAATTTATTTCTTTTATCAAAGTTTAACAATGTAAAGGGAAGTTGTTACAATCTACGTTATCAATATGTTTTCTGTATTAGAACGAGTGTAAAACAGCAGTTATAGCAAAAATAAATAATTTGATGGATTCATTGATTAAAACTGGAATTTACTTAGTTATTATCATTTGTCTTTCATTGTCAAAATTGTTTGATTTCAGCAAATAGTTTGTACAACTTTAGATCCCTCAATACAACATGCGAGTGGTGTGATAATGAGAAGGGAACGATGTACTCGAGCTCCCATTTGACCTTCTAGGACAGTCTAGGAACGAGTGGTGTGATAATGAGAAGGGAACGTTGAACTCCCATTTGACCTTCTAGGACAGTCTAGGAACTCAGACACACAAATAGGAACACATAAGTAGTAAATACTCAATATAAATATATTCAACGAGACAACCAATATCACTGAAATATGAATTCACATTTAAATGAATAAATGGTCCCTTCTAGTTCTGACATTTATCACAGGCGCAGTCTTATGAAGCAAAATTGAAGAAAGTGATCATGACCTCCGAATTTGCCATGATTTACGTTTCTTCTCGTATTGCAATTGTGTATCTCTTTCAAGTCTCTAGGTAGATTTTGAAAATTTACCACAGTTTACAAATCTCGCAAACCAGGGTTGAAACAAAGCTATATTTAAGAAATAAAGTTCCCTGTACCCCAATGTGTTTTTTAATAAAGTATAGTTTTGCCCTGAACTATTATAGTTAAAGTACGAGGACGGTAGTCCTAATACTTTGACGTTATAATAGTTCAGGGCAAAACTATACTTTATTACAAAACACATTGGGGTACAGCGAACTGTATTTCTTTTCTAAGATAACCCATAACACAACATTCTGCTTTGAGTAATTTTGCAAGAAAAATAGAGTTTACTTCCTTAATATTAATAATCCATGATCAGGGCCAACTGACGAGCCGTGCAACAACAGCGACTATGACGTCATTGTTCTGTTGTGACGTCATAGTGGTTCCTGGGGTTGCCTAATGCGGATTTCGTCGTTTTGGTTCAAGTACAAATGTAGCTTAAAATTTAAGACTAATTCGGATACAAAAGAACACATTCCTTCAATAATTGTTATAACAACGTTATCGTTGTTTTAGGACATTATCATTTGCAGAAAAACATGGTCTTTTCAACTGCCCTCTTTCGTTGGGTTACCATGGGCACACGTGACTACGAGGGGAGCGGAAACGTCATTCAATTGTTACGTCATCACAAAAACTATACCTTTATCGTCTGATATTTTCGATTGTTCTAGCCGCTAGGCATCTTAGAAATTGGTACATTCTATTCTGAACTTAAATAGAAGTTCTCTTCAATAAATGCATGTCGGTCAAGTTTGAAACTTTAAAGCAAAATTATAATATTTTTTGAATGAACTAACATGATCAGGTGGATATTTTACACGCACATAGTAGACGGTTTGACAAAGGAGATCTGGTGTAAAAAGAAAGACCGCCTTGTTGCCCAATTTCGTGACCTTGGTTTAAATGATGTTTGCTTCAAGACTATTTCAATGTGTTAACTATTTATTGATTGGAAATATCTTTCTTTCAGAATTGACCATGAATGCATGTCTTTTGCAATTTAATATATTTCCTTACCAAAGAGTTCAGAAATTTGTATTTTATAGTATTTATTTTTATTTTATAGTATTTATTTTTTCTGAAAAAAAGGAAACATATTTTTAACATTTATCTTATTTTTTTCCTGTTAGAAGGCAACAAGTGTTCATTAATTTACTGTAAAACCATGTGAAGAAATAACCAATGGCTAAACAAGCCTATGGAAATAAACAAACTCAAGTATTTTTATAAGTACAAAGTACAATTATTTATTTATTATATTTTTATTTCGCTCAATAACAATATTTGTTTTGTTGTTGTGACAATCACTGATATTTAAGTCACTGTCAGGCGACAACAAGGAAGCAAGTTTTGGACAATGTAAACAGTGATTTTAATGCCATTTATTTTAAATGAGATAGAAAAGTGTTCCATCTGTTCCATGTTCGGTTTGTTTTAGTTATGATACAATAGTCACGATGTTACAGATTGTTTCAATGCGAGCACTCGGATGTACATTTTTACGTCACTGACTTTGGGTACACTTTCACTGTGAATAAAGTATTTTGTTGTCAATGACAAACATCTGCATTAACATGCATATAATGTTTCATCTATGTAGTGTAGAAAAGAGTTTAGTGAAATGCTGTCTAACTTGCTGTTTCTTGAGTCTTGACATTAAAAACAAACACAGAACAAACTCGATTTTCCAATTTGCAAGCAGATTTTGTTCGTTAACGTCTGCGTTCGAATAATTTTGATTATCGATTCATGTATGTTACGTAGCTGTCTTCTTGACTTGAAAATGTGATGACGTTATTCGTTCAATTGCTTGAGTTATGTGCCCTTTTCGTCAACAGATTTTGCCATTTTCGATAAAATCACTGAGTACTCAATATAAATAAAATATTAGGAGTTCGACAATGAAATATAACACTGTGCATTAACCAGTGCATAAACTTTATCATGTGCCGCCATCTTCACTCTTATAGCTTTACTTTAAGAACCATAACCTGAACGATAATGATAAACCTTTTCTTTGAGGGAAAAAACAGAAATAAGATATCTGCCTGGAAGATTCCTAGATAGTTGTGCACATCTGAGTAATCTGTAGAATAAACAGCAAGCATTTCGTTGGCTATTGAAAAAAAGTATAATGACATATTACAGAATGACAGAATTTGTGGAGCTAGTTTGAAATAAGCACCTACATTATAATGAGGGTATTTGACACAGTGATTCTATGTTCTGAGAAGCCAATTGAGGTTAAAAAAAGTAAAGATTGCACATCTGCCGATTAGAAAAAGAAACTTTGAATGATTTCCTTAATCCAAATGTTAAAATGAAACTTTGATAACATCTCTCCTAAATACTGAAATAAAAATCGGTGTTGGTAAACCTAGATTTTCTTGTTTAGCATTAACTTTTTATGAGACATATTTTCGAGAGTATATTTCATAACGTCAGTGTGTGCGTGTGCTATCTAAGACAATCCAATTAATTCGTGGTTTGCGTCTAGATATCCTCCCCATTAGATGTTGATCTTCATATTTTAAGGCAAATATTTCATTATAGCTGAGGGTATTAAGTATACATTGCTTTGGGTTTAAACATAATATAACCTTTTTCAATGTCAATTAAAACAGAAGTTATGTAAATTAAGGGACTATTGTTTTCTTTTGAAATACAACAGCATCACAGAATGCATCCCACATGAAAACCGCAATATGATGCAGTCTTCGCAGTGGTTATTTCCTTCACAGATGTATGATCAGTTAGCATGATATTTCAATTTGGTTCTTAAATGTGCCATACTACAATTGCTGCTGGTTTAGGTTATATAGTCTTACTCGATATATGTTTCAATGACAACCAAGGAACGGTCTCATACATGTGGCCGACAGTTATGGCTCTATCTCACGTATGTACTCGTTATGAGACCTATTAAACGCTATAGAAGTACATCTGTCTTTCTATCTACTTTATTAGAGTTTCCAAAATATCGTTTGACTTAATGGCTGTAGCAAGCCAAGGTCCATTATCCGGTTTTCCATCATGACCACGACTTTGAATGGTTGTATTTTCGTTATACTGAACTGATTGGTTATTATCGGTTAAAGTTGATCTTTTAAACTTTTATACATACAATTTCGTAAAAAATGTTTGGCATTTAAAATAACAGTAATCAAGAATTTCATAATGTGAACAGCTAAAATGAAGATTGTTTGTTGAATTAAAGCAACTTCATGCTTATTGTCTTTTATTGGCATTATGAAAGAATTTTTTTGTATGACACTTTAACTATGCAAATCATCGCAAGGCGACACATTTTAAACATGCATATGTGTACTTGTGTGAGTTCTTAACAATTATATTCGTTAAAAAGTAGACATAAACTACACTATGGAAGCAATTGGTTCGAAGTTTTAAACGCAAAATGACATACATATACAATATTGTTTAACTGTTTTCCATTAAAATCGCATTTGTTAAGGCTATGAATTATATAATTAAAGTGCCGAAGCACTGTTTTAAATCCAAATTTGCTCACTTAAGTACAATGTAATTATACTGGTGATTTTGGTGACATTAGAATCGAGGGGAGAGATAAGAACATTACATGAGCCATTATAACATTGTTGACCAGTTGCCCAGTCGTGGCTCTCGTTCTTTGTTATAGTGACGTTCTACCATTTAACAGGTGAGATCGTGTGGTGTTCCGTTAGTTTCGCAGTGAACAGTGTGCAAAATACGCCTATCTCATTCTCAGCTTGCACACAGCATGTTTGATGAAAGAAGGCACAGCTATATTTTACCTTCATTTTAGTCGTCGATGTGTTGGTTTGTAGTTATATGATTAATCATGTCCCTAGATGATTTATGTTTTATTTGGAATGGAAACTATACGATTTTCATGAATTCAAAATGTTAACAATCCAATCCATCCACAAATGATGTCGCTTTTAAATGAAAAAAACTATTCATTTCCAAAAATATTGTTTTAAATTCAGACAAAAATAATGATTTCCTTTTCGAAGATAAATCTTGATCAAATGTCGCAAGTAAATCGCCCATCCTCGTTAATTGAATGTCAACATGAGCATGTATTGCGATCCCTGGAGACAATGATGATGAAAAGTGATGCTTTTTTATGCATATATTGTTTATATATAAAGTGCCGACTTTAACATTTTCCATAAATTCAAATTCAATTCAATTCATCCCCAAATAATGTCACATAGATATTATGTAAAAAGAGATTCATCATCTTTATTTCCTCCTTTTGGAGATTATTGATACAAAAATAAGGACAGTGCATAGACATTTACAATATATTAAAGGGTAGAAGAAGTATTAGAATTTTATGCAGAAGAATAATGTGAGTTCAAGGGGTATAAATCAGCAGTTGTCATCTCTGGAATAGTGGTTATCAGTGGCAGCTAATGTATCTTGCTAAGAAGTTCTCTCTTTTGTAGAGAGCCACGACGTTCATGACAAACATGGCGCACAAGTCTCTAAATGCAGCTGCAGTTTTAGAGTCTAAGTTTATCTGGAAAGGTCTTCCTAACAGGTACTGTAGTAGGGTCTCGTTGTCTGTATTGTCGAGGCTTGACCACAGTTCTAGCGGAAATGAGTCTATCAGTGTTGACCAGAAACTATCATACCGGTCACCGAGATAGTTGCATGATGTCATAATAGCTTTTGTTGCAAAGCCCGCATGTTGACTCAGTGTTCTGTGGAATGGCTACCAAGAGCTGATGTTATGTCTATATAGCTTCACTAAGAGTCTGTTTTAGCTGCTTTCCACACTGTTGCTTCTCCAGGAATTTGTTGCAACATTTTAAATCGTCGGAAGTCGTCATCCACATCCATGCGAGCTAGCCATTCTGCTGTGTAACTTCTTCTGATTGATTGCGATGTCTGCTGTTTCCATTGGTGTTTACTTGGAAGCCTATTGTGATTGAGGTAGTGGCTTAGCATATCTTGCAGGTTGTATTTGCAGAGGATATTGGTGATGTATGGAACGAAGCCTTTTTGGGAGGTATTGTCCAATTGGAAATATTGAAACAGTTTCTTAGAGATGTTTTCGAGGGGTAGTGAGCAGAGTCTATAGAGGAACATCAGCTGTCGTCTTTGTATCTCTTCAGTGATTGGTAGCCAGTTGATCATACTCAGATACATGTCAGTTCTTGTTCGTTGCTGGAATCCTTGGAGTGATTTGGCCATGTAATGCCAAGTGGAAGAGAGTTGTCTGATGTTCTTTTGTGAGAGCTGCGTCCAAAGCTCGCATCCATACAACATACACTGGAGTATTGTCTTTTGGACAGTATTGGCAGATATCAACGGATTGACTCCTTTGGGTATTAGTCCAATTCCCATTAGGGCATGAAAACAGGCCTTAGCTTTCTTGCAGCCGAGAGTTACAGAGTCATCATTTTTAAGGCAGTTGTTCACTTGCATTCCTAAGTGGCGTGTAAATTTGTTTATAGGCATTCATTCATCTGTGATGTACCAATCCAGTTTGGAGGATCCAGGATTATCACCAAACACAATGACTTTACACTTTGATGGATTGAGTTCATACCTCCACTTTCTTGCATATTTTGATACAATATCCAGCATGGACTGAAGGGCACTTGGGGATAAGGCTAGCAGTACTGTGATGTCACCGGCTAAGGATGGATTGCCAAGGTTAAGATCCATGACAGTGACACCATAGTTAGAAGATTGAAGTTGTGTAAGGAGTTCGTCTATGAATATGAGGTAAAGGATTGTGGACAGGACCCCTCCTTGTCGTATACCTTGTTTTATTGGGATTGATCTTGAAGTGGCGCCATTCACTGCGACTGAGCTTCTCATATCTGTGTTGACATTGAATAAAAGCATGCATGTGAGTCCTGTTATTCCGAGGTGATTTAACTTTAAATTCATTCCATTGTGCCAGACTGTGTCGAAGGCACGTTTGTTATCCAGGAATGCTGAATAGACTTTGGTACCAAGATCATTGTTGTAGTGGATGGACTCCATGAGGTTGAATGCTGTAGTAGTACAACCAATTCCAGTTTGGTAACCTTGCTGTTGTTGGTTCGGGACTGGAATGTTGTTTCGCTTGATCCAGATGCTAAGCCTGTTGTGAGAAGCTTCTCAAAGAGTTTATAGATGACCGGTAACAGCGTGATAGGCCTATAACTGAATGTGTCATTCTTTGGTTTATTGCCACATTTATGGATTGGAATGATGATTCCTGCTTTACATGCGTGAGGGATGTAACCTGATTTCAGCATGCTGTTGAAAAGGTCAACAAGGTTTGCTTCAAGACAATGTCCGCCATAGATTAGATGCTCATTCTGTATCCTGTCAGGCCCTGCAGCTTTGGACTTTTTAAGGTTGCGGATTAGGTTGTGTAGCTCCGGAGGTGTCACTGGGTCGCTGAGGCATTGTATATGCATTTGAGAATCTGATGCAAGCAATTTTTGTATTTCAGAATTGGTTTCTTGGTAAAACTGTTCATCAAAGTATGCATTTTCAAGGGGTGAGTGTACATTTTGATAGAAGTTAGCAAATGCGTTGGCTATTTCAGTTAAGTCCCAGATCTCTACGCTGTTCACCTTTAAGTAAGGTCAACACTTGTTTTGTTTTCCATGTCTCTTGTTAATCATTTTCCAGAAGAATCGGAGGTCACATTCAAAAGAATCTTCAAATTCTTGTAGTGATGATTCAGTTAATGTCTTGATGGCATTAGTTGTTTATTCCTGAAGTCATTTTTAAGACGTTTGTAGATACGGAAACTATTATGTTCAATACCTCGAGGACGACCTTCACTAACCCACAATCGCCTTGCATGTCGTTGAAGAGCATGGGTGTGTTTAAGTTCATTCGACCAGTTTGGTTTAGTATAAGGATGGAACCAATATCTAGAGCTCTAAGGTCAGCAATTCTTCATATTTCAATTGTGGTCCATGAACAGAAGCAAACACTGGAGTATTTCACCCACTCGCCAGCCTGGCTAGGTTATTGATGTCCTACTGGAATAAAAGATTAAATTGCCCATTAATAGCAATATGCTTTATATTTCAAATGTGTAAATAGATTGTGTTCTTGAATAAACCTCAGTGATTAGGTTTACAGCCGATCGCTTGTCAGATCATTTAGATGAATTCTTCAGTTTACCATTTGCAAACATTACAGTAAGGGTGAAGTGAAATTGAGTAATGAAACGCAAATAATAGGAATATAAGCATACGGATATGCTTTTATATTGTTTCTGAAAGCCACATTTTTGTGGCAAACTTTCTTTAAAATGTTATTTTTTCGGGAAAATGTAAAAGATTGTATTATTAATGTGTTATAAAATATATTACATTTATAAACATAAAATAGTGTTTAGATGTTGCATCCGAGTTCTATCTAGATAATACCATCTGCTTGTATCTGTAGCAGTCAACACAATACAGTGCAACGTGCAAGGTCCAGTTGGTCAATGACAACAATCGGACATCTATTTGTTCTAGACGTCATGCTTCACCAGAAACGTTACTGTCAGCTTGTGATAAAGTGAGTTTGAACAAAGCTTTAAGTAAAATATTTCTAACTGATTTACATCCTGTGAATCACTACAATTCACGCATGATTTGTCCAAAATCTTAGCGGATGCTAATAAATCTCTCACGAAGTATTTCATTGTTCAACCTTCGGCTTTATGACTATAAAACAGTGTACTGTCTTCTGAGATGCAATATCATCTACGTTGTCACACCACTTGTCTTATGATTCTTTTACGCACATGGTAGAGTTAATTAAGTATTTTGTGGTATTTCATTGTACATGTAACACATAGTGTAGGTATCACGTGGGGAAACTTTCAGGTGATTCTATCTTTCTAATCTGTATTTTGGAGACCTTAGTACCAATTCCCGACCAATGTTATAAAACGCTACAGACCAGGCAAATACACGTTAATTGGAAGATTTGACGTCTCGTATATTTTCATTATGTTATATAGTTTTAATTGTAGCTGCAAAAAACCCCAGACATTTCAAAATAGCATCCTATTCAAAAAAAAGAAAACCAGGTACATGTACAACGTTGCCTTGTCAAAACGCTTTAATCAATTGTTATCCTGCATTATACTCATATATAAACATTATACTCCCCCCAGAAACCAAAGAATTCCATAAATCACCTTTGTGTTTGTTAGTTGTATTGGGTGTGTATTTGCAAGGGCAAAAGGAAAAATCCAAGATATCATCAAGGTTTGATACAGTTGAACTATCATTCGGCAGCATGTTAAATTCCTATCACAGAGTTACAGTTTTTCTATTTACCTTCGTACATGTACAAGTTTGGATGTCACGTTTAGTGGATTAACTCGATATTGATCTGCCAGTGGATATGATATTTTTTTCAGAAAGTAAAGGATGTCACATTGTTATTGTCCATAGGTTACATTAATTAATCGTGTGTGTTCAGAACAACTGAGTATTCTTATTTTTAGAAACATAAATATCTAATTTCATTAGTTGTCATATTACTATATATTGTGTTCAATTACAACCAAATCCATACAAGTAACTAGTACATAACTGTGGAAAAAAGAAGAAGAAAGTATACCTCCACTGCCGTCAAACTTTTCAGTGTGATATATTTTTCTGTTCAGGTTGTCTACAATGCGTATTCTCATCACTGGCTAATGCGTCTGTGTCAATTATTGTGCACTGACACTTGCAAACTTAAAAATTGCAGAACTTATCCACTTATTTTAGGTAACCAACTATTTTCTGTCAAATGATCATCAGACGTTAATATTTCGTTTAAATTAAGACGGTTCAATGTGGCAATACATTCAGCAAACTGATGTGAGGAGTACACGATAATGGTACTAATGAGCTCCCTGTCTATCACGTTATGAATTATTCATTTTATTGTTGATATCCCTTGTTGCATTCTCTTCGCACAGAGGTTACTTATTCAGATTTCCGATCCTAACCTCTGTTGTTTTACGCTTGAAATCGAGGGCAGAAAGGGAGTGTCCTTATTGGTTGCAATTGAATCTAGTTGTGCAATCAGCGACGCCGTTGTAAAAGTGACATTTGCCAATGACACGTGATAATGATTAAATAAACGTAAGATAAACATTTTCTAGTTTAATGTGTTTTCCTCGAAATATGCTATTTGATTTTGTAAAAACTATTGATCATAAACATGCTTATAAATTAAGAAGACCAAATCAGAGACAAATACCCAAAACATTTCATTTTTGTTATTTACATCAGACATATTCGAAGGACATACGCAAATGAGAGGGACCTTTAACAGTCAAATGCCTAGATCTTTGAAGTCACTCGGTCGACATGGCCTCAATATCAAGCGAAAAAGAACAGGGGTTTGGAATCGAAATCTGAAAATGCTCTTGTTGAGGTTCCGGAATTGACTTTCATTCAAAACTCAGGCTGCAAACAGTAGCATAAGAGATACATAGAACATATACATGTATACATTTAAACAATATACAATATAATAGGTATGTACAGCTTGTGCTTTCAGTAAAGGCACATTTGACGATTGATTTTTCCAGTAACAAGTGAGAAAATAGTCACATTACAATAGCTACATGTCATAACAAGCGGGATTTCTCAAATCACTTTTCATCAATGTACTTGATTTTATCATTCTATTGAATTTCAGGATCAAGTGACACAAACTGATGAAATCATCACGCTAAAATATAACGAATCGCTGACGACTTGCAGTGTTGTTATGGCATATTCCTTATTAGCATCAGAGATTTGGATTGAAGACTTGTTTTGTTAAGTTTTGTTTTCTTGTTCAATGTGTTTGTTTTGCGTTTATTTTCCATTTATTAATATGTATTTATATTATGAGTAGACAACATTTGCAGTATATTCATCTACAGTTCATGTAACGTCTTGTTCTTGAAAAACTTACACAAAAGGTTTAAAAGCCTTCAAACGGCAAATAACTTTGATCTTAAATAAAATCATTGATGAAAACACGGGAGATCATTCACTGCATGAAACCAGGTCTCAAGAGACATGAACAAGATTGATACCAACAACGCGATCTGACAGTGACCTGCTCCCTTCTTCGTGTTTCTGAAATGTCCAATGTTAGGTACAAACGGCAAAATGATGTTACTCGGTTATATTTGTTTCACTATTTAAATGGCATGTATTTTGCTACTTTCTGATTTGTCCTAATTTATAAGCGTATATACATTGTGCTTACATGTACGTAATGACTAACATGTTCTTATGCACTTTGAACAAGCGCAATATTATTGGAAGGTGATCTTGTGTTTATTGTCGAATTAATGTACAATGACGTGGCTGTTTTTAATCGTGGTCAAAATCCTTTTCTGAAACATTATTCACATTATTACATAGACGTTACCACAGAAGCTACAATGCCGCCGGATTCCTCTATTTGGAAACCCTGACCTCTTGACCCGAAACCGAACGCACTATCCCGCCCCTATAGTTGTAACTGTTTATTCTTAAGCTTTGGAGTGGATAGGTGAAGACAAAATACAGATTTATTGATTACTCAGGTTTTATAAAGCTTGTAAAGTGTAGTTGGCTAATGCATAACGTATACTATGGTAAACATAGACATAAAGTGAAGCTATTAACTAGCCTCTCTGCTAACATTATGTTTGTTTTATCCTGAATAAAGGCACCCCGCGTCAAGTATGAGGGAAATCAGTCAATTACCTTCTCTACAGAAGAGGAAACAAACAGATCAAGTAGAAGCAAATAATTTAAGAAGAAGATTCTGAACATGAAGTATTTTGACAAGGAGAGAAAATATAAACACTAAAGAGAGATTCCCACACCAGACTGACTGAGGAAATTGAAAGCAAATAAATACTCTTGCATCTAAATGTCCTGGTTCAATAAGGGTCGACACTCGTATATATGTTTGGAGTTTTAACTCGTTACTTTGCACTTTGACGAATTGTTCCCCCTTTTAAATGAATATAATCCCCGCACATGGAATGTCAATTTGAGCATGTATTACAATCTCCGGAGACAATGATGATCATTTGATTATTGCTCCAATATTTCATTTAAAAAACCATGTATAACTTGTTCTTAAACCCAATACCTCTTAGCTCTCAAACCAACAATAATCCATAGTTGAATTGTCAATGCTGAAAAAATACTTTAAGAAGGTTCGACTTGAGTATAATTCAAACGTGTAAAAAGGTTTTGATCTTGATTAAACCACAGAGATCCTTACAGTTAGGGTTAATTGAAATTATGAAATGAAACATGGAAATAAAAGGACTTTTATTAAGTCCAAGCAATATATACTTTGCAAAAATATTTTAGTTGTACAAAGCATAGTAGATTTCTATAGAGGAGATGTATAATAGTAGCATGACAGAATGCTTGCGCTTATTTATCTAAATAAAACAGACACTGTACTAAAAGATGATTCTTGCACATGGACTATACAGAAAGGACATTATCTATCTTATGGTGGTACGTTACATTTTTACCAACTTCAAAAGTTAAAAAATCATAAAATTTTCAAAGGACAACGCGAAAAGGCACAAACATTCACTGGTAATAATTAAATTTCATACATATGGAATTCCGTAATCTTTTCATAGAATTTTAACTTCGAATACTGCCATATGTCTTCAATCCCAAATTGATTATAAACATCAATACGCCGTTGTTTGAACATATTTCAGATTTCCTTTACATTATTGACACCTTGCACAACCAAACAGAAATCAATTTATACAAATGAACATTGTGATTATTGCAAACACCAATAACCCCTTATGAAAAGTACAAATATAGCATTTATCGTCTTTCTACCAGCTCATAGTATATGGGTTCCTGGCCACAAGTTCAATGCAGCATGCTATATGCAGATTACCATCAGACAAACATGTCAATTTATTTGTTGTAGAGTGCATGCTTCACCAGATACGTGACTAATAGCATGTGATAAAGTGAGTCTGCACATTACTTCTTGCAGTATCCCTAATTGATTTACATCCGATGAATCACTACAATTCACACATGATTTGTCATAAATCGGAGGGGAATCTAATAAATCTCTCACAAAGTATATTTCATTGTTCAACCTAAATCAAAAGTCTTAACCTTAAGCCTGCTGGATTGTTTTCAGTTTTATTTCAGACATGTCAGATTTGTAAACTTGTGACAATGTCACATGGGTATCCTTCATTTAACGGCTTTATACTTTTCAAATACCATGATGATTGTTTCACACACCATGTTTCATTGAGCTAGGTCTTTCTGTGGTTGAGTTCTGGTTTAGAAAATAAATGTTAAACAATGTTTCCATGGAAATGGCTAAAAGGAAAATTCCAAAGTAGTTGAAAACCCAAAAGGCACATCTACACATGATGAGTGTTCCACATACCAACTTTAATTGAGCTAGGCCTTACAGTTTTTTAGTTCTGGTCCGGAAATGAAACCGGACGCACGGACTCACGAACAAACGGACGGACGGACGGACAGAGGTCATTTCCATATACCCCGACAACTTCGTTGTGAAGGGGATAATAATGATTCATGCAGTCACATTATGTTCAGAATTGAATTCTATAGAGTATATCTATTGAGTTATATGCCGATTGAGTGAATGATAATGTCCCATTCCATTGTGTGAAATCGTCACTTAGGCCTTAGTACCCGTCCCTTTCTGTATTCATGTACAGTATAGTCTGCAGCAAAAATGTACGATGAATTTCATATTTCAGAAAGCTAAATCAATCAAATTGAAATAAAACTTCTCTTTGTGAAGAAATAACATTGTTAAGTACGCCAAATCTGAACTAAATTTAAATATTTTGCAAAACTACAGCAATATTTAATGCTGAAATGAGGTACCTGGATTTAAAAAAGATTAATAAACACGGATGTTGTTTCCATGATCAAAGATCAGTTGTATTATTCCAAAATGTGTATTGACAAAGTTCATGTGTCACCTTCCCTCTTTTAACTAAAATACATGTAACAAGCAAAACTTTATCAGGGAAACTACGGTACTCTATTTGAACTTGTCCAAGTGCAGTGTATCACTCTTCCAAACAGTATACATACCCCCTGTTATACAAAGCTAACCAATTCAATCAATGGTCTTTTATACCTCATGTCATTTCAACCATTTTAAGCTATGGCCGTTTGTCAATTTTCCTTACATTTCCTTCCTATTGGATTTGCTTTTTGTCACTTGAAGGTTTTCACTTCAAACAGACGATGAATATGTGCCAGGAAAATAAGAAACTGTCATATGGAAATATTAACTGAATGATGTTAGTGCATTTAATGAATCTGATCAAGAGAAGAGAAGCAGAGAAGACATCCGCGAGTCTGGATAGCTTCTTTCGATTCAGACCATTTTAATTTAATTCTGCTGATTTGAGGTTTGAAGATATACGCCGATTTCACTATATTTCACTATAAATCTTCCAAGGGATTTATAGTTATTAAATTGGAAACAATAAACAAAACTGTTTATATCTTCTAGCAATTAGCCAGGCACTACGTATACACTAACCTCCTACCTACATATACATTAACCTCCTACCTACATATACACTAACCTCCTACCTACATATACACTAACCTCCTACCTACATATACATTAACCTCCTACCTACATATACATTAACCTCCTACCTACATATACATTAACCTCCTACCTACATATACATTAACCTCCTACCTACATATACATTAACATCCTACCTACATATACATTAACCTCCTACCTACATATACATTAACCTCCTACCTACATATACATTAACCTCCTACCTACATATACATTAACCTCCTACCTACATATACATTAACCTCCTACCTACAAAAGTAAAACAACAATAAAAAAAAACCTCATTTTTCTAATGAAGTCACACAATTTCAACGCACGTTCCAGATTACTTAAACAGACATACTACAGTTGCTTTCATCATTTACTCAATGTTAATCTACGCCACACAGTGCATCAGTAATCAGCCTGTAAGTATCGGACATCAAAGGTATCAACTCTGTGTGTGGCGAGAGCGTGTACGCGTTGGAGCAACAACTAAAACCTCAATTGAATTTGATTAATCGTTTCAATTTGATTGTTTAAACACAAAACAGGTTCATTTTCAACTATTGTCTTTCCGGACTAATCAGAGAAAATATGAAACAAATCTCTACTCATTTACTCCTGATAGGAATTGTTACCTTTACAACGGCGTCGCTGATTGCACAACTAGATTGAAATGCAACCAATCAGGAATATCAATATCTATCCGAGAAAGTCGTCATAATAGGACAGATGTAGGATAGAAAATCTGAAGGGAGTAGACTCTGGGGGAAGGGAATGGGAATAAACTTTTAAGATATCATTTATAGAGACTCAGCTTAGGAGGCCCATCATCAAGTATTCAATACAAATTCGTTTAAAAACCAATAACAAACGTAACGTAAACGTACACATTGGAGCGGGAGATTAACTTTGTGTGCACATATATATTCTCAAATTATTTTACGATGTCTGCATTTGAACAAAAATTTGCAGTGTCAAATGGAATTTACTAAAATCAAAAACAATGTTCCATTTCTGAAATTCATATTTACACCATTAGTTCATTCCCCCCCCCCCCCCCCCCCCCCCCCCCCCCCCCCCCCCCTCATTCATATTCCTAAATTTCTTTTGCTCTGATGTTTCCTGTATATTTATTTATCAGTGAGCTGCATATTTCATTTTGTTAAAAATGAACACTGCTTGTCAAAGGTAAGTTATCAGTACAATTAAGTTTTCTGAAAATGTGTTTACATGTTGGAAGCCTCGTTAAAATTACCAGCCTTGTTTTACTTAACTGATCAGGAGATGTTATACAACAATTCAAAACGTTACGAGACAACTTATGATGTGTCAGGTGAGTGCATCTTTTTTGCTATTCTAACATTTGAATCAGACAAGAAATCATGTCACCAATAAAGACACTCCTGTGTAATATTAATCACTTCTATATCAAGTCATACCAAGTTTTTGCTGATAGCAAATATTTCAACACGAAGTAAAATCGAAATAACAAATGCAAGGGCTTGCCCAGCATGTTTGATCAACGAGGGGTTACTGTATACGAAAACACGAGACCTGTTTTCCATCATCCAAATTCATTGTTCATTATTATGATACCATTTAAAGAACGTCAACATGGAAAATAAACTGCCATTCTTTAGTGAAGCCAAAAAATAAAGATGTCATAGGCGTTTTGACTTTATATATAAAGAACGTTTTGGTTGGAGAAACAATAAAAAAGACATTGGTCTATTAAATATTCAAAAGGGTATTTAACTTTTTAACATTTTTGGACGTATTTGCCTTTTTTAAAAAAGACAAAGATGATATATCTCCGTGACCCCTGTTAGGTGTCAGGGCCACCACATTACCAAATCATAATTCGTTTTGCTCGTAGGAAATGCATTTGTGTCGGTCGAGACGTTGTTTATAAACATGAACATAAGACCTTCAAACACCTGGAACTCACTAGATGACAACTCGATGCTCGATAGAAAACTGAGTTTTCTTTGCTATTCATCACGCCGACCACAAATTATAATGATACTAGTTAGGGGTGACTATTTTCCCACAAGGACTATTGCGATAGCGATAGTCGATTGTGACTAATTATTGCGTTAGCATCTCCAACACAAGATTGATGAAGCATTGGGACAGGGGGCGTAATCCTACATACACCATCAGAATCACAGTTCCGAGAAGACACGCCGATTTCATCTCTGAAGATGAATGCTTCTGGCCGGAAAACGTAAACTGCAGAGATTGGGTTCCAAATAAGGAATGGTACAACGATGACGTCACTGAAAATCCAAGACAATGAAGCAATTAAGTAGGATGTGGTATGTGTTTGTGTTTATTTCCATGGCAACTCTAAGTGTCATTACGTGGAATGTTCGTGGTGTAAATAACGCTTTAGAGCACCTTAAAGCAAAATTAGATGGTTGTGACGTTTTATTCATTAATGAACACTGGATGAACAAAGCAGAGATATCTACACTGCTTGATCTACATATATGTTTTGATGTGTACTATAAATGTAAGACTGACCATTCGTCACAAAGAGGAGCAGGTGGTGTTGCTCTGTTTGTCCGTAAAGCATTACATAGTAGCGCTTGCTACGAATCAGGAAGTGAGAACATTATTGGTGCTAAACTGTCTGTGAATATGAACACAACCTTCATAATCGGAGCTAGACTTCCATCAACGAACGTGCTGGATTCTGTATATTGTGAAGAACTGACTAACACCTTTGACTTGTATGACATGTGTTCTCAAGTCGCAGAGACTATACTGGTTGGCGACTTTAATGCCGACATAAGACACGTAGAGCCATGTATCTGAATGTGGGTTTAAAACAACGGAATCTTGTATCTGTTTTACCTTTAGATGATAGTAATATTATCACTTACTCTAACAAATGTAAAACACAAAGAAGTTTGATAGACTACGTCTTTATAAACTGTGACTTTAGAAGCAAGGTACTGGGCTCTGTTATTGACAATAACATAAGTTATGCTGTATCAGACCATTTTCCAATCCTCGCAGTGTTTCGTAACGAGACGCCATCATACAGGTACTCTGGCGGTTTACACCTTAATTGGCGAAAAGCTAATCAGGTAGATTATTCTTTGTATCGATATGAAACTGAAAACTGCTTCAGAGATGTTAATTTCGAACCTTCTCAGTATACCTCTCCAGAAGAATATATTGAAGCTCAGTATGAATATGTTACCACCTCTCTTCATTCTGCAGCTAATATAAGTATCCCTGCCTCTAGATACCAAGCAAACCTTAAGCCCTATTGGAAAATAGATAACTTGAAGGCCCTGCATAATACAATGCGGAAATGTCGCAGTGAATGGAGAAGTAATGGTAAAATCCATGATAAAGATAATACCTATTATGTTGCTTATAAGGAGGCAAAACGTATTTTCAGGAAACACCATCGCCAATCAAAGAAGTGCGAAGATGATCTTAAATTTAAGAGAATTTACGAAGCCTCTGAACTAGGTATACAAGAGTTTTTTTTAAACCTACCAAAGTATACAAACGTAAAAAAGAAACTACTCAAGTTCTCACCTACGAAAACAAATCATGTGATAATCAAGAAGGTATATGTGATCTATTTGCTGAATATTTTAGAGACCTTTCTTTGCCATGTACAAATGTTATGTTCGATTCCGATTTCAGTGACTATGTAAATAATTTTGTGTCACAACTTGAAAACACTAATGATAATTGTGATGATACCTCTGCACTGCTTCAATGTCAATTCACATTTGATGAAGTTTTATGCACTGTTCGCCGACTGAAGAACGGCAAGTCACCTGGTCCTGATGGTATTGTTAATGAACATATCAAGTATGCAGGTAGATCTGTTATAAATCACCTGGTTACATTATTCAATGCTATTGCCTGTTATGAATACTTACCCAGTGGCTTTAATGTTGGTACCATACTCCCTATTCACAAAGGTAAAGGTAAAAGCACAAGTGATCCTTCAAATTATAGGGGTATAACTTTAACACCTATTCTCAGCAAATTATTTGAAAGAATCATCTTAGAAAGAATAGAAAACTGGTGTGGCAACAATAAATCATTCCCTCACAAGTATCAATTTGGGTTCCGTAAAGGTGCTGGCGCTGAAACAGCTGCATTAACATTGCTGGAAAGTATAGCTTTTTACAGAGAAAGAAACTCACCAGTATATTGTGTTTTTCTAGATAATGAAAAAGCTTTTGATAGGATTTGGCTCAATGGTCTTTTTTATAAGCTTCATCACTTTGAAATAAATGGTAAACTTTGGCGTATTCTACGCAATAAGTATACTTCAATGCAATCATGTGTTAAAATAGGAGGCTTTACATCTTCCTCATTTCCTATTAAACAAGGTGTCGGTCAAGGATGTGTCTTGTCAGCATGGCTTTTTTCATTGTATATCAATGACCTGTTATATTCCCTTGACACATTGCGACAAGGTTTATGTTTACCATGGGGTAACGTACCAGGTATCTTACTAGCAGACGACACTACCATTGTAAGTGCAGCCATAGACGGCCTACAATATGCATTGAATGTATGTTTTGAATATTCTTGCAAATGGCATCTTAAATATAATGCCGACAAAAGTGTATTTCTAATGTTTGGTATTACCCAAAAACATAAATGTCCATCATTTTACATTGGAGAGAAATTGATAGCACACAATGACCATGTTGTGTATGCTGGTTTGTACATATCAACCGCAACCTCGAATTTTGTGCGTACTCAAAAATCATGTGATAAACTCAGAATGTTATTCAATACTAATCGCCCCTGTGGTTTGGTTTTTTGTGGTCTTAACCCAATATCTGCTTCTGGAATTTGGAATAGAGTTATTTTACCATGCGCCCTTTTTGCCTGTGAATTATGGTGTAAGTTAACATCAAAAGACTATGATTTTCTGGAAAAGACCCAGTCCTATTTTTGTAAAATCATCCAGGGACTATCTAAATATTCATCATCAGTTGTCGCACGAGACTGTCTAGACTTAATATCAGTCCAAGCTTACATTGAAAAGCGATGTCTCATACTACTAGGCAAATTATGCAGAAGTGATTTGAACTTTGTCTTCAAAAACGTATTGAACCATAGATTAAGTCAATTCTTACTTGACTCGGATAACGAAAGAGAAGCTAAAAGTACAAAATCACCGATTTATCATATGTAACTATTAACATATAAATATGACTTGACAGATTATATCAATGAATACATGATGTCTTCTAGTTTTCCTTGTAAATCAAAATGGAATGCCCATGTTACAAAAAGCATCCATGATGCTGAAAATACATCTGTATGTAAAGATTTAACTGTCAGAGTAAACCAACATAGGTATTTTTCAGTTCGGGATCGAAATGTACATAGACTTTGGAACTTATCTGTACTGAAACCAGATCTATTTCATTGCATTGCCAACCTGGTCAAAATCAGTACTCTACGCATCCAATCAAAAGAGTGTATTTGTGGCACATTTGTGTATGATATTGTAAAACATGTTTTTATGTACTGCGAGAAGACAAGATCCCAGAGGGATCTGTTGATTGAATCAATTATTGATGAATTAGATGTTGATACGTTTTCCAGCCTCTGGAATAATGATGAAGAATTAACATTATGTTCGTACTTGATGGACTGCCAACTGAATATTGTTTATCTCTTGACTATAATATATGGCTAGATTGTATGATCAACGTATGTACAACTGTTATCCACTGGAAACACTTTTTCACAAACTGCTTGTAACTCCTTGTATTAATCTGTATATCATGTAACCATATCATATCACACTGTATCTTCATTTACTGGAGGAAATAAAGAATATCTATCTATTCCATTGTGCCAGACTGTGTCGAAGGCACGTTTGTTATCCAGGAATGCTGAATAGACTTTGGTACCAAGATCATTGTTGTAGTGGATGGACTCCATGAGGTTGAATGCTGTAGTAGTACAACCAATTCCAGTTTGGTAACCTTGCTGTTGTTGGTTCGGGACTGGAATGTTGTTTCGCTTGATCCAGATGCTAAGCCTGTTGTGAGAAGCTTCTCAAAGAGTTTATAGATGACCGGTAACAGCGTGATAGGCCTATAACTGAATGTGTCATTCTTTGGTTTATTGCCACATTTATGGATTGGAATGATGATTCCTGCTTTACATGCGTGAGGGATGTAACCTGATTTCAGCATGCTGTTGAAAAGGTCAACAAGGTTTGCTTCAAGACAATGTCCGCCATAGATTAGATGCTCATTCTGTATCCTGTCAGGCCCTGCAGCTTTGGACTTTTTAAGGTTGCGGATTAGGTTGTGTAGCTCCGGAGGTGTCACTGGGTCGCTGAGGCATTGTATATGCATTTGAGAATCTGATGCAAGCAATTTTTGTATTTCAGAATTGGTTTCTTGGTAAAACTGTTCATCAAAGTATGCATTTTCAAGGGGTGAGTGTACATTTTGATAGAAGTTAGCAAATGCGTTGGCTATTTCAGTTAAGTCCCAGATCTCTACGCTGTTCACCTTTAAGTGAGGTCAACACTTGTTTTGTTTTCCATGTCTCTTGTTAATCATTTTCCAGAAGAATCGGAGGTCACATTCAAAAGAATCTTCAAATTCTTGTAGTGATGATTCAGTTAATGTCTTGGTGGCATTACGTTGTTTATTCCTGAAGTCATTTTTAAGACGTTTGTAGATACGGAAACTATTATGTTCAATACCTCGTGGACGACCTTCACTAACCCACAATCGCCTTGCATGTCGTTGAAGAGCATGGGTGTGTTTAAGTTCATTCGACCGGTTTGGTTTAGTATAAGGATGGAACCAATATCTAGAGCTCTAAGGTCAGCAATTCTTCATATTTCAATTGTGGTCCATGAACAGAAGCAAACACTGGAGTATTTCACCCACTCGCCAGCCTGGCTAGGTTATTGATGTCCTACTGGAATAAAAGATTAAATTGCCCATTAATAGCAATATGCTTTATATTTCAAATGTGTAAATAGATTGTGTTCTTGAATAAACCTCAGTGATTAGGTTTACAGCCGATCGCTTGTCAGATCATTTAGATGAATTCTACAGTTTACCATTTGCAAACATTACAGTAAGGGTGAAGTGAAATTGAGTAATGAAACGCAAATAATAGGAATATAAGCATACGGATATGCTTTTATATTGTTTCTGAAAGCCACATTTTTGTGGCAAACTTTCTTTAAAATGTTATTTTTCGGGAAAATGTAAAAGATTGTATTATTAATGTGTTATAAAATATATTACATTTATAAACATAAAATAGTGTTTAGATGTTGCATCCGAGTTCTATCTAGATAATACCATCTGCTTGTATCTGTAGCAGTCAACACAATACAGTGCAACGTGCAAGGTCCAGTTGGTCAATGACAACAATCGGACATCTATTTGTTCTAGACGTCATGCTTCACCAGAAACGTTACTGTCAGCTTGTGATAAAGTGAGTTTGAACAAAGCTTTAAGTAAAATATTCCTAACTGATTTACATCCTGTGAATCACTACAATTCATGATTTGTCCTAAATCTTAGTGGATGCTAATAAATCTCTCACGAAGTATTTCATTGTTCAACCTTCGGCTTTATGACTATAAAACAGTGTACTGTCTTCTGAGATGCAATATCATCTATGTTGTCACACCACTTGTCTTATGATTCTTTTACGCACATGGTAGAGTTAATTAATTATTTTGTGGTATTTCATTGTACATGTAACACATAGTGTAGGTATCACGTGGGGAAACTTTCAGGTGATTCTATCTTTCTAATCTGTATTTTGGAGACCTTAGTACCAATTCCCGACCAATGTTATAAAACGCTACAGACCAGGCAAATACACGTTAATTGGAAGATTTGACGTCTCGTATATTTTCATTATGTTATATAGTTTTAATTGTAGCTGCAAAAAACCCCAGACATTTCAAAATAGCATCCTATTCAAAAAAAAGAAAACCAGGTACATGTACAACGTTGCCTTGTCAAAACGCTTTAATCAATTGTTATCCTGCATTATACTCATATATAAACATTATACTCCCCCCAGAAACCAAAAAATTCCATAAATCACCTTTGTGTTTGTTAGTTGTATTGGGTGTGTATTTGCAAGGGCAAAAGGAAAAATCCAAGATTTCATCAAGGTTTGATACAGTTGAACTATCATTCGGCAGCATGTTAAATTCCTATCACAGAGTTACAGTTTTTCTATTTACCTTCGTACATGTACAAGTTTGGATGTCACGTTTAGTGGATTAACTCGATATTGATCTGCCAGTGGATATGATATTTTTTTCAGAAAGTAAAGGATGTCACATTGTTATTGTCCATAGGTTACATTAATTAATCGTGTGTGTTCAGAACAACTGAGTATTCTTATTTTTAGAAACATAAATATTTAATTTCATTAGTTGTCATATTACTATATATTGTGTTCAATTACAACCAAATCCATACAAGTAACTAGTACATAACTGTGGAAAAAAGAAGAAGAAAGTATACCTCCACTGCCGTCGAACTTTTCAGTGTGATATATTTTTCTGTTCAGGTTGTCTACAATGCGTATTCTCATCACTGGCTAATGCGTCTGTGTCAATTATTGTGCACTGACACTTGCAAACTTAAAAATTGCAGAACTTGTCCACTTATTTTAGGTAACCAACTATTTTCTGTCAAATGATCATCAGACGTTAATATTTCGTTTAAATTAAGACGGTTCAATGTGGCAATACATTCAGCAAACTGATGTGAGGAGTACACGATAATGGTACTAATGAGCTCCCTGTCTATCACGTTATGAATTATTCATTTTATTGTTGATATCCCTTGTTGCATTCTCTTCGCACAGAGGTTACTTATTCAGATTTCCGATCCTAACCTCTGTTGTTTTACGCTTGAAATCGAGGGCAGAAAGGGAGTGTCCTTATTGGTTGCAATTGAATCTAGTTGTGCAATCAGCGACGCCGTTGTAAAAGTGACATTTGCCAATGACACGTGATAATGATTAAATAAACGTAAGATAAACATTTTCTAGTTTAATGTGTTTTCCTCGAAATATGCTATTTGATTTTGTAAAAACTATTGATCATAAACATGCTTATAAATTAAGAAGACCAAATCAGAGACAAATACCCAAAACATTTCATTTTTGTTATTTACATCAGACATATTCGAAGGACATACGCAAATGAGAGGGACCTTTAACAGTCAAATGCCTAGATCTTTGAAGTCACTCGGTCGACATGGCCTCAATATCAAGCGAAAAAGAACAGGGGTTTGGAATCGAAATCTGAAAATGCTCTTGTTGAGGTTCCGGAATTGACTTTCATTCAAAACTCAGGCTGCAAACAGTAGCGTAAGAGATACATAGAACATATACATGTATACATTTAAACAATATACAATATAATAGGTATGTACAGCTTGTGCTTTCAGTAAAGGCACATTTGACGATTGATTTTTCCAGTAACAAGTGAGAAAATAGTCACATTACAATAGCTACATGTCATAACAAGCGGGATTTCTCAAATCACTTTTCATCAATGTACTTGATTTTATCATTCTATTGAATTTCAGGATCAAGTGACACAAACAGATGAAATCATCACGCTAAAATATAACGAATCGCTGACGACTTGCAGTGTTGTTATGGCATATTCCTTATTAGTATCAGAGATTTGGATTGAAGACTTGTTTTGTTAAGTTTTGTTTTCTTGTTCAATGTGTTTGTTTTCCGTTTATTTTCCATTTATTAATATGTATTTATATTATGAGTAGACAACATTTGCAGTATATTCATCTACAGTTCATGTAACGTCTTGTTCTTGAAAAACTTACACAAAAGGTTTAAAAGCCTTCAAACGGCAAATAACTTTAATCTTAAATAAAATCATTGATGAAAACACGGGAGATCATTCACTGCATGAAACCAGGTCTCAAGAGACATGAACAAGATTGATACCAACAACGCGATCTGACAGTGACCTGCTCCCTTCTTCGTGTTTCTGAAATGTCCAATGTTAGGTACAAACGGCAAAATGATGTTACTCGGTTATATTTGTTTCACTATTTAAATGGCATGTATTTTGCTACTTTCTGATTTGTCCTAATTTATAAGCGTATATACATTGTGCTTACGTGTACGTAATGACTAACATGTTCTTATGCATTTTGAACAAGCGCAATATTATTGGAAGGTGATCTTGTGTTTATTGTCGAATTAATGTACAATGACGTGGCTGTTTTTAATCGTGGTCAAAATCCTTTTCTGAAACATTATTCACATTATTACATAGACGTTATCACAGAAGCTACAATGCCGCCGGATTCCTCTATTTGGAAACCCTGACCTCTTGACCCGAAACCGAACGCACTATCCCGCCCCTATAGTTGTAACTGTTTATTCTTAAGCTTTGGAGTGGATAGGTGAAGACAAAATACAGATTTATTGATTACTCAGGTTTTATAAAGCTTGTAAAGTGTAGTTGGCTAATAACGAGAGAGGGGGGTTTATTTCAGTAAAGGGGCCACAGGCCCATTATACAAAGCATACATTGTGCACATTAATGAAGCGCCAATAAAATCATAGACAAAAGTCTCAAGATACACACCAGGATATAGAGGTGTTACAGACACAGGAAAGTATTACGTTTCTTTCTGGCTAGGTACAAATATTTTCCAAGACTATTTATGGTGGATATGTTCTTTGACATAAACAATTGGTATAATTTCATATATGAAGGAACAGTGTGATAATATGATGGGATTATAGTTGTTCTAAGTTCTAAATAAAATGGACATTCAAGACAAAAATGGTATTCATTTTCAATAGTAGGAATTATGCAGAGAGGACAGAGACGATCCTTTCGTTCAAGACCAAGTCGTCTACCATAGTCAATCATCAACATATGATTTGAACTTCGGAATTTGCTCACAGCAATACGAAATGCTTTACACTTAATATGGCTGATGTAGAATTCATAAGAGACATGATCTTTAATATTATTCAGAAATTCTAGTTTTGAGAGAGATGAAATATCTTCCTTCCAAGACTGGTTATCAATGTCAATACACCTTTGCCTAAACAGTGACATAAAAGCCTTGATATTTCCAACATTTTGGTAAAACCAAACATTTCCAAAACCATAGCGGCTAAGGAGACCTTTCACATTCAATGCCCAACATTGGCGTCCTTTCTCTGCATGGTTATATTGATGTTCATAGGCCTTCTTCAGAATAATATTATCGATTTGCGAGGTTAATCTTATCCAATATTTAATAATTCTACAATACATATTTACTTTTAATGAATATCTACCCAATTCAGCACGGGCAAAAATATTTGGGGTATTTCTTGGGAGATTCAAAACCTGTTTACAGAATTTATCATGGATATTAATTACATTGGGTGATGCATGAAAGCCCCATACTTCACTGTCGTAAAGCAAAATTGGTAAAATTTTAACATCAAATATTTGAAACAGGATGCGTACAGGTAGATCGGAGAAGTTAGGTATGGATGATCTTAATGAACACAAGACTTTCCATGCCTGCTCGGCCAAAGTCTTTTGAGTGATATACCATGAGCCTGAGCTTGAGAGATGTACCCCAAGATATTTGTATGATGGAACTATTTCTAAGGTCTCATTATTAAGAAAGAATTTTTCACACTTCTTTAGTTTACCACCTTTTCTGAATACAATTATTTTACTCTTGGCCACATTTATTTTAAGTTTCCACTTGTCACAATATCTAACTAGTTTGTTTAATCTCTTTTGTAAACCAACGACAGAGAAGTCGAAAAGAGCAATATCGTCGGCAAAGAGGAGTATAAAAAGTTCAATAACTTCTATATTTATACATCTTTGGTTATCTGCTGCTAGGCTTTCAACAATATCATTCACAAAGAATGAGAACAGGAAAGGGGATAGTTGGCATCCCTGGCGGACGCCATGAGAACAATTGAAAAATGCTGTGTAACCTTCTTTCAACGAGACACATGATTTAACAGAGTCATACATACTCTTTAATAATCTAAATGTTTTGCCTTTAACGTTTCCCAGCCAAAGTTTATAGAAAAGGCTATTTCGATCGACTGAATCAAACGCAGCTTTCAGGTCAATAAATGCGCAGTATAGCCTCCCTTTATGAAAAGAAAGGTACCTCTGAATGACAGAATTAAGTATAAAAATGTTATCGTGTGTCTGGAATCCATGTCTAAATCCTGCCTGCTCTGGAGTAAGAAAACTTTCACGGTCAGCCCATAGTGTTAATCTGTTGCTTATGAGTTTTGAAAATATTTTTCCAGATACTTCCAATAATGTGATAGGCCTATAATTGGCCGGATCATTGACACTGCCTTTTTTATAGATGGGAATAATTACTCCGTAGGTCCATTCTGGAGGATAGATACCTGTAGATAAAACTCTATTAAATAATGATTTAAGCATTTCAATGCATACACTTGGTGCATTTTTGAAAAATTCTATGCTAATGCATAACGTATACTATGGTAAACATAGACATAAAGTGAAGCTATTAACTAGCCTCTCTGCTAACATTATGTTTGTTTTATCCTGAATAAAGGCACCCCGCGTCAAGTATGAGGGAAATCAGTCAATTACCTTCTCTACAGAAGAGGAAACAAACAGATCAAGTAGAAGCAAATAATTTAAGAAGAAGATTCTTCTGACAAACATGAAGTATTTTGACAAGGAGAGAAAATATAAACATTAAAGAGAGATTCCTACACCAGACTGACTGAGGAAATTGAAAGCACATAAATACTCTCGCATCTAAATGTCCTGGTTCAATTAGGGTCGACATATACTTGCACTCCTGTTTGGAGTGTTATCTCGTTACTTTGCACTTTAACGAATTTGTTCCCCCTTTTAAATGAATATAATCCCCACACATTGAATGTCAGTATGAGCATGTATTACGATCTCCGGAGACAATGATGATCATTTGATCATTGCTCCAATATTTCATTTCAATAACAATTTACAACACGTTCTTAAACCCAATACCTCTTAGCTCTCAAACCAACAGTAATTCATTGTTGAATTGTCAATGCTGAAACAATACTTTAAGAAGGTTGGACTTGAGTAAAATTCAAACGTGTAAAAAGGTTTTGTTCTTGATTAAACCACAGAGATCCTTACAGTTAGGGTGAATTGAAATTATGAAATGAAACATGGAAATAATAGGAATTTGATAATATAGATCAAACACTTTCTTAAAAGCAGGATTTTTGGGACAATCTCCATGACAATGAAAGTTTCGTAGGGAAATTTAAAAGCAAAGGATTCTATTGTTGTTAGGTTATATAATTAAAGTGGATTTATAATACTATACGTACTATTTTTTTTATTTAATGTTTTTGAATTACTGTTTTGATTTCTGTCCATAATTATAATGACATAATTACACCACTGTTCATAAAAAACAATTACTATTGATAGTGGTTTATTCAGAAATAAATAATACCACCGATCCATATTACAAGCCATGCAACATAATACTAAAGAGTATGACACCAGTATTTGTAATGCACATTAGGTTAGTGGTTGTTACCTCTATGATATTGAAAGACTTTGCACTTTTATTAAGTCCAAGCAATATATACTTTGCATAAATATTTAAGTTGTACATAGCATAGTAGATTTCTATAGAGGAGATGTATAATAGTAGCATGGCAGAATGATTGCTCTCATATATCTAAATAAAACAGACACTGTACTAAAAGATGATTCTTGGACATGGACTATACAGAAAGGACATAATCTATCTAATGGTAGTACGTTACATTTTTGCCAACTTCAAAAGTTAAATAATCATAAAATTTGCAAAGGAAAACGTGAAAAGGCACAAACATTCATTTTGATAATTAAATTTCATACATATGGAATTCCGTAATCTTTTCATAGAATTTTAACTTCGAATACTGCCATATGTCTTCAATCCCAAATTGATAATAAACATCAATACGCCGTTCTTTGAACATATTTCAGAATTCCTTTACATTATTGACACCTTGCACAAACAAACAGAAATCAATTTATACAAATGAACATTGTGATTATTGCAAACACCAATAACCCCTTATGAAAAGTACAAATATAGCATTTATCGTCTTTCTACCGGCTCATAGTATATGGGTTCCTGGCCACAAGTTCAATGCAGCGTGCTATATGCAGATTACCATCAGACAAACATGTCAATTTATTTGTTGTAGAGTGTATGCTTCACCAGACACGTTACTAATAGCCTGTGATAAAGTGAGTCTGCATAAAGCTTCTTGCAGTATTCCTAATTGATTTACATCCGATGAATCACTTAGATTCACACATGATTTGTCATAAATCGGAGGGGAATCTAATAAATCTCTCACAAAGTATATTTCAATCAAAAGTCTTAACCTTTGGCCTGCTGGATTGTTTTCAGTTTTATTTCAGACATGTCAGATTTGTAAACTTGTGACAATTACGTCACATGGGTATCCTTCATTTAACGGCTTTCTCTCCTCATTAATTAACGTAATCTTTAAAAAAAACATAGACTTTGTTTATAAATTTCATTTTTGTATAACTTATTTTGGCCATATTACATTATTAATTAATGTTATACTTTTCAAATACCATGATGATTGTTTCACACACCATGTTTCATTGAGCTAGGTCTTTCAGTGGTTGAGTTCTGGTTCAGAAAATAAATGTTAAGCTATTTTTCCATGGAAATGGCTCAAAAGGAAAATTTCAAAGTAGTTAAAAACCCAAAAGGCACATCTACACATGATGACTGTTCCACATACCAAGTTTAATTGAGCTAGGCCTTACAGTTTTTTAGTTCTGGACCGGAAATGAAACCTGACGCACAGTACTCTATTTGAACTTCTCCAAGTGCATTGTAACACTCTTCCAAACATTATACATACCCCCTGTTATACAAAGCTAACCAATTCAGTCAACGGTCGTTCATACCCCATGTCATTTCAACCATTTTAAGCTATGGCCGTTTGTCAAACGGGCGGACGGACGGACAGAGGTCATTTCCATATCCCCCGACAACTTCGTTGTGGTGGGGATAATAATGATTCATGCAGCCACATTTTATTCAGAATTTAATTCTATAGAGTATATTTATTGAGTTATATGCCGATTTAGTGAATGATAATGTCCCATTCCATTCTCTCATGATGGTTCAAATTGGTAATTTAAAGTACACTATCCATATCTCAAATAATGAAAGAATGGTCTATTAGCCACTGTAGAACGATAACTAGTTTACATTTATATCTTAAATGAATCCCTTTTTTCATGTTCTTACTTTTACTTGAAGATACAGAACTTATTGTTACGTTGGGAACAGCGATATGTACCCTCTCTAATAAAAAAGTATTATTTCTGATCTCTGCTTTCAAAATGTTTCAGTTATGTCTACATTAAGTCATATTAGGCTAAATCGATTTACCATGCGTTTATCTTCAGTTTCATTCGTGCTGAGAGATTTCTTTTCAGTGTAATCAACTCTTTAACATTACATTATGTATATTAACACAAGTTTTAGTGCAGCGACGTAAGTAATATTTAAATGCAGGGCAGCCAGTACATCAGCTGTTTTTATGTTTTCCTTTACTCATTTGTCTGTATCTATATCGGGCTACAAGTGTTGGGTGAATTACTTAAAGAATAACGCCATAGACGTGGATGTTTGATTTAGAACAAGTTATCTACAGCAGGATGATGACGTCTGTATAGGCGCCTTTGATATTCTGTTTATTTAGAGATATTGTTGGGTAAACAAACAATGTGGTTAGGAGAACACTGACATGCTACAAATGGCGTGTATATTCAGTTTTAATGACTGTTAATGTTTCCACTCCGTATGTTTGGGTGATATGATCTTTGATGAGTGAGTACCAGTCTATATCTGATATAATCTGATAAACAAAAGGTTTAAAGTGAAGCAGAGAAGGAAATTTTGAAAGGTTCTTTTAATTCAAACCATATTAACTTAATATTTGATAAATTATTGTTTAATTATAAACATTACTTTCACTCAATTGCACTATAAATTTTCAGAATTTGGATTAAGTAGTTGAAGGTGAAGGAGTTAGGTTTGGGAGTGGCTACATAAACTTCAAGATAATACTTTGAAGAAGAACACAATTAACGTAATTTCCAAAATAAGTCAAAATATATTTAAAAACATTCATGACAATAATGAAGTACATGTAAATCACTGGGGAACAAAAAGAAGTTAATATTTTGGAAGTATATAGCTGTTGATAAAGTGACAGCCCAATTCAGTTACATTTCTGCATCTTCGTTAGCGTATTCAATCTGACAATCATTCCAAGTTAAAGGTTCACTTGGTCAGTGGTTACAATCATGTTGTTAATTAAGTTGGTTCATTAGCAATGGTTAAAGTTTTCTATAAAGCAATAACTTTTCGCCAGAAAATTGCTGATAAGTCGATTCTACAAGATAATAATGTTGGATCGGCTCAGCAAAAAATGTTTAATATATTATTTTCTTTTGCTATTGACATATTTGTGAATCCCTGATTTAAATTTGGCCAATGAGACTCTCTTCCGAATATCTTTCCTGTATTTCAATGCTGTTTGACTTGTCAGCGTGTCCTCCGATATATTGAGTCTATTCACAAGAAAGAAGTTGGTATCGAAGATGTATTTCAGATGCCATTTGAACATTTCAAATTGCTCCAAACATTTCGAAGAATATTGTTTTATATTGCTGTCTGAAAAGATGATTGTGAGTAAGTTGACATAGATTCAGGAAGTGGCTGAAGTCCGGCAGTGTCCGTATCTTGACGTTGTAACATGTAAATACTCATTTAAAGGGGCAGTAGCACATTTTTTGCACATTTTATTTTTTCAAATTTCCCATTTATAATGATAGTTTATGTCATTTATATTTACTTTAGAGGGTAAAACATCTTATTACACAAACCAATTATCCGTAGTGGTAATAACGGCGTTACATATAAAACACAAATTGCATGGCGGCCATTTTATTGTGAACACATTTTATTATTTCGAATGACAAAAACTATCCCATGGCTTTTACGGAACCATGTACACTCATTTTTTAACTTGATTTTCCGGAAAGAGAAGGCTGTTTTACTATTGGTGACATTATTTTTTAAATACATGTCATTGACTTATTTCAGTGAAAAAACGTGCTACTGCCACTTTAAAGCAGTGATGTCACTGGCAAAACACATTGTTCATTTCCAAAACCTTGGACGCTCATCATTCATTGTCTTTTTTATGTTGAAATGTCCAGATGGCTTGTCAACCGCATTTTATCAGAACAGAAAACAAAACAAAAATCAAGAAGAAAACCGACAGTTCTATGACAGTTCTACAAAGATTAGTTTTCAATGACTCGTGTCATATTTTACATTTACTGAACTAGCGTGTTTTCATAAACTGACAGTATATTAGTAAAACATTGACACTCGCATTGGAATCACATATCTCATTGTTTAATGTGGTATATATGACATAGCTCCTTGTTTTATGTGGTATATATGACATAGCTCCTTGTTTTATGTGGTATATATGACATAGCTCCTTGTTTTATGTGGTATATATGACATAGCTCCTTGTTTTATGTGGTATATATGACATAGCTCCTTGTTTTATGTGGTATATATGACATAGCTCCTTGTTTAATGTGGTATGTATGACATGCCCCACCCTCCTGGGTGTGAAGATGCAAATTGTCTTTTGCAACATTACAATTATTTGACATCATAATAACTTAAGAAACTCCTTTTCGATAAAGATAAAGATACATAATTCAAAGAACGCCGACAGGGAGATGCCACGTATTACATCTGTTTCACATTTGACACTTTGAAAACTATCTTCATATTTTGCAAAAGTAAGAACACCATGGTCATGTATTTTTGCCTTTTTGTGTGAATCCGTTTGCATTATGAGTTTGTTTAACTTTTGATGTGTACAACTTCTACTAAAATAGTTTACTGAGAGCTTAGCCCGTGACATTTTGTCGGTGTTCTTATATTAATGAAGTGACAGTGTCCAGGTCTTCCTCTTTTGGTGATTTAATCAGATGAATACACTTGACCTTACTGCTATAGGAATAAAACACAATGACGAACAATTACACTGAGGCTGGATGTTCCAACAATATTAACCTTTATCCATTTGGATGAAAAACAAAACGAAGATGCATTTACAGAAACTTCAATAGTAAGGTAACAGCCACAAGCAAAATTAAACAGACAGAATATAGGACAGTTGAACATTTTTTTTGGGAGGGTAATGTTTGACATACATGAACATATCATCCATTGAAAACATGAAACATGAAATACAGGTGGTATAGCTATTACTAACGGCACTCATATGCTGCCTTAGTAGTCAACGTGTGGTACTGGCAAACCATATAGAGGAAGATAGTCCGTCTATTCATAATATAATATAATATAATAATGCACTTATATAGCGCCTTATTCCAATTGTAGCTCAATGGCGCTTTACATATGAACATAAAGATTAAAAATAACACACATATATACCAATTTACACGAACAGAAAGAAGATAGTCATTCAGAAAGAGTTCATTTGTCACTGGGAGAAGGCTTGATTGAAGAGAAAAGTCTTTAGGAGGGTCTTGAAGGTTGTTTTTGAAGAAGTGGTCCTGACTGAAATGGGAAGGATGTTCCAGAGTTTAGGAGCGGCTATGGAGAAGGCTCTTTCGCTGATGGCAGACTTGGATTGGGGAACTTGAAGAACATGTTTGTCATTGGAGCGGAGTGTACGGCTTGATCAGTGTTGGTGATTGTAGGAGTTCTTTCAGATAGGCACAAGATAGTTCTTCGAAGAGACAGGAGTGGGTTAGCATGTTGATCTTGTAGATGGAGCGTTGTTTGATAGGTAGCCAGTGAAGTTTCTCAAGGATAGGGGTGATGTGGTCAGACCGACGATTACGTGAGATGACGCGGGCAGCAGAATTCTGAATCTTCTGGAGTTTTGAGAGAGTTGATGCAGAGCAGTTGATGAAAAGAGCATTGCAGTAGTCCAGTTTAGAGATAACGAGAGAATGAACAATGAGCTTTGTGGTTTCTTCATCAAGTAAATAGCGGATCTTGCTGATATTGTGAATTGAAAAATAGCTTGACTTGGAGATGTTTCGGACTTGCTGATCAAGGGACATGTTTGTCTGTAATGCCACACCGAGATTCCTGACATGTTCAGATGGCGTGATGATACTGTCGCCGATGGTGAGATGCGATGCCGAGGGTATCTTCAGCAGCTGTTGTCTTGATCCAATGACTATAAATTCTGTCTTGCTGTCGTTGAGGCGCAGGAAGTTGTGTGTCATCCATGATCTTAGTTCAGAAATGCAAGACTCAATGCTATGAATTCCAGAATGGACATGAACTGGTTTCACAGTTACATACAGCTGGTTATCGTCAGCGTATAGTTGGAATAAGAGAGAGAATTTACGGACTATATCACCAATAGGCAGGATGTAGACACGTAAAAGAAGTGGTCCCAACACAGAGCTTTGGGGTACTCCGTAAAGAAGCTCTTTCGGAGAGGATGTGCAACCAGAAACAGAGACAGACTGAGTGCGACCTGTAATGTAGGCTTTTATCCACTCCAGGGCAACTCCTTGTACTCCGAGGCGATGTTCAAGTCTCTCAAACAGAATCTGGTGGTCAATGGTGTCGAACGCTGCAGATAAATCTAACAGCACTACAAGCGTCACACACTGGTTGTCCATGCCCATGATGATGTCATTGTACACACGCACTAGTGCAGTTTCCGTACTGTGTCGCTTCTTGTATGCAGACTGGAAAGATTCAAATAGTTCATTTGAATTGAAATGACTGACAAGTTGATTGAAAACAACCTTTTCAAGTAGTTTTGAAATGTAGGGTAGATTAGAAATTGGTCTGAAGTTTTTCAGTTCATCTGGGTCCAGGTTTACTTTCTTTAGCAGAGGTGTGATTGAGGCATGCTTGAAGGTATCTGGCACGATACCAGAAGTCAGAGATGAATTCATGATATTTGCTAAAGCAGGTATTAGACAATCAGACACTGCCTTGAATAGCCAGGTTGGAATGCAAACGAGAGCCGAGGACTTGGTTGCCGATCCAGATATGGTCTCTTTTAGATTCTCATGAGACACGTTGCTGAAGCAGGACAGTGGGATACTTGAGAACTTTGTTCGTGAAATTCATAAACACACTGTGACTGACGTGTGAGAAGATCGTGCCGAATGAGGTCAATCTTGGACGTGAAGAAGTCGGAGAAATGCTCTACCAGATGTATACAGTGTTGAATTGACCCCATATGTTCATAGGGACTATGCACAACTTTTATAAGCATGATGAATAATACTATTTATTACTCAACCGTGGTGAGATCACTCATTAGATAACAATCAGTTGGTTACACACATGTGTGATACCACAGCGTGCTGCCGTGACTTCATAATCGGCGCGTGACGTCATAGTCTTTTTTGGTTGACGTCTGCAATAGCGGGTAAGTTGCAAGTGAAGCGTCACTAACAACGATTTTCTTGCAATTCACGATTTTCTTGCAGTTCAGCGCTATTTAATTCATTGAGTAATAAATAAAATACTAAACTCGGTCCCGTTTGATAACATAATGTAACTCGTGAATGGCATCGGTATTTAACTCGCTTTCGCTCATTAAATTACCAAACCATTCACTCGTTTCATAATCAATCAAACGGGACATCGTTTAGTATTCTATATTAATAAATCCATTTGGTAGTTTCATGCTAGATATATCTTCAATTTCTGAGTCTATATATTGTAACTTTCGTCCCTTAAAAACATTACACTACAGCCAAGGGAACAGAAATCACTCCTTAATGATGTAATCGAAAGAAACAGGGAAATTTATTTCACTTGATCTGTTTTGAATTGACTTTTACACAATTGGTACTAGGAGTTACATTAAACCTTTTTGTTGTGTTAGTGTGTGGAATTCTCATGTAGCTGGAATTGCTAAAAAACATAAGGCTACCGGTGAAAAGCTCATTTTACAGCCCAACTTTAATAAGTACACTTGGGCGAGATTCTCTATAACATGTATCAGGGACACCGAGGAATAAGGTGGTGCGACTAATATAGTTATCAGATATCACTCATGGTTTTAACATAATTGTATTCATTATAACGAATTAACAAACTGTCAAGCTGATCAACCTCCGATACGACATATGATAGTACGAAATTAAGTAAAAATGTAACAGCATCGTTTTAGACTAATATATACAAATTAATACATGAACATAAATATTCTCTAATAAATCATTGGTTGTTATATTCCATCTGCCCTTCATGCATAGAAACATTTAGATGTTTGTAAATCTCTTCCTGTTAACTCAACTAACAATCTGAAAGCATTACATTCGGCCACAAAATTGTTTTCAATTGTTTGCAATGAGTCTGAAAATATCATTTCTGTAAGCTTTTGGAAATATTTCATGCAAATAATTCAAACTTTAAGTGATTGCAGTAGTTGCATTCCATCTCAGACTTAAAATTGTAATTAAATTGTCATATCAATTGCCAATTCAAATTCCCTTTTTCGTAGAAATGAAAACCATTTCAATCAAATGAGAAATTAAGAATGTCTTTTGAAGATCATGCCAATGATGATTCATCATACTTATGAGAAAATGCATTCTTCAACACATTATATAAAACCTAAACTTACATATTTAAAATCAAGGTTGCAGCGGAAACATAATTACTTTAGCATGGATAAGATAGGGAAGTGTAGTTCGGAAGCATTCCCTGCTGTATCGATAGCAGTCTCAAACGAAATAGACCAGTTTGTTAGCAACATACTGCTAAATATATATATTATATATGTAAAGAATAGACTCCGAAAACTCTGCAATAGTTACACGAAGAGGTTAGTCTGAGGCCGTTAGGCCGAAGACTAACCCCTTCGTGTAACTATTGCAGAGTTTGAGGAGTCTATTCTACTTAAACCTAAATTCGAAACCGGTTTGAGTTATTTCACCTGTAAGCGCGCAATATTGCACGTGCGTTTCATGTTAATATTGACGACTTTTACACCTGCAACCTAAAATTGAAACTGGTTTGGGTTTTACCTGTCGGAGCGCAGAAAACACGTGCGTTTCGTGATGATATTGACGACTTTTACCTATTGATGAGGTATAAAAGACGAACACGCGTTTTCAATCATTACTCTTTCGTGAACAGTATTGAAAAGGTTGGTACAGGTTCAGTAGCACAGACATGGAAAGTGATGATGATATATTTTTAACACAGAATACATATTCCCAGATATCATTTGGCAGTCAGGATATAAATTCAGATTTTGAATCAATTTTGGAGTCGGATTTCCCAAATGCAAATTTTACCATTCAAGATAGAGACAGTGAAGACAGTTGTCATCTTGATAATGATATCCCCCACACACAAGCTTTTGAGCCGGTAACAAATGATACTGATTTTACTGAAAAGGTGAACTCATCTGACGAAGATTTAGTACTTTGTAGTCAACAGTATTATGCAGATACAACAGTTGAACCTGAAAACAATCTTTCAACAATCGAAACGATTGATATACCAGAAGAGCACACATCTAATGAACGTTTCGGCAAGCCATTGACAGAGCAAGAATTACATAATTTAGAAACATCAGCTCGAAACAAAAACACATTTTAAAAAAGTCAGTGGGCATTGAGAACATTCGAATCTTGGTACAGGGAGAGGCACATTGTTTCAGGCACTTTTGACGAATTTCTGCTTAAGTCAAGTAACGAGGAACTAAACACGATTCTGGTATCCTTCGTAACCCAAGTTAGAAATCTGAAAGGATCTGAGTATCATGGCAACACGTTACATGAACTGCTGATCTCTGTGCAGTATCACATGAGACAACAGGGAAGGGACATCAACATAAATGACTTTGAATTTGCGGGACTCAGACGTATCTTGGATGCCAAAATGAAACAATTGGCCAAATCTGGAATTGGTATTCATAAAAAAAGAGCAGACACATTAAGTCAAGACCAAGAAGAGTTTTTATGGGAAAAGGGGATCTTGGGTGATGATACACCACAGAAATTGTTGGACACACTATTCTATTTAAATGGCATCTGCTTCTGCTTGAGGGGAGGTGAAGAACACCACTCCCTGAAAATTGGCGAAAATGGAAACTTTTCTTTCGTTTATAAAAATGGTGTTAAACACTTAAAGTACTCTGAGGGTGTATCCAAAACAAACAGTGGGGGGTTGGGGCACAAGTCAATAGAGATGAAGACGATCGTTGTTGGTCCTAATCAAGAGAAGCCAGACCGCTGCCCAGTCCGCCTTCATGACAAATATATGTCTTTGAGGTAAGTGAATGTATAACGCAATCACAATTCATCACCGACAGACGCATTTAAGAGTATTATAGTTATTGAATTTACATTGGTATTGCCATCAAAATCGAACAATTTCATGACTTAAAATTTATTAGATTAACTATTATCAAACATTGATTTGTCGTGCAATCCGAAATTATAATGAAATGATAAATTGTAACTACAAGTTTAGTCTTTGGAACCATAAATATTTACGTTATTTTTTTCATAATGCTATTGATTCGAATATGAATTGACATCAATACATAAAAAAAACAATAATGAATACCAGTTTCGAATAATGTGGAATATTTTGAAAAACTATATGTTTGTATCTGTTTAAGACCAGCGACATGCCAGAATTTTGAAAACATGATAGCGCAATTGAAAGCAAAAGTACGAACAGGACTCTCAAAGGGGAGTCCGTCAGATCTTAGATGAGTGACAAACCAAGTAAGCTAAACTTTCGGAACGGATCAAAGATATGATTTTAATGAGATTGGCAGTTTCTGTATGTTTTATTTTTTCCATGCATAATGAATAGTTCGGAATAACAGTTAATAACAAGTCTAAAATGGTATACGTACTATGGCATAGTCATTATAAATGTTGAAATTTTATCTTTTGTAAATTAAGCAACATATCTGTAAGAAGCGATTCATCTCGCTTGACCAAAGACGTTTTATTCATATTTGTCGACTATTAAATTCATATCTGCGCATTGCAAGTATAGAGATGTTGAAACATGATTTGTCGAGGGTTGTGTCGGTATGACAATTGTGACAACAAAACTGTGGATTTATGACAACTATTGTTTCACCAAGTAAGGGAATCAATCATGGATTTGGTTTAAAAAATTCTATGTAAAGTGATATCAGTTTGAAGTCAATTCAACATTTGAGCTCTCATTGGAGATGACAAGTCGTATGTATTGGTTGGCCAACTCGCATTCCTGTAGGAAACCTGTACAGGAATGCAAGTTTGCCAACCGAGAAATACGACTGGTCATGTCCAATGAGAGCTCACATTTGTAATGACTGATCATGTTCCTCCTTTGCGCAATTGATTTGCGCAACTCATGCGCAACTCATACAATTGACCTGTTACAAACATATGGATGAGCAATATTGACGAGTTGTTGTCAACTATTGACGTTTACTTTGAAATATTGACGACTTCAAAAGAAATATTGACGACTTCAAAAGAAATATTGACGAGAAGCAAGAGAGAAAATGTGACTATTGATGATTAATTTAGGTTTAAATATATATATATATATATATATGTATATATATATATATATATATATATATATATATATATATATATATATATATATATATATATATATGTATATGTATCATAAGCATAAACAGTAAACATTCAGTTTCAATTAATAGCCCTAGATCCTATTTTTTTAAGGAATAGAAATGTACTCGGACATTGAACGTAACACATTGAAATAAGCATTATTGAGAAAGTCTTTAAATATATTAGATACGGTAAAGGTTAACCTAAATTTGAAACTGAAAACAAACAGTTTGTCTGATACTTGATGTAGCAATAATCCAACACTGTAAATGTCAAGTGGAAAACCAGTCTGTCGCTTGGCCTTCAACTTGGTAATACTCATGAATTGTTATGATGAAAACACATAGGGCCATTGGATCATCGGGACAGTTTTATCTATATTGTGCATACTACATTTACATGTCAGTATCCAAACCTCAAACTTAATTTCACCAAACAATTCTCATTAAGGGACAATACATTACTTAATAGGAAATCCACGAAGATTTACTGATTTTCTCGTCAACCATACTTTATTGACAGTCAACAGCGAATAATTATATGCATGAAATACGTATAAACATGCCTCCATCTACATGTGTGTCACATTAACGTTGTTTTATGCTCTTGCAGTTTTCAAGTGACTGCTGTCTTTGTTGTCTGACGGCTGGTTTTCCTGATTGTACGCTTGGGATTATGGACTGATTGGGAGCCTGAGCTTGTGTTTTGGCTATACGTTATATATATATATATATATTATATATATTATATATATATATATATATATATATATATATATATATATATATATATATATATATATATATATATATATAGCAATTATCAATGGGTAAAGACAAGGATTATGTATATGTCTTACCGATTATGCAAAGATAGAATGGAATAGTTAGTGGTTTCAGTGTATATAAACTTCATCAGTCACCAGGTTGTCACTCGTTGCTACGGCACTAAAGCGGCCTGATGCCGTCATTCTATTAGAGATGCACATGATTTATAAATATTGCCTGCCATCAGTAAAGAAATCAAAGTTATTCCTCACGGAAATTCCCGTCAATAACGCGCCATGCGTCATATAGATCACATATAAGAGTCATATCACTGGCTGCTCTTCTGTTTGGGACCTAATCAATCGAAAAGTTTTTTAAAAGTAAATTTCAAAGGTGCAGACTATTAAAAAATTGGTATAAGGAACACCTCTCACATACTACATACAATATTAGTTTGGCACTGTGCGATAGCCATACAGAAGCGCAGTTTATTCGCTTGTGACAGACAGCAGATATATTGCAGAGGATGTACACGGAACTCGTTTCAGTCAACAAAAACCGTAGATAAAAAGTCCATCAAAGACATTCTGGTCGATGAACAGCGTTGCTGATTGACACCATTCAGGGATATATATATATGAATACGATCATGGGTTACCAACCCTATTGTGAACACACAGCCTATATAGCACATTGTCATGCAAAAGATTGTCACTTATATTTCTGTAAAAGTTACATTTATATGGCTGACTAACTCTAAGCATCGACACATGCATATGATACAATCTCATGGGCGTCAAACCATATTCATCAATACATAGTTACACATAGTACAATTCTCATGGGCGACCATCCCTCATAATCAACACATTGATCTGAAACAAATTCAATGCGAAATTAACCCCCTCCACATGCAATATATATGCATACGTATTGCAGATAAGCATTACAGTTTGGTTTATCGTCAATCCTACATACATAGCATATTTAAACCAATACATTCTAGATATGTACATATCTGATCCAATGCCATTATACATGTGATTAATAGAGAAGTCTATTGCAGATCTGCCGTTGAATTATTTTAAAACACCACACAAATGTAATATACAAGACTATACAATGTCCATACATACACCGTGGTTGTTTTCATTTGCAACGAATTCTGCATAGGAGACAACACGCTTCATAGAACGAAGTACATTTTAGATATACACATTTGGCTTCCGATACACTCCAACACTCGTATTAACGAATATCGTTATAGATACACAAAATATAACATAATCATGGGTCACACTGGGTCATTGTAGCACACCCCTGTACCACCCACAGGGTACGTGTATTAAGTGTATAAACTTTCATGTGTTTATCATATCATTACGTCTGTGTAATGATGAAGGAATTATTACAATCATATAATATTATATCATTGTAAATAGTATCACCACGTAATGTGTAATGATGTGCAATTAATACCATATCATACCTGTATGTATTGTCATGATTATTTGTAAAGTTTAATAGCACCTCATACTTCTATGCATGTGTTCAGTAATGAGATGTTCCTCATGTTATGAGTAACTATAGTTTTATTAATTATTAACACTATAAGCATATTCCTTTGTGTTGAATTATATGTATTGTATATCAGTATGTATACTGTGTGCTAACTGTGTGATGTATATTTTATTATCATATTTATTGTTACAGGGTGTCTGATATACTTCCTGATATACTTCCTGAATCATCCAATAAGAAATAAACGTCTCACACCCAGCAGAGAGTGTTATCATTTGACCCTCGTAACCCTGCTACATTTGGAGCCCCCAGTGAGGATCGTTTCGATCATGGTTGTTCAGGATGGCACCTAAGGATCTAAGGACTGGAAGGATTCACTATGAATTTCTGTGAACTCTGTGCTTGCGTCATCCTCGGATGACCAGTGATGTGACACTGTCAGTGTAACTGTGACCTTGACATTCGTGAAGAGCCTGTGACTCTTTTGTGACACTTTGTGTGTGATTTGTGATGTGTATTTTCATGTTTTGGAATTTGGACATTCATGGACACTTCACGTGAGTAATGACCTTTGTGTAAATATTGATGTGTATTATACCTGGCATTTTCATGTAATATATATTTACTGTTTGTGTTGATTCATCATTGAATTTAACTTATTGCTATTTTCATGTAATTTACAATTATGTAACATAACTTATGTAATTACTGCCGGCTTATATTTCTATTGTATTAGTTTTATCGTTGGTACCAACATTTAGTATTTATAATGTAATCATTTTTTGGTTCATATTTGAAGCATATTTAGTCTCATTTTGCTTAGTTAAGTTTAGATTTAGATTATAATCATGTAGTTTATTTACATTTAGTTTGCTGCGTTTCCTTAGATTACATCTTCTACATTGAGTTTTATATTTTTATTAGCTCAGCATTATGTAATATCATGTAGCATTTCACTGATTCCAGTAGCTTTGTTTTCCTTAGAGTATCATAGGTTACATTTGTTTTGTGTAATTTGATATTGTAGCTCTTTTTTTTTCATTATGTAACTCGTACTTGGGTTATTGTGTAGTTATATATTAGTTAATTCATTACTTGTAGGTTTACCTTTTTTTAAATTCGTAATGTAATTTATAGTTAGTGTGTAAGTGTGTGTGTTTGGTTCATCATCTTATTTATTTTCCTCTTACTAACTCAATAAATGATAGGTTAATTCATTATGGGTTAGGTATTAATAAAGTGTTAGTTAAACTTGTGTTTATTTACTGACTGTTTGACGACAGACTGTGCTTAGACTCTGCACATTGCACCATATTCTCAATTCCCTTCCCTTTAACTTAGCTCTTATATTCTCATTCAACAGTATCATAATGGGGTAGTATTTTAGCATTTACTTTATTCTAGCATTAGTTAATATTAACTCTATCCTATTATCAATCACATCTTTGTATTATATCCTGCCATTGTGTAATTCAGCCATTGCCACATTTGATGTTGTGATGTAGTTGAATTTCCACAATCATGTTGTTCACTTTTAACTAAGTATAATTCAGCAGTTCATTATTACACATCGTGTTATAATGAAAGTTAAATTTGTATAATTTCTTATTAATCACATTTCATCATCTTAACTTAGTATCATTCAATCGTTACATTTATACACAATGTAAGTTGAATGCATTAAGTTTCACCTGTAATCATTCAACGCTTCATTATTTCACCTCTTTGCGGTAGTGAAAGTTGAATTTAAATTTTCACTTCTTCATTTCATCATAAACTCACCCGTTGTGTTTTATCATATCATTACGTCTGTGTAATGATGAAGGAATTATTACAATCATATAATATTATATCATTGTAAATAATATTACCACGTAATGTGTAATGATGTGCAATTAATACCATATCATACCTGTATGTATTGTCATGATTATTTGTAAAGTTTAATAGCACCTCATACTTCTTTGCAGTCGTTCAGTAATGAGATGTTCCTCATGTTATGAGAAACTATAGTTTTATTAATTATTATCACTATAAGCATATTCCTTTGTGTTGAATTATATGTATTGTATATCAGTATGTATACTGTGTGCTAACTGTGTGATGTATATTTTATTATCATATTTATTGTTACAGGGTGTCTGATATACTTCCTGATATACTTCCTGAATCATCCAATAAGAAATAAACGTCTCACACCCAGCAGAGAGTGTTATCATTTGACCCTCGTAACCCTGCTACATATGCCGTCATCAAGATTTCTATTGTAGACATACAAACGTGGTCCAATGATCATGGGTGACCAGCCCTACAAACATGGTATTTATGTGAATATAGAATTCAATTCTCAATTCACAGCCTCATTCAATCTGCTCTGGTAACTCATACATAGGTCATCCAATGCTTACGCTGAAGCATGACATCTCTATACAATTTAGCTTGTTGAATTATATTGGACTACTAACTCTAAAGTAAAAACAGTCAACTAAGGTTATTTAGACAGAACTTATTCTGACTGAAAACTCCAATTAGTGTTACTCCTTTCCCTTTACATTCTTTTGCTAGAGTATCACTGAACACTGTAATATAATGTAACCGCTCCCCCAATCATTTATGGTTCAAGGTTGAAAATGTATTAACTATTTCCAGCGTATAAGAGTACAAAACCATTCTGCTACAAAGCGTGTTTTTTAAAAATCTTTCCATTTTTCAAAAGGTGACATCGCTCATCAATTTTTCTGTAACAAAGTTAATACTGTCAACAGGAATACATCCACCAACTGTGATTCTTCGTATCCATCTGTGGAAACCTTGAATACAGAATAGGGTACTCGTCGATAGACATAGATTTCTTGTATCTGGGTGTCAAAAATCTGAAATCAGTACTCCTGCGTCCAAGTTAGGACTGGCTCATCGCAACCGATATATATACATAATATTTAAATGGAGGCAGAAAATGTCGATGTTTTTTTTGGCTGATTATGGTATAAAACGTCTTATCACTCGCACGTGCTAGATTTGCATAATTTTCTGTACAGCAATTCAACACTTATTTATAACAAGGTTAGTATGACGTCAATACGGTTTCAGGTGTGATGTCACATTGTTAGTGATAATGATGTATCCTCACGATGTCTGCAATGTCGATTATTCTTGTATCAAATCATATGATTTATACACATGATTTATATGGAAAGTCATTTAGTATCCTCTTTATTAATAGTGGATAAAATCAACATACATGGTTCGTAATAAATCCATGAAATTATAATGCTCTAAGCCTCCATGAAAGAAGATTTGATGAATGAGGTGGAAGCGAAATGGAAAACCGACGAGGATCTGCTCTTCATCACATCGTACTACTTGATACCACAGACACCATGACGACTTTCTAATGAGGCGTTGAAGCCAGTATTGGATTTATCAAGGAAACCAATCATTGTCATTGGTTCATCATAGAGAGAAAGTATACAATATCGAGGCTGACGTTCTATCCATCAGAGATCTCATAGAGAATCTTGAAGATTTGTTGATTTCTGTATTCCACAGGAAACAACTATTAAATGAAATGGAGAAGATATAGTTGAATCATTTTAAATAGCCTGGATAACATTCAGCAACATCATGTTAACCACTGGTCAATCCATGACTTGATTAAACATAAACCACAGATCCAGAACAATGACAACTGAATTTTTGTGCTGCATGCTGTTGGTCCTTAGTGCACTCAAGTTATGTTTGCAATTTCATTGACCTTGTTATAAATATAAATGCACGGTACCATATCAAATGGTCTGTTAAGAAAAGTCATTCATGTGGAAATACCCTGGTAATCTCGCGGTTAAGTAAGTAAACCGGTTCAAGATTCCCAAGTAGTAAGTTTTGGATATTATCAGATTTTGATACCAAATATATCAAATTGATGTATTCCTTCGATTACACCCTCCATCACATGATGAAAAAATTTATTATGATCATAAGGCCATCGTTTAGATGGACATACTCTGTCAACCAAACAAAACTTACCGATACACATAATACACATATGAAATCATTAATCAATTACAAGGTTTGATATGAGATGATAGAAATAGTTAGCCTGACATGAAATCAGGTAAAGTGACCTTTTGATTTGCTGAAAATCCAAGTGTGGGTTTAATCTGCAATCAAGCAGAATGTTTTACCGTTGTGTGAGTCGTAATTTCATTGGTTCGATGGAGAAAATTCATTTGCTATCATCAATATCAGTTCGGTTAGTTAAGTGCATATTTCTTTGATGAAAGGCACATGGTATGTGTAGAGTATCGCTACACTCATTCCTTGGTGCCCGGAGATGGAGAATAATTGAGTTAGAACATACTCTGAAACTTCGTGTATGTTCTCAATACAGTTGTCGTCCAGTCAAGCTTGCCTTCCTTATGTATTCGACTTCAGAATGCCCTTCCAAGATTCTTAAAGTAAAATTTATCCATGGATGGTTCATGTCAAACTATGCCCTAGAAGGAAGTTATTAGATTGGAAATAAGACTAAAAATATCATTTTACCAACCGTTTCGAAATATCATATTGAAATTCATGCTCTATTTACGTAATTGTAGTTTCTGTAACATCTCCCAGATTGAAACGCGTTCTAAATCGAATCAAATAATCCTCATAGGGTAAAAAGCATACATTGTCATATCAATTGCAGATATTAATTCTTTTTCTCATTGTCATGTTAGTTATTTCAATGTTTTTAGTAAACTGAATGGAATTAAAAATACAGTTTAAGTTCTAAATATTATGAACTGGTTGTTTGTCATAGCTATGTGAAGAATACGTTCTGAAAACCATGATTGTCAACAGACAAGACGAACTGATCACTGAAATATTGTGTATACTTACTCACATGTACCTAATAATATAAGTGTTGCAGTGATTATTCCTGGCGTCAGGAAACATGTTCTGCTGTACCGGTAGCAGTCTCCAAACACAACCTTTCTAAGGGCAGACTTTACCATAGTACTCCATAGAACGGTGTGTTAGCTCAAAACGAAATATAACTGGCAGGCAAAAGAAAATGAACACCTCTTTTTAAATCACAATAATTAAAATAGTAGAAGTTTGAGTAAGGTACATGTGATAGTTTATTTATTGCGGAAAACATCAAAATCCTACAGTTCAACGTTTAATAAACCAGTTTTGCACTCAAGCAATCCGTATTACTTATTTTAGTCAATTAATCTTTGATATTTTAGGTTTAAGTTTATATATGATCAAGAGAGAGTAAAGGATAAATAGTATAAACTGCATTTGATCTTCTTGTGATCAACTCCTTGCTTTAAATAGCTTGATATATCATTTACCCGTCAAACCATTGTGGTTTATACATGGAAAACCATATTATTGCTTTGACCTTGAACTTTAAAACTTGAAACTTAAATTAAATATCGAATATGTATATGTTATACTTGTGTTAATGACTTCTTTTATTATAGTTTTCTACCCGCACAAATTCCCAAAGGACAAAGTTGATGTCTATTCAGATGTACAGCTTTCTCGTCTCATGTATTGTGAGTAATCATGGCTTCTATGAGTAAAACATCATTTTGAATTCACATTTGAAAAAAGTACTTCCCTTAATCATTTATGTGGGGACGTTTTTTTTTAAAGAAAGGAAACTCTTTAAGCTCAGTAATTGACATGAGCCAACAGAATTTGATTTTGAAAGAGATTTCTTGTATGTAACCATTTGTTGACAGTCCGATTCTTTTTCACATTCTTGACATGAAAATATCCATTTCGAACTAAATAACAAGATGTCGATGGGGTTATCATTATCGATAATCACATTAGTTTTTCTTATCATTACCAAACAATTTATTGACAAACGGTTGCCGTTTTACTGTAAAGTTGACAAAAACTAAAAAACTAGACGTGGTACACTTTTCGATAACATGTTTGAATGTGTGCCAGGCAGAAGAAAGTACTCACCTCAGTTGGTTTCGATTAATTCAACATTTAAGAGAAATCAGATGCAACTGACTATGGCACAATACACTAATATTATCCGTGTGAATGAATTAGTTGGTGACTGTGGTTAAAGTTTTGTTAAAATATCCTTGTTTAATGAAGACAGGGGTAAGTAATAAAATTTATTAATTTTCACATAGAAGATGTCTTATATGTCGATGAAAACTTATTAAATAATTTTTGAAGAAATTTAAAATTTTATTTTTATTTTATGAATTAAAAAACATGTAGAAGTATTCTTTGACTGCTGACTAAGCACTTATACTGTTCAGTTTTAGATTCTGACATCGAAAACTCGATTATGCAATTGAAAAGCATACATATGATAAAATTAACTGAGGTGAGTACTTTCCTTTGCCTGGCAGTTTATAACACTTTCAAACATATTATCGAAAAGTGTACCTCGTCTAGCTCGTTTTTGTCATTTGCAGCACTTCCGAAGAACATCTTGCTATTGTAAGTCTGTGTTTTGGAGAAATGAGCATCCGTACTACAATTGAAGATGGTGCTTATTTAATAGAAAAATTAACAGTTAACCACCTAACTAATGTACCACTTGCTAAGAGTTCAGTTAAAGGATCAGCTACTTCAAAGAAAGATACACGCACGACATCTGAGCATCAATGCAAGGTTTGTTTTAGTTTTCCTAGATTCGTTAAAACGTCATAGTGGTGAAATCTGATGCCATAATGTTGAAAGGTCACTGGAAAACAGTGCACACACATTCTTAAATCATAAATGTTCTTCCCTATATTCTGTTCTAGCATATACATATACCTATATAAGATTTGTGTGTTAATTTCATTTCCACTGGCTATAACTGGTAGCAAACATTGAAACTGCCGCATGATTGTACAGCTGTGTGAGTTCATGTTAGAGCAATGTAACACGCTGTTCGTACTGTAATAACGTGCTTCACAAAAAGTTCAATTAGTATTAACAATGACTGAATAGTGCTCCAAAACGACTGTACATGGTTTGGTGAAACCACGTGGGTCCATTTCCCATCAAACGGTCATTTTAAGGTGTTCACACTCGAAAGTGATCTGACTAATGTAGCGATACCTAAACACTCAGAGTAGAGTTTAATGATGGTACAATGATGGAATGATCAACCATCCCAAGAGACTACCTCTCCCACTGAAGAGTTCCACTAAATTGTTGCTTTATACTTCATTTTCTTCCGATATGGATAACCTTTTCTATGGATATGGATTAACGGGTCGTGTAATGTTTTACCCTTTAAGGTAACAATAAATTATAGTTTAATAAGGGCAAAGTTGAGAACACGGTATTTACGATCTCCATTGCGTAACAGAAACTTTCAAATCTTCACAAGACAGTAAGACGCAACTGATACTAGAGAAAGTGGGAAAACACTTGATGAAGCAATGATGCAATCAAAGGTGATAATGACTCAACTCACCAGGATTCAAACAACTCTAGGTTTTCTTACGTTAATAAAACTAACAAAAGGACATTGTATAGTTTATTTTATGCAGACCTTAGATGTTTCAGAACAAGTCTATATAGTTTTGGAGTTTTTATTAAGTTGCAGTTTGCTAGTCTCTCTTCTTCATAACAACAGCTTTAAAGTAACGTTTATATGTTTCTTACCGATTACTCTCTCTCTCTCTCTCTCTCTCTCTCTCTCTCTCTCTCTCTCTCTCTCTCTCTCTCTCTCTCTCTCTCTCTCTCTCTCTCTCTCTCTCTCTCTCTAAATGATGCATCTGTGGTTCCAACATTTTGAAGGATTCATTAAGATTTGAGGACAGTGACAGTTCCTTGTTGTTACACCTTATATTTACAGGAAATCTAGGGGTGAGGTGGTGGACAGAAGTTTGCAAAATTTCACCATCCTAGAATTGTGTTCTTTTGCATTTGGCATTTCATTAAATTTCAGAGGGTCTTTCTGTAACTTCATGTTCACATACATACAAAAACACATTCGAGTATGAAGGATGCACATCATCACGTCGGCCATACAAAATAACCATGTACATTATACGACATCTTAGCTGGCCTTGCAATGATGGCATATGGTTTTTAGGAGTATTTTGTGTATCCAAACTAGCTTGATGATTTTTAATAGTCTCCTGGAAGATTAAATTGTCGGGGAAATTTCTTAATGTTTTAGAAGTGGTATGTATCAGTGTTTTTATGCATCTGATTTATTGTCACTGCCTCAAACGTGAAATTTATGCCATTCAGTTAGTGAATAATTTCACAGTGACATTGTTGTCAGTACAATAATAAATTAAATGCTATATAACGGTAATGACACAAGGCCGTGGAAACACCACTATAGTACCGCAATGGTAATTAAAAGCGGATTTATTAAAACTCAAGTTTATAATGAAATGATAAATTGCTTTTTCCTAAGTGATAAGAGTTTAGGAGAAATTAAACAATTAGGATCAAAGGTTTGGTGCATTATCCATGTGAACCATCTTTACCCTTTGACATTAGCCTTTGTCTAGACAGGATTTTATTGAGGAGCTTTGTAGTAGTCGAAATGTGGATTTACACTTGTCATTATAATCTAATAATGATAACTCCGATTCAACGTTATTAACATAATATTAAATGTGATACTAACGTATTAAATTACTTGTTCAACTAGTGTCACAGAATTATCACTTGAATTTGACCTTTTACAAACTTGGAGTTTTCTTTCCTGATTTCTCGCTCGTTTAGATTAATCTTCAATGTCTTAATTCCTTTGTCTCACTATTGATCATTCCTTTCCTGTATTTTCACCTTTATTTGATTTGAATCATTTGTGGAAACAAATCCAATGGCTCCTGATATATCAAATCTGCTCGAGATAAGTTACGAGTATAACATAAGTCGTTTAATGGCATTTAGGACTGGCATACATACAGTAATACAATATTCATAAAGGAAAGCTTGATTGTTCATGATACTAACTCCTTTATTGTGAACATACACTCACTCGTTCGGTTCATTGTAAGGAAAACTAAATGGGAAACTTTTATATACATGGTTATGCACCCCTCGTGAGCATAATCCAGAACCTGGACAATGTACAGAAGCACAAATAACACAAGAATCGAATGGAACTTTCTTCGGGTGGAACTTGATACTCTAATCATCTTTCCTCTATGTTTTATGAACTACATTTTCTTTAAACTTAAAATGAGTGTCATTCGTTATTGGTGTCATAAATCGTCTTCTGCATATAATCAGGAATACTTTGGTGGCACGTGGTCCTGTGCATAGCTCAGTCGACCGCTATCATTGAACGGGCGCGGCTCGCTGGATGGGTGGGTCACCCGCTGCTGGATAAAAAACTGACAGTGTCAAGGGTTGATTCCCTGCCCCACACTGAAACATGAGTTGAGAGACTTATGGTGTCACCCTGGGTAAGTGACTTTATTCAAAGTGTGCCTCTGTTCACCCAGCAGCAAATGGGTACCTGGTATTGGTTGTGGAGGTGACCTTCTAGCGACAACTATGTCAGCTTGGGTTAGACCAGGGTAATACTACTCCTATAGCGCCTTGAGCAACCACTGAGTGGATGGATACGTGCGCTCTATAAATGGACCTATTATTATTAATATATACTTTAAGAATGCGCAACAGAGGAAAAGTATATTTCAGGGAGTCTTTATTCAATCTGTTTTAATTACGACACAGAATACTGTGTTGATGTTTTGTGCCAAAAGAATAATTTTCGCTTCTGGGCATGTAGACTGAGTTACACTCAGCCAGTGGCTTTGAGCTGTTTTTCAACAGATTGTTACTTGTTTAGAGTGTATTTCGTGGATACAATAATTCATTTGTTCATAGCTCAGTGACAAATGCATTCAACGTTCTGGATGATGTGTTCATTCGTAAAGACATGATGTATTTGGTACCCTCAAAGAACGTTTCTTGTGGTAAGTCTTGTGGAAAACACCATGTAAAATATAAGGAGTAAACTCTTTTCTTCACATGCTTATTTACCAGCATTGTATTCGCTTAAATGTAGAGCATATTGTCTAAATTAAATTAAGTATTGTTTCAGCCATGCTGTGAATAGCCTTTAAGCAGGGATGTATTTACTACACTGAATTAAACGTAACTGACACTAACATGAATGGTTGGATGTTTACATGTTGTTGTTTACAATGGTAATTACTAACACATTGTCAACTGTCACACATATAACATCTTGCTATGTAATGCAATATACGGGTTTACAAAAAAATATATTGTTATATTATATTTAATTATATTTGTAGAAATATATTATAGACATATGCGGAAGTTCTCAACAACATACGGAGAACTTTACTGACATATTCATGATTAATAAGAGGTGGCGACATATACATATCACATCATAGATTAATGAAAGCTGGAAATGTTAGCACTTACGACCTTTATTTATTGAAGTAGCGTCTTGAAGACTGAGGTGAAATTCAATAGTCTAGTAATGTCCTGGTTGCTTTGCAATGGTTTCAGAGATTATTGAGTTTAGAAACTAATAAGTATGTTTAGTTAAATGATGCCAACCATTGATAGACTGTTTTATGAAAAGATACGATAACACATTTCAAATATCATTGTTTTTCTGATAGAACGTGGCACTTGTCATTGGCCTTTTATTTTCATATGAAGATATTCAACACTTGGTCTTAAATCTTATTACATTATTTCATAAAGACAAAACACATCAGCTGAACATATCAAATTATTTAATGTTTTACTGGTAATGAACAATTTGCAAATCATTTAAGACGTTTGTGTAAACACGAAAGACATTTAAAAATGGATGTTCAATAATATCATTTCACTTTCTTTTAAGCATAGTATAATATTGTACTTCTGTCAGACATATATTCTGAAGTATACCTTGAAGAAACACTGTTGTTATCCACATTTGAGGTGTAAGGATACATAAGAAAATAGCAATGACATTTTCCTTCGGATTTCGTTAGCTTTATGTCCATTTTTACATTTGCTGAGTGAAAAAATAGTTTCGATAAATTATGTAACTTAAGCAGAGACACAAGGTTATTAAGTGAACCTTTGTATTAACTATGAATGCGTATCAACTTGTCACAGTCCTAATTCACGAAATGACAGCATGTTTGTTTTCTCAGTATTGAGGCATTCCGTTTGATTCGTTTAGTGAGAGCTTTTAAGAATAGAGCCATGGACTGTGTAGCTCACCAGGACTTCATTGATTTATTATCTAAGTTTGAATATCTAAGTTATCTCAAGTAATACATTGTCAACAAGCAAACAATAGGTTTTTAGATCATGACCCATGTGACCCGTATTTGGAGTCGCAGGGTCACCAATCCTACAATTAAGAATCACCTTTGACCAAAGAGTCTCTACACAACATTTCAACTTTCTAGAGCTTTACATACTTGAGATAAAGATGAAAATAGGTTTTTGGGTGATTTGGGTCACAGGGTCACAAAATCTACAATTTTGAATCCTCATTGGTCAAGGAGGAAAATGTCAGCTCTGTGAAGTCATTGGTTCTGGAGAAGAAGTCGAAAAAGCGAAACGTTTACGGACGGACGGACGGACGGACGGACGGACGCCGGACACCATGCGATGCCATAAGCCCATCGGTCCTTTCAGGCCCGATGAGCTACAAAGGTAAGTGAGTTAATGTATTGACTCGTGCAAATTATTGGAAAAATCAAACAGGAAACAATATGAAGCCGTAGAAACATCTTTATACTACCACAAAATAGCGGATTGGTTTTTTATGGATAATAACTTCTTTAATGTGAAAATACACGACGTTTCGGAGTATATGCTCGCTCCTTCATCGGGTGGAATGTAAGGAAAAAACAAAATATGATGCATTTATAGTTAGCAAACAAAACAATGGTGAGGAATTCATGTAAGTTGTTATAAAAAACATCTTCCTGTTCTTATGTATGCCACTTCTAAATGCCCCTCAAAGACCCAGTCTCAAATATGTAATGTATAAATATGTCAAAACAAAAACAAATATCTGAAAAACGTCTCAAAGTTGATGTTAATTGAAGTGATAATATTTGTGAATAACACTAGAAAGATCATATACAAAGTTTCTCTGATTTGTGCAGTGTCCCAACACTCGTACAAGATGTGTTATTTACGTGATTCATCTTGAGCCTTTGATATTAAACTTTGTCTAGACAATTATTCATGAGACTTTGTTATCGCCGAAATGAGATTTGCATGTTATCATTATGATTTAAAACGGTTCTTCTTGCAACATCTTTACATACTACTATACTGCACTTCTCACAGCGGTGATCAATTGATCTTGATCTTTTGGATCGTTCTTTTCGACTTCTCGATCCTGATTTCTCGCTCTTTGAGCTGTTACATCCATCTCATGATCACATTGTCTTCATCTATTGGTTAATTTGCTAATTTCGATCCTCGAATCTCTTTCATTGAGATTCCTCTTGATTTGTATTTGAATACTTTGTGCAAACGATCCGTATAACCTTAAGTTGATACATCAAGTATACGAGCAACAAACTGAAAGATTTAAGTACATGTATTGGATTCAAATGTAAAAATAAAGATGTCTCTTTTCCTCCAACAAAATTCAAAATGGAATCTTATAATTAAGATCCCGTGTTTACTGGATGTCCAGATGCCAAATGGCCCCAGATCTCTGATGGTCGCTTGGGCTATTGTCAGATGAATCAGCTTATCCTAGAGATAATGCATTTATCGTCCAAAACTGTGTTCCTCAGGAGATATCGCTTGTGTGAGATCAAGCGATATCTCCTAGGAGATATCGTTTTGGCAGTAGATTTTGAACAATGCCCTGTAACCGTCAACATGACATTACAATGCTTTTACATCATCCAGCAATAGCATCACAATGTTATGACGTTATAAACATGATTACGTCACAATGCTATGAAATCACCGCATTGGAAGTCAAATGGCAGAACTATGCTCAGAGATGTACAATATTTTCATTGAAAAATAATGATTTTGGATGATAAATAGAATCTCACCCTCGTGTCTTCTGATATCAAATTAAAAGTAAAAATATCCTCGGCAAGCCTCGGATATGTGTTACTTTTATCAACTCGTGTTGATATATTTGATATCAGAAAACACTTGGGTGAGTTTCTCTATTTAACAACCAGTCGTGATCGATTCCCGTTGATGCCAAATTTCTCACAGAACCGACATTACGATATCCTTTTGTACTTACTTCCATCTTCTTTGGATAAAGCAATGGCAAAATAAATGGTAACACATGCTAATTTCATCGTCAGTGAACTAAACAGAGTAAAAAACGTGAAGCACCCCCTTCTTTTTTTTTGATAGGGGTATGTTTCAGAGACCAATTATAGCAAAACTAAACATCCCACAGGGGGGTAACGAATTCCAGGAGCAAGTGTAATTAATTGTTTTATTCGTTGACATTTTTGTGTAATCTTCAGAGATTTCAAATGACCAAAAACAGGAATCAAAACTTTACTGGAAAATGGTGAAAAACACAGACTCGTAAACGGATTGTCATTTCAAGTTTGACGGCTGAACGTGATAAAGAACTCATACTGAATAACCCGTGCCATTGTCTTAGGAACGATGTAGTGTCAATATCGTGTGCTGCACCCCGTGCCTGAAGTACTGCTGCCAGTCTTCTGGTCATACCCCTGACAAGGTTCTTTAATTCTTCCATGGGGATTTGCTGCCACTCATCGTGAAGTGTTGCCTCCAGTTGTCTTAGATTGTGTGGAGCAGGGTTCCTTCTCTGTAGACGTCGACCAATCATGTCCCAGAGATGCTCGATGGGATTCAAATCTGGAGACAATGCTGGCCAGGGGATACGAGAAACAGCATTGTTCTCCAGATGTTGAGTCACAGCTCGTGAACGGTGAGGCCGAGCATTATCATCCATGAACAGGGGTCGAGTTGCAAGTCTGTGATCATCAAAATGGTCAATCACAACTGGATCCAACACTTCTGCATTGTAGCGGGCGCCGGTAAGTGTGCCTTGTAGTGTCACCAAATCCAACTTGCAATCAAAAGAAAAGCAACCCCACACCATAACGGATCCTCCACCATATGGAACCCTTGGAAGAATATTCCTTGGTGTGTATCGACTGTTCTTGACTCTCCAAACTCTGATTCGCCCGTCAACGGTATGGAGGAGTAAGCGACTTTCGTCTGACCAGTTGATACGTCTCCATGACCTCAGGTTCCAACGCTGCCGGTCACCACACCACATCCTACGATCCCGTTTATGACGATTAGTAAGGTTTGGACGTCTGATGACACGTCGAGACCTTAAACCTGCTGTTTTGAGGCGGTTCCTCAACGTCTGATTGCTGATACGTCTATAGGGTAGCCAGGCTTGTTTCAAGACGGTACTTGACGCAAACGGTTGACGTCGTTGATGATGCAATAGGTTCCTGTCCTCTTGCAATGTGGTAGCTCGGGGCCTTCCGGAACGTGGTCGATCGAGAACATGGTTAGTTTGGGCATGTTTCCTCACTAAACGACTGATGATCGAATAGTAGTAACCAGTTCTTCTCCCAATTTCCTTGTACGAGAAACCTGCTAAATGGTGTCCACTAATTTGCCATCTCGTAGCCTCGGACAATCTATTTCGTGGCATTGTTCATGAATTTTTGTGTATTGAACTGACATTGAAGCCGTAAAAGGCGTTTATTTAGCCATGGTAAATCGAAGGGTGAAACTGCATTTTGCTGAAATCATGGGTTGCATGAAATGCATGCCAATGAGAACCGTTCGTGAGAACCGTTCCATAACATAAACCACACCAGTTCCCATCCAGAATACCATATTTGGCCTGTCTATCGAATTGAATAACATGATCATAAAATCCAAAATGGTATACAACTTTTAATTTGGGGGTGCTTAACTTTGTTTACTGTGTATATATTATTGGAACTGAATGCACAAACGCCTGTTACATACAGGCATTTCAATACGAGCAGGGGGATTGTTGCAACAAACAATTGAAACACTAACCCGATGTTCTAATACCACCTTAGTGATTTAGGGTTACTAAATGGTTTGTGCAACGGGAACCACGAGACATTATAAATATGTCCTCGGTTATTTGAAAATGTGATATGATCAATGTGTTAAATAATAATAATATAAACCCATAATAGTCAGTTATTATTCTATCTAGCTTTACTTCGCTGGCATTGAAGGAAATATATTTAGAGCTTTTCCAGACTACAGCCATGGCATGTTTACTGATGCCGAAAGATAAATATCATGTAGTAAGATTGAGTGAAAGCTTGACATGCTAGCACTGAATGCCTTTATTTATAGACAGAGTAGTGTCTTGAAGACTGAAATGAATTCAATAGTTCAGTTATTTAATCGTTTTTTTCTCTCATTATCTTGGACTAGTGCCAGACCCCGTTTCATTACGTTTCATTTAAGCTATGGCCGTTTGTCAATCTAATATAGCAAGGTAAACAGTTTTCATTACACTCTAAATGATTTACTATTTTAAACTTGAAGTTCATCGGTACATTTTCACTTCAAACAGACTTTGAATATGTGCCAGGAAAGCAAGACAATGTTTTATGAAAATATTAACTAAATTATCTTTGAACATTGAATGAATCTGATGAACAAGAGAAGACATCTGCGGGTCTGGAAAGCTTATTTTGATTCAGACAACTAAAATTTCATTTTAATGAAATGAAGTTTGAAGATACGAGCTAGTATACATTGTTCTCACTATATTTCATTATTAATCTTCTTCAGTCGAGCCAAGGAATTATAGTTTTGTTTTAAATTGGCAGTTGGTACAATAAACTTTTATCAAGACACTTTAACCCCCCCCCCCCCCCCCCCCCCAAAAAAAAGAAGAAAAAAACAAAAACAACAACAAACAACACATAACCTCATTTTTATAATGAAGCCTATATGAAGATGATGGTGATGAACACAGTTCTTGATTACTTAAACAGATATACCGCGGCTGCTATCATCATTTACTCAATGTTAATCTACGCCACACATTGCATCAGTAATCAACCTGTAAGTATCGGACATCAAGGGTTTCAACTATGTGTGTGGCGGAGGCTTTTACACTTTGGAGCAGTAACTAAACCACACTTGAATTAGATTAATCGTTTCAGTTTGATTTTTAACAAAAAAACAGGTCCATCTTCAACTATTCTCTACCTGCACTAAGCAGAGAAAATATGACATATAATTGAATAAGATCAGCTCTCCGATTGGTTCCAACAAATCTGTACGCATGGTTTTGCCTTATGCTTTTAGAAGTTTTTAATATTGACAGCAATACCATTATCGTAATTCGATAATGTGACATTTTCGAAAGCAATGATACTTGAAGGGAAAACAATAGATATTGCTAAGGTTTACACGATCGCTGCTGAATGCTTCTACACGCAAAACGTTATCAAATGTTTATATCAAACTTTCATTCATGCACCATTGCAAAATTGAGATGACTGCGCTGCAATGTCATTAGTCATATCTACAACTTCAACTTTGTTACAAATACTTTTACATCTGCACAGTACAGACAACTAGTCTCTTTGTTTAATTAAAACAATTAATGACGGCAATGAAGGCAAATCCATTGATCAAATCATAATATTCTTATTTCATTATTTTTGGAATGAAAATTCATCTTCCTACATAGTTTACTCACTTCAGAGTTTCAATGCTAGTCTCTGTTCTGCTATGATGAATTTCTAGTTTCTAACAAAATCAATGAAGGGACATATAATTTCCCTGTTTGTTTGTTCAATGAATCATAGTTTACATCGGCTACTTATTAGTTATTTCAAAGAGCAGCATATGTCCTTCGAATACATCTAATGTACATAACACATATAAAGTAAGAACAGGAAGATTTTCTGGATAACAACTTCTTTATTGTGAAAATGCACGACGTTTCGGAGTACATACTCACTCCTTCATCAGGTGGAATGTAAGGAAATAACAAAAAATTATACATTTATATAGCTATTTCCTTACATTCCACCCGATGAAGGTGTGAGATACTCCGAAACGTCGTGTATTTTCACAATAAAGAAGTTGTTATCCAGGAAATCTTCCTGTTCTTATGTATACCACTTCTAAATACCCTTCAAAGACCCACATATAAAGTACTTTCCGTTTTGTCTCTAGTTTGATCATCTTTATTTATCAGTAAGACTATGGTCAATTGTTTTCACAACATCAAAAAGCATATTTCGAGGAAAAGCGGTAGATTAATTTTGTGTATACATATTCAAAATTGTTATTTTATGATGTCTGCATCTAAACAAAGGTTGCTGTGTCAGATGGAATTTACTAAGATCAAAAACAATTTTCCATTTCTGAAATTCAAATTTACACCATTAGCTATTTAGCTTCAATATCTGCCTTTCAGATGGCTTTTATCTCCTCCCTTATATTCCTATCTTTCTATTGCTCTGATGAAACTTATTACTTGAGCTGCAGTTTAGCATTTTTCATTTTGTTAAATATGGCACACTGTTTATCAAACCATTTACATGTCATAATATAAGAACAGGAAGTACATACTCACTTGGCAGTTGGTACAATAAGCTTTTATCAAGACATTACATACATGTACAGCTGCTGAACAAAAGTTTGTTACATTGCTATGTTTACATGACGTTTGAAACTTAATACACAAATTACAAGTTTATAAGTGGTTGTATTGTAGCGCTGTTTGGTATCAAAAGAAAGTAGATCAACTCAGTAATATTAATATCTTTTGTTTGTCTCAGTACCTGTATTGGTTTAAACATGAATTCCTGGAAACTGCGACAGGTATCTTTTTAGTCAAAATACCAATATTTATTTACTAACTTTCAAAGCTCCTGGCTTGAAGTAGGAAATCCATTAGCAGTTGAGTTACCAATAATGTCCCAGATAGTCCAAATAAGTTAATGTTTTGGGAATGCCAAGGGTATTCCAATTATGGAATGTTCAGAACAGCCCAAAATGAATGACCACACATAGAAAATTGAGGAATGGATTTTATTTTGCAGAAATCTGATTTTTTAATCTGTAGTACAAGACATTCGTATTGTGTTTTAAGTCGTTAATGATCCAATTCTGATATTTCATGGAATTACAGAATACCAACCACCGTTTAAGATTCCAGAAGTAATTTTCTGACAATATCCTCAAAAATGGACTTGGGGGTTGGTGTTTTACTGTCACATCTGGGCAAAAACTTCTGTATCTCTTACTTTGAAAACGTCTTACTTACATCTTACGAATATTACTAAAACATGTGAAAATAGATTTGTCAGCGAAAGGAACATGGTTCCAATATAACCCCCAGTAAAATCTGCGTGCTGTTCTCCAATTTCTTCTTAGTTTTCTCTCCAGTCATTCAAAATTTGTTTTCTGCACGAGGACCTAACTTTTAAACCCAAAGTGTTGAATATGCCCGGAGATAGTCATGTGGGTGATCCACAAATCAACCCTTTTCTGCACAATAGCCCTCAGAATGTTAAGAGTTGAGACTCTGTTCTCATACACGATTTCGTGTCAATCTCACTTCTCCATTAGTTGTGTTTCGTTATCTACAATATATTCCTGAAGGAATAACATGTTCTGTAGAATTAAATTTTTAAATTATCTATTTCACACCATGATTTTCTGACCCTGCACATGTATATTAAGGTCATTACTTTTAAACTGGTATCCATTCCATCCCGGTTATTTCTCTAAAAGTCGTATTTCGTCACTTTAACATATTCACTGCATGATATGTTTATATTACCAGTTGTCTGAGACAATTATGCCAATGAAAGCAGATAAATTTTTCATTTGCAATATAAATTATTAGAGATAAGGGGCAACAAGTTTTGAAACATTTTACAGAACCTGTGTAAATTATTAAAACTTCACATTGGATTAGAAGTATGTACATACTTTATTCAAATGCAATGTATGTGTTGAAGAAATCTGCAATAGTTATGTTTCAAAACATTTTAAAGTTGATATGCAAAACAAGAATGAACTCACCGAGACGAACTGATGATACCTGCAGTATTCATATTTGTAACTTAGGCACTAATTTCAGTGCAACCAGAATCTAACTTAATATATGCATAATATCAACCATTTCCTAACTTCATTTGCATTTACAATGATTTGACTACCTTATTATGAGAAGAAAACACTACGTTTATAAATGTTGTGGAAAATAGTGAAACAAATGTTACGAGTGTTGTGAATGTAACAAACTTTTGTTCGGCAGCTTTAAAGAGCCATCACGGATGTTGATGAAAATATCAAAATTTCTCCAAAAATCTATCTCCGTGAAATAAATACACTTAATTTTCCCCTAATTTTCACAACTTAAATTAAGCCGAGAAATTGCATTAATTAGTAAAGGTGTTTTCCAGTCTAAATATAGATCCAGTCTATTATTTTCAAGCGCAAAGCATTATGGTCTAGCTCACACACAGTAAACAAAGACACGAAAGAATAACAAAAAATATGAGCAATGAAAGAAATCGAAATATATAATTTGTTATGGTTATTTATATACCATTTCATTTAATTATGTATTTGCTACAGATATTGGAATAATTGTTTTACCCAACTAGGTAATTTACTTGAATTTTATAATTAATGAGAGTAAAAATTTGTCATAATTTGGTGGTCTTATCTCAATAAAAAGAACATTCAACAGGAAATAATTTGTATATTCTCAGGACATTTAGAAACATAGTTTGTAAAGCAATCGTCACATTCAGTAATGTGTGACAAGGGTACTTTGCAAGGGAGACACGTGCAGCACGTGCAGCACATGGGTAGTTATGGCGACTTGCGCTAGAGACGAACCTTCTCGCTTCGGAAGCGCTTGCTGTTTGTGTAGTACGTATTACACAAAAAAGGGGACTCTGTTTATATACGTCAGATACCCGTAGCGCGCGCTAGTCGAAGTGATACTTCTCTTTGAAACCAAATTGCAATACATTGTCGTGATATGAAAATTATTTTACATATGCCATTTTGTAGATAAAAGATTTCTCTGGCGAATGACGTTATAAGTATATTTTCCAAATATTTGAGACACTAACATCCGTGATGGCTCTTTAACCTCCTGACCGTGTACTCGGTAGGCGAGAGTAGACTACCCAAACCATGCTCGCTTAGCACGTACAGGGCTCTCGCCGCTTTGTCAGTTGCCCCTCTGACTGGTTGACAACTGGATTGATGTTTTCAATTCGTGAGTTTTTGTTGTTTGCAACTTTGCTTTATATTGCAGGAGTTTACAACATTAATGCTGATTATTTATTTCCTGGCGGGTGACAACTGTAGGAAGCCGTGTGCGTCAACATGTATCAGGTACACTTGATGGGACATAATTTTCAGGGTACAGGTGAGTTTGTGTAAAGTGCATTAATTTAGCGTTAATTGTCTTTAATCAATAATTGATTAATTGTGTTTTGTGTAAATAATGAAATGTGAGTATTTATGCAATAAGTGCTATTGTGTTGATGATTGGTTATGGCTTAAATGTTTGTATGATGGATATTTTATGAGTCTGACATGTGTGTTTTAGTTCATCCACGACCGGGGTTCGGCTCCAGTGTTCCGTAACCAGAGATTATCTGCATTTCCCAGCGAGTGTTAGTCTGTGGAGCAGATATGTTGAGAGCAAGTTGGCACATCATGAGGCGGTTGTTTTCGGGGCTGTGGTGTTGGCTGCAGTCTGGACCGTACTGTGATATACATTCTGAGCCGAACATAAGTTTTGGTAGTGTGTTGACTGTTTTGTACAGTCCGTTCCACCCAAGGGGTGTGGTTGTGTCGGTGTAGGTGTGTATGCCAGGGTAGTCAGGCCCCGCATATTACATGGTCTACCGAGTCTAGTGCCGGACAGTCAGTTTCGAGCACTAGAGTGATTTTGTGAGTTGTACTGATAGTGACGTGGTGTGTGAATTGGTGAATTGTGAATGTATATGATTTGATGTGATTTTGAAATTGTTGTGTGTGCTTAATCTGATATGTTTAATATGTTTTCATAGTTTGGTTGATCTGATGTGATAAGTAATTATAACTGATCACGTGTAATCAGTACTGATAGTTTAAGCTTATGCGAATATTGGCTTTACTAGTGGCTACCAAGATAACTATCAGTGTTTTCAGTCAATCTGTTTTGAGAGCAAGATTAAAGTGTGTTCTGATAATAATTAACATGTTTCTCATTTTAATGTATAAAGGTTAGGTGTAGACTTCTTCATTATTTTGTTTGATACGATGTCATATAGGCGTTTCATTATCATGTAAATTCATATGAAATATTTATGTTGCAGCTGCCCCTCCGCTGACCGGAGTTTGGAAGCTAGTCAGTGGACATAAGTATTCGTGACTTGACGTTATTTCCATAGACTTGCATGTTAATTTAGTGTAGCCTAAATAATTTTCTTGAAATGAGTTCTGAATTGATCGTTGTAAAACTTTTCAGGTTGAATTGAAATCATCTCAGCTTGAAGTATATAATTTCCGTTAAATTTCCGGACTAATATTTAATAATTGGCAATAGATATAGCTAATTATGTACATAAAATAAAAACGTTTCCCATAGACGGCCATGTTAAAGAAATCACTATTATGTGTATATGTTAATCAAATTGCTGTCATTCCTTCGATAACCAATGGAAATTTAAGTTTAAATTATGAGATTGTAGCCAAGATGATTCGTCACAAGTGTAGACAATTTCAATTGTTATGCCATAGAATTAAAATCCATGATGAGTAATCAGGCTACACTAAAATAGCATGCAAGTCTATGGAAATAACGTCAAGTCACGAATACTTATGTCCACTGACTGTATATCACCATTGACCTTGCATGTACCGAGGCCTATGACACACTATCTACGCCCACGCGTTGTATTATCCATGTAACTGTTTATTGTTTTCATTTTGTCATTTGGTAATAAACTCTTGAGAGTAACCAAATTGTTTTATCGTATTACCACAGTCACTTTGCGACAATGAGCAAATCTGGTCTTTCAAGCCTGAGTTTGTCGAAAACGAAACCTTACTCACCCATGTGTTCACATTTATTCACAAAAAATGCTTACTACGGAAATGATTATTGAACCAAATTTTAAACAAAAATAATTACAGTTTTAGCTGTTTGATTGATACGAGCCTATCGTAAGTAAAGACATCTGTTAAAGGTTAAAGGTTATAGTGTGTATTTCTGATAATGTCGGTATTCTAATTCACCATATTGACGTGTTAGTGGCGCTGGGCAAAGAATGATGTCAATGTTTCCATTAGCACCAGTCTGTTATCAACAAGCGAACCTGTTTAATCTCAATTTAAAATACAAATGTCTAACGTTTTTAGATGAAAGCTGAGATGCTGCATCTAATTTTTAATCCTTTTGTCCACGAACTCTCCTTATCACAAACTCCTAATAACAAATTTAGTGTTTTCTGTAATAACATTACAATTGGGCTGGATGGGGTCAACCACAATTTTAAACTTGTATAAATCTATTTAATTAAAACGTAGTTGTGAACTATTGATTAAGAACAAAGAAGCTCGTTTGGAAAAAAACCCAACGAAAAGTAAAGTGAAGTAAGTCAACATTTAGATCCCCTCCTGTCAGTAGTCATAGCTCTGATTTCACACTTGGAGGATGCAAACACAATTACAGATTCAATCTCGTATGTTTTTACCAGCGATAAAGTGCACCAGTATGATATAGGCAGAATATATATTTGCGACAGCTGTATCCTTCATTCAGTGACACTCTTCAACCACTGTAACCGATACTGGAAAAAAATACATTTTATCGTTATCAAGACTAACACTATTATCCATTTGATGCAAAGAGTACATGACCATTTCTTTAAAAATAAACAGCTCAAAATTGTTTAAGTCTAACTAGAAAACTCAAACTTAAAAACTTCAAAACCAGATCAAAGATACATGTTAATCCGTGCATAAATTTGCCATTTAAAAAAGAAAAATGCATTTTATAAATAAAATTGCATTAAATCAAATGTACAGTACCTTTAAACATTTGTTCGTCGTTTAGTCAATATTACTTGAGGTTTATTTCACTACCCATACTTTCATTAATGAACACTTTGTTATCGAACACATATTCCAGAAAGGAATCTTTAATCACTTGCAAAAATACACAATTACAATCAGGTTAATTGACACTTTCCCTGACCAGTAAGCATTAGCCCTGGTCAGTGATGGTAGACCTTGTATGAGAACATCTTTAATGATGGGAACCAACTCAGTTCGTTCGCTCATGTCTAGACGAAATTTAATATACAAGTAAACAATGCAATTCTCGGTGTTGTGAATGTAATCTAAACTAATGATTGCTTTGAGGAAAGTATGAACTTTCACTGCACACGCATGCGCAGCGTACACATATCTGCCTTCTTTAACTGAACTGATCAGAAAATGTAATACAACAATTCAAAAGGTAACCAGACAATTCTTATCAAGATTTTATCAATATAGAATCAGGAACAAAAATAGGTGCAAATAAAGGAATATTTATTTGTGATAACATGTTTTCTTTGCTCTTCATCCATCCGACCATTAAACATATTTAAAATATTGCAAATGTGTCTGTCGAGAAACGTTATTAATATGACAAACTACAATACAGACTATTAAAATCACTATTTTATTATTATTATATTTCTAACCTTCTAACAGTTCGTTTCTTCTCTGGCATCTCCTATAACCGGTGTGATCTCCTCTAGTTTGAGTCCAACTTGGTTTGTATATTTTGTCGTAATACTGTTTCCAGCCTTTGATCAAATCTGTTTCTTTGTCTGTTCATCTGTTTCAATGCATAGCCACATGGCGTTGCGGGCTTTCTCCCTGCCGTAATACTAGCAGCTGCAGACAGATATCATCAGACATGTTGGCATAGTGCTTACTCAGAGAATGTCATCCATGGAGCATGTGCTGCAAGCTAGTAACACTATAAGAGCAAATACACACATGTTGCTGCGGAAAGGATTCCACTCCAAGTCAATGAGTCCAATAACAGCCGGAAAGCTACTTTCAGCAACAGTGCTACCAAAAGCACTCTATGGATGCGAGCTCTGGACTAGTCTCACTAAGCATGAGATAACCATGCTTGAGAGAGCATACCGTTATGCAGTCAAGAGGATCCAGAATTGACCAAGAAGAACCAGAACAGATATTTGTCTTGGACTGTTAGGTTTATGCCCTCTTGAAACTGTGATAGATACTCGGAAGCTCTTATATATGGGAAGGCTCATTAACATGAAGAGACATTATCTGCCTCATCGAGTCTTTCTCACTAGGCTTATGTGCTTCCGGCATGAACTAGAGACGTCTTCAGGATTTATTCCAGACATCGTTAGAATTCTCCACAAGTATGACCTGCATCAGTACTTAGAGTCTTACACACAAACAGGACAGTTCCTCAACCAAATGGCATGGAAGAGAATAGTAAAAAGGTGTGTCATGGACTGTGAGCTGAGATCATATAGACAGAGACTAATAGATTCTGAACTACACGAGTTCCATCAAATCCACCCAAACTTGTGTGTGCACCAAGCCTGGGTGCTCGCCCAGAGGACACCATCCTGTAGAGTAGCAGCCAACTTTGTGGTGCAGACATGTGCTGTTATCAGAGTGAGGCAGGGTGAAAGTGAACTGTGCCATAGATGTGGTCTATTTTACACTGATGTTCTTATCCACATTCTCCTGAACTGTGAATATGTGACTGAACTACGCGATGAACTGTGGTGTGAGATCATAGCTATAGATAGCGTAGAGTTTAGTGCACATCTCCACAACCTCAGTGACCTTGACTTCACTATGTGCTTGCTTTCGTGTGGGACAAACTTAGACTTGTGCACATATGACAAGGATACCTTCGCAGCAGTGTGCAATATGTGTTCCGTATGGCCAGCAGATACTACCAGAGGTCTGTTGGTGTCACATAAGTATGAACACTGATCTACGGCAGCTCAGATCCGGCAATCAATGCGCAATGCCCCTCGACAATGACTTCTTTTGAGTAAATATGTTATATTTTTCTTTGTACTCTTCAAATTGGAGGAAATAAATGTTATATATATATAACTGAAATACTCTTGAAAGCGACATTAAACCGCAACTAACCTCACCTCAAATATGTTTCAGTTTAACTCATCTCTTTCGACCCGATTCGATGATATTTATTCTATCGTTTTTCTCCTTTATATGTTTATGCACAGCACTTAAAGTTAAATCATATCCTCGTTAGCCTTGCTAAGTCAGTATTTTAAATAATACATCTGAACCCTTAGTAGTATTACATGTATATGTAGTATTACGTGCCGATCACTAAAGGACATATATCTCATTATTAGGTATATTGCCAGACATCAGCTATGACATCTTTATTGGTGCCGACAGATAAATATCACGTGAAAGTTTGAGTCATAGCTTGTTAGCACTTAAAGACCTTTATCTATTGACACAGTAGCGTCCTGAAGACTGAGGTGAAATTCAATATTTCAGTTATTTACCAGTCCATTAAATGTACACATCAGGAACAAATTCATCCGTGGCCTTACATTGTAGATAAACTTAATCATTTGCATTTTTAAGACGTGATAAACAAATCATATTTCATCAACAATGTTGATGGTCTTTTTTTTTCTTTTGCTCCTGAGATTGAATATTCGGACGCTTATGGCTTAAGACAATAATGAATGTAACTTTATTGTACAAAAGATACAGAAAACACGGGGAAAACGTTTATGAAGAGATCAGTAATAATTAAAAAGTATGTATGTATGTAAGTAAGTTCACTGTATTTCAATCATCAATGTGAAGTTGGAATGCGTGTTTATAACTTTTCCAAACACGGAAATAGGAACCAGGATTGGCTTTCAAAGGGGAGAACAATTAAATAAATCCAAATCATTAAAATGAAGTTGTGAAAAATGTTGGAACCCGATTCACTTCAGGTGAATATGAACAGATGTATAACATTGGCGACACAGAACATCTTGCCAAAGAATTACGCTCGTTTAAAGTAAAACTTATATTGACCATTCAAAGTGAGGTTTTGTGTGACAGTTAAAATAACTCCATGAACATATCACGAATGTGTGTATATCATAAGCAGTGTTATCATCTTAGCAGTGGTAAAGCATATTTGTTAACAGTCGCCAAACCAATTTAATTTGTTTAATCTTACAGTTAACACAAATATTCTAATTTTCCAAATTGACGATAACCTTGTTTAATCCATGGTGATGACGTCACTCTATTGTGTTAACAGTGGATTATTTTTAAGAATCTACTGGTCATTGACTAATCCAGTCAGGAGGGGTGTCAGGTTTTGACATTTTCGTAATGGCTACATTGTTCAAGAATGATGTATTTTTTCTTAGTATATCTGATGAGATTCTTAGAATATCTGATTATTTTTGTAATGTCTGACCCGGGAATCGAACATGTAATCCTTCGTCTGTTACGCAGCGCCATACCCTATTAGACTACCAGGCCTGCTGGTAATCATTTGATTTGTCAGTAAGATCCGTGCATTCTAAACAAGACTAGTAATGTGTGAAACGCATTGGGATCGTGCTGAAACACATGAAATGCAGGAGTTCGGCTGTCAGTCAAATCGCTTTGCGTGGAAGATTTGCGCCATGCACGTGCGCGGAAGTATCAATTTCATCAGGGTCGAAGCTACGTGTTCCATATCCGATGAATGGGCGCCGAAATTTGCAAAAATAATATTTTTTTAGGTTTCATAATTGAAATGTATTGTCTACAATGCTAGATAATCACATATGTATGTTTCGTGACGTCATACATGATGGATTAAGATGGAGAATGCATTCGGAGCCGTGGATTCGTTAAAAATAATCAACTCGCCCCTTCGGGGTTCGTTGATTATTTTTAACGAAACCACGGCTCCTCATGCATTCTCCATTACGTAATACACAAAGGCGTAAATTAACAATACACTATCTATATCTTATATCAGGAAAGAATGGATTATTCACTGTAAATGTTGAAGCATCTGAAATGTTAGAAAATACCAGATATATCTGGTAGAACGGTAATTATTTTCCATGCATATCTTAAAATCATTCTCTTCCCACAGAGGTTACTCCTTGTTAGGATCGGAAATTTGAAGGGAGTAACCTCTGTGGGAGGAGAATGATCTTAAATGAATGTCTATTTCATGTCCTTAAATTTGCATGAAGATACAGACGCGATTGTTACGGGGGAAAAAACAAAATTATCCTTTCCGATTTCTGCCATCAACATGCATGTTTCAGTTACTTCTACTTGTATCTATGGCAACATTAACTGATATTGGACTGTATCGAGTTACCATGGGTTTTCCTTCAGTTTCATTCGTAATGAGAGATTTCTTTTCAGTCTCTTCTTTTGAGTCGAGACGATGCAACGCCATAGACGTGCATGCTTGATTTAGAACGACTAATTAACAATTGAATGTTGACGGATGTATAGGCGCATTTACTATGTTGTAAACAGCTTACCTTTCGTATGACGTAAATAAGATTTCTCTTTAATACAGCGTGCAGGATTGTCTGTCAAACACTTTTCAAATTCGATCAAGATAAATTGATACTTCCACGTCATATGTATTTGGTATACGAAACATTATATGATAGAACTGTCACCAGTACTAGTGTCGAGTTGTCGTTGATGCCGTGAATGGTGTTGTGGACAGTAGTGGAAATTCGAGTGTCACCATTAAACTCCAGTAAGCTAACATCCTCACATAATGCCACTTATCACCAAGTGAACGGCTCATACCACACAAGAATATAACAGACACAAACACAGCAACATCATAAAGTGGAATAATTACAACATAATCAATGTTTTGCTTGCGTTTCTTTGGATGCGACAAGTAAGTAAGTTGTATTTCCATGGAAGTTTTAAACATAAAGGCAAATCTACACATGATGATTTCTGGTCCACACACCAACTTTCTTTGAGCTACACGTATGCCTACCAGGTTTTTAGTTTTTTAACCCCCGGGTGAAACCAAATGGGGGTTTATGTCGTGGCGCAGTCCGTCTGTCCGTCCGTCCGTCCGTCCGTCCCGAATAGGGTACTTGTGTTCTGAAATCAACTCCTCCCACAGTTTCGGTTCGATCTTTCTGACACTGTACACATGCTTAGGATATACATCGGTGATACGCAAGTGCTGTTTTGGGACCGATCGGATTAATATATGTTCAGAGTTATGGCCCTTGACTTAGAGCGCTCGGCTTTCCAATTTCACACTCGCAGTAACGTTTAATTCGTCAGCATTTGAACATGTTATGTTTCCAATGTCACACACTGAAGTTATTACCTTTGATCATGTGACCTTGACCTTGATGTAGGATCCATTTTGTAAGAAACTTAACAATGGCCATAATTATTGATTGATTGGTGATAGGCTTTCGATACTTGACATGCTGATTTATTTTTAATAGGTCATGAAATTGCCCTTACCCTTACTGCTGATTTGAAGGATATGGAACCCGGGGGTTCTTGTGCTCTCAGCGCACTCTTGTTAGTTTTAATCTAAATCACATGTTCAACCTGTGATTATGATGCATCAAGGATATCAACTCGGCATGTTGTGACGGCAAGAACACCTTTAGCTGTAACTAAACTGAATGCAATAACACCTTTAGCTGTAACTAAACTGAATGCAATAACACCTTGAGCTGTAACTAAACTGAATGCAAGAACACCTTGAGCTGTAACTAAACTGAATGCAAGAACATCTTGAGCTGTAACTAAACTGAATGCAAGAACACCTTGAGCTGTAACTAAACTGAATGCAAGAACACCTTGAGCTGTAACTAAACTGAATGCAAGAACACCTTGAGCTGTAACTAAACTGAATGCAAGAACACCTTGAGCTGTAACTAAACTGAATGCAAGAACACCTTGAGCTGTAACTAAACTGAATGCAAGAACACCTTGAGCTGTAACTAAACTGAATGCAAAAAACTCTTCTGTAGTCGCTGATTTGTTCGTACGTTTTCGTGTATCAGGCAGATCATTCACCACTTGAATTTCAATCGTTTTCATCAGATTTTAACACAAAATAGATGTTTCTTTTACAATGGAACACCGGAAGGACAGACAGTGTATAGTTGCACGTGGTTCTTTGTAGAGGTTAACTGATTTAAATCAGTACAGTACTAGTTCAGCAACAGTTTATCACCAAAGTATGCCCTGCTACATTTTTGGGCTAATCTGCGGGCTTCATTGGTTTGTTGATTATCACAATAAGTTGAGGAAACGTTATTGGGAGATTACATGAGTATTTTGATCTTTGGAATGCCAATATGAAAGGTACATTCTAGTCTAGGAAATAGTAGTATCTGATTGGATATTGTATAAAATCAGAGACGGTATAATTTCATTCATATATATATACTAAAATGACAGAATACAGAATAAACTTGCCCAAAAGTTATATACAAAATCGACACTATGATACTCGTACATATGTCAATATAAACTGCAAGGCAAGCGAAAGTACTCACCTCGGATGATTTTATCATATGTATGATTTTCAATTGCAAATATCAAAGTTTTCGATGTCAAAATCTAAAACTGAAAAGGACAGGTGTTTAGTCAGCAGTCAAAGAATACTTCAACGTGTTTTGTAATTTAAAAAAAAAAGATTTAATTTTAAATTACTTCAAAAATTATTTTTGATGACACAAAACTGCTCATCGACATATTCTATGATTCTGCACACATTTATAACATCTTAAACATGGTAGGGGGGTCATGTTGGTGTACATTTAATATCTTACCCATGTCTTCATTAAACAAAGATATTGTAACTAAAATTTAACCACAGTCACTAATCAATTCATTTAAACTACTGTAGATAAATATTATTTATCGTGCCATAGTCTAATACATTTTGATGTCTTTAAAGATTCATGATCAGTTTTGCATGTTTTAATGAAAACCAGGGATCCCATACATGTGTAGTAGCAGAAATTATGTCTCTAACCCGCGCATGTACTCGTTATAAGACCTATTAAACGCTATAGAAGCAATTCTGTCTTCCTATATATACTTTATTAAAGTTTCCAAAATTACGTTTGACTTGATGGCTACAGCAAGTAAGGTCCATTGTCTGGTTTCAATCATGACCATGACTTTGAATGGATGTATTTCCGTTATACTGAACTGATTGATTTTAAACTGGTTATTTTCGGCGAAAGTTGATAATTTTTATTATATAATTAAACAAAACAAATTACACCATTGGACATATATGTGACCTTACATGTACCAACATGATTAATAATATGTCCCTTTAAATATTGAATTAATCGAAACCAACTGAGGTGAGTACTTTCTTTTGCCTGACAATTTATCACGTATGTAGACACTGGTTGAGAAATGCTGAATAGAGTGAGGTCCTTATAATGCATTCCGGGATTGACGCGTTTTGCCGAGGCATTATAACAAGTTACGTCATTCGAAATTACCAAATACGTCATCTTAATAAATGTCAAGCCTTGGAATCTCTGCACGGCATCAAATGATAAATTGTCTGTGGACCTTTCGAGATTACATTCTCCACTTGATGTTTTCAATGGTCGACCTGAAGTGTTGTACAGATGATAGAGTTGCAGGACATTTCAACAGACTGTACACATGAAGCTACCAGACTCTCAATCTGAAACACATAAACTAAGCCTACACTCCATTACCTCAGTATTGTTCATGAAAAGGAAATTGATACCCAGAACCCGAGTTTCGTATAAATCGTCGCTTGGTTAATACATTCTTTGACAACGTTATTTATTTTTCTTTTCTAGAGACATCTTATGATACATTAATTGCAAAACTGACCATTGTTATCAAAAGTTGTTTAAAACTTTGGAAGGTTGCTTTTTGTTTATTCACTGGAAGTTTATACATGTAATTATATTTTATGAGATTAAATGTACTTCATGTTAGAAAATAAATGAGGCACTCCTCGTTAATAGCACTCACTTTTGTAAAGATAAACCATGATTAACTCAATTGTGTAGGATATCCCTAGAGAAATACAAACAGATCAAATCTCTATACAATAACAATGAAAGTATTTTGTTAATCCCAGGAATAAGATACGGCTTGTGATTACAAACGTTTATTTTTGTGCCATGCACATTGTCAGAAGGGCTTGTAGAATGGAGATTAAAGTCTGATCATTTGGTCTTGAACCCCCTCAAATATGGGCAAGAAAGGATGTCTACCTTCAAACTTTCTTTTGACTACTATATAGGAGCTAGTAAAGCTAGGAAGCTCAGATGAGACTGCCATGTTTGTAGGGAGGAAACAACATTTCATGTCTCTTATACAACTATAATAAAATGTTTGCACCAACATGCCGAACCCAGCTCACTGGGAATGTATTACACGCACAGCGTTGCCAAATTAGGTCAGTGTTTAAAACCCGGTTGAGTTTAAACAAAAAAACACACACACACACACACACACACGCGCATGCTAAATACATACATACACACACACATACATACATACATACATGTACGTAATCACATATGCAAACACACACTCACGTACACATACATACATACAAACATACACACATACAGACAGACAGATGTATGTACAATATATAATTCCTATAGAAAATACTACACGAGGTCTCATTAGATACGAATTTTACGAAACGAGTGTCCTTCCGACGGTATCTGATCGAGCGAAAGCGAGGTCAGATACCATAGGAAGGTCACGAGTTTCGTATAATTCGTATCTAATGAGACCGAGTGTGGTATTTTATTTATTACACACGTTTATTATACGTTTATTATTCTCTGTAACCGAAACCGGTTTCAATAACCGAATGCGTAATAATTGACGTAAACTGCGCTAGAGCTGACCCGAACGCTTATTTGCAACTCCTATTGCGTATACCTACGACGAAATAATGTAGTTCATTAGATTCATTTGAATAAATCAAAGGTGGACCGTAAAAATGAACAAAATATTTATGCAAATCAACTGTATTTGTTATGTTATGTTGTGCAAGGTATTATTTTTAATGCAAACATTCACTTTAATCTTATAGTCAACTCGCCTCGCCTCGCCTCGCCTCGCCTCGCAGTCGGTCGGCTCGCCGCTGAAGAGTCTTGACTGTTGGTCTTGTTACTAGCGACAGCTGACGTTGTTTATTTGTGACGGGGTGTCATTAGATATTACAATTTCCAAGTTGTATATTCGGTCTTTGCGGAAAACGGAGTTATCGTTCTTGATAGAGTTATACGCCCTTGGCAGCAGGTACGGCAGACTTCCGCCATTCTAGCGTGAAACTAGCGTCAACAGGCTAACGATGGGTAAAGACTACTGCGCTATTAAGGATTGTCACAACACCCCGGGAATTGTCGGAAGATTTGGAAAGAAAATCAAGCTTCATCATTTACCTAAGAATAAGGCTTTACGTTCAGCGTGGCTTCGAGCGGTGAGTCGGAAATACTTCAAACCGACATCCTACACCCAGATTTGTTCTGACCATTTCCCAGATGGGAATGGTCGAACATGGAAACACACAGTTCCAACTCTTTTTCTCCCTCAAAAAACTGCTAAAGAAGTAACCAAGAGAACGACCGATAACAGCCAGACTGGGGTTTGCGTCGACGTTATGTCCGAGCCAATCGATGTACTGCCTGACCTTATGGAACTCGAGGAGAAAACAACTAGATCTACAAGCACCGACTGTCTGCATTTCCACTCGTGAGCATATTTTGTTGCAAACAAGCAGTTAAACGTTTAATTGGTAATGCTTAATTTTAATATCCAAGTAATTTATGACAAATATCCAACATTTGATTACTGATAATGATGATAATTTTCAGCCACCTTGACAATGGGACATTTTTTTTAGTCATTTCCTAAATTTCAAATGGGCCGTTGCACATATATTAATGGTAAACTTCAAAGTTTAATCCAATGTACAAAATGACCCATGGACCCTACTTTTAGAATCAATTAATTGATTTGCCTAATATTCTGTTAAATGCTAACATTTGTTTTGGTTTGTATGTATGCATACAAAAATAAATGCATTCATGTAAATACTGTTATAAGTTAATTATGTGCAGGTATTGACTGTTATAATCTTCTTGAACTGTAGGAAAATACCTTGCTTGAGATGGCAGTTAATAACTTATTAATAGTTAATATATCAAAAACTAACTAATAATGTCATGTGTTTTTAAATCTCAAGAGTGTTTTCAATTACCTCTACAGGTATTCAGTATGTGACAAATTAAGGGAAGACAACCTAGACGAGTCCAATACGACCAAGTCTACCCAAGTATCAGTGGAAGCAGAAGACCAGGATGTACAAGCGTCAAGGCCAGAAATCACCATTGAAGATCTTAGATCCGACTGTGATATCCAGTTTTATACCGGACTCCCTAATCACACGACGTTTTCAGCATTATTTGATAGTCTAGTTTCACAGGGTGCTGACAGATTGGACGTAGATAGGACTGGGATGCTGGAGAAACCATCATCAAGAAAACTAAGACTTGTCGATGAATTATTATTGGTATTAATGAGATTGCGATAAGGTCTTTTGTTACATGATCTTGAATATCGTTTTTAAATATCCGCTGGCCGGATATCCAGAATTTTTTCAGCTTGGATTCATTTTATGCACGAATGTTTGCAACAGCTTGTCTTTCTACCAAAATTAGAAGTTTTACAGCAGAAAATTCCAGCCTGTTTCCAAAGTTTTAGGGACACGAGAATCATTCTCGATTGTACAGAGATATTTATACAGACTCCCCCATCACTTGAAAACAAATCTCAGACATACTCCCATTATAAATCTCACAACACATTCAAGGCACTTGTGGGTATTAGTATGACTGGGGCAGTTGTATTTGTGTCCAAATTATATGGGGGGTCTGCATCAGATATATTCATAACCCGTGAAAGTGGATTGCTGCAAATGTTAGAATCTGGCGATGCAGTAATGGTTGATAAAGGTTTTGTTAATCTGAAAAACGATTTTAAAGGCAAAAACATAAAGTTGTACTGTCCACCATTTCTTTCATCTTCAGCCCAATTAAGTAAGGCAGAGGTTGAATGTACCCGAAGAGTAGCTGCTGCGAGAATTCACGTGGAAAGAAAAATGGAACAAATTAAAAACTTTAAAATTCTCCAAAGTATATTGCCAATTAGCCTCAGCAGTGTTTCTGATTCAATTTTCTTTGTATGCAGTGCACTCACTAACTTATTGCCGCCTTTAGTAAAGTAAGGATCGTTGTGAATCGGCTCATTAAAGATATTTATGCAGTCAAGTGTTAATGACTTAATGTCTAGTATGTTAACGATGTGTCACTGATGTGTATTACATGTAGTTTCCAAACATGATTCCATATGTCAATGTTGCTGATGTAGCTGACAATTATAATGTGGATACAGAATAAAAAAATTGAACAAAGCAGATGTGTTTCTCATAATTAAAGTTTATTCATCATGACCAGGCTTTCTCAATACAACTGGCAAAATGTGCTGCCTGTAGAATATGTGTAATTTGTCTTCTAGTGTAGACCAAAATGCTTGGTCAAAGTCGACACAAATAACATGGATATCAACTTTTGTATAAACCACAAACTCACAAGAACTATATTTGCTAAGTGCCATCTGGCCTTGAATTTGTGTAAAGTATCTATGTGTTTTCTTCAGGTGTATTTTATCTTGATCATCGATGTAACAGTAAAAGTTCTTGTCTTTACATGCATCTCTCACTGTACTATTTCGCCATTTGAATGGACATTTGATCTCTAATAAACATTTTCTTCTCAAAGAACTTATCAATCCATCAGGACTGGCCCCCAAGTAACACCTTTTCTCACTTAAATAAATACCACAATTGCTTACGGTAACCTGTTCTCTGTTTTTAAGTTTCATATAGGCAATGTATTTCTTCTTAGCAATGGACTCATATTTACGACCCCAATTCATGGACATAGTCTTTACAGGAGCTTCAGTACTTCCACCTGTAAATTTTTTGACTAACACTGTAGGGTCAGTTGTTTGTTTCCTTGTAAGAATATCATGAAAATTGCTACTTGTAATTCTATACTCTCTGGCTTTAACCCAAAGTTCATTGTCACTTTGTCCCCTGGTCCTTGCTTCAACTTCATGAACTGTAGATGTGGGAATGTCACTTACTAATTTATCAAACTTTGTTTCTGAGTCAACACACTCCCCAAACACAGTCCCTTTTAGGTCAATAAACCTGTCACTTTCATAGATGATGTAATCCGTTGTTACAACCTCTTCACAATTTCCAACATTGATATCACTCTTAACATCATGTTCAGATTGGTCAACTTTAGGAAGCAAATCAAATATCACAGCATTTGAAGAACCAAGTTTAGCACAAATAGTTGTTAAAAAGTTATTTCCTTTAGGAACGTCGTATGTGTATTTCTTGACAGTAGCTTCAGTCTCACAGCCATACCTCATCTTCTTGAACTTGATGTTATCAATAGATGTTGATTCCCTTTTCCGTTTACTGGGTTTATTCCACTCACATGGTTTAGATGTGCACGGTACATCACTATCGGCAGCACTGGAGTTGGCAGCTTCAACAGCAAATAGGAGACCAGCAACATGAGTGCAACCTTCCCCAAGTCTGTTGAATATACAAAAAAACAACAATATATAAATACTAGGTATAATATAAAACTAAAATACTGGATAAAATTATTTGCTAATTTAAAAGATCATCATTTATCATAACTTATATTTTTAGTTCTCCCTGTTCAAACTACATTTCTTACTTTTCATATTACAAACATACATTACTGTGACAACAAAAGCAATTCATTTCAAGGACAATATATTTTGATTGAATAAGAAATTATGATAAAGATTTTAACCAAAAGGTCAAAAACCGCTTAATAATGTTTATAGGGAATTATTGAATATTAAATTGCCTTACCCAGCAGCACAAGTGCAGTATGCTTTACACACAGAAATTGGTAAATCCTTGGTCAGCAATATCCACTGGTCGTATGTACCTTGCTTCATAGAAGGATAACACTTTGATCGAACATAACAATACTTGCTTGAGTCGTCGATGAGATTAATCATAATTTTATGCACATAATTTTCCTTGAAAAAATTCAAGCCACGAATATACTGTCGGTAACAGTTCATCTTCTGTTGATCATCAGTCCTATGGGTACTCTCTATCAAGTAGGATTCCACATCCTTGTGAGTTAGCTTGGGTAGAGATCGTAAGTCACTTTTCCATCCAGAAGTAAGTTCGTATATCGGAGGAAACTCGGAGTCCGACTCTACAGTCAGTACACGTGGTTCTTCAAACGTACAACCCTGTCTAGCGGTAAAAGCACGTTCAGCTAAATCTACTTTTCGGCCCGTAGTTTTCTCTCCAATGCTTCGTAGATGAGCCTGTAGCTCTATTTTCTTGAAATTCAAAAAGTCTTCAACGGTAGAACATTTACTTATCTCACATTTAGGTAAAGAAGAGGAAGCCATTTCACTTTTGACGTTCACGTTATAAACCGGAAGTAGGTATACATTTTCTCAAGGGCGGATAACTCTGTCGAGGGGAGGTAACTCCAACTACCGAAAGTCGGGAATACAATCTACTGAAAGAATCAAGCAACAGTGCCAAGGTTTGAGGTTTGAATGAACAGCAACAACCGACACGTTATGACTGTAATCGTGGCCTACTGTACGGTAGAAAGAACAGTCGGACAGTGACGTTGTCGACTCGCGAGCGGCATGATGTCAACATCGAAGGGCAAGGTCAACGCAGAGTGAAATTGTTTGACTTTGACTAGATTGCAAGCTGTTCATTACGTCCTTGGCGATGCTTACATGATGTTTGCATTTGACATTCGCCGCATTGGAAACCTTTTGACACCGACAATGAATGTGAGATGTGTCCGGATTTCCATACAACCCTTGAACTGTAAGTAAATACGGCGCGTTTTCCGATAGTTATAGCTGTTCGCGATATCAATGCTGCATACTGGCCAAATGTGGACGATTCTAATAACATTCACAATCTATGTTGACGCAAATATCTAGCATATAAAGTTGTGAAAATGAAATGTTACGTGTTTGTTGTTAATTCAAAAGTAGTTCCGTTTCAACTTGACCCTAACTGAGAGGTCATTGGTTATCCAATCAGATCGTTGGAATGCGGGGTCACTTCGTTACGAAACAGGTCAACGTGATACGACACACGTGTGACGTACGAGATTATTATGTCACTAGTTGTTCGTTCACCACGTGTGTAATAAAAATAATTAACACACACCATATAAAGAAGTTACATTGAACTGAAGTAAGGGTACGCCAGGGTTCAGTTTATATCACCACTACATGAAAGCATGCCTATGCGCCTTGTGCATTACATTTATATACTTCCTAAACACGGGCATCATTATTTCTGTGTTGTATGTTGGCGTAGAGTGATTTCAACGGTAAACGTACAGCCTTCGCAAGCTGACAATATGACGTCATAACACTGTCCCGATGACGTCACGCAATTGGCGATAAAATCGTCGTTAATCGTCACCCTGTGGAGTGGTGATAAAGGTTAACGCCACTGTAGCGTGATATACTGTTTATATCATTGATAATTATCCCACTCTTGATTTAGCTTGAAAATTTCAAATTAATTAGTTCTTCAGAGGGCTTTCTTGACTCAACTTCTGAACATTAGATTTATACTTTCCTGTGCTTTGTGTTCTAGATACGAAAGTGAAACTATGTTTTAGAGCACGACCTCTGAGTTACAGATTTTCCTAATCTGCAATGTATCATCCCCAATGGCCAAGGTATCTGTACTCAAGATCAGCTTACCAGTTGTTTTCCCAGTATGTAATACCATTGCCGTCTGCCTGTCCATCAATCCATAATCATTTCGTTTCCGGAGCAGAACTCGAAAACCGTTCATGATATCTTTCTGAAACTTTTCATGTATATTGCACAGTAACTGAAGTGGTGCGTTTTGATATTTTCAGATATGGAGTTTGGTTTAAACATATTTATTTCCATGAAGAATTGGATTGGTAAACAAGCTGTAAGCTAATATAAATTCCGCTCCAAGGACGGTTTTTGCGTTTCCATAGCTTTGGATACCGACTTTGTTCAGGGATAGGTTCGTTTCCGAAGCAAAACTAAAAAAACATTCATCATATATTCCTGAAACTCTGCATGTGTATTACTCAGATACTAATTGAAGTGGTGCATTTTGATATTTTAAGTTTCTGATATTTTTTGTTGTTTTTTTGTCGATAAAAACGCGTTGGATTTTGAGTTTGTTCAGAGATAGCTTCGTTTAATTTTAGTAGTAGGTCGCCAAACCACTTCATTATATCCTCTTGACACTCTGCATGTGTGTTACTCACCTACTGAAGTGGTACTTAAAGGATACACAATTATCTTTTATTGATGTGTTTTTCAAATAATGTCAAATTATTCTCCTAAATATAGGCCCCCTACGCCAAGACGGGATGACCAACAGGACGTTATATGCTCATTCAACTGTCAAAATTGGACCAATAATAGAGTTGTTCGTTTCACATGTTACAATTTGAAAATATATGAAATCACGAACTGAACGAACAATTGAATCAGACATGAAATAATGATTTCATCATTAAAGACGCTTTCTGATCACCATTCTGAAACAGTGATATTTGATAAGAAGCGTTATGTGTCATGACCGTGTTACCAAGTTAAAGTGTTAAATAACATTGTAGAAACACGTACAAAACTGAGTGTAAAAGTGTTTGCCATTTGAGAACTAACATTTGCTATTTGAGAAGAAGATTAAGTTGTGAGAGCGTGGTCCCTGGCACCTCTGTTTTGGGTATACTATAAAGTAACATCAGCAAGAACAGGTGCACAACAATACACCCTTCCTAAACTCCTCTTTTCGGAGACTAACATAAACGTTTAGCGTTCCCCTGTCACTAATGTAGGTGACCATTTCAATATTGATAATCTCCATTGCCTATTGTTTCAGGTACATGTATGACATTTTCAATGTAAAACATTTCATTGTTTGCTCTTGATTATGTGGAAGTTATTGACAATCTACTGAACTAAAATTTACCCTATGATTTACCTATTTCTCTTTATTTCCCAACAAAACTAAGATATAATATTGTCATTTAATCACTAAGCTTGATGTAGCTCTCTCGAAATATTATCTGTTGTAGTGTGAAAATAATCTCCATTGATATGCTCTATTGATGAATTCCCTATGGACTCACACACTTTAAATTACCGAGGAGCTATTCAAGGGAAAGGACAGAGGTAATCTGCGTATTTGTTCAAGACTCAATAATTGGTACACTGTCTGTATTCGTGTCTCATTTTCGTGCCTGGGTCACCAATGCAGTTCCGTTTGACCAAATGAATCGAGATTAAAGACTACATGTCTTCAGAAAACAGAAACTATCTTATACACATGGTGAAAACCAATATTATGGTTCTGAGAAAAACCTTAATAAATCATAATCTGTTGGTGAATAGTTAATATATGTATTTAAAGAATATGTTAAAAAATATAATAAACAATTTTCAACTTAATATTATTGAAGACATAAGATTGTTACCCTTATTTAAGATAGTTAAATATCAATTTATACAGTAAAGATCCATTTTTAAATCGTAAATATAACTTTCGGCTCACCAATAATAGCAAGATATTTGTGATGTGATGGTCTTCAAAATTTATAATCATTAGTGTGTTTTCGATTTTTCTTTTTAAACAAAAAATAGATTGCACAACGAGTTTGGTCTGGTTTTAAAAGAGGTAAGTTAAAAGTGTATAAATACTGGCGCTTGTCGAAGATATTATAAAACCGACTTCGAGTTAGGACTAGTTTTTCAAAACCTACAGAGTTAATTCAACTTATGGAAGCTTTCGCATTACTAAATTTGTGAAAGGGTGATTACATTATAGTTGTGCGTTATATGATTTTTACTAGACGAATGTACCCTTCTTTGTTTCCGAGAGTAATACACAAATTTGACGAGTCTCACATATGTTTATGGTTAATATGTTTATATGGCACACTTTCCCGTGCGATACTTCCTTTATTACCCATCCCGTTCTATTTAAATCGCGTAAAAATGGTACGAAAACGCCCACTTCTCTCTTCGATGACCAGCTTCAGTGACACGAGGAACAATTACGTTACAAACGTCGCAAATAAAGAAAATAGGCAAATGACGTATGTGCTCGAAAGAAAAATATTAACTCGCTCATTTCCATCACTATCCCTAACAATGCATTTAGCAGTTTTCAAACAACATTTATATAACGCTCTCCGGCTTATCTTTGGAAATCCGGTCGAGTCCGAAGTTTGTCGCGACAATAAAAGTGTCGCGACTAACATTTTTTTACAATCAAATTTCATTATTTAAATGCCCTGCATGAGTTCTCTGAAAATTTTCAGGTTAAAATTATTTTATTCAATTTTTGAAACAAAATTCCAATGGAATTTTTTTTTCCAATGGATTTTTCCAATGGAATTTTTTTTTCCAATGGATTTTTCCAATGGAATTCTTTTTTCCAAAATATTGAATTTGATGACATTTTGACTTTTAAAATATTTTTTGAGTTATGTGAATTGTTGACATTGAAAATATTCATTGACTTTTGTGAAAGTTTAATTTAAATAATTTGTTGACTTTGAACAAGATTTTTTTGAATTTAGTGAAATGTTGACTTTTGAAATATTTATTGACTTTTGTGAAAGTTTTACTTTAATAAAATGTAGAGTTTGTAAAAGATATTTTGAATTTAGTGAAATGTTGACTTTGATCACATATTGACTTTGGTGAAATGATGACTTTGAAAATATTTATGGACTTTTACAAAAGTTTAAATTACATAAAATGTTGAATTTGGTGACATGTTGCTTTTGAAAAAGATATTTTGCATTAAGTGAAATATTGACTTTGATCAGGTATTGACTTTGATGAAATGTTGACTTTGGAAATAATTATTGACTTTTGTGAAAGTTTAACTTAAATAAAATGTTGACTTTGAAGAAGATTTATTTGAATTTAGCGAAATGTTGACTTTGATCAAGTATTTATTTGGTGAAATGTTGACTTTGAAAATATTTATTGACTTTTGTGAAAGTTTAATTTAAATAAAATGTTGACTTTGATAAAGATATTTTGCATTTAGTGAAATATTGACTTTGATCAAGTAATGACTTTAATGAATTGTTGACTTTGGAAATAATTATTGACTTTTGTGAAAGTTTAACTTAAATAAAAGGTTGACTTTGAAAAAGATTTTTTGAATTTAGCGAAATGTTGACTTTGATCACACATTCACTTTGGTGAAATGATGACTTTGAAAATATTTATTGACTTTTGTGAAAGTTTAACTTAAATAAAATGTAAACTTTGAAAAAGATATTTTGAATTAAGTGAAATATTGACTTTGATGAAATGTTGACTTTCAATTTTTTTTATTGACTTTAGCGAAAGTTTAACTTATATAAAATATTGGTTTTGAAAAAGATATTTAGAATTTAGTGAAATATTGACTTTGGTCACATATTGACTTTGATGAAATGTTGACTTTGGAAATATTTATTGACTTTTGTGAAAGTCTAACTGAAATAAAAAGTTGACTTTGAAAAAGAAAATTATCAAGTGTCCTTCCCCTAAAACATATATTGAGATTATAGATATGTAGTATTTTTTTAATAAGACGTTTCACAATATATTCTCCTATCAAATATTCACCTTTGCGAAATGTTGACTCTTGAAATATTAATTGCGTTGATAAGGTTTCTATCTAATGACTTTTTTTAAGTTGAACACTAATGTCTGGCTAAAGGTGGATGTTTCAGACAGTATGTGTTAGGTCATTTGACTAGGCCATGACTGATTATTTATACACACCTGATTGCAGGATACATATATATAACGATATAACAATTGCAATTTAATCATGCAAATGAGGTTTAAGGGATATATCAGACTTGTGTATTGACTCTCAGAATACCCTACGGCGTCCCTCTCGGTATTACGTAACATGTATATTCGATCAACTCATTAAGGCCAACAGGTAAGTAATTACCGGTTCAACAGCATTGATCCAGCAGCTAGGTGTTACAAGAACACAAATGTAGTCAGACTTCAATAGAGTGACCACATGAGCACTTATTTGTTTCCGATCTGTGTGCATTACACTGCAAATTTATCTGCGATCAGATGACATTTTCGACCATGAACTAATAGCGCTTGGTTAAGGTATTGAGAATGTTTAGGTGGGACTTAACAAACGTAAGTTATGTAACCTTAACATATCAGATAATGAATTATTTTGTTTATTGTTACAGGCGAATAGTTATAATATGCGTAATATTATCCATGTAGGATTTGCTGACTTTTAAGAGATTGACTTTGGTGACTTGAAACTATTTATTAGCTTATAGCCTAATAAGGTAAATATGATTCTAAATCCCTATATGTGACGTCATGACTTTTCGGAAAGATTTAACACTTTCAATTGGACATCAAAGGCTGATTCTTTCAAATATGTCCAAACCCATGGATATTACAACTAAGCTGACGGTGGTGCATTCTATGTGAGACCCAAAATATTTTCATCGCTTTGACGGTTATTAACTAGTGATTGACCTCTCATGTGTATCATATGCATACTGAAATATTGAATAAACATCGCATTACATTCGATATAAACATATTCCAAGAAAAACATGGAGTGATTGTGACAAAGGAAGTAACGAATATTTAATCTAAAGCGATAATATAATGATTTTAACAGTATTTGAGTGTGCTGTGTATTAGAAAGTCCCAGGTCTTACATAATGTGCATGAAGCAGAGAACGTCTCCCCGTCAGTAGCCATGTTGATGTAATTACAGGTAGCGGGAATGACCATTAACTAATTATCATTTACCGACCCTTACTTAATTGTTTGTGTATCTCCTACAAGAATATTAGGGGTAACCAACATTCCGACACGTTCAAATGTTCTCATATATCAAATGCACAAGTATTATATAACATGTGATCTTAGAGAGGCAGTAATGAAACTTCCATTATCATGTACTGTAACAGATTGTTTAGTGACATCTTGACGTTGAAAAGATATCCCGAGTTTGATGACATGTTGACTTTGGAAATATTGAATGACTTTCGTAAAAGTTTATCTTTAATGATATGTTTACTTTGGTGACATATTGACCTTGCGAAGATATTTTGAGTTTACTGAATTGTTGACTATCAAAAGATTGACTTTGGTGACATGTTGACTTTGAAATATTTGTTGGCGTTGTTGAAGTTGGAATTTAATGACATTTTGAAAACACAAATGTCTGGCTAAAGGAGCGCGTTTCAGACAGTAAGTGTTAGATCATTTGACTACGCTATTGCCCACAATACACCAGTCACCAATACTGATGATTTATACACAACTGATTGCAGGTTACAGATATATGATATACCAGACTTCCTAGCTATCAGAACATCCTGTCTGTAAACGAGGTTGTCTAAGTATTACGTAACATGTGTATTCGATCAACTAACCCATCACAGTAGTCTCAACTCGTTTAGGCCGACAGGTAATTAGGTACCGGTACTACGCCTCTGACCTAGCTCCTGAGTGAGCAGAGAACTCCAATAGAGTCAGAAGCCCTTTATTAAATGAATGAGTGAACAAAAAGCACGAGGTTGTTATCCATTACGGAAATGAAACAGTTCATTTTTTACCTCACTAAGTCTTGTTTGATTCGATGTGAAGTATTTTTATCCATTGAATAACTAAAACAATACATACGTATATACTTTCATGTATTTATGGCAGTGCTCAGTTGTCCTTAGCGTCGAAATACTGCTTTGCCTCGTTTGATCAATCGATTAGTTCGCCAGTATTATGCTCACTAATCTTATATGTTTATTATTCGTTTTGTATCAATAATCAGTGTACTTTTAGAAATGTAGTGATGTAATGAATTCAGAATGTCTTTATTTGTTGCGTTATCAAATTCGCCAGTACCGTTTACAGTACAGTTTAATTAATTCGAACTCTTGAAACTAGTCTCCAATTTTGATCTTAGGATGACCCACTCACTGTAAGATTATTGACAGCAGTGACGGGATGCATGCAAAGTGTACATTAAACATTTTCGTAACCATTTGATCAGTTTACAATTTCGGCCGCTCTCTCAATACGATACACTGTTCTTTTAAGACATCTTACGATTTTGACGGGTATTATTAATGAATAGCCATTTCACAAGTGTCCTTCCCCTTAAAACATATATTGAGATTATAGTAGATAGTTGATTATTATCCCAACACATGTTCCCATTCAAACATCGCATAAAAAATAATCATATTTACTCTCGTACACTTCCCATACTATCAAATTCATTCTCTCTTACAAAAAACATACGCATAAAAGCACACATTCTAAAAACAATATATGATCAAAATAACATATGATAATTGAAATACTAACATAGTTTTGTTTTACGACGAAGTTGATATGTAGTAATTTTTTGAACAGACGTTTCCACAAAATACTCTCTGGTTTGCATTCAAGTGAAATCCAAAATGAATATACCACTTTTTCTTAAATCCCAATTCTTTAGCGTCTATCCATCAAGTCAGTGAACCGTATCTCCTGAACATCCCAGTGACAACTTGTGTGTATCTCTGAGTCAACTCAACATGTGTCACGGTGCTCAGATTGAAATAACAGTATTGGCGACAATACACATTCGTACGTATTTTAGATTGGTTTATGGTAATACCCGCACAGACTGCCCCCTTGCAATACACACATATCCCAGTATATCCAGACTTGCATATTCTATTTAACGCGTTAAGAGCGCGACTTGGCTCCTCACAGGATGACTAGTGATGGTAATTAGATACTACAATACTGTACTGTATACACACTGGTTGATTTCAAATTTTGTTTGAGAACTTAATGAATAATTTACATGTGTTCTTTTTTTTTTAGTGTTGACAATGTTGCTAAATATAAGTGTTACTACAGCACGGAAATAGTTTAAAATGTTTTTCACAAGACAGTTTGAAATTCAAATTATTATAGATAGACAGGTACCGATATCATGACTTTGTTTATTACATTTAACGGTTAACAACAAATATTACGTTTCAAATAGTGTTTATGGTTGTTCGAAGTGTCATAATATCTAAATATTCATGCAGTTACATAAACATTGCATTCTACACGTTTGTATTTCGTATTCATATTGTAATCAATGATTTGAAAGCACGTATCTTATCAAGTTATCATACATACATTTATTATACATTACCGAGACATCAAAATCCATGTCCCATAACTCTCCCATTTCCATTATGTGTCTTCATGTTTATAGAAAATGATAATTAAGAATTCCGTCGATTCTTACATTATACAATAGGTGTACTTTATTTTGAATATTCATATATATATGAGATCTATTTAAATGTACAACAAACTAAAATGGCTTATGCTTATGCTTATGATTTGTGACGGCAAGAAATATTTTATGATAAATACGATGTTTAATCAATGTTTTTTTACAGTTAAATTGTTAATGTTTTACATAAATCAAACGAATAGAAAATGTGGTCGATCTCTGGGAAAGAAAATCCTATGCGTCTATCGATGACCTCGTGATATACAGCACAATACAATTAAATATAAATATAAATATATAGATGATATATGTCTTTCTTGTCTATCTGTTTTTCTTGATTTATACCCGGATTATCTCATCGAGTGAAGTACAAGTTTATATTGGCGCATGCAGCGACGGCGCAAATGACAATATATTACTCTTCCACCTCACGAGATGAGATGAACATGATATGTGTCAAGAATTTACAGATATTCTATTTATTATATCAATTCTGTGTTTTATGTTTAAATTGACCAGATTTCAACGGCATCGGTTTTAATGACATCATACATCACAACCTTAAATGTGGAGCTACTAAATGCCTTTTTCCAACAGCGAATGTATGTGTTTATGTCTTCATTTATACAGAACACAATAAGATAAAAATATATGAGTTCCAATATACATAGATACGATAATCGACTGACTGAGCGTTTGCAATTCACAATCTGTTACAGTACATGATAATTGAAGTTTCATTACTGCCTTTCTAGGATCACATGTTATATAATACTTGTGCATTAGATCTATAAGAACATTTGAACGTGTCGGCATTTTGGCCACCCCTAATAGTCTGGCAGGAGATACACAAACAATTAAGTGAGGGTCGGTACATGATAATTAGTTAATGGTCATTCCCGCTACCTGTAATTACATCAACACGCTAATTCCCATGACCACTGACGGGGAGACGTTCTCTGCTTCATGCACATTATGTAAGACCTGGGACTTTCTAATACACAGCACACTTAAATACTGTTAAAATCATTATATTATCGCTTTAAATTAAATATTCGTTACTCCCTTTGTCACAATCACTCCATGTTTTTCTTGGAATATGTTTATATCGAATGTAATGCGATGTTTATTCAATATTTCAGTATGCATATGATACACATGAAAGGTCAATCACTAGTTTGAAAAGCAATGAAAATATTTTGTGTCACACATAGAATGCACCAACATCAGCTTAGTTGTGATATACATGGGTTTGGACATATTTGAAAGAATCAGCCTTTAATGTCCAAATGAAAGTGTTAAACCTTTTAGAAAAGCCAAGACGTCACACACAGGGATTTAGAATCATTTTTACCTTATTAGGCTATAAGCTAATAAATAATTTCCAGTCACCAAAGTCAATCTCTTAAAAGTCAGCAAAAACTACATGGATAATATGCATATTATAACTGTTCGCCTGTAACAAAAACAAAAGAAATTCATTATCTGAATATATGTTAAAGTTACAATATTTACGTGTGTTAGGTTCCACCTAAACATTCTCAATACCTTTACCAAGCGCTATTAGTTCATGGTCGAGAATGTCATCTGATCGCAGATAAATTTAACTGCTGGTTCAGTGGCGTTGAACCGGTAATTAACTACCTGTTGACCTTAATGAGTTGATCGAATATACATGTTACGTAATATCGAGAGGGACGCAGTAGGGTATTCTGAGAGTCAATACACAAGTCTGATATATCACTTTAACCACAGTTGCACGATCAAATTGCAATGGTTCTATCGTTATATATATGTAACCTTCAATCAGGTGTGTATAAATAATCAGTCATGGTGACGGATGTAATTAGGGCAAAGCATAGTCAAATGATGATGTCAACATTTCGCAAAGGTGAATATTTTATAGGAGAGTATATTGTTGAAAAGTCTTTTTTTTTTAAAATACTACATATCTATAATCTCTATATGTTTAAGGGGAATGACACTTTTCAAAGTCAATATTGCATTTGAGTTAAACTTTCACAAAAGTCAATAAATATTTTCAAAGTCATCATTTCACCAAAGTCAAAATGTGATCAAAGTCAACATTTCACTAAATTCAAAAAATCTTTTTCAAAGTCAACCTTTTATTTCAGTTAAACTTTCACAAAAGTCAATAATTATTTCCAAAGTCAACATTTCATCAATGTCAATACCTGATCAAAGTCAATATTTCACTTAATGCAAAATATCTTTTTCAAAGTCAACAATTCATTAAATGCAATACTTGATCAAAGTCAACATTTCGCTAAATTCAAAAAAATCTTTATCAAAGTCAACATTTTATTTAGATTAAACTTTCACAAAAGTCAATCATTATTTCCAAAGTCAACATTTCATCAATGTCAATACCTGATCAAAGTCAATATTTCACTTAATGCAAAATATCTTTTTCAAAGTCAACAATTCATTAAAGTCAATACTTGATCAAAGTCAATATATCACTTAATGCAAAATATCTTTATCAAAGTCAACATTTTATTTAAAATAAACTTTCACAAAAGTCAATAAATATTTTCAAAGTCAACATTTCACCAAATAAATATGTGATCAAAGTCAACATTTCGCTAAATTCAAAAAAATCTTTTTCAAAGTCAACATTTTATTTAAGTTAAACTTTCACAAAAGTCAATAATTATTTCCAAAGTCAACATTTCATCAAAGTCAATACCTCATCAACGTCAATATTTCACTTAATGCAAAATATCTTTTTCAAAAGCAACATGACACCAAAGTCAACATTTTAAATAATTTAAACTTTCGTAAAAGTCAATAAATATTTTCAAAGTCATCATTTCATCAAAGTCAATATGTGATCAAAGTCAACATTTCACTAAATTCAAAAGTCAACATTTTATTTAAATTAAACTTTCACAAAAGTCAATGAATATTTTCAACGTCAACATTTCACCAAATAAATACTTGATCAAAGTCAACATTTCACTAGATTCAAAATATCTTTTACAAACTCTACATTTTATTGAAGTAAAACTTTCACAAAAGTCAATAAATATTTCAAAAGTCAACATTTCACATAACTCAAAAAATATTTTAAAAGTCAAAATGTTATCAAATTCAATATTTTATCAAAGTAAAACTTCCACCAAAGTCAATAAATATTTCAAAAGTCAACATTTCACAAACATTATATTTTTTCCAAAATCAATATTTCATCTAACTCAAGATATGTTATTAAAATCAACATTTCATTGAAAACTTCACCAAATTAAAAAAAAATAGAATTATAATATTTCATAAATTCATTATTATGAAAACTGTCTTCAATGACTAATCCCACCACCCTTTTCCACATTGGAAAAAAAAATTCCATTTGAAAAATTCCATTGGAAAACAAATTTCCATTGGAAAAATTCCATAGGGAAAAAAAATTCCATTGGAAAAAAAATTCCATTGGAAAAATTCCCTTTTATTGTCGCGACAAACTTCGGACTCGATCGGATTTCCAAAGATAAGCCGGAGAGCCTTATATGTATTTGATTCATACATGTCGTTTATGATTTCAGGCTTATGTCACTTTCCGATCACTCGAAATTACATATTTTATAAAAGAAACATGCATACCACCTGATGATAAAGTAAGAATTTATTTGCAGTATAACATTGATTTCGTCCACGGACACTCTTCTTTGATCTCGTCTTTTAGATTTATATCACGGCCTCATGCTACGTAATAAACACCCCTCAAAGTACATGTACAAATGTACATATTAAGTGTCAAGCCAAGTTGATAAATAGCAAGTAAACAAATTTTCAGTTATTTAATCATGATATTACGTGATCGCCTGCGGCGTAAATAATGCGATATGAGACTGCTGGAATCTTCCATAGCGTTGTTTCTTGACAAGGAGGATATCGGGACACAAACTTAGATATTCTTATGGCATTCACAGTAATGAATGTTAACAAGTGTATGCCTCGGTGAAATTTATATTTATAATGATAATAAACACACAACGAGACTAATGTCACAACAGGTCCTATTTTACAGGCGATTAAATCCATGAATAAAACTGCTTATTGAAATTGATGAATCTGAAGTAGACACATTCATCATTGTTTACGACAGTAAATTTAAATAACCTCTTTAGTTGTCTTATTCAAGTGAAGAGAAACTAAATTGGTGCACAGCACACCAGACTGAAGACAATAAATACAATAAAGTGAACGTTTCAGATCCTTTATGTACATGGAACGAATGTTCAAATAGGTCAAAGTTAAAAAGTACTTTAAGTTAGACTTTCAAGTGTCCCAGGGGGCTAATAAAAGTTCTCAAAGTTGTAGATTCGTAAATTACATATTCGTGTTCGTGTTTGAGTGTTTCATGATCTAAGAGTTGACAAATATATACCCCCTAACGGACTTAACAAGCGCCACGGGACCTTCGCTGATAGGTTTTTAAAAGGTCGTTATTTAGGAAGTGCACGGTGACGGTTCACTCAGTACGAACAAAGTAAGCTCCCTCAGCTTGTCAATTAGATGGACCTCAAACGTGATCTCCTCCTCCCACTTTTCGAGAAGTGACCCCCCCCCCTCCCCCTTGAATCCGCCACTGATATCCATGCTAAAAAAGCTTCAAGCAAGATTTGTAATATTTCTCAAAAACATACAAAAACACTTCCACCATGCGCTTTTCAAGTAATTCGAAAACAATTATACCCTAATCATAGTAAGATGGTCAGTATTTCGGGAAACAAATCATACATATTTGCTTATTATGACAATATTTACTAAAGCATTATCTAAATCGGGAGTGTAAGTATGGACGTATGGGCGTCAACTCCTACCTAATTAAATGGACTGTGTAAGCCCTACAACCTGCCCGACTATAAAGTTTGCAGAAATGCCGAAATTGTTGTAAAATTAAATGACAGATTTTCTGAAGAACGTTTTATAGATGATATTATTTAATAAGTTCACAACTTGGTGCGATGACAACCACTTACTTTTAAATGTTTCAAAACCAAAAAAACTAGTAATTGACTTTCGGAGTAACCCAAGTGACATGCTTCAAGTGAACGTCAAAGGTGAACGTGTTGAGAGTGTGTCTGAGTTTAAGTATCTAGGAACTTTCATTGACTCTAAGTTTAACTGGAGTCTAACACTGAAGCTGTAAATAAAAATGCCAGCAGCGTCTTCATCTCATGCGCAAACTCAGATCTTTCAACGTTAACTCGTTTTTTCTTTCTTTTATTAAGCTAAAGCATTTTTACCTTTTCATTTCATAATTGGCACGGGTCTCGTTCAGTTCTCCATTCAGGCCGCCGCTACAAAGTTTCAGTTTTGAAAACTTAAATGCCCGTACATCATTTGTTCCAAACACAATATCTCTTTTAAATACACATGTAAATACTTAAAGTTATATGTAAATAATAATAAAAAAATTATGTTGTTGTATCCCAGTTGTGTTGCTATGTTGATGTAAATCAAATTCCTGAAAAGGCAATAAAGTATTATTATTATTTTCATTATTATGAATGTTTTAGTGGTAATCTCGTACCTCCGTGTTTACAATCAATAGTGGATTTACGCTAATGATCTGCATAAGTAGTAATCATTTATGACAGTACGTAGAAAGTAGTCCCACATACTTATTTCAACCAATCATCGATGACTGAAGTCTTAAGCGCTCGTATAGACTTTATTAGCTCGGTTATTGTCAACCAAAAGGATAAGTACATATACTAGTCAATTGGTATAGCGCTATTTCCATGCATGAACATTGTAAATGCGCATAATATGTATTATTAGCCTTAATGAATTGTACATATACTATCGACTTTTGACTAAGCCAATATAGGTCCCTTCTGCCCATCTTCAGGTAACAATTCAAACAGCTTGGTGGACTGAGTATAATTTGGAAGGAGAGTCATGTCCAGAGAACCAGGTCACAATATGGTATGAGAACCAGGTCACAACCTTGTGGTGTCTCCATCGGGATTCGAACTCAGAGAGGCCAGCGCGATAACCACTTCACCATTGTACTTCACATAACTCAAATCACATGGTAAAGTTGACATTTATATAGAAGAGAAAAAAATAACAGTTATTTATAGTTAGGGACAATTTACTGTGTAGGTATATGCCACTTCTTACACATAAAGCTAATTGCAAATTTGAACATCAACTATCAACTCGCCTTGTCTCTGGCACTGTGATATGTTTTTATCCTGCAATGTAACGATCAAGCTGATAAGATGATATTTTCTTTAAGATAACCAATATATTTTCAGTAATATAATGGAACTTCATACACACAGGTTTTGTATTGATAATAATGTATGATAGTATGTTTGTCATGAAAACGTACGTATGAATTTCAAGTTTAATAGAACAGTGAATTTAATACGATGAGATGAAATTGAGAATCCTAATCCAGAAGACATTTAATTTTCAGGAATTTTATTTAAAAAGTTCTCTAACAAACGATCATAGTTTGAAGTGACTGTTATTGGTTTGTGTGACAAGGGGGTCTTCACTGTGTTTGGAAGAGTTTGCAAATACACGTGAATTGCGTGATCGACGTTAACATAGAATACCGTAGTCTCTACTTGATTATCGCTATACTGTTTGAAGAGAGAACATATAGGCATACGCTTCCGAGTTCGTTAACAATAACTTATCTCTTGTTATATTTATTTAATCGTTTTAGATTTATAAACAAGTGAATTTATGTCATTAGCTCAATCGATAAACTAGTTTTATATTAAATACGGCAAATGAAATTCTCAAAATAAGGAGTCATGTCAAAGCTAAGAAAGCTGGGAATTTAGACGGCTGTCAAAGCGAATGTGTATAAAACCGTATTATATATCACTTTCAAATTAATATTTGCATCAATTTATTTACAAAACAATGATATTTATTGATTATCAACTTCTTTATTTAACAAAAGTATTTAATTGAGACTTCGATTTTACATGCAAACAGAATAGCCGTTGACGCTTATGACAAAGACAATGATGAATCCATATTATATTTTGAAACCGTCCCTATATGTGCCTGGTGTTGCAGACACCGGCATACCCCCTTGTCATACAAATAAAAAACCAACCACTTCAAACTATGATCGTTTCTTAAACAACTTTTCCCCTAAATTAAATAAAATACTGAAGATTAAATGCCTATTTGGCGATGTAAAACTATGAGGGTTCGTAGTTTATATTTCACTGTAATTGATTAACTTTTCTGTTAAAGGATAGATGCAATGACATATGGTCCAAATCAGATTCATTAAAATGGGATGTCATGGCCCGTGAAGGGATGACTTCTGTGACGTATCTGGAGGAATCTGATTTTCGGCGTTAGTCATAATTCGACGTAATTTCGCAACATTTAGATTGTAAATTTCACAAAGAAATCTTCAATAAACCAACTTAAATTTCCCATATATCGAATGTTTAGATATCCAACTAGGTAATTCCGCAGATGACATTTACACAATTATTACATAAACATGTCTTTTTGGCGATGTAATACACCTCATAAATTCATTTAGCGGCAGTGATAATCATCATTAATTAATCAACGAGAGTCGGCGGAGTAGCTGTCTAGCCGGCCCCGTCTGTCGCTTATCACAGTCACGCCTCAGTGAGCATTTTCAAAATGATTGCTAAAACTAATTGCGGTAGTGTTAAAATGGGTGAATTAAAATCGTCTTAATGATCAATTGCAAGTGTATATTGTCTCGATTTTATGCTAAATTGATTCCGATATACAATATACGTAGAGGTAATCATCTGTCATTCTTGAGAAAAATGCATTTCATCAGATCTTTAAGGATCTTATATTTTAGTACCGGATCCTGCATAGCCTTTGCAAACGCTGTGTTATATTTCATTTGGGCGAAAACTTCCCTCAACTAACTGTGTCACTAGTTCAAAAGAAAGTGACACTGTGCTTCTTCCTCCTGGCAGAATAGACGGAAATTGAATGCCAAACTTGTCTTTGTGGATAAAATGGCAAACAATTTGACAGCACATCAAATACAGTTGATGAAGCCAACAGTATAATCAAAGAGACCCTTGCCCACTATATTTCTGTACATGCTTATTTCGTTATCATCTCCAGACAGGCATGTTGACAATGCCCACAGGGTGGTTACAGATTAATCTACAGGTTTAATGTAGAAAACAGTCTTTAGAAGTGAAAATAGAATATGATGGATGTTTGTACAAGCTGAACATATTAACAATAGCGAAATTAAATGATCCTTGATTGAGGAAGGTCATCAGAAAACCGTGAAATAGAACTCGTACAAAACATAATTACCCATATGGTTGAAAATAACCGAGTTATTATTATTGATATGAGCACATGTGCGAATCCAATGGAATAGAATGGTTAAAAAATAAATTATTACGCTCGAAAGTGTGCCATGTGACTTTTACGAAACTCGTGCAAAATTGTGTATAACTCTTGCTCCGGCACTACAAACATTCTCACTCGTTTCGTAAAATCATATGACACACTTCCTCGGGTAATAATCTCTTTATATCATACCGGCGACCATTTCCTCCCCAAGGTGATTACTCAAGTCATTGTTACCTACATACTCTATGTTTCGAATGGGGCATATCTCTAATCTCTAGTAGAATATCCTATTGGTGAACTTTTGTAACACGGATACTGTCTTTATTATAATAAAATTCGCCTTCCATCTCCGACTGACTTCTGTCTTGTAAGTCAAATATGCGCATCGCATAGTTGAAGGAACTCCAGTCTTGTCAACTGATATTGGAACAGACAGAATACTCACAACTATAAACACATATTGCACAACTAATTTTGATTGCATTAATGAAAATAATTAGTTCGATAATACAACGAGTATGTATGTTTCACTATAAAAACATAACATGTAATAAATAAAGAAAAGAATGACTAATAGCTAGAAGTTTATCAATATAATCGATCTGTAAACATGACTAATATTTTTTTCCAGAAAGGAACTATATGTGAATTTTGCGTCGTGTTTACGTTTGTGATATTACAGTGTTTGTGGGACGTTGACCCGCGGAGAGAGGGTAGCTGTTGTAAGTTGTAACTGATATACATGTGGAATGAAAATTTACTTCACTTAGGTCATTACTAATTTATGTCGCTAATATAGAAAACTGTACGATCGTTCCATTTAAAGAATACCATTTCTATTTGAAGAAAATGCAATGGCTTGGACATCATACACATTTGTACAAGCGAATAATGCAATTGCAAATTGGAACATTTAATCAACACACCAACCACCAATGGAATAGTTTACCCGTAGAAATATTTTACAGAAACCATGAACAATTTACATGTTATTTGTAAAGGCGATTAATTATCGGGATATATGTTTTGACATTTCCTCTTTAAATTGGTGGAAATACCCATGAGAGGGCTTCTTTGAGTGGCATCCTTGCAGCTATTGTGATTGATAAAGAACATACTTTCTTAGAAAAATACTACATGAACGTCTTCATTTCATACGGGCGATACATTCTGATAAAACAACGAGATTCTAGTGTCATGATCACCCGCCAATGACAGGTTGCTTGTTGTGTGATGGAGTATGTTGTCAAATGTTGTGACACTGACGAGGAGAAAACATGTCTTGAAAGCAATTCATCTGCGAAGCATCTCTACAAGAGCCTAGTTGATCTTCCTATTTCACGACCGAGGTATTCCTTTTAAAAATTGGCAATAAATAACTAGAACTTTCTTTGAGAGGCATTTTAGACATTGCTAAGATTGCGACCTTAAAATTTTGTAATAGAGTTATATGGATTCACAACTTCTTTATTGCATTTGGATGCGATGTTTCGTTGTAGGTACTGTACAAACAACGTTATTAAACAAGTGATAACCATCTTAGCATATACATTACTATGATGTACACCGTCCACACATAATCCATCATAGAAGTTGTACAGAATCAAGAAATGTTTTCTAAATTTGTTTTTTAAGGATGAATTCAAGGCTACATGAAAATTAATCTTTTAAACAGGATCAGTCTTTACATATCAAGGTTCCGTTCCATAACAGCGAGCGCTTATAATCGCTCATTGATTGCTCAATGTAGCGCTCAAGTAGCGCTCATTCTCTCCTGAACGACACGGTGAAAATCTCAAAGTTCGCTCACTTTGCTACGTAGTGCTACTTTGAGCAATCGCGTTCAAGAGAGGTCTAAAAGTAATCGCTACTTGAGCGATTACTTTGAAACCTCTCTTGAACACGACCCAGGTGTTTGATTTGACAGGTACCTGTTCACATTTAGTGTTACAGGAACACATGAAAGTGTTACATCAACATGTCTCTCAAAATTAAATTTCTCAATGAAACTAAAATTTACGTTTTCGGCATAGTGTTTGTGACATGCTTCTATTTCAATTCATTCATCAGGTCTGACCGGCCACATCGGCTTATTCCATTGTATGGCCCCCGTACTTTTTCAATCAATTTAAATTTCAAAAACCACTGGTTCTCGAAAGGTGTAATTTGGAGTACATACATGGCCAATTAATTGTAGATTCGGGTAGATTCAATGTAGATTGGGAAGGAAAACCCCGTTGATGCGAAGCATCCATGAGTTTTTCCTAACCATCAGGGTCTGCAACTTACCATATCCGAGGTTGGATGGTTTCTCCATATTATCAACCGTTTTCAAGTCGAAAATACACTTTGTTTGAAAATCGCGTTACAGTGATGATCTGTGGTTAAAAGAGTCACTCATAAAATCATTGTTACAACTGTTTACTGTCACGCTATATAAGTTGCTTATATGCTGACGATCTTTGTGTACCTTGATGGCACAGTTTTCAGTTCTGTTTTATCCAATGTGTTTGTTTTTTCTCACACTGTGACAATATTTGTAAGGTCTTGTAGATACTTCGATTGTGTTAATGGTTTAAATGGTAAGAATGTTGCCTACGTTTATGCTCCTTATAATGCTCTTCCTTAATAAGGAAGTCCAAGGCCTCGTCTTGTTTACCCTTGATTCATTCATACATAATGCCAAGCAAAGAATTCATGGATGTCGCTCTTAAAAAGTTGTGTTGTATTCCTTCCAGGTTTAAAATGCCTTAAAACGAGTTAATCTTAGTTTGATTCAGTCTGCAATGTGAAATTTGTTTCCAAACCCAGCAGCAAAAAAGGCGGATATACGTTTGTAAATATCAGAACCGAAAAAAACCGACTAACTGTTTAAAACCTCGTAATACGCGTGCGTCACCACATAACGTCCATGGACTAATATGCAACACCTACTCTTGGCTTAGTAACAGCAGGTGGTACATGTAATGTGTACACCACGAGACTGACGGGCTTTGTAAGGAAAAACGTATCGACCGTCAGCCAGCAACAATATTTTAGTTTTGACTTGGTAGCTCTACTAGTGGTAAGGTAATTTATGAATTTAATTACGTGAACATACTTCCAATTGAACCATTAGGCGTGAAATAATGTCAAACAGTAAAACATTGTTTCGACTAAATTATGGAGAATGGTAAATTGTGAAATATATCGTTCTCTTTATATATACAGTCACATTGTGGTTCAAGGTTTATCTACCAATACAATGCCTGGGTTCCTACTACTGCTGAAGAAGGAGTAGACAACAATTCACCACTTGGTAAGCACGTATACAGAGTACTTTAATTTCGTCCGGTGCGTGTCGCCTGCACTTTACAACCCTGATTTGCAATTCTTGACACGAAGTCGTTGTGAATAGAAAGTACATCATTGGTCAAGTGACACAGTATAGTCCCAGTCAGGATAGTCAATCTATATTGCTATCGTTTCTGACGTGCGTCACTGATGTTTCTGATACTCGTGAAACAAATTTAAACACTTTCAGTGTTACTGGTCCATCCTTCTCTTACACATATACTATACATACTTACCTTAATATGAAAAGGGTAAATATAATTCAACCGTCTTATAGGTTTATTATTATTTTTATATATTTCACAAGATACTGTCAACTAAAAAAGAAAATATTATTCCTTTTGATAAGCAAATCAATTTAAACGTTAATATTTTGTGGACAATGACAGATTATTGACAATGTAGGAACAAATCTATATATTTTGTTTATTTATTTGTATATTTCTTTATTTATAACTGTTTTGCAATTAAAAGTTTAGAAATATATCTTCAGGGCTATAACATACTTGTAAACATTACTATTCAATTGATATACAATATCAAACATTTTGCAAACTTACGTGTCCGACAGCTGTCGGTTGTCAATAAAACGTTAGTCATTTTATCTTTTTTTTAAATATCCCCTTGTTTATTTGTTAAAAACTGAAATTAAACTGTCTAATGTTGACAATCACAAATAAAAAACGTGAGCAGATATAATGATATGGTGTTCTCCTGTTGTAAGTTGAATAAGATTCTCACATCCTTGTGCTATTGGTGGGTTAATGACAAGTAAAATACTAAACTTGAACACCTTAAAGTTTGTGAAACTCGTTGTTGTGCTAAAAGCGAATTCCCTTTTACTCGTTAAATATCACATTATTCACTCGTTAAATGGTATTACACGGGACGTCGTTTAAACAGCGATATGCGTGCTTAGCAGAGACACGTAAAGAAAATAACAGAAAACATCGAATTGTGAACGTTCAATCGAATTGTGAACATTCAATCAACAACATTTCTTGCACCAATTCTAAATTAACATCAGATGCATTTCTGATAAAAAATGATACATCGACAACAAAATTATATTTTCGTTTTTAAATTTTCAAATAATAATAACAAAAACGAATAAATTTAATTCCGATGCCAATCCGATGTTGTCAATATTCATTCTATGTTATTATTCTCAGCAGTTTTATTTTCGTTTTTCTTCGTTAAAAGATGTAAGTCTCATCATGACTCAATGTTTTGAAAACTTCCTTGATTTTAAATCTTGCATGCCCAAACAAAGATGATGAGAATGACAAGATGCAGAATATTTCAATAGACATGCCTGAACCTGCCTATCCTGAGATTATTCCAAATAAGATGATACACAAAATGTATTTGTTTAGTCACATTTGAAACGTTATGAATTGTGTAATATTTTATCGAGAGGTATTGACTGTTGATGAACATTACTAGTTTAATGCCAATCACGTCAGTATAGGGACAAACAAGGTATAAAGGCAGTTGCCAATTAGTCCAATGTTTTATTTTAAAAACTTATCGCCAGGAGACAAAAGACAGATGTGGGTTGGTAGTGTTCAGTGGGTCATACATCTAGTATACATGTAAATTGGATGTGAAATGCTTCTTCATATAATTTTTTTTTTACAAAAAATAGTATAATTATAATGCGCACATATCCATGCACAATGCATGCTCAAGGCGCTACACAATTATTACCCTGAAGGAATTATACTATCGGTGCCGCCTATGAAGCGCTCCGCGCGAACTTATAGATCCAAACATTCCCATGTCCATGTATAAGGTTTTTGCTCGATTTTCATTGCAAACTATTAATTGTCATATATTTGGCATTTGGGGAGGAATATAAGAGTTTAGTGAGGTGATTTGATTTACATCAACATATCTTGTATTTCGGAATTTTTGGTATATTCGTTTTTTTTTTTGGTATATTAAATATATAAAACAAAATGTGTTTTTAAATAAAACAAGAAATCGTATAGTTACAGATTGTATCATCTGAAATTTTACTTAAGACATTCTGCTTCTAAGATAAGATAAGATAAGACTTTATTATCCCGGAGGAAATTCGTTTTACACCGAAACGGTCTCATGTATATATAGACACACACTGTACAGCTATAAATTACATAACATGAACAATATGACATACACTCATACATAAGCAACATATATGACATACACTAATGTAAGTACAGTAAATATTTTCATTACAGATTGGTCATAAACAGGATGAACAATTTTAGTCTCTACGACTTGATAATTCACATTTATTAATATCACGAATACTTGCTGGTATGAAGGATTGTCTAGCTCTGTTTTTTTTTAAAAAAAGGGTAATCAAAAGCGGTGCCCAGAGGAAAATAGTTCGAAATAATGGGACAATATATGGGAACTATCGATTCTTATTTTGGTAGCTTTCTTTACAATCGGGCGCTCATAGAGAAATGGAATGTTTTCGAATGGTACTCCACTGATTTTGCTCGCGGTATTAACAATTTTGAAAAGTTTATTTTTGATGCAAACAGACAATCCTTCATACCAACTTAAAAAATTATAAGTCAATACCCTTAAGTTTGTATAAAAGAATATACTGTATATTCGTTGTAATAAATTATTACAAACTATGAATTCATGAACATGTAGTTCTAATCATGCATAATAACACTGCTGCTTGACTATTATAAAACATTGTAACATGACTTCGGTGTATCCTTGATTCTGATTGGTTGATTTTCCTCTGGAACCTTTGATTACCATGGGCGAATCACCGCGAACAGATACATCATGTTCACTAGATTCGGCCCGAGATTTAATATTTCTATTTCTCTTCATATGTGTGTTTTACTCAAATTTTACAGGTGTCATTGGCATTTTTGTACTTGTGTATACCGGTATAGGTCACAAATTACTATCAAATATGAATTATTTTCAAGTTACTAAAATGTTTTAAACAAGTTAAATTTTTGTTTTGTTTGACGTCTTCTCCTATGAGGCCGTTTTTATCGAATGACGTTGCCATGGCATGACGTCATAGTCTTCAAACGTTTTGACGTTACAATGTTAGCGTCATCGTCACAATGGTCTAGGGCAAATTTAAGATTTCTGTTCCTCGGGGTTTCAAAGTTAACGCTATTCGATATTACCAAGCAGATCAACTCTCTATGACTATGTGAAGAACGTTGGGTTCGTGTAACAGAGCATTCAGCGTCAATGCGAATCAATAAAGAGCAAAGTGTAATCAGTGTTATGGTACAATGGAGTTGTACATCATTGTGTTGGGGCATAAAACGGAAATATGTCGAATTCTCACTTGTTTACAGGACTCATATTACGCCATACCTGAAAGTCAAAACATGAGAATATATAGAGAATCTCACCCAAATGTCTTCTGATATTAAATATATCAACACGAGTTGATAAAAGTTACAAATATCCGAGGCTTTTTGATATATTTGATATCAGAAGACACGAGGGTGAGATTCTATTTATCATCCAAAATCATTCTTATTACGTTTAAGTGTTCATCTCTGAGCACATCTCTGCCATTTGAATTCCAGTGTGGTGAAGTCATATCATTGTGACGTCATCATGATTATGACGTCATAGCATTGTGGTGTCATTACTCGATGATTTGAAAGCATTGTTATGTAATATAGTCGGCGGTGACAGGGCATTGTGCAAAATCTACTGCCAAAACGATATCTGCTGGGAGATATCGATTGATCTCAAACAAGCGATATCTCCCGTTGAAGACAGTTTTGGGTGATAAATACAATTGAATGTTATATAAAGCTGATGGCCTTGTGGGCATTGTTCAAATGATCGTTTAATATTCGTCAAGTTTATACAATTGTGTTTTCGGTGGCAATATTATTAACTATAATGACTGAATGGTGATTCACGACGTAATAATACCACATTTTAAAGTTTTTGCCCATTTGCATTAAGGCTTTCTCCTTTAATAAACAAATAAGCTCAGCATTAAGGGACTGTCAGTTCCCACTCCTAAAGCCCGGTAATTAAATCAACATAAGGTGAAGAACAAAGTAACATTTGATGAAAGCGAGAAAGTCGGGTCTGTAAAAAGAGATAGCTTTAGAGGTATTCATTCACTTCTAATAATGGTCGCTTTTATAGGTGACATGATTTCGATATAATTATCTCTATGAGCAATAATTCAATCTCAATTGACCCCCCTACTCTAAAGCTTCATATAAAGGTTCCTTAAGTATTGTAATTGTGAGTTTAACCAGTGCACAACACTGGAAATGTTTAACATATTAATTAGATTCTTGAAATTGATTGATACTGACAGAATTATCTCCTCACTAAACTGAAACTGACACCTTGTTAGTTTCATTAAGGAGAGTGTTGTAGCATCACTTACTCTCTGTCAAGCTTAATGGATGCGATTCAGTTCTACAGGCGCCTATTACGAAAGAAGAACTTTCATCGGTCGAATAAAAACAATTGCTTTGCTTGCCTTCATATGTAACTGTTTTCTTCCTTTGTTAAGGTGAATGGAATCGTTTTATCACTTATGTGCATTACTACCATGTCAGTCATGGTTAGACCAATGTGTAGTATGATAAAACGACTTGTGGCTTTCGTGTGGATTATTATCTTCTACAGACTCTTGTCACTGTCCACTGTCCTGGCATACTGATTCTTTCATTGAACTGCCGTTTACCGCTCACCACATATTCGCTTTCATATCAAGATTATTTGTTCACCATTTTAGTATTCTATGTATAGACAATGAATTCGTAATAACTCCATAGTAAGCTGAATGGGAACCATAGATAGAACGTGGTAATAAAGATGATATACTGTCACTTAATATTGTTAAAAAACTGAACGTGTAAAGAATAACAATTTTCTGTATTTATTATTTCAAAGCTTTCGTCGGAAGCAAATTCGTGAAGCAAATACATTTTCTTAACATTATTATAGTGGGCGCTGTACAACCCGGGTTTACATTTCGAGACAAGATGTAAGGAAACCTGAATGGCGAGTAGGAGCGTAAACCAATTCCGTACACATAACCGAGTTAATATTATTGATATGAGCACATGTGCACATATCACGTTTGCCTAGCAACGATTGTTTTACCGCGGCGTCCCGTATTTCGTTGTCTGTGACGTCATAAAGCGATTGTTCGTGACGTCACTGTAGCTTGCCGTCGCAAAAAAGTGGGCCATTTCCTGGCTAATTTTACGCGAATGAAGTGGAATAGACTCGGTAATAATAAAATTATTACACGCGAAAGGGTACCATATGACTTTTACGAAACTCGTGCAAATTTATGTATAACCCTCGCTCTCGCTCGGGCAATAGAAACATTCACACTCGTTTCGTAAAAGCCATATGACACACTCCCTCGGGAAATATACTCATTCCACCTTGCCTGTTACCATAATCTAACGATGTGATGATGCGATAAAGCAGGAAGAAAAAGAGTACAAAATTGCTATATTTTACGGATAATCCATTATTAACAGAATGAAATATGTTGAAAATTACGAAATATTTGAAAGGCAGATAAAACATCATGAATAGTGACTGTGAATAAAGTATCATGTATTTGGTGTCCTGTCAGCTATAAATTACATTTGAAAAACATTATCTCCCTTCTTTAAACATGAAACCGTGATAGATGTTGTGATTACATCGTTTGTCATTCTACGTAGACTCTTTCATCTCACGCCTATTGATTTTATCAGTGTACATCTCTAATGACTTCTTTGTGAAATACATAACGGACGTTTGCCTTAGATCTTAAATTGGTTGACAGGATATTGTGGCAAGAGTGATGCACGGTGGACTATTTCAAATGATCAGAGAGATAAAGCTTAACAAGATTCATTATTTGACTGTAACATTTGCTGAAGATATGAGTGAGTTTATCATAAAGACCATTCGTCAATTTGCTACATAGAAGTATATACGCCTTTAGGATTATTCAAGATCCATGACAACTGACGTAATGGTGAGATGTGGTGCTGCCACATGAAGTTATCTCCTTCAAAACGTCAAGTCGAGTCAGCCTCTTGCATTTGTCCTCTGATAATCATTGGATATATGTAACTGTCATCAACTCGTGATGATATATTTTATATCAGAAGACACTTGGGTGAAGAAAATGTAAAATGATCGTCTAGATTTTGCGTTGATACGATATTCAAAGGCATGCCAAATTATATGATATTTGCACTAAAATACACCACCAGGTGAACAAACTATCGGTACACAGATTTCTTTAGTGACCGACTTGAATCCTTTGTTGTATGTTAAACAATTGGTTAGGTTATAGATACATTTTATTCATCATCAAAAGCTTTTGAATATAAAGCATACACCATGAGTTTGTTCATTTGCATGCTTCTTTCTGCATTAAAGGTAAGATTAACACCACAATTATTGTTAAAATTGCAATCCCTTCGGTTATTGTTTGTTTGAAATGAGTATTTACTTGGTTCTGTACCATGCACATTACAAAGAGTCGTCATCAGATGACGAGAATGGCGTTTCGTTATAGATTCCCAATAATGTAAGCAATCAAAAACTCATGCTGCAAACTGAACCATTTGTGTTTTATTAACATTGATCACGTGATGATGTCTTAATAGTATTTACTAAAACTAACCATCTTGGTAAGTACAATTTCAAAGAGAAACTGTATTTTGAGATGAGTACTGTAATAATTATTGTTGGAAATGTATGATGGATTCACGTTGGTTTTATGAATTAATAAAGTATTCCAGACAATGTCAAAGTTCATTGTTAGTCAATTAAATCACTTGAAGGTGTTAAGACACATATTTTATAATCAGATGGTTATAAAATCCCTTTGCGAGGAGGGCACTAAATATGTGAGGTGAGGTGAGGTGAGTTGGGGTTTAACGCCGCTTTCAAGAGTATTTCACTTATATCGCGGCTGCTAGTATTATGGCAGGGAGAAAGCCCGCAAAGCCATGTGACTATGCATTGCGGTTAAACCTGCGAGCATCGGTTGGAACTAGCGAACCATGGGTGGTACTACGCTGACATTCAGTGTAGCACTGCACCCAAACCTAACTGCGTGTAGAACAGTTCCCTACTGCAGACAAAGTTGCCGTACCCCTGGCGGGATTCGAACCATCTTTATCCGAAGCCGAACGCGCTAACCCCTGCGCTATCCCGCCCCCACTAACATGTTAAAATAAAAATATGTTGAAACCAAATGAATTGAACAACACGCTGATAACCCAAAGCCAGATTAAATACTTTTCTTTATGCCAATCTGATTAGTAAGCCTACGTGAGATAGACAAATTTAGTTCACTGTTAACCTTTATTACAATATTGTGGATCTCCCGTGTATGAACCGATTTATCGCATAGCATCTAGTAGTGTTTTAAAACAATAGTCACGCATCCACAGAAAAGCGATGTGTGGTGAGTAATGATGAACTGACCCATGATGACACATGTGGTGTATATAAAATACCAGGCAGTTATTAATAACGACTTGGTTTTATTTTGTATCCACCCATTTGCATCAATGTAGTACTTGTTTAAAAGAATCCATCGGCAAATGAGATTTTGTTATTTTCCGAGTGACATAAATTATAAAAGACACGTCTTTTAAAATATTGGTGAATAGTTCCACCTTATCCAATTAAGACAGAAAGTTCTCCACTTCGCTGTTATATCCCTCGTTAACCAGTACAATTAAATACTTAAATAATAACTTTACGTTTCCATTTTAATTATTTCCATGGACTCATAAAACACGGAAATTGAAAAGGTTCCTTAATGGCCTAAAGCACCGCTCGTGAAAATACCAGGACGAAAAGGTTTATTTTCAAAATTAACACTTTTGCACCTCTACACCATTTCTACAACAACAACAACCATTTGATTCATTAATTACACATCATATTGTTATGCAAATTTGGAATTATAACAGTGAAAGTCAACTTCATATTTGCCATCTTCAAAATCCAGTTTCCATCATTGAAAATACACGACGGTTATTCATGTTTCATATATAAAACAGTAGGATGGGTATTATCAACTTTCACACATGTCCGTTAAATGGTGAACACACATTTAAGAAAGTGTCCAAGGAAAAAGTGACCTTGTTCTAAATTACATATACTGGAGAACTTTGGAAAAGCATAGATGTTTATTGAGTGAATTTAACCAAAAAATCAATACATCAAAAGTAAATGAAGTCTCTAACGTTTGGGGTATTTTAATGAAAGGTTTGTTTAAGCCCTTTATCCGAGTTCATGTCAATTTCATATTATTGAAAACTAGCACAGAATCGCAGAAAGTCAATTTTCCGCCCATTCGATGACGGCGCAATGCAATGTGAAAATGACAATACACGTGCATTGCCTAGTGTGTCATGCATTTAAGACGATGGTATCAATGGAAGAACAGATGCCACGATTGACTATGCATCAACGCGTACGTGCCCTTGGACTGCCGAAGAAGGGTCTTCACAGACAGCTGTTGCAAAATGTTTTAAATCCAGTCACAATAAGCCGTCTGACGCCAGCAAACAGTGTTTCCTGATGAGAAGAGATACTGGGTGCCTATTTTTTAAAAAGAAAGTGAGTTTATTGGCGGCAGGTTAAAGTTACACCATGTACGTGTTTGGCAGCGGATAGATTTGGCGGTGGCAGTGTGATGGTTTAGGGAGCATTAAGGAACGAGAGCGATCTTCACATTATCCATCTTACAACATAGCGGTATATTCAAATTCTAAGACGTAAAGTCGTTTCTTTGATGCAGTACTTACGGACCAATCTAATCGGTCGAATGGGTATCGACTACGGAGTAACGTTCACGGGAAAAAATTTTGTGGTTGATTTTCGTGTTTGTAGAGACAAATCTTAGCTATGGATGGCATATGGTGGAAATCAGTCGGATTTTGCATGGAAATGTATTGTTAATAAGGACGGCGTTCATTTCTGAATGTCACCAATTCTTAGCATAACTTTAGACCTAATGTTGGATGGACCCTTAGATATAGGGTGTAGTTTTTTTTTACCTACGTTTTATCTACCTTTTAATTACGATATCGAGTTCCTGTGCTCATAACTCATCAGGCTTATTAAAATAATAAACCAAATAGTACATATTCCTGAAGTATTATCACAGGCATAACAAATTTCAAGTACTTCAGGTAATGGAGAAGACAATGAAAATAGGTCGTTTAAGTTGGGACCCCCTGTGACGCCTATTTTTTAAAATGTAACTGAACATTCTATACTGTAGACAATGCTGCCAATATGACACTTAGTGTCTTAGCATGGTAGTTGTCCCGTATATGTCTTTGGGTGGTCACACTCGGCTATTGGCTATCAAAGACGGTCTTCCAAACTAGACCCTATCAAGAGCAATTACCTCGGGCAGGAATATGGTCACTTAGTCAGCCATTTCAGTCATAGATCCTCTCTCGCTACCGAAGAAACTCGAGACAAGCAGTGTAAAGTGAATAAAGTGAACTTTTAAGATTTATTACTAGATGGAATTCAACCGTAGTCATGGCAGACAGACGACTACAAAACCGTATATCCGTGAATGCTGTGTTGCACGACAAATCTGTTGCCAAACCTGCAGACGCCAAGGTTTTTGATCTTAATTCAGGATGATATTTCGGCCATATTTGAACACGCAAGGCAGCATCAGAGAGGTTAAGTGGAGAGGAATATCCCACGCTGGGTTCGGTTAAATGTTTGTAAACGGGCTTCTAACAAACAACCTCTCCCGACGACTTTAAAAGCACTGTTATAGCACAGGTCAATAGAAGATCGCGGGGTCTTTTCGCGGGAAAGCATCTTTCGGGCGTCCCAGGTACAAGTCTATGCGATGTCCTTACAATGAGCAACGAACCGAACGAGTGACGGTTTCTGTCTCCAGTCAGCTGGGCTTTGAAAATTCCTTCATTGAATCTCCAACATTAGTCATCAATACCGAAATGGCAGAAATACCAGAAAGTAGCTTGAATATGTGTCAACAGCAACGTCAGTAACATCTGAACGGCGGACTCACCATGTCCAAAGCAGCCTCAGATGCTGCCACTTTTTACAAAGAACATCCTATCAACTTCAAGTAAAACTCTCTCAGGAGCCTTACATTTAAAGTTGACTCTTCAACCACACTACCCTTGAATGGGATAGATACAAATAGGACATCCAAATCAAGTATCTGAACTACTGACGTTGCGAGCTTAAAAGTATCTTCTTTAATAGTAATGTTAAGCTAGATATTAAAAAGGGTCAAAATTGAAGTTTATTAATTTACAGTTTCATACAACTGACATTATTTCTGAAATAGAATGTTTAGAATACACGTCATGGACGCAGTTGAAAAACATGTGATTATAGTTGTATATATATGTTGTAAAAACTTCCCATTCGGGATCTTACTATTGAAAGTTCATTCATTGGCACCTTCCTTTTTAGTCGCTTTATTATTCGAGACAATTAATAAGCCCCGCCCTGACACGGCCTCAACTGAACTACATAGCGCAATCGGTATAAGATAAGATAATTCGTATTGCCGTTAGGGAATTTGTTTCACATCTAAGTGAGAAAAATATACAATTATACAAACATAATAAATACATGAAGATGTTTATAATCAGAATTTAACAGAGACAATAACATATACTACACCTCGCCTAGCTCTATAAGCCAATTGCAATGGGTTTAGATTCGGAATTACATGATTTAGAAGCACATTAAGCACAATATGCACAAAGTAATTGAAGGTTAGATGTCATGCCATATGGTCACATTTGGATTCATTTAAATGAGATTTCAATTTGACCATTGCTCGATTTCAAATTTCTGAAATCGGCCCAAAAAATTACTTATATACGGCTTTTTTTTTAATACGCCTAATTCAGCCCGGCGACCAGAATGAAAATCTGCGGGGTGTGGTCCATATCGGAATCAATTAAGCATAAAATCGAGACAATATACACTTGTAATTGATTATTTAGGCGAGTTTAATTTACCCATTTTAACAATGCCGCATTCAGCGCGGCGATCCGCTTTGAAGACAAACTTTGAGGCTTGACTGTGATCAACCACAGACGAGGGTCGTCTGTGATCCGTTCCATGGAGCTTCATCAACTAATTAATGATGATGATCACTGCCGCTAGATGAATTGATGAGGTGTGTTAAAGTTCCAACAGCACATGTTTGTGCAATAATAATGTAATTGTCTTCTGAGGAATTACCTAGTTGGATATTTGATATATGGAAAATTTAAGTTGTTCTATTGAAGATTAATTTGTGAAATAAACAATCAAAATGTTGAATTATGACAATCGCCGATAATGAGATTACTCCATTTGTACTAATTCAAGTACCTTGATACTACCAAAAAAGTAGGGACACTCATAAAAATAAAAATTTTAAGACGATAATAGGATTGCATATTTTAACAACAGTTATTTATCACAGTCCTTGTGTTGACAGTTCATCAGTTTGATGCTACTAGGTAGGAAAGACTTCTGGGCGCGGACAGTTCTGTACAGGGGAAGTCTTAAAATGGCGGCCTGATGGTAGCGGGGAGTACTCGTTGTGGAGAAAGTGGCTGTTATATCTGCAATTATCTTTTTGGCAAGCGTATGAACACATCTGTTATATACTGATTATTAGTTATTGAAGCGAGTATCTGGCAAGAAAATGAATACTATTTGTATTTCAATATATTCATTATTTCTTTTAATTAGGAAAAGATGTGCAATTGGATATTTTGTCAATTTGTCAGGTGTAAATGCCCGATACTGAATAGAAAATGCGTGCTTCTTATAAGGAATGACCCTGCATGTTGGGTCTTCATGTGTGTCTAAAGCCCTGTTTATACGGCGAGCGTTTGCATATGAGTAAAGCATTACACATATGCAAATTTGCTCATATGAGCATAATTCGCCGTATGGACGCATTTGCACATATGTATATTTTACCACCGTAAGCAAATTGTTCACTACCGTAAGCAAATTTGCACCTAGTCAGGGGCAGGTGCAAATGTTTACTACCGTGAGTAAATATGGTATTTTCACTTTTCTAGTAAAAGTTCGTCGTATACAACCATAGTGACTTCACACAGGTTGAGAAATTATATTAGAGAACTTTAGAAACTCTTAATACTGTTTTTCAAATTCTCTATTTTGGATAATTTCCTTCTTGCACGCGATGACCTTCAAATCTATCTGACTATCCGATTTTCATTATATAATTAGGGCGATATAGTAAAAACAATGTTGACAAATATAAAGTAATGTCATTTATTTAGTTTACATCTAATAAATATTAATTGGCATGTTTTAGGAATTCTCTATTCATATATTAAAAGAGCTGGAAGCCCATTTGCTTAGGCAGAGATTTAATGCATATGAACGCAAAGTAAATTTACTTTTGCTCACGTGTGTATATTACTACCATAAGCAATATTGCATATGTGCAAAGTTCGCCGTGTAAACAGGGCTTCATAAAAGGATTTGTACATGTGATATAAATGATGTGTATGTGTACTTGTTAATTTTTGTCAGTGAATCGTGTTTTGGATGACTTATCAAATAGTTGTCGCTTTTGCAACTAACGTCTTTAACGGTTCATATATTCATATATTCAACAGTATTCTCCCGAACAAATGATAGATCAAATCTAACATCATTCTGCTAACGTCACTTTTATCTCTCTCATCATATGCAACAGTTATATTTAACTGATAATTAAAGAATCTCCTTTTACCAATGAAACCTATTCAGTGTAATTATAAATCAATTATGCCATATAGAAATTACTTAGATAGAAACATATTTTTTCGTGTACTTGTACATTTGAAAGATGTGAAATAAACTGAACGCCACCTCTTTGATTTTAAATATCATAACACAACCATATGATTCTAAGAAAACGTTTTTGTTAAAAATGTGCTTCGACTGTTTTAGGAAGCTTTGGCACATGTTTACGTACTAGAATTGTTTCTAAATCTTTCGAAATGGTGAACTTCTTAAACATTTTGGTTTTCTTCAGAAGGATCATGTCACCAAAACGTAGCCATAGATGTTTTACCACGCATGAAATGCACGTGATATCGGTTGGTAACGGGTTTAAAAGGCCCCTGTATTCATTATTTCACACCATAATTCGATTAAATGCCGAGATTAACAACTGTAGAGCGGGAAAGAGCGATTGGAATGCTGCAGACTGGGTCCACTGATGGATAAGTCGCTGCCACATTCGGATGTCTCACCATCGTTTCACCATTCTGAGGCTGCGTGGACGTCTACAACAGACTTGATCGACTCGAAACCGAGCTAGAAGCGGCAGGCCGCCAGTGACAACCCCAAATGAAGACCGGTACCTGCTTCAACTGCATCTCAGGAACCTTTTTCAAGCCGCCACAACGACAGCTTCTACTGCACTTGGATACCGAATCAGTCCCCAGACGATGAGAAGGCTCTAACAACATGGACTGAGGTAATACCGGCCGGTGCGAGCAATGCTGTTGACGCGCCGACATCGACAAAACAGGGTTCTTGGGCCAGAAATGTTCGACGTTGGCAGACGCAAAACTGGCAGAGAGTGATATTTTCAGAGGAAAGTCGGTTCCAGATGCACGTATCAGACGGGAGAAGGAGGGTCTACCGTCGCTGCTGCGTACAGGAAGCTATCCCTTTCGGTGGAGGCAGCGTCATGGTCTGGGGTGGGATGCGCGGCAACACAACCACCGACCTCATTGTCATTGACGGCAATCTGACGGCGCAGAGGTACATTGACAGGGTCCTACAACCAGAGGTCATCCTATTCTTACAGCGCCAACCAAACACCCTTTTTCAACAGGACAATGCTCGTCCTCATGTAGCCAGAGTGACGTTACAGTACCCCAACGTCAACAACGTCCACGTTTTGCCTTGGCCTGAGAGATCGCCCGATATGAATCCCATCGAGCACCTCTGGGATTACATCGATCGAAGGATCCGTCAACGTCGACACCTACCACACACACATCAACAACTTATTGCTGCATTGGTGGCCGAATGGAAGCAGATACCACCTGTTTTCATCAGACGACTGACGTTTTCTGTGAGACGAAGAGGTCAGGCATGTTTGAATGCCAACGGCGGACATACCAGATACTGATTTGTCATTAAACTAATGATTATTCTATGATATTGTTGTTTTTGTGCATGATCGGAAATAGGACAATGGACCCAACCCATGGAGACCTGGCGATAATTTATTTACCATTAAAGTTACAGGTCTGCTATTTAAGCACAAAACACTAAACTGATGGAGTGTTACAACACAACAAAGCAAATTCTTCTGAACACGTAACATTTTCAGACAAAATAACGAATAAATACTTCCAAAATCATAACAAATTTCCTTTTTATGAATGTGCATTCATTATCAAAGAAGTCAAAGTCAGTTTGGTTAATTTTCCAACCATTTTTACAATTTTCTCTTCAATTATTGCATGAACGGAAATAGGACAATTGACCCCACCCATGAACTGGCGATAACTTATTTACCATTAAAGTTATAGGTCTGCTATTTTAGCAAAACACTAAACTGATGGAGTGTTACAACACAGCACAGCAAATTCGATCTTTATGTCTTGTTATCTGTTGCATACGTTATGAACAGTAGATTTTCTGAAAGGCATTCCATGTATATTACAAGAATAGGAGTTCTTTACGCCTTCTGCAAATAATTGGTCATTTTACTGTGACAAAATGGCGGAACAAGTTTCTGGCCAGTGAACATCTGGTGAAAACAGTTTTAGAAACCATGTGAATCGATCAGAGCGTCACAGAGCAGTGCATGAAGAAAGACAACCTATGCAATTCAACAAACCACTAATTAACTTAATGTTAGATCAAAACAACAAAACATATTTACCGAAAACGTCAAACTCATGATACATATTAAATCAATTCATTCAAATGAAACGGAAAGAACCTCAACTTTGTGTACTCTGATAAATCACCTTGAAGGGAGTTAGAAAAGTAACGGATTATAGATATTCAAATTGTTATTTGAAGTGTAAAATGGACATATAAAGCAAAACCTGCACATCTATGAGAGAAACAGTAAATGTCAAACAGATAATATGTGTAAGATGTTGTTTTGCTGTCGGGTGTCGCTATGGGAATATTAGATAGCAGGGAAAGAATGTAGTTCTTAAAGATGCACAAAGCATAAATGTATATCTAATTCTAATTTCTTTGACATCATGGATAAATTGCATGAAGAGAGTGCCTAACAAGTTGCAACCTAATGCCCTTTATAACATACACACTTTTTTGTCTAGCTTCCTATTCTTTGAATTTTATTTGGTGATATAAACTTACGGCAATCAATGTTTTTCCATAGTACACATAATGTTCTTTATTGTATTTTCTTTTAGTTCATGATTTTAACTCTTTGTATTGCTTTTAAAACCATGCTAAAACTGGTATCTTATTTACGAACCAGTTTTAAATTAATTCGTTTAATCCAAATAGATTTTTTTAGACACATGCTAAGAAAAACTTTACTCATATATCACACGTGAATTGCTTCCTTCTCTTGCGAATGACAACTTTATCATGCATTACAATCCCTAGAGATATAGATAGTGCTAAATGAAATTACTGTCAGAAGGCCGTCTTGCCAACATTTCATTAAACTCTAAAGATTTGAATTACGCGAGAGCATCAAGTGTTCCTATTTCGATTGTCGTCTATGTACAACTAAGTTGAGAAGCACTAACTGGGGTAAATTACCCTCTCGCCCACGGAGAAGGTTATACTGTTCCTGTGGCAGAAGATCGTATATTGATCAATGTTTAGATTTAAGAAGATAATTTGCAAGAAGTATATAAGAAGATGTTCTCATGTGAAACACAAGTAAATATATTTGTACTATATCTTGTGTATAGGACACCTTACCTTTGAAATCATCATGAATCCAAAGAAAACATTAATGAATGAACGTTGATAATTGGTGTTACGTGTTTTAAACATTTATTTATTAATGTATTAATTAATTGGAAAACAAACCGACCTTGCATGGCCTCAGTTGATATTTTTTAAATTTTCGCCTCAAATAACTTTTTCCCAACGTAAAACCAAAGAGTAAGCAACATATCATTACACTGTAAATAACTATATGTTCACACCGGTGACACCTTTACCTTTGTCGTGATGCTTCTCTTAGAAATAATGTTGTTACAATGATTCTTATATTATTCCTGATGAATACACGTATGTATAAGTAAGTTGCTCTTATGTTTTGTTAATTGTTATCATTATCCTATCTTTGCAGCAATAACGTATTTGCATCCTACATATCGCTGATTTTATATCACTCAAATATTATTGCCGATTTTGGATTAATGGCTACACACATGTATTTCCGAGTATTTGTGTGTCTGTACATGGTGATGGTGTACAAACTTTACTTAAATCATCATCTTTGTTCAAGTATATTTTAGCTTTGTAATATTATTTCATTGTACTTGTAAATATTGTTGTCTTTAATGTTTTTACAATCTCCAGATTGTTATTCAGTTCCCCCAGGAGCGCAATCACATTTCTTTTAGAACTTTCATCTAAGCGTATGTAACATACCTGATTGATTCCTTTAACATTTAATCTTAAACGGGAACATGATTACATTGCCCCAAGGAATCTGCACAAATAAGGACAGTATCTTATCAGAACAACTGAGTGTATCAGAATTTCCAGAACCACATTGATGTTTTCCATCTTTCAGGTTCATAGTATTTCCTCTGGCAGGACACCTTACATCTAGTATTCACCAGACCATCGAAAACACAATTGTTAAATGCGTATTCACGTATTTTGTTAGCACAATTGGTAGTGCGAGACTATTCTTGCTTCACTAAAGTGTAAACGCGCTAGGTTACTTTCAATTATTCCCCCTCGACTTTGTCACAACGAGAGTAAGGAGTTACAATTTGATTACGGGTGAGTGTTAAATAACAGCTTTAGGGTTGATCAGTGCGAGTTGCCAGAGAAGGTAGAAAGTGAAGAGCAACAACAGAACCAATGTATACCGCAGCTCGAGACTTGTAATCCCATTTGCCTTATTTGAACATAGTTCACATTGGTGACTGCCATCACAGATATCGTTATTATTACATACGTGTTCTTAATATCGTTATGAGATAATTTTGGTTATTTGAAACAAGTGTTGTGTAACTAGTTGAAAGTTATTCAATGAGTGTTGTGTAACCAAAACAAGTTATTCAACGATAGTGACGTCATAATGCCGTACTACTTTCGCCATCAGGTGATCGAGTACAGCCGAACCCACTCGCCACTTCAGTTTTTCAGTTCATCATATCTTTTTCCTGAACGTGTTTTTGACTTTTGACGTGCAAAATTAAAAATAGAGAATTCGGGTTCCGATCTCGAATATTTTATAATTAGATCACGATAATATTTTGCTTCAATTTAGTCCAGGAAGAGTTATCTCCCTTTTGTTTACAACGACGGTGTTTTTGTCAACACGAATTCCGTGTTTTAGGAGTAAAATAACAAAGTTTATAAATGATTGCGTTTAGAATCGGCATGCATGATCAGTGTTTGATAAAATAAACGTCTAGATATACACGTATGTAGTTCAAAATAGGAAACTTGCATGTAGAAACGTTCAGCAAGGACGGCTGTATGAAAACAGCCGGTCAAGGAATGACGACCTCCGTCGAGGTCAACAGCGTCAGTGTTTGCTATTAAAGTGCTTATTGATATCTTGATTCAGGACAATGATGACGACAAACATTGTGATAATGATTGAGTAAATATGATAGTTTATGCAGATGCGAGCGAGAGCGTAACGGAAATCGGGACTACATTTTTAACTGTTTTACGGCTTGACTCCACCTAGATTAATTACCCAGTATAAGTATTATTACGCGGTAATGTCGCGCATAGTCTGATGCCTGTCTCAAATGAATATTAAGTTTCGTATGTAATAAAAAGATAACATAACTCGTGAGTGTTGACTATCGAAAATATTCCAACTCAACATTTAAAAATATCTCGTTGATATATTTTCGATATTCAACACTCACTCGTTATGTAATCTCTATGCTATGCTATGATATCAACTACTTTACATATGTATATGTCATTGTCAGATAATGACCCTTGCGCCATAACTTTGATGACATCATTAAGATAACATGTCATCAGGTTGACAACGGTTTAATGCCACAAACATTTGTCGAAATAATGACAGTTATAATAAGTTATATATTACCAACATAACCAAAATGAGTTCATCAAATGAGTTTCAGTTCTTGCTATCAGAAATATAATCTGAACACTAGAACGACAATCATCGATCACTGCAGAATAATTGGATGCAAATAAAAAATTCCCAGACAAAACTTGCATATAATTCAAAAGAAAATAGTCCAGTGATCAAGAATCCAAGAATGGAAAGACAATTAAAAAATTCAGTTCGTGAATGAAGAGTCCACAATGTCAAGTGGATTTTCTTGGTTGAAATTACTATCGAGAGTCTCAAAAGGAATAAAGTAGACTGTAAAAGTGATGCTTAGAATATAAACACAATCCTAAAACAGGTTTTGTGTCCCATAATTTTAACACGTTTAGTTTAACGCGTTTAGGATTGTATTTAGAATCTAAACATGTAGGCAAAATGACGCGTTTAGGATCTAAACACGTTATGACTAAACGTGTTAAAATTATGGGACACAAAACCTGTTTAGGATTGTGTTTTTAATCTAAGCATCACTTTTACAGTGTATCTAAACACGTTTTCTGTGTGATGTGATCCAATCCATAAACAATACATAGCAATGATTATTATCACTTCCATACATATTTCAGTTGACTTCACTCGTATCGAGCAACACTTTTTTGTACACACAACTTCTTTATTCTGTGTAAGCGATGTTTCGACATAGATTCCGTCTTTGTCAACCAGGTGACGACAACAACAATAATATCTATGTCGTAACGTCGCCTATGCAGAATAAAGAAGTTGTGTATCCATAAAATTGTTCATTCTTCATTACCTCAACTTTCTAGAATGCCCATAAAAAATATTAACTTGTTTTTAAAAAACAACAAATGCATTCATTATTAATCATTTAATATTTATTTTTCAATATTCACATTCACATAACACAAGAAAATTGGTGCGCACAGCTCACTCATAACAGTTACCGTTATAATAATACTTCATTTCATATGTTGGTCTAACCAATAAAAAGATCAAGACTTACCTCCCTGACAAGTACCTGATATCAGCATGTCCTAAAGGTAACACTATCAGGGTTACATAAAATGGAGTCAAAAACTAAGTAAATACAACCAAACAAAAGAGGTATATACACAGTGATTATATGTGTCTGAATTTTGATACAAATTAAAAATTAAGTCGGAGTTATTAGCAAAACATAAACATTCTGGACATACGCATACATGGTCACATTAACCGCTATATATTTGGACTTTATAGCAGCAATATGATAACTTTCTTTTGAATGCCTACATGATCGTATTCAAGCAGTTTGTCTAATCAACTTGCAAGGTCTGTCCATCCATCCATCAGGATATTCCTCTTTGCTATGTTAGGCTTCAGCAAACAAAACTCATTTCAACCTGGAAAAATAAAGCATTAAACAATGATAACATTCATTAAATACATGAACATTGTAACTTTAATGATATAAAGAGGATATCTGTCTTTCCTTGACAAATACCATATTTGTCACATTGAGTGGGGAAGAAAAAGTATAACCAGTGCAGTGAATTCAATGTAAACAAAACAACAACTGTGACATTGTATTACTTTTTATTTATAATACATTAACAATTAGGTAAATAACTTACGTAAGTTGCCAAACCAAGAATGGGACATTCCCATCCCCCAGGACACATGCTGCAGTGATGCATTGTGGTTTCTTCATGTAGATCTTTTCACAAAAAAACTTCAGATATGGGGCCCTGTGAAATGTATATTATGAGTGTGTACCTGCAAAAACAGAAATATTAATGTTAATAAATTATGTAAATAAATCACGGTACCCGGATTTTGAATATATGACAGGTTTTGGAGGGAATGCATTTGAGTAGCCGTGCATGATACATATATGCTTGTTAGTAGTTATATACATGCGATATGTTAATGCTCACCTTCAATTATACTGATAATGTTCTCGGAGAAACCTTTCTCTTTGAGAAAATCCACAACATCGCCTAGAGAATCCATCTGAGATATATCTGTTCTTCTTGTTTTCACCTGCATCTGATGTATGACGTGACTTCCGTATTTTGGAAGGGGGGTAATCGTATGTGAGATGGGTAGTTTTTGGTAGATCTTTACGGAACAAATCTGGGTTCGAGACTCGAGTCCGTTTCTTATTTTTTTAATAGCCAGTAAAAAAAGAAAGAAATTTGATAATGATGAAAAAATTTATTGGGTTTTATTTAATTGTATTTTTTTGGAAATTTTCATTGATGCACTTAAGATCTATAACATTCAGATATTTTTTTAAAATTTGATAATTTAATTGATATTAATTCAATTTTGTAATACATATTTATTTACTTTAGGAACAGCCTTTTAACTTAAAACCAAAATATGTAGAAACTAAATTACTATTAATACGAGTTACTACACAGATAAAGGACTGAAATGTGCTTGAATATATATAATGATATGATTTTAGAACTTTAACTTAAAATTTGACTTTAGAACAATCACAACACCACATTTGCGTTTAATATTCAAAATGAGAGATAAAAATGAATAAGTTTGCAAAATATTTCGAAGCTAGACGTGTCTTGATCCTAAACATTTTTAGCTTGTGACGTGTTTAGGTCACATGCATATGGTGCTTAGAATTTAGATACAATCCTAAACGTGTTTAGGTCTAAACACGTCTAGCATGTGTTTACATGCTAAGCATCACTTTTACAGTGTAGTGCTGTAAGCAGACAGGCCAAATGAGGCAGATCATTTTCATTCTTAACTTTAATTAAATTTCACGCAAGTCGTGTAAAAAAATTAGGAATGAGTCAAATGGTAAGTAATCTAATTTTAGTTTAAGGCATTTATTGAGTTGGTAGTATAGGAAAGAGAAGGATTTAAAGATGACAAATTGTTTGTGTGACAATTGCAACTTTTTCATATTGATCCGCATGTCATTAAATTAATCCCATTAGTTGCTGTCTTTCGGCATTCATGGGGAACAGATCAGAGTCATCGTGGTAGAGTCTCGATTGATAGAAAGGTACGGTACTGCAACATTACTTACACTGACAGTGATAGAATTACATGTACCAGCTTTAGTTTTTTCTCTAAGAATATACGCCGGTAACTAGCTTGAATCTTTTAGACAATATCAAGTTTAAACTTCGTTGCGAAATGTATTGATTATGATAATGTGGTAGTATGGTTCACATGAGAACAGTTCTATCTTTAACATTGGGATCCTGTATTTCTATTGAAATCACAAGTTAATATATGAAGTTTTCCGGATAGGTTATAAATCATTGATTTAAAAACATTAGATGTAAACATCAATGTTCTATATGGGCGTACATTTCATAATCATACCCAGAATATCTAAGGAGTTCTCCTTTTATATCAAGTTTTGTACCGAATAAAATATTTGTGTTCTTTTCTCGAGCCTTAGCGATGGACAAACCGAAATTATTTCACGAAGGAATAAACTTGATATGAAAGGGGAACGAGTTATGAAGTCTAATTTATTACCAACTTGTATGTCGTACGATTTATTGTAATTTAAAGTATATGTGTGTCGTCCCTATAAAACAGAACAGTGGGGTTATATCAACTGTGTCACAGCATCTGAGTAAATTATACTGCGACGTTAAATATTCACACTTTTAAAATCAATTGTACAATTGTACAATTCGCGATAATCAGTATGGGGAATCTAGTTGCACTACTCATTCTGAATTAAGTATATGCAACATAAAATCACCCTGCTCGAGGATACGAGATGAGAGTTGTCTGTCCTTTGAGTAAAGTCATGGCATGATACAGCCATGTGCATGTTACTCTTAAAACAACCTCCCTAAATGTAAGTTTTAGATGAATATTACTGTTGAAATGCCATTCTTTTCGGTTAATTTTCCTCTAGTGAGAATAACATTACTTTATACAATAAGGATTACCTTGAGTTTTCATAAAGACTGAGAATGGCGAATATTGTTATCATTCCCAACAGCAAGAGTAAGAGCAAACTCATTTTTCATTCTAAACTTTGTGCTCATAAGTTCCGCTTTAGTCATGATGTATGTGTTACACTTTCTTGAATAATGAGACAGATAAGTGTTATTGTAATTTCATGATTGAATAGTTCATTTTATGAATGAATCATACGAAGTACCACGTGAGTAAATAATGTACAATACATTCCAAAGATCTTCCGATAAAGCAGCAATTACAGTAAAACAGGTGAACTATCACATATCAGTTTTAGTAAAGACAGAACCGTTTTTTTAGAAGAAATGAATCCTACAATAGCTTTTTTGATAAGAAAAATGAAACAAAAAACTTAAAAAATCATATCACATCACTATTTTATCATATATAAGTGTGTGACAATATGCTTTCTGAGGAAACGGAAACTATTTGAGATATTACTCTCATCAAGGTTGGAACCAGCTTTAGTTTGAACCCACATCTGTAGCCATCATAAAGTCTTGAAATAAGTTAAATTACCTTTTTAGCTCATCAGGCCTGAAAGGCCCGGTGGGCTTATGGCATGGCATGGTGTCCGTAAACTTTTGAGATATTACTCTCATCAAGATGAACCAGCTTTAGTTTAAAACATCATCTTTAGCCATCATAAAGTCTTGAAATAAGTTAAATTACCTTTTTAGCTCATCAGGCCTGAAAGGCCCGATGGGCTTATGGCATGGCATGGTGTCCGTAAACTTTTGAGATATTACTCTCATCAAGATGAACCAGCTTTAGTTTAAAACATCATCTTTAGCCATCATAAAGTCTTGAAATAAGTTAAATTACCTTTTTAGCTCATCAGGCCTGAAAGGCCCGATGGGCTTATGGCATGGCATGGTGTCCGTAAACTTTTCGCTTTTTCGATTTCTTCTCCAGAACAAATGACTCCACAGAGCTGAAATTTTATGTGCAGACTCCTTGGCCAACGGGGATTCTAAATTGTAGATTTCGTGACCCCATGACCCCAACCAATTTTCAATTCCCCCCCCCCCCCCCCCCCCCCCGATTGTAGCAAGCTTTGAACAGTTCTCTTGAATTGTTGCTGTTGCTTAGCGTAGGTGGTTCATACGCATATTGATTGGAAAATATAATGTGAAAATAGAGGAATAGTTTACTTCTTATTTCATATTTGTTTTTCAGAAGAAAGCATCCATATGTGAAAAGGAAGTAAAAACTTATTGAAGGCATGCTCTCCCAGTTTTTAAAATGTGTTAGAAGTGTAACAGTAACGTTATTTTACGCTTTTAAAGATCTGGATAGCATTTTATAGATAGATATTGGATAGAAGTAACACACTGGTGACATGTGGTTCTACAAGCCACTGGCTCCACAACGGTAATATGCGTGATAAAGGAGCAGCATATTTCTATTTAATTAATGCTGGTTGTCCAGCTGTCAATATTGGTGACAGATAGTGCCCATTTTTAGTTCTCTGTACACTGTGACAATTTCATATTTAGTTTTCGAAACGTCAAAAGTAACTAAGACACTCTGTCAAATCATAATAAGACATCATTTTTCTTTGCATTTTTACTTAATTTGTTCTCTACAGCAGACAAATTTGCCGCATGCACTTACCACTGCGCTATCCATTGCCACGTGACTGTGATTGGAAATGAATCACTATGTTTTAACTAAAAATGTATGATATGTGTAAACTTGTATTTAAATTGTAGAAGAAAAACTTTATTAATTTATGTTGCTAATATATATTCCAAATTACAGTTACTTATTGAATTTAATTCTTTACTGTATAACTTCGCCTCAAGTATGATGTCTGTCACGTCAAAGTGTTATAGTTTCATCATGTTATGTATTATGATGTATATCATATGTATCATTTTGTATTGTCAGGCAGGGTGATTTAGTGTAATTATACTATATTCCTCTTATCTAATGTATCTTTCGATGTATTAAGTAAAATGATATTATTATTGATTATCAATTATGTATTAGCCTATGTATGAAATTATAGATATCCTTTATCAAACATATGTGTAATGTTCAAGCATGTTGTTACAGGGTGGTAAAACGCAGGTACATCATATATACCCTATATACCAAAAGTTTTTTCACCTACATGTGTTTTTAGTACAAATATCATGTAAATTGACGTTCATTGTAACGTTAATGAATGAATGCGAAGGTGAAAAATAGTCGCAGAAATAAAATCCAACTTCAACAACAAATATCTAGATATCACACCATTCATGTTGATTTCAAATTGTTTGTTGAAAGAATAAGATTTATGGTTTCTACAAATTTACTTAATTGATTCTTCTTTCTTCTAAATGCGCAGTTAGGTTTGGGTCAATGCTACACTGAATTTCAAGCAGTACCATGCATGGTTGGCTAGTTCCAGTCGATGCTGGCAGCTTTGAACGCAATGGTGTTGAGGGCATTATTCCTGCCATAATATGACGAGATACTCTTGAAAGCGGCGTTAAACCCTACATCATCTCACCTAAACTCTATCGCCTTAGCGTTTCGATTTTATTCTTCGGCTAGACTCATTCTGACAAAAACGTGGTAAGGAAACAAAGACCAATTACTTGCTCTGGAAAAAGTGTTATAGAAACGAGTCAAATTATTTATTTTACCAATCCTGCACACTATCGCTACAAAGAAAAACAATGTCTTGAGTGCTTATTCCAGACGGACCATAAACAGACCTTCAAAACATTTACAGTTTTAAGCAACTTTGCTTAATTTGTCAGTATTTCTTGTCAAGTATCTAGTGTTACAGAACATAATCAAATTTTATTTAGAATTAGGACATCCACAGTACAATAAAGTTAACAAAATACAATGGAGTAGTATGTGAATTACTTAAATGCATATGAGACAATTTCACAAAAAGTGTAAATTTCATGTCCTGTCTATTTTCTGAAAAATGTAAAATGTTGTTACTCTTTTAGTTTTTCAAAACTAATAAAGACACCTTTCTTCTACTCACACAAATCATTTTATCCAAAATATTTTCATAAATAAGGGTTGTGTAGCATTTTAAAGTACGAAAATCAAGCAAAAGTGTCTGTCTCAAATTTCAAAAATGACATTTTGTAGCATGTTTTAAATGATAAATGAAATGATTGATTTTATTTTTACTTTTTATTCACATTTTCGTCTGTCCCGAGGTTTTATGTCAGTTCTGTTACCGTGATGAATCATATGCAAACATGATTGCTCCCTCGATGCAAACAATAATATAACTACCTGTCATGGGCCTCCATGTACCTGCCTTGCCATTGGATGGCAGCTTGACTGCACTGTTAGAAGTTTAAATTTTAGAAATTCAACTTCAGTTTGGTAGCATACGTTGTCTGTAAATTTTGTTGTCAAATCTGTTACCATGAATAAAAGACATGTAATAGCTACTTATCAAAACAGAAGTCATTCCGAATAACAGCAAACTAAGGCATCAGTCAAGTGAGTCGTTGTTATGGTTAAAAACGGAAGAAATCATTGTTTCAGAATTGATAATTGAGAAATTGTCAAAACTGTTACCGTCAGTTCGGTTGCTGTTCAAACTGGTAACAGATTGGATGTGAGCGGTAACAGTTCTGACAAGTCACTGCTTTATAATCAAAATAAGGACAAATTCTTTATAATTTTCCCTTACAAACATATTTACTTGATATTCTTATACGTGTTTTCATATTTGAACGTACACTTCGGTAAAACAATGAGTATATTGATGATAATTATTTTGGTAACACTTTTGACATAATGAAGTAACAGTTTTGACATTTTTGTTATTGCAACACATACATGTCCTAAACTAACATTTTATCAAGTGCTGTGGTTCTAAGCAAGTAAGAGTTGTTCATTTTCTATTAATCTGTTAACAGAATTCATGAATTTCAAACATTATCATTGTATATATATATATATATATATATATATATATATATAATGTAGAAAATAAAGTCAGGTTTTTCTACAAAGTCATTGTTTATCACTACAACATTGTTTCATGCCGAGAGGCAATTTTCAAGTGATAGCTTGTGTTGGTTTGGGGCCACTTTTGTTACTTGTGCGCTTGGGCTTATTGGTTGATTGGGAGCTGCTTGCTGTGTTCTGGCGATTGTTTTCTGTGTTTCTGGGCGTGCTGCGTTTTGGGGCTGGTTTTTTGTTTTGGCTGTTTTTTAGCAAAAATTTGTTGTTGTGTCTGCAGGTGTTTACCAATTCGTTTCGTTTGTTTAGGGTTGCCATATGGGGTTTGCTGATGATGATGAACTTTTCGAATATGCAAAGGCTGCATCTTTTGCTTGTATTTGAGTATGGTTTGGCATGGCCGATGATTGACCATTCCACATTGAATTCAGAGTTTTGTTCTTTTAGTTGCCAAATATATTTGCTTAATTCTGTGGCGTGTTTTTTGCTGGGGTTGTTGAAAGAGGTTTTGTGGTTGTTGAATCTTGTTTTGAATTCTGTATCAGTTAGGCCAACGTATGTTTCAATTGTGTTGTCGGATGTGACTTTAGCTTGATAAACTACTGATTTGGCAAGGCAGTTTCCTTTGAGGGGGCAGGTTTTTGGGCTACGGCAGTTGCATGGTTTTTCCTTTGTTGTTTCTGTGGTTGTTTTGACTTGTTTGTTGTTGCTGTCAATTATGTTTTTGAGGTTTGGCATGCAGCTGTAACTGAGCTTGACTGTGTTTTTATTGAATATTTTGCTTAGTGGGTTGGTTTTTGGGAATGAGGTTTTGAGGATATTGAGGAATTGGTTGCCGACGTTTGTTTTTACCGTTAGGTCAAATGGGGGGTTAAACCAGGTTGTTTGGCGGGATCTTTGGCGCTTGATATTTCGGTTTTCTGGGGGGTTGTATTGCAGTTTATGGTTGTAGCCACTGTTGTTCAGGGCGGTCTGGTATGGTGGTATGGCTTTGTTGAATATTTCTTGGCTTGAAGAAATTTGTGATAGCCGTTTGTTGATTGCTGCAGGGATATTTTTAATGATGCTGGGTGGGTGGTTGGATTTAGAGTGCACATATTGTGGGACATTGTTTGGTTTGTTGTATGGTTTATAGCTATTGTCTTTGAGGTGAAGTGTAACATCTAAGAAGTCTACGATGTGCTTGTTTGCTTCAATGGTTACTTTCAGGTCATGCTGTTTGAAGATTTTGCAGATGTCTTTTTTGGTTTGCTTAATCTTCCTGGGCGTTTGGTCAAGCGCTGCAAGACCGTCGTCTCTGTACAGGCCTATGTTATTTCCTAATTTGGCTTGCAGTTTGGAAAGTAGGAAGCACCCGACAAGCTCACATGTTTCAGCGCCATCGAAGCTGCCCATGGTAACGTCGAATGATGTTTTTGAAGATTGTTTACACCATGGTTTGGTGTTGTTGAAGAGTAGAGATTTCTTAGTATGTAAGATTATGTTTCTCTCTTCTTGTGTGATTTTGTCAAATTGGGAGGCAAAGTCGAGGGCTTTATTTAGAGTTTTTTCAGTTATGGATGGGTAAAACTCTACCACATCGAAGCAGATGAAACTTGTTGATTTTTTGTTGGGTATATTGCTGAACCATTCCAGTACCGAGTCGGTGTTTTTCCAAAGGTTGGTGTTGTTGCTTTTGATGATTTTGGTATTGATGCGGTCAAGTATCTGTTTGCTGACATGACCTATTTCGGATTTGGCAGGGTTAATGAGGCGGCAGGATGGGTTGTTGTCAAAATTGGGTTTGTGGTCTTTAAGAGTGATGAATGCTTCTCTCTTTGCCATGGTTTCTATTCTGTCACTTAGTTCAAGGTCGTTGGCAATTGCATTTGCTTCCTCATTAATATTCTGTTCTATGCTGCTATCTGCTATTTTGTAGTTTGTCGTACTCATCGGGTTTCATTTTGTAAAAGTTGGTGGTTTTGTCAGCCTTTACATATACGGTGTTGCTTTCCTTTATGCTTTCAATATCAGCTTTCAATTTTCTTTGAAAGTCGCAAGAAACGTTTTTGAATTGAATGTTTTGCGTGAGTTTGAGGAGGTTGTCCTCGAACTCTTTCAGTTCTGGGATAGCAGGAGGTGATTGTCTGCTTTTGAAGCCGAACGTGTTTATAGATTTTGATGTTGCATTTGGGTTGAGGTAGAAAAATGCTTTCCACCTCATTCGTTTGAGAAACAGTTCAGTTTTTTCTATCAACCTTTTGGTGTAGTTTGCGCGTGTGGCAGTGGGGATGTTTTTGGTGGCTGACAAAACCACCAACTTTTACAAAATGAAAACAAATGTAACAGTACTGACGGACTAATGTCAAAACTGTTACCACTATTTGTTATATTTCCGTGCTAAAGGAAAAGATTAAATGAATATGCAAGTTTGAGGAGGTGTTTAATGCCCAAAATAGTTGCAAACACATAGCTGCAGTGATATTGTGAGAACCAATCACACCATTTTCCATTAATGTCAAAACTATTACCAGCAATGTCATTTCTGTTACTAACAATATGGTAAAATACCCACATATATATCTATAAATACAGGTATGCATATAGAATCAGTATTTGTAATGTGTAATGTTCGAGGGTAAATAGTGAAAAGTCATCAAGGAATATTTGTTAACTCATTTATATAATTTTCATGTAAAAACAGATTAGACTTTCCATTCTGTTACTGCCCTTGTCCATACTGTTACCGGCTAAGGCCACAAATGTTATATGGAAAAAACTAAGATTTTTAAAATTAAATTTGTTTTTATTTCATTTAGTTTTTACATAGCCCTAGCACACCCATCTTTAGGGAGATGTATAAGGAGAACACACAATTTTCTTCAGCAGTTGATTAAAATATAGCAAATAATAGACCTCTGATTATGCTTTTGACTGAGTTCAGGTACTGGTAAATTATTTTGTGGATTATTTTGTTAAGTCTTTTCCTATTTTAAGCCACTAACCCAATATATAATGTATGTTTCACTATACAAGTCTGACTAGTAAATAAAATGATAGTTTGTTATTTAAAAAAAAAGTCCTAGAAAATTGGTTACAGAGTTGACATGATCACAACCAATTATCACTGTAATCGCTAATTAAACATTAATTAAGCAAGATTAAGCGTGCATATTTCACATTTGTAAACTTGAAGATGTTTTTGGTTTTTTTGGACCAAGAACGTTTAGAAGTAGGAATAAATGATATTTGGAAATTCTCTCCTTGAAATTTACACATTTTTTAAAAATTGACTCATATCTAAACAAGCATTTCTCGCTTTAGACTTCGCCCTTGATTCACATCTGCTTCTAAGGCCACTCTTAGCACATCTATAAGCGAAGCTAATAATTAGCGTCGGATTCTGCAGATAAGCATATCAAATGTCAACCGATTTTAGCACAGGTCTATATGTGCAACATGCATTTAATTTCATATTATATCAGAAACAGTCTGAAGTCAACGATGAATGTAAGGTCACTTATGAGGTCTTTGAAGGGCATTTAGAAGTGGCATACAACAGAACAGAACGATTTTCTAGATTTTATCCAGAAAATCTTCCTGTTCCTAGTTTATGAGGTTTTATACAATGCGTCAACCACATTAATACAAGGTAAACATATAGTTTGAATTATAATTTATACTCTGGTAACACTTGTGTTAGCAACATTAAAGATATAATGCTACAATACTGATTCAGGTGAGTACCTTAATACTTTACTGTAATGTCCTTTGTGTGTGCGTAGGCAGAGTATGCATATTAACATCAATTTCTCAAAAATGTTTCATATATATAGATAATATGGAGATAGGTTTATACTTTTTCAGTATCTGACTAAATACTGGCGTCTGATGTTAACAACATATTTCTCATTTTGTTAAATCTATCACAGTCAATGTGTATATTATATATATATATATATATATATATATATATATATATATATATATATATATATATTCCTTAGAAGAATATTTTGATCAAAGTTAAATTTAAATTAAATGATTACAAGATTTCATTTGGTAAAGGAGTCTTCTAAGGAGTGTGTGTGTGTGTGTGTGTGTGTGTGTGTGTGTGTGTGTGTATATATATATATATTCCTTAGAAGAATATTTGATCTAAGTTAAATTTAAATGACATGATTGTTGAAAATTTACCACTGAAAAGGTTTCATTTGGTCATATGAGATTCTGTATTGATCTAGGTAAATATAACATATATCACATGATCAGAGAGATAAAACTGACGTCTTGTTTCCTTAAGGAGAGATGGGACCCAGAAATCGAACTCGCTTACGGCAACATTTTGCGACAACAATTTATTTTTGTGAATAAGTCTCAAAATATATGGATTACGTTGTGTTGGGCATAGGTGTATCTGTACACTAACGGGATGCGCTTAAATTTACCGTAACGTCTTTATAACGGTCATTTTACGACATGCCACATACCGTTACCGTCACCTATATTCGCGGTAATATGTTACTACGTGTGTTATTCGAAAAACATGCGTATCTCAAGTTAGTGACGAATTTAAATAGCCTGGTATAATCAACTGATAGTTATTCTTTCATCGTGCACTCTTAGATTGATAATATATTCAATAATGATTACACAGTAGGCCGTCAAAGTTACACTTGAAATCACCAAAACTGCCGTGACGTCAGGTTTTTACGTTTGTAGGTAATTTAAAAAATGACGTTTAAATTATGAAAAACGTTCGGTGACCCCCTATTATTATTTCTGAATTCGTTTGTTTAGTTAACTGCGCACATCATATTAAAGTATTAGCAATATCTAAAATATGTGTGTTAGAAACAAATCATGTTGAATATGCGAAACACGATGATAAAAATGCCGTTTTTAATTAAAAAGTGCTTAATTTAATTTTGTTTCTCTTTCCAGCGTCATTAATTTTCAAAATATAGATTTGCTATACATCCCCGAATGTGACTGAAATGAATCTGAAAGGATTCGGAGTTTATTCGTTGACAGCGAGCGCTTAATTTAAATACACCAAATCAGTCAAAAATGACGTAATTTGCCGACGGGGGTATTATTATTAATGCCGACAACTCTTGAAATCGTCCGGTGACCCCCAAATTTTCTTACATTTTTGGATAAAAGATATAATAAACTTGCTATTTTGAAAAAATAAACGAATTCTAAAATATTTTATTTCATCGTCACATCTCTCCTTAAGCACAGCATGATGATGACAGATTAGATTATTAAATCCAATCTTTCATGGGTTGCGGAGAATAAGTATGCTTTCACGTCTGAATATAGGAACCTTTAACAAGTTAGTTGCAATGTTATGATTAAATATCACTTAAAACATGTCTTCAGTTTCACGGAAAAAAATGAACGTTTTTTTTGGTACATTATTTGTACAAATTCTCCTGTGAGACATGTATGAAGGCAAACCAGCGTCATTACGCATAAGTTCTTCATAAGCCTTCTTTATTCATAATATCCCTCGTGTCCACCTGAGGAAATTGACCAAAACATACAATTGCACATCTGTACATGTCCTTAATTTAACTTAATGAGGGATATAGAACTACAAAATGAAATAATTCTTACATATTTATTTTCTTCTTGGATACTTATTTAATCTACTACCTTTTTTTTTATTATCTAAACGTCTACTAACATTATCATTGCTTCCATTCGCACAGATATCATTACATAGAATATTGTCTGAGTACCCTCATTTTACATATAAAACCCTCTCTACCTAAATAATTTGTAACTTTCCGGATAAAAGATAACATAAAAGTATAATGTTTAAATTTTTTTATCTGGAAATAAGTTTTAGAGCAAAAAACGCCAATCACGTTTATCAGAAAAACAGTAAATGTCAAACACATACCAGGTTCAATATAGGGTTTTGTTATAGGGTGTCGCTATGGGAATATTAGATTTCAGGAAAAGACGTGTAACATTTTGTAGTGCAGTTCTTAAAGAAGCACAACACACGTATTTACAGCATAATATTTATCTCTAATTTTAGTTTCTTTGACAGCCTTGAGAATGTGTTATGTCAGTTTTAGTATGCTTATCTCCAGAGAGCGCCTATCTAACAAGTTACTATCTAATGTTCTATATTACATACATACTCTTCTGTCTACGTTCTTATCTTGACGGAGGTATGTACGTAACTCAATCACTGTTTGTCAATAATACCCATAATATTTCCTAATGTATTTTATTTTATTTGACGAATATAACTCTTTGTATTGATTTTAAAGCCATACCAAAAACTGGTATCTTATTTACGAAACAGTTTTAAATTAATTCGTTTAGTCCCAATAATTTTTTTTTAAAAACACATAACTCTTAAGCTTTTCTCCCCTGCTCAGACCAACTTTACTCATATATCACACGTGAATTGCTTCCTTCTCTTGCAAATGTCAACTTCATCATGCATTGCAATCCCTAGAGATATTGATGAACAGTGCTAAATGAAATTACTGTCAGAGGGTCGTCCTTCCAACATTTCATTAAACTCCAAAGATTTGAATTAGGTGAGAGCATCAAGTGTTCCTATTTCGATTGTCGTCGTCAGTGTGCAACTAAGTTGAGAAGCACTTTATAGGGTCAATTACCCACTCGCCTATGGAGAAGGCAATACTAGCCTATATAGAAGGCTTCCGTTGCAGAAGAACTTGTAATGCTCAATGTTTAGATTAAGAATTTGTGAATTTTACTCTGTGTGTTTATGTTTGTCGGAGAAAAGGTGGCAGAACATGAGTTAAATTTCCTTTAGTCAGTCATGTTATAATACTGATACTTTAGACAGTCATGTTATAATACTGATACTTTAGACATTATGTACATCTTTGTTAGACATTCCAGTTTTAGTTTTACACTGTTCGCCACTGGTGGCTTGTTTAAAGTGTAAAATAAATTAAAAAATATGATATTATGCCATTGTTCAAACTAAATAAGTTTCACTTTTAGCCTGTCTTGATTCTCTTCTTAGAATTTGATGTTGTTACATTGACGAATTTGTTTACTGTAAAAAGTATATGTAATTCGTAGGTTTATAACCGTTAAGCTTTTATCTGAGCATTGTAGTATTTCAATTCGGCGGTTTTTCATCATTCAAATGGAATCGTTGCTTTTGGACCATGGGGTTTATTTGATCATAATTCCATCAAAAGTAAAATTAATTTAATTCGACCATGTCCGTCATTACATTATTTCGTGTATCGATTTTAACCAGACAGACATCCATGCCAGCAATGCATATTGATGACTAAGTTACTTTGAAAATTGACTTGTGAAATAACGATATTATTGTTGTAATTTTTTTAAATAGGGTTAACGTCGTAAAAAGTACAGCCGCTGTAATCCTTCTTCTAATTATATCCAGTAATGCTGTTCTAGATGAGCTTATAGTCTGTGACTTGCCAATATGCTTTCTTTTTACTTCTTTTTAGCTCATCTGGCCTGAGAGGCCCGATGGACTTAAGACATCCGTCCGTCGGTCCGTCCATAACACTTTTATATTTTGCGACTTCTTCTCCAGAACGAAAAGCTCTGGAAAGCTGAAAAGGTGTGTTCAGAGTCCTTAGCCAATGGGGATTCTACATTATAGATTTGGTCACCATGTGGCCCCACACCCTATATTTATAAATATTCCTATAATGTTTTAGTAAACAGAATAATTGGCTCTACCGGTGTTTAAAAAACTAGGTTAACCTTTTCCATCTTTCAGGTTAAGATGGTTTCCCTGAGGAGGATACCTAACATCTAGTATTCCTCAAAAGCACATGGAAAACACAATCATTAAAATGCGTATTCGCATCTCTTTTGTCACATTTAGTATTGCGAGATTTGTTCTGTCTAAAATGGAGACTCTCTGGGCTACCTCCAATTCATTCCCCCTCGACTTTGTTACAACGAGAATAAGGAGTTACAATTTGATTACGGGTGAGTGTTCAATAACAGCTCTAGGGTTGATCAGTGCGTGTTGCCGAGTAGGTAGAAAGTGAAGATCAAAAGGACCAATGTATACTGAAGCCCTGGACTTGTAATCCCACTTGCCTTGAACTGAGTTCACACAGGCGCTCACCATGGTAGATATTGCAGATATAAAATAACTAATGACAGTTGTAATTTTATATAGAATAAAAGCACATCGAAAACACAATTGTTAAAATGCTTTTTCACATATCGTACTAAAGTGTCAACTCTCTAGATTGCTTCCAATTATTCACCTTCGACTTTGTCATAATCATTGAAAGGAGTTTCAATTAAGGGCGAGTTTGATTACAGCTTTAGGGTTGATCAGTGTGTGTTGCCAGAGTAGATAGAAAGTGAAGAGCAACAACAGAACCAATGTATACCACAGCGTGAGACTTGTCATCCCAACTGCCTTATTTGAATATAGTTCACACAGGGCTTACAAGACAAATATTGCTATGATATCAACTTCTCTACATCTATATGACATTGTCAAATAATTATAAATGATGAGAATACGATGTCGCAATAACACAACTATATAAAGAGAGCCAAATTAAGTTCCTTAAATATCCTTGAATAAATTATTTTTGTTACTTAAAGCAACTATAATTGTATTCAATTTGGCTATGAGACCCAGTATTTTCACTGAAATAGTACAATAATTGAACGTCCTTCATTCAAAAGCAATAAGGAATAAAGATGCTCATGCCATAGCAATGTAAGCAGACAGGCGTTTTCTGATTCAATCACTTTGTTATCCTGTATAATAGAAGTCACTCGACTAAATGCGGTCCTTATTCTTTCTTTAAGGAATTAAGTTGGGAGGATGTGGATGTGAAGGATGATCAACTGCGTTATGTTGAAAATTGTGAATTTTCTGTAAGGGAATCAGGGTATTGTAGTAGGGTAGCGGATACAAATACTTATGGAGCAGGATGAGGGAATCAAGGTATTGTAGTAGGGTAGCGGATACAAAATGATGGAGCAGGATGAGGGAATCAGGGCATTGTAGTAGGGTAGCGGTTATAAATACTGATAGAGCAGGATGAGGGAATCAGGGTAGTTTGCGGTTACAAATACTGATTGAGCAGGATGAGGGAATCAGGGTATTGTAGTAGGGTAGCGTATACAAACACTGATGGAGCAGGATGAGGGAATCAGGACACTGTAGTAGGGTAGCGAATACAAACTCTGATGGAGCAGGATGAGGGAATCGGGGTATTGTGGTAGGGTAGCGTATACAAACTCTGATGGAGCAGGATGAGGGAATCAGGGTATTGTAGTAGGGTAGCGGATACAAATACACTGATGGGGCAGGATGAGGGAATCAGGGTATTGTAGTAGGGTAGCGGATACAAATATACACTGATGGAGCAGGATAAGGGAATCAGGGTATTGTAGTAGGGTAGCGGATACAAATACTGATGGAGCAGGATGAAGGAATCAGGGTATTGTAGTAGGGTAGGGGTTATAAATAGCAGGATGAGGGAATCAGGGTATTGTGGTAGGGTAGCGGTTACGAAAACTGATGGGACAGGATGAAGGAATCAGGGTATTTTAGTAGGGTAGCGGTTACAAATACTGATGGAGCAGGATGAGGGAATCAGGGTATTGTAGTAGGGAAGCGGTTACAAAAACTGATGGAGCAGGATGAAGGAATCATGGTATTATAGTAGGGAAGCTGTTACAAATACTGATGGAGCAGAATGAGGGAATCAGGGTATTGTAGTAGGGTAGCGGATACAAACTGATGGAGCAGGATGAGGGAATGAGGGTATTGTAGTAGGGAAGCTGTTACAAATACTGACGGAGCAGGATGAGGGAATCAGGGTATTATAGTAGGGAAGCTGTTACAAATACTGACGGAGCAGGATGAGGGAATCGGGGTATTGTGGTAGGGTAGCGGATACAAAAACTGACGGAGCAGGATGAGGGAATCAGGGCATTGTAGTAGGGTAGCGGTTACAAAAACTGATGGAGCAGGATGAAGGAATCAGGGTATTGTAGTAGGGTAGCGGTTACAAATTGATTGAGCAGGATGAGGGAATCAGGGTATTGTAGTAGGGTAGCGGATACAAAAACTGATGGAGCAGGATGAGGTTATCAGGGTATTGTAGTAGGGTAGCGTAACCAAATACTGATGGAGTAGGATGAGGTTATCAGGGTATTGTAGTAGGGTAGCGGTTACAAATACTGATGGAGTAGGATGAGGGAATCAGGGTATTGTAGTAGGGTAGCGGTTACAAAAACTGATGGAGCAGGATGAGGGAATCAGGGTATTGTAGTAGGGTAGCGGATACAAATACTGATGGAGCAGGATGAAGGAATCAGGGTATTGTAGTAGGGAAACGATTACAAATACTGATGGAGTAGGATGAGGGAATCAGGGTATTGTAGTAGGGTAATGGTTACATAATGATGGAGCAGGATGAAGGAATCAGGGTATTGTAGTAGGGTAGCGGTTACAAATACTGATGGAGCAGGATGAGGGAATCAGGGTATTGTAGTAGGGTAGCGGATACAAAAACTGATGGAGCAGGATCAGGGAATCAGGGTATTGTAGTAGGGTAGCGGATACAAAAACTGATGGAGCAGGATGAGGGAATCAGGGTATTGTAGTAGGGTAGCGGATACAAATACTGATGGAGCAGGATGAGGGAATCAGGGTATTGTAGTAGGGTAGCGGATACAAATACACTGATGGAGCAGGATGAGGGAATCAGGGCATTGTAGTAGGGTAGCGGATACAAATATACACTGATGGAGCAAGAAGAGGGAATCAGGGCATTGTAGTAGGGTAGCGGATACAAATATACACTGATGGAGCAAGAAGAGGGAATCAGGGCATTGTAGTAGGGTAGCGGATACAAATATACACTGATGGAGCAGGATGAGGGAATCAGGGCATTGTAGTAGGGTAGCGGATACAAATACACTGATGGAGCAGGATGAGGGAATCAGGGCATTGTAGTAGGGTAGCGGATACAAATACACTGATGGAGCAGGATGAGGGGATCAGGGTATTGTAGTAGGGTAGCGGATACAAATATACACTGATCGAGCAGGATGAGGGAATCAGGGTATTGTAGTAGGGTAGCGGATACAAATATACACTGATGGAGCAAGAAGAGGGAATCAGGGCATTGTAGTAGGGTAGCGGATACAAATATACACTGATGGAGCAGGATGAGGGAATCAGGGTATTGTAGTAGGGTAGCGGATACACATACTGATGGAGCAGGATGAGGGAATCAGGGTATTGTAGTAGGGAAGCGGATACAAATACTGATGGAGCAGGATGAAGGAATCAGGGTATTGTAGTAGGGAAGCGATTACAAATACTGATGGAGTAGGATGAGGGAATCAGGGTATTGTAGTAGGGTAATGGTTACAAAATGATGGAGCAGAATGTAGGAATCAGGGTATTGTAGTAGGGTAGCGGTTACAAATACTGATGGAGCAGGATGAGGGAATCAGGGTATTGTAGTAGGGTAGCGGATACAAAAACTGATGGAGCAGGATCAGGGAATCAGGGTATTGTAGTAGGGTAGCGGATACAAAAACTGATGGAGCAGGATGAGGGAATCAGGGTATTGTAGTAGGGTAGCGGATACAAATACTGATGGAGCAGGATGAGGGAATCAGGGTATTGTAGTAGGGTAGCGGATACAAATACACTGATGGAGCAGGATGAGGGAATCAGGGCATTGTAGTAGGGTAGCGGATACAAATATACACTGATGGAGCAAGAAGAGGGAATCAGGGCATTGTAGTAGGGTAGCGGATACAAATATACACTGATTGAGCAGGATGAGGGAATCAGGGTATTGTAGTAGGGTAGCGGATACACATACTGATGGAGCAGGATCAGGGAATCAGGGTATTGTAGTAGGGAAGCGGATACAAATACTGATGGAGCAGGATGAAGGAATCAGGGTATTGTAGTAGGGAAGCGATTACAAATACTGATGGAGTAGGATGAGGGAATCAGGGTATTGTAGTAGGGTAATGGTTACAAAATGATGGAGCAGAATGTAGGAATCAGGGTATTGTAGTAGGTAAGGGGTTACAAATACTGATGGAGTAGGATGAGGGAATCAGGGTATTGTAGTAGGGTAATGGTTACATAATGATGGAGCAGGATGAAGGAATCAGGGTATTGTAGTAGGGTAGCGGTTACAAATACTGATGGAGCAGGATGAGGGAATCAGGGTATTGTAGTAGGGTAGCGGATACAAAAACTGATGGAGCAGGATCAGGGAATCAGGGTATTGTAGTAGGGTAGCGGATACAAAAACTGATGGAGCAGGATGAGGGAATCAGGGTATTGTAGTAGGGTAGCGGATACAAATACTGATGGAGCAGGATGAGGGAATCAGGGTATTGTAGTAGGGTAGCGGATACAAATACACTGATGGAGCAGGATGAGGGAATCAGGGCATTGTAGTAGGGTAGCGGATACAAATATACACTGATGGAGCAAGAAGAGGGAATCAGGGCATTGTAGTAGGGTAGCGGATACAAATATACACTGATGGAGCAAGAAGAGGGAATCAGGGCATTGTAGTAGGGTAGCGGATACAAATATACACTGATGGAGCAAGAAGAGGGAATCAGGGCATGTAGTAGGGTAGCGGATACAAATATACACTGATGGAGCAGGATGAGGGAATCAGGGCATTGTAGTAGGGTAGCGGATACAAATACACTGATGGAGCAGGATGAGGGAATCAGGGCATTGTAGTAGGGAAGCGGATACAAATACACTGATGGAGCAGGATGAGGGGATCAGGGTATTGTAGTAGGGTAGCGGATACAAATATACACTGATGGAGCAGGATGAGGGAATCAGGGTATTGTAGTAGGGTAGCGGATACACATACTGATGGAGCAGGATGAGGGAATCAGGGTATTGTAGTAGGGAAGCGGATACAAAAACTGATGGAGCAGGATGAGGGAATCAGGGTATTGTAGTAGGGAAGCGGATACAAATACTGATGGAGCAGGATGAGGGAATCAGGGTATTGTAGTAGGGTAGGGGTTACAAATACTGATGAAGCAAGAAGAGGGAATCAGGGCATTGTAGTAGGGTAGCGGATACAAATACTGATGGAGCAGGATGAGGGAATTAGGGTATTGTAGTAGGGTAGCGGATACAAATACTGATGGAGCAGGATGAGGGAATCAGGGTATTGTAGTAGGGTAGCGGTTACAAAAACTGATGGGACAGGATGAGGTTATCAGGGTATTGTGGTAGGGTAGCGGATACATATACTGATGGAGTAGGATGAAGGAATCAGGGCATTGTAGTAGGGAAGCGGATACAAAAACTGATGGGACAGGATGAGGGAATCAGGGCATTGTAGTAGGGTAGCGGATACAAATACTGATGGAGCAGGATGAGGGAATCAGGGTATTGTAGTAGGGTAGGGTTTACAAATACTGATGAAGCACGAAGAGGGAATCAGGGCATTGTAGTAGGGTAGCGGATACAAATACTGATGGAGCAGGATGAGGGAATCAGGGTATTGTAGTAGGGTAGCGGTTACAAAAACTGATGGGACAGGATGAGGGAATCAGGGTATTGTAGTAGGGTAGCGGTTACAAAAACTGATGGGACAGGATGAGGTTAACAGGGTATTGTGGTAGGGTAGCGGATACAAATACTGATGGAGCAGGATGAGGGAATCAGGGTATTGTAGTAGGGTAGCGGATACAAATACTGATGGAGCAGGATGAGGGAATCGGGGTATTGTAGTAGGGTAGCGGATACAAATACTGATGGAGCAGGATGAAGGAATCAGTGTTTTGAAGTAGGGTAGCGGATACAAATATACACTGATGGAGCAGGTTGAGGTATTCAGGGCATCATAGTAGGGTAGCGGTTACACATACTGATGGAGCAGGATGAAGGAATCAGGGCATTGTAGTAGGGTAGCGGATACACATATACACTGATGGAGCAGGATGAGGGAATCAGGGCATTGTAATAGGGTAGCGGCTACAAACACTAATGGAGCAGGATGAGGGAATCAGGGCATTGTAGTAGGGTAGCGGTTACAAATACTGATCGAGCAGGATGAGGGAATCAGGGTATTAAAGTAGGGTAGCGGATACAAATATACACTGATGGAGCAGGATGAGGGAATCAGGGTATTGTAGTAGGGTAACGGATACAAATAAACACTGATTGAGCAGGATGAGGGAATCAGGGTATTGTAGTAGGGTAGCGGATCCAAATACTGACGGAGCAGGATGAGGGAATCAGGGTATTGTAGTGGGGTAGCGGATACAAATACTGATGGAGCAGGATGAGGGAATCAGGGTATTGTAGTGGGGTAGCGGATACAAATACTGATGGAGCAGGATGAGGGAATCAGGGCATTGTAGTAGGGTAGCGGATACAAATACTGATGGAGCAAGATGTTTTTCTGTGTTTATCCTTGTAGTTGCTGTCTCGCGTCACTACATTCGTGGGAAATAGCAACAAATCAATTATGTAGTACATGCATATAAACTATGAATAATACAAATGTCAGACAAACAGTGGTGTTTATTTATGTGCTATACACATGTGTAGCAGAATGTTCATCGTAAACACACCTCCCTGATTAATAGCCAGGTGCAGAGTACTGTATCATTACTTCCACCTTTGTTAAGTGATGTGTTTTTTTCAACACGTTTTATTGTTTTTTTGAGAACATACATGTATGTTCGCTGATAACCAGCTTGATTCTCCACAAGCATATCCAAAACTTCGTTACCAATTGTATCGATTATCATAAAATATGGCAATGTTGTAATAAGTGTCAACTGTACGCAGTTCTTCAAAGCTGGCTTAAACAAGTTACATGTGAGTGTTGGGGAATTTTTTTATCCAAACATTCCTATTGATCTAGATTTTAGTCATTCCGTGAACACCGCGTTTTAAATTTTCTAAAATCAATTTGTCTGTTTGATAAACCATCATTTACAAATCAGTTTGAGACCTTGAGATAATTGTTATGGCTTCATGTCATTTACATTTTGCTTTTGCAATAACCTTTATTTCTTTAAATAAGGCAATTATATCAAATTTATCGACGCTAATGACGGCAAAAAGCCCCTTCGCGGCGTTCAACATAAAACTCACTAACTCACTCTCAAGTTGGGAATACAGTAATTTTTAGAATTCAGTAATCATTGTATCATTAGAAGCCACCTTCGATTTCCATTGTCACCATGGTCACGGAGCCACGAAATAAGAGAACCGAATCGGCCAAAACCAATCAAGAAATTGACAAACTGTGAATTGTCGTCGCAAATTACCCGTATGTTCATAAACTGCACGATCTTCATGTGCAATAACATAGTTAATTTGACACACAATAATCACCTGCTGACATCGCTCTACGCATTTCATTCATACACTAGAGCTGAAGAGGTCACAATAGGGTTATGGAATTTTACATAATTTAAAAACTGTTCTTTTTTTTCACTCTGAAGAGGTGAGATGTAAGTCAGTTACTACCATAGTTTCCTCGTTGCATCAGAACATTTTAGGACAGCTTATCCTCGACGTCCGTCCGCAACCGAAGGCCTAGGACTGGGGTCTCTGGACAGACTGTCCTGGTATTTCCGGATAAAAATCGGAAACTATTTTAGTAAATATTACATAATTTCTACCTCACTTTACGATATATACATGATATTGACGTGAAATGTCAAATGTCCTCTCTTTATATTATTCATCCCAAACTAAAAACATAGATAAGAATATCATATCACGACCATTGACCATTGTGGGTGAGTGTTGGGGAGGGGGTGTTTTAACTAGCTTTATATGGAAAGAGAAAATATATTGGATGTTACTCTCGCATCACTGGTTGAAAGCAGTTTTGATTTTTAAACTACTTTACACTTTAAATATTAGGCATTACTATTCTGCCAAAATGATATTTGAGTTCTGTTGGAAAGGTGCAAGAATTCATTCCTTGTAATGTAAAAACAGCGAATTGTATTAAATCTGAACTATGATTAGTTAGCCCAGTGCATATTTGGTTACGCATATGAAGCCTTTTTGTTTTCAAAAATTAAATTTTAACAAAATGCATATTTTTCTGCCTGGTCTACATCTGTTTTGAAAATAATACATTCAGAATACAATAGGAATATCCAATCGATGATATATATGTACTCCCACGTTTCCAATTTGAACTAGAAGACAAGTTTTATTTACCCCATCTGGATCTGGATAACATTTCTTTCAGAAGAGACAACACACTGGTGACATGTGGTTGTACAAGTCACTGACTCCAGAAAGGCAATATGCATAATTAAGGAGGTCTAAGTCAGCATATTTCTATGTAATTAATGCTGGTTGTCCAGCTGTCAATATTGGTGACAGATAATCTTCATTACTTGTTCGCTGTCTTGATACGCTGATATTTAATGACACTTCCAACTTTCAAAACAAATATTCTGGTATTTTTACAGAAGTGAAAATTATCCATTTCAAACGAGGCGTCACAAGACAGTCTGTCAATAATAATAAGACAACAGTTTCGGCTGATTTTTCATTGTGAAATACATAATTTTGCATTACCCATTTACATATAGGAGTACAAAAAATGATTGAGCTTATAAACTGTTCATTATCCCTGTTTGACAGCGAATGAATTGGTCATCATCATGATGACGTAGATTATTGAGTAGACAATTCTTATCAAATTGATTATTTAAATCTGTCTTTAGGAAATAAATGACGATTCCTTGCTGTCGAACAGAACTATTATTCGTAAGCTGAAAGTAATTTCTTTTATAATAGTGTATGATTTTTAAGGACTTATTCCAAAATATAACATGCCCACGGCAATAAGACACAGGGGCCCAGATTTTACGTCACTTTAATTGTTCAATTGCTAGTGAATGTGTTATCTAAAAAATAGAAGACTCGTTGTTTTTCGTAGTATAAAACGTAGCAGGGAGCATACACCTTACAGGGCTGTGGCCTTCATGTTTTATGCTCTCTGCTATGTTTTATTTTACGATAGAGCACGCAAAGTCGTCTTCTATCTTTTAAATAACGTGATGTAATGAACTCATTCATAGGCGTGACTAGCAGTTACAACATCAAGTGACCAAATTGATGTGCATTATCACTAGGTTGTTATCGAGAATGCATAAAGAGTAGTGAAATCTACTACCGAGTCTCGAAGGTTGGTTCTTTTTAAGAGTTTCTGGAATGCATTATCCATCTTAATCCCTTTATGACGTGACGAAACCTGAAATTATTGTTATTTTGCATCATGTCTCCATTTATATATTTGGCCCAAAATATACTTATAATTCATAGTGTATACACTGATCCTCAAGAAATGGATTCTTCCATGCAATGCCATATAACCATGACCATATCATATAACTAGGAATTTTCGTCTGCTTGTTATCGGACGTTTTGTATGCGCTTTATTATAAATCCCTTACATGTATACTATAGTATATCCTAGCTCCTTTCTGATACAACCGTTTACTTATTATATGCTTAAAAGAGACTCCATTATCTATTGAATAAAGATCCATATGGACGCAAAGGTGTTCATCATTCTAGAAATAATTTAAAATATTCATTATTTCAACACCATATATGAGTGATTCAAAGTGTTTGTTGTAAACGTTTCCTGAAAGTTTGATAAATGTGAATGTATCTATCTATCGATCATAGTCGTATGCCAAACATATTCTGACGAAAAAGTGTTATTGAAAGAAAGCGAAGTTATTTTTTTAACAACAAATACTACCAAGAAAAACAAGTGGTTTAGTGCAGTTACCAGACGGGAACAAATAGACGTTTAAAAACGTTCGACAAGCTACAAGCAGGTGACAGATGTACTACTTAAATAAGGATTTAGCCTACAGTACAGAGAAGTTAAATAAATATAGTTGAGTTTCACTTGACATTAACAGTTTGCAAATACATTTCTATCAGAAATCAATACTTTTGGCATTTTTTTTAAAGATTGTTTTGCATTTACATGTTTTGGTGAGACGGAATGCAGTTATTTCGGAAAGCTGAATAGTCATCACAAACAAACAAAAGGGGAAATGCATTTTCTAATTCTTAGCCTCAACATATTGTGCACACCGAGCTACTCTTGTCATTATCGTGTGATTAATTATAAAATCTTTGACTTTGTATATACATTTGAATTTCAAATAACGAATTGTATATGAAGCTTTACATTGTTAAACTTATTATTTCGCTAAGCTTCACCACGCAAAATACTATTCCCGAATCTTCAAAAATATTTAAAGAATATTCGAAGCAGTCATTCTCTTCAACCGAATTTTAAAATGTTGCAACCCCAGTTCCAGGAGCATGAAAGGAAAGAAAGTAAGAGTAAAACATAGTGCAAGCATAATAAGACTTCAGTGCGAAGACTCGAAATGGTTTAAACAAGATATTTTAGTAATCTGTGCATCTGGCTGCTCTGCAGTTTATTTACATTTCCAATTCCAATCAGCAATTAAACATATTGTATGAAAAAATAGTTTCATATTTACTAAGAATGATTCTTTACTTTTGAGTTTTTTTTTCTACACCTGAGAAGCCCAATGTGTTCTTTTTCCCTGTTCATTTTTGTCAGAAATCGAATTTAGATTGAAAGCCGCGTATGAACAGAATTGGCACTCGACATTGCGGAATGGTTCTAAGATGTTTCCTATTCTCTGTTTAAGACAGCTTTCACCACCAAACTATATTTATTATCACTCAATCTTGATAAGTTAAGAACAGATCGTAGTTCTCATACTATAAACAATAAAACTGGAATATTCCTAGCAGTAAGAGAGTTTGACAAAATTGCACTTTTTGTGCTATATGGCAGTAAATTCTGTGAACCGCTGATGTGTGTACGATGGATCGATAGTCAAACCACTTTTTAATATTTACTGCATGTTAAATTCAATGGAATAATGCAAAAAAAGTATTTGTTGATTGTACTAGACAATTCAAATTAATCGCTAACTTGAGATATAAATGTACCATTTGTCGGTATAACATATTGAACTAATTTCAATTGACTTATTGCCCCGTGTTCTATTAAAACTGTCTTTGGGGTCAATGAAATGAATAATACAAGTCGGCAAGGATGAAAGTGGCATGTGCCTGTTTGTTGATTCCCATGGTAATTCCTATTTTCAGAAGAAGGAAAACTGTTTGAATAAATTATATAAATAAGAACGTCATTATCAGTTCATTTACGCTTTAATATAGAAATGATTAACGACGAAACACTTATTTATAATTAGCCCAAACAACGTTAGCTTCTTTTATGGTACATATTTAATGTGACCCCATGTGTCAAGAACTTTGTATTAAAGTCAGTATCTGACATTTTCATTAAAGTAATTGGTTTAGAATGATTGCTTCTTGGTTGCCCAAAGCCGTCTTGTAACAATTTCCCGGCCTACTTTGTCCTCCAAAGACCTAATTGAGAATACTTTTGCACTAATGTTAATTTCAAGTGAAGGTAGCATCCGTTGCATTAACAGTTCATAAGGAGAGGATAGTTTATGTTGGTGAGCTTGTTCCAAATCTCGGTGAATTTAATATGTTTAAACCAAGAGTTTGTACCAGAAATTCAAGGCCTACCACTGCAGTTAATGGTCCATGTAGTTAGTCTTGTTAGTGGAATGAATCACGTCCATGGCGCTAACATTGCAAATGTTCGTTGACTAAATTCTAAGAATCCTGTTGATTACATTGACTTTTGACGTGTGTCGTATAAATGGGAGACGTTATGAACAAGAGGATGTAAGTGGACACGCGAAGTGGCTTGCTGATTACACTGTGAAGGGCGGGTTGAAGAAGACCCTGAAATCGATGACCGAGGCAAATTATGTTAAGATAGAATCCTGTAATGAAGGTGAGGGGCATCTTCGATCTTCGGAAGTTTTTATAAACATTTTAATTGAATGGAACCATCAATGACGTACACCTGTAATCTGGTCACCAGAGAGATGCCCGGTGTTACGAGGAACCATTTATACATTTTGCGAAATTATTTTATTAGTGGTTAACTTTTTCAAATTCAAGTTTCAGTCACACTTCACACGTTTTATCATTTGACACCAATACACAGCCAAGACACATTTAATCATAAGCGCCGACTTGTAAAGATGTAATGGACATGCACAATTGATATATATACGTCTTAATTACACTCACAAAGGTGTTCTATTTTAACCAAAAATGTATGTCTTTGTGACAACTGGATTAAAATTAGGGCTTCATTATGTTTCATTCCGTGCAGATTTGCACCGTAGCCTTAACCATTCGTCAAGGGATTTTCATTCGATTATTAATCATCGTTAATGTATGACATGTTTTAGTTCATATGCATAATATAATAAAATGAATAAAAAAAAATTTCTTTTCATTTACGAGATTTTCATGTTTGGCAATGTTAACACTGTCGATAGGGTTAATTACACTTCAGAAGCACTATTACTGTAACAGCCCAAGAAAACAAAAATAGTGTGCTAACAAAATATGCTAGGATATTGATCCACATTTGCACATGGCACGCCTTTTAAGTGTTTTTGCAAGTTAATGACTCTTTCTGACCGCTCAAATGCGGGTCGGGTTTTCAATTCTCTTGAAATAGCACTTGTCTGAGTAAAGTAAATAGGTTTTAAAATGCAATTATTTGAAATGAAAATGTAACTATATCACTTAAAATTGTAACCATTGAGCAAGTATTTCGCAGTGGAAATTGAGTAGTGTCACTTTGCACAATGAAAAACAACAATTGTGTTCACGAAATGCATAGTCTATGAAAATTAACTCAGAAAATTACATTCTTTGTGATTATTCTATTGAGGCAAGTTGATCAGGTTGATCAAAAGCAGGAAATATTGAAGAAATATTTTGCACACATTGTAAATATAAGTATTTATACATTCATAACATTCCTTTTTATAACTAAAAGATAACTATTCAGCTAACTACTACCGTGGTCTCCTAATGTTTATTTCATTTGAAACTCGACACATCGCCGGTAATATGTGTTAAATTGACGAATTAGAGATTGTTAATATTTCTCTATACTTTTGCTTTTACAGCTCATAATTTAAATGGTATCTTTCGATGAATTTTTAATATTAAAAAAAACTAAATACTAGAAAAATATATTTTTGTAATTGAATATATACATGTAATCCATTCAAATTGAAGCTTAAAATTTCAAAATAAAATTTAAAAGGTATTCTATCCTACGAATTTGTTTTTTCAAAGTAATGTCACTGTCATTATTAGCGGGTTTTGATATACGAAGTAAATGGTGTGTGTTTGATAAGAGGGAATGTCACAAGTGGCTCGCTCTTGTGTGTATAAGAATGACACATTGACATACTTTAGGCTTCTATTTCTTGACACTCTGTCGTTCTGTTGTTTTTCATGATTCATATATTTTTATTTACGATTTTTATATTTTGATTTCAAGGACAATGTTCTTTCAGAATAAGAAAAAGAAGGGTTTATTTGTATAAAAGGCCATTTGACCCATAGAATACAGAGTGGTACATTTTGTATACTTGAGTTACCATTTCAAGGTGTATTGTTAACAGGCGCAGAATATACATGCTTTAGGAAACATACAAAGCTATTAATAATATTTAAGTCAGATGATGTACATATGCTATGAAGAGAAAAGTAATATATATTCATTCAGAATAGAAACATGACCAAGGTTATTGATCAATACACAACAATATTTAAATATACTTCGAAAGAAGGTACTATCTTAGTGCTTAAATCAGTATCACCTCAACAGCTATAATGCTAAAGCTAAATTTACCATAAACCCGTTATGAGCAATAAAGTTTTTATTTTAATTAGTGCGATTATTTCAAAGGTAAACCACATACATTTTGTACAGTATACTAAATACATGCTTTGTTAGGACCTGTGATACTAAACGATAATGACGGTACCATGATAATGATATTACCAGGTGCATTTTGGCTGTGCTTTGAAAATATGTTCTACTTATGGTTTAACTTTCTAAAATGTTCTTCTTTCTGTAACTTTTTAAACATAAGCTACTACTGACAACTACTTAATTTGAACTCCCACGATGGCCCATTAATGCAGTTTAAAAGCAATCGTGTCGTAAAAGAAATAGCTGTGTAGAAAAGACTTATAGCATTTGTATACAATTGCATTTGGAAAATCTCTCTGGCGTTGAAGAAGATAAGTTGTCAGTGTTGCTATCAACAATAAAGCTCTGGAAATCTAGGTATTAAATTTTGTATTTCCTTTAATCGACACAGTTTAGAATTTTAGTCTTACTTCCTGTGTTTATGACAAGACAGCAGGTCTATAGAAAACGTTGAGCACGCTGTTGGTCGATAGATAGCGCACACATAATAATAGAGATTTATTTCGAGTGGAGTCCACATTTGGTAATTTAAATCAAGATGCGTCTAGCATTGTAACTGAAGTGAAACGTAATAAGCTGTATCAATTCAAGAAGATTTAATGTCTTTATTTGTGCTTTGAATCGGTGCATTATGAAGCGGTTTGAATTGTTGCGCCCTCTTGCAGTTTCATTTGCTTTTATTGTATTCGAACAAGCCTGGCTGTAAAGGTTCCGAGATGCCTGTTTACAGTAGGCTGTTTAGGGTAGATCCAACTGCACGTGTCAGCACGATGTGTATGATTACCAAACTCACAGAACGTGCAGCGCCTGCAGCCAGTTTCAGAACATTTAAACTGATGGAGGTACATCGTCTGTTTATGTAACCTCATAGAATGAACTCAAATCAACTTTCCCATAGGGAATTTAACATGTAGTGAATTATGTGTCTTGTGAACTTAAACGTCATTGAGTAAGATGAACGGACTACCCTTCTGTCCATAATTGTAAGACCGAGATATATATATGAAAAAAAAAAGTTTTTATAACAACTTCTTGATGACTTTTAGGAATATATGCTTACTACTATACCAGATAGAATGTGATGGAGTAAACCTATAGTTCAAAACATCGTGCATCCTGACACCCTTCTTGACTGGGCAAGTCCTTGTGCAGCGGATTCTTAAAAAATATTCAACTGTAAGGTGTACAACATTCTTATGTTACATCTGAGTAAACTGTTATTGTTATAAAGCAGATAAAACCCATTGTCATCAATTATAGACACATTTACCACTAACTATCTAATGGAATCAAGATAACTATTAAAACTGTTAATATTTAACCTACCTACTCAGAACATATATTCAGACATCATTTATATTTCATCTTTCTACTTTCTTCACTTCCTCCCCATTCTCCAGGATGGATATAGGCTTCTGTCACAATATGATATAACAGTATAATCATCTGAACTATATGAAGGACATATCTGATATCCAATTAGGCAACTTCGTATGCACAGAATAAAATATTACTTGAAGGTTTTGATATTTTATTTATTTTCCATATATCACAAAGACTTTCGCAGCATCAAGGATTTTGACACGATTTTATCCAGTATCGTTTTATTCTACTCGTATATGAGAACGTAGATAAAGTATAACTGTACACTGAGTTGTTAAGGAGTTTTTATCTGTTGAGAGAAATAACCTATGTTTATTGACAATCGATTCCCGCCAACTGATACATCATATTAGATTCGGTCGGACTCAAGATTTATTTTTTCTGTTTCTCTTAATAATCGTGCCTTACCCAAATTTGATAGAATGATGTCATTATCACAACTTACTCTCGATATGAATTAACTAAAAAAAATTCAACTGGTTAAATTAGTTTCCCGCCTTCCTACGTTTATTTCGAATGCCATTGCCATTGTATGACGTCATAATGATAATTAAAATTTGCATTCACTTGTTCGTATCTATTATATACAATCATTTAGTGATATAATTTCTCTAGTTTTGTTGAATGTTGGTTGCACAGGACGTAAAACTGAACAATTCATGATTATGTTAGGCAGAATGTGTTTTGGATGGTCTTGTGTCATGTTATTTCCGATGGACTAAGTCATGTAATATGGACAAATATATGCACTTCGCAGGGCTCTTGGTATTTCGTTCATATGGGTTGTCATGAGGAGCCTTGACAGAAACTGCTGGTGGTGGATTTATTATCTTGATTTCTTCTGACATCTCCATTCGCGTAATGGGTGTTTAGAATGATTGCTTCTTCCTGGCCCGAAGTCAACTTGTCATTAGTTGTCAGTAGAGGTTTCGGTATCCATAACTCAGATAACATGAACAGTAGAGAAGGGGATAATTAACACCCATAGTTTCAAAGGACCATTCCCAATTACTGAACTGAACTCATTTAAGCTGATCATGGACTGTTTGACTTTGTTTACACTTACTTTATTACGTTTTACTTACTGTTTATATAATATACATTTGAATGTAAAAAGCATTTCGGAGCATATGCTTACTCCTCACAAAAATTTGGTACATTATCTTGTGGAGATAAAGGTTCGAATGCACGATTAATTCTCGGTAGTGAACGTTATTGTTAACAACGCAACATTGGACTGTTATCCTTAAATACGGCTCCAAATCCGGACACTCACTTTAAAAACTGCCTTCTAAGATGCCTAGCGGTTAGAACAATCGAAAAAAAGTACTTTATCAGACATTAAAGGTATTGTTTTTTTGATGACGTAACAATCGAATGATCCCGCTGTTCCACGCCGCTCCCTCGTGATCAAGTGTGCCCATGGTAACCTAACATCGATTCGCCTCAGCCGTCTGAACTCTTACATCGCAACCAATAAAGCGTGTGCTCCTTTCCATGGTTTGCAACTTCTGCAGTCGGTTAAAATTAGCGGTGGGACAGTGAACATCAACTTTTATGACAGCAGCAAACATTTGAATAAGACAAATTACGTTATGCCATCACCATTAGTCACGTGATCTTAGTCTATCTTAGGGGGTGGGTTTTACACGCGGAATAGCCATCCGTTGGCCCTTTTCATGGATTATTAATATAAAGAATGTAAACAATATTTTTATTTCCAAATTATTGGAAGCAGAATGTTACCTGTATCTGATCATTTGGCATCTTAGAAAAAAAAAAAAAGTTCGCTGTACCCCAATGTGTTTTGTAATAAAGTATAGTGTTGCCCTGAACTATTATTACGTCAAAGCACTCGCGATCGGACTAACGTCCTCGTGCTTTAACTATGATAGTTCAGGGCAAAACTATACTTTATTACCAAACACATTGGGGTACAGCGAACTTTATTTCTTAAATACAAGGGGTTGTGGCGTCATGCATGTACTGCAGTGTCAACGAGGGACTTCTTGCACACTCGTCATGTCCGTATAATGGATAAATCTGCAATATCTCAAGACAGTTACATATCCAACACCTGCAGGATTACGATTTCAAACTAAAGTCGAGCTGCCACTATTGCACGGAACCCTTCAGTTTTTGTGGTGGTTCATTATCTTGATTTCTTCTGACATCTTCATTCATGTACTTGGTGTTTATCAGTTCCTTTGAAATGGACTCTTCCATGGCATTATCTAGTGTGAATTGTTACAATTAACTTGAAATTATTATTACTTCTACTTGAATATATATACATATCAACCATAGTTTTATCTTAAGCTGTCTAAGGTTTTGGAGGTGACATAAGTAGACTACGACCAATTGATTAAAGAGCCATCAAGGATGTTAGTGTGTCAAATTAAAAATAATTTTTGGAAAATGTACTTATAACGTCAATCGCCAGAGAAATCATTTATCTACAACATGGCATATGTTAAATAATGTTCATATCACGACAATGTAATGCAATTTGGTTTCAAAGAGAAGTATCACTTCGAGTAGCGCACGCTAAGGGTATCTGACGCCATATAAACAGAATCCCCTTTTTTGCGTAAAACGTACTACACAAACAGTTAGGGCTTCCGAAGCGTGAAGGCCCATCTCTAGCACAAGTCGCCAAAACAACCCATGTGCTGCACGTGTCTCTCTTGCAAGTTACCCTTGTCACACGTTACTGAATGTGACGATTGCTTTACAAACAATGTTTCTAAATGTCATGAGAATATACAAATTATTGCCTGTTTAATGTACTTTTTATTGAGATAAGACAATTTTTTACTCTCATTAATTATAAAATTCAAGAAAAATACCTAGTTGGGTAAAACAATTATTCCAATATCTGTAGCAAATACATAATTAAATGAAATGGTAATTAAATAACCACCAAAACATTTTATATTTCGATTTCTTTCATTGCTCATAATTTTTGTTAACCTTTCGTGTCTTTGTTTACTGTGTGTGAGCTAGACCATAATGCTTTGCGCTTGAAAATATTAGACTGGATCTATATTTAGACTGGAAAACACCTTTACTAATTAATGCAATTTCTTGGCTTATTTTAGGTTGAACATTTTTTGGAAAAATTAAGTGTATTTATTTCTAGGAGATAGATTTTTGGAACATTTTCGAATTGTTCACCAACATCCTTGATGGCTCTTTAATGAAGATTGTTACGCGCGTGTGTTTTTGGACGATAAATGTCCTGCATTAGGAGTGAACATTGTATTTATGAGTCTTGACGAGCTAAAAACATAGTATTTAAGTTTTCATCATTGACATATATAAATGAACACTGTCACGGTAAATTGACATAAAATCCTTAAGGCTGCTTTCAGTTAACATAATTGTTATTTTAGCATGACCAAACCTTTATTTTTTTGGAACTGGTATCATAGTACCATGATAAAAAGTATTCCCACGGCAAAATTGGACTCGCATTATTTCGCCTTCATGTAACTGTGTCATTTAACGTTTTGCCCTTTTTATGATGTATACTGTTTGTACAACCTACAAACTACGCTATAAGAATAGCTGCTGACTCTAGAGTAAAATGACCTGCATGTAAAGTAAAAACGAAGGTTCAAACAAGATCTCGAATGTAAACTATTGTTAAGGTGTTGTCCATCTTTAAAGAGTTCTTTATGTTATTTTTTAAGAAGATATGTGGAGAACTATTACATTAGTGTAAGGTATAATTCTTACCCTTTACCTTCCTACAATTCACGTAATAATGCAACAGGCGTAGTCCACACAATCATGTTATAACACATTTTGTCTGGGAAAGAGATGCTTTTGCCTGTAATCCTTACTCCTGGGGTGTAAGTTGCAATTTTGATATATTTGCGTATTTCAATTGTTTCCTATTATTTATTCTCAACCCAGTATGTTGGTTACTGATTGAACGAATAATGGTAAGAGATGTTTCAGTAAATCTGTTTCTTAAGAACGCTAAATGGCTAAATTATTACTCAAATACTATATTTTGTAGTCATTTTGGATCTCTTTACATGAATTGTTTAACTTATTATTTTTTATATACTGTCAAAATGTTCCGTAAAAGCTAGGTATGTCTGACACTATACAACTGAAATACATGAATATATAATACGAAACTGACGTGTATACATGTCCCTTTTCGCTTTCACTAAAATACCAATATAAACAACTCTAATTACAAAAGTCTTCCTATTTTACTTCATTGACGTTAAGGATAAAACATATTCGAGAAGCCAAGCAGACAATTTAATTAGTCTACATTTAATTATAACCACACATCTGTCCTTAATATTCACTGGACAGCTCTTATTACTGCTAGAACCTAGTTACCTTGACACGAGGGTGACTAATTAAAACTGTTTGATTGAAGTGAAATCCAAACGTCAGTAATTAACACTTCGTACTGCAATGATAGAAGGCAAGAATAATAACCGGAGAAAAGCAGACAGAAAAAAATATGTGTATTTACTAATGTACATGGTAATAATGTATGTACTAACCATAAGGAAAAACAAAGGGTTAGTGAAATAATATCCCTTTTTTTTCGAACAAGTAGGACTGTTGTGGCAACAGGTGTTACCCACTAACTTGGACTTTTTATCGGTTGACCTCCTGAAGCAAAACTGCTGATCTTGGAGACATGTTTTTTTCTGCCATACATCACTTAGTCAACACATGTTGTTGGTAAAGATCATATAGGTTTCTGGAATATTTGCCTTCAATAACCTTATCTACCAGCAATTCTATATGGGTCAGACTCCACATCTACATCCTATCAACAATACTACTCAGTACGCTTCTCTTGTTTCCTCTTCCACGATCAGCCATCGGTATCGGCTCTACAAGATAATCTCCTTTTGTTCACTTTGACGTTCAATCTGGCTACGTTTGACCATTCTTTCAGCTTGATGTCTAGTCCTGTGACTCTTATGTTTGTGGGTTTGAATGTTGACACTCACGCAAGCATTGTGTGATGCACCATTCGAGTCGTCCTTTTTTTAGGGTTCCGACTTGATATCTGTTAGTTCTAACTGACTGTGAGTCACTTCAGTTTGGCTGACAGTGTCATTTGCATACTGGATGTTGATGTTGGTATCCAAACTTGAAACACCAGGGAGTACAGGACAAAACATCACTCTCAGACTAAAGTCTCTGTATAACTTCACGTGGAAGCATTGATGATATTAAAACAACTTTGACATCACATCCAACGACTGCAGAATAACATAACGATATAAAAGGAGTTGGTACTGTGCGAAGTTTATACAAATATTCCATTCTTGAGATTTGCTCTCTGACATCCAAGATACCAGCAAATGTTTAATATACCCACTCGTATTTACTGATTAAATAGAGTGTAATTGGTGCCAATCTCTAACTTCATTTCAAGTATAACTAAAAGAACTCCACATAAATGCATGTCCAACCTACTTGAACCGGGTAATTAAGTTAAGATGAGTACTTTATTATTTGCAATCGCTCAGTCAGTTTGCCTGACGTCTTGTCCCAATCTCTCATAATGTTGTTTATATTGCCTCCCTCTTGTCAAAATAACTCCTGTGTCTCAGTAGAATCTTCTTCTATTTCTAACAGTCTAAAAAGTAGTTCAGAATCGTTTATAAAGTGCATTCCCTGGTACTCGACATGGTGTATATGTCTGCAGGATAACAAACATATGCACTATGCACTTGTCAACTGCACTCTATTGATATACAGCGGTTGTTGAAATCAGTAATTCGATAGGATATATTTGGGGAAAGACCCAGACATTGCCAGCGATAATAAAACTATGACGAACGTATTTGTTTTTGTTGGTCAAACTTTGAAAAGCTTGATTAATCAATACATTTGGATCCCGTCCTCCCCGACAAGGTGACTATGGTTAAGACTTCAAAAATAGAAAAACATTGCCATGTAGCATTTGCTCTCGGACTACCAATACAATAGATTGTCTAATCAAATATAAAATATTTAAAATTTGAAGTAAGTGTAAAATCCACAACATGAATATGTATACTGTTTAGATTAAACAATTAAGACATGGTGTCAAATAGAATATATTTCACAAGTGACTTTTATTGTAGCTATGAATGTCTTATGTGCAAAACCGTGAAAATTATTCGACATGAATGCATTTTGTGTAGACAACATTGATTTTGAGAAGCAATAAACACAAAAGAAATAGATCTCTAATCGAGCAACTCATTCACACGTCTAGAGTTTCCTTTCTTTGAGTTTCTGTACCGTCAATGAATGATCTGTAACCCATGTTCTTCCAATTACAAACACCTCGTGCACGATGGAGTTTACAGTACATAATCAAAACTGATCGTTCTTTGCGAAAGAATGGATGAGTTACTAACGTTACTGCATGGCATTGGATAAAATGCACAACATGAAATGTGTCCCCTCCAAATCAATAACATGACATATGGAGCAGACACAGGATATATGGACAATGAACAAAGAAAGCTTTATTCAATCTTCACATTTGGGAAGTTGCTGTTCTATGAAGCATTTGGCTATTTCAAATATATTTCAACATATTAATCCTTATCAGGAAAATGTGTGTATCTCAAGATAAGTAAGTATGGCAAACCATAGTTGATCAGTAAAGAGTGTAAACATATTATTATAATCACCTTACTGGGTGTATAGGTATATTCAGCTATTCATACGCGGAAATGAAAACGCGTGACCTAAAGTAAGGTAAAGTAGCATTGAATCTCTGATAGATGTCAGGTAATCTGACGATAATAACAGATAAGATAAAACTCATCTCGCAGTAAAGTGTCACTAATTGAACGTGCATTCAAATATTTGACAACAACTTTAAATTTTAAAATCAAATTTAACAATCATTGCTTTTTATGCATTCAATCAATTAATCGTTTATTCAGTAGAAAGGCCTGCGACCCACGTACAGAATTATATATAGTACATGTAGTGTAGTACATTTATGCATTATGTAAATACGATCATGAATTTGGGTATAGTTAAGGACGTATCAGGAAAACTATAATCGAACAATTTTACAGTAACTGTTAGATCAATTCGGTTCTTATATTCACTACATTGATACTGTCTTCATAATTGTTACTCTTTCAATTTACGTTTAAAATAAATATTTTTATTTGATGTTAAAACTGACAGTATTGCCTACTTGCATGTGTATAGCTAAAGGGGAATAACTCTTGGTTGGCTAAATTCCCCAACCTTGCAGACCTCTGCTCTAAGGGAGATAACTCTGCTTATTAAGGTGCTAAGGGGCTTCTTTAGATTGTATCAATGATGTAAGGGGCTCATAAGTTCAAGGTCACCTTTGAATTGCAGCAGACGAAAATAATGCAGTGATATTGTGCAACTAAAGAAATGGAAGCTAAAGATTCATTCAATATAAGTGAGTGGGGCAGTGCATCAGGTCTTACTAGTAGTACTCTGGACATTCTTTCTAATGAAGAAATCGTGTCAAAACAGTGTTTGAGAAGATTATCAAAAGAAGATGTACTAGAACTGAAATTGCCACTTGGACAACGTAATGCCCTTCTTGAAGCCCTGAGGTCCCTTCACCAGCCTCAGACTGCTACTGTGCAACAAGACACTGGATTAACTGACTCATGTAATGGAATTACTACAAAAGATTTGTCCAAAAATGCAGAATTGAACGAACTCCTAAATGGTATGTCTGACTTACACTTGAAAGACTATTTGAACTTCAATAAATGTGATAAGGAGACCGCTATCAAAGACAAAACACGGAAAGGTGAGAAACAATATTTGATACCAGACTTTATCACAAAACCAAAATCATCAGTGCCAAGTGATGAAACTGCTATATTTAGTGAGGGTGACACTAAGTTATACATGAGAAGTAGCAGTAAGCCAAGCGCAGAACAAGTTTCCTTATCCCAATGGATATCAGCAAATGCCAGAATATTACGCAAACTGATAGATGAGGGTAGAATTGACATGGCAGGGGTGAAATCCTACCTCGATTACACAGCACAGATTGGGGACTTTGCTCAGACTTACACCACACAGTCAATAATGTTGCTTGATGACAAGCATAGACGGCGTCAAGCAGATGAGGGTAGCACTTGGAATAGTGTAAATTTCCATGACATGTTCTACTACCTAGAAAAGAAATCTATTGCGTCTAACACAAGAAAGCCTCACACAAGCTCAGCACCTCAAGGGAAACCCAGACAAGTGGACCAATTTGGAAAGCCTATTTGCATCAATTTCCAACATCCATCTGGATGTAAGTTCCCTAACTGTAGATACAGTCACACATGTATTGTTCCAGGATGTAATGAGAAACATCCACAGTTTGAACATCACAAGGACAGGGAAGTTCCCCCTCGTTTTCGTCCCTCCATGTATTAGCAGCCCTTTGGGTAGATGCCTGTCAACTTGGCAGACTGAACTAGAAAATGACAAGGACTCTGAATTCATTCTTAATGGTGTTTCTTTTGGTTTTAGAATTATTTCTAAGGATGCAAAACTTAAACCTGTTCAGTGCCAAAACTATAAATCAGCAACAACTCAACACTCAGCAACCTTAGTTGAGGAACAGATAATTGAGGAAATTGAATGTGGAAATTATCTCCCCTGTAACAAACCTGTGACTGTTGTAAGTAGTTTAGGAGCAATTCCCAAAAGTGACGGCAAGATAAGACTTATCCATGACTGCAGCAGACCAGTGGGTAATAGCCTTAACTCACATGCTACAACCACAAAGTTTACATACGAGACTATTGATAATGCATTGAAATTGCTCCCCGCTGGGGGATATATGGCCAAAATTGACCTAAAACATGCATACCGCAGTGTACCAATACATCCTGATTGTTATGAAGCTACTGGCTTATCATGGACATTTTCTGGTGAGAGGATGCCAACCTATTTTGTAGACACTAAATTACCTTTTGGTGCCTCGATGAGCCCTCAAATTTTCAACCGTCTTTCTACAGCCATATCGAGGATGATGAAACGGAGGGGATTTGTGATCGTGGCCTATATGGATGATTTCTTGATAATTGGTAATTCTCAAGTAGAGTGTGAAAATGGGTATGAGACACTGCTTAACCTGTTAGTCAATCTTGGATTTGAAATTAACTATGAGAAAGTAGAAAGACCTTGTCAGAAATTGGTTTTTCTCGGAATTGAAATAGACAGTTTAGCAAAAACCTTATCATTACCTGATGTTAAACTGGATGCTTTAAGGGCGCTTCTTGATTCATGGTCTTGTAAGAAGAAAGCGACAAAGCGTGAACTTCAAGTGCTTGTGGGAAAACTCAACTGGGCTTCCCGAGTAGTGTACGGTGGACTTCGTCGACTCATAGATATAATGAACTCTGTTAAGCGCAGCTCACATCATGTGCGATTGTCAAGTTCCGTTAGAAAAGATATTCAGTGGTGGATAACCTTTTGCCAAACCTTTAATGGTACCTGCAGCTTCCTAGAGGCTAACCCGGTGCCCGTGCATGATTTCTCCACTGATGCTTGTTCTACTGGGGGTGCAGCATACTTCAAGAATGACTGGTTCTATTGCAGCTGGGAATCTGATTTTCCAAATATGTCTCTTGAGCACATTAACTTAAAGGAACTATTCGTAGTTTATCTCTCAGCTAAAAGCTGGTGCAAAGAGTGGCGAAATAAACATATTGTTGTGTTTACTGACAATGTTACAGCCAAAGCATATATCAATAAAGGAACTTGCAGCAATGCCCTTGCAATGTCATGGCTTCGTGACTTGTTTTGGTTATCGGCTGTAAATAATTTCCGTCTATCAGCTAGACATATCCCAGGGACCCTTAATTTGGCAGCCGACTCATTGAGCCGTCTGCATGATCCTAGTCATCTAAAGAAAGCTCTGTCTTTCCTCCAGGCATTTCCATTAGACAGTTATTCATGCATGATTTGGGACAATCATATGACTGACAGTGCATTTACTTTTTTGCAGGACCAATGGCAGAACAATTGAAATTGCTTAAAACTGAGTTAGTTCATCTGAAGAGTTGTTGCTATGCTGAGTCGACCAAAAAGACTTACTCATCAATGCGGTCAGCATACCTGCGCTTTTGCCTGTACTTTGGACTGAGGCCAGTACCAGCTGAAATCCTTACTATCCTAGTGTATGTGGTGTTCCTTGCCCGGACACTAAAACCAACTAGTATTCCCAGCTATGTGAATGTTGTGCGCCTGATGCATGTGGAGTTGGGCCTCGCTAACCCAACTGACAACTGGGAGTATAAACTCCTACTGAAGGGTGTCAACAGATTGAAAGGTGTACCACCCAAACAGAAGTTGCCAATCACAATTCCAATTCTGATGGAGATATTTGATAAGATTGATACATCGGTGGCCTTTTATAAGGCATTCTGGGGAGCCTGTGTCATTGCCTTCTTTGGGTTTCTACGTAAATCCACCCTGTTGCCCCAGGAAGTGAGTGATAAACCCTGCCATTGTCTCCTAATGTCTGATGCCAGTTTGTCTGATGACAGGAAATCTGCAACCATTGTGATCAGACACACCAAAACAATTCAGTTTGGACAAAGAGTGCTCAGACTGCCCCTTTACTGGATCCCAGGCTCTCCTCTGTGCCCAGTTAAAGCTCTTGGTAACATACTTCAACTGTTTCCATCATCAATCTCACAGCAGAGCATTCCTCTGTTTTCCTACTTCGACAACCATGGAAACATCAAGTGCTTAACCCACAACACCTTTGTGGGTACCCTGAAGCGAATCCTGACTCTATGTGGTTATAAGGCCAATGACTTTAGTGGACATTCATTCAGACGGGGCGGTTGCTCGTTCGCCTTTAAATCAGGACTTTCCGCACCCTTCATCAAACTGAGAGGGGACTGGAGATCAAATGCCTATGAACGTTACATCACTCTTGATGATGAGCTACATGAAAGAGTGTCACGAGTTCTAAGTTTAGCTATAGTCTAGTTTACTGATCTTTGGGGGTTTGGAGAAAAATTGCAGTTGTTAAAAAGTATTGCATTTTTGAATATTTGTATTTGTCAAGAATAAACTTGACCTGTTTCCCCCAAAGATCAGTTTCTGTTATTATTGGTAATGTTCATTTTTCTATAAGAAGAATGGAAGGTTTAAGTTTAAAATAAATATTTTTATTTGATGTTAAAACTGACAGTATTGCCTACTTGCATGTGTATAGCTAAAGGGGAATAACTCTTGGTTGGCTAAATTCCCCAACCTTGCAGACCTCTGCTCTAAGGGAGATAACTCTGCTTATTAAGGTGCTAAGGGGCTTCTTTAGATTGTATCAATGATGTAAGGGGCCCATAAGTTCAAGGTCACCTTTGAATTGCAGCAGACGAAAATACCCACCCTACCCTGCCAATTTGGTCATACTGTCTAGTTTGGTTTCAATAATTATATATGTACGTTTCATATTACATTATTGTGTTGTCAATGGAGAAAAATTGCAGTTGTTATAAAGTATTGCATTTTTGAATATTTGTATTTGTCAAGAATAAACTTGACCTGTTTCCCCCAAAGATCAGTTTCTGTTATTATTGGTAATGTTCATTTTTCTATAAGAAGAATGGAAGGTTTAAATCAAAATTAGAACAAATAGGGCGTATTTTGAAAAATTTCTAGTTGTGTAAGAAGACATAGAGGAAAAGTATTAAAATGGAGGGGTCCCCACCAGCTTGCGACGCCACCTAGCAGAACAGTTTCAATGGTGAGTTACCTTTTTTCAATTTCTTTTTAAGAGTCTGTAATCAGTCTCTCGTATGACCAATTTTCATGAATTAGGATTTTATTTAGTGTGTGGAACCTCCTTAGTAAGTCGATGATGAGATGTGTATCCACGTTTTTAATTGAACCATAGCCATTCGTTTTTTAAATAGTTATTGATTGAGGGGAATTGTTATGTAATTGGTAACATGTATTTTTTTCATTTTGTTAGATCTATTTATTTCCATGAGTAAACGTGCTACAACATTCACTACAAGTTTTAGCATCAAATATTCATGATTATCGATAGATACAATTAATATAAACGCTAATATACATACAGAATGCACAACTGGGCTGTAAACAAATACAAATACATGATTCGAATAATAAATAAGAATTGAAATGCTGTAGTTCGCTGCCTTCAGGGATTCATTCACAGTTTCGATTAATGATTTTCTTTCATTGAATGAGGAAGTTGATATAGAAATATATGATGTAAAATAGAATTGCACAAATACCAGCACGCACAGTGATGCACACGGACATTCACTTGTGTAATCACTTGTCTAGGTATTGTCATGCTAATTTAGTACATGAAATCGTTGCCACAGATGTTCTAGTACATATATTTATTGCTATACGTCGTAGAACATGTAACCGTTTTATACAAATCCCTAGTACAAGAATTCGTTGTCATACGCGTTATAGCACATGCAGGCATTGTCATACACGTTCGAGCACATTAAATCATTGCCATAAACGTTCCAGCACTTGAGGTCATCGTCATATATATATATAATCCTGCACGTTCACGATCCTGGCCCATGATATGTTTCTTATTTATATCATGTTAACACCTTAGTTATGAGTAAAGTGTATGTATATTTCACAAGTGTGTCCTCTTTTCCGTTCTGTGTTTAGGGGCGGGATAGCGCAGTGGTTAGCGCGTTCGGCTTCGGATCGAGAGGTCCGCGGTTCGAATCTCGCCAGGGGCAAGGCAACTTTGTTTGCGGTAGAGAAATGTTCTACACGCAGTAAGGTTTGGGTGCAATGCTACACTGAATTTCAGCGTAGTACCACCCATGGTTTGCTAGTTCCAGTCGATGCTCGCAGGTTTCACCGCAATACATAGCGACATGGCGTTGCGGGCTCTTCCTGCCATAATACTAGCAGCCGCGATATAAGTGAAATACTCTTGAAAGCGGCGTTTAACCCCAACTCACCTCCATTCTGTGTTCACCGTTTATGTCCAGTGTAATTTGATTATTTTCCCACTTGTTATTGGAACATCAACAAGGAATGTCAACAATAAGATGAATAATTCATAACGTGTCAGACAGGGACGAGGTTATCGAACTTATAAGTATCATTATCGTGTACTCCTCACATCAGTTTGCTAAATGTATTGTCACTTTGAACAGTCGCATCGTCTTAATTTATATGAAATATTAAAGTTTGATGGCAATTTGACAGAAGAAATATTGTCAAGACACATAAGTGGATAATTTCTGTTATTTTGTAATCCTGCAAGTGACAGTGCACAATGATTTGCGCCGACACGTGAATCAGTGATGAAAATACGCATTCAAGAATATAGAAAACTTAAATAGCACAACAAATCAAACAGAAACGTTTTACTCTTACATGTATGTTTATCTTTATTCTTAGTAAAACTGTTAATCAAACCTCGATGCCAGTTTCAATAAAACTGTAACAGCACGGCGATTAACAATATTAAGTCTTTGCAAACACAACAATGCACATGGTTTTCATTTGTTTCATTATTATATGACATGATTTTTTAAAATGTCAGCTTTTGGAAGCTCCAAAAGGAAGCTTACTATCATACATGGATGTGACATCACGGTCACCACTGAAACGCCAACACATACCCGTCAATTCAAAACTACTGGAGTGCAAGCTCACAGAACGATAAGCGCTTTTCAAGTCTAGTTTTCTTAAGTAGGACCCTGGTTTAATTACTCGCAAAGCATGACGCAAGTCCATGTATTCAGTGTGACAATTTTCCATATTTTCCATATAACTGTTCATGCCTTTGTCGGGAGGCAAACTCCCATCATTAATAAGTCTTATTCTTCCATTGTCCTGTTGAATGCCACCAAGAGGACTAATCACACATGGCTTCTTATTTGTCACAACATAATTACCCAGTTCAATCTCTTCCCTAATGTCTTTCTGTTAAGTCTCTAAGTTCATTAGCTGACCTGTGATTTGCTGTAAACACAGACTGAATGTCAACATTATCGGTCTCTACGAGTTTAAACCCATACTTTACACGATCTAAAATATAGTCTCTGTCTATATCATCTTTGGGTAACAGCTGGGACCAACCTCCATAATTTAATGTATTCTTTTGGGATCTGCAAAGTTTTTTGCTTCTCCTTTGTATGCACTCTGATAACTTGTGTTGGTGTTGGTAAGTGGTCTACCTGCATTGTGCTGTTGGCTACTGTGCCCGGGCCTCTGACACACACTACACACATGAGCTAGCCGACCCAATTCTTCACGAGCACAAGAACCATAGTTGAATCGCCTGCATATATCTACACCGTCGTTGGTAAACGGACCACGTGACTTCAAGCGTCTACTCGAAGAGAAAGGTGAACAATTCTGCGATTCCATATGACGCAGTGCCATGACTGTAAATGAATTTGGTTTTGGGATGAGTTGGAATTCTCTTATTTCTGGATATGGCATACCCCAGCGAAATCCTTCTTCTGCTTGCTTTGTACGGTACTCCTGGTCATATAAAAGAACACTGTCCCACACATATTTTGATGAAAGTCTTGATACATCTTGCATGTACTTTAGATAGTCTAAGCCACCTTGGTGGTCAAGTTCCTTTTCAGATATCATAGCTTTCATTATCCCAATGCTAGCACATTTCTACCGTAACTTTACTCAGACTTCAGATTTCCTATGTCCAAACTCACGCCATCACCTAATTCTACAGTCTTCTTAGTAGCATCAGTATTTTCCAAAGAATCGGCCCAGAGATAGTCGACAATCTTCCGTGCTTTAGGCTTACTTGCATGCTTACCTCCCACTGCCGATACTTCAGATTGACCACTGTCGATACGTCCGCCATCTTGTATCACGTCATCCTTCCTCTGACCTTCACGATGTGACGCAGAAGCTGTTCAAGGGTGGTTATTTCGGATCTTAAGTTCTCACGCCTCGTCTCCAATTGCAGTCTTCTTACTTCCGTTTCCAGCCTGTCACACTCTTTCTCCAAACTTTTCTCATCTGGCGTGGTGAGAACTCGAGGTGCGGGTTCGCGGGCGCGGGAAGACATCGGCGATGGTAGTAGTGACAGTTTTTCCTCCGATAGCGGTGTTTTAGACGGTTTGCTGAGCAATGCTGCCATGATTTCTGGCATACGGGCTCCGGCCGACTCTCTTTTAGGCCTAACATCCACCTGATCTTCTTATTCCATTCTGAAACTATCTAAACACCTAGATGAGCGTTTGCGGGACACCGCAAAAGCAGAGCAGCCCCGAAACTTTAGGTCTCGCCTTTCCCTGTTCCGCCTTCTCCTCAGCATAATAAAAAATGTTCATTATTCAAGTTATTCTAACAAATTGAGTCATCACTGGGGTCACTTTCACAAGTTTGTTCTTAAAACCTATTTCTGATTTCAAAATTAGATCAAAGGATTAACATGGCCTTAACCAATATCTCATGACCTTGACCTTCAAGGTCACACCATCAATGATTACTTTTCATTGTGTATAACAATCATGCAATGACTTAAAGTGTTCATTGTTAACATAAGGTATATTCACAATAGCATGCTCAAGTTGTGACCTTGCTGTGACCTTGAGGTGAGTTGAGGTTTAACGCCGCTTTCAAGAGTATTTCACTTATATCGCGGCTGCTAGATTACGGCAGGGAGAAAGCCCACAACGCCATGTGGCTATTCATTTTGGTGAAACCTGCGAGCAACGGCTGGAACTAGCGAACCATGGGTGGTACTACTCTGAAATTCAGTGCATTGCACCCAAACCATACTGCGTGTAGAACAGTTCTCCCCTGGCGGATTTGCTGTGACCTTGACCTTTGACAGATCTTAGCGAAAACGTTTACAAATCTTGGTCTTTCTCCATAGTTGATTTATACCAAATAAGAGCCCGACAGCACAAAAATGTTTGAAGTTGTCGTGTTTACAAGGATTGTTGAAGAGATTTAAGAACTCATGACCTTGACCTTGAATGTAAACATTTCAAAATCATTCACCAGATTTACAAGTTGTATATGAGGTGTTAATACCTTCTTGGAATTTTTTTTTTTTAGAGATTTCAGAACTTGTCACCATGACCATATGCATATATCTCGTGACCTAGACCTTTGATATTCAAGGTCACACAGTCAATGATCACTTTTCATTGTGCATAACACTCGTGTAAAAGTGTTAATAGTTAAAATAAGGCATGTTCGCAACACATACTTAAGTTGTGACCTCGCTGTGACCTTGGACAGATTTTAGCGAAAACCTTTTCAAATCTCCGTCTTTCTCCATAGTTGATATATACCAAGTAAAGGCCTGATAGGACAGAAGTTGTTTACAAGGATTTTTGTAGTCATTTCAGAACTCATGAGCTTAACCTTGAATGTGAGCATGTCAAAATAATTCCCCAGGTGTACAAGAAAGAAGCTATATATATGAGGTGTTGATACCTTCATGGAAAAAATTATTTAGTGATTTCAGAACTGGTGACCTTGACCTTTAAAATTCAAAGTCACACAATCAGTGATCACTTTTCAATGTGTATCACAATCATGTAATGATTCAAAGTGTAAATAGTTGAAATAAGACATTTTCGCAAAAGCATGCTTAAGTTGTGACCTTGCTATATGACCTTTGACGGATGTTAGCGAAAACCTTTTCGAATCTTGGCCTTGCTCCATAGTTGATAGCACAAATATTTTTCAAGTTATCGTGTTTACAAGGATTTTTTTTTAGCGATTTCAGAACTCGTGACCTTGACCTTGAATGTGAACCTTGAATGTGAACAATTGGCAGCTCAGACTCAGTTTTTGCGCAGTTTCCGCCGGCGCGTTTTGTATTCGCTATAATTATTTTTCCTGGAAGGTTTTGAGAACTCGTATACATACCTCCCTACTTATGCCCCTGGGGAATTCTTTTGACATGTTCACATTCAAGGTCAAGGTCACGAGTTCTGAAATCGCTAAAAAAAAAATCCAAAGTCACACAATCAGTGATCACTTTTCAATGTGTATCACAATCATGTAATGATTCAAAGTGTAAATAGTTGAAATAAGACATTTTCGCAAAAGCATGCTTAAGTTGTGACCTTGCTATATGACCTTTGACGGATGTTAGCGAAAACCTTTTCGAATCTTGGCCTTGCTCAAAGTCACACAATCAGTGATCACTTTTCAATGTGTATCACAATCATGTAATGATTCAAAGTGTAAATAGTTGAAATAAGACATTTTCGCAAAAGCATGCTTAAGTTGTGACCTTGCTATATGACCTTTGACGGATGTTAGCGAAAACCTTTTCGAATCTTGGCCTTGCTCCATAGTTGATAGCACAAATATTTTTCAAGTTATCGTGTTTACAAGGATTTTTTTTTAGCGATTTCAGAACTCGTGACCTTGACCTTGAATGTGAACATGTCAAAAGAATTCCCCAGGGGCATAAGTAGGGAGGTATGTATACGAGTTCTCAAAACCTTCCAGGAAAAATAATTATAGCGAATACAAAACGCGCCGGCGGAAACTGCGCAAAAACTGAGTCTGAGCTGCCAATTACTTATAAAGACTACGTCTCGCTATCGCTATGCGGGCGTGGAAGCTGGTCTCGAACAGTGCGAGCTTAAAGGGGGATAACTCTCGCTTAAACTGGCAATGTCTAAGGAGGCAAAATTGGACAAGTAGCTACCTCACGTTAAAATATATTTTAACACTTTAAAAATGTCTGAATATTTTGAATTTTGTACATATATACATATACTGGATGGTTAACTCTTCATTGGCAAATTAATTTCGTATTACCTTGTTCAGTTGAAGAAGATAATACAGAAAAATTCAAGTTTAATCTTAAAACAAATAATAAATCGCACAAATGTAATGCGATGATGCAATTATCGTATTGCTATAGGTACCACCAAAACAACTATTTGAATTACTAATATTCATTGTTACTGGGCATGAACATTTGCAAGGCTATACACGCCTAAAAGTGACAACTTAAGGCGCGGAGAAACAAAGGTGTCCTACATCTTTAAAACGGTGACATGCAATATCATTGGTAGGAATATAATGCCCTCTTTCGCCCAAATTTCACTACGACCCGAATTATTGCGAATCGTAACGACAGGGAAATGTTGCACATTCGTGAACATCCATAGACAATTATATTCACGTGATTATTTGTACATATACACACTGATGGATAAACACACTTGATGTTTAAAAGCCCAAGGTTTGTCCTCAGGTCACAGTTAGTTTGACCCGGAAGTGGTTGCGGGAGAGTAGCAAGTACGTACTGGAATAGTAGGGTATTGTGCGACAGACGGTTTCAAGTTTGTTTACATTATTTTTCGGGAATTTATTGAGACGTGAGTGAGTATAGTATCAACTGTAAATTTGCTAGATTTTTAATGTCAGTGCTTTTGGATTGGTGGTGTGTATAAGGTATGTTGATTCTGTCACTTTTGTGTGTTGTCTGTGACACGTCAGTATGTTTGCATTTTCCAGTCGTATCTCAAGATTGAGCTGAATTGCAATTGTTTAGTGCAGAGAGGTTTATTTTGATTTCACAGCAAGTCATGTGCTCCGGGAATGTCAGGTAGTTCATTATTCAACCTTGTTTCTAATGATAAATGTACTGAAAATGAATTGTGGACGGAGGTCAGGTACCAATCCTAATTGTCACCAAGTGGAGTGACAAGGCATCAGGGATAGATCTCTCTCGTTGCCAACGTCAAGCCAGCTGAACTTTTGGAGGCGAAATTAAGGTGAGGATTTTCTCAAGATAAATACTTTCAACGGTTTTGTCATTAAACAACTCACGTGATATCATCTGTGGCTATCTTCCATACTATTCTACAAACCATGGAGAAAGTTACAGCCACGTTTGAATGTTGCGCCACCCAAATCAGGCCCCATCATGTCACGTGACCTTTTTCTCGAGATATCACGAGATCGTGTATAGCTATGACAACGATTTTATTTTCTGTCAACAATTACTGTTGCCTAGATCGTAGACTCCTTTGCTCTCGTGATATTATCGAAGTGTTTTTTTTTGTCAATACCTTCAATTTCCAACATAAGCTCGATTATATACTGAAGCGCAATAGGGTATCATTAATTTGTTCTATAAACGTCATAAATTGTAAATGTTAAAATCGAATGTCAATTTTACTTCCGGTAGGGTGCTAGGTTAAATTATTACGTTAGGAGACAATTGTGAAGCTATAGAATAGTTTTAGGGATATTATTATGTTGTTTTATTATCTTACCGTTATGTTTATGAGTCTAAAGGAGCCCAGTAATTAGTTGAGTAGCCAATTAGCGTAGGGATGACAAGTATTTTCGTAAGCTCCGCCATTTTGTTTGGGTCGTTCCCGCATGGTCACGTGATCTCGGCAACCGGTGCATCCTCATTGTGACGTCATAACTATTTACTATAAAAGGGGCGGTCGGCTGATCAAACGGGGCTTGCATCTCATTTTCTGGACATTCTAATCTAAGCAGCAAGCGCCCTAGGATCAGCCGACAAGGTGAGAATGGCAGAATTTTCGCCAGGACTCTAACTTTTTATGTGTAATTTGTTAATGTAACCAGGATTTTCTAAGTGTCTTTATTAATTATTTTGGGGAAAACGTATTAAGTATTAATCAAAGTTCAGTTGGCAATTTTAGGACTTAGACGTCACGATAAGGATGCACCATGTTAGGTTTTTCATTAAAGTAATATTTATCACTTTTGCCTATAACTTCATGTCTTGTAAATAAATTATTATTGTTGCTTTTAAAAATCTCTTGTGTTTTCCATAAAGTTCTATGTTTGTTCTTTGGAAAGTTTTCGTGTTGCGAGAACTTTTAAGTTTCGCGGGCCTTCGCTACCAATGCCAAGTTCAGCCATCTGTGAACGTCAGCTAGCTCATTAGTATTCATGGATCTTAGGTCAAAGAGTGGTCACGCCAGGATCTGACCAATCAGGAGCTAGCATTTCTAAGATAAACATGGCTGACGTTCACGATGATCTGGCACTTTGCATTGGTTTCGAAGTTCCAGATGTGAAAAGCAGAAGTTTGTTATCTGTGAATTAAAGTACAAGAAATGGTTTGAGAAACTTACACATAGTAATTCTAAGACATTTTCATACATTATTTAGTATCAGCAAAGTATCTACTTGGTGGAACAAGCGAACTCGTAGTGTAAGACAAGTAGGCGGAGTTTAGCAGTGTTTGTAAACATAGTCGCGCTACCAAACATATTTACTTAGTTGTTTACATGCACTAGATGACACTAGATAGTTAGAATCTTCGTTGAGTATGATACCCTACCCTACTTACCGTTACATAGATTTTTGGTGACAGCGGTGAGGATAGATATTTTGTTGATAGATCGTTTTAGGGATATTGAAATTGTACTTGTAATTTTCTGTAGTTTGTAGCGTCTAGACTTTGTCAGTTTTTCAGTAGTATTTAGTTGGTTTGGGAATGTTTTAGTTCTGTAAAAGTTACCTTATTTAAAATCCTGGTATTGTTGTTACAGTGTGTTTCAAGTTCCTTGGTCGTGTGGATACCTCATTTTTAGAAGTTTCACAGGAGAAACTTGGACTGTAATTATAAATTGAAATTCTGATTTCCTTGGACTGGAACTATTCTAACTGTCTTTGTCTTTGTGACTGTCTGGAATAATTTATTTGACTAGTATTAATTAGTTAGATATAAGTTGTAGAAGGTGCAGTAATTTAACTTAGAATTTCTTAGTTAATAGTATCTTAGAAATATTTGATAAGTCTGTAGTTGGACTCTGCCTCTGGAGTTGAGCTGTGGAATCACTGTAAATAATATATCTTTAATTCACACCTTGGAGTTGGAGTCTATAATCTCTGGAATCTCTGTAAATATTGTAATAATTGATTTTCTCCTTGGATGTTGGAGCTGTTCTTTGGATAATTATTGTAAATGTATTAATTAATCTTTGAAAAACTTGGACTTGGAGTGGCTTTTTCTGATTTCATCCTGTGGTTTATAAGTGGTCAAACTAATCGGATAGAATAGTTGGTGGGATTGGCTTTTAATGAAAATCTAGTTGGACTAGAATGGCCGAGCACAAGTACCAGTCCACTTTTCTTCTAGTGCTTTTCTTCAGCATGATTTAGACATGTCAGGGAGTCAAGCCAGGGAATTACAGGTTACTCTTAGCGAGTCTGGCGAGATAATTTCTAAAATACCAGCTGGTTTTGGTAGAGAAATTGAGAGTGGTTATATCTCTCGGGTAGGTCAGGGCGAGCTAAGAGGGGTTTCACCTAGGCGGCCGGGTGAGGTTAGTGGAATTGCTGAGGGCCCCAGAATTCCACTGGGTAAAGAGACAAAGCGTCGTCTCAGTTTTACGGAAGACAAACTGTAGGGAAGTCTTTGATAGTCCGCTAGGGGACCGACCAACTTCTAGGGTATCAATGATGGCAGGGTCTAATGGGATCTCTAACTCTGAACGGAGGGTGTACCGGGATAAGCCAACTATCTTACCCATGATCTTTGATGGAATTAGCTCCTTTCTTGATTTTAAAGTACATTTTGAAATGGTAGCTGAACTAAACCACTGGGATGAAGTAAAAAAAGCAACATACCTTGCTGTCCAGCTGAGGGGTTCGGCTCAGCAGTTATTAGGGAATTTACCAGCTGCTCATAGACGTTATTATGATAAGCTAGTACAAGCTTTGAGACAGAGATTTGCACCTAGTAATCAGACAGAACTGTATACGGTGCAACTTAAAAGTAGAACTAGGCATAGGGAGGAAACTTTATCTGAGTTGGGACAAAGTGTTAGAAGACTGGCTACAATGGCATATCCTGATGCCAATAATGATCTTGTAGAAATTTTGGCTAAAGATCACTTTATTGAGGCACTGCAGGAATCTGAAATGAGACTAAGGCTACAACAATCTAGACCTAGTACATTAGATGAGGCTGTTAAATTGGCTATTAAGTTAGAGGCTTTTCAGCATGCTGAAATTCAACGTCAGGAAGGACGTAAGATGGCTAGAGTTCTAGGGGATGCTAGGGATGAAGATTTAAAGTCTCAAGTAACAGAATTGACTAAAGCAGTGGCAAGTCTCGCTCAGATGGTTCAGGGGAATTATGCAGGGATGCAAAGTAAAAAACCTTTTAATAGGCTAATAGGCACAGGGACATAGAATGTTTCCACTGTAATCAGAAAGGACACTATAAGTGTGACTGTCCAGTTCTGTTCAGACAGAATTCGGGAAACTAGATGAGGCCGCACTCACGGGTAAGAGTAAGGCTGAAGACAAACGACCCTTTTGTAGAATAAATGATAATTGTGATGTTTCCGGAATCTGTATTCCTGTTGTTTTTAATGATTCAAAGTTTTCCATGTTGATAGATACCGGCGCATCTGTATCATTAATGTCTGTAAAGAGTTATTCACAAATTCACAAAGATAAGAAACCTAGTTTAGAGGCTTCTTCTGAGAAGATATTGCATGCTGATGGAAAACCTTTAAGTCTTCTGGGATAAGGATATTTCCAGATACAATTGGGAGAACACACGTGTATACATGAGTTTTGGGTGGCTGAAATAGGAAATCAGGGCATACTGGGACTGGACTTTGTCAAAGAAAATTCATGTAATTTGAACATGGGAGATGGTTCCTTGGAGATAGGAGAAAATAGCTTACCTTTCGAACACGAGAAGGATTCAGATTTCTGTTTCCGAGTATCCTGTGAGAAAACCATAAATATCCCGGCACGTCATGAAATGATATTGCTAGGTCAAATTGTCAATGATAGTACTAAAGCTGTAAACAAAGAGTATGTTATTGAAGGGAATCAGTCTTATATGACTAAAAGCGGGTTACTCATTGCTAGAAGTTTGACTCAAGTCTCTGATGATGATGGGGTAGTTGTCAGGGTGCTCAATCCATCCTCTGAAGATATCAGAATTCATGAGGGAACTCATTTTGCGGAATGTTTTCCAAAAGCGCATGTCGAGACAGTACAGTCTGACGGACCTAACATAGGACGAGTAACAAATATCAAGAAGAAATATAGTCGCAAGCGACGACAAAAGGATTCAGCAAGTGAATTATTTAATTATTTGAAATGAAATGAATTGAGACAAATTTACAATTTTATTGCGCATCTTTTAAAACAAGTTACAAGTTTCTAGCATCGCCCTGGAACTATCTATACCCTATATGAACATGACAAAATCAAAGAATTGTAAAGAAAAGCAAAACGCCGACCAAACCACGTAAGCTACAACTTCGTCATGATTTTCTTTATTGCTCGTAGTATTATTGCGCATCTTTAGAAAAAAGTTTCAAGTCTCTATGTTGATTTTGAAGAAATTCCCCATGTTAAAGTTTTTCTCTATTATGACCGGACATGACTGTTCGCGAGCGATTTTATGATTGATTCATAAAGACCATAGTCCAATCTTACTCTCCTGAAAAAATTATAAAATTCGATGGGTAGGCATTTGAGTTATGTCCCCTTGAAGTTTGCATTTTTCAAAAATTGCCTGACTTTGAAAGGTCACTGTGGAAAAAGTATTAAGAATTCCCTAAAATAGGAACAAACTTGTTATTCCCCAATGTTTCAGCTATATAGAAATTAAGTTCCAGCTCTCTGGTGCAAATATCTTTGGAATGGTGCATCCGCAAAGGTACATAGGGTCAGGAAATTTGAAAAAGTTAAAAAATCCAAGATGGCGGCTAAACCACGTGACGAACGAATTCGCGATGCTTTACTATTTTTCTCGCATTGACATTACGCATCTTTCAAAAAAAGTTTCAAGTCTCTAAGTGCATTTTGAAAATTTTCCCCATGTTAAAAATGGACACTTGGATTCGAACTGGACCTGTAATGGCTGGAGCGAATTGGCCCAAAAGCTTCGCAGTTCTATTCCACATTAAGGGCTATCAGCATGTAAAATTTGGTTGGATTTGCTTCAGCCGTTTTGGCTGAATCTTGCTTACAAAATTCTTGAAATAATAAAAATAATAACTAGGACTGCCAGGGCAGTACTGACGGTCTTCAGACTGCTGCATTGTAGCCAGAGCAATCTTTCCTTCTAGTCCACGTTTTACATAATGTTGAAGAGATCAGATATTTCCGCTAGCTCCTGACAAGGTGCATGTCGCCAAAAGCAGACTAGGCTGTAGAACGATGGAAATGTTGAAAAATAAAAATGTTACCCCTGCAAAGAATATTATAAGCTTTATTTATTTGTAGGCAAGGTCATTGTGTATCTTTTAAAACAAGTTGCAAGTCTCTAAGTTGATATTTAGAAAAGATACAATGAAAATAGTGAAAAGATGCAAGGTTCCCGCAACCTCTTGCCAAGGAGCATGCCGCCAAAAGGAGAGCTTTGAAGGGAAACAAAGGAAATGCATTATACTATAGAAACCACGTGACCTACGATTTCGTCATTATTTACTTTTTTTGTCACAAGGACATTAGCTATCGTTTAAACAAATTTGCAAGTCTCCAGTCCTATTTTGAAAATTTTGCCCATGTTAAAAATCTTTTTTGTGAAAAATGACGATTTTTCGACACTTCTACAGACCGGAAATGAGTGTACTCATGCTATATTATTATTGATTCCTGTACACGACATATGTATCTTCGTTCCCTGAAAGAATCATAAAGTTCCCGTTCTAGATGTCTGAGTAATCTGCCCTTGAAGTTTGCATGTTTTCACTTTTTATCATTTTCCGACATATTTGAATGGGCACTGTGAAATAAATAGATTGATTTTGCAAATTCTGTCTCGTATCGTTTTTAGTACAATACATCAGCTACATTCTGTGAAAGTTTCAGCTCTGTAGTACCAGTATGTTCAGAGGAGAAGATTTTTGAAGATAGGTAATGTCGGAAAGGCTGAAAATGCAAAAAAATGCACTAAAATCAAATTTGCTGAATCCTTAATAAATATAGTCACAAGTGACGATAAAAGGATTCAGCGCATATTTGATTAATTTCTTTTACATTCTTGAAATTTACATGAAGATCTGTAAAAGCATTTAGCTACAGCAGCCTCTACCTGTCCATCATGTAAAACGAAAGTAGGATTTACCCCCTTTGTTTACAGTACAAAATGAAAGTCGAAATTGATCAAGATAGAATGCTTACAGGTCATTGGTTATGTTTGTTATCAAACTAATTATACATTCCCCATTAAGAACAATTCTTTTCCCATTCTGACGAGGTATTAAACAACGTGCTACGGTTTTGCATTATTGAACTATGAGAAAACAAAAACACACTACAAACGCGATTTCTGATATTTTTAGAAATTGGAGGCTTAATTGTGGCCGGAAATGACTGTACGCGAGCGATTTTATAATTGATTCATAAAGACTTTAGTCCAGTCTTACTCTCCTGCAAAAATCATAAAATTCGATGGGTAGGTGTTTGAGTTATGTCCCCTTGAAGTTTGCTTTTTTCAAAAATTGCCTGACTTTGAAAGGTCACTGTGAAGAAAGTATTAAGAATTCCCTAAAAAAGGAACAAACTTGTTATTCCCCAATGTTTCACCTATATATAAATAAAGTTCCAGCTCCTAGGTACAAATATCTTCAGAATGGTGCAGTGGGAAACCCATTTTGCTATTTTCAAACATTTCTCTTTGACCAATGTTAAAAGCGGGGGTATCATGAGTGAACTGTGCTCACTAATTCTCTTGTTTCACAAAGTGGGTAGAGGCATATGCAATGCCAAACCAGGAAGCCATAACTGTTGCAGAAACACTTATGGAAAATTTTATCACCAAATTTGGAATACCCAGACAAATTCATACTGATCAGGGGAGACAATTTGAGTCAAAATTGTTCAAGGGCATGTGTCAACTTCTTAACATACACAAAACTAGGACAACACCATTTCATCCAAGATCAGACGGGATGGTGGAAAGGTTCAATAGGACACTTGAAGATATGTTAAGTGCTTTTGTAAGTGAAAATCAGAGGGATTTGGACTTCTACTTACCTTATTTAACTATGGCTTACCGTTCCACGGTGCAAGAAAGTATAAATTTCACCCCAAACTTATTAATGCTGGGGAGGGAAATCAATCTGCCAGTTGATATGTTTGTAGGACTCCCAATCTAAGATGAAGTCACTTCAACTCACCAATGGGTAAATGATATAAAAGATCGCCTGGAAGATGTATTTGTTCTTGCTAGGAAAAATCTGAAACAAAATCAATTAAGACAGAAGAAGTACTATGACAAACATATAAAAACACCTACTTACAAAGTAGGTAACCATGTTTGGGTATATTTTCCTCATAGGAAGGTAGGCGTATGTCCTAAACTTCAATGTTTTTGGAAAGGACCTTTCCAAATATTAGATAAACTCAGTGAAGTTAACTACCGTGTTAACATTGGATTGAGGGGAAAACCTCAAGTCATACACGTTGATCGTATGAAACCGGCCATTTCTCGGGGCGATTTATACGAGTCGAATATTATTTCCGTAACAGCCGTTCCGGAAGAAGAATATCAGGAGGATCTAACAGAAGATTTGCCTGTAGTGGAGGACAACGTACCGATTGAAGAGGTTGGTGGGTACGGGTCGAAAAGAACCCGTAAACGTCCGCATTATCTCCAGGATTACATATTATAAATACTTACTGGTGCCATATAAGAGATAAATATATATATAGTGCCAACTGAACTATTGGGGGATAGAGTTCCATGTATATACTTATGACGTTACATGTAACTGACTTTCATAAATCTGTTGCAGATGTTTTCACTCGGAAAAACTATAAAATGTACCAAGTGCGCCAAGGTCTTCATGACCGTGGGGGCCTTGGTGTCACACGTGATGGAGGAACACAAAGAGGAGGAAGAACGGAAAGAAAAATGTGACCAATGCGAACACAAAGAGGAGGAAGAACGGAAAGAAAAATGTGACCAATGCGAATTCAAGGCTAACAGGACCACAGAACTAAATGAGCATAAGAGGGCTGTCCACCGGGATCTTACTGTAAGGAAGCCAAGATCAACCCAGAGGTCCCGTGTGGTCAGCAAGGAGTTTGTTTCGAGTTCAAGGTCAAGGTCAAGGTCTAGATCATCTTCATCATCCTCGTCCTCATCGGGTAATTTCAAGAGGAAGAGGAAGGAGGAGAAGGAAGAAAAAAAGGAGGAAGAAAAGAAGCCAGAGAAAGAGAAAGATAAGAGGAAGAAGGAGGAGGGAGAGAAAAAGAAGAAAGAGGAAGAAGAGAAGCATGAAGAAGAGAAAAGAAAAAGAAGAGGAAGAAGGAGGAGGTAGAAAAGAAGAGGAAGAAGAGAGGAGAGAAAGAGAGGAGGGAGAAGGGAGAGGGAGACGCAGCAGAGGAGAACGAAGGAGAGGAGGGAGAGAGAGGAAAGGGAGAAGAGAGAGCGAGAAGAGAGGGTGAGAAAAAGGAGGATAACGGATCCAAATAATATATTCAATTGGCCAAAGGGAGTAAAAAAGCATCGCCATGAGGAAAGGAAGGAGGAAATCCCAGGGGGGAGGGGGGTTAGACATGTCAATCTTAATATAGTGGAGTGGTGGACACCAGCAAATGAGGAGTAGGCATGAGGCCTAGGTTGGGGTAGTACAAAATTTTATTTTATTTATGGGAGGTAATATATAAACGGTAACTTTTCGGGGAAGGGAAGTAATGGGGGATGTAAAATAGGATTAGTTTTCGGGAAAGAGTTAATATAGAAATTTTGTACTACTCTGACACTGGTGTTCACCACCCCCCATTCCAGGATTCCAAATAAATTCAAAATGGCAATCACTGTAAGAATTAAAATTATATGTCGTTATTTATTCATCAAATTTCTTAAAATCTTCTACAAATCTGTAAATATAAAATTATACAAATATATTATATAAATTGTAAATATAATTGTAAATACTGATAATTTTGTAAATATTGTTATAAGAATGCTATAAATGTGATATATATTGCTTTGTTTTGCTTTACAGTCGTTAAAATTGTGTTCTTAGGGTTTTTTCGCTGCCAATCGTAGTATTCAAGGAGGTGATGTCGGTACAACCTCAGACAGATCTGAATCACAAGGCGTACAACCAGAGACAGATCGTCATTTAGGGTTAGGTAAATAAGTGATCACGTGACCTTTATACAAATGCGGGGACGCATCCTTTTTCTTAGGAGGGGAAAGTTGAAGCGCAATAGGGTATCATTAATTTGTTCTATAAACGTCATAATTATTACGTCATAAATTGTAAATGTTAAAATCGAATGTCAATTTTACTTCCAGTAGGGTGCTAGGTTAAATTATTACGTTAGGAGACAATTGTGAAGCTGTAGAATAGTTTTAGGGATATTATTATGTTTTTTTTTTTTATCTAACCGTTATGTTTATGAGTCTAAAGGAGCCCAGTAATTAGTAGAGTAGCCAATTAGCGTAGGGATGACAAGTATTTTCGTAGGCTCCGCCATTTTGTATCTCGGCAGCCGGTGCATCCTCATTGTGACGTCATAACTATTTACTATAAAAGGGGCGGTCGGCTGATCAAACGGGGCTTGCAGACAATAGACAGACAATAGTTTATTAACGTCTCACTTCTGTACATAGCTAAAAGACATTTACATTTTTACACTTAATACATGCTAAAACATGTACAGAACCATTCAAAACAGAATTATGAGAGATTATGCATCTCATTTTCTGGACATTCTAATCTAAGCAGCAAGCGCCCTAGGATCAGCAGACAAGGTGAGAATGGCAGAATTTTCCCCAGGACTTTATGTGTAATTTGTAAAAGTAACCAGGATTTTCTAAGTGTCTTTATTAATTATTTTGGGGAAAACGTATTAAGTATTAATCAAAGTTCAGTTGGCAATTTTAGGACTTAGACGTCACGATAAGGATGCACCATGTTAGGTTTTTCATTAAAGTAATATTTATCACTTTTGCCTATAACTTCATGTCTTGTAAATAAATTATTATTGTTGCTTTTAAAAATCTCTTGTGTTTTCCATAAAGTTCTATGTTTGTTCTTTGGAAAGTTTTCGTGTTGCGAGAACTTTTAAGTTTCGCGGGCCTTCGCTACCAATGCCAAGTTCAGCCATCTGTGAACGTCAGCTAACTCATTAGTATTCATGGATCTTAGGTCAAAGAGTGGTCACGCCAGGATCTGACCAATCAGGAGCTAGCATTTCTAAGATAAACATGGCTGACGTTCACGATGATCTGGCACTTTGCATTGGTTTCGAAGTTCCAGATGTGAAAAGCAGAAGTTTGTTATCTGTGAATTAAAGTACAAGAAATGGTTTGAGAAACTTACACATAGTAATTCTAAGACATTTTCATACATTATTTAGTATCAGCAAAGTATCTACTTGGTGGAACAAGCGAACTCGTAGTGTAAGACAAGTAGGCTGAGTTTAGCAGTGTTTGTAAACATAGTCGCGCTACCAAACATATTTACTTAGTTGTTTACATGCACTAGATGACACTAGATAGTTAGAATCTTCGTTGAGTATGATACCCTACCCTACTTACCGTTACAATACATACAAGGTCCCATTATTTTGGAAGTACGAGTTGATACTATGGGTTAAAAGCACATTTTACCAAAGTTGCAGAACAAATGTCTGTCTGTTCCCTATGCATTTCAGCCAATAAAAAACGAGTAATGTACATGCTGGTCTGTATGTAATAAATGTAATAAACCTAAAGTAATGACAAAATCCATGACATTAGGGATATTCGTTGTCCACATATTGTTTGTTTTGTTACCCAGGGAGTTTACACAGCGACACCAATATAATGAAACGATATATCACCCCGACTAAGACTATTGCACACTTTCTTAAATCCTCCTCTTTACCACTTACATTTTATACTGCATATGAAAGCTCTACTTTAAGCTCCATTTTAAATTCGTAGTTTTAAAGGTTGAAACCACATGATGCCTACTCCTGCAGGTATTAATGCATGATAAAACCTGTAATTGCAATCACGTTTTGACTGGTATTAATACTAGTATATTCAATGGTCAAATAACACTTTTTCCCTATTCTCTCCACCAGCCTATGTCTTGAGAGCGGCCAGGTCCCTATTCCCAGAAACATCCCACAGACATCGGTGTCAGTCAATGTGTGCGGTGTTCCGATTGTTGATGACAGGGACTTTACCAAAATTGAACTTGAAGAAACTGAGGTTACAATCCCCCGCAAGCCCCCTCTATTCACCAGCCTGTGTTCATGCGTCCTGAAGTTTTTCAAGGACTTGTTCAAGAGAACCAGTGCATGAATGATTCATGTTTGAAGGCCAGCTTGTGAGAGAGAATGATTGAGTGTGAATGGTAACATTGTCATGAACAAAGTGTCTAAGAAATGAACGGGTGCAACAATCAGTGTTTGTGAGTTACTTTGGAGACATAATATTTTTGGGGAGACAGAATATTCTTGGGGACTTGTATATACTTTGTGGGGATATGATTATAACATTGCTTGAGCTTGAAATAAATAATGATCAAACGGATCTATGCTGTTTGTCTTCTCTTATTCGTATTTTATTATCTTGATGTTTTGAAAACATATCCGAATGGATATCACCATGAATGTCTTTACTTAGAACTTGACTAAGTTGCAAATGAGATGAAACCCTAAATATGTTATATTTTCAATTTAACCACACAAAACTTCCTTCAGATCTGACACACTAACACACCTATATTCAATCTTTATCTATTTGATAAGTAATCCTGCACATGCACAGTCGAAATGTGTATAGCAATGATGTAGGCTCTATCTCGAGACATTGTTATGTCTTCCGGCCCAAACTTTTCAACTACTGGAAAAGAAGATGAAAATATTTTTTTTGGGGTCACAGGGTCAGAAAATTTACAATTTAGAATCCAATATGTCTGTACACAAATATCAGAGACTTCCGAGACTAACTGGTTCTGGAGAAGAAGACGAAAAAGCAAAAAAGTGTACAGACAGAGGGGACGGATGCCGATCACAATGCCATGCCACAAGCCCGTTTGGGGTCAGAATGTCAACAAATTTACAATTTACAATCCGTATTGCCAAGGAGTATGTACACAACCTTTCAGCTTTCCATAGCTCTTCATACTTGAAAAGAAGATGAAAATAGCCGCATGCCATAAACCCATGGAATTTTCAGTCCTGATTAGCCAAAAAAGTAACATTAAACCAAGTAGAAAAAAGGATTTACATTTCTTACACAGATATAATATTTTCCACCTGCTGGATTCTCTCCATATGGAATGACACTTAGTCGAGAGAGGGTTAAGAAATGCAGCAATTTACAGCACAGTTTTGGTTAGTACTCTGGAAGGACAACCTTTAATGAGGTTACAAGTTTGTTGAAGAAATCTGTTATCATTGTCATCAGTGCTACGCGCAATTAGGTCATACAAACTTCAAACAATGAAAGTGGGTTTTGTTTACACAGACTGTGCAGAACCAACATAGGAATGAGTTTCATTTCACATCTATTTATTCGTTAACATTCCTTTAATTCGTAGAATTCGTGTATATTATTCATGTATTGAATTAGTTGTTCATGTTCACCAATAGACAAGCTGAAGTTACCTCCCCTTATGTATTATTACCGCTTGGGTCATAGTTGGCGTTGTTCTATGAGAGTTGCCGCCCTTTCCCCGCCTTTGCTAGGTCATCAAAATGGCGTTAACGGTATGCGGCACCAGCATGTTTTGCTTTAACATATTTTGCTTAATTGATAGTTAATGAAGATAATTGTATACATTTGTAATGTCAGATCGTCCTAAACGTAAATGCGCTGCGGAGAACATGTCGAAGTTGTTAGCCTTGGAAAAGGAGACAGATGATTACTTCATTTTACGTTCACCGACGTTCACCGGGACGGCGGCGGCCATGTGCTGGTACAACATAGCGTACAAAAGCTCCATGTACAACTTGAAGGTAGATGTAGGGACCTTGAGAGGGAACTCGAAACATTGAAACCCGACCGACGTCGCCTAGAGCTGGAAAAACAGATAAACTTAAAGCATTCAAAACTTATCAGCATGGGTAATGGAAGAAGTGACAATATGGCGAAAGTGCAACCAGACGCCCACGGTGTGAAGCAAGATGCGAATAGCACAAATAACAAGTTATCGTGTTTACAAGGATTTTTTTTAGCGATTTCAGAACTCGTGACCTTGAACTTTGACCTTGAATGTGAACATGTCAAAATGTCAAAAAAATTCCCCAGGGGTATAAGTAAGAAGTTATGTATATAAGTTCTCAAAACCTTCTAGGAAAAAAAGTTATAGCCAATACAAAACGATATATAAGCGATGGAAACTGCGCAAAACTGATAGCAGCTCCGACTAATATCAAGGTCACCAAAATCTTCTCAGCCCTTTGCGTCTTTCCTTGGAGAAGCTATGTGTAAGATATGAAGAGAATTCAGTGAATTGGTTCTTGAGATATTCCGCTGACAAGGGTAAAATAACAGTCTAGTTGTGACTTTGAAATGAAGGTAAAGGTCATAAACTGTTGTAGGAACATTACTCTCAATATGATGAACCCTTATGCAAAGTGAAGAATCTAGTGAATAGTGTTTGAGTTGTTCAAATTCGTACGGACGGACACAGCCGAATACTATATTCCCTCGCTTCGCGCTAAACGGGCGGCGGGGGATAGTAAAAGATTATTATTATCCACATGGTTGAAAATAACCAAGTTTATATAATCGATGTGCACATATCACTTTAGCGGCAGATGATTGGTTGAAATATGACCTTGACCCAAGTCCCTGGAATGTGGGACTACTTTTTCCATTCATAAATTGTTACTACGGATGCATAAGAAACGTAATTTTCATTCATTGTTTATGGTCACTGTGGCACGAGATTATCCATTAAAAAACTAAAACATTATTAATACACGCATGATGTATCTTCAAACTACCTAATAGTTACAAAGAAAACACACATGGTTTTGAAATAAAATTTAATGTCAATTTTTTCTGCGTATTTTAGTTTTAAAAAAAATGACAAACAGCAGACGGCAATATGGCAACGTTTTCGCCCATACCTGTCAACTCTCTCGTGAAAATAGACGGTAAAACTAAAGGTAGAGTTACTGACATTATCCAGTCACTTGGAAGTTATAATATATTTGTGATTCGCAGGGAAATGGGGACAATTGAGGTTTTGCCGGAAACTGTGGCCACTACGCTTGACACTGAAACTGAAGTAAGTCTACCTCAACAGGTAATCGATGACATGCTCACTGAACCAAAAACAATTGTGCAAAGATTTCAGACAGTGTCAGACAATCAAATTAATGAATTTTTGAAAGAAAATGAAAACAAGAATACCTCGAACAAAACTAAGTATGACACAAAAATTCTCCGAAATTTCATGGCCTATATCGAAAATGAACATCGTGAACACGGTAAACAGACGAACTCGGTCCTACGGTAAACTAGGTATATCCAATAATGAATCTCTTCTAAATCTGATGTGGTGGAACAATACGGTCCACTCCACACAAGACAGATGTGTTGGGGAGATACTTCGCTAAAAAAAAAAGTACGGGGTGACTTGAATTCCTAGAAATGAATGAGAGACAGACGAAAACGCGTACAGGTGCCAATATCCGTGATGTGAGGAAACTTCAGCCCCGTGTGTGAGTTTCAGCCAGTGAGACCGTCCGACTTTTGCAAAGAGGACTCCCCGTTCTACTTGGCAACAGCTTGTAAAGTCCCCCCTTTGCCTGGTCAAATTTGGTTTAAACGCCGGTCTGTGGGTCAGGATAAACTTTCTTCTCTCACGAAGAACATGGTATCCTCTGCCAGTCTGTCATCCGACAAGATAATCACAAATCATAGCGCCAGAAAACATTTGATTACACCGACGCACATCATGCAGATATCCGGCCATAAGAATGTCCAAAGCGTGAATAACTATTCAACTATTTCAGAGGCACAACATCGTCAATACAGTAATGCACATGGAAGGTTTGAAAATGACCGCGTCACTACTCTGGTAACTTGTATCGATCCTCAGTAACACGTATTTTGTTACGTTAGCTGTGGTAGTTATGTCGTTACTTTGCGTCGTAGAAATGAACCAAATTTTCGAAACGTTCTTTATTTTTTTTTGCTTTTGTATTGTATAGTTCAAACTGTCGTCGTAAATGTGCACTATTCATCTCACTGGCCTCTATCGGGTATTACTACGCCATGACCTAGTTTCTACTCGACGTACGTTCATATGGTAAAATCCATATTTTTTAATTGATTTTAACTGGATAATAAAGAAATTATTACACTCGCAAGTATGTCATATGATTTGTACGAAACTCGTGTCGAAATGTTGTATTACCCTCGCTCTCGCACGGGTAATACAACATTCGACACTCGTTTCGTATAAATAATATGACATACATGCGACACTCGTTTCGTATAAATAATATGACATACATGCTCGTGTAAATATTCTCTATCTATGAGCATGTGGTCCCAATGTATGGCGTTAAGGATTTTCGTCAACGATTCCGTGTCAGTAGCGAGACTTTTAAGGTTTTAGTTGATCAATTTCAAGGTAACTCTCTCAAAAGGAGCTAAAGGTGGTCTAATGAAGATACCACCAGAAAAACAACAACTTGTGTTCATAATCACATCTGTCAACACAACAACCTCTCCAAAGAATCGCGGATATATTTGGCATCTGCGAATCTTTCAGTGTATGTAATCGTTAATCGATGTGCTCAGGCTGTTAGTTCGAACATTCTCAGTGAATTTATACGATGCAACAGGAGCATGAGGAAGCTGCTGCCATTGTTCATATATTTGAACAATTGCATCATATCAAAGGTGTCCGTGCGGCCATTAATGGGACGCACATACCTATCAAAGCACCTGCAAATCACTCAGATGAATACATTAACAAACAGTTCCCCTTCAAACTGTCTGTAATGACAAGCTTTCGTTTACTGACGTGTATTGGCTGGCCAGGATCTGTACACGACGCGAGAAATTCCCGTTATTCATCAAGACTCGGATTGTTTAAGTCGCAATGTTCCCAAACAACACCCACCTTCTAGGAGATGCCGCCTACGGTTTGAGTACCTGGCTGTTGACACCTTTCAAAGACTTTGGAAATTTGAATAAGGATCAAAAGAAATATAACTATTGTCGTGGTGCAACTAGAATGGGAATAACAAGAACTTTTGAACATCCTCTAAAAGGACGTTTTCGCGGCCTGAAATATCTTGATATTTCAGGGATGGAAAAGATTGTCGACAATGTATTGAGTTTTTGTGTAATGCATCACATATGTTTGATGCAAAATGACGAAATGGAAGAGTTTCCTTGATGAATCTCTTGAAGTCAACAATTTTGACGGAATGCAAAAAGATAATAAAACTGGTGTTCTAAAACGACAGTCAGTTATGCAATATCCGAGTTACTGACAAGAGTATTTACAGAGTAGAATAGCAAGCTGAATGAACACCATATACTCAATTAATGTTAATTAGTAATAGTCTTGTAGAACAATGCCAAAATTTCCCATTCACATACTGAACATATAATGAATGGCTCATTAAATGTATTGTTATTTTTCAGATTGGATGAATAAAAACAGCACAAATAAAAACGTTTTTATTAATATAAATAAAATACTAAAACTTTACATTTTTTCAAAATACCAGTCCAAATGATCTGATTGATTGTTATGCATTTAACGTTAACTGAAACCCTCATAAAAACATAAGGAAGTAAAAATATTATATCTCCTACAGTTCACACACTCATAGATGATAACCTGTGATATTTCTGTTATAATTATTACAGCCTGTGTAATAAAGCATTAAACAAACTGGGAACACTTGAACTAGCATCATTCTAATCGTCAACCTAACTTCAACTGAAGCCTTCCTGAAAATCTCTCACCGTTCACAAAATTATAGTCAAAATAATTCTGTTACAAATTCCACCATGTGTAATGAAGCATTATACAAATAAAGAACACTTGGACTAGCATCACAGACATAACTTGGATACATCCTTCCTGCAAACATAAACTAATCTAGTTCTTTTCCATTGCTTTCAGTAGTTCTGACAAAATGCTCATTTTTTTTCTTCAGCCTCCATTTTATCTTTATGTTGTTCTTTAACCGATTCGCTAGGATTTCATGTTCATCCTTGAATTCTTTCTGTAGGTCATTCAGGAAAGAGAAGAAGACCACTACTTCTCTCTCTTCCGGATATTTCCTCATCCTTTGGTGTGTCTTCCTCGCAGTGAAGCAACCCTTTTGCATGTTGAATTTTATGTTAATTTTATCAATCTTAGAGCAGTTAGAAGAAATATTTGTCTTTTAAGATTAAATTCTCTCCCTTTACGTACTTGTATAAGAGGTGTGAATGTAGATATGTGTTGTGAAAGTGGTGTGAATGAATCTATAATTCATTTTTAGCTCATCAGGCCTGAAAGGCCCGATGGGCTTATGGCATGGCATGGTGTCCGGCGTCCGTCCATCCGTCCATCCGTCCATCCGTCAATCCGTCCATCCGTCCATCCGTAAACTTTTCGCTTTTTCGACTTCTTCTCCAGAACCAATGACTCCACAGAGCTGAAATTTGATGTGCAGACTCCTTGGCCAATGGGGATTCTAAATTGTAGATTTCGTGACCCCATGACCCCAAATGGGGTCACAGGGGTCACATCCTTAAAAACCTATTTTCATCTTCTTCTTCAGTTCCAAAAGGTCTAGAGAGCTGAAAAGTTGTGTGCAGACTCTTTGGCCAATGGGGATTCTAAATTGTAGATTTCGTGACTCCCTGACCCCAAATGGGGTCACCGGGGTCACATCCTTAAAAACCCATTTTCATCTTCTTCTCCAGTTCCAAAAGGTCTAGAGAGCTGAAAAGTTGTGTGCAGACTCATTGGCCAATGAGGATTCTAAATTGTAGATTATGTGACTCCCTGACCCCAAATGGGGTCACCGGGGTCACATCCTTAAAGACTTATTTTCATCTTCTTCTCCAGTTCCAAAAGGTCTAGAGAGCTGAAAAGTTGTGTGCATACTCCTTGGCCAATGGGGATTCTAAATTGTAGATTTTGTGACCCCGTGACCCCAAATGAGGTCACCGGGGTAACATCCTTAAAAACTTATTTTCATCTTCTTCTCAAGTTCCCAAAATTCTAGAGAGCTGAAAATTTTTTTGCAGACTCCTTGACCAATGGGGATTCTAAATTGTAGATTTCGCGACTCCGTGACCCCAAATGGGGTCACCGGGGTCACATTCTTAAAAACCTATTTTCATCTTCTTCTCCAGTTCCAAAAGGTCTAGAGAGCTGAAAAGGTATTTGCAGACTCCTTGGCCAATGGGGATTCTAAATTGTAGATTTCATGACTCCGTGACCCCAAATGGGGTCACCGGGGTCACATCCTTAAAAACCCATTTTCATCTTCTTCTCCAGTTCCAAAAGGTCTAGAGAGCTGAAAAGTTGTGTGCAGACTCCTTGGCCAATGGGGATTCTAAATTGTAGATTATGTGACTCCGTCACCCCAAATGGGGTCACCGGGGTCACATCCTTAAAAACTTATTTTCATCTTCTTCTCCAGTTCCAAAAGGTCTAAAGAGCTGAAAAGTTGTGTGCAGACTCCTTGGCCAATGGGGATTCTAAATTGTAGATTTCGTGACCCCGCGACCCCATATGGGGTCACCGGGGTCACATCCTTAAAAACCCATTTTCATCTTCTTCTCCAGTTCCAAAAGGTCTAGAGAGCTGAAAAGTTGTGTGCAGACTCCTTGGCCAATGGGGATTCTAAATTGTAGATTATGTGACCCCGTGACCCCATATGGGGTCACAGTGGTCATGATCTAAGAACCTATCTTTTGCTTGTAAACAATAACTTAAATAATTTAAATATTCAACTTTAGATAGTAAATCAATGAAACCCTGATGAGCTACAGAGCCCATGGCTCTATTTTTTGTTTGAATGTAATGCTTATGATGTATTTAGAGACAGATATATTCATGTAAATCGTCAGTTAAATATACTTTCTCAATTTAACAATATATTAACCAGTAAATGTAAACATACTCTTGTAAGTTTGTCAAATTTTATAAGAGAAGCGCTTGCTCATCGAAAAAGGTTAGCTCATTAGCGATGTAATACATTAACTTTGTACAAATGTGTCTACTCTTAAAACAATGGAATGTTTTTTACATATTGTACATGGGCCTATGGCCTACAAACCGAAATAAAAGAATTGAATTGAATTGAACCCTGCAGAATACTGCGGTCTGACATTGGGCTTATCCTTTGGGCGCCACTTTTGTTATTATCCCCCGCCGCGCGTTTAGCGCGAAGCGGGGGGATATAGTATTCGGCTGCGTCCGTACGAAACGGAATAACTCAAATACTATTCACTGGATTCTGTTCATATTTTGCATATGGGTTCATCATAGGAAGAGTAATGTTCCTACAGAGGTTTGTGACCTTGACCTTCCTTTCAAGGTCACAACGAGACTGTCATTTTACCCTTGTCAGCGGCATATCTCAATAACCATTCACTGGATTCTCTTCATATTTTACACATATCTTCTCCAAGGAAAGACGACGGGCTGATTAGATTTTGGTGACCTTGACATTATTTTCAAGGTCACAGCAGAACTTTTTTTCTACATGTTAATGTACATGTAAAGCTTGTCAGCGGGATATCTCAAGAACCATTCACTGGAATTCCATCATATCTTAAATATTGCACCTCCTAGGAAAGAAGGGCTGATTAGATTTTTGTAACCTTGACATTTTTCTCAAGGTCACAGTGGGAGCTTTGACTTTTTCGACATGTTTGACAGTCGATTTTTCTGATCTTGACATTATTTTTAAATTTTGAAGTATAATTTTGCGGCGGGGGATCATGTCACCTTAGTGACAACTACTTGTTATTGTCCACTGTATCGCGATAGATTTTTTTTGATTCACCCACTTTTGTTCACACTGAATTGCTGTGAATGTCCATGAGCTGCCTGTTGCAGTCAAGTTTTCTGATATTCCTCGCAAAATCATTTGTTTTTAATGCCAACCTTTTTAAAATTGTATTCGTTTGCTTGATAAAGTTGAATGAGTCTGAGAACGGCATTCTGATCTTGAACTAGTTGATCCAGCTGGTTGCGTTGATGTTTTGGCAGCAACATGTGTGGTTTCTGTTATTGGGTCAGTAATATTGCTTGATCATTGTCGATTAGTATGTTTACAATCCAGGGATGAATTTCTTCAATAGCTTTTACCCCGATTGGCTTCAAGTGACGTTGTACATAGTCATCAAACTGTTTCTGTGTGGTCCTGGCTGATGATGGGCACACTATCAGGAATCCCATCCTCTATCAACTTGTCTGCCCTTCAATGCTCGTACACACACCAAAATTAAGTACAGCTTCACTGATTACTCATGATACTGATTAGATACAATGATTGATATTGGTCCTGTAGGTAGGTGGATTCGACCTGAGAAAAGGTTCATGGTTTGGTCAAACTACTTTCGGTTTCATTCAAACCAACACACACACTGAAACCAGTTTCACACCGATTTAGTAAAACAATGTTTGATTTGATGAAACCGAGTAGGACCCAAACCTGGTTGACATGCAACAGATGCGACCTTATTTACCTTATTTCATCCAGATTGGACGGAGCTAAAATCCGTGGCTCACTCATTTACCTACTCATCCGTGTTAACTATATCGTACATTATAAACAATGAATTTTGTATCTCATTAAAATTTAATCGCCTTCTGTTGAAGTAATGTGCAGTACTCCATCTGGCTACCAATCAGAAAACGTGAGTTGACTTGTGTATACTACTGAAATAACCACCACTGTACCTGGCATTTTCGTGTTTTGTCCTGTACTTGCATGCAGTATATAATTGATTTGCTGCTATTCCCCACGAGTGTGGTCGTGTGTGATACAGACTTCGGCCTATTTTCACGAAGCTACATTTACCAAGGTTTACCTGAACTCCCATTCCTTAATTGCTATCATTTTTTGGGCAGTTTCCGTCGCCGCCGCGTTTTGTATTCGCTATAACTTTTTTTCCTAGAAGGTTTTGAGAACTCATATACATAACTTCTTACTTATGCCCCTGGGGAATTTTTTTGACATGTTCACATTCAAGGTCAAGGTCACGAGTTCTGAAATCGCTAAAAAAAATCCTTGTAAACACTATAACTTGAAAAATATTTGTGCTATCAACTATGGAGCAAGGCCAAGATTTGAAAAGGTTTTCGCTAACATCCGTCAAGGTCATAGCAAGGTCACAACTTAAGCATGCTTTTGCGAAAATGTCTTATTTCAACTATTAACACTTTGAATCATTACATGATTGTGATACACAATGAAAAGTGATCACTGATTGTTGTGTGACCTTGAATTTTAAAGGTCAAGGTCACCAGTTCTGAAATCACTAAATAACTTTTTTCCATGAAGGTATCAACACCTCATATATATAGATTCTTTCTTGTACACACACTTATTTTGACAAGGTCAAGGTCATAAGTTATGAAATCACTACAAAAATCCTAGTGAACACTATAACTTCAACAACTTCTGTGCTATCAGGTCCTTCCTTTGTATATATCAACTATGGAGAAAGACTGAGATTTTGAAAAGGTTTTTGCTAAAATCTGTCCATGGTCAAGGTCACAACTTAAACATGCAGTTGCGAACATGCCTTATTTTAACTATTATCACTTTGAATCATTTCATGATTGTTATACACAATGAAAAGTGACCATTGAAGGTCAAGGTCACGAGATATGGTCATGGTGACCAGTTCTGAAATCTCTAAATAACTTTTTTCCAAGAAGGTATTAATACGTAATATACATATATTCTGTCTTATAAATCTGGTGAATGATTTTGACATGTTCACATTTAAGGTCAAAGGTCAAGGTCATGAGTTCTTAAATCACTATAATAATCCTTGTAAACACGATAACTTCAAACATTTGTGTGCTATATATCAACTATGGAGAAAGACCAAGATTTGAAAACGTTTTCGCTAAAATCTGTCAAAGGTCAAGGTCACAACTTAAGCATACTATTGTGAATATGCCTTATGTTAACAATGGACACTTTGAGTCATTGCTTTATACACAATGAAAAGTAATCATTGATGGTGTGACCTTGAAGGTCAAGGTCACGAGATATGGTGATGAGATATTGGTTAAGGCCATGTTAATCCATTGATCCAATTTTGAAATCAGAAATAGGTTTTAAGAACAAACTTGTGAGAAGTGACCCCAGTGATGATTCAACTTGTTAGAATGACTTGAATAACGAAAAAAATTGTGTCCAAAAAAATTCCCATTTTATTTATGCTGAAGAGAAGGCGGAACAGGGAAAGGCGAGACCCAAAGTTTCGGAGCTGCTCTGCTTTTGCGGTATCCCGCAAACGCTCATCTAGTTGAACTAAGGTTACCTTAGTGACTTATGATCACCTTAGTGCTTTGTGAAAGGAGGCCCTGATCATGAAATATGATAAACAACATATCTGACACGATTTTATTAAATCATAACAATTGTCCATTATATCCCTCTGGTCAACATGTAATACCCTTTCATGTACCATTATTGTGACATTACACCTAAAGTCTGATGTAAGATGTAAAGCTAAAGACACAATCTCCCTTACTCAGTGGTTCAAACCATATAACCTATGTTTTGAATTTCTAATGTGATATAATACCCTTTGTATCACGTTATGAATTATAAGCACAATACATGGAAGCAATAAGGCACCTGTCTATCAATCATACAATGTGAGTTCACGATAAACATTCTGCTGCACATGTGTACACTAACTAAATAAACACCACTGTTTACATGACATTTGCGTCATTCGTTTTTCACATGCATGCATTACATAATTGATTTGCTGCACATACCAAAGTGCGGTCGTGGTTTCGCAGGCAACAAATGATATGATATACATCATATATGTCTAACACATCTGTAGTGCAAACTCATTGAATCAGAATTTTTTTCCATTATATCTGTCTGGTCATAATGTCATTTTAGTGATTGTGCGTTCATGTGTTTTATTTGCTGACGTAACGTCTGTGCATGTCCTTCCTGCTTAGGTATGGTGAGGATATGCAGTATAAGTATTGTATGTGCTCGCAATCTATTTAATTGAAACAAAGGAAAATTTACGAAAAAAGGTTGTTGCCCTCTATTCAGGGAACTCCATCCCTTAACCTTTCGAAATGGTAAAATTTGGTACAAATTCAAATTACACTGCTACATTTACTGATGGTTTATGTTTGCAAAAATGATTTGCTTTTCATGTTCCTTCTTATCTGGAGAAAATTCCATTCAATTGATTAGATTCTACAACGTTTTAGATGTAGCTCAAAGTATCGTTATTGTGTATACTGGGTTTTTTTTTCATTAACAGCTCCTGATGTCACCCATACGTATTTTATAGAACTAAATTAAAAATGAATTATTATTAATTCAATCAGTCGCATCTCCTTTCAGCAGTGTATACCAATTAAGGAATCTAGAGACAAATTATACTCCGTTATTGGAAACAAAATATGATATAATATAATTGTTAACCATTCATGTTTGCTTCATTTGTATTAAAGCATAGCTCATTGCGGCTAATAATAATACTCATTTTAATTATTTTTGTTTAAACAAGTGAATTCCCGGTTTTGCTGGAAGGCGTCTTTGAACAACTTATCATTGACAAAAATATGAAGAGCTAATTGTAAATTTCAAAGGAACTGGTCGTGCTCAAAGTTTTAATTCATCATGGAAGTTGAGAGTTATCTGTCCTTAAATATGGTTCTTTTTCGTATAATTCCTTTCAAAACTAATGATTGCAATATATTCCCATATCTGTTCGCATGTTCCCATCTTCTTCTTGATTGTTCAATGGACAATCCTTTACTTGGCGTAAGAGAACAGTCTAAATAAAGCATCTAAATGTACTTGTTACATGTGTACCTGTTATAGGGTACACATAAATTTGTCTCGCTTATGTGAAATGATTCTTTGAATGCAATTGCTAAGACATTCATATCCATCATTTTAAAGTTTTCGTTTATATTTTGATAGAAATTAAATCCGTTTTCAAACGAAAACTTCTTAGCTAGACATGTCAGTTCGAATCAACGCAAATGGATACCTCTGTCTCGCAATATATTCGTCTGTTATGAATTGCATGAAATTAACAAGTATTATGAGCATGTAATTTTCCATATATTAGATTAATTCAATAGCTTTGTTTAGTTATGTATGGGTCACAAAAGTTTAGTTCTAAACATAGTCAGCTCAAATATAGTTGCTTCCCTTCTTTTCTTGTCATATTTTCTTGAGATATGTAGAAGTTCGGGAGACATATTGTTTTTGGGTTGAGTTTCCGTCGGCGTTGGCAGTCGGCGTCGGCGTTTCCGGAGCATACCTCTAAAACTGCTTGACCAACTTCACCAAATTTCATATACAGCCTCCCCATATCATGTAGATGTGCCTTTTGGGGGTTTCAGCTTCTTTTACATTTCATTATTTTTTGTTTCCATGGTTACACTTTGGACTTTGTCTATTTGAAGGGTAGCGTTTCCGGAGCATACCTCTAAACCTACTTCACCAATCTTCACCAAACATGGCATACAGCCTTCTAATATCACGTAGACGTGCATTTTGGAGGTTTAAGATGTTTTACATTTTATTTGTTTTCGTTTCCATGGTAACTATTTGGACTTTGTCGTTTTAGAGGGTAGGGTTTGTTTCTGGAGCAGATCTCTAAAACTATGTAACCTTTCCTCACCAAATGTGGTATACTGCCTCCTCATATACATTTTGTATATCATGCATATGTGCCTTTTGGGTGTTTGAACTTTTTTAATTAATTTTTTTCTGTTTCCATGGCAACAATTTGGACTTAGTCTTTTAGAAAAGTAATACCTGAAATTGAATTGGGGGAAGATACCTGAAATTGAATTGGGGGAAGGGGGAGACATCTGCTTTTACGAGTAAAAACACCTTCTAGTTTAGACACATCCTTTCTACACTTGGATTGTACGATATAGGACTCTGCCATCATTTCGATTCACTATCTCTCCACGACCATTCTGCATTCAAGATACAATATTTCTGTACTGTGTGGTGACTATTGATTGACATTGATAGCTCTATTATTATGTTCGTAACCCTATCATTATCCTATTATATCACATTTCATCTGAAAATTTGAATTGTAAATTGATTTATTGTCTGATTAATACAATTTTAAAAATAATCTGACTTGGTTGTGTTTCATTTGCTGGTTTCCTCTGGGGACTTCATTAGTAATTTCACTTATCTTAACACACGAATGATAAATAATTTCATTTCAAAGAATAAATTTGAACAACTAGTGTTTAACTCAGCGCATTTGCATTTACAGTGTTGTCGCAATCGAAACATGTTACTCACATGAACAATTTTGTACAGCCGAGTTCATCACGTGAAAGTTGTATATTTAAACTTGTCAAATGTTTGTAAAATATTCAGACATTTACAAAATTCTGACATTGAATTGAAACGGATTATTTATAAAGTAAGCTTGATTGTACATTAACAAATCTTTGATCGGGGATGCAATGGCGAGGAAATGTTTAAATATTGACGTGTATTGGGAAACTGTCATGTATCTTGATGTCAATGAATGTTTGAAGTTGAAATAACACATGCTTTGTCATAGACTCATATTTGGAACATATTTGAAAAGTTGAATAGATGTTTTACCTTTGTGTTACTATTATTACGATTCATTTAACAAATATTTCACACGGAAGTAAATGCATTGTTCATGGAAGAATATCCATTGTTAAACATTTCGTCATAATTTATAAACACAATGTAGATCGTTTACGACAAGCTCTCATGAAAAACACATGTCATCATCTAGTTTTGTGGGGGGTATGGAATTTCATTCTGAACCAAATGACGTAAAAATGTGGCTGCATAAATTATTATTGACAAAATAATCCGACTTTGAAAATGAAGTACAGATTTAGATTTATGTATTTATTTATTTATTGACAAGTGTAAACACAGTTGGTTTTTGAAAAATATTCTATTTTTAAAAGAAATTACGTTAATTACTGAGGAGAGCAACGCTTTAAATGAAGGATACCAATGTGACGTATTTGTTAAAAGTTTACAAATCTGACACAATCAGTAAAAAAAAACTGAAAACAATCCAGCAGACTAAAAGGTTTAGACTTTTGATTTAGGCCGAAGGTTGAACAATGAACTATACTTTGTGAGAGATTTATTAGTTCCCCTCAGATTTATGACAACTCAGGCGTGAATCGTAGGGATTCATCAGATGTAAATCAATTAAGGATACTGCAAGAAGCTTTATGCAGACTCACTTTATCACATGCTATTAGTAACGTGTCTGGTGAAGCATGCACTCTACAGCAAATAAATTGACATGTTTGTCTGATGGTCATCTGCATATAGCACGCTGCATTGTACTTGTGGCCAGGAATCCATATACTATAGCTAGTTCATACCACGTTGTTGGTGTTGGCAATAATCACAATGAACATTTGTAGTAATCGGTTTCTGTTGTGTTGTGCAAATTTAAACATTAAAGTTTTAGAAATGCAATACAATTTTATAACCTAACAATAATAGCATCCTTTGCTTTTAAATTTCCCTGAGAAACTTTCATTGTCATTGCCCCCAAAAATGTGCCATTCCGAAAGTGTTAAATCGATCTTCTCAAATTCCTCAATTCACAATTTCAATTCACCCTAGCTGTTAGGTTTGCAAATGGTAGAATGAAGGATATTTGTTTCAATCAAGAACAACACCTTTTTACATATATATTGGAAATATACTCATGTCGATGCTTCTTAAATTATTTTTCAGCATTGACAATTGAAACATGAATTATTGCTGGTCTGAGAGCTGAGAGCTCTAAGTATTGGGTTTACGAACGAGTTTCAAAATAAAATCATCCTTGTCTCCAGGGATCGTAGTATATGCTCAAGTTGACATTTCATTCACGAGGATAAGTGATTTACATGTATTAATTTAAAAGAGGGAACACATTTCAAAGATGGCAATAATTGAGGCGTTCATACATACATATCATAACTCAAACTCATTGATTAAAGAAAAAACAAATCCTCGGCACGACTTGGCTATGTGGTGCTTTAAAAGGATGTAGAATATGTTTCTAATACAAATCTATTGTAAATATGAAATATACCTGAAAAAGCAAAATAATAAAATATCAAGTTTGATAAAAGGTTATTTCATAATCTGCAGGAACAACACAGCTCAAATAAGTGACAATATTTCGCTTTCAAATGCCTACCTGTTTTAAATAATCTTTGCTATAAGAATTAAATAAATCCAGGAAAATAGACAGACATTTTGATTGAGCACGCATTTGTCTAACAGATGGCCTCTTTATGAATAACAGATGCATCTCTTATTACTTTTAGCACCTAACCGCCCTAGTTTTGAAGGCGAGTAGACCTTTTGAAGATTTAAGTGAAATATTCTTGGCACTGCAATAATAGAAGCCAAGAGGGATAATCGGAGCGAAGTGGGTAAACGAAGAGGGATGGGTGAACTCGAACAGCCATCAGTTTATTGGTATTGCATCAAAAGTTAATAAACATAATGCACTTTATGACAAGTTTGGCTATTGTGATAGGCAATACAACCGATGAGTTATATTGAGTTCTTGGAGGAATGAGGGAGAGGGGGAGATTTTAACCCAATTCTATATACAATATTATTCCATCTATCTACCAGCTGAAAGTAATGTTAGTGTGTTATCCATATGTGTATATACATTTATATACGGGACCCAGGCCCATTATTGTGGACAGTTGCGATGTTTCTGGCTATATTTGTATTCGTTCATCAGGTAGATAAATAGTAAATGTCAGCAATTTCTGATTTTGATGAAACATCCAATTATTATAATGAAATAGCCGTTACATAGATCTGTGTATCTATACTAATTATAAGGTTCAATAAGATTGTGTACGGTATACAGTAAAATAGGAAATAGTTTATTCAGGCTGACACTTATATATGAAAGCACACATCTAAAAAGTATGATTGTTATGTACAATCAAAATTAATATATGACCCGTTATTGAGTTTGATGCTTTTGCCTCACACTCAATGTAATAAATTATTAGTCAAAGTGCAAAGTAACGAGATAAAACTCCAAACAGGAGTGCAAGTATATGTCGACCCTAAATGAACCAGGACATCTATATGCGAAAGTATTTGTTTGCTTTCAATTTCCTCAGTCAGTCTGGTGTGGGGATCTCTCTTTAGTGTTTATATTTTCTTTCCTTGTCAAAATACTTCATGTTTGTCAGAAGAATCTTCTTGAATTATTTGTTTCTGCTTGAACTATTTTTTAACAGTCTGTAGAAAAGGTTAATGGACTGAATTCTCTTAGTTGACGCGGGGTGCCTTTATTCAAGATAACAAACATAATGTTAGTAGAGACGCTAGTTAATAGCTTCACTTTATGTCTATTTTTACCACAGTATACACTATACATTAGCCAACTACACTTATATAAAAAACCAGGTGTTGTTGAAATTGCTCATTTCAGAGGTTATAATTATTTTAGGGGGAAAGACCGGCCATTGTCATCATTGATAACACTTTATGTGATACTTATTTACCTTAAATCGGCAAGCTTTATAACACCTGATTAATCAAAACTTCTGTATTTCGTCTTCACCTATCCATTCCAAAACTTAAGAATATACAGTTAAAACTATAGGGGCGGGATAGTGCGTTCGGTTTTGGCTCAAGAGGTATTGGTTTCGAAATAGAGGAATCCGGCGGCATTGTAGCTTCTGTGATAACATCTATGTAATGCTGTGAATAATGTTTCAGAGAAGGAATGCATTGTGTGTGAACAGTAGAATTTTAAAGAATATGAAAAAACAGCCACGTCTTTGAACATTGGATCTCTGGAAGTGTTCAAGTGATTTGACAATTATCACCAATGAGATCGATATCAAACTCACGTTGCGGTAATATTGCGCTAGGCCAAAGTGTATAACAACATTTGAATTGTTAGATGAGCATACTGTATAAGCGTTTATAAATTAGGATAAATCAGAAAGTAGCAGAATACATGCCTTTTAGATAGTGAAACAAATGTAACCGAGTAACTTCATCTTACCGTTTGTAGGGTAGAGCTGAATGGTACGTTGACATATTGGCTTTAAATTGAAGTGCCATTTGGGGCTCTACAACCAGTAGTTATAAAGTTATGACTAATTAAATACAAGCACTGCGAGTGTTACAATCGACCCCGATCACAGGACAATTGTAACACTTTGGATGAAATGAAAACTAAAAATATTTTCAAAATTTAATCAAAAGCTAGATTGTTGGAATTGATCATCTTCATACATTGAGTTTGAAATAGAATACAATTAAATATTCAAAAGCAATCATAATTATACCCCCGACCAACGGTTGGGGGTATATAGTAATACCAACGATTCCGTCCGTCCGTCCTTCCGTCCGTCCGTCCTTCCGTCCGAAGACAATTTTTGTCCGATCGATTACAGAAAAACTATTCATCTCATCCTTTTCAAATTTGTCACATGTCTTCTTCACCACTAGGAGAGGTGCAGTGCGAAGTTTAAACCGAATTGGTGAATTTTTGAATTTTTGGCGAATTTTTGTATTTTTTAACTTAGTCAAATTCTGAACATTTTTTGTCCGATCGATTACAGAAAAACTATTCATCTCATCCTTTTCAAATTTGGCACATGTCTTCTTCATCACTAGGAGAGGTGCATTGCAAAATGTAACACGATGTGATGAATTTTTGAATTTTTTGCGATTTTATATTTGTTTTTACTTTATCATAGCTAGAATGAATGAAGCTAATTCTGTGTTGTGATTTGTTGACTTCATCATTTTCTTTTTCATGTAACTTTCATCAAAAGCTACTTCTGTGTTCTTGTTGATTTTACTATTTTATATTTCTACTGGTTATATTTTGGGAAAAGTTAAATTTTCTTTCCTTTCAGCCATAAACTGCTGTATATATCTCTCACTGTGCCTTTAGGGGTGTGCTTCCATGTACCTGTTGTTTAAAGTCACTCGAACGAATCATTATGATTGATTAATTTCCAAAATAAAGTTGAAATCAGTGGTAATAGCAGTAGTGTATTATGTTACCCATACCTTTTCAAGTTACTATTATTCCTATTTTGACTTAAACCACCTTTTTTACATGAAGATCGAGACTTATCCTACAAACAGTTTAATCTTAGCAATTACATTTCATACCTTATCAATCCTTAGGTGTGCAGACACCTCTCTCTTTAAGTAAAATAAAAATGTCAAACTTTAACAGTCGGGGGTATTAGTGAGCCACGCTCACTTTTTTGCTTGTTTAATGTGTATACGATTCCTATATATTGTTGAGCTTAAATCAGTTTTCAAATTTCGCACCAAAATCTATACACGAAGGGCTGTTCGGTATTAAACTTGATCAAAATTGTACCAAAATGTTGGTCAAACTATTGAAAAAACTAAGAATTATATTATAAACCGACATCATCTATGAGTGGTAAGTCCATGATATCTAACAAACGGTTTTTGGAATAAAACGTTATTTAACATGAATTGGCTGATTTCTCTCGCATTCTTTGTTCATATAAAGGAATTTAGGTTATTTTTATATTTTAAAAAACATAAAAGAATATACGAGTACCTCTAATAGCTGCCCAAATGGCTTTAAACAATAACTCGCCCACTTAAAGCATATTATCTTTTCCAGCAAGATGAAAATCAGTGAAGATCTCTACCTTTGCCTTATTCACTTTTTAAAGTAAAGAGGTAAAACAGAACAATAATCTGATCATTATAAAAAAAGGGTGCATGTGGTAACTCATATTCGCCAGCATTGCACACAAATAGTTTTGAATACTGATTAAATATACGAATGAATTGCTGGATTGAGGTTATTCCAAGCCATGGGTAAACTGTCTTCATTTAGTGTATCGCTATATTTTACTTAATTGGTCAAGTAATTGATCTATTGCCTTTCAATAGATGATTTTCATTTAATTCAAGATTTTAATTGGTTACAAATGTTATCCTTGAACTTCCTTTTTTTAAAATCTTACACCGTTTTAAGTCACTAACATTGTTTTGGAAATAGCAAGGCAGAACTTGGCATTCGGGTGGGGGTATTCTGTATGGTAAGATTCATTAGAACGATAGAAATAATTATTTATAAACAAAATGACCAAGGATAATATCAATCAACATTGCATGGGGCAATTGTAACACGGTATTACAACTGCCCCCAACGTCAGTAGCAATGTATCACGTCACGTCACGTCACCACTTTTCCTCCTTCATGATACTACATAATACCCCAAGATATTAGTAATGGATCAAAACCGTGTCAGAGGCTTTGTTTGTGGAGTATGCCCGTGGGGGAGGGAAAGGGGAAGGGCCGATAGGCCCGCCCCCCTTTCCCGCTGCCAAGGGCATACTCCATAAACAAAGCCGAGGACCAGGTTTTGATCTTACTTATGAACCGACAGAAATTATGATTTAGATATAATTTCAATATTTTGTCTTCACGTGGCTTCATTGGTATATACTGCTGGGACCGGAGTTCAACTGCTATGAAGAGAGCACACCCGCGCCCTGCACGTGCTTTGAGCTCGCTACCCACGCCGTGCACGTGAGCTACATGCGCTATCTGCCTAGTGGAGTTCACATGATTGTCACTGTGGAAAATACATCCTTGTTCTCGTGGGTTAATAGCCGAGTTGTCAAAGGCGCCAGTTTAGCAAGCGGGTGGTGCAGGGTTCGAAACCAGGCATTCAATGCTTATGTTTGTGATTTGTGATTTGTCAAAAATGTGATATTTTGTGATGGTATTTATTCGAAGAAGGACTTTGAATTAAAGTATTTCAAAACGTGTTTAATTCCCAATCATAATAAATTTCCGATAGATTCTAGAGTAAGCCCCGGGCATTCCTAGAGAAAGCCCTGGGCATTCTTCAAACTGGCAAACTGACAATAGAGGTTTACCCGGTAAAAGTAGAACCTATAGAAAAATAGAACAATAGAGTGACGTCACTAGAGGTTTATAATATAAATTATCAATCGTATATCTAACAACACAATTCGGAGTAATTTCTTATGATTTCCGAAATATTTACTTTCAACTGCAAAAATCGGTTTTTCTATCTTTTGGATCGCTCAATGTGAAAACTGTTAAACAATACACATTTATCTATACCGGGAGATCAAGGGGAATAATTCTATATACCTTAGCCTATGTGTGAACGTAAACTTAAAGAGTAATCGCTCCTGTTACAATTGAACCGTGTTACAATTGACCCCGCTCTACCCTATATAACATTGGGCATTTTGGGAATACGAAGAAAGGAGACAGTTCACTGTCAGATCGCGTTGTTGGTATCAATCTTAACTTGTTCATGTCTCTTGAGACCTGGATTCATGCAGTGAATGGTCCCCCGTGTTTTCATCAACGATTCTATTTAAGATCAAAGCTATTTTCCGCTTTTAAACCTTTTGTATAAGATTTTCAAGAAATATACCAAGTTACATGAACCATAGGTGAATATACTGCAAATTTTGTCTACCCTTATATAAACACATATCAATAAATGGAAAATAAACGCAAACAAACAAACACATCGAACAACTGTGCCGTTAACAAAACAAGTCTTCAATCGAAATCTCTGATACTAATAAGGAATATGCCATAACAACACTGCAAGTCGTCAGCGATTCGTTATATTTTAGCGTGATGATTTCATCTGTTTGTGTCACTTGATCCCGATATTCAATAGAATGATAAATCAAGTACATTGATGAAAAGTGATTTGAGAAGTCCCGTTTGGTATGACATGTAGCTATTGACCGTTTAAGTCCGGTGTAATGTGATTTTTTCTCACTTGTTACTGGAACCTCAACAAGGGATGTCAACAATAAGATGAATAATTCATAACCTGCCAGACAGTGAGAAGTATACTGAGAGTATAAGTACCATTATCGTGTACACCTAACATTAGTTTGCTGAATGTATTGTCACATTGAACAGTCACGTCAGCTTAATTTAAACGAAATATTAACGTCTGATGATGATTTGACAGAAAAAGGTCGGTCACCTAAAATAATTGGATAATTTCTGCTATTTTGTAATCCTTATTGTGACAACGCACAATAATTGACAGAGACGCATTAACCAGTGATGACAATAACATTATAGACAACCTGTACAGTAAAATATATCACACAGAAAAATTCAACTTAAATATTTATATTCATTCGTCTTTTTTAACATTCATTAATTAAACATGTATGATGCCAGTTGGTCGTTCCCTTCAACAAATTGAAAACCCATACAATATGCTAATAATTGAGGAACGTGAAATTATAATTAAAAAGTAACTTTTTTGGACACGGGTACCGTCTTTCAAGTGTATTAGATCTGCTATACACTTCAATTAATGGGTTATTTGTGTCTCACTTAAAAGGAAAAACAAGGCAGTGGAGGTAGACTTTCTATTTATTTCACACTCCACAGTTATTTATTTGTTACTTGTATGGATTGGGTGGTAATTGAAGACATTAAAACAATTTAAAAACGAATTTAACAAGAAAAAGTGAGCATGGCTCACATACCCCCCGCGATCCGCTATCCGTCCATTGAGCATTATAGATGTCAGGTACTACGTTCAAAAAACAGATTCAAGCATCATAATATTGTCCAAAATATTTTTGGAAACTGGCTTTGTTATTACAAAATTTCATTCACCCAGAAATAATATTTTTCAGGTAACTTATTAAGGCATCCCAGTGGTAATTTGTACCAAGTCCAATTACAGATTCAAGGGCAATAACTCTGTAATAAATACTATTTCAGAACTGGACTTTGAACTCGATGAAGAGTATCATCTGGACTACCTACATGTTAAATTTCATTCACCTAAATGTAATAGTTGCCGACAAAACTTGTCCAATTGGAGCATCACAGCTCTTTTGGTACTAAGTTCAATTTCGGATTCAAGGGCCATAACTCTGTAAACAATAATATTTCAGAACTGGACTTTGAACTCGATGAAAAGTATCATCTGGACTAACTACATGTTAAATTTCATTCACCTAAATGTTATAGTTGCCGAGAAAACTTGTCCCAACTGGAGCATCAAAGCTCTTTTGGTACTAAGTTCAATTTCCGATTCAAGGGCCATAACCCGTAAAAAATAATATTTTGGAACTGGTTTTCAAACTCGATAAAGAGTATTGTCATGAGTACTCACAACCAAAATTTCATTCACCTAGGTTCAATAGTTTCCGCGAAAACTTGTCCGGATTGAACACAATAAAACTAAGTCCAAAAAGTGACGTTTCCATGGAAACGACAAACAATTTTATTCTCAGAGAACTGAAAATTGTCTGTGTGCGATGGGAAGAACTCTACAAAGTTTGGTTGATGTACCTTTGACAGTTTTTGAGAAAATTGACCGGACGGAAGGACAGACGAACGGAATGACCACTATATACCCCCGCTTACTTCGTAGGTCTTCTTTATTCATAAGCATGTTAATGTCAACAGTTTTCACAAAATCAAATAGCTTATTTCGAGGTGAACACTTACGTTTATTTTATCATAATGACGTGTCATTGGCAAATGTCACTTTTACAACGGCGTCGCTGATTGCACAGCTAGATTCAATTGCAACCAATCAGGACAGACCCTTTCTGCTCTCGATTTTAAGCGAAAAAGAACAGAGGTTAGGATCGGAAATCTGTAGGGAGTAAAATCTGTGGGAAGAGAATGCTGTTTACCTGACATTTGTATTATTTGTTGTGTACATACATATGACTACATAATTTATTTCTTGGTAATTCACACGAGCTTGGCGTGTGTTAGGAAGGCTACAAATAGCATAAGCTAAATTCGACTACATTCTACTGATCTGACATGACTACAATTCGTCCTTGTTGAATCAGAACAATTGTCGATTATATCCGGTTGGTTAACATGTTGTTTAATTTATGGTCCATTCATGTGTCTTATTTTGATGTAATTAAAACTAAACCTTGAAATTACACAGAGCATAAGGCACTTACCCACTTCACTATTCTAACATGACCTATTTTGAGTTTCTGATATTTGATAAAAAGCGGTTTCTATCGCATATTGAAGTATAAACACAATACGTGGAAGCAACACTGCACCAGACTATCAGCGAAGAAAGGTGAGTTTACGATGTACATTGTGTTGCACTTGTGTATACTAGCTAAATAGACATCACTGTTTACCTGACATTTGAGTCATTCGTATTTGACATGCATGCATGCATTTTTACATAATTGATTTGCTGCAAATACCACGAGTGTGAACGCGTGTTTCGGGAGATAACAAATATGATTATGTATGTTCAACTGAGTGCTGAGAATCTGATATGATTTGAGTGAAAATTTAGAGCCAATGTCCATTGTATCTGTCTGGTATAAATGTTACATTATTCATTGTGTTTTCATGTGTCTTTTGCGACGCATACGTTACATCAATGTATTTATACCTTTTGGTGTTTTTTTAGATGGATATGTACTCTTAGCATTGTGTTTACACTATTTTCTACATATAAAACTGAATCATGGATAAGTTTATCCCTTACCGTCGATGCTGGTCGGTATATCTTCTAATAAGGAACTGACATTTGTGTTTTTACATACAATGAACCGAGTATAATTAGTAAACTTATATTCTTAATACTCTTCAATATCGATAGTTTGACCTCCATTTTGTCGAGGTCCCGTGTTCGTGGTGTGAACTGTTGGTATGGTCAGTGCTTGCAATGAATGCCTGACTGTAGATTTGTTCAGTATCTAAATGACATGTATTCATTTTCCAATTACAGATTATAATATTAAGTTTCCAGTATGTCTACAATAGTTTACCAGTTTAGTAACCAAACTAATCTATTTAGTAGTCCTCAGTACTCAGTAGTCCGGACATTTCACTATCCGAACGTTTTTGATGAAAAACGGAAGCGTTCGGATTATCGAGGCCTGACTGTACATTATAAATTTTATAAATTGGTACTACGGTCTCCAATATACAGATATACAGAGATAGCTTCAATTGAACGTTCCCCACGTCATACCTACACTACCTGTGACATGTACAATGAGATACCACAACAGTATCAATCTAATTCTACCATATTCTGCGTAAAAAGAGTGAGAATGCATCTCAGGAGACAGAATACTACTTATAAAGCCAGAGGTTCACAATGAAATACTTTGTGAGAGATTAATTAGTACCCCCTCAGATTGAGGACAAATCATGCGTGAACGAAGTTATTCATAGGATGTAAATCAATAAGGAATATTTTACTTATAGGCTTACTGGCAGTAACGTTTCTGGTAAAGCATGAAGTCTAGAACAAATAGATGTCTGACTGATGACCAAATACACCTTTCACGTTGCACTGTACTGTGGTGATTGCTTAAGATACAAGCAGATGGTATTTATCACTATAACAATCAGGGATTTCACTTAATTTTTATATTTATGTTGAATAAAGGGAAAACATACTATCAACTGGTAGAATGAAGTTTCTTATCACATTTTTACTTTTCATAGCGAAATATTGGTTTCTGCAATATGCACATATATTGGTTTCTCATGGACAACGTTATGTGACTTGTGTAATAACTATTATGGAACAAAATCAGATGCAACATAAAAAAAACTATTCTATGGTTAAATTTTTTATATATTTTATAATATAATAATAATACAATTATTTGCCTTTACATTTTCCCAAAACATTTACATTTTAATGGAAGTTTGCCACAAAAATGTGTTTTTCAGAAACAATATACAAGCATGCCCATATGCTTATACTCCTATTATTTGCGTTTCAACATTCCTCAATTTCACTTCAACCTTACTGTAATGTTTGCAATGGTAAAATGAAGAATTAATCTAAATGTTCTGACAAGCGATCGGCTGTAAATCTAATCACTGAGGTTTATTCAAGAACAAAATCTATTTACACATTTGAATTATTAAGCATATTGCTTGTAATGGGCAATTTAATCTCTTATTCCAGTAGAACATCAATAACCTAGCTAGGCTGGCGAGTGGGTGAAATACTCCAGGGTTTGCTTCTGTTTATGAACCACAATTATGAAATATGAAGAATTGCGGACCTTAGAGCTCTAGTTATTGGCTTTTAGAACGAGTTTAAATCCTTATTCAAATTAATGTTGGGTGATCATTTGACAAGAAGTTAAAGCAATACTGTTCATCATCATTGTCTCCAGGGATCGCAATACATGCTCAAGTTGACATTTCATTCACCGGGATGGGCGATTAACTTGTGATATTTGATCAAAATTTATCTTTGAAAGGGGAATTATCGTTGTATTTGTCTATATTTAAAAAAATATTAATCAGGTTTTACATTATATCTCTGCGACATCATTTGGGGATGAATTGAAATGTTAACAATTGGAATTAATGGAAAATGTTATAGTCATCACTTTGAATGAAAAATAATATATGCAAATTTTTAAGGGACAACATTAATTGTAATGACTAAAATACGATGTACCAACGTGTAAAATGGAGGTAAAATGTACTTGTTTATCCACTAATACTGTGAAATTTCACAATCTGCCAATCTCGACTTTAATGTGTGAAGGCAACTTTAAAACAACACTTTGTCACTTTTAGCATGAAACGTTTACTGTTACATGTTGTTTAGATGTAAAACAAATAAACTGTATTGTATATACGATTTTGCTTAACATTTTGCAGTTCAAACTTCAAACCAATTGTTTCCATAGTACAGTGGGTGTTTCCTGTTTAACAAATATAATTTGAAAGAACTCACACTGAAGTATTTGTATGCTTGAATTGTGGCGCCTTTAATTTGTGACCATTATCATAGTTAACTTGTCATAAAACAATGCCATTCACAATGCCATTACACATTTAAAGGGGCAATAGCACGTTTTTTTGCACATTTTATTTTTTCAAATTTCCCATTTATGATTATAGTTTATGTGATTTATATTAACTTTAGAGGGTTAAACTTTTCATTACACAAATCAATTATCTGTAGTGGTAATAACGGTGTGGCGTATAAGGCAAAAAGTGCATGGTGGCCATTTGATTGTGAACACATTTTATTATTTCGAATAACAAAAACTATTCCCATGGCTCTACCGAGCCATGTACATTCATTTTCAACTTGATTTTTCAAAGAGAAAAAAATGTTTTACTATTGGTGACATTATTTTTCAAATACATTTCATCGACTTATTTGAGCGAAAAAACGTGCTACTGCCCCTTTAAAAACAATAATGACCACGAAGTTGTTTAAACGCAACAAACAATATCCTTTTAACTATTTAACTATTCACATAATGTGCATGTGGCATTCTTGATTAATGTAATTTTGAAAGCCAAACATATTTGGTGTGTTAACTTTTCATCTTAAACACTTGTCATTAAGAATATTAATGTATACAAATTGTTATTGATTTGTATATTTCTGTGTATGTCCTTGCCATGTTGGTAAGTATTATTCGAAGACCTAGTGTTCTTATCCGTGTTTTCCTTATTATTATTTGTACCAATTTTGTGTAGAGCGCCCGGAAGTAGGCTGGGCTGATTTTCAGGACATTTTTAGGGACGATAGCCTGCGACCTGAACTGTTTCTTTGGAGAAGTTTTGTTCAAAAACTACTGACGATAGAGACATGTTTGATAGCCTGTTTTAAAGCAGAGATGCTGATTAATTTAAGGTTGAAGTCAAACATGGAGTTCAAGATCAAGCAGAAGTATTGAAGACCTAAGTACTGCCGCGGCAGTCCTAGTTTTAATTGTATTTATTTGTCTCACATATCACCGTTGGTAGATGACTGAGAATAATTAATGAACAAATTATGATGATAATAATAAAAATATAAGGCTGGTTACCAATCAGTTAAATGTTGCACGGTTTTGATCACCTTGATCAAATGAATTACCTTTATGAAGATTGCATAATATTGAGGTATTTATTTGTGATACATTTTATAGATTATTGAGACATTATAGAGATAATGTTGTATTTCAAATTAAATCAATAGTCCCTAAATTTACCTAACCTTCACTGTCGTGACATTTACAAAGGTTATAATATGTTTATACCCAAAGCAATGTATACTTAATACCCTCAGCTATAATGAAATATTGGCCTTCTACCTTCTGGAATTCTACAATGGGTCATACCTGAAGAAAAATGGGTTCAACCGATTACCGCATCACTCAGTTCACTTCCGCATTGTCAAAGAAACATGTTAATAATACGCTGAAAACTTGTAATGGTAGAATTGAGATAACCCTACTCTGTTTTAAATTTTATTTTAGTTTAATGTAGATTCGATACCTTTTTTTTTATTATTCCCTAACGCTAATGCTCAGAATAATGAAAATCGGTATCGAATCTTTTAAACAATAAGTTAAAAACACAGTAGGTTTTTCTCCTTATTTAACATTGAATGGGAAGGATGTCCAAAAGTGAATCACGAATCCATGGAGTTGTCTCAGGTAGAACAATGTTAGCACTGGCTACACGCAGACGTTATGTAAAAAAGGAAATTTCTTGCATATACCATCTAAATAGTCAGTCATTATTATCAATACCATCTAGCTTGTCAGTCATCTACCAAAACTACTAAAATCTACTAAAAGTAAGATAGAGATATAAAAGTTAGTGAATTTACAGCTTCTTTATTGGATTAATCATTGACACTATTATGTAACTACTCAGCCTGAAGGCCCGGGAGACACTAATACAAAGATGGTACATGAGACCGTATTCATCCTCAATCCACTTTAATACACAGATTTGACAAATCCTTTCTTCATGCAGCAATCCTTTCCATCTTCTCGTATTAACTCTTAGTGGTAACTCGGACGATCGTAGTAGGAATATTAATCTTCTAAGTACTTTATTATCCCACCGGTATGTAATACCGTGGGATATAGTCATCACCCCGTCCGTCTGTCCGTCCGTCCGTAATCATTTCGTTTCCGGAGCAGAACTCGAAAACCGTTCATGATATATTTCTGAAACTTTCCATGTGTATTACCCACCAACTGAAGTGGTGCCTTTTGATATTTTCAGATTTCTGAAAATTTTAATATTTTTCGTTTCCATAGAAACACGTTGAAGTTGGACTTTGTTCAGAGACAGGTTCGTTTCCGGAGCACAGCTCCAAAACCATTCATCATATCTTCCTGAAACTTTGCATGTGTATTACCCACTAACTGAAGTGGTGCCTTTTGATATTTTCAGATTTCTGAATTTGTTTTTCGTTTCCATAGAAACTTGTTGAAGTTGGACTTTGTCAGAGAAAGGTTCGTTTCCGTTGCACAGCTCCAAAACCGTACATCATATCTTCCTGAAACTTTGCATGTGTATTACCCACCAACTGAAGTGGTGCCTTTTGATATTTTCAGATTTCTGAAAATGTTATTTTTTTTCGTTTCCATAGAAACCTGTTGAAATTGGACTTTGTTCAGAGACAGGTTCGTTTCCGGAGCACAGCTCCAAAACCGTTTATCATATCTTCCTGAAACTTTGCATGTGTATTACCCACTAACTGAAGTGGTGCCTTTTGATATTTTCAGATTTTTTCTGAAATTTTTTTTCTTTTCTGTTTCCATAGAAACATCTGAGGTTGGTTGTTGTTGATTTTGACTGCTTCTGGAGCAGAAGTCTAAAACCCTTAACATACCTGAAACTCAGCATCTGTAATACCCACTAACTGAAGTACGGTAGTAGATACACACGTATCTGTCAAAGATGTGTTTTACACAGTTTGTGGAACCGGTGGGATATGTCATCTGATGACTCTTGTTTGTTATAGTTGATATATATATTTCTTCAATTAGAATGGATTTAAAATATTTGTAAAATGTCATTTTCTTTGATGTCGATAATGCCTCTGTCCATTCTTGTTGATAACAATCTTTAATTCTCTGTTTAAACGAACTTGTTGATATCTGGTGTAAACTTATTTCGGGTATCTGCTTGAGTGTAGCCGCAATATTTTACACCAGAATTGTAAACATCGTACGTGGCAGTCTACGTTTAATCCATAGCGTCCACAATAGCCTAGAGACATGATTCCCAGATGAAAGAATTAATTTGCAAAAGCGGGAATGGAATTTTTCAACAACGTATATTCGTTCATGGCCCCAGATTTCAGATCCATACATATTAATAGGTTTGATCTGAGTGTCGAAAATTGTAAATAAGATATTTGGAGGTATGTTCTTCAACTCTCCCTGCAGTGCTTTGATACTTTATTGTGAAGGAGTTTAATCAATGCTTTTGACCAGTTACCTGGAAACGTTCCTGAATTCAATAATCTATTAAAGAGTACGGAGATGTATCGGATGGTAACGTTTTGCAGGTCCTGATCATCTCTGGAAGTATAACATCTGGTCCAGCTGATTTTATATCCTTCAAACTATTGATATTGCTTGTAGTATCTCCTCGTCTGTTATGTCTTTATTTTAGATATTACATATCATCATCATTACAAACATCACACAGTAAACCATCATGGTTCTTCACAAGCAGTTACTGTTCGCAGAATTCAAGATTTTCCTTTTGAATTGCCGTGTCTGACAAATTGAGAATACGTTTGAAGTAGTCTTCTCATTCAAATGCTGAAATATTTTCTGCTATTTCCGTTTTTCTGTTTGATATCTGTATTAGCTGTTTCCAGAAATTTTTAGAGTTAACTTGTGAAGTAAGATTACGTAGTTTATCTTCAGATTCTTCAGTTTTCTTTTCTCTGCATAACTTCCGATAAGTATTCCTTTATTGTTTGAAATCTGCTCAGTCACTATCCGAACCGGTAATCCTCACTTTATCCAATGCTCTGTATTTATTTTGTTTCATTATTTTACATTCTTCATCATACCATGTCTCGGTTAAGAGTTGTATGGAACTTTGAGATCTTTTCATTCCACAGGAAGCAGCTGATGACGTTAACATACAGCACAATTTGTCTGTAGCAGCGTTGATATTTGTGTTAACATCTTCTGTGAATTACTCAATATCATAACTTACAAATTGCTATGATGCTTTCATTATCCATTTGTATATGTCAACATCTAATGTTTCTGAATGATCATTTAGATTGCATTGACATATAAAGTGTTTTGGGTTATATGAGAAATATAATATAGATGTACATTCAAGTATTATTGACTGTTTCATAACATAAGCGAATATTAATTGTGAATACTGCAAATTTCTTTCATCGAACCGAAATTTATCATAATAAAACTGTGTTCCGTTCCTCAAATGTAATTGTCATGGATGTCTCAAACATGCCACGTTAAACTTATAACATATATAGTGCAAGCGTTATATATGTATTATTGAAAAATATACATTGATATGGGGAAATATAATGTCTTCACATAATTACAACTAACCACAACAATAACGTGTTATTCATCACTAGACTGTGGATAATGGAGTTATTACCTTATTCTAAAGTTACTTTCTCATATTATATTGTGTCTAGACGAGGATTACATGTGACACAAAGAGATGAATGATGGCGTAAGTCGATCTTATTCCGTAGAATAAGCTTGCAACCATGGTTACTAAAACGGTTTATATTTTTCAGAAATTCTAATGATGTAAACTGACATAGAAGCAATCTATCAGAGGAACTATTTCTCACATAAGATTTTAATGATAATAAGATGTCATCAAATGATTGCATGATTATAATTAACATTTTGAAAAATGTGGCTGTTATGATAAGATGTCTATGAAATGCCTCATAAATTCAGGAGAGTTAATTTCTTGATGTCAGAAAGCAGTAAGCTAATTGTCTCAGTTTCTATTTCAATCCTCAGTATAAAGTGAAGCTGAAGAATATAAATTTCATTACCACTTATAATGTAAACAAAATCAGCATAAAATATTACCTATGAAGTACCGGCAATGTTAATTGAATAAATACTACTTTTATGATTATGTGTTCCTAGTTGTGCCATGATGCGGTGTTCAATAAGGCCAAATGGAAGTTCTACGTTCTTTCCTGCACACTGCTTGTCTCACATGTTGTTTTGAAGGATATGTCGTTTTACAAAATATTTGCTGAAATCATACAATTTCGACAACGAAAGACAAATGATAATAACACACAGTTTATTGAAGTAAAATAATATCAATCCCATACTTTCATTTTGCCAACCATGATATGTCTTCAACTTTATATCTATATAATTTTGCAATGTACACATAGTTCACTTTGGCCTTAAGAAAATAGATTGTAATAAAAAAAAGAACCTGTAAATGACTAATGCCCCTATTTCACTACGAGCCGAATTATCACGAATAGCCACGAATGGTGATTGTATAAATTCGTAAACATTCGGCAAAATTCATGAACAGCAATTTCACTTGTACGAAACGTTAACGAAAATTCGTAGATTTTCAAGCTGAAACCCTACGAAACATATACAAATTATTTACGAATTCTTTCGAATTATGTACGAATTGTGCGAAATAATTAAGAAACAGTTGCGAATACACTACAAATATCCGTCCTTAATTTGGGACATTCATAAATGATTCGTAATTCGGAGTGAGACCATTAAAATTATCAACCACGAATTTGAAAGAACTGTTTACGAATTTGTTACGAACTGGTAGAACTAACGTAGCTGATTCGTGAAAACTTTTGAATTTGAATCATGAATGCCACGAAATGGAGGAATGTTGTCGAATCAACTACGAATCGTTTACGAATTCCAAGAATTAATAACGAATTCTCTACGAATGTTGACAAATGTGAAAATTTTATCTTTCGTGATGATTCGTGACAATTCGGCTCGTAGTGAAAAAGGGGCATATATATCAGTACTTATACTGAACTGGAGGCCTTGGCCTTTTCAGTACCGAGAATGAATATTGATTGACTGAGTTGATCTAAATTTTCAAATCACGCTAACCTCAAATCTGTTCAGAACTTAGTTATCTACTCAAGACAATGTGATCAATCTTACTTGTTCTTTCCTGAAGTGAATCTGTTTTCGTTGAATGAGTTTACTTCCTCATGATCATGGATGGTTTGTCACGTACATGTCTGTTTACTCATTGCACATTTGTTTTCTACAAGATTCGCAGGATTTTCTCTCTGACCCTCATGACCCTTTCTGCGTTAGGAAGAAAGAAGTGTTCAAGTAGAATGAAGAACTGTCGAGCTCTGTTAAAGGGGCAATAGCACGTTTTTTCGCTCAAATAAGTCGATGAAATGTATTTGAAAAATAATGTCACCAATAGTAAAAAAAAACCTTCTCTATTCGGAAATCAAGTTTAAAAATGAGTGTACATGGTTCGGTAAAACCATGGTAATAGTTTTTATAATTCGAAATAATAAATTATGTTCACAATCAAATGGCCGCCATGCAGTTTTTGCTTTATACGCAACATCGTTATAACCACTACGGATAATTGGTTTGTGTAATAAATCTGAAGTTGATTTAAATGACATAAACTACCATTATAAATGGGAAATTTGAAAAAAATAAAGTTTGCCAAAAAGGTGCTACAGCCCCTTTAAAATCCTTGACATCTGAACTATGAACATGTTAGATGTGTTGGCTTCTTTGACAGTAACTACATATTTAGTGTTGGATATATTGGAACAAATCAATTAACAGATAAAATGCTAAAGAGAGATTTGTCATGATAGGGGGAAAATATGCAATGTGATGACGTGTAATGAATTAAAGAATATAATATTATGAATCTGTTGATATCATACATTAAAAGGACACTTTATCCATTTGCAAGATAATAAATATATACAGCTTTCTAATTCAGTGGTTAAATGCGAAAATCATTTACTGATGTTGTCTACTTCCAAACGAATGTCACATGATATTTATCTGTACAAATCAGCATTCTCTTGATTTTGACTTTGTTTAGACCAATCTCTGATAAATATTATCGGAATTCTGATGGCAGTCTATCTCAAAAGAAAGCCAAATGCTCAACAAAGTCAAGCATACGAGTAAGGTTGATACACTTGATAACTTATGAACTTTTGGTTCGTCTAGCCCTTAAAATCACTCCAAAAATGAAATTATTTTTTTTAAATTCGCAAAAAAGAACATATTTTTTTAATGATAACGGTCTTATGTTCCTTCTTTAGCTTAGTCTGATTGAAATCAAGTTACAAAATAATGCTTCAACGGAATTCATATCGTTTCCTCATCAAACCATTTAATAACAGCCAGTAGGCTGGCATGTTCTGATGCTATTCAGGTACAGACCATCCAACAAAAGCTTTCAGTACGAGAACCTTGGTTCGCAGGTTTCCGTAACATGGGAAACGTGTAAACAAATTATTCTGAATGCTTTTAAATAGGCGACTGTTAAAAGCATCATGTGATTGGTCAGCTATGAGACTCGGTTTTGTCTGCACTAAACCGATAAAGAACACGCGCCGTATACGACGTGCACTCAGACATTGTGGAGAGGATCTACAGAATCTGTTCATATCCCATTACAGGCATTATTTTGGAAAAAATGTATTCCTCTGAACAAGGTCCATATTTAATCAGAATTTGCTTTGGTAATTCTTAACTGACAATCATTGTTACATATGTCAGTGCACGTTGTTGTGTAATCGGGGAAATATTTTTTTCATTTTATTTTAAACTAACTTAAAGGAATTGTATTTGCATTTTATATCAACATGTAGTTTTATGTTATGCTGAAGAAAACATATTTTCATCTGCTCTTGTTTGTTTAATTTGAAAATAGAGAAAGTTTAGTTTCAACAATTGAGTTCTATTTGTATTGAGAAGGTATAAGGATGTTGTTTATTTTGCAAATTCCAGCTTATTATCCAGCTTCCCTATATAGCCAGTAGACTATGCACCTAGTCTTTAGCTCCTTTAAATGTTTATTGTTCATCTGCGCACTTATAAATAGTAGACATACAGTCTGATGTGTAACCGTTATATAAATATCACAACACACTAATGTAACATTTAATCATTAATGCGGCCTTAGTGCAATGTTAAAGGATCACACTTAGGTTAACCTTAACCTTAAGATTGTTTTGTGCATTGCCCACCAGAGCTGTCAATATATAATCCAATCAGGTTCACATGCTTTAATTCCCAATTGCATATATGTCATAGCTTATTTCCATATGTCCATGATCCAGAAACCTTATCCTACAATATATTCGTGTCTATTTCTAATTTCAAGTTCTAAATCCCGGAAACATTAGTAACTATTTACGTTTGGGCTGACATCCGTTGCAAAGTCAACAGAGCATTCATTGAATTTACGCGTACGCGTCTTATCACTCTAAAGAGGACACTCCGCCATTGAGCATCATTCGAATTTTATAAAAAAAAAAAACATGTTTATAATATACTGAGAATTATATGCGTCACTATGTGAGAATATCGTCATCTGATTGCACTTGGAAATGGCAGGACAGACACTACAGTCAGCTCACAGAACAAGGTATCATTACATGATGCTATTTAATTCTGGAATGGGGGTCAATGAATTTGAATGAAAGTCGAAATGTAAGTTGGTTAGTGGTTACGTGATGTTGATACCGGGAATACATCGATGTAAAATGAATACGGAAATGTAAGTTGGTAACGTCATGTTTATAACGTGAATACATCGGTGTAAAATGAAAACGGAAATGTAAGTTGGTAACGTAATGTTAAAAACGTGAATACATGGGTGTAAAATACACTGAAATGCATCTTTGTTTACAAACAAACTATATATATATATATCTATCTATATATATATATATATATATATAATATATATATATATATATATATATATATATATATATATATATATATATATATATATATATATATATATATTAGTATATAGTTACAACAATATAGTTACTAAAGCTATTCAAATTTAAGATGCAACACAGTACTGTAATCTCCGCGAGACCAAATATAATGTAGGGTGCCTTCTTTGAAGTCCGATTTCTCGCTATGTATACCGCTGACCTTCTGCCAGTCATCAGTATTGACTCAAGAGTGCCGCTAAGAAAGGAGTACAAGACTCGGAATTTGGAACCCTGTTGGTCGATCATTTGGTTGTAGTGTCTTTTTTGGGTTACTGATAAAATCTCTTGATATTACCCATACGGGTTAGGATACATAAGTGATTATTTTTGTGATATTCGCACATGTGCTCTTTAGTGATTCTCAACGCTGATTGGTCAGTAGCCAGAGAATGACACGACGATTGTTTGACGGTACTACTTTGTTACTTCATTGATAAATAAAACGTGCCGAACTCACTGTCACACACCTGAATTTTAAAATAAAAACAGATCAAGAATATATAATATTTATATCCGAAATTATATTAGGTGTGTTTATCTACATCGTCACTAGTAAAACCACGAACAGTTCCGGACACGAGAATGTTCAATCCATAAATAATTAGATATACCTAACCACCAACGAGAGACAGGATGAGAAAATAATGAACAATCATTGCACAATTCTCGTTGTTTCTGCATCAGAATAAGTGTGCAGAATGGGATCAAACGTGTCGTTCCACTTTTGAAATCGGGACTGCAGTTCAATCACGCTACCGTTGAACGAATCTTTCACCAGGTCGTCCCTTTGCACGCATTGTATCTACATTCAGAATCCATTATGATACATTGCCATAGGTACACAATACCTGGGTCCAATGTTTCGTTGTTGTAATCGTTAACTTCATCTCCGACTTCACCGTCAGTAAACGTCTGATAAGAGTTATCGTTCTTTGTTGTGGACCTACGGCGGACATGACCTGAACTAGGGTCTAAATCCACATTCCCGAGACGATATGTTGGTTAGATTGGTTGACCCTCTTGGCATACAAATTTGATTCTATGCATTCGTTGTAGATTCTTTTTCTGGACTTTACTAGTTTTTACCGTTGTGGTTTTTAAAATTGACAGGTTTTTCCAATTTTCGGTTCAACGCTCTAGTCGTTTAGTCACTCGCACAAGTCAGTCATTCATAATGTGGGGTACTGCAGTAAGGCGAAATGATGTATTTATCAAAATAATTTGAGGTTGTATCGTACATGTATTTATAATGTAAATGTGCGTTATATATGAAAACTCTGTGAACATGACTTCGACTCGTGCATATTTCCCGTAATCACTCGTACGTCGTTGGTTATACCAGCTAGTTATTTCCCCTTTACTTTGTAAGCTTACTTATATCTATCTAGGTAACCTGCTCGCCCTTTGTGGAACATTTAGCTTTTAAGGTTTGCTAGAGGCACTGCGTGCTGATTGTTTTACCCAATTACTTCTTGGCATATGGCATGTAGCTTAAAAATTCATAAAATGAATAAATTTAATTCTTTAAAAGTTTAACTTAACTTATTTTCTGTAACACGTTTTTGGCACCATTATATTTTCTCAAATGTGTTAATTATTATAACGGTTTATACAATATGTTGTTACATCAGGGGGTAAAACATTTCATTTCACGACCCGATAAACTGTATTCATAGAACACGCTTATCGGTATTGGTCGAACATGGTGCTACGTACGTCACTTTTGTGGAACTCGTCAGTGTTCGTACACTCGATCTGTAAACCTTCCGTTTGTGAGTTTTCTTCCGAGGTATCGTTTAATTAGTTGTTCACTCAGTAATAAACATTGCAGATTGTCTCTTATTTACTTGTCTTGGCCTTCTGTCTGTCCGTGTATTTAGTTGTTTAGTAGACTGTCCAGGTGAAGTTTAAGTTGGTTTCTAGAGCCCCGTGACAAGGTGGTTTGACATTTACATTAAACGAGCAATTATCAAAATGTAGACAAATTCCATGTCTACAGCATGGGTTTGATGGTTTGAAGATATTGTGTAGTTGGATAAAGGATACTTTCAACAAGGAAAAGTGCCTTTCTGATGTACATTCTGCTGCTCGTGTATATAATATATGTACCTACATATCTACCACCTGACATTTTATTTTGTTGTTGCGTACATGCATATATTACATAATTGCTATTGTTTTTTCCACGAATGTCGCTGTGTGTTAGAAAGGCATTTTAGCATAACCTACATACGACTGTAGTGGGAACTTGGTAAATAAGAACAATTGTCCATTATATCCGGTTGATTAACATGTTCTTTAATCCACGGTCCATTAATGTATCTTATTGTGATGACATTAAACTGAACCTTGAAATTACACAGAGCATAAGATCTGTTTTGATTTTCTAATATTTTATAGTGTACACTTTGTATCGAATATTGAAGTATAAGCACATTATGAGGGAGCAATATTGCACCAGACTATCAGCAGGAAATGTTGGTTTACGATGTACATTGTGTTGCACATGTGTAAACTAACTAATTAGACACCATTGTTTACCTGACATTTGAGTCATTCGTATTTCACATGTATTTTTACATAATTGATTTGCTGCACATACCACGAGTGTGGTCGCTTGTTTCGAGAGGCAACAGACAGCATTATATACGTTCAACTGGGTGCTAAGAGTCTAACACGATTAAATGAAAAAATATTGAATAAAAACAATAGTCCATTAAATCGTCTGATCTAAATGTTTTATTATTCATTGTGTTTTCATGTGTCTAATTTTGCTGAGTTCTCCTGAGTTCTCCTGTGAACCACAGTTCTGTATGAAAGCACATACATCAGTGAGCCTAACATAAACTTACTCTTTTCATCAAACATTACAGAATATATATGTATGAGAGCACGTACATCAGTGAGCCTAACATAAACTTACTCTTTTCATCAAACATTACAGAATATAGTGTTAAGTTTAACGAATGTCAACAATAGTTTGCATTCTCTAGCTATGATTATAATTATATAACATAATGACATTCCAATCGACGTGTATTTGGAAGAGACTGCCTGGTCTGTAGCGTTTATAACATTGGCCGGCAATTGGTACTACGGTCTCCAACAAACAGATTTAGAGAGATAGCTTCAACTGAACGTTTCCCACGTGATACCTACACTATTTGTTCCATGTATAATGAGATACCACAACTTAATTAACTAATTTTAGCATGGGCGTAGCGGATATTGCGCCTGAAGACAGTAGTCATAAAGCTGGAAGTTGAACAATGAAATACTTTGTGAGAGATTTATGAGTTCTATTCAGATTGATAAAATTCATGTGTGAATTGTAGTGATTCATCGGATGTAAATCAATTAGGAATATTGCACGAAGCTTTGTTTGGATCCACTCTATCTCAGGCTGGCAGTAACGTGTCTGGTGAAGCATGAAGTCTACAGCAAATAGCTTGACATGTTTGATTGATGACCAACTGCACATTGCGCAGTGCTGTGGTGATTGATATACATACTAGCAGATAGTATTTCTCACTATCAGGGATTTCACTTCTTTGAAGATATCAATATGGTATACAGGAGAACATACAATCAACCGCAAACGAAAGGTTAGCACATTTTCAACATTGTTAAAACCGAAATACTGCTGCATGAAAAAATTTTTTTTGAAGATTTGTTATAGGTACTCGCAATCTCACACATCAAAGTATAATATTTTGTTTATCTGTTCAAGTATACTTGGCGTGTTGAAAACGCTTTTTAAAACGGTTTTGGCATATGGCATGTAACTTAACAATTCATAAAATGAATAAATTTAATTCTTTAAAAGTTTAACTTTAAAGGCGCTGTAACACGTTTTTTGCACCATTATATTTTCTCAAATGTGTTAATTATATCCCCGCCTTACAGCGTAAGCGGGGGTATATAGCGTTCATTCCTTCCGTCCGTCCGTCTGTCCGTCCGTCCGTCCGTCCGTCCGTCCCAAAACTTTGTGCGGAGCAGATCTCCCAAACTATACATGAAAGCATCATCAAACTTCATACACATGTCAACCATGATCCCTAGTTGTGCCTTTTGAGGGTTAGAACTATTTTTGAATTTCATTTTTTTCGGTTTCCATGGAAACGTGACTAAAAAATGACTCTTTGAGGAAGTCATTTTGTGCGGAGCAGATCTCCAAAACTATGCATGCTAGCTTCATCAAACTTCATTCACATGTCAACCATGATCCCTAGTTGTGCCTTTTGAGGGTTAGAACTATTTTTGAATTTGAATTTTTGCGGTTTCCATGGAAATGTGACTAAAAAGTACTAAAAAGTGACTCTTTGAGGAAGTCATTTTGTGCGGAGCAGATCTCCAAAACTATGCATGCTAGCTTCATCAAACTTGATACACATGTCAAACAGGATCTCTAGTTGTGCCTTTTGAGGGCTAGAACTATATCTGAATTTTATTTTTTGCGGTTTCCATGAAAACGTGACATAAACAGGAACTCTATAGAGAAGTCTTGTTGTCCGGACCATATCTCCCATACTATGCATGTTAGCTTCACTTAACTTGATACAGAGGTTAACCATGATCCCTAGATGTGTCTTTTGAGAGTAAGACCAATATGCAAATGCTATTTTTGGATGGTTGCTATGGAAACATGACTTCAACAGTGACTATGTAGAAGTCAGTTTGTCCTAAGCATATCTCCTGTACTACATTTGAAAGCACCACCAAACTTGAAACACATGTCAACCATGATCCCTAGATGTGCCTTTTGACAACTGGACCTTAATTATATAGCTTACATCTTCCAATGTTATGTAGAAACATCTGAAGCTATGTGATCCACTTCATCAAACTGTATTGATATGTTAATCAATAGCCACAGATTTATAATTTGCTTATTTGAAACTTCTTTGACCTAAGCGGGAAGCGGGGGTATGTGAGCTTTGCTCGCTTCTACACTTGGTATTATAACAGTTCATACATGTTGTTACATCAGAGGGTAAAACATTTCATTTCACGAACCGATAAACTGTATTCATAGAAGACGCTTATCGGTATTGGTCGAAAATGGTGCAACATATAAAGCGTCACTTTTGTGGAACTCGTGAGTGTGAGAGGTAGATGTGTAGATCATATGCGATTTCAGACAGCAAGGTGTTTGACCATTCCATCATTCTATCATATTTAAAACACTACTTGCAACATCAGTCAGATCACTTGAACTACCTTCGAGCAGCCATTATAATGTGAACACATTAACATGGCCGCTCCATGGGATATCGACTCGCATGGCTTATCCGAACCATGTACTGTCGTTTTAGAACCCTGTTTTATTGATGCAGGAGATTTATTTAGTTATTGGTAACAATTATTTGCCTTTTTGTGAGATCACTTCATTTGAGTAAGTAAAACGTGCTACAGTGCCTTTAATTTTTTGACACGACTTTAGTATATAGGACGTCACAATATAAGATAAAAAAAAAAACATCTTAAGACTCTCCTATCTCGTCAAATTAAAGAGATTCGTAACAACGATTTCTTAAACATGTGTTTCTCAGAAATATTAGCGAAACATGTTTTGTAGTTTCAAATTTAGTTAAGTTGGTTGGCTTACGAGGACGTGGTGATTCTCTGTTTCAGTGGTCCTTATCGTGTTTGGCATTTTGTATGGTGATGTTTCTTGCGATTGAGTGCATTATGAACTGGTGGAATGCAGTTTCTTATCACATTTGTACTTATAATTTCAAAATATTGTTTTTGTATTATTGAGAAGGGTATATGAATTGTGCAATTACAATTATGGAAATAAATTGCAAGCCATATTTATAAGTCTTTAAAACAAACATTCTTTTACAGTATTTTTTAAACAAAACAAAAATAGAAGCCTTTGATTTTCCATTTCCTCGAAAATGTACATCTTCATGGAAATTTGCAACAAAAACGTCTCTTTCAGAAAAAAATATATAACCATTTTTTTACGTTCTTATCATTTGCGTTTCAACATTTTTAATTTTACTTCGATCTTACTGTTATTTTTGAAAATGGTAAAATTAAGAATTCATCTAAATGATCTGACAATATCGGCTGTAAACCTAATCACTGAGTTTTATTCAAGAAGAACATATATTTACAAAGACAATATGAAGCATATTGCTTGTAATTGTCACTTTAATCTATTATTCGAATAAGAACAATAATCCCATGAGTTTGCGAGTGGGTGAAATACTCCCGTGTTTGCCTCTCACTGTAACTGTTCATTGGCCACCTTTGAAATATGACGAATTGCTGCAGACCTTAGAGCTCTAAATATTGGGTTTTAGAAAGAGTTTCAATCGTTATTGAAGTGAAATATTGGGAGGGTGATCGTTTGACAAGAAGTTAAAGCAACGCGTTTCATCATCATTGTCTCCAGGGATCGCAATACATGCTCAAGCTGACATTCACCAGGACGGGCGATTTTACTTGCGATATTTGATCAAGATTTATCTTTAAAAGGGGAATCACTGTTTTTGTCTGTATTTAAAACATTGTTTTCGTAAATGAACCACTTATTCCATTTAAATGCGAAATCATTAAGGGTCTGAATTCACGGAAAACGAATAGTCTCAATTCTACATAAAACGATATGTGGAATTGGTTAAGAATTAAATCATCTAGGGACAACATTAATCATATAACTACAAACCCAGTTATCGACGCCTGAAATGGGAGTAAACTATACATATAATGCCCTCTATCAAATACTATGCTGTGAAAATGTGCTAATGATCTCACCCGTTAAATGGTAGAACGTCACTTTAACAAACAACGTGAGCCACAACTGGGCAACAGGACAACAATGTTATAATGTTGACTCATGTAATGTTCTTACCTCTCCACTCGATTCTAAGGTCACCATAATCACCAGAGTACATGTAGTGAGCACATTTGAATCAATACTTTGTCACTTAAATAATAATTCATTGCCCTGACAAATGCGTTTTAAATGTAAAACAATTAAACTGTATCGTATATAATATTATATATCATGTTGCGTGTAAAACGTCGAACCAATTGCTCCCATAGTGTAGTGTATATCTTCTGTTTAACAAATACAATTGTTAAGAATTCACAAAAGTTTGATGTATGTATAAAATGTGTCGCCTTTGCGACGATAGCATAGTTAAAGTGTCATAAAACATGTTATTTCATAATGCCAATATACGACAATAATCATAAAGTTGTTTTAATTCAACGAACAATATTCTTTATAGCTGTTCACATCTTGATTACTCTTATTTTATGCAAACATTTGTTTATGAATATCTATGTAGAAAACTTTAAAAGATCACTTTAACCGATAATAACCAGTTTAAGTTTAACGAAAATACAACCATTCAAAGTCGTGGTCATGATCGAAAACAGGATAATGGAGCAGCTTGAATTGCTGCAGCCATCAAGTCAAACGATATTTTGGAAACTCTAATAAAGTAGATAGAAAAACAGATGTACTTCTATAGCTTTAATAGGCTTATAACGAGTACATACGTGAGAAAGAGACATAATTGTCGGCTACGTCACATGTATGAGACCGTTTATATATGTGTAACGCTGTTGTATTTCAAAAGAAAACAAGAGTCCCTAAATTTACATAACTTTCGTTGTCTTGACATTGAAAAGGTTATATTATACTAATACTCAAAGCAATGTATACTTAATACCCTCAGTTATAATGAAATATTGGGCTTAAACATATGAAGATATCAATATCTAATGGGGAGGTTATCTAGATGCAAACCACGAATCAGGTGGATTGTCTGTTGTGCCCTGAATTGTAATAAAAATCGAAAATTGTAATACCTGCCGTGAATTGTAATAAAATTTGCCCTGAATTGTAATAAAATTTTCAGAAATCACTTTTATACCAACAATTCCAACAGAAACTGTTTTCTATTACAAAAACATCTTTAAAAAAAACTATTTAAACATCAAACATTATCATTTACATAGGGTTATTTCAGTCTGAGACGAGTTTATTACAATTTGAGGCAAGCGATAGATGTTTGGCACCCTTGCCCTGAATTGTAATAATGTTTTCAGAAATCACTTTTATACCAACAATTCCAACAGAAACTGTTTTCTATTACAAAAACATCTTTAAAAAACTATTTAAACATCAAACATTATCATCTACATAGGGTTATTTCAGTCTGAGACGAGTTTATTACAATTTGAGGCAAGCGATAGATTTTTGGCACCTTGCCCTGAATTGTAATAAAGTTTTCAGAAATCACTTTTATACCAACAATTCCAACAGAAACTGTTTTCTATTACAAAAACATCTTTAAAAAACTATTTAAACATCAAACATTATCATTTACAAAGGGTTATTTCAGTTAGAGGCGTGTTTATTACAATTTGAGGCAAGCGATAGATGTTTGGCACCCTTGCCCTGAATTGTAATAAAGTTTTCAGAAATCACTTTTATAACAACAATTCCAACAGAAACTGTTTTCTATTACAAAAACATCTTTAAAAAACTATTTAAACATCAAACATTATCATTTACAAAGGGTTATTTCAGTCAGAGACGAGTTTATTACAATTTGAGGCAAGCGATAGATGATTGGCACCCTTGCCCTGAATTGTAATAAGATGTTTTCAGAAATCACTTTTATACCAACAATTCCAACAGAAACTGTTTTCTATTACAAAAACATCTTTAAAAAACTATTTAAACATCAAACATTATCATTTACATAGGGTTATTTCAGTCTGAGACGAGTTTATTACAATTTGAGGCAAGCGATAGATTTTTGGCACCCTTGCCCTGAATTGTAATAATGTTTTCAGAAATCACTTTTATACCAACAATTCCAACAGATACTGTTTTCTATTACAAAAACATCTTTAAAAAACTATTTAAACATCAAACATTATCATCTACATAGGGTTATTTCAGTCTGAGACGAGTTTATAACAATTTGAGGCAAGCGATAGATTTTTGGCACCTTGCCCTGAATTGTAATAAAGTTTTCAGAAATCACTTTTATACCAACAATTCCAACAGAAACTGTTTTCTATTACAAAAACATCTTTAAAAAACTATTTAAACATCAAACATTATCATCTACATAGGGTTATTTCAGTCTGAGACGAGTTTATTACAATTTGAGGCAAGCGATAGATTTTTGGCACCTTGCCCTGAATTGTAATAAACTTTTCAGAAATCACTTTTATACCAACAATTCCAACAGAAACTGTTTTCTATTACAAAAACATCTTTAAAAAACTATTTAAACATCAAACATTATCATTTACATAGGGTTATTTCAGTCTGAGACGAGTTAATTACAATTTGAGGCAAGCGATCGATTTTTGGCACCCTTGCCCTGAATTGTAATAATGTTTTCAGAAATCACTGTTATACCAACAATTCCAACAGAAACTGTTTTCTTTTATAAAAACATCTTTAAAAAACTATTTAAACATCAAACATTATCATTTACATAGGGTTATTTCAGTCTGAGACGAGTTTATTACAATTTGAGGCAAGCGATAGATTTTTGGCACCCTTGCCCTGAATTGTAATAATGTTTTCAGAAATCACTTTTATACCAACAATTCCAACAGATACTGTTTTCTATTACAAAAACATCTTTAAAAAACTATTTAACCATCAAACATTATCATTTACAAAGGGTTATTTCAGTCTGAGACGAGTTTATTACAATTTGAGGCAAGCGATAGATTTTTGGCACCCTTGCCCTGAATTGTAATAAACTTTTCAGAAATCCCTTTTATACCAACAATTCCAAAAGAAACTGTTTTCTATTACAAAAACAACTTTAAAAAACTCTTTAAACATCAAACATTATCATTTACAAAGGGTTATTTCAGTCGGAGACGATGTTATTACAATTTGAGGCAAGCGATAGATTATTGGCACCCTTGCCCTGAATTGTAATAATATTTTCAGAAATCACTTTTATACCAACAATTCCAACAGAAACTGTTTTCTATTACAAAAACATCTTTAAAAAACTATTTAAACATCAAACATTATCATTTACAAAGGGTTATTTCAGTCGGAGACGAGTTTATTACAATTTGAGGCAAGCGATAAATTTTTGGCACCCTTGCCCTGAATTGTAATAAACTTTTCAGAAATCACTTTTATACCAACAATTCCAACAGAAACTGTTTTCTATTACAAAAACATCTTTAAAAAACTATTTAAACATCAAACATTATCATTTACAAAGGGTTATTTCAGTCAGAGACGAGTTTATTACAATTTGAGGCAAGCGATCGATTTTTGGAACCTTTGCCCTGAATTGTAATAAACTTTTCAGAAATCACTTTTATACCAACAATTCCAACAGAAACTGTTTTCTATTACAAAAACATCTTTAAAAAACTATTTAAACATCAAACATTATCATTTACAAAGGGTTATTTCAGTCTGAGACGAGTTTATTACAATTTGAGGCAAGCAATAGATTTTTTGCACCCTTTCCCTGAATTGTAATAAAGTTTTCAGAAATCACTGTTATACCAACAATTCCAACAGAAACTGTTTTCTTTTATAAAAACATCTTTAAAAAACTATTTAAACATCAAACATTATCATTTACATAGGGTTATTTCAGTCTGAGACGAGTTTATTACAATTTGAGGCAAGCGATAGATTTTTGGCACCCTTGCCCTGAATTGTAATAATGTTTTCAGAAATCACTTTTATACCAACAATTCCAACAGATACTGTTTTCTATTACAAAAACATCTTTAAAAAACTATTTAAACATCAAACATTATCATCTACATAGGGTTATTTCAGTCTGAGACGAGTTTATAACAATTTGAGGCAAGCGATAGATTTTTGGCACCTTGCCCTGAATTGTAATAAAGTTTTCAGAAATCACTTTTATACCAACAATTCCAACAGAAACTGTTTTCTATTACAAAAACATCTTTAAAAAACTATTTAAACATCAAACATTATCATCTACATAGGGTTATTTCAGTCTGAGACGAGTTTATTACAATTTGAGGCAAGCGATAGATTTTTGGCACCTTGCCCTGAATTGTAATAAACTTTTCAGAAATCACTTTTATACCAACAATTCCAACAGAAACTGTTTTCTATTACAAAAACATCTTTAAAAAACTATTTAAACATCAAACATTATCATTTACATAGGGTTATTTCAGTCTGAGACGAGTTAATTACAATTTGAGGCAAGCGATCGATTTTTGGCACCCTTGCCCTGAATTGTAATAATGTTTTCAGAAATCACTGTTATACCAACAATTCCAACAGAAACTGTTTTCTTTTATAAAAACATCTTTAAAAAAACTATTTAAACATCAAACATTATCATTTACATAGGGTTATTTCAGTCTGAGACGAGTTTATTACAATTTGAGGCAACCGATAGATGATTGGCACCCTTGCCCTGAATTGTAATAAGATGTTTTCAGAAATCACTTTTATACCAACAATTCCAACAGAAACTGTTTTCTATTACAAAAACATCTTTAAAAAACTCTTTAAACATCAAACATTATCATTTACATAGGGTTATTTCAGTCTGAGACGAGTTTATTACAATTTGAGGCAAGCGATAGATGATTGGCACCCTTGCCCTGAATTGTAATAAGATGTTTTCAGAAATCACTTTTATACCAACAATTCCAACAGAAACTGTATTCTATTACAAAAACATCTTTAAAAAACTATTTAAACATCAAACATTATCATTTACATAGGGTTATTTCAGTCTGAGACGAGTTTATTACAATTTGAGGCAAGCGATAGATTTTTGGCACCCTTGCCCTGAATTGTAATAATGTTTTCAGAAATCACTTTTATACCAACAATTCCAACAGATACTGTTTTCTATTACAAAAACATCTTTAAAAAACTATTTAAACATCAAACATTATCATCTACATAGGGTTATTTCAGTCTGAGACGAGTTTATTACAATTTGAGGCAAGCGATAGATTTTTGGCACCTTGCCCTGAATTGTAATAAACTTTTCAGAAATCACTTTTATACCAACAATTCCAACAGAAACTGTTTTCTATTACAAAAACATCTTTAAAAAACTATTTAAACATCAAACATTATCATTTACATAGGGTTATTTCAGTCTGAGACGAGTTAATTACAATTTGAGGCAAGCGATCGATTTTTGGCACCCTTGCCCTGAATTGTAATAATGTTTTCAGAAATCACTGTTATACCAACAATTCCAACAGAAACTGTTTTCTTTTATAAAAACATCTTTAAAAAACTATTTAAACATCAAACATTATCATTTACATAGGGTTATTTCAGTCTGAGACGAGTTTATTACAATTTGAGGCAACCGATAGATGATTGGCACCCTTGCCCTGAATTGTAATAAGATGTTTTCAGAAATCACTTTTATACCAACAATTCCAACAGAAACTGTTTTCTATTACAAAAACATCTTTAAAAAACTCTTTAAACATCAAACATTATCATTTACATAGGGTTATTTCAGTCTGAGACGAGTTTATTACAATTTGAGGCAAGCGATAGATTTTTGGCACCCTTGCCCTGAATTGTAATAATGTTTTCAGAAATCACTTTTATACCAACAATTCCAACAGATACTGTTTTCTATTACAAAAACATCTTTAAAAAACTATTTAAACATCAAACATTATCATCTACATAGGGTTATTTCAGTCTGAGACGAGTTTATAACAATTTGAGGCAAGCGATAGATTTTTGGCACCTTGCCCTGAATTGTAATAAAGTTTTCAGAAATCACTTTTATACCAACAATTCCAACAGAAACTGTTTTCTATTACAAAAACATCTTTAAAAAACTATTTAAACATCAAACATTATCATCTACATAGGGTTATTTCAGTCTGAGACGAGTTTATTACAATTTGAGGCAAGCGATAGATTTTTGGCACCTTGCCCTGAATTGTAATAAACTTTTCAGAAATCACTTTTATACCAACAATTCCAACAGAAACTGTTTTCTATTACAAAAACATCTTTAAAAAACTATTTAAACATCAAACATTATCATTTACATAGGGTTATTTCAGTCTGAGACGAGTTAATTACAATTTGAGGCAAGCGATCGATTTTTGGCACCCTTGCCCTGAATTGTAATAATGTTTTCAGAAATCACTGTTATACCAACAATTCCAACAGAAACTGTTTTCTTTTATAAAAACATCTTTAAAAAACTATTTAAACATCAAACATTATCATTTACATAGGGTTATTTCAGTCTGAGACGAGTTTATTACAATTTGAGGCAAGCGATAGATTTTTGGCACCCTTGCCCTGAATTGTAATAATGTTTTCAGAAATCACTTTTATACCAACAATTCCAACAGAAACTGTTTTCTATTACAAAAACATCTTTAAAAAACTATTTAAACATCAAACATTATCATTTACAAAGGGTTATTTCAGTCTGAGACGAGTTTATTACAATTTGAGGCAAGCGATAGATGTTTGGCACCCTTGCCCTGAATTGTAATAATGTTTTCAGAAATCACTTTTATACCAACAATTCCAACAGATACTGTTATCTATTACAAAAACATCTTTAAAAAACTATTTAAACATCAAACATTATCATCTACATAGGGTTATTTCAGTCTGAGACGAGTTTATTACAATTTGAGGCAAGCGATAGATTTTTGGCACCTTGCCCTGAATTGTAATAAAGTTTTCAGAAATCACTTTTATACCAACAATTCCAACAGAAACTGTTTTCTATTACAAAAACATCTTTAAAAAACTATTTAAACATCAAACATTATCATCTACATAGGGTTATTTCAGTCTGAGACGAGTTTATTACAATTTGAGGCAAGCGATAGATTTTTGGCACCTTGCCCTGAATTGTAATAAAGTTTTCAGAAATCACTTTTATACCAACAATTCCAACAGAAACTGTTTTCTATTACAAAAACATCTTTAAAAAACTATTTAAACATCAAACATTATCATTTACATAGGGTTATTTCAGTCTGAGACGAGTTTATTACAATTTGAGGCAAGCGATCGATTTTTGGCACCCTTGCCCTGAATTGTAATAAAGTTTTCAGAAATCACTGTTATACCAACAATTCCAACAGAAACTGTTTTCTTTGATAAAAACATCTTTAAAAAACTATTTAAACATCAAACATTATCATTTACATAGGGTTATTTCAGTCTGAGACGAGTTTATTACAATTTGAGGCAAGCGATAGATTTTTGGCACCCTTGCCCTGAATTGTAATAATGTTTTCAGAAATCACTTTTATACCAACAATTCCAACAGATACTGTTTTCTATTACAAAAACATCTTTAAAAAACTATTTAACCATCAAACATTCTCATTTACAAAGGGTTATTTCAGTCTGAGACGAGTTTATTACAATTTGAGGCAAGCGATAGATTTTTGGCACCCTTGCCCTGAATTGTAATAAACTTTTCAGAAATCCCTTTTATACCAACAATTCCAAAAGAAACTGTTTTCTATTACAAAAACAACTTTAAAAAACTATTTAAACATCAAACATTATCATTTACAAAGGGTTATTTCAGTCGGAGACGATGTTATTACAATTTGAGGCAAGCGATAGATTATTGGCACCCTTGCCCTGAATTGTAATAATATTTTCAGAAATCACTTTTATACCAACAATTCCAACAGAAACTGTTTTCTATTACAAAAACATCTTTAAAAAACTATTTAAACATCAAACATTATCATTTACAAAGGGTTATTTCAGTCAGAGACGAGTTTATTACAATTTGAGGCAAGCGATCGATTTTTGGCACCCTTGCCCTGAATTGTAATAATGTTTTCAGAAATCACTTTTATACCAACAATTCCAACAGATACTGTTTTCTATTACAAAAACATCTTTAAAAAACTATTTAACCATCAAACATTCTCATTTACAAAGGGTTATTTCAGTCTGAGACGAGTTTATTACAATTTGAGGCAAGCGATAGATTTTTGGCACCCTTGCCCTGAATTGTAATAAACTTTTCAGAAATCCCTTTTATACCAACAATTCCAAAAGAAACTGTTTTCTATTACAAAAACAACTTTAAAAAACTATTTAAACATCAAACATTATCATTTACAAAGGGTTATTTCAGTCGGAGACGAGTTTATTACAATTTGAGGCAAGCGATAAATTTTTGGCACCCTTGCCCTGAATTGTAATAAACTTTTCAGAAATCACTTTTATACCAACAATTCCAACAGAAACTGTTTTCTATTACAAAAACATCTTTAAAAAACTATTTAAACATCAAACATTATCATTTACAAAGGGTTATTTCAGTCAGAGACGAGTTTATTACAATTTGAGGCAAGCGATCGATTTTTGGCACCTTTGCCCTGAATTGTAATAAACTTTTCAGAAATCACTTTTATACCAACAATTCCAACAGAAACTGTTTTCTATTACAAAAACATCTTTAAAAAACTATTTAACCATCAAACATTCTCATTTACAAAGGGTTATTTCAGTCTGAGACGAGTTTATTACAATTTGAGGCAAGCGATAGATTTTTTGCACCCTTGCCCTGAATTGTAATAAAGTTTTCAGAAATCACTGTTATACCAACAATTCCAACAGAAACTGTTTTCTTTTATAAAAACATCTTTAAAAAACTATTTAAACATCAAACATTATCATTTACATAGGGTTATTTCAGTCTGAGACGAGTTTATTACAATTTGAGGCAAGCGATAGATTTTTGGCACCCTTGCCCTGAATTGTAATAATGTTTTCAGAAATCACTTTTATACCAACAATTCCAACAGATACTGTTTTCTATTACAAAAACATCTTTAAAAAACTATTTAAACATCAAACATTATCATTTACATAGGGTTATTTCAGTCTGAGACGAGTTTATTACAATTTGAGGCAAGCGATAGATTTTTGGCACCCTTGCCCTGAATTGTAATAAACTTTTCAGAAATCCCTTTTATACCAACAATTCCAAAAGAAACTGTTTTCTATTACAAAAACATCTTTAAAAAACTATTTAAACATCAAACATTATCATTTACAAAGGGTTATTTCAGTCGGAGACGATGTTATTACAATTTGAGGCAAGCGATAGATTATTGGCACCCTTGCCCTGAATTGTAATAATATTTTCAGAAATCACTTTTATACCAACAATTCCAACAGAAACTGTTTTCTATTACCAAAACATCTTTAAAAAACTATTTAAACATCAAACATTATCATTTACAAAGGGTTATTTCAGTCTGAGACGAGTTTATTACAATTTGAGGCAAGCGATAAATTTTTGGCACCCTTGCCCTGAATTGTAATAAACTTTTCAGAAATCACTTTTATACCAACAATTCCAACAGAAACTGTTTTCTATTACAAAAACATCTTTAAAAAACTATTTAAACATCAAACATTATCATTTACAAAGGGTTATTTCAGTCAGAGACGAGTTTATTACAATTTGAGGCAAGCGATCGATTTTTGGCACCCTTGCCCTGAATTGTAATAAACTTTTCAGAAATCACTTTTATACCAACAATTCCAACAGAAACTGTTTTCTATTACAAAAACATCTTTAAAAAACTATTTAAACATCAAACATTATCATTTACAAAGGGTTATTTCAGTCTGAGACGAGTTTATTACAATTTGAGGCAAGCGATAGATTTTTTGCACCCTTGCCCTGAATTGTAATAAACTTTTCAGAAATCTCTTTTATACCAACAATTCCAACAGAAACTGTTTTCTATTGCCAAAACATTTTTAAAGATCTATTTAAACATCAAACATTATCATTTACATAGGGTTATTTCAGTCTGAGACGAGTTAATTACAATTTGAGGCAAGCGATCGATTTTTGGCACCCTTGCCCTGAATTGTAATAATGTTTTCAGAAATCACTGTTATACCAACAATTCCAACAGAAACTGTTTTCTTTTATAAAAACATCTTTAAAAAACTATTTAAACATCAAACATTATCATTTACATAGGGTTATTTCAGTCTGAGACGAGTTTATTACAATTTGAGGCAAGCGATAGATGATTGGCACCCTTGCCCTGAATTGTAATAAGATGTTTTCAGAAATCACTTTTATACCAACAATTCCAACAGATACTGTTTTCTATTACAAAAACATCTTTAAAAAACTATTTAAACATCAAACATTATCATTTACATAGGGTTATTTCAGTCTGAGACGAGTTTATTACAATTTGAGGCAAGCGATAGATTTTTGGCACCCTTGCCCTGAATTGTAATAATGTTTTCAGAAATCACTTTTATACCAACAATTCCAACAGATACTGTTTTCTATTACAAAAACATCTTTAAAAAACTATTTAAACATCAAACATTATCATCTACATAGGGTTATTTCAGTCTGAGACGAGTTTATAACAATTTGAGGCAAGCGATAGATTTTTGGCACCTTGCCCTGAATTGTAATAAAGTTTTCAGAAATCACTTTTATACCAACAATTCCAACAGAAACTGTTTTCTATTACAAAAACATCTTTAAAAAACTATTTAAACATCAAACATTATCATCTACATAGGGTTATTTCAGTCTGAGACGAGTTTATTACAATTTGAGGCAAGCGATAGATTTTTGGCACCTTGCCCTGAATTGTAATAAACTTTTCAGAAATCACTTTTATACCAACAATTCCAACAGAAACTGTTTTCTATTACAAAAACATCTTTAAAAAACTATTTAAACATCAAACATTATCATTTACATAGGGTTATTTCAGTCTGAGACGATGTTATTACAATTTGAGGCAAGCGATAGATTATTGGCACCCTTGCCCTGAATTGTAATAATATTTTCAGAAATCACTTTTATACCAACAATTCCAACAGAAACTGTTTTCTATTACAAAAACATCTTTAAAAAACTATTTAAACATCAAACATTATCATTTACAAAGGGTTATTTCAGTCAGAGACGAGTTTATTACAATTTGAGGCAAGCGATCGATTTTTGGCACCCTTGCCCTGAATTGTAATAATGTTTTCAGAAATCACTTTTATACCAACAATTCCAACAGATACTGTTTTCTATTACAAAAACATCTTTAAAAAACTATTTAACCATCAAACATTCTCATTTACAAAGGGTTATTTCAGTCTGAGACGAGTTTATTACAATTTGAGGCAAGCGATAGATTTTTGGCACCCTTGCCCTGAATTGTAATAAACTTTTCAGAAATCCCTTTTATACCAACAATTCCAAAAGAAACTGTTTTCTATTACAAAAACAACTTTAAAAAACTATTTAAACATCAAACATTATCATTTACAAAGGGTTATTTCAGTCGGAGACGAGTTTATTACAATTTGAGGCAAGCGATAAATTTTTGGCACCCTTGCCCTGAATTGTAATAAACTTTTCAGAAATCACTTTTATACCAACAATTCCAACAGAAACTGTTTTCTATTACAAAAACATCTTTAAAAAACTATTTAAACATCAAACATTATCATTTACAAAGGGTTATTTCAGTCAGAGACGAGTTTATTACAATTTGAGGCAAGCGATCGATTTTTGGCACCTTTGCCCTGAATTGTAATAAACTTTTCAGAAATCACTTTTATACCAACAATTCCAACAGAAACTGTTTTCTATTACAAAAACATCTTTAAAAAACTATTTAACCATCAAACATTCTCATTTACAAAGGGTTATTTCAGTCTGAGACGAGTTTATTACAATTTGAGGCAAGCGATAGATTTTTTGCACCCTTGCCCTGAATTGTAATAAAGTTTTCAGAAATCACTGTTATACCAACAATTCCAACAGAAACTGTTTTCTTTTATAAAAACATCTTTAAAAAACTATTTAAACATCAAACATTATCATTTACATAGGGTTATTTCAGTCTGAGACGAGTTTATTACAATTTGAGGCAAGCGATAGATTTTTGGCACCCTTGCCCTGAATTGTAATAATGTTTTCAGAAATCACTTTTATACCAACAATTCCAACAGATACTGTTTTCTATTACAAAAACATCTTTAAAAAACTATTTAAACATCAAACATTATCATTTACATAGGGTTATTTCAGTCTGAGACGAGTTTATTACAATTTGAGGCAAGCGATAGATTTTTGGCACCCTTGCCCTGAATTGTAATAAACTTTTCAGAAATCCCTTTTATACCAACAATTCCAAAAGAAACTGTTTTCTATTACAAAAACATCTTTAAAAAACTATTTAAACATCAAACATTATCATTTACAAAGGGTTATTTCAGTCGGAGACGATGTTATTACAATTTGAGGCAAGCGATAGATTATTGGCACCCTTGCCCTGAATTGTAATAATATTTTCAGAAATCACTTTTATACCAACAATTCCAACAGAAACTGTTTTCTATTACCAAAACATCTTTAAAAAACTATTTAAACATCAAACATTATCATTTACAAAGGGTTATTTCAGTCTGAGACGAGTTTATTACAATTTGAGGCAAGCGATAAATTTTTGGCACCCTTGCCCTGAATTGTAATAAACTTTTCAGAAATCACTTTTATACCAACAATTCCAACAGAAACTGTTTTCTATTACAAAAACATCTTTAAAAAACTATTTAAACATCAAACATTATCATTTACAAAGGGTTATTTCAGTCAGAGACGAGTTTATTACAATTTGAGGCAAGCGATCGATTTTTGGCACCCTTGCCCTGAATTGTAATAAACTTTTCAGAAATCACTTTTATACCAACAATTCCAACAGAAACTGTTTTCTATTACAAAAACATCTTTAAAAAACTATTTAAACATCAAACATTATCATTTACAAAGGGTTATTTCAGTCTGAGACGAGTTTATTACAATTTGAGGCAAGCTATAGATTTTTTGCACCCTTGCCCTGAATTGTAATAAACTTTTCAGAAATCTCTTTTATACCAACAATTCCAACAGAAACTGTTTTCTATTGCCAAAACATTTTTAAAGATCTATTTAAACATCAAACATTATCATTTACATAGGGTTATTTCAGTCTGAGACGAGTTAATTACAATTTGAGGCAAGCGATCGATTTTTGGCACCCTTGCCCTGAATTGTAATAATGTTTTCAGAAATCACTGTTATACCAACAATTCCAACAGAAACTGTTTTCTTTTATAAAAACATCTTTAAAAAACTATTTAAACATCAAACATTATCATTTACATAGGGTTATTTCAGTCTGAGACGAGTTTATTACAATTTGAGGCAAGCGATAGATGATTGGCACCCTTGCCCTGAATTGTAATAAGATGTTTTCAGAAATCACTTTTATACCAACAATTCCAACAGAAACTGTTTTCTATTACAAAAACATCTTTAAAAAACTATTTAAACATCAAACATTATCATTTACATAGGGTTATTTCAGTCTGAGACGAGTTTATTACAATTTGAGGCAAGCGATAGATTTTTGGCACCCTTGCCCTGAATTGTAATAATGTTTTCAGAAATCACTTTTATACCAACAATTCCAACAGATACTGTTTTCTATTACAAAAACATCTTTAAAAAACTATTTAAACATCAAACATTATCATCTACATAGGGTTATTTCAGTCTGAGACGAGTTTATAACAATTTGAGGCAAGCGATAGATTTTTGGCACCTTGCCCTGAATTGTAATAAAGTTTTCAGAAATCACTTTTATACCAACAATTCCAACAGAAACTGTTTTCTATTACAAAAACATCTTTAAAAAACTATTTAAACATCAAACATTATCATCTACATAGGGTTATTTCAGTCTGAGACGAGTTTATTACAATTTGAGGCAAGCGATAGATTTTTGGCACCTTGCCCTGAATTGTAATAAACTTTTCAGAAATCACTTTTATACCAACAATTCCAACAGAAACTGTTTTCTATTACAAAAACATCTTTAAAAAACTATTTAAACATCAAACATTATCATTTACATAGGGTTATTTCAGTCTGAGACGAGTTAATTACAATTTGAGGCAAGCGATCGATTTTTGGCACCCTTGCCCTGAATTGTAATAAAGTTTTCAGAAATCACTTTTATACCAACAATTCCAACAGAAACTGTTTTCTATTACAAAAACATCTTTAAAAAACTATTTAAACATCAAACATTATCATTTACATAGGGTTATTTCAGTCTGAGACGAGTTTATTACAATTTGAGGCAAGCGATAGATTTTTGGCACCTTGCCCTGAATTGTAATAAAGTTTTCAGAAATCACTTTTATACCAACAATTCCAACAGAAACTGTTTTCTATTACAAAAACATCTTTAAAAAACTATTTAAACATCAAACATTATCATTTACATAGGGTTATTTCAGTCTGAGACGAGTTTATTACAATTTGAGGCAAGCGATAGATTTTTGGCACCCTTGCCCTGAATTGTAATAATGTTTTCAGAAATCACTTTTATACCAACAATTCCAACAGAAACTGTTTTCTATTACAAAAACATCTTTAAAAAACTATTTAAACATCAAACATTATCATTTACAAAGGGTTATTTCAGTCTGAGACGAGTTTATTACAATTTGAGGCAAGCGATAGATGTTTGGCACCCTTGCCCTGAATTGTAATAATGTTTTCAGAAATCACTTTTATACCAACAATTCCAACAGATACTGTTATCTATTACAAAAACATCTTTAAAAAACTATTTAAACATCAAACATTATCATCTACATAGGGTTATTTCAGTCTGAGACGAGTTTATTACAATTTGAGGCAAGCGATAGATTTTTGGCACCTTGCCCTGAATTGTAATAAAGTTTTCAGAAATCACTTTTATACCAACAATTCCAACAGAAACTGTTTTCTATTACAAAAACATCTTTAAAAAACTATTTAAACATCAAACATTATCATCTACATAGGGTTATTTCAGTCTGAGACGAGTTTATTACAATTTGAGGCAAGCGATAGATTTTTGGCACCTTGCCCTGAATTGTAATAAAGTTTTCAGAAATCCCTTTTATACCAACAATTCCAACAGAAACTGTTTTCTATTACAAAAACATCTTTAAAAAACTATTTAAACATCAAACATTATCATCTACATAGGGTTATTTCAGTCTGAGACGAGTTTATTACAATTTGAGGCAAGCGATCGATTTTTGGCACCCTTGCCCTGAATTGTAATAAAGTTTTCAGAAATCACTGTTATACCAACAATTCCAACAGAAACTGTTTTCTTTGATAAAAACATCTTTAAAAAACTATTTAAACATCAAACATTATCATTTACATAGGGTTATTTCAGTCTGAGACGAGTTTATTACAATTTGAGGCAAGCGATAGATTTTTGGCACCCTTGCCCTGAATTGTAATAATGTTTTCAGAAATCACTTTTATACCAACAATTCCAACAGATACTGTTTTCTATTACAAAAACATCTTTAAAAAACTATTTAACCATCAAACATTATCATTTACAAAGGGTTATTTCAGTCTGAGACGAGTTTATTACAATTTGAGGCAAGCGATAGATTTTTGGCACCCTTGCCCTGAATTGTAATAAACTTTTCAGAAATCCCTTTTATACCAACAATTCCAAAAGAAACTGTTTTCTATTACAAAAACAACTTTAAAAAACTATTTAAACATCAAACATTATCATTTACAAAGGGTTATTTCAGTCGGAGACGATGTTATTACAATTTGAGGCAAGCGATAGATTATTGGCACCCTTGCCCTGAATTGTAATAATATTTTCAGAAATCACTTTTATACCAACAATTCCAACAGAAACTGTTTTCTATTACAAAAACATCTTTAAAAAACTATTTAAACATCAAACATTATCATTTACAAAGGGTTATTTCAGTCGGAGACGAGTTTATTACAATTTGAGGCAAGCGATAAATTTTTGGCACCCTTGCCCTGAATTGTAATAAACTTTTCAGAAATCACTTTTATACCAACAATTCCAACAGAAACTGTTTTCTATTACAAAAACATCTTTAAAAAACTATTTAAACATCAAACATTATCATTTACAAAGGGTTATTTCAGTCAGAGACGAGTTTATTACAATTTGAGGCAAGCGATCGATTTTTGTCACCCTTGCCCTCAATTGTAATAAAGTTTTCATTTATCACTTTTATACCATCAATTCCAACAGAAAGTGACACTGGGAAAACATATGATATTTAATCATTTACTCCTATTTACTCCCGGGGTAAATATCATCTTTAGTCATATTTAATTCTGGAGGAAATATCATCTTTAGTCTTATTTAATCCGGAGTAAATATTTGTTAATATTTGTAAAGTTTTGTAAATATCATCTTTAATTACGATTAAATGTTTGTAAATATCATCTTTAATTAAGATTAAATATTTGTAAATATCATCTTTAATCAAGATTAAATGTTTGTAAATATCATGTTTATATAAGATTCAATATTGCAAATATTATTTTATCACGGTAAGGAAGTGTAGTCAGTTGCTTTATAATACTGTCCAATCAATGAACAGAGTTGTTAAATAAATGTACTTGATTCGAATGAAACACTCCCTAAATTGAATTATGTCAAGGTGTAAAAATGTAAATATTCATCATGTCTTTGGAGGGAATTTACAAGTTGAATACATAAAAATCAATATTCTATTACAAGTTTTTATTGTGAACTTATATCGGAGTAAATGATCATTACCAGATACAAAAAAAAATCAAATTTACGTTAAATGCGATCTCTCCCCTCATAAGTATATGAAACACTCATTGAGTTACTTATTAATTCAAGAAAATAAAAGTTGCATCCATAATCACGGATAGACGGACAAGACTTTATCCCACAGTATTGCATGCCATTGGGATAAAATAATATTTTTACTTGTCAAAAAATGAAGCCCGCAAATATGATAACATTTTATGCAAAAGACAATTTCAGTTGAAGCAATTGCATTTTGGAACAAATTAATATTTTCCCTGGTTATAATGCCAATCATCAGAAAACCGTTTATGCCATCTATATGATATAATACTATTTACGATATTGATTTAACTATTTACACTGTGAATGTCCAGTTTTTCGAGGTTAATCTAACACTAAGTCTCTGAAATAAAAACATTGAAAAGGAGGCTCTCTTTAAATTCCATTTCTTACAGTCTCCTTTTCAATATTTGAGAAAATGGTGATATTTTCAGAACACATACTTTTTTCAGAGTCTAAGTGTAAGACTATCATTCACTCAACCGCAATAGAGATGTCACCAACCCCTAAATGTTGCTGTCTGAGAAAGTAGATTTTGAATGTATATGATGCACACATATTCAATAAAGAAGTACTCACAATTTCATTCGTTAGAGAATGAGGCTTTTCTTTTAATGTCAGTTCAAATACAGTTGCATTGTTGAAATCGCTTTTTCAAAATGTTTTTGGGTCAGAGTATTTGACATTTAAGTCAAATGTATAAAGTATAAAATGTAGAAACTACATAAGATACAAAAAAATATGGTGTCGACATGAATAACCTTCTTGAACTTACATTTTATGACGCGTCTTTACTGTAGGATGTCATAAAATGCAAAAAAAACCTTTAAGACTCCCCTATCTCATCTAGTTACGGAAATTCGAAAACGTGGATTTTGAGAATTGCCAATTCTTAAAAGGTCTTTCTCAGAAATATGCATAGATAATGTTTTGAAATTTCAGGTTTAGTTAAGTTTTCCTTCTGAAGACATGATGTATCTCTGTTTCAGTCGTGAGTATAACTCTTGGAATGAATTATCTTGTATTTTGGATGGTGACGTTTCTTTTGCGGTTGAGCACAGAATACACCAGCTAAATTTTACTGTTGATTATATAAATCAAATCAAATCCCGACGAACATCCTGTTTAGTGCCTGCGTAAGCTATGTAAGAGAAAGCATGGGAGTAAGTGACGCCTGAACACACAGTTCTGTAGATGTTTATCTATAACATAGTCTTCATTCTCTGCAAACACATTTACATGCTAAGAACGATAGTGTTTCCATTTGTGACATTATATTAAGGGTGTACTATTTAACATTACAAGGGTCAAACATATCAGTATAGAAACAATATTTTGGATTGCTACCCTGCTAAACCAGATTTGCTGTTATGAAGTGGACCATAAATGTGTGACTTACAGTAATGGGGTTGATGTGTCGATGTTCTTAACAATTATTGACGAAATAATTCATTGTAAAATTCATAATTTATGTATGTGGTTCTGGTGATTAGAGAGTGTGAAATGTGTGGGTGGACGGGTAATTCTTTGTTATATTTTACCCTTTTCGCATTTCTTCTTAAGAGTTGATTTACTCAATTAGGGCTCATTAACAAGATACCAAACAGGTGTAAGTCATTAACTGCCGAAACTGCTCCGGCTCGTTAACAACGATGAGAATGACCGACGGTTGAGAAGGCATAAGCCGAATACAAAAAGAATTCGATAATACACACTTGTGTATTCAGAACCTCTGTAGGTCATAAATGTTACAAGATTAACGCTTGCCTAAACTAAGGGAGTATTGTTGGTGTATTACGTGAAATAAGGATCAGATGGTATATTTTTACTGATTTAACAACTTTGCAATATAAAATGTACCCATTGATTTGAATTACCCGCAAGTAATAAACAACATATACAAGTTTGTTAGCGGGGTACTGCATTTGCAGTTGGTTTTATATTCCGACATGGATGACATTTATTGAATTGCTTGTTCCATACATGTTGGCTATCAGTCCGTGTAACATACATCTAGTTTCACAGAATTGCAATATTTACTGGCATATAGCACATGTATCATTTACAGTATTGGTTAACAAGAGGCTACAGCTATGAATTGTGGGGTTTGCGGTATACTTATGAGATAAAAAAAATTCTAAAATGACTATAGGCATTACATACAATGAGAAAAGGATATTCATATTCAATATTAACAGTGTTACAATTTCTTCAATCCCTTAAACTCCTAGGAATCTTATAGTTCGTTCCTGTGACCTGTACACACTCACATCAGGCAGGTAATAGTTTATCCACGGACATGACCGTTACATGTATATAGAAAGTATATGGTAAAGGTTTAAAGTTTGTTGTAATATGCTTTTCTTATAATTCGGTCTTGAATGGATCTGTACATTCATGTGTTATTCATGTCTACTGAGAAAGCTGTAAGTATTATTGAGAAAGCTTTCTCTTTAACGCATTATTTCGACAATAACAACAGTATACGCACCCACAGGAGTTGTTTTAACTATATAAGTGTAACATTAATTTTAATCAATTGGTTTTCTTGCGAAATCAGATTTTATAAAACGTCTTCATGTTGGGTAATCTGTTTGATGTTTAAATAGGTTTTTAAAAATGTTTTTGCAATAGAAAACAGTTTCTGTCTGAATTGTTGATTTAAAATTTATTGCTGAAAACTTTATTACAATTCAAGGCAAAGGGGCCAAAAGTGTATCGCTTGCCTCAAATTGTAATAAACTCGTCTCAGACTGAAATAACCCTTTGTAAATGATAATGTTTGATGTTTAAATAGTTTTTTAAAGATGTTTTTGTAACAGAAATCCTTTTCTGTTGGAATTGTTGGTATAAAAGTGATTTCTGAAAACTTTATTACAATTCAGGGCAAGGTGCCAATAATCTATCGCTTGCCTCAAATTGTAATAAACTCGTCTCTGACTGAAATAACCCTTTGTAAATGATAATGTTTGATGTTTAAATAGTTTTTTAAAGATGTTTTTGTAATAGAAAACAGTTTCTGTTGGAAATGTTGGTATAAAAGGGATTTCTGAAAACTTTATTACAATTCAGGGCAAGGGTGCCAAAAATTTATCGCTTGCCTCAAATTGTAATAAACTCGTCTCCGACTGAAATAACCCTTTGTAAATGATAATGTTTGATGTTTAAATAGTTTTTTTAAAGATGTTTTTGTAACAGAAATCACTTTCTGTTGGAATTGTTGGTATAAAAGTGATTTCTGAAAACTTTATTACAATTCAGGGCAAGGGTGCCAATAATCTATCGCTTGCCTCAAATTGTAATAAACTCGTCTCAGACTGAAATAACCCTTTGTAAATGATAATGTTTGATGTTTAAATAGTTTTTGAAAGATGTTTTTGTAATAGAAAACAGTTTCTGTTGGAATTGTTGGTATAAAAGTGATTTCTGAAAACTTTATTACAATTCAGGGCAAGGGTGCCAATAATCTATCGCTTGCCTCAAATTGTAATAAACTCGTCTCAGACTGAAATAACCCTTTGTAAATGATAATGTTTGATGTTTAAATAGTTTTTGAAAGATGTTTTTGTAATAGAAAATTAAAACAGTTTCTGTTGGAATTGTTGGTATAAAAGTGATTTCTGAAAACTTTATTACAATTCAGGGCAAGGTGCCAAAAATCTATCGCTTGCCTCAAATTGTAATAAACTCGTCTCCGACTGAAATAACCCTTTGTAAATGATAATGTTTGATGTTTAAAAAGTTTTTTTATAGATGATTTTGTAATAGAAAACAGTTTCTGTTGGAATTGTTGGTATAAAAGTGTTTTCTGAAAACATTATTACAATTCAGGGCAAGGGTGCCAAAAATCTATCGCTTGCCTCAAATTGTAATAAACTCGTCTCTGACCAAAAGAACCCTTTGTAAATGATAATGTTTGATGTTTAAATAGTTTTTGAAAGATGTTTTTGTAATAGAAAACAGTTTCTGTTGGAATTGTTGGTATAAAAGTGATTTCTGAAAACTTTATTACAATTCAGGGCAAGGTGCCAAAAATCTAGACTTGCCTCAAATTGTAATAAACTCGTCTCAGACTGAAATAACCCTATGTAAATGATAATGTTTGATGTTTAAATAGTTTTTTAAAGATGATTTTGTAATAGAAAACAGTTTCTGTTGGAATTGTTGGTATAAAAGTGATTTCTGAAAAGTTTATTACAATTCAGGGCAAGGTGCCAAAAATCTATCGCTTGCCTCAAATTGTAATAAACTCGTCTCAGACTGAAATAACCCTTTGTAAATGATAATGTTTGATGTTTAAATAGTTTTTTAAAGATGATTTTGTAATAGAAAACAGTTTCTGTTGGAATTGTTGGTATAAAAGTGTTTTCTGAAAACATAATTACAATTCAGGGCAAGGGTGCCAAAAATCTATCGCTTCCCTCAAATTGTAATAAACTCGTCTCTGACCGAAAGAACCCTTTGTAAATGATAATGTTTGATGTTTAAATAGTTTTTTAAAGATGTTTTTGTAATAGAAAACAGTTTCTGTTGGAATTGTTGGTATAAAAGTGATTTCTGAAAACTTTATTACAATTCAGGGCAAGGGTGCCAATAATCTATCGCTTGCCTCAAATTGTAATAAACTCGTCTCAGACTGAAATAACCCTTTGTAAATGATAATGTTTGATGTTTAAATAGTTTTTGAAAGATGTTTTTGTAATAGAAAACAGTTTCTGTTGGAATTGTTGGTATAAAAGTGATTACTGAAAACTTTATTACAATTCAGGGCAAGGTGCCAAAAATCTATCGCTTGCCTCAAATTGTAATAAACTCGTCTCAGACTGAAATAACCCTTTGTAAATGATAATGTTTGATGTTTAAATAGTTTTTGAAAGATGTTTTTGTAATAGAAAACAGTTTCTGTTGGAATTGTTGGTATTAAAGTGATTTCTGAAAACATTATTACAATTCAGGGCAAGGGTGCCAAAAATCTATCGCTTGCCTCAAATTGTAATAAACTCGTCTCTGACTGAAAGAACCCTTTGTAAATGATAATGTTTGATGTTTAAATAGTTTTTTAAAGATGTTTTTGTAAAAGAAATCACTTTCTGTTGGAATTGTTGGTATAAAAGTGATTTCTGAAAACTTTATTACAATTCAGGGCAAGGGTGCCAAAAATCTATCGCTTGCCTCAAATTGTAATAAACTCGTCTCAGACTGAAATAACCCTTTGTAAATGATAATGTATGATGTTTAAATAGTTTTTTAAAGATTTGTTTGTAATAGAAAACAGTTTCTGTTGGAATTGTTGGTATAAAAGTGATTTCTGAAAACTTTATTACAATTCAGGGCAAATTTTATTACAATTCACGGCAGGTATTACAATTTGCGATTTTTATTACAATTCAGGGCACAACATTGTCTTAGAGAGAACGCGCACACGCTGACATTTGGATAAAGAAAATCATTCACAGTTTCTTTTTCTAATCGGCAGATGTGTAATCTTTATTTTTTTAAACCTCATTTAGCTTCTCAGAACATAGAATCACTGTGTTAAATATTTCCATTATAATGTAGGTGCTTATTTCAAACTAGCTCCACAAATTCTGTCATTTTGTAATATGTCATTATACTTTTTTTCAAAAGCCAACGAAATGTTAACTTTTTCATTCTACAGATGACTCAGATTGGCCCAACTATCTAGGAATCTTCCAGGCAGATATCTTATTTCTGTTTTCCCTCAAAGAAAAGGTTTTACATTATCGTTCAGGTTATGGTTCTAAAAGTAAAACTATGAGAGTGGCGACACATGATAAGGTGTATGAACTTGTGTTGTATTTCATTGGCGAACCTCAATATTTTAGTTTACAATGATTACTGAGAGATTTTATCGAAATTGGCAAACCTGTTGACTACAAGGGCACACAACTCAACCAATTGAACGAATAACGTCATCACATTTTTAAGAGACAAAACAACTACGTAACATAAATGAATCAATAACTAAAATTATTCTAACAGGCGTTTACGAACCAAATGTATTTGGAAATCGGTGCGTTTGTTTTCAATGTCATTACGCAAGAAACAGCAAGTTATACAGAACTGTCTAATGCTACCTCTAGCAGACCATTTCACCAAACTCTTTGCTACACTACAGACGAAGCATTGTAAAATGCATGGTGCTGTATTTCATTGGCGAAGTCTTCGTTATATGTTATTCACAGTGAAAGTCCGTGATGTAAAAATGCACAAGGCGCCTGCTCGCATTAAAAACAACCTGTAACATCGTGACTATTGTCTCAAAGAAATCGATTGGACCACTTTTAAGTATCATTTAACCTATTTTCTATTTAAAGTACCATTTACCAAAACAAATCTCCTTAAAATCACAGTTTGTGTTGTCCAAAAAGGATTCTTGATTTCTTAAAATGACTAAAAATATTTGAAAACTACTGTCTCAAAATCATTTCCAGTCATCTGATGTAGCCTGACTGTGTCTTTAATATCAGTGATTGTAACAAAAATAATCTTTTGAAGCAATATTTAAAAAAATAAAAAATAAATAGTTGTACTTGTACTAATAAAAATACTTGTGTATTTGTTTTTTCTTAGGCTCATTTAGCCATTGGTTATTTCTTCACATAATAATATACACGTATGAAATTCCCTTCTAATAGAAGAAAAACATTTAAGTTTTTCAAATGCTGTTCGAACATATCAAATGGCTACAAACTTTTTGAAGAATGTAGTTTTCACTGCTGTCAGAAAAGATGTATGTCAGAAAGTAGGTCACAGTTTCCACAGATTCAGGAAGTGGCTGAAGTCTACTACTGCATTGTCCGTATCCTGAGGTTGTGACATGTAAAACTCATTTAAAGCATTGAGGTGAGGTGTGTTTGGGTTTAACGCCGCTTTCAAGAGTATTCACGTATATAGCAGGGAGAAAGCCCGCAACGCCATGTGGCAAAGCATTGTGGTGGGACCTGCGAACATCGGCTGGAACTAGCGAACCATGGGTGGCACCCAAACCTTACTGCGTGCAGAACAGTTTTCTATTGCAGACAAAGTTTATCGTGCCCCTGGCAGGATTCGAACCCCGAACCTCTTGATCCGAAGCCGAACGCGCTTACCACTGCTGTGCGCCCCCTTAAAGCATTGATGTCACTGAGGAAACATTGTTCACTTCCAAAACCGTGGAGAATCATCATGCATTGTCTTTAATATATTGAAATGTTCAGGTGGCTTGTCAACCACATTTTATCAGAACAGAAAACAAAACAAAAATCAATAAGAAAAACCATCAGCAACCGACATTTCTACAAATATTATAATTAGTTGTCAATGATTCATGTCATATTTACACAAACGCGTTTACGTAAACATACAATATATTATTAACACATTGACACTCGCATTAGAATCACATAGCTCCTTGTTTTATGTGGTATAAATGACATAGCTCCTTGTTTTATGTGGTATAAATGACATGCCTCATGCTCCTGGGTGTGAAGATGCAAATTGTCTTTCGCAACATTAGAAATTTTGACATAAAAACAACTTGAGAAATTCCTTTCCGGTGAAGATAACGACATATAATTCACAGAACGCTGACATGGAGATGACATGTAATACACCTTTATATTTTGCAAATGTAAGAACATAATCATGTTTTTATCCTTTTTTTTGTGTAAATCCGTGTGCATTAAGAGTGAGTTGAACTTTTAATGTGTACAGCTTCTACTAAACTGGTTTACTAAGAGCTTTGTCGTGAACCCTGTTTTGGTGCTCTTATTTTAATGGAGTGACAATGTTCTACAGCTCTTCCACTTCTGTCGCTGAAACTGAAAACACAGTTAGTCTGATCCACGATGTAACAATAACCAAACACTATAAATGTCAAATGGAAAACCAGTCTGTAGTTTGGCCATTTCATCATGAATTGTTATGGTTAAAGGGCATTGGGTATATTTTATAAGAATTGTGAATACATGCACTCCATGTCAGTATCCAAACCTCAAGTGTCACCAAAACAATCCCCATTAAAGAGCAAAAAATCATTTAATAGGAAATTCACGAAGCTTACCTGTTTTTCTCGTCAACAATACTTGAGTGACAGTCAGTAGTGAATAGTTTTATGCGTAAAATTAAAACTTGTTTTCATCTACATATATATAAAATTATTAGTATAATTATAATTAATGGGTAACACAATGATTGTATGTATTCACCCCTTCCAGATCCTGCAAAAAATGAATAGAATATTTAGTGGTTTCAGTGTATATCGTTCATCTGTCATCTCATATACCTGACTGTCACTCGTTACTACGCCACTAAATTGGTCTGATGCCGTCAATCGATTAGAGATACACATGATTTGGAAATATAGCCTATCATCAGTAAAGAAAACAAAGTTATTCCTTCCGGAAGTTCCCGTTCGCCATCCTTCATATATTTCACAGCACAGTAACATCACTGGCTACTCGTCCGTTTGGAAAATAATCAAACGAAAAACTTTTTCCTGAAGTACATGTGTATATATCAACGTTGCAGACTATTCGGAAATTGGTAAAAGAAACACCAGAATATGTCAATATTCGAATCAAACGAAAACTTCAAAGTTTTCAACAGTTATTAGAATGAAGCTTATTATGGAATCAAGTGTATTATGTTCTCGTCTGAACCGTCGTTGAACATGTTGAACAAGTGTAAATTCGTTCATGTTAGTTTAATTCAAAGCATTGATGATGGCTCATTTAGCACTATAACGTTATCTATTTTCTCAATATCAATCATCAAACTTTTTCATGAATCAGGGAACTTTGTCACAGACTTTTGTCGTATGCATGTCAAGGGGTCAAACGTCAATGACGTATCAAAACGTCAACACCCCTTGGGCTTGATATCAAGCCCGCGGCAGCGAGCATCTTAAAGGAATAACCTGTCAACAACTGTTCTCCATATTTAAATTTCGAAAAAAGCGTGAACATTACTATCTTTAGTTTGATAAAAACGAATAAACCATGTCGATCAGGAGAACAAACTGTTACATATATATATACTCTAAACCCAAATGGAATGTCATGAGTCGTCAATAATGATGTTGGGATAAAGCAACACACCCTTTTGCCATAACAGCATTGAGATAGGTAAAAGCGCGGATTAATGTGTTATGCAATGTGCATACCCCCTTGCCATACACAACAATAAAAACCATTTCATTTCAAGTTTTATTTCACTCTTTTTTATCTACTTATCTGTTAAACTTGAGATTTATTACTTCATTTCGCTGCAGACTATACATGTATACAGAAAGTGACCGTGTATACAGAAAGAGACCGGTACTCAGGCCTAAGCAGCATTTCACACATACAGAACATCATTCACTCGAACAGCATATAACTCAATAGACATTGCAGTACTTTCCTTAACCACATGTGTGTGTTACCCCGATCAACTCCAAGCATATTAAAGGTGATGATACGGATGCCAACCTTCATTTATTAATTAAATTGTTCTAAATCAAGCATACACGTCCGGGGCACTATTCTTGGAACACTCATCACATGTAGGTGGATATAGATATACACGAAATGAGTTGAGAGGAGGAAAATACCAACCAAAACAGATGGTGCACTAGCTGCCCTGCATTTAAGTAGTACTTACATTCACGCAGGGAAGATATGAGTCCTCATGTATAAGAATTATGCAATGTAAGGTTGTAGCGTCTCGACTCAAACGAAAAAAACAAATCGAGTTCTTTGAGCAAGGGAAACAAAGTAGAACATATATGAACGTTTCAAGGATGCAGTATAAATTCAGCCACCTTTTGATACAATGTTGGCGACAACAATCCCTATCCAACAAACTCCATAAAAGATTTCATTCATAACAATAGATTTCCTGCTGTTTTGACAAAAGCTAATTTGTGTTGAAGTTTCATCGTTTTGATAGCATGCATCTTTGAAATTCTTTTTTCACGCACGCACGTTCAGTTATATGTGATAGTTCAATGGAAAGCCAAATAACAACTGAGAAAGGATATTTATTTTAAATTTTGTTCTAAATTGTAGTTATCTGGTACCATAAGATAAGATAAGGTAAGATAAGATCAGATAAGATAAGATAATACTTTATTACCCTTTGAGGGAATTTGTCTTACAATTTCAACGGTGTGTATGGCCCATTACTCCTTTACAAGTTGTTCCTCAAATCATTTCATAATAAAAGTTGAGCCTATAACTGGGTTTTTTTCACCAAGGAGCAGAATGCACATTGCATGAAATGCTTTTATTTGCCTGATGGATTCTTGGTCAAATAGGGATTGTCAGTGCAGAGCGGACATGTGAGTAATGCCAATCTTGTTGCCTAAGGACGGCAGCCGATCAGTATTAATGACATTGATTTTTCTAAAGATGAGAAGACTTTAATTAACGGATTGAACCAAAAAATATCCAAAAAACGTATGGTTGTAGTCATTTTGTCTCATACCGTTGAAACAAGTATATAATTTCAACAATCAGTTAGTTCCTTATTACATGCACGATAAAATATGTTTCAATGTCTTGAGTCAACTTTGTGATAAAATGATTTTTTTTATATCTAAAACTGACAGTTTTTCACGCAGCGTTGACAAAAGAACAATACCCATTCCAGTACCATCTCAAATTAAGTCAACATTAATTTTTGTTATTGTAAGTACTATTTGTGATGAAGTGATGAATTCAGTACATGTACCTCAACATTCTGATAGTACTACATTTGAGTTGGAAAAAAATGTGGGTGCATAAACTGTGGACCAAAAGATTTGATATCTATGTAGATAAAAAATGCATTAATTGTGTTCTTCAGTTCAACCACATTTAGCTTACATAACTTGAAAAGGAGTCTTTCGAGAAAACAACTAGAGGTCAACTGGCACACATTAAAAATTGTAAACCTATTATATCAACTATCAACTGTATATGAAATGTGATATGTTTATCACATGTAACAAAATGGCAATGATGTACTTGTATCTAAGCTCATAGATGTCTGTCTTGATTTGTGCAACATTGTCTGGCACTACTCCAAGATAAAAGAGGAAATCAAACATTAAATAACTGAACTATTGATTCAGTTCAGTCATCAAGACACCACTTTGTCCATAAATAAAAGTATTAAGTGCTGGCCTTTTAAGCTTTCACTCAATCTTATTACATGATGTAGACATGTCGGCATCAGTAAACTTGCCATGGTTGTAGTCTGGAAGAGTTCTACTTATATTTCCCTTAAGCCACATAAGTAAAGGTAGATATAATGATAACTGATTTCTATGGGTTTATATGATTATTATGAAACACATTGACTATATCACATTTTCAAGTTATAACACAGGCGTAAGTAACCCTATCAGCATTAGAGCATCCCGTTAGGTTAACCTTAGTGATTAAGTAGTTAAAGTAGATCCCCTGCTCGTGAGTGAGTGAGTTGGGGTTTAACGCCGCTTTCAAGAGTATTTCACTTATATCGCGGCTGCTAGTATTATGGCAGGGAGAAAGCCCGCAACGCCATGTGGCTATGCATTGCAGTGAAACCTGCGAGCATCGGCTGGAACTAGCGAACCATGGGTGGTACTGCACTGAAATTCAGTGTAGCATTGCACCCAAACCTGACTGCGTGTAGAACAGTTCTCTACTGCAGAGAAAGTTGTCGTGCCCCTGGCGGGATTCGAACCCCGGACCTCTTGATCCGAAGCCGAACGCGCTAACCACTGCGCTACCCCGCCCCCTCCCCTGCTCGTACTCAAATCCCAATATAACAGGCGTTTCTGCATTCAGTTCAAATAACGTAGTTCACTGACTAGGAAACTACCATGTGTTATCATGTTGCCAATGTTTTAGCCATTTCAACTGAAAACAGCCACATCATACAATATCATACAAGATAAGTGTTCTAAAGGATCTGTGCTTAAAAGAAAGGAAAAAGGCAAAGTGATCATAAGAGATCACGAGGCCATTTAGCATCTTGCAAGCTAGTAAATACGAGTTTTCAGCTTGAAGACATTTTTTGGATGTGTTGGATGAAAACAGATATCATTCTTCTTAACATTTGAATTTAAGTTTTGTTTTTACAAATGTATCCTCCAATGTGTGAATTAGGTTTCAAATACATTCAAGAGAATATTGACACACAAGAACAGTTCATACAAAGTTATGCACTCCGTCTTCAGGTAGCAGTAATATAACAAAACGCTCCACCCTTGGCGTACTTTGAGACCAGAAATCTAGGGACATCCGTGAGATTTGTATATATTTGAGAATGTCTAAATCAACTTTTTATTAACTTTGTTGTCGTATAAAGATGTTTTTACGGCCACCATATTCTTTCCTGTTTGATTTTTCTAACAAATTGCATGAGTCATTTAAATTTCAATACTGCCCAAACAACGCTATACATTAACATTTTAAAGGCTCTCTGCCATCACTGTCATCTCACGGAGTGCCTTAATACTGAGAACACACACATGCAGTCATTTCGGGAATTAGGATTCTGATAAGTTGATACACATTAATAGTTAATAAAGACTTTCACTTAATAACCTTGTGTTTCTGCTTAAGTTACTTAATTCATTTGAAATCCTGTATCGACCCTCATTTTCACTCAGCCAATGCCAAAAAATTGACATAAAGCTAACGAAATCCGAAGGAAAATGTCATTGCTTTTTTCATATGTATCCTTACACATCAATTGTTGATAACAACATTGTTAATTGTAAACCTATTATATCAACTATCAACTGTATATGAAATGTGATATGTTTATCACATGTAACAAAATGGCAATGATGTACTTGTATCTAAGCTCATAGATGTCTGTCTTGATTTGTGCAACATTGTCTGGCACTACTCCAAGATAAAAGAGGAAATCAAACATTAAATAACTGAACTATTGATTCAGTTCAGTCATCAAGACACCACTTTGTCCATAAATAAAAGTATTAAGTGCTGGCCTTTTAAGCTTTCACTCAATCTTATTACATGATGTAGACATGTCGGCATCAGTAAACTTGCCATGGTTGTAGTCTGGAAGAGTTCTACTTATATTTCCCTTAAGCCACATAAGTAAAGGTAGATATAATGATAACTGATTTCTATGGGTTTATATGATTATTATGAAACACATTGACTATATCACATTTTCAAGTTATAACACAGGCGTAAGTAACCCTATCAGCATTAGAGCATCCCGTTAGGTTAACCTTAGTGATTAAGTAGTTAAAGTAGATCCCCTGCTCGTGAGTGAGTGAGTTGGGGTTTAACGCCGCTTTCAAGAGTATTTCACTTATATCGCGGCTGCTAGTATTATGGCAGGGAGAAAGCCCGCAACGCCATGTGGCTATGCATTGCGGTGAAACATGCGAGCATCGGCTGGAACTAGCGAACCATGGGTGGTACTGCACTGAAATTCAGTGTAGCATTGCACCCAAACCTGACTGCGTGTAGAACAGTTCTCTACTGCAGAGAAAGTTGTCGTGCCCCTGGCGGGATTCGAACCCCGGACCTCTTGATCCGAAGCCGAACGCGCTAACCACTGCGCTACCCCGCCCCCTCCCCTGCTCGTACTCAAATCCCAATATAACAGGCGTTTCTGCATTCAGTTCAAATAACGTAGTTCACTGACTAGGAAACTACCATGTGTTATCATGTTGCCAATGTTTTAGCCATTTCAACTGAAAACAGCCACATCATACAATATCATACAAGATAAGTGTTCTAAAGGATCTGTGCTTAAAAGAAAGGAAAAAGGCAAAGTGATCATAAGAGATCACGAGGCCATTTAGCATCTTGCAAGCTAGTAAATACGAGTTTTCAGCTTGAAGACATTTTTTGGATGTGTTGGATGAAAACAGATATCATTCTTCTTAACATTTGAATTTAAGTTTTGTTTTTACAAATGTATCCTCCAATGTGTGAATTAGGTTTCAAATACATTCAAGAGAATATTGACACACAAGAACAGTTCATACAAAGTTATGCACTCCGTCTTCAGGTAGCAGTAATATAACAAAACGCTCCACCCTTGGCGTACTTTGAGACCAGAAATCTAGGGACATCCGTGAGATTTGTATATATTTGAGAATGTCTAAATCAACTTTTTATTAACTTTGTTGTCGTATAAAGATGTTTTTACGGCCACCATATTCTTTCCTGTTTGATTTTTCTAACAAATTGCATGAGTCATTTAAATTTCAATACTGCCCAAACAACGCTATACATTAACATTTTAAAGGCTCTCTGCCATCACTGTCATCTCACGGAGTGCCTTAATACTGAGAACACACGCATGCAGTCATTTCGGGAATTAGGATTCTGATAAGTTGATACACATTAATAGTTAATAAAGACTTTCACTTAATAACCTTGTGTTTCTGCTTAAGTTACTTAATTCATTTGAAATCCTGTATCGACCCTCATTTTCACTCAGCCAATGCCAAAAAATTGACATAAAGCTAACGAAATCCGAAGGAAAATGTCATTGCTTTTTTCATATGTATCCTTACACATCAATTGTTGATACCAACATTGTTTCTTCAAGGTATACCTCAGAATATATGTCTGACAGAAGTACAATATTATACTATGCTTAAAAGAAAGTGAAATGATATTATTGAACATCCTTTTTTAAATGTCTTTTGTGTTTACACAAACGTCTTAAATGATTTGCAAATTATTCATTACCAGTAAAACATTAAATATTATGATATTTTCTGTTGACATGTTTGCCTTTATGAGATAATGTAATAAGATTTAAGACCAAGTATTGAATATTTTCAAATGAAAATACAAGGCCAATGTAAATTGTAGAAGCTATACCAGTATAACATCGATATTTGAAATATGTTTATCGTATCTATTCATAAAACAGTCACAACAATGGTTGGTATCATTTAATCTAAACACACTTATTAGTTTCTAAACCCAACAATCTCTGAAACCATTGCAAAGCAACCAGGACATTACTGGACTATTGAATTTCACCTCAGTCTTCATGACGCTACTTCAATAAATAATGTCAATAAATAAAGGCCGTAAGTGCTAATATTTCCATCTTTCATTAATCTATGATGTGATATGTATATGTCGCCACTTCTTATTAATCATGAATATGTCAGTAAAGTTCTCCGTATGTTGTCCGCATGTCTATAATATAATTTTACAAATATATGTCTATTATCTTTTGTAAACCCATATTACACAGCCAAATGTTATCTGTGTTTCAGTTCAGAAGTTGTCAGTACTTACCAACGTAACAAACAACATGTAACCACCCAACCATATAATTGCATATGCATGTAGTAGGACTTCATCTTAGTGTCAGTTATGTTTGATTCAGTGTAGCAAATATAGAACATCCTTGCTTAAAAGTTATTCACAGCATGATTGAAACAAAACTTATTTCAATTAACAAAAAAATGCGGGTAACAAAATACAAGCATGTAAACAAAGGAGTGAACTGCCTATATTTTACATTCGTAAATGGTCGGTGTCTTCTTACCAAAAGAAATGTTGTTTGAGGTTACCAAATATGTTGTAAAAGATCAAGATCAAGTGATAATGATGACACTAGCGTGACATAAGTAATTTAATACCTTGGTATTCAGTTTCATATTATGTAAATAAAGTTGAAGCCGATATAGCATCATTAGATTATAATAACAAGTGCAAATCCACATTTTGAGGACGACAAAGCCTCTTTAATATTTTCCTGTCTAGACAAAGTCTAATATCAAAGGATAAGGGGGATTCACGGGACATTGCACAAATCAAGGAACTATTTTATCCTAAACTTTATATCAATTATCACTTCGGTGAAAATTGCATTTCAGATGTTTTTTAGGAAGCTTTTTATCATGTTATTATAAATTTGAGTTTTAATAAATCAGCTTTTAATTAACACTGCGGTACTATAGTGATGTTTCTGCAGTCTTGTCCCATTAACGTTATGTGGCATTGTTATTTAATGGACAACAATGTTACCTTTTTCACTAACAAAATTGTATGTTTTTTTAGTTTTAGTAAGCATTTGCAGATTTCATTATTTCGTTTACGGCTTCAGTATTACCCAAGCGACGCAAAACAATAACTCACTCAACTGCATAAAAGCACTGGTATTGCTTCTCAAACATTAAGAAATTTTCAAGACCAAATGGTAGGATATTTCATGGCCATTGTAATCAACGCAAATGCTGTGTGATTGTGTTATCTTGCACTTTATGTAACGGGTCTTGTTCACGCCTGTGGACAATCTATTCTTCTTGGAGACTGCAAGACTAAAAAACATCAAGCTCGTTTGGAGGCAAAACATACTTCTTCAATACCAACTGCCATTAATTTCAAGGCCTGCTAAGATGTCATATGATATGTACTTGGTTATTATGTATAACCGACCTGATGATGCTTGTAAAATGTGTTTTATATACACGTGAACGTTCAAATTTTACAACAAGATCCTCTTAAATTGAATAATGCCAGAATGTAAAAGAAAACAGTTTTAGGATGGTGAAGTTTGCAAACTTCTGTTCACCACCTCAACCCTAGACTTCCCGCAAGGTGTAATAGATTTAACTGTGACGGCTGTCCTCAATCAAAGAGTGTATTTGAAAATTTTAAGAGAACAGAATGCCCCTTTTTCACTACGAGCAGAATTGTCACGATTCATCACGAAAGAGACATTTTTCACTTTCGTGAACATTCGTAGACAATTCGTAATTGATTCTTGGAATTCGTAAATGATTCGTAGTTGATTCGGCAATATTCCTGCAATTCGTGGATTTCGTTAACAAATTTTGATTTGTCCAAAACATTTCATGAATCAACTACGGATTTTAAATTCGTGTAGTTCGTAAAAGGTTCGTAAATATTTCTCTGAAATTCGTTGTGGATAATTTTGATGGTTTCACCCTGAATTACTTACGACTCTCTTTGTGTCCAGTGAATGGCGACAGAAGCTTCGCTCGTTATGGAATAAAGGTCAATAAGACATCTCACACTACACATCGATTACAAATCGATTGTTCTCCAAATCGGGTGCACAGTCTCTAAGGATCTCTGTATTACCTTTTCCAGCATCACACACTAAAAAAGCATTCAAAGCATTAAATCTCTCATATTCACACCGGACATACTTCCGTACAATTATACAGTGATTACATGTTACATCAGTTACATCTTGTATAATAGAAATATGGGTGTGTGTACAGGCATTAGGTTATACCATAATGACCTTTTGACTAATCCAGAAAATTAACACAAATTTTACAATTATCTGACTTTCTGTCGTGAGACTAGGCACTCTAAACGCGCTGTAACACGTTTTTTGTATTTGCCATTTATAATTAAAGTTAAAACAATATATTGTTACGTTAGGGGGTAAAACATCTCATTACAGGACCTGTAAGCTGTTTCCATTAAAAAAATGAAATGGTGTGACGTAAAAAGCGAATATTTTGTGGAACTCTTTGGTGTGAGAGGTAGATTTGCAGGTGTCATATGATGTTTAGATGGCGAGAGGGTTGACTATCCAATTATTGTACAATATATATATACAATTGTATAAAACTCTCTACTACATGTATGACTGTTAAGTTATATAACGTTTTATAACTCTTATTATTGATTCAGAGGTCTTATATTTTGCCACTGGTAACACTTTGAGCACGTCATATTAGAAAGAACGGTGTAGTACTAACGGTAACTCACACAGCCGACGTTATTTCTGTACAACCATTAGTCAGTTATTACATGTTCGCCACCAGGTACATCCTGTGTAACAGATAAACACACAGGGGGATCTACACTTTGTAATGTACGTATATCATTCGAAGCCTCACACAGTACACAGTAGGTTTATCTCCTAAATAGTTCCCCCTAATCACAGGCACCTTCTGTCATTTCCCAAAAATACGAACTTGCAACAACAAGATGTATTTATCTTCGGTAGGGCTGCAAATGAGAAAAAATACCCTGGATGAGCGAAACATAACAATAAATTGTCAACCGTTTGTTAATAGATTGTTTGGTAATAAAAGAAAAACTTATGTGATTATCGTTAATGATAACCAAGAATGTTTGACATCTTGTAATGTAGTTCCCACAGGACATGTTCATGTCTCTGTATCTGATATTAAAGCAACAAAATGGTCACATGCAAGAAATATTATTTCAAATTCTGTTGGCTCATGTCAATTACTGAACTTAAAGAGCTTCAATTATCAAAAAAGATATTTCCGTAAAGTTAATTAAAAAGAAGTCTTTGTTTCAAATCTGAATTCAAATGATTTTGTTATGCAAAGAAGCCATAATTACTGACTGTTTATCAATTGCATGAAGCATATAAATGTACTATTAGATTTAGATTTTTCAGACTTTAAGGTCAAAGCAAGAGGCTGGTTTTCCCATGTACATGTACCAACCACAATGGTTGGGTGGGTAAATGATATATCAAGCTAATTTAAGGAGGGAGATGATCACAAGAAGGTCAAATGCACTCACTATATATCCTTTACTCTGTCTTGATAATAGACTTGCTAAAAATAGTAATGGTTAATTTACTTAACTGCGTGATTTGTCGCATAAATAAATGAATTGAACAGTGCATATGCACTGCATTTAAAGGGGAAATTCTGTGTACACTGTCAACTATATGCCACTCTGATAAATTTACAAATGCATAATCTCCAAATATCTTCAACAATAAAGGGACTGAAATTATAAAATATAATGCGATAATAATATGCGACTCAACAATACCTGTGCATTACATCACGTCACATAAACCATTAGTACAAAATTATGTTCGGAACATAGATTCAAATGTAAGTTTTATAATCAAGGAGATATAGGAGTAGAATATCGGTTTGTGAGACATTTGTGGTTGTTTTAATGTCTGGTTTTGTTTCTAATAAGTATATTGCGTTTTGTGCAAACACGCAATATTACGATGGTATAGTCCGCCTTTAGGAAATGTTGTGTTTGGAGATTGCTATCAGTACACCAGAACATGTTTCCAGATGCCATGAATACTGTGTATTATCCATTCTAAAGAGAACGAATGTCACTGCAACCATGATATTCAAGGTTATCAGATAAGTACATTTAAGTATGTATACACGTTATTTTATTGATCAGTTATATCTGTCTGTTGACAGCCATGGCTTTAAGAATGTATTCTTCACATAATCAAGACAATTCACTATTTCATAATCTTTAGAACTTATCTGTATTTCAAACTACAATTACGTAAATATTGCATGAATTTCCATACGCTTTTTCGAAACGTTGGCTAAAATTATCTTTTTGTCCTATTTCCAATCGAATTAATTCCTTCTAGAGCATAATTTGACATGAACCATTCATGGCTATCTTTTAGTTTAAGAGTCAAGCTTTACTGGACAACAACTGTATTGTAAACACATTAACTTTCAGGGTCTATTCTTACTCAGTTATCCTCAAAACACGGGCACCAAGGACTGAGTTTATGATACCGAACACTTACACTGTGCCTTTTCCTCACGGAAATATGCATTAAACTAGCCAGACTGATATTGATGATAGCAAATGAAACTTCTCCATCGAACCAATGAAAGTGTGACTGAAACAAAGGTAAAACGTTAAAACCTCCTGCTTAATTGCCTAGTTGAATTCCACACTCGGGTTTTCAGCAAATCAAACGGTCCCTTTTTCCGATTTCCTCTCATGTCAGGCAAACTATTTCTATCATCTCATATTAAACCTTATAACCATTAATGTTTTCATAACCAAGCTGAAATTATAAGCTTTGGTTACGAATTTCCAAGATGAAAATGCCAATGGGTGTTATGTGTATTGTAACGTTTTGCCCTGTTTGACAGAAGATGTGCATACAAACGATGAAAGTTTTATGTTCACAATAAAGTGTTTTATCATATAATGGAGGGTCTGATGAATATCCAAAACAAGTCAAAGGTCAAATACATGTACGTGAACTACTCTTGAAAAATTCCACTCATTAATGAGAATCTTGAACCGATTTAACAATCACTGAAAAACTAATTTCCACATGAATGACTAAACGAAACAAATCATGTGATATGGTACAGTGCATTTATATGTTTAGCAAGGTCAATATATTTGCAAAAACTTCAGTGCACCACTGACCAACAGCATACAACAGGTAACTTCAGTTGTCTGGCTGAAACATTCATTGCAAAAAGAAACAATGGCACATACACATTCAAAAAGAAATGGTTTCCTTTCATCCCATATGTCAGTCCTTAGACATGTGCATATACACTCATCGGCAAAAGAAACTTATCACCTCAGTTGGTTTTGATTAATGTGTCATTTAAAAGAAATCAGATGCATTCGACTGTGACTTATCTGCAGTAAATTGGATGAATAAATTGGTGACCGTGGTTACATTTTAGTTAACATTTCTTTGTTTAATGAAGACAGGGGTTGGAAATGAAATGTCCACCAACATGATCCCTACAATGTTTAAAATGTTGTAAATGTGTGCAGAATCAGGCACATGTATCAATGTTCACATAGAATATGTCTTATATGTCAATGGACAATTGTGTATCATCAAAAATATTTTTTGAAGAAGATAAAATTTAAAAATTAATTTTTTAAAAATTAAAAAGACATGTAGAAGTATTATTTGACTGCTTACTAAACACAAGTACTTTTCAGTTTTAGATAATCATTTCGAAAACTGGAAATATTTGCAATTGAAAATCCTACACATGATAAAATCAACTTAGGTGATAAGTTTCTTTTGCCGATGAGTTTATCTCAATTGACTATTGTCTTGTATACGCTTATAGAACTTTTTATTATTCTCGAACTGTCTCCTGTTTACAATTGATATCATATTGAACTTCTAACTGTGTAACTATGAAACTATGGGAATAAAAAAAAAAAAAATTAAAAATAAATTAAAAAACCCCAAAAAACTTCAGTTGTCTGTGTTCAAGATGGATCATTAGTTTATGTTTAATCAAGTCATGAATTGATCAGTGGTTAGCATGATGTTGCTGAATGTTATCCAGGCTATTTGAAATGATTCAACTATATCTTCGCCTTTTCATTTAACAGTTGTTTGTTGAATATTGAGATCAACAATTCCTCAAGGTTCTCTATGAGGTCTCTAATGGATAGAACGTCAGATTTTATATTGTATACTTTCTCTCTTTGATGACTATGATTGATTTCTTTGATAAATCCAATACTGGCTTCAACGCCTCATTAGCCAGTCGTCACGCTGTCTGAGGCATCAAGTAGTACGATGTGATGAAGAGCAGATCCTCGTCGGTTTTCCATTTCGCTTCCTCCTCGTTCATCAATTCTTCTTTCATGGAGACTTCGAGCAATATAATGTCATGGATTTAATTTGAAGCACGATTCAGGTATGTTGAATTTTATTCACAATTTACAAAGACGATACTGAATGACTTTCCATATAAATCATATGATAAGAAACAAGTTTAAGCGAGTGGTATATCGGTTTGACCCTACGTTGCCCGCCAAATGTAACAGAAGTGATCGTGAGAGCATATCTAGCAATCAGCAATCGAAATTGAAGACAGCCTGATGATAGTAAGATTATATGATTATCACTAGTATTGTGACATCACACCTGAATCCGCCTTGACGTCATACTTAAACCTTGTTATTAATTAGTGTTGAATTGCTTTACAGAAATTATGCAAAATCTTGCACGTGCGAGTGATAAGACGTTTCATACCATAATTAGCAAAAAATGATCTACGTTTTCTGCTTACAAATATATATATATTATGGAATGTAATTATTTGAAGTTTAGTGGTAATGGATGCCCCATGCCAGTTACAATTTTGTTTCGCCTGCATACATTTCGGCAATAAAAGGAGGGATACCTTTCAAATCTTACGAACATTTAGTTAAAGATTAAACTACATATTGGCAGTTCACGCACATGATTAATTTGACTAGAAGTACCAGGGGTGTGACCGCTAATTCAAAGTAGATCTAACGGAATCAACAGGAAGTTGAGAGAGTGTGCTCTGATTTCATCTTTCATCAGTGATTAGTATTCAACTGGATGTCTTCGCGGGATTTTGTCATAAATTGTTCATACAACTCATTGTCACATGAATCATGCAAGGAATCTCCTGAAAGGCAAACCTTATCCTATATTACAGACGATATATCTAGCATGAATCTAACCGCTAACCACCTACTAAGGAGTGGATTTATTTGATAAAAGTAAAGTCATTATGTTATAATTTGTTATGTTTATCTAATTTCGAAAGCCTTTTGGGGGGTCGAAATGGGATCATTTAAGCTCTTTATTATCAATTAATGCATATCTTCCCATCTATTGATTATACTACTTATTATTGTATTGCATTATTGCACATGGTATTAGAACTTAAGATATTAAATATTTGGCTCCCGGAAATGTTATTGTCTCCTCCTTCTGGTTTATCAAAAGGAAAACTTAATATTAGTGTTATTGCAGGGGTGTCAAAATCAGGTATGTAAAACATGTTTTCGGTCACGGGGAAGGATTCACGAACGAACCCGATTGAGTGAAAGATACACTTGTCCGAGGAGTGTGTCGAGAAACAGTCGTCTGTAGTTTGTCGTAATGGGCTGATCAGCTTGGGTTCTTTTGAAATAATACTGTTGTATTTAATTTAGAGTGTTTAGACTGTTAGCGGCAATAAGGAGAATCAGGCAGTAACGTTACTTCCTAGGCAATAGGCCACTGCCTAGGCAATAGTTGCAATAGGCAGCTACGAGTGAAATATATTAACTTTTTTACCTCACGAGATGAGATAAACATGGTATTTGTCAAGGAAAAACAGATATTATATTTATTATATCATTACTTCTGTGTTTTACGTTGAGTTGGAGTGATTTCAACGGCAAACGTACAGCCTTCGCAAGCTGACAATATGACGTCAAAACATTGTCCCGATGATGTCACGCGAGTGGTAATAAGGTTTATCGTCACTCAGTAGAGTGGTGATAAAGGTTATCACCACTGTAGCGTGATAGAGGGTTTATTTCACTGATAGTATCTCACTCCAAATTATGTAATAAATGCTACTATTATCAGTAGGTAGATGAGAGCAAGTTTTAATTTTACGCATAAAACTATTCACTACTGACTGTCACTAAAGTATTGTTGACGAGAAAAACAGGTAAGCTTCGTGAATTTCCTATTAAATGATTTATTGCTCTTTAATGAGGATTGTTTGGTGACACTTGAGGTTTGGATACTGACATGGAGTGCATGTATTCAACATTCTTATAAAATATACCCAAATGCTCTTTAACCATAACAATTCATGATATTTACCAAGTTGAAGGCCAAACAACAGACTGGTTTTCCATTTGACATTTACAGTGTTTGGTTATTGTTACATTGTGGATCAGACTAACTGTGTTTTCAGTTTCACAGTTAGGTTCACCTTTAACGTACCTTGAGTATTTAAAGAATTTCTCAATAGTGCTTATTTCACTGTATTACGTTTAATTTACGAGTAACTTTCTATTCCTGGGGGGGGGGGGGGGGGGGGGGGGGGGGGGGGATAGCGCAGTGGTTAGCGCTTTCGGCTTCGGATCAAGAGGTCCGTGGCAAATTTGTCTGCAGTAGAGAACTGTAAGGTTTGGGTGCAATCTACACTGAATTTCAGCGTAGTACCACCCATGGTTCGCTAGTTCCAGCCGATGCCAGCAGGTTTCACCCCATGCATAGCCATATGGCGTTGCGGGCTTTCTCCCTGCCGTAATACTAGCAGCCGTGATATAAGTGAATTACCCTTGAAAGCGGTGTTAAACCCCACCTCACCTCACTAAATCTCATAAAATAAGACCCTAATCCTGTAGAGTGTAGATGTACATGTATCTAGCAAGAAACTTTCGACTGGATTGATTTATAGAAGAATAGGTTTTCTGTCATTTATCATGCTAAATAATTTGTGCCTAGTGCCTTGAGAGATATATATGGGGTCAATTCAACACTATATTATCAATACATGGAATATCTTCCTGTAGATGGTTTGCCAGTATCACATGTTGACTACTTAGACAGCATCATATGTAGTAAGAACTAGATCGATATATATCATTATTCATGTATTCAAAGATTATATTCTGATGCATTAGAAATAATATCCTTACAAAATAATAATAAAGAAAAAAGATATTTTCAACTGTCCCATTTTGTTTAAGTTTGCTGTTCGTTTCTTGCGCCTGGTACCTTTCCAATGACGTTTATGTAAATGCATTGTTTTCATAAATAAATGTTTATTCCATCCAAATGGATAAAGTTTTTATTTTTTCTAACTTCCAACCTCAGCACAACTGTTCTTCATTTGCTTTAGTACAAAGGCCTAGTATATTCATATGATTAAATCAGCGACAAAAGTAAAAGAGCTGTAGAACATGGTCACATCATTGTAATAAGCTTAAGAGCACGAAACACGGCAAAGCTCTTTAGTAGAAGCAGTACACATCAAAAGTTAAACTCACTCTTAATGCAAACGGATTCAAACAAAAAAGGGAAAAATACATAATCATAGTGTTCTTACTTTTGCAAAATGTGAAGATAGTTTTCTAAGTGACAAATGTGAAACAGATGTAATACGTGCCATCTCCCTGTCGGCGATCTGTGAATTATGTATCTTTATCTTTATTGGAAAGGAATTTCCTAACATATGATATTAACAATTCTAATGTTGCGAAAAACAATTTGCATCTATACACCAAGGAGCGTGGGGCATGTCATATGTACCTCATAAAACAAACAGCTATGTCATATATACCACATAAAACAAGGAGCTATGTCATATATACCACATAAAACAAGGAGCTATGTGATTCCAATGTGAGTGTCAATGTTTTAATAATATATTGTCAGTTTACGAAAAAACTCTATTTTTGTAAAAGTAAACATGACATGAATCATTGATAGCTAATCTTTGTAGAACTGACAGTTGCTGATGGTTTTTCTTCTTGATTTTTATTTTTTTTTCTGTTCTGATAAAATGCGGTTGACAAGCCACCTGAACAGTTCAATATATAAAAGACAATCCATGATGAACCTCCAAGGCTTTGGAAATGAACAATGTTTCTTCAGTGACATCAATGTTTTCAATGAGTATTTATATGTCACGACCTCAAGATACGGACAATGCAGTAAAGGACTTCAACCAATTCCTGATTCTATGTCAACTTACTCACAATCAAATTATTATTTACTTTCTGACAGCAATCACAACTACATTCTTCTAAATGTTTGTAGCCATTTGAAATGTTCGAACAGCATTTGAAAAACTTTTTTGATAACAACTTCTTTCTTGTGAATAGACACGATGACATGCACTCTATTGTAAGAAATTGAGAATACCCAATAGCTTACTGTATACAATATATTTAACCATATAAAATTATCCTCACCTCTCTGTACCAACAGGCACAAGGAGTGACAGCCGCCATGTTGAATGCATTAATAAAAGTCAGACTAGACTACAATTTGTTGCTTATATCTCAAATCATATACACTGAAATCTGACAGAACATACCGACGATCCTTTATTAGGTTTCATACTAATTTTAACTTGAGAATAACTTGCTATAAAGTTATTTACTTTACGGAAAATACACTGACAAGTCAAACAGCATTTCAATATAGGAAGGGTATAGGGAAGTGACTCCGATTGGCCGAATTAAAATCAGGGATTCATAATCATGTCAATGGCAAAAAAATTAATTTATCACACCAAACCTGATGTAATTGTTAGGCATCAGTTGTTATCAAATAAAACCTTTTCTTATTGTCACTTTCGAGGTAAAGGAATGCAAATGGTTTCAAATTAAGTGTTTGCAGAGCCATTCTACCCCTAGCGTATTTCAACGCTGTTTTCTGGTAGAATCTACTTATAAGCGTATTTCTGGCGAAAAGTAAGTACTTTATATAAAAATGTGCCCATTGGTTATGAACCAGCGGGCCAATATTTAATTAATAACAATATTGTATCAACTGATGTACGACCAAGTGAACTTTCATCTTTGGAATGATTGTCAGATTGAATACCCTAACGAAGATGCAGAAATGTAACTGAATTGGGCTGTCACTTTATCAACAGCTATATTCTTCCAAAATATTCACTTCTTGTTCTTCCCCTACTGATTTATTTCATTATTCATGCCATTCATTTATTCCATGGAGCTTTCGCTGAAAAGAGTAAAAGTTATAATGTAAAATGATAAGCTGTATGTAAATACAATTAATCAAGAAGGAATGTATGCATTGTCATTGACGATCTTTACGCAAGTTTCTGTATTTTGGAGTGTCATCTAGTCAAGATCTTTAGAATGAGTTGCTATAGCTGTAGCTGTGACAATATGTATATGAACTTAAGCCCTTCAGCATTTTCAAAATGAATTGAAGTATGAGTATAAGGAAGAAAGATTTTTTTTACAGATATCAGATTGATCAGAATAATTATTTTACAGAATGGCTCTCCACCACTCAAGACTCCAGATCAAGTGATTCTTCTGTTTTACTTCCAAGGAAAATGTTCTCCATTGTTTCTCTCCATGGCTATATTTTATATTCTCTATGAGTCAATGCATGTTTCAATTTCCCATATTACGTAGAACAACTGTGAATGTATGAACGAATGTATGAATGTGTGAATAATAGCAGTAACAATTCTACAATCTCTTGTCTTATGTTCAACAATTATCTTAACCTCTAAGAGGCGTACATAATCCTTGATGCATGTCTTCTCAGGGATTCTGGTAATGAACATTGTCAGTTAAAACAAAAACATATATTTCAAACATTGTCCAACTTGGCAGGATAGTTAGGTCTATGTGATTGTTAATTTATTTTTGTATAGTAGAACTGTAATTATTCATGAATGTTTTAATATATATTTTGACTTAATTAGGAAATTATGTTTTTCTCGTGTGGAGTTAAGCAAGTTATGCTGTGTCTTGCTAGTTTCCAGAAAATATTATTTTACTTACAAACTTCGAATTTTAGTAACCACTCCTAGATTCGTATCTGCAATAGACTGGTACTTAGTCATTAGTGATTTTATAATCCAAACATACGGAGTTGAAACATTAGCAGTCATTAAACTGAATATACACGCCATTTGTAGCATGTCAGTGTTCTCCTTACCACATTGTTTATTTTCCCAAACAAATCTCTAAATAAATAGCATATAAAGGCTCCTATACAGACGTCATAATCAAGTTGTTAATTAATTACTTTAAAGAATTCACGTTTAAGCCGTTTTTCGTTAAATAGTTCACCCAACACATGTAGATACAGACAAGTGAGTTATGGAAGGAAAATAAAAACAACTGATGTACTGACTGTCCTGCATTTAAATAGTACTTACGTCTGTGCACTAAAACTTGTGTCAACATATGTAATGTAATGTTAAAGAGTTGATACATTACAGTGTCTCGACTAGAAACACTGAACAAAACTTTCTCAGTACGAATGAAACTGAAGATAAACTTATGGTAAATCGATACAGGCCAAAATGAGTTAATAACGAAATAACTAAAACATTATGAAAGCAGAGATCGAAAATTATATTTATAATAATAATCTTTATATATAAGAGAGGATACATATCGCTGTTCCCAACATAACAATCTACAATCTAAAATACTTCTGTATCTTCAAGTAAAAGTAAAAACATGACAAAAGGAATCCATTTAGAGAGAAAGTTGTATCATCGATCTATATGCATCATCCATCATCTTGGCATTACGTGAAATGAAAACAAGCTATATTTAACCCAATTTAAAGCTTTTTAACAAATAAAACATATACAATTATAGAAAATTCACATAGTAACGTATAAATATAATATATAAATAAACAATATGCTGTAAGTCTTTAGCAAACTTTTCCTCACTCGCAGCGCTAATGAATTGTTTCAGTTCACATTGTTTTCTTTTTGTTTATCTACAATGTAAGGCTGCAGATGAATTTGTTTCTGATGTGTACATTTAATGGACAGGTAAATAACTGAACTATTGAAGTTCACCTCAGTCTTCAGGACGCTACTTTGTCAATAAATAAAGGTCCTTAAGTGCTTACATTTCAAGATTTGGCTCAATCTGTCACATGATATTTGTATTTGGCACCAGTAAATATGTCATGGCTGCTATCTGGTAATATACGTTATAATGGGATATATGTCCTTCAGTGATAGGTACGTAATGCTACATAGAATACTTCTAAGGGTATTTATCATACAATGGATGGTGTTCTCGGCAGGAAAAAGGCATATTTCGATATCCGTTAGGGACATATACGGATAAAGATGCAAATTACAGAAGTCAAGTGACAACATTTCTTTTGAAAATGACGTCACACACGTTAACACTTCGAACGCCTGTAATAATGTAACAGTTGTAAAAGTGTAGCAACTTCTTATAAATATACATGCTTCATTTCATATACGATACCATTACATATTTTTTATTAATTTGAAAAATTACAAAACAAACATTGTTCAAATGCATAGTGCGGCAACATTTATTATGATCAAAGTGCCAAAACTTGTTCATCTCGAGTTGCAATCTACCGACTCCTACCGAGCAAACACTTTATAAATAGGTAACATAGGCAGTTTTAGTCACACATTCATTTACCGGACGTCACTCTTCTTCACTGTTCAATACTGTGACTTGTGTAAAGGCTTTTTTTTTAGAAAAAGCTGCCTTATATTCAGTTTAACTCTCCATGTGATATGCGAGAATATGTATAGAAATAGGTATAGAAACATTGAAAATTAAAATCATGCCAAACTAACAATTATTTTAACTGAACGTTATTTAGGGGGCATCATTGTGTGTCATTTTACCGTGGAAATAGCACGCAGTACACTTGCATATATCAATACGCGTAGTTAAGGAAAAGTTAAATTTGGAAATTAAGTTGGCAAGAAATGGACTATTAGAAGGTTGGAAACTATTGCTTTTAACATCATGTTTCTAAAAAGCGTCTCGACGGGCACGTTTGCATTTCAATTTATAGGTACGTGATTGTATAGAATTGGTCACTTATATTAGCGAAAAAGGTTTTGGCAAAAATAATTATCATCTGTAGATTGGGTGATGTGACGCCGACACCTAACAAAGGTCACGGAGACCACGCTATATCACCTTTGTCTGCAAAAAAGCAAAAAGAAGTAAAAATCCTTTTTCATAAGACCCATATTTTTGTTATTGTTTGTCCTCCCAAAACGTTCTTTAAAAAAATATTTGTATTCAATAATCAAAATGCCCATGACATCATTATTCTTTGGCTTCAATAAGATTAGCGCTCAGATAGGCAGTTTATTGTCCGTGTTTTCCGATATCAAACATAACAACCCTCATTGATCAAACATGCTCGGCAAACTGTTGTATTTGTCATTTTCATTTTCAATACACAGATCCAAAACTTCGCGCATGCGTAATTTCAGCCAATCAGAGCGGCGAGATTACCACACGGCTTTGTCAATTTTACTTCCGGGGAAAAACAAACGGATTTGGCGATAGTTCGGTGATTGCACAGATTTCAAAACATCTTGACGTTCCTTTTAACATTAATGTCTTGATTTCACGTCATGGTGGTTTCTTATTATGTACATATGTCAGTATGAAATTATTGCCGTTTTGAATCGCTGACAACGTGGAAAACACTCATCATCCGACAAAAAACACTATCGTGTCAGACGTCTGCTCTTAGGTGAGAATTTGCACGAATTATACAGTTTTCAAATCTCTGATACATAAATTAAGCAAGATGAAAGTTCAAACAATGTTTTGATTATAGATATTTAGGACCTCAAGATTTAAAAACAATCTTATTTCGAAGTTTACTTAGATTCTAACATAAAATATGACACATGCAGGATTTTTTAAAAATATTGGTACATAATAGATAAAAACCAAGAAAATATGTATATCTTTCAGTGGAAAACTATAATATTAATTTTGCTGATTTTTTTTTCAAGTTGTCTAATTAACATATGCTTCAAACAATAGCTTTCATTTGTTTTTCACCAAGTTCAAATCTGGCCAATACATTTACCCATAAAACTCATAATAAAGACTATGATTTTTTTTACAATTGTATGAGACATTGCCTTAAAAGGAGGGTTCTATCGGGGTATTTTTTGTAGAAACGAAATTCGAGAGGATATACCTATATACACATATATGTTATTAATACATGATACAGTGAATTGAAATATACTAATGAAAGTAATATTTTTATGACTTTATATTTCACAAATTGATAAAGGCAAGCGCACACATGTTGAACAATAAAAAACGATGAGAATTGAAGCCATTCATCGGCGCTGCGAGAGGGGAAAATTTCGCTACGGTCTAACTGCATATTATTTATTAGTTTTATTATGTGTTATCTGTTACTATGTAAATTGTCTATCATTGTATATGTTTTATTTTTTGAAAGTGTAAAATTAGGTTAAATATAGCGTGTTTTCATTTCACGTAAGAATCCAATATGGCGGATGCTGCCGATAGATCGGTGATAGAACTTTCCCTTTAAAGGTACATCCATTGTGTTGTTTGGGGTCAAATATGCCAAACGTTATAAATGGTCTTATTTTATCGAGGAGTACCAACTGTTACCAAACACTACCATTTTGGGGATACTCGACTTAGTAAATTGACGATATCTAGGTAAACGTGTCGATTTCTGATTGAAAACCGGACAATGCACCGCGTGTGGCGCGCGCCAATGAGTCAAACGTAATTTTGGAATCTTATTTAAACCAGACAAGATAACAAATTAGGGTTGATAAAGTTCAATAGGTCATATAACTACTGTGCATATAGATAGGACGCGCACTTTCGGTTTCTGCACAAACATAATGCCGTTACTCAATTTTAATTGGAAACTAGTAATTATGATATATCTGGCGATTGGGGATGAATATGCAAGCTGAGTGAGTTTTTTTTTGTTGTAAACAGCACATAAGGTGTGTTGGAAGGTATTAAAGCCAAATAAAATTTTATAAAACACAATGGATGCACTTTTAACAAAAATTATGCCATTTAAAAACAAAATAACAAACTTTTATAAATAAATAGGAGGTTATGATACATGCATGATTAAATGTTTTAAAGAGAGGAAGAAAGAATTGCCTTTCAATTCACATTATAATTACTTATAATATTGAATGTCAAATACAAGCTCAGTATTTTATAATTAAACATAGTTCAAAGCTATTTTTTTTATGAAAGTGTATCCAAAATCAGTTACAACAAATAATCATGTGTTTATCAGAGAAAAAATAATGAATCAAACTTTCATTTACCCAATGTATTCAACTGAAATTAAACTATGTAACTTGTTTTCAGAAATATTCTTCTATCAAAATACAGGGCTGTAATGTGCAAATATAACATTACACTTTTCTCAAAACATATTCATGATTTTAATGACATATTTAGAAAATTTTACAGACAGATATACCAAAATCCAGCTTCAATAAATTTGACACTCATTATAATATGTTGGTCTAGCAGTGACATAGACTGGAATTTGCTTTCATATTTGAAACTGAAATGTATGTTAATACATTCTTAGTTTTTAAAAAAAAATATATATTATTATATTTCATTTATATTAGTAGCAGTTCAGACCAGCGTATCTTGTGAATACATCATCTGTCTTGTAATTTACATTGTAGAAATATACTGTTAATCAATTGCATTTAAAAACAAATTATGTGTCTAATATTTTAAAAAGAGTACTTAGATTATTAACTAATGAAGGCACGAACTGGTAATTGCGTATTTGAATAAAGAAAATGATGTGTATCTGAAGACCTGTAGACATAGGTTTAATATTATTTTCCCAGAAAAGGTAGGCCCACAATGGCCTTATACACAAACATTTTGAAAAAAATACATAGTTAGAGTCATAAATCTACGATCACTAGTTGAATTCAAGGTATTGAATACAATTTACGTTATTGAAACAAATTCCATCTTTATTTTACAAATAAATATTGTTCAACAGAGGCTGCTTTTTTGAGTTTTCAAGTGGTGAAACTGTCAACAAGCGAAAGCGACCTGGACCTCTGCTGATTTCAGTCCTTCGCTTCCGAGGTTCTTCTCACTGAAAGGGGTAGAGCTGCATTAGATGATTATTCGTGAAATGATTTCAAACACATGTTAATGTTAAGCTGGATATATTATTGATAATAATCATTTATAAGCGAAGGAAGTGTACCTCAAAACGTGTTTGTTTACAAAATGATCGAGCTTGAACGGTCCTCGATCGCTCTGTTCGCGGCTGATTAGATAGTCCAAACACATCAGAGTTTTGATAAAATGCAAGCTTATGGATTCAAAATTTATTCATAATATTTACACAATTTTAAGCTACAGTTTCCAACTCAACGAAAGCCGAAATCATAGTGTAGCAGGGTATAATAACTACACTTCCTGAATTGATCCAATTATTCGATCATCATCATCATATCATTTCAAATCCCATTATATGTTCAATGTTCATTGTCTCTTATTGTCTACGTTTGCCGTTGAATGCCACCTCTATTCATTTTCACCTTCTCTCTTCTGCTACAGGAGCCTTAACAACAAGGAGTTCCCTTCACTTCCTATCTATGTTTAACTGTCACCCACCTGGGCTTCCCCTGTTCTATTTATAGGTCACCTCAGGTTTCCTTTGATGTGTCACCTGTCTCTAATTGGCTGTTGTCCTCTGACATCACTTTCTGTCCAGCTCACTCCTTTGCTGTTTGTCGAGCTGGACACATCATTTCTTGTTTCCAGGTATAGCCATATTCATAATCTGTTTCCATCTGTCTCAATACTTAATAAATTTCTTCAAGAAGGTGCATTATGTCTTCCAAATAATATTTCTAAACTATTAATGATAATATTTAATTTGTAAAATATAAACTTAATTGATATTTTCAGTATTTAAAATAAGTAAAATATTAATAGTAGTTATGACCATGTGCTTTTTGAAAGTACATTTTCAAGTGCAATATTTCTATTTCTATTAAATTATGTACATGTGATATCTATTTGCAATATTAATGTGATAATTACACAATATTCATTGTTAAAATTATTATTTATCTGAATGTTAATTTTATGACTCCTATGCTGTTTGTCGAGCTGGACACATCATTTCTTGTTTCCAGATTGTTGCTCGGCAAACAGCCTCATCAACTCATTACAAATAAAACCCATTATATCATCACTCATTGTTGTGTCTTGGATGAAACGGCCTAGAGCCGAACCAGTAAACCCGGCCACAAATTGGCGCCCAACGTGGGGCCGCTGATACCAATACACCTTCATCCCACATCAGGAGTGCTTTTTCCTCATGGATCAACTTCATGGGACTGATGATATGTTTTCTTTCATGGATTTTTAATATATTCATGGATTTCACGGATTTGTTCATGGATGTGCTCATATTCATAACTGTAAGTACAATAAATACTGTGTGATGTGTAGTGACTCTGTGAGCCCTGCCAGTATTTTGTGTTGACTGCAGACTGCAGTCCTGTGTGCTTACAGACTGACAATAATATATATGCTCCATGAACTATTATCTACTGTCATATGAACTTTGATGCACATAAATCCATTTTCCATGAACTTTAAATGAATTGAATATATATATATATACTGATGTTGATGCCATGAACTCTATGAATTGATTTGTCATTGATCTTGAATGTTTTGATTGATTATTGCCATTATATTGATGTCATCCATGTTGTTTTCATCATAAAAAAAAAAGAAAAAGAAAAAACAAATCACCCAAAACCCTTATAACCCCTGTTGAATTTTATAATTATCACCCAAAGGCTATTTACACAAATTCTATTTATACAACTTTAAGTAGATTGCTATTTATACAATAACCATATCTATATTTACATTTTTACATAATTGAGTAAATGTGATTTTCATTTTTCATTGATCTTATTCTAATCAATTAAATCTAATCATTATCAATCTCTTCCTCATGGCTTGAGGACGGAAGAGAAAGGTTTGCAATAGTTTCTAACGTAATCTCATCACCGAGACTTACCTTGGTAGTCCCCTTGTGGGACACGTCACGTATTTGTGACATTTCGAATTTGTCACCTTGTGTCAAGCTATGTACATTGCTAGCAAGCACTACACTGATCAAAAACCAGTACACAAAAGCCATACATTGGTTTTCCGAAACCACCAATACCTCAAAACTGAAAACTGAATATCAAGAAAAGTGCTCAGCAAAACATGATGAAGAACCACGCTCTGCTACCATTTTGGAACACAGTGGAAGCTTTTTTTTAACGGTAATGAACAACAGAGCACTTTGGTCTTGAAATTCAATGATTTTATTACAAAAGATAAACAAAAAATATACCCAAAATATGTACAATATATTACAGTTTTGTTTAGAACACTAACGTCCGAATATGACTATACTAGTGTCAAAAACCGCCAAATAATGCAAGTAGAGACCCTGTTATTCTACTGCACTTGCAAACGAATATCAAATACTCTTGAGAATCACCGAATATGTGAAACTCTCAATGTTGTGCGAATACGAAAATTATTGCACCAAGATTCAAAAAGACATATACAAAATGCCTACAAACAAGTTCTAAATTACATCTTGTTTGTAAAATTCAAAATTTAAGAGAAACAGCCGCCATGAAATGCGACTGCTCTCAACCAAAACAAAATCAAAAGTGAAAGCCAACACGTGCTTTCAGCACGTGCAGCAACGAAATCATGTCAATTTCAGTTACGTTTTTGCGAATCTTTCATGAGCCGGGAAATCCAGAATCCTTCAGAACAAATAGTAATCTAAAAGTTGACAATTTCATATCACATTTAAGTTTATCAATATTGCAGTAATTAATTACAATCCATGCTTAATTTATAAGTTGTAAATTTATTGCACCTTATTTTCTCTTCTTACTAATAGTCTTTACTATTGGCATTGCGGCAGTAATTCTTAATAACTTAATTCAGTTCTTTCTGGTTTCTTCTGTCAGATATCTTCCCTCAGTCTTCCCTCGCCATAATTACATCCCGTCTCGTCCTGTGTTGTGTTGTTTCTTTCATTGAACCTCCCCATTGCATTTCATTCAAGCTTGTTATCATAATTATATATCTGGTTTGATATTGTTGACAGTTTGTGAGTGACTGTCATTTTCGTTTTGCTTTGACAGTATAGTTCTGTCAGCTTCACTTTTCATTGTCCGGTTATATTGCTTCCTTCACAACAGTTCTTACTGTTGATTTGGTGGTCAGATATTCTTAACTTCGATATTTTCAGGTTAATTTTATCTGACATTTTGAATTTTGATTGTTTACATTCTGCAACACTTCCGGTGTTTACATTCCCTTTGTTTACATCTACTGTTTACACATACACATCTCCACTTCCTGTCTATCTCAAGTTTCCATATCACATAACTTAATGTCAAACCCCTAGTGATTACATATTGCTACACATTATCATAGTATTTCTGTAGTTACACTTTGATAATTTTACAATTTGATGTTTACCTTTTGTTGACAATTTTGGTGTTGACATTTTTTGTTGACATCTGAATGTTAGCACTTCCTATTTTAACACTTTGACAATTTCCTTGTAATTCTCTTGACACTTTGCCATTTGCTTTTCACATTTCAACAGTTTACATCCCTATATTCATTAGTTTGCCACTCTGTAGTTTACATTTCAAGATACACTTTCCTTTAATACATCTTGTTGACATTTTGTTGACATTTTCCAGTTGACACTCTCACATCCTATTGATATCTCTCATTTGACTTCCCAGTCTTGACTCTAGTTGACATCTTTATTGACACGTTCACATCCTGTTGATATTCCAGCGTTGACTTTCTAGTTTTGACTTTGTTGACATCCACCTAGTTTATACTTCGCTGTCACACTTGTTGTCATCTGTGTTCCTTATACACACATATCCATTCTGCTTGTAAACACTTTCTGTTTACAGTGCAATCTACCTACTACTCTCTTTATCTCATATCTCATATCTCATATACTTTGTATCTTATTTCTGCCTCTTGACAGTTACAATAAACCACATACCTCTCAAAACACAATCCATATGTTCTGCATTGTATGAATTACAGAACCTGTTTCTCTCTTCAGAACATTTACACTGTTTATACCTGGACCATTGACATACCAGTAACAATTACTTATGTTATTACTCAGGTCCCTCTGATTAATTTCATGCATCTAGATAGTTAGGCAAATTATACCCGGACATCCCATGCATCTCATTTTGTTTCCTTCTTGGAGGAGTTACATCACTTTTTGGACAGCAGTTCTATGCTTATTTGTAGATAGTCCTGTTGTAAATTGTTGGATCTTTACTTGTAAGATTCTTTTTGCCTTTAAATAGGTACATAATCCATTTTGTCATCAATCACACTCTCAACACTTTTTGAATCTTTTTACATTCAACATTTTTCATTACATTTACACATTTGACTTACACCATGGCTGAGAGCACCATCGAGCGTGTGGATTCAGACATTGTGGCAGCCATGGAGATTCTCCAGAATCTGCCCAGGTCTGTCCGCACCGGGGTTCTGAGTCGACTGGCAGACGATGTCACTAACCAATTACATCACACTTATAACTTTAGTGCTGAAGGTGGTCTCCCGTTGAATGCTACACACCCCATTCAACCGCCACCTCCAGCCAACGCATCTCTGCCATGTCAATCTCCCCACTCCTCTCCAGTTCCCCAGATGCAGGGAACTTGGAGAGCTTCACTTCAAGGGGAAGGGAACTCACTGCTGTATTTACCTGAGTCATCACTCAGGTTGCAGGAGTCTCCTCTTTCTTGTCCTCAGCCACCAAGGTACTCCACACCTTTTGTGACACAGACAACCCAAACGCCATTCCACTTTTCCTCTCTTCACCACAGCATCCATCATCCTCCTCCAATGCCTGGCCCGACAACGTATATGCCTATCTTCAATGCACCAAGTCCCAAGATTTCTTCTTTCTCTGGGAATTGGGCAAAAGGCGAGGTCAGGTATTTTCAATGGCGCATGGAAATTGTTGGTTGTCGGAGGGAGAACTCCTATTCTGACACTGCAATTCTCAATGCCATGAGGAGATCCGCCAAGGGATCAGCTGCTGATTTGCTTTGTGGGCTTTCAGCATCTGTTTCCCTGGATGCTGCGATGGAACAGTTGGATGTGGTTTTTGGCAATGTGATGCCTGGTGAGACCCTCATGGAGAGGTTCTACACCGCTCGCCAGGCCAAGACCGAGACAGTAGCTGAGTGGAGTTGTCGCCTCCATGAGTTAATCTCACAGATAGAGGTTTCTGGGACTCTCCCTCCTACAGCAGCTACAGAACCTTAGTGTCCTTGGGGAGCGGGTGAAGACGTTGGAGAACCCTACCCAGCGCAATACACCACACAAAACATCTTCAAAACATCACATAAACAAGACCAAACCTTCTGGTTCCACTCCTGGTCCCACTTCTAGTGCCTCTCACACTCCTTCTTCAAAATCGACTTACACACCTCCTTCAAATTTTACTTTCACTCCTTCATCAGGTCCTTCTTTCGGTTCCTCTTCGGGTTATGGTTCAGCTACACCACCGCCACAGCCACCTTCTTCCAATAAAGTTTATTGCTTTGATTGTGGAGCCCCAGGAGTGAGGAGGGGGCATTACGGATGCCATCCTTTAAACTCCTAGGAGTCCAAAACATGGAGCGGTTTTGGACTCCAATGTTAGCTCAAAAAGGCTGCCGCCAAATCTTGTTGGACCATCTAACGTAGCTGCTGTTGAGGTTGAAGGTATCTCCTGCAGTGTCCTTCTTGACACAGGCTCTCAGATTTCGAGCATGTCGGAGGCCTTCTACCAACAGAATCTCAACAGACTCCCTATTCTAGACCTTGGGTCACCCCTGGATTTGACAGGCGCTGGGGACTGTAAGCTGCCTTATCTTGGGTATGTGAACACAGTCATTCATATTCCTAGCGATTTTCTTGGTGAAGCAGTTGAGGTACCGGCACCAGTTCTTGTTGTACCTACAACCCAATATCACCACAAAGTGCCCTTGGTTCTAGGTACCAACGCCATGGACTTTGCATCTTCTCTACTTGGGTCACCTACTTCAGGTTCGTCATCGCCTGCGTGGAAGAGGGCTCGTCAATGGCTTATAGATTCTCGGGTTGACCTTCAACGAACAGAAAGTGTGCGAACAACGAAGCCAATCACCATCCCTGCTTCCTGTAACCAGATCATCACAGGTATTTGTAGGGGTAAGGCACTGCAGAAAGGGAAGTTCTTTCTCGTCTCTTTTTCTCCCACACTTCCCGGTTCCCTAAACCTGGTTAATGGCATTGTGAACTTTAAGGCAGGCCAGTCCACAACTAGGGTTAAGGTTGAGGTCGCTAATCCATCTTTCAACCAATCACAATTCCTTCCAAGACAGTGCTTTGCTGCTTGGAGCAAGTTGATTTGGTTGAAGGTCTTCCTTCGGAAGATGGGTCGACTATTCCTCGGTCTCCCGAGCCACAGACTATTTCAATTTATCGTCACTTACGTCAAGTTACACACCAGAGCAGATCTCTCAGTTGAAGACTCTCCTTGCTGACTTTGATGATATCTTCAGTAAGTCTGACATGGATATGGGTCACACGGACTTAGTGACTCATAGGATTGAGCTCACCGACGAATAGCCGTTCAGGGAGAGACATCGCCGTATTCCACCTTCTATGTATCAAGAGGTCAGGGATCACATCCAACAGATGTTGGGTGCGAATGTTATCCGGCCATCAGTAAGTCCATATGCTTCCCCTGTTGTACTGGTGCGGAAGAAGGACTCTTCTCTTCGTTTCTGCATTGATTTTCGCCAGCTCAACAAACGGACGATTTGGGATTCATATGCCTTACCTCGCATAGAAGAAACTCTTGATGCACTTCACGGTGCTCAGTATTTCTCATGTCTTGACCTGAAGTCTGGCTACTGGCAAGTGGAGGTCGCAGAAGAGCACAAGGCTCGTACTGCTTTCACGGTTGGTCCATTAGGTTTCTATGAATGTAATTCTATGCCTTTTGGTCTAACAAACGCTCCTGCAACTTTTCAGCGTCTCATGGAACGATGTATGGGTGATATGATATGATATGTTTTCTAAGACCTTTGACGAGCATCTAGATAGATTACGAGCAATCTTTCAGCGATTGCGCGAGAATGGACTCAAATTGAAGCCTTCAAAGTGCCAATTCTTGCAGACCTCAGTGAAATATCTGGGTCACGTAATCTCTGAGGACGGCATCACCACCGATCCTGAGAAAATTGCAGCCCTCCAGACTTGGCCAGTCCCACAGAATGTGGATGATGTTCGTCGCTTCTTGGGGTTCTCTGGGTATTATCGACGTTTTGTTTCGAACTACGCCAGGATAGCTAAACCTCTGACAAATTTGTTAGTAGGTCACAGCGGCAAAAAGAAAAACAGGACCAAGACAGATACGCAGTGGAATTGAGGTGTACAACAGCAGGCTGACTTCAGTGAACTTGTGAGTATGCTCAGCAGTGCTCCTGTTTTGGCTTATGCTGACTTCACTCGTCCCTTCGAGCTGCATATTGATGCTAGTGGTGAAGGCCTCGGTGCAATTCTTTATCAGGCACAAGAGGGTAAGAAGCGAGTGATAGCCTATGCTAGCCGAGGGCTTTCTCGATCAGAGCGGAATTATCCAGCTCACAAGTTAGAGTTTCTTGCTCTAAAATGGGCCGTTACGAAAAAGTTCCATGACTATTTGTACGGCAACCATTTCACTGTTTGGACAGATAATAACCCCCTGACTTATGTGCTTACCTCCGCGAAATTAGATGCCTGTGGGCATCGCTGGCTCGCGACCCTCGCTGCCTACGACTTTTCTATAGAGTACCTTCCAGGCGCGAGGAATAGGGATGCCGACGCACTGTCCCGGCTGCCCCGTGAGGTTATCGACATCAAGTCAGTTTCTGCTATCTGTAACTCACAGCAGACTACTCCTTTCATAGAGACCTTGTCAGTGACCCATGACGTGTTGTGCCATATGACCTCCGTCGATTCAAGCTCTTCCGATGTTGGCGCTGATCACCAAATGCTGACGTTTCAGCAGGCGGACCCTTCAATCTGCTCGATTGTTGGACTCCTTCACGCCGGTGATCGTCCTTCAAAGGAAGCGATTAAATCGTACGATCGAGAGTCAGCCAACATTCTCCGTCAGTGGGACTTACTACGCCTCGTTAACAACCTTCTGGTGAGGCAACAGGGTAACAGTGGCGACCCCTACCTTCAGACTATTGTCCTCAAACCTCAACGTGAGACTATCATCACACACCTTCATGATGGAATGGGACATCTGGGTAGGGATCGGACTGTATAACTTCTCCGTACCAGGTTCTATTGGCCTGGTATGATGGGTGATGTGGAGGACCATATCCATAGTTGTCAACGCTGCATCCTGAGGAAAGCTCCCAATCAGACAGAAAGAGCGCCTCTTGTGAATGTTGAGACATCGCAACCAATGGAAATGGTCTGTATGGACTTTCTTTCACTCGAACCATCTACGGGTGGTTTCGAAAATGTCCTTGTGATCTCTGATCACTTCACCAAATATGCCATCGCCATACCTACTCGGAATCAGACTGCACGGACAACTGCCAAGGCACTGTTTGAGAACTTTATTGTTCACTACAGTGCACCAGGCAAGCTGCATTCCGATCAGGGGCGAAATTTCGAGAGCGAGGTGATCAAACAGCTCTGCGGCATTATGGGCATAAAGAAGTCTCGTACAACTCCTTACCATCCAATGGGGAACGGCTTGGTTGAAAGGTTCAACCGTACTCTTCTCGGGATGCTCGGTACTTTGCAGGACCGTGAAAAAGCAAGGTGGAAGGATCATTTATCCCATTTGACCCATGCCTACAATTGCACAGTTCACGAGTCGACCGGGTTTTCCCCGTATTACCTCATGTTTGGTAGACATCCTAGGCTACCTGTCGACGTTGCGTTTGGCCTATCTTTGGCTAACCCACCTCCATCCAGCTATACGCAGTATGCTGCTGATATGAAGCGCAAGTTGAACTCTGCGTATGAGCTGGCATCTGAAAACCTTGAAAAGGCCCGAGCAAAACAACGGAAGAACTACAACCTCAAAGCTCGTGGTGCAACAGTCAAGGTTGGTGATGTGGTGTTGGTACGTAACGTTGGCATACGAGGTAAACAGAAGCTGGCCAATCGTTGGGAAGAGACTTTCTACGTGGTGGAGGCACAACCAAACATGGGCATTCCAGTTTTCAAGGTCCGGAAGGAAGGTGCTGCTGAATGTCGTGTTCTCCATCGCAACATGCTTCTCCCGATTGGTTCAGACGGTAGACCATTTCCCAAGCCGTCTTTCGCCACAGTTGAATGTGTCTGACACATCGATTGATTTGTCTCAGTCACTTCTGGAGTCATCCTCATCCGAACTGGATGTTGGAATTTCGAATTCTTCAGAGACCGACAGGTCATCAACCCATCCGTCAGACACATCCCTTAATCTTTATCAGGACAATCAGACGTTGTCACTGACCCCATCAGTACCAGTACCAGCGCAGAGGCAGGAAGACCAAGCACTTTCTGACTTGACCGAACCTGAATCGGATCCTTCTTTGGTGCGTCGGCCGCAGCGCTCGCGTTTCAAACCGAAGTGGATGGAGGACGGTCAGTGGGAGGTCAAGCAGAATGTTGTCTGGGTCTAAGTTACATATCACTGTTCCAATTTTCGTGACAGTTTTTCAACTACGTTCACCTTTGCTAATCTTAAAGATTGGTATTAATGGCGAGGACGCCATTTCCCAAAAGGGGGGTGAATGTAGCAGGGTGTAATAACTACACTTCCTGAATTGATCCAATTATTCAATCATCATCATCATATCATTTCAAATCCCATTATATGTTCATTGTCTCTTAGTGTCTACGTTTGCCGTTGAATGCCACCTCTATTCATTTTCACCTTCTCTCTTCTGCTACAGGAGCCTTAACAACAAGGAGTTCCCTTCACTTCCTATCTATTTTTAACTGTCACCCACCTGGGCTTCCCCTGTTCTATTTATAGGTCACCTCAGAGGTTTCCTTTGATGTGTCACCTGTCTCTAATTGGCTGTTGTCCTCTGACATCACTTTCTGGCTTACCTTTCTGTCCAGCTCACTCCTTTGCTGTTTGTCGAGCTGGACACATCATTTCTTGTTTCAAGGTATAGCCATATTTCTAATCTGTTTCCATCTGTCTCAATACTTAATAAATTTCTTCAATAAGGTGCATTATGTCTTCCAAATAATATTTCTAAACTATTAATGATAATATTTAATTTGTAAAATATAAACTTAATTGATATTTTCAGTATTTAAAATAAGTAAAATAATAATAGTAGTTATGACCATGTGCTTTTTGAAAGTACATTTTCAAGTGCAATATTTCTATTTCTATTAAATTATGTACATGTGATATCTATTTGCAATATTAATGTGATAATTACACAATATTCATTGTTAAAATTATTATTTATCTGAATGTTAATTTTATGACTCCTATGCTGTTTGTCGAGCTGGACACATCATTTCTTGTTTCCAGATTGTTGCTCGTCAAACAGCCTCATCAACTCATCACAAATAAAACCCATTATATCACCACTCATTGTTGTGTCTTGGATGAAGCGGCCCAGAGCCGAACCAGTAAACCCGGCCACAATAGCGTGTGTTGTGTTGAGATTCGTGCTCTGAGCCTGTGACTTGTCCCCCTAATATTTCAGCCAATCGCGTTGAAGGGGTGGGGCTTATACTGGATCGGTGTATTCGTATTGAATTTGTTGCTATCAGAAAACACTTGGGGATTGCTTGATATACAAGTGATTAATATTTCATGTTTGATTCAAATGTTAGAATATCGAAATGGACGCACTCACCTGTTACTGATTTTATATTCATAAATCGTAAGTTGTCTCGTTACCTTTTGAAATGTTGTATTTCCTGATCAGTTAAGTAAAACAAGATAATGTGCAAGCTGCGTACGCAGTGACAGTTCATTGCTTTCCTGAAAGCAAATCATTAAATGTTGATGTCCACATTTAAAGATTGTTTCATATTTGGTCTGAAAAAGGCTAATGATTTATGGTCAGATATTTGTGCAGCTCTATACTTTTTACAAGTGATTAAGGAAACCTTTCTGGAATATATGCTCTATAAAATGATAGTTAATTAATGGCAAACACATGTTTAATTAAACTGTACATTTGATTTGATGCCATACATATAATATATGCCAAATGTGTGCACTGATTAACAAGTATTTTGTATCGGGTTTGAAAGTTCGAGTTTTCATTTTCGACTTAAAAACATTTTTAGTTGTTTATTTTTAAAGAAATTGTGATTTACACTGGACATTACATGAATTATATTGTTAGCCTTGTTAAGATAAAATGTGATTTTCTCAGTATCGGATACAGAAGTTGTAGAGTGTTAAGGACACAGCTGTCTTGACTTCAAATGGATAAATATCTTGCCTCTATCATTATAATGCTGCACGTAATCTCCGGTAACAACATACTGAACAGATTCTGTGAATCTATGTAAAAAAGAAGTCATTCAATGTGTTATTAGGAGTTTGTGATACGGAGAGTTCGTGGACAAAATCTAAAAGTAAAACAAAATATGCAGCATATCAGGCTTAATTGTAAAAACTTTAGAAACATTATTGTTAAAAAATGAGATTATACAGGTTTGCTTGTTGATAACAACAGACTAGCGCTAATGGGAACATGTCAATCATTCTTTGCCCAACGTCACTAAAATGCCAAGATGATGAAATTGAATACTGACATTATCAGTAATACTCACTGTAACCTTTCAAATGCATCAGACATTTCTTTACTTTCGATAGGCTCGTGTCCATCAAAAAGCTAAACTGTCAACATTTTTGTTCAATATCCGGTGATTAACTAATTCAATATTAATTTTCGTTGTAAGATTTGTAAATGAATGTGAACACTAAGGTGAGTAGGGTTTCTATTGACAAACCCAGACCAAAAAGACATCCAGACATCCAGGATCCGACCGTCTGAATACGTTTTGCAATTTTGACTTTTCAAGAACGGTTAGTTCCAGAGATTTGCTATCTGATGTACGTATAAGTCATAGTCAGTATGGATCTGTATCACTGTAACCATCAGGTCTTTGATGGGATTTAGAAGTGACACACATGAGAACAGAACGTTTCTGGATAACAACTTTTTAAATGTGAAAATACACGGCGTTTCAGATTATAAAGTCACTCCCTACATCAGGTGGAATGTAGGCATGCCTAAAACATGTTCGTCCTCGTCCATAGACTCAACAAGATTAAAACTGAAATATTGTATACAGACTCCTTGACCAATGGGAAAATTGTAGACTTGGTGACACTATGGTCCTTAGTTAACCCATATATGCATGAGGTCTCCGATTTTTTCCATAATGTGTGAGTTACATCCTTTTGTCACACAATGAAAGGAATGGGATTTGTTAAAATCCAAATGTTGATTGAGAAAAATGCTATCCTACATCAAAGCGACAAATTTGCATGTGAATTGCCAGATCACCGGAAGTGGCCATGGTTTTTAAAAAACAAATTCTAAAAATAAAGTGAATACCTCAACCTCTGGTCATTTTATCCAGCTTCGTTCACCTCCCTATTTGCATTTTCTACCTTAAATAATAAGACAAAAGTGAAAATTTGAAGTACCCGTCCTAAATGGGACAATATGCATAAATGGGTTAAGGATATAGCGGTCATGCCATACAAACCACATTTCGTTTATTCTTTACAGGAACTAAAAGCCTAAGAAATATGGAATCTTGTGTTTAGACCTCGAGTTTAGAGTTTTCGAGTAAAAAAGGTTCCATGACTCCAATGTAGAATGTGAATCCAATTAAGGGCCATGCTCTAACAAACTGTGTTTTCGCAAAAAGATCTACTTACAACCTCTTTCTACAAAGCTGATAATTAGAGCTTGCCATGGTTATTATGACTAACAAAAAAGACGTTCAGAGGAAACAGAAACTGTATTTGAAGAATGCTATGTTCATACAACAATAAAATAGTATCTATGTGTCTTGTTAACACGGTATATTTAAACTGTTTGTTTTGATGTATTCTATAATGTATTGATTGCAAGTGTTTACCAAAATAAAACATGCTAAACTGCAGCTCACTGATACATAAATGCAAAGGAAACCATAATAAGAGCATCAGAGCAAAATAGATTTAGGAATATAAGTGATGAGATAGAGCCATTTGAAAGGCAGATAATGCAACTAATGGTGTAAATGTGAATTTCAGAAACGGAAAATTGTTCTTGATCTTTGTAAATGCCATCATGACATATCAGAATATGTAGACACAAAGTTACATTTAATATTCGTTTTTAAAAAGAATTTTGTATCTGTGTACTTGGTGATGGGCCTCCTGAGCTGAAATAAAATCCCTATAAATAATCTTTGAAAAGTGTATTCAAGGCGACCCGATTTTATTATGGAAACCCGAGATTCCATAATTGACCAACGTAAATAACATAAGTGAGAAGTTCAAATTCTATCAAAAACCTATTTTTATACTTTAACTAAGATATTGACGAAAATTCCAACTTTCTACCCCGCACCGTACGTGAGATACAGACCCCCTTGCCCATGGGTATGCCCATGGGAAAGTTCGCCCATGGGCCTGCCCATGGGCCGGCCCATGGGCGAGAGGTTGTTAAAAGTTGAGTTACACAAAAATTATTTTCTAATTTTTAATAATGGGTCTAGCAGTAACATATTTTAGGTATATGTGAACTCCCCCCATTCAAAGGAAATTATTTTTCCCATGGGCGAGATTTCCCATGTGCGAGATTTCGCCAATGGGCGAGACCTCGCCCATGGGCCAGGTTTCCCATGGGCGGATTTCCCATGGGCCAATGTTGACTTTGGCAAACATATAATGTTTGTGAAATGTTGACTTAAAAAAAAAATGTTTGTGAAATGTTGACTTTGAAAAAAAAATGTTTGTGAAATGTTGACTTTGGAAAAATTAGAATGTTTGTGAAATGTTGACTTTGGAAATATTGACTTTTAAAATATTTATTGATTTTGGTGGAAGTGTTACTTTGATAAAACATTGACTTGCTGATTTTAATACATATTTTGAGTTATATGAATGGTTGACTTATGGAATATTCATTTTAGTGAAATGTTGTGTAGTTTAAGTTTAACTTATATAAACTGTTAACTTTGGTGACATATTGACTTTGAAAAAGATATTTTGAATTTAGTGAAATGTTGACTTTAATCACATATTTACATCTTGACTTTAATCACATATGTTGACCTCGACCATGGGCCGGATTTCCCATTGGCTTTATTTCCAATGGGCGAAACCTCGCCCATGGGCCAATGTTGACTATGGAAACATATAATGTTTGTGAATGTTGACTTTGGGGGGAAAATAATGTTTTTTTAAATGTTCACTTTGGAAATATTTATTGACATTGGTGAAAGTGTTACTTTGATAAAATGTTAACTTGGGTGACATGTTGACTTTGAAAAAGATATTTTGAATTTTATGAAATATTGACACTATTGAAATGTTTACTTTTGAAATATTTATTGACATTGGTGAAAGTGTTACTTTGATAAAATGTTAACTTGGGTGACATGTTGACATTGAAAAAGATATTTTGAATTTTATGAAATATTGACTTTGATCACACATTGATTTTGATGAAATGTTGACTTATAAAAGATAGTTTGAGTTAAGCGAATTGTTGACTTACATTAATTATGTTATGTTAATTTATTGACTTTGGTGAAGTATGCTTATATCATGAAATATTAATTCCATATTTATTCCATTTTATTCACTTTGGTGAAGTTTGAAATGTTGACTCTGATTATATATATTGAGCTTGGTGAAATGGTGATTTTGGGATTGATGCCACTTTGGTGAAATGTTGACTTTGAAAATATTATAATGATGGTGAAATGTTGACTACGGAAATATTGGTTGACTTTTGTGGAAGTTTTACTTTAATAAAATATTGACTTTGGTGAAATGTTGACTTTGAAAAGATATATCGAGTTTGATGACATGTTGACTTTGGAACTATTGGTTGACTTAAAGTTTATCTTTAATTATATGTTAACGTGGTGACTTATTGACTTTGAGAAGATATTTTGAGTTTAGTGAATTGTTGACTTCTAAACGATTGACTTTAGTGACATAGTTTTACTTTGAAATATTTATTGGCGATGTTGAAGTTTGAGTTTAATAAGATTTTGAAAACACTATGGTCTGGCTTAAGGAGCGTGTTTCAAACAGTAAGTATTAGATTTTTTGACTACGCTGTTGCCCACAATACAGACAGACAGACAGATAGTTTATTCAGTCTCACCCCATATATACACATACATAAAATAATATCAATAAAATATAAATACATCTGGGCCACCCTAAAACTAGGGTTATGAGAGACTATCTATACATATAAAAAATGCAATGACTACAAATAAAAGGTATGAATGTAAGAGTAAACGTGGTTATAAATCAGATACTAAAACTTTGGTTAAATATAGAATAATACATATATTTGTATAAATATAGGTATACATATAAACTGTGCATAAAAGGACATAAAATAATATATTATAAAAAAGTCAATTTTTAAACAATACATTTCGACGTTTTTCCAGCAGTAGTTTGCAGCTTCTGGCACTTTCTTTTAAAATAGTTGGGCTTGCTAGGATAAATGATAGACGTTCCGGGTCGATGGCAGCATTAAAATTGTTCCATTTGGCTTGACAGGTTCTAAGCAGTGGTTCTCTGATTGTTTTGTAGAGTGGGCAGTGTCATCGAGACTGATGATTTATACACAACCAAGTGCAGGTTACAGATATATGATATATTAGACCTGTGCATTTGTGTGTATCAGAACACCATGTCTATGTAACGAGCGTGCCGTGGTATTGCGTAACATGTCTATTCGATCAACTAACCCATTGTTGTAAATTACGAAAATAAAACAGTCCATTACTTACCTCACTTGTTTGATTCTATTTCGAGCGGTTTTAATCATTGAATAGCACAGAACATACATACGTATATACATTCTTGCATGTATGGTAGTGCTCAGTTGTTCCTAGCGTCAAAATACTTCATTGCCTCTTTTGAACAAGGGATTACTTCGCAAATATTATGAACACTGATCTAATATATTCATTATTCGTTTGTATCAATAATCAGCGAAACGTTTTACTTTTAGAAATGTAATGATGTAATGAATTCAGAATGTTCTCATTTTTGGCGTTTTCTAATTCGCCAGTACCCTACAAATTTTAATTAATTCGAACTCTTGCAATTAGTCTCCAATTTAGATATTGAGAGGACCCACTCACTGTTAGTCTGTTGACAGCAGTGAAGGGGGTACATGAAAAGTCTATATTAAGTTCTTAATAATTTCATTTGTTTACAATTTCGGCCGCTTTCTCAATACGATACAGGGATTATCAAAGACATCTTACGATTTTGACGGGTATTATGTATAAAAAAGCACCCGGCCATTTAATATCACAAGAATACAATATGAATAAATGATATATTATAAACAGATAAACACTTTCTAAAGTAAACAGACGCGCAACCACATCACACGGCACACTTCTTCACATACTGTCGTTCACTCACAATAATGGCACGCTCATCCGATCATACTCAATCATGTCATCTCTTACACACTCACATACATAGATACACAAATATCAGATACATACAGACATACATACACACATACACACACACCCATACACACAAACACACATACACACACACACACACACAAACACACACACACACACACATACATACATACATACATACATACATACAAACATACATACATACATACATACATACATACATACAAACATACATACATACACCCATATCACCTCTAGTGGCGATATTTGAAGATGTACTGTTAGCTCCAAGAAAAAACCGATAGGCTCGATTTTGAACGGTATTAATTTCTTTATGTACATAAAGCCCCCATATTGCCGCTCCGTAGCTGAGAATAGGTTGTACTAATGAGTTGTACAAAACTTAGTACAGAGAGCACCCAGAGCTCTACCGGCCGATTTTGCCAGTTGATGTATGGCTAATTTAAAATCAAGGCGTTCATCAAACCAAAAGCCGAGGTACTTATAGGAGTCTCAGTAATGCAAATAAATATCCCCACATGCAAACTTGAATTGAGAACAGCATCGCGATCTGGGCCTAATGTGTAGGATTTGACTAATAGATCGACGAATTGTAGTTTTATTAGTCATTGAAATTATCATAGTTTCAACAGAAAGCTATGCAGAAAAATACAGAAGGTTCATATCTCCCATTCTCCAGACAGCCATTTGTCAGCCAGTTCTTAGAAATAGATTAACGTAACACCCATGACTGAAATGGAACAGTGAAATAGGACATCCTACTAAATAGTAGCCTTTATTGGTATAGTCTGTCCTCGTATCTCCTACACCTATCGCCTACGCCACAATCAAAACAAATTCTACTTTCTACATTCTACTTCTAGAATGCCCATCAAAGATGTCTACATTCTACGCACAGTTTATGGCCCGGGAACAATGAAGGTGCTCGATACAAGTCAAGATACGGCGATTACATAATATTGTTTTAACGGTACATATACATTGCTTTAATATATATATATATATATATATATATATATATATATATATATATATATATATATATATATATATATATATATATTCCTTACATTAAACAAAAGACTTAGTCATGCAGTCGGATGCATGTACACATTGTATGAAATATATGTTACCTTTTATCACATCCTTGTTTCACAATAAATATGACATCAATAACCAGAAAGTAAAATAACATAAGCATAAGATTGTAATGTCATATTTACACTCTATTTCGAGGTAAGAAAGTGCCAAAGCATAATTAACTCTGAGTATTTAGGTGAGAACGTTAAAGAGAAGCAGGAAAACACCAAAAGACATACCCCTAAAAGTTTCTATTTATATAATTGCTCCAAGTGTACGGCTAGCAGATTTTGCTAATTCCTCAGAAATGAAAGTGAATTACAATTACAAATAAAAATTGTTATTCTTTATTGCGTAAGTACTTTACACGACGCTGAATTACACTTAACACAATGTGTGTGTACTTGATATAAACGTTTATACATATATTTACTTTACTAGCGTATCATTATTCATTAGCGTGTCATTGACACTCATGTATATTCAATTATGTTAATTGATGCACATACCGTTGACTAACAACCCGTTGTAGGTATTTCTTGTGTGAAGGGTCAGTCAAACCATAAATTAATAAACTAATATAACAGTCAACATTTCAAACTAAACCAAAGTCAATAAAATAGAAATATTAATATTTCATGATATATGCAAACTTCGTCAAAGTCAATAAATATTTCCAAAGTCAACATAAGTCAACAATTCGCTTAACTCAAAATATCTTTTAAAAGTCAACATTTCATAGTAAATATGTGATTAAAGTCAACATTTCACTAAATTCAAAATATCTTTTTCAAAGTAACCAAAGTTAACATTTACATAAGTTAAACTTAAACTACACAACATTTCACTAAAATGAATATTTCATAAGTCAACCATTCATATAACTCAAAATATGTATTAAAATCAACAAGTCCATATTTTATCAAAGTAACACTTCCACCAAAATCAATAAATATTTTAAAAGTCAATATTTCCAAAGTCAACATTTCACAAACATTCTAATTTTTCCAAAGTCAACATTTCACAAACATTTTTTTTTCAAAGTCAACATTTCACAAACATTATATGTTTGCCAAAGTCAACATTGGCCCATGGGAAATCCGCCCATGGGAAACCTGGCCCATTGGCGAAGTCTCGCCCATTGGCGAAATCTCGCCCATGGGAAATCTCGCCCATGGGAAAAATAATTTCCTTTGCATGGGGGGAGTTCACAAATACCTAAAATATGTTACTGCTAGACCCATTATTAAAAATTAGAAAATAATTTTTGTGTAACTCAACTTTTAACAACCTCTCGCCCATGGGCCGGCCCATGGGCAGGCCCATGGACGAACTTTCCCATGGGCATACCCATGGGCAAGGGGGTCTGTATCTCACGTACGGTGCGGGGTAGAAAGTTGGAATTTTCGTCAATATCTTAGTTAAAGTATAAAAATAGGTTTTTGATAGAATTTGAACTTCTCACTTATGTTATTTACGTTGGTCAATTATGGAATCTCGGGTTTCCATAATAAAATCGGGTCGCCTTATTCCAACTCTCTTCAGAGTTCAGTACTTTCAGATTTTCTATCCTAACATCTGTTCTACTATGAGGACATTCTCGGCTAGAAATGGAGAATCCTGATTGGCTGCATTTGAATCCAGTTATGCAATCAGCGACGCCGTTGTTAAGGTGACATTCGCCAATGACTCGTCATAATGCAATTTGTCGAAACGGAAACGTTAAATGTGTTCCCTTGAAATATAATATTTGATTTGTGAAAACAATTGATCATAAATATATTGATACATAAAGGAGACAAAACTGTAAATAGTTTATTCTGTTTTTTTTTTTACATTAGATGTATTCGAAGGACGTATGCTGGTCTTTGAAATAACTCAGTCGATACAAACGATGTAGACAATGTAAAATGTGATTTCATCAGAAAAAAAATCCGGGATATTATATGTATATATATTATATGTATATTTTATTCCAAAAATGATCCATGAACCTGTCATCATTGCCTTCAATAATTGCTTTAATTAAGTATTTGGAAACAAATAGACAAGCTGTCTGTATTATGCAGATTTTATAGTGTTGATAACAAAGTGGAAGTTCTAGATATAAATAATGACATTGTAGCGCCATTGTCTCAATAGTGCAATAATTCATGACATTTTAGAATGGTTGATGAATGAAGGAAGTTATAAACTTCAAATACAGCTCATATACGTGTTGTGAATGCTTTGCGTGTAGAAGCAATCGACAGCGACCGTCTAAACATTAGCAATCTCTTTCATTTTGCCTTCAGGAATCATGGCTGTCGAAAACGTCCCGCAAAGGAATTAGGATTATGGTTTTTTTGTCAAAAATTAGAAAACTTCAGGTGGCAGAGCCATAAGGGATAGAGAGTTGCATTTGTTGTAACCAATCAGAGAGCTGATCGTATCCAGATAGAAAATGGTTAAATATGAACACGTTTTGTGTTAAATATCAGAGTGAAAGGATGAATCTTATTTAAGTGAGGTTTAGTTACTGCTCCAACGTGTACAGGCCTTCGCCACACACAGAGTTAATACCCTTGATGTCCGATACTTACAGGCTGATTAATGATGCACTGCGTGGCGTAGATTAACACTGTCTGTTTATGTAACCTAGAACGTTTGTTCATATCTTGTGACTTCATTAGAAAAATGAGGTTATCTGTTCTTTTACTTTTGTGGGTAGGTTAAAGTAATATATATGTGTGTCTGGCTAAATGCTAGAAGATATAAACCGTTTTGTTCAACCTATTGTACCCACTATCAAATTAAAAATTATTAATCCTTGGCTCGACTTCTGAAGATTAATAGTGAAATAGAGTGAAAACAACATATATCCTCAAACATCATCAACATGAAATTAAAATGGTCTTAATTAAAAGAAGCTTACCAGACCCGCAGATGCCCTTCTTTGCTTCTATTCTCTTGTTTATCAGATTTATGCGATGCACTAACATAATTTAATATTTAATATTTTCATATGACATTTTCATACTTTCCTGGCCCATATTCATAGTCTGTTTGAAGTGAAAACGTACCAATGATTTTAAAATTCAGAATACGGTAATAGTAAATCAAATAATAATAAGGAAAATTGCGAGTCCTGATCTTTGATGGTGGTAACAACACCCGTGTATATTAAGCAGAGTACAGATACTTCATTTCAGCATTTACTATTGCTTTAGTTTGCCAAAAGATATAAACCCAGGTAATATTTGCGTATGTTAGCAAAGCATTTTTTTCAAAAGAGTGCCCCAGCCCGTGGGTGCAGCATAAGGGGCACTATAGATCATCTTTAAAATGATAATTATGTTTTTTTCATTGTTGTTACCAATGTCATAAAAACCTCATACAGTAAAAGACGGATATAATGAACTCCAAGGGACCAAAGAATTCAGTTCGCTATGTTCGCTATTTCGTTTGACATATTTTATAGGCCTTTTGACCGGGCTTTGTTTGCTATAAGTGTTTGTTCGCTATATCCATGTTCCCTATATCTTTGTTCTACCGTAGTACAATGTAATAACCATTTACCAACATTTCTCCATAATGATATTTTGAAAAAATCTTTACATATACTCTTAACCCAAATGGAATGACATGAGTCGGCAATATTGAAGTTTGGAGAAAGCAACACAGCGAAATGCCATAACACCAATTTAGATAGGTGAAAGGGCACATCAATGTATTATGTTCCCGTCCTTTAGGCAATGTGCATATACTACCCTAGCCATACATTACAATAAAAATCATTTCATTTTTGTATTTACTTATCTGTTAAACTTGAAATTCATCACTTCATTTTCGCTGCAGACTATACATGTGTACAGAAAGTGACCGTGTATACAGAAAGAGACCGGTACTCAGGCCTAAGCAGCAGATATGGAACATCATTCACTCAAACAGCATATAACTCAATAGACACTGCAGTACTCTCCTCAACCATGCACATGTGTGTGTTAACCCGATCCAGCATATTAAAGGTGGTGATACGGATGCCAACCTTCATTTGTTTTTTAATTTGTTAATCAAGCATACACGTCCGTGGCACTATTCTTAGAACACTCACAAAATGTAGGCGGATATAGATAGACACGAAATGAGTTAAGAGGAGGAAAAATATAACCAAAACAGCTGATGCACTAGCTGCCCTGCTTACATTCGCGCAGGGAAGATATGAGTCGACATGTATATCAATAATGTAATGTATAGATTGTAGTGTCTCGACTAAAACGAGAACGGACATATATATATATAGTTCTGTTAGCTAGTGAACCTATGTTATCACCAATATGAACAAGAAGAACATTATTGAAAGTAAAAAAAAAATGAAATTGTTGAATATGATCGTTTAGCAGAGTGAAATCCGCATTGTCCTCATTCGATGAATGGTTAACATGACTTCACTTTCAGCTTGCATATCTTCCATATCCTGTTCTTCATCGGCTCATATTCAGATGAAGTATTGTTTCATTGTTTGAAACCCATCCTAAACTTAACTTTTTATTCTGTATTTCTAGAAGACCTATTGGAATTTCTTTGGCCTTTTTATACCTTTCTTGAGCATAGAATTCTAGAGTAATTCCTGTTCAATTTTCTATGAACGTTTCAGGGATGCAATGTTATTTCAGCCGACTTTTGATAAAATGTAGGCGACAGCATTACCCATCGAACAAAACCCATTGAAGAGTTCATTCGTAATAATAGATTTTCTGACAAACCATACATTGTTCTAAAGTTTCGTCGACAGCATACATCTTTGAAATTACTTTTCTCACTGTAGACAACACGCATGTTCAGCTGTAGATGATAGCTCAATAGACACTAGACAACACGCATGTTCAGCTGTAGATGATAGCTCAATGGACACTAGACAACACGCATGTTCAGCTGTAGATGATAGCTCAATGGACACTAGACAACACGCATGTTCAGCTGTAGATGATAGCTCAATGGAAACTAGACAACACGCATGTTCAGCTGTAGATGATAGCTCAATGGACACTAGACAACACGCATGTTCAGCTGTAGATGATAGCTCAATGGACACTAGACAACACGCATGTTCAGCTGTAGATGATAGCTCAATGGACACTAGACAACACGCATGTTCAGCTGTAGATGATAGCTCAATGGACACTAGACAACACGCATGTTCAGCTGTAGATGATAGCTCAATAGACACTAGACAACACGCATGTTCAGCTGTAGATGATAGCTCAATGGACACTAGACAACACGCATGTTCAGCTGTAGATGATAGCTCAATGGACACTAGACAACACGCATGTTCAGCTGTAGATGATAGCTCAATGGACACTAGACAACACGCATGTTCAGCTGTAGATGATAGCTCAATGGAAACTAGACAACACGCATGTTCAGCTGTAGATGATAGCTCAATGGACACTAGACAACACGCATGTTCAGCTGTAGATGATAGCTCAATGGACACTAGACAACACGCATGTTCAGCTGTAGATGATAGCTCAATGGACACTAGACAACACGCATGTTCAGCTGTAGATGATAGCTCAATGGACACTAGACAACACGCAGGTTCAGCTGTAGATGATAGCTCAATGGAAACTAGGCAACACGCATGTTCAGCTGTAGATGATAGCTCAATGGACACTAGACAACACGCATGTTCAGCTGTAGATGATAGCTCAATGGACACTAGACAACACGCAGGTTCAGCTGTAGATGATAGCTCAATGGAAACTAGACAACACGCATGTTCAGCTGTAGATGATAGCTCAATGGACACAAGACAACACGCATGTTCAGCTGTAGATGATAGCTCAATGGAAACTTTCTAAACAACCGAGGAGGGCCAATGTTTAAAATCTCGTTCCAAAATTTTAGTTATCTGCCACTATGGTCCATTACTCCCTTAGAAGTTCCATTTCAGATCAATTCACAAAAAAATATACACACTTCATTACGAGTTACTACAGGGAATGTAAATGATGTGGGATTGGCAGTTGTAGTGTTATGCACGATGGAGTCTTGTTCAAATAGGATTTCTCAGTGCAGAGCGGACATGTGAGTAATGCCATTCTATCCAGTGCAGAAAAAACATGTTTTAGTAACTTTAGCAGCTTGAACCTTAAAGACACAAACTTTTTTAAAAGGATGTATTCATTAAAAGTTGCCTAAGGACGAGATCCGATCAGTATGTGCACCGGGGATGTGTCGCAGTTGGTAGAGTGTCCGTTCATCACCCGGAAGACCGGGGTTCGATTGCCGGTCGCGTCATACCAAAAGACGTTAAAAGATGGGAGTTGTTTCTTCCTTGCTTGACACTCACCATTATAAGGACAGAACAACTGGCGCTGCACAGTGGCTGCCGGGTGCGAATTGCACAAAACAAATTTACAATTTTCAATGTATTGAAGACAATAAAGTGTTTAAAAAAAATATTAAAAAAATGTTTAACCTTTCTGAGGATGAAAAGACGATTGAACAAAAAAGTACCCAAAATCGTATGGTTGTCGTCATTTTGTCTCAAACCGTTGTAACAAAGATACAATTTCAATAGAAGGTTAGTTCCTTATTACATGCATGGTAAAATGTATGTCAATGTCTTGAGTCAACTGTGTGAAAAAATTTGTTTTGACATCTAAAAATGATAGTTTATCACACAGTTTAGACAATAAAACAATACCAATTCCAGTACCGTCACATATTAAATCAACATGAACTTTTTCTATTGTAAGTACCATTTTTGTATTGAAAGTGAAGAATTCAGTAAATGTATCTTAACATTCCCATAATATTGCATTTGAGTTAGAAACAAATTGTTGGTGCATATACGGTGTATATTTACTGAAGTATATATATCTATTTGGGTAAAATGCATTTGTTGTGCTCTGCTGTTCAGCCACATTCAGCATACATGACTTGAAAAGGAGTCTTTCGAGAAAACAACTAGAGCTCAACTGGCACAAATTTAAAACGGTAAAACAGTATATGGAATTTGATATGTTTATCACATGTAACACAATGACAATGATGTACTTGTATCTAGGCCCATAGAAGACCGTCTTGATCCAAGGTCCAAGATAAAAAATTGAATTAAACATTAAATAACTGAACTGTTAAATACATTTCAGTCTTCAACACACTAATTTTACCATAAATAAAGGTAATCAGTGCTAGCGTGTCACGCCTTCACTCAATCTTATTTCATGATGTAGATCTACCGGCATTAGTAAACATACCATGGTTATAGTCTGGAAGAGATCTAAATATATTTTCCCCAATGCCTGATAACTAAAGCTAGATAGAATGATAACGGATTTCTTTGGGTTTATATGATTATTATGAAACACATTGACTATATCACATTTTCAAGTTATAACCCATGTGTCAGTAACCCTAAATTGTTTTAGAGCATTGGATTAGGTAAACCTTCGTGATTAAGTTGTTTGTTGCAACGATCCCCTGCTCGTACTGAAATCCCAATATAACAGGCGTTTCTGCATTTAATTCCAATAACCAGGTTCACTAAATATGACATTAACATGTGTTATTCTGAAGTCATTGCTTTAGCCATTTCAAACTGACAACAGACATTAATAATACCATTCAAGATGAAACAGACATATTTATTTTAACATTTGAATTCAAGTTTTGTACCTGAATTCGGTTTCCAGTACATTCAAGAGAAGAGTGACACAGGAACAGTTTATAGAAAATGTATGTACTCTGGTTTCAGGTTATAATAAGAACCGCTCAGCCCTTGGCGTAAGTTGAGACGAGAAATCTAGGGACTTCCTTGAGACATTTAGGAAAGATGATAAGAGAGAATACTTTTTCAATTCTTTGTATACTGTACTTAAATCATCCACCGGGATTTAATTAAACGGGGTTAATGTGCTTTGCTGTTTACACAAATAATTTAAATACAAATAAAGATGAATCAACATGAAAGAAATTCGAGAATCAAAATTAACAAATTAACCAATAAATGAAAACAATGTGATCACGTGATGGCGGTAGAGCTAAAAGGGCGAGAAATCAGATCGAGAAGTCGAAAGATCAAGATCAATTGATCATCACTGTGACTTGTGTAGTATAATATTAAGTAGAGATGTTGCAAAGATGATCATAATGATGACATGAAAAACTACAATTTGGCGACAACAAAGTCTCATTAATATTTGTCAAAGGCTAAAGATGATCCACGTCAATAACACATTCTATATGAATGTTGGGAGACATTATATATATACTGCCGAAGCACGTTAAACAATAGCTCACCCACTCACTTACCTATCTTTCTAATGTTGATCAGAAATACTATCACTTCAATGAACATCACCTTTAAAATGTTTTGACTGTCTAAATCAGCTTTTTAACTCCCGGGTGAAACCCAAGGGGGTTATTGTCATAGCGCAGCCCGTCCGTCCCGAACATGATACATGTACTTGTGTTCTGAAATCAACTCCTCCCACAGTTTTTTTTATCAATATTTCTGAAACGTTACTCATGCTTTGGATATACATCGTTGATACGCATGTGCTTCTTTTGGACCGATCGGATTAATATGTCCCTTGACCTAGAACACTCTGCTTTCCAATTTCAGAATTACAGGTACCCTTAATTCATCAGCATTTGAAAATGTTTATATGTTAAAATGAGTTTATAACCATTGACCTTGTGACCTTGACCTTGATATACGATCCGTTTTCTTAGAAACTGGACTGGCCATACATTTTGATTGATTGATGATAGGCCTTCGATATTTGACATGCTTATTTATGTTAATAGGTCACTCAGACAATGTCACACTTTTCAAGCTGATCAAAGACTGTCTCATGTTAAATGCAGATCTATATAAGATATAATCTTTCTTAAATTACCCTTTACATTTAAACTGATTATTTGGAGAATAAGGAACCCGGGGTTCTGGTGCTCTCAGAGCACTCTTGTTATTAACTTAGTGGTAGTATTGGTAAGATGTTTATATGGCCTCAATATTGTTTCTTGTTTGATATTTGCAATAATTAGCAATTTGCGAGTCAATTCAATGTTAATACTGCCCAAACAACGCCATACATTAACTCACTTACATTTTTAAAAGCTCTCTGTCATCAATGAATGCATCAAACGAAGTGCCTGAATACTGTGAAAACAAACATGCTTTCATTTCAGAAATTAGGACTGTGATAAGTTGGGGCACATTTATAGATAAAAAGGGTCAATTAGATAACGATGTATTCTGTTATTTATTTAATTCATTTGGAATCCTGCATCGAAACTAATTTTTCACTCAGCCTATACAAAAGATTGTTTGTTTGTTTGCTTGTTGTCAAACAAACAAACAAAGCCATCGCCTTGCTATTTTCATCTGTAACCTTACACATTGATTGTGGATGACAAAGGTGTTTCTAAAACGTATACTTCAGAATGTATGTCTGACAGAAGTGAAATGATGTAATTGAACATCCTGTTTTAAATTTATTTTCTGTTAACAGAGACTTCTGACATGATTTGCAAATCATGTGATAGCAGTAAAACATTACAATGTTATCATGTTTTCAGTTGACATGTTTTGTCTTCATAGAATGATTTCATAAGATTAATGTAAGTATTGGATATTTTCACATAAGACTAAAAGGCCAATTGCAGGTGCAGAAGCTCTATCAGTGACACTTTGTTATTTATAATATGTTTATCGTATCTATTCCTAAACCAGTCTACCATTGTTCTGATATTTTAATCTAGCCACACTTATTAGCTTCCAAACTCAACAATCTCTGGCACTATTGCAAGACAACCGGGAAATTACTAGACTATTGAATTTCACCTCAGTCTTCAAGACGCTACTTCAATGTCAATGAATAAAGGTCGTAAGTGCTAACATCTACAGCTTTCATTAATCTATGTCGTGATATGTATATGTCGGTAATAAATCACGACTATGTTAGTAAAGGTTGTCGTTTGTTGTTGAGAACCACCGCATATATCTATAATATACTTTTAAAAATATGTCTGTTATCTTTTGTTGTTGCGTTGGAGTTTAGCGTCTGCTTCCACTCGATGAGTGATTTCGCGGACGTGGGTGCCTTAATGTTATTATGAACATATGGGGTATATAAAATTTGGAATAATTAAGGACAGCCCAAAAAAATGGTAATTTAGATAAAATTTCTAATAGGTAAAGATTTGGAGATTATAGCCAACGGGTAAAGTAAAGTGAAATTTTGAATTTGGAATAAGGGGTGAATATAAATAATAATGATAATATAATAAAAGAAATAATAAATAATAAAAAATAAAAAATAGAGTAATCGTATAGTTAGTTGGGGGTAATATTGTCTCACTTTGTGATATGGCGTTGTACCTGCAAAGAGATAATAAAACATTTTTAAGTGTATGTGAAACATGAATTTATAGGTTTAATATTTAGAGGGTTAGGAGTGCCCTAACCCACTGTATAGTATATGGAGTGAAGAAAAATATTAAGTTTTATTTGTTGTTGAATTAGTGTTATATAAGTAATAGTTATGATTTTTAGATTTCATATTTAGTATAATAATATTGTTAATATGATAATAATTGATATTCATCTTTTGGTAAAGGTGTTATTGCCGGTCTTCTGTCGCGTTGTATATCCACCGTTGCTTTCCCACGGTGCTGCTTCAGCGTTTAGCATTCTTGGTTGCCTGACCCTAGGATCTTTGTAGATCCCTCTCTCCACACAGCAACATGCGGAGAGGAGACGCTATATACAGGTTCATTGTTCACCGACCCTTTTCTCCTCCGGTCGTGGGTCGCCATGACCATCACTTACCAGGATTCGATCAGGTAGGGAACGAAATCCCCATGTATATATAACCCTTACCTGTCCCCCTCTCTCCTCCGGTCGTGGGTCGCCATGACCATCACTTACCAGGATTCGATCAGGTTAACGTCAAGGTGTTACGTCCGTCAGTTGGCTAGGAGATCGCCCGGAGGGTCGCTTCTCCTTAGCCGGGGCCTGTGTCGTGGCTCTTGAGGTTGCACTTGTGCTTGTGCGCGTGCGCTAGGAGATCCCCCGAGGGTTCGCTTCTCCTAATTGTTTTAGGACGCTGGCTCGTGATTGTTGTATCCGTGGCTTTGGTGTTCCCCATAACGGTCCTGTTGTATCAGGAGTGAGAGATGGTAGAAAAAAGAAACCCTTCTAGGGAAAAAGACCATGATATATTTTATGGTATACCAACATTTCTTGTGGTTCTTGTGGGATGTTAGTGTATTATAACCCTACTAAAAAGTAAGGTTTTAAAAATAGGTTACCAACAGTTCTTGTGGATTGTTGGATTCACCAACAGTTCTTGTGGGATGTTGGTGTATTATAACCCTACTAAAAAGTGAGGTTTTAAAAATAAGTTACCAACAGTTCTTGTGGAGTGTTGGATTCACTAACAGTTCTTGTGGTTTGTTAGTGTTTTTATGTGGTACCCTTTTGTTATGTAGTTATATAGTATAGTGTTTGCTAATACCTAGTTTCCTTAGTCCTTCTGCCTTGCCATTTTAATTCCCAATTTGGGATTGGGAGTGGGTGTTTAGGTGATAGTTGGTTGGCTCCCATTGGCTACCTAGAACAGTGCGGTTTGGAAGGAAGTACATCTTCTCGCCCCGCGTTATAGGTGCTATGGGAGCTGACCTTTGGGTGTTGTATTGTTGATGGTGCCTTGTGGGCTTACCATTAGGGTAGTAACGTAAAAAATGGCAAGGATTCCGGGGTGGGGAGACGAGGGTTCGCTTAACTATAGTTATAGAGATAATTGTACATAATGTTTTAGAGTTTGCTAACAATTGTATATTTTGTTAGTGTTTTTATGTATTTACCTATGTTTGTTTGGTTATATTGTATAGTGTAGGCTAATTCCTTGTTTCCTTAGGCTGTTATCTTTTGTAAACCTGTATTATATATTATGTATATCCTCAATAAAGCCTACAGGCCATTGTTTGTTTATCTTGTTTGTATTGCAAATCCTCATCATTCTCATACTTCATCTCCATCATGTTTGTATTACAAATCCCCATTGTATACCATTCTCATGCATGTTAATCCCCCCCTGATTGAGTTTCCTCACCATTGTTTTGTTTGCTATATAAATGTACCATATTTTGTTATTCCCTTACATTCCACCTGATGAAGGAGTAAGTATGTACTCCGAAACGTCGTGTATTTTCACATTAAAGAAGTTGTTATCCAGAAATTCTTCATGTTCTTATGTATACCACTTCTAAATGCCCTTTAAAGACCTTCTTAACACACTCATTTTAAAGAAAATGTCTTTCTTGAGACATCTAAGAAAGATGATTAGAGTTTCAATACATATACTAGTTTTAAATAATTCGATTCTTGTATTACATGTGCTTCTGTACATTGTCCATGTTCTGGATTATATGTGGCATTCCTATATACACACATACATACATATATCATATATAAACTCTTATAAAGAGCTATATTCTGGCCAAAGTCACTTGATGTATCATGGCCATTGGATTTGTTTCCACAAATGATTTAAATACAATCAAAATGAAAAGACATGGAAGGATTTCGATGATCAAATTAACACTATATGTAATCAATACTTTGTAATTGAGTTGTACGTATACAGATGAATAATAGTGAGACAACGAAGTTAAGACATTGAAGATTAATCGACACGAGCGAGGAATCAGGATAGAAAAAGTCAATCAATCAATCAATCAATCTTTATTCCTCAAAAAACCACCCACGGTGGTACAAGAGAATATAAACATACATATATATTACATAAACAGACAAGAATGGTGTTAACATAGTTCATTTTAACTTTTCAGAAACAATACGAAGATACTTTGACAATGCCTTCAATTCTGACATTTTTGTTGAACTTATCAATCTTTTATATTTGTAAGGATTTGGCCACTTGAAATAGGATTCTTTAATATAAATGCGACGTTCTGTTTCAAATGCTTTACATTTAAATAGATAGTGAATCTCATCTGCAATAGCCGGGGAGTCGCACAGAGGGCATGTTCTATCCACGCGGGGTAGGCCACGCCATCAAAGGTTGTAAAATATCATGATCACGTGATAATTCTGTGACACTAGCGTTAAACAAGTAATGTTTTACCTTGGTATCACATTTAATATTATGTAAATAACATTGACTCAGAGATAGACTCATTAGATTATAATGACAAGTGTAAATCCCATTTCGATGGCGACAAAGCCTACTTAATATTGTTCCGTCTAGACAAAGGCTAATTTCAAAGGCTAAAGAAAGTTCATATGGACATTGCACAAATCAGGGAAACTTTTGATCCTAATCTTTATCTCCTAAACAATTATCACTTAGGTGAACATCGCATTTCATATTTTTTTGAAAAATCTATTTATCATTTTGATAAAATTTGAGTTTTAATAAATCAGCTTTTAATTGACACTGCGGTTTTATAGTGATGTCTTGTCCCATTATGTAGTATTGTTATTTTATGGACAACATTGTTACATTTTCACTATCTTAACGGTATGGATTTTAAGTTTTTGTTAGCATTTGCAATTATTTTCAATCAAATTTCACATTTCAGGGTGCAGTATTGCCCAAGCGATGCTAAACAATAAATCACTCATCTGCATAAAAACACTGGTATCGCCTCATAAGCATTAAAACCAAATGGTAGGATATTTCACGACTCCTGTAATCAACGCAAATGCTGCGTGATTGCATTATCTTACTTGCACATTATGTAATGGGTCTCGGTCACGCCTGTGGACAATCTATTCTTCTTGGAGACTGCAAGACTACTGAAAACCATCACGCTAGTTTGAATAGACAAAATACTTCTGAAAAAACATCTGCCATTAATTTCAAGGCCTGCTAAGATGTCGTATATTGTGTACATGGTTATTATGTATAGCCGCAGTGATGATGCGTGTCCTTCATCCTAGAATGCTTTTTGCTATGTATTTTATATCAATTTTTAGCTCATCAGGCCTGAAAGGCCCGATGGGCTTATGGCATGGCATGGTGTCCGGCGTCCGTCCATCCGTCCATCCGTAAACTTTTCGCTTTTTCGACTTCTTCTCCAGAACCAATGACTCCACAGAGCTGAAATTTTATGTGCAGACTCCTTGGCCAATGGGGATTCTAAATTGTAGATTTCGTGACCCCATGACCCCAAATGGGGTCACAGGGGTCACATCCTTAAAAACCTATTTTCATCTTCTTCTCCAGTTCTAAAAGGTTTAGAGAGCTGAAAAATTGTGTGCAGACTCCTTGGCCAATGGGGATTCTAAATTGTAGATTTCGTGACCCCATGACCCCAAATGGGGTTACAGGGGTCACATCCTTAGAAACCTATTATCATCTTCTTCTCAAGTTCCAAAAGGTCTAGAGAGCTGAAAAGTTGTGTGCAGACTCCTTGGCCAATGGGGATTCTAAATTGTAGATTTCGTGACCCTGTGACCCCAAATGGGGTCACAGAGGTCACAACCCCAAAAACCTATTTTCGTCTTCTTCTCCAGTTCTAAAAGTTCCAGAGAGCTGAAAAGTTGTGTGCATACTCCTTGGCCAGTGGGGATTCTAAATTGTAGATTTCGTGACACCGTGACCCCAAATGGGGTCACAGGGGTCACATCCTTAAAAACCTATTTTCATCTTCTTCTCCAGTTCCAAAAGGTCTAGAGAATGGAAAAGTTGTGTGCATACCCCTTGGCCCATGGGGATTCTAAATTGTAGATTTCGTGACCCTGTGATCCCATTTGGTGTCAATGGGGTCACATCCTTAAAAACCTATTTTCATCTTCTTCTCCAGTTCCAAAAGGTCTAGAGAGCTGAAAAGTTGTGTACAGACTCCTTGGCCAATGGGGATTCTAAATTGTAGATTTTGTGACCCCGTGACCCCAAATGGGGTCACAGAGGTCACAACCCAAAACAAATATTTTCCTCTTCTTCTCCAGTTCCAAAAGGTCTTGAGAGCTGAAAAGTTGTGTAGAGACTCTTTAGTCAAAGGTGATTCTTAATTGTAGGATTGGTGACCCTGTGACTCCAAATACAGGTCACGGGTCATGATCTAAAAACCTATTTTTTGCTTGTTAACAATGTATTACTTGAGATAACTTAGATATTCAACCTTAGATAATAAAGCAAATCCTGATGAGCTACAGAGCCCATGGCTCTATTTTTTAATAAAATCCTCTGAAGTTTCCTCACCTCTAGACTTCCAGCAAGGTGTAACAGATTTAACTATATGCAGGCTGTCTTCCCCAAAGAGTGTATCATTTAAAAATGAGAACAGTAAACTGGAACTTGCATCCAGAGAACGCCTTTGACCGATTGCGTCTGGCATTCAGGCCTTTTGTATAAATTAAGGAAAATTGTTTTACATACGTTGATATCCATATACAGTGAAATGAAAAACTGTATTCATTACTAAGGCTACCTCAGGTATTGGTTCTATATCAGACAAGAAAGGAAGTGTGCTTTCTCCACAGATATACACATTATTCATTCACGATCTATTCACAGACTCTGGATGTGGTCTGTCACTGCGTGGTATACCCTGTTGTTCACCGACACAGGCGGACGACATCACATTCCTTTCAGTAACCAAGGAAGGTCTACAGGCTCCCATGGATATCTGCTAGACATGCAGCTGCAAGTGAGATTTAAATTTAGTGACATGAAAAGTACTGGGTCTTTGAAGGGCATTTAGAAGTGACCTACACAAGAACAGGAATGTTTTCTTAAAACAACTTCTTTAATGTGAAAATAAGTAAACACTCACTCTCTCATCAGGATGATGGATTAATGAGAAACGTCCTGCATTTTCACATTAAAGAAGTTGTTATCCAGAAAAATCGTCCTGTTCTTAGGAAAAGTAATGTTCTCATTTCAACAAGAACATGGAGTCATATGAATTCTCAAAGAGCTGCTGCTCTCTTCGTTTTCAGGAAGTCAATGACAAAGCAGCTACATTCGTGTGTGAATAAAGGTAAAAAAAACCTGCACAGCAAATCAACGAGATCTACAGACATTTTAAATCGGCTTACTTCAGCAGAAGAAACATCGGAACCTTCGATGGTGACATGCACCTCCTGATGTCTGATCTGAGTACAATTCGACTGTTCTCCAAATCGGTTGTACAGTCTCTAAGGATCTGACACCCTGTATAGCCTTTTCACATCATCACACAATTCAGCCTGAACGATCTCATAGAATATGCCTGTACTGATGGCCAGGTTTGACAGTACTGTTACGAACTCATGTTGTTTTGTCCTTGATAATCATACCGACCTCGGAACCTGCTCGGAAGAATAATCAACACTGTACAGTGAACTGCATCCTCCTCTTCAAACTATTGAAATTCCGTCTGTTCCACACGTTTTTTGCATTTTTATATAATAATAATTTTCCATTTATGATAGAAGTATATTATACATGTATATATCTTTCCTTAAGAGGGTAAAACAGCGCATTACACGACCCGTTTATATTTAATTGTAGAAAACAGTGTCACATATAAGGTCAAATTATTAGCTGCCATTTTAGGTGAACAACTTGTTATAATCCGAATTGCCTAACCAAATCATAACCATTCGTTTTAGAAGTATATTTATTAAGTGATGAGGATTGTTTTGTAATTTGTGACGTTTCATTCTTCACATAATTTTGATAATCCACAATTTCATAATCTTTAGAATTTTGCTGTATTTTAAATTCTATTCAGTTTATCTAAAACATTAAAATAACTTTCCTGACAATGAGAAGGAGAATTAATATCTGCAATTGATATGACAATGCATGCTTTTTACCCTATCAGGATTATCTAATTCGATTTAGAACTCGCTTCTATCCAGGAGATGATACAGAAACTACAATTACGTAAATATTTCATGAATTTCCATAAGATATTTCAAAACCTTTGCTAAAATGATCTTTTATAGTGTTATTTCCAATCCAATCTAATTAATTCCTTCTAGAGCATATTATGACATGAACCAACCATGGATATATTTTATTTTATGAATCTTTGAAGGGCATTTTGAAGTTGAATACATAAGGAAGGCAAGCTTAATTGGACGACAACAGTATTGAGAACATACACGAAGTTTCAGAGTATATTCTTACTCAATTATCCTCCATTGTCTGGCACCAAGGACTGAGTATCCCGATACACACATGTACAGATATACTGTGCCTTTCATCAAGGAAATATGCACGTAACTAGCTCAACTGATAATGATGAAAGCAAATGAAACTTCTCCATCGAACCAATGAAATTACGACTCACTCAACGGTAAAACATACTGCTTGATTGGCAAGTTTAAATCCACACTTGGGTTTTCACCAAATCAGAAGGTCTCTTTTCCCGATTTCATGTCAGGCAAACTATTTCTATCATATCATATCAAACATTGTAATTGATTAATGTTTTCATAACCAATCTGAAAATATTCGCCTTGGTTACGATTTTCCAAGATGCAAGGGCGAATGGATGTTATGTGTTTTGGTACGTTTTGCCCTGGTTGACAGAGGTTAAGGAATATAGCAATTTGATATACTTGGTATCAAAATCTATTAAATATACAAAGCAAGGTCAAATACATGAACACAAACTTCTTTTGCAAAAATGTTCTTATTTCATACGAATCTTGAACCAGTTTACCAATCATTGAACAATTTAACCGATAGATTACCAGAGTATTTCCACATGACCATTTGATATGGTACATTTGTACCGTGCATTTATATTTTTAACAAGGTCAATATATATAGAATACTAAACGATGTCCCGTTTGATAACATGTTTATGAAACGAGTGGATGGTTTGGTATTTTAACGAGCGAAAGCGAGTTACCGTATTCGCCGTAATAGAAGCCCTGGGCGTTAAAACAATTGGAAAAAGGGGGCGTTTATTAAAATGACTTTTAAAAATCGTAAAAAGGGGGCGATTATTTTAAAAGCGTCTGTTGATGTCCAAAAGAAAAAGAAACATCGATTTTATTTCAGAGTTTTAATCAAAATAAGTGCATCAAATAAATGTAAAGTAGAGTAAAATGTTTATTATTTGTATCAAATGTCAACCAGTACTGATACACAATTTGCAACGGCAATTAAAACTAATTAAAACTCACGAAGATACATTGAGGAATGGATCGCTATGAATCTAAATATAACAACCAATGAACAGCAGCATAAACACAATCAGCTGATAAGCACATGGTGCAGAACGATTATGTAAACACTATATCCGGGTCATGATATTCTTTATTTATATCACATTGACAAGTACACGTGAACAAAATAACGTTCATGACAAATTCGCGGTCAGTGTGCTAGTGTCATCTGTAGTTGTGGGACATCTTCCAAGAGAGTTGAGCAAGACATTTTCCTGTTTCTAAAAACATGGCGTTTGCATAAAATGTGTAGTTACTGATCGTTCCAGACATTCGAGAGTCGCCGGGGGACTGGCAATACCATGTAGGCCTACCTTACACTTTACTGGACATAAGAGGTTGATAGCAAGATTGAAAACTCTTCTTCAATGAAAGATCAGTAAGATAAGTCGATACAAAAGAGGGGCGTTTATTAGGGGTCATTTCCAGCGAGTCCAAAATAGCTTAGGGGGCGTTTATTAGGAGAGGGCGTTTATTAGGATGAATACGGTAAATACCGATGCCATTCACGAGTTTCATAAACAAAATATAAAACTGGACCGAGTTTAGTATTTTATTTATTACTCAATGATGTAAATAGCGCTGAATTGCAATAAAATCGGTTTTATGTGACGCTTACTTGCAAATAGGTAACCCGCTATTGCAGTCGCGCGGCTATCATTGTGATGTCAACAAAAAAGACTATGACGTCACACGCCGATTGTGACGTTATTGCAGCATGCGGTGGTATCACACATGTGTGTAACCAACTCATTGTTATCTAATGAGTGATCTCACCACGGTTGAGTAATACAATTGCAAACACAACTTGAGTGCACCAGGTACCAATAGCATGCAGCACCTAACTTCAGTTGACTGTGTTCTGGATCTTTAGTTTATGTTTAATCAAGTCATGGATTAACCAGTGGTTAACATAATGTTGCTGAATGTGATCCAGGCTATTTGAAATCATTCAACAGTTGTTTGCTGTGGAATACAGAAATCAACAAATCTTCAAGATTCTCTATGAGATCTCTAATGGATAGAACGTCAGCTTCGATATTGTATACTTTCTCTCTATGATGACAATGATTGATTTGCTTGATAAATCCAATACTGGCCTCAACGCCTCATTAGTCAGTCGTCATGGTGTCTGTGCTATCAAGTAGTACGATGTGATGAAGAGCAGATCCTCGTCGGTTTTCCATTTCGCCTCCACCTCATTCATCAAATCGTCTTTCATGGAGGCAATATTATGTCATGGATTTATTTGGAAGCACGAATCATGTATGTTGATTTGTATCCACAATTTATAAAGAGGATACTAAATGACTCTTCGTATAAATCATGTGTATAAATCATATGATATGAAACAAGATTAAGCGAGTGGTATATCGGTTTAACCCCACGTTGCCCGCCAAATGTAACAGAAGTGATAGTGAGATCATATCTAGCAATCAGCAATCGAAATTGTAGACAGCCTGATGATATTAAAATTATATGAGTATCACTTACATTGTGACATCACACCTGAATCCGCCTTGACGTCATACTAACCTTGTTATTGATTAGTGATGAATTGCTGTACAGAAATAATGCAAAATCTAGTACGTGCGAGTGATAAGATGTTTTATACCATAATTAGCACAACAAAGATCAACGTCTTCTGCCTACATTTATATTTTAGAATGTAATTATTTAATGGATGAACATTCTACCGACATGTATGTAAGTTTGGGTTAGACGAGGGTATAATGTTGTTAGCCCCTTGAGCATGCACTAGTGGATAGAAAAGAGCACCATATTTAGGAATCATAATAAAGTATAATGTGGTGCGCGACCTCTTTTGTCTGGTATATAATTTAATTTCCTAACTTACACATTTACATCTCAGACAAACACATGATACAAAAATGACTTAAACTGAAATTCACGTTAATATGTATAGCTATTTAAGTGTAACTTGGCTATATTGAAGGTTAAATTAGAATAAAATTAAATTTAACTAACATGAACTTGTATACACTTGTTGAACATGTTCAATGACGGTTCAAAAGAGAAAATAATACACTTGATTCAATCTTTAGTTTCATTCCAATGACTTTTGATAACTTTGAAGTTTTAGTTTGAATCAAATATTGAACTGGTGTTCGATATGCGGATGTCTGAATAGTCTGTATCTTTGATATGTGTAAGCATTTCGATTGATTATTTCCCGACCAGAAGAGTAGCCAGTGATATAACTGTGCTGCCACGTGTTATATGTGAAGTATATGAAGGATGACTCGTAGTGATTATTGACGGGAATTTCCGTTAGGAATAACTTTGTTTTCTTTACTGTAGGCCAGGACCATTAGACATGAGGTCGAAAAAAATAGTAGAAAGCTGATTTTTTCCGAATACCTTAAAATATTGTCCTTATATCAATGGCACAAAGTTCTGCAAATTCTAGCTGGTGGCTTTTTCAAAATGGCCGCCATTTCCAAGATGGCCGCCGGTGTTTTGGTAAATTAATGAATTATTTTTATTTTTAAGTTTATCATGTCATGTCAAATATCAAATGAAAGCTTTCTTCAAGTGCATTCCAAAACTAAATAGTTTTTCCACATGGGCTGATTAGTTTATCCATCATCGGGTTTTTAAAATGTCTTCAATACCTTTTTTCGGTTTAGTATTTTAAAACATAATTTCCAAACCCAAACCATGCTTATCATGATTAATGATGATACATTAAAATCATATTACGTGTATTGATGATTCAAACATTTAGAAATACATTCGTGCATTTGAAGGTTTCAGTTACAAAGTTGACTTGCATATTACAGCTGGTGGCATTTTCCAAATGGCGGCCGTTTCGGACGAGGATTTGCTGGATCATCGACTTGTATAATACATTTGTGCCAATCATGGCATGTATTCTATCGAAAGAAAGGCTATAATTCTTTTCAGAAATGTGCAACTCATTACTGTAGAAAGGAAATGTAGTTTAATAATGACTATAATCCTTGCCAAATACATATATCATGTATTCACAGTAAGTCACTTAAATCAAAGACTGGTGCAGTTTCCATGACATCCAGTACCCAGACTTGAACACTCTAACCTAGCTTTAAAACAAGTTCAATAGTTACCACAATGCGTGTCTTGCATCCAAAAGATAACTTTTACAACTTCATTGCTTTTGCTACATGTCTGTCTATGTGAGGTATGCTCTGAATATGTTGGAGGGAGTGATTCCAATTTGAAAGTGGATGATAATCTAGCTCTATGGACTGATTTGAAATACTTTTTGCATCGATGGTTGTCCAGAGACATAGAGTTGCAAGAGGAATGTTTCTCAAACACAAGTTATGTCATCCTGGGAACTTCCATGCTGATCGAACATATCCAAAGAATCCCAGTTTTAGCATTTTCCAACAGGAGGGCTAGAGCTCCCTTCTTTCCTTGATTATAGAGAGTTGAGATAGTGTCACACCCAGAAGCTGCATGTGCATGTGCAAACATATGTTCATGCTCTAAAAAAACTGTTTGCACATGGGATATTATCATATCTATCAAACACTACTATGGGTTCTGGACCACATAATGATTATGTGCAAAATATAACGGTCACAGATCTGACGATATGTAACATCAACAGGTCAGGAAAGACAACGGAGAAGGTGACCGCCATTATAGACAAAGAGTGCATCTCCCGGTAGTTCATCCTCAGAAATCACAGTGATATGAGAAGATTTGCCATTATACCGTTTGTGTTTTCCTTTATCAGAGAATTTTGAAATTCGAGGGTGGTTGCTTTGCAAACTCGTGGAGGAGATATGATTTCATTTCTGAACTTGACTTTAATCACACATGTGACTCTCATGATCAGTTATAGCTAATGCTGCTTTGCTTCCAACTGAAATTGCTGGATCTGTATTTGCCGATTTTCTAGCAATAACCTCGTGCATTTTCAGTCGGTTGAAGAATATATGTTTCATACTTTCTCGCACCTCTAGACATGCTACTCAAGCGCAAGTTTGTGTGTGTGTGTGTGTGTACATCTTTGAACTTTGTCAGAGCATGACATATTGGAATGCAGCGTGGCATGGAATGGACCCATTTTAAGACAAGAGTCATCAGAAGATGACATATCCCACCGGTCCCACATAATTTATAAAACACATCTTTGAAAGATAAGTGTATATCAATTACTTCAGTTAGGGGGTAATACACACGGTGAGTTTGAGGCATGATAAAGGGTTTTGGAGTTCTACAACAGAAGCAGACCTATCCCTGAACAAAGTCCAAATCTAACGTGTTTCTATGGAAACGAAAACAAAATTTTGTTTCAGAAATTTGAAAATATCAAAAGGCACCACTTCAGTTAGTTGGTAATACACATGCAAAGTTTCAGGAAGATATGATGAATAGTTTTGGAACTGTGCTCCGAAAACGAATCTATCTCTGAACAAAGTCCAAATCCAACACGTTTCTATGGAAACGAAAAATAATAAAATATTCTGAAATATCAAAATATCAAAATGCACCACTTCAGTTGGTGGGTAATACACATGGAAAGTTTCAACAAGATATGAACCGTTTTCGATTTCTGCTCCGGAAACGAAATGATTACAGACGGACAGGGCGACGACTATATCCCACGGTATTACATACTGGTGGGATAAAAAGTGCTATCCTTGGTGCCATGGCCAAGTGTCATATCTCCAGATACTTTCAATAATCTCATTAGATTCATCTAAATTTTGTTTGATCACTAAATTCTTGTACTTGTAGGATTGGTCAGGAGACCATCTGGTCAACATAGAGGCGAGCAGACTTTGCATGAGCAAGATGACCTGCAGCATGAAACAGTGGGATCATTTCTGTGATTGCATCAATCATTCTCTTCCCACAGAGGTTAGTCCCTACAGTTTTCCGGTTCTACCCTCTGTTACTTTACGCTTAAAATCGGGGTCGAAAAGGGAATGTCCTGATTGGTTGCAATTGAATCTAGTTGTGCAATCAGCGACGCCGTTGTAAAAGTGACATTTGCCAATGACACGTCATAATGATAAAATATAAGGCCAACGTTTTCTCGTTTTCCTGTGTTTTCTGTGTTTTCCTCGAACTGTGCTATTTGATATTGTGAAAACTATTGATCATAAACATAATTATAAATAAAGAAGACCAAATCAGAGACAAATACCCAAAACAGTTCATTTGCGTTATTTACATTAGACATATTCGAATGACATATGCTAATGAGCAAGACCCTTCAGAGTAAAATGCCTCGATCTTTGAAGTTACCCTGTCGACATGGCCAATTAAAGATGAGTTTTCATTGGTTAAGAACCAGGGATACGATATGAGATTTCTCTTTCCACCGCTAGGGGACTTTGGTTCTGCTCTCGATTTCAAGCGTAAAGTAACAGAGGGTAGAACCGGAAAACTGTAGGGACTAACCTCTGTGGGAAGAGAATGTGCATCAATATGCAAATTCCAATTTCTTGTGCGTTCAGCTCGGATGTAAAGTAGAATTGATACTTGCTTAACATATGCAGTCCAGAGTTTGCCTGTCCCATTCGCATTGACAGCAGAATTTGAACACATTCTTCGTCTATGACTGCATCAGTAGAACGTTCTACATTCAGCAGGGATTGGTGGACATTTCTGAGCAGAGTGACATCCAAATCATCATTACAGCCAGGTGTTTCTATACAGAAGAGACATGATGACATGAAGAAAGAAATGGGCACGTTGAGCTCAGGCATATGCATGACCACTTATCAGATGAATTACACTGCTTGGAGCAAAGAAAGTTGCCCATAAATCTTCCAACCCACTGCCTCCCACAACATATCCAATCGATCCCATATATGACATCAGTAAATGAATAGCTCCAAGGTGAATAATAATCTTGTTCAGCTTTGAAGATTTCACAATTTCAACTGCTCTGGAATACAGAAGTAGATCAAATGACAAATGCATGTTTTTCGGCCAATTGTAGTGCAAAACACAGGTCAAAGTGGATGGTGTCGGGCCGGTAATGATCTTCATTTACAAAAGGCAAACTAGTGATTTTACTCTTCTCATGATTGTCAACTTGGACTGCACACTACATTAAGCTGTAACAGAAGTGATTGTGAGATCACCTCCAGTGGGAATGGAACCCGGGACCAGTAACCCGTAGGAAGCCAGTAGGAACACTTTCATCTCACCTTGCCACATACACCCCCTCCACAAAGTGACACCCCCTCCTGCAAGCACCTCAGTTAGACGTACCCAGGGTGTAGTGAGCACTAGGGAGTTGCGACAAAACTTCTTGAACCACTGAAGCAACTCCTGTTGAGTGTGCAATTTTCAAAACCCAGTAATGGATACACTAAATACCCTATTAAACTATGTATTTTTGGATTTCATTTGAAGAGGGCTTTCATTTGATATATAACATGACATGAGAAACTTAAAAATAAAAATAATTTAACAATTTACTGAAACGCCGGCGACCATCTTGGAAATGGCGGCCATTTTGAAAAAGCCACCAGCTAGAATTTGCAGAACTTTGCGCCATTGATATTAGTAAGATATGTTTAAGGTCTTCAGAAAAAATCAGCTTTCTACTATTTTTTTCCGGGTTGTCCATTTCTTTTGACTAATGGTCCTGGCCTATGATCATAGGCGATATTTCTAAATCATGTGCATCTCTAATCGAGTGACGGCATCAGACCAATTTAGTGGCGTAGTAATGACTGACAACCTGGTTCCTACACCGTCATGAGATGACAGATAAACGATATTAACTGCAACCACTAACTATTGTATTCATTCTTTGCAGAATAGGGAAGGGATGAATACGGAGACGTGTGTGTGTGTGTGTGTGTGTGTGTGTGTGTGTTATAGCGAACACGTCATTAAGGCGACACTTTACCGTCACAGGATGTCATTAGGGCGACAGTGACGTTATGGCGACAATCTAGCTGTCGCCCTAATGTTTTCATACGTTGTTGGTATAATGGTATTTAAGCTCGCCATGACATTGAGCACTCAATCATCAATCTGGAATTGTCCTGCAAGTCTAGATCAAAACAAAATCAAATCGTCGCTGAGACTAATTTGATTCGATTGACATTCAGACATGTTAATTATAATAATCATATTATTTTTCACTTTCACTGAGAAATAAACATGTCAATCGACACCATAAACATATATACAGTAGGCATAGATTTCGCGCGAAAGTAACATGTTGCCTTTACATCAACTGATGATTCATATCAAGCTGAACTGTTTTACCGTAACTCCTTGAATAATCGCACGGCTATTATTAATTTCAAACACCGATTTGACCTGGCATTTTCTTTTCGAAGCCATTATAATTTATCTGAAATTTAAAAAATCAAAACAAAAACTTCATTGCAGTACAGTAGATCTAGCCCTATGTTTTTAATTATGAACAGGCCTATTGTAAACAAAGTGAATGTCATGTGGTAAAACTTTGATTAAATATGCTCATATAGGAATTGTTTTTGAAAAGGAGAAAGCTATTAGTTTCTTTACATTTGCTTAATTTGACTAAGCAATTATTCATGGCAGGCGATTATTTATTTTAAAGAGGGCTTTATAGACCTAGCGATTATTCAAGGCAGGGCAATTGTTCACAGCAGGCGATTATTCAATTATTTACGGTACATTGATCAACCAGAAATCACCTTAGGTGAACAAAATATTTGTCGTACCTTCATTAACATGCACGTTTATGGAAATAATATCACCTGACCATATGAATGACACAGCACTGTAGAATTGAAGATTCATGTGTCTTTAGTAGTTCTTAGTAAAAAGTAGAACTGAAACAATTTAGGAAGATTATAACATTTATGACAAAAGAAATCTACAAGACATTCTTCCTGAAACAAATTGATAGCAAATCAACTACATGATACACAAAAGAAATATTAAGCAATGAAGTAGAAACATTTTGATATCTCCAAGGTCAAATTAAATATACTTGAACTTGCCAGCTGAGTAAATTTTAATTGTGTTTCATATTGACACAAAACTACAACTTTCTCAGCTAGCAAAATGTTACATAAGTTTAGGACAATTGTTTCAATTTTTTTTTGGGAGATGAAAAGATACAAATCAAACAAACTTATCTGCCTTTAACAAATAATTTTTGGGAAAAGTATTACGAAAAATCAATATCTTTTTACAAATGGAATTCCATCTGAAAAAAAAATCATGAACACCAAAATGTTTCAATATTCTCTTTAAAAAGTAAGATATGGTAATTTATGTTAAACTTTAACACTGTTTAATCAATAGTTATTATCTGGTGTGCTATTTTCAAGGTAGTGTAGCACTTTCAGCCCCTCTCACATTCCAGTAATTTATCTCACATCATCTGAAAAGTCAATTCATTAGCCTACAATTACTACTATTGTAAACAAAAAAGAATGGAAGGAGTGTACCTTGATAAGACAAGACTTATATGTATATAATTATCACATATATTATGTTTAACCATTTTTAAATGTTTATATCATGAATCTGTATGCAAATTTGACAAAGTTTAATAGGTTATTTCAAGTCTTTGAAGGGCATTTAGAAGTGGTATACATAAGAACATGAAGATTTTCTGGATAACAACTTCTTTAATGTGAAAATACACGACGTTTCGGAGTACATACTCACTTCTTCATCAGGTGGAATGTAAGGAAAAAACAAAATATGATACACTTATATAGCAAATAAAACAATGGTGAGGAAACTCAATCAGGGGGATTAACATGCATGAGAATGGTATACAATGGGGATTTGCAATACAAACATGATGGGGAGTAAGTAGATAAACAATGGCCAGGGTAGGCTGTATTGAAGATGTAAATAAACACACATGATGAAACGAGGGGAGCAAATTACCTTTATTGAAATTGTTAAACAAATAATTAATTATATATTATTATCCAGAAAATCTTCATGTTCTTAGGTTATTTAAAGTTTTCAACTACTTCAGAATCCTCTAACTGCGGTCACAGGTGTAATCTTTTTCAATATTATCCTTGAGGGCAATCTTATCGGGGTTCATATTTTTCATATGATGCCCTTGGGCAAAATATCACTTTGTCATGGTGATATCGGTATAATACTTGCGCTCGGGAGATACTAATATTCAGACACTCGTGTTGTAACATAGACATTCATAAAATATCCTCTGTTAATCACGTAAGAATTGTTTTTTTTAGAGGACATTGTTATGATGAACATAGCTTTAAAACCACCTGAATAAAACAATCTTAAAAAGAATAAATTAGAGGATATCTGTCTTTTCTTGACTAATACCATGTTTATCTCATCGAGTGAGGTAGAAATGTTATATTTTCACGAGTGGCGCCACCACGAGTGAAAATATATAACTTTTCTACCTCACGAGATGAGATAAACTTGGTTTTCACGCCGAACGGCAACACTGTGACGTCATAAGCCATTCCGCCGCGTAAAACCATTGTTTTATGACGTCAAATTATATCAGTCACGGTTCGCAGTGAAAATATAAGTTATTTTCACTGTAGCTTGATAGACGGTTTATTTCACTGATAAATCCCAGTATTTCACTGCTCGTCATATAATAAAGTTTGATATCAAACAGTAAGAATTATCAATATATGCACTGCTCAATCTTAAGACTTATCATACCAGGTATTGTGTGAAGTAAGTTTGGATTTTGAAAGAGTCATCACTTCAATCATTCAGGAAAACTAAAACACAATAATGAAGGGCTATTGAGCATACATTTATGATTTATTGCAGGAAAATTAGAAATAATTTTTGGAAAAAAAGAGTTGTTTTGTGTGTATCATCAATAACATGTATGGTCAATAACAATATAATTGAGTGTTCTTTATATCATTCATGATTTTCTGCTGATTAATCTAATTCTATGAAAGAATTTACTTTGAAATGAAAATTATATCATAGGAAATAACATACCAAAATGAACAAAAAGCTGTAAGTATGTCTGTTAATAAAAGAGGAGACCCTTTTTATTGGATAAAAAAATTGGATTGAAAAATTAATTTTAATTCAAAAGAAAAAAATTAAAAAACTGATTGAACATTATAACTATTACCCTTTTGGATCATCTTAAAAAACTTTTATTCTTTTTCACATTTCTTTTTATTGCAAATGCTCAATATCAATCTTAGATAGACATTAAAGATTAGTCTTACCTTTTTGAAGAAGCACATGTCATTATGTTTTGGTAAAACTCCTTGCACTGATTAATGAGGATACTTATATCGCGCTGAACTCCACAACACAAAGGGCCATGCTCAAAGCGCTACACACATTATTACCCTGGTGTAAGGACCAACATCGTTCCTTTTTCATTCTCAACTCCCTTTGGGGTATGCAACCTGGGCTGCCAATTAAGGCGCTCGAAGGTTATCTGTCACATTGCCTGCACTTCCAAACCAGGTACTCAATTGTACTGCTGAGTGAACAGAGGCACATTCCGAATAAAGTCCCTTGCCCAAGGTGACACCACGAGCCTCTCAACTCATGTCTCAGTGTGGGGCAGGGAATCAACCCTTCAAACTCTCAGTTTTCATTCAGCAATGAGGCGGGTAACCCACCCATCCAGCGAGCCACGCCCGTTGTTGCTGAACTTAACTGATAGCGGTCGACTTAGCTATGCACAGGACCACGTGCCACCACATTAACTAGATTAACTAGAACTCCTAACAGTGTAGACAAAAGAACTCTGCCAAGGGCCAGCACTTCATCAGTGATGCATTAGTTGAATACCACAAACATTTTTTTTCAGGAAATAAGGCTATACTATTTGAATGCATTATATCAAAAGGTAATTAATGAAACCACAGTTTAATAAAAAAAAATAATTTACATCGTTTAACAATCTAAAAAAATAATAGAAAAATCACATGAATTAGAACAATTCATTTCTGTATTAAAATGTTTTGTATTTTAAAAGTGAATAAATTGATATTAATTTCAATTGAAATATTTAATCATTTCAAATAAGAATGTTGTTGTTTCAGTTATAACCACAATATTTTTAAAGATTTTCTGAGAAATATATTTAGACTATATTTAGAATTTGTTCTCAATTGACTGATTAATTTTGCAATATAATGATCATATGAAGTTTTTGTAATCTTTAAACATTAGTGTTTAATATATACCATAAATAATCATTGTTGGCTATAATAGCTAAAAATTTTGTGATTTTTTTATTTTAAAAATGTTTATGATCCTTTGACTATTAAAACTGGTCAATATCATAAATTATTCTCTAATTTGTAGGTATGGATGTATGGAGTAGGAGGGGAACAGATCCCCCTGGATTTCGCCTGCAGGATGTTGGCAACGGTAGGTCAATCCATTTGTAGGGGTGAAACAGAATTCTTGAGCTTCAATTCGGTACATAATCCTGACAAAACATAATTTTTCCCCATACCCGCCCATAGGTCGACCACTGACTTATTTTTATTTCATCCAAATCTTGCTGTCTTCAGATGACTATTGTTTTCTGCAGTGAATGGCTTACTCCCAGAATTCATCATAGACCCAAACAAAATCATCGAAAGAACTTGAATTTATCCACACCTGATTCTAGTGAATTTATTTGTGTAATGAAAAAAAGCTCCTGTTCAATATATTTTTTTCAAATATAAAATTATTTTTTCAGGGTCTAAGTGTTAGACTAATGGTTGGTACACCCCCACAAATCGGCTTAAATGGTTCTGTAGGCACTGGCTATTAATCAATCAGAATTCAACAAATTTATCTGAAGTGTAATAAATAAATGTAAATAGATTACAATCTCCCTACTGATGGTTGTTAAAGTAAATTTCTAATTTGAAATACTGTGTTGAGGAGAGCAACCATTGTATTGCCGCTTTCACCCTGGCAAAACCTATATGTGGTTTTGTATGTCTTTTGACGGACCAAATTCCACACATTTATCTACGAGTAAAAATGATATCTGGAGACAAAATTGTTGAACCCAAACTATAAAAAGAAAATTATTTAAATAGACATTTTGTTAATCTCTATTGATGTTTTTTTCCGTATACAGGAAAGGATGTCATTGCTACGAAACATATTAAGAAAGGAAGTTTCGTCCTCAAACACTGTGGCACAGTTTTAACAGCCAGTGCCAAAAAGATGAAACTATTAGAATACACAAGAAGGAAGCTGACCAGTAGATTTCTTGATATTCAGGTTGATGGAAAGAAAATGAGGTAAGCTAGTAAAGAATTAATTCATGTTATAATGTAAAGATGAATTTTTACCCCCGCTACAAAATAGTCAGGGGTATATAGCGGTCTCCAATTTTTATTCCGCTCATTAATCTGACACTAGTTGTTCAAATGTTACCAAACTTGATATGTACAATCACCTTGATATTTGCATCTGACTTTTGTATGCTTCATACCCTCATTTGCATAATTTATGTAAATTTTCTTTGTTTTTGACTTTGCCATTTCACTAATAATTGTTTAAATGTTATGAAACTTTATACATATTATCACTATGATTTGTATATCTGGCCATTGTAAGATTATACCCTTATGTGCATAATTAATGTAGATTTTCTCAGTATTTCTACTTTTGTCTTCACACTCTTCTGTTCAACTCATAAGTCAGACACTTATTGTTCAAATGTTTCGAAACTAGGTACATATAATCAATATGATCACTACCGTCTGTTGTCTGTCATCTGTAAACTGTTCACATTTTCTATTTCTTCTCCGGAACCGCCACACCCCCAAAGCTGATTTTTTTGTCGATCTGACAATGTTTGTTCATTTCGGCCTCAATCTCTAAAGGAGTTCATCTAAAAAACAATTTGGCTAAAATTTTCATAATAATATTTATATAACATCAAGACCCTAGTCTGGTAAATAATACTAAATATGTGAGTGTGGTAGGGTGTTAAACTGAAACCTTAAGCTAGTAGACTAAAAGTTTCAAGGTTCCAGGCTGTAAACTGTATTAATAAGGTATACTTGCTTGAGCAGAGATTGGTTTAGTTTCTCTCCATTTCATTTCACGTGGGAGCTAGGATCACCTTTTCTTCAATATCTTTGCAGGAATTGTGATACTAGAACTACCAATAATGGCAATTTTTTATTTTGGCCAGTAATTATTTGTTAGCACTGATCAATGTGACCAGTATGTAAAATCTAATTTGTCGAGCCCTGATGAGGTATCCTGTTTTAAGTCTGATGAGGTACAAGGCCAACGGCTTCATTTTTTGAATTCATGTTTTTGTTATTGTTAACATAGAGTTTATAAAGTGTTGTTAATATTTTTGTTTTCAGTTGATGCTGTCAAAGCTTGCATTGTTTTGTGTTCATTAATTCAAGTAAGAATGCTTTTAAATTTTCAACTTTTTAGCTCATCAGGCCTGAAAGGCCCGATGGTATGACATGGCATGGCGTCAGGCGTCCGTCCATCCGTCCGTCCGTAAACTTATAGCTTGTTCGACTTCTTCTCAAAACCAATAACTCTAGAGAGCTGATGTGTAGAGTCCTTGGCCAATGGGGATTCTAAATTGTAAACTTGGTGACCCTGTGACCCCAAATAAGGGCCTTACAGGCCTAAACCTAAAAACCTATTTTCATCTTCTTCTCCAGAACAAAGAGACCTAGAAGTCTGTTATATTTTGTGGAGACTCTTTAACCAATGGGGATTCTAAATTGTACATTTTGACCCTGGGGCCCCAAATAAAGGCCTCACAAGCCATGACCTTAAAACCTATTTTCATCTTCTTCTCCAGAACTAATATACCTAGAAGGCTGTAATATTTTGTGGAGACTCTTTAGCCATTGGGGATTCTAAATTGTATATTTGTTGACCCTGGGGCCCCAAATAAATGCCTCACATGCCATGAACTAAACACCTATTATAATTATCTTCTTCTCCAGAACAAAAAGACCAATATTGCACAATATTACAGCTTTCTAGGTTTTTGGAGAAGACCTAGAATGTCTCAAGGGCCATGACCTAAAAATCTATTTCAGTCTTCATCGTTAAACATTATAAATACTGATGAGCTACAGAGCCCATGGCTCTATTTTTAATCATGAAAGGTTGAAATTAAACTTTTTATATCGATATCTGTTATTTGTTGAGTGTTACTGAAGTACTCTCGCAAACAAGGAAATTAGGAATTTGATTAGTACTCTTGTACATGGTACTCAAGGAAAGGGAATAATCTCTTGCTTCAGAAATGTTTAATTTGAAGTAGAAAATATTTCTTTATTAATAATCATCTTTATCCAGGGATATTTTAGAAATTTTTTAAAATGAAGTTTAAAAGATACCAATAGTAAATGAATGTTTACCTTCACAAATTTTGTTTTCCAAAATGGGAATTTAGAAAAAAAATTGTTTTCGCTATTTCCATAAATACTAAAGTCCTGGCACTAACACATTTTAATAGCCAAGCCTCATTTTCAAAAATAACATGCTTTCTAGTTTCTAAATTTAATTTGAATACCTCTGATAATTGGTTTGTGAAACATCTGCCACTAATTTATCCACTTTTGATAGAAATAATATATTTAAAAATCTCTATTATTAATGTTATCTATAGGCGTAGCCAGGAATTTCAAAGGAGGCCCATCAATTTACTCTAAAACCCCTGACAGTTCGGTAGCTCAGTAACTTAGTTGGATGATAAATCTGTCTGTTACTTATAAGTTATGTCTTGTTGAAATTTAAAACATTGATTTTGCAGCATTGACTCAACCCTCTCTGGGCAGCTAGGATGTAGAATTAGAGAGGATGAAGGCGGAAATGTTATCAGAAGAATAAACAACAGGCAGGTCACGTATCACTCTTTAGAAGATATCTTCCCAGGTGATGTTATCTGCTGCAAAATTCAGAAGGTATGTTCAAATGATTTAAACGTTTTACTTGCTATAGGAAGATACTGCAATGTAATAATTATGCCACTACAAATAAGGTGTCACAATTGTATGAAGTTTTGATATCATAATAAGTTAATAACTTCCTTTTGCTCGTTTAAAAGAAAATCATTTACTTATTTAATAAAAATGTATTACAATGTCATATCACTGAAAGTCAACATTCACTAAAATGAGTTCTTTGTCAATTTCTATCATGATTTATTTTAATAAGGCAACATTTTCAAAAAGTAACCAGGCTCAAAAAGCTGACAAGCTATATTGAGACCAAATTATCTGTACTATAGTTTTATGATTGACACTTTACAGACATTTCTCAAAGTAGAGGACAATCACTCAAGACCAATGCTCAAGGTCATGGAGGCACTCCCTGATCCAGAAATCTTTACTTCAAGAGTACAAAGTGGTGAGTAAATTAATATGTTGTAAAAATATACTTGATTTTCCATGTATGCAATATAAATGATACATGTATAGAGAATACCAAATACTCCAGCGGATACCGTATAATACATTTAAAAAGTCATAAGTTGTGATATACACAGTTTCTATAGGGAGTTTCGTATTTCATTTTATAAAGACAACATGATTTGAGTACTTCTGAAGGTAATAGATTCTAAACTAGTTTTTGTGGCGCATAGCAGTACTATTTCTTTTCATGTCAGTTATGTCACAATGTAAAAATTAAGAGTGAAAAACAAACTAAAATAATCTTTGATAACTTATTTGATAATTCGGACCTCAACTTAATACTAATATCTCGCGACGTAAAATATAGTCATAGGCACTCATATAATATCCTCTATATATATGTTTCTTGCTCCAAAATATAAAATAATGCAATTTATTATGCAGAAGATATATTTTCTGCTCTGATTCATAGTTGATTTGGAAAATGTTCATATTTTAGATACTGCAAATGAGCTAGGTCAATTCGACTCAAAATGATGCAACTTTTTGTATTCTCATATCTAAAAAAAAATAATCTTGCTTTTGTTTCAGTATATGGCCCAGCGAAAAAGACAGTAAAGGATGTAGGATTTTGTGAAATTTGCAAACAAAGCTACACAGTTTTGACTGAGGTAAATACAAACAAAGCATTGTTATTAAAAATATTTTTTAATAACTCATAAGATCGTCCCTTTTTAGCTCATCAGGCCTATTATGGCATGACATGGCGTCCGTCCGTCCATCTCACGTCACCCTTTCCTCAAACCTAATTGTGCATCTCTGTAAATGTTTTTATTTACTATCATCATCATCTTATTAATCATCAGGAATCTACTTTAAAAATACCATTTTACCAATACCATTAGAATGAATGCAATAAGGTAACATTATAGAGGGACATTTCTTCAGTCCAACTTATGACTCTGTTAGATTTTGGGCTACCATTCTTATATGTATTTTCCAGTCTTAATGCTAAATAAAGATATGTAAACTGCCAGGCAAAAGAAATTACACACTTCTGTTTGTTTTATCATTTGTATTGTTTTTAAATGCAAATATCTGAAGTTTTCAATGTCAAACTATTGAACTAAGTAGTGCAGGCGTTAAGTCAGCGGTCAAAGAATACTTCTATATGTGTTTTATTTTAAATAAAAATGAAGTTTAAAATTTAAAATTCTTTAAAAATTATTTTTGACTAAACCCAACTATTCATTAACATATAAGACATATTCTATGTGAGATTTATAAAAGTGTCTGATTCTGCAAACATTTACAACATGGCAGTTTACTATGTATATAAATTGAGACATGACACTGTGCTTCAGATTCTAGTTAACAAAATTTCAATTTTCAGCATCTCAAATGTGCTTCACATGCAGACAATTTTTTGAAGCTCTCAACAACAATAGAAGTAAGTATAGTGTGTTTGTTTTTATAAACTCGTTAGGTCTCAAAGACCACATAGGCCTTATGGCATGTGCTGTCATTGATTGTACGTGGTTAACATGGTAAACCTTATACTTTTAGCTCATTTGGCATGAAGGCCCAATGGGTATATAGCATGCCATAGCCTACGTCGTTGATTCTGTTTTTTTTTTTAAACTTCTTCTCCAGAAGTTAACTTGGTCTAGAAAGCTTAAATTTTGTATACAAGCTCCTTGGAGAATCCAGAATGAAAGACCAACAAGGCTGACATCAAGTATTCAATATAACTCACTGGATTATCTACACAGTAACAACTAAGCATTGTGATTTCACTATAGCTGCTATGTGGAAGATGTGGTGTGCTATGGTAATTGTATGAGGTATGGGTGAATATTACCCATATGGGAAGACGGACACAGGGTAGTATTTTTCCTGTAAGTCACATGGGAGTTACACCTTTTTTCTGGCTTTTGATTGGCTGTTACAGAAAAATAAGAATTTCATTGGTTGCCGGAACTACTTCATTCATCTTTCTTACTTTTCCCCGACTAGTAACTTTAGAAACTGTCTTCTGCACTTTAACATGTTTTATTTGTTTCCCGCAGTTGAAATTAGCGTTTTCGTACATGTGCCGACGCATCAAATGTCGGAGGAAGCAGTTAAATTGTCCGAAATTTAAAGAAACTAGCGATTACTGCTTGACTGTATAACCACGGAAAGCTTCAAGAGCGACGGCGATCGTTCGAATGTAATGACGTCATAGGCGCGAGCGATTATGACGTCACAGTGTCGATTGTAACGTCACAGGGCTTTTCGGTTTGAGCCGACTTGTTTTTGAGCTTCGCACACCTCTTGATATGGATGTTGCAATAACTTTTATGTATAATCATGGATTGATAGTAATTGGCAGGAATACAAAACTTTCAACTAAAGCCACATCTTTCTTTTATTGTGAAAGACATTTTCGCAGGGGACATTTTAATCGTGCGGAGTAAACAAGGATAGGTACGTAAGAAGTGAATCCACGTCACACGCGTATGGATATGGAGATTCATCTCCTTCTCGGGTCCTTTTAGAGAAGCTATTGGCTTTTAATATTCGCGTTTTTACTTTAATTTGTCATATGGGTAATATAAACAATAACCAACTCGTGACGGGGAATGGCAGGTTATCTTTCCCTCATTATATCAATTGTGTGTAATTCTCTCGCCAAGGCTCGAGGATTACTCAAATGATATAACTCGGGAAAGATAATCTGTCATTCCCCGTCACTCGTTAGTTATTGTCTAAGAATATGTTAGTTATTTAGCTATCATAGTGCAATCATCATACTTTACAATGTATTACTTAACATGTTTTTAGTTGATTTTCAACCATAGATGGTAAATCGTGCAAATCCTTATGAGCTGAAGAAACAATGGCTCTATTTTATTTTTTGAAACCACATGTAAAAATAATGTATTAATAATATGTGGTTAGGATAATGATAACGATCTTATTTTGTAATAAAGTATCAATAAATTTAATTTACAGTTGAATGAAGATTTTATAGATTTGACTTACTTATTCTGGTTTATTCCTTCAATGACAGCAAGGTATATCAGGAGGCTCTTTGAAGAAATTGATTCAGAAGGTAAGAATAAGTTTTTTTGGAAAAGCCTGTAAAGAAAGTTGAATATCAAATTGCTTGTTTGCAGCCCTCCAGTGTGAGTTTTGGGTACCAGCTTATGATTATCTATATACAGAACATCATACTTCAAACTCTTTGTACCGCTGCTTCCATGACCTCTTCTCATTCATTACCATCTATGCAGATGCACAAGTATTATGTTCTATAGATTTATTGCCATTAGAAAATGTAAATATAACACATCGGTGATATTTTTTTTCAGACTGTAGGTGTTACTGCCAAAGATATGATGACTGTTCCAGGAAATGATGTAAGCTATGAAATAAATATTTCTAACCACGGTGATGTATACATCGTTGAATTCAGTGTGATTTAAATGTTATAAATAACAGTGTAATAGATATTCATTACATACATTAGGTATTAAATTATACTATCCTGAAGAGCTTCATAATCCATTGTCCTTTTGTTAAACAATCATCACTGACAAATTGATTGATTCATTTATTTAGAAATATAAGATACCTATGGCAATAAAACACAGGCGGTCAATGGGACCGACGGCGTGCTTTATGAGACAATAAAACATACTCGTGATTTTAGACGAGAGTTAGAGCGTCGCTTAGCAAATGACGTCACATGTTACTGTTCAATGGTAGAGAATGTGTTCTACGACGGGAGACATTAATATTTTCAAAATGAAGTTTATACAAACAGCATAATATTTCCAGGGTTTTTATAGAAAAGCGAGTAACTATTTAAGGGCATCTCATATAAGAAATAGAAGACTCGTTGTTGTGCTTTATCGTAGAATAAAACATAACAGAGAGCAAAAAAACGCTCAGGGCTGCGCCCTTCGTGTTTTATGCTCCCTGCTATGTTTTATTCAACGATAAAGCACGCCAACTCGTCTTCTATTTCTTAAATAAAGGTAAACCGAGACTAATGTATATAAAAATTAATTTGTTATTTTAAAAAAAATGAATTTTAGTGAATATTCTTCTTTCCTTACAGGATTTTGTTCCTGATTCAGAAGAATTATCGGTAAGCTTATCACTTACTGAACCAATTTGCCAGGCTTTAATAGAATAAAACACATTTGATTTCAAGTGAAAAAGAAGATCTTGAAATAACAATGACCTTGTATGGCTTGAATCAAAGCAAACATCACAATGATTACAATTATTTGGAAATAAATATTCCTGTTAGCGAAATCGTTGTGTAAAATTGATCCAATGTTTGATGTTATGATTTCAACAGGCCACTGATGATCCAGTTCAAGATCCCGATTTTTCCCCGGAAAGCTCGTCAAGTTCTTCAGAGGTAATATTGGAGTCCCTGAGTATCAAAATTAAAAAAAATCTGGCTTAAAAAAATGATAGTTTGCATTATTGATCATTGGGCATGTACTGATATTCATTTTGCCTAAGATCCCAATGTTTTAACCGCAGGAACCTGGTCACATGATCTGAAATCCAAAATGGCCGCCAAAATATTTTGAAAATCATTTTTAGCTCAATAAATAATCATATGCATGAATTTAGCCAGATTTTTATATATTTTAAGTCAATGTCTACAGAATACATGTACTTCATTTTGAAATAAGAACAATGTCAATTTATATGTACCATTGGCTCTCTTACTTACAGATTTTTGAACCTGATGTTCTGTTTGATAGTGACAGTAATGGTAATCAAATGGAAAAATCAGATCATCAAGAGGTATGTGTACTGCACTATGAATTGTTTACTTCTCTTGAGAGTAAAACGTTCTATCATGCACCATATTTGCACCAGACTCAATGTTTCGAAGTCAAATGTTCAAATAAAAAAAGCAATGTTTCTGGTCTTTTCAAGCTGACAAAAATGATGCAATTTCTTTTATTAAGACATTTTTTTTCCTTGAAAAGATAAACAAACCAAATTTATACAATTATTTATATACATAAAGCACAAACTCTCTTAGATATGTGTTACTATTCCAAATAGTCAATAATCTCACCCCTAAGCACAATAACTTAATGCTATCAGGCTCTTGTTAGGAAGACATATTGTTAATATCCAGATTTTTCATCTTTCAGGAAAACATAAATAATTTTCATTGCTTATATTTTGATCACAGGTGCCTCACAGTAAACAACCTACAGAACAGTCTCATGTTGACAGTGACGTGCAGTCTGATGACAGGGAGATGATGCATGAAGAAGTATGTAATGGACATGATTTTTATTTTTAGCTCAAAAAAGGCTCGATTGGCTTATGGCATGGCATCGTCCATCCATCAGTCCGTCTGTCTTTAAAAAGGTCTGTGAAATACTTAGCCTGTAATTGGAGTTCAGGGTCTGTATAATATGTAATGTTATGTGTTGACCTACCACCTGGCTTAGCTGACTGCTGACCCCACTGCCTGGAGAGATGCATAAGGCTTACCATGTTATCTCTGCAGTGCTAAACAGAAATGTCTAGTTACTTAAAACTTCTGCTTTTGTAACTGTCTTTTGGCCGCTGGAATTCCCAAACAGGGAGAATCTATGATATCTTGTTTCAATTGTGTCACTGCACAAGCAGGGCAGAGCATTAATAAGTAAGAGGTTGATAAGCTCATCTGGGAGGAGGCTTAAATGGACTTAAAAATTGAATGAAGGGATATGGCTTTGTGAGAAGTAAATTTTGAAGAAAATATGTTGTATTTATCATGATTTAGGGAATATGTCTACACCATTTGAATGGGAAAAGGTACCTTCTCTTCAAAATCATTGCAGGAATTGTGATCTTTAGACAACCAATTTCCTCTAAATTTAGTCATGTTTTTCCTGATGAACTACAGAGCACATGGCTCTATTTTTTGTTAAATGTTGTTTTTTCACGCTAGACAGCTTGCCATTCAATATACGGTAAGACCTATCATCAAATGTAACTAATGTTCTCCTAGATACCAATTCCTGTGATGTAAGTCACTTTCATTCAAAGATTACTGAGACCAGTGACATAGATGTAGAGGATATTTCTCGAATGAGGTAGAAAATTAATAAGCAAAATTGCTGTCAGACTATTTTTTTTTTTACATCAAATTATATCAGATATCTTCTCTAAAGCTTGATAGTCAGTTCATTTCTCTAATAAATTTGAGTATTTCATTGTTCATTTTATACTATTTATATCTTTATTGTAGGTCCCTAAAAGCACAAGAACAACAGACAAAAGAAGAGTTCCATGTAGTGATCAGGTAACCTATATGATAAAAGAAATGTTAATTTCATGAACACAAAAAAAACCAACATAAATAATAAGGACAATGATAACTCATACAAAAGCTGGAATCACAAAACACTGAAACACCAACATATACACCATCTACCAAATCATAGATCATCTACCAATCCATAGATCATCTACCAAATCATAGATCATCTACCAACTTGTAGATCATCAACCAACTCATAGATCATCTACCAACTTGTAGATCACTGATTCTACCAACTCATAGATCAAATACAAAATGATACTTCATCTACCATCGGATACCTCATCTATCAACTCATAGATTATCTATCAACTCATAGATCATCTACCAACTCATAGATCATCTACCAACTCATAGCTCATCAACCAACTCATAGATCATCTACCAACTGATACCTCATCTACCAACTCATAGATCATCTACCAACTGATACCTCATCTACCAACTCATAGATCATCTACCAACTCATAGATCATCTACCAACTCATAGATCATCTACCAACTGATACCTCATCTACCAACTCATAGATCATCTACCAACTGATACCTCATCTATCAACTCGTAGATCATCTACCAACTGATACCTCATCTAACAACTCGTAGATCATCTACCAACTGATACCTCATCTATCAACTCATAGATCATCTACCAACTGATACTTCATCTATCAACTCATAGATCATCTACCAACTCGTAGATCATCTACCAACTGATACCTCATCTATCAACTCATAGATCATCTACCAACTGATACCTCATCTACCAACTCATAGATCATCTACCAACTGATACTTCATCTACCAACTCGTAGATCATCTACCAACTGATACCTCATCTAACAACTCGTAGATCATCTACCAACTGATACCTCATCTATCAACTCATAGATCATCTACCAACTGATACCTCATCTATCAACTCATAGATCATCTACCAACTGATACCTCATCTACCAACTCGTAGATCATCTACCAACTGATACCTCATCTATCAACTCATAGATCATCTACCAAATGATACCTCATCTACCAACTGATACCTCATCTATCAACTCATAGATCATCTACCAACTGATACCTCATCTACCAACTCATAGATCATCTACCAACTCATAGATCATCTACCAACTGATACCTCATCTACCAACTCATAGATCATCTACCAACTGATACCTCATCTACCAACTGATACCTCATCTATCAACTCATAGATCATCTACCAACTGATACTTCAACTACCAACTCATAGATCATCTACCACCTGATACCTCATCTACCAACTCATAGATCATCTACCAACTCATAGATCATCTACCAACTGATACCTCATCTACCAACTCATAGATCATCTACCAACTGATACCTCATCTACCAACTGATACCTCATCTATCAACTCATAGATCATCTACCAACTGATACTTCAACTACCAACTCATAGATCATCTACCAACTGATACTTCATCTACCAACTCGTAGATCATCTACCAACTGATACCTCATCTAACAACTCGTAGATCATCTACCAACTGATACCTCATCTATCAACTCATAGATCATCTACCAACTGATACTTCAACTACCAACTCATAGATCATCTACCAACTGATACTTCATCTACCAACTCATAGATCATCTACCAACTCATAGATCATCTACCAACTGATACCTCATCTACCAACTCATAGATCATCTACCAACTGATACCTCATCTACCAACTGATACCTCATCTATCAACTCATAGATCATCTACCAACTGATACTTCAACTACCAACTCATAGATCATCTACCACCTGATACCTCATCTACCAACTCATAGATCATCTACCAACTCATAGATCATCTACCAACTGATACCTCATCTACCAACTCATAGATCATCTACCAACTGATACCTCATCTACCAACTGATACCTCATCTATCAACTCATAGATCATCTACCAACTGATACTTCAACTACCAACTCATAGATCATCTACCAACTGATACCTCATCTAACAACTCGTAGATCATCTACCAACTGATACCTCATCTATCAACTCATAGATCATCTACCAACTGATACCTCATCTAACAACTCGTAGATCATCTACCAACTGATACCTCATCTACCAACTCGTAGATCATCTACCAACTGATACTTCAACTACCAACTCATAGATCATCTACCAACTGATACTTCATCTACCAACTCATAGATCATCTACCAAATGATACCTCATCTACCAACTGATACCTCATCTATCAACTCATAGATCATCTACCAACTGATACCTCATCTACCAACTCGTAGATCATCTACCAACTGATACCTCATCTATCAACTCATAGATCATCTACCAAATGATACCTCATCTACCAACTGATACCTCATCTATCAACTCATAGATCATCTACCAACTGATACCTCATCTATCAACTCATAGATCATCTACCAACTGATACCTCATCTACCAACTCATAGATCATCTACCAACTCGTAGATCATCTACCAACTGATACCTCATCTACCAACTCGTAGATCATCTACCAACTGATAGATCATCTACCAACTGATACCTCATCTACCAACTCGTAGATCATCTACCAACTGATACCTCATCTAACAACTCGTAGATCATCTACCAACTGATACCTCATCTATCAACTCATAGATCATCTACCAACTGATACTTCAACTACCAACTCATAGATCATCTACCAACTGATACTTCATCTACCAACTGATACCTCATCTATCAACTCATAGATCATCTACCAACTGATACCTCATCTACCAACTCGTAGATCATCTACCAACTGATACCTCATCTATCAACTCATAGATCATCTACCAAATGATACCTCATCTACCAACTGATACCTCATCTATCAACTCATAGATCATCTACCAACTGATACCTCATCTATCAACTCATAGATCATCTACCAACTGATACCTCATCTACCAACTCATAGATCATCTACCAACTCGTAGATCATCTACCAACTGATACCTCATCTACCAACTCGTAGATCATCTACCAACTGATAGATCATCTACCAACTGATACCTCATCTATCAACTCATAGATCATCTACCAACTGATACCTCATCTAACAACTCGTAGATCATCTACCAACTGATACCTCATCTACCAACCCGTAGATCATCTACCAACTGATACCTCATCTACCAACTCATAGATCATCTATCAACTCGTAGATCATCTACCAACTCATAGATCATCTACCAACTGATACCTCATCTATCAACTCATAGATCATCTACCAACTAATACTTCATCTACCAACTCATAGATCATCTACCAACTCATAGATCATCTACCAACTGATACCTCATCTACCAACTCGTAGACCAAATACGAACTGATACTTAATCTACCAACTGATACCTCATCTACCAACTCGTAGATCAAATACGAACTGATACTTAATCTACCAACTGATACCTCATCTACCAACTCGTAGATCATCTACCAACTGATACCTCATCTACCAACTCATAGATCATCTATCAACTCGTAGATCATCTACCAACTCATAGATCATCTACCAACTGATACCTCATCTATCAACTCATAGATCATCTACCAACTAATACTTCATCTACCAACTCATAGATCATCTACCAACTCATAGATCATCTACCAACTGATACCTCTTCTACCAACTCGTAGATCAAATACGAACTGATACTTAATCTACCAACTGATACCTCATCTACCAACTCATAGATCAAATACGAACTGATACTTCACCTACCAACTCATAAATGATCTTATTATGAATAAAAGTATTGTATGGTTACTAGTTGTTGTTTCTGTGTTTCAAAATGCAAAGTCTAGCAAAACCAATGCTGACAAATGAAATCATCCTTACATAAATTACTGCTGAATCAGATGGTATTATCTCAAAAATTATTTTTTACACAAGAATTAGTTTACATTGAAAGCAAAAGGTGTTTTCATTGAACTTTTTGAAAAATACAAGCTATAATTTCATCTTTTTCAGCTATGATTTATGGTTTTATAAATTTTCTGACAGACAGAAACATAAAATCTGCCCTGCACATTAACTAACATATGAAGTGTATCATTTTGTACAATAACATATTGCAATGACATCACTGACAAACCACAAAATATATTTTCAGCTCATCAGGCTTGAAAGGCATGATGGGCTTATAGCATGGCATGATGTACGACATCCGTCCAGAGTCACGGAAAGTTAATGTACAGACTCCTTGGACATATAAATTGTAGATTTCGTGACCCTTTGACCCCAAACATTGGTCATTAGGGTCATGACCTAAAACCTATATTCATCTTCTTCTCCAGTATGATAAGCTCTAGAAAGCCGAAATGTTGTGTGCAGACTCCTTTGCCAATTGGGATTCTGAATTGTGGATTTGGTGACCCTGTGACCCCAAATGTTGGTCACATGTCAAGCCTTATAAAGCTATTTTCATTTTTTTTTCGCAAATACGAAAAACTCTAGGAATCTGAAATGTTGAGTACAGTCTTCTTGGTCAATGAGGATTATAAATTGCAGATTTGGTGACCCTATGACCCCAAATGTGGGTCACGGGGGCCATGACCTAAAAACTATTTTTTGTGTCTTAAGGATGTTCGCTCCTTATATTTATAGAATTAAACTTTTTTTCTAACTTGTATTTTTTAAAAGATCAAAGTATATGATTGAAAAATCAGCATTAAAAAATAGGGGGTAGTGTGGGTTTTTACGAGATATGAAGCCTGTAAGATAGTGGGGTGAAGTACAATTTAACATGGGAGTCTATGGGAAAATGAGAAAACAACTACTAAAAACTATAAAATACTACATTTCTAGAATTAAACTTTTTTTCCTTTTTTGATATGTTACAAAGTTCATGTTCCCCTACCAAAAATCGATGAAAAAATATATATGGTTGTGTGTTTTTTTTTAAGCTTGGACACAAAATGTACCTGAAAACCCCCCTGTTTAGTCAAATTTAGGCCATTTATGCTGTTTAAGCACTTTTTAGAGGTTCTTAAGTCACATTTTCTTTATTTCATTTGTTTTCTAAAGGTATGTAGATGATGTAGAATATCATAAAGTAAATAAAAATGACAAAAAATCTTGACTTAATCATATTTCATTTTTTAAGTTCAACCGGAAGTAACGGACATCCTTAAAGGCGCTGTAGCACGTTTTTTGCAAATTTTATTTTTTCAAATTTCTCATTTATAATGATAGTTTATGTCATTTATATTTACTTTAGTGGGGAAAACATCTTATTACACAAACCAATTATCCGTAGTGGTAATAACGGTGTTGCGTATAAAGCCATAATTGCATGGCGGCCATTTTATTGTGAACACATTTTATTATTTCGAATGACAAAAACTATTCCCATGGCTTTACGGAACTATGTACATTCATTTGTAACTTGATTTTCCGAAGAGAGAAGGGTGTTTTACTATTGTTGACATTATTTTTCAAATACATTTCATCGACTTATTTGAGCGAAAAAACGTGCTACAGCGCCCTTAACATCCTTTGAGTTAACTTAGTTATTCATCTTTAGATAATAAACCGATTAAGTCCTGATAAGCTACAGAGCCGATGGCTCTATTTTTTCATTAATATTGTATTTCACTTAAGTTCAGTTTACCTATATTAATCAATACTAAAGACAGAATTGTAAATTGTAATTTGTTTTGTAAATTAAAGAATGAGAAATAATCTTACTTCTGCAATAGTCAAAATATCTTGATAATGTAAAGGTTTTTACTTGAGTGTATCATATATTATTTATTTATAAACTAAAACTTTGTTCATAACGTTTGAATACATTCAAAAGGTAAAAACGCTTACATTACAGATGCCAAACAAAAAGAGAAAGTACAGTAAACCTAAGCGACCTTGTCCCTTTTGCCTAACAGAGCAAGTTCAACTTCGCAGGCATCTGCGAACTGTGCACAGGAAAGAACCAATCATTTTAGCTACAGAAAAATTAACTCCAAAGGCACGAACAAAGGAGTACGATCGCTTAAGAAAAAAGGCAATTTTTGCAGTAAACCAGAAGAGAATATTACAAAATGAACCGCTCTATAGAGAACGATCTCAAGGAAATTGTGAACTTGTAATTTGTTCTCTGTGTCGAGGATTTTATGAATCAAAATTTATGTCAAGACATCACAAGGTATGTTCTGGCATGGAAGAACATTCAACCTCTTTTCCATCAAAGAAGCTGAACATTTTGAAATACACAACCACATCAAAATTGAAGAATGAACCACTCAGCAGGTTCGACAAGGAAATCCTGTCAACTTTTAAAGATGACAGTATTGGACGGATTTGCCAAAAAGATCAAATGCTAAAAATATATGGCAATAAAGAATGGAACACCAGCGGCAAAACAAACCGAAATTCCGTCATGAGCAACATGCGCGCACTTGGCTCTCTTTTAGTTCAAGTAAAAATGGAAACTAAAGATGAAGCTTTAACTGGAGAGGACATGCTTGACAGAACAAAATTCAAGTATGTTGAATTAGCTGTAAGGTCTCTCACAGAAAATGGATCAGAGGAAAAGAGTGCACTGAAGCTGAAGATTGGCTACGCGTTAAAGGGGGCAGCGCAAGCCATGGCAGGCTTTTACAGCATGGACAGTGATCCAATTCATGCCGATAAAAAGGCTAGGGACATCGAACTCTTTATGTTTGTTTTAAACCACAACTGGGGTTCAATTTTTCAAAGTGCTCAGAAAAAAATGGCCATTAGAAGATGCACCGTTCTCAGAAAACCAAACCAATTGCCTCTGGAAAGTGATATGATGAAACTGAAAAACAAAATAGAGGAGGACATTAATGAGGTGATGAATGACCCGTACTTGGTCTGGGGTCAGACTGAATTTACTAAGATCAGGTCAAGAACATTAACAAGATTGACATTGTACAATGCCAGGCGTGGTGGGGAACCGGCTCGTCTTCTATTGTCAGAGTTTCAAGCTGCTCAAAATGAAGAATGGGTAGATGACAGCATAGAAATAAATGACCCAATGGAAAAGGCTCTTGTAGGGAAACATCTCCTAGCCCATCAAGCTGGTAAAGGCGGGCGACGTTTGGTACCAATTTTGATCCCAAAAGACATATTACCTGCACTGACAAAATTGATTGAAGTCCGAGAACAGTGCAGTGTTGTAAAGGAAAATCCGTATGTTTTTTCATACACGCAAGGATCTTTGGAGCACTGTCGGGGTTGGGATGCTGTCAATGAAGTTTGTTCTTGCTCTGACCTCCAGGAACCAGAGAAAATAACAGCAACCACTGTGCGCCACCGAGCATCTACTTACTACGCTCTGTTAGATGTTAATCCTACTGAGAGAAAGTGGTTTTTGAATCACATGGGCCACACAGAAGAAGTGTCTTCAAACATCTACACTCATCCTCCATCCTACATGGAGATGTGCAAAGTTGGCAAGTTTTTTGATGCTCTCGACAAGGGAAAAGTATTGAAATCACCAGCAGGTAATAAACAGGGGCTTAAAACCTTATTCTAATAAATGTTTCATTTCCTATTACTTAACAATAAAAAAAATGTACCATAGAAATAGGCAGTCATAAATCAGTTTTGACTTTAGTAATCATTGTTACAACAAACATTAATTTTATTTCACAAATTATTTCATCTTTCTTTTTGAAGAAGTAGGCGTTTCTTTTGGCCCACAGTGTGTACTTAACTATATCACATTGGGCTTATAATTATGGAAAATAAACTTTACTTTAAGGGAGTGTTATACTAATGTATTGAGACTGAATATTTGGAAGACTTGTGGTCTTTGTCTTTGTGTTAGACTTGATAAAATTTATAAAAGGAAATTAAAAATTGTTTCTTATCAATTTGTAGATTTTGGTGGAACATTATACCCTTAGTTTATATTATTGGAAATATATTCCAGATGGAAACTGTCCTCAAACTCAAGCAAAAGCTGCCACTACAGTCACCACAGAAACATCAGCTTCAGGTATATTAAAGGCTATTGTTTTTGGTTGTTATGGTCTCTCCATAATATGGGGGTTAGAACTTACTTTCAATTTTATTTGTTTCCCTTCCATGGCAAAAATTTTGAAGGGTTCAAACTCTAAAAGAATTAATTGTCTGAGGGGGAGAGAGAGACATCTGGTTTTACTAGTAAAAATACCTTCTTAGTTGAATAAGAAAATAATCCCCAATGCATTGTGTTCATACAACTTCAGAATGCTCATCTCAGATGGGCATTTGAAATGTAATAGGTTAAAAAACAACAAGATTTTTTATATAACAACTTTGGTGTGTGTATTTATCTTGTTTTCTTGACAGTATAATATTTCAAAGTATACAAGAATTCACTGACATTACATTCGTTTAGGTTAGAACAGACTGCTTTGACAGCTTGTTACATTAAAATGAAAGACTGATTTCATGTTCAGGTTTTTCATGTTTCATGTTTCAGTTGAAGAAATGCCTTCTTGCCCAAGACAGGATTTGGAAAAAAACCAGAGCAATCTTCGAAAGACTGGAATGCTGAATAATTGTTTCATGTTAATTCTATACAGAGGATATTTTATTGTATAATAAGCATTGGGATATGTCACAGTAATAACCTGTATTTGAAGCTTAGAATCAGTGACAATATAACTCATAAATATGTTCACATGCCAGTAGTGTGAATGATTCTAAGCTAATTAAAGAAATTATTTATTTTGTGCATGGTATGAATATGTTAATGCACATGAACATGTTAACGACACTCTCTCTCTCTCTCTCTCTCTCTCTCTCTCTCTCTCTCTCTCTCTCTCTCTCTCTCTCTCTCTCTCTCTCTCTCTCATATACATACATATATATAACGATATAAATTCCGATGAGCTGCAGAGCACATTGCTATTTTTAGCTCATCAGGCCTGAAAGGCTCAATGGGCTTATGGCATGGTATGGTGTCCGGCGTCCGTCCATCCGTAAACTTTTCGCTTTTTCGACTTCTTCTCCAGAACCAATGACTCAACAGAGCTGAAATTTTATTTGCAGACTCCTTGGCCAATGGGGAATATAAATTGTAATGGGGTCACCGGGGTCACATCCTTAAAAACTTATTTTCATCTTCTTCTCCAGTTCCTAAAGGTCTAGAAAGCTGAAAAGTTGTGTACAGACTCCTTGGCCAATGGGGATTCTAAATTGTAGATTTCGTGACCCCGTGAACCCAAGTTGGGTCACAGTGGTCATGATCTAAGAACCTATCTTTTGCTTGTAAACAATAACTTAAATAACTTATATATTCAACTTTAGATAGTAAATCAATGAAATATGATGAGCTACAGAGCCCATGGCTCTATTTTTTTTGGTATATTCTAGATGTGACACGTTGTCCTCCCGCCACAACAGCAACCACAACCACATCGACAGAAACATCAAATACTGCAGGTAAATCAAAATTATATAAGAATAACTTAGGAAACAATGGATGTGATGCTTTGTTATTCAATCATTTAATCTAATTACATACATTCAAATGTGTATTGAAATGAAAGCAGTATCTTGCATGTTGTGGAATACTTTTAATAAAGGTAGAATGCACCCTCAATAGTACATTATGTTGACACTGAAAACTTGATTTCATATTATTTTTGGTTTTGTTATGTTTTAGTTGAAGCAATTTCACCAATCACCAGGCAGAAAACCGGACAGAAAGAAAGCAATCTTCGAAAGACTGGTATGATATATATATAATGCTTTCGTTCATAAAGTGTAGAGCTCTAAAAGTGACCATGTAAAATTCCTGAAATATTTGTTTAATTCATTACATAAAATACCTATGCCAATAAAACACAGGCGGACAATGGGACCGACATTATGCTTTATTCAATTTCAAAGAAGGCTAGCGGTTAGAACAATTAAAGAAAAAGATCTTTATCAGCTATACTTTTTGATGACTTAACAACTGTATGAAGTTTATAGATGAATTGATTTCTCCAGCTGGTTATGGTGGGAATACTTTTGCATTAAACATAAACAAAATAAATATTAATTTCTTGTCAATGACATTCACTTATAAGATAAATAGTTGCATTTGTAAAATTTCCGGATTCATTGCCATTCAACACCCGCAAATTTAGTTAAACCCGACGGCGTTAGCTGGAGGTTTTAAACGCTGAAATATGCGAGTGTTGAATAGCAATGAATCCCGGAAATTTTACAAAAGCAAATATTTATCGATTTTGTAACATGACCGTTAGTCATCAGGCGTTTTGAAACAAACTCTCTTTTTACGTACCTATCTCTAAGTTGAAAGGACTTTGCGACTGTTTCATTTTTGTAAGAGGCGTGGTTAGGTAAAAACAAATGTAAATACTCTCCGTAATATGTACGTTAGCAACAATTTACACATAAGCTCAAACGGTGTCACTCAACTATGTTTACTTCACAATATTCACGTATCCTTTTAGATGCCGATAAACATTTATCTTCGACATCAACACAGTAAAATACCTAGGAATAAAAATCTTAAACTTGCCCAAACCCATTGTGACAATGACGCTAGCATTGTGATCACTAGCATTGTGATCACGGTTGATCACTATGATGTCATGCCATGGCAACAGCATTCGGTAAACACAGCTGTATGGAAGAAGGCGTCAAACTTGGACAAATCTTTCAAATTGAAAATATTTTAGTAACTTGAAAGTAATTAATTTTGAGAGTAATTCTTGGCCTTTACTGCTATACACATGTTAGAAAATGACAATGCCACCTGTCAAATTTGAGTAAGGAGCACATATTAAGAGAAAAATAAAAAATAAATTTTGAGTCGGGCCGAATCTTGTGAACATGATGTATATGTTCGCAGTGATTCACCCCAAGTAATTTGCGGGTATTCATTGTCATTCAACATAGGCAAACCAACCAATCAGAATAAAGGATACACCGAAATCATGTTACAATCCTCTTTGTATTTGCCTTTGCAGTTGCCAAAGTCATGTGGAAGCCGGCCGAAGTTGTTGCTGTCCTCGACTTTTTCCACAAGAATATAATTTCAGAAACTGTCCCAAGTATGTTGACCATTTCAATATATACTTTTCTTATTGATAATAATAGATAGTTAATAATAGATAAAAGCAAGATGTGTAATTGAATGTTACTGCAGGAAATCCAAATATATTTATGAACTTTCATTGGTTTATTTGGGCCGTAAAAGTGGGGTCCAAATCCCACCAGGAGAATGATTCTACCTGCAGTGAGTTTCATGGTTTGCTAGTATCAGCAAATGCTTGCATGTTTCACTGTTATGCCAATATGTGCCAAAAATTAATCTGATTAATTTTTTTTATCAGATTCATCTTCTAATCTTTTAATATTCTGTTAATATTTTCAGGCAAACAACAGGTTGATGTTTTTTTTAAACATCACTTTGAAATTGAAAAAGCCTGCAATGGGAATTGGCGTCGCATCAAGTACAAGGTGTATAATGAGATACTTCGACGAAAAACCAAGAAATAGAATGTTCACATACATGTGCTTTGTAACTGTGATGGCTTCCATTATCACATCATTGTTCTTGTTTACATCATGTTCATAAAGATGGTTCCCTGTTTTATTTCATCATCTTGATAGATACTGTTTGTATGTTCACTTGTAATTATGAAGTGATTTTAGTCCCTGAAAAAAATTAGAATCTTTGTTATTTATTAATATTGATAAATTTGGATAAATTGATAACATATTTTGGATTCTTTTGCATTGATTATAGCTTGACCATGTCAGCTGCTTGTTAATATCAAAATCTCTCTGCCGTCTATTTGTAAAACATATATGTGATATGAAGGCACAATTCTGTTTCGAACTGACTAATCTTAATCAGCAGACATAAATAATGCATAAATAAGGAGGGTTCTATCGGGTTTTTTTTGTATGGCAACGAAATTCGATAGGATATTCTTGTTTACACATATATGTTGTAAATACATGATTAAAACACAGTCAAATTGAAAGATATTAATGAAGGTAATATTCTGATGACTTTATATTTGACAACTTGATAAACACAAGCGTACATTTGTTGAAAAATAAAAACACTGAGAACTGAAGCCATTCATGGGCGCTGCGAGTGGGGGAAACTTCGCTACAGCATAACAGAAAGTGTTTATTAGTTTTATGACATGTTATGTGTTACAATGTAAATACTCTATCAGTGTATGTCTTTAGTTATTTAAAAGTTGTACAATAAGGTACAATATAGTGGGTATTCATTTCACATAATGCTTACAAATCCATTATGGCGACATTTATGACTCTCCCTTTAAGTAATGAAGTAAGAAACGATCAAGCTTACTGCAATTTCTTTCATTGTCGCTCACACACTCTTATCTTCTAGTAGTTTTACTTTAGATTTTGTTCAGGTATTAATAAAGGATAATATCTAATCTTTATGTGATACATTTTATGAAATGTTATTTACGTTTTTTCAGTGAATTATCAAACAAACTTTCAGGCAGTGACACAACTGCCAAAGGCTATAAGTGGAATTTCACAGGCAAAAAGGATACTGCCTAAAATAGTGAGGCAATAAGTAACTGCCTTTTTGCCGGTATATATAATGTTCTTATTATAGATTGCAATGATACTTATATTTAATTCAGTACTAAAATATTAATTTCATAGTTCTATTAATTTGGTCACGCTAATGACAGAATTGATTCTCTGTGATTGGAATTATTTTGAATGACGAAAGCGATATAGGAATAAAATTGAAAGGCCAGATGTGCTTATGGCATGGGCTGTCGTCCGGCATCCGTTGTCCATGAACTTTTCACTCTTTCGACTTCTCCTCAAGAAGCGCTACACCCCCAAACTGTAATTTGGTAGGTGGGTACCCATCACCTAGGGGGTCAAAGTTTGTTCTTCACGAATTCCAATGCCCACAAATATGGCCACTAGAGATGTTAAAAGTAAAACGTTTAAACGACTTCCTCTCTGAAAATGCTTGATAAGGAATGTGAAATTTTGTCATTAGCATCTTTGTAGGATGGAGTTACAATTTTGTAAATTTGGTTCAGATAAATTATGAAATATGAACTTTGCAGGGGTTTCACCCTAAAAGCATTTAACAACTTCTTCTCATATACCAGCAATAGGAGATATCCAGAAACCTGGACAGTTTTTACTTTTAAAGATGGAGATTACTGAAACTTTAATACTTTGATTGTGACAGGGGTTCCTTTAAATGTATATTTTTCATCTCAGAAACCAATGACCCCAAAACCTTTTTATTTTGAGGATATCATCTGTGTTTAGTGAATATCAAGAGTTCCAAATTTCAAGTTTTTTTGGATGAAAAGTAAGAAAGTTATAAGTGAAAACATTTGAGTGGTATACCATTTTGCTAAATTACCGCTTATGTTTATATTTGGATTAAAGGTGTTTTCGCCCCTTCTCCCTCCCTCCCCCTCTCTGTCTCTCTCTCCCTGAGTGTAACAAAGAGTGACAATCCTTCTGCAAGTGTTAAGGAGGAGTAGTAGGCATTGGACTGGTGTTTGTATTTTTGTGAGGGGGGATAGGTTACAAAGACTAAGAAAGGAGGGATGGGTTGTCAGTGGGATGTCATGGTATCATAGAACTGAGGACACAATTATTTGTAATAAATATATTCAAAGATTGAACTGTTTTGTATCATCATACTACAGGGCCGTGTCCATAACAGCGAGCGCTTATTATCGCTCATTGATTGCTCAATGTAGCGCTCAAGTAGCGCTTATTCTCTCCTGAACAACAGGGTGAAAAACCTCGCCTTGCTACGTAGCACTACATTGAGCAATCATGTTCAAGAGTGGTTTAAAAGTAATCGCTAAATGAGCGATTACTTTGAAACCTCTCTTGAACAAGGGCTTGTTGTATCGTGATTTGGAAAATATAATTGAAATGTATAGATTACTTTGATAATTTGCTCTAATTAATTGCAGGAAGTTATGGCAATAAATTGTGCTTTATCTGTACTATTTATTTTAGTCTACTCCATAAATCACTATCAAGCAGGATAGCTACAGAGCCCATGGTTTTAATTTTACTGCTAAGTAACTTTGAGTGAACAAAAACACTAGAATGCTGAAATATCTTTTGAAATTACATAATATAAATCTCTTATTCTATTATCAACAGTTGTTAAATGATTCCCTCATTAAGTTGTCAACCTGAGATATTAAATCATCTAATTTCTAAAGAGCTACAGAGCCAATGGCTCTATTTTTATGATACATTTTATCATTGACATGTGTATCTAAACAAATATTATTTTTGATTTTATTAGAAATGGTTTAAAGTTTTTTTATGTATATAAATATGTTATGAATTGCTACATTCACAAAGTTATCATTATTCATTGATTATTGGTATAAATATTCATTATGAGATACCCTGTTTTATCAGTGAAATAAACCCTCTGGTTCTACAATTGGACAATGAAATGACATCATGGTGGAAGCTTGTCATCATAAGTTTACCATTGTAGTCAGTTAACGTTAACATAAAAATAGAAAATATTTATTTAATATATTTATTAATATTCAGTGAGATGCAATTGTTACACTTATTTTTATTCTTGTTATAAATATTTGATCTCACTTACGTGTTTTGTTTTCTATGGAACACTTGTTCATTGAAATTGATTGAAAATAACTCATCTCATAAGACTTGATTTCTTCTCAATGCTTTACAATAGTCAAATTTTATAATAATACCCGAGGCTGCAACGGTAAACACAACCCTTGCCTTTACAATAGTCAAATTTTATAATAATACCCGAGGCTGCAACGGTAAAGACTACCCTTGCCTTTACAATAGTCAAATTTTATAATAATACACGAGGCTGCAACGGTAAAGACTACCCTTGCCTTCATAAGCATCGAATTGGAACATCTTTACTGACAATGCCTCAATATGCTTGCTGCTTAATTAATTTCCAACTGTATGTATATAATCGTTGTAATCATTTTGGGTCATTCTCATTGGGAAAATGGCCACATAAATATTTCTGTATGCCAGACTATTTGGAAAGGGAATATATTCAAAAGGCTGTCACCATTCCATATTTGAGTCGATATACATACCATAAATACTACTGAATAGATTTTGAGATGAAGGTCGGAAAAGGTCGCTACCCCCACATGCACCAAGTTCAAACTATTTCCATGGAAACCAGAAAACATATGAAAATCAGAATAACGAAGTAGCAAAAGGCAGCACTCCACCACAAGGTCTAACCACATACCAAAGTTCATACAAAATATGGACCGGAAACGGTGTGACGCAAAAATATGTCGCCCGCAAAGCTTTGCGGGGGCGTATTAAGCCGAGAATATGTATAAATGTGGACTTACACACAATTTATATCATTTTACATGGAATATGTCTGAAATATATCAAATCTTGTGGATAGACAAAAAGATATGATTTTGTTTTTACATGGAATAAGTCGGGAATCAACTCCCCTACGCAAGGCGTAAATCTTGCCAGTCTCCCTTACTTGCTGATTTTGGCCTTGCAGTATTCCCTTAAGAAATCTGTGCTTAGAAATTGCATTTTTGGATTTTTATGGAATCAAATGTTTTTTCTAAAATAAACAAATAAACAAAGGTATTCAGTATAGATCGAAAATAATCGATCCAATCATCACTGCCGATGTTACACAGACCGTTTACTAAAATATATGTATACGTCTAGTGATATGACACAAAGATATGAATTTTACATGGAATAAGTCGGGAATATATATACATCCGGTAATATGACACAAAGATATGAATTTTACATGGAATAAGTCGGGAATATGTATACATCTGGTAATATGACACAAAGATATGAATTTTACATGGAATAAGTCGGGAATATGTATACATCTGGTAATATGACACAAAGATATGAATTTTACATGGAATAAGTCGGGAATATGTATACATCTGGTAATATGACACAAAGATATGAATTTTACACGGGAAAAAAATGGGGAATATGTATAAAAATGGAGGTTACACCAAAGAAATGATTTTTACATGACATAAGTCAGGAATATAAATAAACCTTATTTTATAGACACAAAGATATTATTACATGAAATAAGTCGGCTTTATGTATATAAAAGTGATATGACATACACAAAAAAAGATTTTTACATGGAATAAGTAAGTATTATATATAAAACTTGTGGTTTGACAAAAAGATATGTTTTTTTTATAAAGAGGCCAAAATGGGGAACAAGAGTTTTTAAAGGTTCATTTTTATTTATTTAAATCGATATATCTATATTTATTGTTCACAATATTTAATACTTAAACGTTTTAAACAGTGTCGCCCTAATGTCTATTCCGCTGTAAGTGTGTGTTAAATGGCTGTCGCCCTAATGTCACTTCCGCCAATACGTGTGTGTGTGTGTGTGTGTGTGTGTGTGTGTGTGTGTGTGTGTGTGTGTGCTTGTGTGTCCAGAAACAGCAAAACGCATAGTCAAAACACAAATACAGGCCCCACATCAGTCCAGAACCCCAAGCACCCAATCAAGAAATCAGCAGTCAGACGACAAAGAAACAATATATATACGGAAGCATGTTTTATTCCACGCATACACTTATTCACTGCAGACTGTCACAAAAATATGGTTGGAGAGAAAAACAGTAAACTTTCATTGATTTCCTATTAAGTGATATAATATTGCTCTTTAATTAGGATTGTTTGGTGACATTTGAGGTTTGGATAATGACATGTAGTATTCACAATTTAGATAAAACTGCTCCAGTGCTCCAATGCATGCCCCAATGCTCTTTAATCATAACATTTCATGATTTTTACCAAGTTGAAGGCCAAACAACAGACTGGTTTTCAATTTGACAATTACAGTGTTTGCTTATTGTTCCATTGTGGATCAGACAAACTGTTTTTTTCAGTTTAACATTTAGGTTAACCTTTATCGTACATTGAATATTTAAAGACTTCCTCAATAATGCTTATTCCAGCTGTATGTACGTGCTAACAAACTGGTCTATTTCGTCTGAGACTGCTATCGATACAGCAGGGAAAGCTTCCAAACTACACGCTTCCCTATATTATCCATGCTAAAGTAATTATGTTTCTACTACAACCTTGATTTTAAATATATAAGTAAGCAAGTGTATGTGTTATTTGAACAATAATGCCATACCATTAGGTTTAGTATAATTTGTTGAAGAAATTTTGTTCGTATAGTTATGATGAATCATCATTGGTATCCTCATTTAAAACATTAAAATGGTTTTCATTTCTATGAAAGAGGGAATCTGAATTAGCAATTGATATGACAGTGCATGTTCTTGACAGTATAATCCCAACTTGATTTAATTACAATAACACTCGTTTCAATCTCAGATGGAATACAGCCACTGCAATCATGTGAAGTTCGGGCGCTGCAAACAATTGAAAACCAAGATATAGCCAAATGTGACATGTAATAATGCTTTCATATATGTCGTGTTACGAGGTAGATATTTCCAAACATCTCAACGTTTATATGCAGGAAGAGCATTTGGAATAAAAGAAGCAATGTGTTTTAATATTATAATAAAATGACTTCAAATCGTCACATACTCGCAGTTGCCTTAAAACAAACAAGACGACGGTTAACGCAAGTGTGAACACCACGTGACAGTATGATAAATGGACGATACAGTATACAGCTGCATACCGAAAGTTTTTCACCTACATGTTATTCTTACTGGAAATATCTGTAAATTGACGTTCATTGTAACATCAATAAAATCACATAAAATGGCAATGAATCACCATATAACCATGAGTAAATCAATCATTCTCAACGTATCTTGTGATCGTCACGGCAGTGGTGCATGTTTATGAAATTTGGCATAATGAAAAGGACAGGAAAGGGTAAAACATTAAAATTTCAAAATTAATAAAATTTCGAATTAAAGTTTTCTTATTGACCAAAGGAGAACAAATTCATCACAAATACATTGAATGAGTATAAGAGGAAAAATATATGTACAATAGACCTATTTGATCACGTACTGAATATTTCACAGAAGAACATAAAAACAGTAGTTTTGAAAAGATTGTCAAAGAGCTGCCACATATGTAACTGTTTACTATAAGATATCAAATCAGGTTATGAATACTCAACTGTCTTTTTATATAGCAAAATGATTGGTACGATAATTCAAATGAATGCAAAATTATGATATTTACACTAAAGTACACAAGTTGGTGAACAAACATTCGGTTGGCAGCTAAAATGCAAACCTTTGAAAAGCGAATCGAACAAAGTGATATCAAGATGGGATGCATAGCTATATGACATGCGTTGAATAAATTCATGGATATACAAATATAAAGTGATTTATGCATGGTTTTTAACTATTAATCAATGGATGAAATTATTCAACTAGGTCTACTCTCCGTTCTCCTTTGATCAAAAGTATCAATTACTGAAATCAACAACTCTGTTGGACAAGGATTGAGTGTAAGATATGACTTTGTATACATGCCTCCTATGATCACTCCGTGAACAGGAGCATCTTAGACACAGTAAACTGTAACTGTATGCCAACAGGAGAATATAGATTCTTTTGTATTTGATAAATATTTCTACAGATGGACGAAATCCTAATATACACAGCTTTGTTGGGACGACTAGAGAATAATAATGTTCATGCTTTAATGTATGTATATATTTGTAATTTATAATGGTCTAAATAGTTGATGTTACATTTTCACTTAATGTCGTATCATATGTCGTATGGAAATTGTGTTAGAATCAGCTTGATAGTTTGTTAATTTGTTATTATGAATACAATTATATTAAAACCATGAATGATATCTGATAACTATATTGGTCTCACCATCTAATTTCTAAGTTTCACTCGATTTGTTTATGAAGAGCAGTTCTTCCGTGACTTTTTGTTTCGCTTCCACCTTAACAAACAACAGCTCCATGTAACCATAGAGCAATATTGTGAAATACATGTTACCAAATTACCTTCTGTGTGATACCAATTATATCAAACAACTAAATGAATTTGATATAACACGAGCAAAACCGAGTTTGATATCAAATTATTAACGAATAGGAATAACATTTCATAAGGAGCATTTCAGTATTTTGTTACCCGTCTGAATTAATCAATAGAACGTATTGCCAGTGTGATGAAATACAGATTTTACCATTTTGACAGTGACCTGAACTAGTAACACGAACTAGTAGCATCAAAACTGTAACGATTATGAACACATTCCTACAGCTCCATTACAGCACATTGCATGTATGTCCACGGAGGAGTAATAATAGCTATCACTGTTCGTGATCAAGACAGACACGTGTCTAGCGTTTCACCAGTTGCAATTCCAGCTAAACGAGAATATAACACAAACATCAAAAAGGTTTAATGTAACTCCAAGTATCTGTAGTTTAAAAGTTAATTCAAAACAGATCAAGTGAAATTGAATTTCCCTGTGATAGTTTGTTTCGATGATATCATTAAGAAATTATTTCTTTTCCCTTGGCTGTAGTGTAATGTTTGTAAGGGACGAGAGGTGTATAATCTAGACATAGTTCATCCAACCATTTGGTCAAGCAATGCATACACTAAATCTCTTAAAATAGAATCCCAATCCTGCAGATTGTCTTAAAGATGTATCTAGCATGAAACTATCGAATGGATTGATTTATAGAAGAATACGTTTTCTGTTATAAGTTTTATTTATCATGCTAATGAAGTTTTGCATAGTGCCCTAAAAGATTTTATATGGAGTTCAATTCAACTGTGTATTATCAATACAAGGAATATCTTCCTCTATATGGTTTGCCAGTACCACACGTTGACTACTAAGGTAGCATATGATGCTGCATAAGTGATAAGAACTAGATCGATATGCCATTTCATTATTCATGTATTCCATGGATTATATTCTCATGTATTACAATATTATCCTTCCAAAATAATAATAAAGAAAAAAAGATGTTTTCAACTGTCCCATTTTGTTAAAGTTTGCAGCTCGTTTCCTGCAGTTGATACCTTTCCAATGAAATTTCTGTAAATGCATTTTCGTTTGCTCTTAAATAAATGTTTATTTCATCCAAATGGATAAAGCTTATTATTGTTGAACTTACAGTGCAACTATTTGTCATCGTGTTTGGCTCCTATAGTAGTATGACTTGGTGTATTCATCAATTACATCAGTAGAAACAGTACATAGCAAAACTCACTATTAATGCAAACGGATTCATACAGAAAAGGCGAACATATTTTGTTCATCTACATGTGAATCTTAGTGCAAATATCATGTAAATTGACGTTCCTTGTAACGTCAATAAAATTACATCAAATGCAATGACAATGACAATACATCCATGGTATATGTTTATGTAATTTGGCATAATGAAAAAGACAGAAGGGTTGTTTGATTGGCGTTCTAGAAGTTGATGTGATAGAGCAACAGCTCATCTCCAATCTCATGTGAAAACAACTTATGTGTATAACCCAGTTTTGTATCACTTGCTTGAGAACGACATTAGAACCTAATGTTCGCCTTCAAAGAATAAAGAAATTGTACATCCATAAAATCGTCTCTATTCTTCAAGACAGAAGGGGTCAACTTCTGAAAATTCAAATTTCATTAATTTTCGAATAAAAAAATTCATATTGACAAAAAGAGAACAAATTCATCACAATACATTGCATGAGTATAAAATGAAGTATATAATGTATGTTAGACCCAGTTGATCACTTACTAACTATATTTCACAGAAGAAAATAAAAACTGTAGTTTTGAAAAAGTGACCCCTGGTAACTTAAAAACTGCCAAACTTTTAACTGTTTACTATGAGATATCAATTCAGATTAAGTTAGGGACCACTCAACTTTCCTTTGATAATGACAAAATGTAAAATGATCGGTCTAGATTTCGCGTTGACACGATGTTTCAAAGACATGCCAAATTATGTTATATATGCACTAAAATACACCACCAAGTGAACAAACCGGTTTAAACATCGGATGTCTGAATTATATTATCTTTATTGCAAAAAAGTTTCTTAAGTCAAAAATTGTAATGTTGCAAAAGAATATTGGCATCTTTACACTAAGGAGCGTGGGGCATGTCATATGTACCACATTAAACAAACAGCTATGTCATATATACCACATAAAAAAAGGAGCTATGTGATTCCAATGCGAGTGTCAATGTTGAACTAATATACTGTCAGTTTATGAATACATGCTAGTTCAGTAAATGTAAAATATGACACGAGTCATTGATACCTAATCTTTGTAGAACTGTCGGCTGCTGGTGGTTTTTCTTATTGATTTTTGTTTTGTTTTCTGTTTTGATAAAATGCGACATCTTGACATTTCAATGTTACAAAAGAATATACATGACGAGCATCCACGGTTTTGAAAGTGAACAATGTTTTGTCAGTGACATCGATGCTTTGAATGAGTATTTAGATATCACAACGTCTAGATACGGAAAATACCGGAAACGACTTCAGTCACTTCCTGAATCTATGTTAACTTACTCACAATCAAATTCGTATTTCATTTCTGACATTGACAGCAATTTGAAATGTTTAAACGGCATTTGATATACTATTTCGATAACAACTTCTTTCTTGTGAATAGACACAATGTGTCGGAGGACATGCAAACTCTGTTGTCATGTGTATACACAGGACTTACTGTTCTCCAACCCCACATTCCACTCTTACAGACAACAAAACACATTGTCACATATAACATAGGGCACGCTGGTGCACTACACGGCCGATTTATTTCAATTCATCATCATCATCATCATCATCATTGCCACAATCAGATTTGCATATTTACACTTTATACAATATACAAACAGTAAGGGTGCACTACACGGCCGAGAGATACAAAGAAAGTCAGAGCCCGAGCGAGAGCGACACTTTCAATCTGCTATCTAAACTGTCTTTAATATATCCATCCTTAGCTTTCTCACTTCGCCAGCGACCATGCCTCTTGAACATCCGATTCGGGATTCCGTTGTTAGCGGCAGCAGTTGCACCGCCACTTCGCAGACTGTGCAGACCATATTTCTTGATATCATCAACAAAAGGACTGAATGTTTCTATAAATATTTCCCTTAGTCTATTGTAAGACATAGGCACATTAGCTTTTCTCAGTTTGTAACCATTGGCACATTTAGACATATATCTGAAGACAAAACAGTCAGATGTAGGATCAATTTCAGCAAGAAGCAAATATCGTTCTAGACAGGTTACAGGACACAATTTTGTATTTGTACGACCAATGACAAGCCAGGCACCATCCCTATAGATATCAGTCTTAGATTTGTCGATAAACATCATCATAGGAGACTAGCAAAACACAATACCAGCTCTAGTGATACTCAATAATTCAGCAGATCTCAGAAATCCTGCATAACCAATCAAAGACATTGCTACTATTCTCAAATCCATTAAAGAACCAGTTTCACCTTTTGCATCATATAACTGCTCTAAAACAGAAACGGTAAGTGGCTCTTTTTTATTTACTGCTTTCCGAGCAAGCTTTCTTTTTGCGGCCCCCAAAACATCTTTTTACTAAAGTATTATCTGTAGGACTGGGTAAACCAACAGTATAATGGGCATGTCTCAAACTATAAAAAGCATTCACAACCGGCGATACTGAATCGCTAACTATGTACTGTGTACTATGGACAATAAGTAAATTGCACAATGTAAAGGTGACACAGGCAAAACATCTGATATACTTTTACTCTTCACCCACCTTTTCCAAGTTGCATAACCCATGCTGTACTTCTTTGTCGTAGACTCAGCCCGTGACTGGGATAACAAACCAGGCAGCTCATATGCGAAATCCCGAACATGGGAGGGGAGACAATCAATTTCGTCTCGATACACGTCATGAAACACACCTGTAACATGAACAAAATCATTAATGAAAATCAAGCAACAGTGCTAACATGTTGAAATTCAAATCGTGTTCACCAAACAGACCCCCCTTCATCCTACTAGCAACATATGCCTCCTTTGATGTGGGTAGATACATACAATCCTTCACTTGTGGTATAAACCGAGACTGTGGACACAGCAATGGCCAAAAAGCAGACGACTTCCACTGTGGAACAACAAGTGTACCTACTGCTTGACATTCGGACATATATCTGATAACTCTTGGTATCAAACACACAGGGGGAACAACCCAGTTCATGACTCCTTTCCAGTTCACAGTGAAACAGTCTACAGCTGCACATCCTGGGTTGCTGTAGCGAGAGTTATAATTTGTCAGCTTAGCATTGTAATATGAGGCAAATCGATCAACCTCGTGTGGTCCCCATTTTCTGTCGACACTCTGAAACACCCCTCTGCTGACACCCCAATCGTCATGGTCCACTATTCTACTCAGAAAATCAGCTTGTTCATTGTCGTTTCGTGGTATCCACTGCATATGCAAATCTATATTGCACTCGAAACAAAGTTGAAAAACTTGTAACGCAATAGCTTGAAGATGTGTTTTCATGCTACCTTTCTCTACAATATTGACCACATTTTGATTATCAGTAAACCACTTGACTCTTTCTTGTTTCAAACTTCGTGCCAAACTTTTTAACACCATGTTTACTGCTTGGAGCTCACGCCATGTGGAACTTTTTCTACGCTCTTCCTCAGACCACTGACCATGTGACACAATCTTGTTCACATCCACACAATAACCACCATACCCAGTGTGACTTGCATCTGAATACAACAGCTTCCTTGCACCTGCTGACTGAATCAAACTTCTTGAAACATAGCAACCAATAGTGTCTAACCAGAATTGTAACTGCAGTCTACTACTGTCAGAAAGTGTTACTTTACTGCTCCAAGATCTAGCCGAGACAATATCCACACTCAATGATCTCGTCATTAACTGGGCCAGGCCACCCACAACCAACTTCATTGAAACAATCTGCCCTACAACTGAGGCTACACACTTCACTGGTAAAGGTTTTGAACTCAAACCCAGTACATGATGTATTGTTCTGATAAGTTTGTCAACTTTTCTGTTAGGTACACTCAATAACATCGTTGTTGTGTCTATATGTAAACCTAACCACTCCAGAGACTGTGACGGAGACCATAACGACTTCTCTACCTTTGGTACGAAACCAGAAGCAATGATATGATCTTTCACTGCCGAACCTACAAATGTATAGTCAGAGTGCCCGAGTTCGAATCTCCTACAAGAACACCATCATCTAGAAATGTTACGATTCTATAGCCTTCCGCCCTCCACTTCTTGACAAGCTGTCTTGTTACCTTAGTAAATACATAAGGTGCCGATGTTAAACCAAAAGGCAAAACCAAAAACTTATAAAAGTGTAACTTTCCATGTCTATCTGGCCAAGAGAAACCAAGAAACTCCGTATGTTGTGTGAACATATCAATGTGATGATAAGCTGAATGTATATCAAATTTCACAAGATAGTCAATCTGACGTATATACAGCAAGGCTGTCTTCCAGTCCTCATATTTCACACTTATTTTCGACACATAGTTATTCACTTTTGATAAATCAAGGATCAACCGTTTTTGCCTGAGGACTGCACTGATACAGAGAGCGGATTAACAACATCAGGAGGCGAATCACATTCACTAATCAAGTTCTTCTTAATAAGTTCATCAACATCTTTTGTCACAAAACTGGCGTGCTGCATTGCTGACTGGTTGTTTCTGAAAAACATATTGGGAGGTCTGGTTAAAAAAGGAATTTTATATCCATTTTTTACAATATCTACCACGAATTGGGAGGCACCAATAGCTTTCCTAAATGCTAAACACTTCTTAAGCCTACCCCTGACCAAAATCTCGGACATTCCCTGTTCATACTCAAAGTAGCTATCAGTAAGCTTTTCAGTGTAAATATCATTTACAGTATATTGACTATTTTGAAAATCACACTTAACTGACAACTCTCTCTCTGATCACTGGCTCGACTGGCCTGCGCTGCTTCCTACTGACACTCCCTGACTTCCGGCACTGGTGTAGGGACATTCTCTCCGAAAGTGAATGAACTCGCCACAGGAGAAACATGCTCCGGTACGTTGACCTCGGGGACGAAAGGGCTGGTTGAAAGACTGTACATGCTGGGGACCGTTAGAGCCGCTGATCACCTGCTGCACGGGACGAGTAACAGAAGCACTCCTGCGTGTACCTCGACCTCCATACGGTGAGTACCTTCCACGCTTCTGACGTATCTTTCGCACTGCTCTCGTGTTAGCACGGAAAATCGCTCGATCATCATCAGAGTTGTCAGCAAGTTCATTAGAAACGTATTGTCTCACTGTCTCCCATCCACCTTCGGACGAATCGGCGATCCGTATATGCTTGTTTCGCAATTTCAGTCTCTCGCACTCGGTTTCAATCATTGACTCTGCATCAGTATAAGTCTCGTTGCGAATCGAAGACACAACATGCTGCAGACATTGAATGGTCTCGGCGTTGAAATTGTACTGTATCTTGTTGCCTTCCTTAGACCATGTGTATTCCTTATCTGCTTTCAGTTTCTGGATATCGTTAGTCGTTCGATTGAAATCCTCTCTGAGTGAAGATATCTTTGATTCCAAAGCAGACTGTATCTTATGTTGACTGGATTCGAGTTTTTCCAAGATGGAGTCGATTTTGGCTTCCATTGTTAATTATGTAACGAACTGGCCGTAGCTGCACGTGAAGCGAGAATGACCTAATACAACTCACACCACCCTTCAATACCATCTATCCACGCCACCTATGAGCGTGGACGACTACCTGTCTAGAGTTACATACCCTGGAGAAAGCAATTTCCTTCTAATTCATCCTTCAACCGAAGGAAATATCATTATACAATGTATATAAACATAAAAAAAAGTATCCTCACTTCTCTGTACCAACAGGCACAAGAGATGACAGCCGCCATGTCGGATGCATTATCATAATTCAGACTCGGCTTCAATTTGTTGCTTATGTCTCAAATCATACACACTGAAATATGATATAACATACCGTCTATCCTTTTTTGTATTTCATATTAATTTGAAGTTGGCAATAATGTTCTATAAATGATTTACTTTTCGGAAAGAAATACGCTAAAAAGCCAAACAGCATTGCAATACAGGAAGGGTATAGGGAAGTGACTCCTATTGGCATAATTCAAATCAGGTCAATAGCAAAAGAAAAAATTGTATTCAACACACCAAACCCGAAAGTAAATTTCAGGTATTTTAGTTTTTTTTGTTTTTTTTTATTTCCATATTTTTTTTACAGGCATGACATTAATACAATCTGCTGATATCACATAAATATGAGGAAATATACACTTCATATATACTGTACATCACATGTCTAATGATAAACACAAGTATACATGTACGTGCTAACTAGGTCGAAACGATTACAAAAAGAAGACAGACAAAAATATGATTGACACAAGTCACTTATAAAAGTGTTGGAATTATTAAGTCGAGTTTATTTATGATTAAACATATTATAAATCACGTTTTCGGAAAAGTAGATGAAGTGTTGACCAAAATTTTATAAATTTCTCTTCATTTTGGTCGGAGAAGTAAATACATTTTGTGATATTGTAGTATTTAATGATTTCCTTTTTGATATAAGTAATGGATGGAGTAAAACCTTTTTTGCTGCTTCGGTAGATTATTTGTTTAGTCAGTAAGATTATGGCATTTAAAGGGTTATTGTTTTTACCTTTGATGCCAAGTATAACTTTTTCAATAGTAAGATTGATAGGAATCTGTTCAGAATGTAGCCATGCTTCTAAATCCTTCCATAAGTTTAAAACAATATCACATTTCCAAAACAGATGATCTAACGTTTCCACTTCACTTTTGCAAAAACAACAAACTGGCGATTCTATATAGCTCAACTTATGTATAAATTGTTTCGTAGGCAGAATGTTATGAATAATCTTATATTGGAACCATTTAAGGTCCGTGCAAGGAGTGCATTTATTACTAATAATGTTAAATATTTTCCATTCCGATTCAGTGAATTGACAATTTAAAATTCTTTCCCATTTCGAGTAGCAGGGTAGGTGAACAAACGTGGAGTTCAGTAATGTAGAATATATCGTTTTGTTTACCAGATAATTGTTTATGAGCCTTATATTGAAGGGGTAGATTGGTCGAAGATTTATTTTTGTTAAGTTTGGTATATCAAGTCGACATGCGTATGACTTAATAGCTCTCCGTATACCTTCATAAGTCAAAAAATTTATATTAAGGGAATATTTCCTGTTAAATTCGTCAAGGCTGAGTATATTACCATCTTCATCGATAAAATCATTTATGAAATGTATCCCTTTTTGGTACCAAGAGCTATAAAATAAAGTTTTATTTGCAATTTGTAGATTCTCATTGTTCCAAACAGACTGAGATCGGAAATCCTCTTCGGTTTTGATAAGCGTTTTTGTTTTTGACAAATAAATTGACCAGGCATTGAGAACATCTTTCCAAAATAAGTTAGTTAGCGTTGGTATTATTCTCTTCTTGACATAACCTGAATCAGAAAGCCAAAGCATATTCTTATCTTTTACCCGGTTAAAAAACAAATAACCCCATTTATTATTTTTACTATTGAGTCTGTTGATCCATTTTAATTTCTGTGATGTTATTATATCCCTGATATTAGGTGCTTTTATACCTCCGTGTTCAGGCTTTAGCATCAAAACATCTCTTTTGATTTTGTCTGGTTTGTTCTGCCATATAAATTGGAAACATTTCTTTTGAAATTTATCAATACAATCTTTTGAAGGATCTGGTAATACGGAAAATAAATGATTCAATTTGGAAATAAAGAGGGATTTGATCAGGGTATTTCTTCCGTAAGGTGTTAATATTCGAGTGGACCACAGGTTCATCTGTTTAGTAATCGAGCTAAATTTTTCATCATAGTTTTTGTCCACAACATTTTCTAGATCTACATCAAACTTTATTCCAAGTAAAGTAAATTCTGTCTGTGACCAATCAAGGTTCCATTCATTACACAGTTTGTATCTACATCTCTTTTTAGAACCTATCCATATAAGTTTTGTTTTATCTGCGTTTATTTTTAAACCCGAAAAACGTGCAAAAAACTTCAGATTACCCAAAACTGCATAAAGGCATTTTTCACTCCCGTCTAATGTTAAGGTGGTATCATCGGCGAATTGGGAAATTAAATACTCTATGGATCCTATGGATATTCCTTTGACTTTTTTGTCATTTCGCAACATTATACTCAGAATTTCTACAGCGAGTAAGAAGAGATACGGAGCGATAGGATCTCCTTGGCGGCAACCTCTTTCTACTTTAAATGGCGACGAGATGTGACCGTTTACTAGAATTCTTGTTTCGATGTCATTATATAACGTACTTATCCATTGGCAGATGCTAGGACCGAATCCAAAAAATGTTAAAACATTTAATAAATAATTTCTGTCTATCGAATCGAACGCCTTCTCGAAGTCAATTAGCATAAGTACTCCTGGTATTTGAAAGGTTTCTGTGTATTCCATTATGTCATATATTGTTCTAGTAACTTCACCAATATATCTTCCTGTAATAAAGCCTTTTTGATCTTCATTAATTATTTTAGGTAGTACACTCTTTATTCTATTAGCTATAACAGCCGAACCTAATTTATAACCAGTATTCAATAACGAAATTGGTCGCCAATTTTTTAGATATTTTTTAGGTTTGTTTCCCTTTGGGATACATGTAATAACTCCTTGTCTTTGTGAAGTGGATAAGGTACCATTTCTGTACCCGTTGTTTAATGAATTACAAAGAAATACACCAAGATCTTTCCAGAAGAATTTAAGAAATTCTGTAGTAAATCCATCTGGTCCAGGACTTTTTTCGTTTTTCATTTTCTTTAATGCTTGTGTTAACTCATTGATAGTTAACTCCCCTTCTAGGTCTACTGCCTCTTCACAAGAAAGCTTGGCAATGTCGATATCTGAGAAATACTCTTGAAGGTCAATTAATGATACATCTTGTTTTGAATATAATTTTTGGTAGAAAGATTTAGTCTCGTTCATTATATCTGCAATATCGGTTAAAAGTGTACCATCTTTTTTTTCTATTTCCATTATTGCCTTGTTCAGAAAGTGTCTGGCCTCTAAATTAAAAAAGTATTTAGTAGGTTTTTCTCCCTCTTCCATCCATTTTGCTTTTGATCGAATTAGCATTCCTTGCACCTTCTGATTATAAATCTCATCTAGATTAATTCGAACTTCATTGATGTCATTTAAAATTTCTTCTTTTTCTAAAAGTTCGTCGGTTTCATCTAATGTTTTTTCCAGTTCGATAAGTTTAGTTTGGTAATCTTTTTCCTTTGCCATTATTTTCTTTTTTTTGGTTGATGAGTAGTAAATTGTTTGCCCTCTTATCATTAACAGTAACGTTTCCCATAACAACTGATCATCAATAGAGTATTTGTTAGTGTTTACTTTGTACTGATTCAGGGTAGATTTAATTGTATCTTTAACTAGGTCTATGTACTCTTTATCGCGTAATAATGAATTATTAAATTTCCAAAATCCCTTACCACGAGATATTTCGGCAGATATTTTAGTTGTTATTTATATACATTAAATATATTTTTTTATATAAAAAACGTGCCCATTGCTTATGAACCAGCAGACCAATACTTAATCTATAACAATATTGTGACAACTGATGTACGACCAAGTAAACTTTCAAATTTGGAATGGTTGTCAGATTGAATAGACTAACGAAGATGTAGAAATGTAACTGAATTGGGTTGTCACTTTATCAACAGCTATATTCTTCCAAAATATTCACCTCTTGTTCTTCCCCTACTGATTTATTGTGTGTTTCATGTCAGTGGAATAATTTATTTCATAGAGCTTTCGCTGAAAAGAGTAAAACTTATAAAGTAAACTGATAAGCTGTATATAAACACAATTGATCAACTAGAAAAATGTGCATGTGATGCACTGTGATGTCCCCCGCTCCAACTTTCAATACAACCTTATCATCTTATTTCTTATTACCACCCTTATTTTCCACTTATGCCAGAGGCATTTCAGAAAGGAAAATTCAAAAAGGTTAATCTATTAGAATAAATGAACTTGTTTCCATGTAGCCTCTTAGATCAAACTGTGTCCCTTTTCTGGCCTCTTTGTTAAAATTGTTTCCATGGAAACCAGAATTTCAGAATGATTTAAGTAGCAAAACGCTGGCAACATTCCATCTTTGAGTCTAAACACATACCAAGTCTCATTAAATAATACTGAATAGATTTTGAGATAGAGGTCGGAAAAGGTCCCTACCCACCATATGCACTAAGTTTAAGCTGTTTCCATTGAAACCAGAAAAAAAACGAGAAATAAAAACTTCAGAATAACCAAAATAGCAAAAGGCACCACTCTATCACTAGGTCTAAGCAAATACCAAGGTTGGTGAACAAATATTGAACGGATTTGGAGATAGAGGCCGGAAAAGGTCCCTTACCCCCAATTTGCACTAAGTTCAAATTGTTTCCATGAAAACCAGAAAAAAAATCATCAGAATAACCAAAATAGCGAAAGGCACCACTCCACCACTAGGTCTAACCACATACCAAGTTTCGTGAAAAAATATTGAACGGTTTTTGAGATATGGCCTGGAAAAGAAAGCTTTTCGGAATAACGGAATAAGGGAATGACGGACAGAGGTGAAAACATTATGTCTCCCGAAAATATTTTCGGGGGACATAATAAGGATTATTATACCTCAATTCAATTTGTAAGAATATCATTGGTCAGTTCACACCACGTGATTGAAAAATATATTTGTAAATTGACCTCCGATTCCAGTGATGAGGTCAGTTTTATGACAGAAATTCATGTCACTGACCTGAGATATTGACTCGTCACATGATTTGTCACATGACTGTTTGTTTTGACGTTCGCTTTCAAGATGGCGTCAGCTTATGGGTTCGATTTGACAAATAAGAAATACATACTATAGTCTGAAGAAGAAAAACAAAAATGTCGATATAATAAAACACTTAATTACTCATGGTGAGGTCATTATGTGAAATACAAGGACTCTCGGACCTGACTCCCTCGGCGGTCTGACCTGACCTCGACCTGCGGTCTCGGTCACATCAGACCTCCTCTGGAGTCAGGTCTCGAGTCCTTGAATTTCACATAATGACCTCACCATGAGTAATTAAGTGTATAATATTTACCTTGTCCTTGACGATATTAGAATCAACAAGATTTTTTGTCTGGTAACGTACTTACATTACTGACTTGCAAAAGAAACGCCATCACATTTTAAACAGAGACATATTTGATGTCTGATAAAGTCGGTTTGAAGTGTTTTGTAAAGATGTACTCACAATTTCATTCATCAGGGTATGATACTTTTACTTTTCTGTCTATTCAAACACACATGGTTTTCTCAAATCGCTTATTCAACATGAATTACGGCAGGAATTATGTTCAAATACAACCTTTAGTTATGAAATGTAGGAATTTAGTTAATAAAATATGTGGAATGTGTAGTATTTAACTTTAATTCGTTGACGCATCATCACTGTGGGACGTCATAAAACAAGCAACAAATTCCCTTTTCTCACATCACACTTAGAGATTTCAAAACAACAATTAAAAAAATTAATTCATTTAATTCTGGAGAATGTTGAAGCCTTGTTTCAGTCGTTTGTATTAGCCGTGGATTTAAATAACATGTATTTTTCTTGATGGAGTTTCTTTTGCCTGTAAGTTTATAAGTTTCACTCCGTAGAGGTTACCCAATCTCTACCTTTCAACTCAGCCTTTGGTCTAATACCACAGTACTAGTTTTATTGTGCGAGTGAAAGAGAACATGATTAGTTGAGATTCCAAATTATGTCTTTGAAATTGAGCACCTGGTAACCGTCGGGAAGAGCAGCGTTCCTTTATTAATGAGATACTAACATACATGTATCGTATCTGCTATATGACAGAAGTCACTTAGGCGATTATTTCGGATAAAACAAGCACATGTGTTGCAAACGTTTATTGCTAGGATTGTTTTCAAGAAATAATCAAAATCATGAAATTGTAACCGAAGCTACGTGAGAAGATATGAGTTGAGATCTCTTTGTCACGGGAGGATTATAAAGTTATCACAAATATTGATAGTGTCGATAATTCGTTATTATTTGATATTTGACACATATGCACGTGGTGACCACGATTATGTAAATAATACGAAATGTATAATTAATTCATTTCTTGATTCATTACCTAATTATACCAGAAGTGACTAAATGATTTGGTTTAATTTGATCTCTTTAGATATCATCAGTTTTACGCACCTCATGATCATTCACAAGAATAACACAGTCATAAAGTGAGAGCCATGATTTGAATATTGAGTGTACCGATGCATAATGATTTTGGTCATTGTACAACTAAATCCGAGTAGTTTCGTGGATAAGAACAATATTGGTTAAGCAGCTCATTCGTCAGTCGTCCTGGCATGTGTGCTACTGAGTGGATCGAATTGTTAATGAATGTCTACAATGTTGAACTCTACTCGATCTCACAGTACAAACGTCTTCAGAGCTAACTACACAACAGTACGATTCATTTCGGTGTATTAATATTGATGGTTCTACATGATATGTAAAGCATAATACATAGGTTCATCTTGTGATGGCTCAACATGATATTTCCAGGAACAAATTGGTTTCATTGCCATGGTCTAGACGTTATATAAACTCCCTCTGAGATGTATAATTATGTATGAATCAATAATAGTTTGAGACATTATGTGCAATGAGTATATTAAATGTAGAGGATGAATACTGCCAAAATGATTACATTTAACCACAACGTTATTTTCTTAAGCGCTACACTGAAACAGATCTTCTGCTGTTTCGTCTGCAAATATTCTGATTCTTGTATACTTGATCCATGAATGATATATAGAAGTCATGCATAACAAAACATTTGACAGGGCTGACAGTAACGGTTTTACCTACAATAACGAACAACTGTTCACTTTCCAGAACAAATATTTGTTATAAATTTTGAATTATTTATCTTGATAAAAAAAGCACATTTTTGTTCTTATTCATTACGAGATGTAGTGTTTCAAGAGGTTAAGTGTGTCTCAACAAAATCAGAGATGCTACACACGGGACCAAAGTTAAAGAAATTAAATCTGACAGAAGCACTTATGACGCACAAAAGGATAAGAATGTCAAGGGGAACCTAGAAAGTGTTACAATTTGGCAAAGAGTGGGATATTGTACTTTATGTAACTGGAGTACCTAAATGCATTGTACAAACTTACCGTGGCTATCTATTTCTTGTATCATTACCGATGTGTTTACTGGAATGTTTAAAAGCCTATACCAATACTTTATACATCGTTTGTAAGCATAACTGAATAATGGATATCTGCCACATTCGCAACCTGGTTGGAAGAAGACGAGTTAGTGCCAAGTACATATTTACAAGCCAAAGACTGAACCTTCTCAACATTAGAACTAATATCATAATCCAACTTCAGAGCCATACAGCAAACTTGGTGACACTTTCGAAAAATACGTGATATTGTAAAGATTGCCACTCTGATAGGGGTCAAATTATACTGAATAAAGCCTTTTCTGCTTGTAAATTGGATATCACTAAGTGTTTATACCACGATAAGGTTTGCAAGAATTACACACTTACATGTATGTACTTTTATTAGAGTACCTCCTAGAAACCAGTTTCTCTCTTTTCTAAACAACACAATTTGAGACTATATTGTCAATATTGTAATCAGTACAGTGCTGATCCAGATCATTGATACGCCTCTGCATGCCAGGTGTAGTATCAGAGAGAAGAATAACATCATCAGCGAACAAACGGAGGAACAACTGAGTGAGCTGTAGTTGAATACCAGGATACAAATTTAGATTCTATTGTATCTACTAATTCGTTTATGAATATCGAAAATAAAAGAGGGCTGAGATCACATCCTTGCCGTTCTCCACAGATGTATTTCCGGCATTGTTCGATTTAACACAGGATTTGACACATTCATAAATGGATCTTATTCTCTTTAGCATTTTAAGAGATACACACTTTAATTCAATACTGACCATAAGTTTAACCTATTCACCAAATCAATCACCAATCGAGAAAACACCTTCATCAAATAATGCATTTAACAGGACAGTGATACATGGGGCAGCATCACACGAATGTTTGAAGAACTTGTCATCACCAGCTTATTTAGAAGATTGCAGTGTTTCAATTGTATTAACCACCTGCTCAACTGATATTGGAGATTTCAAAATAGCCGCTATATTGCCGTCCGAAAGCTCAGAATTGTTCATACTTTCCCACAGGTAGGAACAGAACGATTTAAAAGTAAAACTATTTTGTTGCTTTACATGTATTATTTGAATGATAACTTTAGATGATGGTTAAGGACACTTATTGTCGTAATATGTAAAAGCAGAATACACAAAAGTATGTATACGACCCTGTTCCTGATTCTTTGAACTGATGAAACAAATCTCTGTTCCGTACCAATCAAAGGTGTGTATATACTTGGTCAAATTTAACAGGTTAATTTAATAACTTACTAATATAACATGTTGAATAGCTTAATTATCATCTACTAGAATTTCCAAGATTGGAACAAATCAAATATCCACAGGAAAGACTCCAGACACACAGCCATAGACACGGATAACATGATCCAACCTAATGATGAAGTGTTCTGTACTTTCCGAGACAGATTGATTTCTTGTAATAGGAGTGACGCCGGAGCACAAGCGACTCATTATGAAATGATTTCTCATCCTGATAGCCGCAACTAGGTACTGTGGCAAGGAAAGAGCCAATTTGTCATCACTTCCACATACTGATATTCCAAGGTCGGAAGTGATAAGGAGTGATTTGTGACATTGTGTAAAGATTTGCAACTGGTATTGTAAGATAACCAGCAATACAATCCAGAAGAGACACACTAGAATGTATGAATAACACTAACAATTCCACGGGTTTGTAACCTATTATCTAATCGATGGTCTTGTTATTATCTCATATCTCATATTATCAGTCATATTTTAAGTGATACACACTTCTTTCAGTTCATACAAAATGACTTCCAACACATCATACTAGTTTAGGCCGACCATGCTATTGCTGACTGGCAAGAACGTTGACCGAGATCTGTGAATTTGATATTTTATACAGCAAAAGACCAGGAATACTTTTATGTAAATATGTACTTCTTTTATTGCCGGTATTGTCATTCAATCCTTTAATAGAAAATTGTATATTTCAAAAATCATTTAAAAATAATAATGGTGTTTTCAACTGTCTCATTTTGTGTACATTTCGTTTCTAGTGGCTGGTAACTGTCGAATTTGGTTCCTACGGTCAGAATGTGAGGGTGTCGGTGAAAAATTAGCTTGTAAATACATATTTATTACATCTAAATGGATAAAGTAATATTGTTAGAACAAATGTTAGTTATTATGTGTTGTTATCTTTGTATTTAGACCGAGGATGTTCAACTGATTACATTTTTAATCAAAAGGAACAGCTGCAAAATACAAAATAACACAAAAAGGAATTCATGGGAAACCTAATAAACAAGTACGGTGTAAGGTAATGTCAAACATTTAAAGAAGAATATATGTTTGAAGGGTTTATTAGTTTGTCAATGAAGTCGATGATAATATTTGTATTTATATTTTCATCATCGGTGCAACAGACATTAAGGGAGAGAGTTTATGCTTCATAATATCATCTCTGTGATTGTCTTGTAAGCTATTAATGACTGGGAGGTCATAAGAAAAAAGAAGGTGTTATAATAGCTAACAAATGTATCACATTACTAAATGTGTTACTGTTATATAACGCTTACAAGTATAGTATAATAATTGTTAGGGAGCATATTTCAATGCTTATAGGCACGAACCAGAGAGAAATTCCGCATCAATAATTCCGCCATCTATCAACATTCTTCATGTTTATGTCATGGACAATGCTTGTCTAGACTTGTAAGACATGTAAACCTATGATAAACGACTTACAGCATGGCAAAGGCTTGAAGTTATTACAGTGAACTGCAGTGTAACGATAGATACATCTACTGACTAGATAATACTATATATTGTGAAGTGTTGAAATACATAAGTCTAAGGCTAGTATGCAATGCCACAGGTGTCGTCATGAGACAAATATTGAAATTGATTTCATTTCGGTAACCCATTACAATGCCACATGTGCCAAGACTAACACGAACAAAATCTGCAATGATATTTACATATCACGATGAAGAAGCAATACAAATTATACATAAACTGCAAGACAATCTTTAAAAAAAATCACGATCATCGACCCATATTTTGAGAACATTAAATCTGGTTAGACTGGTTGTGTGTGGAGTTTTGACGCTCAATAGATACATAAACTAAAAGAGGAATCAGAGGTAGTATCTGGAATTCAAAACGTCAAACATCGCCTTGAACCTCCCTCGAGGTACTCAATGGTACTCAAAATTATTAACTAAAGTCCGTCAACCTAACTTTTGGAACACGTTTTTTTACAAGTTTCATTTAAACAACACACAATATCAAACTCTTGTTTGTTCCATTCATAATTAAATACGGTGACCTGAATTTCTCAAGTTTATCTAAATTATTAAAGATTTCACTTCACAAAGTATCATGTATATATGTTTTCATATAGATTTGTTCGTAAATTTGTATGAAAATGTAAATGTATGTTATTCATGTGTTAATCAAACAACATCAAATGATAAAGATAGGCAGATGAAACTGACGATCAATGTTTATATATACATGTATTTAAATGCAGATGTACCAGAAGCCCCAACTTCAATGTTTGTGTCACATTCAGAGTTCAAATCTATGATAATCAGTTTGGGTTTTAAACCGTCCTTTTGCCAGTATTGTCCTCTACTTTCATTACATGATCCACACAATTTTTCCACAAATCTGTTGGAATATTACAAGTTTCGTCATTTTCTTAACGTTTGATGTATTTCAACTTAAAATATTTGAAGGGGTATCCGTATTTAAGCAATAACTTGCCTATTGTGTATTTAGATACATGAATATCATGATCATCTTTTTCAACTTTTGGAATAAAGATACTCATTCGACTTATGTAAGCGCCGAATTAAATCCATCACAACTCGTTTATCAAAATCATACAGTTTACATTTCTTAGGATGTTTTGATATGTCCCCGGCCCATGCAGGGTTTCAGTATCAGATTTTGCATCATTGTCAAGGGAGATAATGCGATGAAGTGTCGTTCTAGAAAGGTTTTTTAGCATGGAGTGTACGTTTCGTGGTGCAATTTAACGAAATTAAACGGTTTTTGTCTTTTGGATTCTTTCTTTTAAAACGCATGTACTCTCTTAATAATGTCCCGTGCATCTTTGGAGAGCATCTTATCCACTGCTCGCCGCTACCTGTAAATGTGACGTCACACTCCGTTCCTTTCATATGCACGTGCATGCATGTATATAACACTTTGACACATAGTGTGACATTGTTGATAGCTGTTCCAGTACTTGCTAGTCTTCCCTTGTGAAAATGTCGTTATAGTCAAAAACTTTACATGATAAGTTCTAAAGTAAATTTTTTAATGATTTAGATAAACTTGAGAAATTCAGACCCACATTAGGTCACCATATATAATTATGAATGGATCAAATTACAGTTTGGTATTGTGTGTTGTTTAAATGCAATTTGCAAAAAAACGTGTTCCAAAACTTAGGTTGACGGACTTTGATGCATTTGTGCATACTGTTATAAACATCTTCCCTGTGAGTTTATCGTCCTGTCTTATACAGTTTATAATATACAGACCACGATTACAGGTAAAGTATCACGTATCTACCATGGACTGATGGGTAAGGCCGATATTTACCGAGCACAGTAGCTAAGAGAAAACATAAGCTTTACATCAAAATTCTATCTACTGTTTTGAAGTATATTGACAAAGTCATGATGAGCACAACAATTGTCGTCTTTCTCAGTTCTCCAAATATATATAAATATACATAGTAAACGTCATGCATTTATTATCATTGTTATCACCATTTTAATAAAAGTCAAATCAGCTTAACGTGCTTGCTCTGGGGATACACATACTTCACTACATCCCATAAGGCTTCCTTCCACCCATGGCTCTCAGCTTTTATCAAATATTATATAGATGTAACGTCATCCTGTGAAATGAGATGTCAGAAATCAATTATTCGCTAATGGCTATTAGACTTACTTTTCATTTGTAGTTTTTAAAAGAGATATATTGGCTATTTTCGTTTTGAGTTCTTAACCTTTTTCTACGCTGTGATGTATGCTATTTTTGTTGTAGAACACATCAAATGTTAGATAAACTCTTAATACAAACAGTTTCACAAAACTTAAACGAAGAAGAAAGTGCATAATCATGGCATTCTGACATTTGCCAGAAACAAAGATAATTGTCTTAGTGGCAAATGTGAAACAGATGTAATATCTGCCATCTGCCAATCGGCTTTCTTTGGATTATGTCTTTATCTTTATATATCGTTATTGAAAAACAGTGTCTTAAGTTGTTACAATGTCAAAAATGACTTTTGTAAATTCACAACGAGAAAGTGTGGGGTATGTCATATATACTACATAACAAGAGATAATCACCTGTGGGTGGGTTTTAGGGTGGTCAATATCCTGCATTAGGAATAAACATTATATTTTGCGAGCCATGACGACCTAATACACAGTGTGTATTCGACTATTTCTATCATCAAATGTATTTCTTTATTCATTTTGAACATAAAATTATTGAGAACATTACAAATTTTTTCTTAAAATGTGTGCATTGATATATGCAAAGGAACAGTGTGATTTTTTTCGCGGTATATTGACACAGAATTTATCCTCCTTAATCTTTCAGTCAATATAACTGTTATTCTTAAAACCTAAACGTGTCAATGCCTAAATAAGTTCTAAAATACAAAGATTTTCAAATGCAATATATTTAATTCAACGACGCTTTGTATTAAGCCACGGAAAGCTAAACTAAAAGTAAGTTTGTTAATTCTCCAATCCCCTTTATACAAGTCACATGTTTGGTACAGTGAAGATGGATATTAGGTAAAGGAACTAATGTTTATGAAATATATCATGTACATTTTGATGAAGGTATCCGTTGTTACAGGACGTCTTACATTGAAGTCACTTTACCTCCGTTTTTAGCATTTACATTGGGTATCCGCATATGCCCGCAACGGATATCTAAATCATCCGTTGCCTTTATCCTGCTAATAACATAAAATAAGGTACAATGTTCATCCAATGTGACCATAAATGTTTTATGAATGGATTATGAGCTTCCAGAAACATGTAAGATTTGTAAATGTAAAACATAACATGAATCAATGCAGCTAATACCTGTCTTATATAGAATTATCAGTTGTTTACGGGTTTTCTCTTTGAGTTTAAAATTGTTAATATGCTGAATCTAGGCTAGCCATGTACAGTACGTGAAGCTCTGACTGTGTTTCGCAGTCCCGTTTTGCAGGTCACAACTTCGATGACTACGCTAAATATTTAAGTACGCAGAATGCCTTGATGGTGCTTGAAAATAAGAAGCGAGTGATTATTGTTTCCGGAGTTATTGCCCTTGTTCTGTTTTTCAACTCTGTTCCATGTATCTTCAAAGGGGATATCTTTTCTCAGAAACTGTTTACCTTGATGGAATGAAAATGAGAAGGGCACAAGTATTTCTTCTTGAATTATTGCCCTTGTTCCGATTAATTAGGTCTGGAGGGGGATGTTGATCATTATTGATTACTCAACCGTGGTGAGATCAGTCATTAGATAACAATGAGTTGGTTACACACATGTGTGATACCACCGCGTGCTGTTGTAACGGCATAATAGGCGCGTGACGTAATAGTCGTTTTTGATTGACGTCACAATGCTAGCCGCGCGACTTCAGTAGCGGGTGGCCAATTTTTCAAGTGAGCGTCACATAAACTCGGTCCCGTTTGATAACATGTTTATGAAACTCGTGAATGGCATCGGTATTTAACTCGCTTTCGCTCGTTAAAATACCAAACCATCCACTCGTTTCATAAACATGTTATCAAACAGGACATCGTTTAGTATTCTATATGTCTTCTTGTTATTTAAAACTATTAACATAATACATTAAGATAAATCTGAAAGAGAGTTTCATCTCAGGCACTGTAGACTGTACAACCAAGCCCAGCACTAGGTAGCCTTACTGACAGGCACTGCAGAGTGGGTTGCACAAACAAGTCGATTACTAGGTAGCCTTACTGACAGGCACTGCAGAGTTGGTTGCACAAACACGTCGATTACTAGGTAGCCTTACTGACAGGCACTGCAGAGTTGGTTGCACAAACAAGTCGATTACTAGGTAGCCTTACTGACAGGCACTGCAGAGTTGGTTGCACAAACAAGTCGATTACTAGGTAGCCTTACTGACAGGCACTGCAGAGTTGGTTGCACAAACAAGTCGATTACTAGGTAGCCTTACTGACAGGCACTGCAGAGTTGGTTGCACAAACAAGTCGATTACTAGGTAGCCTTACTGACAGGCACTGCAGAGTGGGTTGCACAAACAAGTCGATTACTAGGTAGCCTTACTGACAGGCACTGCAGAGTTGGTTGCACAAACAAGTCGATTACTAGGTAGCCTTACTGACAGGCACTGCAGAGTTGGTTGCACAAACAAGTCGATTACTAGGTAGCCTTACTGACAGGCACTGCAGAGTTGGTTGCACAAACAAGTCGATTACTAGGTAGCCTTACTGACAGGCACTGCAGAGTTGGTTGCACAAACACGTCGATTACTAGGTAGCCTTACTGACAGGCACTGCAGAGTTGGTTGCACAAACACGTCGATTACTAGGTAGCCTTACTGACAGGCACTGCAGAGTTGGTTGCACAAACAAGTCGATTACTAGGTAGCCTTACTGACAGGCACTGCAGAGTAGGTTGCACAAACAAGTCGATTACTAGGTAGCCTTACTGACAGGCACTGCAGAGTTGGTTGCACAAACAAGTCGATTACTAGGTAGCCTTACTGACAGGCACTGCAGAGTGGGTTGCACAAACAAGTCGATTACTAGGTAGCCTTACTGACAGGCACTGCAGAGTTGGTTGCACAAACAAGTCGATTACTAGGTAGCCTTACTGACAGGCACTGCAGAGTGGGTTGCACAAACAAGTCGATTACTAGGTAGCCTTACTGACAGGCACTGCAGAGTTGGTTGCACAAACAAGTCGATTACTAGGTAGCCTTACTGACAGGCACTGCAGAGTTGGTTGCACAAACAAGTCAGTTACTAGGTAGCCTTACTGACAGGCACTGCAGAGTTGGTTGCACAAACAAGTCGATTACTAGGTAGCCTTACTGACAGGCACTGCAGAGTGGGTTGCACAAACAAGTCAATTACTAGGTAGCCTTACTGACAGGCACTGCACGGGTATCACTGAGCGTATCTCCAAAATTAGCAATAAAATCATACTAATTTCCATTTGCGGCTCACTACTAACAAAATTAAGTATTTTAACCCATATCGACTCATCAAAAATATATTTGACGAGTCGATATGGGTTAAAATATTTCTTCCTAAAAAATATTTGATTTTATGCACAGCATACAGACCTGAAAGTAATACAGCCAACTTTAGGGTTGATTTGACACTAGTATTGACCATTGTCGGGGATCTAAATGAAAATTTATTTTCCCTCTCCAAACTGAATATAACAGACATCCTACTGAGAAATAGCTTACGCAATACTATAACAGAACCAACAAGGGTAACCAAGACAACCAGCACACTTCTAGATCCAATTATAGTCAGTGATGAAGTTGACATTGTAGAAAGTGGTGTTGTTGAGTTTGATAGAACTATAAGTGATCACAAAGGCACATTTGTCAGCATTGACGTGCATATGTCAACTAAGATTGCATAACCTAGAAATGTATTGTGTTACAAAGATGGTGATTATAATAAGCTGAATGGACTTATTTACGATACGGATTGGTTATCAATATTTTGTAACTGTTCGGATATTGACGATGCTTGCTGTGTATTTTATGTACGTTTTAATACCTATGTCAAACAATGTATTCCTTCTAAAACTGTGATAATCAGACCGAATGACTGTCACAGCCAAGTCTAGTAAACCCGATAGCCCAGGCGAGACCGGGCGAACGGTTGTGTGAGAGCATCGGCTGCTGGGCGAGAATTGTGTGTTGCACGTGCGCGAAGGCATTATGATAAGGTAGGGTTGGCTCAGTGCACAGCGATTTTTGAGAGTTACCCTGTCAGAGGTTTTTCTGTGTCCGCCGTATTTGGTCGTTTGTACGTTAGTACAGGTTTTCATTTGAATTGATTATGATTGCTGGATGACATAATAGCGTTAATATGTGTGTTTCTAAATGACAGTAGTAGTTATGATTCACTTCATGTTACAGCAAAATCGGGTACAAACCAGGTACCCAGATCTAGTGACTCTAGAGACGGTAGCGGTAGTGACGTCATCAGACGTTGTGTACTGAGAACAGAACCTCAGGAGTGATGTCGTGACGACGGCATAGTAGCAGTGTTGGGACTGAGTGGACGGTATCCCTGGGATTGGCCTTGGCCAGGTCGTGTTTTGGCGTGAGTACGTCATGTGTGTGTACCCTAGGATGACCCGAGCCGGTTGACCATCTGTGAGTGAAGGAGCTCCTTGTACTAGTGTGAGTGTACCAGTATTTGTATCAGGACTGAGAGGACTCAGTTGTTCTGAGTTGGCTGAGTGAAGACTCGACCTTGACATTCGCGTGACCTCCGAGTGTGCGACATGATCAGGACCGAGTGATAACATCACAGACTGAACATTTTAATCAGTTATATTCTTCTTTCTATATATGCATTGCTGTACATTACTCTAGTTGTACGAATTAGGTAGTGTATTTGCATGCTTTGTGGAAGTGAAGTGGTTTGATATATAGCGTAGTATACATGTAGTTTGTGATATTATAATAATTTGATCTAGTAGAGTCACAGGCGCCAGATCCTAATTAAACACCTACATATTATTTCTACCTACCTATGTAACATATAAAGAAGGTATGACACTGTCCGCCATCTTGAATCCTGGCATAGGACCGGAAATGTAAACTTGGATCGGTCTACGAATGTTACAAAGCGTATTTGAGCCAGCAAACCAGTTCCGGTCCTATGCCTGCATTCAAGATGGCGATACCTTGTATATTTAAGGTCTGACGCCTGTGAGTAGAGTATACATAGTGAAGTGGTAATTTGAAATAAGGAGTAATTTACTTGTAGTTAGTGTTAGTATTAGTTAGCAATAGTTGTGTAGTATGCAGTGTGATACCTGATGGGTGTATGTAAATGAGTTTACATGTACGTGTTGAATGAATCTGTAGTGTTGTGAAGCAAGTGTTGTGTTGGAAAGGTATGAGGTTGATGCAAGATACCTGTGAGTAAAATGGTTGTGAGATTGTGTTTTATCGTGTGCATGTGAGTGTTTATCCGAATTATGAACAGTGTTGTGAATGGATGTGTGAGAAAAGTGTGAAACCATAAATTATGTTATTTCTTGTGAATAAACTTAGTTTAGTATTCTCATCTATGTTGTGTTATGTTGATGCAGACACTCTTGGGCTATTCCGTGACAATGACAAACCGTGGTATGACTCAAATATTCGTCGTGAAAGTAGGAAGCGGGATCGACTAAGAAAAAAGGCAAAGAACTCAGAATGACTTTGACGTTATAAAGTACAAAAAAAAACAACATGAAATGCTTTGCGAAAAACATTTTTATTCGAACCTTGATGAATAAATCATCATACTGGAAAATGTCGCGCAGTTTGATAAAGACGTCAGGTTCTGCTTCCTCCATTCCCGCTTTAAAGAGAAATGTTAATGAAGAATGTCCATCAGCATTTTCTGATATTGATAAAGCTAACATGTTAAATGAATATTTCGAGTGAATATCTGAGAGATGCAGTACTGATCTACCACAGTTCGTCAAGCGTACAGATGCTACGTTAGAGACCATCAAAATAGACGAGAAAGAAGTTTCAGATGTCATTAAATGTTTAATTCTTAAGAAGGCTGCTGGACCAGACCAAATAAGTCATCAGTTACTTAGAAAAACGGTAAACTCTAAGTTCAGTCCTATGTATATTGTTTAACATGTCTCTTGATTTTTTTGTATATCCTAGCCAATGAAAGTATGCAAATCTTATGCCTTTATTTAAGAAAGGTGATCATTCACTTGTATCAAATTATCGTCCGATTTCTCTTATTAGTTGTGTTGGTAAACTGTTTATAATTATTTTGTATCAAACAATTTGTTATACAAATATCAGTGTGGTTTCCGCAGAGGACATTCAACTGTACAACTTGTAGAAATATATAATCAAATTTGTACGTGCAGGATATGGTCCGAAAAACCTCCATTAATTTGGCACGAAGGGCTCGCCCAACGCCTTCGTGCCAAACTAATGGAGGTTTTGAGGACCATATCCAACTTAAAAGAAAGTCACTTACAACTATTGCACGGTGTACAACCCCATACAGTGCGAACCGGATATAGTTCGCTGTACGCTCGTGCAGTGGTTCATAGCTCTGTCAAGTGTTTGTTGTTCGTTGGATCAAATAAGTAATTTTAAGTCATTATACAGCTTAACAACGTATACAAATAGGCTCCGGTTCATCAATTTGTGACATGCATACAAGTACAGTGAATAAGTTCTTGAGAAATAGTTGTATGTTGATGAAAACACATTATTTTCGTCACAAACGCATCGAGCAAAATTTGACAACCCGGTGCGTTTTCGATTTTATTCACGTATACAATCATGCTGCTCAAAATGTATCTAAATGTTGAATTCCTAATAGATTGTACCATGTATGTGTAGAATTTCAAGTTTCAAAGTTTCCTAGATATGAAGATATCAAAGATGTTAGCAGCAACAATGCAGCATCACTGTATTGGTTCATAGCCGAAGCGTAGTGAATCTCTGTATGGAATGTAGCCCGTAATTCAATAACTTCATGACATCTGATTTTGTTTAAAAGGTGTCTTTATTGACATATTAACCAACATTTAATGTGTTAAAATGTTGTCCCAGCATTTGTTCAAGAGATATAACACATCATGACGAGTTACATCAATGCTCTGGGCAAAGATATGACGGGAATAATGTTGTCATAATGGTCATGGGAATTACAGTTTTTTTTAGCTCATCAGACCTGAAAGGCCCGATTGGCTTATGGCATGGCATGGTGTCCGGCGTCCGTCCATCCGTCCTTCCGTAAACTTTTCGTTTTTTTCGACTTCTTCTCCAGAATCAATGACTCCACAGAGCTGAAAAGTTGTGTGTAGACTCCTTGGCCAATGAGGATTCTAAATTGTAGATTTCGTGACCCCGTGACCCCAAATGGGGTTACAGGGGTCACATCCTTAAAAACCTATTTTCATCTTCTTCTCCAGTTCCAAAAGGTCCAGAGCTGAAAAGTTGTGTGCAGATTCCTTGGCCAATGGGGATTTAAAATTGTAGATTTTGTGACCCTGTGACCCCCAATCTAGGTCACGTGTCACAACCCAAAACCCTATTTTCATCTTTATCTCAAGTATGTGCAGCTCTAGAAAGGTGAAATATTGTGTAGAGACTCTTTGGTCAAAGGTGATTCTTAACTGTAGGATTGGTGACCCTGTTACTCCAAATGAGGTTGACAGGGTCATGATTTAAAAACCTATTTTATGCTTGCTAACAATGTATTACTTGAGGTAACTTAGATATTCAAACTTACATAATAAATCAATGAAATAATGTTGAGCTACAGAGCCCATGGCTCTATTTTACTAAATATAACTTTCACTTTCATTGGTTGACGAAAGTATTTCACACCAATTTATCAATTGCTTAATTAGCTGTACTATTTTAGGGCAATCACATAGATGATCAATTCGAAACATATCTATTTTAATTCAGAAGTCAGAAACACATAATAAATAGATAACCATGTTCAATCTATGTTTCCGAGACTGTATTTATAGTACTAAATTTGCTGGGGGAAGCGGCATGCACGACTTGATCGTGACTGTCGTGACATCATTAATTTGTGACGTCGTTAATTATGACTTAATTATATTCCTATCTTGCAACTGCTCGATTGCTGGTTCACTATGTAATGATATTTTTCTCATTCTGCGACAATATTTACAATATAAATAAGTTTTTATTCTTATATAGATTAATTTTGTGAATAAAATTCAACAATTACATAATAATCTTACTGAAAAAAAGAGCGTAAGTAGCATTAATGTTTATATATTAACTATTTAGATGCTCGCATCTTGAAGGTGTGATAATATTATGAATGGGGTTCGAGTACAATTTTTATTTTACAGTCTAATCTATAAGGTCGTGAACTTGAGTCTAGTTTTTCGATTTTTAGGCATTAAAATGATCTTGGCTAAGAAAAATAATAACCAACTCGGTGCTCGAAAATACGAATTATTTTGAAGTTTCCTTCTGATACTGCAGTTATTTTTCGTACCCAAGATGATTTTTAAAAAAAAACAATCAACTCTCCAAATAGTTTGGTAACATCACTGTATGTCATCTGGGCGATGTTGCAATTGTGGAGCGAAAACCAATATACGACTTTGGAAAATAGCATGTAAGCAATACTGTCAGAACAATATCCTGCCCAACTTGTTTTAAGTTATGTAAAACATCTTGAAGCATCAGTTCTGTCATGGTACGCCAATCTAAGCTCTCACAAAGAGATCACAATTGTCGGGAAAATCTCTGATTCGTCATTCTCTACCAACAGAGGTTAGTCCCTTCAGATCCTAACCTCTGTTCTAGAAGGCCAATGGTCAATGGTGATTTTGAAATCATTTGTGTGAAAGAGACTTTCTCATTCCCTGTTTGATAGTCACACAAGCATCCTACGGAATTTAATTCAAGGTCACACATACCAAACGTTAATAATGACGTTAATATATCGAGAAGAAGTGATTGTTGACGAAAATTAACATTTTTATGTTGGTCGACTCAGTATTGTGACGATATAATTGTAAAAGTAGTGATTTCTGATCGAAAGATGGACAATGCACCGCGACTGACGCGTATCTAACAGTCAAACATAATTTTGGAAACGTATTTGCATCAGATAAAAGGACAAATTTGGGTTGCTAATGTTAAATAAGTCATATAACTACCTAGCATGTAAATCGGACGTGTCGTTTCGGTTACTGCACATGTATAATGATGTTTCTTCATTTTAATTGGAAACTCGTAACTAAATAAAAAAAAATGAAACACAATGGATCCACCTGTAACAAAATAACCAAAAATATTTAAGTAAGAGTGTCTATTTATAAAAGAAAAAGCAACCATGCACTGACATACTGGAACTATAAACCATACAGTGATTTCTGTTGGAAGTGCTATAAACCAACTGTATTGGCGGCTATCAGACTGTATGGTAATGGCACATAGGTGGGTGACGTTTTGCTCTCGTGTCAAAAAACTAATCCTCTATATTAACTATGTTTAAGACCATCTGTAAGTTTAATGATCATATATTACATATATAATCAGGTTGTTTCCACAAAGTACATACGATGAGAGCATTTCGACATTATATGTCGTGCGCTTAGCGGAGGAGAAACATCGGCAATGCGTTTTTGATATGTAAAAGATTTCAGAGGGTCATGATTGAATATCGCAGTGAAATCTTGTGTATAAGTATAACAAGAATTATTTTGCAAATTTGTGTGCGTGAATAATACTCAAACAAATAGAAAACGAAAAAAAGCAGCCCGTGTCAACATAGCTATGAACCAATGAACGAGCTTACAGCGAACTATATCCGGTTTGCACTGTATGGGGTTGTACACCGTGTATTGGAGTTCTAAACAATGTATGGACTGAAAACACTTGTCTTTACGCCCAAACGCAACTTTCTTTGTTTTAACTATTGGAGGGTCGCTCTACCTTAAAAGCTTTAATTTCACGTGCATCAACACTAGGACGTTTCACACCTGACTGGTCCGGGACAGGTAAAAATGGTTAGCGATGACGATAATGATCTTTTCATTACTCAAAACAGTTTCCAAGGTTCGTTTGACTTGGAGATTAACTCTGATTTTGAACAATTAGTCCAGGCTGATGATGACATAACAGACAATTTCAATGTTGAAAATTCTGCTCTTATTTCTTCTGATAGCGATAATCAATCTTTCAAATCTCATTGCCAACCCCCAAAAGCGAACCGATTTTCGGAACCTGTGACAAGCACTGATATAGAATATATGTGTGACTCTGCACATTCAGAAAACACAGTGGCGAAAAGTAAATGGGCAAATGATGTATTTGAGGCATGGGTGGAGGAAAGGCTGCAGAAACATGCCAATGATAGGCCTATTATTTCTCTGAATAGGAATATTCTACAACTTGCAGTTAATGAACAACAATTAAACCAAACGTTAATTAGGTTCTTCATGGAAGTCCGAAACAAGAAAGGTGAAGAGTATAGGGGCAATACTCTGTATGAGATATTGACATCTTTGCAATATTACATTCGAAGAAGGGGGGTTGAAATAAACTTCTTCGAATCACCATCATTTAAAGGCCGAAGAGATGTGCTAGACGGTCGTATGAAGGCTTTGGCAAAACAGGGGATTGGAATCGAAAAGCGACAAGCAGGTGTTATTTCTTTACAAAAGAAGAGATATTGTGGCAAAGAAAGATTCTTGGTGACGAACGTCCGGATCTACTACTCGACACCCTTGTCTATCTGATCGGCCTCCACTGTGCTCTGCGGGCTGGAGACGAACATCGAAACCTGAGGGTCGCCCCCAACTCCCAGTTTACTTTGTCATCAGACTCAAACGGTTAAAGGTAACATATAATTATATTCTATAATATTGAATGAAGAGTATTACCCGAATAAGTTGTCATGATACTTTTATGAAATGAGCGTGAAGTTTTATATTGCCCGAGCGAGAGCGAAGGTTATATTCAAATATTTGTGCTCATTTCGTTAACAAATTTTCTGACAAACATCCGGGTGTACTTTTTTCTTCATTGCTCATTCTGTTTTGAATTGCCCGATTGCTTGTAATGATGTCAAAACCATTTGCAAACAAAAGCAATTTATTCAGGACAGCAATCGACACATTAAAGGAAGAGATATTCATGTTTGCTTCAAAATCTTACCAAATACAACATTTGTTGATATAAATTCATACCCACACATTTACACATCCCAAAGGCCAAATATATGACTATTCGTAGTTTTCATTGAAAATCAAACAGCACCTTTAAATGTGCACAGAAGCCATAGTCATATGCCATGTCCATCAATAATAGGTATATAACAAAGCCAGAAGGACTAATTCGTATCAATGTTTATGTTGATAGATACGTTTCCAAAAACATGTGTTGCCAATTAAAGCACTCAAATGCTCGGTTTTCGATTAAAAAACCTGACTTTCACCAGTCATATTGTCACTATACTGAACCGATAGGTCTTAAACTTACATTTAATCCTTAAAAGAAGTCCCCGAAAAATTAGTTTATGGCATGTGGGACTCCAATTACTCTGACTCTACCTTTAAAGTATGCTCGATGTGCTCGCTCTTTGATCAACCTTTCGGTAATGAAAGTCCTCCTTGTAACTAAAGAAGGTTAAACATTTATTTTACTTTAATAATCCTCACTTTTCATAAAATACCTAAACTTATTTTAACGAATATAAATATACTTATAAACGAATATACAAATGTATGTCTGCAAATAATATAATCTAATATCTAAACCATGTTCCAGATTTCTGAAATACACTGAGGATGTATCAAAAACAAACAGGGGAGGACTAAACAGCAGGAAAATAGAACGGAAGGGAGTGAGAATATGTGAAAACAAAGAGCAACCGGAAAGATGTGTCGTACGACTGTATGAAAAGTACATGTCACTCAGGTAAAGTTGTTTCACTTTTAAGAAAGTCAAATCTGTTAAAACAGCAGTGCTTACATTGCCGAATTAATGAGTTTCGGCGAAAGAGTCAGCTCATGTTTTGCTATAAACCAGTTTGATGAACATACTCAAATTTCGGTATTAAGATAATGCATGTCTACATCCGGAATACGACAAGTAATATATTTGTCTTCACATTCAATTTGTAAGTGAATTTCATATATGTTTAAACGAATATTTAATGCTTTTTTGCATTGTATCACTTATAACGTAATCCATGTAGTTATAGAGTGTTGATGCGTTTTATGTATCTATAACACACAAAAACGATGGTATCGTTATGCATTTAATGTAAAGAATGTCTTTCAAGTTACAAAGTTAGTTTATGTTTGGTATTTTCCTTTAAATCGCAGTTATAAATGAATCGCCTATCGTGTAGATGATAATATCCCATAAAACTTTTCCTAACTATTCTGTTATAAAATCTATAAATATTTTTTTTAGGCCCAAAACAGGAAAATGTCAAGCATTCTATCTGCGGCCACTTCAATACGCCAAGGACAACGTGTGGTTTGCTGATGCCGCTGTTGGTTACACCCCCTCAGATCAACCGTAGCGAAGCTCTGCAAGAAGGCAGGATTCGACGGGTTTTTTAACCAACCATTCTCTGAGGGCAACGGCGGCAACAAGACTCTACGATTCTGGACTCGACGAACAACTCATTGCTGAACGCACGGGTCACAGATCTCTCGCTATCAGGAGCTACAAGGTAGTAATATGTTACAGATGCATTTTCATGAGGTTTGCATAGGGTTCGAACTAATTACCATTAAAATCTTGCACTTTTAGTATGTGTTATAAACATAATTAGTGCGAAAAGTTAAAATAACGATAATGTGAATGTTGAAACCTGTCTGTTATTATCTAAATATAAGTTGAAGTTATAAAACACGACGTGTATATTATGCATAAACATATTTTAAATATTTAAAACTCAATTTTATAGAGAACATCTTCGGAGATGGAGGATCGTGTAAGCGATGTGATCCGGGGGAAGACGTCGCGCGTGTCCGCCACAGTGACTTGGCCGGCCACTGCCACCGAGACAACTACCGACACACCCTGTGCTTCGCCTGCTGTGAGGCAACGTCGGGCGCGTCTTCAAACAGGAACATCAAACTTGATTTGGCCGATGGGACTGTTGTTTCACTTTCATTCTAAATAAAATTTTGAACAATTGTTTTGTTTATTCTTATAGAGAAAATGGTTTTCATATGCAACAGTGGTTAATTGAAATGAAAACCTACAGATTTGGTTGCGTTTGCTTGATCTGTTTAGAACAACTACACACTCTACTATTGGAGGATGAACATTAGGTAGATACTAATGGAGGGCAGAGAGACAATATGTCAGCTATTGGAGGGAGCTAAACTATCGTATCATGAGGTGATGAAGCTAATGTTTCCACAACTTTGTTTTAATTAATAATAATAATAGTCTATTTATAGAGCTCTTTTCTCCATGACATCATGCTCGAAGCGCTTGGAAGTTTTAAGTAGGCCAGTTCAAAGAGATGAGTTTTAATTATTCGCTTGAATGTTGAGTGTTTCTGTGAATTTGATTTCGAGTGATCATTCCACATGGAAGCAGCACAGAAAGCGTAGGATCGATCTCTCTCCAAATGTTTTCATATTTGTAGGAGGGACACAAAGTAGATCCTGGAATTGTGATCTGAGGGACTAAGCTGGAACATATGGCTTGATGAGGTTCTGTATATACACTGGGACAGTAGCATCAATACACTGATAGGGCATGCACAGGACCTTGTACATAATCCTTTGCTGAACCAGTGCAGAGACTGCAGAACGGGGGGGATATGGTCACGCTTTGGACATCTGCTGACAATCCTTGCAGCTGTATTGTGTATGCGCTGAAGTATCGCTTGATAACAAGGAATATTATTGAATGGTATTTTGTGATGTATCAAAGGCATTTGATAGTTTGGCATAGAGGGCTTATGCTTAAATTAAAGATGTATGGAGTACTACTTGATTGGTTTTAAAGTTATATAAGCGATCGCAATCAATCAGTTTTGTTCATGGGGCGTTATCTAAGCCATGTGTTGAAGGCAAGAGTTCCTCAGGGATCAGTTTTAGGCCCTATTCTTTTCATTATGTCCCCCGAAATTTTTTTCGGGAGACATAATGTTTTCACCTCCGTCCGTTATTCCGTTATTCCGTTATTTGGAAATGCTTTCTTTTCCGGGCCATTTCTCAAAAACCGTTCAATATGTGTTCACCAAACTTGGTATTTGCTTAGACCTAGTGATAGAGTGGTGCCTTTTGCTACTTTGGCTATTCTGATTTTTAAAATTTTTACTGGTTTCCATGGCAACAATTTCAACTTAGTGCATATTGGTGGTAGGGACGTTTTCCGGCCTCTATTTCAAAATCTATCAAGTATTTCTTTACGAAATTTGGTATGTGGTTAAACCTAGTGGTGGAGTGGTGCCTTTTGCTATTTTGGTTATTCTGATTTTTTTTTATTGTTTCTGGTTTCCATGGAAACAATTTGAACTTAGTGCATATTGGGGGTAGGGACCTTTTCCGGCCTCTATCTCCAAACCGTTCAATATGTTTTCACCAAACGTTGTATTTGCTAAGACCTAGTGATAGAGTGGTGCCTTTTGCTACTTTGGCTATTCTGAATTTTGTATTTCTCGTTTTCCATGGACACAATTTCAACTTAGTGCAAATTGGGGGTAGGGACCTGCCAATTAAATGTTGAGGCAAGAAATTGTTTCTACCAGTCTCAATATGCCCATATCTCAAAATCTGATTCTCACTTATTAATTTAATTGAAATAGGTTCATTTAATGCATCTTACAGAAACAATGTCATATTTGTTATGATATATATTAGATTATATTAATTACCATCTATTTTCTTTTTTTATGTGCAGTTGAGTTATGCTAATAGAGTAACCTTTTTCGATTAAAGTAAAGTTGGGTTTTCTTCTCTGGCATTGTTAAGTAAGGGTTAGATGATTAGTTTTGATTGAAAATTGGAGCGGGGGACATCACAGTGCATCACATATTTCTAGTTGTGTATGTAAATGAGATAGCAGATAAACTATATTGTATATATATGTCCTTTGTATATTACTCAAAGACATATGTTTATTTCATTACATAATATTGTCAGAAACACAGCTTTAATTAATAATAGTCTTCTTTTACATGGCAATGCAGGTCTCTCTATTTGTGAAAATCAGAATGTTTTCCAATTTGTACATATTTACATTTCTCAAACTAATCGTTTTCTCTGACTTCTTTTGTACATATCCTAACTGCCTGCCAGTCTCTTGTTGCATATTGTTGTGAAAAGAATCATGTAACTATCTGGAGAGGGCTTTTCTAAGTTGGATGAATAAAATGTTTCAATCAACATTTATTGGTCGGCATTCAAAGGTTAAATGATATATTTCGTAAAGGAATATAATTGATAAGGGACATGGCATTCTAGATGGTCCGTGCTATGATAGGAATAAAGCTTACAAGATATACACTTAAATTAAGTTCTGTTAATTCAACCTAAGACATGCATTTATATCACATAGTCAATTCAATAGCTTTCAATATGTGTTGTTATCCTACATGTACTAATCTATGCCATTATTTATACCATTTGAACTATTTATGACTTGGAGGTATCGCTGCAAAGAATAAAGATCACAATGTAAACTCATTAAGTTGTAGATAAAGACAGATTATCAAGAGTTTATTTTGAAAGAGTCATTGATTTGATATCACACTATCTACAATAGTACACATTCTTGTGACATCTTAAGATCTTTCTTAAGACAAACTTATTTTTGTCTGGTAGTATACTTACTTTATATATAAAGTTTCAGAGAATGCTCAATTCGTATCTTCCAGCCTACATTTGTAGCCTCTCTAAATCCAAAGTGTTCCTGTGCGAGTTACAGAGAATTAAAGTCGGTTGACATCCAAACGTTAATTGCTTCAAACTGATCGTTTGGTCTGCAACTGACGGCAAAACTAGACATATGTACGTTGTAACAAAGACGATTGTATCGGCTACAAACAACGACTGTTATCGATGTTGCTTATGCGGCAGGGTGAGATGAAAGTATTCTTACTTGCTTCAGCTAGTGGGATATCCCTGTAGCTCAACTGGTAGAGCGCACTAACTAGAGGTGATCCAACAAACACTTCTGATACATTTGGCGCTCAACGTTGGGCCGGGGCAACTCCCTAGTGCTCACTACACCCTGAGTATCTCGGGAAAGTTTGACCTGAGGACGATTCACTTTGAGAAGGGGTTGTATGTGGCAGGAAGAAAGTGTTCCTACTTGCTTCGGCTAGTGCGATATCCCTTTAGCTCAACTGGTAGAGCGGAGATACTGGGTTCGATTCCCACTCACTTTCGTTACACTAATGTTCATCGCTAGGAGTGTTTTTGAGAAACCAGCAATATAATGAAAATGTAACACAGATTATGTGAGAATACATGAGTCGAATTCTCTGTCCTGATAGGATGATGAAGTTCTCACAAATATTGATAGTGTTGACAACTCAGGACTATATGATATGTGATGCACATTGATTTGGTTGAATCACAGATATGTAAATCATACGAAAAATAAAATCAATTCATTTCACCCTCCAACTCATTAACCTGATTACACTAGAAGTGCTAATTTGTATAGACCTCATCACTTTAACGTATCTCGTGGACAAGGCTATATTGATAAAGTAGTTAAGTACGACGGGCCTCAAGATTTGAATATCGACGTTGTACAACCGAACCTGAGTCGTTTCCTTGATAAAAACAATATTGGTTCAGCGCCTCATTCGTCAGTCATCCTGGCATGTGTGCTGCTGAGTAGATCAATTTGTTTTTGAAGAGAGGTCTCGTTGAATATCCACCATGTTGAACTCTATTTAATCTCACAGTACAAGCGACTTCAGAGCTAAGTACACAACAATATGATTCCTCTCAGTGAACGTCGGTTAACATCAGTGGTTCAATATGATATGTAAAACATAACAAATAGGTTCAGAATACGATGGCTCAACGTGATGTCTAAGCGAGAATACATAGGACCATGGCTCAACATAATATATTTAGCAGAAACGTGGGTCCATTATCATTTTCTATCTGTCTGGGTATGAAGTGATTATTATGATAGAGAAACAAATCACAGTTTGAGAGAATGTTTGAAAAGGGCATGTGAAAAGAATAGGACGAATATTATTTTCCTAAACCATACACTGTGAAATAAAGTTACAATCATTCTTCTTGTACAAATATTTTGATTCCTGTAGTGAACTTTTTCAAATGCATGATATCTAGAAGACATTGTAGACACGATCTTATACTATCAGTCTTGAATCTATCATTTTCAAATAAAGGATTATTTGTTAATAACGGTATTGATTAATGAGTGCATTCAAAATACAATTGCAGTAAACAATGAAATAATATTAAACATTAAATGTGATAAACAGCTGTGATACCAGGACCTAAATAAAAAAAACACTCGTGAATAGTCAAAAAGTATGTTACCATAAAGGGAATTAGTTGAGTTCTATATCCAATCTAAACACTCAAATCCATGGGGGCTGACAGTAATTGCTTTACCTGCAGCAACGAAAAGCGTTTCATCTTCCGGAACCGATTAGGGTCTAGTAATTCAAAATGATATACATTTAAAATATACATCACTTTAAGAGACATATTCCAGTTCTTGTTCATTACGAGGTAGTTTCAGAAAGGAAAGCATGTCTCATTGACGATACACAACAGGATAACAACTACAATGCATGTTTCGTAATGGAGAATACACGAGGAGCAGTGGATTCGTTAAAAATAATCAACAAGCCCCGAAGGGATTATTTTTTAGGAATCCACTGCTCCGAATGCATTCTTTATCTTAATCAATGAATGACGTCACGAAACATGCATATGTGATATTTTTCATTTTAAGAATAAATTTCGTTTATGTATCACCAAATTAATTATAATTATTTTGCAAATGTCGGTGCTCATTCGTCGGATACGGTACAATAGCTACGACCCTCATGAAATGGATTCTTCTTCTTCTGATTGACAGCTAAAACCATACCTTTCCATGCTGTCCCCGTGCGGTACCTGTCTAATAAAGAACGCATGATTCTTACTGACAAAACATATACGGTTTCTAACAGCTCTTCGTAGCCTAATGGATAACAGTGCTGACAACAAAACGAAGGATTGCATGTTCGAATCAAGTTTCATACATTACAAAATTAATTTCTCATAATAGAGATATTTAAACTTCCTATTCAAAACCAAACACATCAGTGAAAAAACTGTACTCGGTAAGCAATTACTGAAAATGTCAAAAACTAACACCCCTCCTGACTGGGACAATCAATGACCAGTAGATTCTTAAATAATAATCAACTGTTAACACAATAGAGTGACGTCATGACCATGGATTAAAATGACGCACAATGAGTTGTATATTCTACAGTATCATAACTGGTAAGAGTAGCCACATGTATCTTAGTACCCACATGGTACTTGGTAAAGTGGTTTCATAACAATCTGATATGACACATATATGTAACACCTTCAAGGGATTTGATTTGTGAACAGTGAACAGTGAACAAGAAACTCTGACATTGCCTGAATTATAAACATGCCTTTAAGATGGTTTGCAACTTAATTTTACGAACAGAACAAGCAAATGGCGGCTGTCATGAAATGACCTTACTCAAATGGCAGATAACTCTTATATTCTGACCTATAGTTGAGTGATTTGTTTGCTTAAACTTCATTTAGGTTAACTTGTAAAACTAGCTAGTTTCATCATACCGCATATCACGGATAATTACTAAATGATTCGTTTTTAAGATATGATATTAAATATTGAATATCATTATTTCAGATGCTATGACTGCTTTGATGTTACTCCACTATTCCGCATTTTTACAGGGACAGTGAAACCTTTGTTAAAGCACAATGAATCCGAAGAAATACAAGTCGGGACATAAGCTTGATAGTTAGACGAGAGTGATATCTTATTAAAAGCAAACCAGCCAAGAATATATGTTTCTTACATCTATACATCTACCCATTTGCAATCATTCCATGATAAATATAAATGATATATGTGCGTGCATAATGCCATTCAACTATCCTGTTGTCACCCACCTACATTATCACAGTGGAATCTATGAATAACAAATCACCATCCGCGTAGATAATCATGTCTAAAGTTAAAAGACGCATATCCGTTGAGGTTTAAACGTATCTCTTTTTGTGAAAATAGTATTTTCATATAGGGCTGACATCACTGTATTCTGTCCACTCGGTGTCCGAATCTTTCTTTCCGCTGTCTTCTAAACTGACACCTTCAATTAGATCTTTTATTTTCCTAAAACAAAGCCCCCAAAAGGATAATTACACAATTTTCGTTCCTTAACATTTTCTATCGCAACGTCTCTTACATATACTTAAGAAATAAAGTTCGCTGTACGCCAATGTGTTTTGGAATAAAGTATAGTTTTGCCCTGATCTATTATAGTTAAAGCACGAGGACGTTAGTTATACCAAATGACCTATACAGGTGATATTCTGCTTCCAATAATTTGGAAATAAAAATATTGTTTACATTCCTTATATTAATAATCCATGAACAGGGCCAACGGACGGCTATTCCGTGTATAAACCCCACCCCTTGAATTAAAAGAATTCATTAATTTGATTCAGTAAATTTAATATTGAAAGTTTGTCATTGATTTAATATGAATATTGTTTTTATTATTAACTGCTTCATTGTTTTCACAAGAAAATAAAAAATAAACACGGCTGGTTAAAAAACGTTAGACTTTCAAACATTCTCGTCGCGCGATCACTTCCTATCCATATGTGGTTCATCACGTGGCTAACATTCCAACCGGAATTATGGGTAGAGCTTGATCAAGTTTAAGCTGATGATAAAACGTACATTTGGCTAAATTAAATGGTTACTGCTATCATAAAAGTTGATGTTCAGTGTCCCACCCCTTATTTTGACCGACTGCAGGAGTTGCACACCACGAAAAGGAGTACACACTGTATTAGCGATGTACGAGAGCAGACGGGTTACGAGAGTTGACGTTACGTTACCATGGACACACTTGATCACGAGGGGGAGGCGTGGAACAGCTTATCTTAGAATAATATGACATGCCGTTAACATAATGTTACAATGTCATTGTGCTCAAATAGGTACATGTAACCTGTTGGCACAGTGAGTGCGCACCGTTGGTGCCTGACGCTGAGTTGAGAATCCTGCAAGCGAGGCTCATACAGAAACATGTAAAAGAATGTGTACTCTTTCAGATAGTGTAATCCTCAAACTTAGATGGTTACATTTGTTCACTATTTAAATGGCATTCAACTTCGGGAGCTCTGACACGTTACATATATCGGATATTATGGTCACTGATTTTAGATATTATCATATGATCCGATGAGATGATTGTTTATTTCTGATAAAGTTAATCGCTCATACCAGGTCTATTTAATGAAATAAATATTTCTACGTTTTGGCATAAAGTATAACAATGCATGGTAAGAGAAGTGACAACACGCGTGGGTTTGTTTTTGTTAAAACTTTAAATTTCATTTGCAAACGCCAATAAATCGGGTTATTGCACAAAGATAATAATATACATTTTAACGCCTTATATCCAGTGCAAGCACAGCTCACTGACGGTACATTATTACCCTGAAGGAACTGTACTTTCGGTGACGCTACTAAGCGATCCGCGCGACCATATAGGTCCGTACCTCCCGTGTTCAGGTACCCATTTTAACAGCTGCATGGGTGTTACACTACACCACAAAGATACATATGCAAATGAATTGATCGCTGACTAGATATTTTAGAAGTACATTTGAGAGATTACTCAACTTGTTCTTAAAAGCATTGTGGAACATGCATTTAAAATGCAGGATTACTTAGAAATACTAGTAGTAGGAGTTTGAATACACATTCTAACTAAAGGGTAATATTATTATATAATAATGAAATTAAAGCTTTTTCAAATTCGGGTTCTGATGCACTTACATGACTATCGTGTATGTTAGGTGGACCTTATTTGATTTGTTAATTGATTAACAATTGATAAAACACCTCATTACATAACGGACATTTGTCTGATTTTGATTATTCAAAACAACATTAATATCGTACTTCTTTAAATGGAGGAGTAATGGCATATCATAAACAGGCCCATGTTCCTCAAATAGTGTTAATCAATGTTCGAGTAAAAACGTTTAATCCTTTTACAAATCTGATTTGCGTTTCTCAAAATAAAGCTTAATATATTTTAATTTGAGGTCTGTTTTTTTCATGCTGTACACGATATCACCTGATATCGTACTAATGTTTGAAGCAGTATTCTGAGTTTGTGACGAACCAACGGACGACAAAAATAACACTACTTTTGAAATAATGATAACAACTTTTATATTTATTAGTTGAATGGCCACTTTTTAGAACGATAAATATGTAAATTAAAAAGAAAATTATAAAAAGGCGACACTGATAATGATAACTTATTTTCAAATATTAAGTAAATTAATTTTAAGTAAACGTTCAAAGTTCAAACAACACCCATCATAACATAAAGGAATGTATGACCCTATTTGTTTTCCACGATGAAACAAGGTCAGAGGGTCAACAATTATCATCGAAATCGTGTATATTCTATCGTATATAGGGCTAACGATAGAGTTACTGTACTTCATTCTTAATTCAATATATATTTCGAAAAGTGTAACATGTTGAGTGGCTTAAATATCATTTATTAGAATCCCCAGGATAGAAACAAATCAAATATCCACAAGAAAGACTCCAGACACACAGGCATAGACACGGATAACATGTTCCAACCTAATGATGAAGTGTTCTGTACTTTCCGAGATTGATTTCTTGTAATACGAGTGAAGCGGGGTACAAACGATTCATTATGAAATGATTTCTCATCCTGATAGCCGCAACTAGATACTGTGGCAAGGAAAGAGCCAATTTGTCATCACATCCACATACTGATCTTCCAAGGTCGAGAGTGATAAGGGTTGATTTGTGACATTGTGTAAAGACTTGCAACTAGTATAAGATGATGAGCATTAACATCCTGGAGATACAATCTAAAATTATAAATGACGCTAACATTTACAGGGAGTTATCTCCTATTATCTAACCGATCAATAATATTATCAGTGAAACATATTTTCCCCCTCATACATATATTACTTTTATCAAATATTTGTATTGTTCACCGACTTTTCTATTACTGAATAGATGTATCTCATCGATTGAGATCGGTTCACCAATGATATACCTTTATGTGTAACAAATCTACTTTATCTTATGGAGGATTGACCTAGAGAATGGTCGACGTTGAACAAAGGTCTCATTCAAGCTGTTATAGGAAAATAATGACTTATAATTTCTAAGAACACTGCAAGATTTGAACTCTATTTATGGGCTTTACAAGTGCCAATTGTTGATCATTAAACAGAGGAATTGAGAAATAAACTGGCTAACAGGAATGAATGTATACCTCGCAGAGTTCGCTCGATTCCTGTTACCTTATTTATATAATTATTACCCACAATCCATTTGATAAGGAGTGTATCCAAACGTGGTGTATGTTCACAATAAAGAAGTCATTATCCAGAAAACTAGCTTTTAAAACATCAATAAAATACTATAAGAATACAAATACATGTACTGTCATGCCGAATATAGTTTTGTTATTTATGATTTAACATGTTGACGTTGTAACAATCGTAGGTAAACCATATGCAACAGTGTCAAGAAGACGTCATACAATAATGTAGCGTCAACGAATTAAAGTTCAAGAAGCTACATTATGTCGACAAGATTGTGCAATCTCATTTCCATGCATACATTTCAACCTAAATGACAAACGTTCTATCAATATACAATTTAGAGCACCCAATGTGTGGGGGATAAAAAACAAAACTATGTACAACTGGTGAATGAAGTTGAATGAATGTAAAGTTCGTTATAAAATAATTGGAATCGACTTTATCAGGAAGCGGTCATGTTTGTACATAATTTCTTGTGACTCTTTAAAATGGTTGGTATCATTTGTTTTCACTCTGTTAAGATTTTGGTATCGTTTCCTTTGAGTCTGTTGAAAGTTTGGTATTGTTTCTTCTGACGTCTAAATTTTGGTACCAACCAATCAATCAAGTTTATTTCGTACAAACCCTCGGACCTAAGTGCAGTGCAAAGTAAACAATAGTGACTGCGCAGATGTACGGTTGTGGCAAATTGACAATCACATGTGGTATCGTTTCTTGCGACACTGTTTGTTGTCGTTTCTTTTCATCATGTTTAAAGATTGGTATCAGTTCTACTGACGTTGTTGAACGTATGTCATTGTGTCTTGTGACTGTTGAAAGTTTGCTATCGTTTCGTTTGACTGTTGAAAGTTTGCTATCGTTTCTTTTGACTGTTGAAAGTATGTCAGAGACATGTGCATTACAATGCCATTATTTAAATCATGATTTTGATTTGTACCCATCAGTCTTCACTTATAAGCAATGTTTATAAATGTTTTCATTCAAGTAATAAATTGAAGGATGTCATAGAAACGAAAAGACTACAACTGATAGTATAATTTATATCCTTCATTGATATATCAGCGTACATACGGTAGGTACTACGTTTCTGATATATACCAATAGAATGTCACAAGAAAACTGGTTAATCACAAATAGCAAATGTGTATATAGAACCTACAGCTGCATAATCTTACAGTAATTACCGCCAGTTATTCAAAGAGTTCCTACTTCCGGGATCAATTGATGTCTAGTTATTCGACAGTAATATGACATCAACTGTCCGGTTCGGAGGAATTCTGTTCTGATAGAAAACAGGATCTAGTATTCCAGGAAGTACAACGTTATGTCACCATAGCTCAACCTACTATCTCATCCAATCAGAAGATCTTATTTTCAAGACACGTTTTGATTGAAAACTTCATGACACGCCTTCATTATTCGGAAGGTTTTAATGAGGGTTTTATCTTTATTGACATATGCTCCATTTGACAATGTCTTACAATGTATAACGTTAAGGGATAACGCCATGTTAGGACGCTCAATGCCTGACTTGAAGCACGTGCATCTTCACCTTTTCAGTTGAAAATCATGGTTACCTAAAAAAAACCGAAACGCAAGTCATCTGTAACATATTTGAACGATGTCAAGTTAAATGCTCAAAAAATGGCAAAAATCAATGCGAAAAGTGCATCTGCGAGACCTTAAGAAATACACGAGTTCGATTTCCTGACTTTGGATAAGACAAATGAAGTCGATATGAGACTTGGGGGCGAGGGTAAACAGAAAACCATCCATTGGCGACAAGATCGCCATATTAGGATATATACTCTATGTGACAGATTCAAATCAACACTTTCAAAGGTTCCGGGTGATTACTGTACTGTTTTCCAATCGAACTAAGAAATCGACTGAAAGCTGCAGGTCTGAAACAAAGTCGTTCATTCTTTAGTGTCAAGATGACGGCTCAACACAAACGTCTGAGAATGGTTATGGGCTAGGGAATATTGTGGTCGTTGACCTCACTGGCGCGACACGATCACAGGCCCTTGGGTTATTGCTTTCCACAATAAATATCAGGTTATATCCATTCCTGCATTTTTTTTATCCTGCGCTGAGAATATCATATAATAGAAAACATTGTGTATTGGGTTCATTCAAGCGTGCATGGTTATAAGTGTGGACCAATCAGAGCGCTCGCTTCGGCCACATTCCCACGGCAATTTGTGTTCACTTGGCTCCGTTGAGAGTGAAACACAGCTTTCGGTCGACTTGCAGAAATGGCAATAAAGAAGAGGTAGGTTTCATGAATGTTGATCGATAAGTAAATCATCCAGTATTATTTCGGATAAACTTTACAGTGATTCCACTCCTCAATGAGGATGAACATTATTGCAGCTCAAAGTTGTTTATTTTGAGAGCGACGACAGGTGGGTGAAGTTCTCATATCTAACATAACATAACTTTCACACTTTTTTGTGTAAACCTAAATGCTCAATTTACAAACCTTATTGAACTCCCCTGGTATTAACCGCTATTGTGTGAGACGATTTCTTATGATATCATTCCTACTCATATTCCGGGCTAACCCAAGTGATATCACCTGTTCCTTTCATTAGACGCCAGACTGACTTTTGTTTTCTAGAGTTACGTTCAAAGACGGATATCATAGGCCATTGAGTGTTTAGTAGTCTATGGTATAACTTCCAATTGACATTTTTGCCTTAAGTTTGAAGTTATCATGATGACAATGGCTCTGACACATTGAGTATATACTTACATTCCTCTTACATTTATACTCTTGAGTACAGATTTCCCCGGCTTTCGTCTGTGAATATGAATCCCAGCAGTATGACCTCACATACCACTGTGACATTTCAAATGACATTTTAATTGTAACCTTTAAGTATAAACGCGTGTGGGGGACTCAAAATATAGTTCGGATTACCTACATCCAAGAAAGAGTCTAGACCAAGGAACGTCGATGTTCCCAGAATGGTAACAGTAATTGGAAAGTGATATTTATGAACGGTGTCTCATTTCATGGAAGGATTATTTCACTCGTGCTAAAAAGGATCGTTGAATGTAATCAAACCAAATATGATAAAATAGATAACATAATATAAACTGTATGAATCGAGAACATTGAATGAACCTCACAAAGAAATATTTATATAAATAATCATTTTATTCTTTCAAAACAGTTCTTCTGCAATGGCATACACGTATGCTATCGATGCATCAATTTTGAAGTAGCATCTGCCTTGGGTCTCTAAAAAAAACCTTTACAGTGGCGATAACGTATTCGTCAGATTAGCAGTGCCTACTGGAAAGAGATGTATTAAGAGTTGGAAAAAAGTGGAAAAGAGCAAAATCAGACGAGGGGGCGAGTGCTAGAGATGTTGAAACCTGTAGTCATAGATCACTTCCTCTGTCGCTCTGTTTGCTGTTTACCAGGGAGCAAATGCATTGACACACATCAAGCCACATTTCAGTGTCAATGAAATAAACTCTCTAGCTGATATATGTGGTTAAATGTTCGGTAATTCGCCGGTTATTATTAATTTTTTTTTTATCAAATTATGTCTTCTATCATCCTGGGTGCTGAGTGTTCAATGGGGGATATAGTCTTGGCATAGTATTAGTTGATGATACAACATCTGCCAACTTTAACTTTAATGGTTTGTAATGTATGTTAGATGTAAGTGACCGTTATGCAAACAGGAGGAAACTTAAATATAACGTGGTTATAGTTCGACCCATCCGACCAATGCGAGGGACTGCTTCGGCCAAATCCCCACCTGCCTGGCCGCCATTTGTGTCCAGAGAAATATGTTGAGGGTCAAAATCGACTTACAGAAATGGCAATAGAGAAGTGGTTCCATGAATCATTCAAGTATATGATAATATAAAGTTTTAATCAATTGCATGTCGTGTCAGAGTAGCGATCGGCCAAGAAGGCGAGTGAGGTTGACCGAAGTGTCCTGACTTGTATTCGAGTATGAATTCTGAACGCGTGCAAGTCATAATTAGCGTATGAAAAGCAATGACCAAGGGCCTATGGCAATGTTTTGGGGAAGTTATCTAATAAATGTTATGTTATTTTAGAAACAACAACGATATATTTTGTAAAATTGTTCAAGCTGTTGATAAGCGCATGCTTAATGGATTGTAGTGGATAACGTTGGTGTTTTAAATGTAACATTATCATAAATTCCATCATTGTTGTATTCGCTACTATGCGTCTACATGTTATCATCATCTGCTAATCTACTTATTTATTCTTTCTGTGCTTAGTGCACTATATTTGTAGTTTTGTACTGTACACAAGTCAACACTCATTCTGTGGTAATTTGGGTTCGACAATGTCAAGATGTTGAGAAAGGGCAAACTTGTTTTGTGTTGAGATCAAATTAATGAAACAAAAATGAAGATGTGTATCATAACAAAAGGTCCGATTTGATTTCTATTTTTTACATTAAAAAATCGAATGATACATTTTCTGGGTTTTTTTGGTCTTATGTTTTGAAAAATAGGCTGTACCATGGAAATATCTCAGCAAAGTAGGAGAACAAACATACTTTGACAATCAGCGACATATAACTAAAAAGTATGATACATAGAGTAGCTCTCAATTTGTATTAAATCGATCGCACAATCGTCAGGTATTAAATGACATATGACCAGAACTAACTAAAGGTTAAGTTCATTATTTTACACTTGGCGGCCTTACACTTTACAGTTTTATGTAATAAGAACATGTGTACATTGATAGGTGTTTTGTAGTTCATTTAGTGACATCACTTATTATCACATCGCTTTGATTTGGTTAACACAAAACTCCTTTACATTTCAAATAATTGTGCTCTTTATTACACAGGAGTTCCAAACTAGCTATATAGCTAATACAGATGTCAGGTAAGCAGAGACAAGGATTATCGGGGAAGGAATCATAGCACTTTCACACACCACACAATTACATTTCAAACTCTACAACTAATTTAATTTCAACCCCACCTTTTCATTATCTATTTTCAAATCATTTAAATTGTCAGTTCGATAGTTTATCGTTAATAGATGTGTGAATAGTACTTCAATAACTGAATATGGAACTTTAGTTACTCAGAGTTTAAAGAAATAACATGTGGCGAATTGCGAAATATCATTTTGTTTTTGATTTAAACATATTTATTCAATGACGAACTAGATAAGGAACAAGTTATCCGAACTAGGTGACGTATCCAACTTAGTTTTAAAGTAAAGTTCAAACCGACAAAGTGTTCATCTTTGCGAAGAAGATATTGTGGAATGGAGATACAACCCCATCAAAACCCTGTTGTAGTGAATCGAGCATCCATGCTGCGCGTTCGGTTCTAAATTTCAAACTTAATTGGCTCACTGCAAAATTCCTCTTACCTTAAATCACAAGACTATATATCCATTTTAGGTGTATATACATACAACAGGAAGATTTAAACATCCTCTAAACAGCAATAATGAGTCCAGATATACCACCTTAGAGACAAGCGGCTGAACCTAATGATTATATATTCTCAACTGTCCCAGACAGATTGATTTCCAGTAAGACGAGTGAAGCAGGAAGACTAATGACTCGTTGTGAAATGATTTCTGATCCTGATAGCTACCACCGTACACAGTTGCACCGAGCACGACTCATTTGTCAACTGATTGACACACTGATCATCAATGGACGAGGGGCGAGAAGGGATGAGTTCGTACATCTGCCAAGACCTACAAATGTACAGAAGATAATGAGCAATAACGCTAGAAGAGGAGAAATCAAATTGCGTGAATACATAACACGCTGTTAGCCGTCTCCAAACTGAAAAAGGTTTGTTTTCTCAGATGATTTAAATGAATATAAAAATAATCGAACGACCGAATCGTAAGAAAGGATAGAGACGTATGTGGTAATGCAAAGGGTCACTGCATCTGTATTTGTAAACCATGTAATTGTTACGAACCATCTCGGGTGTATCACAATCTGCAGATTGTGAGCTCACAATCTAGGAATACTTCACCATTCCTAGATTGTTTAAACAATCTCAGAATGATCACAATCTAGGAATTTGTTTGTAAGGCTATCTAACAGACTGAACGAGTCGATTCCAAGATTGTGAAGGGTTCTCAAATAGTTGTTTTTCGGTCCTATCTACAGATAAAAGGGGTCGATTACTAAATTGTGAGGAACTTCCATCTCGTTTCTCTATCTTATATACCGATTATAGGGGTCGATTCCTAGATTGTGAGTAGCGTTCAACTCGTTTCTCTATCTTATCTACCGACTACAGGGGTCGATTCCTAGATTGGTAGGAGCTTTCAACTCGTTTCTCTATCTTACCAACAGGCTACAGGGGTCCATTCCTAGATTGTGAGGAGCTTTCAACTCGTTTCTCTATCATATCTAACGACTACAGGGGTCGATTCCTAGATTATGAAGGGTTCTCAAATAGTTTTCCTATCTTATCTACCGACTATAGGGTCGATTCATAGATTGTGAAGGGTTCTCAAATAATTTCTCTATCTTATCAACAGACTACATTTGTCGATTCCTAGATTGTGAACGGTTATGATGTTACATTTACAGACTATAGGGGTCGATGCCGAGATTGTGAAGGCTTCTCAAATAGTTTTTCTATCTTATCTACAGACTATAGGGGTCGATGCCGAGATTGTGAAGGCTTCTCAAATAGTTTTTCTATCTTATCAACAGGCTACTGGGGTCGATTCCTCGATTGTGGGGAGCTTTCAACTCGTTTCTCTATCTTATGTAAAGACTTCAGTGGTCCATTCCTAGATTGTGAAGGCTTCTCAAATAGTTTTTTATATCTTATCAACAGGCTACAGGGGTCGATTCCTCGAGTGTGAGGAGCTTTCAATTCGTTTCCCTATCTTATCTAACGACTACAAGGGTCGATTCCTAGAGTGTGAAGGTTTCTCAAATAGTTGTTCTATCTTATCTACTGACTATATAGGGTCGATTCCTAGATTGTGAAGGCTTCTTGAATACTTATTCCATCTTATCAACATACTACATGTGTCGATTCCTAGATTGTGATGGATAATGATATTTCATCTAACGACTACATGGGTCGATTCCCAGATTGTGAAGGGTTATGAAATTTCATCTAACGACTACATGGGTCGATTCCCAGATTGTGAAGATTTATGATATTTCATCTAACGACTACATGGGTCGATTCCCAGATTGTGAAGATTTATGATATTTCATCTAACGTCTACATGGGTCGATTCCTAGATGGTGAATGGTTATGATAGTTCATCTAACGACAACATGGGTCGATTCCTAGATTGTGAAGGTTTATGATATTTCATCTAACGACAACATGGGTCGATTCCCAGATTGTGAAGATTTATGATATTTCATCTAACGACTACATGGGTCGATTCCTAGATGGTGAATGGTTATGATAGTTCATCTAACGACAACATGGGTCGATTCCTAGATTGTGAAGGTTTATGATATTTCATCTAACGACAACATGGGTCGATTCCTAGATTGTGAAGATTTATGATATTTCATCTAACGACTACAGGGGTCGGTTCCTAGATTGTGAAGATTTATGATATTTCATCTAACGACTACAGGGGTCGGTTCCTAGATTGTGAAGGTTTATGATATTTCATCTAACGACTACAGGGGTCGGTTCCTAGATTGTGAAGATTTATGATATTTCATCTAACGACTACAGGGGTCGGTTCCTAGATTGTGAAGGTTTATGATATATTATCTAACGACTACAGGGGTCGATTCCTAGATTGTGAAGGTTTATGATATTTCATCTATCGACTACAGGGGTCGATTCCTAGATTGTGAAGGTTTATGATATTTCATCTAACGACTACAGGGGTCGGTTCCTAGATTGTGAAGGTTTATGATATTTCATCTAACGACTACAGGGGTCGGTTCCTAGATTGTGAAGATTTATGATATTTCATCTAACGACTACAGGGGTCGATTCCCAGATTGTGAAGGGTTATGATATTTCATCTAACGACTATACATGGGTCGATTCCCAGATTGTGAAGATTTATGATATTTCATCTAACGACTACAGGGGTCGATTCCTAGATTGTGAAGGTTTATGATATTTCATCTATCGACTACAGGGGTCGATTCCTAGATTGTGAAGGTTTATGATATTTCATCTAACGACTACACGGGTCGATTCCTAGATTGTGAAGGTTTATGATATTTCATCTATCGACTACAGGGGTCGATTCCTAGATTGTGAAGGTTTATGATATTTCATCTAACGACTACAGGGGTCGATTCCTAGATTGTGAAGATTTATGATATTTAATCTAACGACTACAGGGGTCGATTCCTAGATTGTGAAGGTTTATGATATTTCATCTATCGACTACAGGGGTCGGTTCCTAGATTGTGAAGATTTATGATATTTCATCTAACGACTACACGGGTCGATTCCTAGATTGTGAAGGTTTATGATATTTCATCTATCGACTACATGGGCCGATTCCTAGATCGTGAAGAGTTATGATATTTCATCTAACGACTACATGGGTCGTTTCCCAGATTGTGAAGGGTTATGATGTTTCATCTAACCATTACAGTGGTCGATATCTAGATTGTGATTGGTTCTCAAATTATTTTTCTATCTTACCTACCGACTATAGGGGTCGATTCCTAGATTGTGAGGAGCTTTCAACTCGTTTCTCTATCTTATCGAACTACAGGAGTCGATTCCTAGATTGTGAAGGGTTCTCAAATGCTTGCGTTCGCATTGGTATGTGAAATTTATGCATGTGATATTTGTGTGATGTTTGTTGTCTATATATGTTATATGAGTGTGTGAAAGACGAAATGATTGAGTTTGATCTGATGAGCGGGCAATTTTGTGATTGTGATTGATAGTATGTGCAGAAGTGTGCCGTGTGATGTGGTTGCGCATCTGTTAATGGTAGAAGACAGACAGACATACATATACTTTATTAAGAAAGTGTGTATCTGTTTATAATATATATTTTATTTATATTGTATTATTGTGATATTAAATGCGTTTAGTGTCTCATAGGCCATATGGCCGGTTGCTTTTTATAATTGATTGTATGTTTATAGTGTATGTTATTGTAACTTGAAGCACGTGACACTTTAATAAACATTTTCTCTCTCTCTCAAATAGGTGTTCTATCTTATCTACCGACTATTAGGTCGTTTCCTAGATTGTGAAGGTTTATGATATTACATCTACCCACTGTAGTGGTCGATTACTAGATTGTGAATTTATGGCATATTTATTATCTACCGATTACAACGGTTCGATTACCAGATTGTGAAGGGTTATGATATATCATCTACCGATCAACTACAAGGGTCGATTCGCAAGTTTCGAATTGTTTTGATATTTAATCTACCAACTATAACGGTCCTAGATTGTGACAGGTTTTTAATTTGTCATCAAGCGACTACAATATACCCTGCTTATAATGCCAACGGATTTCCAGCCCATTTAATTCCCAAGTTACAATGCCAAATTAGTTATATCATTTGCCAATGCATGTTTTGTGGTAAAAACAAGCATTCCCCCCCCCCCCCCCCCCCCCCCTGGTTATAATGCCAATCGTCAGTTGATCGTCCTTTGGAATTGGTATGAAGTCATGCTATTTAGCGTGTTGTTTTAACTAATTATCTGGGAGTATCCAGTCACTCACGGCTTATTACAGACGACACCACACTGTTGATGGTATGGATAATGCCATCCCACCAAACATCCTGTTCAGTGACTGCTGCATACAATTGCTAACTGCTGGACTCGCACTGGTATAGTTGTGTTTAAATTACTGTATATTAAGTTTTTGAATGGCATATTCTAGAATTTAGGGTGATGAAGACTAGATACACAGTGTATATTATACAATTATAGACTGGTGATTCGGTCAATACCTGTTTTCTCGGGTCCATAAAAACATGTATTGACCGAATCACCCGTCCATAATTGTTTTATTATGTATTTGACACAGGAACGCAAAGAAAACAATGAAATACAGTCAAAAATGTAATTTGGTTTGAACAGCTGGAACAACGGTCACAATAGCATGACGTCATGCAACAATCGTTTTACGTCATGCAACAATCGTTTGACGTCACTCAAGTCAATATTGTTTTTGGTCGGACTCGGGCTGGAGTCAATATGCTTTTATGTCGACGGTCACGTGATGGCCTCTCGACCAATCAGATCCCTGGAAAAATATGCTCACATAATAAACAAATTTATGCTGTATCGGCAATGTTTCAACATAGATGTCATTGACATTACTTGTTTGAGTGGCATCAGCATTATATTAGAATTTATATCGAAACATCGCCTTTGCAGAATAAACATGTACATGTTTTCAATTGTATTATGCATTGTACATGACACAAAATGTAGAATGTTCAAAGAATTGACTACTTTTAAAAGAACAAAAGTTAATAGGTTTAATTATTTTGTCAATTGATACATACGTATGTAGTATTAACAAGGAATATACAAGGATATAAAAATGTATACACTCATTCTCAATGAAAGTGCACAATGGATAATGTGCATTTCACAAAAATCGAAAGTCTGCATTATAAGTGTTAATATGTGTTACCCCAATGTCCTCTGTTCATTAAATAAGATTATGAAGTTTGAGCAAATAATTATATGTTATTGCTGTCCAAACATGACATGTCAATATGTCTCAGTAGGCCTATTTTACGTTATATATAACATTATTTGTTTCAGGTAATGAACCATATAATTCAATAATTATATATTATCTAACAGTAAACATGTCACGAGTTTCAGTTTGATTTAAATTGGTCAAAATGGTTTAATTTCTTAAACTCTGCTTGTTTTTGTTATCTACTTGCCATCTTATTTTAAGTTTGCATATCTTATGCAATGTATCACTTTTTAGAAACCTTGGGTGTAATTTTTAAACAAAACTATTATCCGCGGGATTCGAACCTGTACTACGAAAATGAACGAAATAGAAATCTTTGGCAGTAACCACTGGACCATTCGGCTCATCTCTCATCTTTGCTCTTATCATATCTATGTTGAACAATGTATACAAGACCCGGCCGTGGCCGTGCCAGTTTATCCGTCCGGTGACATTATTTTCATAGACTTGCATGTCCAGGATAAACAATTTTCAAGAAATGAGTTCTGGTTGGATCAATGTAAAACTATCCAGCTTGATTGGAAATCACCTCCGCTTGAAGTACATAATTTAAATTAACTTTTCCGAAGACAATTTAATTAATGTCATTAGATTTACCTACATGTTAACAAAGTCATTGAAAAAAAACGTTTCCCATAGATCGTCATGTTAAATGATTTCACAATCTGGGAATCGACCCCTACAGTCGCTAGATAATCTAGAAAAACTATTTGAGAAGCCTTCACAATCTAGGAATCGATCCCTGTAGTCTGAAGATAAGATAGAAAAACTTTTTAAGAAGCCTTCACAATCTAGGAATCGACCCCTGTAGTCTGAAGATACGATAGAGAACGAGTTGAAAGCTCCCCGGTGGGCGGAATAGCGCAGTGGTTAGCGCGTTCGGCTTCGGATCAACAGGTCTGGGGTTCGAATCCCGCCAGGGGCACGGCAACTTTGTCTGCAGTCGAGAACTGTTCTACATGCAGTAAGGTTTGGGTGCAATGCTACACTGAATTTCAGCGTAGTACCACCCATGGTTCGCTAGTTCCAGCCGCTGCTCGCAGGTTTCACATGGCGTTGTGGGCTTTCTCCGTGCCATAATACTAGCAGCCGCGATATAAGTGAAATAATCTTGAAAGCGGCGTTAAACCCCAACTCACTCACTGAAAGCTCCTCACAATCTAGGAATCAAGCCCTATAGTATGTAGATAAGATAGAAAAACTATTTAAGAAGCCTTCACAATCTAGGAATCGACTCCTGTAGTCGGTAGATAAAATAGAGAAACGAATTGAAAGCTCCTCACAATCCAGGAATCGACCTCTTTAGTCGTTAGATAAGATAGAGAAACGAGTTGAAAGCTCCTCACAATCTAGGAATCGACCCCTATAATCTGTTTATACGATAGAAAAAATATTTGCGAAGCCTTCATAATCTAGGAATCGACCACTACAGTGGGTAGATAAGACAGAACATATGCTCACAATCTACAACATATAACTGCAAGGAAAGAAATTCCTAGATTGTGATATTAGATTGTTCAGGTCTCACAATCTGCAGATTGTTTAAACAATCTAGGAATGGTGAAACATTCCTAGATTGTTCGAACAATCTACTGATTGTGAGCTCACAATCTGCAGATTGTGATGATTCCTAGATTGCATGGAACATATGCACGTAAAGAACGCTCATGCTAATTTGGCTTTCTCAATAAGAATAAGACAATCGACAGTATAACAACATATTAACAAGTTTTAAATTTATTGTTACTCCTCTGAAATTACCCTAACCAAACACTGTAAGTTTCATTCAGTAACTTAAACACACAACAATTCAGGATATCACTGAATGTCCAGTTGAGAACTTCCTGCTTATTATAGGGACTGGTCAAACTGAAGGAGTACTTGAGATGTTATATCCTGTTCACATCCGTCGGCATTTCTTCAGTTACTGACCACTGGTCAAAGAAATCCCAGTTTGTTTATCTTCAGGCATTTAAAAAAAAATATGTACAATTTTGTAGAAAACTCGAGTATGGATATGAATTCAAAACCTTAATCCAACTCATTTTCATTTTAAAAACATTAAGTAAGCTCTTAATCAAAATTGGTCTGTGAAAAACCTAATAGACATTTTCATTCAAGTTATTGATGACGCCTGTCAAATCAAAGTTACTTTTGGGTCACATGAGAGGGTACAGGTGACCTAAAGGTCACTTGAACCACCTAATCAAAGGTCACCTACATGTCATGTGCGAGGGTACCCCCATAATTAAAGGTCATGTCAAGGCTACTTGAAAAAACAAAATGGCGGAAAATAACCAGTAACGTGTCAAAATAACGAAATATGTAATGTCCCTTAAAGGGATCAAATTCCTTAACAGGACTTAGGATATTCCCCATGCCACGCCAATGTCGTTGGAAATAATGAATTATTCCTATTCTCCTTTGCACAAATATATGATCTTCTTAACTATTTTATTGATCGCGCCTGTCACGCCTGATGAGCTGATCGCAAATATTTCATTGTTTAAATATATATGAAAATGTCTTAAATGACATTAAATTAGCTAAATAACTTCTAAATAATCAGAAATAATTGTTTATTTCACTCAGCAGCAATGGGTTTTAATTGTTTTACATATGAAAGCTTTATTAATTAGCGAAACACCATTTTATTCATACAAATCAACAGTTACTAAAGTTTATGATAGTTTCAACAACTAATGACCACGCTATAGAAGGTTAACGATCTGTGACGGCTCTTGACTGTGTTCATGATGATAGTGAAGTTGTACATACTTATAACGTTTACATTCTTGTCTAACTCTCGTTAATTTGACAATTATCTAAATAGAAATCACATTACTAGTCATCAGAATTTGAATATCCACAATCACTGACGCGCCTTAAAGTGTCAACAGTCTATAACGAGGCTATGGAAGATGAAATCTGTGTTGTGATGGCGGATGTCTGTGGGGACGCAGATAGTAAACTTGTACATAAATAAATGTTTACATCCTTGTCTAGCTCACGTCCATTGGTCATTTATTGAAAGAGGAATAAAATTATTTATCACTAAAAACTGCAACTCCACCCATTGAGTATATGATAAGGCAACCAAAGTTTCTATGTGAACGTGAACCAATAATAGTCATGGTATAAGTGTTGCCAATCTGTAAATGGCTACTTTCAGCCTGTACTTTACCAACGTGCATGTAGCAGAGGGCTTCATTCAAACATGCTAGTGCTATCATAAATCACTGGCACCAAAAAGGCAATGCGATGCAGCAAGGCTTATATTAGCCAGTGATATAGATTTGTGCGAGTAATGACTTACGGGGGAAGTTGTCTTGTCTGTTTCCAGGTTTGTTGTACTGGAACCACTCAGTGTCATGTCTGTTTCCAGGTTTGTTGTAGGTTTGTTGTACTGGAACCACTCAGTGTCATGTCTGTTTCCAGGTTTGTTGTACTGGAACCTATCAGTGTCATGTCTGTTTCCAGGTTTGTTGTACTCGAACCTATCAGTGTCATGTCTCTTTCCAGGTTTGTTGTACTGGAATCTATCAGTGTCATGTCTGTTTCCAGGTTTGATGTATTGGAACCACTCAGTGTCATGTCTGTTTCCAGGTTTGTTGTACTGGAACCACTCAGTGTCATGTCTGTTTCCAGGTTTGTTGTACTGGAACATATCAGTGTCATGTCTGTTTCCAGGTTTGTTGTACTGGAACCTATCAGTGTCATGTCTCTTTCCAGGTTTGTTGTACTGGAACCTATCAGTGTCATGTCTGTTTCAAGGTTTGTTGTACTGGAACCACTCAGTGTCATGTCTGTTTCCAGGTTTGATGTAGGTTTGTTGTACTGGAACCACTCAGTGTCATGTCTGTTTCCAGGTTTGTTGTACTGGAACCACTCAGTGTCATGTCTGTTTCCAGGTTTGTTGTACTGGAACCTATCAGTGTCATGTCTGTTTCCAGGTTTGTTGTACTCGAACCTCTCAGTGTCATGTCTGTTTCCAGGTTTGTTGTACTGGAACCTATCAGTGTCATGTCTCTTTCCAGGTTTGTTGTACTGGAATCTATCAGTGTCATGTCTGTTTCCAGGTTTGATGTATTGGAACCACTCAGTGTCATGTCTGTTTCCAGGTTTGTTGTACTGGAACCACTCAGTGTCATGTCTGTTTCCAGGTTTGTTGTACTGGAACATATCAGTGTCATGTCTGTTTCCAGGTTTGTTGTACTGGAACCTATCAGTGTCATGTCTCTTTCCAGGTTTGTTGTACTGGAACCTATCAGTGTCATGTCTGTTTCCAGGTTTGTTGTAGGTTTGTTGTACTGGAACCACTCAGTGTCATGTCTGTTTCCAGGTTTGTTGTACTGGAACCACTCAGTGTCATGTCTGTTTCCAGGTTTGTTGTAGGTTTGTTGTACTGGAACCACTCAGTGTCATGTCTGTTTCCAGGTTTGTTGTACTGGAACCTCTCAGTGTCATGTCTGTTTCCAGGTTTGATGTATTGGAACCACTCAGTGTCATGTCTGTTTCCAGGTTTGTTGTACTGGAACCACTCAGTGTCATGTCTGTTTCCAGGTTTGTTGTACTGGAACATATCAGTGTCATGTCTGTTTCCAGGTTTGTTGTACTGGAACCTATCAGTGTCATGTCTGTTTCCAGGTTTGTTGTACTGGAACATATCGGTGTCATGTCTGTTTCCAGGTTTGTTGTACTCGAACCACTCAGTGTCATATCTGTTTCCAGGTTTGTTGTACTGGAACATATCAGTGTCATGTCTGTTTCCAGGTTTGTTGTACTGGAACCTATCAGTGTCATGTCTGTTTCCAGGTTTGTTGTACTGGAACATATCGGTGTCATGTCTGTTTCCAGGTTTGTTGTACTCGAACCACTCAGTGTCATATCTGTTTCCAGGTTTTTTGTACTGGAACCTATCAGTGTCATGTCTGTTTCCAGGTTTGATGTATTGGAACCACTCAGTGTCATGTCTGTTTCCAGGTTTGTTGTACTGGAACCACTCAGTGTCATGTCTGTTTCCAGGTTTGTTGTACTGGAACATATCAGTGTCATGTCTGTTTCCAGGTTTGTTGTACTGGAACATATCAGTGTGATGTCTGTTTCCAGGTTTGTTGTACTGGAACATATCAGTGTCATGTCTGTTTCCAGGTTTGTTGTACTGGAACATATCAGTGTGATGTCTGTTTCCAGGTTTGTTGTACTGGAACCACTCAGTGTCATGTCTGTTTCCAGGTCTGTTGTACTGGAACCTCTCAGTGTCATGTCTGTTTCCAGGTTTGTTGTACTGGAACCACTCATTGTCATGTCTGTGTCCAGGTTTGTTGTACTGGAACCTATCAGTGTCATGTCAGTTTCCAGGTTTGTTGTACTGGAACCTCTCAGTGTCATGTCTGTTTCCAGGTTTGATGTATTGGAACCACTCAGTGTCATGTCTGTTTCCAGGTTTGTTGTACTGGAACCTATCAGTGTCATGTCTGTTTCCAGGTTTGTTGTACTGGAACCTCTCAGTGTCATGTCTGTTTCCAGGTTTGATGTATTGGAACCACTCAGTGTCATGTCTGTTTCCAGGTTTGTTGTACTGGAACCACTCAGTGTCATGTCTGTTTCCAGGTTTGTTGTACTGGAACCTATCAGTGTCATGTCTGTTTCCAGGTTTGTTGTACTCGAACCACTCAGTGTCATGTCTGTTTCCAGGTTTGTTGTACTGGAACCACTCAGTGTCATGTCTGTTTCCAGGTTTGTTGTACTGGAACCTCTCAGTGTCATGTCTGTTTCCAGGTTTGTTGTACTGGAACCACTCAGTGTCATGTCTGTTTCCAGGTTTGTTGTACTTGAACCACTCAGTGTCATGTCTGTTTCCAGGTTTGTTGTACTGGAACATATCGGTGTCATGTCTGTTTCCAGGTTTGTTGTACTGGAACCACTCAGTGTCATATCTGTTTCCAGGTTTGTTGTACTGGAACCTATCAGTGTCATGTCTGTTTCCAGGTTTGTTGTACTGGAACCTATCAGTGTCATGTCTGTTTCCAGATCTGTTGTACTGGAACCTATCAGTGTCATGTCTCTTTCCAGGTTTGTTGTACTGGAACCTCTCATTGTCAGGTCTGTTTCCAGGTTTGTTGTAGCTGTTTGTTGGGGCTGTAGCACGTTTTTTGGGCAACTCATTTTTTACAGTTTAAAATATATGTCATTTAAATTAAATTAAAACATCTTATTACACAAACTAATTATCCGTAGTAGTAGTAGTAGTAGTAGAAGTAGTAGTAGTAGTAGTCGTAGTAGTAATAATAACAATTAAGTTGCGTATTAAGCCAAAAATGCATGGAGGCTATTTTATTGTGGTCACATTTAATTTTTTCGATTACAAAAAAGATTCCCATGGTTTTACCGAACCCTGTGAGAGAAGGGTGTTTTACTCTTAGTAACATTACTTTTCAAATACATTTCATCGACTTCCTTGCTACTTGCTACTGTCCCTTTAAAGTAAATAGGCATTGCAAATAATTACGTAATCTCATTTTGTTGAGTTGTTACGGACTAAGTAATAGTCCTGCGACATGCAACTTTGCAGATAGCCAAGAAAGGACATGTCAGGGCAGATCACGTGACATGTTACGGAAATAATATCTCCAATTGGTACACTTGATAGACAAAACTGGTGACACTTCGACTGTGATATTAAGAATATACAAGACTATTAAGAACGACTGTGATATCAAGGATAAACAGCACTGGTTACAACGGGACTGTGGTATCAAGGATAGACAAGACTGGTAACAGTGAGACTGTGATATCAAGGATAGACAAGGTCTAGACTGGAAAAAGTGGGACTGTGATATCAAGGATAGACAAGACTGGATACAGTGAGACTGTGATATCAAGGATAGACAGCACTGGTAACAGTGGGTATGTGATATCAGGGATAAAAAAGACTGGTAACAGTGAGACTGTGATATCAAGGATAGACGGGACTATTAAGAACGACTGTGATATCAAGGATAAACAGCACTGATTACAACGGGACTGTGATATCAAGGATAGACAAGACTGGTAACAGTGAGACTGTGATATCAAGGACAGACAAGGTCTAGACTGGAAAAAGTGGGACTGTGATATCAAGGATAGACAAGACTGGTAACAGTGAGACTGTGATATCAAGGATAGACAGGACTGGTAACAGTGAGACTGTGATATCAAGGATAGACAAGACTGGTAACAGTGAGACTGTGATACCAAGGATAGACAGGACTGGTAACAGTGAGACTGTGATATCAAGGATAAACGAGACTGGTAACAGTGAGACTGTGATACCAAGGATAAACAGGACTGGTAACAGTAAGACTATGATACCAAGGATAAACAGGACTGGTAACAGTGAGACTGTGATACCAAGGATAAACAGGACTGGTAACAGTAAGACTGTGAACCAAGGATGAACAGGACTGGCAACAGTGAGACTGTGATACCAAGGATAAACATGACTGGTAACAGTGAGACTGTGATATCAAGGAACTTTTAACTAGGACTTGAAACTCAGGAACAACATAAGTTAACAGGTAAGAATTAGTAAGTCTTTATTTGGGCTTACACTTCCTTAAATAGTACAACAATTTTAAAGACCAGTCGATTGCAGGATTGGAAGCCAAACCCTTTGAGCCCGGCACCAATAGCCAACACATCGAACAGCCTCAGCATTCACTTGACACTAAAACATTACTCTGAGGTTGTAAGTTCGAATATCTTAACGGAAAAAATGTACTAATGCAGAGAGTGTGATACCGAAACAGCAGATGTATGTTTGTTCATCATCTGAATAATACATTAGTGCTGATTTATGTCTGAGGGGTGTTCCATTTAAATAGACATGATAAAGTCTATACAAATACTAGTAAAAAATTACTTTGTCAACATACATTTTATCATCAGCAAGAAATATTTGTTATAACATGCCATAAGAGAAAAAATAATGCTCACAAACCGAATTAATTTCGTTTCAAAGAAATCTATCCTCTCCATTAGACATCACTGGTTGTAATGTTATGACACAGGTTTTCCCCCAGATTTTGATGTCAAATAAGGGTTCTAGAGAATGCAAGACGGTCAAATACATAGTAATTGTGGTAACGCACGTGGAAAAGCATCCGCCCGACTTCATAGTGTTGCAAATTGCTCTTGTCACTCATTTCTGAATTTAAATATTTCACTAATTAATGCTCGACGCTTATTTGTGATTATAATTTTTCTTTGAATTGATGTGTTCATCATTTTCCACAGAAGTTTGGCAATGTTTGTATGTTGTTATCGAATTACTGTCACTTAAACATCTTTTAGAGGGATAATAATTGTAAAATTATTGTTACAAGTTATCAGTTTCTACACGTACAATCCGTTTTTCAATATATTTCGATAACCCCAAAGTAAAAACACAATGAAGTAATGATGTATTGTTTGTATTTTCTCTTTCTACGTGATAAGTAAACTAACATGATAGATGTACAAATAAAAACTCCAGGTTGTTAAAGAGGACGATATTTTTTCAAACTGTATAAAACACTTTATGTCGACTAACTCTATTTATATTTTTCAGGATGAAGAAATTCCACTGTTTATGTTCAACACTGGTACTAGCTTTGATCTTCGAGGAGCTTTCTTACAATCAGTGTGTGGTCCCTGTGAGTGTCAGACTGACACATACTACGGTGGTATCAAAGTAGTTTGCTCTGGTCTCAAACTTACGAGCGTACCAGCAAGTCTTCCTAGCAACACTACAACCCTACTGATGGACAGAAATGATCTGGAAGATCTACAACGTGGAACGTTTGCAAAGATGGATCAGCTGAAATACCTTGATCTGTCACATAATGATCTTTACAAATTAGATGAAGATATCTTCATTGGTCTAAGGCAATTGATAGAACTTAAACTTGACCACAGTAGAATATATTTACAAGGTGCTAATTCCGGTGTATCTCTAAAACCTTTAATATGGATACATACATTACCTTGGGTTATTGGTTTATTTAACATTTCATATTCGTGTAACTATTGTTCCTATAGATTGCAATCTTTATACATTCCTTGTGATCATTGCAAATTTGATTCTTCATTGAGTTGTCTCTGCTTTCAATAGCATCTTCCATTTGCGAGCTATCACTTGATAGATCCACTTTTCAGTATATACCTTATCTGGAAACCTTGAATTTAACTGGCTGTAAAGTACATGATGTCCACCCTGGTTATTTTGATCCGTTCCAAAACCTTCAAATTTTGGACATGTCACTGCATTTATATGATGAGTCTACAACTTTAGTGGAGATAGCAAAATCACTCATGCACTCTCCAATCAAATACATACGATTTACAAGTTACTCGGCAAATGAAATACACACTGATGTATTTTCCTATCTCCAAAATACATCCCTAAAAGAACTTCATATCATTGGTAAAGAAGAGTATAGTCCCCTGATACATGAAGAAAGCATAGAAAAACTTCCACAATCACTAGTAGTATTGACACTGAACCATGTTTCAGTCAACGCACTCGGTAGCTTTTCTCCATTGGTGCATAACCCAAAGTTAACTACCCTTGATATATCATACATAACTGCACGAAGTGGCAAAGGCGGGATCTCCCTTTCGTTGAAAATAGTTCTAACTCAGAGTCTGGAAACGTTTATTTGCGTGAATTGCTGGATGATAGGTATAGACTTTTACAGGGATTATTATAGAACAATCCTGTGGCCCAACATGAAACAATTGATTCTATCTGATTATAATCGTGAAAGAAATGATCCTTTTCTATTTCACATTCTACCCAACGAAGAGCATATTGATCTTAAAAACAACGCTTTAACTAGTCTCCCAACCTTTCCCCCTAACAATTCAATTACTTATCTTAACTTTGCTAGCAATCGTCTGGGGAAATTCTTTACAGAAAATAACACACTTGAATCATTGTCACACTTGAAAGTGATTGATATATCAGGTAACGATATTGTTGATCTGGTTGAAGATGTTTTCATTCATTTGCATAGTCTAAAGGCAATTAATCTTAGAAATAATGAAATGAGGATAGTCAATGGACTTGGAAGTTCTTGACCTTCGTAACAATAAGCTCAGTAATATTGGGGAAGCAACAAGACATTATATTACACTCCAAAGCAAAGCAAGACTTCATTTGGACGGAAACCCTCTGGTCTGTGGATGTGACGAGTTTGACTCTCTTCTGTGGATGAAACAAAACATAGAACGAATTCACAACCTCCAATCTCTCAAATGTCGTTCATCTACAGACGAATATGAGCGTTTGGACAACCTTGATGAAATAATAACCAACCTGCAAACTCGATGCAATCCTAAGTATCCTGACAGTGATGCACATGTAGTCGTTACTCAGTTTCAGTTTGTGTCACAATCTGTGTCCTGACCATGATCCTTGTTGTCCTGGGATACCGTCACAGATGGAAACTGAGGTTACAACAGGGAGCAAGTCGACCAGGAAGAGTATGAGTGTGATGCTTCTGTTTCATACGCTACCCCAGACAGAAGATTTGTAATTGATGAAATGAGGAAAGAACTGAAGACAAACACGGCCTCAAACTGTGCACTCATCATCGATACTTTCTACCAGGGGAGGTAATCTCTGACAATATCATCAACGCCATTCAGAACAGCAGGAAGACAGTGGTAGTTCTCTCTCCGGCTTTCCTTGAGAGCACCTGGTGTGAGTTCGAGTTCAACATGGCCCGGATGGAAGGTGTGTCCCGCAGACAGGACATTGTGTTGATGGTGCTGAATGAAGATGTCCCCATGACGAATCTTTCCAAGGACATGGCCATGATGTTGAAGCACAACAGCTTCGTGGAATACAACCATGAGTTGTTCAACAGGGAGAGGTTCTGGTCTAATATAAAGGAGTCAACCCAGATCGTCAGACCAAGATTGAATCCTTTGTTGGAATTGTGAAGGTACATGTTTCGGAAGACTGAGTTGAAGACTCCAATAGGAAGTTCAATTAATCAATCATAGCAACCTTAGCTTTCCAGCACAAATCATTTAAGAATTGCCAGACATACCTCAGCACTTTTAGTTCATAATCCTTTATAACGTTTTGCTCAGTGGAATAGTCGGGTAGTGGGATATTCTTTTCGAAAATAACACATCTGTCGTAAAGGGGTGTAAATTCTGTGTTCACCTGTGTACATATTAACTATATAGACATTTTCATTGTTTTATTGTGTTTTTGTTTATTGTTTCTATATATTCATCGATTTTATTATACTAACATTATTGATGTTTTTATAACTTTTCATAAACATCATTGTGTATATACTATGGACTATTGAGTGATTTTGATGAAGTGAGGCCCTGATTCATTTAGTAATACATTATTTGAAAAAGTACTATAAATTAACTTTAACTGAATAGAGCTGTAAACCAAGTTGATGATGCTATAGTATGATATTGATCCTCAATTGTCGAGTACTCTCTAAATTGACACTACTGTAGATTTGATTACTTTTTTTACTTGTTGTTAAGAGGTGGACATTATGTGAACTTCACTTGTGTACATTTTAAATGTTTGTATTGTTTATTCGTTTTTTGTTATTATATGTTTATCGATTTTGTTATGTAAACAGTTATGCATGCTTTTTAACTTTATATAAACACACTTATGAAAATGCTATGTACTATTGTGTGAGTTTGATGAGGTGAGTCCCTGGTTCATTTAATAATACATTATTTTAAAATTGAATTGTGGTTTGACTGTAAAAGTACTCTAGCTTAACCTTAACTAAAAAAAGAGGTGAACACCACGTTGATGATGGAATAATATGATCCTCAACTGTCTAGTACTCGCTAAATAGATATACATGTGCACATGTACTATATATATAAATGATAGAAAACTAATACATAATTCAGGACGTTTGTTTTAATATTTACTCTCACGACTTACTTGTTAACATTTTTGTATCTTGTTTTCTTGTAATAAAATCGTGAAACGACTTTTCTTGTTTATATTTCAAATGATATATGATATACATTTTGTATTTCATTTTAATTGAATTGGTTTCAAGCATTTTACTTCCTTGATATAATGACAGTATTTCACTTTATTATAGATAAAATATGGAATTTTTCATTAATTTGCGAAAGAAATTATTCGTAACACTATCCTAAACATTATTCCTCATATAAATCCACATTTACTAAAGTTTCTGATAGTGTCAACAGTTAATGATCAGTCTAACAAAGGTCTGAGTGGATGATGATAGTGAACTTACATAAATATAACGTTTACATCCTTGTCTAGCTCACGTTAATTTGAAAACTATTTAAAGAGGAATCAAATTAGTTGTCACCAGAATTTTAAAATCCCGATTTATTGACGTTCCTTAAAGTTAGTCAGCAGTCAGTGAGTCTATGATATATTTATGTCCGTTGTGACGGCTGAGATCTGTCGTGATGCAGATAGCAAAACTTTACGTGAATAAATGTTTACGTCCTTGCCTAGCTCATTATCATTAGTCACCTTTTGAAAAAGGAAGCAATTTACATATCACCAGCATCTCGTTGAGTATATAATTAGTATATTGACGGATTTTAAGAGACCCAATATATCTTCTATGTAAACGTGAAACAATACAAGTCAAATACATCTATCACTTGCTAATTTAAGCTTTTTCTTTGAAAGCGTGCTTCAACTTGACTTCAGATGCAGAAAGGCTTAAATTAGCCAGTGGTAGAGATTGGCGCGAATTATGACTTACGGGGGAAGTTGTCTTGTCTCCTATGTTTCCAGGCCTCTTGTATTGGAACATATCAATGTCATGACCCTCCCTTGTTCTGAACTTTGGATCTGTCTTTCACTTTTAATACGTACCAAAATACAATACATGTAGATGTTGATTTCAGCAAACAATTTAACTGTATTTGCATATTCAATACTTGTTTCAAAATGAAAATCTAGCAATTGTCTTATAATGTGACGAAACCGTAACTATATGTCCCATTAGCATGCAAGGTAGTTATATGACATTTTAAACATTACCAACCCACACTTTTCGTTTTATTTACTGTAGTTAAATTTCTAAAGTTACGTTTGACACGGTGAATCGCCAGGTTTTCAGAAATCAATACTTTCAACTTTATATCCTCACTATACTGAGTCGATAATCATAATTTCGGCAAAAGTCGGTACTTCACGATAAAATAACACCATCTATAAAAAAAAACGCATGTGTAACTCCAAAACACTCTGAAGGTCCCTATAAGAACGCAAGGATTGACTGGTGACCAGATACCTATGGCAAAAGTACATGTAAAAATAGGCGTTTTCAAGCGTTGTTCCTGAAAACGTAATATGACAGGATATGTAGCAACCTGCTGACAATGCTGACAACCTAGAAAGGAATATGTCCGAGATGATCACGTGACACGTAACAGAAACAGTGTCACAACGTAGTGTCCACAGTAAGACTGTGATATCAAGTATAGACAGGAGTTGAAAAAGAGGGATTGTGATATCAAGATTAGACAAGCCTGGTAACAGTGGGGTTGTGATATCAAGGAAAGACAAGACTGGTAACACAGGGACTGTGATATCAAGGAACGTTTAACTTGGACATTTAGACATAAGTAAACAGGTCAGAATTAGACGATACTCATACAGTATGGTGAAACATTCCTAGATTGTTCGAACAATCTGCAGATTGTGAGCTCACAATCTTCAGATTGTGATGATTCCTAGTTTGCATGGAACATAATCACATCCAAACGGGTCATTACATCTGTCTCTGTAAACCACGTGATGAAATTCGAAAGAATTGTGTACCTTATTAAAATAGGTTGACATCAATCCGATATTAGCTATTAGAACAAAATCTGAGGAACTTGTGAACGTGAGTGAAAAGGAAGACTGAAATTGTGATATTTCTGTCAACACGGGTCCGTAAAAGAGCACTTGAGTAGCAGTTCTTGGTCCTGAAGTCCCTGCTCCATCACTACGCTACTACTATACCCTGATGTCCTGAGCCCTTTAGTTGTTGTTTTGGCTATCAATAACCAGCCAATGAAAACTTGCATTCCAGCACTAGAGGCAGTATCGGATGAGAGGACCATCGACCGATCGTCGACGTTCAATTGCGTTAAAAACATCGAGGTTCTCAATTAGCATATACTTATTTCCCCCATAAGTTTATGTCCCTTGTTGTACTTTCAATAATCAATGGAATACCAAGGGTTTGTGGTTTTGTTATGACATCTATTGCGTTACTTCCTGTACACTAGCAACCAAGCAATGTGTCTCATGCTTGGATTACCTATCGTAACTAGATGGGTTTAGGTTACTCATTAGGACGAATCGTTCAAATGACACGATATACACCAGTGGTTGCATCCTTCGCTAGGACTTCACTTGTTGACAGATAATAAAGCGTATCTCCATGTTTTCCGTGACACAAAATGAGTGAATAAGGTATTCACGTGTCTACTATACATTGATAATTACAAAATGGTTGTGTACACACATTTCCGCGTTTCCGATTGGACGAGAGCTGTCAAAAACCTGCTGCCATTTCTCGATGAATGCAGATAAAATGTGCTACCATACCTTGTGCATTCGTACCTTGTGACGTCACAATCAATCAGAACAAACGGTCGTGTCAGTCGGTTATTTCAACTGAGCCTAACGTTTTGATGCAAAATAAGAAATACATATGTAAGTTCGTCTTCACACTTCCGCCAATAACTGGAATATACATTCCTTTTCCGAATGAGACAATTACCATCACCGGGAACACTTCATTTTAATAGATACACGTCCTCAAGTTTGTACATCCACTTGCGCTTCGCAAACGGTAGCCATGTTTGAACGTCGCGCGATATGCTAATGAGAGTGAAATCACAAAATGCGTAAACAATAAAAACGAATCCTGATTGTATGCATGTGAATGCTGGGAAAATCCTCTGCCGGTTTTGATTGAGGATTCCTCAATTTTGCTTCAGCCATGTATTGATGCGTGTAAAAAGCTGCTGCCTCTCGTGATAAATGACACAAAATAGATGTGTGTACATATTTAGAGAAAAACTAGTTGATTTTGTAATAATAAGATTGTTTTACATGTTTTTTGCCTCTATCAAAGTATAAAAGCAACTTTTATTTTGTAAAACATTGCTCCGCAACGCTATGCGATGTTATACAACTTGTTGCTGTTATACTTTGATAGGGGCACAACACATGTAAAACAATCCTTAATTACATGTTGTATTTATTTTGAGCCGTTTACATAACAGTTTGAACATCGTTGTATAATGTAGTATTCTTCATATATTCTAGGGGCTATCTATTATTTATTGATCTATGTATTTGCCATAAAACTTAGTTTATTTAAATGAAAAACGCGATACCTATACCCAAATTTACATGTCCAATGATACTTTGATAACCTATAATTTTGTTAAAATGGTTTATCATATGTAAAACAATTTGGTTAGACGTTATTATTGTGAATTGCCATTTCAATGGTATCAAAACGTTGCATTTCGACTGACAGATTATTATTAAAACGTCAGAATACTAATTCCATAGAACCTGTTTAGACTGAAGGACGTTTATGTTCCCATGGTTAAAGTAATTTGATAGACATCTCAAAGTTATTTAATCCAAAGTAAGTGTTGTAATTCAGAACATACCGTGGGTAGCAGGAAGGAAGTAAAGATGTTAGACATCCGACAAGATACTTATGAATGCAGAGAAGGGTTCGTCTGATTTTGCATTATGATAAAGGGTTACTTTCTCATGAGCTACAAATCTTTCCGAGTAGTTAGGGTTATCAAACATTTCATCTGACAGTGATATCCGGTTCATCATGCCAATTGCTATATTACAACTATATCAGAATCATGTTGATATTTGCAACTTTGAAATATCTGGTTCCGCGGAAAGAAAGCGAACACGTGTGTGAAGTGATATGTGTTAATGTACGTGATAAAAAGTTTTGAGAGCAGTTTCGGAGATAACCGGATTCCAGTGCAATAATATAAGCTATCTAGCAGATTGTTAAGATATTAATATCAGCAAGCAACAGTCAGATGCTTCAAGATTGTCTATGTATTTATGACAACAGTATCACTCATAGCGGTTTTAAAGCCTTTCGTTTTGACTTGACATTTCCGTAATGCAGTCACGTTGAGATTTAAGCGAAACAAAACGGGATTGAGTATATCCTACAGTTGCCGATCAACAATTCTCTCTTCTACATGTAACATATTCATGCTCATTTTATTTATGCTGTGTAACGATTACTACAAATAATCATGGGTAAAAATGCAAAAATCAGTATAGTTTCTGCCAACTGTAGAGGCCTAGCCGATAAGAAGAAGCGTAAAGAAGTCATGCAGTTATATAGAAAAAAGAATTTTTCCATTATATGCTTACAAGATACCCATATTTCGCCTGAAAATGAGAATACTATGAAAAACGAATGGGGTTTAACATGTGTCATAGCTCCGTTTAATTCAAACTCGAGAGGAGTAGCCATACTTCATGAACAATACCTTTGAACACGAAATACACAATATATCTTAAGATGAAAATGGAAATAATTCTAGATATTGAATTCTTTAAATTTGTCTGGAAACATCTTACAATATGGGTTTTAAGGTATGTAAATGATACTTTTCTCCGCAATGCTATGACTATGACAATGAATAGAGGATCCGGAGTGATTACATGTATTCCGAAACCAGGCAAAGACAGACGATTTCTGAAAAACTGGCGTCCTATCTCACTCTTAAATGCACTATATAAGATCATAAGTACATGTGTAACTATCAGAATTAAAAAGACCTTAGATTTACTGATAAATGAAGACCAAACAGGATTTATTCCCGGAAGATGCATTTCAGAAAATATTCGACTCCTATATGATATTATGTTTGAAACAAAAAGACAAAACAAAAAAGGCCTGTTAATCTTAATGGATTTTGAGAAAGCCTTCGACACCGTATCAAAGAAATTCATTATGATGGTCCTGGATAAATTCGGATTTGGTACTAATATAACATACAGAAATTGGTTAACATCTTAATCTCAAACGCATCATCATGTGTTGTACAGAACGGACATTTGTCTTCGTTTTTCAACGAAAGGGGTTGTAGACAAGGAGATCCAATCTCTCCATATTTGTTTTTATTTGTAGCCGAAATTCTAGGTATTATGATCAGAGACAACAACAAAATAAAGGGAATTATCCTTAATGAAATCGAACATCTCATTGCCCAATAAGCTGACGATACCGAATTGTTCTTAGACGGTTCTGAACTTTCTCTTAATGAAGCAATAAGCACGATCAACACCTTCTATAAAATGTCAGGTTTGAAGATAAATATCGACAAAACAAAAGCTGTATGGATTGGTTCAATGGCCGGCAGCGATGTAACTTTATCCAATGATTTTAAGCTGGATTGGCATAAAGGCACTTTTGATGTTTTGGGAATAACACTAAATGCTAATCTCGATTACCTATGGGTGATCAATACGAAGAAGAGACTTGAACATATTAAAATAATTCTGTTGAATTGGAAAAAACGGAACCTAACCTTGATTGGCAAAATAACAGTTATAAAAACTTTAGCTCACATCTCTGCCAAATCCTCCTAAAGAATTCATAAACAATTTGAATAAATTATTTTTCAAGTTTATCTGGAACGATAAGAAAGACAAAATAAAGCGGTTAAAGTTAATGCGAAAATATGAAGATGGGGGTCTAAGAATGGTTAATATCAACAATTTCATTGATTCGCTAAAACTTTCTTGTCTGAAAAGCTATATCAATAACCCTAAGGGCTATAGTTTAGCAGGTTTTCCGATTAGAGACACTCTTCTCTTAGGATCAAACATTACTAAACAGTATAAACCTGAAAACCCGTTTTGGAAAGATACATTGGATGAATGGGCTAAATATACTAAGGGTTTTGATAGTAATAATGTTATAAATGAAATTATCATGCAACCTATTTGGCTAAATCATTTCTGTAACCAACCTAACTTAATTATACTTATAAAATTATATATAAAAAAGGAATAGTTCACATTAAAGACATCTGTAAAGACAAAGATTTCCTCACATTTTCAGAACTAAAAGCAAAATTTGATATCAGGGGTACAGTACTTGATTTAAATCGCGTCATTCTCAGTATTCCTAAAATATGGAAAAATGTTATAAAAAATACAAAAACCCCAAATGATGCGAATTATCAATATGTTCCCCCTGGAATGATTTGCAGAGGCCTAGCAAAGGTTGTCGACATTTTTACGACAATATCAAGCCAGAACATACTTTTCCCAAAGTATGTGATAAATGGGACCACGAATTAAATGAGAACTTTGATTGGAAGACTATATTTTTACAATATAGACAAGATAATAGAGACACAAAACTCCTTGAATTCCAATATAAATTCATACATAAGGCCATTTACACAAAAAGAGAGTTACTTAAAATGAAACTTGTTGATAATGATCTTTGCTTGGCATGTGGATCGGTTAGTGATAACATATATCATGTATACATTGAATGCCCAACTATCATACTGTTTTGGAAAGATTTTAACAACTTCGTTAGTAGATTACTCAATATAACATATGAACCCTCCACTATAGATATTCTATTTTGTTGCACCAAAAACAATCTACTCAACCACATGATTTTATTGGCCAAACGCCATATATTTGTAATGAATATAAAAGGTTTAAAACCCAATTTTACTGGGTATAAATCAACTTTAAAAGATGTCTATTACATTGAAAAATGTATTTGTTTAAAAACCATCAATTCGAACTCCTTTAATAGAAAATGGAATGTTATTTCATCGGAACTGGCCATGGGAATGTTTTTGATCTTATCTACGTATGTCATGTCCATGTTCTTTTATTATTATTCCCAATTCTCAATGTCATTGTTGTGATGCCTATCCATGTAAGCTGTTCTAGATATCGAGTATCCTGTTTCATCTGGAACATGTTATCACTTGTCTGTATCCAAATGAAGTGAATAAAAATATTTAAAAAAAAACAAAAAACAATTCTCTCTTTTGCGGATATGTTATCGTAATGACACCATGTAATCTGTTCTACATGCTTCCTGTTCCTGTTCTGAAAATCCACAGGTATAGTATATAGATGTTTATACGCAGAAGAACATGGACTTAATTTTGTAAGAAAGGGTAGTTATGTTTAATGACATGTGTAATATGAGTGGTTAAAATAATAAGGGAAACAAATTACAAATTTATATTTGTCATTTATACTGTATGAAGGTGATCAAACTACAGGCGGGGGTATGTGAGCTGCGCTCACTTTTGTCTTGTTTCTTCAGCATATTCCCATATAGTTATCCACTCCATATCAAACACTTTAATGACCAACTAGCGACTCTGGGCTATTGGTGACTAGAAGCAGTATGTTTGAGATGGCGTCCGTCTGGGACCTCTCAAAACAATGATATTTTCGCATACAAATTTCAATGTTTCATATTTGATGCAGTTTGAAATACATCAATCTCAAAGGATAACCTTTATAGGTGATTTACTAAAGGCTTCCGGGCCCATTACACATCTGAGATGTGAGACAATTCCTCGGGGTAAGATGATGATCGTGCGCAACTGAGAAATGCCTACAAGGCAAACTGTCCTAATCAAAGGATAATGAATAGTGTATTCATATTGCAAATACAAGGTGATCTAACAGGTAACGAGGTACAATATAATCAATTTATTAAAGATTAATATGTTATTCCTGTGAGGCACAAACAATGCTTACCATATATCATTAGATTAGGGAATGATACAATAACGTAAGAATTCACAGGCTCTCTCGGCCATTTTGCTGTTATACGATCGTTTATTTTATATAGAACTGTAACAATACTGACAATGGTGTCCTAGAAGTTTAATAGGATTTTATTTTACTGAGGGCAACTAGTAAAACGAAATGTGGAATACGATAGTGTGTATAAATAAAGGAAATTACTCAAGAATAACAGATTACTCAGTGAAATAAACTATTTGACAGGCTACAGCGACTATATGAGGTATTCACACTGAGAACTGTACCGACAATGAGTGCGTTTGTTGCCAGCGGGATATGTTGATCAGCTCGAGATAGTTTTCATTGCTAAAAATAAGAAAGTGCTGATATGCTGTCAGGGTGCAGTAGAGCAATACATTTCCGTTCCAGTCATCTCCATCTTGAAATATTGACGTCTTATTTACTTTCTCTAAATTTGAAATATGTGAAATAGGGAAATGATGAAAGCGTCTCGGTGATGTATATACATGTACAGATCAGCTTACATGAGAAACTCTCTATGGGGGATCCACAGAGAAGTCCAACTATGTTTCATAGACCACTTGACAACGTTTTTGCTTTATGTGTCTATATGTTAAGACGCGATGCAATCGATAAGGTAGAACTGTGTCTTTGATGTTTTTGAAATATCGTGTTGAAGATGAACGAATTTTCTAGCGACAGATATCATCAATGTATGTTGACAAGTAATGAATGTTTTACTAGAAACATACTGAACCTGAATCCGGTTGTTTTATATCTTAATGGTATTCATAACTCGCATAAAGGGGAGAAAAACAAGACATCTCCCAATCAGCATGATACAACATACCCACTCACGATGATACAACATCTATACGATGAACGTAATGACCTGTATACCCACTTACTCTACATATTCTTAGTTAGTAGTTGTACGTTAGTTAACTTCCAGTAATTTCAAACATTTAGGTTACACTGGACATAAGCTGTTTCAATACACACTTCACAGGGTGAGTCAAGGCTAAATGTCAGACGTCTTCATGGCAGGAGAGTCCCGTCAATCGGGTCAACAAGTGTGTAGACAGCCACACAAACCAAACCCACGAAACCCCAGCAACACCCCCATCCGTCAATACACACTGTCTTTAATAATGACCAATCTCTCCCATGCTAATTGTACTTGTATCTAATGAAATGCAATTAAATTTGGTTTATTCAATTTTAGTCTTATCTCATAGTATTTATTTGAAATACATAACGTTTTGATAGCGAACAATATAACATAATTTTGATTACGCTCTCTGAAATAGTTCAAATTATTTTCGGGACGAGTCCCTTGGTTCGAACCACGCCCTTAGAGTCAGGCACCAGCCACCAGCACCGATAGTACCAAATGCTAACCTATAAGGCAACCATGGTCTCATAGTATTCAGTTATCCTGTCATGTTCATCTGTAATATTGGTAAATTGGATAGATAATCCATGTTTCCTACCAAGTACTAGTAGGTAAACAAAAAGAAATGTAATTATTTAATAATATAAGTTGAATAATGTGCGTATGCTCATCAAACTGTGACACTGTAATTTACAGACTTTTTGGGATAGCAACCCGTACCTGGGCCGGGGGCATGTACAGTCCATTGTGCCATTCAATAATGTCTGAACTCTCCAACCATTCGAAACTTAATCTAACTATCTAAAATATCTCGACAAAGTTAAGATGGCGTATAATTAAATAAGGCCCGGACAATAAGGTATAACACGTGACTGTTTCTCGGAGCTATACGAAATCACACGCATTCCTTCCAAGATAGGTTAAGTAACTTTAATCGACATTTTCTGTTTTTATTTCGAAGCAAGTTTTGGTTAAGATTTCCCTACTGTATTGTTGGTAAATCATATTCCCAGGTTTTGCTATCACATTTCCCTAGATATAAAGGAACGACAGCATTACAATTCATGAGATGTGGATATTTCTCACTGAAAAAATATCGTGGACGATGTCACAAGTGGTAATCGAAATCTCTGTACCTTTGACAATGGAACTGAGTGGTCGTCTGCTTATAACGTGACCACGTTTACTAACAATAACAAGTCTGATGTACAGAAATAAAAAAAAGAACTCAGGAATGCCTCTGAAATTATCAATCTTTCTCATTAAATTATATGTATATACATGTAATGAACCGTTCTTCGGCATTTTGTCAAGTTGCTATCACATCGACCCATTAACGTCGAGTGATTTTTTTATAAAAATTTGAATTCATTATACATGTATATTGTGAAAAACAACCTTTGTTGCGTAATCTTAAGCATCGGGTAATTTATTAAGGGTTGTTTTATATGTGTAAACAGTCATAAATTTTGAATAAATTGCTGCACTTATTTTATTAAAAATATGTAATACTGATCATCTAAGAAAAATCGTATACAAATCCTTAATAATATTACAAATTCAAAGGAAATTATTTTGTATACACAAGTGTAATGTATTTGCCGTGATAATGGGGGTTGCACACCACAATACATGGCTGAATGAAAATTTAGGAATAATTGAACTAAAACAACGGAAGGTTTAATTTCGGTCTCCAGCATTCACTTTCACTGAATCAGCATTCGTTTTCCCCGGCATTCAGCATTTTGTAAATAACACTTATTTGTATATCACGCGACATCAAAGTGGCTATCGTTTGCCAAGCGCTGTGAGTGAAAAAGTTTGTGGACTTGTATTTACTAAACTGATCATGAAGTGTCCGTTTCGGGAAATGAATAATAGTCTAACTGTCGATGTAGGTGTGAAGAAGCTATGGCATCTACTCATCTTCTCCGCGCCAAGTGTCGCTATCGCATTTCCTGATTAGAAAACCCGGGCCGGGGTTCCATTTCCTTCAGTACCCCTTATCCCCCGGATTGTTTTCAGGGGTGTGTTTGAAGTCGGGTTATAATTTGTCAGAATTGACTTCAAATTGAAATTACGTTTTAGTCTCCTAGGACTGACATACAAGTCTTGAATAAGTAAAATGGGTGATCTAGTTCTACATATCTCCAGGCATTTCTACTGAGATTCTGTATACTTCTCCCTCGGGTAATATAATACGGTCTCAATCTTTGTACCACTGTCATCCCTCGTCTGACGGCTCGGGAGACACTGGTACAAAGATGTTGCATGAGACCGTATTACCCGAGGGAGAAGCATACAACTAATGGTATGCCATGCTCATCCATTTTAAATCTCTCCGTTTGAGTTTCCTCGCCATTGATTTCTTTGGTATATAATTGTACCATTTTCTGGTTATTTCGCACGTTCCACCTGATAAAGGGCTAAGTACATTCTGCGAAATGTCGCGTGTTCTCACATTAAACATTATCAAGCACATTTCCTGTTCTTACGTATGTCACTTCTAAATGTCCTTCAAAGACTTAAATTTAAAATACATTGAGGCTAAACTGCATCGGATAATACATGTATGCAATATACATCAACATTAACAAGTCTCTTCAGTTTAATACAGTCTATTATACACTGTATTTTCACAAGCTGTAAACTCATCCTCAGACCTGATATACTTCGGGCACTTTTGTCAATTGATTTAGAGTTGTGAGACCCCTGTCGTATGATTCGGGCGTCACGCGTGGGCGCAACGTGGAACCTTCACTGAAAGCTATACAGGTACCACGCACAGGAGATTAAACATACGACGCCTACTTTTCCAATTTCAATCATTTTCAATACATTTTATAACAGACAAACAGACAAATTCGTTATTAGAAAATAAGTCAAGTTATACATTTGTCAATCATAATAATTTCTCAGCATGGTGAAGAACAGTATAAATATACACAATGCTAGTAAGTGATCAATGTACGACAGAGCCTAAGATATACTAGAGTTCAACATATTATTTAAATGACTTCAATACAAGATTCACATATTTCGCTAACTTGAAATGAACACTTTTACAGTCACTATTTAGAAGTTCTTGAAATGTAAACGAACTGTGACGTCTATGGACGTAGCTAGGTATAACATGAATATACTATAATTCATTACTAATAATTGTGAAAAGGGCCATATACGGGTCTGCAATTGTGAACATTTTTAATCTTTAGATGAGGAGCCAGCATATTCTAAGAAATGTTCATGTGTATAATACTATCATAAATGTGTCTGCAACCTATGAAATCTAGGGCAGCTTAGGTAGAATATGTAGACGAATATAAAGACCATTGGTGAAATATAATAATAACATATCGGTAACACAGTGTTTCAAGTATCTACATTACACGATGTTGTCACATGTTGATAAACATGCATGTATGTATCTATGAAAATTAATGCTTATATGTCCTAAAGTGAATATGTGTAATAAGACATTTTTTAAACGTTCTGTTATTTATTACATTTTAGAAAATTGTTTGATGGCATTAGAATCTATATGGAAAATCATCTATACAGAATTAAGACGTTGTATATTTATAAAGATTAGATAATCTTCACCGACGCCTAATCACTTACCGCAAGCTTCCAGAATGACTATTCTTCTTATTGAATTAATATTGAATAACAACATTAGCACAGGTAAACCATTCTGCATCCGTACTCGTTACAACATTGTGAAGTTTTATGACAAAATCAATATGTTTAAGCATTCAACACTATGACTAAACATATAACATTGTTTATTTATAACTGTAAAGTTCAAGCCTGACTCGGCCCGGCTTGAAGAGTCTATCCACATACCGCAAGTGAAGGCAGTACCGCCGTGGAGGCGACAAACCCATATGCGATGCTCGAATACGGGGGTTAATATTTAGCAGGTGCCTGTGCGAAGCGGCTGAGCACTCGATAAATAGCGCGGCTCATACAGGCATCTACCACAGCAGTGATTTCCATCGCTGAAGTCACTGGTCCTGCAATCAGAAGCAATGCCTATTGTATTTCGCCTTCCCCGACGTCACTGTGTTAAGAATGTTGGATGTCAGTACACACGTGTGTGAGGGAGTCATAAGCTGGACTCTTGCTAATTGTGATAACTTACTTACCTTGCTACCTGCTGATTTACCTATATCAGACAAGTTGCACTTGGGCTAAAAGTTGACCGATTAAGTCATCGATATGATTGATACAAATTACGTCAGTGCCAATATGAGTAATTACACTTCATCAGTTATCCCGAACATAACCACTAACAACGCAAGTTCACCTCTGTATGATGAATCCGGTGTTCCTGATTACGGAGATGGTGACTGTTTTTTCTATGACGGAGATATAGAGAATTTGAGGAAGCCCTGGGTACAGGAGCCCCACTTCATTCCCACTGTGTCTATATACGGAGCAGCTTTCTTAATTGGAATAATTGGAAATTCGTTAGTAATATTTGCAATGATGGGAGACAGGAAATCCAGAAGCGTGACTGCGTCTTTCATGGTCAGTTTAGCTGTTGCGGATCTACTTTATCTAATTGTTTGTGTTCCCTTTGAAACCTCACGTTACTTCATCGGGCACTGGGATATTGGGCCCGTTCTGTGTAAACTATCCGGAACTGTTGAAATGCTCTCTGCTCTGGCCTCAATACTTAACCTCACAGCAGTTAGCATAGAGAGGTAGGTGCTTCTTTATCTATAGTTGAAAATATTAGAATAATAGACAATCAGTCGGTAAATTTATACTAATTTAAACTAATATTGAAGTGTAAGAAGAAAGTAATTTTTTAGAAAAAGTTCTTATATTTAGAGTATGTGACGTTTATCAATCATTTCTACGTTAGTAAGTCACATACATGTCAAGTAAACGCAACAAACAAACAAACAAATTGTAAACAACTGATTTCTATTAGCTTGGTATTGCTAATGTTGAGTTAAAATATCAAGTGACGGAGGTTTATTCAGATCTCCACGTCTACATGAATTTGTATCAGTATATTAATAACAGGATATCAATGTCAGTGAACTCATAAGAAATTATGCCATTAACGGATCCATTGTTGATTTCACCATTCCTGTTGTGTACCCATGCTGACAGTAAGGTCTCAAATTTATCGTGGATACACAACACGTCTCCTTTCAGAACAATGTTGATTAAATTTAACATTTCAACAGCCATTGTTTTCGAAATGAAATATAAATGCATGATGCTCGTTGACTGAGATATACATGTTCACATTGGAATCAATTTCAAATATACACATTTACTCGAAAAGATTGTATTCAAGCCAATTACATTAATAGTAAAAAATATGTTTAAACACGCCTCAACATTTATGCATCTTTGAACTCCCGTTTATTGTATTATCACTATATAACCAACGTCATTCAATGGTGTACAAGGCGGTGGCGGCTACTTAGGACAAGCAATGTTCTGTAAACACGACTTATAACCTTATTCTCCTTGTCTCAAAATACTTTGATCAAAACTGCCCAAAAAATATGTTTAAAAACTTGAAGTCGAAACGCACTGGATTTGTAATATGCTTTTATGAATATTGGAAGTGTTGAGTCAAGCCTGTCTTTGTCCATGTCTTTGTTAATTGGTCAGCACATTATGTAAATGAAACAAAAACGATACGCTAATATGCATTCGATATATTTGACGGTGAAGATATATGGATGATTACATATATTGGATCACATTGAAACAGAAACTAATCATGGCTTAGACCTTACTAAGGAGAACGCTACGTGATTCGACTGGTATTGACGCTGGATGCAACATTTTCCTTCTCTGTAATCATCCCTCTTCTCTAGACAAGGCTCCGTTTAACTACAGCATCAGATAAACTACTAATACAGATCAGCACATATCTGACGTACATATACACATGAGTCATTGAATGAGTTTGGTAATGAAATTAATTCATTTCACTATAGCCCAGTTTGATACCCTTCTTGATATATAACATGAACAATCGTCTTTTATTTGTGTAAAGCAGCATCAAACAGAACATTGTATTCTTAATTTGTAGATATGTATGTATGTAGTTTTTCTAATTTGAGGCAATTACAAAGAGGAAGTTATTTGTTCTTTAGCTCTGTTGGAAGGAGTTTATCTTAGTGTTCACTTTAAGGCAAATCAGTAATAACATTGTTCTCATTACTCCGTTGAAAAAAGCGTGCGTCTTTATTATACACCGTCAATAGTACTAGTTAGATCGAATATTACCTCTTGTGCCTTCAACATTAACAAAATACGTTCACATGGAAACGTGTTTACATATGTCAGCAAAGGTTATTCGTCTTACTTACTACTATTTAATGATTCAGTAAGGCTAAACTTTAAATTCAAACCTGGTTCATGCGGCTCTTGTTACAGGTATTACAGCAGTCCGAACTGATAAGATTCCGTTTGAATTCTATTAATCTTATCTTGTATATATACACATGTTGCGAGGACTGCATTGTGACACTAAGACTCATAATAATAATAATAATTCATTTATAGAGCGCCTAATATCCACTATCAAGATGCTCAGTGGCGCTTTCATAACGTTAATCACATCATAACACAATGATATCTTACAGGAGTATTTGTATAATGATATATAAATATCGTTACCTATTTAAAGATTTGACGTCCACTGACGTATCTAATATTATCTTTTTAACCGTCGACATCACGATACAAAAGTTGATGTGTGCCAATACGACGAGGCTTCTATAACAACATACTGACATCGAAAAAAGCAAAATCTGGGCTAGTGAGTTATACATATTCGTCAGTAATATGATGAATATAGTATACTTTAATAGTATATTTTGTTTCAAAAACGATTTCCCCCCTGAGATCCTGAAATCTGACAAACATACAATGAAGAAGCTCAAGTTCCTGAGATCTTGAGGACGTCTGACAAATATGGAACATAGAGGCTCAATTTCATGAAAGCTCATAGAAGCTCATTCGATATCTTGTTCTTTATATTTAGTATATATTTAGTACATACAGTCTGTATGTCATTATTGTATTACAAATAGGTTGGCTTTTTTTAAAACAATTGTTTGAATTAGATATATTATTTATTTATTTACGTCCTAGCTTTTTAAAACTCAGTTATGTAAATAACATAAACTAACCTCCTCCGCTTTGTAATGACGTCACCTACGACTTGCTCTAGGAATAATGAAAAAAATCTTAAATTAAATTTGTCCTTTTAATTATTCATATAGGTTTTAGATTTAAATTGAAGGCGCGTTGAACTCGTATTAAGGGAATCTACGGAAATACTTTATGCGTTATTATTTATCACAGCGTGGTATAATCCTAGTTGAGTATTGCACAGGGCTAGAGGCATGAAGTAGCAAAAATACACAGTACAATATTCAGTTAATATTTGGAATTACTGACCTTGACGCTACGGTAGCTAACCTATTTTCTGTTTATATGCCGTATTGTCATAGTTTTTTGTTAGAATTCACAGTGAATGCCATCTACTTGTTATATATTTATCAAACTGCGCCTCACCTTCGGTAATGTTTGACATTGGTATGATAGCCGTCATAACAGTCTATAGTTTAGTCATCCTCTAAATACTATGTCCCTGCATCTACATACTCATGTCTGAGTTGGTCCTCTCTGCAAATGTTACTGAATGTCAGCCAATCATGATAATGTTAGGGGTTAGAACACATGCAAAACACGTTCAACACACACGTAGTGATACTTTTCTCTGGAGAAATGAATAGATAATAACACCTATCTCTCCGAATTGATCAAATACTGGTTTAATCTGCTGATCGCACAAGTGATAACAGTATGTGCACCCACTGAACGTTGCCATTCCGAACATTCCTTTCTTCATGAATACTTCCTTAACATTTGTTGTAAAAACATCAAAATGTGATTGTCCAAACTAGCCAACATCCATATGTGTCGGCAGTATGAGGGCTTGAGGCTTCGTTCACCAAGTCAGACAAGACACATAGAGGGGAGATATGCAATTAATATCATCAACTAAGAGAAATGAAATACATGATTCTCTTATTTTGTTTCAAAAACGATTTCCCCCCTGAGATCCTGAAATCTGACAAACATACAATGAAGAAGCTCAAGTTCCTGAGATCTTGAGGACGTCTGACAAATATGGAACATAGAGGCTCAATTTCATGAAAGCTCATAGAAGCTCATTCGATATCTTGTTCTTTATATTTAGTATATATTTAGTACATACAGTCTGTATGTCATTATTGTATTACAAATAGGTTGGCTTTTTTTAAAACAATTGTTTGAATTAGATATATTATTTATTTATTTTATTTCAAACGAACATCGTTTTCCTTCAATACGATTTTGGTGAACAGTAACCCCATAACAATAATAACAACATACGTATCTTCATAAAATTAGTTGTGATGATCAGTTGTTATATTGAATTATTAATCAGTCTGTTGAGCAAACGGCACTCTCGGGAGCTTGAAGTTAGTTACCGGGTGTATATTTGAGTAAATAAACAGGTAGTGAAATCGATATACAGCACAATTATATACTGCCAATTTACAGTGACATAACAGGGGTCCAGATAAGATGCGTATTTGCGTAGAATACGCATCAATTATTCAGATATACGCATGAAAAATGAAATCAATGAGTGAAAGATACGCACAAATCTCTCAGAATACGAGTCCGATTTTGTTTACATGCGTGACTGTCAAAATAGTGTTATGTTAGAAAGGTCAAGACTGATACATTTCATGGTACATCTGTCAACTGAAAGTGCCTTTCACTTGCCAATAACTTTATTTAACTAATTGTCAAAAATACTGATAAACAAAAACAGTCCATCAAAATTATCGGAAACGTTATTCAAAACGAAAGGGAGGCTACTCTTGTCTTCCTCTAAACTAGGCACCGTCTGATGCATGTTTATCATATAGCGCAAACTTGCACTTATCTGTAACCAGTTATCGGCATTTGTTTAGAAATGACATGCTCTTCACCCGGTTTTCTCGTGGTCTGTGTTTACTGTTTTGACATCTGTTTCAACTTATTTTAGTGTTGATAACCTGGGAAATTATTATCAAAACATATAAAGATGGGAATTGTCAGTGAATATTTTGACAAAAATCCTTGAGCGACATTAGATACAGACCATGTGCTGTTCAGTTATTGAAGACAGAAATCTGTACTAATACGACCAAAATGCGACCGGACGGCAACGTTGCCATGCGACCTTAATACAACGTGGCTGCGACGTCGTGTGCCTGCTGGGAAGTGTTTCTAAAATTGTTATGTCAAATAATCACAATTAAAATCATCAAGAAGCGTTCATGCTTACAAAAAAATTCAAACATTAAATGTACTTTAAAAAATGTATCAACTTATATTGAGTGAACTTTTCAAGAATGAACTTTAGTTGTCAGTCTAATAAAAATAAATTTATAATTAATTGATTAAATTCATAATTTTTATGAGGTTGTCTTTATTACATTTTGTAGTGATTGAAACAGAGAGTTGATTCATTCAATTTTAGAAGTATATTCAATATATTGTATAATTAAAGCACGTTGTGATTTTAGACGGTAGTATACATAAATATTTTGAAGAAACAGTATATTTTGGTACATGTACTGGCCAAATAACCAATGACTAATTGAACACCTACGAGATGAAGACACTGAATGTTAATAAACGTTGAAAGTATGAAATACTCTTAGCTTTTTTCATTTATTAATTTTACTCCTCACTTTTTATTTTGATGAGTGAAATACCCATTGACCTTTTTCATTTAGTTAATTTACTCCTCATTTTTTATTTTGATGAGTGAAATACTCATTGGTGAAAATAATTATCTGGAGCCCTGCATAAGTTTCACTCAACTAACTGATTGGATATTTGTATCGATATTTTTGTTAATTAGAGATTAGCATGAATGTTCGAATCTGCAAAGCAGATACGTAGAAACGAACAAATAAGCAAAAACGTGTAAAAATACTGGAGAGTTTTTTTTTTATCAGGGGTGGATTTATTTTATAACATGTTCACGTAAGTTCCAAGGCAATGCTGATTATTCGTATCGTCAACTGATTGTCATTGCGTGAATGTTCTTTAAGATAACATTTCTCGATCAAGATTTAACTCGCATTATCTAATAAATGCAATTGGTCCTTTGTTTTCCGTGATCGATGAACTGGTTTCACAAGTATCGAACCAGCGGACTCTTTTCGGTAGGCTACTTCTCTCATAATTAATGCTTTCGGTGAATGCAGAGTCTTTATCAGGACGAATGTATTTCCTACGCGTTTTAGACTATTGCTGGGTGAAACCAGCTGTAACAATAAATATGTCACTTTGACACGTGTGTTGTATGTAATATAACACAGCATGTATCCAATACCTACTACTTTACACAAGGTCGGGAACATACCAGCCGGCGAGCACCTGTCTGTGTAGGGAAATGATCGCAATGTGTCTCCAAAGACAAATAGAAATAAGAATTACTAATTGTTACATTCTACATATTACACAATAAAATATAGTTTACATTTTAATGAAATGCCCACAATGTTTATGATCAGTTTTCATTTTGAACGGTTACGTCATATGTAGAATATTACTAAAGTGATTCTGTCCAAGTTGACATGCCAAACATTTCATCAACACTATCAACGTTATATGTTGCATAAACCCGAATAGTGATTTCAACAACTGTACCCCTTTCGTTCGATCTGCCTCCCGCGTCATTTCGCAAAATGTGTGACGTAAATTCCTCCTGCAAATACGCAATGAAAAAAGAGAACGTCAGATAATAAGAAGATAATATTAGAAAGACAAGGAATTTATGGATGTTCAACTTCTTTATTTCACAATGGCGACGTTTCGGTATAGATCGTTATACCGTTATCAAGCATATACAATATACATAAATTCCTTGTCTTTCTATTACACCAACTTCTAGAATGCCTTTCAAACAGTTCAGATAATATTAGATATAATACTAGGATTGACGCGTCAATACTTAGGTCTTAAAGACTTCTGCTTGACCTTGAACTCCATGTTGGACTCTAAGTTACTTCATCAGTTTTTTACATAAAATCTCAACAGAAATACCCCTTTGAATATGGACAAATCAAATATTAATGGACTCCTACATTTTGTTTCTCATGATAAAGACAAAATGGTCAATATTTTCATACAAAGAAATAAACTTTAAATAGCATAAATAGCTAAGCCCTTTGAACTTTGTTTAAATTGGTGCGATTTTCGGAAATGAAAATCTTCTATGACTTGTCTATGACAGATACATGTTTGAAAGTTATTGTCCTTGGTAAATGACGTTTCTACTTCAGAATGTGGTTAACGATTGAACATTCTCCAAAGAAAATATCCCTCGAAAAGTCTCAAAATTTCTTAGGTTTTTTCAACTTTTACATGATATAGATGTTCAACAGAATTGTTACGTAACGTATCTGGATTATATTGCAATAAGTATCTTTGACATATCTTCATTTTCGACAGAGTTATATCCCATTGAACAGGAGGCTAAATTCGCCCAGTTTTGAAATTGACAATTTGAAATTGTGAATTACTCAAATATCATGTCGAACTTTCTTTTTTTGCGATATCATTACGCATTTAAGAAGCAGTTTTTCAGCTTCGCAATGAGCTACAATACATAGCTGTATGTATTGCCGTTAGTGAGGCGAAGATTTTTCAAAGACGCGTACCCTTAAAACCGCGAAAGTTTTAAAACAACAAGAAATCTTTTATTACGGCCGAAAACCGCTATAGGCCTAATGGATGATCTTGTTGCCCACATTCTGGTGAAAGTTTTGTGAAATTATCTCGATTAGTTTACGAGCTATTAAGGTTGGAAGTTTTTACTTCAAAATCGGGCGCACAAAAAAAACGTACAAATGATAAGACAAAAGCGAATAAGAACAATAGGTTTTCCAGATATTCGTCTTGAAGACCTAATAAATATAATATAAGAGATTATTACCCGAGGAAGCGTTATGTGCACATGTGCTGGTAAAATATGACCCGGTTATTTCAAACTATATTGGTAATAATAGGGCAGACTCAATAAGACTGCAAGTTGTTATTTGTTTCTACAAAAGCAGCATAGGTTGGAAAACCAACGAACTGCAAAACACAGCCGATTAAGTTGTTTGTTAATCTCCGTATACTGCAAGAGCCTTGTTGTATGTTCAGATTTCAGAATTACTCAATGTCTTGAAATCATAAAACTACTTCTATTGTCTGACATTTATTAGCTCAGTGACACATTCGCATGATGTGGACACTTATTGCAGGATTTTGTTTTTGTACGACACAGGGTGTCCACGTCCCGAGAATACACCGTCATTATGTATTCTTACAATCAGACATAGTCGACTATATCCCCGCCCTGTGGGAAACGTATGAAATTTATTGAATAATGATTATGGAGCTTCATTCTCTAATGATTCTTCTATCACTCCCAGTTTTTGTGTTGACCTTTCATATAAGATATTCAAATCATTGATAAGGAATCCACGCTACACAAGAATATTGTTCTACATCCTAAGCTGTAACATCAGCCTCACCGTTTTTAAGTTCTGTTCTGGAAGCAAAATTGTAATTTGCATTTCAATGGATACATCTAAAAGGAAATCCAAAAGAAAATTCAAAATCCCCACATGAACATATAAAAAGGGCATTTCGAGTTTTGATGCATTTCCATGGCATCTGAAGAAGTTGAAAAACTCCAAAAGCACATTGTAAAGGATGATTCTTACCAATAACTAGTTTCATTGAGTTGGCCCGGAAAAGTTTTCAAGTAAATAGCTAAAATTTAAATTCCAAATACTTTGGAAACCTCAAAAGACACATCTACGCATGAAGAGTGTTCTCCGTATCAAATTAAAACTAACTTGGCTTTAAGTTTTTGTTTAGCATTGGTCCGGAAACGAAACCCGGGCGAACGGACGGACGGAGCCATATATAACCGCCAGTCAACTTTGTTGTGGCGGGAAAAATAAAATTATTTAACATTTACGCCACACCGTCTAGATACTAGGAGATGAGTTTTATGAACTTTACTCTGGCAAAGAGTTCTACACGCAATAAGGTTTGGGTGCAATGCTACACTGAATTTCAGCGTAGTACCACCCATGGTTCGCTAGTTCCAGTCACAGGTTTCAGCGCAGTGCATAGCCACATGGCGTTGCGGGCTTTCTCCCTGCCAAAATACAAGCAGCCGCGATGTAAGTGAAATACTCTTGAAAGCGGCGTTAAACCCCAACTCACTCACTCACTCTGGCAAAGAGGTACATAAGCATACTGGGAGACGGTGAAAGGTATACATGATTAAAGGGAAAGTTATATCGACCATCAGAAACAAGTATTTGTAAACCTACATTACGCTACAGCTTCATAATACTGATATGATTATTTAAGTATCTCTTTTAAGTTAAGGAAGTTAATCATCCTTTAAAATCGTGTGTAACATACATGTATTCTGAACAGAGTCAAATTATTTACCGATAAAGAAGTGCATTTATATTATGTAATATGCAAATTGACTTTCTTCAAAGGTGCAGAAGAAATAGTCGAATAGCAGATATCAGTTCTCCTCGTGGGAAGTTTAAATGAGTGAATCATTGGTGGGAGCTGGTTTCAAATTTAATGAAAAGCCAGTGACCAAAACAATTTTGAAGAATTTGGTAAATGAAATTAACCTGATAACGCAATTATTTGAAATACATTAAACTATCTTGAATCCCTAACGGTGCTATAATCCGATCAGTCGTACGTCTGAAATGTAAATTAAATTTCCTGGAAGTCCCCGTACAGTTGAAATTAGAAGACAAATAAAAATACAATCTGTTTTTGTAGGTCTTACAACGTAAGTCAAGATTCTGCTTCACGATGTCTACCATTCTTTAACACATTTTAAAATTGTAAAACGTTATCGTTTTCTCAAACAATTATTTTCTACTTCAATATATATATCGTTTGATTAACGTAGCAGGCTTCCCCATGTAATTAATTACACTACGTACCATTTTCATCTTACAGCAGAGATCATTAAATTAAGAACATCTACGATTTATAGTTAACGCAGGTGGAAGTAAAAGGAGCCATGCGAGGGTACTTTGATACAATGTTTATTAAACAATATAATAACATCAGAGTTTGTTTCATACCGAAACGTTTCACTGAATGTCAAGGTCACAGCCAGATGTGTAATGTTGCTATTGTACTGCGGAATATTCTTGATTCTCATCACATCTTACACAAAGCTTCTCCTGGGATAGACGCGGAGCTTATTAGATTTTGCTGACCTGATATTATTTTCAAGGTTTTTTTTTTATTTTCCGGCATGGTTACCTGTATTTTTATCTTGTCAGTGGGACATTTCAAGAACTCTCCGCTGGACTCTCATTATATCGACACAAAGTTTCCGATTATAATTTGGTTGCCTTAACTTCATTTCTAGGTCACATGGAAACTGTGAATGGGAAAATGAATATAAAGTTTGTCAAAGGGTTACCTAACTAACCATGCACTGGGTTATCTTCATTTCTTATCATTTGAAAGGCGCACTGGATTTTCTTCATTTCTTGTACACATTTTAGCTACAGAGATCTGCAGCACAACTGTAACATTTTAATATCATTGTTACCTGTCTTTGAGCTTCTTCAACCACAATGAAACATATCAAGAGTATTCAACTGGATCATGATGCGTGGTAAATAAAACACGAATGACTGGTAATGTTGGGGATCCCCGACCGATTTCACACTATGTAGTGATCATCATCAAAGTCTCTATGGCATGGAACCGGACGGGAATTGAACACATTTCCAGACTTTCGTATATTTCCTATTTCGTAATACATGTACATATGTTGCTTGTTGCATTAGTTGCTTGTTATATGTTCAGGAAAAATTAATGTTATCAAACTAACAAAAGTATCCTTATCACCAAAGAGATAAATTATTGTTCACATGATTGTAGATCTATCACAGAAGGGGAGGTGTCACATTTTACAGTTTCAGTACGCTACTAGATGTATAACAATGGTTTCAATATCATTGGCTTTGTTACAGAGCTATGTAAGTTTGTCGTAATGACGTCGCGTGTCATGATATGGTTTGTGGCCACTCAGTATAGTGACGATACTACAGATTAATGAGATTATCGTCACTCAGGCCTAAAATACAATATTCCAATGCATATCGATTAAAAACTATTGAACAATCAAACTAAAAATTGATATTTTCTCCTTTTTTTTGGAGACTTTGGATGTTTTGAACCATTAAGCAAATATTCCTGACATGTATAATGTATGTTTCAATTGTTTTTGTGTGTGAAGTTTTACATATTTGTAAACAACAAATACGATTGTTTCTCCGAACAATTTGTTAAATAGATGGCACATATAAAGGTTGAAACTGTATATATTTCAAGGATTATTTATATTTAAAGGCACGTTTTAATAAATTATAATCCGGAAATTAAGTGTACTTTTAACAGTAAGTGCATAGTCGTGAAATCGTATGATGAAACATGCTTTCGTTATGGTAATAAGATGCATCTCGATACATAAGGGTAGCATTATCTCCAGGTCCACAGCTCAAAGATATTAACAAAGGCATTTGCATGGGACGTGAGAGTTATTTGGCTTATCGCAAACGAAGACATAAATTCAACTCAATCAGAAGATGTACAGAACTCCTGTGTTTAATTTTCTGCAGCAGAGTATGTGCATTGGTGTGAGCCACGTCGCTTGTCAAACGGTCTGGAGTGGCGGTCTGAGAAGGCATTTCTCTTATTAGGTGTCAGTCATGTCGGAACTTCCTGTGCAAACCGACCGCATGTCTATTTCAGATCAATCACGTGACAAGTTCGTTAAAGAACCCGTTCAGCTGGGAGTGTGGAGGAGTTTGTAAATGTTAGTTTAAGAAATGGAAGATACCGTTTTTTTTATGAGATAACCCATTTCTGATATATAAAAAAACCAAACTAATAACACTGAACAAGTATGCTTCTCAATGATATGCCAACTGCTTTGAAACACGGAGAGAGAGTAGTTGTTTGATGGTCATTATATGCTGCCACTCCATGTTACAATGTTGGTTCGCCAGATCTATACGTGTTAGAAAACAGTGACAGCACGATAGCTTCGTAACATGGCGGGGGTAATTTAATAGAAAAAGTTTTGAATATTACATAATAAGATTTAATTGGCAATAGGTGTTTGATAAGCAAAACGTATGAACAGGTTGAAGTGATAGAATTCAATTTAATTACAAGAAGTTCTCTGTTACCTGCGGTATTTGAATGAGTAGTCACATTCAAACTTCAATTGTGAGTACCTTGTTGGGGAATAACTGCAGTGTCGTCGTTGTTTCCAAGAGAGACAGACGCTATACAAAGAGGGGAGTATTTAAATGAGGCTGCTATATCGGTTTAGATTTTCGAATAACTGCACTCCCACTGTTTAACCTTATGCGACTGGCTATTTAGGTCTTATTAGAGATTCATGGTGAGTATGACGTCCTTTAGTACACTTTATAACACGAACATAATCTACATGTATCAGGTGAAGGAGATAAATAAATGAAGTCTAAGACCACGAGAGGTGGCAGATTTAACAGCACCTCAGTATTCCGCGTCAGGTATACGTACATGTATAGTTTCAACTCCTGGACTGTGTGAATTGATATCGGCGATCTGACTGTACTATGCCTCTGGTAATACAGTTAGCATAATCAACGTGGTGAGTAATATGACATTGATGTTATTGATCACATTAAATATATATCTTGCCGTTGTAACTTCAGTCCTGTGAAGTCATTATTTGATTCTATGATTTATTCCGACGCCTTAAGTCTTCGAGGGATAAGAAATACTTGATAATATATTCAGAGCAGATCTCAGTAACGACCAGTTAGATCAACATTCTCGTTGATTGAATTTATGTTGAATATCTTGCTCCGTATATGCGGTTTTGAAGTAAAGTGGAGGGGTGAGGGGGGGGTGAGGGGGGGGGGGGGGGGGGGGGGGAGTTTTATTGGCGACCAGTATTTCACTAATATATACTGAACAATCTTCATCACGCGTTTCTTTCTAAAAGGGTTACACAAAGGTTTTATCTTGAAGTCAGTTACACATTATTTGAATGATTTACTCGTCAGTGGGATAATATGGTGGTTTTGTGTGTGTGATGTTTTAAGTCAAACTGGCAACTTCAAACGTGTGAGCTGTTTAATTATTGTTTGAATAAGGAAATGGAATCATCTCGACCTGCGGGACCTTACGACTAACACACTCGAGGGTTATCGATAACGTGATCACTGACAGTATTACATAGTTCCGTAAACCCATGCTCCTAGTTGGTGAAGAAATCCTACATCTGAAACATCCTGTGGAGTTACAGTTAGAGGTACAGGTCCATCGCTTGTTTCGTATGTTCATCAATCATCACGAAGAATTGAGACAAGTGTATGGATATACAACTTCTATATTTTTTGCTGGCGACTTTCTACATAGATTCTAACGTCTCCTTCAAAGATTTCTAGAATGCCTATCAAAGAAGCTCAAGTTCATTATGTTGGTGCTTTCCATCTTTTAATTCATTATTTAATAATTCTGAGATTGATGCCATCATTAGCAGCCTCGACGGGGTTGCTATCAGTTTTTGTTCAGTTTCCATTGCCGCCGCCGCGTTTTGTATTGGCTTTTTTCCAAGAAGGTTTTGAGAAATCATATACATAACTTCTTACTTATACACCTGGCGAATTAATTTGACATGTTCACATTCAAGGTCAAGGGTCAAGGTCACAAGTTCTGAAATCACTCCAAAATTCTTGTAAACACAATAACTTAAAAAGTGTGCTATCAGGCTGTTATTTGGTATCTATCATCTAGGGAGAAAGACCAAGATTTGAAAGATTTCGCTAAGATCTGTCAAAGGTCAAGGTCACAGCAGGATCAACACTTATTTTAACTATGAACTCTTTAAGTCATTACATGATTGTTATTCACAATGAAAGTTGATCTTTGATATTGTAACCTTCCGGGTCAAATGCATGAGATATTGGTTAAGGCCATGTTAACCCTTTGATCCAATTTTGAAATCAGAAAAAGGTTTTAAGAACAAACTTGAGTAAAGTGACCCCAGTGATGATTAAACTTTTCAACTCCAAAGATGAACAAATGTGTGTTAAAACAATTTCCCATTTTATTGTTGCTGTTGAGAAGGCGGAACAGAGAAAGACGAGACAGAGAAAGTTTCGGGACTGCTCTAATCTAGTTAATAGGAATTGTGTGTGGAAAGAAAATTCAAGTGAGTGAGTGAGTTACTGTTTAATGCCGCTTCCTCAGTATCAAATGGAAACACATTACTGAGGTTAGCATTTTGGTGATTTTTACAACTTGATAAAGAATAGTGCACAACAATGAGAAGTGCAGCAATTCATCTGCGCTACAAAATTGAGGTAAACTTCGATACGGTACAACAGGACATTGCTGATTAGTTTAAGAATCATCTTATTTGTTACTTTAAAATTTGTGGATATTATATCAATGTATGACTGTTTTATTCTTGAAAAGTGGTAACATAGTAAAACTACAGACTCAGACAGACTTTCTCACCTAGCTTTATACAAAACAAAATAGAAGGTGTATATGCTACCGTTCGATATCTCCCTTTAAGTACAGTGTTGTAAGTGAACATCCTTACACAACGTAACTTAGTGTTAATCCTTGATGAACAACACACGCAAGGATGAAAGCGTTCAATGGGTGAAAGAGTATCATACCCGATGTCCATCTTGTCTGCCTCTGCTTCAATAACGATTTCACAGTCACCCATCTCCTCGAACATGGTTAATAACACAATCAAATGTGTATTTGACAATTTATGTTACAAGTTTCGTTATTCTAGTTATTCTATTGGAAGCTCAGTTAGTTTTGGAATTATATTTTAAAGTGGACCTTTTTTTAAATAAATAAATCAAAGTTATTAAAGCTATTAAAGTAATGTTTAGTAATCAGTGTTAGGGATATCGTTTCAATTTACGTGGTCATAATGTCCACATGTTACCTACGTATGGTAAGATCAGTAACTTTAAACATACACATCTTACATATTAAAATAGATTAATTAAAATGACAATATTACTTGCAAGAAGCGAGAATAGTTTGATTGTTGTTTTGACCTATTGGACATCATATTGATTGAAGATATCTTTAGAAACGTTTTCTGAGGAGTTAACCTGTGACATTTCCTCTGAAGATGAGCGATAGAGAGCGTCTTGGTCTCCTGCGGAGTGCTTCCATCATACAAATGGCACAGTGATACTGATCACATAGTCAGTCCCCTAGCCGTACACTGTACGTGGGCTTTCTCCCTAAACTGAATAAATGCATTTTCAGGCGTACGTCACATTCGGAAGTGACTTACATGGGCATAGTAATGTACACAGAGTGTATTCAGTGTAGGAAAGAACGTCAATATAATTCTCGGCATCTGTTTCCATTCTCATTCTCAGGTAATGATTGACCTATTAGTTATTTGGTATTTTGGTTATTGTCAGCCTTTTGTAAATGTTATGTATATTCTAACGTTTATGTAGAAATCATTATTAACACTGATTAAGAAACTAGAAGTCTGACAGTGTTTATAAATTATAATCTTATGTTCCATTTAAATTCGACATGGTGTGCATGTTGAATCAAGCCCCATTACATTAAACAACTCTGGGTCATTTGATTCATTTACCATGTACAATAAGTTACCATAACTCCCACTTTATTTGTATTTAAACGATTGATTGGCGTTCACATGGACATACTATTTGAATTGGTTTTATAGACTAGTATTTAACGTTAATATTACGATGACCGGGCATAGATCCTTCACTTTCGCTGCATCGATGCTCTGGAATCAACAAAGTCCCTACTCTTGACATGTTCAAATCAGCACTGAAAACGCATCTTTTCAGAAAATACTATCCTGCTTAATGACTTTTATCTTTCTTGTAGCGCTGTGAGCAATCACTGAGTGACTGGATACTGGCGCATGACAAATGGACTTATACTTATTATTAGAAGTTAAAAGTTAATCTTTTGAGTATAGTAAATTATATCCGTTCCCAATTTATTGAAATATTAATGTTTGTATCATATTGCGACGATACTATTTTCTTATATTTACCAATATAATAGAAGAAGAATAGAAGAGAGCGTACTATCAAACCGTCAACAATCCTCACCCGTGTCTCATAGCCTAGTACACTTGGTGGCATTATGGGTCACACAGAGCATACACTTCCGCCAAGCAACTCCTTTTGAATAAGTCTTTCTTGTACAACATGACGAAGCTAAGTGTTGTTTTTTTTTAACAAGATGTTATAACTAGCATTTGAGAATAGAGCTGATATTTGAGGATATACTGAAATATCAATAAATGGTTATTGGCTATAGACTAGAATTAGACTCCATAGACACCAATCTAACCGAATGTACAGTTGTTTATCACAGTCTGTTATAAATAACGGACAGCAGTTCACAGTGTCATGTCCTATGTCCATACACGAAGGTTTCCATGAATACTACAGCAAATATCAAACCTCGTCGACATGATCAAAATCAACTATGTGTGGGAAAAGAAATTGAGCCTTTAGAAAATCCTATTTTCTTTTAAAGTGACCTCTCATTTAAATAAATAGATTACAGCTAAGCGACAGCACTGGTAAAGAGGCAATAACCGAAAACTTGAGCATAGCAACACCACATGCGACTCAGCCCGGCGATCCCTTCATCTCCGGTTGTAGTGGAGGGGAAGTGAACACGGGATGAATCTTTAAAATTGATGGCATCAAAATAATCCAGTCCTCCTGCAATCATTGCTGAAATGTCAATAACCTAATTCAGTTGGTCGTTGTCGTGTAGTGCGTTTGTTGATTCGTAAAATCTTGAAATTACATGCTGTGTATTGAATTACACTATTATGCGCTATACATCGGATATATAATCTTTATAAATATCATCTATCAAACATATCGGCGCTTGCATAACGATGCTTTTGAACAATGTCTATACTCTTTTTTTTCTGAGCACATTCAACATTGTGAATGAGCATGCTGAACGCTCAATCAGTTTTGCAATCTCGATCCACATGTTCACAGTACATATCCAATGACCGGATTGCATGTCCAAATACATGAAAACTATTAGATAAGAACTTATAAGGGTGTGTAAATAAGAGGAAACCGAAATATTCATTAGACTTTACCAGACAGCGGAATGCATTCTTCTTAACAAATGTATGAATGTGTTAACTTCACTTCAGTGTGACATGTTAGCATCCAACATTCTCATTTATGGTACAGGCTCATTCACAATAATATACATGGACAGATCCCATGAGTCTTGTGAGGTAGGTGCTCGAAGTTAAGATCATATATCCGCACTGGAAATGGTTTCACAGACTTTTTCACATATTCTCTCGGCATGCGTCAAGGTTGTATGACGAGTCCGTTATTGTTCTCGTTTTTCATAAATGAGCTGGTTACAGAAGTAAACACCTGATAGTGCAGAGAGATATCTAAATTGCAGAAGACGCGCCAAACATCTGTTCGTTATTGTGCGCTGATGACATTGTCAATTTTGCGGATTCTATGGGGAGACTACATCAACAAATTGATGGTGTAACTAATTTCTGTGACAAGTCGGGGATTGAGCCTAAGTTTGGAGAAATCAAAGTTTGCTATTTCCAGGAAGGGGGGAATACTTAGGAGATACGGAAAGTGGTACTACAAGGTCCAGTTAGAATTACTGTAGTCTTCTTCATACCTAAACTAATATTGACTTATAATTACAGGTTTTATCTAACCAGTCTAGTGGGAGTCTTAAGTTTAAGAAGTGACTGTCAGTACTGTTTTATAATTAGGCCTACCATTACAATAAACCCATGAATGATTACTTGTATAACTAGATAATACGAAAACATGTTGTTTAGCCTTATTTAATTTCATATTTTACCTATGCGAAATCAAATCCTAACAGAGTAGCCTACGCCTGACCTCGTGTACGTGAATGTGCAAGCTTTCTTCATCCGGAAAAATCTTTTAATCATACGTCTCCTTTCATGTTCAGGTTAACGCATGTATAATAATGTCCTCTCTGTAAGTTTAAAATTACCATTAATTTTGTTTTACTACGACTAAGGTTTTACCGATTTTTTAAAATATAACCTAGCAGCTTTATAGATTCCATCCTTACCTACGTTCTCGATAATCCAGAGTATACGCTCCGATAAATTAGTGATTATAGATTTATCGGATCGTATACTCTGGATAATCGAGAAGGCCTTGATCCGACTTGATCCGAAAACAAAAGTTTAAAACTTTCAAAACAGAATAGAGGGAATCGAACCCATAACTCTTCTCAATGAAGATGCCGTTTTTACCAATAGACCACCGCGGATGACTGCATGAAGACATGTAGAATAAATAGAGATTACATAACGAGTGAGTGTTGAATATCGAAAATATTCCAACGAGATATTTTTTAATTTTGTGATTTATTCACGAGCGAAAGCGAGTGAATAGATCACAAAATTTAAAAATATTGAGTTGGAATATTTTCGATATTCAACACTCACGAGTTATGTATTCTATGTATTACATACGAAACTTGATATTCATTTGAGACAAGCATCAGACTATGCGCGACATTACCGCGTAATACTACTAATACTGCGTAATTAATCTAGGTGGAGTCATTCAAGCCGTAATTTATTAGTAAAAATGTAGTCCCGTTTTCCGTTACGCTCTTGCTCGCTTCTACATAAAATATCACATTTACACAGTCATTATCACAATGTTTGTCGTCATCAATGTCGTTAATCATTACATCAAGCAGCGCTTAAACAACAAAGACTGACGCTGTTGACGTCGACGGGGGTCGTCATTCCTTGACCGGCTGTTTTCATACAACCATCCTTGCTGAACGTTTCTACATGAAAGCTTCTTATTTTGAACTTCATACGTGTATATCTGGACGTTGATCGCATCAAAAACTGATTATGCATGCCGATCCTGAACGCAATCATTTATAAACTATACGATTTTACTCCTGAAACACGGAATTCGCGTTGACAAAAAAACGGCCGTTTTAAACAAAAGGGAGATAACTCTTCCTAGACTAAATTGAAGCAAACTATTATTGTGATCTTATTATAAAATATTCGAGATCGGAACCCGAATTCTCTATTTTAAATTTTGCACATCTATTTTTGCCATGATACAAGTTCATTAATAGCCCAAAATACGTACAGGAAAAAGATATCATGAACTGAAAAACTGAAGTGGCGAGTGGGTTCGGCTGTACTCGATCAGCTGATGGCGAAAGTAGTACGGCATTATGACGTCACTATTGACTAACTTGTTTCAGTTACAAAACACTCGTTGAATAATTTTCAACTGGTTACACAACACTTGTTTCAAATAGCCAAAATTATCTCATAAAGATATTCAGAACACGTATGTAATAAGTATTGATATCTATTCTGCTCTCCTCGAATCTTTATTTTTTAATTTGCGTTCTACACTTGAATTCCCTCATGTTAAACAGTACAATTGCATTCGCATCTGCCTGTAATATCCATGAAGGTAGGCCCCCAAGTGGTTTGTAAGAGAAAAATGAGTGGCAAACGGATTCTATATTTACGCCGCAGAATGGAAACTATAAAACCTGTCTATGTAGGCTACAATCAACCGTCTTGATGTAGAATCTACCGTGATGCGAGAGGAATAGAATGATTTCATATTTGGCTAATTTAAGTTGTTATGTACATTGACAAAGTTTAAAACCTAACTGTTCATTTGTGTAGTTCGAACTTTGATTACAAAGAAATGCTGCAGTGAGAAAATATGGAATGACAGGATCAGAGCGGAAGAATTGTTCAGAAATACAACAAACAGACTATCCTTATAAAGCGCAGCTAGGTATTCAATCCAGACGGGACATAATATGCGCGCTCAGCGTTTACGTTATTGAACATGGCCCCGCAATAGTTCTAGGTAACAAATTGGGACTCTAGGAAAAGTAGGTCAGTTATTATCAAAATGGATTGTGGTTTCCGATTCTGGAATGGAAAAGCATGTACTGAATTAGTACTAAGGCGCTCATTTTGCGTAATATTGTTTTGAATTGATATACGGTAAACAAGTTTATTAAAGTTTCTAATGGCAAAATAAGGAGAAATTATGTTGATATGACAAATACAAAAAACTCAAATTCCCCATTTGTTTCTGCCAATTTTTCGGATTACCCACAATGTCACGTGGTTCATAATTTGCTACAGCTCTGTTCATTGGTCTTTAGAATTGTTAAGATACAAAGACAACGTATGTCAGTGGCTGAAAGTTGTTTAGAAAATTCCAACTGTAATATAACGTCGAATATCAACCCATTTGGGGGCGTGTGCGCCCCCCAAGCAATAACGATGTTGCGTATAAACAAAATATTGCATTGCTACCGTTTTATTGTGAACAAATTTTATTGTAAAAAAAGATACCCATGACATACAGAACCATGTACACTAATTTTTTACTTGATTTTCCGAAGAGAGAAGGGTGTTTTACTATTGTTGACATTATTTTTCCAATACATTTCATTCACTTATTTGAGCGAACCAAATATTAACAAAAAGGCATTAGGACGTGTCTAAGTTCACAGAAATAATACATGTACGCATACTCCACAATAATCATAAAATTGTGTATAGAAATGCAATAGAAATACAGGATTCTGCCTTTAAGACGTTTACAGGGGTGCATTAATATTATCACACATTACATATCATATCATGTACTTTGAATGTAATGTTTTCTATGGACATGTACTTATCATATAGAAAAGTGTAGTGCTAGTTATAGAACAGTTTTAAGGCCCGTTATACATACTTCAGTTTTATACAAAAGAAAGATGGGACAAACATATCATCATCTGTGAAAGGTTTAAGCAAGTGTTCATGTTATTCCAGTCCACACTGCCTAACTGGAGACACCAGAGACTGAAACAAACAGACGTTAGGAAACCATCTGAAACCACTCAGTCAAAGCTTCGTTCATTGTGTTATGCTTTTTACAGTGTTTCTGGCATGAATGATGGGGGAGATCTATGTGTGCTGACAATTGTCGACTACCAAAACTTTCAGCCAGAAACAATACTTATCTTACCAACCATCGATAGTTTAGATGTGGTGTACGTACATACATGTAAATGTTCCTGTACACAAATTGTGTACAATCTCAAAATAATTGTAATGTTTACAATAAGAATGTATTATGTACTAAATATATATATCGTGGTGAGGTTAACAGAAAATGAACTTATATTACATTTGTTGTCTATGATAAAACTAGGTTATTACTACGTAAGGAACAGACGAATAGTGAGAAACAAGCGTTGTTCCCAAGGACACTGTGAGACCTCAGGCGGTATATAGGACTAATTGAACATGTTGACCCCTGGATACCACTCTCCCTGGAGCTCTGTAAATACGAACCTGGCATTGTGAGACGAATAAAACAGATTTTGTTCTTGCTCATGCTAACAAGTGTTCATTAGCTCCAAGTAAGAGTAGATTTGGCTATTTAACGACAATGCTGAAGCGGCGAAAGTCCCTTCATTAAAGTATAATGTTTTGATGGCATCCAATGATATCGTTACATTTGGAAGAAAAGTTCTCTTTGGCATGGAAGGTGCACACTATCTCTTACTAAATGACAAGTATCCGGTTTTTGTCTTTAACTTTAGACACTCTAAAGACATCCCTCACAAACCCACTTTCCATTTCTCCATGATTTGCTACGTCACTGAGCTAATTGTTGTCATAAAATGCAACCATCGTTCACTGTGTAATTCTTAATAGCTGTGTTGAATGTATTTGCGTTTTGAGATGAGCTGTAATGTATTTAATAATTTGACCTAAAGCACAATTTGCGGAAGTGTGAATAGCAGTAAAGAATTCATCATAACTTGATATGTACTGTTAAGAAAGCGAAACCCCATGGGCAGTGCGTGCTTAAATGATATAAGAAAAAATAATAAAGCTCTTGGGCGCACCATTAAGCAGTTCGCGAGATTCATCGTACACTCATCACCACAACTGCAATCCTAAACACCATTGTATAACTCTTGTGGGAATACATCGTGAGAATATGGTTGATGGAACGAGAATTGAACCCTCCCGTCAGATGTAATAGATTGTTTTAAGTTGCGCTATTGACATCTCACGATTTTCACTGTTAAATTAAAAGAGACTAATTAAATATGTTGTTTATAATGTTTGCCTAAAGTTAGCCCAAACTGATATTACATGAATGTGATGATTTGAACTATATGCATGTATAAAATGTATAAAAGCAGTTACTAACTTCTCAAAACATCAATTAGATATTGAGATCGGTAGAATTTCATGAAATATTAATGTGTGTCTCAGTTAATTATTCAGTGAGTGTGGTCCAATCCACTGCCAAGATCCTTACGTTTAGTCTGAATAAAAATGAAAATAAACACAGAAGCAAGCGACGATAAACGGACTGAATTATTTAAAGATCTGATGAAATGCATTTTTCTCAAGAATGACAGATGATTACCTCTTCGTATATTGTTTATCGGGATCAATTGAGCATAAAATCGAGACAATATACACTTGCAATTGATATTTAAGACGATTTTCATTCACCCAATTTAACACTACCTCATTTATTAGGGCGATTCATTTTGAAAATGCTCACTGAGGCGTGACTGTGATAAGCGACAGACGGGTCCGGCTAGACAGCTACTCCGCCGAGTCTCATTAATTAATTAATGATGATATCACTGCCGCTAAAAGAATTTATGAGGTGTATTACATCGCCAAAAATACATGTTTATGTAATAATTGTGTATTTGTCATATGCGGAATTACTTAGCTTGGTATCTAAACATTCGATATATGGGAATTTTAAGTTGGTTTATCGAATATTTCGTTGTGAAATTAACAATCAAAATGTTGCGAAATTACGTTGAATTATGAGTATCGCTGAAAATCAGATTCCTCCTGATACGTCACAGAAGTCATTCCTTCAGGGGCCACACCCCCGCAGACTTTCATTCTGGTCGCCGGGGCTAAAATATGCGTTTTTTTAAAAAGCCGTATATAGGTAATTTATGGACCGATTTCAGAAATTTAAAATCGAGCAATTGTCAAATTGACATCCCATTTTAATGAATCCGATTTGGACCATATGTCATTGCATCTATCCTTTAAAATATAATGAGTTTAGCTATCGTTTCATTGTTATTGCGCATGTGTTAAAGAAAGAAAGAAAGTCTCTAGGATTACTGAGACCCACATTTCACTATGTCAAAATCAAATTATTGTATAGAAAATAAAAATGGCGGCTAAACCCCCATGACCTACTAATTCGCCATGATTTACCTTTTTACTTGTGTTATTATTGCACATATTTTTATTCTAAAAATGCAAGTCTCGAAGTGCATTTCGATTTTTTCCAAGGTTAAGAATCGACATTTAGATCCGCATCTGAACCTTCAATGGTTGGGCCGTTTGGGCCCAAAAGCTTCATAGGTCTTGTCCACATTAAGAGCTTCAGCATGTAAAGATTGGTTGAAATTTCTTCAGACCTTTAGCCTAACTTTTGTACACAAAATCGTGAAATAATAAAGATAAATACGACAATAACAATAGGGATTCAGCAAATTTCTGACTCCTTAAATATAAATGGGCTTCTGAGATCATTTCATGTTCATATGGAGCTCTTTAGCATTATTGTAGCCTTACCTGGGCTCTTTACAAATTTAGGGGTCTCGAGGACAGACTACTATGATAAAACCATTGTATTTAGTTGTAATATGGACGATATGATGTGATACATTGAAATGAAGTATTTATGTTTTAATTGATTTACAAAATTATAAAGAACACGCTTTTGTTCACTCCAGATATATCGTCATTGTTCATCCCATGAAAGCCAGAACTGTATGTACTTTGGGCAACACAAAGAAAATACTACCTTGTGTTTGGATCGTCGCCGTCGGGCTATCTGCTCCCACATTCCATGTTATGGTAAGTTGTATAGTTCAATCACACACTTTATTTATTACCATATTATTAAGTATTTCTACACAAACATATATTCTTTATTGAGCAACGTTTGTTTACATAACTCTACTATATAAACATTCAAATCCGTAAATGCATGATAACTGTGTTATTTTTGCTTTATACATGGAACCATTTAGTTAAATATGTATAGGGTTACCATTCTGCCTTCTCATGTCCCCATGTAAGTTGCCGAAACACAAAAACGCATGAAGGTAGGTCCGACATGAATCTCTCGTTCAGACTCTATTAAAGTCAGGTTTACTTGGAAACCGTAAGAATATAAATGATCTAATCCGCAAAAGGTACATCTTGGGATTATGGTGGACATGTGTACCAAGTTTGGTGGGGATTGCATATATATAGTTTAGGAGACAATGTGACTTCCCCATTAGTCACTGTTTAACTGGATTCCATGGAAACCGCACAAAGTATAATGCAGAGATAGGTCTAACCCTCAAAAGTCACACCTAGGGATTATGCGGATCTCATGTACATTGATTAAAAATTAATTCAACATAAAAATAATTTCATTGTATTCAGCGAATTGTACTTGTAATGTGTTTCTCACGTTTCACTACACAGTTAATTATCTCTTGTCATATCGAAAAACATGCACTAATGTGTAAAGTCGTCAAGGTTCAAAAGTAATTAAAACATAACATAATAATTTCACGCTTGCAAACACGATCATTTTCGAAAATCATCGAATTACAATTACTGCTTTAAACGTGAGCGTAGGAAAATTCTTCAAACGGTTACTGTGTTTGCTAAAATGCGGCTTGTTTAATTTTATTATGATGTAATTACGTAAGTGTCATTGTAAATATAATTTAATAGATATTTCGTTTACATCTGAATTACAATTTGTTGCAGCAATGATCTCTCACATTTTGAAAAACAATTGTTTGAATGTCATAGCGTGATCATGGGCACAAGTTCTAACATTATTGTGGATACATTCGATCAGCAATTTCTCTTAACATCATGACCCCAAAACGCTTAGAAACTGAATTCCTGATTGTCTGTGTATTCGGCAATTTCCTTTAGTTTGCAAGTAATGTCTATTTGAACAGTTTAAAGTAAGTTTGCACTGTGACTTGTGTTATAAGAATGAATTTTGTGGTACAAATTTTTAATGCATAATGGACTCTTTTTCAAGTATCAATTTAAGTTGAATAATCATGCAGGACCAAGAATGTACAAATGTTTTCAATATATTTTCTTCTTTGCTTTTGTCAGAAAAACCGAATTCACGTAAACTTTTATTAAATGTACAGCTCTTTCCTTAACAGATCAATCGAAGTAACTTTGCATTTCAGCTTTAGTTGTGTTTTGTACATGTTGTACAAATTGTGTAAGGTAACGTAACATTTACCTTTTGTAAAATATCGAAACGAACAGGTTCTTGTAATGTTTCTAATGTGCAAGTAACCTGTGTATCATATTTATGGCATCAGGCGTCAGAGGGAAGGAAGTGTGGCGTCTAATCTCATCGTCAGTATACAAAGTTAACTTTCCTCTTCCATTTTTTCAATACATTAAATCCACTTTTCTTTGTAAAGATTGAGGATTGTGAAGTAGGGAAATAATTTGTATTTGTTTGGACCACATCGATGAATATCAGTTACATTAGGTACACAGTTAGAGCTTTACCCCCGCCAAGTGGGAAATGTGAACAATAAAGTAACATATGGTATGATGTATATGCAGAACACGGAGCGGATCACGTACTACAACAACGAGACGACAGTGATGATGATCCTGTGTGGGGACACTGGAGTCCAGACCGAGGACCGTCTCATCTTCTCCGTGTACCAGTTCATCGCCATGTTCGCCGCCCCCACCCTCATCATGTTGTTCTGCTACATGTTTGTTATCCAAGTCTTGTGGATCAGTTCCCGTCAGCTTGTCAATCTTACTGCGCCAATGTCAGAGAGGTGAGCGCTGGATGCAATCTGAACTTGTTTAAATGGTAACGACACCAATCTTCTGAAGTGAATACTTACTGTCTGAACTTTTGTACCAAGCACACAGAGAATTTACCGTGAGTGTAAACAGTTGAACAGTAATTTTCATCAAATTGGATTGCCTCAAGCGTCATTTAAGACCATTTCCATATATTTAGCATTTTGTGATATTTTTCATTTCAGTAAAAGTGAGAGTTTTTCCTCCGACGACACACTGAAGAGGTTAACGGTTCCCGAGACGCCCACACAGGCACGACAATGGCATCGTTCCCGACGCAACTTCGTCAACAGGGCGACACGCGAACACAGTGTGGAAGTACTTCGAGCACGGAAACAGGTTATTATTGCAATTATTCATTTATATATGTAATGAAGTTAATTTGTTTATATTATAGAGTAATGACATCGTCAGAAGTGACTAGTTGGTATATGTTTAGAATCATAATACACGGACTAGATGGAGTTTGTCATGAATAAGCTGGAATTAAAAAGTTATTTTAATTCATAAGGGCAGGAAAATCTTTTGCTTTTATGAATTTCAAATATATTGCATAATTGCAAAGATTTTCTAAATTTTGATTGTTATTCACGGATCAAACATTTTTCTATTTCAGGTAATAAAAATGCTGATTACAATTATAGTGGTGTTTCTGCTCTCGTGGGGCCCGAAATTGATCATTCGAATATTACAGAGAATGAATCTGGAATTCATGTGGTACCAATCTGCCTTCACTGCAAAGGTAAGATGTCTGAACTATTTCCAAACTGGACAGCTTATGTGCACATTGAATAGTTAGTGCATAACATTGTACTCTTATAAACATCAAAGACTGAACTATCATAATCATTTTAAAAAGGGCACTGAAAACTACAAAACATGAAAAACAACGTGTATTTGTGAAAATGATATCGAATGTATATCATATAAATTGTATGTAAAGTTTAACATTAAATAGGAACATGTATTCATATGTATAATATATAGCTACAAATGTTTATGTAATATACATTCTATACGTGATTTCTTATCCAGACATTTCTCTCATTTCAGATAGTGCTGGATTGCTTGCCATACATACAGTCATGTCTCAACCCAATCATCTACGGGTTCATGTCGAGGAACTTTAGAAAAAGTATGAGGTCCGCATGTCGGACCCATGTGTGTAAGAAAACGAAGATGCACTCATGTCTTGGACGAAAACTTCTTGGATCAGACTACGAACTCGAGTCCAGGGCCAACTGCACTAATGGAACAATCCAAACTAAGATTTCTTTGCGGACGAAAAGTAGTTCGTCAGATGATTGACAACTAAGGAGCCGGTGTGCGTGGTGGGTGTACACACACTGCTGCTACTCTAGGGACAAGGACACTGACTCGGAGGATGTGGGAACCTTTGCCTGAAACATCATTCATTTCTTGCTCATGACGGAACCATTGTATTCTCGACTAGTTCCTGTTTATGATTGTACCACCGGGATCCGAAACTACGGCGCACACAGCCAATTAATCAGATCAGATATTACGCTCAATTCTTAAAAAACATGTTCCTGTGTCAAGCCGAAATGAAATTATAATAATGATATGTATTTCTGTTTACTCTGATTTATACTATTCATAATCTTGGCTGAATCCATGATGGCAAAACAATCTGCAACACAAAATATGATGCAAGACAAAATACGTTTTTAAATTGTATGTTGAAGTATTTTGTTATAGAATTATGTTACACATTACCCACAATCGATACTCAATTATACAATTTATAAATGAAGCCCTCGTGTTCATGCAATAAAGTTTGAAATATGTAACTATATCAAACAATCAAATGTAAGCAATAACACAATTGCGAGAGACATCTTTTATTCTAGTTTAATCTATCAAAAAGCTGCAATATATCACAAACAATAATTCGTTTAATTATTTGTTAGAGTACATTCAGTCTCAACAATGCAGTGCGGGAAAGGTGCCAAACCAGTATCGTATTGGTTTCTTTACACGGAACCACTCAGAACGGTAATCAATTTTGGACGACTCAGTTTGGTTTTACACCCCGGCTGCCGATGGACACAAATGCATCAAATAAAAATGGACACGAACATGTTGTTTAAATCATATCACAAGTGATAGTCATATATGTATTGAAGAAAGGGAAAGAAGTAAGAAGTAAAGTGACAGTAAATAACATGGCCAATTGTTTACTTACAACAATACAAATTCAAGCAAAGTGAGATGAGTTTATCAATGTTGACTGGATCATTTAACAACCTTGCTTAATGATCGTTTTGTGATTGTATTCAAAACATTGCTCGTTATTGAAGATGTTGTTTTGTACATATGTTTAAATCAAAACTGACATTTTCCGTTTGTTTAAAGAGTAAAAGAAAAAGAATCAGTTTAGTATTGATAGAAGATTTATTACGTGCGAAAAGTTTTTCAAAGCAACCCAAAAGTCAATAAAAAGTTTGGAAAATGGCTAAAACTATTCCCAAGAGGAAACCCAATTTCAAATAAATAACTTGTTTTCAAGTTAAGTGCCTTTTATACTCTAAGAGTTCTTTATAATAAATATCGTATTCAAATTACAAACGTTTATAGTGACAATACAGTTTGTATTAATTCGTTAATATTTACTTATCAAATTGTTTGGATATTTCATAAATTGTTCATGTATCATCAGTGAGTTTGTCCGTTAATTTGAAGTTGTATACTATGTTTAGTTGTTAATAATGTCAATAAGAACATATAAACATTGCCAAATTCTTCATCTTTGTTGATGTTAATGTAGTCATGACGGTCTGTGATATGTTAAAAATTTGTTTCATTTATTGAAGAATAAAATTATGTGTGTTAATTGTTAAATTCTCTTTCATTCGTACTATTCTAGGTCTATTCAAATGTCTGTAAGTCTTGAACCATGCAAAATGTTAGTTTTTTGAGAACTGAAATGCTGGTTCACGTGCCTTCTATTAACTACACGTGAATGTTTTAACGTAGTCATCTGCGTTGGTGGATGTCCACCTCCCCACACGTGCTTGCAGCTTAGCAAGTTATTACTCGCGCCAGTGACGTGTACTGACTGATTTAAGCCTTGCTGCATTCCCTCAACGGGTCTGTGTTAGCGGAGCAGAATACGCTGTGGAGTTCAGGTGTAGCGCTCCACTACGTTATGAAAAGGAAAGGAAATGCAGCAAGTTGTACACTAGCCAGTGGTTGGAGATGCGAGGTATAACTAACGAGGGGAATCGATTGCACTGAGGCATTAGGCTATGTTTCTCAAGTTGAACATCCATTGATTGATGTTTATTTTGCAGCACATAACATCGTTTCTCCTAACAAAGCTTGTTACACAACAACACATTTTAAAGCAGATAGCATAATTATTCAATTTTAAAGAAAAAGGGAAAAACATATTATAATGTTGAGTATTTTGAGAAGATTTTGATACAGGATTCCGTCGACGGGTTCGCCTCGTACAAGCCTTAATGAATGCGCTATCCGGGGAATAATACACGGCTGCTAAGGGAGTTGCGCGAGTGCAATCTTAATTCTAACTAAATGGAACAAACATCTTGTCAGCTTTTATGTAAAGTTCTCTATTTAAGATAACCTTAGCGTGCCTTCATGGATTTGCAGAAATACACAATCGACATGTCGGTATTCAGGTAGGAAAGGCAACATGAAAGCACTCATGACACGGTCGTTTATAACCATGTCATTTGCAATATATTTGAATAATACAATGTCGAATTTGAAGATCAACTTTGTACGCAAACAAGTGAAACGCTAGAACAGTGTCTGTTTGAACAAAACAAGCACGACGATAATCATATTAGGTGAATAAAGTTATTGATCTCAATTACTCAATACTGGAGGAATATTAGATATTACCTCGTGATTTCTTTGATGCTGAAAAAGACGCTGCATCATTTCGAACTGCAACATCTCAACTAAATTGAAAGTGCCAAAATATTTTGTCATCACACGGCCTTGTATTCACATTAGATACCAAATTACAAATCAACGAAGGAAACAGAAAGACAAGATTTCAACAATAGCCAAATCCATTGTTCAAGTCAGGCACAATAACTAACGAACTTCAATACCCAATACAGACTGTTGTCAAATTCTGGATGTTGAACTAGACAGTGCACGTAACTAACGACAGCGTTGACGACAGGTCTTCTCCGCTGCGCTATGAATGCGGATTTGAAAATGTTTTTTTTTTAGCCTAGGAGATATCTTAATTAATTTATATTATATGTAAAGTCAGATAACCACACAGTGACTGTCGAATCGTACATGTGTTGGAAAATTGCTGGTATTTCGTTTAATATTATTGACATTTCCCGAAGTTAAGTGACTTGACAATAGGGGCAACGGTCGTGATATAAGTAAATGTGCTAATCCAAGATATACATGTTTAATCTTAGAAACCTCGCGCAAACAAACATTCCATGCACATGTACATTTATTTTGAAACGCAAAAACGGGTTCTGAAAAAGCAAGCTACAATAAAGTATGTGTTATCACCTAAATAAAACTTGTACTTTTGCGTTGTGCTCACAAAGAATGACACAGGAACACGAGAACATGTCCTTGTCTAGTTGATCGTTAATGGACAACACAACTCTCCCCGTTTATACAAGTATTTGGTAGCGTTAAAACGTTTATGGCGAGCATTTGTTCTGGATAGTAGACTATTACAATAAATATTACAATACAATGGCAATTCATCAGGTGGCGAAACGGACGTTACGTGACTGTGATAATTAGACAACGAGAAGGGAATTCAAGAAGATAGAAGGCCTTAAAGGTACATCCATTCGGTTTCATAAAATTTTATTTGCCTTTAATACATGCCAACATACAATATGTGCTGATATCAGTTCAAATGATTTCATTCAACTTGCATATTCATCCCCTATTGCCAAACATATAATAATTACTAGTTTCCAATTAAAATCGAGCAACATCATTATGCATGTGCAGAAACCGAAACTACACGTTTCGTTTTCATGCACAGTAGTTATATGACCTATTGAACATTATCAACCCAAATTTGATATTCTGTTTAAAAAAGATTCCAAAATTACGTTTGACTCATTGGCGCGCGCCACACTCGGTGCATTGTCCGGTTTTCGATCAGAAATTGATACTTTTACCTTCATATCGTCAATATACTAAGTCGAATATCATTAAAATGTTAGTTTTCGGTAACAGTCGGTACTTCTCGATAAAATAAGACCATTTATAAGGTTTGGTATATTAGACCCCAACAACACAATGGATGTACCTTTAATAACTAACGACTGGTAGGAAATCACACATATTATCCTTCTGGAGCAAGTTTATTTGATTAATAAATCAAGTTATACATAGCCTTGGCAACTGAAAAATAATTACATATTCTAACGAGTGTTATTGTTGTATTGCCCATATGTTAAATCAATTTAAAGTAATAATGTAATACATGTTTTTCTTCTGCAACCGACAAGAAGGTGTAAATCCGTTACCAAACGATTGTGAAGTGGCTTTATGATACATTACCTTGAGATGTGAGTACAAGATTTAAACAATTGATGCATGTCAAAGATGATTCAAACATCCTATCATTTGAAATGAAACAAACCATATTCATTAAGTTTATTTTTATTTGTGTAAACCGCCAAAGCAGTATCCCCCTGCGCTCTATCTACAGGCACCAAGACCGAGTCTGAGTACCTTAACCGGCTTATGAACTGAGGGAAGATTGCATTTAAAAAATAAAACAAACATATAGCAGTTCAAACATACTCACACCCCTCTATGAAAATGAACTGGTCCAAATGACTTCATAGGTTTGTGACAGGATTTGGAAACCATTAATAACAATCGTTTTAAAAACGAATTTTAGTTATGTGTTAAGTAATCAAAAGCTGAAAAAAATATTTTCCTTTAACATTACAAACAAAAAGTTGACAGTAAATATTAGTGTCATCATCAGGCGACGCAGCCGATCACGTGACATTGTGCCCGTGCATTTCGTGACACTTGTGCTTAATGCTGAAATGTACACGCTTGCACACTAAACTGCTCGACCAATGACAACATGATCAAAGTTATCCCAAACACAACACAATTTCAATAGTTACAAGACCTTTTGCACATAAAACATATTGCTACATTAATAATAATAAAAATAAGTAATGCAGAAACTGGCAATTTTACAAGAGGCAATGAAATAGTGTAATCAATTGGTCATGAAAAAAATCATTCTAACTTCAACTGGCTCCGTAGCCTAATGGTATGCACGTTTGGTTACAAATCGAAAGGCCAGTGGTTCGATCCCCGACTTTCGAGTGATATATTTGGAAAACTCTTGTGTTGGAAATTATATGAATTTTATAATGGGAAATGTTTGAGATTTGAAAAGAAATTAGTTTAAAATCTAATGTTGAGGTCTTTAAATCACAGATATACCTCAAACGAGGTCCGTAAGTTACAGATAGACCTGATTTGATGTAGCCAAGGTCCTACCTCCAGGTTACGGAACGGTGCTAAACAAAGGGATGACGTCACCAGAGGTTTATAAGAACGGGGAAACGTCGTATCTGCATTGTTAATTGGCCGTATTAGTCGTAAGTAGGTAGTAAATACGTAAGCGTGTACATCCACTTGCAGTGTAGATGGTGTACAACTATACGTTTATTAAACTATTGGGATAAGATCTGGTAGTGTGTGATCGGAGTTCATCGCTATGGTCGGATGAAGATCGACGTCAGTAGTATGGGGGGTCAATCAAGTCAAATAACGGATATTTTACCAAGATAGAAAGAATAACTGAAGTAGCCCCGATACATTGCTTCAGCACAAAGCGTAACCTCCCGTCAGAGTGACAGAAATGTACATGTACTACCCTGCGTCCATTTGGCCCGGTAATATTTGCCATAATCATTGAATCTGTCGAGGACCAAAGCATTTTATTTCGATTAAACCTTCGATGGTATTGCGTTTCCTTGGAGTCTTATCGTATACACAGTTACTCATAAACATTGGAAAGATACACCATGACGAAATGTCAAGTAGTTACATAACATAATATTAGGCAATCACTGACACATTTGATAGAACGTATTTTAGTCAGATATGCATAGTCTGTCTATTTCACTATTATAATCCAATAACTGTTTCCTTATGGCTTCTCTTACCCTTAGCTATATATATAGTAAATGGTAGAGCCTGTTTTCGTTTGATTTTACTGACAACATTCACATGGTTAGCATATTTCAAATGTCTGTTTGTTTTGGGGTTTTACCGTGGAGTTCACGATCTTCATGAATGTAACTTGTAAACCTATATAAAATGTATAATCTATAATCGTGTTGAAGACTAACAGTGATTAGCGACATTGCCACTTTGACAGAGATGATCTGTAACGTTGTTCACCGTTTTTACGCGTCCATTGCTCGGACACATAACAGATTAAAAATTCTAGGTGAGACCGATTCTTGCAAAAAACCCAATTTATCAACCTGCTAGCCATATAACGTGATACTTGAAACGACCTTTCTAAATCGTATCACCCGGTACGAAGGACATACAACATTGTAAGTCCCTCCAGGAGGGTTTACACAGACAGTTGTAAACCCTGTTAGTAGGAAACATAATGATTGTAAACCCTGATACATTTGCTTAGATGACGGCTTGAAAGTAAAGATCTGAAGAAACTAACTTGGAGTAATTTTGAAAAAAATATTAATCTTCCGATAGAACGTGAATAGCAAATGTTTTGCAGAAAGTGCGTATCCACTATCACCTGTAGTAACTGAGCTAACACCTTACACCCAACAGGGCAGATGAGATTTCACGGTACAAAAGCAACTCCTAAAGCGCGGCTGTTAACAGGCTGATATCAGCAAGGGATCCTCAATATAACGCCAAGGATCCTCAATATAACGCGAAAACAATTAAAAAGCCTGTTTTACACTTGAAAACGGTTGATAATATGGAGAAACCATTCTACCTCGGACATGGTACGGTTGTAGACCCTGATAGTTAGGAAAAACCCTCGGATGCTTCGTATCCTCGGGTTTTTCCTTCCTATCAGGGTCCACAACCTTACCATATCCTCGGTATCATGGTTTCTCCTTATAATAATGATTAGACGTTCACAGAAGGGGATATAACATTCTTTTTTGAAGTGAACATACAACAACAATCTGAGTTTGGTAACTGTTAGTGGCGGGGATTCATTGTTTATAACATTTAACAAAGTTAATCTGTAGACCAAGACATGTCAGATCCTGCTGCAAAAGTAAGTCTTTGTCATCGGCAATTTCCCCCATATTCGCGGTCTTCATTGACTTTTGAGCATTACGCATGTTTTGTCCTATCCTATTGATGTTTATTTATCAGTTGTTCAGACATGAGACAGCAAGTCGCAGAGTAATCTGGGCACGTGAAAACTGCTGACATGTTCATGTCATAAGGAAGGTATTGACTTGCAAAATTCATTTTTCATTCATTTGCAAATTTAATCTTCTGGTAGGCTACGAGTTTTCACGAAAGTGGTCAACGCATAGCTGGGACATGAAACCAGCATTCAGCTGACTCTGGAAACAGTGATTCGTCATGCGTTTCTGTATGCAGTAGTGGCTCAACTTACAATTCATGTTGATTTTAAATAATAATCTCAAACAATTAATAGTGCTATTTATTGAAAATGAATTAGATGAAATGAGTACTGTTTAAATAAATACAAATATATCTATACCAACAGGCATCACTCATACAAACATCTGCAATTATCACCGTTGCACAGATATATCGTAAAGGGGGTCCTTACATGTACAATACTGTAAATAACGTCCAAAAATCCAGTTACAGCATTAGACAGAGCTGCACAACTTCATGTATTCGTGTACAAAGTTTCTAAATATCTTCCATTTTAAAAACCAATGATTACAATAGTTGGAAGTTCTATATTTCCCAAGACGATGCAACCTTGAACCAGTACTTGATGCAGGTGTAACTGGATGAAGGTAATGAACACACATAGTCGTGTAAATGCAGTACACATCACGAACACTGTTCACTTCTATAAAACAACATCTGTACCTAGTGAGCTGTTCACTGTTCGTGCCATGACATTTAGGTAATTACAAAGGACATGTTTGAGTCACATCTACGTACCAACTCCACAATCCACCATCTGGAGCTAAGATTGGTAAATGTATATGACAGCATTGACCATTCACTTTGTCGAAACGCGTACGGTATTTCACACTGAGAAAGTTTTTAGTCAACACAACACTGGCAGTATTTGTAATATCTGCTATATTTAAGGCATTACAATACTTAACACATAATAGTTGATGTGTGTACAAAAAAGCATAAAAAGCAGCAAAGCCATTAGTTGCTTTGGTGTGCAAAACAAAACCTGTTTGTCCTGCCATTAACAGTCAATTATGTAAATCCTTTTAGAGTTGAAAGAAATTATGCTGTGTCGTTTGAAAGTGTAAAAGAAACCAATATATTGATTGACAAAATAAAATTGGTATACTGGTATTTGATAAAATAACAACCCCGGCCCACGTCATGTAAATTATATTAGTTCATGAAACAGGAATGCAATGTAAGGAGTTGAAGTTTGGAGCACTGATTTTCAACCCAAACGTTTAGGAATCATAGATCACGTTACTGTTTACATTGAACGATAATTGTAGTCAACAATGCTAATAGGAGGCAATTTTAAATTATTTTAAAACAGTCATTGAATCATGTTGATTCTCCCACGAACTTCACGTATTTGATAATATCATTGATGCCTGTGAACGGATAAACGGACGTATTTAAATTCTGAAGAGATCCTGGCACCCTCTGAAGAAATAATATACTTTCTGTATGGCATATAACAAATATATGCATTACAAACGTAAAAGTATATAACGTTTTTGTAATAAACAATTTAACAATATTTTTCTTTTGGATATCAACTTCTATATTGTGTAGATACACGACGTTTCCGTGTATATGCTCGCTTCTTCGTCATTATACCATTATACGTATGACATGGATACGCCCTTATTCTACCTCATAAAGAAGTGAGCATATATATGTACATATATATGTACTCCGGATGACCATTATTTATTCATTCATTTATATAATTTTGTTCTGTAAATTATTTAATTTCAAATCATTGACTTAGTGTAACAACTGGCTCATGTTATCTATCTATATCATCAAGTTTTATTCTAGTGATGCAATTATCCCTCTATTTTCTGTCTAAATGTGGACAACTTGTCCTTAAGCGTCTGTCGATGTCTTATCGAGGAACTGCATGGCAGAAATAACCACATGGTTACTCCATTGTCACGAATGTGATGGATATTTGTCAGTGCGCTGTAAGTGATGCGAACAACATTCAAAATTCTGAAAATGTACGATATAAAGATTTATAAAAAAAATCCACGAACTTATTGTATGCATCTAGGGGATGAAATTATGTTTAACTATTTCAAACCTTACTTATAAATGTATCTAATTTAACATATTTAATGTTAACACGTGCTAGACAAGTACTGCCTCTACATGTCTTGACATAAGCGTTTGGGTTTTAAGGTAATTGTTTTTCATACAAGGCAATACAATTACATGTTTGTGATTAATCCCACAGGTTCAGTTCCTGTTGATTGACTACGATTTTATTCCTCACCATAACAATATCACATAAACTTCATGATTTATTCGCTCTTCGCAGACTGACATGACAATAGTTTTTACTTTTACAGTTAAGCTTGAATAAACGTTGGGATGATAAGATTATATGCAGATTCATCACGAATGGTTATCTCTAGATCTCCAGAAACTGACATTCACTAAAATTCAACCTATATTAGTAAAATTGTTTTGCTGATGACAGCATTTGCAAACATCTCTTTTTACAAAATGAAATACAACATATTTTGACTTCTTGGAAATGTCAATTAATATGTGTTTTCAGAACGCTTAATCTCCTGAGACGAAGGTGCCAGTTTTCATGTCATGTTTTTGTCATAGAACAGGCACGTTACAAAGATTGCAGTGCCTCTTTGATTCAAAGTTCCGAGTCAGATGATGTATTCTAAGGATTTTGATTGATATTTCCGTGTACATAGTTTTACAGTACCGTGTTATGATTATGAGACAGTAATTACAAATACAAATTATTTTATCAACCTATCTTTTTGCACGTCTAGCACGTGACAGAGGGAGTGAAAGTGTTGATGGTAGAAACCTTAAAAACAACGAACATGGTATTTCAAAGATTTCAAATAATGTTGTTCGATGTGAACGAGTTCATTCAAGACGGATCCCCATTGGCTTTAAAAAGACTTGTCCCTGTAGATATTCAGTCAGCGATTCCTTGATTCCTTTAAGGTAGTTTCTTGAAGCTGAGTTACATCAAACTTAAATAAAACGTTATGTTTAAACATCAGTTTAAGTATATTTTCGTCGTAACAGTTCATGACATAAACCGTTTCGGTGATATTCTAATACATGTGCACTGACTACTGTTGGTGTATTTCCTCCACATCTAGCAAGACACGAAGTAATCTGGGCTTGCGACAAACAGAGACAATGTCATCTACCACTAAATTTTAAAATTGAGTTGTAAATTTTCCTTTCCTTAAACATTTGAAAACCAAATACCCGGGAATTATGATACATCTAGAAATAAAAAAAAATCACAAAGTTAAACTGTTGTATGATTTGCTTGTTTATCATCATGTAACATGAATACACTGTATTTATTCTTTATCACTGAAGTTGGCCGGTAGAGTTGCGATAAGCTAGAGTGATTGAAGCGACTTCCGAACAGCAAAGAGAACCCCAGTGATATGCTGCTGTAGTTTCACTGTTCAAAACATCAGTCCTGATTATAATTATGTCCCGAACAGATACACAGAATAAATGGCAGAAGGAAATCATAATGGAAACCCCAAAAGGGAAGGTAAATGTTTTAAACAGGTTTTAAAAGGTTTGTAGCAAATTAAAGCAGCCCTAGTGTTTAAGTTTTAAATGTTGCATCATCAGGTATTCGTCTAACCTGCCTTCAACGGTTAAATATACTGTTATTGTTTATCTAAATAAAATCGTTCAGTATTAATACTTTTATAGAGTAGAAGACACTGTATATTGTAAAGCTGATAGGAGGTCAAACCCTTTTCAAATCTAGATAAAACCCTTTCTTAAAAGATGGGACCTAATGCATGAAAATTTACTTGGGAAACTATCTTAAGGATCAATTTATCTGTACAAATAGTCACAATAAAGCCTCCCTGAAAAACACAATGCCACCTGTGGAACGACAGTCTCGGTCAGGATATCAACTTATCCGTAAACACCATGATAAAATCGTATCTGCAACTGGCATTTGGATTCTATGTCACTGGATGATAATTGCAACCATTTGAAACAACAAACATTGCATTATTGTAAACGAAGCGAACTCATCATCCTCATATTTAGAAATCCGTTGCATAATATTTTATTGATTGTATGACGTATAAAAGTGTCTTTTGACAATGTTACTCGCTTACAAATTCTGTTACTTACATAACAAATGTAACCTACTTCTAACACCATGAATACTTAACTTTGAAAAATATGTGGAAACGCAATATCAAATTTTCCCAATTAATTTCCCTTAGTGGATTCATTTTCACTAAACGTTTTAAAAATCAATAAAATAAATTAAGAGTTAAGTTAAGAGTTATGTATTAAAAAAAGATTTTCGAAACACATTTACAAGTACTAACTGTAACTAGAAGGCGTATGTGCACAATAGAAAGGCCAATATTTATGTAAATTTCATGTTACACACATTGACAATTCATTGTGTTACCAGTCCCTGGAAAATGACTATATTTCAAAAGAATGTAGTATTTGCGGGCTTTTATGTAGCAAAATATAGTCATGGTTGTTAATAAATTATGTAACATATCTTTGAAATGTTTATTTTATCATAGAAATGTACTTCATATTGACGAAAGATTTAAGATTTTAAAGCATTTGACATAATCAGAGTTATGAAAGGCTAAAACCAATGTCTCTAATAAATAAGATATGTAGCATTCAGCATTCTCATCGTTTCCAACATTCATTGCATCAATACTTAACAGAAATTGGCATTATCCATAGCAATCATTATCAAATATAACTGAATACGAATTTCAAGATAGAATACCATCGATTTTCAAGCAGGCAATGTTTGGATGTGACTTAAACCATGCATGATAAATATCCTTAATAACATTGCTGTAGAAATGACAGACCTAGCAACGTTGTTGTTATTAACATAACATCTACTCGAACATACGATTAACATTCATTGATAATTAACATTGGTTGTTTTAATGTAAAGTTTGCATGTCGAAAGAACATAAAATGTTTGTTATTTATCAATCAATTTCTTTTTTATTTATTAAAGCGAAAGTTTTTATTGTCACAAAAGAAAACCTGAACCTTTTAACTGTTAAAACATACAAACATATGGTCATGAGTTTGTTGAGGTAATACAGTATTTACATTATACAGCTATCAGTTACCTTTACCATCAACACAAACCTTTTGGTACGGTTTGTGTATTTAGACGGAGAAGAAAGCCTATTAAGATGTAATAGGAATACCTCAATGACTACTGACTTGTGACCTCCGAAAACAGAAATCAACCTATGAATACCACATATGTTCCCGTAAGGAAATAGTGACTGTGTTTATCACAATGTGTCGATACGTAAGTTACGTACTTGTAAGTGTCAGTGTAGTTAGTGCGATGAGTACATTAAATACGAAAATCAGTTTCCTTAACAATAAACTTTGAAAATACAGTATTGTCGCTATTGTATGAATGGAATGAATTATTTGTGTTCACATGTAGAAGTAGATCCTTCAAGTATTCATTACAGTTCGGCTTTCTAGTTTTATCGTTTTGTATTCACAAGAAAAGTATTTGATTACTGTTCTTTAATAATTAACTATCAATGTTATGGAATGTATACAATATTTACGGCCTAGACCATATGATTCGACAACTGGGCCAATACGGGGAAACTAGGACAATACGGGAAAAACTGGGCCAATACGAGACAAACTGGGCCAATATGAGTCTGAGCATGCGCAGTTGCATTTTAGGTGAACAACTTTGACCCGTGCTATTTGTTCACCAATCTTGTTTATAATTATTATTTCAATATAAATGAGATGTCTAGTGTTGTGCAAATAGAATGGAAAGACGTTAATTAATAAAATTGTCATTAATTAAGTATTTCCGTATTGGCCGAGTTACAGGTCCTCGGTCCGTTGTATTGGCCCTCGACTTCGTCTCGGGCCAATACAACGGACCTCGGACCTGTAACTGGGCCAATACGGAATTACTTAATTAATAGCATTATATTATAATGACTTCGCTGAATGGTTTTTAACAAATTCAAGGCAAATACTAAGCAACTCAGCAATCATTACATCGTGTCAGGAGTCGAACAAACCGTCAGCCGGAAAAAAACATACTAATCTTAACCAAACCTTGGAATGTTAGATATGGTGTATTAGGCGACACATTGCTCAGTTAAACAATTACTATTTTTGTGTACGTTTTTATCTTTTTGACACATCCAAATAATTTTTTTATATATATTCTATTAACTCAACATATTATAAAATTATCCTGCTTGGTTTCAAAGCAAACGCAGCTATGTCATATATATCTGGATGGTAACATTGCCAATGTACATGTAGGAACAAGCATTGTGAGAAACCTGCGTGAAACCGACACAGTGAGACCTCAGGCAGTATGTAGGACTAATTGAACATGTTGACCTCTGGTTACCACTCTCCCTGGAGCTATGGAAATACGAACCTGGCATTGTGAGACGAATAAAACAGATTTTGTATTTGCTCATGCTAACAAGTGTTCATTAGCTCCATGAAAAGAGACACTTAAAGAAAATTTGGCTATTTAACAGTGCTGAAACGACAAAAGTTCGCTCACTTTTAGGACACATTCCTTTGAAGTATAATGTTTTGAAAATTACATTAACTGATCAAGTATATGGCTAACTTTGGACAACATTATCTTTAGCATGAACGATGAAAAACATCTCTTCCTTAATGACATTTTTTTCTTTACTTTCAGATACTTAAAGACATCACTTCCAAACTCGTTTTTCGCGACTTCTTTATTTCGTAGTCAGTCAATTACTGCCATAAAATGCAGCCACCACTCTCTCTTTAATTGCTTATAGCTTTGATGTATGTTAACCGAATGTAGTTTTGCTTTTGCGATGAACTGTAATGGATGTTATAATTTGGCCTAAAGAACAATGCGCGGAAGTGTGAATAGCAGTACAGAATCCATCTTAACTGGATATTCAGTTATTATTAAGAGGAACCCCATGGGAAGTGCGTGGTTAATTATATGAAAGGAAATAATAAAGCTCTTGGTCACACCATTAAGCGTTTTCAGAGAATCACCACCACAACTGTTACACAAAACACTACAGCATTACTTGTGGGAATGGATCGTGACAATGTGGTTGACGCACCGACAATGTGTACCTCCCTCAAGATGTTATGGTGTATGTTTATGTGACCCTGTGTACATATCTCATTTTAATCTATTATATTTACTTCTCTTTACTATTTCAATATCATACACATTAAATAAGTTCAAATAACTTATTTAGCATTTTTACCATAAACTTATTACCCCAACAAGTGCTCGTCGTGTCGCCTATTCATATACACATAGTACCGCTGTTACATTTAGATGCGCTATATATGCGCTGTTGACATCTTGATTTTTGTTTCCATCCTGTTGATCTCATAAGTGTTGCTCCCTATTATTAGTTCTATATATTTTATCGTCTTTTATTTGTGTTCATTGGAGAATTATAAGCAACTTATTTATTCAGAAGTTCATAAAGTTTGCCTTCGTTTACCTTCAATTAGGATTATATAACGTTAGAATAAATGTCACGAACTGAAATATATGCATGTATTAAAACTATAGAAGTAATAACTTTCAGTCATTTCAGATATATCGTCATTGGTCATCACATGAAAGTTGGAACTATATGCCCGTTGAGCATATCAAAGAAAATACTACCCTGTTTGTGTATCGTCGTTGATACACATTTATTATTTATACACAAACATTACATGATGTTTGATGTTTGATTATGTTATACTTTTTTTAATTATCAGATATTGCAGTCATGAAGTTGTCAAGCAATCATTTTGTCTTATTATTGTTTACTTTTGACGTGTTAATATTGAACATCCTCCCGTCTTTTTTTTGTTGTTTTAAAATTTTAACAAAGATATTAAAAAAGTTAGTATTACCATTCAACGTAATTTAATTCCATTGCATTCCGAAAATTCTACAAGTAATGTGTTTCTCACGTTTCACTACACAGTGAAGCATCTCCTGCCATAGCGCAAATATACACTAATGTGTAAATTCGACCAAGTTTAAAAGCACTTTAAACACATTATCATAATTTGAGGCTTTCAAACAAAATAGTTTTTTCAAAGGCACTAAATGAAATAACAAATTTAAACAAAACAGAAGGAAAATAGCTTAAAATGTTTGACCATGTTCTGCAGATGTTTTAATTTTATTTAATCAATGTTTCATTTACATCTAAATGTGTTGCAGCCATGATCTCAAACTTTTAATGGAATAAAAAGCAATTTTGCAAACCAGTGTTTTGAATTTCATATGGCATTGATGAGGGAGCAAATAATGCCTTGATATGAAAATTGTATCCTTATTGATAGCATCTGAACCATGAAGACATAGGGTTATCAACGTCTGATATCCTGATTGTGTATTGGGCATTTTCCTTTATTATGGAAGCTATTTGTCAACATCATTGTTTGCAGTTAGTTAATAATTATGTGTCAACCTGTGCAAATCGTAATATACGAAATGCGTTTGTGGTCACATTTACTGAATAACGTCTCCAACAGACGATCAAAGTGTATATTTAAGGTAATGATAAAAAATTATGGACTGGTGAATTCGGTCAATACCTGCTTTTATGGACCCGAGAAGACAATATTGACCACGGACTTAGTCCTTGGTCAATATTGTTTTTCTAGGGTCCATAAAAACAGGTATTGACCGAATTCACCAGTCCATACTTGTTTTATCATGTATTTGACACAGACACGATAGGAAAACAATAAAATAAGTCAAAATGCAATTTTGTTTCAACAGCTGAGACTACTGTCAAATGACGTCATGATAACAATATCATGACATCATGCAACAATCGTTTGACGTCATGCAACACTCGTTTGACGTCATTCAAGTCAATACGACTTTTGGTCAGACTTGGGCTGGAGTCAATATGCTTTTATATATGTATATTTATATGCCCGTGATCGTCTCTCGATCAATCAGATAGCTAGACAAATTTGCTTACATAATAAAATGTTTTATTATCCCCCGCCTTACAAAGTTTGTGGTGGTTATGGAAATGGACTCCGTCCGGTCGTTCATCGGTTCATTTCTTCGTTCGTTCATCCGTCAGTCCATCCTGAAATCATATCTGGAGCAGAAATCAAAACCAGTATGGCATAGTTCACCAAAAACCTGGTATGTGGAGCTATCATCATGTGCAGTTGTGCGTTTTGCTGTTTACAACATCTTCGCATTTTTATTTTTTTTCATGGAAACGTGGACTTTCGTTTCCGGAGAAAAACTCAAATCCGCAAGGCATAGCTCAACAAAGATTTGTGTCAGCATGTGGAGATGTGCATGTAATTTCACTTCTTCAGTGTTTTCTGTTGATGATTGTACCATCGGGATGCGAATCTACGGCACACATAAATAATAGATGTGTATGACATCTTAGATCAGCTATTACCTCAATTTGTTAAGTTTGAATACTGTGCGTCAGGTTGAAAAATATAATCATAACATCATCTGACCTTCTGTGTAATCATATCTGAAACCATGACAAAGCAATCTGCAATATATAAAGGCGTTTCGATATCTATGTTGTTTTTTGTTTTAGAAATATCTTGCACATTGAACACACTCGATAGTTTGAATCAAATATAATTATATTTAACACAAACCTTTAAGGGATAAGACAATTTCGATAGACTTCATGAAAAATATCAACCAATGTTGCGAATGCGTGGGTACCGGAAAGTTAGTGTCACATCGGCTTACTAAAATCTGCTCAGTTATTTTGAGTACTTACTAAGGCCTGAAAATATGTTCGACGAAGAAATGGACAGCAAAATGGACAACGAAATGGCAGAAGTTTAAGAAAATGGCTTTAAACAAGAGCAGGAAAAGAAAAGAAAGCGGGAAGGGTCGACACAGAGTGAAGGTGACAGCCATGTTGACAAGATGCACGAGGATTTTGTCCACCTGTGCCAGGACCTCGCCGTCATCACCGACATTTTGTCTGAAATCAACATGAAACTCACATCACTTGAAAGCACTGCAAAAGAAACAAGCACAAGTGTAAGTAGCACAGAACAAATAATTTCCAAACACAATGAACTTTTGAATAAACTTCAAAATAAGCTTAATTCAAGCAAAAATAGAAGCAATACCTCAAATTGAAAGACGATTTAAAGAGAACAACGGAATCCGTCAACAAACTGAATACTTACCATGCTGAGATTTATGGAAGAGGATTTGTGCCAGAAATGAAGACACGTTAACTTGTAACTTGTAAAGTGTAACATGTCGTTCTAAACCATACAAGTCTCGAAAAGACAAGTCCAACCATGCATGCAAAGCTAACATTTTAATCCTGTCAATCGTAACTTTCCATTCTCAACTTTACAAAGTTGAAAAGTAATTCTAGAAATTGTCAAAGTCGAAAAGTCAACTTGTCATTTTTAATTAATAAATCTAAATAATATACACATTTTGTAATGTTACAAGTTACGTTTGACAACTGAAAAATGGAAAATGAAGAGTTGCAAAGTCAGCTTTGTAAAACGGACTTTTGCATTTTGAGACTGATATGACTTGTATAGTTACGAATGTAATGTTGCAAATCACATCTCTACACGATTTCGTATTGACCATATTTGGAATATTACGGAAATTAGAGGAAAGGAATGAATAATCCCGATCCGATAAACACAATGTTCAACAATGACTTCTCCCTTGGCAAACATCTCCCAGCAACTATTTTAAAGTTGCATACTAGTTTTCCCATTATTAGCATACTGTTGACAAAAGCACATTGACTAAAACACTGTGGAGGAAACAACTGCCCGCCCGAACGCCCGAGACGCGGTTATTTCTGTTGCGAGCTGGCAAAAAGGAAACCTCACTGTGTTACACCAGCCCGATGGTCGGGCACATATTTAATATCACATTGTGTAATCATAACCTCTTATCTGTGCTGAAATTCATTTTCTGATTTTGAAACAAAGCAAGCAGGAATATATGTATTTTGTGATATTATACTATTGTTATGTATGCTTTGTTGTTGTTTTTAAATATACAAGATAGTTGGAGTAAATCCTTTCTTGATATACACGCAGTTGTATATGTATAAACTAAAACACTCCCGATCCAGATCATTGTATTTTGAATCAGTGACGTATTCCCATTTAAGTTAGTTTATCAAAATGTGTGAGTCAAGTATTAGATCGTACATTTTCTTGTGACCCAGAAGGGTGTTGAAATTTTTCTTTTTGCATTTTATTGTACACAGGTATACAGGATTGCACAGTTTACACTCGGGTATACTGATAGCTATACATGTATGATGAGTTGGCATAATATAAAACTACATGTTTAATACCTTCATAAGTAGGACAGTCTGTATCAATTGGGTATAGAGAAAAAAAAAAAATTTTGTAAATAAAAAGATTGTTACAGTTAGAGTTATAGTTAGATAATTTATCGACATTTTGGAAATAAATACATGATGATAAATAGTTTCAAAATAAACCTTACGTAATTTCAAGTGGTTTCGAAACATAACTTACTGTCATTGTCACGGACTGCTTTGATTTGGGTCCACACAATTCCTGTCTCAGCTTTTGCACCGTCGTAACACTGGACACAGTTCGGTATTTGTTTTCCCCGTTTCCATGGAAACACAACTTGGATTCCTTCTGGGGCAGAACTAATCTACAATGTAGATATCGCTTGTCGATATGGAATGATCTCACACAAGCACCATCTACTTAGGGAGCCAGTTTTGGGTGATGAAAGACGATTGTTCATGAAACTTTCGATTCCCCCAAAATTCATTTACGTGATTACATTTATGAAGACATATTGGGAACTTTCTGGTTCAGATTTACAGAAAGAACAAATATTTGAATGACTTATTTTCATTTTCAGCAGCTCTCTTCTTGTGTAGATTGCTCTATTTATAAATATGTACTGAAGATCTAAAATGTCACACTCTTAGTACAGTTTCTGGACTTTTCAAACACACTAATCCTTGAAATATGTGTATAAAGAAGCCCACTCTGCAACTACGGGCCGGATTGTGTTGTGTCTTTCCTTGACAACACATTAATGGAACGAACATGTCTTTTCTTTCAACTTTTAAATTAATAATTTGATATATATTTCTACTACAATGAGTTTAAAATCAATGACTAACAAACAAAAGTGTTAAATAGACACGGCAAAGACGTATCTTTAGGGGACACATATCGTTGTAAAACATTAATTATCGGAATTTTTATCTAAATAAAAAATATCATCGTTTCATATGAGTTAATAAAACACATATTTTATTTATTGAAAACAATACGCATGTCAATGTATTCATGAATAACACTTTTAGTGAAATTGTACGTTTTAAATTTTTTTAATATCCTGTATATGTTACAGTCGATTCAATTTTTAAATTCAATAGTGCAATTATATTTTTGAAATTACAAGTAATACAATTCTATCTTCAGTTTGCATTCTTTATTCATAATTATTTTCATGTTTTGGCATGTAGAAGTTGAATGTTTATTGTTTAAAGTGTGAAACAACTGATCTAGGCTTATGATTTACATTTCATACTTGAATTCAGTAATTTAATTGATTCTTTATATAGAATTAATGGACATATTAATCATGGACAAATATATTTCTGTCCCACAACAATACACTTTTCACTGGTTCAAATACTAAAAATATAGGTTGCTTGATAAGTAAATTAAAATAGATAAATTAACATATTCAAAACCAATAAATAATTTATAAACTAGTTAAAAAGTTTGTAAAATAATTAAAAGAGATAAATTGAACTCAGCTAAAGAACATTTCCCCTTGATTATCTGTCTGTAAGAATAAGGAGTATTGATGCTAAGAACAGTTTTCAGTTATAATTAAAGTGCAATGCATTTTTAAAATTTGTTTTAAAGAAGTATATGAAGTTCCCTGATTTAGATCATTGCTTTGTGGTACATTTGAATTATTTTTAAATTAATAATAAAGTTGTCAACACTGGCTTATGTATTTCTTTCAATTTCTTCCCCACTAACGTTTATATACTTTCAATATCAAGATTTTCTTTTTCAAAACTTGGATATTCATTTCTGAATGCAGAAGACTTTACTGAATACACGAAAAATTGGAGTATAAAAAAGTGAATGTTGACATGATTTAACTGAGAGAAGATAATGTGTAAATGAACGCACAGAAAGTAATTAATATTTTCGGGTGTAGGATGTCTATATATGGTTTGTAAATCTGCAGTTTTATATGTAAGTGAAAGAAGTTTTATGATAACGGATCGGATACATTTATCATAGCATCAATGCCAATCAAGCTATGCGATCCTGTATGTCTGTCAGTGTCATCCCACGTTTACATTACTTCCGCATTCGTTTTGCGTTGCAACAAAAATATTTGTCTGTCAAGTGTCCTTAAAATTTATTGAATTAATAATTGGAATACCTAAGAATTAAGTTTCAATTGGTATTTTCGTTTATAAACGACACTATCACACGGAATGTAAGTGACAGTAGCGCTCCGTGAACTGACAACGTGCGTTTGTTTGTAGGACATAACAAGAGTTACGTCCCTTGATTTCAAGAGGCGTGGTCAACTCGTCCAGCGTTGGGCTCAAAATAGACTAAGGGTTTCCCCATCTGGGACAGTGGCAAGGGAGGTCTCGTTTTTTTGCAATTGCCTCTCGTCCTCGGAAAACATCGGCAATGTTCGGGAAACTTCCAAATATGGTCAATGCGAATTCATGTAGAGATGTAATTTGAAACATTGCATTCGCAACTATACAAGTCGTGTCAGTCTCGAAATGCAAAAGTCCGTTATACAAAGCTGACTTTGCAACTCTTCATTTTCCATTTGTCATTTGTCAGACGTAACGTGTAACATTGCAAAATGTGTATATTATTTAGATTTAATAATCAAAAATGACAAGTTGACTTTTCGACTTTGACGATTTCTAGAATTACATTTAAACTTTGTAAAGTTGAGAATGGAAAGTTACGATTGACAGGATTAAAATGTTAGTTTTGCATGGTTGGACATGTCTTTTCGAGACTTGTATGGTTTAGAACGACATGTTACACTTTACAAGTTACAAGTCAACATGTCTTCATTTCTGGCACAAATCCTCTTCCATAGAGATTATGGTCAGAATTAGTTACCTTTAGAGGAAGTATATCGAACAGGAGTCGAGAAGTCATCGGAATAACCTGTTGTTCTACGGCTTGAAGGAAGTGAGTGATGGCAAAGAGGATTGTGAATTATTTTTAATTATTTTTATTATATTTTGAAAATAACTTCTTAAATCATCTGCCATAATGTATACTTAGGCTTCTTAACTTGTGTAAGACATTCATTTAACTGTGAACAATATTGTGAAACCAACCATGCACCCACCCACACATGCCGTATAACGTTTCTAAGATGCCTAGGGGTTAGTACAATCTAAAAAAAGTACTTTATCAGACAATAAAGTTAAAGTATTTTTGATGACGTTACAATGGAATGACGTTCCCGCTGTTCCACGCCGCTCCCTCGTGATCAAGTGTGCCCAAGGTAAGGTTACGTCGATTCGCCTCAGCCGTCTGAACTCTTACATCGTAACCAATAAAGCGTGTACTCCTTTTCATGGTTTGCAACTTCTGCAGTCGGTCAAAATTAGCGGTGGGACAATGAACATCAACTTTTATGACAACAACAAACATTTGAATTAGACAAATTACGTTCCGTTGCCGTTATTAGGGAACAACACAAATATTATTCCATTTTCTCGACTACTTCATATCATGTTTATGTAACTAACAAGTACTTGTCACAAATGTCCCCCAACTGCAATCAAGAAATGAGCTAAAAGGGTGGATACACAGCCACCTAATGACAAGAAGAAAGCGAAGGAACCCTCTCCAACTCCTAAGTTGCCTTAGCATGGCCCTCCTCTGGAGACGGAGACTGCTCCAGAGCAACATGATCAGAGAGATTGTCGTACCTCCCGTGCACCCAGGAGCACCCCTCATCTTGAATAACCTTAGGTTAAGGTAGGAAAAGGTAACGCATTAGTGACAATGTTACCATCTCTCAGAACTCTAAAGTATCCATCAGATCAGAATTGTTATCACAAGAACTGAACGAGAGTAACCGCACTGCGGTTAGAGGAGCAGCAAGTGGACATAGACGGGGTGGTCGTGGGAGAGGGAACCTTGGGATACTATCATCCCTCCCTTGATTTCCATCATGGGCGGCTCGGGTGCTGAGGAGCTCTCTTTGTGCATTGTAAAGGGTCCTAGAGAGTACTTTGCTCAGGATGCAGCCAAGATAGATTTTCACAAAAGGTTGATCATCCCATCTTCAGAGTAGATTTTGATACAATGAGCGAGCACATTGAAGGGTTTGTCTCATACAGGACGTTATGATAAATGATACACGTCTGCTGAGGGAGATGTGTGAGCGCAATATTGATTCTAACTAAATGGAACAAACATTTTGTCAGCTAACTTCAAGATAACGTTACCATGTCTTCATGGATTTACAGAGTTACACAAACGAAATGTCCAAATTCCGGTATCATATCATAATAACACTCGTTTAAGATCATGCCTTTTGTAATAGATTTGAACAATACAATATAAAAAAATGAAAGTTTATTCATATTCAAGGCCTCATGGCCAAAAGTACAATATTGTATATACAATTTTCAGTGCACATGGACATCGAAGTGACTATCTACGTAGATTACGCTTCAAGATTTTTTTAGCACTCAGTATTATTGGAAGTTATTAACAACTTAAACTTTTCATGTGATGGATATGTACATGTGTATAATAGTATTTAGATAACAATGTTTTTCTACTTTCGTTATAATATGGACAGACTAATATAAAGTGATATTCGACTTCAATGACGTCATTACTACATTTTGTACATTTCAGTAGATCAGTATTTACATTTGTATCGTGTCGATACAGTTGGATTTTAAGTTTATGGCTCATGCATCTACATTTAGACACAGTGCGTACAAGGTCTCTATTTGGAATAAGTTCCAAACTGTAAAGCTCTGGTTCCAGGATAATCTTGAAATGACAATAAATTTGAAGATACGATGATGAATGTAATTTGCTTTGCCATATTTGATACTGAATATCTTTACATCGTTGTTTAAAACATTTGAAAAAACATGATATGTCACCACGGTCTTGGGAAATCCACACATCTCCATCAATAAAGTACGAACATGTGACACCACCATGGTCGCCATGTGACTTAATCATTAAATAGCATGCCTTCCTATGACGATTTGGTTCCAAATGTAGTAGCTTGGTCTAATATTAAATACATCTATGAAAATAATGAATACATACATTGTGTAGTCCCGACCTTCCAACTTCACCTAATATAGCCGAGTTAGACACAAATTTACTGACTCCAATATTTTCTTAAAGAAGTAACTTGTTTCTATCAACAAGGTCAAATGCCTTTTTAAAATCTATGAATGCGGCATAACATATATGTTTGGGCTTTCGCGAATATTGCTGACATAAGGACTGAAGAATAAACATATTGTCGACAGTGGAGTAACCATTGCGAAAACCTGCTTGAGACTCATCTAGCACTTCATTGAGTTCGAACCATATTTTAATACAATTCAATAGAATCGACTTTGAAGATCAAATTCGAGGAGAACAACTGAACAGCGATAACAGTGTCAATATGAACAGAATCATACCAATTTACTTATTAATAAAGGTTTAACAATCAATACATTACATTTGAATTATAAAGAGAGCTTGATCAGAGAAACAAGGTTCCTTCTTATATAACATCACACAAAGAGACATTAAACACAGTTGATAATCATATTAGGTGCTGAAAGTTATTGATCTCAATTCAATTGTAAATAACCTCGTGCTTTCCTTGATGCAGAAAAGATGTTTCATATTTGTATGGCCCAACATGTCAACTAAATTGAAATTGACAAACAATGTCATCAATCAAGTTGTCAACACAGGGCTTAGTGCTCACAATGAATAATTATTACAAATTAACTTAAAAAACTAGAAGGATGCCTAGGATATCCCAACAACAACACCTTAACAATTGACAGCACTTGGCGGATCTTGAACTTCTTGATGATGAGATTCACTGTTGGATGGATTCGTCGAGTCTGAAAAGTCTGAAAAGTCAGTCCGATCGATTTCCTCAAAACCGTCAAAGGTTCATCATCCAAACTGTGTACATTTGTTAACCACGTTCTTCCCATTGCGCACGGACTATTTTCAGTTTTCTGAGATTTGAATTCTTTGTCGTTTCCATGGAAACGTCACTTTTTAGACTTAGTTGTATTGTGTTCAATCTCGGAAACTATTAAACCTAGGTGAATGAAATTTTGGTTGTGAGTACTCATGACCATACTCTTTATCGAGTTCGAAAGCTAGTTCTCAAATATTACGGAGTTACGGCCCTTGAATCCAAAAATGAAATTAGTACTAAAATCGCTGTGATGCTCCAATGGGGACACGTTTTCTCGGAAACTATTTCATCTAGTTGAATGAAATTTAACATGTAGGTAGTCTAGATGATACTCTTCATCGAGTTCAAAGTCCAGTTCCGGAATATCCTTTTAACGGAGTTATTGCCCTTGAATATGTAACTGAAATTGGTACAAATTACCGCTGTGATGCTCTAATGGGAACTATTAAGTTACCTGAAAAATATTACATCTGGGTGAATGAAATTTTGTAATAAAGCCAGTTCCCAAAAATCTTTTGGACAATATTATGATGCTTTAATGTGTTGTTTACCCTTGACATCTATAATGCTCAATGGACGGATAGCGGATGGCGGGGTATGTGATCCAAGCTCACCTTTTTCTTATTTGTTTATTTGTAATGAAAGTAGTAATGTTTGTGTTAGGAACAGTACACATTTAGCTGTGTTGAACCTTACAGTCGTCTTTACGTGAATATTTTCCACAAAAGGAAGACCATTAAAACTTGTAAACTGCAATGACAATATCTTTACTTTATGATGTTCAATTTCATTACATATTTAGGTGATCAGACTCATCACGAACGAATATTTCTTGACTGATTAACAATGAAATATTTATACTATTAATATCATTTGCAAACATCTTTTTCTACAGAAATGAAATACATATCATGGGTTCGCAAAAATATGTTTTCCAAACGTTTAATCCTCTGAGATGTAGGTGCCGGTTTTCATTTCTTGTTTTGTCATGGTACAGTCACGGTAAACGATTGCAGTGTCTTTTTAATTCAAAGCTGCGAACTAAATTATGCCTTCAAGGATTCTGCTTGGCATAATTGGACATTTCGGTATAAAACGTCGTACTCAATATTATATAGTTTCAGAACAAATATGATTGGTTCGTTATGATTCATTGCCGATTCAAGTGTTTGTTAATCACATAACAATTAAAACATGAGACATTGTGCTTCACTGTATGTAAATATCCTTCTTTGGGAAGCAACACTCGTGACAGAGAGAATAAATTTTCACCTAAAACAATGATGCAATCTGTAAGTACAACAAAAGTTATTCTTTTAGCTTCTAGAAACTTATTGTAACAAAGATTCGAAAATCGTTGACTGATTAGAAATTCGGCCCCGTTGAGGTTTTATATTCTTAAAATTGATAGTAATCCTCTTCAATCAATCTTCAACACTTTACATTACATTGATTGAAATGAATGGCAAATATTCATGTAGGGGAAAAGCTTCTTTGTGACAGTCGCACCTACATTCTTTTCACCTTTTGAAACTCAATGCTGCGAATTGTCTTGACTCTGATGCTGATTACACCTTTGAAAGTTGTAATACCAACTTTGGGAACATGAATATATACCGTTTAAAACTTGTATTCACAACCTTTACAACAAAGTTGTAATTACAACTTAAAAACTTGAACATACAACTTTAAATTTCCAAAGATGTACTTACAACGGTTGTAGGCTTTCGTAGTTTCCTTACAGATAAACCAGAAAGAAGGTTACTCCATATCAGTGTGGCTTTACTTCTCCTTTGCCTGGCATACAGATGCATCAACTAACAATGGCCACAAACACGGTTCATGCAAGTTAAATAATCACATTTATTGATTGGCCAATTATGTATCTGAGAAATACCAATTCATCATAAGATAATTGAGTTTATCAACGTTGGCTGGATGATTTAACAACCTCATATAATAAAAATTCTGATTATATTCTAACAATGCTGCTAGTGAAGATGGTGTTTTGTATAAATGTTTTGTATATATCAAAACTGATGTTTCCCATTTGTTGAAAGATTTTCAAAACAACCCACAATTAAGAGAGAGAAAAAAGAGAACATATATCATAAACAAAATACAAATGTTTTTTGTGACAATACTGCTTGTATTAAATCGCTAATATTTCACTTCATCTTGTTCGATGCTAGTGTAGCCATGGCGGTCTGTGATATGTTTCAAATCTGTTTCAAATATTAATAGAATCATGCGTGTTCTTTGTTTCATTTCCTTTCATTCGTTCTGTTCTAGCTTTCCAATGAATGTAAATCTTGAACCTTAAAACATGTTATGTTTGTTCAGAACTGAAATGCTGGTTCAAGTGCGTTCTTCCGACTACATGTAAATAATTTGAAAGTAGAGTCACCCGCAGGTAATACCCTTTTGCATTCGTTCAGTGAGTTCTTTCAGCTTACACCGAGTGTTGCACTGGGGCATTTGGTAATGTTTCTGAAGTTGAACGTTAACTGATGTCTGTGTATTTGCAGCACATTGCATCGTTTCACCTAACAAAGCTTGCTACACACAACATATTTTAGAGCAGTTGTCATTCAACTGTACTCATTTGATCCCATTAAGGAAACAAATATTGCAATGTTGACTGTTTAGAGTACATTTTGATACAATATCTCGTGGGCCGGTTCGCCTCGTACTGTTATGAAGTAAATAATACACGGCTGCTAAGGGAGGTGTGTGAGTGCAATCTTAATTCTAACTAAATGGAACAAACATGTTGTCAACTGTAATCTTAAGTTCTAACTTTACGATAACATTGCAATGTCTTGATGACCTGCTGACTTTACAAACGAAAGGCCCGGATTCAAGCATGTCTTTTGCAATAATTTGACGCACTAGACTCAGTGTCATTATGAACACAATTGATATCAGAATTAATGTTTAAAAAAAGTACAATTCAATGCATTAAATTTGAATTATTAAGGGAGCTTGATCAGAGAAACGTGGTTCCTTCTTATATAACATCACACAAGTTTATAATCATATTAGGTGCTTCAGGTGTTTCATATTTTTACTGTCCAACATGTGAAGTGAATTGAAATTGACCGATGGGTAATCAATAAAGTTGTCAACTAAGAGCCTAGTGTTCCCAATGAATACGCAATTACAAATTAACTTGAAAAACTCAAACGAAGAGATTTCAACAACAAATAAACAATCGTTCATTTCAACATTAAAATAACGAACCTTTAGAATAATAGCTAACCATATAAGGACTTCAAATCCCCCATATTGCAGTCCTAAGGATATGCCCAATCTATGTTCAGTCAACTTGTGTCTATTTGGTTGTCAATGTAGACAATTTACACTTCTACGGTCGGCCTACGTTGGCCGCAGGGGCCATGACCTAAAAACCTATTTTCATCTTCTGCAGTAGAAAAGGCTCCAAAAAGCTGAAATGTTGTGTACAAACTCCTTGGCCAATGGCGATTCTAAATTGTACATTTGGTGACCTTGTGACCCTAAATGTGGGTCACAGGAAACGTTATTATCATCTTTTTCTCCAGTCTGAACAGCTCTAGAAAGTAGAAAGTACAGACTTCTTGGGGATTCTAAGTTGTAAATTTGGCCACCACCTCAGGACCTATTTTTCACCGTTGTCTCCATTGCATAAAGTACTTTGTAATTGTTTTACCTCTGATAAATGTTTATTTTGAAACTTATCTATCAAAAGGCTCTATTTTTTAAACAATATATCAAGGTTCTGTCGAGGGTGAAACTTCTCGAGGGATTGACAGAGAACTCACTACCCAATTACATATTGATGAATCCTTCGTTAAATCAGATAATTTTATTGTGATTAATAAATCAGTGATCTCTCTGTCCATCCAAGAGCCTATGTGGATACTCATACATATTGGATAGATGCAGAATGACATGATGTTCAGTAAATACTGCCACATTTTATAGAAAGCCTTTTTAGTCAGATATGAATAGGCTGTCTATTTCATCAACTATGTAAACATATGTTTCTTTATAGCAACGTTTAACCTTGTTAAATGGTAATGTCAGTTTTCATTTATATTTTGTGTGACTGCGTTCACATGGTAAGCAGATTTCAAGTGTCTGTTTGCTTCAAATTCAGTTCAAAATTGAGTTCAAATTCATATTGTGTCCCTAAATGAGTGTCTCAATCTCCGTGTATGTAAATGGACTTTCTAATAAATATATAATCATGTAGATGTTTGCGATTTTGTCACAGTATGATTCATTTTGTCCATGAGACAAATATTGGCTGGTGTTGGCGTTGTTGGCACAATCATGAGAAGGATCCAATTGCTCCAACACGTTACAGATTGAAAAGTCGTTGTGAAAGCGATAAGTAAAAAAGACAATGTAACGATTGGGAAGATTACTTTCCTCCACCCCATGACAATCTCAAAAAGTAAGATGAATGATATTAGTGAGATGAATCCATTGTTATTTGTATCAACAAAATCAATTTCTAGATAAAGACATATCAAGGCGTTTAAAGAACATCGGTTTTCTTTGTGATCAACAACTTTCCTCTTGTGCTTGGTCTTCTTGACACTACATTGATTATTCCGACACGGGTTTTGTGCTATTATTGACAAGTAGAGATAGAAACTGTGCAAAACTGGGCTGTTATTTTCTCTTGATCTAAATAGGACAGGGAACAGTAAGTGCAAACCAACGTATTGACATCACTGCTACTGAGTGGTAGTCTAAATGGATTCATTTCCCGCTCTATATATCAGTTATACAAACAAGAGACAGAAAGTCGCAAATTAATCTGGTCACGTAACAGCTGCTGACAAGTTCGTGTCACAATGAAGGTGTTAACTTGTAAAATACAGTTTTCATTCATTTTGCCAAGTTCGAATTGGCTACTAATTTTGAACTGGTCTGTATTATTGTTTGGTCATTACCCCAACATTCAGCTTACATTGGAAACTGTTTCTTCAGAGATTCGTAATTGGGAACATTATTATCATAATAGATTCGTCGACGTATATACACTGTCTATTGATTTAATGCCAAATAGAGGGTATACAATAACATGCCCACATATCCTCACACATAACTGCCTCATCAGTATACAAGTCCATCTTAAAGTTTGCTTTGTCTTCTCAGTAAAAATCTCATTTATTTATATCTCCGTGCCAATATTTAACTTCAAGGCGAGTGATGTTGGAGAATGGTTATTACATTGTATGCATAGGCTACAGAAAATCAACACTTCTGGTTTCATGTTCTCCTGATGTATTGCTCCAACTCTTCGGGTTCCATGTTCTCCTGCGTCTTATGTCAGTGATCCATTGCACCAACATCATACTGAAAGTAGCACATTTCTCTCCAGCAGATATCTAAAACTAACTGCTTTAAATTTTGGAAGAAAAGCGAACAGAAGAGAATCCTGGTTTCATTCGGAATTGATAATGAATGAAAAAAATAATGTGATATAATCTAAGTGTTATTATTGAGGAATGACAAACTGATAATATGTAATAATCAATAACTTTAGCTTGACTTCTATGTAAATTCATGTTCAGAATACCTAAATCTATAACATGACCAGTATACACTGTATGGTAAACCTGATAGCAGCTGTTATCCTTTTCATATTTGTATCAAAAGTCCTTCATTAGATCCTGAAGCATCTAGAAACCAACATGTAATCATGAAGAAGATACCCGACTCATGATAGTGCACTTGGTGAAATATCTAGGGGATTAATCGATTTATAAGAAAAGTAGCAATGAAGCTAATCAGAAGTAAAGATTAGAAAACAACTATTACACCTGTTGAAAGGCGGTCCCTCGGGATATCAAATTAACTGTAAATGCCATGATAGAGTTTTATCTGCTACCTGCATGTGGATCCTATGTCAGTTGATGATAATTGGAACCAGTTGCAACAACACTTTTGTGCTCTGTTTTGCGAAGCTTTAGTTTCTTACACATTATGTTCATTGATAGACATGATAAGGATGGTAAACGTTGAAACAAAAAACGTACAGGCCACACAATTCGTTTATATATTTTTGTTTTCATCCAATTTACATTCTGACCAAAACATGACAAGTCTAAAGTTTCGTGAATTCTGAAGTTATTTCTGGTTGTTTCAAAACGCATGTCCATATCTTAAAAAGATAAATTACAATGGGAAAGGTACCTTTGAAGGTTTTTCATTATTTTATTGGGAATTTATGATTGAGTTAAATTATCAAATTCCTTTATGCATGCATATTAATAATCAAATCTAAAATAATGCTTATATACACATGCTCGTTATCCTATTATCCGTTTGCCACACTTTCTAACCTTGACTGAATATTGAATCAGAAATGTTATCTCTGTACGATTTGGGCATTATGATGAAGTTGACGAACTTGTACTTGATTCGCCAATATCCGATGAGGAAATAATTAAAGCTGTCTCACATCTAAAATCTGGAAAAGCAGCTGGTCCTGATAGTATCATTATTGAAATGCTTAAATGTTCTATTACGGACATTCTCCCATTTCTCAATAAATGTTTTAATATCTTGTTTAGAAAAGGTGTATATCCTCGCAGTTGGTCAACCTCCATAATTGTCCCATTACACAAGAAAGGTGACTGCACCAATCCTGATAATTATAGAGGAATATCCCTTATGAGTATCCTCGGTAAAGTATTTACCTTTATTCTAAATAATCGACTTTCTCAATGGGCAGATATTAGAGATAAGATTCCTGAGAATCAAGCTGGTTTTCGTAAGCAATATTCCACAACTGATAATATTTTTACTTTGTATGCACTTATTCAGAAATGTCTCTCTCGTCGAAAACATAAACTATATGTAGCCTTTGTCGACTTTAAAAAAGCCTTTGATTCTGTCGATAGACAAAAACTTTGGTATTGTTTACGAAATGCTGGATTAGGTGGGAAAATGTACTACAATGTTGAAAGCAATGTATTCAAATGTGAAGTCTTGTGTACGATATGGTTGCGATGTAACAGATTATTTTGACTGTCCCATGGGACTAAGACAAGGATGTATAGTTAGTCCAATTTTGTTCTCATTTTTCATAAATGAATTCTATCATGATGTTATACAAAATGGTAAACACGGTGTGCAAATGTTTCCAAACATGTTAGAAATATTTATACTTCTATTTGCAGACGATGTTATTTTGATGTCCGAAACTATTATTGGTTTGCAAAACCAGCTCAATATCCTTGAAAATTACTCCGAGAAATGGAAACTATCTATGAATTTAGAAAAAACTAATATAGTTATATTCAGAAGAGGTGGAGCTGTTTCATCAAAGGAGAAATGGTTCTTTCAAGGAAAACCTGTCACTATTGCTAATCAATATAAATATATGTGGGTATATTGGTCGAGTAATTAATTGAGAGAGACTCAATGGCTACGGTGAGTTATCAACGGTGAGTATAAATAATGACGTTTAATCAAAAACGTACTATGTTTATGTGACAAAAATCATATACATTGTATATTTGTGACCCTTCCCTTGAAAATGCCAGTTTTGACAATATCTAGAGATGGGATCTCTGAGTTATAAAACAACTGCAACAAGGTCTATTTATTATTTTGATGTATATTAAATTGTATCGAGGGAGAATTATTGGTTGTTTTTTTTAAAAATTGTGAACGTCGTTTCAACATTCTGTGATTTTAGGTCATCATAGTTTTCAAAATGATAATTCAAAAGTTAACCTCTGCGAGTTGGATTGATATCCATTCTGATCCCAACGATACCGAACATATCCATTGGCTATCGAGAACACCATCAATTTGTTAACGTGTGGTATCGTTACTCCAACACTTGAGGCAATAACAAATGCCTCTCATAAAGAAAAGATAGCTACATCCGACACTCGGCATGTATATCGTTCCAATATTGATAATCTTATCCTACGAAACTATCATCCGGTATATATCGTTATGTGGAGAAGACCATCAAGGCACATAATATCAACGTTCATATCATATCAATTACCATGCAGGCAATGAGTTGGTGTGATTTCCACCATGCGTGCTACAGATTCTAAGTAGCATTTAAGTTTGTACAAATTACTAACAGCGATGTTGTATTTCACATATTTTCAGCATCTACTTGAATAGAAATTAACATTAATGGAGATGTATGTTACCCTTTAATTATCAAGTATGACAGTGAAGGTCGAAGTTGGCATTATAAGCTTGTTTATATCTATTATGTGGTGAACCGTACCAGTCCTGTAATCTTTAAAATCTTTGATCAGTTGGAACCAAAGGGACGTGTTTACTGTCACAAAGTGTTTACTGTCACAATGATGTCTTATTTTCTATAAAATGCTTAAAGGTCGCATTGACAGTTTAAATGGCATTATGATTGTTTAAGATAGTTGACGCAATAAAATATGTTTTTTAAATTGCAAACATTTTACTTGGCTTGCATATTCATCATCATTCATATGTCGAATAGATGACTGTTAATAGTTTTCACCAACGACCTTATGTATGTGCTGAAGCAGACATCACACGTACCGTTCACATGTATGCTATTGATTTGCCCAACACTATCAAACTAAATCAGACTAACTGCCTGCTTCAAAAATATTTCAGTGATAAAGTTTGACTCGATGCCGCGATACACTGTCCGGTTTTAGATTATAAAAATCACACCTGACATATTTATATTGTCACTATACTGTACCGAGTTGCATTTCGAATAACTTTTTGCCCATGCGATACAAACACTGATAGTGACAATGTAAGGGTCATAAGCAAACAGGCTGGTCATAGGTTTGTGAACGTAACAAAGTATTTGAGTCATACACTTCTCAGTGTAGTATTGATTTCTAGCTATGTTTTCATTTATAACAACATGCTTCATATACCTGTATGTTCAGCGATAAAAGGGCGAAAAATAGATTCGCAAGCACATATTCCTATGACAACAAGCCGTGACAGTACATCTCTGTAATCTGCAATGAAACTGGGAATATGACAGCTGTTCCAGCAAAGAAGTAGTTGCTGTAAATATCACATTAAGGTCGAAACGCATGTAAGCCAGGCCTTTGCGTCCACAATTAGCAGTCTACATTATACTAACCTTCCAGTATTGATCACGACGTTTTCTCTGTGTATCGTATATTCACACGTAATATCGTCTTATAACCTACACTATGTTATAGTTAAGTAAAGTGATACAGTGTTTACTGGTTTATGTGAATTGGAGTTTAATGTATGAGCTCTCAGTTTTATCTTATCATTCAACAATGATAACGTTACATATGGTAACATGGTTGGATGAAGGTAAAGACAACTCAGCAGAATGAATGAAAACATTGACGGCAACTGAATAAGCTGACTTTGGCAGTTACATGAATTAACAAGACATGTTCTTGACCGCACATTATGTAAACAGTTTCAAATTGACTAAAACGGAGGTATCAGGGTATAGGGGAATTTTATGTGGTAACACATTTCGAGGGGACGTTCTTTTTAATACATATATGTTAATTATACATGATTATAACACAATCTCGTTGAAACGTATAGCTGACGGTAAAAGTTTGTTGACATTTTACGAAAAATTCATTTAAACAATGAACACAATGAGGAGTGAAGCCGTTCATACTTGTTACGATTGTTGAAGGCTTATTACAGCACACCAATACATTGTCGATCAGTCTTAATATATCATTGTCACATAACTGGGGTTTTATTGTTTTGACAAAGTTATAAAATTAGTAAAACAACACTTTCTTTGTCATTTCACATAATTCACAAAGGCAAACTAGTGGATTGTACGAAAGAACCCTCTCTTTGAAAGGTTATTCTCAAATGTGACAACTTTGAAAATCCAAATGCTAATCCCTTTCGTGCTGCATCAATTTGGACAATTGCAAAGACATTAATTCTAGTATACTTTATCGAACTCAAAGATAGGATTTCTAACAGATAGAGCAGTCTTTAGATTTTTAAATTAAATGACACATTTGTTCAAGAATCTAAAGATGCATTTCGAAAGTACGAGTTTAGGTTGAAGCAGGAGGTATCTAAGAATGAGTCGGGGTAATACTGTTGGGCAAATAAATCTACAGCGATTCATTTACAAGAAATAGAAGATATCTGTCTTTCCTTGACAAATACCATGTTTCTCCCATCGAGTAAATTAGAAAAATAATATTTTCTTGTGTTGAGGAAAACAGATAATCAATCTAGTATTATGTCATTATTCCTGCGAAATTCAGGTTGAAATGGGGTGATTTTAAATATGAACGTACAGTCTTCTCACACTGACATTATGACGTCATAATATTGTACAGGTATTCATTACTCCATTGAAGTTATTAGGGCACGCGTTCCATGTTAATATAAAACAAAGCTATAAATCAAACTATTGAGGATGGATGGATTATCAGAAAAAGGCAGCAATGTATAGTCTCACTGACAAATTCGGGATTAACTCCCTTCAGTTGTTGAAAACAACAAGTTGTTCCTATCCAGCTGCAATCGAGTGATTTCAATGGATCTTTCATCTTAGATTTTCTCTTAATTTATCTCTTGATTATTAGTTTGATTTCAAAGGCGTTCTCAAATAATATATCCCGTTACGCTAGCAATGACTTAAAATACTGCACAAAACTTAGTAACAATATCTCAAAGAATATAGCATACATAAGGGTAAGGAGATTGAAAGTTCAGATCCATAAACTCAGGCATTATCGACCCATACCTGCACCAGCTTTATATGTAGCAGCACAGGAATACCCATACCTTTATAATACACCCCTTGATTGTTTATCACCAAAGATTATTTATGTACATATATATTTATACCTCCCTGAACAGTAAAACGAAACATGTAGGAGGAAATCGTTCGTTATTCTTTTTAAACTCATTTCAATACATGATTACTGTACACTTGTAGAGACACCTTATTTCATATATATAGATGTAGATATATATAGAGATAAATACCTGTATATATGTACACATAAATTGTTGTTGTATTAGACATATGACTATCCCAAAGAGGCTATGAAGAACAAGGGTCTTGTCAGTAGATATTGAGTGATAAATAGAAACTACTCAATCTACAGCACTGATAATGACACCCACGAGTCTATGTATATGATGTTTTGTTTCCATTGTGTTTTCTATGTTAAGATATGGCATCAGTTTGTATTAAGTTTCTTATAGAATACCAATCGCTATAGACCATATCCCAGATGGATTGTAAAAGCTGATAGCAAATAATAAGAGATTGCCACACAAGATTACCTATCTATAATTTCATTTCTCTGTATAACCAGAATGCCAAAATGTATACAAATGCAAATATTCAAAAGAAGCGAAACGTTACTTTTACTGAAGCATTGTCTTCTTTCTTATCATACAAGTTTTGTTGATGAAAAACACGGGGGTGGTTAACTTCACGATATATACATGTATAAATTTAACCCATGACACTCAATGAAATAAACGTTGTATTTGAAACATCCAATTGAGCATCCTCGGTTACCCATGGTTTTATATATGCTCCGTTACTCTTCACTATATCACCAATGGGGAAACATTATCAGGAGAATCTGTACTCAAATTACCCACCCTTTCGGCCGGCGTGAGCCAATCAAACTGCTACGCAACTTGGACCTGCGAGCCAACGACAATTCATATCACTTCGTTTCAAAGCAAGCGAGGCCATTGTGTTAGCCATCCGTCACCGGTTATCTTCCTTGACCATTTCCGTCTTATCCCATTGAGCATTTTCTTTGGTTACTGACTTCGTCACGCTGGCCAAGGGCGGGTAATTTGAGAACAGATTCCCTTGATAAGGTTTCCCATGGGTGATATAGTGGTCCGTATCGGAGCATATATAAAACCATGGGTAACCGAGGATGCCAATTGAGTATCTTATATATAATACGGTCTGAACTAGGGACTGTTTCAATGGTCACAACCTGGCGTCATTGTGTTCTATCTCAAATATTATAACCAGATAATCCACTGACATTTTTCATAAACACCGTACTCGTGAAAACGAGATTGTAAGTGTCACTTACATGTTTTTTCACAGTTCAGATTCCAATGATACTTTCTTTAATTTCCTGTCAAGTTCGTTGTTTACCTTCTCGGACGAACGACAGTGTCTTGTCAGTTGTGATACAATCAATCTCTAGTTGGTAGAGTTGATCCGAAAGACATCTGTCATAATTCTTATGTAAAGAAAAGGAGAATGTTACAAATCTTTCAATGACATTCTAACATTCCTAATAGGCTAGATTTGTTGACGCTGGATGTACATGTGTATGACATAGATACTCTTCTTCACCATCTGTCACTTGCATTAACAACAAACAGTAAGTCCTCACACTAAGCTTGTCACAACTACCGACAGTTCGAATCTCAGTGGATTTGAACAGGTTTAATTTGAATTTCCCATCATAAGCTGACATTTCTGTGATAACTGTTCCATTAACATTTAGTGGTTTGTTTTTGTAGGGCCTCTCATAAAATCTCGCATTGCACACTAGTGGTTTTTGTCTAGGTCGTCACCCAAGTACAACTATTATTATCCTACTTAATCACAATAAAGGAAGACAATAAAACTCAGATGAACATGAGTGTTCACAACCTGGTCTTTCATTTCATCCACCTATTACTTTATGATGCAATAACTGGATTGCAGTCTGCCGTCTGATTTGTAATAACTTGTTTGAATATCATGTAAGTGCAGTACTGATACCTCACATTTATCGGAGTTCCTCAGTAGCTCTTCGTATAAACATTAATTAAACGAACGAAATATAAGTAGTAAATATAGGACTTGAACTATGTTTGTTGAAAAGGCCGAACCTATGTTTAATTATGCGTAATGTGTTACTTGTATATCGTTCAATGTTCGTATGAAACTATTGCAGTGACGACTAATTTCAAAATGTTTTTTTATTCAAAATGATATTCTTAAAATAAATGCAAATACATATATCTTTGAATAAAGTAGTATTTATTAGAGCTTATTAGATGCAAAGTTTTCTTTTTTGTTATCTGCCCTCGACAGGTATATTAGCGATGCTGAAAAGGACCATACATTTGTATGTATCGGTAGCATACAAATCAGAACGCAGATGAAAACTAGTATATGATTCATTAATGGAAATATTCGTATTCAATACAACAACAAAAACAATTTGTTGTTTATAATTATATTTGATGTTATGTTTTAATGGTTATCAGAATGAAGGTCTGTTTTAAGAATCAAGAACTAAAAAGCCATTAGATTGAAGATGCGAATGGTGATATTAAGTTTTAGAAGAATTTGAAATAACGTTTTCTACAATATAGTCGCATTCAATATGAAACAAGGATAATTGGACGAGACTTCGTTGTGAAAGGCACTAGGTTATTCTGGTTACTTTGATCAATAACATATTTGTTTTCTTATCATACCTTTCTTATCAACAAAACAAGTTAGCCCTGCGTATTACATATGCCTCTCATGTACATAAGTTGGTCGGTGTAGAATATCTTCACTGTCGACCGAGTTCATCACTGGCAGCTGGATGTGATGAGTGATTGCACACGATCATTTAACCACTGGTACATGTATGTCAGTAGATTCAATTAATTTGCTTTTTTACTTTCTATACCCCCAAATAATAAGGTTGTGTTAACGTGACTTTCTAGAATTGAAGTTATGTAACTAACATATACATTGTGATCATCATGGTACAGGCCAAATGTATTCACTTCATCTATTTTCCGTCAACAACACATTGTTATTTACCTTCGGCTAATTCATCGCTTACATTCTACATACATGTAGTTACATCTCAATGTTGTGTTCGGTTAAAACCCCGTCCAATTTCCTTCTTGTAACTTTGTTTGGTTTGCTGGAAGGTAATATATAACGAAACCATTGGTTTTGTTCATGTTTATAGAAAGGGTATGCGCTGATTAAATAAATACAGGTATGCGTGGACGATAACATGCGATATACGATTGTAATCTATGTTTATTGTCGAAAAGCATGAACTTAGGAAGAACCAAACAGGATAGGCGAATATCAAGATGAAAGAGTGGAGGTTATGACAATAACAGAGAGATATGTCTTATTTCTATACCTTATTATTGAATACTGTTTTTAATTGTTATACCTAATTGTATGAACCTTACCTTAATTACACATTAGTTATGGCTTTCTGAAACCAATAGTTTCATGAGCGATATATAACCATTGAGCTATTTAAGGTAGAGTAGTAAACGATAGAGAGAAAAGACAAAGTAATCATGCAAATATTTATCTCCAATGTCTTTCTGGTTCTAAGTTCACGTCCTATCGTACAAAGCGTTGATGCTAAGATCTACCAGGAATAAGCGTTAACTAGATCAGATGGAACAAATTCCCTTTGCATTATCAGAGATGCAACAAAATGTTCATTGACCAATATCTTCAAAAACTTTTCTTTCTTAACTAAATTCGATGCATTAATATACACATAAAATGTTCAACAAACTGAAATAAAAACTCAGATTTTATATTTTCAGTGTTCACTTCACTTCAACATGTATGAAAGTACTGAATGACTGGTAACGGTTCCTAAAATGGAAATTTGGAAAACGAGTCTACAAAATTATAAATTGTAAAATGCTATAATCCATTAATGGATAGCATGTCACATCTCAGTTTTCAGATGATAACGAATAGTTTAGTTGAATTTATGCTACGTGTCTTACTAACTTTAAGTGGGGTAGTAATCAAATATGTAGGCATCGATTAACCTAGCATACTCGGTGGAAGCACATAATGTGTTTTATCAAGTTTAAGGTTTATTATTCTTCCTGACAGAAAAAGGCAAAAGCCTTGCCACGAAGACCTTTCAAGCGGTATATCGTATTTACAGTTTGTGTTAGGGGATTCTATTTGACATTTATTTACTGGGTACATTGATTTAGAAACTGCAGTCCATTTAGGCAGACAGCAATGAAACAGTCTGATAAAACAGCGTTCAAAGATCACATATATTGATGACATATCAATACATGTGTACTTGCTGTTTCAAGCAAAGTAGTTTTGTAGGTTCTGCAAAGAGTGTTTGATATAAGGATGCAGTGAGAATAACTTGATGCAATGTTGGTCTGTTGAAAGACTTAATCATTAGAGGAGTAGCTTCTGACAAATTCTTTTTGACAATATAAATAATCAACAAACGTTAACTATGCTAATTCATGATCACGATTGACTCATGTTGAACTAATGCATTTCCGCTACAATGGCAAATATATCCTGGTGTATGTATGGCTCAACAGCATAAAATAACTGATAATTTTAATGTGGTTATACCAGCAAACTATTACACATATATCATGTATTTATTCTCATTGATTATACAATTCAAGCAAATATCTACATTGTAGTTGAGTATTACATTATATTTTACAATACATGTAGGAACTACATAATTGAATGAAATGGTAAATAAATAAACGCTTCAAAAACTGTATATTTCAATTTATTGAGTACTCATAAACTGTGTTTCTCTTTTGTTTCGTTGTTTACAGTGTGGGAGTATTTAGACTAGAAAATACCTGTACTAATTAGTGCGATATCACCGCTAATGTTGGGCCGAAAATCTGCGAAATATGTGTGTATATTTTTTAATATTTTCAATTTATTTTTCTCCGCATATAGTCACAATATGACATTCCAAAATTTATTTATTTAGAGATCCGTTTGTGAGACGTCTCTTATGAAACCGCGTAGAGTGTTTTCTCCGACTTCCTTTCACAAAGCAATATATCTATTAACTAATTAATTTTAGTACAAGGTAGGAGGGAGGAAATATTCAAGTTCAACACTCAATAGTATGAGGAACGTGATAATAATAGGAAGTGTCAAGATTCAGTTACAGTTATCTGATAGGTATATAACCAAAGAAGCAATAAAACCTGAAAAAAGTATTCGACAAAGCTGAACTTTGAACCATGACATTCCTAATTCTAAACGATAACGAACTCTGAGAAGGTGTATATGTGTAATTTTATAGGTAAGAATCAACACATTAAATTAAATTCCGAATGTTCATAATTACATGATTCTATTTTACAATCTTCCACAGCATGCCTCACCTTATTAAATATTACACATTCTGCATTCGTCATCATTTCCTGATATCTGTGCCATTCAGAAATTGTTTCATTTTTGTAATTCACGGGTGGAAAGTGATGGTATCTTCAACACTGACAATCACTTAAATAACTAGATTAGCGTTTGCGGGACACCGCAAAAGCAGAGCAGCTCCGAAACTTAGGGTCTCGCCTTTCCCTGTTCCGCCTTCTCGTCAGCATCAATACAATTGGAATTCTTTTTAACAAAAGTTTGTTCATTATTCGAGTTATTACTAATCATCACTGGGGTCACTTTTCACAAATTTGTTCTAAAAAACCTATTTCTTCTTTTAAAATTTGATCAAAGGATTAACATGGCCTTTTACCAATATCTCATGACCTTGATCTTTGACCTTCAAGGTCACACCATCAATGATCGATTTTAATCGCGTATAATAATCATGCAATGACTCAAAGTGTTCATAGTTAAAATATGACATATTAACAAAAGCATGCTTAAGTTTCGACCTCACTGTGACCTTGACCTTTGACAGATTTTAGCGAAAACGTTTTCAAATCTTGGTCTTTCTCTATAGTTCATATATATACCAAATAAGACCCTAATAGCACAAAAAAAGTTTGAAGTTATCATGTTTACAAGGATTGTTGTAGTGATTTCAGAACTCATGACCTTGACCTTTGACCTTGAATGTGAACATGTCAAAATCATTCACCAGGTGTATAAACAAATAATTAAGCTGAGGTGTTAATATCTTCATGGAAAAAAGTTACTTAGTGACCAGTCAGTCAGTCAGCATGACCATATCTCGTGACCTTGACCTATAAAATTCAAGGTCAGACAATCAGTGATCACTTTTCATTGTGTATCACAATCATGTAATGATTCAAAGTGTTAATAGTTGAAATAAGACATTTTCGCAAAAGCCTGCTTAGGTTGTAACCTGGCTATGACCTTGACCTTTGACGGATGTTAGCGAAAACCTTTTCAAATCTTGGCCTTCCTCCATAGTTGATATATACCAAATAAGAGCCTGATAGCACAAATATTTTTCAAGTTATCGTGTTTACAAGGATTTTTTTTTAGCAATTTCAGAACCTGTGACCTTGACCTTTGAACTTGAATATGAACATGTCAAAATAATTCCCCAGGGGCATAAGTAAGAAGTTATGTATATGAGGTGTTGATACCTCCTTGGAAAGAAGTTATCTCATGACCTTGACCTTTAAAATTCAAGGTCACACAATCAGTGATCACTTTTCATTGTGTATCACAATCATGTAATGGTTCAAAGTGTTAATAGTTGAAATAAGACATTTTCGCAAAAGCATGCTTAAGTTGTGACCTCGCTATGACCTTGACCTTTGACAGATGTTAGCGAAAACCTTTTCGAATCTTGGCCTTTCTCCATTGTTGATATACACCAAAGAGCTTGATAGCACAAATATTTTTCAAGTAATCGTGTTTACAAGGATTTTTTTAGCAATTTCAGAACTTGTGACCTTGACCTTTGACCTTGAAAATGAAAATGTCAAAAGAATTCCCCAGGGGCATAAGTAAGAAGTTATGTATATGAGGTGTTGATACCTCCTTGGAAAGAAGTTATTTAGTGATTTCAGAACTTGTGACCATGACCCTATCTCGTGACCTTGACCTTTAAAATTCAAGGTCACACAATCACAGTCAAAAAAATTCCCCAGGGGTATAAGTAAGAAGTTATGTATATGAGTTCTCAAAACCTAATAAGGAAAAAAGTTATAGCCAATACAAAACGCGGCGGCGGTGGCGGCGATGGAAACTGCACAAAAACTGATAGCAGCTCCGACTTAGTCGGAGCTGCTAATTACGTACCATAAACATTAAGATTACGTTTGGTTTCGTAATAGGGCAGCATAGGGTGTGGAATATTGACTAAACTGTTTTTCTACGTCTTTCGCGGTTGATCTACGTCTTTCGCGGTTGATCTACGTCTTTCGTGGTTGATCTACGTCTTTCAGCAATATTTATTAATACTTTGAGTATGAATAGCCTAAGCCGAACGTTATTCTATACAGATTTGCTTGTTAACTTCTATTTACCTTTAAACCAGAAGATATGTCTAATGGTATGCATTAATCATTGATGCCCAAGTAACACGCATACAGTTTTTAGAAAGCGTTTAACGGCAAATTGGAACAAAGGAAACCAAGCAGCACCACGCTTCTCTTCTAACCCATCAATGTCAGACGTAACTACCATATCGGCGTTACCTAAACAACCTTGGATCGACGATATTTGACAGTTTGATTAAGTAGAAGGAAACCAGTTCACTCCGATATATTGCTACTGCCAATGGTTCGTTATATGTATTAGTTTCTGTCTAAAACAATGCTTGCAGTGGACAGCAACATGACACTGGGGTTTTAGTCTCATAACCTATATACCGTGTTGTATAAGGCACTTACTACGTAGAACAATGACCGTCGCCAGACTTTTACAAGAGATAAACGACCTTTCCAGGAAGGTTACGTTCATTTAATGTCACAAATAAGTCTCAGATATAACCTTGAATATTATATATTTATATATATTGACAAAAAAAATTAAAGTTTGACAAGTATACAGTTATATATGTATTTTACAAGCAACATTCGTACATTACGCACTAATTTAAATGATAACGTTGAAACAGAAAATGATACTTATTAGATCGTAAGCTTGCATATTCATTTTGAACATTACCTGACAAAGGTACACGTGAACATTAGATCAGTAGTTTTCTTAAGGAGTACTTAAATCTCATACAATATGTTTTGTAGATGGTATCCTAAAATATTCTGCACGATGTTATACTGTATCTGTCATTGTTTGAAGGATAACGAGTGACAACATTGAATTGTCTGTTAACTGTGTGTGTGGAGGGAGGTGGGGAAATGATCGTAGAAGATCGCACATGTTTGACCTGTAACGTAGGATGCTGTGGCTGATATTGTAAAGAATTTCTTAGCCTTTTATCAGTTTAAGTATCCATGGCAGCAACGTAAATGTAAGTTGGACACTCTATATACGTTAATATGTTATTTATAGGAAGAATATTATGAGAAATTGACTGACACTGTAAAACTTTATCGTAAAATTTACATTTGGTTCACAGTAAAATACCGTAAAGTTCATGCAGTAGCCGACTGATTCAGGAGAAACGGTATAATCATGTATCAAAATAGAAAAATACCGATTCAAAATGATGAATTTCATGTTCATTTTGTGCATTTGCTGTCGAGTGTTAGTTATGGCGAGTTTGAGAAGTCGAGCTTTCCAAGCATGTATGATTGTAGAATATGCGCGTTCAGTACTCAATATTTGACACATTACGTCATTCACAATGGCATTCATAGGAATATTCCAAATGTACATTTCCCATGTTGTCAGAAAATTCTGCCGCATTCAAAGCTCATATGCATAGAGATCATCAAGGTCAAGGTCACACAGTTGAAAGAAAACCAAGTGTGTCGTTGCGTTGTCTTCGTGATAATTACGATTCTTCTTTTAGGAGTATTGAATATCATTTGGTTCATTTGAGACAGCATATAAGGAGAGGTGATTTCATTGTTTGTCCATTTAAAAACTGAAACCAGTATTTCACCTGATTACATTTATTCAGATAAATTAGGACAGGTAGTGCCACATGCCACAAGATGTACTGAACATGACGTTCGTTCAGAAGTGAATGAGCTTTTTTAGAGTGAGAACAATTATACAGAACATGTTTCGATGAGAATGAGGTTTCTGAAGCAGATTTTATTAGGAATGTTGCTCAAATTTACATCAAATTAGAGGCAAAACATCTGTTACCAGCATCTGTCATACAGGATATAATTGTGGAATTCCAATCATTTCATGAGTGTAGCATTCAAATTATTCAAAAGCACAATGACACACAAATTGACATCATCTAAGTGTTCCTAATGCGACTATAGCCCAAGTGAAGAAAGGCATCAATGATTCAGATTCATTATACCCCCGTCCGTCCGTCACAAAACTTTGTGCAGAGCATATCTCTCAAACTATACATGCTAGTTTCACCAAACTTACTACACGTGTTAGCCATGATCTCTAGTTGTGCCTTTCGAGGGTAAGACCGAATTCTGAATTTTATTTTTTGCGGTTTCCATGGAAACATAACCAAAACAGTGATTCAGTAAGGTCATTTTTGTGCAGAGCATATCTCCTAAACTAAACATGCTAGCTCCACCAAACTTGCTACACGTGTTACCCATGATCTCTAGTTGTGCCTTTTGAGGGTAAGACAGATTTCTGAATTTTACTTTTGGCTGTTTCTATGGAAACGTGTCCAAAACAGTGACTGTGAGGAAGTCATATGGTGCGGAACTTATCTTCCAAACTATACATTCTATCTACACCAAACTTAAAGATTCTCACTCACTCACTCACCTATTTCTGAATTTTATTTTTGGCGGTTTCCATTGAAACATGATTAAACAGTTATCTCTTCATTCCATGTTCATTCAACTTTACACACAGGTTAGTCATTCCCATAGATGTGACTTTCCTATTTTCAATTATGTCAAACTATATTTGGAAGCGGGGGTATATGAGCTGTGCTCGCTTCTACACTTGTTTTCTAACTGCATGAAGGGACCATTGAGATCAAGTAAGTGTAGGGAACGTTTCTATGCTAAACATTTTCCATATGTGGCACCTGAGGAGATACATGATGATTTAAATAATGAGGGACAATCAAGTTTTCAGTATGTACCTATTTTCAAGACTCTGTCCTGTTTGTATGAAAACAACAAAAGTTATTTTAATGTTCATGCTTCTGTAAATGAAAAAGTTCACAATGATAGGTTGTGTGGCATTCATCAAGGATCTGTCACAAAGAACAATACATGTTTTTCAGAGCCACGAGAATGTATTTCAAATAATTCTTTACCAAGATGCCTTTGGTATTGTTAACCCCTTAGGTTCTGCTAAAAGAAAACATAGGCGTTTATTTCACTCCGGGTAATTACCCTGCACACATGCGGTCAAATATCGCTTACAACTGCTTCCTTAATTTTCATGTGGTTGATGGCTTACCTCCTTGTTTAGGGCATGACGTCTTTGAAGGGGTTTACCATATGATATCATGCTGATTATAAACTACTTGGTTAGAGAGAGGCACTGGTTCTCATTTGACCAATTGAATAGACGCATTGTTCAATTTCAGTACAAAGAGCATGACTAGTAGCCCTGCATTGTAAGTAGCAACAGTGATAGGTTAACGGGACATGCAGTCCAGGTTTGGGTATTTGTACGACTGTTCCCCTTCTTATTGGAAAGTATATCCTTGTGAATGAAGAATTTGACAGATACGGTGTGCAGTCAGTCATTTTCCAGGTCACTCGTTGCCCATCTTAACTCTATTATAGACAACTACATGTTTGAAAGGAACTCCCTTTTCCGAGATGTCAAACTTCGCCCGAAACACCATTTCATTACTCATTACTGATTGTCCAATTTGGCCCATTGACAAGGCTATGTATGAACCCTACGATTTGAGAGTAAGCACTCATATTTCGAGAAATGTGTTCGCATGTTACAGAACTACAAGACAATAGGAAACATTTTGGTCAAAAAACATCAAATGTTACAGTCATTTTAGTCAGTTAAGCACTTTTGAGTTGTCTGTTAGCCAAATAGTTACTTTGCTGGTTAAAATGAGGAGTTGTATATTGTTGTAAGTCAGATGACGTTCTTTCATGTCCCTTCAATGGAATTGTATGCTTGCGAAAAGTATTTCAGTAATGGAGAATTAGACTGTTTAAATATTTCTGAATTTATAGATTATTGTCCTGTTGTGCAGTCAACTACGATTCCGCTAGAAGATACTTGTCAGTCCGTCAGACATTCATCTGGGAAATTTGAAGAATCTCGCCAGGTAGAAAATAAAATTAATGGGCCTGGAACTGCACGTTATGGAAAATCTACATTACTAAGACAGAATATTCTGGAAACATGGACTCAGAAGAATTAACTAACATTATGAGAGTATTAGAGAAACTGGGAGTTATTAACGTTGGCGATCTTAAGTGGGTAGAACAGGAAGACTTAAAAGGTCTAAGAGGCAAGGCAACTATTGAGAAGCTGTAGGAAGCACCGTCCTCCCCGTGCAACTTCAACCATCTCGGGTAAGTTGATGTATTTTATTATCTCCCAATTTTAAGCCAAGGCTCTAATCAATATTGCTGTGGTAAAGCCTAATCTCTCACAACAGATGTACTCATTGTAAATACTTTATTTTATACTACCAGTATACCAGCGAATGTGACCCTTTTTTTTAATATCATTTAGGAATTTCTGTAATAACACTATGAGTCGAAGCCGTTTTGCAGGGTCACTGAACATACATGTAGGCGTTTTTTGTGCCTCATCCCCCTCCCTCCTCTCCAGAGCCTATCATCTGTACACTGGACCCTAATTGGCCAGTTCGTATTGAACATCCCTGGGATATGTTGAACTATGTTACCAAACTTGTAAAACGGCAAACGGCTAGCACCGGCAGCAAAGAGAGAACTGACTCATAAGATTGTGGATTCTGTTAGAGAAATTACAAGAGGTGAGGTGAGGTGAGTTGGGGTTTAACGCCGCTTTCAAGATTATTTCACTTATATCGCGGCTGCTAGTATTACGGCAGGGAGAAAGCCCGCAACGCCATGTGGCTATCCACTGCGGTGAAACCTGCGAGCAGCGGCTGGAACTAGCGAACCATGGGTGGTACTACGCTGAAATTCAGTGTAGCATTGCACCCAAGAAATTACAAGACATGCAACAAGGTCCCAGCTAAATACACAAAGAGCCTACAGGATCAACTGGATGGAAGTGTTTGTGGTTCAGGTTACGAGACAAATAATGTTAAATAAACTTGTTTGTTGAAACCAAAACCTGAAATGGCCAGAGAATAGTCGCATGTGTTAAGCCTCTTTTGTGAAGAAGAGGCGAAGACCAAAGTCCGAGACCACTGATGAGCCATCAGAAGTTACCGAGAGCAGACCGTTGAGAAAAGGTTCTTATGGATGTGTTTCATGAGCCCCTGCTATAGCCATTGATTCCACTGAAGATATGGAACAGCTCAGAGATTAATTCAAAGAGATTCATACAGGTGGTGACGCTGACCACATCGAACACAAGAAGTCAAGCTATCCATTACAAAGACAAAACATCAACAACGCGCGGAATGTTGTTGGTAGATCTGAAAGGCAACTGGCCATGTCTTATTTACAACTAACGGATTACTCAACCACTCAAATGTACTTCTAGGACTCGAAGTCTGAAAGCAACTGTCAAATGCCTACATGTAAAAGGAACCAAGACCTCAGATGGGAATGATTTCATCTTTCAGGAAGCACTACGGCAAAGTCTGATAACCTGAAGGCCTGGCTCTCTGCACAATGAAGCATTTTTGGGAGACAGAAGAGGAGCTGTTGTCTGTTGATTGTTTGGGTTTTTTTCAAGTTGGGGGGAGGCCCTGAGGGGGATCCTTTGTCTATTATCCTTTGTCTATTATCGTTATTCATAATTTTGCTTCGGGATAGATAATAATAATAGGATAGATGTGTCATATCTTCCCTCGTCTTGACTATGAAATTGGAAACATTTTCTGAGAACTAATTATTCATGGTAAAAGAGTGTCCTTACTGGTGAGGTGAGGTGAGGTGAGTTGGGGTTTAACGCCGCTTTCAAGAGTATTTCACTTATATCGCGGCTGCTAGTATTATGGCAGGGAGAAAGCCCGCAACGCCATGTGGCTATGCATTGCGGTGAAACCTGCGAGCATCGGCTGGAACTAGCGAACCATGGGTGGTACTGCACTGAAATTCAGTGTAGCATTGCACCCAAACCTGACTGCGTGTAGAACAGTTCTCTACTGCAGACAGAGTTGCCGTGCCCCTGGCGGGATTCGAACCTCGGACCTCTTGATCCGAAGCCGAACGCGCTAACCACTGCGCTATCCCGCCCCGTCCTTACTGGTAATGGATAGGCCTTAGAATCTTGAATAATGTCTGAACATTGAATCAAATAGGTTTAACTGATAGCCACACACAATTATACGTTATTGTTGAACATCAGTTTTACTTTCTTTAAATGAGACGTCAACACCACCAGAGATTCAGTCATCAAGCAGAACAGAATCGCCCGTTTAAATTGTCTCTGTTAAGTATAGACCTTATGAAACAAACTCATTGATGTACCTTGATCGACACAATATTAATTTTATTTAAACTTAAAACCTAAATATAGCATTAAGTTACGGATCATTTGCTTCCAAATTTCCGGATATTAAAGGACTAAGCGGGGGCTTATCCCTCCTTCCCGTGATTAAAACCGTTGTGCTTCTGCATCCATGTGATACTGCTCTGAAATACATTATAACCCCAATATTAGACTATAAAGCATGCAAAGGGCTTATCTATGGGACCCAAAATTATTTAAGCATACTGCAGTATGGTCCGTATCTAAAGGTATGACATTGCAATATCTATGTATTAAATTAGATAATTCAAAATCCTTTATAAAAACAATTGAAGCTGTACCATATCTGCTCCTTAGAACAATTAGTGTGCCCCCCGCAAAGCTTTGCAGAGACATATCGCCTCCGTTCGTGATTCCGTCCTTCCGAAATGCTTTGGTTTCCGACATATTTCAAAAACCGTTCAATATTTTTTTTTTATTAAACTTGGTATGTGGTTACACCTAGTGGTGTTGTGGTGCCTTTTGCTACTTGGGTTATTCTGATCTTTATAATTTTTATCCCACCCCACCGGTATGTAATACCGTGGGATATAGTCGTCGCCCTGTCCGTCCGTCCGTAATCATTTCGTTTCTGGAGCACAGCTCCAAAACTATTCATCATATCTTCCTGAAATTTTGCATGTGTATAACCCACTAACTGAAGTGGTGCCTTTTGATATTTTCAAATTTATGAATTTTTTTTTTCGTTTCCATAGAAATATGTTTGATTTGGACTTTGTTCAGAGATGGGTTCGTTTCCCAGAGAGCCGCTAATGGCTGCAATACTGCCGAAGCGGCGTTAAACAATAACTCACTCACTCACTCGTTTCCAGAGCACAGCTCCAAAACTATTCGTCGCATCTTCCTGAAATTTTGCATGTGTTGTACCCACCAACTAAAGTGATGTCAGGCTCAAGATTTAGCTTAAAACCAAACGTTATCAAATGTATTTATGAATAAGCGTTAATGTTCCCATCATCATACTCACTGTATGGGACACTTTAAACTGTTTTTAACCGATAAATACACGACGGTAGTGCGCCAATAACTTGCCACGCTAACATTTAAAAATTCTTTGTGAACAGAGTGGGAAAACATTCTTTCAAAAGAATAGACATTAAGCCATGTAAAATGTCTGATCAAATAATTACGCTGAAAGGCGAGCGCATTTGTGTACTGACTACTTCTAACATACGTGAAGAGCCTGCACCGAAAAATCCCAAAACTGATCATGGCAAAAATGAATCAGATGATTTTAATGCTCACGATGAAAAACTGTCTAATGTATTTACACGTGCAACACAAAACCTGAAGGACTCTTGAATGATATATGTGGATTTTTTGTAAGTGAAGGGAAATTTCCATTACAAAATATTGCCTTTCAACTCTTTGTGGACGTTGTACGATGGTATATGTGTAAGTCTGCATCAAATGTGAGATACACAGACACCGTGAAATGCTTCTGGAGAAGAGGACTTCTACGCCTGTTCAAGGGCAAGTTTCACCGCTTTATGAGTGGTTTGCGAAGTCTTGAGGGTGAAGTGAACACGCCAGATTTTAGCTTTCTCAACTTTGTGTGCCTGACAGAAAACTCACATTTCAGTCATAACTTCACTCAGCCCGGTGTGCTTACATCAATACTGGACACCATATCTAAGGAACAAGACAACTCTTGTCGTGATTTTAAACTGGCCGTTGACTTAAAGAAACTTAACTATGGCGGCAAAATGGGCGATATTGACATATTTGGGTTAGATAAACCACCAACATTACAAGAAAGGCACACTCGACAACTTGCGTGATATAATAGCGAGAGCCTAACTTTGGAAGAATTGCATTCATCTGATCAACGGGTTCTTTCTGAGGGCATTGCAAAGTTTGTTGACTGTAGGTGCATATCGGCTCCGTGAACTTACGGAAATCACCGTGAAGCGCAAACTGGCTTTAGAAAGATTTAAGTCGGAATCTGATAGCAATTGGATGAAGAGCTCAGTTCAGACGTCTCTTTACCAGCTCAAAATCGTCACCGATAGTATGCTAAAATATATCGATGGAGTACTCGAAATTGGTAGTTTGCTTTCTGAAACAAGAACCTTCTGGCTACTAATGACAGTATCAGTTTGATGCAACAAAACAAACAAAGAACAGAAACCTGGTTTGACATAAGGAAAAAGGCAAGAGTTACAGGAAGTACAGCTCACAAAGCCCTTGGACTACAGACACTTAGAGCGCAAAAGGAAAATTTTGACATTGTGTTCAACAAAATGGTAATAGAATGGAAAGATCGGGTGAGCCTTTGACTAGGCTGCAACTTTTGAAGGATGTATGGTCTGAGGCTAGAAGTAGTACAAAAGCATTACAAATACAACATTTTTCAAAGAGGTGTTTGGTCAAGGACCCCCACGTGGATGTAGTTCAGACAGTGTACAGATGTACACATTCGTTCCAAAGGGAACATACAATGTAAGGGAAATTGGAACAATTGAGTGTGAAAACTTCTTTGGATGCTTTCAAGATTGGGATTCTAGAGGAACCGGGATTTTGAAACCAACTGAAGTGCCACAGGCTCTTGAGGTTGCATGTGAGTTGTTTCACGTTAGGATGAACTCATCCAGGTTTGTAAATTAAATCAACTGTTCTAAATACATTACGTCACGAGAATGTTTACTGTAGAAACTTAATACAAGAAAACATTAGTATATACATGTTGTATATGCATTTCTTTATTATCACATCAGGGGGTTTGTGATGAAGACAAGTACATGAAGAGTATATCCAGTTAGAGAGCCAACAGCAAATGATACAATAAATACATCTGTGAATTTTTTGCCACCTCTGAAGCAAGATACCGACATTACATTGATGTAAGTTGACTCAATACGCACTCCAACTTGTAAACAAACGAAGCTTACCTAGTTTTCAATTATGTAACATATCAAAATAGGCTTACAGAATAATTTGCAATGATTGGACCACAGCAACTCTTTAGGAACCAATAATATAAGTTATTGTTCAATATAATTTACCAAAAAGTCAGTTTGTGATGATATGTGTACACCTGGACAAAAGTATTACAACACATGCACGTTCGAGTACCTAAGTAAAATTTTGAACATTTGAACATATGCCTCATTTATTTCCACAACGGTCAAAATGTACGTAATAACTTGTGAAAGAAATATATATTAAATGAATACTAAAACAGAGAGTTTATTATTGCATAATCACTGCCTGTGATGTATTTTCTGTATGTGAGAAAAGAATGGTATGAGAATTGTTTTCCCGTATAGAGACATAAAGGTACATTTAAGTACAAGATCAAATCAACCACTGAAAATATCTTTGCCTCTGTTAACGTGGATGGGATAGAAAATAGTAAATGTCAATTTGTGATTACCGTTATTAACACAATGCATAGTTAAAAGAAAGTGTAAGGTTTTTGTATACATGAACAAACAATGCAAAACAATAAGATGAAGATCCATGTGAACGTCGAACTGAATCTTGAACAGAATATTTCAATGTGTTTTCATAGGACGATGATATGACTGTCGCCAGGATAATGACTTGAAGCAAACTCCACAGACAATCGTTTTGTTTGAGTGTTTCCCCTTGTTGTGATCATCAAGATATGTTTTACGTGCACTTGAGAGGCCACATTCATTGCATTGATGTATTTTCTAAGGCGTACATGATTGCTGATGACGTGTGAGTGAACGAAAGTGTGGAAATTGGACCTTACATTTATTACATTCATTTAAGGATTGTTGTCCCCCGCCGCAACGCGGAACCGGGGACTATGTATTCAGCGGCGTCCGTCACATTTCTTGTTTACGCGATATCTTATGAAGCGTTGCATCCGATGTCTGCCTACATTGTGGAAAGAAGCAGACACCAGTCAATTTTGGTGACCTTCGCCTTATTTTCAGGGTCACCACGACACTTGGACCACTTTTTGAACTCTTGTTTACGCGATATCTCATGAAGCGTTGCATCCAAAGTCTTCAAATTTGGTGTCTGCCTACATTGTTGGTAGACACAGACACCAGTCATTTTTGGTGACCTTGGTCTTATTTTCAAGGTCACCACGACACTTTTTGAACTCTTGTTAAGGCGGTATCTCATGAACCTTGACCTTATTTTTAAAGCCACTACAACACTTTGACCACTTTTCGAACTCTTGATATCACCATTTATTATTACCGGTTGGACCCAATGTTTTCAAATTAGGTGTCAGCCTACATTGGGCGAAGACGCAGACACCAGTGACCTTGACCCTTTTTCAAGGTCACCGCGACAGTTTGACCACCTTTCAAACTTTTGCTTACGCGATATATCAAGACCGGTTTGACCAATTTTTTTTCAAATTTGGTGTCAGTCTATATTGAGGGATGACACACACACACCAGTACATTTTGGTGACCGTAACCTTATTTTCAAGGTCACCGCAACACTTTGAGCACTTTTAGAACTCTTATTAACACGATATATCATGAACCCAAGCACCCAAAGTCTTAACATATCCTGATCATCATGGCACTTTTTACCAGTAATGCAATATATAAAGTAGCTCCAATGAGGTGTCTTACTAACTCAATGTCACCGGCGGGGGACATTGCCATGCTAGTGGCAAACACTTGTTATCCCCCGCCACAACGAAGTTGGCGGGGGATATAGAAATGAGCTCCGTCCGTCTGTCCGTCTGTGCGTCCGGGCTTTTCCATTCCGGCCTCAAACTTCAAAACTATTCAATATATTTTGCTGAAACTTTGTACAGGTATCAACCAAGTAGTCTAGATGTGCCTTTTGCTATATACAAATTTGAGAATAATTTTTTTATTTACGAATGCAAACAGTCTGGACTTTGAACCAAGAAGAGGGAAAACTATATTCCGGCCTCAAACTTCAAAACTATTCAATATATTTTGCTGAAACTTTGTACAGGTATCAACCAAGTAGTCTAGATGTGCCTTTTGCTATATAGAAAGTAAATGCATTATATATTCAAAATGCGTAAATATATTCAAAATTCCTACATGGCGGGGGATATGGCCGACTCTGTCTGCTTGTTTTACATGTTGTGTGCCTCTATCAAAGTATAACAGCAACAAATTGTATAACATCGCAAAATATACAAAATCAACAAGTTTTTCTCGGCAGAGGATTCAATTTCGATTTCATAGCATTCACATGCATACAATCAAGGTTCGTTTTTTTCTGGTTTACGCAATACGTGATTAACCCTCATAAGCATATCACGCGACGTTCAAACATGGCTACCGTTTGCGAAGTGCTAGTGAATGAACAAGCTTGAGGACTTGCGTTTCCGGTGAAAAAGTAATTGTCTCATTCGGAAAAGGAATGAATATTCCAGTTATCGGCGTAGGTTTGAAGACGAAATGACACGTGTATATCTTATTTTGCATCAAAACGTTACGCTCAGTTGTAAGAACCAACTGACATGTCCGTTTGTTCTGATGGAGTGTGACGTCATAAATGCACGAGGTATGGTAGCACTTTATCTGCATTCATCGAGAAAAGGCAGCACGTTTTTGAGAGCTCTCGTCCAATCAGAAACGCGGAAATTAGTGTAATAAAACCATTGTGTAATTATATGGTTTGTAATCGGTGTGGGGGTGATTCCACAAATAGAGGCCCAAAGTGTTTTGTGTTTTGTAAAAAAACTTCAAATAGAATAAAAATGTTATATTTGGCATTGATATATATGTTGATATATTCTTAAAACCATCCCGTGCAAAAATAAGTTCAAATTAGGATTATAAAAAAATTATATGATATTGAATGTTGTAAGTAGCTAAAATTTCGAATGTCCCAAGCTAAGGTTCTTCATGTTCACAAGCCAATAAAATAAAAACTACAAGTGAAATATTTTTAAAAGTGTTGTTTTGCTTCAGTCATATAACTAACCTAAGCTCTATACTGGTTTTGAGATAATAAGGACAAATCAGATTTAAAAATTATAATTTAAAAAAGTGTGTCCCAAGAAACCCTGTCATTACCGTCACAACATCTTCAAATAGAAGATATTGAGAAAGGGGAGGTCACTCTCGCTGTTTTTTCTCATCCTCTTTGAAACCAACATGGCTACCATCATGACAAGACATGTTTAGAAGGTGAGTTTTTTTATTATCAAAATAGCAATAAATTTATATTGCAGTTCCAATATAAGGCGAGTATTTTTATTCCTTGTCATTACCAAACGCCTTCTGTTGACAAAAGTAACAACTAGTTTCAGCAAATAATAGTTTATGTCAGAAAAAACAGTTGTCCATTCACTATGTGCCAGGGAGATTGACCATTTTGATTATATATTTTACTGCAGCTTCTATTTAGAAACTCCAATGTCACTACCGTCACAGGTCATTACCACCACACAGATCGTGTGACGGTAATGACACTGTGTGACGGTAGTGACATTTTCTTTGCAAAAAGATAATAAAATTCACATTCAATTCAAATTGACCAATTTAGCAATGTCTTGGCATTTGAATTATGAATTTGTTTGTGTAAGGAATTGTTTACCTTTTTTGATGGAATAAATCCTGCAGAAACATGCAACAGATTACGTTTCTATGACTCATTTTTGTTCTTTTTCAGATGAGAATACTGAATCACACGAAAAGACTTTTATTTGTCCTTGAAAAAAGCCTAACAGACACTTCTGAAAAGTTTTACTCTTTCTTAAGGTTTGAGCCAAGAACTATTGCCGAGCGTGCAGTGTGGGCAAAAACTGTAGTAGACTTATATGAAGAAATCTTGATTACCAAGGACAAAGTCAAACAGATAGTGAAAGAAGAAAAAAAAATGGCTATCAGTGCAGCTGAACGGGCAAGGAAATATAGAGAAAGGTTGAACAGTGATCCTGAAAAGAGGGCAGCTTATCTTAACAAGAGAATTAGTGAGCAAAGCTCACTTATGATACCCCCGCTTTTACATTAACATTGGTCAAAGAGAAATGTTTGAAAATAGCAAAAGGGTATCAATGTTTAAACTTTTGTATGAAAAGACCATAACATATATTATTAAAGCAGAGTAAGTATTACACCTCTAAGCATGTTTTAGAAGTAAAAGTCAAAGTGGTTTCGTAACATTTGAACAACTAGAAGAGCGTTTGCGGGACACCGCAAAAGCAGAGCAGCTCCGAAACTTTGGGTCTCGCCTTTCCCTGTTCCGCCTTCTCCTCAGCATAAATAAAATGGGATTTTTTTTGGACCAAAATTTGTTGAATCATCACTGGGGTCACTTTTCACAAGTTTGTTCTTAAAACCTATTTCTGCTTTCAAAATTGGATCAAAGGATTAACATGGCCTGAACCAATATCTCATGACCTTGACCTTGACCTTAGACCTTCAAGGTCACACCATCACTGATTACTTTTCATTGTGTATAACAATCATGCAATGACTCAAAGTGTTCATTGTTAACATAAGGCATATTCACAATAGCATGCTTAAGTTGTGACCTTGCTGTGACCTTGACCTTTGACAGAACTTAGCGAAAACTTTTTCAAATCTTGGTCTATCTCCATAGTTGATATATACCAAATAAGAGCATGACAGCACAAAAACGTTTGAAGTTATCATGTTTACAAGGATTATTGTAGTAATTAAAGCACTCATGACCTTGACCTTTGACCTTGAATGTGAACATGTCAAAATCATTTACCAGATTTATAAGAAAGAAGCTATGTATATGAGGTGTTAATACCTTCTTGGAAACAAGTAGTATTTGAGTTATGAGCGGAACCAAAAGTGTGACCATAGACGCGCACACAAAGACGCTTAAAAGTGGAAAATCTGAAAAAATAATCATGGAATCTGAGGGAAACATAGAAAAGGCAGATCTAGGGACCATAAAGTGTACATGTATAAAGTTTCATAACAATTGAACAAGTAGTATTTGAGTTATGAGCGGAACCAAAAGTGTGACCATAGACGCGCACACAAAGACGCTTAAAAGTGGAAAATCTGAAAAAATAATCATGGAATCTGAGTGAAACATAGAAAAGGCACATCTAGGGACCATAAAGTGTACATGTATAAAGTTTCATAACAATTGAACAAGTAGTATTTGAGTTATGAGCGGAACCAACAGTGTTCCGGACGGACGGACGCGCTGAGCGCTATATACCCCCGACTACTTCGTAGCGGGGGTATAACAAAGAAAAGCTAAGAAACTTAAAAAAGAAGGCAAGTGGGGTAGGGTAATCCAGGCAATTTCTAAACAGTCTGCGAGAAGTCAAAGAAACACCAGACGAAGATGGAGGAGAAACCAACAGAAAGTGAGAGAAAAGCAGCAGAAGCAGAGGAAGGTGACAGAAAACCTGTTGACTCCCCCGGGATCTCCAGTGGTTGAAGCTGCTGTTGTACCTGAAGGTCAAGATAAAAGAAGGGCACTAGGCCGGAAAAAAGTCCTAAGAAACAGGAGTGCAGCAAACAGAGAGCGTTTGAAACTATAAAGCTTCAATTATCAAAAACAAATAAGCAAAAGGAAAAGTTTAGGAAACAGATTTACAGACTTAAAACATCAGCAAAACTGAGAAAGTGAGAAAGGCTTTGCTGTTCCACTATGTCATCATCAAAGCAATTCCAGTAAAATATCAAAGCACGAGCCCTGAAAAGCAAAAACAACTTTTTTCGCAGATGTTTTCTGATTCAATTCTAGAAAAATATAGGTTTAAGTCAAATGCTGCAGCTTCCCTTTCTTTCTCGAGAAAACGTTTAAAAAACAACAGAACCAAAGGTCCAATTAAATACAAAAGAAAAGATCGTGCAAATGCTTTTGCTAAAGCACTAAAAGCTAACATCTTACAGTTCTTTTTCCGGGATGATAACAGTAGAGCGACAGCTGGAAAGAAAGAGACTATCACAAAACTCAAGGTCAAAAGAGATACTTGAATGATACCCTCAAAAACCTGCACTCCAAGTTCCTGTCAGAAAACCCTTCAATAAAGGTATCCTATTCACTATTTGCCAGCCAAAGGCCATTCCATGTGTTAATACCTAAAATATCAGACAGGGAAACATGCATCTGTAAAATCCATGATAACCTGCAGTTGAAGGCTGATAAACTGTGCCAGCTGGGTGTGGTGAAAACAGCTGATCTTCTGAAGCTTGCTGGAGAGGTGTGTTGCTCAGTTGACAGCAGAGAATGCATGTTTAGAGAGTGTAAAAAAAGTTCAAAAAAGAAAATCCAGAAACACAGTTTTGATGAGGGAAAAGAGATCTATTGGTATGAGTGGCAGAGAAGGGTCGAGACTAGAGAGAAGGTAAATGCTGGAAAGAAAGAGACCATAAATGTTCAACTCGCAAAAAAGGAAAAAGTTACTGTGACTGTGGTAACCTTAGTCAATGAGTTTGAGGAGAATCTTAAAGTATCTTGCAGACATATCTATACTGTATCACACCAGTACCTTGCCATCCGCCAATTGAAGAAGAACCTTAGCGTAAACGAGTGTATCATCCACATGGATTTCTCAGAAAATTACGGCTGTAAATGCAAGTGAAATTCAAAGTGTTCACTTTGGCGCCTCTCACCAACAGGCTTCTCTACATACCGGTATTGTTTATACCCATGAAACGTATGGCAACGTGCCTTTCTGCATCAGTTCACCTTCCTTCAGACACGACCCTCCAGGTATTTGGGCTCATATGAAACCAATATTGAGCAGCTCAAAGACAAATGTCCAGATATTGACACTGTTCACTTTGTAAGTGATGGACTTACAACACAGTACAAACAGAAGAAAAACTTCTCACTATTTGTGAACAGATTGTATTCTTATGGCTTTGTGAAAACCACCTGGACCTTTCTGGCAGCTGGACATGGCAAAGGACCAGCTGATGTATCGGCGCAGTAGTGAAGAGAACAGCTGACAGACTGGTATCTCTGGGCAAGGACATTCCAGATGCCAAAACTCTCTATGACACCTTACAGGGAGAGATCTCAGTTTGCCTGTTCTTCGTCTCATCCACGGATATCGAGGAGGAAGACATATACATTCCCTCAGACATAACAGTCATACCTGGGACTATGAAGATTCACCAACTGGATTCACCAACTGTCAACAAACGAGAAAGGATCACTAAGCCACAGAGTCCTCAGCTGTTTCTGTTCACATCCTGTCCATTGTGCGTGCCACGACCCAGTCACAGTGCAGTTTCAGTATCAGAATCCAGACATCAGTGGTCCACGCATGGACAGTTTGTCCCCTGACAAGAACATACCATCTGGTCTTATTGACATTGGAGACATTACTGCTGATTTACATGGAAAGTGGTGTGTCATAGCTTACGATGGATTACCTTTCCCCGGAATCATCCAAGACACAGGGGACAATGAGATTGAAGTCATGGTCATGCACAGAATTGGAGACAATCGTTTCTTCTGGCCATCATTGATGGACAATATTCTTTGGTACAAACGTGAGGATGTAGTCACTTTAATCTCACCACCAACACCAGTAACCAAGCATCATCATCAGATCGACAAACTGACTTGGAAAGCTATCACAGAGAAACTGGATCTCTAAAGATTCCTGCTTGTTCCCATCTTTAAGCTTAATTCAGTGACAGTGTCAGCAAACATGAGTAATATGTTAGGCATAGATTTTGGATAACCACTATATATTTGTAAAGAACATGATGTTTGGGAGTTTATACTCAGTCCTTCAAGTGAATGTACAGAGGTATCTAATATATTTGTCTGGTGAAGAAGAAGGCATATCCTCTAAAACATTGAGTTCTTTACAAATAAAGAAATGATATCCGAAAACTATGTCTTGTGTATTCTTGTAAAACCTAAGATGTTAGCAGTTGGCCTATATGTGTGAGAAATTGTTTCTGAAACAGAATTTCTTGTCATTAGTCAATACATGTATACAACCTTCAACTGGCTTTTATTTAACAGTTTGTCTAACGACATATACTTGAAGTTGTTTCAATTAAAATTTGCACTTTTAGCGCATTGTGTTTGTTAGAAAAATGTTTCCTGTTTGCAGTTTATACGTTTTAAAATATTTTAGGGAGAGAACAAAGAATCCCCTTTTCATTAATATTGTTGACAACAGTTTCTTAGTTTGTTAAAAAACATGAAAGTGAATTAAAAAAACACTAAAATTATAAGATTGCCATAAAAAAATATCATTACCGTAACAGCTCGTCATTACCGTAACATAGCAATATATTGTTAGAAATATAATATATTGATATATATGGGTAAAAGTATCTTAAGTGTACTGAAAGAAGGTGTTTTATAGAGGATACTTAACATGAATCACTGTCAAATACACATGGTTATAATGATGGTGGTGTTTACTTTAGAAGTAATGAATATCACATTTTGGACTTGGACAATGTCAGAAGAGGGAATTTTTAAACTGGACATATTAAGCAGATGTTTGTGATTTATTTTGTTGTTGTTATACCTATGTAATTGGAAGACATATTACTGCAATAAAAAGAATTTCATTTAAGTGAAGTATTTTTCTTGTTTTTTGACAAAATGTTTGTGTGACGGTAATGACAAAATAACGAAGAGGGGAAAAAGAGTTAAAATATGGGTCAAGATTGCGACAACTACTTATTCTGAAAATATTGAACCCTTATAATGATTATACCACCAAAAGAATGTGAAAAATAAATGTTTAATTTTCAACTTTGCTCAAAGTGGTTTGAGCCTCTATTTGAGGAATGACCCGTGGGCAGTGTTGATATGATAACTCAGATGATGTTTGTGGTCAAACGTTTCCCACAGATATGGCAACAAATCTTATTATTTTCATGTCTTTCATGAAAGCGAAGCCTAGATCTGGATACGAAAGCCTTGCCACAGTGAGAACACAATGTACTCTTGTCGTGAATGCTCTTCTGATGGTGAGTGAGCTCATATTGTGACGCATAGCCTTTATTACATGAGGGAAACGTAAATCGGCATTTGTCTTTCTTGTGGGATAGCTCATGTCGCTGAACGTTCTGACGCCATCTACTGGTAGGAACACCCTTCTACGCCACAAGTAAATATTGTGATTGGCTTTTCTTTAGGTGCTGATGTTTTAATGGCACATCAGGGTAAGGAGATTCTTGGACTGTTTAGTACCGGCTCAACAAACGATCGAAATTCTTCATTTAAATTTTCTTCCATTTCAATCTGCGTTTAAAATTAAATATATAATGTTAATTCCGATATAAAATATAATTTGGACGATACACGCTGCATGTATAAGGAGATTACGACAAGAATAACACTAGCGTAATTCTGATTAAAAGCCGTAACCAATCGTATAAAAACAGTAGCATGATTAAAAACAGTCGCATAAATCGCGTAAGTTTTTAATTTTCAATTGCTTACGTTAAAGAGTTAAAAATATTTGTCAAAATCATGTTGACTATTGAAACGATACTAACTATACTGAAACTGAATATTTATGTTGACAAATAGCACTATATATGATTTACAATAATTCACATCTTCATCTACAAATAAAACTAAACATCGAAATAAATTAAATTCAAAGTGATTAGAACTTGTCTTCTTCACTATGGTAATAAAACTACTCTTTATCGTTTAATATCGTCGAGAAATGGAATTATATGAGGCTAATAAACAAAGTTATTTGTAACGTTCGTGAAACCCACCAATTATGACTTGCTGTTTTACTAGGTTATCGGCGCACTACCGTCGCGTATTTATCGGTTAAAAACAGTTTGAAGCGACGCGTCTCCCATACAGTGATACTCTTTGTCCATGTTATATATACCTATGTATATATTCCATGTATTTATTGTAAATGAAAGACTTGTGTATAATGTTATATTTAAGCTCACTCAGACGTGAAACAAATTCTCTAACGGGAAATGATTAAGTATCTTATCTTATCTTAACATTAGGTGGTACCGTCAACACCTCGGGCGAGTTTATATACATAATTAAAACCGTTATTGATCGGTTTATCTGAAGGGAATCAAATAAAATACTTCACATACACTTCAATATTCACTTATTTTCGTTTTCTGAAATTGACTTTCTACAGATAATTATTCATAATTCGAATAATCTGCCATGTTATTTAGTTTGTCTTTGAAGGAAACATAGCTGTCAATGAATCATTGTCATTTTGTACTGTTTAGCTGTAAACTAATGTATACATTATGTCTCAATATCTGTATAAATACTCCCTTCTTGTTAAGTTATATTTGTTGTAAATGCATATAAGAAAGTCACAAATTGTCACGTATAGTATATTATTATGTATGAATGTGTGCAAAGAAAACTTATTTAATTCTCAAAGAGCTATGTACACACAAACAGGACTACAGTATATGTGTGAAGTTTCACTGCACAAAAGTGTTGAATAACCATAGAATACCATTTACACTCCAATGCAGTAATGATTGTGCCTTTTGTTTAGAATCTGTCATGTTTTCAATTACAAACATTTAGTGTTGAAACCAGTGCCAGCTTTGTTGAAAAGCTGGGCAGAATAAATAGGTTCATATGTAAATATTTGTGAATAATGTTTTCAATATGAGATAGCCAAATGCTTGAGAAAACACAATATGTCTCAATTGCACAGAACTGTGGCGGTTGTCACCGTGCTAATGACAGTCAGTAAGTCTTATAATACATTCAAATTACCTTGGCCCTTCCTCATTATTATCGTTGTGAAAAAAAATGTTTTTGACAATGTGCGTATGACAAGCAAAACTGAATTATCGAAGTGGACTTTCGATTCTTGCAAAAGATTAATAAGAACAATAAAGTGACTCGAACAATAAAGTGACTCGTTCTTTAGAGGATTTCGAACTGTAATTGTAGTCTAAAACACCTGACTGAAAGAAACGTGTCATGCAGCACAGTCTGCATGTGTAGATGTGCGTGTTTTTGTTTTCAGCTTCCTCACTTTTTTGCCGTTTTCTTGGAAATTCAAATTTTCGAATCCGGAACAGAACTCAAAAAACATAAATCAGCGGTAAATAAACAATTTAGGAGCAATCATTTGTGAGGTAGAATTTAGCAGCAATGATTTTAATATCTGATGAGAGATTTAAACACCACAAAAGAATTAAGTTTCGTTATCACCATTCAATAGTTTTCAACCTAATATTCCTCACATTTCTTCCCCAGTGTCATGATGTTTTCTCTGACAATACCAGGCCACTAACATCAATATCCCCCCTGGATTAGAATCGAATGTCATTATCATCAATATTTTACTGTTTTGTCAAGCGGATGCTCAAATGTTTTATTTTCTCATTTACATCTTCAAACACAGTTTATCAAATCTATGAATCTAGTTTAAAGTGTCTCAGCTTTCCAATCACAGTTGGTTTGTCTTCATTCCACCTTGACGATTTTGATGTTTAATTCTTGATGCTGGCGATTTACACTTTATAAAAAGTCACGACTACCGAAATGAAATTGAACTCGACTCGTTTGGGGATTTGGCTTTTAAGTATTCAAAACAAATGAAGTTGTTACCATAATTACACCTTAAAACCGTATGTTTACTCAATATTTTAACAGCAATGATCAAAGCAAATATTGATTGCATTTCTTATCAGAAGTTTATTAGTTTATTAGTTCTAGATACATTGCAAAGTTGGCGAGAAAAAAAGTTGATACTTAAGGAAAACCACTGGCGCTAGTGATGATCCTGATGTATCCTGATGTCGGAAGCGCTGGAGTCGATAACATCAACGTAGTGCTGCTGTAATGTCACTTTGCAACGCACTTCAATATCTCCTTATGACTATTTCAATGACTTATTATATAAATAATGAACATCTTTCTTGATCGTTTTCTTTTGATCTCAACACATCCGTTAATGTGATGAAGTAATCCTAATAAATGCTGACTACTGGTTTTAAGGTTCCAAACACTTCGAATGTTAGTGAATGTATTCATGTAAAGTAAACCGGATAAAGATTAATATTGATATCTATGACAGTAATATCATTATTTGCTTCTGAAACTCTTGCTCATCTAACATTGCTACCAATCAGTCAGACTGTTTCTGAATTGAAATGAATTGCTTGTCAGTTTGTGAAGAGGGTATGACAAAAACTGCTTCTTCTTTTACAACTTTAGTATTTTTACAATACGACACATGTTTTATGTAAATGTTAGGTACTCTGTCAAAATTAATGTTTTTCTGTCAATGTCATGGCACAAAAGGACGATCTAGAATTCCGAAGTCAATTTGTATTGGTAGTCAGCAATCAGATGCCACTTGTCAGTCTTTACGTGTCATTGGAGGCAAAGCTAGCACTTAATGGTGTCTAGACCTATTGCTATTACTAAAGGTAAAAACTGTCTTTATAACCAACTCTTGGACACACATATCTTTTACACAACTGACATTTTGGACGTTTCTAAGTGGAAGAAAATTAAATTTGTTGGACTCGCTAGATTGGTTAAGTGATTGGTTACATTCATATATTCCAGACCTAAGCTAAGGAGTGTCTAATTGCAAGATTACAATCCGTCAATCCCTTCACACTATTTCTAACAATTACTTGATCTAGTATTGGAATATTCCCATGTTCAAATAGCTTTAATATTTATCCGGGAAGTATACACTTTACTTGTTCATTGGGACCTCTTTAATGAACTCCTTTCACACAAAGCACAACACCTCAAACTGTAGGATAGCTTCTGTATGTAACAGCCATGTACATATGTCAAAGCTTTAGTGACAGATTGATATAATTATTTGTATGTATTGCATGGGAGAGCAATCAATCAATGTTATACTTGCACATATGTCACATGATCTGAAATATAGAGAGAAAAAAATGATGAAAATGCTCAATGTCAGTACAGCAATGAGCTCTTACTTGGCCAGGCGTATATAGATTGTTGATGAATAACCTGCTGAAAAATCTAACATATCAATATCATTTTATTTAGCCCTCGCCTCGTCTACATTATCAACACTACAAGAGATGTTTTAATCATAATATATAAAATATGAAAGGATCAGTCGATAATGATGTAGAGTGTAACATTTGTTTACTCTGACTTTATTGAACACTTTCTCACGAAACCTCCTACTCGAATATCGATATCATAATCAAAACGTACAGGTTTATTTGACCGACCCGGATGAACCGTTAGCCGATAGCTTGTCATCTAGTATCGATCATTCTCATATTACTTAAGAGCTTAAAACTGATAGTTACTATTGTTGAATAACGATGGATCTCGTTTTTAAGGCATCTAGATCGACACCATGGCTTAGCTCCAAGACAAATTCTTAAACTTAAGCAGCGAATCTCGCATTGTGTCATTTACCATTATGATGACAACGGGATTCGGTCAACACAATACTTTAGTTTCCTTTAATAATTCACATGAAGAGGATTTTTTAAATTTAGTTTTTCTTATGTAAACGTAATGAAGAAAATGTTAATGAAACTTGGCGCTGGTATCATTCATAAATCTTATTCGTATCTTATCTTATTCATGTATGATCAGCACCTTGCTAAATGTGAATTTGAAATAACTAAGTCGTATTCTTTTTATGTGAACGTCATTGCCATTTTATGGTGATTTTAAGTTCAAAGGTGAATTTAAGCTAAATACAAAAAGTTCATTAGCAGGATACATTATCAATCAATAACGGCCGTTTGCAAACCAGTCAAGAATAACACACACAAAATGCATGTCGTCATACTTAGTTATCGATCTACGGACCGAGTTGTATCGGCTCACCGGCATCTAAAATATGTGGCAAATCAAGCAGTCGGAAAGAATCGAAAAAACTGGAAAACACTCAGAAATATTCCTTTTCCGACTACTGAAGATCAGTCATGTCAAAGCAAATTTGAGGTCAGCTGCAACCCAAGAATACGCGTACGGGGCGAAATCGCTGATGGGTTTGCATGAATTGAGGGTCAAGTATCGTTGGTAGTAGCCAGATGGTATTCCTTATTTTAACTATTAACACTATGAATCATTTCATGATTGTTATACACAATGAAAAGTGATCATTGACTGTGTGACCTTGAAAATCAAAGGTCAAGGTCACGATATATGGTCATTTTTTTCCAAAAAAGTATTAACATCTCATATACATAGCTTCTTTCTTATAAATCTGGTGAATGATTTTGACATGTTCACATTCAAGGTCAAAGGTCAAGGTCATGAGTTCTTAAATCACTACAATAATCCTTGTAAACACGATTACTTCAAACATATTTGTGCTGTCAGGCTGTTATTATCCCCCGCTACGAAGTGGAAGGGGGATATAGGTTTGGGCTCCGTCCGTCCGTCCGTCCGCTATAAAGGGGACAGCTTTTCTCAGAAACTATTTAAGATAGGACAACCAAATTTGGTGTGTGGCTTGTGGACATAAATACCTTGATAGAGTTCGAAAATAAGAACCGTGTGATCATTTTTTCCGGAATTATTGCCCTTGTTCCGTATGTTTGGACTCGGTTCATGCTATCTCTAAAGGGGACAGCTTTTCTCAGAGACTATTTAAGATAGGATTACCCAATTTGCTGTGTGGCTTGAGGGCATAAGTACCTTGATGGAGTTCGAAAATGAGAAGCACACAAATAATCTTTGCGGAGTTATTGCCCTTGTATATTTGGACTCTGTTCAAGGTATCACCCAAGGGGACAGCTTTTCTCAGAAACTATTTAAGAAAGGATAGCCAAATTTGGTGTGTTGTTTAAGGCCATCGATATCTTCATGGAGTTCGAAAAAAAGAAGCATGTGATTATTTTTTCCGGAGTTATTCCCCTTGTTCCGCTTTTTCGACTCTGTTTCAAGTATCCAAGGATATAGCTTTTCTCATACATTGTTTATCATCAAATCAGTTGTGTGGCTTGGGGATATCGTTACCGTAATGGAAAGAAAATGAGAAGCGCACAATTATTTCTTCTTGAATTATTGCCCTTGTTCTCATTTCTTGTGTCTGGCGGGGGATGTTGATGACTATGTCTTCTTGTTTGGTATATATCAACTATGGAGGAAGACCAAGATTTGAAAACGTTTTTGCTAAAATCTGTCAAAGGTCAAGGTCACAGCAAGGTCAGAACTTAAGGCATATTCACAATAGCACGCTTAAGTTAACAATGAACACTTTGAGTCATTGCATGATTGTTATATACAATGAGAAGTAATCATTGATGGTGTGACCTTGAAGGTCAAAGTTCAAGGTCATGAGATATTGGTTAAGGCCATGTTAATCTTTTGATCCAATTTTGAAATCAGAAATAGGTTTTAAGAACAAAGTTGTGAAAAGTGACCCCAGTGATGATTCAACTTGTTAGAATAACTTGAATAATGAACAAATTTTTGTCCAAAAAAATTCCCATTGTATTTATGTGGAGGAGAAGGGGAAAGGCGAGACCCAAAGTTTCGGAGCTGCTCTGCTTTTGCGGTGTCCCGCAAACGCTGTTCTAGTTTCTTTCTGATTTTAATGAGATTGATCATTGATACATGTGCTTGTGAGAATACCTTTACGAGTGTTGCCTATATTCAGATAGCAGCACACACACGAATATTAAGTACATGCTACAATATTCAATGTACCTAATAATAATATAATTAATAATAATAATAATAATAATAATAATAATTGATTTCATTCTTTATTAGCAGCTCCGACTAAGTCGGAGCTGCTATCAGTTTTTGTGCAGTTTCCATCGCCGCCGGCGCGTTTTGTATTGGCTATAACTTTTTTCCTTATTAGGTTTTGACAACTCATATACATAACTTCTTACTTATACCCCTGGGGAATTTTTTTGACATGTTCATATTCAAGGTCAAAGGTCAAGGTCACGAGTTCTGAAATCGCTAAAAAAATCCTTGTAAACACGATAACTTGAAAAATATTTGTGCTATCAGGCTCTTCTTTGGTGTATATCAACTATGGAGAAAGGCCAAGATTTGAAAAGGTTTTCGCTAACATCCGTCAAAGGTCAAGGTCATAGCGAGGTCACAACTTAAGCATGCTTTTGCGAAAATGTCTTATTTCAACTATTAACACTTTGAATCATTACATGATTGTGATACACAATGAAAAGTGATCACTGATTGTGTGACCTTGAATTTCAAAGGTCAAGGTCACGAGATAGGGTCATGGTCACCAGTTCTGAAATCACTAAATAACTTCTTTCCAAGGAGGTATCAACACCTCATATACATAACTTCTTACTTATGCCCCTGGGGAATTCTTTTGACATGTTCATATTCAAGGTCAAAGGTCAAGGTCACAAGTTCTGAAATTGCTAAAACAATCCTTGTAAACACGATAACTTGAAAAATATTTGTGCTATCAGGCTCTTATTTGGTATATATCAACTATGGAGAAAGGCCAAGATTTGAAAAGGTTTTCGCTAACATCCGTCAAAGGTCAAGGTCATAGTGAGGTCACAACCTAAGCAGGCTTTTGTGAAAATGTCTTATTTCAACTATTAACACTTTGAATCATTACATGATTGTGATACACAATGAAAAGTGATCACTGATTGTGTGACCTTGAATTTTAAAGGTCAAGTTCACGAGATTTGGTCATGCTGACTAACTAACTGACTGACTGACAGACTGGTCACTAAGTAACTTTTTTCCATGAAGATATTAACACCTCAGCTTAATTTCTTTCTTATACATCTGGTGACATGTTCACATTCAAGGTCAAAGGTCAAGGTCATGAGTTCTGAAATCAATACAACAATACTTGTAAACATGATAACTTCAAACTTTTTTGGTGCTATTAGGGTCTTATTTGGTATATATGAACTATGGAGAAAGACCAAAATTTGAAAACGTTTTTGCTAAAATCTGTCAAAGGTCAAGGTCACAGTGAGGTCGAAACTTAAGCATGCTTTTGTTAATATGTCATATTTTAACTATGAACACTTTGAGTCATTTCATGATTATTATACGCGATATAAAGTGATCATTGATGGTGTGACCTTGAAGGTCAAAAGTCAAGGTCATGAGATATTGGTCAAGGCCACGTTAATACTTTAATCAAATTTTGAAAGAAGAAATAGGTTTTAAGAACAAACTTGTGAAAAGTAATAACTCGAATAATGAACAAACTTTTGTTAAAAAGAATTCCCATTTTATTGATGCTGACGAGAAGGCGGAACAGGGAAAGGCGAGACCCTAAGTTTCGGAGCTGCTCTGCTTTTGCGGTGTCCCGCAAACGCTAATCTAGTTATTACAGTACTTAAAAGGCCTCAGGCCTATAGTGCAAAATATATAGTGCACTGACATTTCATGCAATAATGAATAATAATTTCTATGTACAAATGCATAAAAGATAAACATGGACAGGTTTTTAATTTCTTTTTTTGTTTACACTGTTTAAAAGTAGAGACAATTTAGCTTATTTGGATTAAATAGTATTTTTCTTTGATATAGTTCTTTCGGATGTTGCTGTACAAAGGACAAATCAGTAAAAAATGGTATTCATCTTCTATAATATTATACTTACATAATTGACAAAATCTTTGTTCTCTACTTATATTCTTATATCTACCCGTTTCAATACTAAGTTCATGAGACGAGCATCGGAATCGTGCCAGACTAATTCTGTATTTCTTTACATTTAAACAAGATAAGTAATATTCGGTATGGATATTGCTTTTAAAGGTTAGGTACGTGTCACATTAACTTGAAAGTGATAATTTTTCCGTCCAATTTTGAAAATATATATCTTTTAGTCTTTGTGTAAATTCACTTATGAATTCAGGATCTACACCTATTCCTTGATTTTGCCAAATATTCCCAAATCCCATAGAAAATAGTGTTGCTTTAACTTCGGTAACCCAATTCTTGTGACCATTCTTGTCGTATAAGAGCATCATTTCATAACATTTTTTAGGTAGGCGGTATGAGGGCATGTTTAGAAGCTTTATCCAATACCGAATAACTTTACAATATGAGTGGATATATAAAGGGAATCTGCCACATTCTCCATAAATCATTACGTTTGAAGTATTTTGTTTAACACCTAAGAACTTTTTACATGCATAAAGATTAACCATTTCTAGTTTTGCGAAAGAATTTAACCCCCAGATTTCTGCCCCGTATAAGAGAATGGGATATATTTTGGCATCGAATATTTTGAAAAATGTGTTAATGCTTAGGTCACCTAGTATACTCATCTGTCTTATAATACCAACAAGTATTATTTCCCCCTGTATTGATGCATAATTTGTATGCGTAGACCATGATAATTGATGAGTGAAAAATACTCCAAGATATTTGTAGGAATTTGTTATATCTAATTCACAATCTTTATAAAACCATTTTTCCTTCTTCGAAGATTTTCCACCCTTTTTAAATACCAGCACCTTTGTTTTATCCAAGTTAACTGATAATTTTGAATTGTCACAAAAACTTTCAAGTTCATTAATTTGCTCTGAAGACCTGCAACAGTACTTGAAATGAGCACAATATCGTCTGCAAAGAGTAAAAGGAATATTTGGAAAACATCAGGATGTAGTTGTACACCATGTGAACAGTTATTCTCGATCTGCATAGCCAATTCATTTATGAAAAATGAGAATAAAAATGGGCTCAGTACACAACCTTGCCTCACTCCAATCTGTATATCAAGGGTTTTTGATAATATGTTATTATTTCTGACACAAGCTTTGACATTTTCATATATGCTTCGCAGAAGGTTATTCATCTTTGGGCTTACGCCACTCATTTGAAGGAGGTTCCATAATTTATCCCTTTTTACAGAATCGAAAGCTTTTGTAAAATCAACAAATAAAGCATAAAATTTCCCCCCTTTCGAATGTAAATATCAATAATTGATTTATAAAGCACCTAATTTCCATCCATAAGGTTGCACAGTCTGGGAAAGACAAAGTGGCGCGGTGTCAAACATGTACTGTAGTGAACCGAAATGATTTCAATTGGCTCTTAAAAGAGTCTTTGAATTCAGTGTTACGGATCTGAGGAGGGAGGGAGTTCCATATTGAGGGTCCAGATTTTGAGAATGCTCGTTGCCCCATAGCTGTTTTTGTAAGTTGTTGGTTCAGGAGAACTTCACCAGACGAACGGAGTTCGCGACTAGGAGAATAGCTGGGGGTGAAGTCTCTGAGAGGAAAGTGAATGTCATAAACACATGAGTGGATGAAGGAGCCAAAATTTAAAGGTGATCCGCTCTGGAACAAGCAGCCAGTGGAGTGACTCGAGCACAGGACTGATATGGCTTGATATGGAAGTTTTGGTGATGCATCTGGTCGCAGAGTTCTGTATTTTCTTCAGGCTGCACAGTGAGGTTTGTGTGAGGTTAAAATACAGTGAATTAAAGTAATCTATTTTAGAGGTAACTAGGCACTGCATGGGGAGTTCTACCGTGTCATGGTTGAGTAGGTGACGAATCTCACTGATTTTGAACAGAGAAAATTAGGAGGACTTGCTTTACAGCTGTGTGTGGGGAGCTACAACTATGGTGGATCACTCCGAGGTTTCTGGCTTCGATGGCTGGTGGTATTTCATTGGCCTTGAGGTTAAGGATTGCAGAGGTGGGAATTTTGCTGAGTTGCTGCTTTGTCTGTCATCCACTGAGCGATATCATGTACACAGTCTTGAAGACAGATCAGACTGGAGGTGTTAAAGGATGATGTCGCCAATAGGCAGTATGTAGATCGTAAAAAGTAAGGGACCTAGGACGGATCCACCGCAATGTTGAGGAAATTCATCTGAGGCAGCATTGAGAACATTGACTGAATGTGTGCGACCGGAGAGATATGACTCGATCCAGGCCAGAACTGATAATACTGTGATGCCATTTCTGGTTTGCAACCTTTTAAAAAAAAATTAAGTTTGGTCTATCGTGTCGAACACAGCAGATTGATCTAGAAGGGCAAGTCGGGTAATCTGTTAGTTATCCATCGCAACCAGGATGTTGTTTTGGGCACGAAGAAGGGCAGTTTCCGTACTGTGCTTTTGGCTGTTTGCAGATTTGAATGACTATGCTAGATTGTTAGCATGGATATGTTCCTTCAGCTGCTCAGCCAGTATCTTCTCGAGGATTCAAGATGTAAACATTAGGTTGTATATTGGTCGGAAGTTCTTCAATGTGTTGACATCTTAGCCAGCTTACTTGAGGACAGTTTCAATATAGGTTTTTTATGTAGAATTGCTAAAGTGCATGCTGAAAGTGCTTACAAAATGATAGATGAATAACGTCTTGACTCCTGAATGAGTCACATGAGAGAGCATGTCTTAAGTAAGTAAGGGGACAGTTCATTCTACAATTGTGAAGAGAGTGTTCGGGGGAGTATTGGTAGATCTTCAGTATATTTCAACGGAGATGTATGTTGTTTCAACAGAACCTCATTGGAAAGTAGGATGTCTATAAAACATTACCCCAATTGTGATCAGTATTTGGCCAGATGAATCAAACTGAATGCTTAGTGATCATTCCCTTAAAACAAAAGTACACCTGTAAAATGTCATTTATTAGTGTTCGGCATATAACGCTGCTACACATGTATTGCACATACCAGTTGATATATGACACTTGTTATTTGCATATGTGTCAGTGTATTCAGGCAGATGCACTCTATCAGTTGTCATCTCATGTTCACAACAACACATTCAGGTTTAATTGTGTTTGCACTGCACTTATGATAGTTCATCCTTCACTGGTTGTGTTCCGATTGTGTTCCGCAAAGGCTTAATTATATTTTGGGATGTGCCGGGGAAGATAATTTAGAAAAAGAGTGAACGTGCCACCGATAAATCCATGTGGAAGTTAATTAGATAACTGAGTAGCGTGTCCTGCCTCTTTGCCTGCATTGTATCGGCCTTTACAAGTAAATTTCAAGTAGATTATAAAGTTGTAATTATACCATTTCATAAAAGTAATTTGCATTATATTTGAAATTACTTTTTTGAGGGGCAATTGCGAAGTTGGCATTATAGAAACTACATGGGTATTATGAAAGATTAACTTTGTTTTACAATGGCAACGTTTCGGCATAATTAATCATCCAAAACTGTGTTCAACAGGAGACATGGCATGTGTGATATCATGGGGCGGGATAGCGCAGTGGTTAGCACGTTCGGCATCGGATCAAGAGGTCCGGGGTTCGAATCCCGCCAGGGGCACGGCAACTTTGTCTGCAGTAGAGAACTGTTCTACACTCTGGATTTCAGCGTAGTACCACCCATGGTTCGCTAGTTCCAGCCACTGCTCGCAAGTTTCACCGCAGTGCATAGCCACATGGCGTTGTGGGCTTTCTCCCTGTCATAATACTAGCAGCCGCGATGTAAGTGAAATACTCTTGAAAGCGCCGTTAAACCCCAACTCACTCACTCACTGTGTGATATCAAGTGATATATCCAGTAGATTTTGCACAATACCCTGTCGCCATCAACTACTTAACATCACAGTACTTTTACGTCATCAAGTATTAACTTCACAAACATACCAAAATGACACCATAAACATGATTACGTCATAATAAGTCAAATGGCACCCCTGTACTCAGAGATGTACAATTTTCATTGAAATGCAACGGAGAATGATTGTCGATGATAAATAGAATCTTACGCTAGGGTCTTCTGACATCAAATATATCAACACTCGTTGCTAAGAGTAATAATATACTCGGCAAACCTCGGATATTTGCAATTTGTTTTGATATATTTCATATGCTTATACCGTTATCATGCAATCCATATTATTGATAATGTTATGCGGTTCTAAACTAATCAGCAAGAAATGAAACAACCAAAAAGCATTTTAAATTCATGGGTGATAGAAAAAAATGAAGCAAGGTCACAAAATGTCTCTAGAAATCAAATAATTTAAATTAAAAATGTTGAAACATTATCTGTTGTTTTGTTTGAAATCGTTGTTTTGGAATCTCCTAAACCTTGGAGATCAGAGAAGATACATTATGGTGATTACATCGTTTATTAACATTATTTCCATTTCTCATACACATGTAACACAAATACTAAACATTATGTCCTCAAACCGTTTCAAATAACGATTTCAGCAAACCACATGTGTTTCAGATTAAAGTGTCATACCCCAATGAATGAAACAAGTGTGAGTACTTATTTATGACATAAATATATGCTTATCATAGACATTCAAAACTTTCCCCGGCAGCAGTACTTAGGTCTGTGCTCTTTTCCAAAGTGTTGTAGTGTTTCTTGTGCGACACGTCAACATTGTGAGATAAAGAAGGTGATCATCTATAATATCCTTGTCTTCTCCATGTTTGAAATGTTTATCATAAAATCTTTGAAATAAGAAAAAAGTTATATAAACGAAAGAAGAGAATGTTTAAAGTAGCTACCTATTCAACCTCAAGAGACAAACATGTTAGCATGTTTAGCTAGTGACAGAACAATAAGGGGGTTTCTGGTCTAATGTTTGCACGCTCATACAGCTGAATAATCTCATTATGATTTAAATGGATTTAAAATAATTCATTCTTATATATTAGGTAAATTAGTTGTGATGCATGTATGAAATTGTAATTGTGTTTGTATACAATTCCAATAAATAATCATATTACCAATGCGCAAATAAAAGTGTTTATAGTGTTATTGCCTATCATTCAGATGGTCCCTTGTGTAAAGAAAAGTCTTTTATCTTCAGAGAGTTGTAACTTATACTTTACCTTTTTCATTTCATAAGTAATTGCAAAAGTTATTGAATTTGTACTCAAGTAAGTAGTTCTCTTCAAAACCCAGTCGTGTGCTAGTACTTGCTAATTTCAAAGGTACTTGTACTTGTCAATGAGTACATTTTTGTCTGACGTATGTGGCCTTTTGGGGATTTTGTGCCATTTTCTCCTTGTAATTGCCCTGCCCTTTTTCAACCTGGGGGCAACACTTTAACTGGATAAACTCCAGCAAATGACAAACAGACAACGGAATGGTATACATCAGTCATTTCCTCTCATCGCCTCAGGATCTTCACGAACCACTTCACTCCACAACATATGAATAAACAATAACCTCAACACTCGACATTTTGCCAGGTATACATATTCACTTAGTTTTGAATGAATGTTATCCCATTACTAGGGACAATGCTGGTTAGATTAAATAATTTATGCTTTTAATTTTATAAATGTATTTACTGTGTTTCAGTGTCCAAGGATGGATAGTCTAGGTGCTGCAGAAATTGCTGATTCAATCGCAGATCAAACACCAAGAAGTAATTTAAATCATAACCATGTCAACTAATTGGTGTGAAAGTAGAACGAACTGGACATGTGAGTAAGGATAACATATGAGTTTTACTCCTTCACAATAATAGTTATTCCCCAGATTCTATCACTTCTTCCTCCTAGAGTGTTTAAGCTCATCTCGACCAAGGACTTGTTACTGTTCTATCGTGTAAAAGATGAATTCATATGCCGTTTACTAATGTGACATCATGCTCTATCATGTTATCCATCCTATGTTGGTTCGGCTCCCTGTCACTAACAAATAGAAACAACTTAAATAGGATGATCAAACAAGGAGAGAACATTTCCAATCGTATTTTAAGACATTAGATGAACTTCATGAAGGACAGGCTCAAAATTTAGCTTTTTAGTTTGCTAAAAAGAGGCTATTTGATGAATACATATTGAACTAAAAGCTGTCATGGAAGCGGAGGAAGAACTTCTTCGAACTCGTTGTTCCTCCACTTCCATAACATCTTCTTGTTCAATACAAACGATCAACATGCACAAGCATGATGTTATACACATGTACACCACATGTGTTCCCTGATGTAATGTCGTTTCTACAGTTCGACATATGACCTTAAACTGCCGTCATTTCCTCTTGGGCGTAGAGTCTAAGAATTAATTGGATTCCACAAATCAAGAGCCCAAGAAGTAGAATTTGTTTAGTATTGCTGATGTTTTACTTTGTAGAAGTAAATGTTAATATATACATAAAGTCTACGAAAGCTATGTTACGTCTAAGAAGAAATAACGGGTGTAAATCTAAATAGTAAGATGTAGCTTCACACCAGGCACAATATTGACTGCACCAAAATATCAAGCATGATATAATGATACAATTACTTGTAATTTACATATAAAGTTTGAGAATTGAAATTAAATATTTCACGTATAACTCCAATAATCCCAAATTAACCTCAGTAAATGGACAGGTTATCAGGCAGATACATACAAAAGAAAGTGCACACTAATGTTTATTATTTGCACGAATTAGTATGCACTTGTATTGCCAATAGTTCTGAGGATCAAGTAGGAGCATGGTGAAATGTTTCAGTTTCAATATTGACTTCTTTCCTTTCATAGACATTGATTCTCTATTTGTCTCTACACAACACCTCGTCTTGTATACGTATAGTGATCGATAGGAATATACAGCAACTATCAGACATTCTAACACTTTCAGGCCTCAAAGAGATAATAATATTGTAAATTGTTAAGAAACACAAGTGAGTTAGATAGTGAGCAAATGTAATACTGTTTCATTGGAAGCACTCTATCCTAAATGGTACAAATTGGTGTCGCGTTTCAGGACGACCTCCTTGGTGATTCATACTCCCATCTTTTGATTCGGGTAGCACTGAATGTCTCAACAGATTTATCACTCATTTATCGATACCTCGACAAAAAACGAGACCAAACAATTGGTACTCAAGCTATTTTTACTGCCAATACTTGTCTGATATAGGTAATGGAATGGATCCAAATATTATGGATAGACACAAGAGAGGGGAAGATTTATTCTAGTCCTGATCCTCAAATGGTCCTGTAAACTGTCGACTCTAAATATAGTTATGTCCCGGAGGCAATATGTGATACACCCCCTAAATCGGCGGCGGATATAAAGAAAGTCAAAAGACTTTTCTGAATTATACAATGGTTGAGATCACAGGAGATTCACACACACACGCCTGCTGTTAGCACACCTGGAACAGATTTATACATCAGTCATGAGTGTCTGCCTCAAAACACTTCTCCTATAACATATGTCGATATACACATGTATATTGACGTCATGAACAACGCACCTAATGTTGGAGTACACACAGGGGCTTCTATTGCTGAAAACAAACAATTCCTAGGTCCAATACTACGATACGATATACCCTATACTAATAAAGAAAGAAAGGGATGCAACGCGAATTTTACCCCCTGCCAAAACAGGTTCACATTTCAAAATTTTACCACACATTTTAAACGTAACACATACCACAGAAATAAAGTACAGTGATTCTTCTTTCGATTAAAACAAATATCAACAAAATCGGTGCATTATTTCTTAGGTAATGACAATTGAAACAAGATTGTTTAGTCGTCAAACTGGAGTGGGCCAAAATGGTGTTTCAGAAATACATCGATAAAAATCGAGGGAAAAGTCGATATTTCATTCCTAGCAAAAGCAATCAATCTCGAAAAGAGTTTTCTACTGTCACTTTACATCCCTGATGCATGTGACATACTTGAATCTTTCGTGGTATCTTACCTAACAACTTTATTGCAACTTTAAAGTAACTATAGGCAAATGTTAGTCATTTCACCCAAAAGCAATACTGTCAGCAGCCAAAACGAATGTATACTATGGCTAAACATATTAGCAGTATGTGCTTCCAATTTCCTGACAAGATGCTGTTTGTCATCATGAACTTTTCGATCTTCTTTGAAGATGTTTTATCTCAACACTTTCTGTCTTTCGGACACAGCTCATGTTGAGCTACAGTCCTACGACGATGTCGTATTGGACACTCTCATCTTACACACTCATATCTTTTAAAGGGGGAAGATCCCCCGGTATGTATACCCTGTCAGTGCCCTCTCACAATCAAACACATTCTCTGTGAGTGTTGGGACACTGCACATATCAGGGAAACTTTTTATCCTTCTATTTCAATCAATCAAGTTTTTACTCATTTCGGTGAGCATCGTGTTTTAGATTTTTTGAAGGCTATACACCTTATTGACAAATTGTAAATTTTAACTTTTCATTATCAGCTTTTATTCAACTTGTGATAATACGCTGATGTTTTTACGGCCTTCGTGCCGTGTTCTGTTTTTCAATAGCAATTTTCTTTTTTAAATTAGGCTAATAAATTAAATATCTCGCCGCTAATGGCTGCAATACTGCCGAAGCGGCGTTAAACAATAACTCACTCACTCACTCACTCATGTTGAGCTACATCCTGTTGTCAAAACCATTTCAACCCACTTCAACATCAATATGCATGTAAATTCAAACAATAAGTAACACAAGTAGGTTTCCATAAAGGCTATCAGTTTACATACATTGTTTTAAGCACCTCTTTTATCTGGAATAGACATGCAATTTTCTCGCATTTATTTACGAAACGGCCCTTTCTTCATTTTCAACACCCACTCAGCATATAGACGAGCGAAAGTCACGTCTGATACTAAGATGTACACAGAGAAGAACTTATCTACAAATATGTGCTTAGTTAATAACACTTAGTTTTTTGTAGTATGACATGAACATAAACATATTTTATTATATTTAGTTTGTCTTTGAAGGAAACATAGCTGTCAATGACCCAGTGTCATGCTGCACTGTTTACTGTGTAAACTAATGTATGAAGCACCTTTGTATTCGTGAGTATGAATACTCATTTGTTGTGTCATATGTTTCTTAAATACAAGTAAGAAAGTGACAAATTGTCACGTATGGTATACTATGTATGAACTGATTTACGACACATAAGAGTTATGTACACACCAAAAAGACGAAATTACATAACGGTTTGACAGAAACAAGTGCTGAATAACAATATAAAAGCATTAAGGATTGTGTCTAGTGTTTAGAATCTGTCATGTTTTCAGTGTTAACCATTTAGTGTTGGTTGAAAAGCTGGTCAGAATAAATAGGTTCATATGTAAATATTTGAATATATGTATGTAAATATGAAATAGCCAAACACTTGCGTAAACGCAGTATGTCTCAATTATACAGAAAAGTGGCGGTTGTGACTCGTGCTAATGACAGCCATGGACTCCTAAGACATTCAAATTACTTCGGCCCTAATTCACTATTCTGGTTGTGGAAAAAATTGTTTGACAGGTGCGTATGACAAGCACTCAATATCAATAAAAGCGAAACCGAATTATTGAAGAAGATGTTTTGATTCTTCCATTAAGTAATAATAAAAATTAAAAGAAAGTTGTATTATTAAGAGGAATTCGAATATGTATGCTTCAAAAAGTGTTAAAATTAAGTCTGTACCATTTTCATGACAACGTAAATTATAATTTAGTTTTACATAAATCTAAATCATAGCCAGGCATTACGAAATCAAGCAAGTGGCACAAGAAGCGTGTTCAAATATGCGTTTTTCTTTTATATGTCTTGTCGTTCAAGAATTTCGAATCCGAAGAAGAACCAAAAAAGCCTTTAAGTCATGGTTCAGCAATCATTTTGCGTAGGTTGCATTTAACAGCTATACTTTAAATATCTGAAATATGACACTAACGCAACGCAATAAAGCTTTATATCATTGTTCAAAAATATTATGTTTCACAACTTATATGCCTCACATATATTCTCCAGTAGATGGGAGATATAGCCGGCTCTGTTATGGTGTTTTCGCTGACAATACCAGCCCACTAACATCAATATTCACCCTTGATTAGAATTGATTCTCATACGAATTTTATGTCCACAACGTGTCATTATCACCAATTCCTAATTCCGAAATGTTTTACTGTTTTGCAAAGTGGATGCTTAAATGTTGTGTTTCCTCATTACATTTCAACACAGTTTTTATCAAACCTACATGTATGAATCCACTTTAAAGTCTTTCAGATTATCAACCACACTGGATTTGTCTCCATTCCAACACTGTATTGTTTATACTAGCGATATGCACCAGAAATGAAATCGAACTCGTGTCTATCCGGGATTTAGTTATTAGGGTTGAAAACAAATTAAGCAGTGACTATATAATTAAACAGTTCTGATGTCACTTAATGTATTCATGCAAAATAAACACACTTCGTAATTAAATCAATATTGATATATATGAAGGAAGAATCATTGTGAAATAAATTTGCTACGGAAACCCTTGCTCTTCAAACATATGAACTGTGCATATTACTACTGAAATTGATTGTTCCATGATGGTAAGAAATAAACTGCTTCTAATCTTCTTTTACAACTTTAGTATTTTTAAAATATGTAAACATTTGGTACTTTGTTAAACTAATACTTGTTGTCAAATGTCATGGAACAAAAGGACTTTCTAGAAGTCACAAATACAATTTTGGTTTGAATTTGTATTGGTAGTAGCAATCGGATGCCACTTGCCAGTGTTTAAGTATCGTTGAAGGGTAAGCTAACACTTCATGGTGTCTAGACCTATTGCTATTTCTAAAGGTAATAACTGTCTTTAACCTACGCTTGGACACACAAATCTTCCACACAACTGACATTTTGGACGTTTCTAAAGTGGAAGAAAATTAAATTTGTTGGCTTCATCACCAATTTCTTCAATTTCGTAACAGTGGTTTATTGAAAGGTCACATTTATATATAATTCTAGACTATATTAGTTTTACTGCTGAGGGATAGCTCATTGCTATTATGTTTTCATTGCATCAATCTCATAATAACATTTCTAAAAATTACTTGATCTAGAATTGGTTTTCCCATATTGAAATAACTATAATTATAGTTGCTGATATCACCTGAAAAACTGTTGTCATATCCAACACATGGAAGTAAAATTCTAACACTTTCACTTTTTTAGTTATAAATTCTACACGTTGATTAACATTTTATCTTTCCTTATCCATCAGAATATATTTTAATAGACACTTGTGTTAAGTTTAAGTGAAATGCCGGTAGAACTGAAATTCAATTGTCAAAACGATATGAAAAGGACTTGTGAGTGTTCGTTTCACAGTTCAACTCAAACATCTCAAGGACCAAAGTAAAGCTGTCAGATAATGTTTTAGCAGATGATATTAGGTGTTACAATTAGCGAATTGTCATTTAAGTCCCTTTAAGGAAACCACCAAATGATAACTCAAACAAGTCAGATTATTATTAAAATTGTATTACTCAGACAATTAATCATTTTAACTATTAAGATTTTCAAATGAAATGAAATAGAGATATAATATTAGGGTAGTAATAGGGTCACACACATGATAACAGAGATACCAATGTCAATCAATAGTTACCACACAGCATAGGAGGATTGTATCTTGAATGTAGAATGTTTTCGGTGGAGAGGCAGTGACGGCAGTTGTTAATCGATGCAAATGGAGTCTTATATTGTATAATCTATGTGTAGAAATGTGTCAGTCCTTCATTCAAACAGGCTTTAAATATTCATAACCGCCTCTAGTATGTATGAGAAGCTTTTCTAGACCCCTACATATATCTGCAAAGTTGTTTAATGACACACAGACAGAAACATTTTTTCTGCAAAAAGGCTCTTGGCTCAAAATACATAATAAATGCGATTGTAATTATTAAAGTTGTCACACCACATTTCCAACAAGTTCTAGAAACTTCCGGAAGTGACGAGAAGGGAAGGACAGTAACTCTGTTTGAACTGGCTATTTTCATACCCTTACAACTAAACTTTTGTGACCCAAAGAAATCAAACGTAGTTATTTAATGTTATATAAGATAAAGTACATTCTCATAACAAAGGTCGCACACAGACTTCAACTGATTTTGTAGCACATGAATATTATTTATCATGAAAAGTTAAAACATTTAAATTGTGATCAGCTCCTTTCGATTGGATAAGATAGATACATCATGACACTCGATGAAGGTTAGAACTATACATTGATAGTTCAGAAACTGTTATAACTGAAACAAAAATATCATATGAATAAAAACAAATTAAATGACAATAAAATAAATGGTAAAATAAAATTTAAAAAAACGGATATCAAAACAATATTGTTTTATGAACTAACTACCGAACTCTGTAAGCTCACTGTGTCGATCTAGCATAGTGTCAACATCTGTTTGGTTGAGGACACTTCTTGTCAGCACATTAATTATAAGATGATGTTTTGCTCGTTTATTCAAAACCGTCAAGTGGGTCAAGAAGAAAAACCGCCTTTATCTTGTATTTACCCGTGAAGTATATTCATTACCTGTTCATCGAGACCTCTTTACTCACACTCCACGTGAAGCACAAAACCTCTAACTGTTGGATAGCTTCTGACAGATACAAATCATAATCTGTATTTATTGATAACGACTTAATGCTGATTACATATTGTGTGATTCAGGGTTGGGTGGAAACAACTTGTGGGTCACGTGATCTGAACTACAGAACAAGTAAAACGACGAATTGACCTCATGTCAGAACAGTTGTTACTTTCCCAGGCGTATATAGATCGTTTATGAATAACCTGCTTCATGTTATTTAGTCCTCGCCTCGTCTACATTACGAGTATAAACACAACAAGAGATGTTTTAATCATAATAGATAAAATATGAAACGATATCAATCGATACTAATGTAGAGTGTAACATGTGTCTTACTCGGACTTTATTGAACACTTTCTCGCGAACCTCCTACTCGTTAATGATTTTAAAGATTAGTGTGCATGACGAAAACAAAACATAACCACGTCTACCTCTACACGTTTTTGACAACAGCACATCCTGCTAACCCTAGAGCCATTATATAGCTTTCTAGGAGGAATATAATGCCAGGCACAAACGTTTGAGATGTGTTCACTGGTCAGGGTTAGTACACGTCTTAAGCAACTGATGAATAGAAATGTTATCAATGTTATTACTTTCATCCATTCACAAACAAGATCTAGCTTCAAGTAATAAACAACGCATGTGTGCATATTCTATACAATGAGTTTGCGGACATAAATAAACAGACATGACGTCACCTTACAATCTCGTTATTGATTCTTATTTCATTATGATGTTATTTCGAATTTTTCTATATATAAATAATCACAAGCTTGCCTACACTCAACCACAAAAGAAACTTCCCCTCATTTTTAAAACACGAAACACTTTTGTCGGGAAAAGCCTATTTGTAATGCGTTTGATAGGCACATGTTGTGTAAATATGTATAGCCGCACCAGAAAACTCATAAACATGTTATTATCTTTTCATAATTAGGTAGTCAAATCATTTTATATGCACATGACGTTAGGAAATTGTTGATACTATGCGCATACTAAGTTAGATACCCGTTGCATTGCAGTTACATAGATGTATACTACAGGTATCAACATTCCGTCTCGGTGAGTTAAATCCCTTTCTTCATATGAACTTTAAAATGTTTTGTAACATACAAATTGCATATCGTCCACACATAACTTGCTTTTGAATGAAATATATACATTATTTAATCCAATTTGAAGTGATTAAAATTGAAACAGGTTCTAAAACGAAGTTTCATAACTTGATGTCCGTTATCTCTACATGTAAGAATACATATTGTCAACAAACAATGTATATGCTTTCATTGGCACAACTGTGTCAGACAACTGGTTATTTTACCATATGATGCAGTGAATATGTTAAAGCGAAGAAATGCAACTTTTAGTGAAAGTACCCGGAATGGCCCTGTCACGCACACCGGAACGATAAAAAGTAATGACCAAAATATACGATTGCAGGGTTACAAATCATGTTATGAAAAAGGTGATTTAAAAAATCATGCTACAGAATATGTTTTTAAGCAGACAGATCTGGCAAACTAATAATATGCATACCTCATGGAGATAACAGGTTGATACGAAATCAGTGTATGTGGACAGATTCTCAACTCTTCACACCATGAGGAGATTTGTGTATATAAGGCTTGGTTTGTGGATCAGTCACATGACAATATCTAGATATCGACAACAATTTTGGTTTAAGTGCTACGTTGCATGCAGAAAAACTCATTTTGAATGAGTTGAGAAGAAGCTGGAGAAAAGCCCACGGATATTAACGGGTGCAAGATTGGAACGATGTTCCTTTCGCCGACAAAACTATATATAATTTGCAATTGTTTCAGTAAAAGTCATAAAATGTAAGTAAGACGACTTCAAAGTTGGAGATATGTCATAAGTTATGGTTCAGAGATGACTGTCAAATACCCAACCCAAGTCCATTTTCAGGAATATTGTCAGAAAATGGCACCTGGAATCTTAGAAGGTGGTTAGATATAGGGTATCTAACTCGTTCCCCTTTCATATCAAGTTCAAGTCTGCGCCCTAAGCAATAAACCTCTACAAATGTCTATAATATAGTCACTAGAGGTTTTGTGTCATGAATGTTCTTGAATGAATGAGTATATTTCTGATGAGCTTGTTGATAGTTGATATGGCGCCAAGGTAGAATCCAATAGAAAAAGTGTCCAAAGTCTAGAATAAACGTTCTTAAACAGTTTTTTTATACTCAAACCCCTTCTTGAAAGAACATCCCTTAGAGATTCTAATCATTGTTTGTGAACAATCTGATATTTACGTGAACCTTCTGGGAGGGAGTTTACTTCTTACATATGTGACCTATTGAGTGTATCTTTGCAATATTTCATTGTAATTGCCCTTCTCTTTTTCAGCCCGGGGCAACACTTTATCTAGATAAAATACAACAAATGAAAAACAGGCAAACGGAATGGTATACATCAGTTATTTCCTGTCATCGGCTCAGGATATATGAGAACCACTTCACTCTACTAACCCAAGGGGCAAAGGAAACTATAGATACAACATCATAAGATATTACAATCAATGAGTGATGACAATGAGTAATATTTGAAACAGTATCTGTTAATTTGTCTGGAAAGCCCATTTTTTTAAAATTGTCCTTTTAAAATCCCCTTAACGACGAGAGAGAAATATGGCTTTCTGGCTTATTTTATGACATCGTACAGCAACGATGATTCATCGATTTAATGTCAATACCATTTTGTACTAACATTTATCCATATTTCATAAAATGTTACCTCAAATACCAAACATTATGTCCAGAAAAAGTCGTTGAAATATCAGGATATATATATATATATATATATATATATATATATATATATATATATATATATATCACGATAAGAGTAATTTCCTAGATACTTTTAGATCATATCGATCAAGGACTTGTAACTGTTTCCTCGTAAATAAGATGGATTCCCTCTTAACTCTTTCTGCATGAAGGTAACCACGTGAGAGATTTGCTGTCAGGCTCATAAACGATTAAACACTACATTTGCTCTTAGATGCAGAAATGACTGTATTTAAGTCTGAGGATTAATCGAATTGATTACACTTAGTAATTGGTCTATATATATTCGCTTTTACTTGATAGAAGTAACTGTTTCTATAGTTTACATAAAATTCTTTAAAACTATGTTATGTTAAAAGAAGGACTATTGAATAATAAATAAATATTGGAAGGTTGGAAAGACGCTCTTCTGAACTGAGTTGTCGCTTGTCACACACTACTGAATGTGAGGCTTGTTATATTAACATGTTTCTCAACGTGCTCTGAATATACACATTATTGACATTTTACCTGTTAAATGATGTTTTTATTGTGATAATGCCAGCAAACTATGACACATATATTATGTATACAATCTCATTGAAAATACTATTCAATCAAAATACCTAGTTGGTTAATACATATATTTTAAAATCTGTAGGAACTACATAATTGAATGAAATGGTAAATAAAGAAACGCCCAAAACTGTAAATTTCAATTTCTTTGAGTTCTCTTATCTGTTCCTGGTATCAGAGTTTGTCCTGAACGCAATATTTGATACACACCTTTAATACACCTCGGCGGATAGAAAGAAAGGCCAAAGATTGTACTCAACAATGCAACGGGTGTGGTCATCAGTGAGACGCAAACACCTTCTCTAAGCACACCTGCGATACAATAATGCACCAGAAGGATTATCTACCTCACAAAACTTCTGTCTATACAAAAAACATATGTCGATTTTTATTGACGTCATCAACAACCCACCAGATGGTCGATTACAAGGCGATAAGGTGCATACGAGCATACAGCAAGAGCGTTTATTACAGCTTGTATACAAGAACAATCGTTGTTTTCGTGACATATGAGGAAATATTCGACTTTAGATTAAAAAAATAGGTTTAGAGGGAAACAAACGTTTGATTACAACTCATGGTAAGTTATTGTTTAACATCGCTTTGGAAATATCGCAATTACTTTCATATAATCAGTATTTTAATGAGTGATGTTTAATTAATGTTTCCTACCTTGATATAACCCATATTCGACCTGATGAAAGAGTAAAATATATTCCGAAACTCCATGTATCTTGATAATGTTAAAGAAGTTGTTATCAAGAAAATATGTTCTTCTTTCTCAATTTTAGTAATCGGCAGCTGTATCTGACACCTATCAAAAACATATATTGTGAAATAATGTTCTGCAGGACGATCAAAATATACATTTGATTATGCAACTAGTGCTTTCCAATAATAACATGATTTAATTTACAAATACACAGAATTTAAAAATAGAGCGTAGCTGTTGCCAGTAGCCACATGTATCATCATCAGTATGTCAAACACAGCATTTCCATTCTCTATATGTAACCACTAGCTAATGTATAACTACATAGCATCAGCAATACGAACACATAGCCAATCTAGCACCATCAATATTCACCCATAACCACTTCGCGTCATCAACTGTCACATATACACGCATCATCCTCAATCTGTCGCCCATACCACGATAACATCATCAATCTATCAACTATAACCACATAGTATCATCAATATATCGCCATGTCATCCCAGTTAGTAAAATATGTTTCTGTATTTTTAGAGTATTTGGATAATGCTTCAAGTCGGTTAGGACTGACAGCTGTGACTTGTATTCTACATTCTCAGAGACCAGGCGGTTTCACGGTATGAGGATGTTCTCAAGAGTATTTCAACATGAGCACGTAAACAAGGCTCTTGTAATACGCATTCACTTCGTTTCACAGGAAATGTATTCCTACCACAAACAGCAGAGGTCCATTACCGATTGGTACATAGTGTTATATGTAGGAGGTCAGCACTCAGCAGAACTAAATATAGAAGGTGTTAATGTTGAAGTCAAAGGCAAGGAAGCCAGCAACATTTCAACATCTGGTAACTTCTGATATTGTCAATATTATCTTTGTCAAACTCAATACATCACAAACCGTAATGCCTAGCTTAATTAACTTTGATTTTGATCAGCATGTACATTTTTGTATAGATATGCCTTTTCAGGTTTCAACTCATTTTAAATTTGATTTCTGGTCGTTTCCATGGAAACATAACTTAAAATTTCGTTTCCGGACCAGAATCCTGTAAGGCTGAGCTTAATTGCAGATGGTATGTGGACCAATCATACTGTGTAGATCTACCTTTTAGAGGTTTCAACATCTCTGTATTTCTTTATAGCTGTTTCCATAGAAATCAAATTTTAAAAGTTTGAAACTTTATGACTTAGATCAATACAGCCTGGGAGGTAGAACACTATGCTTGTGTAGCTTGAATGTCACCCTTGTCTTGAATAACTCACAAAAATAGTTTGATTAAATATTTAAAAAGAATGAAACTCAATAATCATAGTTCACTTTAATCCAAACTTATCCTTCATGTTGGGGGATATAAGCGACTTCTTTTTACCTGTGTATCAGCCAGGAAGGTATACGTATAGGTAAACGGTTCATGACACTATAAAACATTTCCTTCATTCAACACGAGTTTTTTTTATAATTTTATATTTTTGGAAACTTATTACAGGAACAGTTTAACATGGATATATAAATCGGCCTTGATGATGTACACAGGTATGCTTAGTAAGCATTTATATATATATATATATATATATATATATAAATAAGATGAGTTGCTTCTCACGTGAAGTAAGGTTATATATAGAAAAGAGTAAACATCAGATGGTTTTGACTGGATCAATCTTCTTTAATACAATACGATGAGCTCATTTCGACCCTTATATCGGTCTTTTCAAGTATGTACTTGAAAAGACCGATATAAGGGTCGAAATGAGCTCATCGTATTGTAATAAAGTAGAAATAATATATTTACACTCGTGGATACGCCACTCGTGAAAATATGCTTTTCAACTTCGACGTGAAATGTCAAATATCCTCTATGTATTCTATTTGTTAACCATCAATTATACAGCGATAGGTCAACTAAACATGGGGTAGCTTCGAGACAAAATGCTATTTTTAAAAGCAATGACTGAATATAAATAAGAACGACAATGTATGAAGGAACTAATATACAAATTTCATTGCAAATGCTATCATGATTCTAAATGAGGATTGGATTGGGTGACTGCTGTTTATATATAATGAACACAATGTGTAAATGTGAATGTTTGATAACTAGAATATTAATTTATTTGTCTATCTATCGTCAGTTATATTACAGATAGAGAGGAAGAGAGAACTGATCTTTCTTGCAGTTTTTGTTGTTGATATTCCATACATTGACCAAACTCAGTTGTACAACATAAATCATTAACGCCTACGGAATACATGGAAATAAATATATGTCACTGTACAATTCAATATTGCTCTAGTTGCTAGTTCATACTTTCAAACTTTAAAAATAAAAATAGTTCAGTTTGTCAGGAATTGATTGTTTCTCTATAATATTAAATAATTTCAAACCACTCTACTTAAAGACAAGTAATTTAAAATTTAGATTCATTTTACAGAAAATATGTGAATAAGGATTTATTCTTTAAAAGGTAAAGGTTCAGTCGAACCCGGTAAGGACACTGTATATATTAAACATAGTGTCAACATCTGTTATGAGTTAAGGCCCTTCTTGTCAGCACACTGATCATTAGTCTCCGTAGTTGTGTTGCTCCGAGGCTGGTTTGCTCTCGTATTCAAAACGGTCAAGTGGTTTCGAAACTCACAGAGGAAATATCGAAGTCATGTTGCATTTACACAGGATGTATAACCTTTACTTGTCCACATGCATCTCTTTAGTCCTATTGCTCACAAGTTTCATCCTAACATGGCGAGTGTTTACCAAGAAGCATTCATGATATCATACAGTTGATGATCAACAGTGCCATTTCACTATCCAGTCAAATGTTGGATTCGTAAGCATTCCCAAATCCCACATAATTGTGGTGAAACAACTGCATTATATATTACATCAGCTTCATATCTCCCCCTTACAATCCTACTCTATTACCACTTTACTAAAGCAGGTCAAAACATAAAGCGGGTTCACATTTTTCATCTGATTGTTGGGAGAGACAATCTTGCAGGTATTATCGTTACGCCACACGTGACTCTCTTCTTTGTGCCCAAAATACACCAGGAAACATAAAGCATGCATCACGAATGTGAGTTGAAGACGAACAGATGTAGAATAGTTGTATCTGTGAAACTCATCAGCAGATCTGGTAAAGGAGTGCAGCGATAGATCCAACAATAGCGCGCTATAAGATGCAGGCTCATATAAATGGAGGAAACAATGATTGGATTTAATATGTGTCACAAAGTGACTGTGGTACTCAGGAATAACTAGAAAAGATGGTTACAAATAGTTTATTACAGAACAAAAACAAAACAGTTACAATTACGATTACACAAATAGGTGAATAGACGCGGGGTTTGGATGTGGTGCCATAGGCGCAGAAGTAACCTGAAAGTATAAAATGAGATATTGTCTGCTAGCTGGGGTGCGATCGTGCCATGCAAACTTCACTGTGCCAGGGTGAAATTAGTTCTGCGTTAGTTTATATAGCTGCAATACAAATCTTAATTATACATGAAATTTCAAAACACAACCTATGGCATCATATCTAAAAGGGACAAAAACAATCTGAAACAAAAACACTTTACATTATTAACAGTTGTTTAAGATTTCAAAATTTACTCCAAAACAATGACTTAAAATTCAATCAATCTTAACAGTAAAATGCAGAATTGAAACCATCAAAATTTGCATCACATATCATTCACATACGTGAAACTCTAGCAAGTCTAGAAACAGATTTAACCGTTAAGCCAGTCTAGAAACTTGGATACAACCTTTAGTACATCTAATTCATTTTAAGATTTATAAATACAGATAATCCAATACAAGCCTTCACAAACACAATGTACATATATTAAATCATGAACAAACACATAGTTCACAAGTTCTCTAGGGTGAAAACTGGCGGAGTCTGTAGACCATTTACAGCCGCACATCACTATACACATCCATGGCCACATCACATCGGCGACACTGGACTGCTATCACATTTGTACAGCCAGTACACACTCAAGAACCACTCAAGTACAGTCGCCTCTCTCCCGCAACCACTGTACGGCAGGCACCTCCGTCTCAAAGAACGGCCAACACAGCTGCATCCTCGTGCAGTACACAAACTCGGATCCAGGACTGTACTGGGATCCGACGGGTCTAACACCGACTACTACGTCCAGAAACCTTGTGTAGTCGTGGATGCACTAATACACAACAATTACCACTAATGTTCCCTTCACCATACATTCAATGTTTAAACGATTCAAATATTAATACATCAACGAAACAAACATTAAGACTGGAATCACATTTTCATAATTTATGTTCCCCCAAACACTAGCAAAATAGATACTTACATCACTCTGGATAAACTGTTCCAAGGGTTAAGAACCAGCCCACTGTACTTATTTACAGTCCTTGACGGCCTCTTCTCAAACAGTGATTAAATCCATCTGTACACATAATATCAATTAATACAACATTTGAATAAAAACATTCCAACCAAATACAATATACATAAAGTTCACATTGGTAAACTCAACTCACCAACATCCAGCACAACGACCCGACAGACTTGACACAAGTGTTGGGTTCGGCTGAAAATATGGCTTTTATAGCCACATGCTGCACGACCTTGCATGCTGTGCATGCCCCACTCACCACTTGGGTGTTCGCTTGCTCTGGCCTATTCCTGGGTTTTGGTTAGGTGCATAGGCAAAGTGCTTGCCTGCTCCGACCTCTGGGTCTTAACAATAAAACTGGCTCGTGACAATATGCAACGGGACTTACAGTTTAAAATTATTTTACGGTTCATTTTTAATGATTGAAAAGGGTGTTTCTTATCGAAATTTATTTTTAATAGCGTACTATATATACTATAGTATATTCCTGACTATACATTGCTTCTTTAATGTACAGGTAAACATTGTAAAATAGATCTACGGAAGGTATGAGATGAAGAGGGGGTTGTTTGATATGAAATTAGGTAAACTAGCCAGCAACCATATCTCAATTGGCCCATCGGACCTTAAACTTCACGTGCATTTATAATTGTTTGACGATTGACCAAAGATAGTAAGACCCTTCCTATTGGTTCGCAGGTCCAAACTATGGCGGAATTTCATTCGCTAATATCAATGAGAGGTGTGATATCTGAGTGCAGATTTCCCAGATGAAAACTCTCAGAGTAGAATATGAGACCATTCAGCCCTTGGTGACAGGAGGTGTGTAAACTAGGGTATGCCTCTGTGTTTGTGGTAAATACCGACTATGTATATAGTTATTGATATGAGAACATACTTATCTTCATGTCTGGTCCACTGTCACGTTGACAGGATTACAAGCACACATATGAACTGACACTCAAAGCACATATTCTAACTAGTATTTAGTTATATTACTGATTTATTTCGCTTTAAAAGTTGCCTATTTCTGTTAACGAGCACACAAGAAAGAATGGAGTACAAGTCATAACCTTGGGGTTTTAAATTGTAAGCGCAGAGTATTCTAAGATCAACGACGTTAACACTTATTTGATGTTAAAGTCGTCTCTAATACGACCGGAGATGAAAGGATCAACATGTGGAATCGTATCCTCAACATGCGCCCAATTAATATTGCTCTGTCTTTGCATTGCCAAATTACAGTCTATTTTCCTGACGTTATATTGCAGGTTTGTGCTAAATGTTCAAGAATCGTCAATATTTAGGCTTTTCTTATGTTTTAGTCAATATTTATTTCTTTTCTCATTTTCTTATTTCACTCGATAGTGTTGATTCACATTAATTATTTTCCTAGTTACATATGTATGTTTGTGAGTTGGTTATTGGACAGTATTTCAGTCATGGGGTTAGGGTTAATTTACCAGATGGTGCTTCTTTATCTCGTTACAGGAACCTGGATTTAAAACAATAATGACTAACATAAAAGAGGAGAATTTATTATGGCGACAATTGGGTTCAAATGAATTCCTCATATGCAGCAACTGGAATAAAGATGCAACTGAATTGTTGTGATTATCTTAACTGAAATTGGTTTTTGCTTTATCTGCTTTCTGGTGTTGTAACAAGGCAATAAACTGAAGCTAAAATCGGCAGTAGCGCAAGTGGACAGCTTATTTTACACCATCAAATGAATGAAGGCGATATAAAATTCGCAACAGAGTAAACTTTATTGACTCAAATACTTGTCACTTTCTTTCTGATCACAAATGAGATTTTAAGATGAGTTATGTGACATCTTGATACAGAGAACAGTATAAAGTAAATCAACTTTCTCTAAGAAATAAAACCACGGTCTCGATGGCACGTTTGTTCATTTCTCGTTGTAGAAGTAACTACGTAAGTTTCATGAGCTCAAGAACTGCATGTACTGACTATATATAGTCTATAGTCGGTACATGTGGAAGTTACAGGTTCTGAAACATGCATTGCATCATTACACGACCCTCTAGGCACTCGGTCAAAGTGTGTGCTTCATGACCATAGTTCGTCTATTCGTGTACGCCAACATATACTATTTCATTATCCAGATATGTCCCTCCAGTAAACCAGAAACATTTGAATAGTTACAAAGTTATGAAGCAGGCAAGATGGGGTATGGACAGACGGAGCCCATATTAACACTGCACAGTAACAGCAGCAATACACTAGGTGTGCACTCAACCAGCCACTGCTATGAGTGGTTAGAACGAAATGTGTAGTATTATATATTATAACTGAACATTTCTGTTTAGCTCATCTCAACATGAGTAAAGCGACCATGATGGAATCTCACGACTAGGTCCAGACTGATTGGCATTCTGTATGTATTCTATATGTATGGCGCCACAAAGACCCTCGGTGTTTTTCATTTATGTGGAAGTATTATTATGTAGACGTTCCCGTTTGATGCCATTCCCAGGTGTAAATACAGCAGGTGTGTGTGTGTGTATCACCTGTAGCCTCGCCTTCATACCTGATGATCCAACCCTGACAGTCGAGAACTGCATTCTTCGGGTATAACAAGAGTCATGCCCTGCGTGCTTTCTGCGTTACAGGGACACAACGGAATCCTTGGATATTACCTCTGAAATTAATAATGTGTTTATCACAAGCTGAGAGGAAATCCAATATTTGAAGTCGATGTATCTAATCTTGCATGTACTAACATGTTTAGGTTATAATAAATTTGTTTCATTTCGTAAAACAAATGTTATCAAAAAATAAATTTGTCATTGTTCAGTATTTTAGTCCGACTTTGACAGTTTGGGTCATCAAATGTTGAATAGCATAGAATGGATCTACACAAAATAACAAGTTAATAAAAGGGAAGCTCTTAAGCATGTCATCCTACACATGTACACATTGGGCATGTCTCGAGTATATATTACGGTCGTGTAAAGTCCAATACTGAACAAAAGAGTCTATTTGTGCAAATGTTTTTTACAATCAATTGCGTATGCACGAGACTGATAGCACATCCTTTACCTTTTTTTATTTTAGGACCATCTCTGTTTGATAAAGACGCACAGCGGAAGACGAAACTCGGGGTTTAATCCATCTCTTGCTGTTTATGCAGAAAGAAGTCCCAGGTTGATTTGCGATAATAATAGACAATTCCTCTTCCTTTGATATAAATCAAATTCACTCTTATCAGGAAATGTTCAATGTTATTTCGAACTATCCTAAATCAGTTACATTATTAATCAGTATATGTTATTCACAGAATGTGGCCTGAGAATAATTGATGGGCAGAATGATGAAATATATAAAACCTGTTAAAAACCACCTTTTTCAAAATGGCTAAAATGAATTTGTTTTAATATTATGTATGAAACGAAACCTTTTAGTTGTTTGCAGAATGTAATTTTACATGGCTGTCGAATAATTTCGGAGTTGTTTGGTTGCAGTCCATATATGCAAATGCAACAACATTTAAAGGATTAAACATGTTTGATGATATCGACATGTCGGAAGTTCAATATTCACAATTCGATTGCAGAACCCTAAAATGGCAAACGATCATAGCAAATATGAGTTTGCAGGTATATTTCTGTTCTGCAAACAATGTTAGATGTCACAAATGAAAGACACTTGCCTCTGCTACTTTGGTGACTTGTGATGATCATTTTCTATTACTTTAGTTACACTGGGACCCCTCGTAGGCCAAACATAATTTTGAAAAGGTATAAAAACAAATACCGTTAGGATCAATTCAACGCGTGTTTAAAACGAATATCTTTGAAAATAAACATTCTAGATAACTAGATAACACAACCCTCTAAAATAAAATCTAATGATTATTGTAGGGGAGTTAAACCGTTTAAACAATACATCATAGGTATAAACAATTGAACAATCATGCAAAATCAACCATAAATTACGTTTCATATACTTAAGTACATCAAAACCTGGTTATGAAACGCATCAGTACATCTCAAATATCCCTTTGCTCTGGGCATTATCACTTCTTGGTCTCATATTATGAAACTGAAGTGCTCTAATGGTGCAGTTTTTTAAATGACATTCCATGTGATTGAGTTTACAAAATACTTACTTTATCATATCTATTTATTAACTTTGGTAAAAAAAAATCCGGTTCATGGTCTTGGTTTTTGATCCTATCATGAATAATGCTAAGGTTGTCACAGATGTAATACAACCACAAACATCGTGCTATGGGAAACTGTAGGGTCAAGTCATCGTGACATTGCTGACCTGACGTCAGATTCACGTTCGCTCATTCTCTTCACATATTCTGTACCTAACGTGTTTTGTAATTACACAGTAAGAGGTTAAAGTATGAATACACTCATTTGTTTTATAGCTTTTTTTACACATTTCTGTGATCTTTTATCCGGGAACAAAACGCAAATTTGCTTGATAGTTACTTCCTCTGATGTCAGATTTGCTCTTGATGCGATCATTCCCTCCTGATTTTGTTGAGGATTAATCCGCCGTCACTCATGATCAGTTCTTTATCTCTAGACAATGTAACCGTGGCGTAGGATAAAGCATCAAGATACCTAGCCTCTCAAGTTCATTACGGTCAAATTCATAAAACTTTGATCCTTGGGGTGGTGGATCAACATCCTATAAAAGTGAATGTTAGGTCTCAGGGCTATATTTAATCTAGTTATACATTTCTCTAAACATAGGAAGCAAAACCGTGATCGTGCGAGAGGTTTATGTTACAGCCAAATGTGCCCCGCAGGTCATGGACAAATTATAACACATGTTTCAATATTAACCCATTGTATCTGTGACGGCAGCCTGCGTGCACATGGCGGTACCAGTGTCCCCCGCCATAACCTGGACGGAGTGCAATGAGTATTGTTATACATGCTGTCATACACGTTTAATAACTTCACACTAGTTGGATATAGCGGTTTTTGGGTATACATTCTTCTGAATTGGTAAATAGTAAATAATAGTAATAATAGTAAAACCTTATAGTATATAAGTATATAGTTTTTGTTATATGCTTAGGTTTCTGAATATTACTGGCAAAAGGATTTAGAAGTCTCAGTGAAATGTTGTATGCTTATGAACAGACTTATATAAGAATAACATTTGTGCTCCTTTGTCATTTGAAATTGAAGCGTATGCATATTATGCATCTCTGATTTCACAAACTAGTAAGCTTTTACTGATATAAATAAGAGGACATTATTCCTGTTGAGCAGTGACTTGAAAAATTGGATGATTACCAACATAACACTGCTGTACACTGTCTCAGACAAGATCAAAATTGCCTACAATGTAACAGTTAATATTACTGAATACCTTAACGTAACAACAAAAGAGTAAATAGATGTGGTTTACATTGTGTACAATAATAATAATTTCTTACGCGTTTAAGGGATGTTAATGTGATGAGTGAAGACATTGGTTTTATATTTACACTATGCAAGTGTTGTTTACTCAAAAAATGTAAAATACGTATTGTGTTTTTCTGTAAATGACATAACGATCTACCTGCCAATTGCGTGATAGTGTGGGTAGCTTAAACGAGTGATGTTACAATAGCGTCACACCATGTGATTAATGTTACCGAGGCAATGTTCAGCTAATAAAACTGAGATCATGCAGACCTTGGTATTTTGTTAAAGGTAGTTACATTTTCTGGTCGAATAATTTCTCATAATTTCGTGAAGTATAATTTAGCCGTTTAATTGTCTTGTGACTAATATAAGTGTTTATTTTCTTTGATCGTTCCATTTCAACTGTAACCATATTGTAAAGATATATATTCAATGATAACTAAAACAAATTATGCTGCGTCACACACCATATTAGTATCACTTCACTAAAGAGTAGTTTTAGTATATACAGATTTGTCTCATTAAGATTGAATGAGATATTGGGGTAGGTATATATACATATACGAATAAGGTGTACCGTAACGTACCTGTGATGTATACTTCCTTCTGAGCGGTTCATTCGATGGAAAACTCGCCATGTTCAGTGATAATTAAAGTCTGCAAGGAGGAATAACAGTCTTGTTCACTAGATGCCGTTCATTGGCACTGCAGGATACTCTGTCATAGATAATGTAGGTTAAATCACATGGCGCAATAAGTTGTATCCTTAGAAAACGTTTATACTTATTGGTAGAAAATGTGACTCTGCTCTGAGAGGTAGATATGTAGGTCGCATGCGATTGGGAGAATTCAGACAGCGAGGTTGTTGACCATTCTGCACTATGTTTAGATGTCGTTACATCAGTCCGATCGCTTGAACTACCTTCGAACGACCTTTTTAATGTGAACACATTAAAATGACCGCTCGAAGGTAAATGGACTCACATGGCTTAAATGAACCATGTATAGAGGAGTATCATTTAACCATTGTTAAAGAGTATTTTTTTCTTTCCTTCTTTCTTTACATCAGAAAGATGGACGTGCTTCAGTGACTTTAACCTTACACTACCTTTGTTGCTATTGAGTAATCTCGGAAGGCAACTATATTTATCTTATTCTTCATCTTTCTGAAATGTTTAAACAATTTCGAAACAAATTAACCCCCAATATGTTCCTATTCCTCGGCCAGTACGGGGAGACATGGGCCAATGCAGAGAAACAAGGAAACAATAATATTACACACAAAATACATTGGGCCAATTCTACTCGAGTATACTGATAAGCGCAAACGGTGAAAGGTCAACTTCGGAACTTTCAACATACATCTCAGTTCCCCAATCTCAATTATTTTTTTGATTTTAATAAAAATGAACGTTTTATTATCATTCATATAAAACATAAAGGGGTTATTTAAGTATTTACATACTGTTCTAGTCACAGGTCCTAGACGAATAGACGTTCACGTTGATAACATAATAACGATCTGTTTGTAAATCTGTGAAGGTCCTCAATAATCCAGTTCTTGTATTCATTGACACGAGCTGTGTCGTCAATCAATAACACAAGCGAATAGGAATTGTACCTTTTGACATACAGCTGCATACCGAAAGTTTGTTCACCTACATGTGAATCTTAGTGCAAATATCTTCAATCAATCAAATTACATCAAATACACTATGACAATGAATCATCATACATACATGAGTACAACAATCATTATTAAACGCATCCTGCTAGTGGTATATGTTTATGAAGTTTGGCATAATTAAAAAGACAGAAAGGGTCAAATTCTTAAAACTCAAATTTCATTAATTTTCGAGTAAAAAATTTCAATTTGACTAAATGAGAACAAATTCATCACAAATGCATTGCATGAGTATAAGAGTATCAGTGTATCATATATGTCAGACCCAGTTGATCACTTACTGAATATTTCACAGAAGAAAATAAAAACTGTAGTTTTGAGCAGATTGACCCCTGGTCACAAAAAGCTGCCAAAATTGTAACTGTTTGTTATGAGATATCAATTCAGATTATGTTATGGAACTGTATTTTTATAATGCGAAAATGTAAACTGATCGATCTAGATTTCGCGTTTATACGATGTTTCAAAGACATGCCAAAATATATGACATTTGCACTAAAATACACCAACAAGTGAACAAACTTTCGGTACGCAGCTATAAGTGAGCTTTCTGAACCGAGTTCTCAATGTGCAATTATAGGAGCAATACAGGTTCAACTAACAACTTCATTGTAACTTGATGACGATCCTTTTAGAGACAGCAATCAATGTACAGTAACAGGTAATTCGTACCATGTATAGCATTGTCAAATGTAAAGCTCTAGCAAGAAGTACAGTTTTAACATATGCTGATCTTTTTTCGAGTTAACTTAGAATGAAATATTGATGTTTCAATGCTGTATTCTGTAACAATGGATTTTATGTTGTATCATTATAATCTATATTATGCAATGTATCATTAATGGGTTTAAATTCATTACAATCGTGTATTAAAAATGTTTCTAAATATATCCCATTTGTTTTTTGAGCTCCCATGTTCATATATCCATTGGTTTCAATATCAAAGTACATCTATGTAGTAATTGTACAGAACATCACATGTGACATAACATCTCATGTCCGAGGTTTCTTATCAAAAGTCCTTTGTGCTACTTGTTAACGACTTCTATTCATTATGTTATATCAGCTCTATAGAACGTCAGAGCACACATGTCGTTATATTTTGCGTGTAATAGTTATATATATGATTTAAGTGCATGTCAACTGTCAAATGAACGCTGATAAAAAAATGTTTGGATATTAAGCATCGTCCTTCCTCATAGGGTATTACAACAACACGGTCCTTTCAGTAATGTTAATTTCAAAAATTTTAAAGAATGGACATCTCGAATAAGTTTATAGCTTATTGGCGTTATTACTTTACACCATTAATAGTCCCGGAATAGCACTGTCGGCCTTACGCTGAAGTATGGAAGAGGAAGTAGGTGAAGGAATGTAAACCAGATGGCTTACTATGTTCAGATGTCCAGCTTCATCAACACGACCAGTACAAGGTAGCGGGTATGTCAGGGATGGGTCACTGATGAGCAACATTAAACAGTGGATGTTGGTACACATGGACCAGCTCTCACTAACATCATCTACAGGTGGAGGAGAGACAGGTGATGTTATTTATTGTCTCACTGTTTGATATCGAGAACACCCTTCCTTCTCAATCCTACATTCTAAATAGACAGATGCAACATTCGCATATCGTTTTACTTACATCGTGTAGCTCGTGCATATTCTGTACTAGAAACGAGGAATGTTTACAGTTTTGAATTCACGTAATTCGTGTAAATGATCTTTTGATTTTAATATAATAGCGACTAGAATGGTGATTTATAGTGATTAACTGATAGAGTGACATTAGTTCACGTTCACCAGAAAATAGAGCCTCATTTCCATGTCCGTGTAAATAATTCCTTTCTTGTGTGTTAGCGTAGTGGATTGGAATCTTCCTGCCGTAGGACGTCATGGGGTCTCAGTTACATTTGGCAATATTAAGTTAAGATGATAGTACTTGTTTTGAATTACATGTACATACTTGTTTGATAGGATCGGGCTTTACCATAAAGGCAAGTTGGGGACGGGATAGCGCGTTCGGCTTCGGATCAAGAGGTCCGGGACTCGAATCCCGCCAGGGGCACGGCAACTTTGTCTGCAGTAGAGAACTGTTCTACACGTAGTAAGGTTGGGGTGAAATGCTACACTGAATTTCAGTGTAGTACCACCCATGGTTCGCTAGTTCCAGTCGTTGCTCGCAGGTTTCTCAACAATGCATAGCCACTTGGCGTTGCGGGCTTTCTCCCTGCCATAATACTAGCAGCTGCGATATAAGTGAAATACTCTTGAAAGCGGCGTTAAACCACAAGTCACCTCACCTCACCTCACCTCACCTCGGCAAGGCAAGTTGATATACCTAACTTTGTAGTTTCATCTAAATTGGTAAGATGACACTGACTGGCAGTATTGGCTTGCAATGAAATCTAACTGATGAGAGGTTTCTGAAGGTTGCATGGACTGCAGGACTGAAGCCGATACCGTTATCATGAGTTGGTATAGCCTCCAGATTGAGTTGGTGTAGCCTCCAGATTTAGTTGGTGTAGCCTCCACAGATTGAGTTGGTGTAGCCTCCTGATTGAGTGAGTTGGTGAAGCCTCCATATTGAGTTGATGTAGCCTCCAGATTTAGTTGGTGTAGCCTCCACAGATTGAGTTGGTGTAGCCTCGAGATTGAGTTGGTGTAGCCTCCATATGGAGTTGGTTTAGCCTTCCCAGATTGAGGTGGTGTAGCCTCTAGAGTGAGGTGGTGTAACCTCAAGTTTGAGTTGGTGTAGCCTCCATATTTAGTTGGTGTAGCCTCCCCAGATTGAGTTGGTGTAGCCTCCATATTTAGTTGGTGTAGCCTCCCCAGCTTGAGTTGGTGTAGTCTCTAGATTGAGGTGGTGTAACCTCAAGATTGAGTTGGTGTAGCCTCCAGATTTATTTGGTGTAGCCTCCAGATGTAGTTTGTTTAGCCTCCCCAGATTGAGTTGGTATAGCCTCGGGATTGAGTTGGTGTAGCCTCCAGATTGAGTTGGTGTAGCCTCCAGATTTAGTTGGTGTAGCCTCCAGATTTAGTTGGTTTAGCCTCCAGATTTAATTGGTTTAGCCTGCCCAGATTGAGTTGGTGTAGCCTCCAGATTTAGTTGGTGTAGCATCCAGAATTTTTTTTTTTTTTTTTTTTAAATGTTTTTATTCCTTGAAGCATGTCATACATACATTATGAAGTATATATATTATTGAACATTTCGAATAATACATAATGCAGTACACAATGTCACAAAACTCTATTGAGGAGACATAATACATTTTTCAAAAAGTATCAGATATGATATGCATATGCAATATTGGCAATGAATAGCAAAAATGCTAGAGTAAATAAGAGCTATAGGTAGACACAAATAAAGCTATAATTTTTTAAATAAAGTATGGAGGGAGGACCAGAATGTGTAGAAGCGGTCTTGCACAGCATTTGAGAATGCTATATATTTTGTTACATTGTAATATTGAATTATTTCTCTTTTGAAGAAATCAAATTTTGGCTTAATATTTTTTAGGCTTATTTTGTATAAGGTGTATTTTATTAACAGACATACCACATTTAGTGGATTATTGTTTTTGCCTTGAAAGCCAAATATTATATTCTCATGGGTGAAACTAATATTTCCTTCTGATAATTCATTTAACCATTCTGATAATTCCCTCCATATATTTGTTGTATATGGACATTCGCATAACAGATGCATTGTTGTTTCAGCAGCTGAATTACATAAGGCACACAGTGGAGACTCCTTTATTTTCATTTGGTACAATTTGTGTTTAGTTGCCAGAATATTATGTACAACTTTGTAATGAAACCATCTTAATTGTATACTTTCAGTGCATCTATTTGCCATCAAATAAACATTTGACCAAAACTCTTTGTCATATTGTTTGTTGAAAGTGTTTTCCCATTTTGTTTGTCCATTTGGTTTATTTTTGCAACATGGCAATAGTGTATTGTAAACATACTTGCTATTTATGTTATGTCCAGAAATGCAACTGACGTTAAAAGGTAAGTATGGACGCTGGATCTCAACGGCCTTGTCTATCAAAGAAATATTTTTTGATCTACAATAAGCTGTAATTGATCTCTTTATGCCTTCAAAATGAAGGAAATTTATTTTTGGAATTCCATATATTTCTTCTATGTCAGATTTTTGCATAAAATTTCCATTTGTGTTTACGATATCGCAAATGAAGTTTACCCCTCCTCTTGCCATGTTGTTATTATAAATACACTTTCCATCAATCTGAACATTATTGTTGAACCATATTGATTGACAAAGAATATCAGACTTTGTGTTTATATTGCAATAACATCTCTTTAAATATTGATTCCATGCCAACAACATATCTCTCCAGAAGTGGTTTGTAACTTTTGGAATAACATTATGATATATGTATTCCGCATCTGCTAAAAAAATCTTCTTTACATCAGTCAAATTTTCATTTATTATGAAAATACATTTAGAGTTTTCTGTAAGTAGTCTTTTAATCCACATCACTTTTTGAGCATGTATAATATTTTTAATAATAGGTACACTAATACCTCCATCTTTGGGTTTGAGTTGAATAATTTCTCTTCTAATTTTATCCCTCTTGCCTTTCCATACAAAGTTTAAACACTTTTTTTGGAAATTTTCTAGTATTTCATCTGGTGGGCTTGGAATGGATGAAAACAAGTGGTTAAGTTTTGGTAGAAGTAGAGATTTTAGAATCACGTTCCTCCCCATAGGTGTTAGGTATCTTAAGGACCAAAGATTCATTTCTTTTGATATATGTTCAAATTTTTTCTTATAGTTTAGGTCTACCGTATTGCCAAGCTCAACATCAAAATCTATACCAAGTAGTTTGAAGTTAGACTGTGTCCAATCTAAATTCCACTCTTTGCACATCTTATATCTGGTTCTCTTTTTTGAGCCTATCCATATCAATCTGGTTTTGTCTGCATTAATCTTCAAACCCGAAAATCTTGCAAAAAAAGCTAGTGTATTTAAAGCAGCATAGAGGCTTAATTCTGTGCCATCTAGCGTTACAGTTGTATCATCAGCAAATTGAGCTAAGAGGCTTACAATATTTCCTATCTTTATTCCCTTTATTTTTTTATTTTTTCTTAACATAAGGGCTAGAATTTCAGCACATAGGATAAAAATATATGGAGATATTGGGTCACCTTGACGACAGCCCCTTGTTACCTTAAAGAAACTACTTCCAAAACCATTTACAAGTACACTAGATTCAATATCATTGGATAGCACATAAATCCATTTTTGTATGCTTGGTCCAAAGTTGAAAAATTTTACTACATTTTCAATAAATTTTTTGTCAACTGAATCAAAAGCTTTTTCAAAATCTATAAGCAAAAGTAGACCCGGGGTTTGATGGGCTTCTGTATGTTCTATTATATCATATATTTGTCTTGTAACTTCCCCGATATACCTTCCTGGGACAAATCCTTTTTGATCTTCATGTATAACATTTGGTAGCAAGGGTTTAATTCTATTAGCTATTACTGCTGAAGCTAATTTATAGGAAGTATTAAGTAATGTTATTGGTCTCCAATTTTTTAAGAATTTTTTGCTTTTGTTACCTTTTGGTAAAAGGGTTATGAGGCCTTGTTTTTGGGAAATAGACATAAATCCATTTTCGTAACCATAATTTAATGAATTAATCAGGTATTTATTTAAATCACTCCAAAAGAATTTTATGAATTCGCTAGTAAAACCATCTGGGCCAGGACTCTTGTCATTTTTCATATTTTTAAGAGCTACAAGGGTTTCTTCGTATGTTATTTTACCCTCCAAAGATTGGGCATCAGCATCTGATAACTTTGGTACCTCTCCTTCCATGAATAATTCTTCTAATTTAGTTTCTGTACAGTTTTCCCTTGAGTACAGTTTTTTGTAGAATATTTTGGTTTCTTCTAGTATTTCAGATTGAGTTCTTATTGTGGAGCCATCATTCTTTTCTAATTCTCTTATAGATTTATTTAGAAAGTTTCTACTCTCTAGTTGTAAAAAGTATTTAGTTGGTTTTTCTCCTTGTTCAATCCACTTTGCTTTTGATCTTATGTAAAGTCCTTTTGTCTTTTGTTTATTTATCTCTTCCAATTCATATCTTACTTTATTAACCTGTTCAAGTATATCCGCCTTGTTCTCTAAGTCTGCATCAAGTTCAATTTCTAACTCTTTTAGTCTATTTTCAAGTTCCTGTTCTTTATTTGCTGTTATCTTTTTTTTTGTTGAAGAGTAGTAAATAGTGAATCCTCTGATTTCTAATAGTAAAATCTCCCACAGTAATTGGTCATTAATTGTATATGATATTTCTTCGTTTTCAAATTTGTTTTTAACCTCATACTGCTGTAAAGTTTCTTTTATTTTTAATTTTACTTTCTCCACATAATTTGCATCAGATAATAGTGAGTTATTGAACTTCCAGAAGCCTTTTCCCCTGGCAGTATCTCCTAAAGATATACTTAGCGAGATCATTGAATGATCAGAGTTAATACTTGGAGATATATCTGTATGAGTCACAGATTGCATAAGATTATGTGAGACAAGAAAGTAGTCAAGTCTGGATTGTTTGAGAGGATTTGGTTGTCTCCAAGTGAAACGTTTTTCGAATGGGTTTGATTCCCTCCATGGGTCTTTTAGATCCAACAAGTCAATGGTATCAAGTAATTCTTGTCTAGCTTTGGGGTTATTGATATGCTTATAATTATAGGTGTCTAGGTTACTGTCAAGTATTATATTCCAATCTCCACATATAATATATCTATCGCTTTCTAGTGTTTCTAACATTTCCTTTATTGATATAATAAAGTCTGGGCAGTCTTGGTTTGGTCCATATATATTAACAATTGTATATTCAATATCATTGATTTTCATCTTTAATAAGATATAATTTCCATTTTCTTTATCAGTTTGTTCATGTAATATTTTGAATTCAAAATTATTATTAAAAAGAATAGCGGTTCCTCTCGCATTGCTTTTGAAATGACTAAAATAACATTCTCTATACCCCCATTGTTGTTTAATAAATTGTTCTTGATCAGATGTAAAATGGACATCTTGAAGACAGTATATATTAGCCTTTTTTTGTCTTAGGAATCTGAAGACCTGTTTTCTCTTAGTACAACTATTAAGTCCTCTACAATTTAAAGAGATTATCTTTAATTTCTCTTTTTGTTCATCCATTAGAAAAATTGTAAAAAGTATTTACATAAGCTATTTGCAAGATTTTGGGCATTGGTATTAATGTTTGTTCTGAGTTTATATTTTTGCTTACAAGGATTTTTTCTGCACAACAATAACAAAAGAAAAGAAAAGAAAACATTTTGCACACTTGTACATTTCTGACTTCCATGAAAGGTTGCATGGAGATGATGAGAAAATTTGAGCGGGTGTGGGAACATAGCATTTCCATATAATTTTTCTAAATATACAATCAGCAAAAATGTCAAAGTAAAATAAAGTTATGAAACCCAGTGTTATCACATTTAGATAGCTGTCTGGTCTGCTGTACATTTAAAGCTACTTACTTTCTTCAAGATTTGATTACTTTCATAAATGCATGTATAATGATTTCATTTATAACACAGTAAACAATATACTCCTGAATACCATTTAGTAATCACTTTTACAGTAAAAGGAGAATACAAAAAAATAGTGATTTGTTGACAATAACAACTAGTCATGTGATCTTCGTACGGTCATGTGACCTTTGTACGGTCATGTGACCAAAACATGTGATTAGTGGTAACCTGTAAATCAATGGGAATCCTTTCACTCGTTATCTAATATAAAAATCCCGAACAAAAACAAACACATTCCAATGTTTAAATAACATTTTGAAAAAATAATAAATAGTCTTAGAAGAAAAAAAATACATCAGTTTGTGTGTTTTGCACACATTTTACGCTACTGCAGTATTCATAGGACTAGAAGATTCACAACTTCACAATGCAATCGAAAAGTGATTTTATAAAATGTCCATACCCATTTCGTATCAGAGCGAGTTTTAATCAATGCAAGTTAATACATGAATATTCCCAAATAAATGTAATATTTTATAAAAGTAAATAGTGTTCACAAGGTATAATACTTGAAAGTCTTGAGAAAGTTATTATTGTCCAAATATCAATTCAGAAAATGTATATATATGCAGTAAGCATTATAAACAATATATATATATACTCACTGTCGGAGGTCATATGATCCATGAATAATCACAAATAAATCCAAATTTTGGAATGTCATAAAATAACTTAAATCGGGAGTCTGTATAAACAAAAGTTTTAAAGCTGTTTTGAGGCACTAGTCTAGTTCTTAATTTCTTCGACAAGGGTCCATGGTTCCTTTGCTGTCCCTCTCATTTCAAAGCGGAGAGTGAGATCCCTTTCGTGTATCCTCGTCTGGCACCTGTTTGTACTTCGAAGTTCGAAGGCTTTGTTGGCGAGTTTCCCCCTCTGTTTTTTCATGATAACTGGTAAATCTGTTCGCACACTAATCTTCTTGTTACTAAGTAACTTCGATGCTTTCAAAGATGCCTGAAACACTCGTTGTTTATCCAACGCTGAGAGAAAGCGAACAGCAATGGGCTTTGGCATATCAGGTCGAAAGTTTGCAGGATCCGTGCTGGTTCTATTCAACCTATGTATGTTGTCGTACTGAATGTGCTTCGCGTTGTTAACCTGTAACAATTTTTCAAAGAGTTCTAATATTGCTGTAGATGGGTCGCGGTCGTCGGGAATCCCGTACACAAGCAAGGAATTTTTGCGTGAATAAGCTTCCTGTCTCAATAGGGCGCGTTTCACGTTGTCAAGTTCAGCTTTCAGTTTAGCAATTTCTGTTTTGTTTTCTGTTATCGCCGTCTCGTTGATATGTACAGTCTTCAGAATGTCACAAACTTTCGTGTCGAAATCTTTTATTTCTCGTTTGACATCATTTATTTGTTCTTTAATTTCTTCTGTTTGGATTTGTAGTAACTCTTGCATTCGTTTAGTTAGTTCGTCCACATTTTCGACATGTTTCGGCGTCGCCATCTTGCTGACCACGTTGTCTGTCGATTCGTCCGGTACTTCCAAATGTTCGTTTCCTTTCGACCTCGTTACAATGAAAGCGTCTAATTTTTGTGACTGATGGTCCTTTGTTGTTTCTTTATTGTGTTTAGACCGATTTTGTTTTCGGGTGTTTGTCATTCTATCGGATGCTGATAGATTTTGTCAGAGCCGCTCTCACACCACGTCTTACCCCTACGACGTCATAACCGGAAGTTCAATGAGAGGTTTCTGAAGGTTGCATGGACTGCAGGACTGAAGCCGATACCGTTATCATGAGTTGGTATAGCCTCCAGATTGAGTTGGTGTAGCCTCCAGATTTAGTTGGTGTAGCCTCCACAGATTGAGTTGGTGTAGCCTCCTGATTGAGTGAGTTGGTGAAGCCTCCATATTGAGTTGATGTAGCCTCCAGATTTAGTTGGTGTAGCCTCCACAGATTGAGTTGGTGTAGCCTCGAGATTGAGTTGGTGTAGCCTCCATATGGAGTTGGTTTAGCCTTCCCAGATTGAGGTGGTGTAGCCTCTAGAGTGAGGTGGTGTAACCTCAAGTTTGAGTTGGTGTAGCCTCCATATTTAGTTGGTGTAGCCTCCCCAGATTGAGTTGGTGTAGCCTCCATATTTAGTTGGTGTAGCCTCCCCAGCTTGAGTTGGTGTAGTCTCTAGATTGAGGTGGTGTAACCTCAAGATTGAGTTGGTGTAGCCTCCAGATTTATTTGGTGTAGCCTCCAGATGTAGTTTGTTTAGCCTCCCCAGATTGAGTTGGTATAGCCTCGGGATTGAGTTGGTGTAGCCTCCAGATTGAGTTGGTGTAGCCTCCAGATTTAGTTGGTGTAGCCTCCAGATTTAGTTGGTTTAGCCTCCAGATTTAATTGGTTTAGCCTGCCCAGATTGAGTTGGTGTAGCCTCCAGATTTAGTTGGTGTAGCATCCAGAATTAGTTGGTGTAGCTTTGGTATTGAATTGGTGCAGCCTCCAGATTGAATTGACGTTGCCTTGAGATTTAATTGGTGTAGCCTCCAGATTGAATTGGTGTAGCTTTGGCATTGAATTGGTGTAGCCTCCAGATTGAATTGGTGTAGCCTTGTGATTTAATTGGTGTAGCCTCCAGATTGAATTGCATTTGATATCGTAAATGACTTAAAAGTCATAAATCCGAAATAGATTAGGGTTATTTTTTAATTTGTAATGCAACTGTAATGTTTTATAAAGTGAACGAAATAAAGGAAATTTGAATCGTTAGTTCCATATCCATATTCGGGGTTGTTAAAATCTTGAAGTGGTACCAGGTAACTAATTGTGAAATAAGATTTTTCTGATTGTGGACTGATTGTGCACAGTTTAGTATTCACTCGGTGAATCACTGTTTGCATACATGATTTGATTTTATATTTTGCATCCGATATGCTTGATTACACTAACGTAAAAAAACTGCTTAAAAAATTGTATCTGACGTTTCCCATGAGCATTTTAACCTCGTTTTTAATGATTTGCTGTCATTAGCCTGGCTCGTTACAGTAGAAACCGTTCCATTCAGGACCGTCTATACCTTCAAATGGCCGCTCGATAAGAAATGGACTCTCATGGCTTAACCGAACCAAGTACATTTAGAACTCTTTTCATTGATTGTAGAGTATTGTTTAGCCATTGGAAACACTTATTTATATTTTTGTGAGAGCACTTTATCTAATTGAGAAAATCGTGTATATCGCCTTTAAAGAGCCATCAAGGATGTTAGTGTTTCAAATAAAAACTTTTTGGGAAAATATATATATATATATGACGTCAATCGCCAGAGAAATCTTTTATCTACAACATGACATGTGATAAATAATATCACGACATATAATGTCTGGTTTCAAAGAGAACTTCCCCTTCAAGTAGCGTGGGCTAAAGGTATCTACCGTCATATAAACAGAATCCCCTTTATTGCGTAAAACGTCCTTCACAAACAGAAAGCGCTTCCGAAGCGTGAAGGCTCGTCTCTAGCGCAACCCATGCTTTATAAACACTATTTCTAAATGTCCTTAGACTATGCACATTATTGCCTGTTTAATGTACTTTTTATTGAGATAAGACCAGCAAATTATGATTTTTTTTTACTCTCATTAATTATAAAATTCAAGCAAAATACCTAGTTGGGTAAAACAATTATGCCAATTTCTGTAGCAAATACATGATTAAATGAAATGGTAAATAAATAACCGCCCAACATTATATATTTCAATTTCTTTCATTGATCATAAACTTTGTTATTCTTCCGTGTCTTTGTATACATTGTGTGACTTAGACCATAATGATTTGCGCTTGAAAATAATGGAACTATATTTAGACTGGAAAACAACTTTACTAATTAGTGCAATTTCTCTGCTTATTTTGGGTCGAACAAAATTGGGGGAAATTAAGTGTATAAATTTCACTGAAATTGCTTTTTGGCAATTTTTCTTTATGTTCATCAACATCCTTGATGGCTCTTTAATGCGAGTAAACCAATGTGAGTGCACGTGATTCTGTGCATAGCTCAGTCGACCGCACATCGTCGTTCAGCAACAACGGTTCAGCTTGCTGGATGGATGGCTCACCCGCTGCTGAATAAACATGAGAGTTTCACCCTGAGTGAGTGGCACTATTCAAAATGTGCCTCTGTTCACCCAGCTGCAGGGTGTATATGTGCCTCTGTTCACCCAGCTGCAGGGTGTATATGTGCCTCTGTTCACCCAGCTGCAGGGTGTATATGTGCCTCTGTTCACCCAGCTGCAGGGTGTATATGTGCCTCTGTTCACCCAGCTGCAGGGTGTATATGTGCCTCTGTTCACCCAGCTGCAGGGTGTATATGTGCCTCTGTTCACCCAGCTGCAGGGTGTATATGTGCCTCTGTTCACCCAGCTGCAGGGTGCCTGATAACGGTTGTGGAGGTGACCTTCTAGCGATAGACAGGATCATACACTCCTTGTGTCCATACAGCGCCTTGAGCAAACACTGTGTGGATGGATAAGTTTGCTCTATAGGTGGGCATATTAATAATGAGCTTTGAAGGTTTATGTTTTATAGTTAAACAAAGACATGTGTATCTACATTAACTGACCGTAAGAAAGTGAACCTGATTTATCATTTCCACTCTAACAAAGGTTTTCTAAGCAAATATTTTGACAGTGTTGTAGCAATTTATCTGTCTGAAAAAAGTCAATAACACTTACTTCTGTCTGACATTGATTCAATGATCAATATTATATGTTGTAACATATACATTTTATATATCCGGTGCAACTATCCAAGTCCGGAGATTGTCATGTACGTCACGAGACTGAACAAAACCAACCTTGTTTTAAATAATGACAAATATATAGAAAAACAAACTCGGTGTAAAAATTACGGGAGACTCGCAAATGTCAAACTATAGTTCAATCCCTCGGTAAGACTCAGGACAATTAACGTTATTACAACTGAAACACATTTTACGTAATCACTTATTCTGTTGAGATTGTATGGTGATCTGAGTGTATTAAATGGTATTTGCTTAACAAATTATGATTGAAAACTACTCTTCTGCGCTTTTAATCGACACTAAAGTCTCACAAGCACACTAACGTATCAAACGTATTGATCAGAATAATACCCATACGGGTTAGGATACACAGGTGATTATTGTTGTGATGTTCGCACATGTGCTTTTAAGTGATTCTAAACGTTTATTGGTCAGTATACAGAGAGAATCTTCAGCCGACGTGACTTAACCCACATTCCTGAGACAAAATGTAGGTAAAACTTGGTAACGATTGGTTACCCGTCTTGTCATACAAATTTGATTCTAAGCATTCGTTGTAAAATCATCTTGTGGGCAGTACGACTTAACCGTTGTTGTTTTTAAAGAAATGACGGGTGTTTTCGTTACAATGCTATGTCATCGGTCACTCGTACACGTCAGTCATTCATACAGTGGGTACTGCATTAAGGCTCGATTATGAATAAATGTATATTTATAATGTAAATGAGCGTCTTATATGAAAACAACGTAATGGATTACCCAAACGCATTAATAATAAGTTTCTCGTCATGTTTTTAAAGAACTATTTTCTATAGTGTTGGACAACGGGAGATGCTCGCATGAATACAAATCAGCTGGTCAATGTCACGTACTACAGTCTCAAAGAGAAACGTTTGTCGTTCGTAAATGTTTACTTTTATGGAATGTAATAGGTAATATACAGAATAACCAACCCAGTACGAGTGTTTATGGGAAAGATGCTATCGTTGAAGTAATGTTCAGTCACTCTCCAAGGCTCGCGACTGTGAACATCATTTCTACTCGTGCATATTTCCCGTACCTCGTACCTCGCTGGTTATTCTCTAATTAATACTAAACTACATAATGATGTATCAACAAACAAATGAAAAATGAAAACTGTTGTTACCTACCTAACACACCAAAAATCTATTCTGTTCTACCACTATTACCTTACGTCACAAGTAAGTATTGATATTCTCTAAACGACTTAATTGACCACATTTCTACATTTGTATCTCAAACTGTCATTGATCCATGCCGTGTTCATTAAAAGCATTGACTGAAATAAAGTTATGTTGACTAATGGTTTGGAAAATATGCTACATCATTATTCGTTAACACATCCCCTCTGATTTGTATCTACCAATCTTATAAAATATTACGAAATGATATGCTATTACATTGCTTATTATGTTAAAGTCTACAAGCGTGTCACTTTTCCTAAACACTGATGTGAATCATTTAACAGATATTTGTTAAATGGTTACAAATGTACAATGTAAGATTATTCTGGAAGATACGGGAATGGATTCTACAAAATGAGGCTATTCCTTCGCCCCTATTCTACAAAAACAATCAAATCAACAAGGCAAATGGACTCTATCTGTTGAACCTCATTTGATCTCCAATGGGTGTATAGTGTTGATTCAATCAATACTATACAGTATCCAGATTAGATTGGTATTATGTGGCATGTAGAAGAAATCAAGTACATCAAATCACCCCAATCTTGTGATTGTGTACACGCTAGGGTCATGATGGAAGATGTTCAAGGTCACCTTCTCCTCCATGTTTGTGTGCGTCCAGCTTAACAAACCTAATTACATCTTTACTTTAGCACTGACTTCAATCAATAACATAGTCTCATGACATGGTGACCATTTGATGACCGTTTGACCGAATTGTAATTGTTAAGGAATGGTAAATATACATTGAATTGTTGTTTAATATCTATGCAGCATTTTAATAATGGGCATCACTAGTTATAGCAATGTTGCCATCGTCCATGAAACGCTCAGCTGTGTCAAATAATCTAATCAATCTTATGATTCACATGCTCTGAATCCCTTTGATTGTCATATCCAATCAAATATAATGTCCATCTAGTGTGAGTCTACTCCGATACCATTTCAATTGATTACCAGATTTTGCACATGTGGCATCTATCAATAACAATCACATCGGAAATATTTATTCTAGCTCTTACTTTATTAAGTTCAGTGTTACATGTGACAATAATTTAACGCCGAGTGTAAGCATTAGTCCGCAATTAATGTGTGGTTGTAATGTTGTTATATAAACGAAAATAACTGCAAGGAGCACAAAGTAAGTGGGAACAATAACTATCTATTGACGACTTTTATGTAATAGATAGAGGATGAGTAGCAGTACATTATCGGGATATAAATGTACGGGTTTGAGAGGATTGGGCGAGGCGTGAAAAACATGTCTTAAAATGAATATATTTCAAATGAATTGGCAATATTTTTAGGAAACATTCTCTCGAACACAACATGCAAAACATTGACATTTTTCATTTTCATATGCAAATTGCTAGGGACATTGACGTCATCATCGGTACTGTGAGCACTGAATTTCTTAAATTGTCCGAGGTGCATGAGGCGTACATTCTATATAAAACGTACCAGTCGTGCTAAAGCATAAGCGTCGTGCTTGAATCACGAACATGCATGGTAACCACGTTTTTATTCAGAAAAATTGAGCACAATACATTTCATTGCCTATAAAGACTGAGCGGTCTTTAGAATGAATCAGTTAACGCAATGGCTTCAACATGGACAGTCCAAGGAAAAATACACTATTCATTCAGGAAAGGTAACTTTACTTTTTTACTTCTTATTCTTTAAAATGTGTATTTTAAAAATTCAATACTAATTTTCATGAAATTGGTTAACTTAATAACAGCTAATTGTTTTTGTATTTCAAATATTTTCCGGTCATGTTAAGCTGTTTGTTAAGCTGTATGTATCAATTTATGAGTTGTATTATGCTAATGTACATCATGTCTATATTACATATACATTATTTCAGGTTACTGCAGCAACAGAATTGTGCTCAAACTGTCTATGGGAAGGGATTTAGTATGTAACGTCGTACTGGGCTTCGCTCGGACGCTGTGTTACAATACAATGTTTCGGTGAGACGACCCTGCAGCATCCATCCTCTTACACTCGATGAAGGTAAACAATTTTATGTCACTTTTTTCTTATTTTTATGTCGTTCTTTATGACTTCTGATTACTATTTTTTATATCATGGGGAAAAAAAACAGAAAATAAAACAACCTATTTTATTTTCAAACATTGGTTAATGTGTCTCACTATTTCTCTTACATTCGACATATAAATTAAATATACCTGAAAAATCCCAATGGACCTCACTTTACTTGCTTTATTTACATGCTTATATTCTTCTTTTAGTAATCTCAAGCTCCAGAACATAGAAGACCAAGAGACTTTTTCCTTTTGGAAATGGAACACAGCAATTCATTTGTCATTGTAATAAGTGTTTAATTGTGTATTGTCCACATAAATAAAACAATACAAGTCTGTGAACCAGTTTTATGAGCTTGAAAACCGAACGCAACCAGACAAGTGTACATCTATCGGGATATATTTGTACTCCACGTGACCACAATACATTCATATGATTGGACGAAAGCATTTGACTGTGCTCTAAGGGGAGGTTTATACTCAGGTTTTGTTTTTCTAAAGAACCTGCCAAATATTGTCTAAATGTGTGTAAAAAATAGCTGTAACAATGAACAAAACATTCACAAAAGATCACAGATATTGTCAATAATTATTATTTGCACCGAACATGCAGTACATGTGTATAGCGTGTAAGCAGATTTTACCCTCGAGAGAAGCATATAATATAATAACGAATAGGAAATATTGTTAAATTATATCAACGTATTTATTATTACTCCATGCCCATATAAGCTTCTTCATTTTCTCATTTCGATATCCAACAAGATGCCATGAAACTTTCCTTCACAGCCATGTTATATTTCAAAATGTTTATAAAACAACAATATTCCAAATATTTTTGACAGTAGGGCAATCGAAGAAAAGATGACGTATGGTCTATATTTCGTCCTCACAGAAGCTACATTTATTGTAATCTTTGATGTTCATCTTATCCAGGAGATCATTTGTCGGGAGTATTATATGTAGAATTGAATATTGAAACCATTTTGTTTTTTTAACTTAGATTGGACATAAAAGGCAATTGGTTTATATTTTTCCATCCAGTTACGTTGATTGGACATTCCAAATCTCGTTCCCATTTCATTCTGTATTTGTACCTAACCCCCGTGATTTCTGATTCTTGTAATACATCATAAAATATTCGACAACCTTTTTTCTCGGTAGTAATATTTTCAATAAAATAAGGTATTAGTGGCATATCTAGTTTTTTCTCTATCCTAATGTTTGACTTTACTAAATATGATGTTATTGCATTAATGATACCAGCATGTTTAAGAAAATCTGTCTTACATTTGTACCTGTTAACTAAATGTGTGTAGTTATAAAAGTTACCGTCGCTATCGATTATATCATTTATCAGATAGATACCTGATTATGACATTTGCTTATAATGAATCACCTTATTGTTAATTCTGATATTATCATTATTCCGTATCGGCTGAGACAATTTCCCCCTTTTTGGTAATGAAACTTCCCCATGCTTTTAAAACGTCTTTCCAAAAATCGCATGTTCTTGGATTACAAACATGCTTCATCACTTCTTTTGCGCTGTATTGATAAAAGTTACTGTGTGCTGGGGATACGTTTTGATGAAACAGTTTCTTCAATTTAGAACAGTTGTCCGAATTGAAGAGTCGTTTCACCCAACTTATTTTCTGAGAATGTTTTGTATTTCTTATATCGGGTGCTCTAAAACCACCTTCATTATAATTACTAGTTATTATTTCAGTTTAATTTTATCTGGTTTCCCTTTCCAAATAAAGGCAAAACAAAGTCTTTCAATGTCCTTCATTATGTTTTCACTAAGATTTGGAAGTATTGTAAATATCTGGTATAATTTCCTACATATTGGAATAACTGTTTTACCCAACGAGGTATTTTGCTTGAATAGTTTAATCAATATCAACACATACATAATAAATGAGTCATATTACATCTTCTGGTATATTTACTATAAAAATATCATTTAACAGGTAAAATGCAAATACTCTGTATAATCACAGGACATTTAGAAACAATCGTCGAATTCCATAACGTGCAGTAAACAAAATAATGAAAACGTTGGTTGCTATAGTGATTTGTGAAATTTACAAGCCTGCATGCTTCGGAGAAGCTTGTTGTAGTGAAGCAGTAGAATGTTTTAAAGAGAAATCTGTTAGTATGACATAAGAGTCTATTGATGCTCGTTAATGGAATGGTACTTGTCTTGGAATCCCAATGTCATCGAATTGTCGTAATATGATTCTTATTTATCAAATATTATATTGTAGTTGAAAGATTTCTCTTGCGATTGATGTCGTAAGTATGTTATATTTGAAACACTAACATACTCGAATGTTCTTCAAATGAGAAATGACTTAATGGGACGGTCATTATATTTAAATTCAGTTAGTGTTTTAACATTATGATTATCAATCTGATGTATGCACACAATCCAGTTCCACAGAGTTCAAAGCGAACTGCTTATGATATAATTTAAACGATTGCTGTAATAAGACAAATAAAGTATGTAAGTTAAAGAGTGCATGGTCATCAACATATCTGAAAGTACTTAATTTTACCACCTTCAAGCATCATAGAGCATACTACGGTACAGAATCAATAAATGTCAATGTCACTTCAAGACAGAACCAGCACTCTATTTATTAGCTGGTAAAATCAACCAGTCTGATTTGACGTATGCATCCAAGCATGTTTATGTCCAATATCAGTCCCCTAGAACTTCAATAGAACATTAAACTGGCTACAAGCTCTGACATGTGGGACATAAATCAACGATACTGTCCGATATGTCATTGATTTATGTAATCGTCCGCCTGATGAGGTTTTGTTAGTTTTCAAAGTTTTTATTATGTTGTTGGAATCTTCTAAACTCTTAAACACAGTTGTTAAATATTTAGTTATCTCTCTCCCAACTAATTAAAGTTAATTTGGTAATAAATATGTACATTCATTCTCCGGTTGCTAACGACCCTTTTGAAAATATACCGTACATAGTTTCTACTTTATTAACATTTAACTTCATGTCATATACAATACAACTGTAAATGTAATGTGGATTTACATTAAGAAATATACAGATTATCTCTGGAGACATTTCTGTTAAAATGATAGTAGGTTTAGCTACCTACACTGCATTGATTGATATGATCATTCTGGAATATACTTCAATTATTGCAGAATGGTTGTCTGTATGGTTATACAGTACTTCCATTCATGTTAAATGCTGATGCCATTTTAAAGGTGCAGTAGCACGTTTTTTCGGTGAAATAAGTCGATGAAATGAATTATGTACCCAGTAGTAAAACACCCTTCCCTCTTCGTAAAATCAAGTTAAAAAATGAATGTACATGGTTCCGTAAAGCCATGGGAATCATGTTTGTCATTCAAAATAATAAAATGTGTTCACAATGAAATGGCCACCATGCACCGTTATTACCACTACGGATAACTGGTTTGTGTAATTAGATGTTTTACCCGTAAAAGTAAACATAAATGACAGAAACTACTATTATAAATGGGAAAATTGGAAAAAAAAATGAAAAAAAACGTGCTAAAGCCCCTTCAAGCCACTTATGTGTGCAGATATAATTATATGTAAGAATTGTTATAGATATCACAACAACATTTCGGGACAATATCCTCTTATGTTGAATGAAAGTATGAATGTGTAACCATATCTGCAAATCTGTTTCTCAGTTATCAATTTTCAGAATAGTGTCGAATCACAAGTTCAGGTTATTCCTGAATGAGCCATCTTGTTTTACTTTCATGTTTGTCACATAATTACTAATTACTCCGGGCTGAAACTCCCCACAGGAACGAACACCCCTAGAGGATACTTTGCCATATACCTTGCTAGATCTGTATTTAGGAAGTCGGACCTGGTGAATATTATTCATCTTTAAGTGGAAATGGGCTTCCATGTCAGCAAATATATATATATAATATATATAAATATATATGTTTAATCAAAGCCAATACTGGTAGCATTTTCCTGTTTCTGATAATAAACTTTGACCCAAACCTTCAAAGGCCTACTTGAAAAGTATTTAAATTAACACTTTCCTTTTATAACCAAAAATCACTGTCCAATTGACTTTTGCATGAAAATCAAACTCCCAAAGCAATGAGTGACACAAGCAAAGGGCATTTTTGATTGCATATAGAAAATAGATTTGACATGAGATGTGACACAGTTAATAGTTATTTCCATTTTACTTTGAAAACTACTATCTCATGTGATGCCAAAACAACTTCTCCTTCACTTCGTCATAATAATAATAATAATAATAATAATAATAATAATATCCATGCTCCCATGTGGTTGTTTAAAAATAAATATAATTAATAAATACCTGCTTGTTTGGAAAGAAAATAAAATTGAATCCAAATGAACAAACGAAAATGTAATTTAAATAGGATTTATGTCTTCCTTGTGTAATATCATATGCGAGGGCGTTATTTACCTTGTGCCATAGGAAAAGTATTCAAGTCATGCATGAATCAGGCTGAAATTGACATGTCATTTTCAAAAATACCAGAACAGTTGTGTTGTTCGCGGTTTGAAGACGTTAGTTTTCTCCTGCTAATAACTGTTTTAGTTACAAAATATTTGTACAGTATCGAAAAGACATGGTACATGTAACATACTGAATACTGAAATGACTGTCTTCTAATTAAGGATTTATGGTATCTATAAACATATACATCCACTTGCATTCTGTTTTCACAAACTTTGCCTCATTTAAATAATTATCATGCAAAGCCGTCGACTTTCGCGGAGGTATGAAAACGAATAAGTGATACAGTCAAGTTAAGTGTTCGCATCAAGCAAGCATTGTAGATGCTGATTTCGTGTTTACTTATTATATTTACACATCCGGACACATGACACAGAGGTCGTATAAGAGTCATTCTAAAAAAAAGTGAACAATTCCTGTCCTCAATGTTGTACCTGGTTTATTTCAGCCAAAACAGTTAGAATCAAGATGAATGTTAGTTTATTAAATATGTGTGTTATCTGAAATGTCTAAAATAACATTATTAATTGTAAGTGATGCTTTATTTATTTTTTGTTTGAATATTAAGAATTTGAAATGGTCATTTTTTCATGTCCCAGCAGAGACATGTCCAACTTCAAAAGACTGTTAATCGAAAATAAATGTGTAAATATTATTTTTTTCACAGGTGGTTGAAAGAAACAGCCATATATGTTGTATATGTGTTATTAAGTCAATATAGAATTTAATTTGATATTTATATAACGCTGTTTATTTAAGTCACAGGAAAAATGTCTTTCCTGTAACAGTGTTATATAATCATGAAATGATAGATGCTCCCCTACTTTCTGCTGGGTATACTTCCTGTCATGCTCAGTGCTAGCTTCTGGTTTGCAGACCAAAACATGTGCTCTTGGAATTAGATATATATTTCTTGCAAAAAGTGAAGTTAAAGGTAAGAATTTTTAGAATAGATTTAAGGAATGTCTTTACTGTCACACATAATTTGCAAATGCTGATTAATTTGAAAGAATTATGAACCTGTCATTAAATTCAGGGTAGTAAAACAACCCAAACAGTTCAACTGATCAGCTAGAGGAACCAGTAATTTCTTTTTAATTGAAGTTTTTATGAAATATTGTCTTTCACGTAACAGTCTTTCCCGTAACAGTAATTTTGTTACAGCAAAGACGAAAAGTGTTACAGAAAAGACATTTCATTACTATTTATTGAAGTTTTCCTTACAAGAACTTAACATTGATTAAAAATGATACTTTTCTGAAGCTTAATGCATCATTTTTAATGTTTGATACTAAGTAATTATAAATGATTTCACAGAGATCAAAATACCATATATTTACATCTAAAATCGTTACAGCAAAGACTTGAGTTTGTTACAGTAAAGAATATTTGGTGAATTATTACAGGTAAAATATGAATTAAATATGCATGTTAAAATTAATATCATATGCGAGGGCGTTATTTACATTGTGCCATAGGAAAAGTATTCAAGTCATGCATGAATCAGGCTGAAATTGACATGTCATTTTCAAAAATACCAGAACAATTGTGTTTTTCGCGGTTTGAAGACGTTAGTTTTCTCCTGCTAATAACTGTTTTAGTTACAAAATATTTGTACAGTATCTAAAAGACATGGTACATGTAACATACTGAATACTGAAATGACTGTCTTCTAATTAAGGATTTATGGTATCTATAAACATTTACATCCACTTGCATTCTGTTTTCACAAACTTTGCCACGTTTAAATAATTATCATGCAAAGCCGTCGACTTTCGCGGAAGTATGAAAACGGATAAGTGATACAGTCAAGTTAAGTGTTCGCATCAAGCAAGCATTGTAGATGTGGATTTCGTGTTTACTTATTATATTTACACATCCGGACACATGACACAGAGGTCGTATAAGAGTCATTCTAAAAAAAAGTGAACAATTCCTGTCCTCAATGTTGTACCTGGTTTATTTCAGCCAAAACAGTTAGAATCAAGATGAATGTTAGTTTATTAAATATGTGTGTTATCTGAAATGTCTAAAATAACATTATTAATTGTAAGTGATGCTTTATTTATTTTTTATTTGAATATTAAGAATTTGAAATGGTCATTTTTTCATGTCCCAGCAGAGACATGTCCAACTTCAAAAGACTGTTAATCGAAAATAAATGTGTAAATATTATTTTTTTCACAGGTGGTTGAAAGAAACAGCCATATATGTTGTCTATGTGTTATTAAGTCAATATAGAATTTAATTTGATATTTATATAACGCTGTTTATTTAAGTCACAGGAAAAATGTCTTTCCTGTAACAGTGTTATATAATCATGAAATGATAGATGATCCCCTACTTTCTGCTGGGTATACTTCCTGTCATGCTCAGTGCTAGCTTCTGGTTTGCAGACCAAAACATTTGCTCTTGGAATTAGATATATATTTCTTGCAAAAAGTGAAGTTAAAGGTAAGAATTTTTAGAATAGATTTAAGGAATGTCTTTACTGTAACACATAATTTGCAAATGCTGATTAATTTGAAAGAATTATGAACCTGTCATTAAATTCAGGGTAGTAAAACAACCCAAACAGTTCAACTGATCAGCTAGAGGGACCAGTAATTTATTTTTAATTGAAGTTTTTATGAAATATTGTCTTTCACGTAACAGTCTTTCCCGTAACAGTAATTCTGTTACAGCAAAGACGAAAAGTGTTACAGAAAAGACATTTCATTACTATTTATTGAAGTGTTCCTTACAAGAACTTAACATTGATTAAAAATGATACTTTTCTGAAGTATAATGCATCATTTTTAATGTTTGATACTAAGTAATTCTAAATGATTTCACAGAGATCAAAATACCATATATTTACATCTAAAATCGTTACAGTAAAGACATGAGTTTGTTACAGTAAAGAATATTTGGTGAATTATTACAGGTAAAATATGAATTAAATATGCATGTTAAAATTAATAATCTGAATTTTGATAGCAGAAATTATTCAAGTTGGAAACTAATGAGATAGCTAAAATATTTTCATTCATTTGTAATCAGTGAAGCATAACAGATAACCGTTACAGCAAAGACTTTCTTTGTTACAGCAAAGACCTAATGCTATTACTGCATCTTTTGAAATGAATAAAAATTGTAGTTTGCAACATTGACAGGAATAGAATAAGACAAACTATAATTATTCAATTTCAGGTTATCAAGATGGCTATGACAAATGCAGAAAGACAAAGAAAATTCCGGGCTAACCGTGATAAAGACCTTATTCTACGACAGAGTTATCTCACGTTGGAAGGGCAGCGGTATGAAAAAGACAAGGCAAGGGGTGTTAGGAAATCAACAAAGTTATTACCAGACAGGGAAAGGAGACAACTGAGACGAAAATGGAAAAAAGAAAAGAAAGTTCTGAGGGCAAAGCAAAAGAAGATTGAAGAAGTATTGATAACCCCGCCACTGTCGCCAGTCTATGATAATGGTGACTTAACCAGACAAAGAAGACAAAGCAAAAGAAAGATAAACCGGGAGCAGGCACGTTGTTACTGTGAAAACAAAGCTTTAAAACTCTAACTTGAGAAAATGAAAAAAAGATCAGAAATGTACAGAAAAATATTGAAAAGGAATCAGAAGAAATCTGCTGAGCAAGAAACTCCAGGAGGCAAAACTAAAAGATTTATTAGGAACATATCACAAAAAACTGTCAAGCGGACACTATTATTCCAAACAGCTTTCATGGAACAAATGCAATTGTGGTATAAAAAGAAAAGATCTGCCAAGAAACTTGTGTCCGAAATGATTTCACGTGGATCCATCTTGAGAAAATACAAATTCATAAGCGAAGCATTTTCCAAATTCAGAGTTAGAGTTAAGAGAAGGTCAAATGCTCAGCACACATATCTGTCTCTCAGGGAATGCCAAAAAGTCAGATCATTCTTTGAAAGAGATGACATATCTTATGTCAAAACAGGAATAAAACAAACAGTGAAGTACAAGAAAGAAAAAAAGCAGAGACGTATTCTGAAAGACACTTTGAAAAATATATATCTGAAATACCTTTCTCAGAATACCATCAAGATAGGGTTCTCAACATTTTGCAGGCTTAGGCCATTTTTTGTTGTCTTTCCAAGACCAAGTGATAGAAGCAGGTGTCAGTCTAACTTGTGTGAAAACACTCAGTTCATCGCAACTTCATTGAAAAATGCTGCTGTTATTGAGAATGATGACCTCAATGTTATCATTGATCAGCAAGTTTGCAGTGCAGAGTCAAAAACCTGCATGTATGGAGAGTGTGAACACTGTAAGGATGCTCGACTCTTGTACAATCATACAAAAAGTGCTGACGTGATCCAGTATAGCCAGTTGACATCAAAGAAAGAGAAGAGAACAGTTAAGATCAATAAGAAGTACACAGAAAAAGAAATCGTTCTCACTGTGAAAGAAACCAAATCTTCCTCCGCATGTGACTTGGCTGAACAGTTTGCAAAACAACTGGAGCGTTACCAAATACATGCTTTTACAATTAAGCATCAGTTTATGTTTTTCAAATACCAATGGGAAAATCTTCAAGTTAATGAATGTGTCATACACATTGACTTTTCAGAAAATTACGTTTGCAAGTTAGGCACAGAAAATACAGAGCATGCATTGTGAATTGGTGCTTCGAAGAAGCAATTGTCGCTGCAGACAGGTGTCTTTTACTGTCAACAGGAGAATAGTCCTCAAACATTCTGTACAGTGTCGGAAAAGTTGGATCACGGTCCAGGGGCTGTTTGGGCACATCTTAAGCCTATCCTGGAACACATTAAAGGAAAGTACCCTGTGATAGACACACTGCAGTTTTTTAGTGATGGACCAACCACACAATACCGCCAGAAAGGCAATTTTTATCTTCTCTCACAAAAGCCCTTTGAAAATGGATTCAAATCTTTTATTTGGAACTTTTTCGAGGCGGGTCACGGCAAGGGCACTCCAGATGCCTTTGGTGGTGCAATAAAAAGAAGAGCAGACACAAAGGTGAAATATGGAATGGATATTTCAACAGCAGTTGACTTTATTAAAGCCACTGAAGGAAGTGAAATCCAAACAATCCTAGTCTCTGACAGTGAAATAATCAGTGGGCTTGAAGAACTGAACAAGATGAGCCTTAGACCTGTGGAAGGTACCATGAGACTTCACCAAGTATATTGGTTGGGTACACCTGGTGTCGTGTTCTACAGGGATCATAGTTGTCAGTGCCTAACACCAAATGAATGCACTAACCACAAACTCTCTAAAGCCAAACTCATCAAAGATCACAGAAAACAAGCATGCAAAAGGGGCCTACCTCCACAGGAATCAAAGGCAAAGAAAGTCTCCCGTTCACAATCAGAAAGTGGCAATTCGGAAAAAGATCCATTTGATGGGTATCTTCACGATCTTAAAGGATGCAAAACAGTAGCAATGCTGAAAAGAAAATGTACTGAAATTGCAGCAAACATCAGTGACATCGAGATGGATAGTACATTGACTCTCCCCTACTTTGGCCTTGATGTGGACAAAAACTCTATTGAAATCTATCCAGATGATATCAATGATGGCAGAACCCTTTATCCTTGTGCTGTCAAAGCAGATGGTAACTGCTTACCCTCCACTGAAAGTGTTTTTGCGTTTGGGACAATTGAAAGAAGTGCAGAAATGAGAGTTCGCATTGTTGTCGAGCTTTGCTTAAATGATGATCTTTATCTTGACAGAGATTTCTTGCAAACTGGCCGGAGCTCTTCCAATGCAAAAAATTGGCGCTTCATTTACGCACAGTATTCAGACATGTTTGTGCAGGGATCTCACCTCACAGATAATCTCGTACGTGATATTTTTCACCTCGAAACACTGAAGATAAGACGAAATGCAACATATATGGGAATATGGCAAATACATGCTTTATCCAGTGTTCTCAAAACACCAATCTATTCAGTGTACCCAAATCTTGGACCCCAATGTGTGAGGACCGACCTACAACGGCTTGTCATGCCAAGACAGTTGGGTAAATCATCTGCATTTCCTCTATATGTTATGTGAACAAGTACAAGAAGAGACATGCAGAAATGTTACTGGATTCCAAACCACGTTGTGCCAGTACTACCAGTGGATGATGTCCATTTGATGCCTCGTGGTAATCAAACAAATCAGACTATGGTCAAAGCTCCTCAAATCGAAACATATTCTGCTGTTCAGAAGTCCACTCAAACTGAACCTCAGGTGTCCACTCCTACTGAACCTCAGGTGTCCACTCCTACTGAACCTCAAGTGTCCACTCCTACTGAATCTCAAGTGTCCACTCCTACTGATCCTCAGGTGTCCACTCCTACTGAACCTCAAGTGTCCACTCCTCTTGAACCTCAGGTGTCCACCACTACTGATCCTCAGGTGTCCGATCCTACTGATCTGCAGGTGTCCACCACTACTGATCCTCAAAGAAGTGAGAAATCATGTCCTGAAAGTGAAGTTATTCCACCATCTGTTGATATTGAAGAACATGATGATCCTGACTGTATCTCTGGAACTAGTGGTACAGAATGCTTGGGGAAACATTTCATTGTCACCTATAATGGCAGGCGGTATGTGGGTTTGACAGTTGATGCAGACGACCATGACGTGTGTGTTGAACACATGCATCAAATTGGAAGAGGGGATAAAAACAGGTTTTTTCTGGCTGACAAAGCTCAAGGATGAGTGCTGGTACAATATGGACAACGTTGTTGCCATCATCCCAGCCCAAACTCCAATAGAGAACTCTCGTCATTATAGTATTGACTTTCGACTTTGGTCGTCAAAGATGACAAAACAAAAAATGTAAACTTTCTTCAGTATAATAATCATCTGTTGTAAGGTTTTCAACAATGCTGTATTCTAACATGTTACAACTAACATATAGGCTCAGTTCTGTCGAGTGCACTCAAGTAAGAGCAGATTCAGTGGAATAACCCTAAAGTTCCGTTTAAAGTGTTTAAATGTTTAAAATGTTCTCAAATCAGTTGTGTTAGTTAGTCTTTGAAGTTTCACTTGAGGTTCTCAATTTAAAGTTTACTGAGCGGAAAAGCTTTTCACTTTAAGATGGTATGTTTTGGTAAGTTCTTATCATGTTTATCATTGAATAGTTTTGTTAAGCTGTTTGCAGATATGCTGCATTTCGTTGTCAGTTGAAAGTGTTCATCTAGTTAGATTTCTCAAACACAAGTCACAGGTATGTGCTTTGTTTAAAATTGTTGATTATTCAGTATTGAGTCAAGAAACCAATTAAAATATTTCTAACTATCTCCAAGCATGTCTCTCCTGTAACATTCTAGTTTTTCCTGTAACAAATATTTCAAGAGGTGTATTCCAATAATTTGGGCAAAAAAAGGGTGCATTCAAAGGAAACGCGTTATTGTAGTATATTTAAATGTTCAGTTTCAGTTGTATTTTTAACTTCTAGTCGTTCTTTCAATGTTTATTTTTAAACTTTTTTTCTTTACTGTCTTTCAAGTAACGCTCACGTGTCTTTACTGTAACAAAATAAACATATGTGACCAATAATGAACATAAACATTACATACTATAAGATATTTCCTTTTAGACCTAAAACCAATAAGGAAAGTTATTTCCATCCCTAGTCCTGCTCTAGCTGTCCAGCCAGTCACTTTGAAAGTGGCTAAACCTTATATAATTGTCTTTTCCGTAACATTTGCTGTCTTTTCTATAACATTCATTTTCAATATCATCAACGTATTTACATACAAATTACTAAAATAATTTGACGATGTATTATGAGACATTTCTTCATCCGTACAATTGCTCTGAACAATAACATTATACCGAATCTTAAAGGGGCTGTAGCACGTTTTTTGAAAAATTTATTTTTTCCAATTTCCCATTTATAATGATAGTTTGTGTCAATTAAATTCACTTTAGATGGTAAGTCATCTTATTACACAAACCAATTATCAGTAGTGGTAATAACGGTGTTGGGTATAAAGCAAAAATTATATGGCGGCCATTTTATTGTGAACACAATTTATTATTTCGAATGACAAAATCGATTCCCATGGCATTACGGAACCATGTCCACTCATTTTTAAACTTGATTTTCCGAAGAGAGAAGGTTGGTTTATATTGGTGACATTATTTTTGAAATACATTTCACCAACTTATTTCAGCAAAAACACGTGCTAATGCCCCTTTAAGACACCAGTAGAATTTTTAAATATTTAGCTTCATTTGTCTGTCCTGTAACATAAAGTGTCTTTCCTGTTACACTAGTGTCTTTCCTGTTACACCAGTTATTATTTATCTAATTACTTAATTAATAATGCTATGATGTTGACAATATCATAAAACAAAACATAACTATGTATGTGACAACGTCAGTGCAAATCTGTTTATCAAAGTCATTTATTTTAGCATTAAAGGATTTTGAACATCAACTCTAGTGTACTGGTTTCATACGAAAACAATTGTAAGCTATCTGTTTTCATACAAAACGCCTTTACAGCGCGTTTCTTGGCCTGCATACAATAAAACCCCAGAAAGCAAGTTGTTTCACTAAATTAAATATTTCTCAATCTAAAATATTATTGTTACAGGAAAGACACTAATTATCACACCGGCTGATTAAATTGATTACCACAGACTTAATATACGTCATTAAGCTTCGCAGCTTCATTTGTCATTAAGCTTCGCAGCTTCATATATCTTAATGATATATGTTCTCAATTAAGAAAATAAAGTTTTGAAATTTTACCAAAATATTTTCATGTTTTGGTGTCAAGAATCATATTTTGAGAATGACTCATAACTGCTTTAAATTTTTATTTAAGAAAACACTGAAAGTCTCACAAATGTCACAGATTAAGACGTGAATAACCTCTGAAAATTGACAAAAACTGGGCAGCGTATACCCGCGTTAGAAGAACCGCCAATTGTATTGGCAATATGTTGTCACAATACAGACGGGTTGGGATAATTGACAAACTTAGTCAAGAAAGAACTTGGCTTCATGAAGGCTCACATCCATTTAAGTTTGACGACTGTCAGCTGAGGGCATTTCGCATTTTTGAGGTAATTCATTTCCTAGCCATGTACGTTGTATAGTAAGGTTTGTTCTGAAGATGTAGGAGTGTGTAATTCCAATTTGACAGTTGATGATAATCTGGCTCTATGGACTGATTTGAAATACTTTTTATATCGATGGTTGTCCAGAGATAATGTTCAATCATCAGCTTCATAGTGTTGCAAGAGGAATGTTTCTCCAACACAAGTAATGTCATCTTGGGAACCATGCTGATGGAACATATCCAAAGCATCCCAGTTTTTAGCACTTTAAAACAGTAGTGCTAGAGTTTTCTTCTTTCCTTGATTATAGAGAGTTGAGACTGTCATACCAAGAAACTGCATGTGCAAACATTAGATGTCTGTTGATTCTCTGAAAAGCTGGTTGCACAAGGTTTATTATCATATCCATCAAACGCTACTATGGATTCACAGTGGTCAATTATGTGGGATATGTAATGGTCACAGGCCTGACCATATGTAACATCAACAAGTCAAGAAAGACTACGGAGAAGGTGATCATCATCATGGACAAAGAGTGCATCGCTAAAGAGATCACCTCAGAAATCACGCGTGAAATGAGCAGATTTTCCATTCAATATAGCTAAAACTAGCTTAGGATTGATTTGCCATTATACCTTTTTCCTTTATCAGAGGTTTTTTCAAATACAAGGACGGTTGCTTTGCAAACTCGTGGATAAGATATGATTTCATTTGAAGAATGTGTCTTGAATCACACTAGTGAATCCCATGAATAGCATGGTTGAATTGACTTCCACTTCAATCCCACTCACTGTGATTTGGTTATTGTCACTACGAATGATGGTGACCGCTTCAGCTTTATGTTTGCATATATTTAATCAGTTATAGCTAATGCTGCTTTGCTTCCAACTGAAATTGCTTGATCTGTATTTGCCGAATTTCTAGCAATAACCTTTTTGGCTATACATACCAATGAGTCATGCTCTTTATAAACTGAGGTACAAAAGAAACTTTACACCCTCTTATTCCACCCACAAAGTAAAAAACACAAAACAAATTGATTTGATAGACCTGGGATATTATTTAATGTTCATTTTTATTGAATCAGCAAACAATCATAACAGTTATTTTCCACACATGCAGAGCTCGAGTCACTGAAAGAACCAAGGGGTCAGAAATCATTTTTACAGTCTACAATTTTAAAAGCATGTGATTTAGTGATGTCATTAATGGATGTTATTGTCAATTCAAATGCACTCAATACCACATCAATATCTTGTGTGACCCCCATTGGCGTTGATGCAGGCCATAACTCGACGTCTCATAGACAACGTAAGGCGTCGGATGACGTCAGCGGGAATCAGTCTCCACTCCTCATGAAGTGCTTGTTCGAGTTGCTGTCTTGTCTGAGGCTGCTGCTGTCGACGTCTCAGCTGACGTCCAAGATGATCCCAGAGATGTTCTATGGGTGATAAGTCCGGGGAGTGTGCTGGCCATGGTAAAACGTTAACGTTGTTCTGTTCAAGGAAGTCTCTGGTCAATCTGGCAGTATGGGGTGTGGCGTTGTCGTGTTGGAACATGGTCCCCTGTGCTTGTTGTTGAAGGAATGGCAGTACCAGGGGGGTCAGTACTTGATCTCGGTACGCCTGGGCATTGCGATTTCCTTGAATCGTAATCAGAGGTGTCTTCTGATCCCCACAAATTCCTCCCAAAACCATTACTCCACCGCCACCAAAGGGATGAACCTCTTGTACACAACCTGGTGCATGTCGCTCTCCTCTACGCCTGTACACACGTACTCTACCGTCGGCTTGGTGAAGGTTGAACCGACTCTCATCACTGAAGAGCACCCGCAGCCAATTCCGCCGTTGCCAACGTCGCACAGTCCTGGTCCAGCGTAGACGATTCTCTCGATGTTGACGCGTCAAGGGCATCCCCCGTAGAGGTCGATAGGCCCGGATGCCTGCAGCACGTAATCGTTGCATGACGGTGTTTCTGTTGATGCGGTGTCCCAGTGCCGTTGCTGCCGTTGCCGTCACTGTCAGGAACCTGTTACGGAGATGAAGAACCCGGATGAAGCGGTCTTCTCGGGGGGTTGTTACTCTTGGTCTTCCACTCCTGGGACGATCCACGGTCGTCTAAACAGGTTAATGACAGTTTGTCGGCTGCAACCAAGTGTTCTGGCAATATGGCTGTTTGTTGCTCCCACCTGGGACATAATGACGGCTCGTTCTCGTTGCTCTGGTGTCAATCTTGGCATTCTATTCGTGTGCTTTTCGTCGCAATAGGACCAATTCATCTTGCGGATCACCTTTTATACTCTTTCGACAAGAATTTCACGTGCAGTCACAAAAAATCATGAATTTCGAGAAACATCGATCAAAAGCAAAAACAAATTGAAGTCGGTGTGTTTTGGCGAATTATTTTCCTGTTGTGTGTTTGGTTTATCATACTTACCAAAGATTTCAATATAACTTTATATATTTAAAAAATATTCACTAAATAACGGGTGTAAAGTTTCTTTTGTACCTCAGTTTAGGAGAACGGGGAATAAATTTTGTTATATCAGACCGAACATAACTCGCTTGATCTGAATGCTGTTCAGCAGGTATCAATATGAGGCTGGTAGGGCTGGTAATTGGAAATTGTTCATTGTTAGTCAACTTACATTAAATGATCAGTGAAATGTACGTGTAACAGTCGACTTTACGACAGGAGTCTAGGAGTTTCAATATATATCTTTGTTATCTAAACTAGAAAGTTGACAAATGAGTGTTAATGGCAGCATGACTTAGACAATAATTTCTGATTAAATGTAATAGCTGTAGTGACAATGCATGACCTAATAAAATTCCATGATAATTGTGTCTGTTATCGGTGTCGGAATTAAAATACTGATGTTTAATTCTAATTGATATGTAGGTTTTATATTATATATGGGGAAACAACAATATTTTTTTATCATTTGAACGATTTCACGTTATCAAATAAATGATGACATAAAAAGATGACATATTTTCAGCTTTGAGTAAAATAAAGGGCAATAAGGTTAATTCTCTAAAAGAAGCAGTATTCATCATATTTAAGAAAAACACCGGGGATGATGATGTTTTCTGTTTGTGGATCAATGATATTGATAGCAATATAATGATTCCACAGACAGTGAATGCCATTATATGAGCAGTTAAGTGTAGATTGTGTTCTTTGTCTCCTTTGAAGAAGAATAACTTACGGGATCCGAATTGGAGGGAATCCAATTTTCCCTGTTTCATGTCAGATAACAAGACAACTTACCTTAATCTGTATGACTTAAACACGAACATACTATGATGTATATTTGATTAGATGCTTCAAATATTTTTTATACAACCCCTTTGATGGATCAATACGCTTCAGTTAACCTAAACACCTGTGTCAGACACGTCTATAGGAAAGCTGAGTTAACTATAACATGTGAATGGCAGTAATTGACTAATTGAATTCAATGTCTAAACGTTGGTCGCGTCTCGATATTCAAGAGAGACAATCTCTGACTTATTGCTTCAATTATTTCATTTATACTCCCTGAACAACAGACTGAAGACCATTAAGCTGTTATAACTCTTTTGATGGTTACTAAGCAGGAATTTCTATGTCTTTCTCCCTCTCGCCCTGTATGTCGGTCACTCTCTTTCTGTCTCTATCTTCTTGAAATGAACATCCTTATTATTAAATTTACATTTACATTTAAAGCATTTCGTTATCTTCATAAATAAGGAACTTCTCTATGTTTGAAATTTGGTCTAATCTTTCAACAGTTTTGTCAGTTTGATTGGCAGAGAGTTCAAAATCACAAAGATGTGCAATCAATTTGAATTTGTTTGATTGTAAAATGTTGGAAGACAATCCACCTTCCAGAATCAGTCCACACAGGCATACATGGCATACCGGCAAGATTTGATCATTACTTTAACCTTTATTTAATTTTACATTTTCAAAATATTGTGTCTTTGACCGTTCATACTGCTTTAACTATTGACTTCTATCACTTGAGCTATGAAGAAGTTTTTTAAGTTTATTTATGATATATATACATATATTCACGGGCAAAAGTAGCTATACCACCATTTCTTTGATGTTATCACCGGTAACAGTTATATCAGATAAAGAAAATGAATGTTTTGTTCACAATTTCACAGAAGTGTCATGTACATTATACACAGTGTAAGCTATTGCTCTGTTACGATATAAATTGTAATAACGACGTGAATTGTAATACTTGCAGCAGATTGTAATAAATGTTGACGTACATTTGTAATACCAACAAAAATTGTAATAAATCTTGACGAAAATTGTAAAACGCAAATTGTAATAAAAATTGACGTAAATTGTAATAACCCTTGACTTCTTCTATCACTTGAGCTATGAAGAAGTTTGTTTGATTCGTAAATAAAACGGGATGGGACCATCAAAATTTTCAACCACGAATTTCCATGAACTGTTTAAGAACTTGTTACGAACTACAACAAATTACTAACGAATAGTTTATGAAGCAACTACGATTTTAAAATTGCCCCTTTTTTAAAAGGGCAATTTAAAATTCGTAGTTGATTCGTGAAAATTTGTTGACAAATCAAAACTTTTTAACAAATGCCACGAATTGGAGGAATGTTGCCGAATCAACTACAAATAATTTACAAATTCCAAAAATTAATTACGAATTGTGTACGAATGTGAAAATTGTCTCTTTTGTGATGATTCGTGACATTTCGGCTCGTAATGAAAAAAGGGGCATTACAAATGGAGGTTAAAGCTAATTTGCAGAATAAACATTATTTGTTTAACAAAACAGAAGGCTGTATTTTTAAAATTACAAGTCTTAAAACTTACAGTAACTCCTCTGTCATCCAGTACTCTGTATAAACTCTGTCGATGAACAGGGTTTACTGGCCGCCAGATGACCTTTTTGGGGATGTGTCATTGAGTGTTTTTGTTGTGTTTTGTTGACTAAGCGATAGCAGATTTTTTTTCTCTCCTTATTTGTCAATGCAGATAGATCAACAAGTGCTCGAAGCGTGAGAAGTCGGACATTCTTGCAATATCATGCCATTATTTGCAGAAAGAAAGTCTCTTATTATCCTGGCTGTATGAGCTTTACATTGACCTTGCATCATCCTGCAGAATACAGTGTTTCAAAAGACGCCTGCTAGCTGTGCTTCTGCTGGCCTCATGATGTTGGCCAATGCTGTCGATGACGTCACAGTGACAACATAATTATGCCAATATACCGTACGACGGTGCTAGTTTTCTTCTGTGGTAATGACCCTCGGGTTTCTGATTCTTGGGCTGTTTTTTGTCAGGCCTGTTTGTATCCAACTTGGCTGCAGCCTAGGCATTTTGGTTTGGACACAGTCTAGGATGCAAGCAGTCTGGGTATGTTCTGCTCCCAACTGCAGGGTACATATTTTCTTCTGTCGCTCTTGTACATGTAGTCTTGGTATGTAAAAATTGTTGTCGTTACGACAGTGGTACACAACATTTTGATTGGTGTTTTTTTTAAGTGTTTGGCCCCTCTGTAGGTGCATTACATATTTAATGAAAAAAGTGCTTCTAAGTCAATATTTAAGAAGGTACATGTTTTTCACTAGGTATATTCAAAGTTTTCTACAAGTGATATTGCTAAAAAAAAATGCAAATGATGAAAAAATATAATATTTTGGTATAGTTTCTTTTACCCGTGAATTTAGGTTCAACTAACACCTAACTGTCAACTTAATGACGATCCTTAAAGACAGCAATCAATTTACAATAATGATAAACAATAATATTCGTTATGTATATAGTATCAGCTCTATACAACCTCAGAGTAACCATGTAGTTTAATACTTACATATATGATTTAGGTGTATGTCAATTGCAACTGTCCAATGCTGCTTATCAAGAAAATGTTAGGATATTAAGCATTGTTCCTTTGCAATGAAAGATACCTTTGAATAATGATAATTTCGAAAGTTATAAAGAATGAATATCTCTTCACAGCCTCCTAAAAGTTTATAGTATATCGAAGTATTTACATTCCTGTCGGCCTTACTCTGAAATTTGAGCACTTTGGAAGAGAAAGTTGGTGAAGGAATGTGAACCAGGTGAAGTACCATGTTCAGATGTGCAGCTTCATTTACACGACCAGTACACGATAGCGGGTATGTCACTGATGAGATGTAGGTACACATGGACCAGCTCTCACTAACATCAGCTACAGGTGGAGGAGAGACAGGCGATGTTATTTATTGTCTCACTGTTTGATATCGAGAACACCCTTCCTTCTCAATCCCACATTCTAAATAGACAGATGCAACATTCACATGTCGTTTTACTTACATTGTTTAGCTCGTGCATATTCTGTACTAGAAACGAGGAATGTTTACGGTTTTGAATTCATGTAATTCTTGTAAATGATCTTTTGATTTTAACATAATAGCGACTAGAATGGTGATTTAGAGTGATTAACTTATAGAGTGACATTTGTTCGTGTTCAACAGCAAATAGAGACTTTCCTTTCATTCCTTTCTTGTATGTTAGTAGCGTAGTGGATTGGAATCTTCCTGCCGTAGGACGTCATTTGTCAATACTAAGTTAAAATGCCAGTACTTGTTTTAGAACTACATGTTCATAGTGTTCTGATAGGATCGGGCTTTACCACAAAGGCAAGTTGCCATACCTAACTTTAATTGTAGTTTCATCACAATTGGTAAGATGACACTGACTGGCAGTAATGGCTTGCAATGAAATCTAAGTGATGAGAGGTTCTACTGAACGGTTGCACGGGTCGTTGTGGAGCAACACTATAAAAGAGTATGCTGATATTTCAATTCAGCTGTAACGATTTCTGTTTCTTCCACAAGTTTTACCTATTCCGCTGCATTCTGTACGCATCATTCAACTTACAATAAAAGTTGTGTGTTGAATGTGCGCTCCTACCCTGCTTGTAATCTTGAGCTCCCTCAGTCTCGCAATGTGCAACGAGGCGAGTTAAGGGAAGGATATACAAGGCAACTCAAACCTGATATCGTCCAGGTCCCCGACGGCAATTCAATATCCAGCCAGCCTGTAAGTGTAACATCTAAAATCGAGCAAGGTCCACTGCCATTGGACCTATCATTAGTGCCTTTAAAATTTGTAAAGGAAGGTATTTTATGCACATTTGCTTTAGCAATTGAAAATCAAAATCCGCACCAATCTATGTGAAATAAAAACGTTCAAGCTAATTTCCTCAGTGGATAGTTATATGTAATCATATCACCTACCTAAAATGTGCACATATACGCTTTGGAGGGAGGTGGCCGGAGGGGGGAACATGCAGGACTGAAGCCGATACCGTGATCATGAGTTGGTGTAGCCTTGATATTGAATTGGTATAGCCATCAAATTTAGTTGGTGTAGCCTCCAGATTTATTTGGTGCTGCCTCCATATTTAATCGGTGTTGCCTTCAGACTGAGTTAGTGTAACCTCTAGATTTAGTTGGTGTAGCCTCCAGATTAAGTTGGTGTAGCCGCCAGATTAAGTTGGTGTGGCCTCAAGATTGAATTGGTGTTGCCTCCAGATTGAATCGGTGATGCCTTCAGACTGAGTTGGTGTAGCCTCTAGATTTAGTTGGAGTAGCCTTCAGATTGTGTTGGTGTAGTCTCCAGATTGTGTTGGTGTAGCCTCCATATTGTGTTTGTGTAGCCTCCAGATTGAATTGGTGTAGCTTTGGTATTGAGGTGGTGTAGCTTTGGCATTGAATTGTTTAAGCTACAGATTAAGTTGCATTTTGGGATTTGATATCGTAAATGACTTAAAAGTCATAAATCCGAAATAGATTAGGTTATTTTGCAATTTGTAATGCAATTGTAATGTTTTATCAGGTGAATGAAATACAGGAAATTTGAATCGTTTGTTCCAAATCTGGGTTTATTAATACATTCTTTAGTGATAATTCATTAATACATTTGCCTTTTGGTCCCCTAGTATATTTTGTGTAATAATCGTCAAATCTTGAAGTGGTACCAGGTTGCTTATTGTGATGTAAGATTTTTCTCCCATGAATAAAAACATTTTGGACTGATCGTGCACAGTTAAGTATTCACTCGGTTAATCACTGTTTGCATACATGATTTGATTTTATATTTTGCATCTGATATGTTTGATTACACTAACATAAAGAAAACTGGTTAAAAAGTTGTATCTGACATTTCCCATGAGCATTTTAATGAATGAATAAAAATGAGAGTTTCAAGGGATGATTCCCTGCCTCACATTGAGACATGAGTTGAGCGTCCCTGGGTGAGTTACACTATTAAAAATGAAGGGGTGCGTTCAAAAAGGGGCACATGTGCCATGTTATATGCATTGAACATGTGCCCTTCTTGAATGCACACTTTCAAATGTGCCTCTGTTCACCAAGCAGCAGGGTACCTGATAAAAGATGTGGAGGTGTTCTTCTAGCGATAGACAGGGTAATAATACTCTTATTGCGCCTTGAGCAACCACCGAGTTGATGAATAAGTTTGCTCTATAGATGGACATATTATTAATGAGCTTTGAAGGTTTATTTTTAATAGGTAAACAAAGAGTGAGTGAGTGAGTTATTGTTTTACGCCACTTGGGCAATATTCCAGCCATAAGGGGCGATGGTGAACAAAGACATGTATATCTACATGAACTGACCGTAAGAAAGAGAACCTGATTTACAATTTCCACTCTAACAAAGGTTTTCTAAGCAAATATTGTGACAGTGTTGTAGCAATATATCTGTCTGAAAAAAATGATTTTGAATTCTATTTATAGGGACATGATATGTAAATTGGTACCCGCAATCTCATGCATCAGAGCATTAAAGTTTTATTGTTATGTCTATTCAAGTACACTTGGGGTGTTAAAATCGCTTTTTTAAAGTATTATTTGGCCAGAATGTTTTCGATTTAACTTTAAAATTGCTTAAATGTAGAAATTTAATTAATACATTTTTTTGTCTGCAAATATAACCTGCTTGGGCTTAAATTTATTGACGCGTCTTTACTGTAGGATGTCATAAACAAGCTGAAAAGGGCCAATTTGACTCTACCTTCTAGTCTAGTTGAGGGGATACGAAAATGACTATATTTAAACATTTGTTTCTCAGAAATATGAACGAAAATTGTTTTGAAATTTCAAAGTTTGTTTTGTTTGCTTCTAAAGACATTATGCATCCATGTTTTAATCGTGTTTATCAGTCGTGGATTGAATTATTTTGTATTTTGTATGGTGACGTTTCCTTTCCTAGGATACACAGATGATTTTTGTTGTGATGTTCGCACATGTGCATTTAAGTGATTCTCAACGTTAATTGGCCAGTAAATAGAGAATAACTCTGTGATTGATTGATGGTACTTCTTCTTGCTTCATTGATAAATAGAATGTACCGAAATCATTGTCACACATCTCGAAAAAAAATCATTTAGTTCATTAGACGTTCTATATTCGAAAGTATAATAGACTTATTCATCTACATTGTAATTATTACTTTCCTTCACAAGATTTTGGTTACATTTTGGAAATAATTCAATAAAAATAAATACATAATAATGGGTATTTGAACAGGCGCCCATCCAGGTACTAATACCAGCTCATGGCGCTGAGAACAGAAGGGGTAAAGAGGATGGAAAATGTCACCTTGGGATAAGCGAGTTGGAAGTAGTTTTGCGAGAAGATATGAAACACTGTAACGAACTAGCAGATTTGACTTCAGTTGGTAGAGAGGCAGCTGTGAATTCAAAAGTTCTTTGACCATATGATGAGAGTCTGAAACGGGGAATAGTGAGAAGACGTGAGTGACCTCAATGTTCGGCTTGGCTGGTACAAGGAGAGGAGATCAGACAAATAGGCTGGAGCTTGTCCATGAAGACACTTGTAGCTGATACATGACTTTGAAGTTAATGCGAAATTCTACAGGAACCCAGTGGATGATCTTTAGAGAAGAGGATATATGGTGTCGTTTTGATTTAAGACAGATGATACGAGCTGCATTGTTCTGAATTTTCTAGAATTTCCGTAGATAAGACTTTTACAGTTGTCAAGACGAGAAAGAACAAGAGATCGAGCAAGAGAGTGGGCAGAGTCTGATGTGATGAGTTTGCGGATGGAGCCTATAATTCTAAGGTTGTTCTAAGTGGTGACAGGTTCTGCAGAGATAGTTCACTTGAGACTCAAGAGACAGATTGGAATCTATGTACATCCCAAGATCCTTTATGACTGCGGAGGGTGTAATGGTGGCAGATGCGATCCTTACATCACTGACAGTTTTTTTTTTGCAACTGTTTCTGAGTACCTATGAGTATGTCAGTTTTGTTATCATTTAATTTCAGCGTTTTAGCATAATCCAGTATTTGATTTCAGACACATGTATCTATGGTCTGCAAGTCTGACAGGTATGATGAGGATTTCAAAATCTTTGGGATTTGGTTGTCGTCTGCGTAAGAATAGTGACCACATTGATTGACAGTGTACATGAGGTTGACATAAAGTAGGAACAAGATTGGGCCAAGGACAGAGCCTTGTGGCACCCAACACCATTTCAATCTTCTCTAATGTATGAGGTCAAACTCTGACTGCTTGTGTGAGATGATTTGAATAAGATGGAAACAGTGAGAGGACTGTTCCACTGATTCCAACGTGCCTTTCCATTGTAAGAAGGAGTTGCTGATTGTCAACAGTGTCAAAATCTGCACTGAGATAAAGGAGAATCAAAGCAATCATAGGCTATGCTTGATTCGTTTTGGCGGCGTATACACCGGTCACATGTCCGGCGTACGCCGTTCCTCTACTAGGCTCAGTTGAAACAAGTGTATCGGCGTACAGACAGGAATACGTCATCATCCCTCAAACTAGCTTAAAAAAACATATCATTTATATTATATAACTATTTTTTTAAAATTATTTCAAAACATTGATTAATATTTTATTAGCGTGTAATGCAATGTTTTAAATAAGCAGTGACATTTAAAAATAAACCAGTCAACTATTTAATTGTACAACGCAACTTCATAAACAAAAGGGTTATTGAATGTCGCAAGGGTAACATTTGTCCGCCATTACACGCCGCCATCGCCGGTCATTTCCAACCGGCGCATTCGGAGTACGCCTAAGGCGCACGCCGGGTTCCAATCAAGTGATTTGCCGGTTGCGCCGCTTCCGGCGGCGTACGCCGGGTAGTGCGCCGGGTCCCGAATCAAGCATAGCCAACTCACCAGAGTCCACACTCTTTCTGAGATCATTCACGAGACGGAGGAGAAGGGTTTCTTTGGATTGTAATGGTCGATATGTTGATTCAAACCCTCGTTGTTTGAAAACAAACATGGCTGCCAACAAAGTAAAGCCTTGATAGTTCGGGACCCGTAAATGTTCACTTCATGAATAATTAGATATATCTAACCATCAACGAGAGTCAACATTAGAAAATATCAAACAAGCAATGGTTGGCATACAAGTTTGATTCAAAGCATTCGTTGTAAAATCATCTTGTGGGCATTATGACTTAACCGTTGTCGTTTTTAAAAAATTGACATGTATTTTTGTTACAATGCTATGTCGTCAGTCACTCGCACTTGTCAGTCATTTATACAGTGGGTAATGCAGTAAGGCACGGTTATGAATAAATGTATATTTATAATGTAAATGTGCGCCATATATGAAAACAATGTAATGGATTACCCAAACACCTTAATTATAAGTTTCTTGTCTTGTTTTTAAAGAACTATTTTCGACAGTGTTAGACCATGGAAGATGCTCGCATGAATACAAATCAGCAACAAAGCAACCTTTACTAAGGTTAACCTGAACTCCCATTCTTTAACATTGCACTAAGGTAACCTTTGTGACATACGATAAGCTTAGTGCTTTGTGAAAGGAGGCCCTGGTCAATGTCACGCACTTCAATCTCAAAGAGAAACGTTTGTCTTTCGTAAATGTTTATTTTTATGGAATGTAATAGGTAATATACATAATAACCAACTCGGTATGAGTGATTAGGGGAAATATTCTATCGTTGAAGTAATGTTCAGTCGCTCGCGACTGTGAACATCATTTCGGCTCGTGCATATTTCCCGTACCTCGTACCTCGCTGTTTATTCTCTAATTAATACTAAACTACAAAATGACGTATTAACAAACATATGAAAATGAAAACTGTTGTTATTTACCTAATACATCACAAATCTATTGTATGTAGATAGTATTTATTACATGAACAAAGCAAGAACTAGATGAATTACTTCAAACATATCTACCATTTAAACAGGGAGTCTACACTAATTAATTGACTTTCTACATATGTATCTCAAACTGTCATTATTCCATGACGTGTTCATTAAAAGCATTGACTGAAATAAAGTTATGTTGACTAATGGTTGGAAAAGTATGCTACACCATTATTCATAAACACATCCCGTCTGATTTGTATCTACAAATATGTATCTAATAAAATATGTGCTAAATGTTATGCTGTTACATTGCTTATTATGTTAAAGTCTACAAGCGTGTCACTTTTCCTAAACACTGATGTGAATCATTTAACAGATATTTGTTAATGGGTTACAAATGTACAATGTAAGATAATTGTAGAAGATACGGGAATTGATATTACAAAATGAGGCTATTTCTTCGCCCCTATTCTACAAAAACAATCAAATCAACAAAAGAAATCGGGCTCTATCTATTGAACCTCATTAGATCTCTCCAATGTGTGTATAGCGTGTTTGATTCAGTCAATACTATACAGTATCCAGATTAGATTGGTATTATGTGGCATGTAGAAGAAATCAAGTACATCAAATCATCCCAATCTTGTGATTGTGTACACGCTGGGGTCATGATGGAAGATGTTCAAGGTCACCTTCTCCTCCATGTTTGTGTGCGTCCAGCTTAACAAACCTAATTACATCTTTACTTTAGCACTGACTTCAATCAATAACATAGTCTCATGACATGGTGACCATTTGATGACCGTTTCAGAACATAAATGGGCACTGAGTTGAGCCTTTACAAAGCACGAATGGGAATTTGTTAAGTGTTGTTCAATATATACGCAGCATTTTAATAATGGGCACCACTAGTTATAGCAATGTTGCCATCGTCCATGAAACGCTCAGCTGTGTCAAATAATCTAATCAATCTTATGATTCACATGCTCTGAATCCCTTTGATTGTCATATCCAATCAAATATAATATCCATCTAGTGTGCATCTACTCTGATTCCATTACAATTGGTTACCAGATTCCCACAGGTGGCGTCTATCAATAACAATCACATCGGAAATATTTATTCTAGCTCTTACTTAGTCCGCAATTAATGTGTGGTTGTAATGTTGTTATATAAACGAAGAAAACTGCAAGGAGCACAAAGTCAGTGAGAAAAGTAACTCTCTATTAACTTTTATGGAGAGGTTTATACTCAGCTTTTGTTTTTCTAAAGAACCTGCCAAATATTGTCTAAATGTGAGTTAGGTAGCTGTAACAATGAACAACAATTAAAAGATCACAGATATTGTCAATAATTATTATTTGCACCCGCCATGCAAGAAATATATATAGTGTGTAAGCAGATTTTATTTATTGAAGTAGCACCATCGGCCATGTTCATAAGAGAGGTGGTGTACATACCCCTGAATGTATTCCCTACAATTTATGGATATACTTCAAGGAATATAATTAATTGGCGAGCAAGGTCACATTTCAGTTGTGACAGATGACTCCACTTTGTTTACTCCATTGTTCAGGCCGATCGAAAGGTATATGTAGTGGACTTATCGACACTTAAATAAAATGAAGTACCCTGATTCTTTATACACCAGACCTCAATGTAAATTAAGTTGTAGGCTTCTCCCACGGGTAATGCAATATCATGTTCAATATTTGTACAAATGCAACCCTTCGCCTGAAACTGATGCAAAGACTCTACATCATGATTCAGAACGTATAGCACGGTACATACTTTCTACAGACCAGTTCTTCCAATGAACAATTTAGGTGTTTTGTGACGAAAGGCAAACGTTGTGATTTGACTTGAAAAGCCAAGGTTAATTGAAAAATATCATGAATTATTGGCATTAAATTAAAATACTAAATTAAAATATAAATATACTTGTCCCTATATCATCTAGGGCGCTGTCACGCATGCGCACTTTCAGCCAAAGAAACTTTTAGTTGTTCTCGTGATTTCAAATAGATCTTCATAGTGATTCAAAGGTAGTTTAATCGGATTGTCGTGATATGAAACTTATTTATCAAATGTCATATTGTAGATGAAAGATTTCTCTTGCAATTGATGTCATAAGTATGTTTTCAAAACAATAATGTTGTATTTGAAACACTAACATACTCGACTGTTCTTCAAATGAGATATACGTCGTGTGTTTTCACATTAAATAAGTTGTTATCCAGAAAATCTTCATGTTCATAATATTTAAGTTCAGTTAGTTTTGTTATTTTAATGTTATCATTATGATCATCAATACGATGTATGCACACAATTCAGTTCTACAGAGTTCAAAACGAACTGCTTATGATCTAATTTAAGTGGTTGCTGTATTAAGTTAAAGAGGGCATGGTCATCAACATATCTGAAATTACTTAATTTAACCACCTTCAAACATCATAATGCATACTACGGTATAGAATCAATAAATGTCAATGTCACTTCAGGACAGAACCAGCATTCTATTTATTAGATGGTAAAATCAACCAGTCTGATTTGACATATTCATCCAAGCATGTTTATGTCCAATATCAGTCCCTGAGGGATTCAATTACAACATTAAACTGGCTACAAGCTCTGACATGTGGGACATAAATCAACGATATGTGTCCAATATGGCATTGATATAATCTTCCGCATGATCGGGTTTTGATAGTTTTCAAATTTTTGATTATGTTGTTGGAATCTTCAAAACTCTAAAACACAGTTGTTAAGTATATAATTATCTCTCTTCCAACTAATTAAAGTTAATTTGGTAATAAATATGCACATTCATTCTCTGGTTGCTAACGATCCTGTGGCAAATATTGCATACGTAGTTCCTACTTTATTACCATTTAACGTCATGTAATATACAATACAAATGTAAAATGTTGATTTACATTTTAAAATTAAAATATACAGATTATCTCTGCAGCCATTTCTGTAAAAATTATAGTAGGTTTAGCTACCTACACTGCATTGAGTGATATTCATTCATAAATATACTTCAATTATTGCAGAATGGTTGTCTGTATGGTTATACAGTACTTCCATTCATGGGACATGCTAATGCCATGTTAAAGGAGCAGTAGCATGTTTTGTCGGTGAAATAAGTATGTAATTTGAATGTATTTGAAACAATAATGTACCCAATAGTAGAACACCGTACCATTTTCGGAAAATCAAGTTAAAACATGAGTGTACATGGTTCTGTAAAGCCTCGGGAATAGTTTTTTGTCATTCAAAATAATAAAATGTGTTCACAATAAAATCACATAATTACTATTTACTCCGGGATGAAACTCCCCACAGGAACGAACACCCCTAGAGACTACCTTGCCATATACCTTGCTAGAGCTGTATATAGGAAGTCCGACCTGGTAAATGTTATTCATCTTTAAGTGGAAATAAGCTTCCATGTCAGCAAATATAAAAGATTTTTAATCAAAGCCAACACTGGTAGTATTTTCCTGTTTTAATAGTTAACTTTGACCCAAACTTTCAAAGTACCACTTGAAAAGTATTTTAATTAACACTTTCCTTTTATAACCAACCATCAATGTCCAAATGACATTTGCATGAAAATCAAACTCCCAAAGCAATGAGTGATATAAGCAAAAAGGCATTTTTGATTGCATATAGAACATAGATTTGACATGAGATGTGACACAATTAATAGCTATTTCCATTTTACTTTGAAAACTTCTATCTGATGTGATGCCAACACAACTTCTCCTTCACTTCGTCACAATAATAATAATAATAATAATAATAATAATAATAATAATAATAATAATAATAATAATAATAATAATAATAATAATAAACATGCTCCCTTGTGGTTGTTTAAAAATAATTATAATTTATAAATACCTGCTTGTTTGGAAGGAAAATAAAAGTGAACCCAACGAATGAACGAAAATGTAATTTAAATAGGATTTGTGTTTTATTTTTGTCTTCCTTGTGTAATATCATATGTGAGAAGGTTGTTTACTTTGTGGGATAGGAATAGTATTCATGTCATGCATGAATCAGGCTGAAATTAACATGTCATTTTAAAAAAAAAACAGAATAGTTTGTGTTCGCGATTTGAAGACGTTAGTTTTCTCCTGCTAAAAACTGTTACAAAATATATGTACAGTATCTAACAGACATGGTACCTGTAACATACTGAATACTGAAATGACAGTCGTCTAATTAAGGATTTATGGTATCTATAAACATTTACGTCCACTTGCATTTTGATTTCACAAACATTGCCTCGTTTAAATAATTATCAAGCAAAGTTGTCGACTTAGCAGATATAACTTTGTATGAAAACGGATAAGTGATACAGTCATGTTAAGTGTGTTTCATCTTTCAAAACTTTAAGAATGAATCATTCATTTTTGACGAAGGAGCTGTGATGCCAAGTCCTTAAACCTCGCCATTGATGAGAGTGAAGACACAGAATCGGAACTCAAATGCGGAATGATTGATAATGTATAATGTTACTATTGACCTGTCTGGTTTGCAAATTGGACAGACTACCTGGATTATTAGATTTCCTTCAGTTCAGGTCCATCCCGAAGAGTTTGATAACACTTTATACAAGAAAAAAAAATTATAAACTTTTGTGCTATTCATACAATTATCTGCTTACAAAATTGTTCTTTAAATGGAAAAGGTAGACCTACATCCGGAGGGGTTTTTTTTCGTCTCAGACCAATATTTTCATGAAACGTTGACCAGGTATCAACCAACTGTTTACACTTATATTTATAGAAAATAAAATCATGTTGCAGACGTTCTCCAGACAAAGCAAAAGCCCGTGCCATAACTTGAAACCAAAAATCACCTACACTGTCTAATATCAGTGATTGCATGAGACTAAAATTACTTAAAACTAACTTTAAGAAAATCCTCAAAAGGGTATTTTCAATATCAAAATTACTACAAAGATATTAATCAAATGCTCAAGGTAACCTTTCCAGTTCAGATGCATAAAGCATATTCCCCAAAATCAGGTTACAAAATAGTGCACAATTTTAAGAAATTTATCACAAAAAAATTGTGTCGAGATTTTATGTACCAATAATTAACAATAACTAAAATCTGTTTATTTTGATTAAAATGTTATTCCTGATAAGTATTGCACAGCATTAAAACTAGAGACATCGTCAATTCAATTATGTGTGTCTGTAGCCTTTTCAGAAATACGAGAATCAAACATCTCAGTTACACTATCGTTTTGGGTCTGGTTTGAGTATATTCCCGTGACTACAAGAACAGGTAGTTTCCTTCAATTTATGGTCAGCTGTGTAAAATCCCTGCAAATTGATTTATCCCTGACACAACACATTTGGCGGGAGGTATAGAATCGAAATCTCCTCCGTCCGTCCATTAGACCGTGCGCCAGTTTCAAAACTGTAAAATGTTTTTTTTAGATATTTTCATGAATATTTGTTCATGTATCAAGCAAGCATTGTAGATGCGGATTTCGTGTTTGTTTACCCACGTTAGAAGAACCGGCATTTTTATTGGCAATATGTTGTCACAATACAGACGGGTTTGGATAATTAAGAAACCTAGTCCAGAAAGAGCTTGGCTTCATGAAGGCCTACATCCATTTAAGTTTGACGACCGTCAACTGAGGGCATTTCGCCTCTATAAGAAGGACTTGAGCCCTGAACCTGCAGTTTGCCTCTGTGTATAGAAGATATGAAGATTATTTAAGCCGCCTACAGTAGAATTTTACCTTTAAGATAATATTATTTAAATAGGCTTATTTCGACGTATTTTTATTTACTATATTCTGTATATCATTACATATATGAATATATGTATGTATGTATTTGTGTATGGTTGTATGTGTGTATGTATGAGTGTATGTTTATACAACGCATGAATGTACAATGTATGTGTGTATGTATGTAGGTATGTATGGATTTATGTATGTATGTATGTATGGATGGACAGATGAATGGATGGATGGAAGGAATGGAGTATGCAAGTCTAATGACTATAATCCTTGCCAAATGTTCATTAATCAATACAGATTTCATGTCTTCACAGTACGTCACTTAAATCAATGACTGGTGCAAGGTCATTAGTTCCACTAACGTGTCTTGCATCCTCAAGAAACAATCTACATAACGTTTACAACTTCATTGCATTGTGTGAACAAGTATCCCATCGTTGCGCAGGCCCCCTAGCCATGTACATTGTATAGCAAGGTTTGTTCTGAAGATGTAGGAGGGCGTGATTCCAATTTGAAAGTTGATTATAATCTAGCTCAATGGACTGATTTGAAATACTTTTTGTATTGATGGTTGTCCCGAGATGACGTTCATTCACCAGCTCAATAGTGTTGCAAGAGGAATGTTTCTCCAACACAAGTAATGTCATCTTGGGAACCATGCTGATGGAACATATCCAAAGCATCCCAGTTTTGAGCAGTAGTGCTAGAGTTTTATTATTTCCTTGATTGTAGAGAGTTGAGACTGTCATACCAAGAAACTGCCCGTGCAAACATTAGATGTCTGTTGATTCTCTGAAAAGCTGGTTGCACAAGGGATATTATATTATACATCAAAAGCTAGTTTTATGGATTCACAGTGGTCAATTATGTGGGATATGTTATGGTCACAGATCTGACCATATGTAGCATTAACAAGTCTAGAAAGACTACGGAGAATTTGATCATCATCATTGACAAAGAGTGCATCACTTAAGAGTTCATCCTCAGAAATCACGCGTGAAATGAGAAGATTTGCCATTCATTATAGCTAAAACTAGCTGAGGGGACGTATAACATTACAGCTAGTTTTAACTAGATTGATTTTTTGCCATTATACAAAGACGGTTGCTTTGCAAACTCGTGGATGAGATATGATTTCATTTGAGAAATATCTTGAATCACACTAGTGAATCTCATGAATAGCATGGTTGAATTAATCCACTTCAACCCCACTCACAGTGATTTGGTTATTGTCGATACGAATGCTAGTGGCCGCTTCAGCTATACGTCTGCATATATTTAGCTCATCTGGCCTGAAAGGTCCATCCGTCCGTCAGTAAACTTTTCGCATTTTCATCGTCTTCTGCAGAACCACTTGGTCTAGGGAGCTGAAACTTTGTGTGCATCTAAATTGTAGATTTGGTGAACCGGTGACCCCAAATAAGGGCCACAGGTGTCATAACCTTAAAGGCGCTGTAGCACGTTTTTTCGCTCAAATAAGTCGTCTAAATGTATTTGAAAAATAATGTCACCAATAGTAAAACACCCTTCTCTCTTCGGAAAGTCAAGTTACAAATGAATGTACATGGTTCCGTAAAGCCACGGCTATCGTTTTTGTCATTCGAAATAATAAAATGTGTTCACAATAAAATGGCCGCCATGCAATATTTGCTTTATACGCAACACCGTTATTACCACTACGGATAATTGGTTTGTGTAATAAGATGTTTTACCCTCTAAAGTAAATATAAATGACATAAACTATCATTGTAAATGGGAAATTTGAAAAAATAAAATTTGCAAAAAACGTGCTACAGCGCCTTTAAAAGTTATTTTCATCTTCTTCTCAAGAACCAATGACTCAAGAGAGTTGAAGGGTCTTTTAAATTGTAGATTTGGTAACCCTGTGACCCCAAATAAGGGCCACAGGGGTCACAACCTTAAAAGCATTTTTCATCTTTTTCTCCAGTCCCAAAAGCTCTAGAAAGCTGAAATGTTGTGTACAGACTCTTTGGCCAATGGGGATTCTAAATTGTAGATTTGGTGATCTTGTGACCCCAAATATGGATCACAGGGGTCACCGCATAAAACAGCTGTTTTAATGAGCTGTGAACAAAATGAGATGTGCACTTCATATGTCAGCTTAAGAGTAATACTTCTAAATTGTAGATTTTGTGACCCCTTGACCTCAAATGTGGTCACAGGGGTCACAACCCAAAAAAACCTATTTCCATCTTCTTCTCCGGTTCCAAAAGGTCTAGAGACCTGTAAAGTTGAATTAGTCAATGTAAATAAAGCCTGATGAGCAACAGAGCCAATGGCTCTTTTTTCAATCAGTTATAGCTAATGCTGCTTTGCTTCCAACTGAAATTGCTTGATCTTTATTTGCCGATTTTCTAGCAATAACCTCTTTGGCTATACATATATCAATGAGTCATGCTCTTCATAGGTTTCATTTTTATATCAGACCGAATGTAACTCGCTTGATCTGAATGCTGTTCAGCAGGTATCAAGATGAGGCTGGTAGGGCTGGTAATTGGAAATTGTTAATTGTTATCCCTCGTATACAGACTAATAGTCGGAATATTCCATCTTGGTTCATTGAGCTATCCTTAGTCAACTTACATTAAATGATCAGTGAAATGTACATGTAACAGTCAACTTTACGACAGAAGCCTATAATATCTTTGTTATCTAAACTAGAACTAATACTAGAATAGTATTCTCATTTTGAACGATGTTATCAAATTAATTGTCGCAAAAGATGGCATATTTTCAGCTGTGAGTAAAATGTATGCCAATTAGGTTAATTCCCTAAAAGAAGCAGTATTCATCATATTTTAGAAAAAAGACCGGGGATGAAAATGTTTTCTGTTTGTGGATCAATGATATTGGTTGCAATATAAGGATTTCATAGACAGTGAATGCCATTATATAAGCGATTATAGTGTAGATTGTGTTCTCGGTCTCCTTTGAGAGAAGAATAACATATTGGATCCGACTTGCAAGATATCAAATTTTCACTGACAACTGACCTTAATCTGCTTGACTTAAACAAGAAAATCCAAACTTTTTTAACAACTATATACTATGATGTATAGTTGATTAGATGCTTCAAATAATTCCAAACAACCCCTGTGATGGATCAATATGCTTAAGTGAACTTAAACACCTGTGTCAGACACGTCTAAAGGAATGTTGAGTTAACTATAACACGTGAATGGCAGTAATTGACTAATTGAATTCAATGTCTAAACGTTGGTCACGTCTCGATGTTCAGGAGAGACAATCTCTGACTTATTGCTTCAATTATTTCAATTACACTCCCCTAACAAAAGACTGGAGACCATTAAGCTGTTATAACTATTTTGATGGTAAATAAACAGGAATCTTTATGTTATTCTCCCTCTAGCCCTGTATGTCTGTCACTCTCTTTCTGTCTCTATCTATGTCTGTCTGTCTGTCTGTCTATCTCTCGCTCTCTCTCTCTCTCTCTCTCTCTCTCTCTCTCTCTCTCTCTCTCTCTCTCTCTCTCTCTCTCTCTCTCTCCATATAACTATTGTTCTTGAATTCAAACAAGATTCACTTCTTGAAATCAACATCCTTATTTCATCTATAAAGCATTTTGTTATCTTAATAAATTAGGAACTTATCTATGGTTGAAGTTTTATCTAATCTTTCAACAGTTTTGTCAGTTTGATTGGCAGAGAGTTCAAAATCACAAAGATTTGCAATCAATATGAATTCGTTTGATTGTAAAATGTTGGAAGACAAGCCATCTTCAAGAATCAGTCCACACAGGCATACAAGGCATACCGGCAAGATTTGATCATTATTTTAACCTTTATTGAATTTTACATTTTCAAAATATTGTGTCTTTGACCGCTCATACTGCTTTAACTATGAACTTCTATCACTTGAGCTATAATGAAGTTTGTTTGTATTCATAATATATATACATATATTCAGGGGCAAAAGTAACTATACCACCATTTCTTTTGTGTTATCACCGGTAACAGTTATATCAGATAAAGAAAGTGATATATGTTTGTTACATAATTCTTTTGAATGTTTTGTTCACAATTTCACAGAAGTGTCATGTACATTATACGCATTGTAAGCTATTGCTCTGTTACGACATAAACTATAATAACGACGTGATTGGTAATACTTGCAGCAGATTGTAATAAATGATGACGTACATTTGTAATACCAACATAAATTGTAATAAATCTTGACGAAAATTGTATAACGCAAATTTTAATAAAAATTGACGTAAATTGTAAAAACCCTTACTTGCAGTAAAATGTAATACATATTTACGTAAATTGTAATAACTGTATTTTCCAGGATATCAAGTCTAGAAATTATAAGCTAATGTTTCCAAGTGAAGAAATAAAATGTAAAAATAACTTTCAGAATTTCGAATTATTACATCCGGGGTTCGGCTTCATAAACTTGTCAAATTTACAACTTCTCCTTCAGAATTCAGGACATTTGTTAATGATTGGTAGATGATTCGTAAAAATGATTCAGGATAAGACCATCAAAATTATGAATCACGAATTTCCAAGAACTGTTTACAAATTTGTTACGAACTACACAAATTAGTTACGAATAGTTTATAAAGCAGCTATGAATTTAAAATTTGTAGTTGATTCATCAAAGGTTTCCGAAACAACTACACATACTTTACAAATTCAAATAATTAATAATGAATTGTGTACAAATGTGAAAATTGTGTGATGTTTCTTGACATTTCGGCTCCTAGTGAAAATAGGTCGCATTACAAATGGAACTAGGGGTTAAAGCTAATTTGCAGAATAAAGATTATTTATTTTAATAAAACAGAAGGCTGTCTGCTCTGTCATCCTGTACTCTGTAAAACTATTTTACAAGTCGATGAACAGAGTTTACTAGCCGCCAGATTTTTGGGAATGTCTCATTGAGTGCTTGAATAAGTGTTTCGACTTAGCGATAGTTGTTTTTTCTCTCCTTATTTGTCAATGCAGATGGTCAACAAGTGTTCAAAACGTCATAAGTCTGACATTCTTGTTATATCATGCAATTATTAGCAGAACAAAAGTCTCTTATGATCCTGGCTGTATGAACTTTACATTGACCTTGCATCATCCTGCAGAATACCATTTTTCGAAAGACGCCTGCTAGCTGTGCTTCTGCTGGCCTCATGATGTTAGACAATGCTGTCGATGACGTCACAGTGATGACGTAATGACGCCAATGTAAAGTACGACAGTGCTAGTTTGCTTTGTGGTTATAACCCTCGTGTTTCTGATTCTTGGCCTGTTTTTTTGTCAGGCCTTTGTGTATCCAACTTGGCTGCAGCCTAGGTATTTTGGTTTGGACAGTCTAGTATGCAAGCAACCTGGGTATGTTCTGCTATCAACTGCAGGGTAAATAGTGTCTTCTGTCGCTCTTGTACGTGCAGTCTTGGTGTGTAAATATTCTGGTCGTTACGACAGTGGTACACAACATGTTGATTGGTGTTTTTAAAGTGTTTGGCCCCTCCTTTTTCCTTATATAGGTGTGTTACCTGTTTAATGAAAAAAGTGCTTAATATTAAGAGTAAATATCTAAGAAGGTGCACGTTTTTCACTGGGTACATTTAAAGTTGTGTACAAGAGATGTTGTTCAAAATAAAATTCCAAATGGAGACACTAATTTGAAATTTTTGGAAAATATAATATTTTGGTATAGTCTCTTCTGCCCGTGAATTTAGCTTCAACTAACAACTAACTGTCATCAAGTTGACGATCCTTGATGACAGCAATCACTTTACATTTACCGTATCAATGTTAAATTAATCTTTTTTCGAGTTAATTTACAATGTGATCGATGTATCAATGCTGTATTCCGTCATAACGGCTTTTATGGTGTATCATTATAATCTCGTTTGTGCAATGTGTCATTAATGAATTTAAATTCAATGCAATCGTGTATTAAACATGATCTAAAAATATCTAATGTCTTTTTATATCTCATGTTCGTATCCATTGGTTCAATGTCAAATTACATCGATTTAGTACTTATACACACATGAAACATAACATTTCATGTTCAATAATCCTTTAAAAGCTGTGCGTGCTACTTGTTAACGACGACTATTCGTAATGTTATAGTATCAGCTTTATAGAACCACAGAGTAGCCATGCAGTTGAATACTTAAATATATGATTTAGGTGAATGTCGACTGTCCAATGCTCGCTTATCAAGTAAATGTTAGAATAATTAAGCATTGTCGTTTCTTTGTTATAAAACGTTCCTTTGAATAATAATAATTTCGAATATAAAAAGAATGAATATCTCCTCGCAGCCTCAAATAAGTTTATGGTTTATCAAAGTATTTATATTGATAATACCAGAATAGCACTGTCTGCCTTACGCTGAAACTTGAGCACTTTGGAAGAGGAATTGGTGAAGGGATGTGAACCAGGTGGAGTACCATGGTCAGGGTGCAGCTTTATTTACACGATCAGTACACGATAGCGGGTATGTCACTGATGAGATGTTGGTACACATGGACCAGCTCTCACTAACATCAGCTACAGGTGGAGGAGAGACAGGTGATGTTATTTATTGTCTCACTGTTTGATATCGAGAACACCCTTCCTTCTCAATCCCACATTCTAAATAGACAGATGCAACATTCGCATGTCGTTTTACTTACATTGTGTAGCTCGTGCATATTCTGTATTATAAACGAGGAATGTTTACCAGTATGCTGATATTCCAATACAGCTGTAATGATTTCTGTATCTTCCACAAGTTTTACCAATTCCGCTGTATTCTGTACGCATCATTCAACTTACAATAAAAATTGCGTGTTGAATGTGCGCTCCTACCCTGCTTGCAATCATGAGCGCCCTCAGTCTCTCAATGTGCAACGAGGCGAGTTATGGGAAGGCTATATCACACAGAGGGCAATTACATAGACAATAACAAGCCTAACAACACTTTAAGGATATTGTCCTTAATTGTACCTTCCGGTAACAAATTCTGCAGTCCGTGATTTGTGGCCAGACTACTCAAACCTGATATCGTCCAGGTCCCCAACGGCAATTCAATATCCAGCTAGCCTGTAAATGTAACATCTAGATTCGAGCAAGGTCCACTGCCATTGGACCTATCATTAGTACTTTTGTAAAGCAAGGTATTTTGGGCACATTTGCTTTACCAATTGAAAATCAAAATCCGTTCCAATCTATGTGAAATATAAACGTTCAAGATAATTTCCTCAGTTTATAGTTATATGTAATCATATCACCTACCTAAAATGTGCACATAAAAGGTTTGGAGGGAGGTGGGCGGAGGGGGGAACATGCAGGACTGAAGCCGATAGTTGCAGGACTGAAGTTGGTGTAGCCTCCAGATTTAGTAGGAGTAGCCTCCAGAATGAGTTGGTGTAGCCTCCAGAATGAGTTGGAGTAGCCTCCAGATTGAGTTGGTATAGCCTCCAGATTGAGTTGGTCTAGTCCTGAGATTGAGTTGGTGTAGTCCTGAGATTGAATCGGTGTAGCCTTGAGATTGAATTGATGTAGCATTGGTATTGAATTGGCGTAGCCTTGGTATTAAATTGGTGTATCCTCAAGATTTAGTTGGTGAAGCCTCGAGATTGAGTTGGCGTAGCCGTGGTATTGCATTGATGTAGACCACCGGAATTAGCCCCCAGATTGAGTTGAATGTTTTTGCATTTGGGAGTTTATATCGTTCATGACTTAAAAGCCATAAAGCCGAAATAGATAAGGGTTATTTTGCAATTTGTAATGCACTTGTAATGTTTTATCAAGTGAATGAAATAAAGGAAATTTTAATCATTAGATCCAAATCTGAGTTTATGAATAATGTAAAACATTTGCCTTTGGGTTCCCTAATATATTTTAAGTAATATATATATTGTGGGTTGTTCAAATCTTGAAGTTGTACCAGGTTGCTTATTGTGAAATAAGAGTTTTCTCCCACGAAAAGAAGCAATGACTTGATTTTATATTTTGCATCTGATATGTGAGATTACACTAACGTTGCTTCAAAAATTGTTATCTGACATTTCCCATGAGCATTTCGACCTCGTTTTTTAATGATTTGCCATTTTAATGTTATTAGATTGGTTTTATTTGGCATGTAGAAGTAATCAAATACATCAAATCACGCCAATCGTCAAGGTCAAGATTGAAGATGTTCAAGACCACATCCATGTTTGTATGCGTCCAGCTTAACACACCTAATTGCATCTTTACTTCAGCACTGACTTCAATCAAGAAAATAACATAGTTTCAAGACATGGTGACCATTTGATGACCGTTTCAGAAAAAAAATTGGTACTTAGTTGAGGTTTTACAAAGCACGAATGATAATTTGTTAAGGAAATAAAGGTTATCATGAGAGTGTGTTTTGGGATTGTCAATATCCTGCATTAGAAATAAACATTGTATTTTGCGAGCCTTGGCGAATTAAATACATTGTGTTTATTCCTAATGCAGGATATTGACCATTCCAAAACACACGAGCATGATAACTTCTTTATCATACAATGTCATTCTTCATTCATTTTGCACAAACAGCATGACAACATTTATTACACACTTGAACTTTTCTTTAAGTATACTCGTATTGATATATACAAATGAACTGCGTGCTATTTTCACGGTAAAATGACACAAAATAACGCCTCCTAAATTATGCTTTCAGTTAAAATACTTCTTTTTTTTTAAAATACGTTTTTAAAAATATTTAAAGTGAGGACACCGAATTCGAACTATCGCGTCCTATTGCTTGCATGACTGTGGGCGAGTCCATCTCGAAGGGATGATCTCGAGTTGCTTCCCTTCTGTCCGGTTGCAAATGGCGACTCGCATACCACTTGGAGAGCTTAACTGAATGTCAGACAGCTTATTCTAAAATACCCTTTACAAAAGTCATATTATGGAACAGTGAAGATTGACGTTCGATAAATGAACATAAGTCTCAAACTGCCTTTGTGAGTATTTATAAAGTGTTTGCTTGTAGTTTTCAACTGCATGATCATAATAAATTTTGCCACACTATGCGTTACACAATGTTTGTTTTGTTATTTCTCAAATTAATGTAGATCTAAATGAAATGAAGCATGTATATTCACACGAACCTGTTACGCAATTACAACGTTTACGGTTATTACAGGTGTTGGAAATGTTAACGCTTGTGAAGTCATTTTCAAAAGACGTCGTCACTTGACCTCTGTAATTTGCATCTTTATCCGTATATGACCCCAACAGATACCGAAAATATCCGTTGAATTTATCCTGTCGAGAACACCATTCGTTATATGATAATGGCAATTATACATTGAAGTGTTGTTTATTATCCCTGCAGCATTTTAATAATGGGCACCACAAATTATAGCAATGTGGCCATCGTCGATGAAACGCTCAGTTTTGTCAAATAATCTAATCAATCTTATGATTCACATGCTTTGAATTCTTTGATTGTCATATCCAATCAAATATGATGTCCATCTAGTGTGAGTCTACTCCGATACCATTTCAATTGGTTACCAGATTTCGTACATGTGGCGTCTTTCAATAACAATCACATCGGAGATATTGATTCTAGCTCTTACTTTATTAAGTTGAGTGTTACATGTGACAGTAATATAATGCCGAGTGTAAGCATAAGTCCGCAATGTGTGGTTAAAATGTTGAAATATAAATGAAGAAAACTGCAAGGAACACAAAGTAAGTGAGAACAGTAACTCTCTATTGGCGACTTTTATGGAGAGGTTTATACTCTCAGGTTTTGTTTTTCTAAAGAACCTGCCAAATATTGTCTATAGGTGAGTGAGGTAGCTGTAACAATGAACAAAACATTAACAAAAATCGCAGATATTGTCAATAATTATTATTTGCACCAGCCATGCAAGAAATGTTTATAGCGTGTAGGCAGATTGTATTTATTGCAGTAGCACCATCGACCATGTTATTAAGAGAGGTGATGTAAATACCCCTGAATGTCTTCCCTACAATTTCTGAAAGACTTTACCAGAAAGATCATGGACAGATTTACTGGCGAGCAAAGTCACATATCCGTTGTGACAGATGACTCCACTTTGTTTACTCCATTGTTCAGGCCGATCGAAAGGTAGTGGACTTATGGAAAGTTAAATAAAATGAAGTACTCTGATTCTTCATACACCAGATCTTAATGTAAATAAGTTGTTGGCTTCTCCCTCAGATAATACGATATCATGTTCCATCTTTGTACATATGCAACTTTTCGCCTGAAATTGATGCAAAGATGATACATCCCAATTCAGAACTGATTACCCTCGAAAGAAGCCTATATTACAATAATGAAAAGGAGATGTTGTCAAATTATATTTCCGTCTTTGCTTATACTCTATGCCCATTTAAGCTTCTTCATTTTCTCAGTTCCATACCAAAGAAGATGCCATGAAACTTTCCTTCACCGCCATGTTATATTTTAAAATGTTTATAAAAGACAACACACACACACACACACACACACACACACACACACACACACACACACACACACACACACACACATACATGTTTTAGGCAGGAACCGGGGACATTGACTGTACACCATGCAACCGGGGACTTCTTTATTTTTAGCGCTACGGAGGCCAGACGCAAGACAATAAGCGACTGTGGTGGTCTGATGGCTTAAGGGAACTCATATTACCAATAGCTCCTTTCTAACGATTTGTATTTTTTGCATAACAACCGGGGACACACACACTAATGTGTGTATGCACTATATGGACGGTAACCGGGGACAGTGTGTCTTTAACTTTTCACCATTCAACTGGGGACATGGTATCGCGTATATGTATACTATGTAACTGGGGACATTGTAGGTGTTGTGTGTATATGTATACTACATAACTTGGGACATTGTAAGTGGTGTGTGTATATGTATATTATGTGACTTGGGACATTGTAGGTGATGTGTGTATATGTATACTATGTAACCGGGGACATTGTAGGTGGTGTGTGTATATGTATACTATGGAACTGGGGACATTTTAGGTGTTGTGTGTATATGTATACTATGTAACCGGGGACATTGTAGGTGTTGTGTGTATATGTATACTATGTAACTGGGGCCATTGTAGGTGTTGTGTGTTTATGTATACTATGTAACTGGGGACATTGTAGGTGTTGTGTATATATGTATACTATGTAACTGGGGACATTGTAGGTGTTGTGTGTATATGTATACTATGTAACCTGGGACATTGTAGGTGTTGTGTGTATATGTATACTATGTAACTGGGGACATTGTAGGTGGTGTGTGTATATGTATATTATGTAACTGGGGACATTGTAGGTGTTGTGTGTATATGTATACTATGTAACCGGGGACATTGTAGGTGTTGTGTGTATATGTATACTATGTAACTGGGGACATTGTAGGTGTTGTGTGTATATGTATACTATGTAACTGGGGACATTGTAGGTGTTGTGTGTATATGTATACTATGTAACTGGGGACATTGTAGGTGTTGTGTGTATATGTATACTATGTAACTGGGGACATTGTAGGTGTTGTGTGTATATGTATACTATGTAACTGGGGACATTGTAGGTGTTGTGTGTATATGTATACTATGTAACTGGGGACAATGTAGTTGTTGTGTGTTTATGTATACTATGTAACTGGGGACATTGTAGGTGTTGTGTGTATATGTATACTATGTAACTGGGGACATGTAGGTGTTGTGTGTATATGTATACTATGTAACTGGGGACATTGTAGGTGTTGTGTTTATATGTATACTATGTAACTGGGGACATTGTAGGTGTTGTGTGTATATGTATACTAAGTAACTGGGGACATTGTAGGTGTTGTGTGTATATGTGTTTTTCGGACAAGGTCCAACCTTGAAAGCTCAAACATTGTCAACCTAATGTTATTTTCGAGTTTATAGTTTTATTATCAGCTTATACACCTTCAGTGAAACCCTGATAAGCGTAACGTGGACAGAACAGACTAAAAGTGTCTGTTTTTCTGTTTTATCACCTGGTGAAACGTACAAGCAGATGCCTATCTATATCAATCCAGCCAAATTCTTGACTAAACAAGTACTCGTGTTCTGGTCTAATATTAAAAAAAATAAATCAGTGGTAGGAGTATTCAAACAGATATTTGTTCATGAATGTAAACATTATCAAAACAACCTTCGTTTCAGGTGATTGAAGCAGGTTTCTTGGTATTGATAAAATAAGCAATCAGGATCACTGTCAGTCCTGTAGTACAAGCTAAGAATTAGATATACATTGCATGAGAAACAAATATTTGGCGTTTGAAAGTAATATCTTATTCGCTCCGTGCAATTGACACCACCTGTACACCACCACAAGTATGACATGTTTTGATACTTATCACAGGGTGGAGCTCTCTAGGATCCAAACATTCAGTTACACAACGAAATTATATTAAACAGATAGTAATAACAAAATACAATTTCAAAGAATGAATATTTTTTTTATTGATAATGATGCACAGTCTTATGGCTAGTCCTCACTGGAAAACTATGGCGTAGAGAGTTACTGTCTTGCACATACTTAAGACCAACGGTGACAGGTCTAGGATAAACAGTTATAATGCAACCAGAATTTAGCAAGAACATGTACATAGCTATACAGTTTCTAAAAACAAATTGATCAATCGAAGCGTAGATAAATGGCAGTAGCGTTTAAGAATGGGAAGAAACATGACATAATTTCCGTTTTCGTATACATTGTATATATAATATTTTAATATATAATTATGCATGAAAATTTTGACATTTAACTGGGGTCATTTCGCCTAAACACATTGTTGTGTTCCTATAAAAAAAATCACCTTCAATTTTATAGCAGGGTATAACTGCCTAAGTGTGTATAAGTGCTCTTCATCCTGTAACCAACTAACAAACAAAGCAGTTTACATGACCAATGACGTGTTAGGCTAAGTAAGATCAAATAAAATATTTACTTCACACCTAAAAATGCAATACAATGTTTTTGTTCGATATTACCTTTTATATTACATCCTTATTTGATATTTTGCATGTAATAATTCTGTGTTTGCCCGAAAGTGAATTTATTTTACATCATATGCAGATGGACAAGTTATAAATGATAAGTTATAAGCACATGCAACAATAATAACACAGAAGTTCACGTGACGAAATTAACAATTTAAACATAACTGAACAACGTCAGTGAACATATTTCAATGCAAAATGTAGTAACATTAGACCTTTACATTGAGAAGAAGTAACACTTATATTTAAACTTTAGTTAAACATTCTATCGATGAAGGGACAAGGAACCAGCTGCATACACTTCATGCATTCTTGTATTGAACATCATACTTGTGAATTTGTATTGTTGCGAAGAACAAGTTGCCCCTCCACTCCCATGACAGCTTCGAGTTTAATACGCACGATCCAAATGAAGAACTATATTTATTAAATATCCATAATTTTTGACATTTTTTAACAAATAAAGTTTCATAAATTCACTGGGATGAATATGCCGTGAATTGAATATACAGATGGTTTTTTGACTAGCTCGACTGATTATTTGATCTTTATTTTATCACTTATTAGCTTTAAGTAGCATTTTCTCAAGTGCGTTAACATAAGCAGAACACCAAATTTTCATTAGATCATTTAACTACAAACACTTGCAAATTAGAAACAAAGTTAAGACCTTCGTCATCAAACGATCCTACCATGGGCATGGCGTCACAAGTGTGTGTGTGTATATGTAGGGCTATTTAATCATATTGAGAAGCATGCTTTCGACCATTACCGGTCTCATCAGGTGAATGACGTTGAGTCGATTGGTGCGTCATAATTATGACGTCACAAGTCATTGGATTGAAACATTCATAGATCAGCACATAGAAATATATATTGAGGATGAAATTACATTTTTGAATTGAGTCTTTGCTTATTTTTATTAATAAATAATTATTTTTCTGCCAAGCAATACATATTGTATATAGGAAAAACAGTATATCTTTAAAAACATAGTTCTAGATGCGCACTAAGGGGGATTGTACGATTGTGATTTCGTTTAATTTGTGAACGATGAAGATACATTCTCCTTATTGATTTTAATTCTGTTCTTGGATCACATTATGGACACCTCTTATTGTGTAAGACCCAGGATAGTTTGCATGAGAGGGCTATGCCTGGCCACTGACAGTGCAGGGAGAAATCTTAAGCTGTATTAAGTTGGTGCTGAAGACATAATATTTGGTACGTTTGATGTGTCATGAACAAAACTTTATCTTATCTTATCACCTAAATAGTAGGCCACTTTCTTTTGAACTACTGTTATCTATAACTGTATGGAGTTTACAAATCTTAGTCTCAATCCAATAATTATGCAATTCATTTAGTTCAAGCATCCTAGCATTAAGATTACCTGCGGGGAAAAGGTTTCAATTATCAACCTGTTCCGGAGAATAAGTTGTTTAAAGGTTTAAGGCAAAATGGCTGCCGCACTGGAGGCGATTATAGCTCTAGTGAATTAGGAATGTTTAGAATGAAATTGATTACGTATGAAATCTTTAATATTCTCCCATTTCCGTCCCTGAAGTGCCGGTTCTGCAGCCAAACACGAATCGATTTGCCGCTTTCCCGGCAAACGTTTCATGCAAATGTTGGTTTTAAAGTGACGGACAACAGCAGCTTTTTCAGTCTCTGTCCATATCCTTCGCTTTGGCATATCTGAAAGTACAAAGATGTGGAAGGGATATAGCATTGAACGTACTAAAAAACTATTATTATAAACGCAGATGCAAACTCGTTTTATAACATACTATCTTTATTTATGTGTGATAGAATGATCTTACTTCTCTTCTTGCGAGGCACCATAATGTCATCGTCATCTTCATTGTCATCGGAAGTTTCAGCAAAGGCTGAAATCAGAAAACATATTACATTCATTCCTTCGTCGGACAAAGACTCATCATAAGAAATAATCTAAAAGTACCCTCCAATTACAAATACAGCAAACAGGGGCAGGTCGTTCTGACACAAGCGTTGGGATGGATAGCGCTGTGGTTAGCACGTTCGACTTCGGATCAAGGGCTCCGGAGTTCGAATCCCACCAGAGGCACGACAACTTTGTCTGCTGTAGAGAACTCCTCTGTAGATGCAGTAACATGTGGGTGCAATGCAACACTGAATTTCAGCGCAATACAACTTAGTTCGCTAGTTCCATCCGATGCTCGCAGGTTTCACCGCAATGTATAGCCATGATAACTTCAAAACATGCTAAGCTGTTTACATGGGAACTATTCTCCCTTTGAAGATATACAAATTTTGCTCTTCGATATCAGTCGTAAACGGTTAAGATAGAAAGCATTCATGTTTCTGCGTTATCTGCCTTTGCATTAACACTATTTAAACAAGTATAGGTCAAGAATATAAAATATTAAAGCAATTACTACAAATAAACAACATCCCAATCGATTGGTATAACAGGGAACTATATATAAATTATTTGCTTCATGTGTAACAATGTTTTTCCTATTTGGATTGACAACAAGTTGATGGTCAAACTGCCGTGGCAGTTCAAGATATGTGTAATATAGTGGTACTAGCAACTTACATCGTTTCTTCTGTTTGATCTGCTTTCTTTCTTTTTTCCCTACAAGAAAATACATCTTATTACTGTATTTTACTAAAACATCTACAAAAATTAGTAGCATTTCAATGTTAATATTAATATAAATAAAATGCACCCATTACATACCCAGCTCTGTCTCTACTTCCTCTTGTTCACTGTCACTTTTCTCTCCGTCAATAAAAAAGAAAAAAAGAAATACATGAATAATTGGAGTATTATAAAATGAATAAAATAATAACCATTCAACGTTTTCAAGATCTTTACAAAGTATTACTTCACTTAGATGATACCACAAATACATTTACATGAAGTTTTGATAAATAATGCCTAGCAACATTTACTAATGTTCATGACGGACAATGTTAGGACAATTGCAAAAACTGATCAGCTGATTGAGCAACTGCCTACAACTGACCTTCTTCAATATCTACTGTGACGTCATCCAATCCTTTTCCAGTTTGGAGATGGAGTGTGCCTTGCTCTAGGGCCAACAAGATCTTTGACACTTTTGCCACCTGTACAGTTTCTTCTGGGAGTCTGTAATATTCTCTGTGTACTCTGATGTCGTGTCCAAGGAAGTTTGCAAGGATGTCTAATTCGTTGTCTTTGAGATTTAAAATTTGCGACAAAGTACCAATTTGTTTTCGAAGTTTGGTGGATCTCAACAGTTCTGGCCGTTCTGCTCCGCACTTTGAACTTGCCTCCCTAAGGACGTCCGATCCACGGATATGTCCTTGAGAGCCGCAATTTCGTCGTGCAAACACGTACTTGTTTTCTTCATGAACACCCACTTTGTTTCTCTTCGCCAGAAGCATACTGATCCATTCATTTGTTTCTTGCGTGAGAATAACTGGAACTATTCTTTCTCGCTTTCCAATTATCTCCACACGTTTTAGTTTCTCACAAAGCTTTCTTTCCAATGGAGCAAGGCTCTCTTTAAAATTTTCTTGGGATACCTTGTGAACACTTAGAAAATCTGCAGTTGTCATTTTCGAAGCTTCCCCTTGTCTCCTTCTGTTGAATAAAACTACACGGGCCAGTGTGGCTTCGTTCAGAACGTCCCATGCTTCTTCGTTGTTGGCAACCTTTAGCTGATTAAATGCTATTTGACCGGTTGTTCTTAAGTGCTCTGATAAAAGCATGGTGTCATTTGTTAGTGGAATTTTGATCTTATTTCTTCTCAACTCAGTAAGAGATCTATAGGCATGGCTGTTCACTTCCTCGGGCCATTCCATGTCCACTAGTTCATTGAAATCAGTTGCCTGTTGACGCAGCTCTTCATTTTGTTCGATAATGGCGTCTCTTTTGAGGATGCTAGCACATTTTTTGAGCGAGCCACCAAGGTTTAAAGCAAGTGAAGGAGTTGCATATTCATGGGTCGATTCTTCAAACCCTGATACGACTCTTGCCGCATTAACGACTTCTCTAAATGATGACGGATTAATGAAGTCTTTCAAACCTGCGCTTTCTCGTCCGGACTCCCCCCCTCAACTGAAGTAGCAATCGGCCCAGTTCCCTCAATTTGTTTCTAATAAATGGAAATTGCTCTCGGTCGTGGCCATGTTACATGAACATTTTTTCTCCCAATTTTTGAATTAGGTCATCGCCTTTGCAGCAGAGACCTATTTGGTCTAATCTCATTGTGCCCATCAATGTCCGGATCCCGACTGATGTTCCACTCGGACAAGGTTTTAAAAGGCGGGTCCTTTGGAGAATTCTTCCATTGTGCTGCTTTTTTGGTCCCAAAATGCATCTTTGGTAGTGCTGCCATAACTCCTTTTCAACGTAGTAGCTAAGGCAGTGTTCACAGGGGGAGTAATCAACCCACGAAGCATTTTTGTTCGGTCTGTATGCAACGATGAGTTCACCAGCGCCATTTTCAATAACTTCTTTGTTGTTAAGATAGGACCCCATGTTCCGCATTCTTATCATCAGTTTCTTTTTTTCCTCTTTGTTGTTTTCTGCAAGATACTTGGCCACATCTATTTCATCTTGATGTTGTGTCGTTAAATGTCGTGGAAGTTTGGCCTGTTTGCTTTAACAGTAGGGACATAAGTATTTCTTATCGTACACCCTATCTCCGTTCATATTTTGGGTAGTCCTAACGACGATATCGGACACTCTTGGGTCAATCTGTGATTTAGTCTGCTTCTTTTCAAATACTGTTTGGGATAACATCGGGTAATCGATTGATGCAGTATCAGAAGATTCGCTGTCTGGGAGATATTCACTCCCAGAGTCCTCAGAAAATAAAAGGTCTTCTGCAAGTTCATATTGTACATCACTGGTGAACAATTCATTCCTAGCATTCCTTAACGTCGTATAGTGCCCTGGAGTCAGAGGCGCCCCATTTGGTGAAACTTCAAATTCCTTTTGTATTGCAGTGGGCTTTCCGGGAGCAGCTGGATATTGTTAGGTGTCCACTAGAGAGGCAAATGGTCTAACTGAAGGAGAACGTTCTTGCTTACCATTTGGATCTACAACATATACCCGCCTTGTTGCCTCTTTTGAAGGTGAAATGTGTTGCTCACCGCTTGGGTCCACAACTGATACCTGCCTTGTTGCCTCTTTTGAAGGTGAAATGTCTTGCTCACCGCTTGGATCAACAACGGATAACTGCCTTGTTGCCTCTTTTGAAGGTGACATGTGTTTCTCACCCCTTTGGTCAACAACGGATACCTGTCTTGTTGCCTCTTTTGAAGGTGACATTTGTAGCTCACCGCTTGGGTCCACAACGGATACCTGCCTTGTTGCCTCTTTTGAAGGTGAAATGTGTTTCTCACCCCTTTGGTCAACAATGGATACCTGCCTTGTTGCCTCTTTTGAATGTGACATTTGTCGCTCACCGCTTGGGTCCAAAATGGATACCTGTCTTGTTGCCTCTTTTGAAGGTGACATTTGTCGCTCACCACTTGGGTCCAAAATGGATACCTGCCTTGTTGCCTCTTTTGAAGGTGACATTTGTCGCTCACCGCTTGGGTCAAAAATGGATACCTGTCTTGTTGCCTCTTTTGAAGGTGACATTTGTTGCTCACCGCTTGGGTCCAAAATGGATACCTGCCTTGCTGCCTCTTTTGAATGTGACATTTGTCGCTCACCGCTTGGGTCCAAAATGGATACCTGCCTTGCTGCCTCTTTTGAAGGTGACATTTGTCGCTCACCACTTGGGTCCAAAATGGATACCTGTCTTGTTGCCTCTTTTGAAGGTGACATTTGTCGCTCACCACTTGGGTCCAAAATGGATACCTGCTTTGTTGCCTCTTTTGAATGTGACATTTGTCGCTCACCGCTTGGGTCTAAAATGGATACCTGCTTTGTTGCCTCTTTTGAATGTGACATTTGTTGCTCACCGCTTGGGTCCACAGTGGATACCTGTCTTGTTGCATCTTTTGAAGGTGACATTTGTCGCTCACCGCTTGGGTCCAAAATGGATACCTGCTTGGTTGCCTCTTTTGAAGGCGAAATATCTTGGTCATCATGCCTGGCTGCATCGCTTATTTCTGTAAGTGAAAATATACTTATTTATTGGCAGCCCGATTTTGCCATGAATTGACAACAAACATCACTTTATATAATTTGTTTTAACACACACTATTCATGCTTGTTAGAAAATTGCCATAACTGAGACTCATAATAATCATTCTTGATGGAAATGTTAGTTATTTGCTCATAACAACGCGTGCTACACCATTGTCTTTCTATATACTTACCTTTACATGTTTTTCTTTACTAAACTTTACTTTTACTGGGAAATACCCCAGGATAGAACCATGCTGAGTTTGCTGATGATAATAGATGAGAATAGAAGTTTTGTCTTGTAAGTAAACAAAATAAGACACCTTTTGAAGTATCAAATTATATCTCTAAGGATCTTTGAGGCTACTCAAGTTGTATTTACATGCTAAAAAAATAGTTTTTACCATGATATTACAGTTATATTGCGATTTATAGAACATCGAAGACAAAAAATAAATATTTCACTAACGAATATCAAATGAATGAAAAACAACATTTATTGTACTTTTCCTTCTTATTTACTCACTATCCTGAGTGCAACCAAGTAACGTTAATTGTATTTACATATTGAGGTACCTACACAGATATTATTACTGTTTTCATTGAATGTAATGTAATAGCATAAGACATCCAAGTTGCCATTTCCCCGTATTTAATTATGACGTCGCGGGGATAAAATTTATGATCCAAAGAAACTCTTCTTTTTATTTTGTTCCATCATCTGATATATTTCAAACTTTATTCAATTTGCATTTTGGGTAAATGGAAGTAAAATTTTCCTTTAGTTGCACATGCTTTATGTGTTATTTGAACAGGAATATTTTCTGGATAACAACTTTCTTAATGTGAAACGAAGTTTCCGAGTAAATACTCACTCCTTCAATAGGTGAAAACAGTCACACGTCATTTACTATGTGTATTTTCACATTATAGAAGTTGTTATCCAGAAAAATGTTCCTGTTCTTGTGTATGTTACTTGAAAATACCCTTCAAAGACTTGATTTGATTTTTAAAATAAAAAATGACTCGTACGTGACTTAAGTATATGTTTTAAATGTTCAAGTTCTTGAGATAACATGAACATTTAACATAAATATTATCTACAGTACAACAAGGCTTTCCCCTTTTTCTTAAATAAGACATGGTAAAGTTGCTTGTCCTTAATCAAATTTTACATCCGATCTCTGTTAAGATATGGTTCAAACTAGTATGACATGCTTACATATGCATTCGTTCATTCAAACATGCTAAAGTAGCTAACTGGTCTGTGATGTATATCCGAGTATGTGTTTACCTTTTTGTATTACCCTCTGCAGCTGAAAATATATTCAAACTGAACTGTACTATACTGTGTAGCCTATCTTCTGAAAAACCTTGTCAACCCGACCTATCTAATTTTACCTACCTAATGAGTCATTATCTTCATGCATATAAATACATCTGATGTTTTCTTATTTAAAAATATATAAATATAAACAAAGATATAGTGCATAGGTGAAAGTTGATAGTATGCCACCATGTACGGAAAGTCTTGTATAAACGCTACCCTTCAATGTTACGATTCAATATGTGCCAAGAAAAAAATAACCAAACCACTTAAGGGCAGGTCGACATGCATCATGGAGTAAGTAACTTAGACGTGAGGAAGATGAATCAAACAGTTAAAGAGAGACACGATGAACAGTATATTGATGAACATAAGCAGTTAACTGGCCATCAACAGTCTGGAATACACATGTACATACCGTATTCCTCCATGGGTAATTTGATGAGTCCTTTCCATAAGAGTATCTCAACTCTTCGCCTTCATTGATTCTTTTCAGTGCAAAAAATGCGATTCTAGGTTCCCCGTTCTCATAAATGACCCTGGCAGTTGTGATGTCTGTGCTCATCATTGAGGAGTCTCCCCAATGTCTTATCTTCATTAGTTGCATCGATCCTGAAAGTGAAAAATATTTTATTATTGTGATGTTTGCTATGTTGATAGGCTGTTTACAAAACTTCAGTAGGGTTAAACATTCCATATTATTTCTCTTAACATCTTATTTTATAAACTTAAACTGTCATATAACCACAGCAAAAATGAGCTGGTTTCCAGAACACTGAAACTAACAGGATACCCAATGGAAACCATTATTTCCAATTGGTATCCAGTCAGTTTTTCACAGTTTCCATGTGGTTTCCAGCAACACTGAAACTGAATTTTGCACCAGTATCCGGATGGTATCCAGTACGAATATTACCCACTCCTCCAAGTGGTATCCATCTGGTTTCCATGAATAACTTTCTTGTAGGTTTCAACTCAGTTTCCATGTGATAGTTTCCACTTGGTTTCCACTTGGTTTCCATATTTCTTAGTTTACACTTGGTTTCAACTTGGTTTCCATGTTTAGGTTTAATGTAGGTTTCAGTCTGGTTTCCATGTTTAGGTTTAATGTAGGTTTCAGCCTGGTTTCCATGTTACGGTTTACTGTAGGTTTCAATCAGAGTTTCCATGTTCAGGTTTACTGTAGGCTTCAGTCTGGTTTCAGTGTAATGGTTTACTGTAGGTTTCAGTGTGATTTCAGTGTGATTTCAGTGTAATGGTTTACTGTAGGTTTCAGTCTGGTTTCCATGTTAAGGTTCACTGTAGGTTTCAGTGTAATGGTTTACTGTAGGTTTCAACCTGGTGTCCATAGTTGACATTTGCATGCATGTTGTTCTAAACACGCATTACAAGCATGTTATGATTTAAATGAATACAGTGTTAACACCTACAGCATCATCTGCTATCTACATCAAGAGCAATAATGCTTCTGAGAAAATAATTCTAGTAATGACAAAAATAATTGTACTATGTTATAAAGTTTATTACATAAAGTGCCAATAGCAAAGTCAATCTTGGAATGTTATTTTAACTTATTGCAAAAAAAAAGAAAAGACATTTTGCATGTTGTGTATTAGTAATACAAAACAAGTGTGTTGCATTATTTAGTTTATTACGTAAGTGTCAATTGCAGAGCAAATACTTGACTAGGAGAAGACATCTGACAATCAAATCTAAGGAATGTATTCAAATGATATCAAGTACACAATACCATATAGTAATCTTATTTATGAAGATCCTAGATATACATTTACAAATTGCATTATTTAAAATTACTTCATAAATCATCCAGCAAAATGCAATAACTGGATGACGAGGTAAAATAACAGGGCATTGCTGCTGATTAAGAAAGAGGATCACTGATAATTATGTGGTTATATTCTCGATTTATACTGTGCTGCCGGCCATTACTTTACAATATATGTTAGGAACAGGTGGTATTATTTTCCTCGGGTAAACGGCCCGGGGTTAATTACATCACTAATCCTCCGGGGTGATTTCACTCTTCAGCTTCAGCTTAAAAATGTCTGTGTCCTCAATGGGAATGATATTTCGACCAAATGGTATGCTCATCTTCAAGTCTTTGACCGACCACATGGTTCCCTCGTGTTCTTCTAGGCTGTAAAAGTAAAACGAACATAAAAATGATATTAATGACCAACATAAATCGAAATTGGTACAACCTCAGTTTTACTTATTTGGAGTGATTTAGTAAGATACACAGTCATACATTCTGATTTGCCAGATATTATTACTTTGTATACTGCAATTATTACATTAGTTCTTAGGTTAAGTTTTGAAACACATGTACCTGTTATAGGCTAAGGTGAGAGGTCATCTATCGCCTTCTTCAAGTTTCCCATGTGCAGGAATGCTGAAATATTATAAAAGTATCAACTTGATAAAAGAAACATGAATATCAAAGGGGTATTTCATATACTAACTAAATATAAAGGTCATATTAAAAAATATACATCAGTACAACAACTCTTACTTGGTAGTTTTTTAGAATGTTATTTTAATGTATTCGTATGTTATAATGAATCAAGAAAGAAGAGACTGTTTGTCTTGATACAATAAACATTGACATGGTTTCATAATAAATTTTAAAAATCCATTATGCTTTCATAACAAACATCACAACAAAATCTGTCTGATATATCATGCGGCATAGTAAATATAAAGAAATGTTCTACATAAAGATATTTGTAAAATTTAGTAAAATGGTACATATTCTCATTTATAATGTATTTGAAGTCTGTTAATTCTGAACGTCGTATGGTATTTACATTCTAACATATTCCCTTGTCCCTATATTTGTTATCAATTTGGAAGATACCTGATGTTGTTTTGAATAATAAATTTGTTATAGATGAATAGCGTGAATTTTAGTTTCAAAACTTAAGAAAAAAAGTCCATTGTCCAAAATCAATGAGGTTGTCTTTATAGAGTTATGACGTATGTGTATTACTTTTGATTTTTATTCTCATGGTTAACGTTTTAAAATAACTTTAGGTCTTGTTCAGTTTTGCAAGTTTTGATTTATTTTATTCTGTAAGAATGAAAACGTTTCATACAGGGTACGTGTGCCCTGACTGCTTTCAGAAACACAATTACTTTATTTTCAATGTTACAATATTGCGTAGGTATTTGATCAACTTTACTTAATTAGTTATTCAATCATTAGCATATTGGACACACACAATAAGAATAACATGAACTGTTAGTATTACATGAAATGCGCACTGTACCTGCATTCAGTTGTAGAAATATCATGTTGTTTTGCCCTCCCTGAATGACAACAGTTGCTGCCACTGAAGTTCACATACAACCAGCAGATGATAAGATTCTGTTTCTTCAATCAGTCACGGGTAATACTGGCAATTTAATCGCGCCAAAATGTGGATGATGAACAAAGCTCTTTGTCTGAGAGAGCACATGGTCTGGCTGTTATATAACACCATATGGTGGACAGCGAGCGTCCGGCAATACGGCCGGCCCATACATTTGACCTACATCTAATTAATAAATTAAGGCTCACTAAATCGTAGGGTTTGTAATTGATATAATTGTTTAGATGTTAAATAGTAAGTCCAACATTACACACGCAATAGAATGAATAATACAATAAAAACATATCATGGTTGATATAAGTTATGGCATTGTTGAAAAGAAAAGGAATACGGTACATATCATATCATATCAATCAAGGGTTTCAGTTATTTAGTTGTTTATATAAATATAACATTTGCAAGACTTTATTTTTCTCAAAAGTATAGTTAACCATTCTTTGTTAAAGCTTCATCTGAAAAATTGATTTGAACATGTTTATCATAATAATTGATATTGAATTACTTTGCTTTGAATACATGTGCAATTTGAAATATTGGATAACTAATTTGGTTTCTATGGGTCTTTTGATTTGAACAAATTGTTAACAAATGGATACACGGGTTATTAATTATTTCATTATCTGTTTCCATTACACTACATTACAACACATAACACTTGATAGTTTCATGTTGGTTTCCAATTAATGGAATCAGTAATTGTAAATTTTAGGTAATGAAACCAACATTAAACTATACTTGATAGTTTCATGTTGGTTTCCATTTTCGGGAAACAATAATTGAAATTTCCACTAATGGAAACCAACATGAAACTTCACATTATAGTTCGAAACCAGGTTGCCAAGTTTCAGAGATAGAAGAGCAAGTGGATACCCCTATTACCAAGTTAACAGTTGGTTTCCCGATTTCAGGATACTCAGTCATGTTTGCTGTGGTAGTTTCATGTTGGTTTCCATTTAATGGAATCATTCAATGCAGATTTCCAGGAATGGAAACCAACATGAAACTTCACTTGATAGTTTCATGTTGGTTTCCATTTTCTGGAAACAATAATTGCAATTTACAGGAATGGAAACTAACATGAAACTTCAGATTATGGTTTCATGTTGATTTCCATTTCATGGAAACATTGATTGCAATTTCCAGGAATGGAAACCAACATGAAACACATAACCATGGTTTCCAGTTGGTTTCCATCACGGAAATACTTAATGTTATAGAATCCAAAATGGATTCTAGTTGGAAACCAGGTTACCTAGTTTCAGCAGATGGATACCAAGTGGATACTCCTATTACCCAGTTTCCAGTTGGTTTCCAGATTGCAGGATACTCAGTCATTTTTGCTGTGAACTTTGTCTACAAATTCATAGTTTCGAAACACTCTTATCCCTAAGATACAATGTAAGTGTGATAATAAACATTGACATAGGACTGTTTTCAGGAGTGTAACTTTTATGAGTTGATGGATTATTCACCAAACAGTTCTTCCTCTGGCTTTAAACTCAAATATAAATCTGTCATGAGAATCTTCGTCTGGAGGGCAGGTCGATGTTGTACCCTCGTACGGTAGAAGATACTCCCCCTTTTCGAAATTCTTCTGTGAAAAAACACCTCTGCCTGAAATGTACATTGGAGGAATTGAAGTCAATGGTATGTTGTGTACGACATTTAACATTTTACGATTCATCAAATGTATAAAACATACAAAATGTTTACTTACCTATCACTTCACACACTTTTCTTATTTCGAAATTGGATCTGTTCCAGGGTTGTCCAGATGCAGATGTTGAGGCTAATCGCCTTGATCGTCTTGGTTCTGTGACATTAAAAGTGTAAAACATTTTAATGTCGCTAATTCATAAACGGGTCGTCTTTATAACTGCATAGCTAACAGTATTGATGTGATTTCAATGAAATAAATTGATTTTTATCAATGCAACGAAATTTAACAACATACAAAATGAAATTGCAATCTTAGTAGTGACATTCTATATAACAACAGTTTTATATTTTTAATCACACTATCTGTCACAATATAAATTTATTATTAAATTGCATGTATTATTACCTTCTTTTCTGTCAGCATTCGTTTTGCTCTGAAATCAGAAGTTAACATGCAAGTAATTTGAAATCAACGCTTTCGTTACTCTTGGCGAAACTGGATCTTGAATACTCTGTTAACATTTGCCTAGTACCTCCTATTGTTTTTATAATTTGTTAACATGTTCAAAAATTCAAGTGGCAATCCCATATGTTCTCTTTAATGTTGTCAATAAGTGCTACTGAGAACTGTGTGTGGCTTCATGTTTTTACAAAATATTAATAAAGATATATGTTTTAAATCTCACTATCACTGGCGATGATTTGATGTTCATCTTCGCTAATATGCTGTTAGCCTTCTGCCGTATCTCACCACTGGCTGCAAACGTTTTACACTGAAACACATAATTGCATATAAAATATATAAACCAATATAATGAATAAAATAAACTAATAACTACATGTTTGTAAACGTGAGAGATATCCAAAGGTGAAGGAGAAACATTTTGTTTATAAATTTTCAGTATCATATTTGTTTTACTAAAATCAAGCCTCCTTACAATATCGGATAATAGACTGTAAACATAATGCTCATGCCTGAATGAAGGTTTGAAGTATGCCATTATGCATGATAAATATAACTGAATTGATTGATTGTATTACTAGACTTGCTACCTTTTTTATGGTCAGTACGATTGTTGGAAATTTCCGCAGCAACACCCCGTCAAGTGGTAGCGCTTCAAGTTTTGTCATCCAGCCTAGACAGTGTTTAATGTCCTGGAATATGTAGAAAGGTATTGGAGAGCATACACGTTATCTTAGCAATATTTCATTTAGAAGTGTTTGTTATACAGTACATGCAATCATTTAAATACCACATTTAATAAATATAACTTCGAAGATGTATTTGTAATATAAGAATAACATATATCACAATTTAAACCATGCATGAGAAGACGTGACAATGAAAATAAAATACGTACGGGACTGTCTACTTGAAGGGAGCTCTTTATCCGAGTGTTGATAAACTGTATTCTCCTCTCCTTTTCTTCGACTGTAAAATATGATCCACGCATTGATACCACTGTTAATGTAGTATTAACGTTATCTAAAGATAGTATAACGTCAGTAAATTCATTTATTTATCAAACAATGATAAACTTACATGTACATTTGTTTGGAGGGATCCTTTTCCAAACACGTGTCTTCTTGCATCTCTTCCGATTAGCCATTGGTTACAAATCTGATAGATATGAAATAGAAACTCACTTGCATTTTGTTTCACCTGTGACATGTATTTAGACGCCATTGCCATTACGAAATTATTTTCGCTGTAAATTCTAGTTCCTCATTAAACAAGTTAAACACTCTGGGAATATGTCCAAAACATGATCAACAAATGTTGTTAACACTAGTTCACCCATTTCATAAACATATGTACTTGAAACAGACTCGAAGGCAGAGATACACGTGGGTTTTAATCAGGTGAAGCATCAGCCTCTCTCGGCGATAACATTCGTGAGAATATATTGACAAGTAGGCTACATTGGAATTTGTCTACGAATACATGCATGCATACATGTATGTTTCTGCTGAAATGATATAAACAAATTTAGTGACTTAGTGACATAGAAAATGTACATCACTTACCTTCCATCCAAGTCCCCACTCTAGCGTAACACTTTTAGACACTATAAATAGCTTCCTTGATACCTCACTTCTTTACGCGGTAACCGGGGACACGTGTGTATAGGCGGGAAAATGGTCACTTGTTGCTCAGCCCAAGTAGTGTGTATTTTCGGTGGAAATAACATGGGTAACCGAGCTCACTACCGTTTGGAGCTAAAATTAACATATATGACCTAAAAAATAGCGTTTATTTCGATTTTTGCCTTCACCTTAACCGGGGACGTCCCCGGTTAAGTGTGTGTCCCCGGTTAATGGGTGTGTATTCATATGGATGTCCCCGGTTAAGGGGATTCACACACCCACACACACACACACACCTATATATACACACACACACACACACACACACACACTTTTACTTATAACTTTATGATAGCGCAATAATATGGATAAATACTATGTGAGGAACATTTATACAGAGACAAGTTTCTTCCACCTCTTATGCTCTTGTACTATTAAGAGAGGCAGTGTTAAATTGAACGCAAATTAAAATTTCTGATCAATGTAGATTTCTTGACCAGTGTTTTCGCGATATGGCATACAGTGCTCAACATAGAATATGAAGGATAACATTTTGGGTTGAAGAATTGACACATTTAATCAAATATTATTACCAACATGGTACTTCGTGAAGGGGTTTCATAACAATCTGTTATAACACAAATTTATTATAACACCTTCAAGTAATTTGATTGGCAAACCATGAACTTTGACACTGCCTGGACTACTTGTTTCATTCATTTAACGAACCTGAATTCATTCATGATCTTAAAAGTAATTTACGATAGCACTTATAATAAATATTCATCTCATTCTTCAGTTAACTCATGAACTCGTAGTACTCACCGCAATGATTGATTGTAATGAATAATGAACAAATACATTATGGCTGGAGCAGAGCTAATAGGCACACAATGGAGGATGCAGTCTTTGCTCTTAATGTTGGGATTTACACTGCAACGAATCGCTAGATTCTAAGTCTCTCAATGAAAATATAATAATGTGTCATAAGTAAGTAATTGGATTGGTTAATATGAACTTTTGACACTGCCTGGACTACTTTATTCATTCATAAAGGGAATTCATTCATGAAATCTACAACAACACTTATCATTTATCTCATTCTCCAGTTGTTCTCATCACAATGATTGGTGTTCAATGTATAATAAACAAATAGGTCATGCCTAGAGCAGAACTAATGAACACAAGGTTGAGAATGCAACAACAGCTTTGAACTGCTCTCACTCTTACTGCTGGAAATGACAACAAAACGCCATTCTCAGTCTTGATGAAAACTCAATGTAATCTGTTCTGTAGAGTTCAAAGCAATTTTATACACGCCAGACGAAAACTAACAAAAAAGAAAAGGCATTTCAACAGTAATATTCATATATAAAAACTTCGTTTAAGGAGGTTGTTTGACTTGTTTACATATTTTGACAAAGAGGGGCATGCAAATGGCGGCCATCATGACATGACATAGACGTTATTCAAAGGACTGATAACTCTCATCTCCTGTCCTTAAGCAATGGAGACTTTATACTGCGTAAACTTTATTCAGAATGAACAAAGCAAACGGTTTCAATTCGCTATGCCGATCCTCACGAATTATAGATGGGTTTGATTTTACAAGTTAGAATTATTAAAGTCGGAATATTGTTAACTCAGATGCTGTAACATGTTGTTAAAACTCCGCTATTCCGTTATTAAAACAACAGAATCTATTTTTCAACGTTTTCCTGTCGGTGACAGTGTCACTTTACAAGCTGTATATATCTATGTTAATGATTATTCTTCTTACAAACCATTTTCTCTTCTTCTTCACGTCGGCTTTCCATTAGGAATATTGAGCATACTATTTATAGAGAAGTATTGCTGTCATGCCGCATACAAACTTCTGTTTAATTTTGTTTCCCAAAACAATATATTTGTACAGAAAGTATGAGTGTGTACTTCAAGTTTGGAGGGAAAATAAAGTGAATCCAAAGGAACGAGCGAAAATGTAATTTAAATAGGATCTGTGTGTTATTTTTGTCTTCCTTGTGTAATAATATGCGAGAACGTTATTTACTTTGCGGGATAGGAATATTATTCATGTCATGCAAGAATCACTGAAATTGACATGTCATTTTTTTAAATACCAGTATAGCTTTGTTGATCGCGATTTGAAGACGTTAGTTTTCCCCTGCTTATAACTTTTAGTTGCAAAACAGACAGGGTAACATCCTGAACTTGACAGATTGTTTTCGAATAAGAGGCAATTGATACGTCCTTACATTCCACCTGATGAAGGAGTGAGCATATACTCCGAAACGTCGTGTATTTAAGAAGTAGTCATCCAGAACATATTCCTCTTCTTAAATCTAAATATATCCAAACATCACCCTTAGTAATATGTTTCAACTGGATTTTGTTATAGTCAAACATTGTTAATATGCAAACCGTAAATAGAAGCCTGCCTCGAATAGACGCCCTTGCATAGTGCTTTCTGAAATAAATAAATGCCTCCCTTAAATAATTATAAAGCTAAGTCGCCAACTTCACGGACATAACTTTGTATGGTAACGGATAAGTGATACAGTCAATTTTAGCGTGTTTTATCTCTCAAAACTGAATGAATCATTCATTATTGACATACATGTAGGAGCTGTGATAAGTCCTTAAACCTCGCCATTGATGAGAGTGAAGACACAGAATCAGAACTCAAATGCGGAAAGCTTGATAATGTATAATGTTACCATTGACCAGTCTGGTTTGCAAATTGGACAGACTAACTGGATTATTAGATTTCCTCCAGTTCAGGGCTTTCCCGAAGCGTTTGACAACACTTTATACAAGAAGCAAAATAAATAAACGTTCGTGATATTCATACAATTATCTGCTAACAAAATTGTTCTTTAAATGGAAAAGGGTAGACATACACCCGGAAAGAGTTATCTTCGTTTTAGATCAATATTGTCATGAAATGTTGACCAGGTATCAACCAACTGTTTACAATTATATTTCGCTTTATAGAAAATAAATAAGTTTTCGTACTATTTGATGTTGTAGGCTAAAATAAATCGTTCTCAAGATAAAGCAAAATCCCTTGCCATAACTTGAAAAAAAATCACTAACACTGTCTTATATCAGTGTTTGCATGAGATGAGCATTACTTGAAACTAAATATTAAGGGAATCGTCCATGGGGTATTTTCAATATCACAATTCCTACAAAGATCTGAAACAAATGCTCAAGGTAACCTATCCAGTTCAACTGTATAAAGCATATTACCCATGTCAGGTTAAAAAATAGTGCACAATTTTACGAAATTTATTGCAGAGGTAAACTACAGGCTGTCTTGGTGAGTATATTCATCTTATAATTTATGGTTAAATCTTTTTTTAAATATTCAAACAACATATTTCTTCAATAAAATCATTGCTCTTCAATGTAAAAAGCTCACTACTGATTTAGAAAACCATATTAAAACCTATGCAGATCCTTTAGAGGGTTTCACAACATGGTGTCCCGTTTGCTCAATTTGATATATTGCTAATGACATATTTTATCAATATATTATCAAAATCATATTTTTTATTCATTTGCAGAATTGTCTCAGACAACTGGTTTTCAATATTTGATGGAGTAAATATGGCACGGCAAAGAAAATTTACTTTAAGTGAAAGAACTCGGATTATCACTCCTCATTTGGGATGAAATGACATGGACCTTGTAGAAAACCCCTTTGAATGCAGGGCAGAGATAACTGAGGAGGGAATGGGAACGAAGACACATAAACTTTCAGGGGCAGGATCGAAACCGTGTGCTATTCTCCGATGAATGGATTTTCACATGTTTTAGCAATAGGCGTCGGATGAAAGTAAAGCCCTGTTTATACAGCGTTTGCATATGAGTAAAGTATTACACATATGCAAATTTGCTCATATGAGCAAACTTCGCCGTATGGACGCATTTACACATATGTATATTTTACTGCCTTAAGCAAATTTTTCACTACCGTAAGCAAATTTGCACCTTGTTAGGGGCAGGTGCAAATTTTTACTCCCGTGAGTAAATATGGTATTTTCACTTTTCTAGTAAAAATTCGTCGTATACAGACATAGTGACTTCACACAAGTTGTGAAAATATATTAGAGAACTTTAGAAACTTAATATTGTTTTTCAAATTCTCCATATATAGGATAATCTCCTTCTTGCACGCGATGACCTTCGAAATCCATCTGACTTTCCTATTTTCATTATATAATTAGGGCGACATAGTCAAAACAATGTTGACATATATAAATTAATGTCATTTATTTAGTTTACATCTAATAAATAGTAATTGTCATGTTTCGGGAATTCTGTATTCATATATTAAAATAGTTGGAAGCCCATTTGCATAGGCAGAAACTAAACACATATGAACGCATAGCAAATTTACTTTTACTCACGTGTGTGTATTACTACCATAAGCAATATTGCATATGTGCAAAGTTCGCCGTATGAACAGGACTCGTTTCCAGAATGAGTGATGACGAAGTTATTGTTCCCAGGTGACTGTAAATCACCCACCCGAGGTCCGTGTTTGGGGACTCATGTCAGCAAATGGCACCGGCATTCTTCAAAAAGTGTCTTGTACCCTTAATTCCCATAATATCAGACTGAGATCAGCAATAACCTCAAAACACAGTGTGAGTGTCTAGTTTTCCCAGGTAGAGAGTTGCCAGGGAAATGCATACTTCAAACCAGGAGCTCTGGAATTTGGTAAAGAAACATTGATATTCTGTATCGAAAGATACCTGTCGCCATCTCTACGAATCGATGCCTAAACGAATAAAGACAATGAGAAACGCAAAAGGCGGAAATACTCCTTATTGAATGTACTTTCTTCTGATATCAAATAGTGCTACAATAAAATAAAAATAAACTTGTAATCACTGTTTACATTTTCAATTGTCATCCAAACATCACAATGTAACAAACTTTTGTTCAGAAACCTGTATGTGTTGCTTTTCATGTTGTTAACCAATCAGATTTACACTACCGGACAAGTGAAACAGAGGTCGTATAACTGCTTTTAATTAATATCGGTCATCGCCTTTATGAAAAACAAACACTTAAAATCTAAACGTCTGAAAATTGACAAATTACAAGAATCACCATTTTTCATTTTTATTCGCAAATTGTTGTCACAATTCATTGATTGAAAACTTGTAGACGGTTGAAAATTAGGGAAGGGTCCACCCACATCCCCGTTAATAAACAAGTATCAATGCAGGGTTTGCATTAACGCTAAAGCAATTGTAGGATGACGTCATACAACTTTTGTAATTTTTGCCTCAAATATGCATCTTTAAATTCGTTTGGAAACAGGTTTTGATATTATGAATTACATTTTACAATATAATAATGGAAAAATAAAAGGGTAAACACATTAGAAATTAACGTCCGAAATGTTTATCTTTGACCTTTACTGATTTTGAATTCCTGGAGAGTAAAATTGGTTATTAAAATAAATATAAGGGGAACCAGTGTAATGATCGAGGAAGAATTAGAAACACTTCATTTTAAACTTCTACTGGTTTTGTTGTTTCATTAGATCCGTAACAATGTGGTGGTAAGTTTCGGTAGTTTAAATCAGACGAAACGTACTTAACTCAATGTGTTCCATAATGAAATTATTGATGTTTAATCCTGATTGATATGTAGGTAAAACCTTACTTATATCTGAAAGAAAGAACATTTTTGAACGATATGCAGTGATCAAATAAATTGTCGCACACATTTGACATATGTCACAATATATACAATATGTGGCAATATCATCAATTCACTAAAAAAAGCAGGATCCATCAAGCAAGAAAAACACCGGGGATGAAAGTGTCTTCTGTGGATCAATTATATTGATAGCAATATAAGGATTCCACAGACAGTGAATGCCATTATATAAGCAGTTATAGTGTAGATTGTTAACTTTTTTCTTTTTTTTAAATAATTTTATTTCTTTTAAGCAGGTACACTCATTACATTATACACTCTTGTTTCGAATTTCAAGTTCAAATCTCACAATAAACATTGTTTGAATGTAGCAATTAAAGCAATAATAGTTATGGCTTTTTACAGGAGTCGCAGTGGCATAGGCCAATTAGTAAAGGTATTTAAGTAAATAGGCAGTGACATATTGACCAGTATGTCATGAATTTGGAGTAGTTGCAGTTTGAGAAAGAGATATATTTATCTAAATCGTATGTATTAGTAATGTCTCTTTTGATATGTTGTATATTTGGTATTCTTTTGGATAGCTTACATTTAAAAATATTGAATTTTGTTGTATTTATGATCAAGTTTACGACATCGTTTCGCTTTTCATAATAACCAAATAGGATTTTTTCTTTGGTGAATTCTAGTTTGATTCCTGTTTTGTTCTGGATCCAGTCTTCTAATTTTCTCCATATGTGATTGACTTTTGTACATTCATAAAGAAGATGTGATATTGATTCGATATCAGTTTTGCATAAGTCGCACATGTTGCTTTCTGTATATTGTATTTTGTATAAGAGTTCGTTTGTGGGTAGTATTCTGTAAATTATGCTTTGTTGAAACCACTGTAGTTTGCTATTTGCATATGTGCGAAATGGTATGTTATGTATGGTTTTCCATTCTGTTTTAGTAAAGGTACATGCGAGAATGTTGTCCCATTTTCGTACGTGTTTGGTGGTCGTTATGTCGAAGAGCGTTGTGTTCAATGTGTCATAAAATATTCTGCATCCTTTACTTGTTTCGTTTACATCTTTGATGAAGTAAGGCAAAATTGGTGTTTGAAGTTTGAGTCCTAGTTTAATGTGTTTACTATTTGCGTAGAAGTCAATTGATTTAATAATGCCATGGTATTCCAGAAAATTTGTTTTTATATTGTATTTATTTTGCACAGAAGATAAGTCATGATACTTTCCATTGCTGTTTATTAAGTCATTAACACATTTGATTCCTTTATCAGAATAATGTTTATAGAAAAAGGTACTTCCTCCTTTCTTAATGTTCTTATTGTGCCATACAGTTTGGGAAAGGATATCGTATTCGTTCTTACCATTTTCTCCTTTAATATTTAGGTATAATTCCGATACCTTCAAAACATCTTTCCAGAAGGGATTTGTTTTTTGGTTCGTTAATTTGCTTGTGAGGTTGTCTTCATTATTTATGAAGAATAACTTACTGGATCCGACTTGGAAGGAATCCAGTTTTCCGACTCCTACACGGCAGGTCAACTACCCTTAATCTGCTTGACTTCTACGCGTAAATACAACCTTTCAAACAACTTTATACCATGAGGTTTATTTGATTAGATGTTTCAAATAAGTTTTATACAACCCCCATACTCTTCAGTGAACTTAAACAGCTGTGTCCAACACTTGTATATGAATGTTGAGTAAACTATAATATGTGAATGGCAGTAATTGACTAATTGATTTAATGTCTAAACGTCGGCCTCGTCGCGATGTTCAAAAGAGACAATCTCTGAATTATTGCTTCAATTATTTCAATTACACTCCCGAACAACAGACTGAATACCATATTAAGCTCTTTTAATGAGATCTCTCTCTCTCTCTCTCTCTCTCTCTCTCTCTCTCTCTCTCTCTCTCTCTCTCTCTCTCTCTCTCTCTCTCTCTCTCTCTCTCTCTCTCTCTCTCTCTCTCTCTCTCTCCTATTATCTAAATTTTTAATGTAAACACTTTCATATACCCAGCTTAGTTCTGTATAGCCAGATATAAAATAGAAATGAAATTATGAAATTTATTTCCGTTGTTTTCAAAGAATCAATATCATGTGAAGTTCACAGAACGAGAGAAACCTCTAAGGAGAGTTCATGGACTGAACTCAAGGAAATCAAATGATGCAAGTAATCTGTCCAATTTGCAAACCATTGCTTAAACTATCCAGCCTCAAGCTTCGGTATTTGAGATCTGACTCTATGTTTGCACTCTCATCAGTGCGAGGTTTATGGGCTTGTTATACCGTTTGTCAATAATGAATAGGACATTCAAAAATCGCCATAGACGAGTCCACTGACACTGAGTTTGTGTGTGTGTGTCTGGGAGAGATATATCACATATATCACTCTCATTCAATCTCAGTCGGAAGCTCCTTTCATTTCTTTCTTTTTCTCCCCGTTGTGGTTTAATTAACCCATTCCAAATTATTTCATTAAACGATTGATATTAGGTAGGTGTAGCCCGGATTGAACATTAATATTTGCACCCAGCTAACAATAACAAGCACAAAAGAAGCTATGGTCTTCGATTGATTCATGCAGTTTCACTGCAGTGGGACACATTTAAACATATATGATGTAAGATAATAAATCAACTTTTGATGATCCTTTCTAGAACACTATTTTTACATGCATATTTTAGCTGTGGTATATGTTAGGATCCTTAGTGTTATCGGGAGCTAATACGAGAGTGACAATGTGTTACACTTAAGTGTCAATACAAAGTACTCTGTGTCACAATGAGGTACTTAAGTATACATGTAATTACTTTTGAATCAATATGCTATGACTCAGTGTCAATGTTAATTTCATCATCATCAATGTGTTGTGTCGAACAGAAAGTCTCTAGAAGAGGTGTCAACAAATGTCCTGTGTTATTTATACAAAAAGCCAAAGCAGGATGTACCTTAGTAACACTTTTAGGTATTTAAGTATCAGTTTTAGACATATATGTATCACTTTGAGACATTGTTTTAATCATTTTAATATACTTCAATCAAAAGGCAGAAACACAATCATCATCTCGTGCACGTTAAATAAAAAAAAACATTTTTTGCAAACAATAATTCATTATGTTACAGTCAACACTTAACCAATCTGCGTCAACTTCGTTATGCTTACAGTAATCACCACAGGGGCTGGCATTGCATTTGAAGAGTCAGGATACGAAATCAAATTGCCTAGCGATTACGATATGGTTATGTTTGTAGTCGACAGCACGTCTTCCATCTAAATATTCCTAATTTCTCCGCTCGGAAGCAGTGATTTTGAGGCAGAATTTTGGCGTACTCGGGACAAAATGGTATTTTCTCGAGTTTCAATCAATGTAGCATGGCCACAAATGAACCGATTTTGATATTTTTGCATTCAACGATAGGGAATATATCTGGCTTAAATTATGTATGCTACTGACTGTCTTTTCTTTATTTCCCAAGCCAGAATTCGGCCCGGAACGAGGATGGGTGTTTGGGTGCGGTACATCCCTTTATTTATTCATAGTCAACCGTTGAGAGAATTCACAGCTATACATTACGAATTCAGTGTATAAGTTATACATCTAAATAAATTTAAATATAAATATTAAATTTTAATATATATAAAGAAAGATTAACAAACGAGAAAGACTTTTTGAAAGCAGTCAATATATGTGTAAATGTTATCTTTTCTGTCAGCTTTTAACAAAATTGTGATATTTTGTTGATGTTTTGTATGGCCTTTGTCTCATTATTTTTTGCTTTTGCAATAATTTTAAAACTAATCAATTAACTTAAATATCTCGCCGCAAATGGCTCCGATACTGCCGAAGCGGCGTTAAACAATAACTCACTCACTCACAAACGAGAAATAATTCTTGTTTTTTTATGAGATTGAGGCCACATTGCCAGAGTCAAGGAATAATCAAATGTTTATTTATCAAATCTTCAGCATTCGGTCCTGGCCGCTGAATGATCCATGAACGTCATATGCTGATTATTTAAGGTCAGTTTCAGTTGTACATGTGTAAAGTACCTGAAGCCGAAACTACTTTATGAAAAACTTTAATACCCTTAGATGATATTGATATTGCAAGATTATCAATCAACGGTGTGTTATTGTTATGACCATATCCTTGATGAAGGTGAGTATGTGAATATATCAGCAACCGGTAGTTTATATTTCATAACATCATTTAAATATGGTTATTATGTGATTGGATCAGGAATTATTGTTTTTTATGTTGTTATATATAGCATCTTAAGTTATGGGTAATAATGTGGGTTCATTAACAGTCAGTGGTTTATTCTATGTTATTATTATATCCGTAGAGGAAAGTAGTTAAATATTTTCTATTGCATTATATGATAGATATGATCTTATTGTTACACGATGGTAATAATGTGAGTTCATAAATAAACATTTGATTTACTTTTTTATTTTACCCTAAGTTGAGGTTGCTCTAGATCTGGATTTGAATTTAGAATACATGTGCTTTTATAAACAATATTAGTTACTTATGAACCCATTTTTTCTCTTTAGGAATTGGAGCTTCGATAAAGTAAGTCGTTAAATATATGTGCATGATAGAAACAATTAAATCATTTGAAACTTCTAAAAACTAAAATAAAATAAGTGATGACAACAATAAAATTAAAAAGTTAAATTATATAATGATAATAATAAGATAAATGACTCAAGGTAGACCTTATATTTATAACTACTTTTCAACATTCTTAATGACGACTTAAATGGACTGGAGCCACCTTCGTGAAGTAAGCATGTAGATCTTCTCTCTTAACGTCTTCCAACAATTTGTTATAGTCCTGATAGAATATTTTTCACAAGTAAATAATGGAAAGAAAACGATACTGTATCAGATAATCTTCTGTTGATAATACAGCCAGACAACATTTCGAATTAATAAATGTTAATTAAAACGTTTCGCTTCCAATCGTAACGTAGTTAACTGTACGTAAGCCTAGAAATCCGTAGTAAACTTTGGTTATCCATATTCAAAACGAGACATAGACATGAGAAAAACGTAGTTTGTGATTTACTTTTGAAAATGTTCAAAGTTTAGCTTTTTTTAACTACGTTTATGGAAACTTGGACGTAATGATTTGAAATTTTGAAATTAGCTAATTGCAGTTAAACCTAGTTGAGAATGTACTTAAACGTATTACAACTTGTCCCCGAAAAAACTACACATTACTAGGTATTTAAGTCCGTTTTACTTCGTTTAAATATACATAGCAAAAAAGGTGTTGCACCCCCCTACATTCATATCGAAAATGTGATGCTGTGGCACTTTTAGGAGATATGTATTGAATTAAACACTAAAGACATAAAGATATGATACTTAATGACTAATGTCTTCGAAGAAACATATTCATACGATATTCATTCACTTACGACTAAATTTGCATTTTTTACCCAAATAACTATTGTTCCTGTGCCGAAACTATGCGAATTTGTACTATTGAAGGTAGTGTTATCCCAATTATAACCATGTTATGAGTTCGAGTCGTTAATCAAACACATCTTTGTGATTTAGAGGTGTCATTACAGTAATACAGACCGAATATCGTCAGTAAGCAACTTTGTTCAAATTTGTCTTTTTCCAAACAATCTTACTTTGAAGGTTCATACTGCTTTAACGAGTGACGTTTGGTTAAAAGTAAGTTACTAAAGGTTCATCAGTTCACTTGAAAGAATGGAACTGATTACATAAGAACAACCAATGCTAACTTTCAATTTTCAGTGTAACAATTCTTGTTCCTGGACACAAAATTTTATGAATGCAAATATCACAAAGTTGTGAAACATTATCTGAATGAAATTTTCTTCGTTAAACTGGTAGATAATGCTTCTGTCATATCACAAAGTTGATTGTCCTGAAACATTGTCAACTTTCTGATCAGACAACTTTTACTGGTGACAAAACTTGGGGGTGCAACACTATTTTTGGTATGTATACAGTCTAGTACGTCGTACTACGTTTGACTACGTTATACTACAGTAAACGACACTGGTATCATTTAAGTTGAAGAACGTTTCAGAACAGAAGACTAGGTGTTAGTACGGCTGTCTACGTTATCACAACATTTAAATTACGTGTTGATAGGTTTGTTATTGACGCATCTACACATCTATACATCTAACTACTCTTAAGTAAGTATAATTACGCTGAACTAAGATAAACCATGCTTAAATAGCTACACGTAGTGAACCATGTTGTAATGAAACATTAACGTAGTTGCGAAAAATGCACAAAGTTAAATTAGCGTAAGTGTGATCGATATAAACAAGGTGTACATATAGCCCAGATGGAACATTGATATTCTCATTCTGCAAAACAATTACGGACACACAAGAACATATAGTCTTCGACTGTTGTCATTCAGTGTCACTACAGTAGGACTTATTTAAACATATATAATGCAAAGTTTAAATATACTTCCAAATGATCATTTCTTGAACACTTAGCTTGAACAATTCGCATATGCAAATTTTAGCTGTGGTTAGTATCCTTAGTGTCATCGGAAGGTAATACAGTGACAGTTTATGAGACATAACTGTTAAAACAAAGTACTCTGTGTCTCAGTGGGTGCTTATTTTAAACTTAGTGTCAGTGTCAACTAAATTATCAGACCTTATGTACTGTATTATTGCTTAGTGGTAACATATTGCCAGCGTTATTATTTATACAAACACACGTAGCAAAATGTACCGTAACGGTACTTTTACGTAGTTGGCCACTTATGTATCACTTTGAGACGTGTATGTATCACTTTTAGACACTTATTGATCACTTTGAGACACTTATTGATCACTTTGAGACACTTATTGGTCACTTTGAGACACTTATTGATCACTTTGAGACACTTATTGGTCACTTTGAGACACTTATGGATCACTTTGAGACACTTATGGATCACTGTAGGACACTTATGGGTTACTTTGAAACAGGGTCGCTTTGAAACACTTAAGGATCCCTTTGAGACACTTATAGATCACGTTTAGCCACTGAAAGTAATTTTGAACGTATAAGTGTATAGTGCCGATGAGAAACACTTCAGTATAAATGTAATACAAAAGTAAGAATATTATCTCCTATACGGTTCTTAAAAAGGGTATCTTATGATATTGAATGAATATATTTACAGTTTAATTCAAGGAAGTGTATGTGCCAATTTCCAGGAATATGCTCTCATAGTCTCCAAATGGTGTTGACCTTTTTTTTATAGCTCATATGGCCTGAAAGGCCCGATGGGCTTATGGCATGGCATGGTGTCCGGCGTCCGTCCATCCGTCCATCCGTCCATCCGTCCATTCTGTAAACTTTTCGCTTTTTCGTCTTCTTCTCCAGAACCAATGACTCCACAGAGCTGAAATTTTATGTCAGACTCCTTGGCCAATGGCGACTCTTAATTGTAGATTTCGTGACCCCGTGACCCCAAATTGGGTCACAGGGGTCACATCCTTAAAAACCTATTTTCATCTTCTTCTCCAGTTCCAACAGGTCTAGAGAGCTGAAAAGTTGTGTGCATACTCCTTGGCCAATGGGGATTCTAAATTGTAGATTTCGTGACCCCGTGACCTCAAATGAGGTCACAGGGGTCACTTCGTTAAAAACCTATTTTAATCTTCTTCTCCAGTTCAAAAAGGTCTAGAGAGCTGACAAGTTGTGTGCAGACTCCTTGGCCAATGGGGATTCTAAATTGTAGATTTCGTGACCCCGTGACCCCAAATCGGGTCACAGGGGTCACATCCTTAAAAAACCTATTATCATCTTCTTCTCCAGTTCCAAAAGATCTAGAGAGCTGAAAAGTTGTGTGCAGACTCCTTGGCCAATGGGGATTCAAAATTGTAGATTTCGTGACCCTTTGACCCCAAATGGGGTCACAGGGTCACATCCTTAAAAACCTATTATCATCTTCTTCTCCAGTTCCAAAAGGTCTAGAGAGCTGACAAGTTGTGTGCAGACTCCTTGGCCAATGGAGATTCTAAATTATAGATTTCGTGACCCCGTGACCCCAAATGGGGTCACAGGGGTCACATCCTTAAAAACCTATTATCATCTTCTTCTCCAGTTCCAAAAGGTCTAGAGAGCTGAAAAGTTGTGTGCAGACTCCTTGGCCAATGGGGATTCTAAATTGTAGAATTCGTGACCCCTTGACCCCAAATGGGGTCACAGGGTCACATCCTTAAAAACCTATTATCATCTTCTTCTCCAGTTCCAAAAGGTCTAGAGAGCTGAAAAGTTATGTGGAGACTCCTTGGCCAATGGGGATTCTAAATTGTAGATTTCGTGACCCCGTGACCCCAAACGGGGTCACAGGGGTCACATCCTTAAAAACCTATTATCATCTTTATCTCCAGTTCCAAAAGGTTTAGAGAGCTGAAAAGTTGTGTGCATACTCCTTGGCCAATGGGGATTCTAAATTGTAGATTTCGTGACCCCGTGACCTCAAATGAGGTCACAGGGGTCACTTCGTTAAAAACCTATTTTAATCTTCTTCTCCAGTTCAAAAAGGTCTAGAGAGCTGACAAGTTGTGTGCAGACTCCTTGGCCAATGGGGATTCTAAATTGTAGATTTCGTGACCCCGTGACCCCAAATCGGGTCACAGGGTCACATCCTTAAAAACCTATTTTCATCTTCTTTTCCAGTTCCAAAAGGTCTAGAGAGCTGAAAAGTTGTGTGCAGACTCCTTGGCCATTGGGGATTCTAAATTGTAGATTTCGTGACCCCATGACCCCATGACCCCAAATTGGGTCACAGGGGTCACATCCTTAAAAACCTATTTTCATCTTCTTCTCCAGTTCCAAAAGGTCTAGGGAGCTGAAAAGTTGTGTGCAGACTCCTTGGCCAATGGGGATTCAAAATTGTTGATTTCGTGACCCCGTGACCCCGAATGGGGTCACTGGGATCACATCCTTAAAAACCTATTTTCATCTTCTTCTCAAGTTCCAAAAGGTCTAGAGAGCTGAACAGTTGTGTAGAGGCTCTTTGATCAAAGGTGATTCTTAATTGTAGGATTGGTGACCCTGTGACTCCAAATACGAGTCACAGGGGTCATGATCTAAAAACCTATTTTTTGCTTGTTAACAATGTATTACTTGAGATAACTTAGATATTCAACCTTAGATAATAAATCAAATCGTGATGAGCTACAGAGCCCATGGCTCTATTTTTAATAATAAATTCTTAATAAATAAATAATCTAGCGGACAAAAGACAGAAACACAATTATCATCATCATCTTTATCTAAATTATCTTTTATCATAAATAGCATTATAAATATTTTAAAAAAGGCAAATGTCCCATTATAATCCGTCTTATATTCTCCAAATGGTGGTGACCTATTTCAATAATAAATTCTTATATAAATAAATGAATAATCTAGCGGACAATTTTTTTTTTATCTTTTATAAAAAAAAACAATAAATTTTTAAAAAGGCAAATGTCCCTTTATAGTCTGTTCATTAAATCGAGAAGATAAGATCGTTCATCTTAAAATAAGCAGGAGTCTTTCGTGTCCAAATAATTTTCAAAACTCCTTCAAACAATACCTTGTGACGTTCATATGTTATTTTTAATGTATTCGGTAAGTTTTTAAGTAATAATTATTTTTGTTTACAGTAGGTACTTAACCAGTTGGGTAAACTTTGTTTTGCTTAAAGAAATCATACGCATAACGTCAACCGTTGAGACGTTGCTAACGGGTATTGATTCTAGCTTTGTAGAATTGAAGCCACATTGCCAATTTGGGGAATCATCAACAATTGAACAAATCCTTATTCATTTGGTCTTAGACGTTAAATTAAAATGCCAAAGTCACTGCAAATATAGAAAATATATCTAATATCTATAAATACACAAAGTTTTTTAGAAACAAAGAAGAGACATAATTGGATAGCTGAATAGTCAAAGATCCTCACGTGCAGTGTATATCAGTTTATACCAGTGTTGTTTTAGCATGTCATGTACCTTATGCCGAAACTTGGAATTGCAAATAAACTGTCCAAGTTCATTATTGTGATAAACTCGGATTTAACTGTTGGATTTTATTCCCCAAATAAGTAAAATGTGAGACAACAATTAGGAGTGAAAAGACATAAGCAATTTACGTCATGGCAAGTCACGTCATGTCGCGCAGTTCACCTAACATTTATTTCATGCAGTTTCGCTTTTGAAATTTAGTGCTGTAAATATAATTTTTGAAATATCAATTGAAATATCAATTGAAATCAATCGTTCTCCTACACAATCAAATAGTCCTGGTAGATCTTTTTGCACACATAGATAATTCAAAGAAAACGATAATGTATCAGATCTTTTGTTGATAACGCAGCCAGATATCATTATGAATTAATAAACCAATCATTGAATGTTCGCCAAAATGTATCTAATCGAAATACACATTCAGTTTCATTTAGTTTTTACTTGATTGACAAATGAATATGATGTGGGTAGTGATACTTACATGTATTTCACTGGGTTCTTCAATGCAGATTCGGTACAAATATCGACCTTATGGATTTGAAATGTGTAAACAGCTAACAGCAAGGAGAAAAGGTTGCTTTACGAGTTACTCCAAGGAAACGGTCACCTGCGCAGTTACAGCAAAGAAACATAAAGAGCAAAAGGTATTGTACTGTCATTGGGATCCATATTTCACGTGCCACTAGAGCATTTGCCTTTTTGTGAACAGTAACACACGTGTTAATTTGATACCAACATTATTAAATCGGTAACATTTGAACATAGATCAAACTGATCATACATTATAGGATCAAAAGAATACAAATATTTCTGAAAGCACAGATGTTCAAAATGAAATTCGAAAAAACAGGAAGATTAAAGGAATACCTGTCGTTGTAAATTTAATTCCACTTATATTTGCTTTCAAACGTCAATGGCTGTTCCTTCGCAGATGTGTGTCACGACCCATCAGAAGTTAAGAAAGTGCTTCACAATCAAATCTGACGTTGCGGGTAAGAACAACAGTACTAGAGTTTCCATTTTTACTAAACACCTTTCGCCAATAGCAACACAAAGCATAACGAGAAGGGGGCGGGATAGCGCAGTGGTTAGCGCGTTCGGCTTCGGATCAAGAGGTCCGGGGTTCGAATCCCGCCAGGGGCACGGCAACTTTGTCTGCAGTAGAGAACTGTTCTACACGCAGTCAGGTTTGGGTGCAATGCTACACTCAATTTCAGTGCAGTACCACCCATGGTTCGCTAGTTCCAGCTAATGCTCGCAGGTTTCACCGCAATGCATAGCCACAAGGCGTTGCGGGCTTTCTCCCTGCCATAATACTAAGCAGCCGCGATATAAGTGAAATACTCTTGAAAGCGGCTTAAATTACACTTGTGACGTCATCCTATTGTTCTTTCACTCCATTATTTTTCAGGAATGGAGAGTTACACATCACATCATATTTTTGAAGAAGAAATTTAATTTCTTTAACTTTTTAAAGCAATTTGGATAAACGAGCATTATTTTTAGTGTAATTTAAGTAGGGTAATATCCTCGTAACTCTCCATTCCTTAAAAATAATGGGCCTCGGCCCCTCCGGGGCCTCGGCTCCATTATTTTTAAGGAATGGAGAGTTACTCGGACATTACCCTCTACGTAAAACCCCACCTCACCTCATTACGAGAAACTGTTTTGAATGGGCAGGATGAATTTTGTATTAATGGCCAACTGTGATGCTCATTTTAATCAAAGTACATTTGAATATCAAAATGAATGTGATTAATGTTGACTTAATGTTGCAGGAAGTTCTGAACTGGAAATATATATAAATTGATTTTTTTCTAAAATCTTCAGGAAGGTCCTCCTCTTTAAGAGCTTCTATTCATATTGACAAGAGCGGTAGAGTGATATCTGGGTCGATGTCACAGTTACGAAATTCAGTGAAATCTGGCATTCAAATACAAATTCTGATTAAACTTTCAAACGAGCAACTATTTTCATTTGAAGTTGCATACGTAAAGGAACTTCATTTCCAAAGAGGCCATAAATCCAAAATATTCGTTTGTGCATATTCTAATATAAATATTGATCATCAAAGGGCGAAAAGAAATCAAATTGAATTGTCAAAGTATAAAATGTGTTCAAATGGGTACATGAATGCACAAACAAAGGTTCATGAAGACGCAGAATTAAACCAAGCACAAGGTCATGTGGATACTGTATGGCATCAAAACTTCGCTACAAAACCTGTTGCTCAGTATTCTCATGGGAAAACAACATATCGAAAGAAAGAGAGGTTGGAATTAAAGGATGCTATAAAACTAATACACAAAGCTTGCGATGTGATCTTTTTTCAGTTAAAAAACAACTTACAACTGAAAGTAAAATCTGTTCTTCTGTCATCAACTAAAATAGGTTTTTTTATGAATATGAAAGAAACATCCACGACATGCCATGTTGGCGTTAACAGAAAGAGTAAGTACCTATTTGGATGTAACAACTACTGCAGAACTGATAACGGCAGAATGCTTAGATCTAAAGCTTCAGCTTTCAGGCTTTTATTTTCTAAACCATGGACACCAATTTATGCAACGGGCCATTCCACCAGCAACCTTGATGAGCTAATTAGGCTCATTCGAAAAGGTCACAGAGTTAAAATTTCGATTGGGCACAAACCTATTATAGTGGTGAAGGCTGCAGTGATCTTCATTACGCGCACAGGCTTCGTTTGTGGGCAGTTTCTAAACACCGTAAAACACTTAAGAATACTAACTGAGGTTTGGAGATATGTCTGTTCTACATCGTCCGTGATCACACATTATAATGTTTTTGATGAGATACTTCAAAATATACCAGTGACAGAAAACAAAATGCACGTGACTTGGTTTGTTGACCAATTGCTTTGGGAGTTTGCTTTTCATGTAAATGTCAACGGGACGGTTCTAGCAGGTTCTCGGAAAGAATTCATTAACAAGTTCCACGATGGTCATTTGAAAGTTCGGGTTGAAAGTTTCTTCAAAGAGTATAAAATATATGAAAGTGCTACCCGTGTACATGTTGACTGCAAGCGAAACATTATTTTTGCTGACATGGAACCCCATTTCAATTTAGAGATGGATCACAAGCACAAGTTCCGTCTTCTAAAAAACGGCGCTCCGAAGACATATTGTACAGTGTCATCTAATGCTGTGCGTTCTTGTGGGGAGTTTCCATCTAGTGTGTCAAATTTTAGCATGCAAAACGGTAGAGTGGAAACAAAATGGTTCATTCAGAAATAAACGCAACGTTACTATTTGCCACTGTTTGGGGTGAAGATATTTAGAACAATTTAAACATATACTGCACTGTACTGTAATGTTTTATTCCAAATATAATGTTGTTGTCCTGCAGTTTTATCGTTGTGTATGTCTCTCCTGAATTCATAGCTCATCTGGTCAAAGGGCTCAATTGACTAAAAGCATGGCATCATATCCGCCGTTTATCAACTTTTCACTTTTTCGACTTCTTTTAATAAGAGTCTGACTCCTCAGTCTATGGGGAATATAAATTCAAGGTTTTGTGATTATGTGGCCACGACCACACTGCCTATTCCAATCATCTTCTCCAGTACGAAACGCCCCTGAAAGTGAAACTCTTGATATCCTATTCCTTGGCCAATAGGGATATGTGTTGTAGATTTCATGACTCTGTAGATTTAAAGGAGATTTAAAATCTCAGTTCAATCGGGGACTATGGCTCTATAATAACTCCGGGATAAACTAATAAATGCAATAATGTCATAATAAGGTGGCATATCAGAAAGTGTCATAGGAAAATAATGAATTATGTTAAGTTCTGTTCAAGAAAATGGGACAGTATGTGACTTACATGTACAGCTTTCTTGGTGGGTATTAACCAGTTTTTCTTGGTATATAGAGAATCTCACCCTCGTGTCTTCTGTTATCAAATATATCAACACGAGTTGATAGAAAGTAACACATATCCGAGGCTTGCCGAGCATGTGTTTACTTTTATCACCCAAAATCATTCTTCATCACTTTTCAATGAACAAGTGTACATCTGTGAGCACTCCTCTGCCAGTTGACCTGTCATAGCATTGTGACGTCATTACTCGATGATGTAAATTCATTCTGATGTCATTTAGTTGACGCTGACAGGGCATTGTGCAAAATCTACTACCAAAATGATATCTCCTCGGAGATATTGCTTGATCTCACACGCGCGATATCTCCTGTGAAACAGAGTTTTGGATGATAAAGATGTATCAATGAATCACTAACATTAATGAGGAGAAAATGATCATGCTTTATTGCCGTGACCTAACTAAAATCAGAAGAAGTCGTTAAACAAGGAAATCGTACCAGTAATAACGAGCACCAGAAGATGTTTGACAGGTAGAATTAAATCGAAGCAATTCGAGTGTATAGAGAGAATTCACCTTTTAGCTTGCAAAAAGTACCTTAATGTACGTCCAATGACACCTAATTGTATGGTATATGGTGAATGTTGAAGATTTCCTTTGTACATTAATTCCTAATTAAGATGTTTAAGATTTTGGTTTAAGTTTCTAAAAATGCATGAAAAACGTCTTCCGAAATTAGCCTATAATATGCTTTTAAATGTGGATAATTTAGGAAAACATACGTGGACAACTGCTATAAGGAATGTATTGTTTTCTAATGGTTTTGCTTTTATATAGATGTCTCAAACAATTGGTAACATGAACCGATTTATCAGTGAGTTTCGCCGTAGAATGGTCATCGACCCTAGATTCAAGCTCTCGATATGAATATTACAGGACCTTTAAAACGCTACTTCAGCCAGAAAAATATTTATCAATAATTACAACATACAGTTTAAGAACAATGTTTGTGAAATATCGTTTAGATTTATTAACTTTAATGATTAATGAGGGTAGAAAATCATCGATAGAGAAAGAAAGAAGAATGTGTCCTTTATTATCCCACCGGGTATGTAATACCGTGGGATATAGTCATCGCCCCGTCCGTCTGTCCGTCCGTCCGTCCGTAATCATTTCGTTTCCGGAGCAGAACTCGAAAACCGTTCATGATATCTTTCTGAAACTTTCCATGTGTATTACCCACCAACTGAAGTGGTGCCTTTTGATATTGTCAGATTTCTGAAAATTTTCTTTTTTTTCTTTTCGATAGAAACTTGTTGAATTTGGACTTTGTTCAGAGACAGGTTCGTTTCCGGAGCAAAGCTTCAAAACCGTTCATCATATCTTCCTGAAACTTTGCATGTGTATTACCCACTAACTGAAGTGGTGCCTTTTGATATTTTCAGATTTCTGAAAATTTTATTTGTTTCGTTTCCATAGAAACTTGTTGAATTTGGACTTTGTTCAGAGACAGGTTCATTTCCGGAGCAAAGCTTCAAAACCGTTCATCATATCTTTCTGAAACTTTGCATGTGTTTTACCCACTTACTGAAGTGGTGCCTTTTGATATTTTCAGATTTTTTCTGAAAAATTAATTTTTTCTGTTTCCATAGAAACATGAGAGGGATGTTGGTTGTTGTTGATTTTGACTGCTTCTCGAGCAGAAGTCTAAAACCATTAACATACCTGAAACTCAGCATCTGTAATACCCACTAATTGAAGTACGGTAGTAGATACACAAGATGTGTTTTACAAATTTTGTGGAACCGGTGGGATATGTCATCTTCTGATGACTCTTGTGTAACCTCGGTATAGAGAATGAAATTCATTTTACATTGTTATGTCCTTGATATGTCGAATTACCTCAAAAATATATATTCTTGAAAAACAACCAAGGGATCATTACGTATCTATGTTACAAACTAAAAATGAAACTGTTATTGTTCAATTGTCATTATATGTAAAGCATGGTTTAGCCAAAAGAGACATTCTTATAATAAAATAATAAAAACTGTATACCCTGTAAATATACAACACTGTTAATATACCACTGTAACTCTTCTGTTTATGGGCCGGAGGCCTTGAATACAATAAACATCTTTTGACTTTGACTTTGACTTTGAATCTACCACCGCGTTCTATCAATGCCCATTTGACATATAGAACCCAACTGTGACTTGTGGTTATATCATATCATATCGGAAATAACTGTTTACATTTAATGATAATAATAATAAGTCCAGTGTACACTATATGAAATATAACATTTATTAAGCAGGGTAGTATTTTCTGAAAGAACGCGTTTCCAGGGCTGATTTAAACAAGCCAAGAACAGAGAGATGCTTAATTTGCAATAGGGGTTTATCGATCCAGGATCGAAAGATTTCAACGGCGTTTGTGTTATTACAAGTTGCATCGGATCACTTGACGTCAGGCTCCTGGTAGGACCATACTTCCGGGTAATGTCCGGGCAGTAGCCGGAGTTGTAAATGGTACCATATGGAGAAAACCTTGCATTCTATTCTGGCCCAATGTAACGCAAGCGAAAGGCCATGATTACACTTATAAACCTCTGGTGACGTCATCCTTTTGTTTAGCACCGTTCCGTAACCTGGAGGTAGGGCCTTTGACGACATCAAGTTAGGTTTATCTGTGATTTAGAGACCTCATATGAGGTCTATCTGTGATTTAAAGACCTCGTATGAGGTCTATCTACGATTAAGAGACCTCATATGAGGTCTTTATCATCATCATCATCATCGGTTCTTTTTGTTTAACGTGCAGGTCTGGGGGCATCATCCACACTGATGGGCCTCCATCCAGGTAACTGGCTAGCTGCACGCATGGCAGATTTCACTTCTGATATCGACGTTTTTCTTTCAATGGGGTCTGTTTTGGTGAGCTTCCACTGTCTGCGGTCTCTGTCAATCAGCTCTTTCCAAGTCATTTTTGGTCGGCCAGGTCCACGCTTTCCACTGACTTTGTGGTTCAGGGCACACTTGATTGCACTGTTTGATCGCTCTACATGACCGAACCAGCGTAGTCTTCTCTCCCTTAGTATAAGGTCGAGATCCTCGAGGCCTAGCTGTCCAAGTAGCTCACTTGATCGTATGTTGGCGGTGTCTTTTGCCTTGACATTGCATACTTGTCTGATCATGGCCCTGTCGCTGAAGGCGATGGAGGTTTGGTTTTGTCAGTGCCCAGGTCTCGCAGGCATGGAGCATAGCGCTTCTCACACAATTGCTGTACACCTGACGGGTCTTGTGCGATAGGTGGCGTGATGTTAAGACCGGTAGCAGCTCCTTGAACTTCTTCCAGGCTGTCTTCACCCGTGTGATGGTTGCGAGCTCGCAGCCTCCACCCGCGGAAAGCATGTCTCCTAGGTAGCAGAAGGAACTAACCACCTCCAACTTATCTGACCCGACTTGTACTTCTTTTTGTGGTCTGCCGTCAAGTGACCGCGCTGTTCCCTGGCATCTGGAACACCTAAAGTAAGGGTCCTCTGATAGGCGCTTGAGTCCGCTGCATTTCTTGTGCACCCAGTGCTTACAGTCGTTGCAGAATATGCTGTTGTTGCCTACACCTTTACGGCAGACAATACATGGGAAGTTGCCTGAGTCTTGAAGTTGGTCGAGGCCTGTGCCACAGATCATGATCTTTGTCTTGCCAGCATTTACTCGCAGTCCTTTTCTTTCCATTGATTCTTTCCATGTCAGTAGTCTTTCGACACATTCTTCTAGTGATTCGGTGATGATCTCAAGGTCATCTGCGTAGAGATCTTCCCAGGGGACACCTGCACGGAATTCGCGTGAGAGGGCTTTTAGCACGATGATGAAGAGCAGGGGGCTCAACACTGATCCCTGATGGACACCGACCTTCACAGTAAATTCTTGACTGTAGGCGTTACCAACACGGACACGGCTGCAAGAGTTGTCATACATCCCCTGCACTAAGCGTACTATCCACTCATCTACACTGAGTTTCCTTAGTGCCCACCAGACCACCTTTCGAGGTACACGGTCGAAAGCCTTCTCGAGGTCGACAAACGCCATATAGAGTCGGTTGTTTACTGCCAGGTATTTTTCTTGCTGCTGTCGAAAAACAAATATAGCATCTGTTGTACCTCTGCCAGGGACAAAGCCAAACTGAGATAGTTTCCTCTGTCTAGAGCGTCACCTTTGCCCTTGTAGAGATTGACGATGAAACTGTGCTCCCAGTCGGAGGGGACCTTGCCGTCTTGGACAATGGAGGTTGTAAGGTCACAGATCATGGCTGCTCCTGTGTCACCTGCGGCTCTGATCATCTCCACAACTATTCCTGATGGCCCAGCTGCTTTTCCCGACTTCATCTTAGAGATGGCCTTCTTCACCATATTAATGGTCATAGGGATAGGTGGTCCTTCCAGTGGGGGTTCATCAGTTAGGTGTTCAGGGTCCCAGTCAAATTCTACATTTAGAAGCCTTTCATAATGCTCTAGCAATGCTTTTTCCTTTGCCTCCTCACAGATAGACCGCAAACATTAGTAATTGATTTTTAAACTGAATTCTTTTCAAATCTCAGATATTTTCCATCATAAAATTCATATAATCTTAGAATTCCAACACCAGAATTTTACAAATATTTCACTCGAAAGTAGGGGATTGAACCACTGGCCTTTCGCTTTGCAACCAAGTGTGCATACCATTAGGCTACGGAGCCAGTTGAAATTAGAATGATTTTTTCATGACCAATTGATTTAACTTTTCCATTGCCTGTTGTATAATTGGCAGTTTCTGCATTACTTATTTTCATTAAAATAGTATAATGTTTTATGTGCAAAAAGTCTTGTAAATATTGAAATTGTGTTGTGTTTGGGATTACTTTGATCTTGTTGACATTGGTCGAGCAGTTTTGTGTGCACGTGAAAAATGCGATAAGCGGCGTCCTTACACCGGGCGTCGCCTGAGATGACTTAGACAATAACTAACGAGTGACGGGGAATGACAGATTATCTTTCCCGAGTTATATCATTTGAGTAATTCTCGAGCCTTGGCGAGAGAATTACACACAATTGATATAACGAGGGAAAGATAACCTGCCATTCCCCGTCACGAGTTTGTTATTGTTTATATTACCCATATTACAAATTAAAGTAAAAACGCGAATATTAAAAGCCAATAGCTTATCTAAAAGGACCCGAGAAGGAGATGAATCTCCATATCCATACGCGTGTGACGTGGATTCACTTCTTACGTACCTATCCTTGTTTACTCCGCACGATTAAAATGTCCCCTGCGAAAATGTCTTTCACAATAAAAGAAAGATGTGTTTTTAGTTGAATGTTTTGTATTCCTGCCAATTACTATCAATCCATGATTATACATATAAGTTATTGCAACATCCATATCAAGAGGTGTGCGAAGCTCAAAAACAAGTCGGCTCAAACCGAAAAGCCCTGTGACGTTACAATCGACACTGTGACGTCATAACCGCTTGCGCCTATGACGTCATTACATTCGAACGATCGCCGTCGCTCTTGAAGCTTTCCGTGGTTATACAGTCAAGCAGTAATCGCTAGTTTCTTTAAATTTCGGACAATTTAACTGCTTCCTCCGACATTTGATGCGTCGGCACATGTACGAAAACGCTAATTTCAACTGCGGGAAACAAATAAAACATGTTAAAGTGCAGAAGACAGTTTCTAAAGTTACTAGTCGGGAAAAGTAAGAAAGATGAATGAAGTAGTTCCGGCAACCAATGAAATTCTTATTTTTCTGTAACAGCCAATCAAAAGCCAGAAAAAGGTGTAACTCCCATGTGACTTACAGGAAAAATACTACCCTGTGTCCGTCTTCCCATATGGGTAATATACATTTGTATTAACTGTCAACTTCTACGATACAGTATTAAATGAAAACATTTTCGCAATGTTGATTAATTGAGCTAATTATTACTGAAGATTATAGAGGGGTGGGGATATTTTTCAAATGTTAATTCTGCAGCTTTCTTCGAAACATTATATATTACCCATATGGGAAGACGGACACAGGGTAGTATTTTTCCTGTAAGTCACATGGGAGTAACACCTGGCTTTTGATTGGCTGTTACAGAAAAATAAGAATTTCATTGGTTGTCGGAACTACTTCATTCATCTTTTTTACTTTTCCCGACTAGTAACTTTAGAAACTGTCTTCTGCATTTTAACATGTTTTATTTGTTTCCCGCAGTTGAAATTAGCGTTTTCGTACATGTGCCGACGCATCAAATGTCGGAGGAAGCAGTTAAATTGTCCGAAATTTAAAGAAACTAGCGATTACTGCTTGACTGTATAACCACGGAAAGCTTCAAGAGCGACGGCGATCGTTCGAATGTAATGACGTCATAGGCGCGAGCGGTTATGACGTCACAGTGTCGATTGTAACGTCACAGGGCTTTTCGGTTTGAGCCGACTTGTTTTTGAGCTTCGCACACCTCTTGATATGGATGTTGCAATAACTTATTTGTATAATCATGGATTGATAGTAATTGGCAGGAATACAAAACTTTCAACTAAAGCCACATCTTTCTTTTATTGTGAAAGACATTTTCGCAGGGGACATTTTAATCGTGCGGAGTAAACAAGGATAGGTACGTAAGAAGTGAATCCATGTCACACGCGTATGGATATGGAGATTCATCTCCTTCTCGGGTCCTTTAAGAGAAGCAATTGGCTTTTAATATTCACGTTTTTACTTTAATTTGTCATATGGGTAATATAAACAATAACCAACTCGTGACGGGGAATGGCAGGTTATCTTTCCCTCGTTATATCAATTGAGTGTAATTCTCTCGCCAAGGCTCGAGAATTACTCAAATGATATAACTCGGGAAAGATAATCTGTCATTCCCCGTCACTCGTTAGTTATTGTCTAAATATTCCCATAGTTTATAAGTCAGTTAAGGTTCTCAGACTCGGTCTTGGTGCAAGTAGATAGAAAAACATTCCAAATTACGTTCCAATGAAAACTGTAAATATCTGAGCACAGCAATGCCATTTGACTTTCAATGCGGTGATGTCACGGCATTGTGACGCAATATCGTTTATGGCATCACAGAATTGTGATGGCATTGCTTGATGATGTAAAGCATTGTAATGTCATGTAGTTGACTGTGGTAGGGCATCGTGTATTGTACTGTCAACACTATATCTCCAAGTAAACATAGCTTGACCTTACACAAGCGATATCTCCTGTAGAACACACTTTTGGATGAGAAATCAAAGCAATCAATTTCTTAAAACACTCGTGGTATTCTACGTAATAATATCAAGGGTGTGTTAGGACACGACACTAAATGTGAATGATCGTTATCTGCAGGAAAGGGCACAACATGTAGATCTACGATATGACAAATACGTTGTCAGATACAAAATCCAATTCTACAATTCTATTCTAATGTACTTGCAGATATTATTGTAGCAGCATGATATAAATTTTAACACACCAGCCAAACTAACGACCTCCTCAATCACCCTACCCTCAATACACAATTCATCATACACCAATATTAAAGATAACTACAAGGTCAATCACTGAGCCGATAACTACAGCGAATACACAATGCTTGGCTGTCACTGTTAAGACGTCACTGTCAGTGAATTATAATGGTATGGCCTATTTTCCTCATATATTTCTTGCAAAGACATGACACTGAGCTCGTTTGAAAGCTGTTTGTATTTCCAATATGATAACATTAACCATTGTATCAAAGGGAGTGTTTTCGTCATGCAATGGATGCACCACTACCGCACCCTTAGTTTTGTGAGTAGGACGATGGCAAATCTTTAATTTCTATCAAACGATTAGGATATTCTCAAACTGTGAGCTTCCTAGCATTACTGGTTCATTGTGATTAGTCGATCAAAGGTTTCAGGGTGAAAACGACCATATTTGGGCGGGGATAAAGACCAAATGTACAAACTTCAATCTCAATATAGCAAAAATGTTATTTTGAAAATGTTAGCTTCCCATGTCGACTGGTTTTGAAGAATAGGTCGTTTAAAGGTTTTAGTAAAAGTGCCTAAAAATATACTACGCTCATATTTGAAAGGGTCAAGACTAAAAAGGAAGTGAGTAAGTTGGGGTTTAACGCCGCTTTCAAGAGTATTTCACTTATATCGCGGCTGCTAGTATTATGGTAGGGAGAAAGCCCGCAACGCCATGTGGCTATGCACTGCGGTGAAACCTGCGAGCAGCGGCTGGTCAAAACCAAATAAACAAACTATGATCCCCTAGGTGTGCAAGGTGCACAGTGACATGATGTACCGGTTCTTCCAGAAAAATCGAAAATATTAAAAGTTTGCCCACGACGCCAAATGGATATCTACCAAAGTCATAAGGACATCTGGCCTTAAAAGTCATAATGAGCTGAAATATGTAACGTTAACTAGAGCAGCTAGAGATCTCATATCTTGTTGAGGCGGCAATTAATTAATGTTGATATTGATTATAGACAGACATAGCGCAATATTTATTAGCTGGTAAAATCAACCAGTTTGATTTGACGTATTCATCCAAGCATGTTTATGTCCAATATATTGCCGGTCAGTCCCTGAGGGATTTAATAGAACATGTTAAACTGGCTACAAGCTCTGACATGTGGGACTTAAATCAACTATATGTGTCCGATATATCTTCCATGTGATCGGGATCTTTTTAAATATTCATCGTTTGTATAAAGTAGTTTGTAATTTTCCCCATTATTTAACCCAAGGAATGTGATATACGTCCTTGTTTAACATATAACCCAAATTTATCCATAACATACATAGAGATTATTACCTGAGGAAGTGTGTCATATCACTTTTACGAAACAAGTGTGAATTTTGTATTGCCCGAGCGAGAGCGAGGGTTATACATAAATTTGCACGAGTTTCGTAAAAGCCATATGACACACTTTCGAGTGTAATAATTTCTTTATTACCCATTTTATTCCATTTGATTCGCCTAAAATTAACCAGGAAACGACCCACTTCTCTTGCGACGACAAGCTACAGTGATGTCACGAACAATCGTTTTATGACGTCACAGACGGGAAGTCGCGGTGAAACAATGGTTGCTAAACAAACGTGATATGTGCACATGCGCTCATATAAAAAATTAGCAGCTTCGACTAAGTCGGAGCTGCTATCAGTTTTTGCGCAGTTTCCGTCGCCGCCGCCGCCGCCGCGTTTTGTATTCACTAAAACTGTTTTACTAGAAGGTTTTGAGAACTCATATAAATAACTTCTTACTTATGCCCTTGGGGAATTTTTTTGACATGTTCATATTCAAGGTCAAAGGTCAAGGTTACGAGTTATGAAATCGCTTAAAAATTCCTTGTAAACACGATAACTTGAAAAATATTTGTACTATTAGGCTATTTGGTGTACATCAACCATGGAGAAAGGCCAAGATTTGAAAAGGTTTTCGCTAACATCCGTCAAAGGTGAAGGTCACAGCGAGGGCATGACTTAAGCATGCTTTTGCGAAAATGTCTTATTTCAACTATAAACACTTTGAATCATTAAATGATTGTTATACACAATGAAAAGTGATCACTGATTGTGTGACCTTGAATTTAAAAGGTCAAGGTCACGAAATATGGTCAAGGTCACCAGTTCTGAAATCACTAAATAACCTTTTCCCAAGAAGGTATTAACACCTCATATACATAGCTTCTTTCTTATAAACCTGGTGGTAATTTTGACATGATTACATTAAAGGTCAAAGGTCAAGGTCACGAGTTCTGAAATCGCTAAACAAATCCTTGTCAACACGATCACTTGAAAAATATTTGTGCTATCAGGCTCTTATTTAATGTATATCAACTATGGAGAAAGGCCAAGATTTGATAAGGTTTTCGCTAACATCCGTCAAAGGTCAAGGTCACAGCGAGGGCACAACTTAAGCATGCTTTTGAGAAAATGTCTTATTTCAACTATTAACACTTTGAGTCATTAAATGATTGTTATACACAATGAAAAGTGGTCACTTATTGTGTGACATTGAATTTTAAAGGTCAAGGTCACGAGATAGGGTCAAGGTCACCAGTTCTGAAATCACTAAATAACTTTTTTCAATGAAGGTTTCAACACCTCATATATATAGCTTCTTTCTTGTACACCTGGGAAAATATTTTGACATGCTCACATTCAAGGTCAAAAGTCAAGGTCATGAGTTCTGAAATCACTACAAAAATCCTTGTAAACACGATAACTTCAACAACTTCTGTGCTATCAGGCCCTAACTTGATATATATCAACTATGGAGAAAGACAAAGATTTGAAAACTTTTTTGCTAAAATCTGTGAAAGGTCAAGGTCACAGCAAGGTCACAACTTAAGCGTGCTATTGTGAGTATGCCTTATGTTAACAATGAACACTTTGAGTCATTGCATGATTGTTATACACAATGAAAATAAATCATTGATGGTGTGACCTTGAAGGTCAAAGTTTAAGGTCATGAGATATATCATAAGGCCATGTTAATCTTTTGATCCAATTTTGAAATCAGAAAAAGGTTTTAAGAACAAAGTTGTGAAAAGTGACCCCAGTGATGATTCAACTTGTTAGAATAACTTGAATAATGAAAAAAAAATTGTCAAAATAAATTCCCGTTTTATTTATGCTGAGGAGAAGGCGGAACAGGGAAAGTCGAGACCCAAAGTTTCGGAGCTGCTCTGCTTTTGCGGTGTCCCGCAAACGCTCTTCTAGTATTAACTCGGTTATTTTTTCAACCATATGGGTAATAAAGTGAAATATGGTAATATGGTTCAACATAAGCATTGTCATATTTTTCAAATGTGCATGTGTAAATATCACCTTTGCCTAGCAACCAGTTTCAGCATTAGATTTTGTATTTTGCACCGATCCTGCAACAATCTCTGTATCTCACTGAAACTCATTTATATTCCATTTTCTTGTGGGTTGTTTTTCAATCTGATTTCAAGAAAATGACATCAAACATCTTACCCTCATTGTCTTTCACTGAAGACTGTTTTTATCTTGCTTTGCATTTTTAATTAATCTATGAAACTTTATCTGTTCATCTTTATGTGTTGAACTTATGTTCAATACCGTTTCTACTTTTAAAATGGTTTCAAAATGAAGTATATATTTGTATTGAATACACACAAATTGATTCGTAACAGTGCAAAAAAAAAAGAAATCAGGTCAAATTCAAATCTGTATTGATGTGAAGAAGCAAACACAAGTCAAAACTCAACAAAGCCTATGTTCAAGGTTACAGAACATTTACAGTATTGAGCAAGTTCCTCTATATACAACACATAAACGTTGATCACTCACTTAACATGATTTTCAAATTTGTCTTAACTAATTACAATCTACATTAACCAGCTGGTTAAAATAAGTATTTAAGAAATGTAACTGAAGAGAAAGTTGTAATGCCCAACCATGTGATAAACCTTATGATGTTGAACAAATAATTTTTAAAAGAAATTTCAACATAAGTGCTTTGGTGATACATATTATATAATACTGACATAAGAATGACTCATCCAGTTTATTTTGCATTAACAGCTGTGGTACAATTATGAATCAGATCTCAACATTTCCTGTAATTCGACCCAGGTCTCCAATACATGCCAGAAGCGTAGCGATTGTGAAATGAATGTGTTAAAAAATATATCAACCAACGGTATTAAAAGACAATGTGCAATGTGGTTAAAATAAAAGATGACCTGGCATCAATTGGAGCAAGTATGGTTCTTTCAATTAGCAATTAAGAATATGAAAATATCTGCCACTGTGAATGGTGAAAGTTCTCAGTTCACACCAACGTCACTGCTAATACTGTCTGGTTATATATATGGCGTTGAAACATTAAGGCATCTACATGGAACAAATGCACTCTTTATAGTAAACTAGTTTACCATCAAAATAAATAATATTTGACAATGTCAAATCTAACCTAATCAATCAATCTTACATCAATAGATGTGTCCAGAGGGCACAATTACTAACAATAACTATAATTGATAAGACATTCCTTCCAGCAGTTCCATCAAATATTAACAATACGTGACATTTGACACACCAAAACAAAACGCATGTCAATACATAGTGGATTATAAGTACACAAACAGCCAACACAATGACAATACTACCTTCACAGAGAATCAATACAAGCATTACTTTTGATTTAAAGAAAACAATTTTTAATTGTGTTCATATTAAAGTCACTAGTATTTGATGAGGTAATTTGTGTCGGACTCAATTTATATTTTAATAATGCAGCATTTCTGTATTTCTCACCATCAAATGGACTTCACAGCAGTGCCACCTACTATGTATAGACAACAGCCTTTCCCTGGTACAGGAGGGACCAACTTGTATTCCCTGCACTAAACAAATGGTATTACTGATGTTGAGCTGTTGATCTTGGATCAGCACACACATCGATTCTCACAGATCGGAGATCAAGACAGAAGTATCCACATACTAATGTCTACAGATCAGAGGGCTTTAACTCATACTAGGCTAATCTTTCATCAACATGGGGGATTTAGTGTGGACTTGTTATCAACAGAGCTTGATTCACTTCATTATTAGACATCTATCTACAAAGGAATACCAATTGCTATCTGAAAGGAAACAGGAAGGACTAACTACTGTACACCAATTGAGATAAATTCAGCAGCGAGAAGGTTTAACTGCAGCAACAACATAAAGAAGCACCAATACGACGTGAATTATTACAATACTCTTCCTTTGAGAGAGAACATGCACACTGCAAATAAATATATACTTAATATATACAGTCAGATTTACAAATAAAATATATCTATCTACAATGTTTGCATATTCTTAAAGCAACAGTTGTCAACAAATAAACTGATTTCAATAAATATTCAAAGTGCAGTATCATGTTTACATCTATTTTCAAATTTACAAAAATAGTATTTCACAAATGCATCAACAGAACATAGATTCATACTCTTAACCGTTTAACTGTTTTACAACTCTTCCTGTGTCTATCTTATAAGCTCTGTTGAATGATTCTAGGCAAGCGGAGTCCAGTGTGTAGTGAGGTGTAGACACAGACCCCGGCTGACCCGGAGTGCCATCTCACCCACACCTTGTGAAGGAACAGGTGCCTTGGTCAGTGGTCTACAAGAACTGTGGCGGAATGTGCTGGTTCCCTAGACCACCGGTCAGCTCAAAGCTGACACTCATCAGTGGACGTCTCCGGACGGGTGCCGAGGACACAGGTTTCATGTGGACAACTCCCCTCTCATCAGTGTACCTACAAACAGTAGCAGGGGTTCATGTGTGTTAACATTTCGGTGTTGTCAGACAAATAATAAGACTCATGTTCACAGTCACAGTGAATAAGGAGAATTAACTTACACAGAAAATTTAATATGACCCCTGTTATTGAAGACAGATACCGTTGAGACGGTTTGCTCACTTCGATATAATAAACCTTAAAGAACACTTAGTTACTTACCAGAAAAACTACATGGTCATGAAGAGGTAAAAATGATCAGGATGAAAGAAGAGCTTGCGCGTGGAGAATTTGAATGATGAGGAGTCTTTTTTAATTAAGATTACAATTCATATAGAACATTTCTTCTATAATATTTTTTAGAAAGGGCTTAGCCCAGTGATAAAGCTCGCAATTAAAATGTGGAAATATAGTATGGCAATCAAATATACCGTTTAGATCTGGAGTTGTAAGGACACTTGAATAGTCATAAACTAGAGTTATACATTTTATACAAGTGAACATATGTTAGTAGAAACTTGAAAACGTGAAAACAAACAGGGTTGAAGCGAAACATGTTAGCAAAATTTAGGAAGATTTTCAGTCAATCGTTTCTGAACTAATGAGATGAAACTAACCTAGATAACAGGTAATGCTACATAAACATGAAACTACTCCCACAAATCTGCAGGGACTCAAATTATTTTGTATGAGTAGGAAAACAAAAGTCTTTTTTTTATGCCTCATTACCATCTATCATAAGATTTTCCATGAAAATGAAAGATGATTATCACATAAATGAATGAAGCAACTGTAGTGTCAAGAATTCAACAAATGATATATAACTTCACAGAGCTGTAACATTACACAATTACTTTACAAAGATCACTCCCAAACCACAAGTGATGAGAAGAGCACCTGAGTTACCATGAGTTACTTCATACATGTATTACAGCAGCCAATGAGATGAAACAAACATCCAGTTATACTGAATGTACTGTAGGTAAGGTAAATAATCTGTCGACCAGCTCCCTGGTATGAGCAGTAACTCTCATAAGCAATAGATATCAATAGATATGGATAGAATGACAACTTTCAAACATGCATGATTCTGTAAGTTAGAGAAACTAACAATCTCAGTGAGAAATGTAATCAACAGTAAAGTATTAACTGAAATCAACAGTAAACTATTAACTGTAACCAACAGTAAAGTATTAACTGTAATCAACTGTAAACTATTAACTGTAATCAACAGTAAACTATAAACTGTAATCAACAGTAAACTATGAATTGTATTCAACTGTAAACTAGAAACTGTTAAGTGGTTGAAACTAAGAAAGCTTGAATGCCAATAGTGTACCTCAGGTACCTGTGGACTACATCCACTCATTCAACTTACGGGGACTGCCAGGGTTAGACACACTGTTGAGTTCAAGCATATCATAACATGAAAGAGTTGCTGTGGTAACCCGCTATACACATTCAGTGATAATTTAATGATAACAAACTATCAAATGACAGTCTAAATTAAAAAGTTTGTCAAATTTGTAATTTGGTACCGAGTATGAATGTGACACTTACAAAGATTGGTGTGAAATAGTAACAAGAGAAAATCGAAGAGTAATTAAAGCACAATTGCACAACACCAGTGTGCAATTGTGCATTTAATTATTTCAGAAACGTTTTACTACCTGACAAAACAGAATATTTGAATGGACAGAAAATCAATTCTTCAGAAAGAGAAAACTTTTCAAAAGAATAATATACACAAGGGAAAAGCATTTCAATCTCATTGAAAGTTTGTTTGCTACCCAAAAATTACATAACAAAAGTGATAAGAGAAACATTCAAATAATTATTGCATATCTACAAATGCAAACTGACAAGGCATTTCGAAATATGTGGTGTTATAGCAAATTGTCACATCAAAATGAGTGCGCGAATACACACTTAACAGTATGAAGGCCTGGAAGTGAAAACCACATCATAAAGTCAACTCTACATGCAGAAAGATGTGATACATTGCAATCGGTGGAGTATGTGGTGTTAGATAAACCTGCATGTTACATACGATCAAGTTGATCCGAAGGCACTAAAAGTTGCCTCCCTTTGTTTCATGATTAAAGATTGGGGGATTTCAGGGAATCTGAAAACAAAGAGGAGGAAGGAAGGATCTCAACCTGACCCCCAAACTGGAAATATCCAACAATGTGTGCAGTTAATTCAACTGAGTGCAGCCTTAACAAACAAGTTGGTGTTTATTCTTCTAGGGTGGGTTTTATTTCAAATAAATATTGATTCATGAAGGATTACGGTAAAATCATGAAAGATTAACAGAACTCATATGAATTCCTAACTTTTTTTCAAGGCATCAAATGAAAGGACATTCAGTGTTTTTCATAATATTTTAAATGGCTTTGATATGTGGCAAATAATCAAATGTGCAGATTTCCGTTCAAATAATTTCAATCTTATGATTCACATATTCGTCACATATATAATTTCTGGTTTCGATTAAGAAAATCGAGCAACAGTCTTATAACATGTGCAGAAACTGAAACTACATGTCCAATTTTCATGCCAAACAGTTATATGACCAAACATTACCAACCAAAACTGGTCTTTTTGTCTATTGCAGAAAATATCTGATTATTTTGTCCGATTTTCAACTGAAATCACTAATTTAATCTTTATAACATTACTATACTGAGGTGAGGTGATTTGGGCTTTAACGCCTTTTTCATGATTATTTCAATTTCATCATGGCTGCTAGTATTATTGCAGGGAGAAAGTTCACAACACCATGTGGCTATGTATTGCAGTAAAACCTGTGAGCATCGGCTGGAAGTAGCGGGCCATGGGTAGCATTGCAACCAAACCTTACTGAACATAGAACAGTTTTCTACAACAGACAAAGTTGCTGGGCCCCTGGTGGCATACTATACTCAGTCGACTACCATTAAATGGCAACTTCAGAACTTTTTGATTAAATTACACAATTTATAACATTAGTGACTCCAACAAAACACTGGATGCCCGTTAACCCTTAACATGCGGGCGACGGAATAATCCGGGCGGGCTATAAGCGATTCGTAGGTACTCCAGTACGGATCCCGGATCGCTTACTTAGAAGAATTCACGCCTGTCTATCTACTGGGCTAGCCTCCATACCGGGTCCCGAGTCGATTGTTTCCGCGACTCGCTGCATGAGAATGGCTGTATTTATGCCTCGCAGCCCGCAATGAGAATAAAACTTTCTTCAGTGTCTGGTCAGAACGTCCAGCAAAATTCACACCAATTTGCGTGTGCATTGTTGACCCGTAACGCATCGATAATTAGCTTTACAAAAGGCCAATTTTGTCCTGCTTCGCTCCGATGGCTACACTGCCCGGCGGCTAATTAGCACCTAAGTGTCTGCACTGCCCCGGGGTGAGATAGGCCCGTACAGGCTTATCTGTCTCGCATCCCGCCACATGGGCAGATAGCCTATGCTTATCTGTCTCGCATCTCGCCACATGGGCAGATAGCTTCTAATTACGGGAAGATATTGCGATAAGCTACCTTTCTCTCGCACTTCGTATCATATGAACCAATTGGTTGTTTTCATTTTTTTTAATACCAAAATAAAGAGGAAAGAATGGCCTTTATTCCCATATAAAAATCGCAATTGGGCTAACATAACTGAAAATACAGCAATCGCACAGAGATAGCCGACTTTCGCACTTTTGAATTTTGATACATGTGGCGCATTTACCCCAACATGCCTCGGCGCTCTATTTCTAAGAAACTACTTGGGATATTTTCATAATTTTTTTATCAGTATATAGATAAAAGAATTGTCTTCAATTCCATATAAAATACGTGTATTTTCGGCAATAACTTTTGATGCGCCAGATGTCGCGCAGAAGGTGATATTCGGCTTTGAATAAGTGGCGCTCTTAGCATATACCATCATTACGGGCTTTATAACTTGTGAACCGCAAGTCCGATTTTTATAATTTTTACATCATTGTAAAGAGAAAAACATTGTCTTCAATTCCATGTATACTGCGCATGTTTTCGGGAAGAACTCTGCATGCGCAAAGCGCCGCGCCAAAAGGTATAATTTTCGCACTTCATAACTTTTGAACCGCAAGTCCGATTTTTATAATTTTTACATCATTGTAAAGAGAAAAACATTGTCTTTAATTCCAGATATAATGCGCATGTTTTTGGGAAGAACTATGCATGCGCGAAGAGCCGCAATATTGATGTACGCATAAGTGAAGAAGTATGATAATATATAACTAAAATACTGTTCTTTTGATACGCAAATATAGAGCTTTATAAACGATGAACAACTGTCATGACGGAATTTTGTTTCCAGTTTTGGAAAAAAAATTATAACATAAAAGTGAAAATATATTTGAGTACGGGACCCGCCGCTCGGGGAAAAGCCTTTTCGTGGGAATATTTTCTCAGGAAAATATTTCACTTTTCGGAGTTTCTAAAAATGCGTGAACATTTTTGTTACTGATGCCATTTGCGAAAGGTTTTTATTTCTAAAATTCAAATGCGAGGGCGCACCTTTCCAAACCATTTGAATTGAATTTATTATTTTATCTTTTACATTATTGAATAAAAGACGTTTCATTCAATAAGATTTGAAGAATTATTTATATGTGTAGCGGACTGAACTGAGCAGATGGAGAATTTGATTCCTCACCACTTTTATTACCAAAGTTCTTTTGTATCACAATTACTTTTTTAGGTATTAGTTTTTTCGTGAGCAGGGGAATTTCCGACGGGATTCGCCATGACATAATGAGAAAAAATTCCCATGAACATGGGCGTGGTCCGTCATCTTCGGGACCGACCCACAAGTATAAATATCTACCGGGGGGTGCGCGGACCCCCCCGCTTTTGGTCGCCACCCCCCAAACTTTTTGTGCAAATTATTTTTTTGTTTCTACTTTGAAATAAAGGTTCGTGTCATTCCGAGGTATGAAGGTTTCTGCTATATATGTCGAGAGGGCATGGGAACCCATTCCCAATAGAATCCGGGGTTCGTCCCATAGGATTGTTCCTCGGAGTCTCTCGTTCTCAAAAGAGAACATGGGAAACCTGTCCCGCGATTGAATCCGGGGTCCGCCGCGGAAGACGGGGACGGGAATTCCCGGAGAGCATGGGAGTATGCTCCCATGGGTCCGGGCTCCGCCTCGAGAGACCGCTCCTTGGATGCTCTGCTTCTCGAAAAGAGAAGTCATTCGGCAACTGACAACCCGAGCTTCCCTGACATAGTAGTTTATTTTCCGGGCCTCGCGCCCGGTGCTACACGTCGCCGAGGAAATCAGAAAATGGTCCGTTTGACATATGCGTCGGAAAAATCGGCGCGATGTCAGAAGCCGTCGGCGCCGTCGGCGCTTGCGGCGCAGTCGTCCTAGATGCGCCGGGAGGTTCTGAAACTGGCAAATGAACGTCCATGAAGCTCACATTCATTATCTCTGTATGTTTATTGTCTCTAATCACATGTTATATGTTGCATACATCTAACGCATTTTCAATCATTTACAGGTTGAAGCAGAATGCTGCGCGGACGTGGACGCAAGGCCCTGCGACGGCCTAGGACGTTGCATACTAGGACACGCAGCTTTGAAGCCGTTACAAGCGACGACGACTTCATCAACGAGATCCATGCTGATGAAGCCTCTGATATGGAGTCAACTGACAGTGATGGTAGCAGTGGTTTAGACAGTGATGATGCATATGATCGGGACACTGTAATAGATAGTGAACATGGTGACACAGATGCTCTGAGTGATATAGAGACAGAGATTGCCAGAAAGATTCTAGCCGCCGGTAATTCCACCGAAGAAGACTTTAGTGGTTTTGAGGAGGAGTTTGCCGAAATACCACAATATAATCATGATAATTCACAGACGTTTGATGAGTGGGTGGATGGTCCGCGGCCACGTGTAAACTTGCCTTTCACTGGTCAAACTGGGTTGCGCCAGTTCATAGAACTTCCTGAGAACCCTGAACCTATTGACTTTTTCAATTTGTTTATACATAATGATGACTATGAGGATATGGCAACGGAAACCAATAGATATTTCAAACAAGCAATGGAGGACAAAATTCTAAGACCCCGTTCAAGAATGCAACAGTGGCAAGACACTAATGCAGAAGAGATGAAGGTATTTGTAGCCATGACAATTGCCATGTCATTGGTTGTGCAGAGAAACTTTGCTGATTACTGGTCAACAAGTGATGTTACCTCAACGCCTTTCTTCGCCAAGTGCATGCCCCGAGACAGGTTTTGGCTTCTTATAACCTACCTACACTTGGCTGACAACAGGAGGATGCCGGGCCGTAACACCCCGTGCTTTTCACCAATAAATAAACTGGGACACTTGTATAACCGGATAGTTCACCGTTTTTCAAGAGTGTATAAACCGCATCAAAACATTTCAGTCGACGAGGGCATGGTGCCCTGGAAAGGTAACTTATCTTTCAAAGTTTATCTTCCCGACAAGCCTAAGAAGTATGGGATAAAGGCTTTCATGTTGTGTGACTCGCACAACGGATACGTTTGCAAGTTCAAACTCTACACTGGAAAAACGAATGAACCGGTTTCTGAAGGTGGCAAAACTTATGATGTAGTCATGGACTTGGTGAACGACTACGTTGGACAGGGGCATCACATCTTTATGGACAACTACTATTCGTCCACAAATCTGTACATAAATTTGTGGGAGCGGGGAATAGGTGCCACGGGGACGTTGAGAGCCAATCGAAAGGGACTTCCTGATTCAGTCAAGAAACCTAAAAAGAAAGCCAAGCAAGGGGACATGACAGTTTCTCACAACCATGGCCTACTCGTTCTTCGCTACGAAGATAGAAAATCAGTGCTTCTCATGTCTACTGTTGAAGATACACAACTTGAACAAACAGGGAAGAAGAACCGGGCAACAGGGGAACCAGTTCTCAAGCCGCGCATTGTAACAACGTACAACAAGTACATGGGAGGTGTTGATCGGGCCGACCAGATGTTGTCGTACACGCCGTTCCGAGTGAAGACCCTGAAGTGGTGGAAACGGGTTTGGTTTCACGTTCTCAACGTTGCCATGTTGAACTCTTACATCGTTTATAAAGAATATAGCAAAGATAAACCTCTAAAAACAAGTCGGGAATACAGGAAGGCTTTGGCGCAACATATAGTAACATTTGCGGACAAGGAACAAGTTCCATCACTTTGCAGACGTCCCCGTGGTCGGCCGAGCACGAGCGACGAGAGTGTCACTCGTCTTCATGGACGTCACTTTCCGACGAAGATTGAGCCTGTCGGAAGGAAGAAAAACGTCACAAGGATGTGTGTGGTATGCTCTAAGGCAAAACGCGCCGTCCTCGCAAAACAGATTGAAGAAGGCAATGGGCCAGCAAGGAAGAAAAAACGAGTAGGCAGAGAGTCTTCTTATGAATGTACAGATTGTAATGTTTCTCTGTGCGCCGCACCATGCTTCAAACTGTACCACACCGCCACTGACTATTCCAGGGCTTACATCACTGCCACGGAAAAAGAAAGAAATGAAGAAGGGAATGAAGAAGAAGAAAATTGAAAGTAAAGAGAGCCGAAGTGTGGACTAGTATATACACATTATATACATACCTTGTTAGGTCCCTAAAGCTGTTCTGCGCACAACCGCAGGTAAATATTGTGTATATTTGTACATAAATGCATTGTAATTTCATTGTAATACATGTCATTGCAAATAAAATATTCTTTATTTTATCAAAGAGACAGAGAAAGTGAATGCGAGCTTTCATTGGAAGTTCAGCCAGAACCGCATCATAAAAAAACACCCATAAATGCTGAACCGGGTGGCCGATTTTCATAAAACTTACATGGGGTAAAGAGGAAAGATTCGGCTTTGATTCAATATAAAATTTATACATGCGCACGAAAAACTAAAGTTGCGGCACGTGCCCCGATATGCGCGATAGTCAAAAAGTTGCCTCAAAGTACCGAGGGTACCTTCATTTGGCACGCTATAGCTTCCGAACGAAGTTGCGCATTTTTTTTCTTTTTACATCATCGTAAAGAGCAATAAATTGTCTTCAATTCCATGTATCATATGTATATGCGCAGCGAAAAATAAACATGCGGCAAATGATGCGCCAGATGTCGCAAAAAGTTAGTTTTTCAAAAATGAATTTTCTAAGTACTGGGGGTGCCTTCCTTACGCTCTTCATATATTGCGAACCATTTGACGTATTCCAATAATTTTTATATCATTGTAAAGAGGAATAAATTGTCTTCAAGTACATACGTGTTTCGCATGCGCGCGAAATAATTTACGATTTTATAAAGCTGGAAATAAAGACAAACTTTACACCGCGCAACATGTATTGCGTTCGCCGCGGTGATTAGTGTATGCTGTGCTCATTAGTACCCATTAGTTCCACGCGCGCTCGGCTCTGGCACCCTCGAGGAGGTCTCGAGGAGGTCTCGAGGAGGTAACGGTACTGTAATTAGCACAGTCCCGGGGGGACCAAGCAGTGCCAGTAAATTGGTGCGCGTCGGGACCATTCACGTGGTACTGTCGGGGTAGCGTCACTCTCCTTTGGTTGGTTATATTTTCTGAACCATAAGTCGTATTCTAATAATTTTTATGTCATTGTAAAGAGGAATAAACTATCTACAAGCACATATAAATTTCGCAATATGCGCGCTCAGGAGTTTTGATTTCATGAAGCTGGAAATAAAGACAAACTTTAGATGACAATAGAATTATAACCATAGGTCGCATTCTAATATTTTTTATATCATTGTAAAGACAAACATCTGGTCTTCAAGTCCATATAAAAATTTCAGTAGCGCGCTCCAAATTCATGATGTTATAAGGCCCGAATTAAAGACAATCTTTACAAAGTAATAGAAAAGTAAAGAAAAATCGTAAAAAAATAATTCGAAGATGCGGGTATAAAGCAACCATTTGTGTACGGGTGCCGCGACTTGAATTTGTATTCAACGCCCGTATATAGCCCGTATTCGCCATGTAGATGCGGTATATTTCGTAAAAACGGTACCGGAATCGCCGCCTGGAAATTCCGCCAGCAGAGCTCGTTAGTGCCTAAGCTCAAACTACTGCTGCGAGCTGCGAGCCTGTAAATTCCGCCACAGGGGCTAAAAAGGGTAAAATATATATACGCAACGTAAGGGTTAACTTGAAACTTGTGCAATTGCTTGTAATCTGCTTTTTGCACTTTGTTGTTCATGCAACATATTAGCCTTAAACAAAATTATAAATACATAGGTGTTTTAGTGTGAAAGTAGAACAAATACACTTGGTAGCATTTTGTAGAATTAGACTTGTAGCATAAAGCTGAGAGCTGGTTTAACCGTAATCCTTGCATGTGTTGAGTACAAAGGGAGGGGATCAAACCAGGTTGGACAACCAGGAACTCTGTCAACATACCTCATTGATCAAGGCAAAATCCTCAACATTTCTGAAGGAAATTCAAATCTCAAAGTTTCAATATTGAAACACAAAAATAAACTTTGTGTTATGTTTTTATTTTTTAAATAGTTCTTGTTATAATATATATGACGCTTGAATCAAAGTCTCTGAAAATTACTTTCCATCTGCTTCAAACTACTCCAGCTGTTGGACTTATATATATTATGGATATTATATTGGACTTACTTAGCGCGTAGGACTCCACTGCGTGTTTTGTGTGCTCGTGTGTTTACTGCACTGGTAGGCAAATCATGCAGGTTATTCTTTGCCAGAATTTCATCAAACTGTTTTCGCGGCAAACCTGCAACATAATAATACACAGATAAATCTGTCTTTTAAGTTCATCTAATAATTGCTTTTCAGTTGATTGAACAAGTTATCTATCATAAATCATTTGACATTTATGTACCTATTTTCATCTTCTTCAGTGGACTGAATTTTTAACTAATTTCTCTGTAAAGTTTATCAATACAGCTAAAGTGTTCTCTCACCTGGCATGATGTAGCCGGGGACGGGCGCAGTCTTTGGGAATGCTTTCACAGGCGGAAGATCCTTGTGACCTGAAATAACACATTGAGTATTATTCAACAAAATTTTAAAAATATGATCATAAAGTTTAATTTCAAGAATATGTAATCGACCATTACCTGAGCCATATATTTTCACACTATACCATTTTTGGATAACCTTTTCATCATTATTCATTTGAAAATGAGTTAAATCTAATACTTTTGTCAAAACTGTTATTATTTGATTGACGGAAACAAGTAAAAATCACACAATCAACCAGACATAACCGAAAACCTATCAATTCTATTGTTTTTCAGTAGATAAATGGATAGATAAATAGATAGATTACCACACAAACATGAAACAACTAAATTTATCCGAATTACAGGTACAGCATTTGTATAGTAAAACCAAGAGTTCTGGATAATAATATAATATGTGTTGTTATCCAGATATCTTGCCTTTCCTATATTCAACCTCCAAATGTGCTTTAAAGACTTGAGCATTTCGTTTAGTTATTGCCAAGCTTGCCTCAAAGCGTTTGAGAATATTTTGTGATATTTTAGATTTTGTAAACACAGAGATTATCTGTACAATAGCTTTTTAAACATTTATGTTCTGACAATGCATTGTCATGTTCAGACCAAGTTTTGTAATGGAAAGAACAAATGTTGATGAATGAATGAGGTACTAAATTACTTCAAAATGACATTCCAATACACAGAAAGTATTTAGAGTAAATATTTATTGGCAGATGTTACTTTACATTAGTTTCAATACAAAGCGTGTTATGCAGATGCAAGCAGAAAGAGCTACACACACTAGCATATTATACAATCTTCTGAGACGAACTTGTTTATTGTTTGTGACACAATACAGAAAGCTGATGCCACAGCACAGTAAGGCACACAGAATGTACATGCTTGATACAGTCTTCATACATCTTGTACTCAACACAAACTGATCAACTTGAAACTGCTTTAGGGAACAGTACACTCAGGCTGTTTTTGTGGAAACAAAATTCTAGGTGGTTGTCTTAGTTATTACTATTTCCATTGCATGATTAAAACATTAATTTTACTTTTATGAGCATTTATTACAACAAAGCAAAAACAGGAAACCTGCATAGAATTTTATTTCCACAACAAAATACTAGAATGGCAGTACCGGTACCTCTACTTAAACAGTTTTGAAAAATTGTGTTTCTTCACAAACACTGAACACTAGTTAAAGTAATAAACAGTAAAACATCTTTTCTTAGGTATTCACTGTATCAAAATCCTCATTTGGAAAAATATTTTAAGCATGATGCAGTAAAATTTTTTTTAGAAAATGACAATAAAAAATTAAGTGTTAAATCATCACAGAATGAAATTTCTTCAATATCTATTTACTACACAATATTTTGTGTTATTCACATAGTGACACTTCAGTACTTTCACACACCAGTAGAGCCAACTACGATTGATGATGAGACACCTACATGTATACATACTCACCAACTATTGCACATTCAGACACATCATCTCTTGTTGGCTCAGCTAAACAAACCAGGTACAGTTCACATGCAATACCACCTTCGAATTACATTACCCGTTTTTAAAATAGTGAAGGTTTGACTGTTACCTCAAGAAAACGTCAACAAACCTTATTGGATTTCTTTCATCTCCATTAGTGTGAAAATTATGTAATATTTTGTTTATCAGAATCTCATCATATCTCAATATTTGCAAGGCTTAGGATTACATAAGTTGCTGCAGCAGCAATGTCCACACATATCAAAGCTCTGATATAAAGCACAAAACATTTACTTACTGTGAATCTCACTCATGTCGGACATCATGGTCCCCTTACGTATCAGTTCATCTCTCTTTCGCTTCTGGGTTTCCTTGTTTGCATGCCAGTTGTGTAGGAATTGCCTCGATGTTTCTGTGATTTCTTTTCCATCTAGCACCTCTGAAATAACAAGAGTTTGTTTAAAAAACACGAACAGTAAAAATAATGAAAACACATTTCCATAACAGGTTAAACTGTTTACATCAGAAAAGAAAGAGTCCTTCAAGTCTCGTGTTTTTTTCATTTCACTCCCACATCTAACAAAATAATTTCAATTCAGATACTAAATTCTTGCTATTCAAAACCAGTTAATGATGTTTCAAGTTTGAAGCAAGATATTCTTAAACAATCTCATTCTGTTCAATTTCATCTTCTACTTATCCATTCTAATACATATTCAGAAATCTTAATCAGGAAAGTGCACACCTAACTGCTTGGACATGACAATGATCCTGTCCCTGTACTTGGACTTGTGACAGATGGGGTTGCCCATCAGTTCCAGCCTCCACAAGAAGGGCCACTGCCCCAGGATGTGGGCCAGCTCCTTCATATCGTTCAGGTAGTTGTCGTTAGCCATCAGCTGGTTCAAGCCCTTCATCCCGTCCAGGTCCTTGATGCTGTCCAGGTTGTTTCCAGAGATGTTCAGCACTTGCAGGCTCTTCTGTAAATCACAATATGCGAGAATAATAAATTGGAGTGTTACATAATGGGTATGCAGGTTTTCTTTACATGTAACATGTTTATCTCATTGAGGTAGAGAACTACATTTCCGTGTGTGGTACTACCAATCATTACTACTTGGAGACATCCTATGCAGGTTCATTTCTGGCTTCCAGTACCCTGGTGTGTATCATGGAGGCATATGCAATTATGCATTATAAATGGACCATAAGTTATATTATAACCGGTACTTTAAAATCTGTCAGTATCGGAGGATTATGGCATAAATCACATGATAGGGATATGTGTTTTTTATTCTCGTCTTGTCATATTTTTATTGCAATTGCAAACAAAAAGAATTCACAAAAGACCTTATCCACAGAAATCACATCTAGGGAACATGGATGGTTTGGTGACGGTATCATATATAATTTAGTTCAGAAGATGTACTCCAGACAAACTTTTGATGGTGAACTGACAGACAGAATGCTATTTACAAACCCTTTGCAAGGTGAAGGTATATAGTAAGCACAATGTACCATCAAAGTCTTGAGAGAGCGAGGGTCAAAGAGCAGTTTCTCCCCGGGCGGCAGCTGTTGGTTTTCTACATGCAGCTCCTGCAGCTGGTCCAGCTTCTCCAGACCTTCAATCACCGTGATCTTGTTCCCTCCTATATATCTGTGGATCATGGTGCATGTTATATAACACAGCTTCTCTCACATTTCTCAATCGTTCATGTTCATTTTATAGACTTAAAAAATAAAATGAGTAGATAAGGTTATGAAGAATAAAATCATAATGATATGAATTTCTGCAAAAGGCATTCAATAAATTGACGAGTTAGGGAGTCATTGCCAGCACCACTCTGACTATAGAGTTTAAACTTCTTGATATTAAAATATATTAAAATGAAGAGTTCTGACAGGTAGGTACATACAGTTTGACAAGCCTGTGGAGTGGTGCTAGATTCTCGACCTTGCTGATGGTGTTGTTCTGCAGGTAGAGGTGTGTGAGACTCTGGTTGTGGTGGAGGACGGGTACCTTGCACAGCTGGTTGTCATACAGGTAGAGCACCACCAGGTTCCGGCACAGGGACAGGTCCTCGCCCTGCTCACAGCAAACACACAATGAGGATAGCTAGAATTCCTTAATGTGAATATTTTAACTCTTTGCATTTTACTTTTGTATACATAGCATGTCACAGTCAGTGCCACTGTTCCGCTGTTCTATTCTTGTTGAAAGCACAGAAAAGATATAACAAATCTAAGTTGTTTATCATTTTACATCTTTGGTATTGACAAGACTAGGTTTTGTCACTCTGCAGACCTACAGGACTACTATCTACAGATGTAAATATTTGTAAACAATACAACATAACTGCTTAAAATTAGCAGCAATGCATGTTAAGAAAATCTTGAAGATCATGTTTGACTTTGTCCAATACACTTACCACATCCTCAATACATTTATCCTCTAAATACAGATGTGTCAGGCGTCGTAAATACTGTTGCATCGATTCATCTCGTTTCTTCTTTGTATAACCCGAGGTTCCGCGGGCAATCAAATCTATTGTTAACCTGGGCATTTTGGAAACCTCTCAGATGTCTTTAATTACCCTGGTTGTTTTCAGACTCATCTTGTCAGTTTGTTGATGAAAGCCACATCTAAAAAGGGAAGCAGGAAAATGAATGATCTTCACAATGGTTATTGGTATTGTAACAGTTTAAACGTCTTAGAAATACTTGCCATTTACGAGTGGATAAGCTGTTGCTATAGTCAGTGACTGGTGACTGTTCCATGACTCTGATGGTGCGTTGGTTCATTGGGAAGGTCATCCCCATAAAGTACATAAATTTGTACTGTTAAGCTTAGTGTAAACAATGTGAACAAATTCTAGATTTTATATTGCAGATTTATTCATGTAATCTATGAAATTGTTTGGGTAATCCTTTTAATAAAAACGAAAACATGTTACACAAGAATTAGACAATGTGATATTCGCCGTGCCTATCTCCGGTAAACCTCCATTCGGTAACAGCGGAGCATAAAGCCCAGCGTAGGGGAGCTTGACCGAGACGAGCATGATCGTCTGCACAAGAATGTGATCAAAGTTACAATCTGATGTAATGAACACGATGCCTTTCAGGGGTAGACACTTGCTAGAAATCTTTACTAGCCCGAAGTGCTCTTTGGGCTAGTGACATATCTTAATCTGTAGTGCTTCAAAAAAAATTCACTAGCCCTTCTGAATTTTCACTGGCCTCGGGCGGCAGCAGACCAGTACTAGTGCATCTTCCCACGCAAGGCCTAACTAGCGCCAGTCTCCAACTGGCTAAAATTAGCCAGTTAGGCCTTGCGTGGGAAGATGGTACTAGTGTTGATCCCTTGCCTTAACAATGTGTAATGACAGGAATTTTTCAAAGCTTACTTTTGGCGTTCCGACACAATTTCATGGCCTATGGTTTTAATTTACCAAATAACCTTACTAATAATTTCACAAAGCTACAGCGGAACAGTGTCAGTTGTTTTTTCTTCTGAAACCTGCACCATAATCCGAAAGTACATTCTGCTAGTGTGGTTCTGCTGTTTTGAAAGATTATAATATATAATTGTTTGGCGTGGTAGGGCAAAATTGTCAATGATACTGGCCTAATGTAAAATTGCCAAATTGTCAAATTTACTGATCTTGAATATTACAGAATTTCAAAGAGTGATTGAAACAATAGCTCTATACAAACCGTTCTTAAACCTGACTCAATATAATAACGTTGACATAGACTTAAGATCAATAATTTTAGTTATAAACAAACAGATCACAAACCTTTCGATTTACACATGTGTGCAGACCGGTTTGATCATGAAAATACGTCCGATTAAAAATAGAACTAAGCGCTTTGTTCGTTCCACTTTGCTTAGGGTTCAGAAGGCTCACTTTTAATTTAGAAAATATACATTTGCTACCAAGTACAGTAGAAATATACAACAGCTATCCTTTTAATTAAGTCAATCAAAAAGTACGGACAATGTTTACATGAAAAGTGTAACAATATTACCACCGAGGATGCTTGGTCACGTGATGGGTTGCTAGGGCGGTTGTCAGGCTTTCCTCAACATTAAATCAACCGTTATAAGTTATATGCGTTCAAATAATTACCTGTAATTTCCAACGGTAAAATCCACATTTTCTCAAGTATTTATCCGACAACATACATTGGTCAATGTAGATGTAGAACCATATTTGATGTTAACATCTCCACTGACAAGCTGCCGGCAGTTTGGGACTATTTTCACGTGCTATATTCCTTTCGACTACTTTTAGTAAGTTACATTTGGAGAGCGCGTCCGATGTCCCTTCATGATTTTATATTTCCTTGGTCAAATTTATCAACCATATATCATTCGTTCAATAAAGTTGAAAATGCTAAACAGTAATTGTGACAAAGTGTAAGTCTAGATAATGTTTCGACACGGTAAAGTTCTAAGATCTAAAGAAAATCACAACCTAATTCAACGTAAGGAGAGCAAGGTTTTCGGGATAATAACTTTCGATTAAAATACATTATTAAAATGGTTTGGGCTGAAAATTACATTATGAACATTATATTATAATTTTTAGTGATACATTTTCATACAAAGATTGAGCACATGGTAAACTGCGAAATGCCCACGTTCATGAAATAACACGTTGAACGCCGTCGTATTGTTACATGTACTAGTTGCTAATTAGATACTAGATACATGCACAAGTAATTAAAACGGGTTGTCTCGCGTATCTGCTAATATAACATTACAGTGGTATGACTGTATATTACATCTTTTTCAAAAGAGTTTTACTATTTAATTTGGCTGTGAGTCGTGCCAAGTTTTATTCAAAATCTATAACCTAAAACCATGAATACAGGAGAACAACAAATTAAAACATAAGCACACACAATTTAAACATATTGTCACAATTAAAACTTTAACGTGAACATATTCTAAGTCAACCTTTGTGTTTTAGCATTCTATTGAGTCTCAAAATCATCATTTTTGGCATTCAAGAAACTGTACATGTATATAGTTGTTATTATATATATAGCAAGATGCTGTTCAAGTTAGAAATATATTGTTCAGGTCGAGAGATATATTACCAGAATGAAAAAAATATCGAATGAAAAAATAAATTCAATATCTTAATGCATTTAATCGACCTGTCGGATAAGCTTTAATATGTATAAATTTTTCGCAATCAGGGTATGAAAATGCACGATGTTATGAATTTAATCTGAATATGAATATACCTACTCATGAAAATATTTTTATTCAACAAACCTAAACTCATTCATACATACCTTAAATGAATCATATACGTGATGTTTAGATTATCTGAATTTAAGTTATACTATATAATTATAATTTTTATACAATTTCTACGCTGCCACAACATAACGATATACAGTTACGCGATACAACACAATAAACCACTCCCGACTTACCTACTGAATGAGTAAGTAAATATATATAGAAGTTTCTTAAAGATAACTTGTTCTCAGAGCCAAATGCTGAGATATCATCATGATACAAAATGAATTCCTTTCGAGGTAACAAAGTTTTATTATTATTATTACTATTATTATTAATATCTATATAGAGTCCCTGTACAAATATAAAGAATATGAATTTCGTCCTCAATTCTTTTCCTTCACCATTACAAGAGACAATACATATTCTGAAATAATATTACCTATACCTTATTAATTATATCTTTATATAGCAATAATGTGAGCAAGCGCTTGAACTTATTGCAAATCAAAGATTGTATTTGGACAAAATATAAACAATTCACTTCATTATAATTAGTTCCATTTCACAAATTTATAATGCTTTTCTGAATATTAAATATCTTTCAGTGTGTGACAATGATAATGTACAAAGACAGGGTGATTATTATATTCAAGTGTTTCCTTAAAATATCAGAACTGGGCAATATCTACCATTGTCAGGATCATATTTCAACTGGCGTATTTAGAACTTTATAACATCTCTGATTAGTTACAGGTATATGTTATGTTACGGAAGTAGTCACGCACTAATGGATAAGGTATTTGAAAATAGAATAACTTCGTACAAAAATATCTTATGTATGAACTAAATTTCAATGTTCGATAAAGAATATAAGCATGTGCTGTCATTTCACCTAAGAAGTCTAATTGATTTTGGACACTACCAGTAGCCGCGCAGTAAATGTTAGATACGAGTTCAAGATGGCGCCGCAGAAAGGAACTTTGCTGGCAACGTCAGACTTTCCACTCTACACAGTGCGATCCCTGGGGAATCGGCACTTTTTAGTAGCAGGCGGGGGTGGCCAGGCTAAAACGGGAGTGCCAAATGCTATCGTAAGTTGTCACATGTATATATCTTGTACCTTTAAGTGATAATGTTAAGTTCATGACGCGTCATCGTTGAACTTGACAGAGGCTTGTTTCCACGTTGTCAATCTCAAAGTTAGTAAACATTTTTCTTTGAACATGAATGTGTATCTAATGCTAAGGTTTGTGACCTTTGGGTGACATTTGTGAATTTGGATAAGTTATCACCTTTTGTTAGAAGAATATCTATTTCAGATAATCTAAACTCTGTCTCTGGTTCATTTGATTTGGATTAGTCAAACAGCAGGTTGGAGAAACCTAGACTGAATGCTCTATCTCACACAGCGAGCCGCATACTTATCCTGATCTATTTATTTACGTCCATCAATGTAATATGAAGATTTTGGCAATAAGATTAACATATATGATGATATGTGCTGTTTTCTGAGTATTTTGAATGTGCCTTATAAAACACGCCATTTAACACTTTGTCGATTACAACTTTTTATCATCTTACAGTTACTGCTCAAAAGTTGAAGTTGTACTAGTCGATAAATAAGTCATTTCAAATGTTACGAATTGACCAGTCTTTGATCATCCTATACATATCTGTTAGATATATATATTATTTCCCATGTGTGAGTCATTTGCAATCCATCCGTCAGATATAATATTATGAAATAGTTTCAGAATTAAAATTGTCTTAGTCTATGAACTATGTGTCACATGTGAAAATTATGTAATGAAGCTTATTAATAAATGTAACGTATGTTATATTTCAGAATAACAAAGTATTTTCTCTTGATTAATTTTCAATTTTATTTATCATATATTTACAACAATGGGAGTTTTACCAATTTATAACAAGCATATATATATGACAATACATACACTGTAACACATGGTGTATCCCGGATAGGGCAATAAACATAATTACTGATACAAGTCCTTTTTACAATGCAAAAGTGACAATTGCCTACACATCGTGACATGCAGTCACCTCCGATTTCTTCACATAACCATGATTGTTGAGAGCAAACCATATTTGTCTTAAAGAAGTAGTATGGCAATTTATTACACAAGAATTTGGTAAACAAATCAGAAACTTGTAACTTTTCACAAAGGCATTCGCCTTTCAAATGTGTGTAACAATTAAAAAAAAATTGTTAGGGGTGGGTATCATTGAGATAGAAGAAGACATTGGTAATGTTGGGTTTTGACTAGTATTTGGCTTCTTGATAAAGGGGGTCGACTTATAAGCGGGTCGACTTATCCCCGGAAATATACGTTAAATCTATAGATTAAATTTATCCGTCAAAACCTAGGAACTTTGTGATAAAAAGAACCAGTCTGACATATATTTTTTTGTCTGATCCATACAATTTTCAGGCTAGGTTGTGATCCGTCATTGTGGCCGCCTGGCCAGACATTACTTTTGCAAAATTTGTTCATTACTTGAAATAAGAAACACACTGTATTTTTATAGATAATATTTGTATTTAATCCAAGTTAAAACCAAATGGAAAAAAAATTCCTTGAAATTAAGTTATATAGCACTGTCGGAGCATTTTCGCCTCTATTTTGAAGGCTGCAAACAGCAAACAAGAATATACACAGGTCTATGCAACCTTCAAAATAAATACAAAATCACTGATACTATTCAAGTTGAATTGATAGCAAGGATTGGTTATTGTGTCCGATCATAAGTTGTGAAGCAATTCACCAACAAAATATGCCAATCGGTCTGTCTTTAAGCTTTGTTATAATGATAATGAAATAAATGTCTTAAAATTTGTGACATCTCCAGAAAAAAAGGTTGTTAGGCCCAAATTTATTTTTTATTTCTTTTGAATGAACATTTTATTGTACTTTGAAACTATCGTTGTTATTTTCTTTTCTCATTTTTTGTTCCAGGAAATATATGAACTGAAACTAGCAGGTAATAAGGTCTTGGCATCAAGCCTATGTCGCCATGACACAGGAAGCCAGGCTGTAATGAACTGTGACACGTGTTACGATGGACGACATCATCAGCTGGCAACAGGGCAAGACGAAGAATGTCACACTTACACTCTCAAGTACAAAGTGATATCACCAGAGAAGAAACCAGGTACTTCAATATAAATATTTAGATAGAAACACAAATAACATCAATAGTCATGGTAGTTAGTTAACCACAACTTTGAAATCAGGTGCAGATTATGATTGAACCTTTTCAGGCCTCAGTAACTAGTGAATAACTAGCATTTGAAAATGACCTTTCTGTTGAAGGAGGTTCCTTTCTGACCATCTTTGGTTATCAGATTCATATAAGCCTTGTAGCCTTAGCGTACATTTTCAATAACAGTGTTTGTCATACACATTAGAAACTTTAATAACTGTCTAGAAATATGATACTAAAAACATTGTATTATGATTGCACAAGGTAGTATTTGTTTTATGATAAAGAGGTATATTTTGTTGGTTTGCTCTAAAACAGATTTAAAGTGGAAAAGGTTGTGCATATTGAGTAAGAGTTGTCTCCCTGGCAACTTAAAATTGACAATTTCTGAAGAGTTTTTTTTCAAACTATTTTCAAGTTAGCCTAGATACATATGATTTTTTCGGGTTAATTTTGTTGTTGGATTTCTATCAAATATAAATTATATTTTTTTCCAATAAATCTTGAGATTAATTGACATAAATATTAAATTTTAACAGAAAACAATTTCAATTTAAAGTAAAAAGCTACAAAATAACAATAAAATTGCATTTTCGTCTCGCCTATAGCGTAATCATAACCCTATTATTAAGATAAGGGCTTAATTATGAAATATGTTTATTGTTTGATCATGATGTGAAAAATGTAAAACAAAATTGCGCACCTCCACCTGCATTGGGAGCTCATATTTAAAAAAACAAGCACGATGACCCCTATTTTTTTATAACAGAAATGAATTTAGCATATGTTTTTTATGTATGTAGTGGGGGCGGGATAGCACAGTGGTTAGCGCGGTCGGCTTCGGATCAAGAGGTCCCGAGTTCGAATCCCGCCAGGTGCACGGCAACTTTGTCTGTAGTAGAGAACTGTTCTACACGCAGTAAGGTTTGGGTGCAATGCTACACTGAATTTCAGCGTAGTACCACCCATGGTTCGCTGGTTCCAGCCGATGCTCGCAGGTTTCACCGCAAGGCATAGCCACATTGCGTTGCGGGCTTTCTCCCTGCCATAATACTAGCAGCCGCGATATATGTGAAATACTCTTGAAAGCGGCGTTAAACCCCAACTCACCGCACCTCACCTCACCTTCATGTATGTAGTGAAATATTAGTAGTTTCTTGAGATTTTTGAAATTGGTAATGAACCTCCTTGAAAGATTAAGAAATAAAGAAAACCTATCTTTTGGCGAGTAGCTATTAAAAAACAGTATCTACAATGTAAATCAGAGCCACAAAATTAATTTTTGGCAAGTGAATATTCAATTTAACTCACCTATAGCCAATCATGAAAAATAAATAACTTTAGTCCTGCTGTTCTATAGAAGTTATTTTCTCTTTCTAAAAATAATGATTAACCATTATAATTAAATTACTTAGTGTACTTTGACATACTACTTATTATTTTGTTTCCACAGATTTGAAAACTGATTCAAATATACGAAAACGGAAAAGTGGAAGTGAAAGTGCTGAAAACGATAAATCTAAAACAAAACATGTGACCTTTGACATTGAGCCGATCAAACACGTAGCTACAGACTTTGCTGATGAAGGAAGCTTTCAAAAAGTGGTTAGATTTGGTCCTGAGCACTCTATTCTGGCAACAGGGGGCGCTGATGGTTTTCTCAGAGTATGGAAGGTGAGCTTTGTGCCTCTACTGCAGCTCCTAGCTTAGATGAAATTTCAGCACTGCTGTTGACTGCATGATTTAAATAATCTTGCAGAAAAAGTAGACCATCTCCAATGTTTTGGGCTGTTCACAGTTTGTTCTTAATCGTTAGAGTTAACATCTTTCTTTGTACAATTTTATTTCACGAAACTGATCATATTTCATCATTCACTTCTAAGTAATGTCTTATTGAAACTGAATTAAATATTTCACTCTCAATATGTTTTTTATACCCGGCTACGACGTAGTCGGAGAATATATAGCGCTCTGCGTGTCCATGCATCCGTCCGTCAGAAATCGTTTCCGGAGCATATCTTGGAAACTTTAAATTTGGTATGAAAGTAACCCATATGGTGTTTTTTTGCCTTTTAGAGGGTCTCAACTCAAAGGGCCAAATAATATTTTAAATTTTGACTAAAAACGATCTAATTTTTGGACTCTCTCTTGTTTCTGGAGCAAACTATTTGACTTTGAAACTTCAAGTTTGGTTTGGAAATAACCTTTATGGCGCTATTGCGTCCTTTAGGGGTCCCAAGGTCCAAATAATTTTGAAATCTTCAAACTTGTCATTTGTGTAATTTCTGGAGCATAACTTAAAAATTATAGAACTTGAAAACTTAAATATGGATGTGCCTACCTGTATGATATTGTTGTGCCTTTCAAATCCACGGTTCAAATAATTTAAAAAAAAATATTTTCATAGAAAACAATCATTGTTATTCATTGACATGATTGACTAGATAATATTTTTCAATTCATTTAGACTGTATGAAGGCAATCAAACTACAGGTGGGGGTATGAAAGCTGGGCCCACTTTTGTCTCTCTCGTGATAATTTGAGTTTGTCAAGTTCTTCAGATCATATGAGTTCCCATTTTCTCTTCACAGTATCCTGATATGAAAAAGGAGTTTGAAGTTAAAGCTCACAACAACGATATTGATGATCTCGATATCAGTCCATGTGGAAAATCTGTAAGTAGTTTTCACGCTTTATCTCGTTTTGTTTAACAAAGAAGTTAAGAACACTATGAATGACACTAATTTGAGAGTATTCCAATATGTCTGCATTTCATCTTTTCTGTTTGGGATTGTCTAAGTACTTAAAGGATAGATGCATTGACATATGGTCCAAATAGGATTCATTAAAATGGGATGTCAATTTGATTCATTTCTGAAATCGGTCCATAAATTACTTATACAGTTTTTTAAAAAAAACGCCTAATTTAGCCCCGTCGAGAATGAAAGTCTGCGGGGGTGTGGCCACATTTTGATTCTTAAGTTCACTAACAAATCATCAGTCAAACAACTTAAATTTTCTATATATCAAATGTTTAGATATCCAACTATGTAATTCCGCAGAGGACAATTACATAATTATTGTATAAACATGTGTTTTTGACGATTTAACACACCTCATAAATTCATTTTGCGGCAGTGATAATCATCATTTATTAATTAATGAAGATCCACGGAGCGGGTCACAGGTGACCCCTCGTCTGTTGTTAATCAGTCACGCCTCAGTGATTCTTTTCAAAAGCGTTTCGCGGCGGTAATTGCGGGGTAAATTAAAATCGTCTTAAATTATTGCGTCAAGAAAGACGAGAAAATTCTAATAATTTAATTGCACATAGTTCATAAAAAGTTCAAATCATGGACCAAATGATATGTACCTTCTAAATAATCATTTTAAATTCAAAGTAACTCGTTTTCAATAGCGATATAATTTACGTAAACTCACAACTCGGCAGAGCACGTGGTCCAACTATTTTCAATACGACTATTTCCTATTCAATATGTAGTTACGAATTTGAACTTATTCTAATAAGATTACTTTTATATTTTATTTGGAGACATATTTCGCAATTGTAAATGAATAATTATAAAATAAAAAGAAGTAATGTAAACGCAAGAGAAATTGGAGGTTTTAAATTAACATACCTCTTTATAACGTGTGTCATCATGTAAATGCGATCGCGTGTTCGTAGCGTCATACAAACGGTGTTTGACTACACACAGGGGCTTGTATTGTCGAAACTAGCCATTACAACGAATATGAAGTCGACGATCCAGCCCCATATACTATAAAAAAGTAAAGGGATGTAACGGGGTCAACACCCCATGTCCGTTTGAAATTATATTTCAGAATGTTGTCATCATATTATCATTCAATGTTATATATCACGGCAAAGCCAATACATTTGTCTTTAAAACAAGCCATCAAACGTAAAAATCGAACGGATAATAACAAGGATATGATTTTTCAAAGCCAAAAATATTAGCACATTGCTCATGTAAGCCATTTGCCTGGCCCACCAAAATAATAAAATATTCGCTTGAAAAAATTATTATAAAATACTTTATAATATCCTGTCAGCTAATAGTGACCCAGTTACAAAGCCCAGTATTTGTTGCATCAGATCGCGCAAGAATTATAACATGAGGGACATTGTATTTGACGTACCAGAGATTTTAGATGATCTCAAGTGTGTTTCGAAACATCGTTTGATAGTGAGACGTCCATATTGAATGACCTTGGCATTGGTCTATTTTTGGTAACGAAATGATGTCATAGGGCTATTTGAGGCCCTATGACATCATCTATTGATCATATTTTGTTACATTATGTTACCTATGTTTTATGACCAAGATATTAATAAATTTATCGAGATTCAAAGTAGCAAAATCTTAATCTGTAACAAATTCATGAATCACCGGTACGGTGAAGCCAAACGTTCATGCAATGTTTATCTTTGACAAAAAAAATTTACAATGCGATTTTAATGAAATCTTTTTCGTAAATAATGTTGTGAAATGGGTCACATCTTTCAGTCACTAAAAGACACTGGAAATTTCAATTAAATATCAAACGGTAAGTGTTTTTTCTGCCGACAATTATAATTTACTGAAGATAATGATGATTGACGTCGTGCCTCGTGCTGTGAAGAATAAATGTGACGTCTTGACTGGATCAACATATTTCAATTTTATAAACAATTATGACCGACACAAGCAGGGCCGTTTGCCTTTATTTAATGCTTGTAAGTTTAGTTTTTCCTTTTATTTTCTGCAATCAGTCAACTGATGTCCGATAGGTCAATTTTCCATTCGGTCAAACTGGATTTACAATCGGACATGTCCGGCAAATAGACCGATTTCTGCATCCCTGGTCTTAATAATCAATTGCAAGTGTATATTGTCTCGGTTTTATATTCAATTGATTCCGATATACAATATAGGTAGAGGTAATCATTTGTCATTCTTAAGAAAAAATGGATTTTACCAGATCTTTAATATATCATCTTTTTACCCAAGCGGGCACAGATATGCCGGGTATTAAAGTTTTCATAATGGTCATGGGAATTACAGTTTTTTTAAATATAACTTGCATTTTGATTGGTTGACGGAACTACTTTGCCATTCATGAATTGCTTAGCTATCCTGTTTAAGCAGAATCACATACTTGAACAATTTTGAGCATACTTAATTGAAGTCACGCGTCAGTAAAACATATTAAATATAAAATCATGTTCAACCTGAGTTGCCGAGACCGTAATTACAGTACTAAACTTGCAAGGCGAAGCAGCATGCATGAGTTGCCCGCTGCACTGCTGTAGCGTCATTGCTTCGTGACGTCATTAACCATGACGTCATTTGGTGACGTAATTACACCCCTGTCTTGCATTCCAACAGAACGATTATCAGTTCACGTTTTCACAAATTATTATATATGAGTTGTTTATCATTTTGTCGTCAGTAAACCATTTTGGGAATAAAATACAACAGTTACTTTAGAATCATTGTTGTAAACTATTTAGATCTTGAAGGTGTGAGAGAGTTTATGAATGTCGTATGAGTACAATTCATTTGGTGACCTAATATCATTCCAATCTTGCATTCAAACAGTGCGATTGTTAGTTTACGTTTTCATTAATTTTCTCTCATTCTGCGACACATAAATCAAGCGAAATAGACGACAGTGGGTTGAAACTAGATTTCCATGAGTACCTTTGTGATGGCGTGCGACCATTGTGACTTCATAACTGCACGCTTTTACGACGTCATACTTGCAGCAGTATTACACGAGTTGAATATTGTCATATAAATTATTACACTGCAGTATTTTACACATGGGAGTAATAGTAATAAACTGGGCCCCTCTAGATCTATCACTGTATAAACTGGGAGTCAAAGTACAAATATTGTCAAGTTTTCATGAGCTCTAAACAAAGCATGTCTCTTTGTTTCAGATAGTCACTGTGTCTAGAGACAACACTGGATGTGTATGGAAAGCCAAAGAAGGGAAAAAAGTGTCAGATCTGGTTTTTAAGAAAAATGCAAATGAACAGTATCGCTTTCGGTGCTGCAGGTAAGGTCCAATATTAGATGCAGACACATACTCTGTCATGTTCTAATAGTTACATAATGTTAACAACAATGTGTGATAATCCAACATATTACAATTTATCTTTTCTCTTTGAAGTAATCGTACAAGCCATGGTTTTAGGTCTTGCTATAGAGGGAGCCATATCAACTTCAATATCAATTACTGTAAAGATTTCATATGTCTGGCTTCTCATATTCATAAAGTGTATCAAGAATATAATACCTTAAGCTCTATCAGGACATTTTTCTTAATCATATACACACACTCGTATTAGAATTAGGCGATGATGCATTTATTGTAAACTGTTGAATTGTGTGTGTTTCTCTTCAGAGACTTTCTGATAATACAAGTTGGTGTAAAGGGTAACCTTTTTCTGTTTCCAGGTTTGGAGTTGTTGAAGGCAAAAAAGACAAGTACAATTTATATACATTGAGCATACCAAGCAAAAGATCTTCCAAGCCGTCTCCATGCTATGTGACATTATGGGACTCCAGCACATTTAAGGTGAAGAAGAGAGCCAACACCGGCACTGAAGTTCTCTCGTCGTTAGCTGTCAGGTGAGAATAGGAGCTGGAACAAATTTGATATCTGTCAATTCACGTAAAATTGTAATACACTAAAACCTACATGAAATACATCTGATAATCACGTTTTTGTCACAGTGATTGTATATGTATTACACCTTTCTTATGTTTCAGTGATGAAGGAATCTACCTGGGTGTGGGCACCATCTCTGGAAGTGTCTCTGTTTATATTTCTTTTAGCTTACAGGTAACTTCATAGAATTCTAAGCTTTTACATTGTAACTGACTAGATCAAGATGTTTGCAGAAGCCTCAGAATTAATTTGTAGTGGAGGAATGAAATAAAAACTGAAATTTGACAAGGGGCAAGGGACGGTTGTTGATTTCGAACAAGTTAGTTAGATATATGTGAAATCAGCTCCTTCGATGAGAATAGAACAATAGCTGCTTATCAGTTTTACAAATGATAAAATCTGTTGCATAGTGTACATGATCTGGAGGAAGGTTGGGATCTTCATTTCCAAACTGCTCCAAGGGAGATAATTCAACCAGTCCCATGGTATTAAAGACGAACTTTACTTTCTGATCAATTCTTGTGCAGATATATAATTCAGTTAGATCTTTATTATTTATGCAGAACACATTCACATATAATTTCACGCATACTTTGAAGTATGAATTTCTCATTTAATATTCTATTTTCAAATAGTTTTAATGCCAGGCATAAGATATTTGTTCGTATTTTAACCTTTATCACCAACCTATTTTCCTGACTGATGTACTCTTCAACACACTTTCCTCACAAGACACCTGTCATTGATCTAGAAACTCTACCACGTGAAGGAGGCCCACAGTATATTTGTGACGGGAGTGGAGTTCATGCCGTCCTCGGAAGGTGCACGGGCAGTGACCGGTGGTCAGGACTTCACCCTGCTCAGTATATCTGCTGACAATACCATCAAAATACACCAAGTAGCACAAAGAAGTATGTATAATGTGCTTAATCTTTAAAATGTAGCTGTTCATTATTCTATGTGAATGACTTTCTTTATGTAATTGTCTTTAAAAAAATTAAGATGCTTTGTTATCTGTTATGTATAATAATTTTCTTTCATGAATATTTGTTGTGTTTAAATTTTGTCAAAGAGTGATTGATTTATTTTGACAGAATTAAACTGGATATAACTAAATTATAGGATGCTAATAATGCCCAAATTCTGCTGTTCCAGCTTCCTTCAATGCAATTTGGCTGATCGTGGGTCTGCTGGGGATCATCTACCTAATCTTCTGGTTTATGTCCACCCTCGGTATTTGATCCATCTCTACTCTATGCTGGCAAATATTTATCAACTGGTTTGGCTGTGAATATGTAGTGAAAATTAAAAACTTTCTGCAAGTTAGAAAGAAAAGGATTGACTTCTTGTTTTGATAAGAATGAACTTTGTAGTAAACCTGATTGAAATTTAACTTATTGTATGCCTGAAATTCTTGTTTCATGTTAATGTGACAGTGTTTTACACTGTTTGAATGTGCTAGGTTTTGTGCTGAGTTGGGCATGTCAAAATCAGATATCATGTCTCTTCCACTATGGTATGAAGCCTGGTTGACTTACCAAGCTTAACAACTACAACAGGACAGACCGCTATTAATCTATCCACTTGCATGAATTCCAAATTTTGTTTGATTTCATAAGATTAACTGTATTGAAATATTATTATTAAATTGCTGTATTTGTTGAGTAGATATTACCAATCAAAAATTACATATTATGTTTCTCATGGTTGCATAATGGTAATGGTTCATTATGGACATGGCCTGATGAGTGTATGACAAGGCCTGTCATCTGGTATCCGTATACCATTCCTGAACATCTTCTCATTTTTTACTCCTAATCAAGTACTGCTTCACCAACAAAGTTGAACATTTGTGAGAATGTTTCTTACATTTCTTAGATTTGGTCAAGACACGCGACCCCCTGGCTCACCCTTAAGTATTGATTGGTCAGAAACCTTCTTTTAATTTCTTTCCAGATAAGATTAATGAGCGTAAAAGTAATATTTTATTCATATCAATAATGATGTTCCTAATTATAGGGGGCGGGGATGGCGCAGTGGTTAGCGCATACGGCTTTGGATCAAGAGTACCGGGGTTCGAAACCTGCTCGAGTTGCTTGACAACTTTGTCTGGTCTTGAAAACTGTTCTACATGCAGTAAGGTTTAGGTGCAATGAATGCTACACTGAAATTCTGCGTAGTACTACCCATGGTTCACTAATGCCAGCCAGTGCTCGCAATGCATAGCCACATGGTGTTGTGGGCTTTCTCCCTACAATAATACTGGCAGCTGTAAAATAAATACTCTTGAAAGCAGCATTAAACCTCAACTCGCCTCACCTTCCTTATTATAATGCCAATTGCATTGTCATCAACATGTGAGTTTTGAGAGAAAATACATCTGTGGTGTGACATTACAATTCAGTGGTCTGTTACACGTAACATCCAGATGATTGAATCATTCTCTATGAAAATGTAAGATTTTATCTTCAACAACTGAAAGCTTTAGAATGCTGATTATGTTAGGATGTACTGAGCTATCTAGATAGAATTGTGAGGTGTAAATTGTGAATTTATCGATCGTCCAAGTAGGTTGTCAACACAAGATAATAATGATATCAATTAAAACCGGGTAAGCACCGAGCCAGTAGCTTCATTTGTAAATTTTCATGTAAAGATACCTGTCATTCCTGTTTAAAACTATAAATTTGTTATCACCATTGTACATGTACTTTGAAGATTTCTCACTTCATTGGTGCCTACATTGCTGTTAAGGAATTATAATCTAGAAAAAGATGGCTTTTTAGTCCAATCGAGAAAGCACAATAGGTACTTCAGCTGCTCACGGCTGATAGTATGTGTTTGTGTGTTACAATTCCATGGTGTTTGCCATTTACTTGATTTTGTATTGGAGACTTTTTCGTTTTACTAATTTATAAGCACTGGATAATGGTTGTTACTGACAATCTTTCTGATTTTCTTTATACTTGACCTGCAGAATGAGAACTGGGAATCCTGATTCATTTCTTCAACCTTGAGTATTTTTTATGTCATTTAGGAAAGATTTCACATTCACATTTCTGTTTGATATTTATACAGATTGTAGATAATGTCATTTTCTTAAAATGTATTTAATATATACTTTGGTTGCCATAGTGTAAAAGGTTGAAAATAAAATATATTTTAATAAAAGTAAAGAATATTATTCATATATTTGTAATATTTACTGGGACATACCTGTACTATTCATGGTGATAGAGACATTAATCCAACTCTTTGTGAGATATTTCTAATATCTAGCATTCCATTGTCTTGAAGCAGGTACAATATATATCAGTACTTGTAGTTTGACATTGAGTAAGCTATCTGCTACATTGGTGCCATTCAAATCTCATTGCTTGTTGGTAAGTACTGATGACTGAATGTAGACAATGTCCTCTAACTATGTAACGAAGTGCAATAGTGAGTTTGACACACAGGATGTGTTGAATGGGGTTTGGATATGCAGTAGTCATTTGTCCAGACAAGGCTACTACAATGTTGTTGAATTGTATCTCTTTAATTGTAAGGAGTGTTTGTTATGTTTGATAATCTGGTTTACATGCTTGATAATGTATCTGATATTCATCTGATTTGCATATTTGTTGAAGCAGCCAATCAAAATATTCGTTTGAGGATATTATTTGTTTTCTTCAACCTTGTAGTATTTCATTAGATCATGTTTACTAAATAATAACAGGAATCGAATTTCACCTTTTCAAAACACCAGCCATTCAGTTTATTTCCCTATGCCATTTGAGTTAGCCAAATCTACAGGATCATATCTTTAATTTCAAACTAACTGTTCGGACTACCAGTTAAAATCAATCTTTTCACAAGATGGGCTACCAAACTAGTGCTTTTTATGAATCCTGAATAACAGCACTGTTGCTGTGCTTACAAATCAGGGTTATTTTGTTCCAAATGCTGTTTACTTTCCTAAATTATACTGTTTTCTTCCAAAGTGAATGTGTGACGTGTTACTCATTTCTTATGAAATGTTGTTTTCATTGCTTATTATAGTTTTCTTTTGTATATTTGTTTTGTTTTTATTTAAAATTGGAAATGTTGCATTAATGCTCATGCTACTGCCTACTACTACCCTATACAAACAAGCTCAAGGAAACTACAGTAAGATTGGAGTAGTTGACTTGTGACAGCCCCTAACTTTATCAATTTATGTTGTTTTCTGCCTCAGTGAATCTGACTTACTCTTAAATTATGTGTTATTAGTTACATTGTTTGTTTTAAGGACCTGGTAGTTTACTTTGTTGTGGATTTTGTACCTGCATATTGTTGCGGGTGACACGAAAACTTATTATTTCTGCTGGTTCTACTACCAAAAAGAAACACATGACAACCAGTTAAGATTTGAGTTATGGGCATATAAATGGCACTCTTGAGCCAAAGATATTATGATTATAAAGTGTCTGTATGAATGAGGAGTGTTCCGGATATTGTGGTGTGCGAGTCTCTATTCCATCATTGTACAAACATGTATGATCATGAATCCCTACATTTCAAAAAACCTCTTTTATAATAAAATGAGAAAATTAAAATTGTAGTTGTTTTACAATGTGATGATAATTTTGTATATGTGGGTGTGCTATAGTATAAACGATTCTGGTACATTCAAACTTTGCTTCAGTAACTTTCACATTTATGTGATCTACTGAGGTTGGTTCATATAATCATTCCGAGAAATTATTTCTTTTCATCCATTTCCATTGACTTTATCACAGTAAGCGCTTGTTGAACAATGATTTACAAGAGACACAATGTTATTCCTTTTGGTTGTTGGATTCAGGATTTGGAAGGTTTTCGGAATATTTCAGAAAGTTTTGTTGGTACTACTCCCATAGAATAGGATTGCACATAATGAAGAAACAGGAAGTTTTATTAGAGTAGATATCATATCCTGCAGCTTTCTGTTGCTCCTTAGAGAGAATTGCACATAATGAAGAAACATGGAATGATGCGTTCAGATGAATTTGAAACACAAAAATTAATCTTTAGTCATTTATTGGAATTGTAAAATCGTTCTCAATAATATATCTTCTCAAAATATACCCTTTTCTCTCATACATTTTATAAAATATGCATATTTCATTTGTGTTGTATATAATTGTCGATAGACTATCACAATGTTGGCAATACCAGGAAAAAGTATTGACTTGTCATCGAACAACTTCATAATTGTGTTTGTCATAATCATAGTCGTTAACCAATTATCTTTAAAAACATGTATTAATAGATAAAACAACGATAAACTGAAACAAAATTATATTTTTGAAACAAGTAATATTTTCAATACATCATCCTAAACATGTTTCGTGTAATGGTCATGCACACACATGCATAGTTTGGTCATTATTTTGTCATTTATCAATTTACATATAACCAGTGACGTGTTTTAACACACAGTTCAAGTTTGAAATGGAAACTTGACATCCAGTCACTTAATTTAAAACCTTTGAAATGACTAAATCTAAAGCCTTAAATTTGACATAATTTGTCTATTAATAAGAAAATTTGGATTTGTAGACCGCTCTCTTATAGATTGATGTACATAACTCTGTAACAATGCCAGCAACTTTATACACAGGACACATACTTCAGAGATATGTAAATTGGTGTATTTTGGAATTATATATTTGAAGCTACTTGCGGATTTCAGTTGTTTTACTACAAATAGTTTCCACAGATTACACTCATAACGACAGATCATCCAGACAAATCAAGACGAGTGCGTATAGGCAGCAGTGATGCGAGTCGACACATCAACAGTGTACTGTAACGTTTGCTATCACATAAAATTAAACTCCATAAATATATTTTTTTAGTATTTTAAACAGTAATTACATAGCATAACTTCATTAATCTATGCAAACAATCAATTTCGTGAAATATATATATATATATTGAGAAACTGAACTGAAGAAATCTACAGAGAAAGATTTAGGTTCAGTACAGCACATCCTTCAACATTCGACTCGACATCCAGCAATTTAACATTTCATTCTGTCATTGCTGCAAAGTCTTCGTATTTGATCTTTTTCACATACAATGCAAACAATTTCTCCATATTCATGATTGTGTCGGGTATATGCTACTACTGAATTCTAGTAAATATCACAGTCGTCAATAGGAAACTCCTCCGGTCCCAATCACATAAGGTGTCAGTAGTTATCCTTATAACCAAAACTTCCAAACTTGAGACGAAAGGAAAATGTTGTAAGTTCCGATAAAGGATAGACACGGTTTTCACAAACAGTGAATCAATGGGATTTCGTTGTCCATACATCAAACACTTGAACAACTGTATACTTGCTGGCTTTGTTCCCATTAGTTAAGCCAATCATAATTTTCACATATATGATCTTGTACAAATTTGCTATTGAACAGAACTGTTCCATACTTCTTGCAACATTTACACGAGAGTTTGTACCTCACTGTGATTGTGTGACTGATTGAAACAAGGTCAAGTCCTTCACACTTCTTAGTAAAACTGCTGTCCATTTCGGTTACTTTCCTTCTTTTGCGATCATTCTATCACCTTAGATAATTCAGCTTGTCACAAATCGAATCCACATTGATGAATGTTTTGTCATATCTGGCTTGTTAGACATCAGCAGTCTGCAGAGCTGGGTCGTATCCACGATTCATCACACAGCGTTTCCGCGGATCCTGGCCTGCAGGAGACATTATAACATATGTCAATAACTTCTATATGTCTGAAATGCTGGTGTTGTCTTTTAAAAAATAAAGTACTTGTAAAATAACTAATTTTTATGCAGAAAACATACGAGTTTATCAATTTGTGTCAATTCAACATAAGAACCTGATGAATTTAACCCCTTCCTTAGACCCATGCTTGGCTACCTACCTGTAACTTCTAAATCCATCTGAAACATGAATATATTTTTAATTTAATTTATGCGTCATACATGCAGAACATACCCTGACAAGGGTAAAGTATATAAATATATATATATATATATATATATATATATATATATATATGATAATAACACTACAACAAAGGTACTTACGCACGATAAACACACAAATGTATGATACATATGATACATGTATAGATAAAATAGCATACATTGTAGTAACATGTAAAGGTACAATATGTACTGTGATGTTGCCATTTAAGTTATCCAGGTTTAAATTAAAGAAAAACTCAGAAAAGTACCCCAGGAAAGTGTGCGATTTTGTCTTTAAACTTAACCAAAGGTATATAATCATATTATATTATTGTATCGCCTCCCGACCAAATCACATAATTTCAGTGTAATTGTAAGTGTGATAAAGCCGTAAACCTAGATTCCACTGACCTCGGTCAAGTCTTGACAACCTGGCTTCTACCTCAAGAGCAGTCGTTGTGTAGCCACGCTTCTACAATGAAATACATATTCACTTTGGAATGAAGATAATGCATTGATTTCGCCCTGTCTTCTCCCACGTTCAGTCTCTTCAAATGGTCCACAAGTATTATGATTTCCATAAGACGTACGTATGAGATTGTCTAACCTTCGAATGTTAAATGTAATTATTTGCACCAAACTTTACTTCGAAGGTATTGTTTAAATGTAGAATCAAATGGCCTTAGTTATCCAGTGAATGCCCACAATACGTACCTTTAGCCTACCGAATGGCGTAATCTCACGGTCCATCCAAACTGGTCGATCAAAGAAGTATTTCTTCATCACAACTTGTTTCTCCGTGTCTGTAAGTCATAGCTGGCTATTGTAATCATTGAACTATAGGAGATGCGACATATTGATGACAAAACATACAGGAAAGAAGAAATATTTATATTTGTCGGTCATTTTACTTATAATGTGATATACTTTTCACTTGATGTGAATAAAGCAAATAATCTGTAAAGCAAATATTCTGTGTGTAAAATATAAATAATAGAATTAATAACAATTCTATATCGCGCTGACAAGGGTAAAACGACGTCTCGTTGTGACCTTGAAATGACCGGTCACTTTACCTCGGTTATAACGCCAATTAATCAAACGTTAGTGTTTAAACGTATCTATAACATATAAAAAGACATATGTAGGTTGATAGGGTTTAATAGGTCATATAACCAGTATATATTATTATGTAACTGAAAGTGTAAGTTCAGCTTCTGAACTTGTGTAAGGCCGCTGCTCGATCTTCACTGAAGAGACGTAATTGTATATATTTGAATCTACAAGTCGAGTGAGATGATATGAACTTTCATGTGGTATAATGGTATAAATCAAGGCCAATTTTTTTTTTTATGAAATTGAATATCCATTTAAATGTTGAACAAATATAAGTCTTAAGGTGAGAATGAGTCTTATAATAATTTGTTTGAAATGTAAATCTTATTTGTACCTGTCCTGGCCTCCCTGAGAGCGCGGAGAGCCTCCTCCTGCTGGGCCAGTAGCGCCCCCTGCTGCCACTCCAGCTTCTTGTTGGTGTAGGGCATTTCCGGGAACACGCTCCGGAACTGCTTCCGGGACTCGAAATCTTCACGTGTAAAATAATAATGTATTCTTATGAAACATTTATACACATTGTCATTGCCATTGTTTTATACATATATCAAAACAAGTAGATGTAAAACTTAGTGATTTTTCAAGTCATCACGCAAAGTTTAGTCCAAATGCTCATTGGCTTGTTAACGAACCTTTTAAGAAACATTAATAAACATCAGAAGCGGTCTGTAGTAGATAAATTCATTAAGAGCCCCTGAATCAATCAATACACGATGATGCAGCCCTGACCACTCTACTTGCCTCTCAGTTTGAGACCGCTGAAGGTGTGGACATTGTCAGGGTTGGCGTTGTCGTCACCTGAGGGGGTCGGCGGGATCTCCCTCCTGGAATACAAGGGTCCGGTGATTTGAGGACGACTAATTTCTATTATATTGTGTTTCAATGTAACATATTATGACAGTTTGAATATGAATATATTATTCAGTTTTCCGCTAGCCCACATGTTTCTATTATTTACCTGACTCTTGAAGGTCAGTTATCATATTTATAAAATGTATGTGTGAGTCAATGGAATTTTTTAATTTTGTCTGCGCTGCAAATCATCCTAGATGTGAAGTAAATTCATTGGCTGGTTATTTATAGCATGATACAAAGTGAAAGCTGACTAGGCAATCAGGGGTGAAGTACCCTGATGTTGCAGGATGCATACATACCCAGGAGAGTCTGCAACCTTCTACGCTGGGAACTGAATTCCAACACTGAACCACTATATTGTTGTTTGGTCCTTTATTTACATTACGTACCTAACCTGCTGTTGTTGTTGTTGTTTGTTCCTATATTTACATTACGTACCTAACCTGCTGTTGTTGTTGTTGTTGTGTGTTCCTATATTTATATTACGTACCTAACCTGCTGTTGTTGTTGTTGTTTGTGCCTCACCACCTTAATGTCCAGCTTGGGAGGTTCGATCTGAAAATAGAACCAGCATCTACAGGCAATACACATGTTATTTATATGAATTATGAACTTTCTCTGAACGACGTAATTTTGCAAAATATAAATTTGATATTTATAGTATATATTTAGTAACTGACGAAAATAACCATTGTCTACAGGACAGTCAACATGATTTGTGTGTATGATAAGACTTTTTTGGAAACTACACTCTGCATGATTGTATTTCTTTATAAAAACAAAACCAACAACATAACCTGTTTCTGAATATTTCCAATATCTGAGACCATACATCAAACACTGTTTTGTCGATTTCACAGAAACAAGAGAGGGTAAACTCAGCGGATTTCTATTCATGAGTATTTTGAATAAAGAACTGCAAAACAAAATACACTGAACTCTACAACTATTTGCTAATTAGTGCTGTGACGAGTTATCACACTTACAGGTTTTCTGTTCATGAGCAGCTCCTCAATCATCTTGCGTTCCTCCCTCAGTTTGTGTCTGTACAAATCCATCTCGTCCAGCAGGCGGTTCCTCCCACCTGCAGGGTACAGGAACACACTGGTCAGTCAGTGGTCAATTAGGCAAGGGTCAACTTCCCCAAAGAGGCACAGCTACCGTTAGTCTCCATCACTGGCTACCTTAAACCTTGTGGCATTTCCTTAACGTTTCTGTACTAGTACATGCAGCACTTGAACTGAATAGTTTTCGTTAGCACACCAAAGTTACGGATAAGCATGAAGGATTCAATTACCAGGTGATGGAGGCTGGCGCGAGATCAGATTGATCGCAGATTGAACAACGTTAAAGAAGAAGTATTGTTCGCGTTTTTATAAAGAGAAGTTTGCGATAGACGATGCACGTATGTATTGTCGAGCTCGTTTGATAATAAAAAAACGTGTCAGGTGTATACATAGTTAACTCACTTCCAGGTTTTACGATGACTGGATTTGTCCTCGGCTGAAATACAAATATACGCTACTGAATAGAAGTTATATCAACAATTTGAATAACGATTATTTCATCTTACTCCATTTCTGTTATAATGTTTAAAAAAATATGAAACATGCGTGAATTCAATCTTCTAGCTTGTGTCAATATATTTCAACACAATTTCAGCGCGATCATTTACTTGACTATCTCACAACGTTACAAGATCGAGTAACATCAGAGTATAGGAGACACTGACCCTATCCAGCTCCTTGAGTCTCAGGAGCCTCTCCCACTCTCTCCTCTGTCTCTCCGCCTCTCTGCGCCTGTTCTCCGACTCGAGTCTCAGCTCCTCCAGTCGTCTCCGCGCCTTTTATAGTTGCTTATATCTTAGTTTATATTGTTTCTGCATATACCACCCAACGTTTCGTTTAATGCATAGGTGTTAGTTTTGTTTATACCTTAATTAAATAACATACCGCACGTAGTAATAACTTTTTATCAAATGCATATGTGTCCCACACTATTCTCGTTTTAAACCAAAACATATGCTTCATATTAAGCCGAATATTTGAACAACCATTTCAAATGTGGAGATAAAAAAATTTACAAAGCGTAAAATACCTATCTGTAGTTATTAATATCGTTAGATCCGTATTCTGAAATGTTGAATACTTTTTTACACGTCTTAAGAAAGTGTTTAATTTTCATTTCACCAAGTCTCCCTAGAAGAAGTATTTAAAAGCCCAGTCACCTCCGCCTCGGACTCCCTGAGTCTCCTCTGGTTCTCGTCTAGCTCCCTCTGCATCCGTCGCTTGTGCTCCTCGTTGTCTCGCTCCAGTTTGATCTTCAGTCGCGCCTCATCCAGCTGCAGGTAACATGACACAGTTGACACTATAAGTCTCTCATCTTTTGTAAATAACATCCTAATCGTTTCCTTGTTTTACTCACATGAAAGATGGCGCTTCATTTAACGAATTTATTTGTGTTATTCACAACCAATCGTGGTTGATAAGTATGCTTTAGATATAAACACAACTGTAATAATTATGTACAAACTCAGCAATTGGCTATGGTTATGTAATTAACATTTTCTCAGCAAAATAATCGGGATGTTATGTTAATGAGCACATAAAGCCTTGACAATTGATGTAAAATTTCCTTCAAAACGAATATATGTTTTACTTTACCTTAAAAATCAGTACATTTTAAACAAAAAATGTGGGTTGTTTAATGTAACGATCCGTATAATCCTGCTAGATTGTAAGTCTGACATGTAACTTGTTAACTCGTTTAGCGATGACAGCTATACTGACGAGCACAAGAAACTTCACCACATTTTCAACAAAGTAAAAACGAAATACTGGAGAATACCCATTTTGAATGTCGTGGATATACGCACACAGTTTGTAAAGAAGAACTCATTTCATACATCAGAGTCTGTTACTTTTCTTTTTATCTCAGTTCAAATACACTTCCGGTGCTAAAATCGCTTTTTCAAATGGTTTCTGGCCAGAATGTTTGCCGTTGAAGTTCAAACATTATTAAATCTATACATTTATAAATTAAAGATGTCGTCGCCTTAAATAACCCAAATACACTCAATTTGCTGACGCGTCATTATACTGTAGAACGTTATAAACAAGCCATCAATCCCATTTAAACTCTCCTATCTCGTCCACGTAAGGAGATTACAAAACGACGATTTCTTAAAATGCATGTTATATATAGAATGTACACAGATAGTGTTTTAACATTTTAACTTTAACTAAGTTAGCCTCTGAAGACATGATATAGCTCCTTTTCAGTAGTAAGTACTGTAGTAGTAAGTCCTGGATCGAACTAGCTTGTATATGATTTGGTGACGTTTCCTTGCAAGGGAGTTAATAAATACAATACCTTGTCGTCCAGCTCGTCCAGCGGTTTGTCTATAGCGGCTCTGTACTTAGGGTTTAGGTTCTACACAAAGCAAGTTAGGCGACAATATTACTACAACATGTTAGGCTAATGTTAAGTGTTAAACTGTAGGTTGTTGATATAAAAGTTAATTGAAATCGTTGATGACTTTGCAAGTACGATGAACGTGAAGGCGACATGAAAACGACTGTTGAAATTAAGATGACTATATGTTGAATTGTTACGTGAACTAAATCTATTTTCTTTAAATTGAAAGTAAATTCGAAGACTAAAATCTTTAACAAGAACAAAATAATTATGCTACGTAAAATAAATTAAGTTTTAAAGACAACATTCTTTTTTTGACAAATGTAGACTATTCATCACTGGCTACTAAGAAATAAAAAAAGTTTTAGATGAAAGGTATAACAAGCGAAACATAGATGGATGAATTGTCATAGTTACCAATAAGGTGTTTTTCACTGGAGCTTCTGCAATAGAAAAACAGTCAGCGTTTATATATAGTACAAAGAGTTAATGTTAAAATGTGACTGAAGACGAAAGTATTAACCTGTTCTTGTATTGGTGTCAAAGCTGATCAGAGGAGAGAAATTGTATAATGATTTTACAAAAGAAGAATGCATAAAGATGTAGCATACTTCGAACAAGTATGAGGACAGATAGGCATGTGCATATATTGTTATAAATATTAGGATAAAATCAGGTATTTTCTGAGAATTATTTACAGATTTCAGAAATATTATATATAGCAATTAAATGAAGTTTAATTTTCAGTCGGTTTTCAACACGTGTTGTTCATGACGTCAATCAACTCACCTATAGGGTACGGGTTATATCGCGGACCATGCCTGTTGACGAATTAAAAGTCTGTGATATGACAATCATTAATTCTAATAAAGATAACGTATTCACAGTATCATGCACAATAACCATAATTATGCACTAGAGTAGTTTGAAACTACCATGTATACGTCTACTGTCTTTCTACCATATGTATTCCTTTATTTAATGTTATGTATAGAAGCACCTGGCGTTCAACTATATCGCATTTATATTGCATTCAAATACATTAACACTAAACGATAATAGATCTTAAATACCCTATTCACTTTGAATCGTTTAATCTGTTCGCATTAATGGTATACGCGCTTTTTACATTGAACCTCTCTTGACATGGTAGTAACTCACCAATCATAACGAGGAGAAGGTTGCTGGATTATGATTGGTCGGCTATCCCCGTAGTGGATTGGCTGGAGTGGAGCAACAAGTGGTGCCGGTGGCGCTGCATTTATTAATATATAATTTATTAACACTAACCATCTCAATTGGAATCATGCCAATATCAGTCATTACCGTATTACATTAATGGGAAAGATATGTCTCAAATACATGTTTTAAACATGTGAAATAATTTCATCATGGTATTCAAGCACGGTAACGATTGCATTTAACAAAACTACATATTCCAAATCCAGGAGGCGTTCTTTAATGCAATAATAGCGTATAACAATCAGCTATAAAATATTTTTAAATGGGCGTTCTCACGCTATCGTTACATGCATCTCTGATCCATAATGCCGGGGTTGTTTGAGACTAGCTATACGGATCTGACTGAGCAGTGAGCAGCACCTACCCAGTGTGATATCCCGTGCAGCCATAATGTTGTAGGCGTCGTGGTACTGAGGAGCATGGGTCTGGAGCTGGGGCGGGGCGTCCAGTCTGCTACAGGGACACGGAGAGCACAACATTAACAAGATACATAAATACACGCTACCCTAATACTCTTAACGATAAATAACTCTCTGATAAAACATGGTATATGTACATGGTAATCACGTACCCGTAGAAAGCTATGTGGGGATCCATACCCTGTTGCTCTCTAGGTACCGTTACTTCTCACTGCTAGTAGGTCAAATATGAAATTTAATATTCTAAAGGAGCCATTTTCCTCTCAGGTAAACAAGAATAAACAAAGAACGCCGTATGAGCCGGTATGGCATACAATGGATAAGTTGAGTGGTTAGCTTCCACGGCGCTGAATTTGATCCGCCGTCCATTGAAAGTGTGCAAGAAGAGAAAACGAAAGACCCATTGACATAGCATATTTGATATGTACTCAGTTATTGAGTTTAGTCATTTGCAGTGATCGTATTTATCATTGCGATTTGATTTATGATTTGATTTATGAAGCAACCTTGTGATAGAAATTATTTAATACTGTCAGTAGATTCAATCATTTGAACATATTCTTTAAGAGAAAGCAACTATAAGCATTAATATAGGCAAATATCATACTCTATTTATTATCATAATTATATTAGTGTAAAATGTTGAAAATTGACTATTACATTGATGTTGAACTGTGGATCTATTCATTAAGCAATTTGTGCAGAAATAAGATATGAGTTACCATGAGTGATGTCAACTCTACCAGACGTTGTGAGAGCGTGTATAAATCAGAATATTCAGTGTAAAGATACGTTTACATGTGTTACTAACAGGTGGTGTGTGGTGAAGATTGATACGATTATGATGAACGAAATGATGATTATATATACAGTCAACCCACAAACACAAACACAAACAATATTTTGATTTATCATTGAACTGATGACAATCAACTTGAGACTCGTTGGTAATTCAATTTCGTTTCAAGTTTTATTTAGACAAGCAAAAACAATTAATCGTATTTGTGGGTGATATTTGTTCATTTCTCGTCTGTGAATGGCCTCTATATAAACAAACCTTAGTCCTCAACATTCACTTTAGAAAGTATAGACACTAAAAATAAGTAATTATCTTAAAGTTTATATTTGTGATCTGTCCGTCAACACGCACATTCGTATTGATTTAAGTGATAATTATCCATTAAGGTCAACATTAAAATATTCCAATTTCAGCATACACGCCAACTTACACATATTGTCAGATATTCCATATATGCAATAAGGATAAATTATTTTTTAGTTTAAAGTTTAAACCAGCCAGCGCGTGTGGTATTTTATAAATGCAACATATATAATTAATTAGCAGTATTCAATGACGAGAAATGACCACACCAACAGAAAGGGTAATGAAAAGTGACTTTAACCCTTAAATTTGCTTACGTTGGTTCCTTTGCTGGCTTTGTCTCGCTACATATAAAAGAAAATCATTAGAAGCAATCGGCAGACTAATTGTCATTTGCAAAGAAAATGTTAATCACGAAATCCTAATCTAGAAGTTTTATTCTACTGCGGGGAGAAAAGAAGTGAACTCACGGCGCTCGGAAAGTTAACTGACGGGGAGGGTCAAGCGTTCCCAGATCTGCCTTCTCGCTGGATACAATACGCTCCCTGACAATGGGGTCCCTAAACACAGGCCCGGAAAAGTCCGGGGCGCGGGGGGAATAACCGCCTTGTATCCTGCTTGAAGAAGCAGTTTCAATCAGCGTGGGTCCTGACGTTTACACATAATGGTGTTTATATAAACACTGCTTATAAAAACTCAATGCAATGTTTGTGTATAGCTTTGTTGCGCTTTTACTCATCCTCATTATCTGAGATTGATTGATTGAATAGTTACTGATAATGTCCACAATTACAGAAATACTGTGTGGAATGTGTTTCATTATCATACATCGGATCTCTTGTCCAGTTGTCAACTAAACTAATATGCACCTTCCTTCAACATGATTACAGTCTCGTCCAAAATACTGGAATGCATTTTAGAAACAAATATTGAATAAACACACAGAGCAGTGTATTCTTGAGAATAATTGGCCGATGTGAGAAAGGCACTAAGAACGTCTATAAGGAGACTAGAGTGTTAGTACTGATATCACCTGACTCTACGGACGGTTGGGGCGGCCACCTGGGGTACCATTTGTACGGGCACCGACACGGTGGGGCGAGGGGATACCGCCGTGTGATGCACTACCATCGGCCTCTGCCGCCTTACAAGAGATACAAAACGTCTTTGCAAAGATTGCTAAGATATTCGTATGTAGACGAACATGTTTGCAATAACTTTTTATGGATTTACGAATGAGGGTTTTGCTAACTTGAGGCCAAAATCAAATATAACCCATTCCTCTGAAATTGACAATGGTTATTTGTGTGATAGTACAACCGACTTCCTTACTAATATTGTGAATCTTTTATTCCGCTTTACAATGTTCACATGTGGTGTGACTTACTATTTTCCTAATAATTGCTGTCATTGTAATTCTTAGAAAAATAATTCAGATCGATATGAAGTTTTCTTATTGCTCTCGTGATATTGTTACATATCAAAGTACTGACTGACATATTAAGGCTATTCTAAAGAGAAATGCGCCTCTAGCAGGAATAGTCTACACTACAGCATGGGCACCTCGGTGTTACCCTGGCGTCCTTCACAAATTAACATTTAATGAGGTTAACTTTATCTCCCATTGTTTTACATTACACGGAGGAGGTTACGTTCTTGTCTTAGTGTTTTGTGAAAGCACAGGAATTACTTGAAAATATCCATTTCAAGAAGCAAAAATCAATTACTTTTGTCGTCCGTTCTTCAGAAAGCAAAATGACGTTTTCCAAATAATGACTTTTCAAAGTTCATTTGTCCATTTCGTATTTGAAGCAAGACCCATTCCCTACTACAGACGGGAGCATCAAACGAGTTGCCATGCCTCAATACACTGACGTATACTAGAGTTGATACTTACTTCTGATTGCCATACAAGAAGAGAGTGTGATACGGCCGGACCTTGGCATCCCCCTTTGACCGGTGCTGAGTCCAATCGATCCCTCCCAGCGGCTTTAACCGTTCCGGACTCTTCTCCGGGTCGAGGTAACCAGACGCGTTGACACTCATGTCTTGCAGTCGCTCTCTTAAACCAATATTTGTTATTAGAAAGACATTTTCCAGAACCAAAATAGATACCAATGCAGATGACCGTACATATTGTATTAATAAACTAAAATGATACACTCTGCCTTGAAAAGATAAATGTTTCTATCTGATACATCACCAAGCCATAAGATCCCATCAAATCAACAAAGGGTGTTATCGAGATTCTACCCTGCATCTCAAATCTCAGAAAGAAAATCCGACAATCCGAGAAAAAAATTTATGATATGAAGTGTTTCTCTTGAAAATCTTCATATTGAGACAACAAGAAACATGTAATCTACCTGTTAATGGTAAAAGATGTATGATTTCGACAAACCAGAGACTGAGTGTAGCTATAACAAATATGATGTGTGTTGTCACCTCTGTCTGGCCGCATTCTTCTCCTCCATCTGCAGCTGCAGGTCCGCTTTGTAGTCCTGCTTCCGTCTCTGCTTGGCACTGGCTCGCTCGTCATCGCCTGTAGACGGGACACACAATGAAATGCATGGCTTATGATCATGGTGCACCGTTTACAAAATCAATTCTGACAAGGAATTTGGTGTAATACAACTTTTTTTGAACGCCTCGAAGGCTTGCAATGATAACACAAGGGTAACCATGCTACGAGGACACTACTTCTGTAATGGCCCAAACTTTCAGAACATATTGATAACATGCTTTTTGATTAAAAGGCGTTTAATTTAAATGGTCACAGACACTACAGATGCATACCAAAAGTTCGTTCATCTACATGTGTATCTTAGTTTAAATATCATGTAAATTGACGTTTACTGTAACGCCAATAAAATTACATCACACACAATGAAATGAATCATGATATATCCATGAGTAATGTAATCATAATCACAAACGTATTCTGTGTAGTTATGTGCATGTTTATGAAATTTGGCATAATGAATAATAGTCAAATTTAAATTAAAATTTCTTTAATTCGATTTAAAGTTTTCATATCGTCTAAATGAGAACAACTTCATCCCAAATACATTTAATGAGTATAAGAGGAAATATATGATGAAGTTTGACCCAGCTGATCACTTACTGACTATTTCACGGAAGAAAATAAAAACTGAAGTGTTACCCCTGGTCACTCCAAAGAGCTTCAGAAGCTGTAACTGTTAACAGTGAGGTATCAATTCAGATTATGTTATTGAACACTCAACTGTCAACTTCTTATAATGCAACTATGCAAAGTGATCGGTTTAGTTTTCGCGTTGATACGATGCTTCAAAGACATACCAACTTATATTTGCACTGCAATACACTAGTAGGTGAACAAACGTTCGGTATGCAGCTGTGTATGATGTTGATTGAGTATTCCTCTCAGATCTTAGCAATGCTTTACACGTTATTCCTCTCAGATCTTAGCAATGCTTTACACGTTATTCCTCTCAGATCTTAGCAATGCTTTACACGTTATTCCTCTCAGATCTTAGCAATGCTTTACACGTTATTCCTCTCAGATCTTAGCAATGCTTTACACGTTATTCCTCTCAGATCTTAGCAATGCTTTACACGTTATTCCTCTCAGATGTTAGCAATGCTTTACACTGGTTACCTACCCCCGACATGTAGCGAGGTGGAGTAGTAGCCGCCAGGTTTGTAGTCGGAATAGAAGTTGGTTACATGGCTCGGAACCGCCATGGTTGGGGTCACAGGTCACAACGGGTGGACTAGTTGTAAGCTTGCACAATGTGAAACTGGGGGAACGTCATTATGTACACTTGCTTCCTGAAACAAAACCAGGTAAAAAGGACACGTACGAGCATAGCAATACCTACTGAACATATCCTAGCTGACCACACATTTGCTTCATTCACGAAATGTTAGAATGATATGAATCCCCTCAAATACTTAGATTAGAGTCATTCTAAAGTGTGATCCGAGTAAGCTGTGTTGTTGTTTAATGTCAGTCACAATCACACACGTGTACGTGTAGAGAAGTAAGTTCATGCCGCGTTTAAGCTCTAACACAGCGATATGAAAGCCCTCAAGTAGAACTGTTTTTTGCCCAAAATAAATCAGGTTCAATTTGGCATCGTACAGAGGAAACACAGAGCGACACGGTCGAGTGGTGGACCCGTCACTATGTCACTTGTCCGGGCAGTGAGGAATGTTGACCGAATGTGATCAACAGTCGTCTCCTACTGATCAAATATACACAAAGGTTTCTTTCATTTTCATTGTAACCACAGCGGGGTGCCCTAGCCTTTTGGAGAATTATGACTATGAACACCCAGTCGTTCTTATGCATGTCAGGTATTATAACCACTCACGGGGTCCGTGTTCTATTTGCTCTGTTAAGTAATGCAAATCACTTTAAAAGTGAATTATTAACGATATGAAGCTCACGATATATACCCTTTATGTCCGCATTTCAATAAGCGGCAAATCAAAATGCGAGATCAGTTCAAAGGCTTTGGTAAACTGTTAAATAGAAATCAGAATAATTGAAGTGAACGTGTAAATTTCAAATAACGTTATGTTTTCACTGCCAGTGTTACCAAACCTCTCCAGAGCATCGAAGAGATTACATGTAATATTGCAACCCAATGGTGCATCTGAATGTGTTACTAATACGATATAAGCGTGTTTCCCGAAACATATATAAAACTGGTATCACTTGTGCACTCTTATTGTACCGTGCGTCTTTGCTAGTTTATATATATCCACCTTTTTAATAACAGTTGTAAATGCACACATTGTTAATCCACCCTAATCGGTACGGAACGTTTGGATCGGTTTATTAAAATCGAAGGAAATCCCATGTTAATAATACACCTTTCTATTTTACCAACATAGAAATGCACCCCCTAAATAGTGTATATGTTTATATAAGTGATATGTTAAGCACTTTGTTATCAGGCTTATTTGGTCGTTAACACACACTATTGGCTTTTATGTTAAACAGGGTATCACACTGGCCAGGTATCAAACATCTGCCACCCATTTCAGTTAGTACTACTTGATTGATGTGTGTGTGTGTGTGTGTGTGTGTGTTAAATCACCATGACGCTAGCTAATCAAACACCCTATAACTGTATAGTATATATATATATTAAATGCGCTGTAGCAAGTGTTTTGCATATTATGTTTTCTCAAATTTGCCATTTATTATTAAAGTTTTCGTATCCATAGATAACGGTTATCTGCATCCGAGGAAAATGGTGGGATTTCTAAAGTAGTAGACTTCAGAAGTAGTTTTTAAGGTGTCATGAGTATTTGCGAGTTCAGACCATTCCATCATTGTTCCATATTTAAATCGCTTCTCTGAGTGTTTAGGTATCGCTACATAAGTCAGATCACTTGAACTACATTCGAGCGGCCATTTTATTATTGAACACATTAAAAGGGCCGCTAGATTGAAAATGAACTTGCATGGCTTTATCGAACATGTACATGCATATTCGCTTTAAAACTCTTTCTAATGACTCATGGGCATTATTTAGCCATTGGTAACACTTATCTATATTTTTGTGGGAGCAATTTATTTCAGTAAGAAAATCGTGCTACAGCGCATTTAAATTTCCAACTGCTTGACTGAAGAACAACGCGACTTCACATTCAAGTTTATTGGGATGGTTATACATACACTGTATTAGTTAACTGTACACTGTTATAGATAATGGAGAACTGAGTTTTGTATTAGTTTGGTACTTCGTCATTTCATAAAATAATATATACAGTGAAATATTGACTATTAAATTAGATATACGTGATTGTAAAAAGTATTGAAGTCTTATTACATCTGCAGATGCCGGAGCAGCAGGAGACACTATACGATAGAGACAAGCTCGCAATAAACAGTACCACCTGCTCTGTCAATAAATGGAGTCTGCATTTACAACAATCTTTATAACGGTAAAGGAAACCACGTGGAAAGAGATATTGGTATTCAATTATTATCGTAGAATTAAATGCTGATAGATACAATTAACGTACCGAGCGGGTTGATGCTTGCTTGTTATGTTAGCCTAATGGTAAAACCGCCTCATTCATCTGGTGACTTTAAACCAAAGAATCAATTTCTACGCAGTTAGGTATATAACGATATGTCAATTTCAATTTCAATATCAAAGTCAATATCTGTCATCTATTCTGTTCATCTATTTGGATTATTTCATTTGAAATACACGTAATTGACATTATTTGATTAGCATGTTTGTCATAAGTAAACCTTCACAACCGTGTCTTGTAAATAGGACATATTTCCGTCATCTTTAAAACAAGTACTCTGTCACAAAACATCTTTGTGAAAGCAGATTAAAGATGTTCACACATTCTATCTGTACTTTCTTCAGTATACTTCTCAACTTGATCAGGCGACATTCCAGAACGAAATTCGAATGACGTATTCCATGAAGAATGAAGACGTTCAGGATTGGTAAAGGATGTATTAACATCAATGATTCCGGGTATGAACTCACCTCTAAAACAATAGCGATGTAGGACTACATGTCCAGTACACATACAGTAGAAGTCTCCTGCACCTCGGTGACGATGGTATCCGGTAATGGCGTCTTGTATATTGGTCGTCAAGAGAACCCCCCTGTAACAGTTTAGGCTTGGTAGTACTTTCTTTACTGAGTGAACAGTACAACTAAATGTCCATATTCTTTACTGTGTACTCCTCTCTTTCACACCGTCAACGCCATTCTGTCGAGAAGACCATTTCAGTGTGCCAGAGCAAACTCATTACTAGTTTCCCTATTGTATAGCTATGTACAGCCGTGTCCGTTTCTATAGACTGCTTTCATAGGGGCATTCACGGCATCGCCAACATGTTTATGTCGAAATGCGCAACCCGCGAAGAAATATTTACCTGACATAAAGGCAGTGATAGCAAACCATGACTTGAAATTGACAACAAGTAGAGCTGTCTTTATGCTTTGTAGTACACGCTAGGCAGATACAAGTCAATAAAGGCGAGGACGGGAGTGGTGACGGGGGTCACTCTATTGGGTAATCGATCAAGCGCTGTGAGGAGTATCGACAAAACTATATATATATTGTACTATGACAGTGGATCAACTACTCTCTGTGATCAACTATTAGTCCTACGATACGTGAATACTTCCGAAGTGAATGAAAAGTGAGGGGTTTTAGGCCAGGATATTACTTGCAAATGAAAGCTGTTGTGAAGGTTTAAAAGCTAAATAGCTGTTTATTATAATACAATTTTCAACAAAAGATGACCAGATCATATTTTGTTAATCCTTTCTGTAAGTCGGATGCAAAACATCAAGCAATACATAACATCACGCAATACATAACATCAAGCAATACATAACATCAAGCAGTACAAAACATCAAGCAATACATAACACCAAGCAATACATAACATCACGCAATACATAACGAAGCAATACAAAACATCAAGCAGTACATAACATCAAGCAGTACAAAACATCAAGCAATACATAACACCAAGCAATACATAACATCAAGCAATACATACCATCAAGCAGTACATAACATCAAGCAGTACAAAACATCAAGCAATACATAACACCAAGCAATACATAACATCAAGCAGTACATAACATCAAGCAGTACAAAACATCAAGCAATACATAACACCAAGCAATACATAACACCAAGCAATACATAACGAAGCAGTACAAAACATCAAGCAGTACATAACATCAAGCAGTACATAACATCAAGCAATACATAACATCAAGCAATACATAAACACCAAGCAGTACATAACATCAAGCAATACATAACATCAAGCAGTACATAACATCAAGCAATACATAACATCAAGCAATACATACCATCAAGCAATACATAACATCAAGCAGTACATAACACCAAGCAATACATAACGAAGCAATACAAAACATCAAGCAATACATAACGAAGCAATACAAAACATCAAGCAGTACATAACACCAAGCAATACATAACATCAAGCAATACATAACATCACGCAATCCATAACATCAAGCAGTACATAAACATCAAGGAGTACATAACATCAAGCAGTACATAACATCAAGCAATACATAACATCAAGCAATACATAACATCAAGCAATACATAACATCAAGCAATACATAAACATCAAGCAGTACATAACATCAAGCTATACAAAACATCAAGCAATAAATAAACACCAAGCAGTACATAACATCAAGCAGTACATAACATCAAGCAATACATAAACATCAAGCAGTACATAACATCAAGCAATACATAACATCAAGCAATACATAACATCAAGCAATACATAACATCAAGCAATACATAACATCAAGCAATACAAAACATCAATCAATACATAACATCAAGCAATACATAACATCAAGTAGTACATAACATCAAGCAGTACATAACATCAAGCAATATATAACATCAAGCAATACATAAACATCAAGGAGTACATAACATCAAGCAGTACATAACATCAAGCAATACATAACATCAAGCAATACATAACATCAAGCAATACATAACATCAAGCAATACATAAACATCAAGCAGTACATAACATCAAGCTATACATAACATCAAGCAGTACAAAACATCAAGCAATACATACCATCAAGCAGTACATAACATCAAGCAAAACAAAACATCAAGCAATACATAACATCAAGCAAAACATAACATCAAGCAATACATAACATCAAGCAATACAAAACATCAATCAATACATAACATCAAGTAGTACATAACATCAATCAATACATAACATCAAGCAATACATAACATCAAGCAATACAAAACATCAATCAATACATAACATCAAGCAAAACATAACATCAAGCAATACATAACATCAATCAATACATAACATCAAGCAATACATAACATCAAGCAATACAAAACATCAATCAATACATAACATCAAGCAATACATAACATCAAGCAGTACATAACATCAAGCAATACATAACATCAAGCAATACATAACATCAAGCAATACATAACATCAAGCAATACATAACATCAAGCAATACATAACATCAAGCAATACATATGACAGAGACGTGTTACTGACATGCTGATGACAGCTGACCTACCAATGTAGGATGCACTTGATGGCTTTGGAACTTCGCTAGCTCTAGCTGACAAAATAATAATAATATAAAATGTAACTTTAATGAATGGTTACATAACGGACAAAATTCCACGCTGTCGACTCGGTAGCATAGCCCTCGGAGGTCACCTCCGCCTCTTATACCAGGTACCCACTACCTGCTGGTGAACAGAGGCACACTGTGAATAACGTCACCTACCAGGGTGACATCATACGTCTTTTAACTCAGTATCAGTGTAGTTAGGGTAGGGAATCACCCTTCAGCGGGTCATCTACCCATACAGTGACACGCGCCAATATGTATGATAGCTGTCGACTGAGATATGCACAGGGCCATACGAAATAACTTCGTCATTTTTAGGACATAATTTCCAAAATAATTTCAATTTCATTGTTCATTGAATACATTCGCTATTTGTGTTCAAGCAAAGAATGTCCCTTTTATTTTCAATGATTCAACTCTCTCACTAAACGATAGGCTTCACACCGTGGCCATATCATGAAAACAAAATTCAATTCAATTAAATTGGTCTCCGAATACGTACGTTCGGAGGTACTTTCGGGAGAAATATAGATTTTAAGAGTGCTTTCCATAGTAGAGGGAAGTAACTCCGATGAGACAAATTGTCTCTTCAACCAGAGACAAGTTTGAACTTTTCATGGTACTCGCGAAAATAGAAATAAATTTGTTTTAATTACAGAATGGGTGAACTAGTAAAAAATTTCAATCATTCTAAACTTATTTATATTGAAATAGTGAAATACATAATCATCGTATACACCTCTTGATAGCTTATTTCAATAACATTTCATACCATACGTGTCGTAGGAAATGGACATTCATTTCATTCAGTTCATTTACTACTGTAATTATTTTACAAAATGTGAAAATCCACAATTGGCAATGGCGATAGTGATAGAATGAGTCGCACTAAAGCTTATCGCTATAAGCATAATAATAAAAAAATATTACACTACCAACACATACTTTCAATAAGTCAGTCGAGCATCCTTCTGTAGAAGTGAATCGACGTGATGGACATGTGTCTGTTTTACGATGCACCTCTTTATCATCTATTCAGGTAGCCCGGGTGGTCATTTGTTGTTTTATATATGAATATGAATATCCTACAGTCTGTTCATACATTTATTATTGCATCAAAACGAGTTCATTCATAAAACTATAATTGTCAGGGAAGTGTATCAACTGACCACGAAACAAATCCATATTATTTCTTATAATGTTTGTGCAGACATCATGTATAAATGTGAACAATTATATGTATTGTGGAGCGGCATTTACATAAGCCATCTAGGCTTGTTTGCCAATCCATTTATTATTTTTGAATACAATACTTTTAAACAATTTGTTATTCCTGATGAATGGAAACGTTTTCACAGCACGACACCTTCCTGCCACTAGGCGCGACAGAACAGAAAACAACATTTTAGCCTACTCTCTGGGTCCATGAATAGAACCTGTGATGTTCATTGTAAATATGTACCTGAACTGAACTGAACTTTATTAAAAAAAACTCAGGCTGCAAATAGCAGCATAATAGGTACATAGAACATTTATACATTTATACAATATACAGTATAATAGGTATGTACAGCTGGTGCTTTCAGTAAAGGTACATATGGGGATTATAAAACTTATTTCTTGAACAAAGACATAATGATTTTACAAAAAAATAGTTTTCTTAAAGTATCTAGCTTATTTGAATCAAATAAAATATTATTTGTGTACATATTTGGCCTGTTATAATACTATTTAATTTGGATTTTATTTATGTAATATAGGATGATCATTTAAATTACAAAGAGTACATTTTCTTTCATGAACTCGGATATTTGTCCATCTACCAGTAGTCGTATAGAAGCTGAGGCTGAAATGTCACAAGGCTATGAGAACAAGAACACATTGACAGTTTGTGTTCAAATATATTTAAAGTTTACCAATGACTAATAATGAATTTGGATGATAGATTAAATCTAACCATGATCGTGTTGTCTTATATCGGATATATAAATGCTTATTAACTAAACTTATTCATGGACGTATATTTCTTTATATCAGTGTGCAATTAGCCCAGATTCTCAAAATGTCAAACAATCAAAGTCGGTATTAAAAACATCATTAGTTCTTAATCATTTCCTTTTTTCAGACCAACAATATTGAGGTCATTAGTTCTGATCAGTCATATTTCCAGTACTATAATCAATCACATAGCACAGCGTTCATTACTTCTCACCATCTCATCTTGTAAATGTCAAAACGGATTACTTGTACATCACTTTCCTATGTAAATAGTACATGCTGAGGCTTGACAACATGTTTATTTCCCTGTAGGTCCATCTTTCTATACCGCTACGGCAGCACCCCGTAGGTTTGTTCACTTGCTTGTGTACCTCAGTGTAATCGTCATGTAATTTGGATTTTATTTAGGTGTTAATTGCTTCACGTGAACTGCACTGACAAATGATCACCGTCCATGTGTATAGTAACCATTCTCAAACTCAATGGTGCAAGTTTACACATTTTGGCATAATGACATAGACAGAAGTGGTCAGATTTTGGAAATTTTGGAAACTTGGAACAAAATGTTCAAAATAGATTTAATAGGGAACATGTCATTGCTAGTCCATTAAATGAGTAAAGAAACAAAACAGGACTAATGTTTGATGTTGTGTATCACTTTTAATATATTTATATTATACTGATAAAAAGTAACACTGGAGCTTTTTAAACTTTTACACCTGGTAACTTTAAATAGCTGCCAACTTGTTATGGTTTACTTTGAGGTATGGAATTGGAATATATTATGATATATTCAATCGTAACTTCTAAAATGATAACACAAACATATTGGTCACTTTTTAGCCATAATACGTTTTCTCAAAGACATCATAAAGTACACGATATCGATACACGATTTTCAGTGTACCATTTTCATTTCACTGTACGCATTTCAAAACTATGTTACACAGACTGTCTAAGAGTTATGACATATACCATGTTTACAAACGTATAACCCTTGCAAGAATACAACAAAGGCTACATTGTACCTCATATTCTTCATAGATCTACGCAGTATGGCTGTCTCCCCCACAGCGCAATGTCAGCTTCGTTGTCATATTACACGAGAACCTAAATTGCAAATGTCGATTTTGCAGAACGTTTCATCAGAAGTAAATTTGAAAAGATTCCGAATGTGTCATATACAATATGATTCTCATATAAAGAAAAACATGTTCTTGGCATGTCCATGTACACTATTCTGTGCACAACAACTTTGTCCCGCTTAAAGTGCCCTTTTATATAATGTCGCTATTTTTTCAGTAAGGTTGATGCTAACCTAATTGGGAGTCCTTTCAAGAAATACCGGAGCAGTGCAGTCGTTTAATTATCTCCTTCAGGCCATTCTTTAGCAAGACATTAACGAACCTGGTAAAACTCTGACATTAAGATTCGGCTGTATAAACAGACCATTCCGTGCTTCTGGGTGTCATAAAACCTTTAATACGAACACTTCCCATTCTGGAGATGTTCCATGATGGCATTACAGAATCACTGTGTAAAAGGTGGATGTGCTTTGGAGTTCTTCAGAAAACCCATCTTAGTTTGAACAGATTACAGACAATTAGACATGATTCATCCAGTTAAGGCTTCTGGTCCATGCAACATACATTGAATTGAACTATTGCATTCCACGTTTATAAAAATATACTGAGATATTTGTTTAACGGTCTTTATATTTTGCGCAGACTTTAGTTTTAGATACTTGATCTCGAACATCACATAGTCAATATGAATTCAACTTGGACACACAAAGGATAACATTACAATTTATTATCAACTTCTTTCTAATTTAGTTCTTCCCCGACTTTGTAATTCAACTTGAACACGTTTTGTATTCGTATAACTATTACCATAACTCCTTAAATAAACGCCCATTGATTATTAATTTGAAATTAAATTCGTTAAGATCAAGAAACTTCTCCATACTCCCATTTCTCGATTCATTACATGTGACCATGACGTCAATAACGCAAACACTGACCTTTCATATGGATTTTACTCTCTTTATCGTCCCATTGCACAGACTTTAACCTTTAATTATATAGAATATAATAGAATTGATGTATATAAAAGGATTATCTATTTTAAAATTTCAATTAAACAACATGAACGCAAATGTATTGTAACTATCCTTAGAGATGGAACCGGCCTGAGATGTTAATTATAAACGTGATTACTGTAACTAAAGGAAGTGAGGAATGTGCACCAAATGGCCTATGAACAGTTTATCATCGACCGAGCATCACAAACAAAAACCATTCAAAAGGAGAAATGTAAGTTTTTTTTACACATGAAAGAAACCCGTGACATTTAGATTTTTATACCAGTTGATTGACGTGTATATTTCCATAATGTTTTTAAAAGATACACAAGATATATAATTGGATAGATTATTTTTTTTAAAGCTTAAGCTTACTGTTGTTATCACCAACATGTTGACAGTGCGCATCAACTGACAGAAGCGTTCTTATGTGCAAATATTACTAACAAAGGCATCATCAATAAATCTCATCTAAATAAAATTATAAAATGTCTTCATTTCAGAACTCAGATCAATTCAATTCATATTCTGATAAAATGCTTCGCTTGCAAAAATCCCTTGAAGGACTCATAAGTAAAGGTCGGTTCATGGAGTTAAACATAGATGAATATCATTGATACGAGGAAACAGTCACGCCATGAAACATTGGTGGGTATCATTGATACGAGGAAACAGTCACGCCATGAAACGTTGGTGGATATCATTGATACGAGGATACAATCACGCTATGAAACATTGGTGGGTATCATTGATACGGGGAAACTGTCACGCTATGAAACATTGGTGGGTATCATTGATACGAGTAAACAGTCACGCCATGAAACATTGGTGGGTATCATTGATACGAGGAAACAGTCACGCCATGAAACATTGGTGGGTATCATTGATACGAGGATACAGTAACGCCATGAAACGTTGGTGGATATCATTGATACGAGGAAACAGTCACGCTATGATACATTGGTGGGTATCATTGATACGAGGATACAGTCACGCCATGAAACATTGGTGGGTATCATTGATACGAGGAAACAGTCACGCCATGAAACATTGGTGGGTATCATTGATACGAGGATACAGTAACGCCATGAAACGTTGGTGGATATCATTGATACGAGGATACAGTCACGCTATGATACATTGGTGGGTATCATTGATACGAGGAAACAGTAACGAAATGAAACGTTGGTGGATATCATTGATACGAGGATACAGTCACGCCATGAAACATTGGAGGGTTTCACTGATACGAGGAAACAGTCACGGTATGAAACATTGGTGGGTATCATTGATACGAGGAAACAGTCACGCCATAAAACATTGGTGGATATCATTGATACAAGGAAACAGTCACGCCATGAAACATTGGTGGGTATCATTGATACAAGGAAACAGTCACGCCATGAAACGTTGGTGGATATCATTGATACGAGGAAACAGTCACGCCAAGAAACATTGGTGGGTATCATTGATAAGAGGATACAGTCACGCCATGAAACGTTGGTGGATATCATTGATACGAGGATACAGTCACGCCATGAAACATTGGTGGATATCATTGATACGAGGAAACAGTTATGCCATGCAACATTGGTGGGTATCATTGATACGAGGATACAGTCACGCCATGAAACGTTGAGAACGTTCAATGTACAAAGTCAACCAGTTTTAACTTTAAAACCTTTTTGACAATGAGGATGTGTTTTAAATATTGAATAAAATGTGAATGAAGTTGAATAAAGGTTCAATATATTTATCTTTGCACAATACGGTTGTTATAAATTCTACATAATAAACAGCCAACTCCAAAACCTTTAACCACATTTGGCTGTTTGAGGCAACATAACCTAGTGCATCCTGTTACGGAAGCATAACATGGGAACTATTTATTGAAGGTTTGTCGTGTTATGTTGCCATGGATACCCTAAATAGTAATTCAATATACATATATTGGTGTAACTCACAAAAGGCACTTCTAGAGATCACGGTTGCCAGAGCGTATACTAAGAGAGATATTCCGGACAAAATGGTAGTAGTTAGTAGTTCGGTAGTTAGTTAATTAAAGAGAAACTGTTTACGGCATACGAAACACAAAACAATCCATCAAAACCATAAAGTTCACATATCGGCCTGAAGAAAAAAGACACATCTTGCGATCATTGGCGACATGCGTCTATACATGTAGTTTTGGTCGATATCCTCCGGACAAAATGACGTCTTCGTAAACAATGCTTTAAAGGCGCTGTAGCACTTTTTTTGCATATGTTTCGCAAATTTGCCATACATGTTTAAAGTTTTTACAATATATTGGTACGTTAATTGGTTTAAAATCTTAATACACGACCCAATAAGCCGCATCCCGTAGAATGACCGCTCGATTGGACATGAACTCGCATGGTTTAACCCAACCATGTACATTCGTTTTAAAACTCTTTTTGTTATTGGTTAAGGAGTATTATTTATCTATCGGTAACACTTATTTATATTTAGTGGGAGCACTTTATTTCATCAAGCAAACCGTGTTACAGCGCCTTTAAGTCCCATTTCCGATGAATCTGCCATGCTCTGGTTGTGTTCAGAAGTGAAAGTCGGCCTGATAATTTCAACTGTCATAACAAACACGTGTAATAGAATCATAATTCTCTGTATTTTATGCATCAGTTTTTCAAATAAAAGCTCCAAACTTTCAAATACATTGCAAACCATAAACATGTTGAAACTTAATCTTCTCTCGTATAATTGTATTATGATTATTGCTTCATTATACATAAGTCTCACCATGGCTACATTTTATAATCTCTTAGTTTCTATGGTTAGACTAATAAACAATAATTTCTTGTCTATATAATTGGGTGAATGTGTGAGTGAAAGTGATGTGCTTTGTTTTGTGTAAAACAAATCACAGAAAATCATCTCATTTCTTCTTTTATTCAGTACGACTCCTGCTTCCCTGGACAGGTGTCATTTAATGTAACAGGGTTTTCTGTTATACAATGTCAGTTACAAAAAAAATAAATAAACAATTTGAGGAACATGTCACTGACGTTACCATGTTCAGTCATAACACCCCTGGAGCCCTGAACTGAACGGTGTCAGTGATAGTGAGTCTCAACAGCAAGATACACATATAGTGATCGTATTAGTGGGAATAATTGTTGTTATTGTTTACAAAATTCAGCTCTTAATCAATGTATAGGCAACAAAATGATGTCAAACTTAATCCATTGTTCATTCATACATTACACTGATGTATCTGTCTATTATCAAGTGGTTGGTTTATTGATCAGGGGCGTCCACGAAAATCATTAGAATACGTATTTAATTACCACGCACCATATGGGCCAACTTATAGCCTGAACACGACCTTTAGTCGTCAGAAACCACATTGTATAACTTGTGCTTACTCTTGAAAAGTTATTATTAAAATATCAAATGTTACATCTATCGCAGTGGGTATGCAACTGTGGGTAAATATTTGAGTATTCTGTAAAAAAGAGAAATATCACCAGAGTTTAAGTAACACCTGTTTGAGAAAGTATTGATCAAATAAATCGTGTTCAGTTACTTGATCATTTGGAAACGTGATTAGTAATTTACTTGACTATTTTAGAGTATTTGTGACAGGCTGTTAATGATAATGTTTGGTTGCAATGATCGGAATCAGCTCCACAATCATATGCGTCCTCAGCGTCAAAATTATTGAGCTAATATGACTATAAACTGAATGAGCCTCGTTAGATCAGGATGGGAAACAGAAGTAGATTCCATTGCAAAGAACCCCATATTGATAAAAAAAAAGTACTTTTAACCTGTACGATTTAGGCTATAACACAAACGTGTTACATGAAATGGCAACAGACGCTTGAAACTAAGTTGTCCGTGAAATAATTACACATGGCAAAAGTTACTATACAAAGACATGGGGAATACACTGACACCTCCACATGCGAGAACTTAGCTTAGTTAGAAATACGAATTTGTTTGTGTCAATAAAAAAAAATTAATTTCCACAGCCAATACACTAACGTCCAGAATTCCGATCACTCTCACTGCATCGATCTCTTGCTGTACACAATCACTATCACGGAAACCCTGCTGTTCAGTGTTCCAGAATGTGATAACGTTGTTTTCTGTCCAATGATATTGATGTATTGTTCAGTTATGCAGGTGAGAACACACGTAAGAATACAATTATTCAATCTCCTCTCGGGGCACTCTGTCAAAGATGCATTAACAGAACGACAGAAACATTTTGGTATATCAACCACAAAAATGTTTCCATAAACAGAGAATGACACAACCAATATTTTGGATTTAATAAAACCTACATTTGAAGACCGACTTTTGTAATTTTAAGGACCTGAAAAAGTGTCATGTCTGGAGAATGACCCATAGACTTTGATGTTATTACATTTTATATTTACGGGTTAGACATGAATAAAATGATATGTCTGTCTGTCTCAACTTGTATATAGAGCAAAACAAACAGATTCAAAATTGAACCTTTCAAAACGCAATATATGTCTCGGATATCCTGAAAGACGAAATATGATTCTCAACCTTATTATAACAACAGTCAATTATAATATATACATATCCAAATTAAAAGGATCTTTACCGCAACTTCATACTATAAAACAAGATTTAAAACATGCCTACGATATTGACAAAGCCGTATGTTACTCAGATTGCAATTATTCGAAATTCACTAATTTCTGGTTCGTATGCCATAATCTATTTACAGGCTAAAACTCACTGCAACTTATTGAATGTAAAATGCCAGGTTTAAAAAAGAAACTAGAGAACTTTAAGTGAACCCCTGTATTTTTGTTTTGCAGTTGTTATGTACCAATATGTGTTTGTACTTCTATTGAACACTGTTTACTATGAATGTAATATCATATATATGTCTATGAATTTGAAAAAGAAATAAAATTATAAAAACAAATACTTGTATTATTACTTTCTTACTTCACACTATTTGGAACAGTTCACTTGTGTGCAGGTAGGCGTGTCGCTGTCACAACACAAACTGTAGCTGTTCCGTGCAATCTAGTAATGATCACAATCTGCAGGTTGTTCGAACAATCTATGAATGTTTCACCAGCTGTGAATTATAATTGACCAGTTGTGTAATTCTACCATAAGGTTCGAATACTAAATTTTGAAGATTCTCAATTTTTAAAAATATTTATTGTAGTTTCTCATTGTAATCTACCTACTATTTTAACTCGTTTGCTATCTATAATATCGAATCAAAATGTTGATTCCTAGAGTGTGATGGGTTTAAATATTTAATATGCCGACTGTAGGAGTCGATTCCTAGATTGTGAAGGGATGTGATATTTCATCTACAGACTGCATAGATCGATTTATAGATTGTGAATGGTTATCTACCGTCTATAAGGGTCTATTCCTAGATTGTGAAGGGTTTTCAAAGAGAAAAATGTTCTTATCTACAGACTATAGGGGTCGGTCCCTAGATTGTGAGGAGCTTTTAACTCGTTTCTCTATCTTATCTACAGACTGCATTGGTCGACCCCTTGATTGTAAAGGGTGATGATATTTCATCTACTGGCTGTCAAATCTCTCAAATAGTTTGTATCTTATCTACGGACTATATCTGCGCATGCATACCATAGATGGTTCGTAACATAGCTATTATTCCCCGTAGGCGTTATTCCCTGTAGGCATTAGTACACCTAACCCAATTTATACATCATTTTAACTGTTAGACATTTCAGTTGTAATTTAGTAATGTCATAATAGTCAATCACATCAGCATTATTTATTGTTAGTACTGAAAATACCACAGGCCTGTAGTACATCAATTATAGTTCAAATACGTATTTAGTCATGAAAAGGTTATCTTCAATCTTCAAATCTGTTTTCGTAAAGCAATAGCGAAATAGGTACTACACATTACTAAGATTATGTACTAAGAATGTGTACAGGGATATTAATGTTTTGTACTTGAATGTTTATGAAAGTATGTTTTAGGTGCTTAATTAATAAAGTTTTATAAACAGGACCGATAAACAGAAAATGTAATCCATTTTCTACAGCATTACTGTTACATAATTTACGTATCGTGTTTTCACTGATATACCTAGATATCTCCTTTTTTTAAACAGATATATCATGGGAAGAGCAACAAAACGGGCAAGAGATTTACGAAACGTACATGATAGTTTGCCAAGCGCATCGAGTTTGTTTATGCCACGATGCCAAGGTATCACCCTGTTTAGAGATTGGTACAATTGTACCCGTCGACAAAGATTCCGGATAGTTTCCAGTGTCGAGAAAAATGTTGAATTTATAGAATATCTAACGAGCTATTGATATAAAGTTTATGTCTCAGGTAAAATAATTGTGCTTTGTCTCGAGTTTTGGCGAGAGGCGAACCAAAATTATTTCACGAGGGGAACGAGTTATGTATCCTATTTATTACCAACTTGTATTTCAAACGCTTCATTGTGCTTAAATATATTTATGTTGTCCCAATAAAGGAAAGGAACTGCGGAGTAATATCAACCATGTCACAACATCTAAATTCATAATATTGCGACCTTAAAACACATACTTTTAAAATCAAACGGTTAACCTTTACATTCTTTAATTAACGATGTTCGGACTGGCAAAACCTGTTGCACTTGTCATGGTGAACGAAGCGTACACAATATAAAACATCCCTGCTCGAGGACATGAGATGAGAGTTAGCTGTCCTTTGAATAACGTCATGTCATGGCGGCCGTCATTCGCATGTTTCTCATCGTCGAAACAAGTTCAAACAAGCTCATTAAATGTAAGTTAGCGATTAACATCGCCGTTGAAATGCCTTTCCTAAAGGCCCCTTTACACAGAGCCGCGTCCTTCGTACGACCATGGTGCGACCAAAAAAATGGACAGGACGCTCGATGGTCGGCTGATTTCGCGAAATCCACTTTCTGTGTAAATGCTCCTGCGATCTTCGTGCGTCCTTTATACGATCTAAAATGCAAATAACGGTAATTTCCATGACGATCTTTGAACGACCTGCACATTTACGGAGCCTCCACACTGCCTTCGCTGGGCGTTCACTGTGAAACCCTAACAACATTTCAGCATCAACGGCGATCCCCGTACAACCCGTCAGCCACCTCTGTGCCTCCTTTGTGCTTCCTCTGTGCCTTCGCTGTGCCTCCATTGACGACTATGGCGACAGTTGGCCGACCATGCAGCAACACTTCTGCCTCCTCTGCGATACCTGAACAATGCTTCAGTGATCCCTGGGAGCATTCGGCAACCTGGATAGACTAGGGTCTATAATAAGCTGCATTAGTCTCAATTGTTTCAGTCCCATTCCAACAGTCAAAAACAACCAACCAATCAGCTTTTGCAGCTGCAATAAATAAACATAAAATTGTTTTTTGCAGAAGAATATGATGAAAAAATATATGAAATTATTAAATCCACTGGTAAACATACGAATGTAACAGGGCTTCGTCATTCAAATGGGTTACATTTAAGTTTATGAAACATTATCTGTTCATATTTCTGAAAATCATGCCTTGTAAAAACTAGTCTCTTTTTATAATCTTCTTAACGGGGAGATCAAAAAAGTAAAAAGAGAGTAAAAAGGGGATTTTTGGCTTGTTTTACGATGTCCTATTTTCGCTATTTCGTAATTTGTAAAGAAAATTACCCAACATTCTGGACAAAAGAAAGCTACTCCACCACCAGTATGTGTTTGAATAAAGATCATGATAAAAGTATCAAACCCGAATGAATGAAATTGTGCGTACTTCTTTACAAAACTTGTTATTATCAAAGACATTTAAAATCGACTCTATCCGACACCAGCATTCCGTTCTAATAGTTAAATTTGTGATGGCGTTTCTTTACAAGTGAGTTCATACATCTTTATTTGCTTGACTGTTGTCTTGCTCTTTTTTGTGCCATAGTCTTATCAAAGATTTGCCAACAGAAACAAGGAAACATGTGAGAATCGATCATCTATTTTTTGGAGAATTTACGAGGACGCTCACAGAAGGCTGAGTGAATGCAGAAAGAAGACAAAATATTTGTCATGGTCGCACAAAGGTTGTCGTGGTCGCTGCATGAAGGCAGAACGGTCGCGATATAAACGGCTCTGATTGCACAGAGGATGCAGTAGGAAGGCACAAGGGAGGCAGAGGCATCGCCCAACGTTAGCGATTTTCTTACATGGGAATCATTGAGCGTCCTTTGCGACCTTAGAACGTCCATTGTACGACCTTTCTGCATTATGGGAGCAACCCTTGGGCGACCAGAATCGTCGGCAACCCCTCTGCGGAAGTTTTGAGCATGTTCAAAATTTGTTCTTGGCGATCAATCGCGATGTCTCAACATCCCTTGTGCCACCTCCTCGCGACCTTAACAACCATTCTGCCTCCCTGGAGCGTCCAACGGCGATCTGTTATGGTTTTTGGTCGCACAACGGTCTTTATGTCTGTGTAAAGGGGCCTTTATGGTTATTTTTGTCTTGTGAATATAAAGTTTTCATCGAGAGACTGCGAAACGCGTTTCGTTGCAATGTATGTATGACGGTAGATCTAAGAGTGAGAGCAAAAACTCTTGCTGCATTCTCGACTTAGTCTACTCATGGGGGGCGTTATCTATACCCAGATTCATTGCACGTTAATGCTGATACCGTTTACAATGTCATCTCTAGTTACTGGGCTTCCAGTGCATGTATGCCGGAGAGACTAAGTGTCTCGCTGTGTCCGGACTATTATCTGAGGTAGAAATTAATGATCAATTTATCATTTTCGATATTGTTGTTTTGTCTTTTTACAAAAGCGTGTTTTAAGTTTTTCTGCTTGAAGCATTTATACTATTTTATGTTTTTTTCTTCTTCTTTTTTGTTTGTTCCATTAATGTCTGTCATATGTCTTTGCAAGAAATCCATTTCTAGATTTGTGATATCTTACTAGGGAATGCAGCGTTTTTCGAAAGAGGTTGAGGAAATCTGTCTTTTTGAAATGATCATATTCGTTTTCATAATATAAAGTTATAATTAACGTTATTATGGTTTGGAAAGTTGGCCATTGATTTTTTTTTTTAAAAAGTCAGCAAATCAGGCTAATTCGTCGTTTCAGGGTGTTTAAGGGGTTTCTCTCCGAAAAAACAACAAATATATGGCTTCTTAATTTGTGTAATTCCCACAGTCATACTTTCCTGAACATATTCACAATCGACATGGTATAATGAAATAATAACTTCAGGTTCATAATAAAAATCATCAATAAGAAGTATTCCACTATTATCTTTATTTTCTATCACATAGTTTACAACATTAAAACGAATCATTTATTGAATTTCAGTATTTCAATATAAATTTTGAATAATGAAAACGTCATACATTACATCGAGGCAGTTACGAATTCCCAACTACTCAAGAATTGCTATAAGTGACTGCGAATACACACGAAACAGTTAAGTACTCCGCGAACTGAATGTGATTCAAATATCCTCAAATTTATCTTGGGTATTTGGGGATTTCGTGGTTGTAGTGTGAGGTAATACGACGTCATGTTGCCATCATGCTTCCAACGTGTGGTATTCGTGCAGACTTTATAACGTTATGTTCCTATTGCACTACAGCCCGAATCACGAATCATAACGACAGGGGTATTTTGCACACCCGTAGACAATTCGTAATTAGTTCTTGAAATACGTAAATGATTCGGCAACATTCCTCCTATTTGTGGCATTTGTGAAAAATGTTTTGTTTGTCAAAAAGATTTAACGAATCATCTAAGAATTGCAGTATCGTAGATGTTTCGTAAACTATTCGTAAATTAAATCGTGTAGTCCGCAACAACTAATGTTCGTGTCCTCACCCGGAACTACTCATGAATCATCTACGAATCATCGACGTTATCGCGAATTAAGAATGAAACAATTACGTATAAATCACCGAATTGACTCGAACTATCGAAAGCTATTTATACATGATTCGTAATATCGTGTCTTATACGCGGAGATCCGTAATGTATTCGTAACTGTGACTTATTTATTTATTCTATTCGTAGATATTTCTTAGATTCGTAGGTTTTCAGAAAAGCTTAACATTTTCGCAAACGTTTCGTACAAGTGTAACCGCTGTTCACGAAATTTGCTGAATGTTCACGAACATTCACGAACATTGACGAACATTCACGAATTTACACAATCTCCTATTCGTGGTGATTCGAGAAAATTCGGCTCGCCGTGAAATAGGGGCATTAGGCTAATGCGACGAGCGATTGGACATTCGCAGAACTTATAAAAATTGCATTCTGACTGCACCGTACCTACTTCGTATTCTGATTGCCTCAGAATCAGAACCAAGTTCATGCGTAATTAAAATTTCTATTTTGTGTTGGCATATTTGGTCATATTCGGGGAAGTGTGAATCGGCATTTACACAAAACAAGTATGAACCTATAGCTAGATTGTTAATTAAAAGAAACTATTTGACATGAAAGAAGGTATCCTTAGAACTACTTAGAAAGGTTCCACAGCCTACATAAAACCATTGTCATAAGAAGTTAGGTATATATCTTGTTCACAAAAGTGAATACAAACTCTTGGGCAATTATCAAAGATGTATATTTAAACATTTCTCAAACAACTGTCATCGTCTTCATTTTTTGTTATCAGAAAATAAAAGATTGTGTGGTGAAGGATTTGCCACCATAAATCATAAATGTGTTCCTGTTCATATCAGCTCAGACACTACCAACACATTCGAATGCATCGATCTCAACAGACGAACGTGGTTACGCAACAACAGTTAAAGGCCCCTTTGCACAGAGCCACGTCCTTAGTACGACCCTTGAGCGACCAGAAAAAGGGACAGGACGCTCAGTGGTCGGCTGATTTCGCGAAATTCCGTTTCTGTGTAAATGTTCCTGCAATCGTCGTGCGTCCTTTGTACGACCTATCATGCAAAGTACGGTAATTTCCATGATGATCTTTGAACAACCTACACGTGCCACCATTGACGACTATAGCGACAGTTGGCCGACCATGCAGCAGCATTTCTGCCTCCTCTGCGATACCTGAACAATGCTTCAGTGATCTCAGAAGAGTGACCAGCAACCTGAAGAGACTGCATAATAAACTGCATTCGTCTGCATTGTTTTCAGTCCCATTCCAATAGTAAAAAATAAACAGCTGCAATACAAAGAACAATCTCTGCTGCTGAATAACATGGTCATTGCTGTTTGCAGAAGAATATGATATATTTTATTTAAAGCCCTAAAGAAATAAATATACACAAATACATGATATTATTAAATCCATTGGTAATGAAAGACATATATGAAACAGGGCTTCATCATTCTGCAGAAGTCCAATGGGTTAAATAAAAAATTTGGAAACATTATCTGTTCATATTTCTGAAAAGCATGCCTTCCCATTCATTCGCCCCACGTTAGCTATCACTAAGCGTCTTTTGCGACCTTAGAACGTCCCCTTGTACGACCTTCTGCCTCCTGGGAGCAACCGTTGAGCGACAAGAATCGACGGCGATCTCGAGCATGTTCAAAACTTTGTTCGCACGGAGGACGCACAATGGTCTTAATGTTTGTGGAAAGGGGTCTTTAGTAGAACCAAGATTATGACTTCTTAACAACTGAGATATATTGCTGTCAACTATCACATGCCTACTACATTGTAGCTTACTACTTTCATGTATTTAACCAACTTCCAAACGCATAATTCTTGCCAGTCTGCATTGCATGGGGAAGTTGGTATTTAACCCGTGTGGGGAATAAAGTAATACAACGTTCCGGGTTTATAAAATATACGTTTACATACTGAAATATAGTATATATTCATAAATTTGAATGTGTGAAATAGACTAGCATTAGGCGGCCTGATACAGACCCTTTGATTGAATTGATTGATTGAAGTAGTGAGTCTTCTTTCGAAACTTATGCAACTGGGTGATATCAGTCTTTACATGCGCAGTTTCGTGAACTTGTTATATTCACTTGACGTAAGCGTAGCAATGTGACAGGTCATCACCATCAAGCAGTGTTGTTTGCATGCAGAAAGGGACAATATCGACATATGAGCAGTGATAAAGTATGTGGAAACACTGACGTACATTCAATTGCCCTTTTATGTAGACAGGACAGGATAAGGCAGTGGTTAGCGCTTTCGGCAACCTTGTATGCTGTAGAGAGTTTAGAAGTTTAGCTGCAATACTACATTGAATGTCAGTGAAATAACGCCCATGTTTTGCTAGTTCCAGTCGATGCTAGCAGGTTTCATCTAATGGTGCTGCGGACTTATTCTCTGCAATAATACCAGCAGCCGAGATATAGATAAAATACTCTTGAAAGCGGCTTTAAACTTAAAATCACCCCATTAGAGAGGGGTGTTCCTTATATACTTTAACAACAGTCAGTTACACCCAGCGTGGCAGACACAGGATAAAAGACGAACAATGCCCTGATTGTCCAACAATCGCTGACTCAATCGCCCGAGATGGTTCTTAAAAACACGAGCTGATGAAAAGTGACTGTTGAAATACAAAGGCAGAGAAAATGCCATACTCTGAAATCAACAAGCGGCGAATTACAGAATGATGTATCGTTGGTGCAGTTGGCATTTGCCAGAAGCGAGATCATTCCGTTATAACTGAAATATTGGAAATGAGAATAGTTATGGCTCGATGGCTGCAAAATGCTTTCGACACCTCATGAACATTGGACACGCGACATCAACTTCTACAGCACCTTCCCTACTCACCTGATCTTGTTCTATCAGAATTTCGTCCATAGGGATTTCTAATTTAGCGATGTCGTCACTATTGGACAAAATACCTGAAACCTGAAGGTTTGATTAACAAGGCTTTTAGTTCGTAAGAAGAAATCAAATATTTCAGGGGCATGACCGCTGTCACCCCTTGTTCGATGCTTGACGTATTGTAATGTCATATGCAAATCGGTTCTTTCAGGCCTGATTATTGAAACAGCTTATGTGTTATGACTTCAAATGAAACAACGTCTTTAATCAGGAAATACATGCATTTTGACATTTCATGTAACATTTCACTTCTTACATGCCTGTTGGATAATGTGGTCTCCATCAGCTTTGAATTGAAGGGTTAAATCTAGAGTGGCGTTTCAAAGGCGATATTAAAGGATGCTCTCAGTTTACATGAATCGTTAAAGATAATATCATCTCTCTGTTTTTTTCATGTTGATTCGTTTATTCATATAGACAATACTTTCAAGTAAGCAAAACACAAACGATTATTTCGAAGCGTCACCTACTCATTAAGATATAGCCCTTCAAAGTGAGTAAATTTAGCCTGCTCATTATCTCATTCTTGAAACAGTTTGCCGCGGCCCCTCAGTGTAGCATAACCTTCGTTAGCGATGTGACGTCATACACAGGAGTTGCTTAATGAAATCCTTAGGCGATTTGCCGATTTTCGTCGATAATTCGTTTAAAACATGATAAGAACGTTTTGACATTACAAGTTTCCGATAGAATGGGTATTTGTGCGTCCGTAGGGAGTAATTTCAGAGTTTTAGGAGCATGTTTCGATATTCAACCGCTGATTTTAGATTTGTTCTTTTCCCAATCGAGTGGAGTGTTATGTTATCTTATAAGCTACAATATGTTTTGAAATGAATAACTAACAATTCAAAAATAAAAAAGATCATGCAATTATTTTAAATTATAAACGCCATTATTAGTTTAAAAATTTTGGTGCTTGATTTTGTGTTTGAAGAGTGTCTATAGCTTGAAATCTACTGCGTCAATATTTCTCATGGTGCTAATAGAATAGTTTCATTACAACTAAGAAAATCCTATAATTTTCATCAATGTTACTGGTTTACACTTTTTAGAAGAACATATTCGGGCTATCTTTAAATCTATAATCGTGTACATTTACAATTACTTAGATTCAGTGTAATACCACTACCATTTTCCTAGCATGTTATATAAAAGGCCTTGCATTTTATATTACATGTGGTTTTTGATTGTCAATTCATATGTTTGTGGCAATAAAATAATGTTTAAATCACTTCGGATAAAAATATGGAAAACGTATCTTTCCCAATTTCAAATGAAAGTATTGGAACTATAGAACTTTGATCAACTCACCATGGCCGTGTGTACATGTGTTGTTTGGTTCTCAATTTAAAAAATATTACCCCGGCTATAGTTCAGTCGTGTAGATTTCCCCTCTTATTTAATATTTATCTAAGTTAGAGTGTCAATAACGCAACTACATCACTAATTACATATCGCTACATTGATAAACAAAAATACTGAAATATATTGTGTTATTTTGCATAAGGACGAATGTGAAAACAAAAATTATTCAACATGAATGAGGCGTGTTAACACCGTTATAATCCGTATGAAATGTGTAATAGATCTCTGTGACGTTTGAACATCTTCATCATCTGACATGCGTGCCGCCGCCATATTGGGCAACGATAAGAATTGTTCCAAAACACATTGCAGAATTACGGGTCCCGCAATGGTCACATCCAGTACTAAACAGTGTTGACATCTGCTGCCAGTTGTAGTACGTTTTACGGGGCGTGTATATATGTAATTGTATTGGATAAGGACCAAGGTAAATATGTTATTTAGGCAGTTATGTAAGGCTAAATCTAGTGGATTCTGTCATTAGACGCCAAGCGACTCCTGTGTATTACGTCACAAGGCCAAGCAAGCGGAATTCGCTCTCGGCTAAAGTTTTATGAGGCGTAATTGAGCGGCGTTTTAAAAAGGCGTTATAAAAGATGTTTATTGGTTGAATTGACAAATATCAAGTGGAATCCTCGTCATCTTGGAATATGCTTGAATAAAAACCGAAAAGTGATATGGTCGGGGTTAGTGGATCTTTAAGGGTAATGCATTAGCTGCTTAGCTCAGACGCATTTATCATGAGTAGTGTTGTTGACCTGACAATGGGATGTGGAGGCTAATCCACAATCCTAAAGATTCTCATCTGCTACCATTAGCTACTTGAAGTTTCTTCCATGCACCTGATCAAACACTTAATAAGGTAGGTTTGTATCCTGAATATATCTTATTTCGTCTCGCATAGAAAAAGAGGAACGAGGACTCGTTTTATAGATATACAACTTTTTGGAAGACGTATAGACTACACCCACTTTATAAGACAATACGTCATTTTAATTCTACTCAACAGCTATACATCAACTAATAAACAACTCAAATTCTCATCATCCCTATCTGTTGTATAAACAACTCAAATTCTCAGTATCCCTATATATCTATTGTATAAACAACTCAAAATGTAATCTTCGCTAACACTCATCATCTCAACTTAGAGAATGTCAGTCGAGATGTCAGTAAGCAGGAACATGATCAGTTTTTACACTTACAACCACGTCGAAGACGTCGTACTTTTGATACCTTCGTTTACTGTATTCACGTATTGTTAGTTTTGTTAGTTAATTTACATGTAAACTGCCAAGCAAAAGAAAGTACTGGCCTCAGCTGGTTCCGATTAATTCAATATTTAAAAGAAATCAGATGCATGTGCCTATGGCACGATTCAATATTACTTATCTGCAGTAGTTTGAATGAATTAATTGGTGACTGTGGTTACATTTTAGTTGAAATATTCTTGTTAAATGATGACAGGGGTAAGAAATGAACTTTACACCAATAGGATCCATACCATGTTTAAAATGTTGTAAATGTATGCAGAATCAGGCACATTTATTCATTTTCACATAGAATATGTCATATATGTCGATGAACAGGTGTGCATCATCAAAAATGTTTTTTAAAGAAATTCAGAATCTAAAATGTTTATCTTTTTTTAAATGTTAAAAAAAACATGCAGAAGTATTCTTTGACCGCTGCCTGAACACCTGTACTTTTCAGTTTTAGATTATGACATCGAAAACATGAGATATTTGCAATTGAAAATCATACATATGATAAAATCAACTGAGGTGAGTACTTTCTTTTGCCTGGCAGTTTACTTTCTTTGGTTATCGACACCAAATACATTTGATGATACCTTTTTTAATCAGACAATGTTTCATTCACCATAAACATCTGATGGGAAATAGAATCATTAAAAAAATGTTTCATCCACTCCTTACATCAGATTTAATGTATGCTCGTATCCATTACTAATTACTAATTCATTAGGCCGGGGTTTCCTAGTAAATTAACAGCTTGACATTTTATACATTGCTAATTGAACTGAACTGAGAATCACCGGACTGTAACATACAAATTGTAGTCATACGCCATTCATAAACTCTTTCACACCTTTCTTTCTTTCATATCTAAATAGTTTGCAACTTTGAACTATTCTGAAGTAACTGTTAAATTTTATTGCCAAAACAGACAAGGGTGCATTTTAAGCCCATTTCTCTTTACATTTTTCATAAATGAACTAGCAGTACAGATAAATTCCAACTGTAACTATGGTACTCAACTTCATCCGGATATTACTCAGATATTTTTGTTGTTGTTTTTAGATGATATTATTCTCTTTTCATCAACAATTAAAGGATTACAGAGCCAAATTAATGAACTTGAGTTGTACTGCGATAAATGGAAGTTATCAGTGAATATGAATAAAACGAAAGTTCTTGTATTTAAACATGGAAGTCAGTTATCAAGAAATGAACAATGGTATTTTAAGAGAGAAAAAATAGAAACTACAGGATTCTATAAATATCTTGGTGTTTACTTTAGCAGAAACCTGTCATGGCATAAACATACAAACAAAGCTGCAGTACAAGCAAAGAAAGTTCTAATTAGTATAACCAAGAATCTGAAAGTTTTAGGAAATATTTCATATCAATAATTATTTAAAATATTTGATGTAAAGATACTCCCAATCCTATCATATGGGTCAGAAGTATGGGGCTTAAAACATTTCGATGCTATAGAAAAGATTCATTTATATGCTTGTAAAAAGTATTTGGGTGTTAAGATAAACACATCTAGTCTGATGGTGTATGGAGAATGTGGACGATTTCCTATATATGTACATTCGAATTTAAAAGTAATTAAGTATTGGCTTAGACTTATTAACATGCCCTCATACAGATTGCCCAAAAAGGTTTATAACATGATGATGTTGTTTGATAACAATGGTAAAATAAATTGGGTGACAGGTGTAAGAGAATTACTTTTTAATTGTGGTTTTGGTCATGTTTGGAACGACCAAAATGTGTATTCAATAAATGTTTTTATACTTTCATTAACTCAGAGATTAAAGGATATTTATTTGCAGACATGGACAACATCGATGGCCCTAACAAACAAATGTTTCTATTACACAATGATTAAATCTGAAATAATCATGGAGGATTATCTATCAAAGATTACTGTTAAAAAATATAGAATAGCTTTGTCACGTTTTAGATGTTCCTCACATGAACTTTTTATTGAGACAGGACGCTATATGAAGATACCAAGAGAAGAAAGAATATGTAATCTCTGTAAATTAAATTTAATAGAAGACGAATATCACGTTTTACTTGTATGTCCGCTATACTTACATCTTAGAGCAAAATATCTAAAAGCATATTATTTCAGATATCCTAACGTTATGAAATTATATGCACTACTATCAAACTCAAATTGTAATATTCTGCAAAATGTTTCTATGTACATATATTATGCCTCCTTGCACAGACAAAATATCCTAAAGTAAATTATACTGGTATTAATGACATATGTGTTATTGAAGATATCATATAAGATTACTTGACAGAGAATTATATGATTTTATCTGACATATTTGTACAAATTTGTAAATATTGCATGTACCAATTGTACTACAGGCATGTGGCCTTTAAGTATTGAATAAAGATTGAGATATTGCCAAAACGGTTTACTGACATAGTAAACAACTCGTTTATATTGTAAACTATGTCACAGAATGAGAGAAAATTAGTTAAAACGTGAACTAACAATCGCACTGTTGGAATGCAAGATAGGAGTGTAATTAAGTCACCAAATGACGTCATGGTTAATGACGTCACAAAGCAATGACGTCACTGCAGTGCAGCCGGCGACTCTTGCATGCTGATACGCCTTGCAAGTTTAATACTGTCATTACGGTCTCGGAAACTTGGGTTGAACATGATTTTATATTTAATATGTTTTACTGACGTGTGACGTGTGCTCTAAATTGTTCAATTATGTGATTCAGCTTAACAGGATAGCTAAGCAATTCATGAATGAGCGCAAGGTAGTTCCGTCAACCAATCAAAACGCAAATTATATTTAGAAAAACTGTAATTCCCATGACCATTATGAAATCTTTAATACCCGGCATATCTGTGCCCCCTTGGATAAGAATGATTAGTTTTGTTGTTACATCTAGTTGAACTCCACTGTGGAACATTATGTATTCTCAATCACCCCGTACCCCCGGCTTTTCCTGTCATCATGGAAAAGGGCACCTATTGATGACATGTTGTGTCCTGAAACTGACCACAGACAAGGGTCAGATTGCATCCAAGAATAAGACAATTCACAGAACAATATCAATTCAACCTTATGTGTATTTTCTATCCCCGCCTTAACCTCTATGTGAACGATCTGATTGTGAAGATAAATAACATGTCACTAGGCGTTGACGTCAAGGGCGAACACATCAGTATTCTTTCGTATGTAGATGTCTTCATATTAATTGCTGGTAATGAAGAGACTATGAATCTTTTGTTGGATGTTCTTGACGTGGTGTGTTGAAAATATAATGAGTATTATTGCAGGGAAATTGAAGTTAATCCATCTTGAGAAATCCTTCAGTTTGTCAGACAATGCAGTGGTTCAAGTGTTGGGCGAATGGCATTGAAGTTGTGGAAAGTTATAGTTATTATGGTTTTCCCTTGACTGAACATTTAAATTACAGACAAAGTGTACCACCTAAGTTAAGTTCAGCTAACAGAACGCTGGGGCTACTGATATCCAATTCCAAGGTTCTCGGAGGTACAGTATGTACACTTAACTATATACAACGCCATGACCTAGGCGACAATGATGTATGGGTTAGCTGTATGAAGAACTTATCACTTCAGCAGTATCAACGCAGTTCAGGATAAAGCTATGTGGTTCTTCATTTTCTGTGTATATAGAAGGTGGATTCCCCGAACAGTGAGACAGTATGAAACGATATCCAGACTTTGCAGACGATGCAGCTCTCCAGCTCTCCAGCTCTCTCCTACGACATCAATTAACAAGATAAGTATAGCAATAGAGCTATCAATAGTGTACATGTACTAGCCTCATTCGGTATTAACAACAATCTTCATCCTCTTAAAATCAAAATATTTTAAGGAGCACTTGTGAAAGATGTGTATGCTCACGTTGAGAAAATTGCATCCTTAGTATTCCCCAAACATTTACAGATCTCATACGAACATTTAACCTTTCATCCTTAAGAAACTTGCCAATATGTTCCCCCTGGAATGATGTTATTACACCTTTAAAGGGGATCAAGATTATTTTACGATAATCTCATATCTGACTCTACAGGCGAAATTCCTAAAGTATGTTACAAATGGGATACCGGACTAAATGAACATTTCCATTGGAAAACCATATTATTGAAATATAGACACCAAAGACAAACAGCTTTTGGATTTTCAATACAAATTAATCATAGAGCTATCTATACTAAAAGAGAATTATTAAAAATGAAACTCGTTGATATGACTTATGTTCATCGTGTGGTTCATGCGAGAATATGTATTATGTATATGTGGATTGTTTAACCGTTACAAAATTCTGGAGAGAATTCGCTGACTTCATTAATAATGCCTTTAACGGAACATTTGAAGTCTCAACTCGAGATATATTATATTGTGCCAACAGTTACAATATGCTGAACCACATGGTATTATTAGCCAAACGCCATATCTTTATCATGAATATCAAAGGTTTGAAACCACGTTTCACTTTGTATACAAGGATTTTTAAAGATGTTTTTTGACATTGAGAAATATATTGCTAGAAAATATGGGAGATTCGTAAGAATGTCATCAAATGTTATTGAACGAAAGCTTTTGTCATGAGGTGAGCCACGATCGATGCATCTCTTTTCCATGTACTGTTTTATTCCACTGTGGTTTTTAACGAAAATGCCAATTTTAAAAAACATGATGTTTCATATCAACTGTTCCTTTGTATTGTACTACATATTGACGATTGTATCCAAATTAAGTGAATACAAAAACTATTTAAAAATGTAGGTATTTTTATGAACTTACCTGTCCACAATTTTACAAAGAGCTACCAATAGTGTAACAAACAAGTACGATGTTTAAGCCTCAATTCAATATTAACATAATCTTCATCCTCTTAAAATCTGCCTCAAAATATTTTAACGAGCAATAGTGAAAGATGTGTAGCTCATGTTGAGACCATTTCACATCCTTGTCAATTAACATGAATGCGTCTGATGTATTCCATGTAAGAGTCTAAAGTAAACATTGTGAGTTTGTAATAACATAACCTACTGTATTTCCTTCAATGTAATGTTCGTCCAAATTCACTTACTAAGTTAGAAACATAAACGTTTTTAAGTAACACGTTGTCCCTTTACATCAACAATATGTTGAATTTAATGTAAGTTTTCATGGAGAAATGGTGTTCTATTTTAATAGTATTGATAGCAGACACTAGTAAACCATGGCATTATGATGAACTGACGCTTTGTTGAAAAGTAGAATTTCATTTAAAAATGAGATACTTGTTATGATACAACTTTGTGAATGTTATAACTGTTAGTTAACCTAATAATTATATCATTTGACCATGTAATGAAGTTGAAAAAAGTTTAAACAAATCCATTACCGTTGTGTTTTCCATTGATTATCACGGTGCATGTAGTTGAACGTGTGAGTTTGGAATGAATGGAATGTGCTGAAGAAGACCTATTATCTATCTCCCAGACAAACAGGTAGACACATCGCTCACGACTACCTACTGCACCAGATATAACGCGACAATACGGGAGACGAACCACCACTATTATCCACCAGACATTAGATGAGGTAAGAGTGCAACTTGTATTCTGTCTCAGTTTGCCTGCAAATTAAAATTAACATCATACTATTATTTGGCTCCATCAATACAGTAAGACTCCGTTTATCTGCACATTTGGTGACAGTTGAAAATCATCTAGATAGCAAGTCGTGTGGTTAAGCAAATCGTTATTTGTATAGAAATGCATAAATACTACAGCGCGAATGGTTGGGCTTCTGGATATATATATATATGGTTAAACGAGGTCTGACTGTAATTGCTTTTAATATTTTACATTTCTTCTTTGACAGCTTCAATATTGTGTCATCATTTGAAAATTTACAACAATGATTGTCAGTCGTCAGCAGCAAACAAAACATATTTGTGCTCTCGGGAACTTGATAACCACATTAGAAACGTTGTCTTCAGCAGAATAAAGAAGATGTAAATATTTAAACAAATAAGTTCCATTCTTCATTAACTTAACTTAAATCAATTCTAGCATGTCAATAAAATATGCCAACTGATTCTCACGTATATATCTTCTGTATATGGCCCACATACGAATAAGTTGAATTTACTTATTAAAAGTACTTATTTATATATGTAATCTGTTCCAAGAGTACAACTCCCTTAAACTCCGGATGTGTCAAATGCATCTTCATTCTCATATTAAATCTATTCCTGTCCTTGTCCACGATTCCCTTCTCTTCTGTACTGTTTTGTTTGCATCAATACAGTCATGTTACAGTGCTAACATCATTACGAGTCCCTTCGAGAACCACGGGAGAAGTGAAGCCGTTTACACATCTCCCTCGGGCCAGTCTTCTGAAAACCATTAACGATTGAAGCTTTTAATTTGGCTGTAGAATTACGACACTTTACGACTTTTCGATGACCTTTCGGCTTCAAGTAGGTTCGATGACAATCATTGTAAAATAACTTTGATGTGGTTTAAAGTTCTTTACAACCAAGTTGAACTGATTAAAATGTAATGAATGTGATATTCCGCTGGAATGCAAAATACATACTAAGCAAAATATTTGAAATCATAAAACCATTTATTTACAAGCGAAATAATAATATTCATTGGTCTACACACGATATACTAAGCATAGTATTACCCTTTCGATAGTGTAGTGTTATTTCATATTTGGTTATAGAGTTGAATTTCATTAGGCCTACTTCCAATATGTATTCTTGACAGTAAACCTTTTTGCCATTCTCTCAATTGCCGTTTTGTCCCATCAGTAATTGATAGGTGAGAATGACTCTTTAACTACTTGATTTGCAACAGGGTCGCACACACATGCATATATGTTTTCATGATGGAAAACTTTAAAAAAAATCTTGACCACAAGTTCTGATGGTAACTGATATGTGCCTGGATGGTAACTCCTAATGCATGTGTTGTTCAGCGCCATCAGACAGTGACATGTTTCCAAATATATTTTCGTAAATCTTGTCACTTTACCCCTGCTTTGACAGACAGATACATCAGATGAAGATCAGAATGGAAACAAACTGTACCAGGTATGAGATATAATCTGTGTTGGTGTACAAATCCTTCCTTTTTTGTCAAACCATTCAATATAAACTCATGGTAAAAATGGTTGACACCCCCTAATAGTTACAAGAATGAAATATTATATGAACAACGTAACATATCAGTTTCGAGTATTTTGTTTGGTAAAACAAGTTAATACTGAATGTCTTTTTGTGAATATTGAGCATTTGTTATTTCTCCACTTGTACTTTAAAATACCAAAGAAAGGGGAATATAAGAAAAATGAAATTTATTCAAAAGAGTTTATTCCTTGTGTCTTGAACTTTTGGCATTGGTATATTGTTACAGTGTTTGAGCGTTCTCATTTTGGTTATAATAAATAATGAAAAGTTGAATTTGAAAACAAATTCTACTGATTCCACATATACAGAAAACCTTTCATGGAGTCTCATTCGCACGAAAAACATACATGGCAAGTATAATACTTTACATCATGTGTTTGTGTCATTTAATTTTGAAAATACCATAATATCGAACAATAATAATTGTCCATGCATTTGATTTGCTAAAATACATTTTCTGTTCAGGGGTGTCAACCATTTTTACCATGAGTGCAAATCCAAATAAAACGATGGTAAAGCAACCCTCAAATATGCTTGTCGCAGCAGTAACCTGCCTAAACATGCTGTTCAGTTTCACATTTCAGTTTCATGATGAATGCCAATACTGGAGTTCAATAGGAACTGGATGAAATAGAAGAGATAAAAGATAAAAGCTTGAAAGTTTGTATGAATGACTGATTACTTGGATTGATTTATCAACTGTTATATACATGCTTAACTGAGAAGTCAAATGAATAAACATCATTTAAATTTCAGCGTTTATCTAAATGATGAACCTTCACTACCTTCTTGTACCTAGTCAGGCGCTTTACCAACTGTGAAATGCATCAAAGGTTAGTCATCACAGTAAGGACCAGGGTTGTAAGGCGCCATGCCAATTATAATTGAGAAGTGTTGATTTGTGTCGATTTTTGAATTACCGAGGTGTGTCACATATGTGATGTATACTGTGTACTGGCAAGTTGCCCCCGATTTATAAATACAGATTATTTCACGGGCAAGTATGTGATGTGGCTCTTAACGGATATAATGAGATAGCGAGAGCAATTGTTTTACAGCTCATTCAATTCCATTTGCATGTCGTATGATAGCCAGATAGTAAATAAGTGTTACTTAATAAATCTCCTGAATCAATAAAAAGAGTTCTAAAAACGAATGTATTTGGTTCCGTTAAGCCATGCGAATCCATTTCTCATTGAGTGGCCATATTAATGTGTTCACATTACAATGTTAGAGCGATCTGACTGATGTCGTGCAACCTAAACACTCAAAATAGAGTTTTGAATATGGTAAAATGATGAAAGGATCAACCTTGCTGTCTGAACTCTACAAATCACATATGATATACAAACCTACTTCTCACACTGACGAGTTTCACCAAACTGTCGCTTTATACACCGCCACACCATTTTCTACAAATACCGACAACCGTTTTCTTTGTATATGGCTTATCAGGGCGTGTAATAAGATGAACTATACTCTAATGTAACAATATATTGTATAAACGTTAATGATAAGTGACAAATTTGAGAAACAAATAATTTGCAAAAGAAAGTGCTACAGAGCCTTTAATTAAAAAGTTATACTGTTAGTTTAGAGGGTAAACATCTCATTACACGACCCAAAAAGCCATATCCATTGGAAACGGTTAATTGTATATGAAGAAAATGGTGTGACTGTAAGGCAGATATTTGTGGAACTCTTCTGTGTGAGAGCGAGGTTCGTAGGTCTCGTTCGATTTTTAGAGTTTTAAGAGTTTAGACAGTATGATGGTTGACCATTCCATCATTTTACCATATTGTTCAACTCTGAATGTTCAGGTATCGTTGCATCAGTAAATCATTTGAATTACCTTCTAGCGGCCATTTTAATGTGAACACATGAAATTGACTCCCATGGCTTAATCGAACCATTAACATTCGTTTTACTCTTTTTGATTCAGATGTATAATTAGCCCATTTGTAACGCTTATTTACCTTTTTGTGATTTTTATTTCAATAAGAACGGCGTGCTACAGCGCCTTTAAGGTGAAAAGTTTACATGATGTCAGTGCCAGGCAACTCTTTTACAACATCTCGTACAAAGCGAGGGATTAATGATCAGACAAACACAAAACAGCCTTAACAAACATGTTCCATTGTCAACGGTTAAATCGACAGTTTAACACAAATTCTAAGATGCCTAGCGGTTAGAACAATCGAAAAAAAGTACTTTATCAGACAATAAAGGTATAGTTTTATGATGACATAACAATTGGATGACATTCCAGCTGCTCAACGCCTCCCGCTCGTGATCAAGTGCGTCCATGGTAACGTAACGTCGACTCGCGTAACCCGTCTGCGCTCTAACATCGCTAACAATACAGTGTGTACTCCTTTTCACGTGTTGAACTCCTGCAGTCGGTCAAAATTAGCGGTGGGACAATGAACATCAAGTTTTATGATAGCAGTAACCATTTAATTTAGCAAAATGTACGTTCCATCATCACGCTTAGACTTGATCAACCTCTACCCATAATTCATGTTGGAATGTTAGTCACGTGATTAACCATATATGGATAATAAGTGATCGCGTGACGTTAATGCTAAACCAGCCGTGTTAATTTTTTTTCTTGTGAAAACAATGAAGCAATTAATAAGAAAAACAATATTCATAGTAAATCATTGACAAACTTTAATTTCAATATTAAATTTACTGAAACAAACCAATGAATTCTTTTAACTTATTATGGAATATCCGTCCGTTGGCCCTGTTCATGGATTATTAATATAAGAAATGTAAACAATATTTTTATTTCCAAATTATTGGAAGCAGAATGTCATCTTTATGGGTCATTTGGTATCTTAGAAAAGAAATAAAGTTCGCTGTTCCCCAACTTCATATAGTTAAAGCACGAGAACGTTAGTCCGAGTGCTTTGACGTAATACCAGTACAGGGCAAAACTATACTTTATTACAAAACACATTGGGGTACAGCGAACTTTATATCTTAAACAGATACATACATACAAATGTTCGTGGTGAACTTCGAATCAGGCATCGAATTGTTTGTATTGCATTGGCATTGCATGGGTGCAATTGTGGCCAAGCCATTTTATAAAGCGCCTTTTATTTGTTTTATTTGAATGGAAAATAAACTCAATCATTGATATTTGAGAATGTACTATTGGCTGCATTCATGTGCAAACTGCAGTTCAGTTGCATACCAAACATCGAGTACGCTGACATTTAAAGTAACTTCACAAATGCATTGAGTGTTCTCAGTTTCAAACTTTTTATTCAAATAAATGGCACGGTTTAATGTTTTATAAAATAGTATATTCAATTGGGAATTGACAATTTAATCTTCACAACTACCATACGAAAGGCATCAAAGGCAACGTTTGTAATTGACTTAACGTTGACAAATCACACTTCATCACTACATGAACAAGAAAGGAATATTAAACATATCGAAAAAAAGAAAGGTTTTTGAAATTCAATATAGGAAAATATGAAGTGAATTGTGTAGTTTTTGTCATTTCTGTATTGAAATATACGATCAATAACTTCAACATTATTTACTCATAGATCATGGCTGAATTAATATGATGTGAAATGGAGCGGTTATCCTACGTCCATCGGTTGGCCATCGTCTCTCTTCCGGTATCCGTTTATTTTCTGGCATTTTGACAGACAGACAGATCATTTATTATACCCTTGCCTTACAGCGTAAGCGCGGGTATAAAGCGTTCATTCTGTCCGTCTGTCCCTCTGTCCGTCTGTCTCTCTGTCCGTCCGTCACAAAACTCTGTGAAATGCATATTTCTCAAACTATACACGCTAGCTTCATCACACTTGCTACACATGTTAGCCATGATCTCTTGTTGTGCCCTTTAAGGGTTAGACCGATTTCTGAATTTTATTTTTTTTGCGGTTTCCATGGACACATGACCAAAACAGTGACTCTGTAAGTTGGTCATTTTGTGCGGAGCATATCTCAAAACTGAAAATGGTAGCTTCACCAAACATGCTACACATGTTAGCCATGATCTCTAGTTTTGCCCTTTGAGGGTTAGACCGATTTCTGAATTTTATTTGTTCCGGTTTCAATGGAAACATGACCAAAACTGTGATTCTGTAAGGAAGTCATTTTGTGTGGATCTTATCTCGAAAAACTATACATTCTAGCTACACCAAACTTCATACATATGTGATCCATGGTACCTAGATGTGCCTTTTGCTGGTTAGACATATGTCTGAATTTTATTTTTTGGGCGATTTCCATTGAAACATGACTAAACAGTTATCTTTGGAATTGTACATTCCATATAACGCTCTCCGGCTTATCTTTGGAAATCCTGTCGAGTCCGAAGTTTGTCGCTTTTATTTGAAAATGGAAGGATATTATATATATCTTTATTTTTAAAATTTTACAGATACTCAATTTGTACAGTCTCTCATTACCCGAAATTGGTGGCTCTGATATTGTACCGAATATCAGTTTTAGTGTATGAAATATAACATTAAAATAAGTGTTGATGCGAGAACAGCTCACAACCCCCCTCTTCCAAATATAAATATATATTGAAAATAGGAAATGCACATCTATGGGAATGACTAATCTGTGTGTAAAGTTGAATGAATATAAGGCTCTCCGGCTTATCTTTGGAAATCCGGTCGAGTCCGAAGTTTGTCGCGACAATAAAAGTGTCGCGACTAACATTTTTTTACAAACAAATTTCATTATTTAAATGCCCTGCATGAGTTCTCTGGAAATTTTCAGGTTAAAATTATTTTTTTCCATTGGAATTTTTTTTTTTTCCAATGGAATTTTTTTTTTCAATGTGGAAAAGGGTGGTGGGATTAGTCATTGAAGGCCGTTTTCATAATAATGAATTTATGAAAAAATTATAATTCTATTTTTTTTAATTTGGTGAAGTTTTCAATAAAATGTTGATTTTAATAACATATATTGAGTTAGATGAAATATTGATTTTGGAAAAAATATAATGTTTGTGAAATGTTGACTTTGGAAATATTCATTGACTTTTGTGAAAGTTTAATTTAAATAAAATGTTGATTTTGAAAAAGATTTTTTTGAATTTAGTGAAATATTGACTTTGATCACATATTGACTTTGGTGAAATGATGTCTTTAAAAATATTTATTGACTTTTACGACAGTTTAAATTGTATAAAATGTTGACTTTGGTGACATGTTGCTTTTGAGAAAGATATTTTGCATCAAGCGAAATATTGACTTTGATCAGGTATTGACTTTGATGAAATGTTGACTTTGGAAATAATTATTGACTTTTGTGAAAGTTTAATTTAAATAAATGTTGACTTTGAAAAAGATTTTTTTGAATTTAGCGAAATGTTGACTTTGATCAAGTATTTATTTGGTGAAATGTTGCTTTTGAAAAAGATTTTTTTAATTTAGTGAAATGTTGACTTTGATCAGGTATTGACTTTGATGAAATGTTGACTTTGGAAATAATTATTGACTTTTGTGAAAGTTTAACTGAAATAAAAGGTTGACTTTGAAAAGTGTCCTTCCCCTTAAACATATAGAGATTATAGATATGTAGTATATTTTTTTTAAAAAGACAATATACTCTCCTATATAGTATTGACCTTTGCGAAATGTTGACATCATCATTTGACTAGGCTATTGCCCACATTACATCAGTCACCATGACTGATTATTTATACACACCTGATTGCAGGTTACAGATATATAACGATATAACAATTGCAATTTAATCATGCAACTGAGGTTTAAGGGATATATCAGACTTGTGTATTGACTCTCAGAATACCCTACGGTGTCCCTCTCGGTAATTACGTAACATGTATATTCGATCAACTCATTAAGGCCAACAGGTAAGTAATTACCGGTTCAACGGCATTGACCCAGCAGCTAGGTGTTACAAGAACACAAATGTAGTCAGACTTCAATAGAGTGACCACATGAGCACTTATTTGTTTCCGATCTGTGTGCATTACACTGCAAATTTATCTGCGATCAGATGACATTCTCGACCATGAACTAATAGCGCTTGGTAAAGGTATTGAGAATGTTTAGGTGGGACTTAACAAACGTAAGTTAAGTAACTTTAACATATCAGATAATGAATTTATTTTGTTGTTCTTACAGGCGAATAGTTACAATATGCATAATATTATCCATGTAGGATTTGCTGACTTTTAAGAGATTGACTTTGGTGACTGGAAACTATTTATTGGCTTATAGCCTAATAAGGTAAACATTATTCTAAATCCCTATGTGTGACGTCTTGGCTTTTCTAAAAGGTTTAACACTTTCAATTGGACATCAAAGGCTGATTCTTTCAAATATGTCCAAACCCATGGATATCACAACTAAGCTGACGGTGGTGCATTCTATGTGAGACCCAAAATATTTTCATCGCTTTGACAGATATTAACTAGTGATTGACCTCTCATGTGTATCATATGCATACTGAAATATTGAATAAACATCGCATTACATTCGATATAAACATATTCCAAGAAAAACATGGAGTGATTGTGACCACGGAAGTAACGAATATTTAATTTAAAGCGATAATATAATGATTTTAACGGTATTTGTAAGTAAGTGTGCTGTGTATTAGATACACTGTTCATTTAAGACATCTTAGGACTTTGACGGGTATTATTAATGAATAGCCATTTCACAAGTGTCCTTCCCCTAAAAACATATATTGATATTATAGTAGAGAGATTAAGAATAGTTTATTAACGTGTCACATGCCGAACATAAATAATATTGACATATAAAACATGATAATAAAAAACAGCACAAAGCCCTTAGGCTAACGAGATACGATTTTCATTAAAATATATCAATTCACACGAGAATAAATACCCCCCCCCCCCCCCCCCCCCCCCACACACACACACACACATACACGCACACACCATTATCCCAACACATGTTCTCATTCAAATATCACATAAAAAAATAATCCTTTTCACTCTCGTACACACCCCATACACATTCCCATACTATCAAATTCATTCTCTCGTACAAAAAGTATACGCATAAAAGCACACATTCTAAAAACAATATATGATCAAAATAACATATGATAATTGAAATACTAACATAGTTTTGTTTTACGACGAAGTGGATATGTAGTAATTTTTTTAACAGACGTTTCCACAAAATACTCTCTGGTTTGCATTCAAATGAAATCCAAAATGAATATACCACTTTTTCTTAAATCCCAGAAAATTCTTTAGCGTTTATCCATCAAGTCAGTGAACCGTATCTCCTGAACATCCCAGTGACAACTTGTGTGTATCTCTGAGTCAACTCAACAAAAGACAACATGTGTCACGGTGCTCAGATTGAAATAACAGTATTGGCGACAATACACATTCGTACGTATTTTTAGATTGGTTTATGGTAATACCCTCACAGACTGCCCACTTGCAATACACACATATCCCAGTATATCCAGACTTGCATATTCTATTTAACTCGTTAAGAGCGCGACTTGGCTCCTCACAGGATGACAAGTGTTGGTAATTAGATACTACAATACCGTACTGTATACCCACTGGTTGATTTCAAATTTGTTTTGAGAACTTAATGAATAATTTACATGTGTTCTCTTTTTGTTATAGTGTTGACAATGTTGCTAAATATAAGTGTAACTACAGCACGGAAATAGTTTAAAATGTTTGTTACAAGACAGTTTGAAATTCAAATTATTATAGATAGACATGTACCGATATCATGACTTTGTTTATTACATTTAAAGGTTAACAACACATATTACGTTTCAAATAGTGTTTATGGTTGTTGGAAGTGTCATAATATCTAAATATTCATGCAGTTAGATAAACATTGCATTCTACACGTTTGTATTTCGTATTCATATTGAAATCAATGATTTGAAAGCACGTATCTTATCAAGTTATCATACATACATGTATTATACATTACCGAGACATCAAAATCCATGTCCCATAACTCTCCCATTTCCATTTTGTGTCTTCATGTTTATAGAAAATGATAATTAAGAATTCCGTCGATTCTTACATTATACAATAGGTGTACTTTATTTTGAATATTCATATATGCATATATATGAGATCTATTTAAATGTACAACAAACTAAAATGGCTTATGCTTATGCTTATGTTTTGTGACGGCAAGATATATTTTATGATAAATACGATGTTTAATCAATGTTTTTTACAGTTAAATTGTTAATGTTTTACATAAATCAAACGAATAGAAAATGTGGTCGATCTCTGGGAAAGAAAACCCTATGCGTCTATCCATGACCTCGTGATATACAGCACAATACAATTAAATATAAAAATAAATATATAGATGATACAATGTATATGTCTCTCTTGTCTATCTGATTTTCTTGATTTATACCAGGATTATCTCATCGAGTGAAGTACAAGTTTATATGTTCGCATGCAGCGACGGCGCAAGTGAGAATATATTACTCTTCCACCTCACGAGATGAGGTGAACATGATTTTTGTCAAGAATTGACAGATATTCTATTTATTATATCAATTCTGTGTTTTATGTTGAAATTGACCAGATTTCAACGGCATCGGTTTTAATGACATCATACATCACAACCTTAAATGTGGAGCTACTAAATGCCTTTTTTCCAACAGCGAATGTATGTGTTTTATGTGTTCATTTATACAGAACAAAATAAGATAATAATATATGATTTCCAATATAGACAGACAGACAGATACCTTTATTAGCACAGACCATGTTGGCCTCTGGCCATTACACATACATTTGTAATGAAAGGTGGGGGGAGGATGTACAGTGAGATAGTTAGTTAGTTACGGGTTTTAAATGCTTCAAAACAATATTTTGCTAACATTTTCATTTCTGTAACATTAACAGTTTGCATGAGAAGTATGAACTTGTAGTATGAAGGTTTGGTGATGTAGAATCTTTTTAGATATTTGCTACGGAGCTCCGCATATTTTGGGCAAACGAGTATGAAATGGAATTCGTCTTCTAATTCCATACAGCTACACAGCGTGCACACGCGCTCATTGCGGGGTACCCGGTTACTTCCATGGCGGCCGGTCTCTATGTAGAGCAAGTGAGACGATAAACGTAGTTTGCATAGAGCTTTTCTGTGGTTTGCGTTGTTGATCTTCTTAATATAATCCTCTAGTTTAAATTGTATCTTATATTCTTTATATAGGTAGAGCGGGGAAGAGTTATTTAGGTTTGACTGCCATGCAGTAATGAAGTTGTCCTCTAGCCTTCGTCTGAGCACGGGCGTAAACTCCCTGGGGGTGGTGAGAGTGGGGTTCATCCATATATACCCAAATCCGTTTGTTTCCAAAATATGCTTTATTTCTCGGATCCAAGTTGAGGAGTTTTGTGTCATAAACCCTAATATCGTTTGTAAAACACAGTTCTCTGAGGAAACCACTTTTAGCCAATATTTCACCATGTCTACTTGTCTGTTGATATACAAAGGGAAACGGCCGAGCTCTCCATATATTTGAATGTTATTTGTACTCTCTTTCACTGATAAAAGTTGTTTTAGAAATTTCCGGTGAATTCTCTCTATTTTCTCTGCTTTAGCATAACCCCATACTTCACTTCCGTAATTAAGGACAGGAGCTACACAGGAGTCGAAGAGTTCAACTGAAGTCTGAATATCCAGGTTATTCTTTCTGATATCATACAAAAGAGCGTTCGCTGTTTTTGTACCTTTGTCTGCAAGGGCGTTTATTGCTTTCGTATATTTCCCGTTCGATGACATAAGCAGACCAAGATAGTTAAATTCATTCTGGAGTTCCAAAATTTGTCCATTATAGATGAAATTAAAGTTGGTAGGTAAATTAGACTTCCTGAAAACCACTATTTTGGTCTTGTTTATGTTGACCGTGAGACCCCAGTAGTCACAATATGAATCAAGATTATTCAAACAGTTCTGTAATCCATCTGGTGTTTCGCTGAATAAAACCATGTCATCAGCGAAAAGTAGAAGATAAAGCATAAGGTCATCTATGTTGATCCCAGCGTTTGTTTCTCCTGATAGTTGTTGTTCCAAATCTTCAATAAAAAGTGAGAAAAGGAGTGGGGATAGGATCTCACCTTGTCTTAATCCTATATTGTAATTGAATGTGGGACTTGTTTTATCTCGTAGTTTGACACTGGATTTTACACTTTCGTACATGGACCGGCATATGTTAGTCACTTTACCGTTTATACCGAGCTTGTAGAGTTTCAGCCAAAATCCATTTCTGTAGACGCTAATATACATAGATACGATAATCGACTGACTGAGCGTTTACAATTCACAATCTGTTACAGTACATGATAATTGAAGTTTCATTACTGCCTCTCTAACATCACATGTTATATAATACTTGTGCATTAAATCTATAAGAACATTTGAACGTGTCGGCATTTTGGCCACCCCTAAGAGTCTGGTAGGATATACAAACAATTAAGTGAGGGTCGGTACATGATAATTAGTTAATGGTCATTCCCGCTACCTGTAATTACATCAACACGCGAATTCCCATGACCACTGACGGGGAGACGTTCTCTGCTTCATGCACATTATGTAAGACCCGGGACTTTCTAATGCACAGCACACTTAAATACCGTTAAAATCATTATATTATCGCTTCAAATTAATTTCGTTACTTCCTTTGTCACAATCACTCCATGTTTTTCTTGGACTATTATTAATCGAATGAAATGCGATGTTGATTCAATATTTCAGTATGCATATGAGAGGTCAATCACTAGTAAATAACTGTCAAAGCGATGAAAATATATTGTGTCTCACATAGAATGCACCAACATCAGCTTAGTTGTGATATACATGGGTTTGGACATATTTGAAAGAATCAGCCTTTGATGTCCAATTGAAAGTGTTAAACCTTTTAGAAAAGCCAAGACGTCACACATAGGGATTTAGAATCATTTTTACCTTATTAGCCTATAAGCCAAATAGCCAATAAATAGTTTCCAGTCACCAAAGTCAATCTCTTAAAAGTCAGCAAATCCTACATGGATAATATGCATATTATAACTGTTCGCCTGTAACAAAAACAAAAGAAATTCATTATTTGATATGTTAAAGTTACAATATTTACATGTGTTAGGTTCCACCTAAACATTCTCAATACCTTTACCAAGCGCTATTAGTTCATGGTCGAGAATGTCATCTGATCGCAGATAAATTTGCAGTGTAATGCACACAGATCGGAAATGCTCATGTTGTCACTCTATCGAAGTCTGACTACATTGGCGTTCTCGTAACACTTAACTGCTGGGTCAGTGGCGTTGAACCGGTAATTTCTACCTGTTGACCTTAATGAGTTGATCGAATACACATGTGACGTAATACCGAGAGGGACGCCATAGGGTATTCTGAATGTCAATACACAAGTCTGATATATCACTTAAACCGCAGTTGCACGATCAAATTGCAATGGTTCTATCGTTATATATCTGTAACCTGCAATCAGGTGTGTATAAATAATCAGTCATGGTGACTGATGTAATGTGGGCAATAGCCTAGTCAAATGATGATGTCAACATTTCGCAAAGGTCAATACTTTATAGGAGAGTATATTGTCTTTTTAAAAAAATTTACTACATATCTATAATCTCTATATGTTTAAGGGGAAGGACACTTTTCAAAGTCAACCTTTTATTTCAGTTAAACTTTCACAAAAGTCAATAATTATTTCCAAAGTCAACATTTCATCAAAGTCAATACCTGATCAAAGTCAATATTTCACTTAATGCAAAATATCTTTTTCAAAAGCAACATGTCACCAAAGTCAACATTTTATATATGTTAAACTTTCGCAAAAGTCAATAAATAAATTCAAAGTCATCATTTCACCAAAGTCAATATGTGATCAAAGTCAACATTTCACTAAATTGAAAAAATCTTTTTCAAAGTCAACATTTTATTTAGGTTAAACTTTCACAAAAGTCAATAAATATTTCCAAAGTCAACAATGCATCAAAGTCAATACCTTATCAAAGTCAATATTTCACTAAATTCAAAAAAATCCCTTTCAAAGTCAACAATTCATTAAAGTCAATACTTGATCAAAGTCAATATATCACTTAATGCAAAATATCTTTATCAAAGTCAACATTTTATTTAAATTAAACTTTCACAAAAGTCAATAAATATTTTCAAAGTAAACATTTCACCAAATAAATACTTGATCAAAGTCAACATTTCGCTAAATTGAAAAAAATCTTTTTCAAAGTCAACATTTTATTTAAGTTAAACTTTCACAAAAGTCAATAATTATTTCCAAAGTCAACATTTCATCAAAGTCAATACCTGATCAAAGTCAATATTTCACTTAATGCAAAATATCTTTTTCAAAAGCAACATGTCACCAAAGTCAACATTTTATATAATTTAAACTTTCGTAAAAGTCAATAAATATTTTCAAAGTCAACATTTCACCAAAGTCAATATGTGATCAATGTCAACATTTCACTAAATTCAAAAAAATCTTTTTCAAAGTCAACATTTTTTTTTAATTAAACTTTCACAAAAGTCAATAAATATTTCCAAAGTCAACAATGCATCAAAGTCAATACCTTATCAAAGTCAATATTTCACTAAATTAAAAAAAATCCTTTTCACAGTCAACAATTCATTAAAGTCAATACTTGATCAAAGTCAATATATCACTTAATGCAAAATATCTTTATCAAAGTCAACATTTTATTTAAATTAAACTTTCACAAAAGTCAATAAATATTTTCAAAGTAAACATTTCACCAAATAAATACTTGATCAAAGTCAACATTTCGCTAAATTGAAAAAAATCTTTTTCAAAGTCAACATTTTATTTAAGTTAAACTTTCACAAAAGTCAATAATTATTTCCAAAGTCAACATTTCATCAAAGTCAATACCTGATCAAAGTCAATATTTCACTTAATGCAAAATATCTTTTTCAAAAGCAACATGTCACCAAAGTCAACATTTTATATATGTTAAACTTTCGCAAAAGTCAATAAATAAATTCAAAGTCATCATTTCACCAAAGTCAATATGTGATCAAAGTCAACATTTCACTAAATTGAAAAAATCTTTTCAAAGTCAACATTTTATTTAGGTTAAACTTTCACAAAAGTCAATAAATATTTCCAAAGTCAACAATGCATCAAAGTCAATACCTTATCAAAGTCAATATTTCACTAAATTCAAAAAAATCCTTTTCAAAGTCAACAATTCATTAAAGTCAATACTTGATCAAAGTCAATATATCACTTAATGCAAAATATCTTTATCAAAGTCAACATTTTATTTAAATTAAACTTTCACAAAAGTCAATAAATATTTTCAAAGTAAACATTTCACCAAATAAATACTTGATCAAAGTCAACATTTCGCTAAATTTAAAAAAATCTTTTTTAAAGTCAACATTTTATTTAAGTTAAACTTTCACAAAAGTCAATAATTATTTCCAAAGTCAACATTTCATCAAAGTCAATACCTGATCAAAGTCAATATTTCACTAAATTAAAAAAAATCTTTTTCAAAGTCAACAATTCATTAAAGTCAATACTTGATCAAAGTCAATATATCACTTAATGCAAAATATCTTTATCAAAGTCAACATTTTATTTTAATTAAACTTTCACAAAAGTCAATAAATATTTTCAAAGTAAACATTTCACCAAATAAATACTTGATCAAAGTCAACATTTCGCTAAATTGAAAAAAAATCTTTTTCAAAGTCAACATTTTATTTAAGTTAAACTTTCTAAAAAGTCAATAATTATTTCCAAAGTCATCATTTCATCAAAGTCAATACCTGATCAAAGTCAATATTTCACTTAAAGCAAAATATCTTTTTAAAAAGCAACATGTCACCAAAGTCAACATTTTATATAATTTAAACTTTCGTAAAAGTCAATAAATATTTTCAAAGTCAACATTTCACCAAAGTCAATATGTGATCAATGTCAACATTTCACTAAATTCAAAAAAATCTTTTTCAAAGTCAACATTTTTTTTTAATTAAACTTTCACAAAAGTCAATAAATATTTCCAAAGTCAACAATGCATCAAAGTCAATACCTTATCAAAGTCAATATTTCACTAAATTAAAAAAAATCCTTTTCAAAGACAATAATTCAAGTCAATACTTGATCAAAGTCAATATATCACTTAATGCAAAATATCTTTATCAAAGTCAACATTTTATTTAAATTAAACTTTCACAAAAGTCAATAAATATTTTCAAAGTAAACATTTCACCAAATAAATACTTGATCAAAGTCAACATTTCGCTAAATTTAAAAAAATCTTTTTCAAAGTCAACATTTTATTTAAGTTAAACTTTCACAAAAGTCAATAATTATTTCCAAAGTCAACAGTTCATCAAAGTCAATACCTGATCAAAGTCAATATTTCACTAAATTCAAAAAAATCTTTCTCAAAGTCAACAATTCATTAAAGTCAATACTTGATCAAAGTCAATATATCACTTAATGCAAAATATCTTTATCAAAGTCAACATTTTATTTAAATTAAACTTTCACAAAAGTCAATAAATATTTTCAAAGTAAACATTTCACCAAATAAATACTTGATCAAAGTCAACATTTCGCTAAATTGAAAAAAAATCTTTTTCAAAGTCAACATTTTATTTAAGTTAAACTTTCTCAAAAGTCAATAATTATTTCCAAAGTCATCATTTCATCAAAGTCAATACCTGATCAAAGTCAATATTTCACTTAATGCAAAATATCTTTTTAAAAAGCAACATGTCACCAAAGTCAACATTTTATATAATTTAAACTTTCGTAAAAGTCAATAAATATTTTCAAAGTCAACATTTCACCAAAGTCAATATGTGATCAATGTCAACATTTCACTAAATTCAAAAAAATCTTTTTCAAAGTCAACATTTTTTTTTAATTAAACTTTCACAAAAGTCAATAAATATTTCCAAAGTCAACAATGCATCAAAGTCAATACCTTATCAAAGTCAATATTTCACTAAATTAAAAAAAATCCTTTTCAAAGTCAACAATTCATTAAAGTCAATACTTGATCAAAGTCAATATATCACTTAATGCAAAATATCTTTATCAAAGTCAACATTTTATTTAAATTAAACTTTCACAAAAGTCAATAAATATTTTCAAAGTAAACATTTCACCAAATAAATACTTGATCAAAGTCAACATTTCGCTAAATTGAAAAAAATCTTTTTCAAAGTCAACATTTTATTTAAGTTAAACTTTCACAAAAGTCAATAATTATTTCCAAAGTCAACATTTCATCAAAGTCAATACCTGATCAAAGTCAATATTTCACTTAATGCAAAATATCTTTTTCAAAAGCAACATGTCACCAAAGTCAACATTTTATATATGTTAAACTTTCGCAAAAGTCAATAAATAAATTCAAAGTCATCATTTCACCAAAGTCAATATGTGATCAAAGTCAACATTTCACTAAATTGAAAAAATCTTTTCAAAGTCAACATTTTATTTAGGTTAAACTTTCACAAAAGTCAATAAATATTTCCAAAGTCAACAATGCATCAAAGTCAATACCTTATCAAAGTCAATATTTCACTAAATTCAAAAAAATCCTTTTCAAAGTCAACAATTCATTAAAGTCAATACTTGATCAAAGTCAATATATCACTTAATGCAAAATATCTTTATCAAAGTCAACATTTTATTTAAATTAAACTTTCACAAAAGTCAATAAATATTTTCAAAGTAAACATTTCACCAAATAAATACTTGATCAAAGTCAACATTTCGCTAAATTTAGAAAAAACTTTTTTAAAGTCAACATTTTATTTAAGTTAAACTTTCACAAAAGTCAATAATTATTTCCAAAGTCAACATTTCATCAAAGTCAATACCTGATCAAAGTCAATATTTCACTAAATTAAAAAAAATCTTTTTCAAAGTCAACAATTCATTAAAGTCAATACTTGATCAAAGTCAATATATCACTTAATGCAAAATATCTTTATCAAAGTCAACATTTTATTTTAATTAAACTTTCACAAAAGTCAATAAATATTTTCAAAGTAAACATTTCACCAAATAAATACTTGATCAAAGTCAACATTTCGCTAAATTGAAAAAAAATCTTTTTCAAAGTCAACATTTTATTTAAGTTAAACTTTCTCAAAAGTCAATAATTATTTCCAAAGTCATCATTTCATCAAAGTCAATACCTGATCAAAGTCAATATTTCACTTAAAGCAAAATATCTTTTTAAAAAGCAACATGTCACCAAAGTCAACATTTTATATAATTTAAACTTTCGTAAAAGTCAATAAATATTTTCAAAGTCAACATTTCACCAAAGTCAATATGTGATCAATGTCAACATTTCACTAAATTCAAAAAAATCTTTTTCAAAGTCAACATTTTTTTTTAATTAAACTTTCACAAAAGTCAATAAATATTTCCAAAGTCAACAATGCATCAAAGTCAATACCTTATCAAAGTCAATATTTCACTAAATTAAAAAAAATCCTTTTCAAAGACAATAATTCAAGTCAATACTTGATCAAAGTCAATATATCACTTAATGCAAAATATCTTTATCAAAGTCAACATTTTATTTAAATTAAACTTTCACAAAAGTCAATAAATATTTTCAAAGTAAACATTTCACCAAATTAATACTTGATCAAAGTCAACATTTCGCTAAATTGAAAAAAATCTTTTTCAAAGTCAACATTTTATTTAAGTTAAACTTTCACAAAAGTCAATAATTATTTCCAAAGTCAACATTTCATCAAAGTCAATACCTGATCAAAGTCAATATTTCACTAAATTCAAAAAAATCTTTTTCAAAGTCAACAATTCATTAAAGTCAATACTTGATCAAAGTCAATATATCACTTAATGCAAAATATCTTTATCAAAGTCAACATTTTATTTAAATTAAACTTTCACAAAAGTCAATAAATATTTTCAAAGTAAACATTTCACCAAATAAATACTTGATCAAAGTCAACATTTCGCTAAATTGAAAAAAATCTTTTTCAAAGTCAACATTTTATTTAAGTTAAACTTTCACAAAAGTCAATAATTATTTCCAAAGTCAACATTTCATCGAATCAATACCTGATCAAAGTCAATATTTCACTTAATGCAAAATATCTTTTTAAAAAGCAACATGTCACCAAAGTCAACATTTTATATAATTTAAACTTTCGTAAAAGTCAATAAATATTTTCAAAGTCAACATTTCACCAAAGTCAATATGTGATCAATGTCAACATTTCACTAAATTCAAAAAAATCTTTTTCAAAGTCAACATTTTATTTAAATTAAACTTTCACAAAAGTCAATGAATATTTTCAAAGTCAACATTTCACCGAATAAATACTTGATCAAAGTCAACATTTCACTAGATTCAAAATATCTTTTACAAACTCTACATTTTATTAAAGTAAAACTTTCACAAAAGTCAATAAATATTTCCAAAGTCAACATTTCACAAACATTATATTTTTTCCAAAATCAATATTTCATCTAACTCAATATATGTTATTAAAATCAACATTTCATTGAAAACTTCACCAAATTAAAAAAAATAGAATTATAATATTTCATAAATTCATTATTATGAAAACGGCCTTCAATGACTAATCCCACCACCCTTTTCAACATTGAAAAACTAATTCCATTGGGGAAAAAAAATTCCTTTGGAAAACAAATTCCATTGGGAAAAAAAAACATTGGATTTTTTTTTCAAAAATTGTAACCTGAGAACTCATGCAGGGCATTTAAATAATGAAATTTGTTTGTAAAAAACTTCGGACTCGACCGGATTTCCAAAGATAAGCCGGAGAACCTTATATTCATTCAACTTTACACACAGATTAGTCATTCCCATAGATGTGCATTTCCTATTTTCAATATATATTTATATTTGGAAGAGGGGGGTTGTGAGCTGTTCTCGCATCAACACTTATTTTAATGTTATATTTCATACACTAAAACTGATATTCGGTACAATATCAGAGCCACCAATGAGAGATTGTACAAATTGAGTATCTGTGAAATTTTAAAAATAAAGATATATATAATATCCTTCCATTTTCAAATAAAAGCTTGCAGGTTTGGACCGCTTAAAATAGTAATCCCGATTTTAGAGATCATAAAAGAAAACTTATCAACATCAAATCAAACTTGGAAATTATCACAGACATCAGAGTTTTTTTTTGAAATTCCGGTAGAATTTATGCTTATATTTTCCGGCTCCATGTTTACTTACCTCATGGTTCAGCAAAGCACTCCATTCGTAAAATCTACTTCATCTTGTCTCCAGCCTCTTAGTTTTTTTAAAACAGTATGTAAAAGTGTTTATTGGAATAAAATGTTTCTTGTTTTCCCACTTTTTTAAAAGTCAGTCTGCTTGATTTAGTTACACCTTTCCATAACCTGACAACCCAATAGCAAACGTTTGAAAGCATTATCAATGCTAACTTAGAACTTCTGTGCTTGTATGAGCGGTGGTCCAAGACAAAACAAAATAGGTCACATTCATAAAATCCCCCTGTTACTTTCTTATATAGCAATGGTCCTAGAAAAATTCAATTGTGTGTAAACATACCTTGCGATGTGGATTATAAATTGAAATTATTTAGTGACAGCCAAACCCGCAATATAAGACGCAACATGGCCAATCCCTTTATATTGTTTTTTTTATTATTATTATTCTTTAACTTACAGATAATGAATACTTAATACCTGATGCGCTAAAGGGGCAATGCCTCTATAATTCAGATCATTTATGTGAAATTTAAATGGAAAATAAATAGAGGTTATCATGAGAGTGTGTTTGGGGATGGTCAATATCCTGCATTAGGAATAAACATTGTATTTTGCAAGCCTTTGCGAGCTAAATACATAGTGTTTATTCCTAATGCAGGATATTTACCATCCCAAAACACACGAGCATGATAACTTCTTTATCATACAATGGCATTCTTCATTCATTTTGCGCAAAACATTTTGCCAACATTAATTTCAAATTTGAACCTTTCTTCAACTACGCATATTGATATATTATGCAAATGAACATCGTGCTATTCCCAAAGTAAAATGACACAAAATAATGCTTCCTAAATGATGCTTTCAGTTAAAATAATTATTAGTTGGCATGGTCTTAATTATCTTAATGTTTCTATACCTTTCAAAATACGTTTTTCAAATGAAAAATATTTAACGCAAGGACAGCGAATTCGAACTCTGGCCCTGTAACTTTCATGTAATCACCACTAAATTTGGAGTCCCTTCCGCTCGGTTGCAAATGGCGACTCGCATATCACACGGATAGCTAAACTGAATATTAAGCAGCTTACTCTAGAAAAAACCTTTACACAAATCATATTATTGAACAGATTGAAGATTGACGTCCGGTAAATGAATATGTAAATCAAACTGTCTATGTTACCTGTGAGTATTTATAAAGTGTTTGCTCCTGTACGAGTCGGTAGATATCAACTCGCGTTGAACAAGTTTTGGCACTTTGATCATAATAAATTTTGCCGCACTATGCATTTGCACAATGATTGTTTTGTATCTTTTTTAATGAAGGTATATGAAATGAAGCATGTATATTTATATGAAGCTGTTACGTTATTTCAGCTGTTATATTACAGGCGTTCGAAATGTTGACGTGTGTGACGTCACTTTCAAAAGAAGTTCCGTCACTTGATTGATTGAAACATATTTTATTCATTCAAGAAATGGATTGGGCACAAGTTATCCAACTTAGAAAAGCCCTCTCCAGATAATTACACGATTCTTCTCACAACAATATGCAACAAGAGACGGACAGGCAGTCAGGATATGTACAAAAGAAGTCAGAGAAAACGTTTAGTTTGAGAAATGTAGATATGTACAAGTTTGAAAACATTCTGATTTTCACAAATAGAGAGACCTGCATTGCCATGTAAAAGAAGACTAATATTAATTAAAGCTCTGTTTCTGACAATATTATCTAATGAAATAAACATATTTTGTCTTTGAGTAATATACAAAGGACATTCAAGGAAATAATGAAATACATTTTCACAGTTGTGGCCACATTGACAACATGCATTATTTCTTACACTTATTTTAAATAAATCGTAATTAAGTGAGCTCTTCATATATCTTAGTCTTGTATGTAAGATATTTAGTTTTCTAATTCCGTAAGAAAAGTATACAGGTGCACATTTTACTTTGACTTGAATATTCGATTTAAATGAGGCAACAGAAGCACAGTCTCTTATTGCTAAAGGAATGTTGTTGTTCCGTCACTTGATCTCTGTAATTTGCATCTTTCTCCGTATATGACCCCAACGGATATCGAACATATCCCTTGCCTATATCCTGCCGAGAACACAATCCATTGTATGATAAAGACATGTATTTCGCTAATACTAATATTGTTAGAATTATGTCCGTTAAAGTCACATGAATCACTTGAGAGCACAGACATTTTACTTGAAGTCTCCCCTTGTAGATCTAAATGTCTAGGCCCTATCGAAGTGTCAGTTCGGTGCAGCTGTCATGTGGCACAAGCGCGTTTCATCTCTCTCCGTTTATCAGCGAGTAGATGATTCTGAGAAAGAGCACATTCGTAAAGTCATCCAGAGTATACTTTCTGTAAACCCACTTGCTCGATCTGCCCCCATCTTTTTACTAGCTCGACTTTGATGCCAGCGTTTCAAAACGTTATGCTTTCTCGCCTTGTTCCGAAGTCCGCCATTACACTGTCTAGACTAGCTTGTTTATGTTGAATGCAATGGTATGAATACAAAAGTTGTAAGTCCACAAATAAAAAAGTTACACCGGCATGATCGGCCGCCATTTTGACTATCTCATTTTTTCACTGCTGATTTCTGGTATTTAATTAATAAGGGTGCTCGTCGAGATAGAGACACATGGTAACTTATATTAGATATTCATGTAAATTGTGACAAATCGTTGAATGTTAGGAAAACGTGTTACCATCTGATGGCGTTGAACAACACACGCTCGATGATTTGGCAAGTATCGGTTACCAGCAGACCTTTGGTTCAAGATTTGTGTAAGATTTTCCATTATGGAACATATGCGTGAGTGTGCGACCTTGTTGCATACATATTAGTTAAAGAGTCATTCTGACTTGTATTATTTGCTCTTTGAACGAAAAGACAACTGGGAGATTGTCACAAATGGTTTATTGTCAAAATGTGAAAGTAGGAATAATGGAACTTAACTCTATAACCAAATATGAAAGAACACTACACTATCGAAAGGGTTACAATAGCATGTTTATTCATAAGTGCCGTTACTAGACTCCAATTGCACATTATCATGTATAGAAAACGATAAGTTGTTTCATTTTGCCTGTAAATAAATGGGTTTGTGATATTTTGCTTTGTATTTTGCATCGAGCAGACTTACACATTTATTACATTTTAATCCGTTTAACATTGGTTATAAAGAATGTTATACCACATCAAAGGTATTTAAACTACAATGATTGTCATCGAACTTACCTGAAGTAGAAAGGTCATAAATAAAAGTTTTATGTCATTTCACGCAAACAAGTGTCCATTTCTTTAGCCAAATCAAAAGGTTCAATCGTTAATGGTTTTCAGAAGACTGGCCCGAGGGAGATGTGTAAACGACTTCACTTCTCATGTTGGTTATCGAAGGGCCTCTTAATGACGTTAGCACTGTAACATGATTGTATTGATGCAAACAAAACAGATCTGAAGGGAAGGGAATCGTCGACAAGGACAGGAATAGATTTAATATGAGAATGAAGATGCATTTGACACATTCAGAGTCTTATGAATGTTTTACTTCTTAAACAAAAAACATCAATGATTTGGTCACAATCGAATGTGTGGATGCATTTTGCCGTGCTATTTGCCGTACTAAGTTCAAACACATATATATATAAAGGGCCATAACTCTGGAAATAATTATCTGATTGGTCAAAAAAAATACATGTATCACTGATGTATATCCAAAGCATGTGTAGCACAGTGGTGTGCTGGGCTTTCACCCTAAAGGCCCGGGTTCGAATCCCGGTGAAGGCTCCAAACATTTGTGACCTGGGTCTACTGTGTTGTGCCCCTGAGCAAGGCACTTCATCCACGTTGCACTCATTCCACCCATCTGTATAAATAGGTACCTGAAATAATGACCTTTACATGACCTCATCTAGCACTTCGATTCGTGTGTAGATAACTTGCCCAGTATAATATCCGTTATCATTATTATGTGTAAAGTTTCAGAAATATTGATAAATAAGCTCTGAGAGTTGATTTCAGAACACATGGATATGTACTGTCAGTTGTAAATCTAAGTCAATACGAGCAAAAAGGTAAATCATGGCGACTTCGTCAGTCATGGTTTTCTTGCTATTTTGCTATGAAATGATTTTAACTTTTTTGGCGGTTTTCTCAGTAAAGTATGAGATTCATGTCACAGGTTTTGACAGAACAATATCGGTGACTTTCGTGATCAAACATGGAGTAGATGGTCAAAGCGGAAGTCTTGAAAACGTAAGTACTGACATGTCAATCCTAGTTGAGATATGTTTTGATGAGTTTTTGTTTTTAAAATGATTGATTTATACAAACATTAATGAAATATTTTAGCATTTTTTTAGCAAATTATAAAATGTTATAAATTTACACATCCATAAATAATCCATCCATCCATGTCTTGTCAAGCGTTTTGTAGTGCGCTTCACAGGCATGCACACACATTTTTCTTTAACTCTGTTTTTATGTTTCTGTGGATTACAGATTACTAAAAAACGTGGCATAAAAAGCACTATGAATATATATATATGATCTTTCAAAAGGCTGAAAAGTTTTCTTTGATTTGTGTCTTTGAAATATTAACTAAGTCTGTATATGTTTCAACACTCAGATACATCTCCAGTGCAATCTTGCTTTCAACAACAATAAACCTCAAAACTTCTATTGTTCGTTGATCAACGCCCAAAGCGGCAGCACAGCCACACCTGGGATGCTTACCTTCACAAGAGATGAGCTGCATTGTCTCAGACAAAAGGCGACTCCACTCAGATCAAGGCCAGATATCTCACCCCACGACTCTCTCTACTATGTTCATTCCACAGAAAGCCTATCCGTCGAGGTAAAAGTAAAGGCAGGAGAAAAAGGAGACTCATCAAAGTTATCTCTAATCATTCTGTAGCTGAACTTAACAAGGTTGAATCACCATCATCTTATCAGGGTACCGTTGACTGCCAACTCACAGACCAGCAACAAGAAGCAATTAACTGCTTGTCTACTTAACACACTCTCTGTTCGTAACAAAGCAGGCGAACTCAATGAATATATGTGTGATCATGGCATTGATATCTTCATTGTAACTGAAACCTGGTTAAACTAGAACTAGACACTGTCGTGATCAATGAACTTGTACCCAAGGGATATAACTATATTGCTGATCATCGCCAGAATCGGATTGGTGGAATAATCGCTGTCATTCATAAACTATCAATCAAAGTTGAAAAGAGTAACAACACCCAACGATCATTCTCATGTCTGCAGAGATTGGATCTAAAAATGACAATAAACAATCTCAGAGTGAGGCTTATCACAGTATACCGTCAACCGGAAACAAAGACCTGCTCTACAGCCCCGGTCTCATCCTCATCAAATGCAGAAGACAAGACAAAGGCAGAATAATTTGCTGACTACTTTGTCTCAAAAGTGGATGCTATCAGAGCCATAATATCCTCAGAAAAACTTAAAAGACGTCTCATTCTCAGACACAAAATATAATGAGGTTCCTATGACGGACTTCAGAATTTCCAGCACTGATGAAGTCATCGGCACCATCCTATGGATCCGGTCCCAACATGGATAGTAAAGGCATGCTTAGGCTCACTTTCAACTACCCTCACCGAAATGTTTAACTCCTCCCTCAGACTGGGCTATGTTCCTCGTTGTTACAAGCACCCATTGATCACACCAATCCTAAAGAAAACTATCCTTATAAATCTTCAATAATTTCACCTGTTTCAAGTTTTTCAGTCCGCCTTCAAAGCCCGACACAACATGGAAACAGCGCTGCTCAAAGTCCACAATGATATCCTGATGAGGTGTATGGACAGACAGGAAGTTGTACTGCTTGTGCTTCTGGATCTCTCAGGTTCGTTTGACACGGTGGAACATAACGTCCTGCTAACACATCTCGAGCACCCTCTTGGAATCAGTGGCATCCCGTTGAGCTGGCTAAAATCCTATCTCAGTAATCGAGACATGACTGTAACTGGGTCTGACGCGAAATCAGAGCATCGACGGTTGACCTGTGGTGTACCTCAAGGTTCTGTGCTATGTCCTGTGCTATTTCTGATGTACATTACACCATTGGGTAATATCATCCGCAATCATGGACTAGCCCTTCACGGCTATGCTGATGATAATCACTTGTATGTCAGCACCAAGCCTATTAATATCACTGCCAAGATGGAAATAATGCAGAACTGCATATCTGATATTCGACTTTGGATGTCACACAACTTCCTCAGGCTTAACGACGAGAAGATCGAGTACATCACAATTGGCAGGAGACAGCAGCTCGGAAAAGTAGAAGACACTCCAGATTGGATGTTCTTACATGTACATTTCCTTGCTGACAAAGTCCGCAGCTTCGGGGCTATATTTGACTGTCACTGTCACCTGAGAGCCATGCCCTCACATGGGTGAGAAACTCCTAAATCCATCTCAGCAATATCGGAAAGATTATTTAGATATTGACAGCACAAAGCTTGCACAGAGTTACATCATGTAGTAACATCCTCCTCCAGAGTGCAGAGAGTCCAGAACACAGCCGCGCGCCTCATCGCCAGGAAGAAACGGGTGGATCACATTACCCCAGTCCTGAGGGACTTACACTGGCTCCCAATCAAACAACGTGTGAGTTCCAAAGTCCTCACCATCACATTCATCTGCCTCAATGACAACAACTCACCAAAATATCTCCAAGACCTTCTCTCCATCTACAAACCTTCTCGTCGATTGAGGTCATGTGACTCAGTGTTCCTCTCTGTGCCCGACTTGAAGACCAAACTTGCTGACAGATCTTTCCCTGTCCTTGCACCAAAGCTGTGGAACTCTCTCCCTACTGACATACAGCAATCCCCATGTACAGCCTCCTTCCGCAAAGCACTAAAAACTTTCCTGTTCAAAGAAGTTTACTCTCCACAAAACTCTCTTGTAACAGCGCCGTTGAGCAGCTCTGGAGTTGGATACCTAGGCGCTATATAAATACATTATAATTATTATAATTATTATTAATCAATTTTAGTTAAGTTTCAGAAAACAATCTAACTAATCATTATGAACTGAGTCACTCCGACTCGAGGTATGAGACACAGACTTATATACAGTTTACATGTTAAATTACATTGACATTATCGTGATAAAAAACTAAAATTTACTATAGCTTGTCAAATTTATCTGTAATCCAAATGGTCAGTCACGAGCAAACAAATAGAGTTATAACTGTCAACATCTTCAATAACGTTCGTCCCGCGCTTGAACAAACAAATGGATTTCTGAAGCTGATTACTTTCAACACGCCAGATATGAAGTTTGAAGTACTGCCAACAAAAGATTTATATTATCTTCATTATCAGCAATTAATGTGATGTCATCTACATACGCAAGGTACTAATGTTTTCGCCGCTGACGTCAACGCCCGGTGACATGTTATTTATCTTCACAATCAGATCGGTCACATAGAGGTTAAATAAAGGCGGGGATAAAAGTACAAGTCAGGTTGAATTGATATTGTTCTGTGAATTGTCTTATTCTTGGATGCTATCTGACCCTTGTCTGTGGTCAGTTTCAGGACACAACATGTCATCAACAGGTGCCCTTTTCCATGATTACACAGACAGGAAAAGCCGGCGGTACGAGGTGATTGAGAATACATAATCTTCACTCTTCAACTAGTTGTAACAACAACACTTCCCAGCGAGAGAGGTATACGTAGCCTCAGATTTTACGTATCCAGAAAGTGAACGATGATAATATATATAATTTTGTATCATATTCCTTCTGATTCCTTAATAGTTTATCTCGGAAATTATCTAATATATATATATATATATATATATATATATATATATATATATATATATATATATATATATATATATATATATATATATATATATATAAATATATATGTATGTATTAAATATATGATTTGAGTAGCCACTTTTAATCCACCTTTTAACTACTGATTTTGCAGTATAATTTTATATACTATTTTATGAACATATTTTGGACACAGTTAAGTATGATTAATTATCTTTATATTACTCTGAATTACTCATAACGAGTTTTCCTTTTCAATGTTGTAAGTAGACTTTACTCCATTTACCTTAGCTGATGTTGCATGACTTAGTAGAGAACTCAATTGATTCTCCGTAAATCCAGTTTAAAGGTACATCCATTGTGTTGTTTGGGGTCACATATGCTAAAAGTTATAAATTGTGTTATGTTATCGGGAAGTACTGACTGTTGCCGAAAATTGCCATTTTGATCTTAGTCGACTCGTTTCTGATTGGCTAACGGCCGTTACGTCTTTTTAATGTACCCCGTCAGTCTCACGCTGTACAAATTTCATGTACCCCGCTGTCATAGTAACAGCTCCTAGCTAAGAGTAGGTGTCGCAATATGGCATGCGGTGTACGGAGTTTTGAACAGTTCGATCAGCTGTTTACAAGTCTATTAATTACAAACTTAGTTTCGCCTTATTTGCTGCTTGGTTTCGAAACAATTTTTTTTTGCATTGCTTGCACACTCAATTAAACTAATATTAACTCATTTTAAGGCATTTTAAAGCTTGTAGTAATACGTTATACGACTTTTAACATTTCAGTCGAGACAGATGACCCTATTTTGTTTACGTTTAGGGTCAAGGTCTTTCAAGCGATATCAGCTGATCAGTCACTCGCAGTAAAAACGCAATAACTATAATAGTACTAATTTTATTGACATGACGGAAAGATAAATACGTTGTATACTTCTCCCTCGGGTAATACGGTCTCATGTACCATCTCTGTACCAGTGTCATCCCTCGCTTGAAGGTTCGGGAGACACTGGTACAAAAATGGTACATGAGACCGTATTACCCTCTTGAGAAGCATACAACTATTAGTGACTACAAGGCCGATGTCCAGATGTAGATGCTTTAGAAAAAATACTGCCAGGATATCTAAATGGTTTCCTCAATAAAAAGTGGCAATTGAAACAGAAAAAAATGAGTCATAACAAATTGTTAGTATAGTTTATTACAAATGTCATTAAGGTAATGTTATTCTCAGATTAAATGGAAAAAAGACCGCCGTAACATCTGTGGCAACATAATTGGTTTGTTCCACGTACTGCATCATATGGACACAAGGTAACCATTAGACAGAAAATAGCTTAGACGCTGACTCGTTTCATTCATCACAATGAAATTGTCCTTACACTTCCTCGTAGAAAGCCATTAGAAGATACAAGGAGATTTATATGGAATTAATACTTTCCGCTTGAAAACATTTTACGTCAGATAATTTTTAATTGATTTATTTTAAAAATTAGTCGATTAAGGTGAAATCATTTGTGTTTGAAAAAGGACATGAATCATTGCGAGCCTCGTCATAGAGATGATATGGTTGGACAGTTGAATGAATCTGTACGACCGATCGTAATGTCCCAAGTAATCTAAGGCGTGCTGTAACTATAGCTGTAGCTGTAGTAGAAAATTTCCCTCATGATAGTTTCTATTCAGATAAAACAACGGCATGAATCACTCAATTATCAACTTATTTTGAAATAGAATATCATTTTACACCCTTATAGTGAAAAAGAACCGATGAGCGTCAATTTCGACAGTGGGGTAAATCAAATACATAGATGTGAAAACGGTCAATTAATAAATATATTCCAAATCGAATTAAATCGTTGACCTAAAAGTTCAATTAACTGCAATAATTCCTTAGAGACGGATATTCATTATAAGGTTCTACAACGACGGAACATGGTCGACTTGCCCCAATTCATGGAAACCAAAACCTTTATTAAAGTGTCTCTACGATTGTGTACTTTTAATGATAGCTTTATCTGAGAACAAAATCGGAATATCAAAATAACGATAGAGTGATTACATGTGTGCCAGTCACGAGCAGCGTGAACTTTATTTTATATTGCCAAATTTTTAAAACAATGATAAATCAAAGAAAGGACAAGCTCGAAGGCTGTAAAAGCATAAGCAAACTGAATATCAAAGTAGTATTGTAATATTATGTTTTTCGTTTGAAGCATATTCCATCAAGTAATTAATATGGATCAAAGCAGAGAAAAACAGTTTTTCAGGCATTCAATAATTACCTAAGGTCGAAGAGGTAATTCCCATATAACAATCATGTGAGAGATGTAAACCTGTGTCGTGTTGAAAGCAATTGCCCACGGACCGGATTTCTCAACAGTTCTGTGATAAACAGAACTGTCCTCGGGTTGTACAAACGAAGCACATTTCCTGTGGAAGCTTCTTAATTATGGAAAATCTCCCTGTTCTTTGAGGAAATGACAAATATCATGTCCTGTATAGGAGCATTTGGTTGGAGAAAAAGTGAATGCATTGGCAAATTGTATTGCATCCACTGTGAGAAAATGAGTTGAGATCCCGATCAGATCGTCATTATACTGAACAACACCATTCTTCATTAGAAATATGGTACAGAATACCCTAATGATATTCACATCACTTTGCAATGAAAAAGATCAAAAGATACCCTACATTTATCAAGAACCCCTTTAAGTGTTTCATGATAAGGATTTTGATGTTTTTGTTATGTTATATAGTCATGCTTGGCAATTTTCATATTCTTTTAAGCTTAAATAACCTGTTTGGCTTCACTTGATAACGCATGCTAAACGCAAAACTCTATCAACTTGTGAATGTACCGTAAGTCAACATCTCTGTTGCATATCTAGGTAGTCTGGATGACTCCATTAAACACCAAGAGTGGATAAGGCTGATTCATTTTATTCAGAGTTGTTTACACATGCAGACCGGTTCTTATTAACAGTTAGACAGGCAATCTATTCTGAACAATGAATGAATTTAATATGATATATATATATATATCTTATACATATGTGACATGCAACGCCATGAAGAAAGAAACGATTCTCTCGTATGACAATACACACTATTGTGAAACATGGATTGACTTTATGAATGTGATTACCCATAAACATAGTGTACGATGGCATGATTATGTGTCTGTGCTCACACTGTCACCTATAATCTATACCAACACATGTGCAAATGAATAAGATAAGATAAGATAAGATAATTCTTTATTATCCCTAGGGAAATTTCATTACATCTAATACAGTCTCCAGTATATAAAAAAACCCACAAAAAACATACACCAGTCATATACACAATATTATAAACATTATATACACTTGTGTAAATTGATCATTAAAAGTTCATTCCAAAAAATTTCCATTAAAGGCATAAATACTATTCAGAACAAATGATTTACGAAACCTGTTTGTTCTACTCGTCGGCATACGCAGTCTGCGTCCAGAGGGCAGTGAAGAATATTCCGAAAAAAGTATGTGAGTTGAGTCACTTAAAATTTTATTTGCTTTTTTTGAAAGTTGTTGATCATAAAAACTGCCGATACTTTTTGAAAAATGAATAATGATTTCAAACATCATAATGTATTTGATGTTGTTTTCACTACAGATTCGTTAGACGACATTCTTTTAATAAAGTTTTAATATTTATATTTATATTTGTTAATAAAAGTATTTTCCTTCTCTCCCTGCAGAGCTTACTCAAGTCATTTCCTCCCACGTTAGATTGGACCATGTGAACTGGTTCTCGCACAATCACCAAGACATAAACCTTAATTAGCAACGCGGGTACAGTACAGTACTATCCAATCACACATCGCATTCAAACTCCGACTGACTTCTGTTGTGGCAGAAATATAGGTGAAGGATTAGTGGTCTTTAATACTTTTACATTGATGACGCAGGAAATAGCTCGGATGTGAATAGAAATTAAGAGGATAAATGACTAGAATCGAATACCATCTATGCGAAGAGATAGAAACTAGTATGCTTCTGTTTGAATTGGTCGACACCTAGAAACATCTCAAAATTAAAACAACAGAGTAATACAGGAAAACATTAATTTCTGACTCTATCCTTCCATCATGGTGTTTCTTAAACGAAAACAAGAAACATCAGGAAACGAGAAACATGGAAAAAAATACAAAGTGTTTCCGTTTTAACATCTCAGGTAAACAAAGTTTCTCGTTCACCTTCGCTTTCTCTATCAAATTACGTCCACTTTTACTCGTAGTTCCTGACACTTACGAACAAAAGAGTTTAAGATGAGATCATTCTGAAGGTAAGTTGTCACTTGACATCACCAAATAATCATCATTAAATAGCAATTTGAATTCTAATATCGTCATTAATAACAATAGCATTAATTGGAAATTTGATTATAACTCACTGTGTCTGCTTGTTCATTTATCAAAATGATAGTATGTTCCCCACTGCCAAACACCTTCTGGTCAAGTAATATTCTTTAAAGGAAATTCTGCACATTGAAAAATTCAATATACTAAAAATTCTTATCACAACAAAATCAATATTAGAGCTTAGTAGGGAGGTGTCTTCACATGACTTTAAGTAAGAAGCGTACACGATCACGTGTAGCTAATCATTGCAGTCAAATATATGCATCATTAAATGCAAGTGTTTATTATTATGCAGGTTGGACTATGTGACATCGGCCAGTATTGCAGCAGGTGTAGTGTGTCCTGGAAGTGAATCGAGGGGTTGTTTCTTTCATTTCACTCAATGCATTTTGAGAAGAACGCACGGAACTATACCATCTTTGATTACAACAATTGGTTTACCAGTCTCTGCCCCTCATTCCTTCCGATAACGTGAGTAATGTACCACTTATGATATTACACAAGCGGCAATATTTCAGGAAAACAGAATGCTTGATCTCAATTTGAAGCAAATTTTCAAAATGTTACCGAAACGAAGACTTAAATCACCGAATATGCCAGAAATATGACTTTATATTAGATTAATTCAAAAGCAACATGGATGCCAGTCAAAACGCGCTGGCTATATCGAAGGTGATCGCACCTAGTACATTGTGGAAAAAACGCATTTGGAAACGCAGGGATCAATTTTTTTTATATGGTTTCAAAATGAAACAAACGATTAAAATACAAAATGGAACATGATACTACATAAAGACTATATTTATGACTTGCGCGCGATCGTTACTCAAATTGTAAATGTGATCGCTTTAAAAAATTGTTGTTGATATGTCATTATGAATGTTGATATTCTACAGTAATTATGTTTATATGCTCATACATTTCAGTCTGAAACATTACGGTAATTTTATCAAACCCCTTGTTTCTTCCTGGGTCATTTTTTTAAATTGAACTGTTTGTATCTATTTTATTGTCTTGCATTGAGTAAAAGGAACTATTTTATTTTATCAAAAATGAGCTAAGTGGCTACTCATTTTAACAAAACAAAACAATGAAATCAATTACCAAACTTTCATCTTTATCAGTTTACAGTTACAGTTTTAACACTAAGGTTAACAGTTTCAGTTAACATGATGCACGCATGCACTGTAGATATCGCACACGGAGAAGGCCTGGCACAAATTAAAGTCGTAGCATAAAGATTAGAAATACTGCTTTGTTCAAGAGTAGCGGAAAAGAATGTCAATTCACCATGCGAATCATTAACTTGAGTCAGTGTGTAGTTACATCAGTTGTGGCAGATTCATTTGTGACAATAGTTTTATAAATTAGAATTACGAGTGCCAGACATGTATCCATAAAATAGGTGATTAGGATTCACAAATAATCTTCCTCCTTGTGTATCGACTAGGAAGCAACCAGGCTCATTGTAATTAGTGATAACATGTTCCAGTGACTATCAATTTGGTTATTGTTATTGGTTATTTCGAAATAAGTTGCGAACCTAATCTGTCTGCTTTTCGTTGAACAAGAAAGTTTTCCACGAGCGCTAACGAATATGATGATTATTTACGTATCGTATTAGTCCCATATTTTCAGATTTGCATTATTCATGTCTATAAGCTTCCTCAAGCAGACGCCACTATGAAACCAAGTAGCGTTGTATCAAGCCATATTCCAAACATTTAGAACTTCATCATTTAAAGGGGCTGTAGCACGTTTATTGCAAATTTTATTTTTTTTCAAATTTCCCGCTTATAATGATAGTTTATGTCATTTATATTTACTTTAGAGGGTAAAACATATTATTTTGCTCAATATTCGGTAGTGGTAAAAACGGGATTGCGTATAAAGCAAAAATTGCATGGCGGTCATTTTATTGTGAACACATTTTATTATTTCGAATGACAAAAACTATTCCCAAGGTTTTACGGAACCATGTACATTCATTTTTTAACTTGATTTTCCGAAGAGGGAAGGGTGTTTTACTATTGGTGACATTATTTTTTAAATACATTTCATCGACTTATTTCACCGAAAAGAACGTGCTACTGTCCCTTTAACGTGTTCAATACATATTTACGTATATAAATAAGTAACTGTAGACATGGTCAGTTCAACCGAAGTAGATGCCTGTAAATCATCAATTTGATTCTGGCCTACAGCCAGTCAAAGTACACGAGGTGTCACCGCCTTCTTCCATAGTCATCTAATACAATGGGTGTTTATACCATTTAGCATAAGCCGGTTTGTTGAGTAAAGTTAGGTATGTCACCATAAGTTATGAGTGTCTGTTACATAGAGACTATATCATTGTTTTTGCCGAATATCATTTCTATCTCATCGAGTGGAGTGAGAAAGTGATATTTTCACGATTGAATATGATATTAACACCACAAAAGGTCAACAGTCATTGACTGAAACATCACAACATTGGCGTTCACCGTAATACGTGGAAAGCAAGGGAGGTAATCACTTTACAAAGGGAGATACTTTCATTTCAAAGGGAGACAATCATCAAGTAAGTAATTCCGGCCACACGTTAGTCACTGCAGTGAAAATATGAGTTATATTTTCACTGCAGTGAAAATATGACTTTCTACTGCTTATGTGCAAATATGGATTATATTTTCATCGTATAATCACATATTTCATTGCTAGTTATATAATAAACTGCAGTATCTTCTACTCGCGAACAGTTAATTACCATTGCCCCTTGGAGTTGATGATCACTTTCTTAACTCTAATAGTATACATGTAGAGTCAAATTTATGGGAAAACATTTTATTTTAACCGTATGTACATGAACCTGACCTTCCCTGTATTAACTGCAGATAAAATGAATAATGCATTCCATGTCCATTATTGCTGACATCTAAGTATGTACATATACAGCTTGTTATACATACATGTTGTAATAATGCGATGTTTATTTGTAATCTTCTGTAACCCCAAGACGAAATAACTACACTCGCTCATTATTCATAGAGACAGCTGATGATTATAGCGAGATTACATGGTTGTTGTAATCAAGAATACCATCTAAAGTCTGAAATGAGAGTCACGGTAGCGCAATGTGCCTGATGCGTCGGGGTTACTGAACTCTTTTGCAGATTGTGAATATAGGAATGCTTAATCATTATGACATATATGCATAATTGCACAGGCGATGTCGTTTTCATTCTACAGCTTACAATTATATTTGTCTTGTTTTTTTCCGGACTACTTTCAGAGCTCCATGGATCTCTCCCGAGAGTCACGGTAGCGCAATGTGAGTGCCCGCATGCTAGATCTCTCCCGACATGTTAACACAATGTGAGTGCCCGCATGCTAGATCTCTCCCGACATGTTAACACAATGTGAGTGCCCGCATGCTAGATCTCAACTCTTCAGTTTCTATAATGTTTAACTGCGTTCACATGCCACTAGGGTGCAATGTTAATATCGTCACTTGCATTTGAATTTTCCATGAGAATGAAATGTCATGATTACATGCCTTCTCACAATTTACATGAATCAACAAATACGGCCGATATCATTTACACAACTTACACAAATGCAGTATTTATTCATACAGTTTCTCCTTCAGGAAGAACATTAACGCAGTTACTCTAAAAAAATAATAAAATAATAAATGCTCTGTTTTTATAATACTTAAAAGGTCTTTCCTGTTTTTCCCTTTCCAATAAAGCTGAAATCTTACTCAAACATTCGTATGGAGAATAAGTAATAATGGCGTTTAAAGTGGATAATTACAGACATGCACCAACATCACATTACAATCTACTCCGAGACAATTTACGATAGAAATATAGGACACTTTTCATTTGAGTAACAAGAAATACAGCTCCTTAATTTACAAAAAGCGGTTATTTGATGTAGCTCCTTTAGCCGCAATATATCTGGCTTCTATAGATTTTATGTTTTTTAGGTTGTTGCGTTTCCATGGAATCGGGGGAAAATAGCAATGAAAAGAAATTGAAATTACTAAAAGGCACGTCTATAATAGATCATTCTTGATTATTCTACATACCAATTTTCTCTCTGCCTTACGTTTTCCCGAATGCAAATGCAGCATATGCCACTGGTATACAAAAAGAAGTATCCCCTAATCTGTTTTATAGTATATGTTCGAAAAAAGACAGTTTACAATAAAACGTGCGACCAAGAAACTTGGCCATATGTACGACCTTGATTAGAGTTTTATTCAGAAATAATTCTTGACCTTTGTGCAATTCCGCAGATTGCAAAAAATAACTCATGATGACAGGTCATTTCCCATCTCAAATGCTAACGGGATAACCATATCAAATAGGCTACCAGAGTGTCAATCAATTGCGAGCATTTGAGACGAGTAATCTCTCGTAAAAGTATATTTGTTGATTTCATTATCTATAACTCATTTTTTTTATCGATTCACGGTCACATTTTGTTCTCATGTTATTGTATATATTATAACGATGATGTCTGATTGGTATTTATTGTACTACTTCAACGTCACAGTAACAGATACAATAGTAACAAAGTAATCGTCAGTACAGATACAGCCACACTTTTGAAACGTCATTACTGACATTGATCGCATTAGTCGTTTGAAGCAATGCTATTCACAATATTCTAAAGGTCCTGAAATAAATGTCTACAAACGATTCATTATAACACGGTGCGAGGGATAATGCTTTTAGTCGCTTTTCAGTGTGTGTACATGATGCGTTACTTATATATCATCCGTCAACTCCTCGATGTCACCTTCTACCTGAAATGCTTTGAAGATGAAGTTTTGAAGCATTTGTCCTGTCCATTACAGAAGAAATAACTTGAGAGAATTATCTATGTCTATAAGGGAAATACCTCCTCCGATATCTAAACTTTTAAGACAATCGCAAGACTATTGAAAACTTTACGATAGGATAACGCCCAGATTGGCTATTCCCTAAAAACCTTTTTTCGTCGGGGCGGGATAGCGCAGGGGTTCGCGCGTTCTGCTTCGGATCAAGGGGTCTGGGTTCAAATCCCGCCAGGGGGACGCGTGCGGAAAGGTTGTGTGCAGTAGAGTAAGGTAAAGGTGCACTGTAAGGTTTGGGAAGCACCCATGGTTCGCTAGTTCCAGCCGATGTTCGCAGGTTTCCTCACATGGCGTTTCAGGCTTTCTTCCTGCCATAATACTAGAAGCCGTGATATAAATGAAATACTCTTGAAAGCGGCGTTAACCCCCAAATCACCTCACCTCACCTATTTTCGTCCTTTTCACCAGAAAAGAACAGAACAAGGCTTAAAGCATGTGTACAGACTGCTTTACAGATCATACCAATATAGGTAACGCCGCATCGATCAATCCTTTTCCTAACCGCTTAATAAAGCATATCTTTTGTGCAGATACCTTGTCCAATGGGGTTTGTTGACTTGACACAAGCCTAAGGGCCAAAATCAAAACACATACGTTCGTCTTCTTTTAAAAAATTAAAAGTTTCAGAAAAATTAAAATTGGTGCACATACTTCATAACCAATGTGGATCATAAATGCTATACAACCCTTCTGAAAACTACTTCAGCAACCTTAAATATCATTTCAATCTGACATGATGTAATATTGATAGCGTGAATGGCTACATATCCAATGACTCTTTTAAAACTATAAAAATGTATTCACGAAAACAAAATCCCATAAATAGCAGAATAATATAAATTATACAATCATTTTCTTCTTATTCAACTTTTCTTAGTGCAACGTCGATATCATCACATGAAAAATGTCTGCAAGAACTGAAATAATTTGGAAATCAAACTTCTGCAATTGTATCAACTCAGAACAACTAGAACATGCAACATTATATTTGTTGTTAAGGTTGTCTTTACCTCCAATTATTCTATTTCTATACCCTGAAGATATATCCTCAATGTCAGCAACATTACAGATATCTGCACCCCACTGTGTTAGATTAAACTGCTGAATAGCGATCGATCTCCTCCGTATCCCCCGGCTTCACTTGACTGTATCATCACTGAATAAGGGCACCTGTTTGTGACATGCTATAAATTTATGTCCACTGGCTGAGCACAGACAAGGGTCACATGTCTGCCTGAAATTGGATAATTTGCAGGAATGCAATTATCAATGGTCAAAGAAGTTTAGCCGTATTTACATTCTGCAAAATACACCCTTTGTACATATGCCACTGGGATACATTTGCTTCCATGAGAGGGATTTACACAGTGTAAATACCTTTGCTCCTGCTTGAGTGCAAGTTATGTACCAAAAATGGTATTTTATGCATTGACACTGAAGACACTTTAACAGGCTTTTTTATCACAACGATATGTTTCTATCCATCAGGGTACCTTCACTTTGTATGTCCCAAGAAATATGATATGGCAAGCAAGTGTGTGATAAATGAGAATATAACAATATCTTGTACAAAACTCTCTTCACTGCCATTATTTGGGCGACAGGTATATGCCAATTGATGGGGATATTCCAAATAATTGGGTGAATGTAAACGCAACCAGTTTACCCTTTATTGCATGCTTCTCATCACGACTATAGTCAATGCATTGCAATTAAACGCAGGAGCATGTCAAATCTCTACATAAAACATCTACTTAAACGATCATGTATTCGAAACTACAGACAATATAAAGTATTGAAATAAATACGAGTAAAAAAAATCAAGTTATCTGCAAAGGTGCACAAAGCATTCGAAACGAATCTGTGCAAAGACTACAAATTAGCCTGATCTAAAACAGAATTTAGCTTCATTGGCTTAACTTTCACACGTACCTCGAAAGAAAGTATAAAGATAAGCTATAAGAGATATAGATTACCATGAACGAGGAAGACATCTTACCCCACTTTGTAGGAAGACAATTTAAAAAAACTTTTTCTACCTAAATTAAAACACATATTTACAATACTTCCCAATCCCAGTGAAGGATATTAAAGGACATTGAAAGGTTGTTTTAAAAATATGAAAACCTGACACGTGAAACGTGAAATACATAAAAAGGGAAATCTGTCAAAAACACAATCTAAAATCTTGTTTCAACCAGTAAGGAATAATGACAACGATAGAATTAACAATAAGGTTATACATTATAAGAAAATGGCAAAATCAAAATCAGACACGTATCTATCTGAAATGACTTCTTTCAATGGCAGTTAGAAGTTGGTTAGATGAAGGAATATATATATATATATATATATATATATATATATATATATATATATATATATATATATATATATATATATATATATATATATATATATATATATATATATATATAATCTTGTAATCATGTCCAATATCATTTGCTTGATCACGGTGTTAGAATCTTCACCGAAACGTTGCACTCCTGCAATGAAGTAGTTATAAATCCATAAAACTCGTTCTCCTTCATCTATCTGATATATGATTTAATTGACAATGGTGGTAATTCATCACCTACACAGACTTAATTCACAGGTTCATCTGTTGGTATCGTTAAGGGCAAGACGACCAAAACAATTCAAACATTGCCATTGCATCAAATCGTTTGTATAAATGTAGGGGTACCAACTATTAACTCTACTGTGTACATATTGCAATTACTGCTACCAACTTGTGTTTATATTTTAACTGTACAATATGTATCTGTAAAGTACATGTACCACAGAAAGTGATGAAATAAAAACAAAACCGTTTGTTTGAAAATGAGGTAAATTATTTATAAAGTTAATACCTAACGTTTACGGGAGTGGTTTAGATCATATATTTATAACTGAGCATAATATGACAAGCAAGTGTGTGATAAAAGGGAATATAACAACATTTTGTACAAAACAGTTTGCAACTTGAACAAGGAAATAGTTTATTAAATTAATTTACACTTGTGACGTCATCCTATTGTTCTTTCACTCCATTATTTTTTAGTAATGGACAATTACACATCACATCGTCTTTTCAAGTATAAATTTAATTTCTTTAACTTTTAAAAGTAATTTGATTAAAAGCAATAATTCGAGTGGAATTTAAGAAGGTTTATGACTTCGTAACTCTCAATTCCTTAAAAATAATGGGCCTCGGCCCTTCGGTCCATTATTTTTAAGGAATGGAGAGTTACTCTGACATTTACCTTTACTTTAAACACGACTGTACGTCTCCCTGGCGAAGATCACGTACAATAAACTCAATTAAACCAACTTTTTACAAATGTAACAATATCTCATTAGAAAAGTGGAAACTATTGCGTGGTGGTAGTTAGTTAGTTTTGATATAATATGTTTTATATAGCATTGATATGTGAACAATTAAAATGAGATTTAGAAAAAATGCTACTAAAAGGTCAGGAGAATCATTTAAACATATTCGAAGAATGCAACTGGTACTGGCACCGATATCGGTTATATTTGCTATCCAATTTACAATTCTCTCAAATATAAGAAGTGTTGTATTGAAGCTAAACTTGTACTAGAGCTTTCAGTACAGTCATGTGGCAACGATTTGTATGAAACCTGCGAGAATCGGCTGGAACTAGCTAACCTTGGTTATACTGTGTTGGATTTCCAAGGAACATTCCATCTTACTGCAGTTGTTTACAGCAGAGCCCCATTTTGCTGAGGAGTTAAGTGAGCTAACAGTCGCTTCCCAAAGGATATATATTGATCATAAGAACATTTAACTGAATACATACTCAGATACTTGCGCATTCATTTACTCCTTTATTCATGTCTGGAATAATCTTAGCACTAAATGACAATTCAACGTTTGCATTGTTTGCCTGCTCCTTTTATCTACTCCTTCCACCATTTGTACACCAATTTACATAATCAAATGACTTCCAATCCGTGAAATAGAGAAAATCCATAAAATCAGTTCAGTTAAAGTTAAATATCGTTGATTTGGTAGAATGGAGATACACTTATTGTGTTTGAAACTCAGCTCCCAAGTATATATTTAAAGCTTCACACTGCGCGTTAGAGATATCATAATTCCGCTATATGCCGCTGACTTCCCCAACCCATTGTGTTTATCTCTCGAATGTATAAATGTGCATATCCTGACGTGTTGACTCGGTTGAGCTTAGTCATTCGGTGCCGAGCAGGAATTCAACGCCCGGGCATTAATAAGAAGACGACGTATTTGATTATCTCAATGACGTAACTCGCGTCGGAAAACAGCAGTATATTTTCGATTCAAATACATAATCTAATCGCCTACAGTTAAAAAAAATGAATTAAATAGGGGTTCAATTTAACCTTTGATAAAAACCGTGAGTGATAAAAACAGAAAGTAGAGGTACACGAGAAAAGCTACTTATATGTGGCACCTTAAATTCTTAACACTGATATAAGTTTAACGCATTGAAGTAGTTCTACAACACCAGGGACATTATATACAGGGACTCGTCTCTTCTGCTCGTTACATGATCATTTCTACTGAGCGATCCAATTAGACCTCTCCTCGTCGCGCTTCAACGCACACGCGACTTGGTGCTTGCGTAGGCGCTTGTTTTGTTATCGCACTACATTGTTGTAACCAGTTGGTGTTTCCGAGTCTTGCCAACTCGCTCGTGCGTCAATCGGCAATCTTCGTAAAGTCATGGACCTTATATATATGTATATAATGTCCCTGGTAAAGTCAAGAAACATAAAAGAAACCTCCCTTTGAAACTGTAACAACATCGGAAGTATCTATCTCCAAGGAGATGAATGATTACGTGAATCAAATGAAATAGAATTGGTAATAAAAACATTGTTATACTCAAAAGCGTGCTATATATGACTATTACAAAATTTGTGCAAATTAATGTATAACCCTTGCTCTTGCTCGGGCAATACGAAAATACACATTTGTTTTGTAAAAGTGATATGACATATAATATAATATATAATGTTAGGTTACCTAGTGCTTTGGAATACTTGATGTTATACACATGTATTACTAGTATTCTATTATTTTTTTCAGTTGGTTACTGTTTATTGATCTTAAGAAAAAATTAAATAAAACATGAACTTACAAAAAAAAGTAATTATTTATTATTTATGCTGTTGCTACAACATGACAAGGAGTTCGTTTCAAATTTATTTTTCCCTTCGAAACATTCTACATTGAATTTAGGAAAGACAGTACAGGGGGGAAATAAACATATCCTCCATGCTCTATGTAGACAAGATGGCGGACTGACTCGCTATTTTAAGTGCAAAGTACAAGCGTATTCCATGCTGGCTTCTTTCCCCTAAAATACCAGCTTGACGCAGATACATCAGAAAACTATTCATTTTTCGCTAACTTAATATTTTAGAATTAATTGTCTTAGGTAAAAGTAAAAGTTTTGGATTCCGCTTGTCTTGAACTGTCAACTGTCAACTGTCAACTAGTGTTTATGTAGTGATTAACTGGATATACTAGTGTGCTACGCCAGTTATTAGCGCAATGCAGGCGCCAAGTCAAGATGTGCGTTGGACCATGACGAGGTGAGCTCCGCGAGCTAATTGCTCAGTTGCTAATCCCTCTATATAAGGTCCCTGACAAAACAAATATAACTGTTTTGTCATAGTCAATGGAGATTCTGAATTGTAGATTTGGTGACCTTGTGACACTAAATAAAGGCCTTATAGACCATGACCTTAAAACCTATTTTCTTCTTCTTCTCTAGAACAAAAAGACTTAGAAAGCTGTAATATTGTTTGCAGAGAATTTAGCCAATGGAGATTCTAAATTGTAGATTTGGTGACCCTGTTGCCCCAAATAAGGGCCTAATAGGCCATTACATAAAACAACTATTTTCATCTTGTTCTCAATAAAACCAAGAAGGCTGTTATATTATGTGCATACTCTTTCGTTGACATGTGGCCTCAAACAAGGGTCTCAAGGGCTTGACCGTAAAATCTATTTCAGTCTTCATCACTGCACATTATAAATCCTGTTGAGCTACAGAGCCAATTGCTCTAAATTTTTCTATCGTATCAAAATTGATAATGATCACATACCAAAAAAGGCGAAAAAACGACCAATTGTCTGTTCTTGGTATATAAGAAGATAGTGATGAAGCTAAGTTGACGTTATCTTAGTTGATATTGACACTATAATCTCTTGCACCTCCCAAGAAAGCACATATTGAACTCGAATTGTTTGCAATCAAAATCAGTTTTATTGGAATTGAGTGCTTCATGATGCTGTATAAACTATCTACTACTGACAGAGAAGACAGAATCCGCGAACACAATAATACATGTTAAGTTTATAGATCAACTGACAGAAAAGGCAACGCGCCAAAGGACTATTAGTCTTGAGACATTTTATCCAGGTATAAGCCTGGTATAAAAAAAATGGCTGTATATCGAGTCCATAATCTCCAGCAATTGCCGCTGTCACGGCCTGGAAGTACCACACTGTCTCTCTGGCATTAAGCAGCTGAATGTGAATGGAGCTCACTAAGCCAGTCGGTGCAGCATTAAAGTATTAGTTGGGATTCACCAATGAATGGCAGCTAAATATAGTGTAAATGAATTTGCTTTTGATTTCTTTATCTCAGGATAAATCTGTCGCAACAGTAGAGTCGGTGCCTTGTACAGGAGTAGCTGCAGTATACACGTCGGCCTCCACTTGCAGCACGGGTGCTTGTCAGACACCTCAGTAATAAACGTAACCTTTTACTTGCATGGACCGCCAACTAATAAAATGTGGACGCAATATAATTTCTTTAGGAGAATATCGCCAGTGTTCTGGGATCTCATTTTTGCAAAGTTAATGAATATTTGTTTTAATATTCAGCTGTCTGGCATCATAAACGTACATTATCAGTTTAGGTTCACGTAGTCTGCTACTGGTTCACGTCTTACCCTCGAGGCAAAGCACTATTGTGTCCTGGTTTACTCCATTGTAGACCTTGTTAGTCCAGTAAACGTCGTTATCTTAATAAAATTTACTTTTAAGTTTCTAATTGCAACTTCTTGCAAACGTTCCAAAACGTTGATGCCAAGGCCACTAATTCTCACATAAACAGTGCTTTGAATGTTGTTAAATGCATTGTGATAAAGCAAAAGGTAAATAGAATACAAGTCGAACGGTAAACTGCGTAGAACTTTTAGCAATGCCCTAAGGTACTCAACTAAACAGTTTGGAAACGTTCACCCATTTCTTCTTTTAATTTCATTGTAAACAAGAACTGAAAATGGCGTGAAAACCTGCTGAGAGAGAGAAATTTAACTTTACGATTACCTGAGTTTGACACGCACAATAGATTAGAATTTAAACAAAACATAATCATAATAGGTAGAATAGGTTCAATCAGTTATCAAATGATAAAAATATACAAAGACGAAAGTTATTTGTGATCAATGACCTTTCTTGGAGGAGGAGAACATGGTGAAGAAGCTGACGTTATCTTAGTCGATAATGACACGATAACCTCTTGCATTGCATAAGAAAACACATATTGAGCTCGGATTTTTAATAATCATTACAATCTATAACCCGCGAACCAGTCAAACTACATGTATTCATGACCCTTATAACTACGAGCGCAATGACATGACAATCCAAATAAAATACATGAACGCATAAACAGACTGAGTACACATTGCTGAAGTCATTGCCGATTTATATCACTAGCTTCAAAGTAATGATTCCTATGTTCACTCTTCTTATTATACTTAATATATAGTGATGGTAACTTGTTCGGATGCTCCTCGTACCTGTAATTTCATATTGTACCTACAGCTTGTACATATTAAATTATTGATGTCCATATATACCATTATAATCTAGCTTAAAGGTGCACCCATTGTGTTTCATAAAATTTGATTTGGCTTTACTACATGCCAACATACGATATGTGCTGATTTCAGTTCAAATAATTTCACTCAACATGCATATTCTTCTCCATTCGCCAAATATACAATACATACTAGTTTCCAATTAAAATCGAGCAACATCAGTATACATGTGCAGAAACAGAAACTATATGTCCCATTAACATGCACAGTAGTTATAAGACCAAATAAAAATTATCAATCTTAAAGTTTTCTTTCAGTCTGTTGTAAATAAGTTTCCGAAATTACGTTTGACTTATTGACGCGCGCCACTCGCGGTGCATTGTGCGGTTTTCGATCATAAATCGAAACTTTTACCTTTATATCGTCTGTATACAGAGTCGACTATGATCAAAATGGCAATTTTCGTCAACATTCAGTACTTCTCGAGAAAATAACACAATTTAGAACGTTTAGCATATGTGACCCCAAATGACACAATGGATGATCCTTTAACAATTTAATTCTCATAACGAATAACGAACAATAAACAGGAGTTATTACAAGAATAGAATAGTAGAAAAGTATTGATTTCGGTCCCATTAAGTGATTTTATCAGAGTCAAAGAGCATTGTTAGAATCTACCATACACCATTCGTGGGTCACAGTAAGTAGGATTGAGGTCTTGTGATATATGGTATTATCACAACGAGTCGTCCGATTGAAGGGTTTGAACTGCTTTAGTTGTCGTTAAAGGCATTGTCAGCACAGTACATAGTGCCAGATAATTGAGTCCCTGGATCTTATAACGCGTGTCAGCGACACAATTGCCACATTGGGTGTACATATATCGGGGCAAGACATCCATGCTAGTTTCAACCTTTTCAAATTAATAAAAAATGGCTTCGTTTTGAAATGACATCGTCTCGTCTGATGTAAAATCTGTTTAGATTCAATTCGTCTGAATCGGGTTTCCATTTTAATGTTAGACTGCAAAGAAGACATTACACGACGGACACTAGAGGGGGAGGTTACGCATCGAACATGTGATATATGTGTCTGGGCTGCTAGACACAAGCTCCTGGCAACCACATATACATCCATCAAACAGGACAATACAAACTCGTATATGTCAATTAATGGTAATGTTATCATTAGGTCTTCAAGAGAAATGTTTTAATCAAGATTATTCTGCCGATTTTTCTGCAATAGTCAGGGATGATAGTCTGTGACCCAACTTAGATTATATCATTTTATTTTCGAATTCTTTCGTGGGTTATCTGCCCGAGAGGAAAACAACTTAATATCTGTAAAACTAATAGATAATTTCACAAAACCCTCACCATCACCGACTTTCGACCGTAATAATAGATGTTTGCTATTTCGAAACATCTTCCTTCTACAAGCCGGTGATACGAAAATGAATTATTTTGTTGATATAATTTATGCCCATAATTTATGTTATTCAGAGGCGATGAATTCTGGAGAATTATTGTTCGAATACTAAAAAAGTCTTAAAACTCAGATCAACTGAGCTGCTTATATATATATATATATATATATATATATATATATATATATATATATATATATATATATATATATATATATATATATATATATATATATATATATATATAATTAAAGTTGCTTGTTGATGAATGTGAAAATATATCTATTACATGCAGTATATTTCCAAAATATAAATACTAAATTTGAAACTAAGATTGGCGAGTCAATAGTTACGTCTTCAAGACTTCTGCTTGACTTTGAACCTCAGGCAGAGAACTTAATTAATCCCTTTCCCTGCTTTAAAATGAGCTTCTTATCATGTTTCTACAGTTAGCTTAAAACTTAAGGTTAATAGTGAAAAACTATTGGTTTTCAGTCCGAGCGACTTCAGCATGTGATTTCGGACAATGTTCGTAAATGTTACAAGCTGCTTACGCTCGCTATTTAAAGAATGTAAAATGTCAGCCAATGTAATGTGGTTTGAAAGTTGATGGTCGCCATCGATCTTCTCTTCTCATCTAGGGGCTTCCAGCATTGCTCTATTTACAAGCCATTCCATTGGCTGGTTATTTTTTAGCCGTTTTGAGCATTTTTTTGCTACACCCTTACACTTTCAGAGTCAGCGAATTAAGAAGTGTAACGGATTATAATACCCAAAGAGCTCAGATTGTTTCGTTGTAGGTTTTCAGGTTTCATACAACGTACGTCTTATCTGTGTTGCACTGCGCTAGTGACTTTCTAGGTAACTTATATCATTATTCCATATTTATCAATACAATTTGCTGTACTTAAAAGATGTATATCTCTAACTAGTTTATTTATTTGTTTTAAACTAACATTCCTAACATCCAAACTGTTGAAGGTTTATCAGTAGAAGGTTGATTCAAATATATTTGTTTCGATATTATTGGTAAATAAAGCATCATAATTCGTTTTTGTTTGTGTCATGATATTATTCATTCAAGCATTTAGCTCATTGTTCATGTCTTTGTATTTAACATTGTTTAAAAAGTGTCCGTATATCACATATCGGGACGAAAGTGTTCTGATATCGATAATGAACAGGTGCTTGTATGGTTGGATACCTAGTCTAAGTTTGAGCACTAATGTTTATAATAAGTGTTTTAGAGCGTATCGAATTTATTACCGTACTTTAGACGGTTGTTTTAAAAGCTGCTTATCCAAAGACCGATGAAGATTCACATGCAGGTTACACCGTTTTCGTTGCATCAAATAGGGCTTTATAGTGTTTGCTGACAGTAGGTATAAGTGTCACTGTGGCATCCTCAACATCTCGTTTCGCTGAAAAGGCAAATTGTATTTGGTCGAAACAGTCTTTAACATCACACTGAAGACGACGTAAGACGACACTTCATGGTAACTGATGCCAGTCAAAGTATTACAAGTTCAAATGTTACATAATATTAAATACATTTCACACAAAATAATTGATTTCTGCTTATGAATTGCTTCTGAGAATAATTGTATGATTTAAAAAAAGCGCTAATTTAGGAGGTAAATATTGAAACAAAGGCAGCCGAAGGGTATTTTAGATTGATTTGGGATATGTTTTCGTAGGTCAGCGTAATGAGGGCATACAAAAGCAAAGTGAATTTCATCTTCTATAGCAGAATTACATAATTGACATACTCTCAGACTTCTTTCTATCGAAAATCGTCTGTCTTTGTTAAGTGATCAATCTAACAGACCGAATCGAAAGTTTACAAATGTGCTTCTTATGTTTAATAATATCAATGCGACTGGTCGATTCTCGTTAAGTTGTTTACGGTTTGGGATTCTCGGCGACGAGATGATCTTCGAGAGGTTCCATATTAGTACGATTATTTGGCAGTTAAATGATTCCTCAAATAGTTCGAGAGTACTCAGTTATAAACTGTATATGAGTGGGTAAAATGTATTTGGATTTATACCCCACTTCCGGTCTCGTTGCTATGGTTTCTTTTGTTACAAGTGTAGGTGTATTAACCGATACACCTACACTTTTTCTGATATACCTATACTTTTTCTGATATATCTACACTTTTTCTGATATACCTACACTTTTAACAACTGAGAAACAATGTAGTCAATTTTCTAAATTTTCAAAGCTAAGTGATGATACATTATAAAATGTCAGATTATAAATGAACATATAAGGAACCTGGGATCGAACCCGTGTCCTGTTGCTTTCTGGCCGAACGACCTAACCATTACACCACGAAGCCAGTTGAAACTCTGAAAGTTTTTCATGACCAAATGAATAAGGTTCTTATAATGCGTGAAATAATATCACAAATTGATGTTTTTCTTTTTATATAAGAATGTAATTTAATTTTGGGTGCAAAATGTCTTAATATACTGAAAGTTGTCTCTGTTTTCTCTAAACTTTGGCCACGTTGACATTAGCAATGCTGTTTATAGCGTTAGTTGTACATTTCAGCAAGATGCACGTGCATCTGCGTTGACAATGCCGTCATTGGGCCATATCAATTCGATTTCGAGTCCCAAACATGGGTAACCATACAACTCAGCACGGCCTGCGTTACCACAGACGAGGCCGTATTTGGGTTGTGCGTTTCATGCACAAGCTTGTTTACAGCTGTATTATTCAAAGAAATATTATGAAATAGTATCCGCTTACACTCGACCGTAAGTGAGGTATAAGACAGATATACCCATACTTTTCCTCGTGTATCAAATGATACCCTACACTTTTCCCCGTTGGAGCCTTACTCGGCTCCGCCTCGTAAGGGCCCCACGGGGAAAAGTGTAGGGTATCATTCGATACTCTCGGGAAAGTATGGGTATATCTCTCACTTGTCACAGTCCAGTTGAGTTGTTGGGTCGCTCAACTTGTGCTCTAGTGAATCAATTACTGATGTTGAGAACCTTTCAGGAGATAAATCAGCGACTTTCGTCGTGGGACCTTCTGACAAATATTCATAAAATCCATTTCGAAATATCCCGTGAGAGTGCACGGGAGATAACGGCAAATCAACAATTCAACCTTCATAAAGAACACTTTTTCAAACGTCATTCGTAAGTTCTTAGACGAGATCTCTCCATTTAGGCATTCAAGAAATGATGAATAAGACACGAAGTTTATGGATTTGCAACTTCTTAATTAATGAGTGCCCACATCTGTGAATTCATTCCATAATATAAACAATATGAATATTACACAAGATACAGATAATAGCATATAGTAATCATAATGGCAACAGAGGCAATATCATATCAATAATTACTTTATGTGTTTCTAACAACATTTCACGAGCACTGTTATTGACTTTACAGTTTATATAATAATATATTGACTATAAAACATCGAGTCTGTCTAAATATTGCCAGAGCTAAATGCGTGTAAAATTTCTTGTTCATAGTTATTAAATCCAAATAATGCATTCATATCATAAAAACTGCGCAGTCTTCCTCTCTCTCACGATGACGCTGCCCGTGAATTCACGAGATTTGATAGCAAATGAATCATTGGGATTGAGATTCATTAAGTATTTTTCTCTCCCTTAATCTACAACCGGGTGATTGACAGATATCGATGTATTTTTTTGTGTTGAGCTGAAGGAGTGAGTGAGTGAGTTGGGGTTTAACGCCGCTTTCAAGAGTATTTCACTTATATCGCGGCTGCTAGTATTATGGCAGGGAGAAAGCCCGCAACGCCATGTGGCTATGCATTGCGGTGAAACCTGCGAGCAACGGCTGGAACTAGCGAACCATGGGTGGTACTGCACTGAAATTCAGTGTAGCATTGCACCCAAACCTGACTGCGTGTAGAACAGTTCTCTACTGCAGACAAAGTTGCCGTGCCCCTGGCGGGATTCGAACCCCGGACCTCTTGATCCGAAGCCGAACGCGCTAACCACTGCGCTATCCCGCCCCCTGAGCTGAAGGAGAGTTACTGTGTGATTCCTGATAAAGTCATATTATCTGCCGTACATGGACCTGCTTTTGACTGTCACGTTTTGTTGCTGTTTCCATATCTTATAGCTAGTTACGAGTTGACTTGAAGGGAGAATGCTACTACCCCACGGCCACCATTGCACATGAGAGTGTGTATTAGTAATATCGTATATCTGGACTGTCCTGGACAAAGTGGATATTTAAAATGATCTAGGTCTTTCATTGTATCGGGTATTCTTCTGTATTTTGCATTACAGCCCCGAAAGGGTGTTCGATATGAACAAGATGTTGATTGTCTGATATATAATGGACGATTTTCATCTGAAATGGAGATGTTCATGTCAAAGATCACCCGATAGATCACATTCATGTATGATACACAGAGGTCATGTGTCATTCTATCAACGTTTAAGTCTGTTATAAAATGTATGTGTAGAACCATTTCTCATTATCATCTAATGCTGCTTACATAGCTGTCTGACCGACCAGGAGGCGCATAAATTAAATGATTACTAGTGGCTAATGATCAGGATTATTTGAACTCTGAAATGTCTTGAATAATTCTTAAAGTCAGTCAGTGCAATGTTCACAAGTAACTACACGAGTGTATATTAAGAGAAGGACCTATATATTTACAAACCATGGATGTCAATCATAAGTTCTTAAGGTACATATATCATATTGTTAGACATGCAACTGTCGTTATGTCTTCATTTATATTAGTTTCTTGAAGCATACTGAACCTCTCATATCAATCTTAATTTCTTTTGCACGAAAATATCCAGAGGTTGCTGTACTCCGTTCACTGCATCATTAGATTCATGCCTATTCCTCATGATAACAACGATATGATTCAATTTGGCATTGTGGTAATTGAAGTTTGTTTTGCCCTCATGTAAGGCAGACAATTAAGTACCTGTGGGAACACTGACGGTGCTTATAGAGAGGTAACTCATTACAACAGGTATTTGCTTAAGAGATCTGGTAGGCGAAGGGCATACGGAGTTCTGAGAGATAGCTTATATATGTGTCCATCCTGCACTGATTGTAGATACAGAATGTGTATCCTGTATTTCACTGGCAGTGAATGGAGGTCTGAATAGGAATGATGTGCTGGTATCTTGGAGTGAGAGTCGTGATACCAGTAATAATTTTCTAGATGCGCTGAAAACTGCGAAACCCGAGATGATGCATTTTTTTCAGTGTTTCAAGTTTGCCAAGAGGTAACAGTCGCATAAAAGAAATGCAACACACTAGACTACTTATAGTCTTATACAGTGCACTCCATTATTGTTGTTTTTAAATATACATGTATTGCCCGTCTGTTGTAAGAACCACTGTTTATAGTATGCGACTCAAACCTAGTGCATTATGTTATGTCTGATAGAACTAGTTCTATATCTTGACTGGGAAGTCCAAATAGGTGTGATGACTTTGCATAATGTCGGTGGAAAAGATTTGGCGAACATCATGTCTATAACTGTCTATGAAATGGATATTTTGCAGTTTCTTTCATTGAATTCATTGAATAGGTTTACTTGATTGTGTTATGTTGTGAAGTTTTTTTGCACTATAAATACCAACCTTAATAAATAGTAAGAAGAAATTCCCTTGAAAAAGGTCAGTCATTATTTGCAAAATATAGGACATACCATTATTTTCAGAATTACAATACAATGCATTATTGAATTTGGCCGACATCTTGGAAGGAAAATCATTTAAACCCTTGGACCAGATATGTTTGAAGACCATAGGCTTAGAATACCAACCTAAAAGAATGGTAACATGATTAAGGAAATCAATTCAATTCTAGGTTATCGAAGGATCCCCTTCAGTGACAAATTGGCCGCCATTTTGGATTACATGTATGTGTTCTACTGTCAACAATGGGATTACCAATAACTTGTTAGTCATGGTATTTCTAGTCTAAACAATCCAGATTCATAATCAAATTTGATGTAGAAACGCATAAAAAGATACATAACCTTAGATCACAAAATTGGCTGCCATTTTGGTTTTGTTTATCATTTGTACCATCGTCAACAATGGGTTAATCAATACAGTATCAATTTTTGTATTAATGGGGTTCCAAGCTAGCATGAATAACAATAAAATAGCATGATTGGATCATTTGAATATGCAGAAAGATGATACGTTGTTACAGTGGCGGCCATTTTGAATTTGGCGGCCATCTTGGATCGAAACTGACTTGGCCTTCAGATCAAATTTAATCACAATACCATAAGATATCTTTGTGCCAAGTTTGGTACTTTTCACCCAAAGTGCACAAATGCCTTGATTTTCTGCACCATTCTGCCTGACTATGAGTTAGTTTCATCAACAGTTGATTGAAACAACATATCATAATCACCATTAACATTTAAACATAACTAACTAAATCTATAAATAATGTGTTTCTTTTTCACCAACAAAACATACAACATCAATTTAAAATAAACACAATACAAATGTCTCAAAGATATACATTGAACGATTGTACCAAACCATGTGAAATGGCTATTTACAAAGATTATTGTCCTATGAATGAATGCTCCCACAGTCCTTGGTTGATTACATAGGACATCGTTTTATTATTGAATGCAGGAGCTGGGATCATCCTGGAGTGAATCTGCAGTTGGGGGGAAGCTGCATATTCTATGTATGTCGTCTTCTGTTTGTTGGGCATCAGGACATAGACACAGGGGACCACTGCCTCATGGACAAACAGTGGATGGTGAACAGCTGGTAATACAGTTGAGGGACTGTCTTCCGCAAGCCAATGTGCAGAACGTGCAAGGACATCGAGGTTTCTTGTAGGGGAAAAGATGAGGATTCTGTTTAGGTTGTCAACGCCACCGTCGTACTGGAGAAACATGAGAAACTGCTCACCAGTCCCTGTAGTCTTGTATGTTTCAGGTATCAACATCGCGGCAAGGCTCTCCTCAGGTAGCGCACCGTCAACCGTCGTACGCAAGTCTGGTACATTTCATCATGTTTAGTTTTCACCAAACTTCGTTATTTCATCAAAGTCGTTTTTTTTCATCAAAGTTAGTTTTGCATCAAGTTAGTATTTTCATCAAAGTTTAATCAAACTAATGTCTCTCACCCAAGTCATTTTTTTTCATCAAAATAATTTGTTTATATTACAAAATAACTGGGTGGTTTATGTCGTAGGTGGCATTTGTCCGGGTGGCTTTTGTCCTGCTCCCCTAGTATTGCTGGGGAAGATGGATAAAACCATGATTCATTTTATGAAGATTGTGATTATTTGTACAGGTATAGCAACCGATGGTGCCTCTGTGATGTTATGGAAAACAGGAGTTGTCGTGAAGAATATTAAGGAATTGACGTCATGTGACACAATCCAGTCAGTCAGTCAATGTGCTCAGCACACCGTTTTGAATTAGCATATGAATATGCATACACAAGTAAGGAATATATCTCTTCTACAGAAGCAGCCCTCTGAACTGAAGATGTTTGAAAAAATCCATCAAGGCTCTTGGTATGTAATTTTTCTTGTAATTTATAGGAAATATAAACAAAAATCTAGAACTATTTTCCTTCTTTTTATATTGACAGAATATTACAAGTCACTGGTCAATAATTGAAGCCCACAAAAGAAAAAGGATAAAAAATACGGAATAAGGGCAACAACTCCGGAAAAAATAATTGCACGCTTCTCATTTTCGAACTCCATCAAATTATTTATGCCCTCAAGCAACACACCAAATTTGGTAACCCTATCTTAAACGGTTTCTGAGAAAAGCTATCTCGGACGGACGGACAGAGCCCAAACCTATATCCCCCTTCCACTTCGTGGCGGTGGAGTCACTTAACATGTCTGATTCTGACTCCACAGATGTTTGCTAATGATGGGGGGTCCAAATTTGTATCATCAGTGTCAATATCAATATCCTCTATGTTTTGAGGGTTGTCACCCTTTTATCGAACGGATTGTGAGATTCGGTGCCTTATCACAAAGGAAGGCATACTGTACGAACTAAACTCATGCATAAGAGATGACAGATTTGCCATTTGGGACCAACACAAGACTAAAATATAAGAAAAATTGGTTTTGCAGTTCTGGTACCTGAAACTAGCATCACAAGTTGGGAGATCGTCTGAATACATCCCCTGTGGATGGACATCCAAGATATAATAGGTCCCGCCATAGATTAGCCTTCTCCATCCGTCGGTTATTTTGGACCCGTCACTTGGTCCATTTCGACCGCATTAGATATTGTTTATTCAGCTTCGTGAACGGTCTAAACCCTATTTTTGCCAAAGAGTGGGCTGAGTGCATCTATGTAGGGATCCGAGTGCATGTAGGCATATGGATGCATTACTCGGGGTCTACCTGTACTCGTACAATATGCTAAAACTACAGTCTTGGTAGGCCATTAACTGCAACCTGGCTTTCTTATTATAACATTGTGAACAGGTCACCCTAAAAACATTCACTTACACGCTTTCTCACAAGATAATCCAAGGTGTACTGATGTTTCCTGGGGGAATAGTACATGTACCTTTACATTTAAAATTATATAATATATATTACTATCTACAATTTAATGTACCGATTATTAAATTTTATTCATCATGCACATGTTTCTATGTATGATTGGAAGTGGAGGAATATTTTATTCAAAATCTGTTTCCATTAGCCAAACTGATCCTACTTTTACACACAACCAAAAACTTTTTTTAACCTGCATGTCAACAAAATGTGGGGCTCTGTCCTATAACCAGATAAGCAATTTTTGCAAGAAGTTATTTTTTGTAAACAAGATTAATATTCATGAATTTGCGCAATGACCAAGCAAAAACAAAGGCTGCCAAAATGACCCTTTTTGTACCACTAAAATGTCATATTTTCTCAAAAAGCAAGCTGTACAAGTATGTTTAGTGAGTGAGTGAGTGAGTTGGGGTTTAACGCCGCTTTCAAGAGTATTTCACTTATATCGCGGCTGCTAGTATTATGGCAGGGAGAAAGCCCGCAACGCCATGTGGCTATGCACTGCGGTGAAACCTGCGAGCAACGGCTGGAACTAGCGAACCATGGGTGGTACTACTCTGAATTTCAGTGTAGCATTGCACCCAAACCTTACTGCGTGTAGAACAGTTCTCTACTGCAGACAAAGTTGCCCTTGCGGGATTCGAACCCCTTGATCCGAAGCCGATCCGAAGCCGAACGCGCTAACCACTGCGCTATCCCGCCCCCACAAGTATGTTTAACTGTCATTCCAATGCAATTTAGGTCAGTATATCAAAACATATAATAATTGAATAGGCCATCCTGTGAAACTTGAAATTTAAGCACTACAAGACTAACAACTGGCTATAAGCCATTTTGATGGGTCTGTTAGGTTTTTTGGTTGGTATACCTATATTATATATATATATGACCAGTCAGGAGAAATAAAACAATGCCCCCTTCTCAAAACCTTCTTTGCTGACTGCAGACAATGGCCTTGGTTTCAGCGCCCCTATTCAGCTCACGAAGCCTTGATATGAACCTCTTACAGAACAAAGCACCACTCCCATTTATGAGCATAGGCCATGAAATACATAACTTTGTGCAAGAGCAGCACAGGCTTCAGTAAAGTAACCTCGTTGTATTCGGGCTATCCGTTCTATCGTGGCCGAGAACACTTTTCCCCCAAAACCTACCAAATTACTACTACTGCAACCCCACAGACAGTCGATGATTGCATAAAGGGCCTCGGACGTATACTCAGGAGCATAATCTCGAGAGGTAGGGCTCGTCTAAGTTCCTCTTCCTGCTTGCGAACCTCCACACGTCCCGGTGGAAGCTGTTGGGAGTGTTTGTGGCAGGTCCACATATCCTGAATTTGGCACATCAACACGGTTGACTACTGACTGTTGCTTATGTTGTCTCCGTTGTAGCTTGGCCCTCTTCAAACAACTGAAGACTTTTAAGACAGTCACCACATTCCCCTCCAACCTTCGTAGGTTTGTGTTTACCATCCAGAGAGTAAGAAGCTTCCCCTGTGTTCTGAGTTGAATGGGCCGCACAGGTTAACCCGACACCTCATCCCTCTGCTCGGCCAGTCTGATGGTCCACATGGCTTTGTGGGCTTTCTCCCTACCAAAAGTGAAATTGCTTGAAAGCGACGTTAAAGGGGCAGTAGCACATTTTTTGCAAATTTTATTTTTTCAAATTTCCCACTTATAATGATTGTTTATGTCATTTATATTTACTTTGGAGGGTAAAATATCTTATTACACAAACCAATTTCCCGTAGTGGTAAAAACAGTGTTGCATAGAAAGCAAAAATTGCATGGCGGCCATTTTATTGTGAACACAATTTATTATTTCGAATGACAAAAAACGATTCCCATGGCTTTACGAACCATGTAAACTCATTTTTTAGATTGATTTTCCGAAGAGGGAAGGGTGTTTTACTGTTGGTGAGATTATTTTTTAATTACATTTCATCGACTTATTTCAAGGGGAAAACGTGCTACTGCCCCTTTAAACCCTAACTCACCTTACCTCTAACCTACTGACCCGATTTCCCTATTACCCTCCTTATTACCTAACCATAATAAATCCCTACTGACTGTGTCCTGTGATAACACAGGCAACAGTACAAGAAAAATAATACCTATGAAAATGTTCTGTGATCGGTGAAATCCACCAATCGAGAGAACTAAAAAAATGCCTCCTTCCAAAACCCTACTTTGCTGACCGCAGAAACTTGGTTTCAGCACCATTTTAGCCTTGAGATGAAGCGCTTTATTGTGTGCACGGGCCTGAAAATGGTCTGGAAATTGTTTAAGTACTTACAATTTGACGCAACACCTTGAAAAGGCCCTTAAATGTTTTTCCAATTGGGAAATAAAGTTCACTTGCAATTTTAAATATTCTTGCGTCGATCTCCGTGAAAATAACAATATAACCACTCTGGTTTCCTTAGTTGATTTTGTATGTCTCGAAATCCAATCTCTTGAACAGTGCCGCGAGTATAACGAGATGAGGTGAGGTGAGTTGGGGTTTAACGCCGCTTTCAAGAGTATTAATGTTAATAGTAAAAGCCTAAACTTTGATCTTGCTGGTATAAATGGTTTTTGTCTCTTAGGTGCGTAGCTTTATCCGACCGCATTGTAATGTCATTTAATGATAATGATGCATTTGGTTGTGAAAATATTATCTTACAGATGCATTTTCTCTTTAATAAATACTCTGTTATTCAGTGACAATTAAGTCTTACATTTTGCTTTTAAAGCCTTAAAAAGGCCTTAAATGTTATGACGTGTTGATTGTACTGACCATGCGCTTACAGGGCAAAGTACCACTCCCTTTTTACAAGCACAGGCCGTAAAATGCATGGGTAAGATGAGCATAATATGCTTCAGTAAGATAACTTGGTTGTGTTCGGTCTATGCGTTCTATCATGGCCGAGAACACTCTTCCCAAAAAATTATGCATGCTTCCAAAATGTTTTAATGCCTTCCTGGCAGATTTGTAGTTTGTTATGAATTAGGATATGTTGAAAGACTAAAGGATGAGCAAACAGGCTACAACAACAATTATAAAGCCTTCTCTTAAAGGGACAGTAGCACGTTTTTTGCAAATTTTATTTTTGCAAATTTCCCATTTATAATGATAGTTTGTATCATTCATATTTACTTTAGAGGGTAAAACATCTTATTACACAAACCAATTATCCGAAGTGGTAATAACAATGTTGTGTGTAAAGCAAAAATTGCATGGCGGTCATTTTATTGTGAACACAATTTATTATTTCTAATGACAAAAAACGTTTCCCATGGCTTTACGGAACCATGAACACTCATATCTCAGCTTGATTTTCTGAAGAGGGAAGGGTGTTTTACTGTTGGTGACATTATTTTTCAATTAAATTTCATCGACTTATTTCACCAGAAAAACGTGCTACTGCCCCTTTAAAACACATACAAACACATTGATACTGGAAGTGTTGTAGGGTTTTCTATACACAAATGAATAGTTATAATGACTAACAAGTGTTAAAACGTGTTGGACCATTATAAAAAAGAGATATCTAATTTTCAAATACTTAATTTATAATAATCATATTTTTTTTAACTTAAATGAAATGGAAATCTGCATGCTAAAATATGTGTGTCCAGAGTTGGGACAACTTCCCAATGCAAGGCATAGCTCTTGCCAGTCTCCATTACTGGCTGATTTAGGCCTTGCAGTATTTCCTTAAGAAATCTGTGTTTAGAAATCCAGGCCCGCTATGCATTTCTGGTGCAGCTATTCACTGTCTTGACACAACAAAGCGAGGGTAATACCGCAAGGGTTAAATCAGCCAGTAATGCAGACTGGCAAGAATTATGCCATGCGTTTGGAAGTTGCGTGAGACTGACAGAGTACATAAAATGTAACGACCGTTAGCCAATAAAAAACGAATATTTTACTGTAAGGAAAGATAATGATGGAATGGTCAACCATCTTGCTGTCAGAACTCTCAAATTCTCACGTGACCTACAAATCTACCTCTCACACTGAAGAGTTCCACACCACTGTCGCTTTAAACGTCGCACCATATTCTTCCGTTCTATGGATACGGTTTATCAGGTAGTGTAATGAGTTGAAACATATTAGGAGCTTAACTTACTGTGTTTGAAAATCAGCGGCAACTAACAGAATGTTATTTTTCATAACCTTGCTTATGAATACGAAGATTTTGCATGTATGATAGAGCCTCTACCAAACAACCTGTATCGGCCAGTCCTCAGCGGCAAAAACTTGGGAATGTTAGATTTCTTGTTTGGAAGGGGGGGGGGGGGGGGGGGGGGGGGGGGGGGCGATGTTACGGTGGGCTGTAATAGTGTTTGTGTGTATATAGTATACAGGGACAGACAAATACACTGGCTTGGGAACCTTTAATTATTTATTACCATCACACTATTCAGGTAGCATCAGTAATCATTGTTATTACAGGATATTTGGGTATCAAACAAACTAGTGCTTCAGCATTTACAAGAACTGTCCGAAGTAGTTGCGTCTTCTGTCATTGAAAGTAATGAACTCCTGGGCAACATCTACTAGAGAAAGTTCATCAGTAATGGAGTTGTGGACATGCAGTAGCAGAACGTTGTTCAGACGTTCCTGTGTCATTGTAGATCTGACGTATGATTTCAGGCGTCGAAGCGCAGAGAATGTTCGTTCTGAAGTTGCTGTTGTGACAGAAATTGTCAAATAGATCTTCAAGAGGGTCCTTATCTCATTGAACAGGCGCCTTAATACAGGTGATAAGTTGATAACTGATACAATAGTATCAATATTTGTGACTTCTTTGAGAAGGCATCCTCTTTCACTAGAGACAAATTTCGCTGTGTCGTGAAGCATGGAAATCTGTGTGTTCAATCAAACAAAGTCAACATCATCTTTGTAGAGTTCTCTGATATCAGAATATATCTGAAAGTCTCGACCATTTGTAGCAGAGAGCAACACTTTCTCTATCTCCACGGCAGTGTCAAATCCTTTCTGTGAAAAACTCCATTTGAGTTGCTCTGAAACGATGTCTAGACCTTCAAAGTATGGTTGGCGATAATGATCTTCCACAGAGGGAAATGCATGAGCAACATGATCCATCATCCAGTCTCTTGGGTCTCTTCCGGTAGCGTGGTAGGCGTGGAGGATCAGTTTTGTCTTCAGCTTCACCAACAACGGACTTGTAGAACTCTGAAAAAGTATCTGTACTCCTCAGCTGATCATAATACGCCAGTACTTGGTCTGCACCCGTTTGTGCGTCCTTTGCTGTAGTTTCTATGCTTGTTGAATTGAAGTAGACAATTGCTCTGATGCAGCAAATATTTGGCAAGAAACTCTCAACCCAAAATACACACTTAACTGGTCAAACTGTGAAAGTAAACCACCTGCAATCCTGACATACTCATCGTGACCCTTGTTAATCTCTTCAAATTATGTTCGAAGAGTACCAAAGTTCTCCGAAACGGCTCGGCCTAAGAGCATCACTTGCTCATTCACAATGGGAGGTGATATATGTCCTCTCGGATAACCATGTTGGCAACCCCTGAATATCAGAACCTCCGAGTTTCAAAAGCTGAAACAAGTTCGATTCTTCTTCAACATGCCCTCGAAGTGCTAATCCTTGCCTTGAAAGGTATACGAGACATGACAATTGCACAAGCAGAAGCTTTCTTCTGCTCTGCTGTTCCTTTTGCCAGAAGTAAATGTGTGACACTGTCGTTACTATGTTGCTTGTATTTTGCAAGGGCATCTTTGTGATTTAAGCTCTTATCGTGCTTTTTGAACTTTTGTCCAGCCTTTTTCCAGGTGTTGAACCCTCCTGATATGAATGTTGTTTCTGTTCGTCTGGAGGCAGGGTGCTTCTGCAGATCACTGTCTTTACCATAAGCCAGCCTGCAGTAAAAACAGAAAATTTGTTTCTTGTTGTACACAGTTGGCCAAGGATATTCACAATACCATGAGAAGGAGAATGATCTTGAAAACTTCCCACTTCTCGTAATTGTCTTTTTCAAAGTTGACGCAGCACTTGGCTGATAAGGTTCGCTGATTTCAGAACAACAAGCTTAAGGTGCATTACACACAAGCTGTCTCTCATCTCCATCACTACCGGACGATGACTGGAACTCAGATGTTAGAGACTATCAACAGAAACATCCTTATTCTTGCTTTCACTGATGTCAGAAACTGGATTTACGTGAGACTGAGAGGTCTTCTTTTTGGGGAAGTTCTGGTGGTTGTGTTTCACTTTGAGATTGCTTCTTGCTTTGAAATGAAAACATTTCTTTGTCACTTTCTGTCAATTCAGTATCAATATTTTTTTTCTCAATATCCAAACAAGCAACAAAGTGATTTGGTGACCAGTTCTTAGTATTTGTGTTTTTACAATGTGTCCACATAATGCAAACTGGTTCCCTTTCCACATCATCCAGAGGGTGTACTGTTTGATTAAGCACCTGTCGGTTTGTAGCTACATTTTGGATTTTAGGATAGATAAACTGAACTTGTCGTTTCAGAACATTTGGCAAATGAAACATGTGTAAAACTGATGAATATTCTCCATTTTTTTTGTTTTCATCACTAAATGTCTGTAACGCTGTACGTTGTCACCCTCTGCAGTCTGACTTTCAGATGATGCCAAAATAAACTGTAATAGTGATCCATTACCTTTGACTTCAGAAACAGTGCTCAGTTTTGATTCATTTAAATAATGTTCTTCATTGATGACAAGGTCAAAGACATCTCTTACTCGAAGTTCAGTATAATACTCTTCAAACCCAAAGCAGAGTTGAGAAGCTGACCTCCAAAAACGGTTTCCATCTCCATAACAATTGATAGGGGTAAGATGTGCAGGGGCATCGTCAGGATATACCATTTTGTCAAGTGACTTGTCTAACTATGAATGGATAACACATGAAAAAGAATAAACAAAGTTTTTTCAAAGGAAATACCACAAACAAACAACTCCCGCACAAACAAAATACAAATGAGGAAACACTCAAATACACATATTCACCATACACATGCACTCGTCATACTCCACTGTAACTTCAATCATCACTCACACATGTATGCAAATCACTCGTATGCAAATCATTCCAATACATATGCATCTGCTCACATATGCACTCATCTTTCAATATTTGTCAATCACTCGAATTCAGATCAATTCAAACACTATTAACACATGGGCAACATATAAATGATTTACAAATTCCACAATATCAAATTCACAAATCACATTCCACAATACAACATATGAAAACATCACTACAGGTTTTAACAAAATACACAGCCCCTGCGTTCGTAGGGCCAGGCAAAAGGTAAAACAAAATGTTAAAGTTTAGTTTCTTAGCATTTTAATGACTAGTATCACCACAACGTGACGGAGGTATCACCATCACCATGACGTCACACCCGACCTAGACGAGGTGGTTACTCGTCTCCACACATCCATCATCGAAGCAAGTATCGTCTGCAACATGACCCCTGTGCCTGAGACTGACGTCCTTTTGACGTCACACTAGAGCATGGACCCGGATGTTGGCGGGCTTCTCCATCCATACATCCCGACTGACAAAAAGCACAAAGCACATGTCCTCGGTCCCCAATGCTCAACACTGTAAAACATTGTTTCACAAAATATAACACTAATCACAAACATGTTTTAAACATTATAGCTTTTCAACATTCCACAAAACATGTTTCATCATCACATTACACTATTTAAACATTTCACAACATGTCACAACATAATTACATCACTTCACTAAGTCAAAAGAGTGTATTGAACAAAGTCTACAATTACATGCATACAAATACTACATGTCACAAAGTTCACAATTTATAAAGTACATATTTCTACTTACGGCTCACACAGCCTGTGCTCCCATGAAGTCATTTCATTCATCTGTCCATCCAACAGAAAGGTAACCTTTTAAAGGCTCTCTAGCACACATCTCACACTTTGAGCATGCATGCAACACACCAACAACCCAGCGGGTGTTTGGGTGTACCGTTCTCTGTTCCCGTTTAGAGCTGACTTGTGACACATTTGATAGGGGTAAGATGTGCAGAGGCATCATCCGGACATACCATTTGATAGGGGTAAGATGTGCAGGAGCATCGTCCGGATATAACATTTGATAGGGGTAAGATGTGCAGGGGCATCGTCCGGACATAACATTTGATTGGGGTAAGATGTGCAGGGGCATCATCCAGACATACCATTTGATAGGGGTAAGATGTGCAGGAGCATCGTCCGGACATAACATTTGATTGGGGTAAGATGTGCAGGGGCATCGTCCGGACATAACATTTGATAGGGGTAAGATGTGCAGGAGCATCGTCCGGACATACTATTTGATAGGGGTAAGATGTGCAGGAGCATCGTCCGGACATAACATTAGATAGGGGTAGGATGTGCAGGGGCATCATCCAGACATACCATTTAATAGGGGTAAGATGTGCAGGAGCATCGTCCGGACATAACATTTGATAGGGGTAAGATGTGCAGGAGCATCGTCCGGACATAACATTTGAATGGGGTAAGATGTGCAGGAGCATCGTCCGGATATAACATTTGATAGGGGTAAGATGTGCAGGGGCATCGTCCGGACATAACATTTGATAGGGGTAAGATGTGCAGGGGCATCATCCGGACATAACATTTGATAGGGGTAAGATGTGCAGGAGCATCGTCCGGATATAACATTTGATAGGGGTAAGATGTGCAGGAGCATCGTCCGGACATAACATTTGATTGGGGTAAGATGTGCATGGGCATCGTCGGGATATAACATTTGATAGGGGTAAGATTGCAGGGGCATCATCCAGACATACCATTTGATAGGGGTAAGATGTGCAGGGGCATCATCCAGACATAATATTTGATAGGGGTAAGATGTGCAGTGGCATCGTCCGGACATAACATTTGATAGGGGTAAGATGTGCAGGGGCATCGTCCGGACATAACATTTGATAGGGGTAAGATGTGCAGGGGCATCGTCCGGATATAACATTTGATAGGGGTAAGATGTGCAGGAGCATCGTCCGGACATAACATTTGATAGGGGTAAGATGTGCAGGGGTATCATCAAGACATAACATTTGATAGGGGTAAGATGTTCAGGGGCATCATCCAGACATACCATTTGATAGGGGTAAGATGTGCAGGGGCATCGTCCGGACATAACATTTGATAGGGGTAAGATGTGCAGGAGCATCGTCCGGACATTACATTTGATAGGGGTATGATGTGCAGGGGCATCGACCGGATATAACATTTCAGCAACATGATCAATACTGAATTGAATAGTGTTATTGTTGGGTAAATGATTACAATTCAGTTGATGTTTGTTTGCGTTTGAATACTGAACAAGAAGATTTTCATAATAAGTTATCCTTGCTATATTTGGTTTTGAATATCTGAAGAAGAAAAGATTAGAGTCACTTTTGATTTTTGCCAAAATCTTATTTTGAGTGCTTATTAATCAAACACGACTTAACTGAACAAAATAGTTATATACTAAATGTATGTTTAATAATAGCGCCATCATTCTTATTTCATAAACAAATTTGGCTTTCAGATGAAACCAGTTTCATCATGGCTAACACATGAGTGTGAAATCGTGTATAATTGTTTCAATTAATTATTTAATAATCGGCACCTATTATATCTAGGGTATGGCTTTTACTTAGACTAATAGTGTAAATAAATATTACTGTACTAGATTGCGCAGTAACGTCAATTTGTGAACTTACCGATGCTTCGAATACAGCATTGAAGCTTGTGCTATATTGCCTTGTGATAAACATTGCCGGACTGTAGTGCTTCTTACACCTTTGAGTGACAAAAACTATAAAATATGGATTCTATCATTAACGGAAAACAATTTTGGTATAATCATGTTATTTTTTCTGTTAGTATAGGCTTGATTATATGTGTTTAATATGTATTTATTGTGCAAAATTTATTTCCAGCTTGTAAATTTCTCCTTGCCCCTCAGTTCCTACGCCTATGAACATTTTCTGTGTGCGTTACGGAATCAAAGTTTGTGAATGTTCAAGTTACTTGGGTTATATTTTTCGTAAGTACTCTAAACATAGTATGGTATGGGTGTTTTCATATCATATCTTGTATCAGCTCTCGACTGTCGACGGTCTTGGGCTGACACAGGACATGATACGAAAACACCCATACAATACTTTCTATATATTATACAATGTCATGTGTTTAAACACTGCTGCAACAAAACTCACAGCATGACATCGACTCCCTAAAGTCACTGAAACAACTCAAAGGAAAGGTTCCCGAAACTGACGACATGAGCAGCTATTGCAAGCCTTCTCAGTAAGATTGACAACCAAAATATCTATAAAAAAAAAGTGACGGATACAAACGTTACAGAAATGTAATTCACCCTTACTCCGTGATCTCTTTAGCAGTCTGCACAACTTGGCAGTATTTTCGCATTTGGCAAAATAATAATGTACTTTGTTAGGAAATATATTCTTCATCGACATAATTAATCATAATTGAACAGTGTACATGTATGTATACGACCAATCATGTTGTCATAACGTAGGCATCGCGGAACCTGGAGACAGTTTCTAGATCAACCAAAAACCTGTATTATAATCAGATCGGTCGAAAGGGTATCTACTGCGGGCTAATGTTCACGGGATAGCTTTTTGTGGTCGAGTTTGAAGAGCTAAAGTTATCTTCGGGGTGACATATGTTGGAAATCAGCAATGTTTTGCGGAGAAATGTATAATTGATAAGTACGTGCGTTCATTTGTGAATGTCACTAATTCTTAGCGTAACTTTTGACCTAATGTTGAATGGACCCTTAGATCGACAACATGGCTGCCCGTGCTCCTTTATTCTATGTTATATAGGGATGTAGGTTTTTTTTTACCTACGTTTTACCTACGTTATAATTACGATATCGAGTTCCTGTTGGTCAAAAGTAAAGGAATATTACCTCAAGTCGTCCATTGATAAGAGACACACCTATAAAATATCATAGACATATCATTGACCAATTTAAAGTAAGAATCAACTTCATGTTTACCCCTCAGTCTGAAATAAAGTCCAGAGCTGTTTTCCATGGGTCATAACTCTGGAAATAGTAATAAATTTTATATGACATTTTTGTGCATTCGACATTCGTGATGTACATCCAACGCATATTCATAGTTTTAAAAACGTATGATAAACTACATGTATGGGAGACTTTGACAGATACCATCGTTATGAAATTGAAAGGCCAAGTGCTTTGTGTCAGGGGTAATAATTCTACAGCTGCTAATAGCTGCAATATTGCCCAAGCAGCGTTAAACAATAACTCACTCACTCATAATTCTACATAATATTAAACATTTTGCTGATGTCTTTACGGCCTTCCTGGCATAAGGTATCTTGTATTTGTTTTTAAAATTTATTTTATTTATATAAAACTGTCACACTAACACTTAAATTCAAATTTCTCGTCGCTAATGGCTGCGATACTACCCAAGTGGCGTTAAAGAGTAATTCACTCACTCGCATAATATTCATGGAATTGCCCCGAACCTTCCAAATCATCGATGTTTATCCAAAGTATGTTTAAAATATAAATGTGCTGTGTGGTGATTGTTGTTTGACATTGAAAGCAGTGTTACTTTATTTATGACCCTATCATTACCCCATTATACCTCTATTGTATTTCATGTTGAAATTTTAATTGTTAAACTGATTTATTGTCTTATTAATACAATTGTAATAATGACCTGACTAGTTTGAGTTTTCTTTTACTGGTTTCCGCTGGGGACGTCTTTGTTAAATTCACTAATTGCAACAATATCAATGGTTAGTTATCGTGCACAACTCGTTTAACATTTGTAATATGATAATAAATTATATATAATTTCATGTGTAAACACAGACGAAACAAATATTACGATTTCCCCAAAAATTGGAACGAGATAAAGCGTCTAGATTTTAGAACTGTTTAGGCAAATATAATTGATATAAATCATTGCTTTGAACATTTCAGACAGTTTGGTGTTCGTTTGCAAATGCAGCAAATGACGAAAATTTGTGTTGAAGATAATCCCTCATTCGTAGATACAAATCAAGAACAGATATTTGATTCACCCTATGTCTAGGGAAGAAATATCAGACAGCGTCTATAAAAATAATCTCGGGAAATCTCAAGGGATAGACAACATAATAGACGAATTGTTCCACTGACCTTCTACAACCTTACCTCGACTAGTGTTCAATCAGATACTGAAAATGGTAATGCTCCTAAAGAGTGATCAATGGAAATAATTGTAGCAATACACAAAACCAGTGATATGAACAACGGCATAATTATAGCGCCATTACACATTTAATTAGTTTTAGAAAATGCACAGGACAAAAAGATTCCAGCACTTTTGGTCCCATGATGTTAACCTCAATTATCTTTAAAAAAACTTAGACTTTTTGGGAGAGAAATTAATAAATTAACCGATATAAATACCCCGGTGGAGCAGGTTGGATTTTGGAACAAATCTACGATTATCGTGATCGTTTTAAAAATATAAATGCACTGTAACATATCCGATTAGTATTTTCGAAGTCACGCAAGCAGAAATTACCTTCGAGCTCGCGGTGGACAGTTTTAGAATTCACAGGAGATGTATGGACTGTTCCAAAAGTAGTTCGTGTATTTGATCTAAGACCGGTTTTAAACATCCATCAGATGCGGATACCAAGTGCATCAGATTACGTTATTGCATCGATAACAGCTATCGATAACATATAATAACAACAATAGATACAACTTTGAAACATTTGGGTAATTTTGACTTAAGGTGTATTATCAAGCGCGACCAAAGCCTTATTCTAGAACATCTCTTCAAATATATCGGTTAATCCAGTCAAGATACAAATCTTCTTTCTGAGCGTATTATATATAAATATGTATGTAATCGCTGACACTCTACCAGATGTCCACGGATCAGAGAAACAATCCGGATCAAAGTATTAGGGTATGCACGAAGACAAGACACCTTTCAACTAAGGATCCAACACTGTAGGATTAATTTGTTCCCGAAGTTAGTTGCTCATTCTTTATTGATGAATTTTACATTGATTATATTTAAAATATTATACTTGTTACAGAAAAGAGTTCCTCACAATTAGAGTATTTTGTCCGGAACTGAAATGAAGTAATATCGTATAGGTCGATTGTCAAGATCGAATAGGCAAAGTTTGTTAAATGTCGAAAATAATTCTCACTTAAACATAATTTTTAATATTCAGCTTCGAAAATGCAAGGTGTATTTTTCATGTTTCCTAGGTAACGTATACATGTAGTGAAATATATATAGGGTTGTCACGATGTCTTCTTATGTTTCTAGAGAAGTTGCAAAACATAACTCATATACAATCTAACTTAAAAGAAGCGCACCTGAGGATTGTGGTTCATAGGGTCATCATGTGGTGTGTACATGTGCAGTGTTGAGAGATATTAATATATTTAAATGGCATATTGGTATAGTCATATTTTCAATAGAAACAAAGAGATGAGGTCACACATAAGTCTTAATAATAATAATAACAACAGCCTTCATTTCCTTTCTCGCCGCTAATGGCTGTGATACTGCCGAAGCGGCGTTAACCAATAACTCACTCACTCACTCACTCATTTCCTTTCCTCGAAACACCTGCATTTGGACCCGACTTGGAATTGTACGCTTTATGCATCTGTTTTGTGGGCTCATTAATCTTTAGAGTTTTACATACCTATATATATTGCTGGACATTATTTCGACGAGGGCATATTTCCCGTAATCTTTCATACCGAGTTGGTTATTATTACTCAGAATGTAACTAACATGAACATTTGCGAACGACAAACGATTCTATCAGAATAGAGTAACAAGAGTCATCAATCAGTCAGCGCACAGCACAGAGGTCTTGCACCTTGAATGCAGAATGCCCGATGGAAACACGGCAGTGTTGACAGTTGATGATCAAGTGCCTTGTGGCAAAGGAAGCATTGTTTCGAAAACTTTAACCTTGGCTATAACCTTTCGCTGGTTAGTGGTAGGCCTTTAAAATTTGACATGTGCATCCATTGTGATTGGAACTTACAAATGAGATTATACATAACCATATTGTTCACACTGAGTATTGGTACTCCAAAATATGCCTATATCCAGGGGCATCTGTGTTTAACAAACACATCTTGTTCAATTAGTTTTCCTCTTCAATCGAGATGTGAGAGTTGGACAAGTTCCATTTATCTATGGATTGTGATGGTACTCCCGTCAACCAGTGGGGAATATTGCGGAACCCTGGAGAGAAGTGGTGACTTGTTGTTTCAAAAAATTTTTACGACAAAATAATACCAAATGAAGCTATTAATCGCAAATTCTTTTATCCAAACTCTAAATGTTTATACTGCAAACCCTCTGTCTTCTACAACGTGTAGACAGATATAGCGCTTTGGATACAGACTGTAGACGTAGTCCCGTCAACCAACCGTAATTCACTCTCTGGATTTCCGACTAACTAACGCTGAGAATCACCACAGAGCACATATCACCAAATATCACCAATATAATACCATTTATCGAAACTTGTTTTTATCCAAACCGTATAATATTGTTATGCAAACCTTCTGTCTTCTACAATTTGCAGACATAGACAGCGTTTAAATACAGATTGTCAGCATGATACATACACGCACCATCACAATGTATGGACATGTACCAACGTCAGAATTAACGAGATCTAACTCCCGAAATCTTAGTCGCACCTAACTGTCGCGTTCGACTAGTTCGCATCGCTCGTTTGATACTAAATCATAAACTCGTTTGATAAAAAATGCATAACATTATTTATCTCTTTATTCCATTTAGCACGTTTTTTGTCATATTTTGTTTTCTCAAATTTGCTATTCATTATTAAAGTTTATACAATATATTGTTATGTTAAAGGGTAAAACATCTCATTACACGACCCGTTAAACCGTATTCATAGAAAACGGTTATCCATATTGGAAGAAAATGGCGCGACGTATAAAACGACAGTGGTGTGGAACTATTCAGTGTGCTAGGCAGATTTGTAGGTCTAATGGAATTTGAGGGGTTAGACAGCAAAATGGTTGACCATTTTCTCATGGTATCATATTTAAAACTATTTTGACTGTTTAGGTATCGCTACAGCCGTAAGATCACTGGAACCACCTTCGAGCGGCCATTTTAATGTGAACACATTAAAATGGCCGGTCGAAGGGAAATGGGCTCGCATGGCTTAACCGAACCATGTACATTCCATGTAGAACTCTTTTTATTGATTTAGGAGTTATTTAACCATTGGTAACACTTATTTATATTTTTATGGTAGCACTTTATTTCAGTAAGAAAATCGTGCTACAGCGCCTTTAAAGAAATGGGTTGGTAAACAAGCTGTAATAGCTTATCTGAACACCGTTGAAGAATACAGGATAATATGTGTCATGGTGAATTTACATCGCATGATAAATTTACAAAACCCAACAACAAAGCAGGAAATGATGAAATTCGTTATATTTAATAACAGTACAATATTTCTAAAGTAAACTCTTCCTCAATATGTACCAGATACATTAGCTACACAAGTAGGCAATCACATCTGCCTATTAATTCTATGAAAGAGTGTACTGGCATTAATAGTTCAATATTTTTCGTAGATGAACAATTCCGATTTCCAAATAAAAAAGATTTCCGATCGAATCATCTTTCATAGAAAAAAACATAGTTTCTTAAATATCACTGTCAATAAACCATGAAAAGAAATAATTAACTGAATCTTCATAATAGCAACAAGAACAGATGGGTGTTTGAAAAATAAGTCGTTCATACTTAAGTGCGTTTTGGTCACTCCGTTCAAGTCTGAGGCGAGACTATATTATTTGAGATATATGTCTTCATAATTCAGGTAAAGATTGCTGTATGGTTCGGAGTCGTAAGGATTAATGAATTTGAAACGTTATAAGGGTGGCGATTCTCTATGTTCACTTGGTAAAGAGGTCCATAATTTAACGGTATCGGGAAGGAATGATTACACTTTTACAATTTATACGATTTGAAGGTAGGCATCATTACGAGGATTTTGATCAACTACATCTGATATTTTAGGAGTTATAAGATTACTAACAATATTTGGGGTAATTGTATTGACATTTTATAAATAGTAATTTTATGCATGTATTTTAATGTATAGAACAATGCTTTGCAGTTGGTTTCCTTAATTTATCTTATGATGTCAGTTCTCAGAGTAACAAGAGTTTTTAAGCATATAAGCTTGCTGCTTTGAACAGTCATTTGATTGCAACAGTCTAAAATAGGTAAAATGAATAATGTATACATGGTTTACACTTTTTTCCAAAACGAAGTTGCCATTTTTCTTCCCATTCAGAAATTCGCTTAAGGTCATCATTTTTATCAAACGCAGTTTCATCGGGTCATTCCATTATTCATGCACGGTGCATTTTTAAAATTATTTTTTGTATTACTATATAATTTAGTGGCCCTATTGTATTTATTTAAACTTTATTGATTTATATTGGTTTTTTATTTTAGTTTTATGTTTAGCCATTAAAGACTTGTTGTTTTGATGAGGGAGTTTTTTCTAGTCATTTTCTAAGCAAACTCTCACCATTTATACTTACCTAGTTACCATCCTACAAGGAACGAATTTATATTTTGATTAATGTGATTATCGTAAAGGTTTTTTTCAATCCTACTGGGTTACATCTATTCTCAGTGCATGACACCGAGAGTTCCAAATGGCGCTGTCTGCTGCCTATTCTATGTCCCATCGAATTAAGACAGATTCGTTCTCCTGTCCAGATTATATACATTCAAATCGCCCGCTGCTTGAATAAAGTCTGGTATTATCGACCAAACTGTCACGTTTCTATTCTTCGGTCTGTTGCACTAAACTATATCACTATATCATACCAAGAGAAACATATCTCAGAGGGGTGCGCTTATTGTTATTCAGGACGGCAATGCTATTGCCAGCTAATGTGAAACGGATCTCAACACTTCTTCATTGTCAATACAGCTCATCGAGAGTATTACGCCCAATAAACGGAGTTCAGTCCAGTCCTTCAATAATGATAGTTTACCAATACGATTCGGAATGCCGTTTCACTGAAGATTCGTATAGCTATGAATCTCCGTAAGCAGTTATGAGTGATATTACGAATTTATCATAGACATATAAGAGCCTTTCACTGATCGTTCGTAAGCCAATCGTAAAATAATCCTTAAACAAAAGTTGAACTCTTTGACAGGTTTTAATGTATTTGAAATACGTGGAATACGTGACAATTATGACGTCACACGAGACCCTGCAGTTGGTTGAACACTTTCCTAAAATGAGTTCACCCTTTCACCGAAACAAATCTTAATTAACGTTCACTGGGAATACAACGAGTCTATATATTTATATTTACTTAGAACTCGTGTTCTCTAGATAACCCAAGTTCTGCTGTATATATGTAAGGTTGTGAACAAGACATCAAAAGTCAACCAATTTGTACGTCAGGAAACTGACCTGGTCTTAACGTCAAATATTAGTTTATCAGCTTGTTTACGTTCTAATGACTGTAGGTTAAATACCTAATTATGACAGTGGGATCTCCCCGCTTGTCCGAGTGCAACTAGAGTACAAAAGACTACAATAACATGTTTATCACGACTCGAAGTTTAAAGTTTGCGTTATAAAACAACGATCTGACTGATTGACTAACGATTGAGCTTATGACATCACGTTTTATGCGTGATGGACGTTTGCATGCTGTTACTCAACATCAATAGGGCACGATGTGGTCGTAATGACAAGCATTGCATCGTGTCATATATACATTGTAGGCTCGAACGAATAACACATATCTTCAGATTCTGCGCATCAGAAATGCAGTCTGAAAATAGAAATACATCGAAATTAGCTTTTGTGGTTATTTGTGAGGGATGATACGTATCCAAATATACGCTGTAAATCTACGAGGTCTGGTTACCTCAGGATTCTTATGTATTCCGCTTTGGAGAAAGCAGTTTCTCTCTACCTTACAAACATATATAGTTAGTACCTCGACTTAATTATTATGTTATTTATCATTATTTATCATTGTTAGTGAGTATCTGTGTCAATTAGAAATATTTGCCATTTAGATAGTGAAGAAATATAACATGTTATCCCAAATATAACCATGTTATATCTGTGTCAATGTTTCACGAGTCAGATTAACGCGTCAGCAAACTGAGAATTAAGGTTACATAATGAGTCACCTGGCTTTGTGTACAAGACTATCAAGCCTGGAAGGTTGGGATTTGGTGCGATCGAGAATATTATTTCACGTTCTGCATTGTCTCAGCAGTGATTTGATATTATGAATGTAATACTGCTGACATATGATCACTCGCGACTTTATACCGGGACACCGGCACGTGTTGGAACGTCCACGTTAACACTCGGTTAAATCAATCTTATCTGTAGCTGTGTGAAAGTCTGGCTGTCATCCGTGATTTAGACTTGTGTGTAGGATAAGGTTCGAAAAGTCTCCATTAGTTTGGCACGAAGGGCTCACCCAAGGCCGTTAGGCCGCGGACGAGCACTTCGAGCCAAACTAATGGAGGCTTTGAGGACCATATCTAACTTAAAACAAAGTCACTTCGAACTATTGGAGATGTGACGTTTTAGGGGAGCTGAAAACCACATGCATTACATCCAAACGCAACTTTCTTTGTCAAACTATTGGAGGGTTGCTAGGGTATATGATGGCTGTGCAAGACCAGTCATGATCATGTTCATGATTCGGTACTCTCTCTCTCTCTCTCTGTCTCTCTTTCTCTTTGCTTATGTGTGTAAATCGGTATTTGCGTTCATGCGCCAAATTTGCATACTGTGCAAAATTGCACATGTGCAAAAATACATTTGCACTACCTCTTGACTCAGTGCAAATTTGCATACCATGAACGGGGCTTTAGTCTTCGTTGTAAATATCTCATCGTATCGAATCGTGAAATAATTGTTTTGCTCTTACTCAAACTGTCATATATATAGAAGAAGTTACAATTACCAGTAATATTTTGATCTGATACGGGTAATTTTTTCGTTATCATTATGAACGTACGTAATTAAACATTATTTTGTGAATGATAATACGGGTTAACTGTTATCGTTACCTTGTACTTACATGTATGGTCTGAGGATTTGGATGAGGATTTCTAGAGTCGAGTAGAAACAAAGAATCTGGGCTCACTTGAAAACAGATCTAAAACTTATTATGGTTTATGCATTATCTAAATGGTTATTAGGCATGTAGGTATTCATTTAGCTGAGAAGTCACATTTCCATACCACGGGAAACAAGTTTTGATTGAAATGAAGAACATTTTTGTAGTCTTTAGACAAGATAGAAATCATGATCGGTTCACAGTCGCAATGTCATCTTCTAAATTGGTAAATGCTCTGCTCGGTGACTTCCAAAGTAACCAAATATATAGGTTAATGTGATTATTGATACGCTTTAAAATGCAATATTTCTGAATAAGCCCATACACGATGCACCCTATGTAAGAATTTACGTATACCGTGAAGCGTTGTATATACGAACAATAAGGTAAGCACTTTCCAGAATTCTTGATTCTCTCAGTATTTCACATCTAAATGCCATTCAAAGGGTCGTTATTGTTTGTTACAAATACCAATACTTGTTCAGGACATTCAACGTTTGTTATTTAATACACAATATGTTGGCAATTGTTGCAAATTGAATAAAAAAAAGAATTCATTCGAAAATTCCTAGGAATTATGCCAGACAGTAAATTGAGACATACGGATCGAGAACAGTGCTTTTCAAATCATTAGTTATAGTTAGTACCTATTATTGTCAGCACTTATTTGATGGCCATTTTTTATTTTTAAGTCACGTTAACGAGTTCCCGTGGTAAGCGAAAATTCGGATGCTCGGTCAATATATATTACACATTAACGAGTTATATAGTAAACTCACGTGCAAAAGAAAGGTCCCCAAAATTTTTAATTGTCATTTTCTATTTAATGACCGTGAACGTAGCTCACTCTCAGTAACAGGTCGCCTGAACACTCAATTTAATGACTTGGCCACAATAGTGCATGGGATGCACGTGCTTTGCGAGAAAAATGACTTTAATCAGCGAAAGTTCCCGTATGTACAGAAAACTACCCGTATGATTGTGGGGTATAAAACAGCCACCAACTTGTTCTTGGGCATCGATTACAGCAGATTGACACGAAGAACATGCCAAGATTAACGTCAGAGCAGAGAGAGCGAGCAATCGGAATGCTTCGACTAGGCGCTACACGCGACCATGTCGCCAGAATCATGAACTGTTCGAAACGAACAATATGTAGACTGGCGACCCGTCACAGGCAGACTGGCAGGATAGCAGACAGGCCAAGGAGCGGCAGAACGAAAGTGACCATCCCCAACGAAGACCGACATTTACGGCTGCTTCACCTGAGTAACAGATTCCTCACCGTGACGTCATCTGCTGCACACGGCCTAAACCATTGAATCAGCAGATGAACAGTGACCAGACGACTGCGTCATCACGGAATCCGAGCCTATCGACCGTTCAGAGGGATGACGTTAACGCATCAAATTCGACGTCGAAGACTGGCTTGGGCGAGAACCATTCGACAATGGCAGCAGCGACATTGGAGCCGAGTGCTTTTCACCGACGAGAGCAGGTTCCAGCTCAACAAGCCCGACGGCCGGGTACGTGTCTACAGGCGGCTGTATGAGCGAACGTCACGTTGTTGCGTCGTAGACGTTGAACCTTATGGAGGCGGAAGTGTCATGGTTTGGGGAGGGATTTGTGGGAACCGGAAGACGGATCTGGTTACAATTGCTGGTAATCTGACCGCACGCCGGTACATTGATGAGGTTCTGCAACCCGTCGTTGTTCCTTTCGTCCGCCAGAACCCAAGAACGATGTTCCAACATGACAACGCCACGCCTCACACTGCTGTCATCACAAGGAAGTTTCTAGACAAGACCAATGTGCATGTTTTGCCCTGGCCAGCAAGATCACCGGATAGGTCGCCGATAGAGCATCTGTGGGACTCCCTCGGGCGCCGTGTTCGACAACGTCAACAGCCTCCATTGACAGTACAGGACTTGAGTCGTGCTTTGCAGGAAGAATGTCGCCAGATCCCTATTCATGTGATTAGGCGACTGACAACCTCTGTCCGACGTCGTGTTGCGTCACTTCTTGCATCACGAGGGGGGCACACTCGATATTAGGACGTTTTGGTGACTTAGCAATGTGCTCCATGCTGCGACAGGTGATCGAATACCGGATCGCTTGTAAAACGGTACAAAATTGTATTTGTGTTTAACAAATTCTTTCATTATGATGAATATACACCATGTTAATCATATTAAATGTTGGAATTTACAAGTGTTTTAGTTATTTATTATTTATAGGTTGAAAACGCACGAGGACGTTTCTTTTGCACTTGAGTTTATATATTGACTCGCGCCAGTATGTACATTGTATTTGTCAAGAATTGACGGTTATTCTATTTATTTTATGATGCTATACTTGTAAATACGTCCGAAAAGGGTCAATTTCTCGCCGAGCGACCGCTAGGAACAGTCCGTCACCACAGTAACACTGTGACGTCATAAGCCAATTCGCCGAGTCAAACCATTGTTATATGACGTCAAATTATATCAGTCACTAGTCGCAGTGAAAATATAAGTTATTTTCACTGTAGCTTGATAGACAGTTTATATCACTGATAAATCCCAGTATTTCATCGCTGTCATATAATTATAAATAAATAAATAAATGCAGGGCTAAATTAGCGGGTACTTGAGACTTGTGCGAGTCATGACTTCCTGGGGAAGTTGAAGGTGGTGTACAAGTTAAGCTGAACATCTTGTCGAACCACAGATTATGTAATGTTATTATTTTAACGTTAATTTCTGTGATTGATTCTCTCAGAGGCGACATTCTCTCAGAAAGGAAGGAATCGTTTCTAAATTTCCCCAAAGATTAACATGATCGATACACTTATTAAGTAGGAATGTGAGTGGGAAAAGAAAGCAGTTTTTAAACTTGATAAACTGTGTGGGGGAACTGGATGACAGTCTCCTTCCTGAACACTTGTCCACAGCATGTGTGTCAGATTAGTGAATATGTTAAACACCAAAAATACAAATTATTATGTATTGATATTGCAGGTTTTCCAGCCCCCTTGTTGTGTCTACTGGGAACATGGATAGAAGGCTTAGTGGTTTTATCCGATAGCAAATGTTGTACACTTAGACACTTGGCGAGAGAATTACACACAATTGATATAATGAGAATATTAAAAGCCAATAGCTTCTCTAAAAGGACCCGAGAAGGAGATGAATCTCCATATCCATACGCGTGTGACGTGGATTCACTTCTTACGTACCTATCCTTGTTTACTCCGCACGATTAAAATGTCCCCTGCGAAAATGTATTTCACAATAAAAGAAAGATGTGGCTTTAGTTGAAAGTTTTGTATTCCTGCCAATTACTATCAATCCATGATTATACATATAAGTTATTGCAACATCCATATCAAGAGGTGTGCGAAGCTCAAAAACAAGTCGGCTCAAACCGAAAAGCCCTGTGACGTTACAATCGACATTGTGACGTCATAACCGCTCGCGCCTATGACGTCATTACATTCGAACGATCGCCGTCGCTCTTGAAGCTTTCCGTGGTTATACAGTCAAGCAGTAATCTCTAGTTTCTTTAAATTTCGGACAATTTAACTGCTTCCTCCGACATTTGATGCGTCGGCACATGTACGAAAACGCTAATTTCAACTGCGGGAAACAAATAAAACATGTTAAAATGCAGAAGACAGTTTCTAAAGTTACTAGTCGGGAAAAGTAAGAAAGATGAATGAAGTAGTTCCGGCAACCAATGAAATTCTTATTTTTCTGTAACAGCCAATCAAAAGCCAGAAAAAGGTGTAACTCCCATGTGACTTACAGGAAAAATACTACCCTGTGTCCGTCTTCCCATATGGGTAATATAAAAAGGTATTGCTAAACACTCATTCTCAATGAAAGTGCACAATTGAAAATGTGCATTTCACAAAAATCGAAAGTCTGCATTAGAAGTGTTAATATGTGTTACCCCAAAGTCCTCTATTCATTAAATAAGATTATGAAGTTTGAGCAAATAATTCCTACCAGATATCCTATAATTGCTGTCCAAACATGACATGTCAATATGTCTCAGTAGACCTATTTTACGTTATATATAACGTTATTTCTTACAGGTAATGAACCATATACGTCAATAATTATATATTATCTAACAGTAAACATGTCACAAGTTTCAGTTTGATTTAAATTGGTCAAAATGGTTTAATTTCTTAAACTCTGCTTGGTTTTTGTTATCTCCTTGCTATCTTATTTTAAGTTTGCATATCTTATGCAATGTATCACTTTTAACGTCAAATATCAAAGAAACCTCTGGTGTCATTTTTAAACAAAACTATTATCCGCGGGATTCGAACCTGTACTACGAACATGAACGTAATAGAAATCCTTGGCAGTAACCACTAGACCATTTGGCTCATCTACTGAAAACGTAACAAGTTTCGCTCTTATCATATCTATGTTGAACAATGTAGCCAATACAAGACCCGGGCCGTACCAGTTTATCCGTTCGGTGACGTTATTTTCATATAGACTTGCATGTCCAGGATAAACAATTTTCAAGAAATGAGTTCTGGTTGGATCAATGAAAAACTATCCAGCTTGATTGGAAATCGTCTCCGCTTGAAGTACATAATTTAAATTAACTTTTCCAAAGACAATTTAATTAATGTCATGACATTAGATTTGCCTACAGTACATGTTTACATCTATAGTCATTGAATAAAAACGTTTCCCACAGATGATTTCACAACTATGTAGGCCTATATTATGTTGGACAACTTAATGCCTTTCCTAAACAAACATCAAACATATATATATCATGAGGTTTTAGCCAAGATAAATTCCTTACAAATTTGATAAATGTTTGTAGGATCGGGCAAAAAGAATCGTATCATCTTCGAACAATATTTATCCGAGACTATTTAAAGTCAATGGAAATAACGTCACCGTATGAATTTAAGTGGTACGAGTTTAATTATTCTGCTTTAAATAAATTGGAAACATTCACACTTCATTGCCTTCACTAACTATCTATGAACACCAAACAAACTTATACTTAGATTTATATGTTGTATGAATCTTTGTTATTTGAATGAAGGCGAAATTTCCGCGTAAAAAAGCCTACTAAAATTGTATACCGTAAATCCTCAAATAATCGCCTGCCTTGAATATGCCGGGCCAAGCCCTCTTTGCAATAAATAATCGCTTGCCTTAAATAATCGACGGGTTAATTTTAGCAAATGTAAACAAACTAATTTCTATCTCCTTTTCGAAAATAATTCACAAGCACAAGCATATTTACGCAAAGTTTAACCTCATGACATGCACTTGGTTAACAATATTAATAATCTAAAGCATATTGAAATATGTATTTTGTTATTATTTAAAATTGTCAGATATATTAGGACTTATTTTATATTAGGGCTTAGAAAAAAAATAATCGTCTTGAACGATCGCTGGGTCAAATCTGGGTAAAATCGCTGGGTCAAATTAATAATCGCCGGGCGATTATTCAAGGACTGACGGTATTATCTAGGCCCTATTACAGTGGTTGAAATATCAGCATCAGAAATAAAAAATGAGTAAAAATAAAACACGCTAAAATTTGTTCCAAATCATATCCTCACTTGTAACAACATATGGTCAATATTGTATGACGTCGCCCATGACACTGCACAACGTAACACTCCTTATATGGCAGTCATAACGTATGATACCATAACGTAGAATACATAACGTAAAATACATTGGGATGTTTTATTGCAACGGAAAGTGTTTTGGACGTGTTAGCGCAATTGCTGGTGATTACAAGGAAACTTTACAACTTTACCGAGCTGTAACTATTATTTTTAGCAAGTTTCTATTTTAGATTTTTGTAGGAGACACATAACGTAGAATACAGGCTTAACCATACGTTTTTCTTTTAACGATAGTTCTTTAATTTCTAAAAATATAATACATTTAATATGACAATTGTTTCTATTTTACTTTTCTTTAATATTCAACACAAATGAATAACTGGATGTATTTAGGTTCACTGCAGATATCATTTATTTCCCAGTTTATTTAAAATACATAACGTAGAATACATGAAAATAGCGACAATAAACATTTGGTATTTTAAGAAATTTGAGAAAAGTGTTAACAGTTCTGCTTGTTGAAAATTCCTTAGTAAAGGTTATTCTATATTTGGACATGAGTTATCGCATCCATGACTTATGGGTCAATCTCAGTTCCTACGTCAACGTGACAGTTCTTGTTGGCGACATTGCTATTTTGACATGTTCCAAGATTACTAAGGCCTCTCTAAAAATGTCAACAGTAAAATGTAACATTTTATCTGTCGTTCGTACTACGAATTCAATTGCCTTTTTAATCGATCTTACATTGCACCATATTAACGGTACATTCATTATTAAAAACAACGATTTATAAGGACGACATCATTATTTACTAATTGTGCACTTTCATTGAGAATGAGTGTATTACAGTGGTTGAAATATCAGCATCAGAAATAAAAAATGAGTAAAAATAAAACACGCTAAAATTTGTTCCAAATCATATCCTCACTTGTAACAACATATGGTCAATATTGTATGACGTCGCCCATGACACTGCACAACGTAACACTCCTTATATGGCAGTCATAACGTATGATACCATAACGTAGAATACATAACGTAAAATACATTGGGATGTTTTATTGCAACGGAAAGTGTTTTGGACGTGTTAGCGCAATTGCTGGTGATTACAAGGAAACTTTACAACTTTACCGAGCTGTAACTATTATTTTTAGCAAGTTTCTATTTTAGATTTTTGTAGGAGACACATAACGTAGAATACAGGCTTAACCATACGTTTTTCTTTTAACGATAGTTCTTTAATTTCTAAAAATATAATACATTTAATATGACAATTGTTTCTATTTTACTTTTCTTTAATATTCAACACAAATGAATAACTGGATGTATTTAGGTTCACTGCAGATATCATTTATTTCCCAGTTTATTTAAAATACATAACGTAGAATACATGAAAATAGCGACAATAAACATTTGGTATTTTAAGAAATTTGAGAAAAGTGTTAACAGTTCTGCTTGTTGAAAATTCCTTAGTAAAGGTTATTCTATATTTGGACATGAGTTATCGCATCCATGACTTATGGGTCAATCTCAGTTCCTACGTCAACGTGACAGTTCTTGTTGGCGACATTGCTATTTTGACATGTTCCAAGATTACTAAGGCCTCTCTAAAAATGTCAACAGTAAAATGTAACATTTTATCTGTCGTTCGTACTACGAATTCAATTTCCTTTTTAATCGATCTTACATTGCACCATATTAACGGTACATTCATTATTAAAAACAACGATTTATAAGGACGACATCATTATTTACTAATTGTGCACTTTCATTGAGAATGAGTGTAAAGTATTTTTGTCAGCAGACACCGTTTTTGGTTGTAGCTGCGATCAGTGCGTTATTGTTTGAGGTTGTTCACACGGACTCGGACATGTTATATAAGAAGGATTTGATTTCACATTAATGAGGTTCGTTTACAAATCGTTTGGGATTTTGTGCTGTATAATTTATATCTAAGCTAATGTGGTGATTTTATAGTTCATTAGTAAGTATTAACATGTACTGTCAAGCGGGTTCAGGGATGAGCTACTTGTTAACAGCTAGAAAATTTTGGGTGAGTCGTGCAGTCGTTTGTTATCGTGCTGGAGTCAGCTAGGTCTTACAGCAATTAATACGGGACAACAGACCTGACTTCCTCCACATGCTGCCGTGCTGTGACGCCTCTGCCACTTTGTAAAAGATGTCAGGTGGTACTCGTCTACCCCAACTGATTCCACCCAACGGTCAGTCTCCAAAACGCAAGGATCTCACAATCTGTCATTTCGACGAAGTCATACCCTCACACGCTCATCTGTTAATACCAATGATTTGATTGGCTCATGTTGCTGGCAAGAGACGGATCCCTACATGTGAAATCTAAATGTAACGATCTTGTCGGTGGGACGTCACTCTAGGTCGACCACTTTAGGGACGACCACTGACTGTTGACTTGATTTGAAAGATGGTTGAACGGTGAACTCCCAGCTGTTGTGCAACAATAGCAACTCTTAAACCAGCATCAAGCATTCTTAAGGCAAGAGATCGCGATTCGACAGTTATCATGGCATTTTCCCAACAAATATGTTGTGGCCACTTTACACCCGTAAACACGTGATGCAAGTGCTTTGTGCATTAGCTTTACGTGCATGTGAAGTTACGTGCATGCATGTGCATGTGGAACCCTTTGATATTTTCAGATTTCTGAAAATCTTATGTTTTCGTTTCCATAGAAATGTGTTGAATTTGGACTTTGTACAGAGATGAATGACTAAATGAAGAAGTAGATATACAATAATCTGTCAAAGATGTGTTTTACAAATTATGTGGGATATGTCGTATTCTGATGACTCTTGTTATAGTTTTACGGTCTGACTTAAACATGTACTGTACTACTATCCAATATATACATGTATATGAGTGTCCCATTACTTTCGGAGCTCAGGTATATTTGGCTACTTCAGAGTTATCTTCATCAATGACTTGCCTTTTCGATTTTAATTGTATACTCTATCAAATTGGCTGCCAGGCACTTCATTTCGACCTTTGACATCAGAATGAGAAACAATAAGTTTTCTAGACGATAATATTAGAATTTAATATTAACTTCTGAAATTTTCAGATCAGGTTGACTCAATCAAGTAAAGTCTTTATTCGCATGAAGGCCATCGGCCCATACACAATGATACATATATACAATAGTTGATACTTAGCGTATACATACATAATAATATGATATAATACATATTAACATATACATGTAGGTATGATGAAACACGCGGTATCTGTCTAATAAGAACGAATATGACTTAATTCAAAACAAGTATTTACATAAATGTATATGTTCAATTTTATGAAAAGTAAATTACCCAACACTTTGGCGCCATACAAAAGAGCTGGTACGATTTCGGCATAAAAGATTTTGAAAAAAAGCGGAATAGTCTACGGTAATCATTGTATATAAATGATGCACTACTTCTTATAATGCTCTTTGACCCCGAGATGATACATCTAAGATACATTTATTAAATTTACAAGAAGATGAATAAGGTATGCCAAGATATCTACATGTATATGAATCATTTGACAAAAAACGTTCTCCATTATGAAACCATTTTTTCATTTGACGATAACCCCTCCACCCCCCCCCCCCCCCCCCCCCCCCCCCCTTCTTAAAGCAATGACATTTGTTTTCTCCAGATACATCGTTAATACACTCTTGTCTGCCAACGTTTTTACAATTGATAGCCGTCTGAAGATATTGCGTCAGAAACTAAAATCACATCACAGCAACTATTAATAGCAAGATTTCGAGCATGTCAGGGGTCCAGACTTTTCATGTTCTGCTATTTCTAAGGATAATTCAATATGCACCCCTGTCGTAAACCCAAAGGACTTTCAAAGCAACCCGTTTACATATTATTAAATTTCACACTCTTTTTGCAAATTTTATTCTCTCAAATTTGCCATTTATAATATAATATTTTTAAACAATTTATTGTTACGTTAGAGGATAAGACATCTCAAAACACAACCCGTTATGTCCTATCCATAGAAAACGGCAATCCATATTGACAGAAAAAGCTGCGATGCATAAAGCGACACTTTTGTGGAACTCGTTAGTGTGAGAGGTAGATATGTAGGTATCGTGCGATTTTGAGAGTTCAGACAACTAGATGGTTGGCCATTCCATCATTGCACCATATTCAAAACTATACTCTGAGTGTTTAGGTATCGCTACATCAGTCATATCAGAGCGGCCATTTTAACGTGAACATGAGATGAGAAATAGACTCGAGTGGCTTAACCGAACACTGTACATACATTTTCATTGGTAACACTTATTTATCTTTATTAGCACTGTATTTTAGTCAGTACGGCCTGCTGCAGCGCCTTAAACAGAGCTGTAAATAGTTTTAAGAGCTTTAAGCATCTTACCATTCATGTTGGATGCATATAGACACTGCCATGGTTTATTAGGGTCTATTGAGTCAAATCCCTTGCGGAAGTCGACAAAGTCAACATACAATTTCTTCAAGCATATGGTTGGAAAAAATGATCGACTGAGGAATATCCGCTTCTAAATCCAGCCTGAGTTTCTGAAAATTTGCATCGTATATTAGCCCATTATTTAAATACATATCTGTCCTCAGGCAGGGTGCTAAACCAACCTTAATACGGACGAAACTTCGATAACAAGAGCAGGGATGCTAAAATACCTACTCAAGGGACGTCACTCGGTGTTCTCGTGACGTCACTCCCATGATCCTTCACTCTCCTCTCAGTTGCCGAGCTATAAAGACATTGTTTGTATTACTCTTGACTTTTGTGTTTTTAGCGTATTTGTCGCTGCTATTCCTAACCTAAGTGCTTATTATTTAAACATCGATTATCGTTGGCTATCTTTCCTGTTTCTCTGAGCAGTTAACACTAGGTATACTGTTTATTGTGTGTAGGGTTTGTGTTGAATGACTCGGCGACATGGATGCTTTACCAAACCTGCTCACTCTTCACTCTTCGTCGCTCGGTTTTCTCGCTAATTGGTTGGTGCGTCTTCGTCACGACATTCCGACAGTCACCCCTTCCTAGTGATTGGCTTTGTCTTCCAATAGTTTTGGTCCTTGGTCCTTGGTCCACCTCATACTGCTAACTGTCAAGTCACGGTGGATTTGACCGCCAATGACACTTTCCCCGACTCTGACGGTGATCTTCTGTAACGAGTCAGAACCTATTTCTGCGCCTCTCACCCCGCCTCAGAGGCTCGTACTGGAGGCTGCCGAGAATATGGAGCATGTGACAACGAGCGCTACTTCCCCTATTAGCGCCGTAACCAGTTGCCCCTGCACCAAGTTCCTTTTCAACTAGGCAGCCTTCACTAGATCAATGCTGGTCACACCTGATCTCGACTGATACTCACCCATCGTGTAATCTATGTTGCTCAATCACCTTCATCCGAATTTGTTCAGAATCGGTTGAAGGGTCGCACCCCCTATGCGTCATTCTCCCGTACGCCAGATCAGAGGTGCTGGGCTGCTCACATAAACTCAGGACCTAACCCGCAGCGGTAGGTTATTCCTCCACCCATTGCAGGTGTTCCTGAAACCCCACATCAGAGAGCAACAGTGTCGACATACCATAGCTCTGACTCCAGATCTTCACCGCTTCCTAGTTTGGTGGACAAAAGCGTCTTTGCCGGTGTTTCTCTCTTTCCTCGTTACCCGTAGGCTCACCTGTTCGTAGATGCCACTCAAGAGTTTAGTGTTCATCTTGGTCACGAGGTAGCGGGGATTTGATAGAAGGGCTTGCACAATAACGTCCACGAGTTGGATGTTTGTATATCAACCAGGGCTCGGTCTCTTCTGCCGGTCGCTCCGACTCTTCGAGCTGGTGGACGACGAGAACCTGGACATTTCTTCAGTTCACATTCGGGCCTCCAAGAGTGTCTCCTCCAACAGAGTGTCAGCTGAATCCGCGAGTGTTCAGAGCATTGTGTCTTCATTTCGGGACTCCCCTGGTGGATCTGTTTGCGACTTGTCTCAACCATCAATCAGTTCAGTTTATTATTGTAAGTAGGCCAAAGGCCCATATACAAGATACTTTTGTACACAAAATATTTACAATATGTACAACATGCGTTACAATGAATCTCTTCTCAATACGAGTTCATGGTGGATAAATAGGGCTACACTATATTGTACTGTAGATGATGTACAGGAGAGTATTGAATATAGTTTTGTAATATTTTTAAAGGATTGGTGACCTTGTAGAAAATATGGTTGCCTTAAATCTTTTTTATACAGGAGAAACAAATAAAAAGTGAAATTCATTTTCTACGATATTACAAAATGGACAGAGCCACAGGGTTTTTATTATACACGAGTATCTTTCTTGATTGATTGATAAATCATTTAGGCCAAGTCTGAAGCGTATGAAGACATTTCAGAGAGCTTTATTACATAGATGATTGTCAGTCTTGTTTCAAGATTGTCCTTGTACGAAATGTTTGATAAGTGCTTTAATGTCAAAAACTGTTTGGGATAACCAAACAAGTCCATAGCCATATGTGAACAACATATACAACATGAACGAATACCTGATGCCCAAATACTTTTACCCATATAATCAAGTTGGACAGTCATATTGTAGGCTTTTTTGAGCAGGCGATGTTCAGGCATATTTATTGTTTTACATCAAAATGTTAAACAACGGCAATAAGAAATTATGTGCAAAGGTCATCTCCCGCATTCACCTTACACCATAAAGGTAGACATACCGACATTTAAAAACCTTTTATAAGCAAGAAGGTGAACCTTTTAAACTGCATAAAATTCCCTGTAACCCCAATTTTTCACGAGTGTTCAGAGCGTTGTGTCTCTAGTTCGGGACTACCCTGGTGGATCTGTTTGTGACTTGTCTCAACCATCAGTTGCCTATTTAGGATTCTCTAGTGTCAGAACCGCTGGCGATGGGCTTATAGGCTCTATCATTAGAGTGGGAGGGGATGGAGGCTCATGCTTTTCTACCTCCGGCGATCGTCTCCCAGATGGTAGTCAAGATCGGGACCACTCACGCATTCGTCTTGTTCTGGTCGCCCCCTGTTGGCAAGCCGAACAATGGTTATGCATGAGTTACACCAAATTCGTCCTTACTACATCCAACCCCGTCCGAAATTAATAGCAAAACGGACTCGAACGGGATGGAAAAGAACAACGTTTGTTTATATTGATCAAAATAAGACGCCAGTACGTTCATACAAAGTTCTCAGTACGTCCACCTACTCTTTAACCCGTTCTCAGACAGTTGGTATCACGTTTAGATTTGATATTGTTGTCCGTTCACCTTGTTTTACGACGTCCTCAACCAGTTCAATCCCGTTCTTTTATACAGTATATATCCGTTCTGGACTAGACCAATCTGGTTCTCAATACGCACACTCCCATTCTGACTTTTTTAAAACCGACCAATTCGTTTTAAGACACTTCTTTCCGTTGTCATTTCATTCTGATTCCGTTCTAAATTTCAAAGTGAAAACATCATCCCTGTGTAAATTTACGATAATTGGACAAATTAATTGACATGTTCTTTTATGAATATTTCTTACTTGCAGCTCATGTCCAAGTTAGTTCCATCAGCAACTAGTTTCTCCCTGAGCAGATGACAAGAAAGGAGTCTGACATTCTCAGCACAACTACTGCATCTACCATCAGTTCTACTTCATCAACACCAACCTCAATACAATCATTTACTTCCACTGTCAGTGGCAAGGTTGATCAATTCACGGAGATGCAGAACAGAATCATGCAGCAGATGGTGCGACCTAACTCAGACAGGATGAAGGATGCATTTAAAGAATACAGGATCAGAATCAGGCTCCTAGAATGAGGTTGTGTGAGGCATCTTCAGCATCCACTGGAACATTCTGAATGGCTGGATTTTGTTACGAAGTTACGAAGGCACACACACATTTCAACGATGGCTTGCACAGTGTCTGGCATGTGTTGCATAGAAGACAAAAGCACCCTCCATCTCTGGGCTATGATACCAAATGCATTTTCGACCACGTGTCTACCTCTAGAGATCCTGTAGTTTGCAATCATCATTTCTCTTGTTAGTTGGGGGCCTGAATATGGCTTCATGGGGTAGGACTGAAGCCCAAAAGTGTCATCTGCAAGCAGGAAATAGGGAAACTCTTCGACAGCGTTGGGCAAGGGAGAAGATGGAGGGAAACTAATGGATCGGTTTTCTAAGCATTCTTTCAATTTAGACTGATTGTAGATCTGAGCATCAGAGTGACTTCCAAAACCACCAACATCTATCCAAACTTGTAATCAGCATCTACCGGGCGAAACGGACAATGGAGAAAAAGCCTTTGTAGTTGTGGTACATCAATCCAGTATTTGGATGCTTTCTGATGGCAAAATGGTTGTCACCCAAGGCGCCACAGGCATGTGGAACATTCCAACGTGTCTGAAACTCCTCAGCAATTTCTTTCAAAATGGATTCTACATCAAGGTCAAGGTCACATGGTCAAAGGTTATAACCTCAGTGTGTGAGATTTCAAATGCTGACGTATTAAAAGTTACTGCCAGTCTGAAATCGCTCCCAAAAAAGCACAGGCGTATCACTGATGTATATCCAAACCAAATTTTAGAAGGATTGGTCAATAACTGTGGAAGGAGTTGATTTCAGAACACAAGTACCGTGTTCGGGACAGACGGATGGAAACGACATAAACCCCCTTGGGTTTCACCAAAGGGGTTAACAACTGTAGGAAACCCACATTCAACATGCTGAGACCTGTAATTTTGGTTCTCTGATCACCATCCCAAATAATAAACGTTTTGACACACCTGTAATTATACCCTTCATACCGCATCGCAAACGTAGTAAAAACTGTGTGCAAACGTTTAGCAAACGTTCTAACAACGAGTAGAACGAAATGAGGACGTTATTCAATTTCAATATTGTACATTTATTAGGCAAATGACCAACTATGGTCGTACTGCGATTGACTTAGATCTGATTGAGGACGGTATTGACGGAGTGGAAACTGCACAAAAGTAGTGCAATTGATTCCCGACTAGTCCTTAGTAAGATCAAAGTACCGTTAGTTCTGTTCGTAGTAAGGCAATCCAGTTTATAGTACGTTTGTACCCAGTCCAATTTCAAATCGGGGAGATCGTTTGAGGAGCTTTTTTTTAGTACTATTCCGTTTTCAGTATGTCCTAGCCAGTTCATAAAGTTCGCAAACTGTTGCCACTGCGTCCATACCGTTCTCGGACAGTTGGAACCCGTTCTTAAAAACATTTCAAGAACGTAGTAAGAACGGGTTTAGTGTAAAAGGGGTATTAGTTCCTATCCGGCGACTCTGTCTCCGTCAGTCCGCCCCTATCCCCTTCGGGAGGATCTGCTCCTCAGCAGGCCAAGCGGAAGGTTACACGAGAACCCTCACCTGTTCTGTCTTCACGCTTGGCTTGTATTAAGGAGGGCCTAAGGAGAAGTGGCTACTCCAAGTGTATCATCAACACTATAGCTACTTCTCATAGAAAGCTTTATGACTTCCAGTGGGAGGCCTGTGGACGGAAGGTGTAAGCTACGCCCATCCGAATGGGACCTAGCTGTGGTACTCAACCACCTCCGGTCCGGGAGGTATGAGCAACTCTCAGATGTTCCGCTCCCCCCTCTCACCATCAAGGTCATCTTTCTGGTGGCCATGACCTCTGCAGGCTTGATCTCCGAGATCCACGAGCTGCGTGAAGACGGGGGATCAGCTCTACTTGGTTTACCTCCCGATTTTGTCTGTAGAACCATGCAACTAATGAGGTGGGACGTTCTTTCTCCATTCCGGCACTGAGGTCTGACCCTTGAGAGATGGATCCAGTTAGAGCCTTTAGGGTGTATGTTCATCTTTGAGAGATGGCAGACGTCGGTTATTCTTGCCTCACTCTCCGAGGAGACAAACGGGTGCCAGGTCAGCGATCATCGACGCTTACAAGGCTTCTGGATTGCCGGATCCGTGCAGTCTCGTATTGTTGAATTTGATATTTAGATGTTTATTCTGAAATATGTTGAAAATATCTAGAATTTCTCCCTTGGGTGTTTGCCATATTTTTAAAAAGACTTATCCTTTACATTTTGAAATTAAAAAAATATCTGTAAATTTATCACCATAGATATTTAAGTTGTAAATGATATATAAATGTGATTTTAGTCCCCATAGAAATCCGTAGATTTTGTATAAAAGATACATACTATTATACTGTTAAAGTTTTCAAATCCAAAGTTTAATGAAAACTTCAGCGTTTAGAGGTTATCAAATATTCACGTGCCCAGTTCGTGGGGGATTTGTTGTTAAGTGATGTGATATTAAAGCTACCTAATACAGACCAAAGAAAATTTTGAAAACTCTGAATAGTTTGTTCCCATAAGGAAGTGATTATTTATGTAATATATGGTAACATGCTGTGTATATTGACACTGCTACATCCTTCAGGAGCTTAAAGAGACGTTATATATCGGTCCATTTGTCAGACCCTATTCTTCTCAAGTAACACCAAATTAAGGTTACATTTCCACAACATGCACTGTTAATGACCTGTTGTCATGTAATCGCCTGTTAAGCACGGTTAACTCATCCACGCTGAGAAATGGACACCATTTCAAAAACATCTGATGTTTACTCTTTTCTATATTTCTGAACATCTTTGAGACAAAACGAGACGGACAAAACGCACCCATTCGTTAATCTTCCTTCGGGGGGTAATGAATAGCCCAGCTCGTTGACAGCACATGTTATCAGCATATATAAAGCATATTTGTGTAACCTATCATCGTGGTTGAATGAAACAATACAACACGTTACGTTGTTTTAATGATAATAATTAGTTCTACAGATCGCCTGACGGTCAGCATTAGCATGTATTTCCGATACACCTGCCTCATTTCCTATATCCTGTGTTATAAACCTTTAGATATGAAATAGTAAATAACTTGGGCCAAGTTCATTGATTTTCATCAGGCAGGCCAATTGGTGGGAGTAGATAAACGTGCGCAGCAGATCAGAGACACCAGTGAGGGGCGGCTCACACAAGACTGGACGATCGTCTCCATCACTCTGGCTTCTCCACAGATAGCCCTGCCCATCAATCGATCGCTCGCGCTTAGTGCTCGGATTAGCATTGACAAACCCAGTGTCAGTGAATGTGGAGATTTTGCAGTCAAAAGGCGTACGGTAAGTTTGTCTTGGAAACATCCTGTATATGTTATCGTTGTTTGTGACAATCCTCTCCTATTCCAAAAATAAGGTACGGATAGCAATGTAATTGAGTTTTTGAAAGTTCGCTGACAAATATATTAATGTAAAAGTTTCCAAGGATGAAGTCATTGATTTAATACTTGTAACATTATGAAGAGAGTGAATGAAGTCAAATCTAATTCCAATCTAAAAGCTCACCGGGGGCATTTGTCAATGGTATTAGGACGTCATTGCCTCCCTTGGATCCCAAGCCTGGTATTGACAGGTGCTTTGTAAAGGGTAGTAGCGGTTCAATGATTCAACCTGAGCGATTGTGGTCCCAAACACCAAAGCGTAACATACGTATAGTGCGCTGAACCTCGCTGGTTTGCTTGAAATCAGTATCTGTCATGTTGTATTAAAATAAGCTGCATAAATTAAGTTGATCTTGATACATCTTGCAGATGTTTTAGTGATCTTCAGCGATATTACGAGAGTGCAATTCGAATCGGCATTCACCGAAACGTTGAGGTAAAGCATGTCCTATTTATACTTGAATTTGTGCTCTGGTCCCTTTCACCGCATTGATATTTATTTTACATTCTCATGGTTTGGTTTTCTGACCTCCTCATCAGTTATGTGTACAAGTTAGTTAAAGTATGACACGTTTTCGTACTTTTTATCTAAAAAATTTAACTATCTTATCTTACATCGCCTCAACGTGAAACAACATAATTGCCGTACATGCAGCCTTGAAATGTACATAGTTTTAGAATTTGAGACGATTTGGACCACTCCCAATGTTTGAGACGAGACTGAGAACAGTTTATATTGCACTACGGTTGTAGAAGAATGGAGAAGCTTTCCATATGGACGATTGTTTGTCCATTGCACTGCTGTAACATACTATGCTGGGGACGTATTAACCTGTTGAATAACATCGCACAGAAACAGTAATAGCTTCCTTCATCTGTTTTTCCTGTAGTTTACACTAGACAAATTCATTGCTGTGTAGCTGCACGCGTAGAAAAATGTGGATATAGATAGCTGTCTTATTTCGACCCACGGCATCCCGTTATAATCTTCATTCATCCGACATTATGGACATGCCTTTTTATAACGTAAAAGGACATCCAGCGGTAGATATGAGTGTCTTTCATTGAGCGAGTATAACGCTGATAATATCATCTTGTCCTATACAGCTGTACAATCCACTATCATCACTATGCATAAATAGGAATTATTACCCAAATATTGCCTTTTGCCTTTTGTTCCTTTAACAAAATGGAAAGCGGGGTAATGTGATCGCTTCATTACCAGTTAGTTATCCTCCGCCGCGCGAAATGCGGGAGCTATATGTTAATCGTCAGCGCCCGTTCGTACGTACGTCCGTTCGAATTCGAGTATCTATAAAGAACTATTGATTGGATTAATTTCATATTTTGCACATATATATGTACACCACAGTGTGTGTAAAGTACCCGTTGAATTATGTGACGTTGATCAAGGTCATTACAAGACTTGGACAGTTTATCCTAATTAGTGCCATATCTCAAACACCGTTCACATTTTGCACAATGCTCCTCCTATTAATTTGGTGTAATATTAATACAACTATGATTAATTTTTATTCATAATGGAAACCACATGTTGAGCTTGTTAGCACAATATCTCAAGAACGCATCAATGAATTGTCATCAAACCTCCCGTAGTTAGACTTTGGTGACCATAAACAAGTTCACAACGAAGCACTGGATCCCTCAGCATAGGGTATGCATGATACGTTTGGCAAGGATTCATTGGATTCTCATAACATTTTACACCAAACATATTCTTGGGTGGACTAGCACAGTAGTTACCTCGTCCGGTTTTCGGCCACTTAATGGGAAGCAAAAGATCAATTCCAGCGCACCACCCGTGGTTCGCTTGTCGATGCTCGCAGATTTCACGTCAATAGTGTTGTGGACTCTACGTACGCCAATTATATTAAATACATACTCTAGAAAGCGACATTAAAGGCCAAAACACTTCACCTCAAATAGTTTTGGCGACACCAGACGGCCGCGCAGTCGTTGACATTGATGACCCCTTTCATTGTTTTAACTTCACAGTGAGTCTTCAAAATATTTTCGAGTTTATACAACCACATAGAGAGATAACTAGACAATTTAACTAACCACGTGTCTGATGTTTTCGGTTCTATTTAATGTTGAATTGATAATTGCGACAGGGGAGCCTTTCATCGTAGTGACAATTAAATGAAAGTACAAAGTCACCTATGCCTCTTTTGTAATTGCTTCGGTGAATATGTCTATGATGTTTAGAACTATGTAAATAACTTGCAAGTTTATCGAAACACGATACCTTTATATGTTTTGTTTATAAAGTTTTCATTTTAAAAGATAACTGTTTGGTGAATGTCGGGGAAACGTTACTAGATTTAGAGGTGACATACGTTAAGCTTTGTGTTTTATGAGACAGTTCTGGATCTGACATGGAGTTATGATCTCAGTGCTCTTACCACTGCACTGAACCAGCTGGGCTACGCACTGTAATCTCTTGCTCCACTCCATTTGTCATTGACCGCTCGACAGAGAAGACTTATTCTGTTTTGAAGACGATTCGGCTACATCGCGACAGATGGAACTACTATCTTATACCATTACACTGTGTGTCACCGCACGTATGTTTAGAGCTTCGCATGAATTTGGTTTACATCAGCAATCTATCTAAATCAGTCAAACTTGAACGTTTATCGTCAACGCAATCTGGATCGATCTTCCAGGTTCATTCATTATGCGTTGGTAACCTTAAAGCCGAAGAATGCTAAAGTTTATACAATGTGGTCTACATTTGCAATTCTCTAAAAACTGTTGCTAAATATCAAATGGTTACATATCTAGGAAGGTGAACATTGTGTGGCCAATGGGTGTTCGACCCCAGTAGTAATATAAAAACACCCTAATGACTGGTATAGTGTCTTCATGTCCACAGGTAAATGCCTAAATAATCTTGTGCTCATATGTCCGTGCTGATGACGGATTATAAATTATGAATGTCTGTACCATATGCCCTTTAATAGAGTCCACAGGACGACGTCCTTTCGCAACGTCTTTAAAAGTTAAAGCTCTAAAGAATTATGGGGATTATACATTCTTGCCCATAGACCCTTAACAGGAGCAGGCGCCAAAAAGATTCTCTGATGCTATAAAATGCTCAGCGCCTATGCCTAATGAGCTAGATCCTCATTTTCCTTGTTATAAGTTATACTCTTGGGCAGTTGATGTGATGTTAATACAGACTGGCATTGTATGAAGAAAGTGTTAAAATACGAGTTGGTGAAGGAATGATAAATAATCTGTTTTCGGAATAACTAGTTACTCGTTTAGCCGTGCAAAATTCAATGTTTAATACTAACGCGAACTCTGTACATCTGAGTCAGACCAACAGTATAAATTCTAACGGTTGTATACTTGAATATGCTCTCGGGTGAAGAGGTACGGGGTTCGAATCTCGCCAGGGGCACGACAACTTTGTAGTAGAGAAGTGTTCTACACGCGTACCACCAATGGTTCGCTGGTTCCAGCCGGTGCACGCAGGTTTCACCGCAATGCATAGCAACATGGCGTTGCGGGCTTTCTCCCTGCCATAATACTAGCAGCCGCGATATAAGTGAAATAGTCTTGAAAGTGGCGTTAAACCCCAACTCACCTCACCTCGATTAATGTACAGACCGAACGTCGCCAAACAAAAAAAGCCTTTAAAAAGGCATGGTTTGAGGCATCGTGTTAATACTAGAATACATATAGCAAAATGAAGATTGCATTGTGGCCATTTTGGGGATAAAAGCTTTGAATACTAATCAAACAATGAGTTGTTTAATTGTTTAATGTTTCAATTAGAAGAATTGTACCTCGATCGTTTAACTTCTGTGACATAGTTATATACTGTTTTAACAATTTACATACATCATTTATTCATAAATAAAATTATATTATATATAATATATCATTTAAAAATAAAAGTGAATATTCAAATTTCCCTTTTTATTTTAACATATTTTGAAGTTGGTCTTTATTATGAATTTAATCAAACCGTTGTTGAGAGTTTTGTCATTACTAGATTCCAGCAAGAATATTATGTAGATTAGTTTTTCTTAAACAAGTAGTCAACCATTTGCTTAAACTTTGATAATCTTAAATATACCAATTCGGTTGATTATGAAGCAAATTTAGGCTTATCTTGGAAGGAAGGCGTATGGATCTTGTTTAGTCCAAGTAAAATGGCCCGGTATCCCGATGCTTGACGCTATCAGTTTGGACATAAATATGGTTCTATCCAATGTCTGTATACATTGTACATGCTTCACTGTCATGAATACATATCAGTATATTGAGTACAATACATGCATGTCTTATTGGCATTGAAAAACATGATAATTGAGTGGAAAGTTTGCGTGTTGATTGATTTTGCCCTGCGATGGACGAATGATCTGGGCTTTTGATCGATAGGTAACCTACTGTTGATGAAATTTTATGGACATAAACCTTGGCCAATGGTTGTGCCAAATTTGGTGACCCCATGACCCCAAATATGGGTCACGGGGGTCACGACCTGAACACCTATTTTCATCTCATTCTCCACTACAGAAAGCTCAATAAAGCTGTAACGATGTGAATAGACTCCTTAGACAATGGGGATTCTAGATTGTTGATTTCGTGACCCTGCGACCCCAAATATGGATCACAGGGGTCATAAATGATAATGTTGCGAGATTGATGAGCTACAGAGCCAATGGGTCTATTTTGTTCTTCTTTCGTTTGCAGAAAAACGCATGAGATTTGGAATTTGTTCAGGGATAGTGTTCGTTTCCGGAGCAGAAATCGCAAACCCTTCACAATATTATCCTGAGATTTTGCATGTGTTTTATCCTCTTACTGAAATGGTGCCTTCTGATATGTTCAGATTTCTGAACATGTTTTTTGTTTCGTTTCCATAGGAATGCGTTGGATTAGGGAATTTGTTCAGGGATATGTTCGTTTTCCGAAACAAAACTCGAAAACCCTTAATCTTATCTTCCTGAAAATGTGCATGTGTATTACCCTCCTACTAAAGTGGTACTGTAAAGTATATATAGTTATATATATATATAGTTATCTTTCAAAGATTACTTGTTTTCTTAAGACCCTGACAGCCCCACAGTTTTCAAAAACGTAGTAGTTATGTGTACTAGGTGACACCGATTTCCGGTTGGAAGATAACTATAAAATGAAACCACCCCATGCTTATTTAAAGTCATATTTCGCATCAAAAACCTTTTTTCTGAGGCACAGTTTACACAACTGTTAGTTAAATATGATAACATAATTTGCCACAAAATAACAATGTCTATGTCAGCAGTAATTCATTAGAACCAACAGCTAATAATGTGGGCAGCAGAATTCATATGACCATTATCTGGACATTTACCAACGGATTCTTGGGATTCACAGTTATTTATTGTACTCGGGGTTGTGACAAAACGGAAAGAGAGATAACATGTGTCGTCCGACTTTGTCTCAAGGACGTTAAAGTATTGATGACAGTTTCTTTCAAGCTAAAAGCGTGGACCTATGTCGATGTAGATCTCTACGTACTGAACATGTAGCAGATATTTAACAGTGATTGATATATTCAGTAGTTTTGCTCTATAGATAGTTGAAACGAATCGTTGAGGTTACCTTGAAAATAACCCATTCCTGCTTGGTTGGGGGGGGGGAGGGGGGGATATTGAAATGGGCTCCGTCCGTCCGTCCGTCCGTCCGTCCCGATTTTGTTTCCGGAGCACAACTCGAAAACTATAAGACATATCGCAACGTAACTTGGTGTGTGGAACAATCATCATGTGTGGATGTGCCTTTTGGGGTTTTCAACTTCTGCCAGTTATTTTTTTTGGACCGTTTTCATGGAAATGTAACTTAGAATTTCGTTTCCGGAGCACAACTCGAAAACTATAAGACATATATCAACGAAACTTGGTGTGTGGAACAATCATCATGTGTAGATGTGCCTTTTGGGGTTTTCAACTTCTTCACAATTTTTAATTTGTTTAATTTTTACCATTTCAATGGATACATAACTTAATAATTCATTTCCGGAGCAGAACTCAAAAACTGCCATGGATGTATGTTTAGCTCATCTGGCCTTAAATGCCCGATGGGCTTATGGCATGGCACGGTGTCCGCCGTCTGTCCGTCCGCATTTTCGGGGATTTCCGGAAAACGGCTCGTACCGAAACTCTTTTTCAACATTTCTTACATGACATGTAAAATTTTAATACTTTTTTTGATACATTATGTCTTAAAGAATACTGATAAACATATTCAAACAAAGTTTTTTTCCAATTTCCCCCCACCGATAGACACTCCTCCATGACCGGATGTTCCAGCCGTGCCTGTTGCACCACTGTTACCGTTCACATAGATATCTATCGTCAATGAAAAACAAAGAGTCCCCCAAATTGTGTATTGAGATTATCGCTCCTAAAGATTCAACTATGTAAAAAATAACAAATGCTGTTTAGAACTCAACCTACTTTCTCAGCCAATCAGACGGTCGTATTTTCCTGACAAAATAGACTCTTAATGATTAAGAACTCAACGCTAAAACGCTCTTCATGACACGCCCTCTCTGTGTCTGATTGGACAAAAACAAATGACAACAATGTTTTACAACTTTTTATTGACATGTGCCCCACGTGACTCGAAGTAAACACGGCCTCGACACTACGCTACACAGGCGGTATAAAGATACTGGCAAATGAGTTTCGAAATATTTTGCATGCAGCATGCATTTGTTAGTTAGAGTTGTTGTTAAAGTCGTTTTACAAACAAAAACGTTCAGTCTTTTAACGAACTAAAGCCAAAACAGCCGACTTTAATTTAATTATAAAATTATGAATTAATTATATTCTGTTTTTTTTCTGTAATCTAAACACAAAACACTAATAACTAAATAGATATATACTTCCATTTGCATTAAATTATGAAACAACAATGTTAATTTTAATGACTCGCACATTCCACAATTTGATTTAGACAACGGTCTCTATATGGTTAAAAATAACATATTTCCGAATACAATGAACAGAGGAAAATGAGCTCACCTCAAAGACAGACGGAAGATTATCTCTAGTTTTACCACAACAAATGTTACGATCAAATACGTTTTTCGAAAGTGAGAGTTCATAAAAACACGTCCATACAGCTTGGCGACATCGCGTCATATGAAACGATTACGTAGGAACTCACGGAAACAGTGACGTCATTGATTCTGTCAATCAAAAGTAGGTGGAGTTCTAAGTCAGTTAGAACCTATGAAGAGAAATCTTCGTGATTAAGAAGGGGCTCGCTCGCTACGCTCGCTCCGCCCCTTCTTAATCACGAAGATTTCTCTTCATAGGTTCTAACTATTACATAATCATTAATAATATTTTTAGGTATATTAAAATATGTCATTTTTATATTATTCATGTGGTGTTTTACCAAAATAATCATTTATGACAAGATGACTTGTTTGTGGATGTAAAGAATGTTTCTAAAATTCATGTCCACTTTTTAAAAATATTTTAGCAAAGCTTCACAAACTATTTAAAGCATAAACGGTACAGTAGATTAAGATGTTCCGTTTAAAATAATAACTATTTATAAAACTGGAAACATTATCTTTTTAATGTCAATTTAATTTCAAAGCATTAATTAATTCAAATACACAGTTTAATGTAAGATTTAACATGGTAATGTTATGTTTTGTTTACCAAACTATTTGTTCTTTTTTATCTAAAGATAATGTAGTTTATATATAGTTTCTTATACTTTGTCAAAAACAGATCATTTTAGAATTGGCAAATTTTGCATGGAATTATTTCTTTCTGAAAAAAGTCCATCATTATGAACTATTGAATGGTTTGAGTGAACGGATGCAGCAGGAATAGTTGGACATTATTGATACTATTGCATACCCAGAATCTCACCGGAGTTATCAAAAAATAAAACGAAATAATGCTAGGAACGGTACAATAACTATCGAACTTAAAACCGTAATTGGAACATAATGTAATAAAATAGAACGTGTCTATCAAGGGATAAAGCATAATGATCGGAATCAAAACCTTATATTAGCTTTATCATTATTATCTTTCATGTTTAAACATCAGTTGAGACGTGTAATACAAAAATATTATTTTAAATTAAAACTTATCGTAATCTTATTTTTTTAAACTTCAAATTACAAACATGACTTGAAACACGTGATGCATAGACATGTCTACGGTAATAATCCACTTATGAATTATATATCAGGTGGATTCATGAATTTCGACATGGTCCTTGTATCATTTGCCTCTTCAGTTGAAAGAACAGGTTTGACTGTCTGAACGTTAACAGTCGACCATTCCAGTGAAGTTGACTTCGCGAAAAAGCCATTCTTTGAAGTTGATTGATTCATGAACAGAGACCTTCGTGAAATCATCAATAAAGGAGATCGTAAATGGACAATGTCGGGGTCCTTCTTCTCACTGTGGACCGACCTTACCTTTGTTAAAAACATTTTCCATAATTGTCCAAAATGAGTAAACATGATGTAAAACGACATTTCTTGAATGTTTCGTCACTCAGGAATATGCAGAAATGTTGCTTTCTGAAGAACCTGGTTCATTTGAGAATGTTCTCGGTAATACAATCAATGAGTACATTCAGAGTTATTTGAGTATTTCTCTCATTACAAGGCAAACTGAACAATTGGATATGTTCGTACATGCCAATGAACCGACAGTTTAAGGCCCTACCCAGTCGCCGGGTTCTTCATGACACTGAAGTCCCGTTTTGCTCTTCTGAATTAATCTTTCCATTTCTATTTATCTCCGCCACAACGAAGTTGTCCGTCTGTCCGTCTGTACGTACGGGTTTCGTTTCCGGACCAGAACTAAAAAATTGTAATGCTCAATGAAACTTGGTATATGGAACAGTCATCATGTGTAGATGTGCCTTTTTTTCACTTCTTTGAGATTTTATTTTAACCATTTCCATGGAACCATAACTTTAAAAAAAACATTTCTGGACCAGAATTAAACAAAAAAATGTAATACCTTGTCAATTTACATTTTGTTTCCGAACCAGAACTAATAGGTTGTAAGGCCTAGCGCAGTGAAACTTGCTGTGTGGAGCAATCATCATGTGTGCTTTTTGGGGTATTCAACTTCTTTGAAATTTTATATTTGCCATTTCCATGGAAAAACATCTTGACCTTGATTCTGGAGCAAAACTCGAAATGCTTTTCACATGTTCGCTTCCGGAACAGAATTTGAATATTGTTAGACAGAGAGTAATACATTGTGGGAAGAACATTTTCTTCTGTATCATGAATGTATTACTAATATAGCATAAAGCTCAAGAATCATTGCTCAAAATATTTTTTAAAAATCCCACTTGGCGGGGGATATAGTAGACTGTGTCTGCTTGTTAATCATGTCCCCGCAAAGCTTTGTGAGAGACATAATGTTTTCGCGTCCGTAATTCCACAATTCCGTGATTCCGAAATACTTTCGTTTCCGGACCATATTTTAAAAAAACGTTCAATATATTTTTACGAAATATGTGTTTAGACCTACATGTAGTGGTGGAATGGTGCCTTTGGCTACTTAGGTTATTCTGATTTTTAAAAATATTTTTTTATAGTTTCCTGAAGACATTTTGAACTTAGTGCGTATGGGGGTAGGAAACTTTCCCGGCCTCCATCTCAAAATCTATACAGTATTATTTAATGAGACTTGGTACGTGTTTAGACTCAAAGAATAAACAAATTCTGATTTTTTTTTTGGTTTCCATGGAAAGAATGTTTACAAAGAGGCCAGAAAATGGCCATAATTTTAACTATGAGGCTACATGGAAACAAGATAATTCATTCTAATAGATTAACCTTTTTGGATTATCCTTTTCAGATTGTCTCTGGCATAAGTAAAATAAGGGTAAGATGACCAATAGGTTGCATTGAAAGAGCTGGGTACATCACATTTATTACCCTTTAGATACATTTGTTGAATTCTAATTGGTCAATAGCCAATACATACGAAACCGTGTAGGCGGATTTGCCATGGTGTACCATCCGTATGACCCATGAAAACCGGTCATGTGACTAACTACACGGGTCTTAGGGATAACCTTGACCGTAGATGGAATGCGGAAGTTAAACAGTTGCTCGACTCACAAATTCAATATCGAAACTTACCTTAAGGAGAGATGGGACCCAGAAATCGAACTCGCTTACGGTAACATTTTGCGACATAAACTTATTGTTGTGAATAAGTCTCAAAATATATGGATTACATTGTTTGAGGCATACGCTTATCCATACACTAACGAGAAGAGCTTAAAATTGGCGTAACGCCTTTTTAACGGTCAGTTTACGACATGCCGGAGAACGTTATCGTCACCTATATTCGCGGTAAATATGTTACTGTTTCGGTTATTCGAATTACATACGTATCTTTAGTTTCTGACGAATTTAAATCGCCTGGCATAATCAACTGAATGTAATTATTTCACCATGCACTCTCAGATTAATAGCAGTTTCAATAATGATTACACGGTAGGCCGTCAAAGTTACACTTGAAACCATCAAAATTGCCGTGACGTTAGGTTTTGAAGCTAATTTTAAAAAACCTCCGGTGACCCCTTTTTCTATTTCTGAATTCGTTTGTTTATTCAAATGTGCAAATTATATAAATATGTGTGTCAGTAAGAAATCCTGTTTAACATACGAAAAACGATGAGAAAAATGCCGTTCTAAATTACAAAGTACTTAATTTAATTTTGTTTCTCTTTCCAGAGTCATTAATTTTCAAAATATAGACTTGCTATACATCCCCGTATGTAACTGAAATGTATTTGAAAGGATTCTGAGCTTATTCGTTGCAAGCGTGTGCTTCACAACGGGAGTATTATTATTAACGCCGATAACTCTTTAAATCGTTCGGTGACCCCCCAATTTTCTTACATATTTTGATAAAAGACATCATAAACCTGCTATTTTAAAAAATAAACGAATTCTAAAATATTTTGTTTCATCGTCCAATCTCTCCTTAAAGATATTGTAACCTCAGGGGGGTAGGTTTCGCGTTAATGATTATGACAACAGTAAAGAATAACGACACAAAAGTATTGGATTACAAATCCACCCCAAAATAATAGAAAGACGTGTTTTTAAAAATACTTCATTATCACAGCCGCCAAACGTTTCATAAGCCAATCAGCTGCTAGCAGAGGTGTGACGTGTTACTCAGGAGTCGTGCCCTAACGAGTATCTGGCTTATGTTGTTGTTTACATTATACACTCGTATAGCTGTCACGTATTTTTCACTGATTTCACTTGTCAAAACAGCCTAAAAGTGATCAAAGCTATTAGAAAGAATGTCGGCATATTGTGTTCAGTCGTTAATTAACTGTGGTTATGGTACACATGTGTTTAGATTGTTTAGTCTCCGATAATGCCGAGTGGATCTTTCAGCGTAAATCTACCACCATTGTCGTTTCTTTGTGTCATTTTGAAGTGTCAGTTCTGTAGCGTTACTGCGTGTATGTCCATCACTGACCATTTCCGTTATGTCAGACTCTTATTCAAGCAATGAGACTTCCCTTCGAACAACGTAAGTCAAGCGATAACAAAGATTTGAATGAAGGATTGGATCGGCAAACAAGCTACGAATTCATACTAATCCTACTCAGCGAAAAACGAGACTTATGCGACGTATATCTATATCATTTTACAAATTACATATCAACAATTGTTGGACTACATTGTGATGATTTTCGAACTAGTTCGCATGTAAATAACACTTTACGATGTCCTTATTGATTTAAATAACGAACATGTTGTAACCATGTGATTGCTAATCCATGTACACCGGTGTGCATCATACATTAAAGTGAATGACCGGCTGCTATCACCGACGAAACAACAGAACATCATATTCTTAATTTCCTAACTTTCATTGGCTCACTATGTCAAGACTGAATGTCGCCTACATGTGTATCTTTAATTTACTAACGACCAGTTTAGTATCACCAGTTACGTCATATGACAGGACGTTGACAATATCCTGACGCACCACTTCTTATAAAATTGAACCGGCCGAGTGACTGATATCTGGCATCAAAGCACAGGTGTTTATGCATTAAGCTTAATCCATGGTGATGACGTCACTCTATTGTGTTAACAGTGCATTATTTGTTAAGAATCAACTGGTCATTGACTTATCCAGTCAGGAGGGGTGTCAGGTTTTGACATTTTCGTAATGGCTCACAAAGTAATTTGTTCAAGAATGATGTATTTTGTCTTAGTTTATCTGATTAGAATCTTAAAATATCTGATTATTTGTTTAATGTCTGACCCGGGAATCGAACATGTAACCCTTCGACTGTTGCGCAGCGCCCTAACCTATTACGCTACCAGGCTTGCTGGTAATCATTTGATTGTTTGTCAGTAAGATCCCTGCATTCTAAACAAAACTGGTAAAGTGTGAAACGCATGGGGATCGTGCTGAAACACATGAAATACAGGAGTTTGGCTGTCAGTCAAATCGCTTTGCGTGGAAGATTTGCGTCATGCACGTGCGTGGAAGAATCCATTTCATAAGGGTCGAAGCTACGTGTACCATATCCGATGAATGGGTACCGAAATTTGCAAAATAAATTTTTTTTAGGTTACATAATTGAAATGTATTGTCTATAATGCTAGATAATCACATATGTATGTTTCGTGACACGTTCGGGGGCTCGTTGATTATGTAATGGAGAATGCATGAGGAGCCGTGGATTCGTTAAAAATAATCAACGAGCCCCGAAGGGGCGAGTTGATTATTTTTAACGAATCCCACGGCTCCGAATGCATTCTCCATCTTAATCCATGTATGACGTCACGAAACAGGCCTCTTGAAACAGAAAATCATGCACAACAACAAATTAAATAATAATGACGTTTATATTCGAAAATTGCATGATTGTTTTTATATTTGAATTGTCAGTTAGTCATTTCAAAACATATTGTAGCCTATAAAATAACCTAACGCTCCACTCGATTGGGAAAAGAACAAAACTAAAACCAGCGATTGAATATCGAAAAAAGCTTCAGAAACTCCGAAATTACTCCCTACAGATTCACAAATAACCATTCTATCGGAAACTAGCAATGTCAACAGATGTTAAGTTATATGTTTTAAACGAATCATCGACGAAAATCGACAAATCCCCTAAGTGTTTAATTGTAGCAACTCCTGTGTATGACGTCACATCGCTAACGAAGGTTATGCTACACTGAGTGGCCGCAGAAAACTGTTTCAAGAATGAGATAATTTGCAGTCCCATTTTACTCACTTTGAACAGCGATATCTTGCTGAGTAGGTGACGCTTCGAAATAATATTTAGTGTTTTGTTTACTTGAAAGTATTGTCTATATGATTAAACGAATTAACATCGAACAAAACGGAGAGGTTTTATTATCTTTAACAAACATAAGTACGATGATTTCAACCTATATGCACTTTCTATTTTGTTTGCGTCAATAAACTAATTCAATAAAAACATGTTTCTCTATTATTTTTCAAGAAATAATAGATTCAAAATCAATTATTGTTTAGCTGCAGAGTTATCTTCCTTGATATGGAACGGTGAACTCTTTACAGCGTTTTCGCTGTTTCCCAGAGTTTTTATCACAAACGGACATAGCTATGTAGCCTATATATTTTATCGGAAATGAGTGAAATAAGTACAAATAATAGATCTAAAAGGTAATAAATTCGTTACACGGTGTTTTGACACGGTGTACGGGACTGTAAGACCCTTGTATATTCCGCATTTCCTTCGGCTGCGCCTCATGAAAATACGGAATATACAAGGGTCTTACTGTCCCGTACACCCTGTCAAAACACCGTGTTACTAATAGCATCACACACACACACACACACACACACACACACACACACACATTTCTAGTTTCTTCAACGTCACGATTGACACCGTTCGATCGGGTGGTGATCAGAGCTGCGATTTATCTTCACTACCCCTCTTTCTGTTTGTTTGGTACAGAATTTGTCAAACGAGACTGCATCGCATTCTTTCGTTCACTGTGCATTTCTGGGAGACAGACGAGTTCATGCCATCAGTGAAGTTCGACTTTAGCTATTTACGGCCATCATGAATCTTGTCAAGAAATTATGTGAAGTTCTTTGGCGCGATTTCCCAGAATTTCAAAAGCTCAGGTCTAATTTTAGCTAGCTAGGGCCTAAGGCTGTTGCGTCGTACTCGCATGCAACGTACAAGGAAGGCGTCGCAAAATCTGACGTAACGCATAATTACGTCTTACGTAAGCTACGCCGAGCTGAGATATACATACCGTAACAGAAGTTCCTGGTCAGTCATGCTATGGTTAGCGTCAACCTCCTATATACCTTACCTCCTCTTATACAACCCCGGTGTTCTATTTCATTCAGCACCTCCTTATCCCCCGGGTTGTATTGGAGGCCGGGTTACATGTTTTCAGACCTATATAACTGGTCTATGCATGATAAAATGGACAGGGATCATTATTCATTTCATATTGGAACAGGGAGCATAAGGACAGATTGACCATAGCCCGTCTTCTGTGGGAAGTTTGTAAGTTAACAGTACGTTTGAGAATAACTTCTTTAATTTGTTAATAAGGTAGAGAAATAAAGTTGTGCAACACCACCCTTCCGACCCCCAAATATGAACGTAGTGGAATGTCCAATCGCATCTTTTTTTCTTCTTTTTAATCAATGTTTTCGGGTTACAACGTCATCACATCAAACATTCTTTTTAGAATGGCCGTTCTAGATTTCTCAATTTCTTCCATTTTACTGATCTTATTAGACTTGCATATTCTAGGAAATTAATTTCTAAGCGGTCTCTATGTTTCTCTTGAAATGTTGTTCCAACAGCATCGATCAAATCATTAGCAGAGGCCCATGCTAAAACAACGCCTTCCCAATATTTTTTTTCTATTTATCATTCTTTGCTTTAGAAACGTTTCATCGTTTTGAAGAATACTTGTATACTTTAAGATACATTAAATAAAAAGAGAGTAGCCAGTTTTGAGTCCTTTAAAAGCATTCTCTTAAACCATGCGACTTTTTAAATGCATTAGTGGTCCGTCTTATGTCGGGCATTCTTCTCTTTGTTGTACCATACAAAGGAAATCTTAAATCTATAAACTACTCCAGTAATGCTAACATTTTAAGAAATGTAATTATTTTCGAGGATGATTGCTTTGTAAATGTCTTTGTCGAACTACCAAAAATAAGGTAGTGATACCAGAGATTTCAGAAGGCCCGACAGAATAGATGCAGTAGAAAGACGAAATGCAGCGAGAGTTTAATAAGACAGTGATATAAACTAGCGCTGGGGAAAGTTGAATTTAGTCCAGTGCATCACCAACTGTATAGGCTGCCCTCTTCTGATTTTGGTGTATATCGAGAATCTCTCAAAAATTGTCTTTTGATACCAAATATATCAACACAAGTTGATATGTTTGATATCAGGAGACACTTGGGTGAGATTATATTTATCATCAAAACTCATTCTTCATTTGAGTTTTGAAGTTAGAATGAAAAATGGTACATCTCTGACCACATCACTACCATTTGACTTTCAATGCGGTGATGTCATAACATTGTGATGTCATCATATCTATGACGTCATACTATTGTAATGTCATTAATTGATTATGTAAAAGCATTGTGGAGCCAAGCAGTTGACAGTGACAGGGCATTGTCCAAATTCTACTGTCAAAACTATATGTCCTAGGAGATTTCGCTTGATCTCACACAGTTTTGGATGACACATGTTCTTTTGAATGGGTAAATGTCATTTCAAATTTATTCATGAGAAAATACAATACTTTTAAGAATCAGGAAAAACAACGTTAGCTTGCTGATGGCTTCTTTGGTTTCTTGTCGTATCTTGTGCAATCTTTGTTTTCCTAACCAATTTCTTAGAAGAAAACACTTCTTCAATTGCTAAGTGAATAACGAATTTGTTTTTCGAAATATATTTTCACAACCCTTAAGACTTAAAAAGCAGTAAAACTCATATCATGACAGGGAAACAACCCCAATGGAAATCTATGGAATTGGTTCTCGCAAAGAAATCTATGCACAAGTCAAAATTGTTCACAAAAACGTAGGAGTAGAGATAATTTGTCTCGAAAATTGAATGGATTAAATTAATCTCAGTAACAGCTAGTTTTTTCTCAGAGGAAAGAAAACTAGCTGATGTACGTTTCTCGGATGTATATTTCCTCCGGGCTATATAAAAACAGGGTCAGATGACAAGCTTTTACAAGATGAAATTGTTATTGGTATTTTATTTGATTTAGTTCGAGACGTTGCAAATCCGGAAGGTCCTCATTTTCTCGGATTTTAAAAGGGAGGCGTGTAAGTTTTATCATAACGAAAAAAGCTGAAGGATTGTTAGATATGTTTTAAATCGTATCGTGTTTTGCTTAATGAATAAAGAAATGTTATGATAAAGGCATTACTATTAAATGTTAGGTAATGTACTGAAGATAAAAAAAGGAAATTGATTATAGTCTTTAAATCGTTACAAAACGACAGCTGACTAAATAAGTCTAAATGAGCGAGGAAGAGAGGGACAGTCGGTGCGTAATATTTTAAAATTTATTTATATAAAATCAAACCAATAATTATATCTAAAAGGTTTTAACAAATATATGCATATTCGGCTTTTGTGTTACGTGTTGAAGATTCACCATCTACATGCATTTATTCCTTTACTGCATACTGTGACCTGTAAATTGCCGCATAAATGGGTTTCCTAAACCAATAACCCTCTTATTTAGTATGAAGATGAATTTTGACATTTTAGTTACCATTTCATTCTTTTCAAATGACGGCGATGACAAAGCATACTTACCACTCGATAAGGCTCAAAACAAAAGACGCGTCCTTGGGACACAAACGTAACCTACAAAACGGAAGTTCATTTGATTTCCTATAATCATAGGATGGGCATAGTTTCAGTTCTTACAAGTGACTTCTTTTTTTTTTCAGGTGTCCATCTTTAAACCATGAGTGGAACCTGTAAACTATAATCTGAAGACTGTTAGCCTACAGCTGGCCTTTTGTCATTTTACCCTTCAAGTCCAGAGATTCTAGTTAGCAGCGTCCCTCAGGGCTGCCATTGATAGGCTACTTTCATATTCTGATCCTGAACCTTAAGATGCCAATCATATCGAGGACACTGAGCTGTTAATCCGAGACGGCCCTGAGCAGGAAGGCTGGGATACATGACAGTTGCCGCAATGAATCTGAGCACGAACAGTTCAACTGGATTTACCAACAATGGAACCTTCAAAAACCCACTGCATGACACCAACATGATGATCGTCTTCATCACAATTTATGTCTTCGTCTTCATTTGTTGTTTCTTTGGTAAGTACATATATACTCATCAACTATTTTTTCGCGCCACGGTTTCCATATCTCTACTAGGATTTCCTACGTGGACACAGAGATTAAAAACGTTTTATTTTATTTATTCTATACAAGATATTCAGTCTGCTTTAAATTTAAATTTATCCATGATAAAATAATATTCTCTGCATTAAAATGCATATACTATTCTCTCTCAGGTTTACTGTCTTCTATTCCATATCATACACGTGTACCTTATTTCTTCCCTCGACCAATATCGACTATGTTCAGGCATAGTGTGATTGATATGAGAAATGACATGTCATAACTCTCTAATTAATTTTACGCTGAGTAGTGGATATCTGTGTTGTACAGATGTAAATGATATGTTCCTGGAATCGAGAATTTAGACAATTCGTCAACTCTGTGGAAGGAATTCGAGTAAGGCTGGGCGAACACTACGTCCGCTGCGTTTTTCCGGGCACACTACACCGCGTTAATAAGTGCGTTAGATATTGCGTTTTATAAAAAGTTCATATAAGGTGCTATATATCTCTAGTGTTTTGTAGTCTACAGATGTGGATGCCAACTGTTCCCAAATAATAGTCTTTCAAAACACGTTTAAGAAATTTCAGTATTATCTTCAAAACAAACAATATGTACAAGTATATGCCGACAACAGTAATATCAAACATATTTTTCAAAACTATATAAAAAGCGGAATTCGCAGTTATGGATCAAGACATAATCATAGCACGCATGATATACACAAAGAAAAAAGTTAAGCACCCCTGATATTTTCATAAAGCTGAAAGTCAGAAACAAGTAAGCTCTAGTAAGACCCTAATTTTTTTCAGATAGAACAGCCATCTGGCAAGACAGTAATGCAACAATATGTAGCTGTTATCATTATGTAATAGCGATTCTGGTGCTGATATTTCGATTTCGTAACCACAGACGTTTCAGCTGAGGACCTGTCAGGAAGGGTTCTCGGCGAACATGTCGAAGAAGGTGTCTGTCCTCTCGGGGTGTAGTGACAGTAGGTCTTCCAGACCGTGGACGGTCCATTGCACTTCCTGTCTAAACGGACTAAACGACTAACAACAGTGTAATGGTAGCCCAGATGTCGTCCTATCCAAGGACATCCCTGCAGAGTGCATACCAATAAGTATTCGTGCCATGTTCAATAGATATGCTTGAATGACTATGGAAAGCAACGTTACATACCACCAAATGCAGTTGGGTCATACTGCTTTTTGTGATCCTCGAGCGTAGCATGTTGCACGTGAATGACGCGATCACTGTCACTGTCACGCATCACTGGTTGGAACATATCGCTTAACTTTTTTCTTTATGTATACATAGGCATACCTACTTTCCTTCCAGACAGACAATGTAAAATATGACGTAAGATGGGGAATCCGCCATGCGAAATCATTTGCGATGCGATGAAATAGGTGCAGCACCTATTATCATCGCATCGCAATAACGCATCGGACGAAGTTTGCGCGGCATATATGTATTTTTTTTACGCATCGCAAGAAAAATCGGACGTAGTGTGCGCCTAGCCTAAGATCTATAGGGGACTGGATAGGTAGGCAGTGGTTAGCGCGTTCGGCTTTGGATCAAGAGGTCACTGTTGCTCGGCAGCATTCTTTGCTATAGATAGGGTGTGCTACAATGAATTTCATCTCAACCACGCATGGCTCGCTAGTAAATGCCGATGCTTGCAGATTTCACCGCAATACTTAGCCGTGTAATGTTGAGGCTTTCTCCCTATAATGACACTAGCAGCCGTGATATAGGTGATATAGTCTTGAAAGCGGCGTTAAACCTCAAACCACCTCTCAAGGAAGACGTATAAGACATGTATATACGCTGATATAAATAAACCTGTTTTGAGTCTTTTTATTATGCTCCGAATCGGAGATTATATTTGTATATATATATATATATACTGTTTTTCACCTGTCCGTCTGTTTGTCCGAAACACTTTAACCTAGGCTCAAACTTGTTATGAGTGATTGTGAGCTTGACCTTTGCACAAGACCAATGTTCTCATTTCAGATTTTAACGTAACTTCTTATTGGTTAATGTCGATAGGCCTTGGTACTGATATATGCTCATCCATTGTAATAAGACCTTTCAGATGAGATTCTTATGTTGACCTCGTCATCCTGACCTAGAGTGAAACACAAATAATAAACATCTATCACCATGATATTTACTCAAAATGACAATAGTTTTACCAGCTTCCCATGAACAGTGGTATTCTAATTCGACTATTGGAAGCGTTATCCCCCAAGGACTTGTATCACAGAGTCTACAGGAATGAGTAATTTACACACACTCACACATACGATTGATATTAATCAAAGCATAGGTCCACATTCAATTCAAAATACATGGTTTTCTAGAAAATGAACTTAAGTGTAGTTTTAAACCAAATCATGTCTTTCTATTTTGTTTATTAACATACACTATTTAATCAAACTGACTTGTCTCGGTAAACATAGTGTAAACAATATATGTGATGCCAGTTTTAAATGGAGATACAAACCAGTTATATTAAATTTGACTGTGTTGCCAAATGGATAAAAACCATACATGATTGACAGACAAGGATGTTTACAACATGTCTCACAGTACAAGCATACTTGTTAAGGTGGAGTATATAACAAAACGCTCTTTCCTCTCGTAAATATATAACGCATGTCCTCTAGGATGTCGACATCTTTGGTGTCGGGTGTTTCTCTACAAAAAACAACAAACAAAATTTCAAACAACTTTATAGTATGTTTTAAACTCCGTTTCAATTCTGTTTACCAGGCAATGCCATCATCCTTATAGTCATCATCAAAAACAAGCGCATGCGCACCAGGACCAACTTCTTCCTGGCAAACCTGGCAGTAGCTGACTTCTGTGTGGGTGTATTCTGTGTCATACCCAACCTCTCCATCAGGATTAACAGTACATGGAAACTGGGAAGAGTGAGTAATCATTAAGTCGGTCTAAGCCTATATTCACACATAATGATGTGTTATTCAGGCAATTTTTACAAAATACATACCCCCTCTAGACTAAGGGTATATATAGCTCCACTTTCCCGCACAAACTAACCTTCATGATGATGTTATGCTTAACTCCAAGGTTGGAACACATTTTTGAAATTTTGACAAATTATGGTCACATTTTCCGACTTCTTCACCAGAACCAATGACTCTACATAGGAGTTTGTTCACTTACGTCTGTAGTTTAGTGAAAACATAATGTAATTTGGCATGGCTTTGAAGCAGCATATCAACGTAAAAAGTTAACCAATCGCTTAGCATTTGTGTGTGTGTGTGGGCACTTATACTTCGTCAATGAATTTTGGCGCATTTTAGTCAACATGAAAACTTCTATTCGAAAATTTATTAAATTTAACTTTTCAAATTTTCTGTCTATGTTTATGCGAAATTTCATAAACATGCACCATGGTCGTGATGATAACAGGACACGTTTGAGAATGATTGCTTTACTCGTGAATATGTGGTTATTCATTGTCGTTGTATGTGATGTAATTTTATTGACGTTACAATGAACGTCATGTTACATGATATTCGCACTAAGATACACATGTAAGTGAACAAACTTTCGGTACGCAGCTGCAGAGATCTGAAATTGTATGTACAGAATCCTTGACCAATATGTAATTGTAGATTTGGTGACCCTGTCGCCCTTTTCTGACCTAAAAACCTATTTCCATCTTCTCCCATAAGAAAAGCGTTAGAACGCTTAAATGTTGTGTAGACTCCTGAGCCAATATCGATACTTTACATCTGATGGAATACTGGAACATTATATTCTTACATAAAAAGCCACATAGCCATTACTGTGGTGATTATTCTATTATATCATCCCTCAAAGAAGTGATTGGTGATTACGTAGAATAACGTTCCTTTTGGATGAACAAATGACGCTACTATGAGTTTTTATATCTACGTAATGAATATAACTATTATAAACTGCTTTGTTTTGTGTTGTAGGTGATGTGTAAACTCTACAACTTTATCGAAAGCATGAGCTACACAGCGTCTATCCTGCTGCTTGCTGTAATAGCGATAGAGCGCTATGTGGCCATTATGTACCCGTTCAGATCCAGACAGCTATTCACCAGTGTGCGGCTACAGGTGGCGCAGGTTTGCATCTGGCTTGTGGCTTCCGGGTACAACGTTCACCTTCTCTTCATTTATGACATCTTCAAAGTGTCCAATACAACTGCATATTGCTACTTTACAACATCTGTTGAAAATATCCGCACTATGGTCACAGTGAATTTTGTGTTTCTCTATGTGTTCCCGCTTTGTGTCCTAACAGTTGTGTATACACGAATATCAGTGACCCTGTGGTCAACAAGTAAAAGTAACTTGATGAAATCGAAAGACAACAACGTGAAAATAACTCTTCGAAAGACAGAAGATAAGAAATGTAAGTGTGTGTGTCCGAACGACAGTGTCAGTAGCGACATGGACGAGAAGGAGGTCACTCGGATGACAGTCAACACGGCAGTCACGGATAACAGCTCTTCTTCAGAAACCCGCCAGGAGAAATGCCTCAAGTCAAACTTACGGAACGGAAACCTAAAGAACACCATAACTGATGGACGGCGGTCTCCAAGTAAAGTGACGTACTGCCTTCCTAATGACCACTGCAATAAAGCTAACCACCATAATAATCACTGCTCTCAAAGCGCTAAGAGCTCTCTCTCCCCCTGGCAAATCCGCCGCTCCAACCACTCGCGTTCTCTAAAAGATACAAAACGTATGGAACATGAGAAGTTGGAGGTGAGCCCAGATCTGGTGAGCGAGGTGACATTTAGCGGGGACACAGACAGTGTGAGGAGCCGTGTCTCGGTGAGGAGATCTCGCAACACCAAGGTCAACTCTCGCAACGCTCTCGCGTCCAGGCGGAGGGTCATTAAACTTCTCATGGCTGTGCTCATCTCATTCGCCATTTGTGTACTCCCTCATCACTTGAAAAATGTACTCCATTTCTGGAACATCTATTTTGGATTCAGCGTACTTCCACCCATTGTGTACATTATGCTTTATCTAAACAGTGCCTTGAATCCAATTCTTTATTGGTTGTTTTCTGACAGTTTCCGACGCAGTTTCCGAGATACCTTTCTCTGTTGCCGGAAAGGCTCGAGGACGGGCAGATACACAGTTACATGACCTTTTACGCAATGTGCTTAAAGTTGGTTCCAAACATCAGTATACGGATATGTTCTATTTACATCTTTCTAAAAAAAAAAATTTTTTCGCCGTGAAGATATACAATACGTACTCAGAAACTGTTGGGCGGACTTGCTTGAGGCACAAGACTTCGTTTATTATACTGTGTTGACACATTGGAGCTTAATTGTAGACGATATTTCCGAGGGATAAGTCAGTACAGGATACCGTAAAGGATTAGAAATGCCATAGAGTGGTATGTTTGTTAAAAGATTTTTCTCAGCGCTCCAGTATTGGCGTAAAACCTATATTTCAGATTTGTGATATTGCTGTAGTGGCTTGATGTGCTCCTGTATAAACAGTTACAAATATCCATTTATTGAACATAAATTATTTGGTATTGTCAGTCCCTTGTACTGCGTATCGTTTTTGAGTGTGAATAAAACACATTTTGGCACCCAGACTGTGTTTACAAGGTTCTAGGAACTAATGATTAATGAAACAAACTCAAGGACTGATGTATGCTCAATCAAATTTCAAAACAATGTCCAAGGACATCTCTTGTTTCTTGGATTGACAAGCTCCAAATTGGAGACTGCTATTTAACAAACTTTTTTTTATCCTTACTACAGTGTAAGCGATTCAACCAAATAAACTATTAAAATGTGTCTTTCATCAATTCATTAGAGGGTTACATTAATTTAGTTTGGCACCAGGACACTGTTCAAAATGTCTCCCCGACAGCTTGTCGTTAATAAACCCAAGCACTGTACACTCTGTCTTTTTGACAAATTACTAAACATTGTGTCATTTACATTGAAGCACAACATTGCACACAATAAGAGTATACGTCCAGTGGTTAAACACTTGGTATTTCTGTGATTCCTCCCAATCTTATGTACATCGGTTTAATGAGGAAAATATGACCATGGTTTTCATAATGAATTTAATTGTATCTCAATAGTATTCGCCCGAATTTTGCAATGAGTATAATCACATTACATAGTATCTGTGTATTACAGTTGTATTGTAAAAAATAGCATGAACACTCCTGATAAACATAGAACGTTCTACTCATTACTACGTATGCCTCATTGACTGAACTGAAGGGAAACTAAACGTTTATTTGAACTCAGGCTGCACGGATGTTTAGCACCTAACCCAATTGACACTTTCAGGAAACCATTATAATTATTATAAATTATATCCACAGTTCTACAGCTTGAGTTTATACTATGTATACTTTAGTATGTTTTGCATTGTGAGACCAAACATATGTACCACACAATGGAAAACAATACTAGAATGAGCATGGTATAACCATGTGTAAGTGTATGTATGATCTGTGCATGTGTATAACCTGGATCCTTTTGCTCACACTATCAACAACACAACATGACATATGATCAATAATTTTCATATCACGACAATGTAATGAAATTTGGTTTCAAAGATAGGTTCCACTTCGAGTAGCGCGCGCCAAGGATATCTGACGTCATACAAACATAATTCCCTTTATTGCGTAAAACGCACTACACAAAAACTAGCCTTTACGAAGCTTGAAGGCTCGTTTCTAGCGCAAGTCGCCTAAGCAACCCACGTGCTGCACGTGCTTCTGTTGGAAGTTAGGCTACCCTTGTCACATATTACTGAATGTGACGATTGGTTTATGAACACGGATTCTAAATGTCCTGAGACCATACAAATTATTGCCTGTTTACTGTAGCTTTTTTTAGCTAAGACCAGCAAATTATGACAAATATATTCTCATTGATTATAAAATTCAAGCAAAATACCTATAAACATTTATTCCAATTTCTGTAGAAAATACATAATTCAATGAAATGGTATATAAATAACCGCCAAAAATTATATATTTCGGTTTCTTTCATTGCTCATAAACTTTATTTTTCTTTCGTGTCTTTGTATACGGTTTGTGAGCTAGACCACAATGCTTTGCGATTGAAAATAATAGATTTGATCTATATTTAGACTGGAAAACACCTTTACTAACTAATGCAATTTCTCGGCTTATTTTCCATTAAGACAATACATAATCATAAGTCAAACTGTATTTAACATTGAATACATAATTTACCTTCCACTTAATTGGTCGATGCGTAATACCGGACCTATGCTACTTCCACTTAAAGGCGCTGTAGCTTTCACTTACACGATCAATGATGTATATACTGCGATAAAAAGGGTTCGTTTAAATGACCTTGTACAAGAAGAAAGTGATACCAAAGAGTTGTACAAAAGCAGCTCTTCAGTATATCTGTTAACATGGTTACATGGTTAACGTTTCTATTGTAATCGCTATTCGGTAGTTACATATAACGGTAGTACATACTAATAACAATAGTACAGTAGAAGACGAAAGCACGTTTACACATTGACAGCCATTTTATTGCAACGATATGCAACGTTTCGCTACCTCTCAATGAAGAAAGTACAACTATAAGATTGAACAAATTGAGAATATGGATTTACATGTTCGTTACTGTTGAAAACACATGCTTAATTATTTATCAGGATGAATCAGCATAACACAACACCCGAGAGGTTTCCAACACTTTGCATTTCAATGTGTTCATACGGTTGTTGGAAGCATTTCGGTTTATTTGACCATTTGAGTTATACCCTAATTACTAAATACTCAAGAAATGTTGGTATTTAAAGAAAAGACTTGCAATTGCTCGAGTTGTAACATACTTTATGTCTCACCGTTCTCTGACTAGTCCATCGTAGTATATGAATGACATCACTTCTTTAAAAATCAGGACCGATATTGAATCATTTTCTTGCCAATTATAATGTGAATGTGATAAATGAACTCCTATCCTGTTATGGCAGAAGACTATGGCAACGATTACATCTAAAGGTCTATAACGTGGCTATCCCAGGAAGAAGTGGGGTCCGTGATCATGAAATAAAACTATTGCCGTGTACAGACAAATAGTATGTCGTATAACACATTATCATAACATTATTGTGTGGTGGATTTCAGAAGGCAATACCAATTTTGCAAGCACCCGGAAATCGGTTCCTCTGCAAACATAGACACATGCGAACCTCGTTCCTCAGTTTGGACTTCCTACTTTTCTTTATAGATTCTCGAAACTTCTAATCCCTCCACCTCGGAAAATTCTAAATACTTCTCAAATAATTATAAGATACTATTTATTAGTATATTATCATTGAGACATTATTCTACTTTTGGTTGATGAAACAATTTCAACAATTGATATAAATATGTGATTTAGAAAAAAACATATTTGATTCTAACATGAAATGAAACCATTTGTCCTTTCAACATGATGAACAAAATTAAACCTCCATGGTCTTAGCGATAATTTAACGTTTGTATGGGAACAGTTTTTACTCAAAAGAGCATACTTACTCTAGGCTTTTAAATCCTAATAAAAGTAAATTTGTTCACGTGAACATAGTCTGCAAGGGACCGAATCATTTGACATTGTAAATGGTGTAATTCCAAATATTGCAAAAATAGATCATCAATTAATTTACTATTTCTAAAGTAGCATACGTCATGGAATTTTTTTCCAAAATATATTAGCCCTTTTCTTGTCGCCCAGTTGAAAACATAGATTAAGCCAATTATTTTCATTTTACGATATTTAAAAAGACGCAACACACTTACATGGCGAACTCTGCGTCGCCTATGTGCCTGGGTACCCATACATCATAATCTATCTAATGTCATCTTCCTACAACATAGGAAATACATACATGCGAGTTAGAATAGTTTGTTAAATTGAGTCTCATGAGACATTGTCTCGTGCGAGAATATGCACGCACAGATTGTTATTCTTCCGTTTGAACATTGACGATATTCATAAACGAAAACAGTCTTTGAAGAAAATATTTGACCTTGGGCAATGCTACCAAATAACACAAAGGACTAGATTCGTCAATGCATTTTTAGGCACATAGAAAATGAACAAATAGTAATTGAATGGTAATCTTGGCATTTATTTAATTACCTTATTATTTTAACGCTATGTACAATACGATTATCTTTATAGTGTGTTAAATCTCAAGGACACAGAAACTGAAGTGCTTCTGATGTAGGCAGCTTATATGATTTTAATTACAGCGTAATGACAGTGACTCCAATTATGTTGCCGCTCGATTGTTTCATCTAAAATTTATTATCAGGAATCGTTGAATATACGAGTTCCAGGGCACTCAAACCTGATTAATCCGTACAGAAACCACAATCTAATAGATACCCAACATGATTTTCCAAAATCATCAATTACATTTAACTTGCAATTTCATATCTTACCCTTTCCATTGGATTCAACAGAAATCAACAGAAAAAGATATTTCATGAATGATACTTTAAGTTAACATTATTCAAACAAAGAACACAGTTAAGGTCGTGTAAAGGTCTTGTTATGACGCTGTGGTCGTGCCTGTGATTAATTGTATGGTATGGTTTATGTTCATTAGTTTTCCATTTATACTTGCAGCATCTTTGATGTTATAAATCAACACGGTAAAGGAATTTGTAGGATGGATGTATGCAGTTTAAGTTGAACACAAATCAATACTGGACTATGGTTAATAAGATACCTATTAGGCAACATAGTTATGTTATAGGTCGTGTGTCGTATGAAGAATTGAAGGGTTTGGTATTATATCTACATTAAATGAATACGGGATAAACGGTAATATGGTAAATGGTTTGAGCTGTATTTTGGGAATAGCAAAAATGGTGTTGTAAATTAAGTTACATGTTTTTAGATGCGATAATAGTAACCTACGTGCTGGTGTTCAAGAGAGTTTGTATTTATTGTGTATAATCACGCTATAGATGGAGGGTAAACGAATCACAACTAACACTAATGTCCAATCTAGCCATGAATGATAATGTAATTACCGTTTATCGATCGCTCATTGAATGAATATTTAACGACATTGCTGCACGATGAAAAATGTCTCAGATGCTTGGAACAAAACCACATACGAAACAATATACTATTGTACATATTACCAGTTTTCAATAAATGTGGGCAGACTAGACAGATAAAGGCTAAGAAGCAGATCTACTTGTAAATACCAAAGCTGAAGCTTTAAGAAGAGTGTGTGTTGCCAGCCATCAAAAGGTTGGCAAAGAATAAATGGTCACCCACAATGACAAAGAAGAAACCCTTCTCAAATGAAACAATGGTCACAAACTCAACTCCTGTACCTCCTATATTGCCAATTACATGTACCATACACTAACACATCGGAACACCACAAGCTTCTGAACGCGTACGTGGACAGAATAACCAGCCATAAGCCGCGTAACTGACATGATCTCCTGGACCCATATTTTCGAAGCTCTCTTAGCGCTAAGATAGTCGTAAGTCAATGTTAATTTATGGCACTTACGACTATCTTAGCGCTAAGAGAGCTTCGAAAATATGGGTCCAGGTTTATTGTTGCTAACTCAAGTGATGGCCATAACATGTACCATAACAAGCACCATGCGCAACCATCTTCACACTCTTACTATCAGAAACTTCAACGTTCATACGTTCGAATACTTCAAAAGCAATAACACATCAATAATAGGAAGGAAGGTTGGGAAATGTAATAATCCTTAAATACAATAATAACATTCCTTTTTGGACACTTGCATGCGGTACCGGGACGACCTGATCCACCAAATTATACAAACGAATAAAATCTCTTTTTTGCGTAAAGCAGCAAAACAATATCAATACTGTAAACTCTCTTCACTGATGTATTAAGTTATTTCTGCTCATAAGTTTGGTTGTCATCTTCGATGAAAGATTGTGGAAACTGTGTAACTGGAAACTGTGTAATGCTGTTGTGGATGAGTTTCAGTATCTTGTAAATGTGAGGCCCTAACAGCGACATATTTATCTTTCCTAACAAATATATGATCTTCATAAAACACTCTATGATAAAGAAGTTATTATCTAATAACGGTAAGAAGCATTCAAAGAATTTGAAGTCATTTCTGCATGATTGGGTTAAACTATAGAGCTATATAAACAATATTTAATTCAACCTGTCCAGTCACTTGCGCTGTATATCAAGAGGTTATAACATGTATTTGTTCATACCATATCCCATATCAGCCCTAAACCCACATATAAGCACGAGGCACGAGGGACCTTTTTTTTTTTATCATATATCATACTTTTGTTTCTAAAAGAAGAAAAATGGCTTTAAGAATTTTAAGATTATGATATGTCCATGCGATAATTTACTAATAGGAGCCCTCAAGACGAATAATCCCTCTATTATATAAAATGTGTTAATTCATTTGAGCCGTGCCTCCTATTCCATTGTCCAATTACTACTATTTTATTTAGTAATGTTGATAAACAAATAAGTTATTAAAATCGTCAACAACATCCTTGTTTGGAGACTGCTCTGAAAAGAACTAATCTGACACTGCATGCTTCGCTTGTTGTCATCAGGTGGAATGTCACAATCCACCTGATGAAGGAGTGAGTATGTACTCCGAAACGTCGTGTAATTTCACATTAGAGAAGTTGTTATCCAGAAAATCTTCATGTTCTTATGTATACCACTTCTAAATGCCCTTCAAAGACCTGGTCTATAATAATCGCTGGTCTTTTTTTATTGGATTCGAACATGCAACCCGTCGTTTGGTAGTCCGCTTTTAGGAACCATAGGATTGTTTGTCAGTTAGAAACCCGGGTTCTTGTCAAGACTGGTAACACACGGAGAGTCGGAGAAAGAATGAAAAGGCAGGGTTTTAGCTGTCAATCACATCTCTTCGCGTGAAAGTTTTGCGCTGCACGTGCGTGGAAAATCCATTTCATGAGATCCGTAGCTACTTGTACCATAACCGATGAATGAGAACCGAAATTTGCAAAATAATTGATTTTGGTGTTTCACGATTGAAATGTAATTTTTCAAATGTAAAATAAATAAATATGCATGTTTCGTGACGTCGTACGTGCATTAAGATGGAGAATGCATTCGGAGCAGTGGATTCGTTAAAAATAATCTACGAGCTGCTTCGGGGAGCAGTGGATTCATTAAAAATAATCAACGAACCGCTTTGGGGAGCAGTGGATTCATTAAAAAAAAAAAATCAACGAGCCGCTTTCGTTAAAAATAATCAATGAGCCGCTTCGGGGAGCAGTGGATTCGTTAAAATTAATATACGATCCGCTTCGGGGAGCAGTGGATTCGTTAAAAATAATGAACGAGCCGCATCGCTCCGAATGCATTCTCAATTACACAGTTGGAACTATAAATACAACAACATAGTCATCTACATGCAATTTTGTCATTCCCCTCAAAAGCTTCTCACACAGTTGAAAAGAAAGTCGCACATGACAAACCTAGTCTCATTACATAACGTGCCATGCTTTCTTTGGAAACTCTTTCACGATCAATCAACTTTTTCACCAATTAAGTTGTTACTTCCTACGGAGTATGATTTTGATAGTTATACATTTTGTAATAAAACCACCTGCCTCTCCAGGATAACAACCCTTTGATCTGATTCAAATACAGTCCTGAGATTGCGCCCTTTAAACTAAGTTGCTTAATAGGTTGATATGAAAGATGCATACAGATGATTTCGATAATACATACGCCTAAGTCTTCTGGTACCAAACACATGAACACGCATTGATAAAAGTTTTAAATCTCTAAAGCCTAGCGCGGTTTTATTTATTATTGATGAAAACTATTCGAGGCTTCTGTGAAAATAAATAGTTCACTTTCATTTGATTTGCAGTGCAGTGAGGCAATGTCATTTAGGTATAATCACGTCAATGACATGCACGAATTGTGATAACTTCACACACACTTTATGATGCAGCTCAGTGTGATGTCATGTAATTGATGATGGTATGCTGATAGCACACACACCACATCTACTTTGGAACATATTATTTTGCAAACTTTTATAATTGATTTTAAAATGTTTGGTTGAATGGATCAACTACAAGTGAAACACTTACTTTATAAAATCCTTCTTTTCTCTAGATGATACTTATAACAAATATGAATAAATACTTCGTTTGGTATAATTATCGTTACTAGGTAACACATGTACATATTTGGACATGAGACGAAGTAAACAAAGAGTATAAATCTCGCAATTGTCAACAAGGAATTTAATAATAATCACACTTTAATTCATAAATCATCATTGCCTCTCAGTGGTTCTTAATACTTCTTATGCATATCCTGGTCAATCCGTATAAATACACCATATCTCATTACCTCTGTTCAATATAATCAGGCAAGAATCATCTCTGAATCATGGTTATATATCCGATGGGATAATTCAGCATTAAAAATAATCGGAAAATGGTCTTAATATTAAAATGTAACACTTAAAATCGACCATATTCCGAGGAATAACATTTCCAAAATAATGCATCAATATACATATTATGCAAAAACATCAACGATTAAATCTTCACTTTATGTAAACTGTTACTCTTCATTTGATATATTTGTTTTTCAAAGAAGCTATAGCATCAAAAATAAACAACTTGAAGCATAATATGTTAAACTGCGTCCCAGGAAACCTAAAATCATGCAAGTATTTACATAAGGTGAATGGTATATGTCCGTTTGAAAACATATTTGTAAATAAAAACAACAGGTTTGAAGAAATAAATTACCTTTGACAACGTTAGAATGAAAACTTTAGAAAAGTTTAACATTAGGTCCATTTTTAATGGTTGAAAAGTTGATTCACTAAAGTGAACATGCTCTGGTCAGTCTTTTACATCTTCCAACATGTAAAAACATGTTAAATTGATTTTTGTATAGGCGGCTTATAAATACCAGTTTCAATTAAATGACAGTGAATATGTGGTACTAGGGAGTTTCCTTGTTCATGTTCGTGTCTGTGGTTTGATCCAGGGAGACGTTTATGTAAGTTTATGTTCATTAGTCTTTCCATTATGCATTGTAGCCTGCTTGGTATAAATAGATATGGTTAAGTGGTTTGAATTGGCTTAACCATAATATACGGATATCACTGTTTAGTGACATTTTGAGATTTTTGCTATGTATTTTATCTAACAGTATATTCATTTTAGACATGTGATACTCAGACCTAATGACAAACCATAATTGGACACATATACTCGGCATGGAAGAAGGAAAAGGGTAAAAGGCCAAGATAACTCACATCGACTCTGAAGACATAAGAAATTTTAAAAACAGTGCAATGAAGAACATATTTAATTCACTTTTTGACTAATTGCCTTCAAACTTTATCGTGTGAGAACGAAAGAGACATCACCATACAAAATACAAGATATCTAAATAAACGAGTGATAAATACAAATGAAACTGGGTTACATCATGTCTTCACATGTGAATAAAAGAAAGTTGAAGTTGAAAAATGTCTGCACTCCAAATGTATTTGAGTGAGTGAGTTATTGCTTAACGCCGCTTCAGCAGTATCGCGGCCATTTGCGGCGAGAAATTTAAGTTATTTGCCCAATTTAAAAAAATATTTGCAAGAGCAAGCATGAAACGACACGAAGGTTGTAAAAACACAAGCGAATTATCACAAGATTGGTAAAAGCTGATATAGAAAAGGTTAAAAATTAGAATTTATCAAAGAGATTAATTTCTTTTATAAAATCTAAAAACGCGATGTTTACCAAAGTGAGTATAGAAAAGAATAAAAATTAAAGTTTATCAAAAAGATTAATTTCTTTTATAAAATCTAAAAACGCGATGTTCACCGAAGTGAGTAAAATCTTGAGCAGTGGAAATATTAGGGTAAAATGATTCCCTGATATGAGCAGAGTCCCAACACTCACATAAAATGTGCTTAATAGTGAGGGGACACTGGCAGGGGATACACGTCGGGGGAATAGCTAATGGTCCCATTGCGACTTTATCAGATTCTTTAAAATGGTGAGTTTCGTGAAGGCATATAGCTTGGGGATTGTTCTTTTGGGCTAGCAAGCCCAATTCGTTTAAATTGAGCCTAAAGCCTCGACAATTCCACTGGAGAAACACCATAGATACGAGGATAAAATATAATATTAAAAGTCTCATGGTGGATGTTTTACTTGGGGAAAAGCGAAGGTCCAAGGACCGAACCCTGTGCCCTCTTTTGGGCGAGTTGCTAAGAGACGTCGTCAGACTCAAGGTCAAGAGATCCATACCTGTTGTAGACCTCGACCGCACTCCTTTGTTTTTGGTTTTGTTATCAGTTTTGGGGTTTGATTTTGAGTTTTGATTTGGTTTTTGGTTTTTGGTTTGATAGGATTTGAAAGTGACAGAAGAGGGAATGTCAGCGTGATTATGGTAGAAGAAGTAGAAGAGCGGAATGTTTTTAGTGTTGGTTTATTCAAGACAGAGTTATGCCCCTTTGAACATGGCGTCGATAAATGAACATAAATAATATTAATGATAATAATAATAATAATTTATTACCCCGGAGGGAATTCGTTTTGCATGTTAAAAGAGTTGTGACAAAGAATTATAAATATACATAAAATGACATACAAATATTGCATACAAATACAGGCATATGATATGAACAACATTCATCAACACATACAAATCGCAGATGTAGCTAAAATATATACCATAAATATATACATGCATCTAAAATGATTTTTAAATTCGTTTAAATTTGTTTAAAAGGTATTTGTATTCAGACACAGTTTCTATATCATAGTTATCAATGCGCACTGGCTATTTATCTTGCTTCTTAATCCGAAAGCCTATAATCATTTCCTTGGTTTCATTAGTATTTAACACCAGGAAATTGTCATCACACCATTCACGAAAGTTTATTGCACTGCGGTATGATGTTTGATCACAGTTTGTAATTAATCAAGCTACTGCGGCATCATTTCACAAGTAGATTAGTGTTGTCGGTTGTTGAACAGTCATTAGTATATAACGTGAACAGTACAGGTGCAGGACACAGGTGCTTCAGTACTCATGGTATGACGTGATATACATTACGGCTGCTTGTATTATTGCAGGGAGAAAGCCCGCAACACCATGTGGCTTTGTATTGCGGTGAAACCTGCAAGCAACGGCTGGAAATAGCGAATCATGGGCGGTACTCCACTGAAATTCAGTGTAGCAGTGCACCTAAACCCTACTGCGTGTAAAACAGTTCTCTATCCGCCAATTTTGGGGAGAATCCGGAAGGATCAGGCATTCCACCACTTTTTGTCCTGTGAATTGGACAATAATGTTTTAAGCATATTGTAGATTGTGTATGTTAATGATATAAGAAGGCCACTATTTCCCCTGATTGCCAACATTTTTACTTGGGAAACATATGCTCCGGTCAAAAGTACTTCCTCATACAGTCACAGTTTAACATGTTTTCCCATGAAAATCACAAAGATATCAAGCATATAAAGTTAAAGGGTACATAAATGTATGGTGAACTGGGGATAATGGTTTATCAAGTTTGATATGGCTAGAATAAATAGTTTGGGTCATATGAAAAGTCGTTTTTGTTTTTGAGTCACAGCTGCATTCCCATGCAAATCGAAAAAAAACCCATATATGATTAATCCTCAAAATGTACATAAAGGCATCGTGATTGACAGGTGTATCAAGTTTGATAATACTCGCATATATAGTTTGGGAGATATACTCCGGACAAAGTTTAAGGCCTTTCATACAGTCAATTCATACCGTATTTCAGTGATAAAGTCAGTAATATATAGGTTGAACCCTATTAACGCATATCTAAGGATCATGGTTAATATGTGTATACTGATAAAGTTCGTACGTATATTTTTGGGAGATGTGCTTCAAACAATGTTTCAGGACTGAAGGGCGGACGGGAGGATGAGGGCTGTTACTCCGTGAATGGCAGCATAATCATTTGTTGAAAACTAGTCTCCCTATAAGAATATACGAAATAAGAAAATCGTCCTACAGCGCCTTTAAGGAATATTTACAGAATAGATTTATCCTAGTGATATATGGATAAGATTTGCATTCATTTGAACTTCTAATTGGAACCCAGCTGCTGAAATCAGTATCATTACATCAAAGATCTCTATTCAGCATTAAGGATTGCTAACGGGAAAGTAATTACTTCATAATTCTCAGTCTCTGCTACATTTCCCTATTAATCAAGAACGCATTAAAACACACTTGTGCTATGACTAAGTCTCTCGCTTGCCATGAAAGATTCAGGGAAGAATGTCTGTATTCAGAAAACCTTGGTTATTTTCAATCAGAATATGTGGGCTTGATACAATGACTGACGTCACGTAAGTATGCATTGTCTATAAAGTCGTAAAACATATCTCTAATCCTATTGGAAAGTCCGTAGTCAGACCCATGTTTATTAACTTCAATATCATACATTTTTAAAAATTATTGAAACTTTAACATATTCCCTCTTAAAATGGGGTTGACAATTGCAAGTGTCTCACTGAGGTACTATTTTTTGGTAAAGGATGCAATTATGTCAGTGGCTTATTACATTTCTCAAATTTCACTTCATCTTTTAATATGTTATTGCTTCGGGGGTAATACAACGATCTTTTTTTCAAAAAATAACAAGCAAAAAATACCCCGACCCTTAATGCGCGATCTCTTTAATTCTGCATTTGCATCGTCTTCCCCAGAACGAGAGGCCCCATGAAACCGACATCATGACTTGGGAGTTGGGATTATGAATTACACATTTGGTAGCCTTGTGACCCCTTGCAAGAGCAATAGGAGCCATGTCCTTAATTCATTTGAATCCATTTGAAAATCTCAAATGTAAAACATATCGGATCTCTCATATAGCACTATTGTTGTAGAGTCAATGACGATCCAAATTAATACTATACACTTAATTGCTCATGGTGAGGTCATTATGTGAAATACAAGGACTCCCGAGGAGGTCTGACGTGACCGAGACCACAGGTCACTAGTTACAGTGTGTAGACGGTGGTTTCAAGAACTGTGGACTGATACAAATCTTACGAATGGTAATAAACTGAGGACATATCACACATTTATGAAAAATAGAGTATTTTGTTGCACTATACCAAGATAAAAAAAAACAGAAAGTGTGAGACTCTGCCTATCGCAATAGAAACTGGACGCTGTAGACCTGTAATCCCACTAGATGAGCGCCTCTGTCATTATGTGATGTCATCGAGGATGGAAGTTATTTTCAAATAGACTGCCCTACTTACGACGATATTAGATATTTACTTTTGAATACTTATTTCGTTGTGCCTTACTTTGGAAACCTCACTTCATCTGAAAAACTTACTTATTGAATGCAATGGGGGAGGAGGGGCGTGTATATTTTATGGAAAAGATCTCCCATAAACCTTTTGGGTGGCTGATTTGATAAAAAAAAAAAGTGATGTGTTTTATGTTTTTAACAATTTACTTTTTTGGGCGAGACTATAATAAATAATATCTCTCTCATAATCATTGTGCCAAGAATCGTTACTTTTGAACCGGCGTTAATTTTTGAGTAAAGTTCCAAATTTCAAAACTTAATTCACCTAGGTGTTACGCTTTTCAGGAATGCCTAGATGTCCCAATTGTATCACCTACTTCTGATATAAGAAGTATTTCAGTTGCTGTGATATTTTCCTAAGATGATATAAGGTTTCGTGTACTTTTAGGATAATCTTTTTGCAGGCAACATTCAACAATTACTTCAGTACTACTTAGGAATCAACATGAACAGGAATATGTTTATTCAATGCTCAGTATCTTTATTACTAGATACAAATTTACTAATTCCTCGGTGTTTACAACATTGCCCAAGGTTATATACATTCTTCAATTTATCGAAGACTATGTTTTTGCCTATGATCTTAATGACATTGAAGTAGTAAAGTGTTCTATGTGCGTTCTCCAAACATTCTATTTCGTTAGGAAAGGTGCCCTTTGATGTACCAAAGATAATATTTGTAAATACCAGTCGCAGAGCCTATAATCACTTGTCATACTGGAAAGTTTACACAAAGAAAACATAGTTTCCTGAATTTATCATTGAAGACACGATTTGAAACCGCCAACGTACAGTATAGTTAGTGGTATCATACCGACAAATTATATACTGGCGTGCCAATCAGTGAACGTTGTTTTCTCTATCATATACCACTAGAACAATATTATAAGAAACACATACCGCTCTGTTAAGATACGTCTCATTAAATGAACTAAATGGCTCACCCAGTAACTTTGTTCCGTACTACAACTGTCAACGACACACTGACATAAAAACATGCATGCTAAAAGCTTATCACTTCGATGTTTTGCAGTGACATGTTATCTGAATAATTGCTGCACCATAAGATGGGGGTAGTGTACTATCTCTGCATCTTCTATATCTGCTGTCTCATTCGTCGACGTATTTCAGCGAAAAAACGTGCTACTGTCCCTTCCAGCTTTATTCGATAACATAATGAATACAGATTTTCAATGCAACTATATTAGTCAAATAAAACTAAGTTTCATCTTTCAAGAGCATATCATAACATATGGTGATGTATTTGCACAGCCCCTAAAGACAAGCGTGTCACTTAACTTCTTTCGTAACCCATTTTAAGTGACTCCTTGATTTTTCAAATGAATATATACGCTTGTATTATTGAGACCTAAATTAAAAAAAAAGGTCTGTCATCTAAGGAATACACCTGCTCATTAATAATACTTTTGCATCAACTGCCATTTGCAGAATGGGTAACTGCATTTACCCCCCGCGTAGAAGGGTGACTTTATACAATTGAATAGGTTGATGTGCCATGAGGTGTGATACATTTATACACTGTCAGGTAATTCGGTTGATGCAAATAATGTATTGAGGGAAGCTAGTTGCAAAGGGTATTATTTTTATTGGTGATTTGGTTCAATAAGATGGTGCTTAGTTGAAGGTATAGTGAATCGCCTTGATTTATAGATGAATTAAGACCAAAAGTGCGGTTGATTTCCAGGATTTTGTTGTCTGTGGAGTTTCCGTGATGGCTGGTTAGTTTTTTGTATTTTGTAGATAGATAGATAGATATTAAATTGTGTCTGGTGTAGAGAACTGTACTGAACAGGCAGTAAGTTTGTTTGCAATGCTTGGCTGAATTTCAGCGCAGTATCACCCATTGTCCGCTACCTCCAACCTATAGTTGGTTTCGTTACAATACCTAGCCACGTGCTGCAGGCATTCCGTCTGCGAAAAAAAGTCGTCATGTAAATGAGATACTCTTGAATGTGCCATTGAACTCTAAAATCACCTTACCTCTTCAGGTATCTACGGATACAATGATATATTGTAAATAAATCATGTAAAATAAGATATGTTGTGATGTGATATATAACATTGAAATATAATATATAATGATTAGATGTGAAATGATATGACAGATGTTATAAACACAGTAAAACAAGTTAAGCACCCCCTTCTTTTTTTTGATAGGGGTATGTTTCAGAGACTCATTATAGCAAAACTAAACATTCCACAGGGGGAAAACGAATTTCAGGAGCAAGTGTAATCAATTGTTTTATTCGTTGACATTTTTGTGTAATCTTCAGAGATTTCAAATGACCAAAAACAGGGGGAAAAAATTGACTGGAAAATGGTGAAAAACACAGACTCGTAAATGTATTGTCATTTCAAGTTTGACGGCTGAACATGATGAAGAAATCATACTGAATAACCCGTGCCATTGTCTTAGGAACGATTTAGTGTCAATATCTTGTGCTGCCACTGCGTGCCTGAAGTACTGGTGCCAGTCTTCTGGGCATACCCCTGACAAGGTTCTTTAATTCTTCCGTGGGGATTTGCTGCCACTCATCGTGAAGTGCGGCCTCCAGTTGTCTTAGATTGTGTGGAGCAGGGTTCCTTCTCTGTAGACGTCGACCAGTCATGTCCCAGACATGCTCGATGGGATTCAAATCTGGAGACAATGCTGGCCAGGGGATACGAGAAACAGCATTGTTCTCCAGATTTTGAGTCACAGCTCATGAACGGTGAGGCCGAACATTATCATCCATGAACAGGGGTCGAGCTGCAAGTCTGTGATCATCAAAATGGTTAATCACAACTGGATCCAACACTTCTGCAATGTAGCGGGCGCCGGTAAGTGTTCAATTCAATTGTTTATTTCAGTATTAAGGCCATTGGCCCATGTACAAACATATATACATCATAATTAGGCGGTATTAAATATTGAGTAATCTTTTTCTTTCTATGAGTGCAAATTTAACAAATTGTGCTAAGTTATAAGTACTTGTATTATTTGAACATGATAATAGTTTATAGTAAACAAAAATGTTGACATTTGCGAGATATTGATTTGGTAGATGTAAAATTCTTAAAGTATTGTAAGCTGGGCAAATTAGGCAGAAATGGAATTCATCCTCGATGGTGTTGTGATCGCAGACTTGGCATATTCTTTCTTCATACGGTAACCCTTCCCATCGGCCAGTATTAATTCTGAGTGGTAGTTCTGATGATCTTAGCTGGAATAGTAGACGTCTCTGCCCTCTGTTGTTTAAAGTTAACAAGTAGAATTCTATATGAAGAAGTGATTTAAAATGTTGATATGATTGAAGTTTTCTTGACTCTGTGATCCGTGTATGCCAATTCTGCAGGTTACAGTCTTTTAGTCTCTGCTTAAAAATATCTAAAAATTGATTGTTGTCGCCGATATCTTGATGAAGCCAAACTATGCCAAAGCCGTATCTAAATAAAAGTTCCCGAATATCCGTCGCCCAGGTTCTTCTGTTCTGATCATCAAGTGATTTAAGATAAAGATATACTTGCTTTGGATATCTGTGACGTGGCATTGTTATCAGTTTTAGCCAGAACTTGATGCTTCTAATATGGTAGTCAACGGCGATGTCATAACGTCCACAGTCTCCAAGAGCAGCTGCGTTCGAAACCTGTCTTCCGACTCCCAGGGTAAATTTGCAGAACTTGGCGTGGAATTGTTCTATTGCAAATCGTCTTTCGTACCCCCAAATTTCGGCTCCATACAAAAGAATTGGCTTTATTTGAGTATCAAACAGCTTGAATAATAAATGAGGTGATATATTTGTCAAACGTTGTTGAAGAGTCTTGATACTAAACAGAGCCTTGTTTGCTTTCATAGTTAGTGTACTGACTGCTTTACTCCATGAAAGTCTTGAAGAGAACAATACTCCTAGATAGTTATAATATGTTGAGGTACTTATTTCTTTATTTCCATACTTCCATTGTTCTACTTGTTTTATAATGCCTCCTCTTCTGAAAACTATTATTTTTGTCTTGTCTAGGTTAACTTCGAGTCCCCATTTGATACAGAACTTTTGGAGCAAGTCTATCTTTCTCTGAAGGCCAATTACACTATCGTCGAATAAACACAGGTCGTCAGCGTACAGAAGCATGAGAATATCAATAAATTCCTGTCCAACAAAAATTCCTCTCAATTGGGATTGTTGTATCATATCTTCAAGATCAACAATAAATAATGAAAACAATAAGGGGCTGAGTGGACATCCCTGACGTACACCTGTGTTCGTATTGAAGAAATCAGTGCTTGTTGTTTTTGATAACTTGATAGCTGCTTTCACATTTGAATAAATACCTTGTAATATATTGAGAAATTTACCATGAATGTTCTTTTTCATCATCACGTACCAGAGTAAAGTGCGGTTGATACCATCAAATGCCTTTCTGAAATCTACGAAGAGACAATAAAATCTTCCATTTCGTTTTGATAGGTATTTCTGCGCTAATCCGTGAAGCGTGAATATATTGTCTATCGTAGAGTATCCGGACCTGAATCCAGCTTGAGACTCCGGAAGTTCCTGAAAAACGTCACAGAAGTGTTGCAGGCGGCAATTTAAAATATATGTAAATAGTTTTCCGAGTATGTCCATCAGTGTTATTCCTCTGTAATTGTTCACGTCATGAACGTTCCCCTTCTTATGTAGTGGTTTGATAAGTCCTGACGACCAAGATTTTGGATATACACCTGACTGAAATATAGAATTGAACAATTCCATAATATACTTTAAAAGAACACCTTGACACACTTTTAACATTTCAGGTGTGATTCCGTCTAAACCAGCCGCCTTGCCGTCTCTAAGATGGTTGATTGCCCTTATTACCTCAGCCTCTGTGAATTCTTTATTTAGTATGTTATTCATATCATCATCCTCACATGCTGTACAATGTAGCTCTTCGTGGTTATTAACAACTTGTTCGCAGAACCTTAAATTCTCCTGATCTATTTCAACATCTGTCAAATTCAAAATGTGTTCGAAGTAGGTTGTCCAAGCCTCAGTGGATATTATTGGTGTCGTTTCCTGTTTCTTGTTAATGAACTTGATTAGGTTCCAGAAATCTTTGGAGTTCTTCGATGTTGATACCAGGTCTTCAATCTGTTGTTGATCATGTATCCTCTTCTTTTCTCGACATTTCTGACGATAGCAATTCCTTAGATGTCTAAACTCACAAAAGGACGGATGTGTCCCAGTTGCTCTGAACCTATTCAAAGCTTCATATTTCTTATCCTTCAGGAGACAACATTCTTTATCGTACCACTTCTCACTATGGAGTATCTTTCCACAGTAGGTTCGTATCTCCATTTTGCATTCTTAAGCGGATGATGTCATAATTGACGTCAGTGTCTCTACAGCGTCATCAATGTCATTAGCAATGTCATCCTTGAATTGCTGTAATGTGTAATCATTTAGTTTCATGTATACCTGGTTGTTGTATATTACAGCTTTATGGTTGTTCCATCTATATCTTTTAAGTTCATTTACTTTACTTTCCATAATATGATCCGTTTGAACGTCATGTGTTTTCATTGTTAATCGTACTGGTAGGTGATCTGATTCACATCTTGAGATTACCTCGAAGTCAATATCTAGATCAAAGATGGATGATGAGCATAAACAGTACCAAACTTGCCCCACCTCCAACATAGCATGTAAAATCACCTTTTGGGTCACTTTTACTTCTTCAATTTAGAATGTGTAGTCCCATAGTAGTGCATAGTTCGATTAAATCTACACCATATCGATTTATCACATCATCTTTGCTGTGCCTTGGAATTTGAAAGGTATCAGCAGCATATGGCATATCTTCGAGAGATGGGATAAACCTAGAGTTATCATCGATGATAATATCCTGAAGGTTACCTGCTCTGGCATTCACATCTCCCATAATCACTATGACCACGTCATCACTTACCGCTCCGTCACAGAGAATTCTTGTAAGACATGATTCTAGATAGTCGATGCCCTTTTCTGCCCTGGTATCACTTTTGACAGAAGAGTTTATGAAGTGAATATATATAAACCCAAACAAGATATCCTGTGAAGTGCCCAAGACTACTTTGTCAATCAAGATAAATATACAATCCACAAATTCTAAACACACCATCTTAATACCTGAAACAAATGCATGGTCAACACATAATGCTACACCACCTCTATTATTGAATGTTCGGTAATTGGTAAAAACTTTATAATCAACAAATGTCTTTTCAATGTCAAATCTGGAAAGTTATTCCATACCTCAACAAATCCAAGCATACAATGTTTTTTACAAAAACTTATAAAGTCATTGTCAAATAATTTATTATACAGTCCACAAACGTTCCATGACATGAACGTAAGGTTGTGTTCCATAAGGTTCTCATTGTAGTTGGGTATCGTCTGAGCCAGGCCACTTCGTCAGTTTGTGACGTTATGCACTACACCCGGAGTTTGGCCTTGTTTTAACACAACAAGGGAATCCTTTGTGACGTCATACGTGTATATGTTATCCCCAACGTACAGCTTGTCATATCTCAGAAAACACTTCCGACCCGCTTCACGACTTACAGACATGTATGATAACAGCTTCTTACGTTTCTCTCTTACTGTGATGGAGAAGTCTTCATTGATGAACATATTCGTCCCCTTCAACATTTTAGCAGATTTCAGAATAGTGTGTTTGTCTTTGTCGTCAGAGAGTTTAACAATGATCGCCTTTCCATTCATGATCCTGTGTGCTCGTTGGATACTGATTTTGCTGACATCCAGTTTCAGCTTCTCCTTCAGGACAGATCGTACACTCTTCTCACAGTCCTCCCACGTCTCAACAGCATCAGATTTTGGAATACCACTGAATATCAAATTATTCCTTCTACTCACATTTTCCAGATGGTCGACTTTATCTTCCAGTCTATCCATTTTCCGTTTCAGATATATATTTTCTTGCTCGAGGCGTTCACATTTGTCATTTACGTCATTCAGCTGAGCATTTATCTGGGTGAGCTTTGTATCGATTGATGTCAATTTGGCGTCCATTGTTTCACTCGATGTCTGCAAGGTGTCAAACTTTGTTGACAGGGTACGCACTATATCGAGGACAGCTTGGATAGATTTATCACTCGGAGATGTAGATAGAGTTAATTGTTTTTCAGTACCCTTAGCACCAACCTGAGCTCTGGTCTGTACACGATCATCATCAACAGGCCCTGGGTTTTGTTCAATTCCAGCCCTTAGTAACAGCATCAACACCAAGTTCAACGTGACTAGCCGGGTGAACATATTCAAACCCGCGTAAAAACGGGGTATTCGAGAGTTTTTGTTGTGAACACTTATTCTGGTCAATATTTTGATGTGTACAGGTGCAAAAGTTCCAATCGATAGCCTAAACTGTTCCGGAGACACTCCCATACTGCTGAGTCGTTAATGAAACACTTACGAAGCTTCTGTGTTCCAGTATTCAACTTTCTCTGTCCCACTTCATTTCGACTGACTTGTCAATCCGCCATTGACACTATCTATATATAGTGTGCCTTGTAGTGTCACCAAATCCAACTTGCAATCAAAAGAAAAGCAACCCCACACCATAACGGATCCTCCACCATATGGAACCCTTGGAAGATTGTTCCTTGGTGTGTATCGACTGTTCTTGACTCTCCAAACTTTGATTCGCCCGTCAACGGTATGGAGGAGGAAGCGACTTTCGTCTGACCAGTGGATACGTCTCCATGACCTCAGGTTCCAACGCTGCTGGTCACCACACCACATCCTACGATCCCGTTTATGACGATTAGTTAGGTTTGTACGTCTGATGACACGTCGAGACCTTAAACCTGCTGCTTTGAGGTGGTTCCTCACCGTCTGATTGCTGATACGTCTATAGGGTAGCCAGGCTTGTTTCAAGACGGTACTTGACGCAAACGGTTGCCGTCGTTGATGACGCAATAGGTTCCTGTCCTCTTGCAATGTGGTAGCTCGGGGCCTTCCGGAACGTGGTCGATCATGAACATGGTTAGTTTGTGCATGTTTCCTCACTACACGACTGATGACGGAATAGTGGTAAACAGTTCTTCTCCCAATTTCCTTGTACGAGAAACCTGCTAAATGCTGTCCAATAATTTGCCATCTCGTAGCCTCGGACAATCTCCTTCGTGGCTTTGTTCATGAATTGTGTGTATTGAACTGACATTGAAGCCGTAAAAGGCGTTTATTTAGCCATGGTAAGTCGAAGGGTGAAACTGCATTTTGCTGAAATCATGGGTTGCATGATATGCATGCCAATAGCTCCGTTCGTGAGAACCGTTCCATAACAGAAACCACACCAGTTCATACCATATTTGGCCTGTCTATCGAATTGAATAACATTATCATAAAATCCAAAATGGTATACAACTTTTAATTTGGGGGTGCTTCATTTTTTTAACTGTGTATATATGACGTGATTATATGTGAAAAGATATGGCATATATTACATGTGACATGATGTGCTGTTGCATGTACTGTACAAATGTGTAAATATGTTATCCCTAAATGTACTACAGACCTGTGGCCTTTAAGTTTTGAATAAAGACCTACTGATTGACCTCACCTCTTCAGGTGTCTACGCATTTGGTGACATACGGTTAGGAACGTATGGTACGGCGATAACGAAGTCGGGATGATTGTCACTTGTTTCAGGGTGGTTTTGATTGCATCATTGACGAGTTTGGAAGGGAAATGGTTGTAGTCCATGAAAACATGACAATGATAATTTATCTCTGTGTCTCAGATGTTCAGATGTTCTCAGATTTTCTCAGATGCGGGGTCAGATGTTCTTTGCTATTCAGTTCAGGGTTGATACGCCTTTCATTAGTTGCAGCGGATGGTTGGAAGAAGCATAATGTATTGGTCGGTGATCAGATGGTGTGGTGTCTATATACGCTATAATGCGTTGTTTGTTGGAGCATACCATAAATTGGCTGGCTACCAAAGTCGTTTTCACAAAAAACTGTAACTCTGACAAAATTGTATTTCCATGGAAGTCTTTGGAAACTGGGGAATATGGGAATGACCTCAGTCAGTCCGCGTTTCGTTTCCGGACCAGAACTAAAAATCGTAAGGCCTTGCTCAATGACACTTGTTATGTGGAACAGTCATCATGTGTAGATGTGCTCTTTTTTAGTTTTCGACTTCTTTGGAATTTTATGTTTAGCTGTTTCAATGGAAACATACTTTAATATTTCTTTTCCGGACCAGATCTAAAAATCTATAAGGCCTAGCTCAATGAAACTTGGTAACGCCATTTCCATAGAAAAGCATCTTCATCTTGATTCCAGAGCAAAATTCTTTTTAAAATCTTGCATCCAAAACAGTTCTTGAAGACTGTTAAGCTGAGATTAATATATCTTGGGAAGTATACTTTCCTGTTTATCATAAGTTTATTACTAGTGAGTGGATTAGGAGTTATTAAAGAATAAACCCCATATTCTTTGCTCATTATATTTTAGACTTTTCAGACTCTGTCTGCTCGTCCATGTTAATCCATTACCCTCTGATATATTTTCTTCGCTATTTTTGCCAAAATTAATCGACTCTATTGTTTTGAGCCGAAATATTGGGAGTTGATATATTTATATAAGAAGTTGAAATTATACATGTTTGGTTCTGGGGGGTATTTAAATGTCAAAGACTGACTTCCAATCATGCTCGAATGAATATTATTCAATATATACTTGCATCTATATAGACGCTTACATTCTTGTGTTAAGGCCAGACTCGTGATTTGCATGACATGCTGTGGTATGTAAGTATTAGATTCAGTTGATTTGTCGATAATCTAGCATCCGTCTCGCTGAGCGATAGAAAACTCCTTCAGCTTTGATATGAGTACTAAACCCCATTCATATGCTCTCCTTTGACGTACATGCGTTGCTGTAGACGTTAAATTTGTCGTTGACATTTGTGGTATTCAAGGAAGTCACCGGAAAAAACACCTGAAGGATATTATGTCAAACTGCGTCTCACGAGACATTGTATCTTGCGAGAATATGCATAAGCCGAGTATTACCCGTCTGTTTGAAAATAAGTTTTGTTAATGAAAGGTAAACAGTCTTTGAAGATAAAGAAACTCTTTGGCAACGTGACAAAATGATTTCGAGGACTTTTATAATTTGTCATTGCATTTCGAGGAGCGTAGGACATGAGTATACACTTTTAGGATGGCAACTTTGCGATTATTTCTATAAATGCTACTTACAGTTGAGTAATTAGTTAAATGTTGTTGAATATAATAAATCTCTTTGAAGCCTTTTACACCTTTAAACGTCTATTAAAATTATATGATATGAAGTAAAATAATCTAAAATAATGATTTTTTAAAATAAGTCCTACTAAATATATATACACAAAGAAAAAAAAGGTTTAGCACCACCTCCATTTTATACTGAAATGTAATGATGTGGATGTGCTACGTTCGACATACAAAAATAGATAACGTGACTTATTTGTTCAGAGAAAAATTATCATGTTGACATTTTAAGAAATTAGAACAACAGTTGTAATGGTACTTATATCTCTCCACAACCTGCGACGTAACCACGTGATACATTTGTGATGACTAGAATGTTGTTTATTGTCACACATACAAATATCTTTCATCATGCAAAATAATGTAGTAACTGATTTGTTACCTTTTTCAACAATTCCATACCTTTTTTCAACAATTCCAACAATTGTTGAAAAACTGCTAAAACCAAAACGCCCTGGGATTCTTGTTAGTGCAATCCTGTAATATGTTTGCTTTGGAGGCAGCATGACAGTTAATGCTGACAGTGTTTCGTATTTGATGTAACAAGTGACCTTGGCTAAAAGGCAGTTACTAAAGGTAAGATCAGTTCCCGTGAACGACTGGAATCAATCACATTACAAGAAACAATATTGACGTTGCTAGATAATGAATCTAGCATAGTGTACTATTACTTTTACGGACATTTCTTTTCTTTCTTATCAGACAAAACATGCACTGTTGTGGTGAAAGAACTTGGGAGTGCATGACCTTGGTCTGTGTATTGTTGGTTTCCAACGTCCATCAGTGTATTTCCCTTCCCTTCCCTTTCCAAACCTTATCAATCAATTATGGTTCTATGTCGACAGGAAAATTTCTTTATATGAATCATAGTAAATATTTCTTGAAAGTAGTGTATACATTAGATTTATACTTCCTGCTTCATGTCGATCACGTCGTTTTCGTGCTTCTGGTCTGGGGACCGGACGAGGTTTATGATGCTTTTTGCTCATTAGTTTTTTTGCTTTACAGTGTCTAATTAGACACGGTAGCGATGTAGGACATTCGCTGTATAGCGTTAACTAAAATCAATTCTGAAGGTTGGTCTATATAAGTGATGACATATTCTTGTTATAGATGGGAGTCACGAATACGAATGGCGTTTGATATCAGGACGATAATAATAATAATGATCCATGATCGGGTGCTGTCTGTTACATGTTTGCCATATGATGAAAGACTAATTTAGATAAATACGATATTCTTCTAAAGGCAGGACAGTTAGTACTGCAGTAGTAAAAATTATCACCCATAAACCCATTTTTAATCTGTACAACCAAATTCTAGAATGCCTGTCAATCGGGTCATTCGTCGTCCGCGTGGATACAGAGAAATCAGCATTATCAACAGCCTCTGTCATTGAGAACATAAAGGAGTTAAGTCATAAAGACGTTGAAAGTATTTAGCAATAAATGATACTAAAAACGTTGTATTTCACGTAGTGTTATTAATTTCAGCAGAAGATCAGACGCTTGATTAAATGCAAATACAAAATTAGGACTAGGATAAAATCATCATACTATATATATATATATATATATATATATATATATATATATATATATATATATATATATATATATATATATATAATGGTGGGCCGGTGGCCATTAACTAGGATAAAATCAATTTTGTAGAATTTCCCGAAATGTTTTTGTTCGGAAAAGGTCTTGTGTCCAGTATCGATGTAAGTATTCATTTTAATCGATTTAAATGTTATATTAATCAAGAATTTTAATGACTATTTATTTAAATATTTAATATTGTAAAACATGAAGGTGAAGTAAATAAATCATGAGTTGCATCATGACTTAGGCAGTCGTGAAGCAAATGTTGCTCGTGAGATCATTTGTTTAATATCCATAAAACATTTTTCTTGATTTAATTCATTTGTTTCTTCTGATTTTCGTTGAACCTACACTTCAACTTCTCTTTATAAAAAAAACAACACTGTCATATATTGTATGTGGCCTGACTTGATGAACATAAACCCAGAAGAACAGATCGTTCATTTTTACAACAAACAATAAATCACACAAGAGGAACCTCTGAGTCGACCAGTGCAATGCTCTGTAAACGCTGCGGGTAGGGAAAAGATAATACATAACAATAATAAGGGCGTATATGCTATCAGCAATAAATAAATAAATAATGTAGAATGTAAAGCAAACATAACATTTGAAATGTACTTACATGTATCTAAAAGGCAATCAGCAATGACTCAAGGAATGTACAATTCAAACACACTTACACACAATGACTCCCATCACGCTTTGTGTCATTTATCAGTTTTATGACTAAACAATCGGTATCAAAGTGTTTACTCATAGAATTACCATATTTTTTCAAGGTATAATGGTAGAACAAATAGAGCCATTGGCTCTGTAGTTCATAGGGCCTTTCACAATACATTATTAAAGTTTCAAAATTTACATTTTCTATAAGTATTTTTCAGAGGGTTACCAAATCTGCAATCTATATCCATACTGACCGACGTGTCTGTACGCAACAATTCAGTTTTTTAGACTAAAATGTGTAGCTTCTGTAACCCCTTTTGAGGACAATAAAATAGTGAACACATGAAACATTGTAATATATGAGATTGCACGATCTGCTATAGAACAGATTCTTGTACTTGTTCGGGGCGAGTCCCTTGCGGGATGCGAACCCACACTCTCCGATCGCCAGCACTGACTGTTGACGGCTGTTGAATTTTGTAATATATAACATATTGTCTGAGCCAGTGACAAAGGTTTTTTTTTATGATCTAAACATTTTCAATACAGCGCATAAATCACTTCCTTCACTACTGAATTAGATGTGATAGCACGACCCTAAAGAGTTTGTAAATTTAATGATTGATACATGCATTGAGGCTCTAGTCTAAATTGGAAGAATTATATCATATTCAAAGACGTCATTGTAACAGATCCAGGATATCAGGGATGTTAACTACAACAATAACTTCTGCTCACAGTAAGATGTCATACACCCTACGGCGACAGCATGAACATACAGCGAAATCTAACCATCTCATATTGTCGCTGATGATAAAAGGATGGTAATTCGGATCCACTAGGTAAATTAACTCATTACCAGATGTATGGTCTATCACCTCCTGCTGTCAGTAATCATAGAACACAGTGCCCCTGTTTGGCACTCACTAAGATTCGCAATGAAAGGAGCATGAAGTCTATTGTTTATGTCTGCCATAACCTAGGGGGAACGAAAATAGAGTTCTGTTTACATCTTCAACGTGTGGTCGTCATATTCCTTTTACGATAGTTACCAGAATTTGGAACTCTATATTCGCCGAACGGATTATGTCTGTTTTTTGGTGTTTGTTTTTAGTAATAATGATGCTTTTGTTATATATATATATATATATATATATTTAGTAGAGATGGCGTTTGGTGAGATAACAAGCTTCAGGCGGTTAAAGATAAGAACACAAGACTAGTATTTGTATACATGCAAATATCAAAGTAACGAATACACATTTACAACAGGAAAGGTGATATTATTATTTAAAAGGAAACAATTTCCTGCAGACATTTGTAAGATATATAAACACTATAGGTTGATTAGGTTCCTTCTATTGATTTACAGGTTAATTGGACACACAAAGTACTTAACATCTTGTCTGCAATATTAACGAGCTTGTAACTTGGTAAGTGGTAAGTGGACTGAAAGATGAAGGCGGTGTAGCAAGTCTTCTTACTGAAATAAAATGCTCTCACAAAATGATAAATAAATGTTACCAATGGCTAAATAATACTCCTGAATCAATAAAAAAAATCCTAAACGAAAGTACATGGTTCGGTTAAGCCATGAAAGTCCATATCCCATCGAGCGACCATTTTAAGGTGTTCACATCAAAATGGCCGCCCCAAGGTAGTTAAAATGATCTGACAATACCTAAACACTCAGAGTCTTCAATATGGCGCTTTGTTCACCGTCTTAAACACCTACAAATCTACCTCTCACACTGAAGAGCTCCTGAAAATGTTCGCTTTATTGGTCGCACCATTTTCTGCCAATACGGAAAACCGTTTTCTTTGGACATGGCTTATCAGGTCGTGTAATAAGATGCTTTTATCCTGTAACAATAACAATATGTCATATAAATAATGCTAAATTGTAAATCTGAGGAAAATAATTATGTCAAAAAACGTGTTACAGCGCCTTTACATTACAGCATAAACCATTTAAATAAAATATTTCATTCTACAAAGTTCGTTTTGGCCACTGTGAAACCAAACTGTTTAAAATGTTTTAAGTTTAAAGCATTTAAAATTATATATTTATACTTTGATACTTTTCGCGTTGGGTATTTCTCAGTTTCTGTTAGTCTATGATAAAGGCACTTCTTAAAATGCATTTTAGGTAACAAGACGTGATATTTTCCATCGGTACACCATCTCGAACATAGCATACACTGTTGAAGAATACTTATCATGAACTATGTAAACCAGTTTGTGTTAATATTAAGTCCAGCCTACTGTTTTAGATATTAGATTTGAACCGTATAAAAGACACTGGGCATTAATAATCAACAAATATATGGATCTACAACTTCTTTATTGCAAAGATATGCGACGTTTCGATGTAGATACTAAACACCGTTATCAAGCAAATGATACTGAACATTGTTGTATGGCATATATAGATATATATATATATATAAAATTGAATATGTTAATATATATGAGTCTTTTCTCACGTGAAGTGTACTTGAAAAGATGGTCGAAATGAGCTCATCGTAATAAAGTAGATTGATCCAGTCAAACCCATCTTATATTTACTCTTTTATATATATATATATATTCAAATGGTAGTTAAAAGAATAACTAACCCCGATTTCCTCCTACATGTTTCAACTTTATCCTCAGGGAGGTATATATGACAGTGATTATGATGTCACGATTCTGTATTCAGTATTCCTTACGTCCTGTTCGCTCCTCGGCAAATAAAGTACTAACCACTTAGCCTTTCAATTTTATAAGATGTATTCACCTTTTACTTAAATGGTGTACTCTGTGCTATCAAGATATTTAAGTAAGCATCACATTCACTCCAGATACACAATAAAAACAAAATTAGCGAATATAGATCCATACATATACACTTTATGAGTATGAAACAATTTAACCAACGACCCTTTCCCAATAATAATAATCCCTTTAATTAGTGATGGCGCGTGATCCTCTGAACAACGGGTGTGGCTCGCTGGATGGGTGGGTTCCCCACCTCATTGCTGGATGAATTGAGAGTTTGAAGGGTGATTCCCTGCTCAACACTGAGACATGAGTTGAGCGGCACGTGGTGTCGACTTGGACAAGGGACTTTATTCGAAATGTGCCTTTGTTCACTCAGCAGTACAATTGAGTACCTGGTTTGGGAGTGAAGGCAATGTAACAGATAACTTCAAGAGCCTTAATTGGTAGCTAGGTTGCATACTCCAAAGTGAGTTGAGAATGGAAAAGGAACGATGTTGGTCCTTATACCAGGGTAATAATGTGTGAACCGCATTGAGCATGGTCCTTTGTGTTTTGGATTGCGCGCGATATAAGTATCCTCATCATCATCATCATCATCATCATACATGTAGTTATTGGTAACTTTTTCATTTGTCTTATTCAGTATCAACATCAAGGAAAGGCTCTATGGTCATTTTGATAATACTGCGAGATGTGTTCAATATCATTAACAGATATTAAGACCAAGGTTATAATCTGTCGTGGTTCAAGCCAATAATGGATGGTTGAATTTTCATGGACGCCAATCAGATCAATATTCTTGCCTGTATGTTAACAAGCTTTCCCTGCACCTGCTCCTGAAAGAGTGTGATAGCGATATCCACATTAGGAATGCCCAGGAGCTCAGCAATTTGCTTCTAAATCTTAGATTACAGATGCAGCCAATGTACAACGGTGACTATTGTAACGTTTACATTCCTTGTATTATTACGACGCTGTTTTTGTGCGGAAGCTTGAAAGTTCAATTAGTTCTAACCTAACTCTTATTTCCAAAGGAGACATTTTCCAAAAAAGCAGAAGCGGTTTACCTTTCATCTGATAATGATGTCAATCAATGAAGAGATCGATAAATACCGACCATGTATTTTCACATGAATCATATAACACATCAAAACATAATATGTTCAGCATTTGACAGTTATTTTCACCAAATGTTGGTAATCTTACAGAAATTTCTCTAAACAAAATATCGTTTCATAAATAGATAAAGATATGACATCAAGAGGGATATTTTCTATTTTCTTTTCAAATTGTTTTACGGAATGCATGCACTGATGTTACCGTGCACCGTGAGTAAAACCCCAATGCTTCTACTTTACACTGATCATGAACTAGACTTACAGACGTCTCGATACAGGGTTGACATTAGATAGGAGCATGTGTAATACACGATTTAAGCAAGTTGCATTCATTGTGTCATCACGCAAGTAGATTAGTTTACTTTCATAAGGTAGACGTATCCTCCCGTTTGAATATATAATTTTACAAGTAAAGGAGTTTGCAGCAGCTGTTGAAAATATAATGTAAATAACCTTCCAGTCGTCTTGTTTCAATTGATGCAATGATAAAGACACTAAATCCACACTAGACAGTATATCTGGCGTGATATGTTACACGTCAGAAGGCATCGTTAGGGCAAGACAGAGCACAATGAGTCCATTAGTTCCAGTCATTAGTTCACCTTGTCAAGGCTCTCTTAGTAATGTCTCTCACGTCCAACTATCCCCGTGATGTCCTCGCAACACTTGTAACAGCTCTTCAATATATGTTAAGAAGCCCCTCAAGTTTGCTTGCTGACGCCTGTCTTAACTTAAAATGACATCTTTGAGATGTGATGTTCCAGAAGCGCGTTGTGACATGACGAGTCTCTCTGATAGAGGTGAGGTGAGTTTCAGTTTAACATCTCTTTCAAGAGTATTTCACTTACATCACGGCTGCTAGTATTATCGCAGGGAGAAACCCCGCAACGTCATGTGACTATTCATGGTGAAACCTGCGAGCATCGGCTGGAACTAACGAACAATGGGTGGTACTACGCTTAAATTCAATGTAGCATTGCACCCAGACCTTACTGCGTGTAGAACAGTTCTCAAAGTTTCATGCCGCTGTCGGGATTCGAACCCTGGACGCCTTGAAGACGAACGCGGTAACCGCTGCTGACAGATCAATGTTTTATATCTTGATTGCATTATAACAATGAAACGCAGAAATTGCAGAATATGCCACCAACTACTTTGAAAGTACAAAATAAACTTGTCTAATTACAACATGTTATTTTGGCATCGATTACAGATTGATAACATATAGTGACATAAAATATATGGAGCGACAGAAACAGATTGAATATTGCGAACGTGAAGGTATCGCTAACAAGCCTTATAATGTCATCGAAATGTCAATTTTCATTATTTCTGACCAATCCACATTTGTCGAAAACCTAAATGTCTCTATTCATCTGTACTGAAGCAAGCGAACTTTATGTACAGCCTCTCTGAGTTGGTCCTTGAAGCATCCAGCAGTTCAGAACCTCGTTAACTTAGGATCTTACTAACATCCATGGGTAAGCATCGGGCCATAATGAAGACGTCTCAACAGGGTCACTTTGTTATGTAATTACTTATCGCTCTATGTGGTAAACTCGCCAGTTAGTAATGGCTTCATCTTCCTGTCGTACTAGGCATCGCACATTGAATAATGCACATCTTCGCACGAACCGGGATATCCACAGGCATATGTACGTCTGACGTTCTGAAAGATTAATCTATGTTGCAATCAGCTCAAATAGAAATAGAGATATAAGGATTGATAAATATAGAATCTCATCCAAGTATATCCTCACAAGTTGATAAAAGTTACAAATATCCGAGTCTTCCCGGGGATATTTCTACTTTTATCTGTTATACCATTTTTATTTAACGAGTTATAATGATTTGGTATAAAACGAGCGAAAGTAGCGGTATAACATTGGTTTAATATTGCCGTAAACATATTACACTGTATCTCTTCCACGGGCGAGTAATACTGCTTGATCTCATACAAGCGACATCTTTGGTGGAACACAAATTTGGATGATAAAAACTAATGTCAGATATTGCAGTAACGGCTGATCACCAACGAATAAATCCGAAATTTTTGGCATAAAAAAGGACAAATCTTAAAAAATTTACATACTCTTGGGATATGTATATCTGATGATTTTACAATGTCCAATAGGTAAAAAATGACCGTTATGCTACACTTTTAATATGCTATTTATCAATGTCTATGAATACTTGTATAATAGCCGCAAGAAACAGAGCTGTAGTGATACACAATGAATGTTTTTTGTAGACAACTGACTAAACTTTCTACATTTATCACGCTCCATTTTACAAATCTTGATTACTCTACCAATTCGTCACAAGGCCAAACTACACAAAACCAAGTTGTTTTTGGTATTTTGCTTATATATATATATATATACATGTATATATACATATATATGACAGGTTATATACTACTGTCAATAAATACTCTTCAGCTCGAGTATTAGAGTATTAATATACTAAACTTTGAGAAACTTAATTAAAATATTTTTTCCCGAGGAGGTCTAACCTATTTTCGACGGGCTTGAACGGTCGGATTTCAGACATACATGCAATTATAATTTTAGTCTAATTTGAGTGTAAAGACATTTTATTTTAGGAATTATATTATTATAAAAGGTCCATGTATATATGCAGTAATGAAAGTTTTATTAGCGGGGAATTGTGTAAATGTGAGGACGTGATTAAGCATCAGTTTTGTATGTCAGTCCTGGGATCATGTTAAAGTAGTTATGCTTTTTATCTACTGTATATAGCGTATTTCGTGAGACTTAATGACAATCATGTGTCAAGTCAAGTATTATATTTTATTTTCTGTTATTTCAGAACATCTGTATCCATCCAAAATAAAAAGTTCATAGAATGTCTCAGCCATTGCCTTGTGTTTCATAGAAAATTGCAACCAGCCATCATTCATATAATTATTTTAAGTGGAAATATACACAATTTAATGTATGGACAATATTTCTAAGACTAACTGCATTCAACATGCTAAATGGGCTTATGTTACAGATCACATTGACCAATCTGCCAATGCCTTTGAAGTCCGTAAATAGAAAAGGAAAATTCTCCTGACACAACGAGTAACAAACTGTGACAAAACCTATCTATCGGCATTAGCCTGGTCCAATGGCAATCCATGTTTTAAAAGCCTCTGTTATATTATATTAAGTTGCTAAACTGTTGACCTTCTATCAAATTGCCGACTTCTCCCACAACTGATGGAGAACAACAGAAGATTCTTCCTTCTGAGTAGATTGCCACCAGGGCATCTATCCAACAAATACACATTGACGTGTCTTCAAAATGACCCTTGGACACTTTCTGTTTAACAGTCAGCCTCTAGGAATTCTTTCACAGTCTAATAAGGTATTCAGTGCGGTGAATTATCCGACTACAGTCGTGTAACTGAGGCACACTCGGTGCCTGCAACTCAACTTTGTGACTTGTAATGGCATTGATTTTTAAAAAGTTTATTTCCGTGTGAACTTCCCTTAAAGAAAATTTCAATACCCCATGCAGTTGAAAAGAGATGTAAAAGACGGGTTTAAGGCAACCAAGTCGTTGTTGGTCAAATCCACGTTCGTAAATAGTAAAATTTAACTTCAGTCTAGTGGTAACAGTTAATGAAAAAAGCAGAAAAAACACACTCGCTTTTCATTACGTTACATTCCACGACTTTCTTAAACCTTTCATCCCAAAGTGATACAACCATCAGTTGAATCAAGTTAATTGGGTAAAATATTTTAAGATTATGTTCTTGTCAGTGTGTTTTACAAAGGAACTTTTCTCCTTAACGATCTATGAACGTTTCCATTTGCAATGAACTATGATTTATAAATCCAAAACTGTGTTTCACAGGAGATATCGCTTGTGCAAGATCAAGAGATATTTCTTAGGAAAATAATATAGTTTTGACAGAAAATTTTACACAATGTCCTGTCGCATGACGTAATAATCATGATGACGTCACAATGTCATGACACCAACGGAGTGGAATATCAAATGGCAGTGCTGTTCCCAGAGAATAAGAACAAGTTCTATGGATATTCAACATCTTTATTGATATGAGTGCGACGTTTCGATGCAGATATTAGCACCGTTATCAAGCAAGTGGTGACCACTCGTTATGTTAAGTGGTGATAACTGCGTTCGTTGATAAAAGTAACAATATCCGCGGCAAGCCGATATTTATAACCTATATCAACTCGTGTTGAGCTGTTTGATATCAGAGGACACTTGGGTGAGAGGGCCAATGTACCATTTTGAGGCGTTCATTTGGAATTTCGGAATTTTGAAAATATTTTATCGCCGTCTGCCATAATAAAACGTGTGATATATGATTTGAAGTGAAATCGATAAGGGACACTGTTAAAACACTGTTTATTGTTTTTATCTTATTAGAATTAGGATTGAAATAACATTAGTTTCAAATTAGAATAATAACAAGTTAAACTACTGACCCTCTCATCCCATCGTGTTGTAGTTAACAATATACGTCCTAAGTTATTTTGCTTTTAATGTAATTGGCATACACCCTGACAAAGCAATGCATCTACTTTGATGCAGGTGATTGCTAATGGAATCCGAATTACATAGCGAAAATAGTGTTTGGCAACAACAATTGAACACATTGTTCTATTTCTACACATCCTTTATCTATCCACGTACAATTGAAGCGTATTAATGTAAATGAAATATTGACAGAAAGTAGCTTGCTATTTCTATTTCTTTGTTTGGTTTTCCGCTAATGTATAGTGCACAGTGTCTTCACTTGGCATGTTCTGTGATGATAGCTGAGATTATTTTGACCTGTAAACAAGTGAATACACCTAAGTGTGTGTCCATGGTTCCAAAGAGCAAACCAATGAGTTCACAAAACTATTTTACGAAGAACTACAAATTGATTTCTGAGTGAGAAAGTGAGACGCATTTGCTTCACATACATACATGTATTATGATAATATGCAGTTACTAATTGGAAATGACCAATACTGCCAAACATTATGTGTCATGAATTTTTTTTATTCGGAACAAATCTTCCTGTAAAAGGCGCTGTAGCATGTTCTTCGTTCCTAAATTAATATATCTAAATAAGTGTTACTCCGGAATCAATAAAGGTGTTCTAAAACGAATGCACAATGTTCGGTTAAACCATGCGAGTCCATTTCCCATCGAGCGACCATTTTAAGGTGTTCACATTAAAATGGCCGCTCTAAGGTAGTTCAAGTGGTTTGACTGATGTACACTCAAAGATAAATGATAAACACTCAAATTAGAGTTTTAAATATGTTACCATGATAGAATAGTCAACCATCTCGCAGTTTGGATTCTCAAATTGGAAAAGAGACCTACAAATCTATCTCTCACCGAGGAGTTCCACACCACTGTCGATTTATACGTCGCACCATTTTCTTTCAATACGGATAAGCGGATAAGTGTTTTATATCGAAAGTTTTTTTGGGTCGTGTAATGAGAAGTTTAACGCTCTAACATAACATTATATCGTACATACTCTAATAATAAATAGCAAATTTGAGAAAACAAAATATGCAAACAACGTGCTACAGTGCCTTTAAATGTATAAAGTATTAGAGTGAACTGCTTCGTTTTCATTTAGAAACGGTTCTTATTTCCGAGCAAAACTGGTCAAAATAATAATTTATATAATAATAATGAATATTTATAACGCACACTCTTCCAAGCACTACTGCTTGTCAATCAAAATCACTGCTCACATACTGTTATCCTGAGGGATCTGTACTTTACTTAGCGCTTCGCGCGACGGTATAAGTCCGTACTTCCCGTGTTACGGTACCCATGTACACAGCATGTACAAGTGCAATGTGTTTTAAACGTATTTTATTCCATGAAAAGGATCGGATCGGTAAACAAGCCTGATGGCTTATATAAATACCTCTCCTTAAGTGCAATGTAGATGCGATGCCGTGCCCTTGGCAGAACACCGGGAGCTTGAGAAACACGCTTACCATTACAGCAGTGTGCACAACCATAACAGTTTTACCCGATTGTCAGGTGATTGGAATAACGCTGGACTATTAATATGTTTGAATGATATCATTGAGGGTTTTTCAATACAACGAAACATAACGATTCGTAACATCATCTTAGTAGTGTTTTAAACGCATAAGTCTTGGCTGCTTACTATTCCTCCTTGAAGATGAAATGTCAAATTTAAAAAAAAATATTTAAAGGAGAATATTAGAGACAAAGTTAGGTTTAATATGTTTAACAGTATCGTTTAAGTTTTTTGGGTGAATCCAAAAAAAGTATAAATTTGCCATATTTTATGTTGAAACGTTGAACAAACGTTTTCGGTACGCGCCGTTTTCCGGAAATCCCCGAGAGTTAATCAGGCTGGCAGCAGTCACGTGATTGGTGTATTTTCCTCGTTCGTAGTACTATTATTATGGTTTCCTCGGATAGTGACGGCGGTGTTGATTTTCAAACCAAACATAAACAACATCCGTCCTTATCAGTATGAACCTATTGTGAATCTAGATGTAGCTGGACACCAGGAATCAAGTGAGGATGAGCTGTCAGAAATACCGATTAGTACGTTGGGACTGGCAAACTGTAACGTTACAGTTTCACAATAAGTAGTGGATTATGCCGTACATTGAATAATTACTGTCTACATATATCTAAAATGGGTGTCAACAACGATAGTTGAAGACGAGTGTGAGTTCTGCCTTGAGGAGGTAAATTGATTCAACCAAAGTTGCTAGACCGTTAAGTGTTTCCTACGCAAACCAAGTACCCTATACTTCTGATGGTAGGCCGCCATTCTGGATTATGTTTGCTATTGTCAATAATGGGATTAACAAACATATGTAACTCATATTATTTCTAGTCTAAACAAGCCAGATTTACAATGAAATTGGATGACATAAACACGAAGAAACGTACAAAAAGATAAATCAACTTAGGTCACAAAATTGGCCATTTTGTTTTTCAACTGCTATGGATCATTTGTACCATCGTCAACAATGAATTTATCAATGCAGTATCAATCCTTGTATTCATTGGGTTCTAAGGTAGCATGTATAACAATAAAAGAACATGAATGGATCATTTAAATATGCAAAAACTGTAAAAGCTGTAACGTTTTAAACAGTTGCGGCCATTTTGAATTTGGCGGCCATCTTGGATCGAAATTGACTTGGCCCTCAGACCAAATTTAATCAAAATACCATAAGCTATCTTTGTGCTAAGTTTGGTACTTTTCACCCAAAGTGCACAGTTGACTTGATTTTCTGCATCGTTCTGTCTGACTATCATCCTATTACAAGCAGCTGCCGTTGAATTCACATGGTAACAATGTGTCATTTCAATAGCAAAGCAGTGTTTTGTTATCGGCCTTTAGACCTTGGTATTCCTATGTAAATACCTAATTCATACGGTAATACGTGACTACAATAAAGTTGAAATTTCAATTACACCACTGTTTACAAAAACTATAAGGCAAGCTTAAGGTTACTTTAGGTAAAGCCGGAGTCCATAATTCATTAGGTAAGTTGTACATCGCTGAGGGTAAAGATAGAATAGTTACAATATAGCTTGAGGTATAATAAAAGTATATGTTGTAAACTTATTTTAAACAATTACAAATGCTAAAACAATTCTCACCCAACATTTTCAAAGAGTCAAACAGTGTGTTGTCAATCTGACATCATATTCTCTTCGAACCATCTGTGACTATTTCATGCAACTGAAAAAGGTCATCGATCAAATTAGTTCCGGGATCTAGATAAGACAAACACTAATGACCGAAAGCGACATTTCTACCAATTTCAGGTGATGAGCGAGAAGACAAAACTCGAATGAGATATGCACAGCCATTACCCTGTTTAATGACCCTGCGCCTGGAGGAGAGTGTTACGAGATCTCCACACTGACACGGGCTCCTCACACTGCCACTAGTTTTCTCTACATAATGTCACCTCGACTGGTTCCGGCCTCACTTTCATCTCCCAGTCTTCTACGTGGTTTACTGAACCAGAATGAATGGAGACGTTTAGTAGCCAGGGGGAAGACTGATTGGTACGTTCTCTCCACGCAAATAGGACAAACAAGATTATTGACTATCATTGTTGAAATAGTACATCAACTGTCCTCGTTTAGTCAACATATTGCAACTAAGCTAATAGAATTGTGAAAGTTGTTTGACCTGTTGACAGCGACTGAGATGTGTTGGTCTCTCATTGATCTTTAAAAGATTGTACAGAATATGATCGCCTTCAACATTGACCGAAGCCTGCAGTCACCTAGTCATTGGCCTGGTGGAATGATAAACTAAAGTATATGAACAGTTGGAAAATTTCATTTCAAATCGTTAATTGTAATGAAACATATTGAAAACAGCTGGTCTTTTGGAGTAATATCAATGTCAACACTGACCTAAAATGCTCATCATATACACGGCCACTCCATGGTGAGCTCTGCGAGTACGAGCGCTTTCAAGTGGTCAATAAACGTGACATATAGACACATATAAGGTCAACCATGTGTTAGGATGAAATGAAGCTGAATGACTTTGAAAAATGATCTTTGAAACCTTTGGAGACGTAAGGGATCGTTTCATGTATGTTCATTGAAGACGGTGAAGTGAACGGAATTTTAGATATACGAGACCGGTTATTTCACCGGAAATTTAAAGGTCTTGTACACTAATAGATTACGTATACGTTCATGAACAGCATCACATTATAAAATAACATATCATTTAAATAGTAAAAATATGTATCATTGTTATATTTGGGATTATAATTTAGTCACTAAATATAACAACAACAAAACTGTTTTGTCACTTTGTATACTAAAACATTTTGTTTTTAACTTCAGGTGGAATGCATTGTAATGGTTTCTAATTTCTGATTATATATTGTGAAAATTGATAAAGAGTGAAATGAAATATAGTTACACGCGACAGTAAGATGACTCGCTGCAAACTGATGAGAAATTAAAATAACAGGAACAATCAGATTTCATCTAGCTATAATATCATGTAATAGACCATTAGAGCGTGTTGTCTAATCGCTGAAATGATTAGTTCCACCACGAGAGCGTGGGGCCGAAAGGTCTTACTCACTTGTTACCATTGTTACCAGAGTTACCTAATCAAGTAATTTCATATTTTATCAGGAAACACTTAAGGATTGTTTTACATGTTTTGTGCCTCTATCGAAGTATAACAGCAACAAACTGTATAACATCGCGTAGTGTAGTGGAGGCCTAGGATTGTGACGTCACAAGATACGAATCCACGAGGTATGGTTGCACTTTTCATCTGCATTCATCGAGAAATGGCAGCAGGTTTTTGAGTGCTCTCGTCCAATCAGAAACGCGGAAATAAGTATAACAAATTCATTTTGTAATTATAAACACATGAAGCCAATGTCAGACACGAAATTGACATCAAAACACTATCACAGAGCTCAGGAAATTTGCCTTATGACGCATTCTCACGTGCCACTGAACCTGACATGCGCATCTGGTGCTTTTGACATTTTAGAACAGGTATTTGAAATGTTCAGACGTGGATATTTGCTGCTCACTCCAAAACGAAAGAAGAAATCGTTAACTATAAGGGTCTGCAACTCTATATTTGAAGTGATTATGTTGTTCCTAGTTATAGTGCCTAGAACATGTTTTGTATTAATCTACTACAAATATCGATACATGATTTCAATCCAGTTGAGACTGAGGGTACATGTAGTATGTTGATGCCTTTATAATTGGCAATTTGACAAAGAAAAAAGCACAAAAACAAGATGATAGATGCTCCGATAGAACCTCGTCCATTGACGATTGTGTCGGTCTCCACATGGAGCAGCCATATATATATACTTAGTATATACACCTATGATGAAACATCTGACACTTCTGAAAGCAACTATAAGAGCTGTGTTTTTTTATCGGAATGTATATTACGGTATTTGTGTATTTTTCAGGACATCGTTTACGTAACACTGTCATACAATAAATGAAATGTTATATCTGTATTTCGATTTTGACCGCACTAATGGATACTGCCAATAAGCTTAAGGCCCTAATATCAAAACATAATATATACCAGGTGAGAAATTAAGAGCAGCGTTGGTTTCCATCTGATGATGTGTTGATGCACACTAATCATGGGTGTAGAAATAACTGGTCAACCGTATGTTCAATGAACATGAAATGCTTTGTGAAATGTGTTCCTGGAGGCGTACACTGCGGTTGTCGTTTGATGTATCATCATCGAGATGGGTTTAGAAACAGATTGATGTGCACGACATATATAGCACAAAGGTCACACATTTATATTTAAAGGAACTCTGTCTTTCCTGACAAATTCTAACTTATCTCGTCAAGTGAAGTAGATTTTCCTATTTTCACGAGTGACACATCCGAGTGATAACTCGTTGTTCAACCTTGCGATCGCTGACCTCACCTATGAAATGAAACGTGTTCCGGTACAGTATTGTCAAGATATATCAGAAATGTTTTATACCATGGACATTGGTATTTATTGTGTCTCCAGTCGAGTCACCAAGTACACGTCAAATTAAGTCTATATACATTGTAGTATATATGGGCAGCATCACCCAGCTAACGTGAGTAACTCCAAACATATAATCATAAATAAAGCATCATTGACAAGAAAACCTAGCTTCCATTTCCAGATATATGTCTGTATTAACAACTTTAATGAAGGGAAATTACGTTTTATGGCAAAGTGTTTCACTGCAATTGCATCACGGCGGTCTTAGTCTTACTTCCTCCGATCACCTGTGACGTTAACTGGAATTTAAATCCATCTCAGCAAGTTTTTCATTGGGTGATTTTGTTATTACATCCATAGGACACCGGTTTAACAAGTCTTAACATTGCCGCCAATTTTGAAGCAGGTTAGAACTTCAGTTACCTACGCTTCAGAAGGTTTACCGCTACTGTTTATCGTTACGAAACAAAATGCGTAAATGCTCGCTAAAAGCAGTGAAAGCTTACCAACGAGAAACGGAAATAGAATACTTTTCCATTTCATAGCTTAAAGCTAAAGGAGATACGACTTCTTCTGGATTTTAAAAGTTAAGAAACTGTCAGTATGCTTGGGTGGTTAGGATATATAAATGCAGTTATCTATAGTTGACATGTGGGATCTTTGTGGACTCCGCTTAAGATACACATATTCACCAGAGTTAATTCAGCAAATCGGGTAGTATTATAACTAGACCAATTTCCTTGCACCTTGGCTATGAATATTCAAAAGGACAACATTTATAGAATAGCTCCTATATGATATGTCGCATCAGTGCACGATATATCACTACATCTGTGCTGAAATTTAAATCAAGATTGTGTTAGCAACTGCTCGTATGTAGTTTCATGAAAGTATTTAGTAAGGTGGTTACTTTGTCATGAACTATTATAGGGACTGTAGCACACCCATCTTACTGCAATAAAGTGATCTCACGAAAAGGACCATAAGTGTTACCAATTGCTAAACAAGCAAATAAGTGAGCATAGCTAATACCCCGACTGTTAAGTTTGACATTTTATTTTACTTGTAGAGAGGTGTCTGCACACCTTAGGATTGATAAGCTATGAAATATAAATGCTAATATTAAAGTGTCTGTGGAAAGGGTAGGACAAGTCTCTTCATGTAAAAAAAGGTGGTCAAATAAGAATAACTTGATAAGGTAGGGATAACATAATACACTACTACCCTTACCACCGATTTCAACTTTATTTTGGAAATTAATTCATCATAATGATTCATTCGAGTCACTACAGAAATGACTTGGTTTCCAGAAACCTGGAAACCAACATGAAACTGGGTAATTCGAGTATTCACATTCACTGAAACTAAGTAACTTGGTTTCCAACAAGAATCCATTTGGATTCTTTTATTTGTGGTATTTTGCATTACTTATTTTGATCTAGGTTATTAGATGTTAGAGAGGATTTAGTTTCAATGAGAATATAAAGTTGAATATCTGGTATCCACTTGGTATCCGTTCACTGAAACTGAGTTTTCTACTTGAATCATTATAGATTCATCTCCTCAGGAAAGTCATGATAAGCTCCAGTGAATTTCAGGAATAAAATGTTTATATTTTTACATTCAAATAACTTGGGGAGTATCACATATATGGTTGAATTTCACGCTGATATTCAAATAGATAGGAAATAAAAAAAAATACACATTTAATTCTTTACACTGTTCTTTATTCATCAATACAAATGGTCGATGGCAACACCAATACCATGGAAAGATAATTACAATTTGAAGATAACGAAATGCAGAAAAGAAAACAGTATATTCCCAGTGCACAGCATTCCTCTTGCCAAATTAAAAAGGAATATCTAGTGGTGGATCCAGAGGAGTGTTTTAACACACCTTTCATTTTTGTTAATAGATAATTTGTTTTCAAAAAGTAACCCCCCTCCCGATCATTTCCTGGATCCAGCACTGATATCAAATACAATACATATACAAAGTACAAGTTTGAGCTCCATATCAAATTTACATTATATATACAAATGGTGAGGTAGGGCAACTACAGCAAGGAACGGTCTTTGTCCAGCCTTCTCGACACACCATGCGCACTTGGTTTGGATTCTTTGGTTGGTAGGAATGAACCCGGTCCAGGGTTCATATGTTTGTTTTGCCAAATTGTAGTTGGTGGCAAATATCCGAGGTTTGTTTCTGATGTTTTGTACCAATCAACCACAGCAAATATGTGGTCTGTGAAGGTACCCTCGGTTGCCTCTAGCGTGTGCTTCAGGAAGTAGTTGATCTTTCCTGGCCGGGAAGTGGAAGCAGTAATGGTTGTCTTGTCATCAGTCCAGGAGGCCATGATGACATCAGGAGTGCTGCTCTGCCCATACCCCACTGCCGTGTAAAGTTCATTGTTTATGTTTCATTATGTTTATGTTTATTTATACATTTATACTTCTTGGCAACCTGGGAGAGCATGTTGACCCTAACCTCCATTTTGTACATTACAGAGTATGCTTGAGCAAGAAATGATAAGTTTACATTTGAAAGGGTACATAATTTGTATGATTGCTTAGAAGAACACGAGGAAAGATTACTCCAAACAGACATTGGCACATCATTCAATGGATAAGAAATGGCAAGAAAACAGGACAAATTATTAATCTGGACATGTGTAGGTGAAGCAAAATTCAACAGTTCCATGAACTGGACACGGTGTACATCATCAACATTTAATGGGTTTACAGTACTAGACATTTCAAATTTCCTAATCATTTGGCATTCAACAGATTTTTTATTGGTTGGATATTCAGTCAGTAATCCATTATAACGCTCAAAAGAAAAGAGCCAAAACCCATAGATACATCCAAATGCCTGAACACACTCTTTGAGATGACAATGAAGATGCATATTAGGTGTAACAAATGCTGCACCATAAACACGACGAACCTCAGTCACAAATTTCACAAAACAACCATGTGAAATATTAACATCATTTTGTGAAACAACAGGTTTACAAAGATGCTTGCATCCTAATACAAATGTTTGCCAGACATTAATATGAGGCGAGGGAAGAATACCTTTCAAAACATACACTGAATACACTAAAACCCAATTTTTCCATTCTTTGGCTGTCATTTGGCCATAATTGGAGACAATATTCCTTGGAATTCGTCCCAAGTCATAGGGAACCTTCAATAAAGAGATGCGGTCTGTAATTTTACATAAATCATCTTTAGACAAAATATCACTGTCAACCCAATAGCTAAACATTTTCTTAGCTGTCCCTAAAAACAGATTATGCATGGGGTCAATAGCATAAAACTTTGACGGGTGAAAATACTCTAATTCTAGTAACACAGTATGCCTATAACCATAACGGGATTCAATCATGTATTTGCCTGACACGCTTTCAGCTGCTTCTGCCATCTTTGAATACTTAACATGCTGTTTTCTATCACGAAGGGGCCACTTATCTAAATTTGGAATATCACAGTCACGATTAGAGTTATTTATCAAAGGTTTAGTGCAGTGGGAGCATCCCTGGTAAGCAGAATGCCCCATGAACCCACACAGTTTTCTTGCAGCTGGTATATCAGCAGCCGCGCACATCAAAGCAGCTTTTACTGTCACTATGGTGGGATCAGAGCCAATTGTCATCTTGACTCCCTTCCATAGCGCCTTTAGCTCTTCAACCAGCGGCTCCAGAAAATGGTTCAGAGACTCTGGTTCCTTCTTCATTGCTGGGATCAAACCAACAAGTATAGCGTTCTCAGTTTTGTAACGTTCTTCTCTCGGCAAATTCAAAACAACCATGTATAGAGCCCCTATCGAGATATCTCTCCTCCTCTTGTAGGGCGCAAACCAGTCCACATTGAGTGCTAAGCCAAAATGGGATTTCTCTGTCAAGAAGTCAGTGTCATTGTGTCGTAGGAAACTTTTCCAGACATCACCATCAAACACATCGGCATACAAATTTTCAGTATCTCTAGACCTCCACAAATTACAATTATCAACAAAACCTGGTACATTTAACATTTTCTGAAGGGGTTCAATAATTCCTTTAAAACAATAAATCTTATGGGGGTACAGTAATCTCTTTCCATTCTCCAACACAACTTGTCGGTTCATACACGTGGGATCGACAATTTCAGTTTGCGGATTAAAAATGGGCAAAATATTGTCGATCCCGCATGTATGGCACCTCTCCTAATCGAGAAAAGTCGATTGGCTTAGGGGGATTAACGCAAGGATAATCCTGACACTTATGAAAACAGTTGTCGACAGTATCTGTGGTAGACATCAGATAGACACATATTTTTTCTTAAATTATAGTCTCTCGTAACCCTATTTGGGTGGCTCATATTTTCTCCTGTACTCTTACATGTATATATTAATTCCTGTATTAAACATGTGAGGTGAGACTTCAATAATATGTCTGTCTGTCACATTGGAAACTACAAACATAAGAATATAAAGGGATATATCATTTATTATTTTCTTTATTGTATCACGTATAAAATACATATAATTTATTTGCATTGTCGGGTTACATGTAACATGTACAAGTATATGATAAAAATCATCATATAGACGTCGTCGAGACATGTAGACATATACATGTACATACTATACTATGCATACATTATACATACATATGGCGCAATTCAGATGAGGGGTAGCCCAAATATGAGTTGAAATGGGACGTTTTACTAACTTATCATTAGCTGAAAGAGTATTTTAATATTTTTCGTAAAGCTGTTAAAGATCAGTGCCATCTTCTACTTAATTGTCCACAGTATACAGATCTTAGACAAGAAATTGTATCTATAGTGTGGAAATATGTCAACATTGTGTGTCTCTATTATTTTACTTCACAATGTCAAGTCCAGAGGTTGTATGTATTGTTGCCTAAACCTGCATACTTATTTTATAACGACGAAAACTTCTCTTTTTTTTAAAATAAAGTTTAATTTATTTTATAGTCCATTTTAATGTATTAATATTTCATCTTGTATTTAATATATTGTAGTCTCTCGTAACCCTCAACGGTTGGCTCTTAACCTATGTTAGATTTTATATGTGGTCTATCTTTCAAAATGTGAATATATTTTAGGGTAAAATTTATATCATAAATGAATTCACATCAAAATGTGAACTGTGTTCTGTGACTGACTAGCTGATGTCGACTACTAAAACAACACGCTGGGATTAACGCGCTGGGGCTAATCCTTTGTATAAATACACCTTACATCAAAGCATGCCGCTTGTCGATCCGGCGTGTATTCCCGAATTCAAATTGTCGATCCCATGTGTATCCACCAACTTGTCGCACCAAATCAGTGTTACATTTTCCACGACCTCTTACATGCAAACACTTTATTTTTACAAACAGTTTTACCATTAATCAAGACATCATCATATGAATGGAGAAGATAACAGTTAGGACATACAACATATTTACAAAAGTTATCTTCACACTTGAAGAGTTTCTTCACCATATGCATGGTGACAGGGAGGATCCCAGCTGCAACAGTGCACAGCTCACTGTACTGGGCGAGGAAGTTGAGGATCTGTGAAATCAGTAAGAGGATGTGCTCCAGACACCCGTTGCTGATGAAGTAGGAGCATTGAAGGAAGACCACAGACATGACAATCCATAGGACCGCTTGTCGGGCACGTTCTGTGATGCTGCCGGACGCCATCTTGCTGCTCTTGCTGGAGACATCATCTGTAAGGTCCTCTTCATCTTCCTCCCAGATAGACTCGCCACTTTCCTAAAAATCAGAAAATCAATTGTTAATATGACTGAAGATTTTCATTTAATTTTTCATACATTTGGTAAAAGATGATATTTATTAATATTTGGCATTTAAACTAAAACAAAACAATTAAATCAAAATAATTGCATTACATTGTGCATATGTTACATACACTGTGTCAAGGTTGTTATTATCTTGCCAATTTAAAAGCAAAATAAATATACCAGTGCAAATAGAATTAATTCTAATTAATACTTCTAGATTATAACAAATCTTACTTATGAGCAAAGTTATACCAGCCCCATGTCATAATACTCATCATAACTGCTTTTGTTTTGTTTTACCCTCCACTTTTGATGATAGTATGAGTTCTATCGGGGTATTGTTCGTGGAAACAATAAATATATATTCCTGTTTACCCATATATGCTATTAATATATGATTTAAAAAAAGTCACGTTGAAAGATATAAATAAAGTTCATACTTTAATACTGTAATATTTCACAAAGGTTGAAACTAGGTTTCAACTTGGTTTCCGTGTAGTTTATAGTTAGTTTTAACTTGGTTTCCGTACACGAAAACCAGGTTGAAACCAAGAATAAACTACACGGAAACCTTGTTGAAACTAAGAAACTACACGGAAACCAAGTCGAAACTAATAATACACTACACGGAAACCAGGTTGAAACCTACAGTAAACTGAAACACACTGAAACCAAATGGAATCCTACAGTAAACTAAACAAATACTGAAACCAAGTGGAAACTTACAATAAACCTACATATGAAAACAACCCACAATAAATTAGTATCCCGGAAACCAACTGGATCCTACATGGAGTTGTGTGTAAAGAACGGTGATGGATACCATCCGGATCTGGGGCAAAATCGAGTTTCAGTTTTCATGGAAACCAAGTTGAAACCATAAGAAACCGTCTGGATACCAACTGGAAATGTTGGTTTCCATGACGTATCTTGTTAGTTTCAGTGATCCGGAAACCAAGTCATTTCTGTAGTGAGTGACTTGCAATAAGAGGTACATGGAAGTACACTCATGTAAGCACAGTGAGAATACACAGCAGTGTAAGGCTGAATGAAAAGAAAAAATAACTTTTTCCAAATTGTAACAAGATGAAATATAAAAAAGTAAAATCAAGAAGAATACAGAAGTAGCTTTTGATGAAAGTTACATGAAAACGAAAATGGTAAGGTCAACAAATGACAACGCAGAAGTTGCTTTTAATAAAAGTTACTTGAGAAAGTTTACCCTGAGTAAGTCCAAAATACTAAAATGCGCTAAAAATTCACCAAATCGTGTTAATTTCCGCACTGTACCTCTCCTAGTGGCGATGAAGACATGTGCCAAATTTGTAAAGGATGAGATAAATAGTTTTTCTGTAATCGATCGGACAAAAAATGTTCAGAATATGACAGTGATATGAAAGTTAAAGATTATCTGGGTTGGGAATAAAACACTGGAAAGCTTAAATTCAGTAAGGTAATAAGCGAGTAGGAAATCGCAATTAGCGTTTGCCCTACTCAGCGATGCTTACTTTGCGCACCTGCTTACTCGCCACTACTTGCCGTACAAGCGCGAATAGGAATGTCTTTCAATCGAAACAAGTACCATAACAGTTTTAAATTGTAATGGTTTTTTATCATGATAAAAAAAGAAGTGGATCGGCAAACCAGCCATGGACTTATGTATGGCTCTCCAAGAAAACATACATGCGACGTATATCTATATATCATTAGGAAGGACGGACGGAATCGTATGTATAACTAGATACCCCCAACCTTTGATCGGGGGTATAACAATACTCCTCAATCAATAAAGATATTGCAACATCATGGAATGGTGAGCGATGTTGCAATATACTAGTATATATCAACATCGTATCGAAATCTACCTCTCGCACTGAAGAATTCCACAGAACATTCGCTTGATACGTCGCACTATTTTCTACCAACACAGATAACTGTTTCTATGGATGTGGTTTATCGGGATAATCATTTTATATGGATATGGTTCATCGGGTCGTGTAATAAGATGTTTACCCTCAAACGTAGTGATATTTATATTAAATAAACTTTCATAACAAATGGCAAATTTGAGAACCCCCAAAAAGTGCTTCTAACATCTCTAGACTCTTATGTATGCTTGTAGAGTTACTTTTCATCATACGTACGTACACGTGTGATGTTTGCTTTGATGGAATATATAATTTGAGACATAGCCATAGTCAAGGAACCTATATCCATCTTCTCATATCAAGCCTTTTATTGGTTAACATGTCCTAATAAGTCACCCTGATGAAAACTATAAAGAGTGGCGTTTACAGTATCAGAACATTCAGGTCTGAATTATATATATATATATATCCAAATATACGTCACTGATTCTAATATTAAACATTTAATACACCAATGTTTCTAGCTAACGATAGACCTAAGTGGTCTTATTATTGAACCTATGCCAGGAAAAGAATGAGATTCAATTATACTATTCATGCCAAAATAACGTTGTCTTCATCGGTCAATAATTTTATCTGTATTATGTTGTATGAATTAATATTTTTATGCCCCCGAATCGGAGATTACAGGGGTAAATTGTTTTTCACCTGTGACACATCTTTTTTCAGATATCGTAATAACTTGTATAGCTGAACCGAAAAAAAACTAAATAAATGTCATCCACTAGCAAATAGTGTTCTACGTGCAGTTCTTGTGATGTGTAGTACGGGAAAATCCATCTACCTAGAGCAATAGAGTTCTAATGACATGGAATGTAGAAAGATATATACAGGGTAATTTATTTGAAGCAGCCATGGTTTCCACCTCGGCAAATTTTAAGGCTTTTAGATGCTCACTAATCTTGGTTCAGAGACAAATGCAGTCAACCGAGTGGTCAGACGAATCGGAGCTGAAATACTAGTTTGCAAATGAGCGAAATGTAGGCGGAGAGAAATATTTGAAACGGATGAAAGCAGAAGTAGGTAATCATCGAAGGTTTGTAGTTTGTCTGCTTTAACAAAAACTAATCAAACAAACAACAAAGATTGCACATTGCAGACACATACGATGTGTAGGTGTTTTGAAGGATGCTTGTCAGTTTTAAAGGATAGATGAAATGATATATGGTCAAAATCGGATTCATTAAAATGGGATGTCAATTTGACAATTGCTCGATTTTAAATTTCTGAAATCGGTCCACAAATAACTTATATACGGCTTTTTTTTAAAAACGCATTATTTAGCCCCGGTGACCAGAATGAAAGTCTGCGGGGGTGTGGCCCCTGAAGGAATGACTTCTGTGACGTACATGTTTCAGGAGGAATCTGATTTTCGCCGATAGTCATAATTCAACGAAATTTCGCAACATTTTGATTGTTAATTTCACAAAGAAATCTTCAGTAAACCAACTTAAATTTCCCATATATCGAATGTTTAGATATCCGACTAGGTAATTCCGCAGATGACAATTACACAATTATTACATAAACATGTCTTTTTGGCGATGTAATACACCTCATAAATTCATTTAGCGGCAGCGATAATCATCATTAATTCATTAACGAGACACCGGCGGAGTAGCTGTCTAGCCGGCCCCGCCTGTGGCTTATCACAGTCACGCCTCAGTGAGCATTTACAAAATGAATCGCCCAGCTGATTGCGCAAGTGTTAAAATGGGTGAATTAAAATCGTTTTAATTATCAATTTCAAGTGTTTATTATCTCAATTGATTCCGATGTACAATATACGTAGAGGTAATCATCTGTCATTCTTGAGAAAAATGCATTTCATCGGATCGTTAACATCACAGTTATTTCAGGGGAAGTGGACATCTACTGAATTTCACCTCAACAGGATAGAACAAGATCCACTTATCCTGATGCTATTTCAAGGGTGAGAGTCGTCCACTTATGTCAATCGAAGCCACAATACAGTCATATAGAAAACCTACAAATTGTACATTGATGTTTCATGTATTGCATAGCCGGACTATCAACAATTCTACAATGACATTCCTGGATCCTCGATTCTGATTGGTTCTCCAGAAAAATCAAACGTGATCAATTCTGGATTGAACCTCCTCTGATTTTAGCGCCGCTTCACAGCGTATTGTTGCATCTACCTTGTCACGTCACAATCTAACATCCCCCGACAGACCAAAGAAATTGGAACAAGGGCAACAATGTATGTATTTTACATGCACTTACTATTGACTTACAATCCTGTGAATCGAATGGGTAACAGTTTTATTATGACATCAAACACGCACCTTCAGGCAGTTTTGTTTTTGAAAATATGTTCAATATTTTTAATTAGTTTTGTGTTTGAAAATATTTTTAATCATTTCTTAATAATATAAAATTGTAAATAGATGCTAATTACATCATGTGAAAGCCCATTTTTCATGAATCAGGGAACTTCGTCACACACTTTTGTCGTATCGATGCCAAAGGGTCAAACGTCACTTCAATACGTCAATATCACTCTTGCTGCATATGCGGCCTGCAACGGGTCCTAGTCGAAATGGCCACACTGACAAAATGGCCACAGATGGAAAAGTCAAAATGGCCACAAAAAAGTCAAAATGGCCACACACCCCCTAGTCAAAATGGCCATATGAAAAAGTCAAAATGGCCAAAGAAAAAGTCAAAATTGCCATACATTTTTCAAAATAAAAAATGACATTAAAGAAATCTCATTAGATACTTTATTCTTCAACAATCATCATAAATATATTAAAAACAATAATCTTCATCTTTTTGCATGGTTTGCAATGTCATGTTCAAGTGACAGCTTCAAAATGTCAACAATTGTTCAACAATGTAGCAAACTGGATATATCTGTCAGTGATGAGTGATTCATTCTGCAGGTCCAGTCAGTTCAGAGCAGATGCGCAGAAGCTCGTTGGGGCTGAGTTTGCCATCCTTGTACAGTCGCCACGCTGCGAAGACTTCCTCCTGGTTTCTGGTGGCTTTGGTTCGGGTGTACTTCCTCAGCTTTCCGTCGTGGAGGAGTCTGCTGTGGATCTCCACCTGACGTGCCTCTTTGTGAAGGGCCTCCACCAGCTGCAGCTTGTACAGGCCAAGTGTTCTCTCAGAGTTTCTTGAGTTGATGCGCCTGTTCCATCCGGAAGAAAAGAAGTTATAAAATTATAAATGTGTTTTATAAAGGTACATATCACATAAATGTACATATCTTTATCATTTATTAGGTAATATTATTATTATATCAACATACCCTCAACATGGTTGTTGGTTCTGATGGTCTTGTTGAATGCCGACCAGCTGGCGACAGGGAAGGTGGTGCTGCCAATCCACTGCTTCTGGAAGTAGTGGCAGAGCTTCTCCATGGCTTGGGTGTTGGCCTTCTCCTTCAGGCTGAGGAAGACCGGTCTGATGTGGCTCGGGGACAGGAAAGCTAAGGCCATGAGCTTCTTGACAGATTTGTGTACCCCCTGGTTCGTCCGATAGGATTTCTGTAGAAGAAAATATCAAATATAAATAGTTATAGATGTATGGTATGACATGTTCACCAAGTTTTGGAAAAAAATAATTGTAATAATACCTCTCTGCAATAATAATAATTACCTGCAGACCCAACTCCTGGCACTTCCTCCACACAGCCTGTGTGAAGTGGAATACACACCCTTGAATGTTCACCCGGGGAAGAACATGTTTGAAGGCCATCCAGGTAGCAGACTCATAGTCCATCGTCACTGCTTTCACAGCAGGGGGGTTTGGCAGAGCTTCCAGTAGCTTACGTAAGACCGTGATGTAATCCAACTTCCTTCTCCTTGACATAAGCGCAAAAAAGAGGGGCATCATCATTATCTGCTTACCAACTTTCAGAAATGCGTGTACAGACATCAGCTGATAGAATGGATCCTTAACAATTTTAAATGTCCCATCTAAAAACCAATGCTGTGCCGCAGAAAGAAGGGAGAGTTGCCTCCCAGAAGCAAAGAGTAGATGCCTTTCTCCTTTTACTGTAATGACACCACATAGGAAGTGATCCGGGAGGAAGTCTTCAACTTCTTTCCTCTTTGACTACAACGCCAATACGTTTTCTGACCTCTTGAAGACTATAAGACAAGAAAGAACATGATAATGAAATTTAAAAAAATTCAAAAGAACACATTCATGAATTCTTTAAAAAAAAACTTAATATCATATTATATTATTATATGCATTTACTAAATATTATTATATATGTTTACTTAATATTATTATGTGTTTACTTAATATTTAGATATAAATTAATACCTTAACAACATAAGTATATCCACTAGACTCCATCAGCAGTGGTTTTCCCTTCTAGGATCCGGTCTCGAGTATAGTGAACTGTACAGGGGTATCATCTTCAGTGTCAAAAGCATCTTCGTTGATGGAAAGTTCCATAGACCTTTCTTGAAATTTTACGACATCTTCAACGCCACCACACTCAGCATGTAGATTGGAGGTGTCAATCTCATCTGAACTTTCAAGACTAATGGAAAACCTTCCAACTTCTACTTGAAAAGAGGAGTTGGAGCATCTGTAGCAAGTGAAGGGAAAGTCATCTCCGCTTTCAACAAGCCTCAGATAGTCTGATTTAGACACACCGGTATCACAGGTTCGATGTATCCAACAATGGCACTCATCACACTCAATAGCATGCTGGTTTTTCCTTACAGTTTTGGCACACTTCAAACACATTTAACAGCCATGTTAGATGTAAGATGGGGAAGTGATACCAAATAATTTTCTAACCTGTATTATATAGTGTACATCATGACATCATGAGTCGACATTGAGTTGACATTTGATATTATTATCGTTATAATAACAGCTAAATTAGCAACTGATCTATGCAAATCTCAGTTGGTTAATCTAAAACAACAGCAACTTTAATCTAAAACAACAACAACGGTTAGTTGAGTCACCATCTAATGATCAGAGGGTGTTATAATAACATCTTTATTAGTAACAGGTCTTGGTAACATGGCAGTGAGAAGATTCTTTTATGTTATGATCATTAAAAAGATATATGGCCATTTTGACTTTTTCTTTGGCCATTTTGACTTTTTCATATGGCCATTTGACTGGGGGTTGTGGCCATTTTGACTTTTTTTTGTGGCCATTTTGACTGGGGACAGTGTGGCAATTTGTCGTGTGGCCATTTTGACCTGTTCCCGCCTGCAACAACGAGCATCTTAAGCTGACGTCCCTTGTATACGAATGAATTAACAACACATTTTACTAAGCATGCTAGGTTAAATAATCAAAGTAAGAGTTATTTCAGAGTATGGAGGTAAAATATAATCCTACTTGTATTATACCTCTATTAAATTTGTAAGAATATCATTGGCCAGTTTACATCACGTGATCGAAAAATATATTTGTACATTGACCTCCGATTCCAGTGATGAGGTCAGTTTTGTGACATAAGTTTCTGTCACTGACCTGAGATATTGACTCGTCACGTGATTTGTCACGTGACTGTTTGTTTTGACGTTCATTTTTAAGTTGTCGTCAGCTGATGGGTTCCCTGACTTGACAAATAAGAAAATACATACTATAGTCTGAAGAAAATGTTTTCGGTATAATAATTCACTTAATTACTCATGGTGAGGTCATTATATGAAATACAAGGACTCTCGGACCTGACTCCCTCGGCGGACTCGGTCACGTCAGACCTCCTCGAGAGTCAGGTCTCGAGTCCTTGTATTTCACCTAATGACCTCACCATGAGTAATTAATAGGCCAGGACCATTAGACATGAGGTGGAAAAAAATAGTAGAAAGCTGATTTTCTCTGAATACCTTAAAAATATTGTCCTTATATCAATAGCACAAAGTTCTGCAAATTCTAGCTGGTGGCTTTTTCAAAATGGCCGCCGCATTTTGTTAAATTAATGAATTTTTATTTTTAAGTTTATCATGTCATGTCATATATCAAATGAAAGCCCTCTTCAAGTGCATTCCATAACTAAATAATTTTTTTACATGGGGTAATTAGTTAATCCATTATTGGGTTTTGAAAATGTCTTCAATACCCTTTTTCGGTTTACTATTTTTAAACATAATTTCCAAACCCAAACCCTGCTTATCATGATTAATGATGATACATTAAAATCATTTATTGTGTATTGGTGATTAAAACATTTAGAAATACATTCGTGTATTTGGAGGTTTCAGTTTTAAAGTTGCCACCAGCTGGAATATACATGTCATTTTCCAAATGGCGGCCGTTTTAGACGGCGATTTCCTGAATCATCGACTTGTATAATACATTTGTGACAATCATGGCATGTAGTGTATCAAAAGAAAGGCTATAATCCCTTTACCTTCAGTGCAAATGTTGTGTAATAATGACTATAATCGTTGTCAAATACATATATCATGTATTCACAGTAAGTCACTTAAATCAAAGACTGGTGCAGTTTCCATGACATCCAGTACACAGGCTTGAACCCAGCTTTAAAACAAGTTCATTAGTTACCACAATGCGTGTCTTGCATCTAAAAGAAAAAATCTTCATAACTTTTACAACTTCATTGCTTTTGCTACATGTATGTCTATGTTAGGTATGCTCTGAAGATGGTGGAGGAAGTGATTCCAATTTGAAGTGGATGATAATCTAGCTCTATGGACTGATTTGAAATACTTTTTGCATCGATGGTTGTCCAGGGACACAGAGTTGCAAGAGGAATGTTTCTCAAACACAAGTTCTGTCATAATGGGAACTTCCATGCTGATCGAACATATCCAAAGAATTCCAGTTTTGAGCATTGTCCAACAGGACGGCTAGAGCTTTTTTCTTTCCTTGATTATAGAGAGTTGAGATAGTGTGACACCCAGAAGCTGCATATGCAAACAGTAGATGTTCATGTTTTAAAAAAAACTGTGTACATGGGATATTATCATATCCATCAAACACTACTATCGGTTCTGAATCACATAATGATTATGTGCAATATATAACGGTCACAGATCTGACCATTTGTAACATCATCAGGTCAGGAAAGACAACGGAAAAGGTGACCACCATCATAGACAAAGAGTGCATCTCCCGGGAGTTCATCCTCAGAAATCACGTTGATATGAGAAGATTTGCCATAATACTATTTATGTTTTTCTTCATCAGAGAATTTTTGAAATACAAGGGTGGCTGCTAGATATGATTTCATTTCTGGACTTGACTTGAATCACACATGTAACTCTCATGAATAGCATGGTTGAATTTACTTCCAATTCAACCCCACTCACAGTGATTTGGCTATATTTGATCAGTTATAGCTAATGCTGCTTTGCTTCCAACTGAAATTGCTGGATCTGTATTTGCCGATTTTCTAGCAATAACCTTGTGCATTTTCAGTCGGTTGAAGAATATGTGTTTTATAGTTCTCGCACCTCTAGACATGCTACTCAAGCGCAAGTGTATGTGTGTGTGTACATCTTTGAACTTTTTCAGAGCATCACATATTGGAATGCAGCGTGGCATGGAATGGACTCATTTTAAGACAAGAGTCATCAGAAGATGACATATCCCACCGGTCCATCATAATTTATAAAACACATCTTTGACAGATAATTGCATATACATTACTTCAGATAGGGGGTAATACACATGGTGAGTTTGAGGCATGATAAAGGGTTTTTGAGTTCTACAACAGAAGCAGAACTATCCCTGAACAAAGTCCAAATCTGACGTGTTTTCAGAAATTTGAAAATATCAAAATGCACCACTTCAGTTAGTGGGTACCACATGCAAAGTTTCAGGAAGATATGATGAATAGTTTTGGAACTGTGGTCCGGAAACGAACCTATCTCTGAACAAAGTCCAAATCAAACCCGTTTCTATGGAAACGAAAAATAATAAAATATTCAGAAATCTCAAAATATCAAATGGCATCACTTCAGTTGGTGGGTAATACACATGGAAAGTTTCAAAAAGATATCATGAACCGTTTTCGAGTTCTGCTCCGGAAAACAAATGATTACGGACGGACAGACGGACAGGGCGACGACTATATCCCACGGTATTACATACCGGTGGAATAAAAAGTGCTATCATTGGTGCCATGGCCAAGTGTCATATCTCTAGATACTTTCAACAATCTCATTAGATTCTTCTAAATTTTGTTTGATCACTAAATTCCCACTCAAGAATGTGTCTGTACTTGTAAGATTGGTCAGAAGACAATCTGGTCAACATAGAGGCGATCAGACTTTGCATGAGCAAGATGACCTGCAGCATGAAACAGTGGGATCATTTCTGTGATTGCATCAAGATGCAAATTCCAATTTCTTGTGCGTTCAGCTCGGATTTAAGGTAGAATTGATACTTGCTTAACATATGCAGTCCAGAGTTTGCCTGTCCTACTCGCATTGGCAGCAGATTTTGAACACATTCTTAATCTGTGACTGCATCAGTAGGACGTTCTCCATTCAGCAGGGATTGGTGGACATTTCTGAGCAAAGTGACATCTAAATCATCCATACAACCAGGTGTTTCTAACAGTAGACGAAAAGACATGAAGAAAGAAATGGGCACGTTGGGCTCAGGCATATGCATGACCACTTATCAGATTAATTACACTGTCTGGACCAAAGAAAGTTGCCCATATTTCTAATCCACTGCCTCCCAACACATATCCAATCGATCCAATATATGACATCAGTAAATGAATAGCTCCAAGGTGAAAACTAATCTTGTTCAGCTTTGAAGATTTCACAATTTTAACTGATCTGAAATACAGAAGTAGATCAAATGGCAAATGCATGTTTTTCGGCCAATTGTAGTGCAAAACACAGGTCAGAGTTGATGGTGTCAGGAAGGTATTGATCTTCATTTACAAAAGCAAACTAGTGATATTACCCTTCTTATGATAGTCAACTTGGACTGCACACTACATTAACCTGTAACAGAAGTGATTTTGAGATCACCTCCAGTGGGAATCAAACCCGGGACTAGTAGCCCGTAGGAAGCCAGTAGGAACACTTTCATCTCTCCCTGCCACATGCACCCCCTCCACAAAGTGACTCGTCCTCGAGTCAAGCTTTAGCGAGTTAGCAAGCCCCTCAGTTCGACGTACCTAGGGAGTTGTGAGCACTAAGGAGTTGCGACAAAACTTCAAGGATGTTCCTCTTGAACCACTGAAGCAACTCCTGTTGAGTGTGCAATTTTCAAAACCCAATAATGTTTACACTAATTACCCTTATTGTGCATTTTTGGATTCCATTTGAAGAGGGCTTTCATTTGATATATGACATGACATGATAAACTTAAAAAATTTTTTTTAACAATTTACCGAAACGCCGGCGGCCATCTTGGAAATGGCGGCCATTTTGAAAAAGCCACCAGCTAGAATTTGCAGAACTTTGTGCCATTGATATAAGGACAATATTTTTAAGGTATTCAGAAAAAATCAGCTTTCTACTATTTTTTTCCGGGTTGTCCATATCTTTTGACTAATGGTCCTGGCCTATAAGTGTATAATATCCTTGTATCCTCCTCGAGCATTGATACACACAAGAATGCGTCTGCGCATGTGCATAGATGACGTGAGGCGTCTAATGACCTTATGTGGAATCGGATTCCATGTTCGAATCAGACACCGTTAAGTTCTTGACGGGTTGCTGGGGGTACGGGTCTGCTCCTTATCCGTCTGTCAAGATGGTCCCACAAATGTTCGATCGGGTCCATGTCTGGGGTATAAGCAGGCCACTCTAAAACATGCACATTCATGTTGTTGATAATTTTGTGCGAGTCTGGCTGTGTAAGGTCTTGCATTGTCATGCTGGAAGACAATGCCAATGGACTGTTTGTTGATGAAAGGGAGGCTGCAGAATCTCATCCCTGTTCCTCCTGCCATGGATGATGACTAGCCTCGTTTTCAGTTACGCTGGGACTTCCCGACTTCCTGGGAGACGCAGACGCCGGGACACAGTCTGTCGACTGATGCGATGTCTGATTGCCGTTGCTGTTGGTCTCCCACTTCGCGGCCGGTCTTCCATAACTGTCGAAACAATCTGGTGATGCATACATGGGTGCAGCCGAACGTTCTTGCGATGTGGGCATGTGAAGGTTCATTCCTACTTCTCTCTCTCTCTCTGAATTGCGCTCAGGCGTGGAATTTTTCGTGTGTGCTTTTTCATACTGCGACAATGACTCGTGTCTTCTGCTGGCTTTCAGCACGTGCATTTCGTGGATTGCGTGCATATCACTTTTTCGAAAATTTGAACTCCCGCGGCAGGTTTCACAGTTTCACAAATTTTAAAAGAAGAAATTAGTAGGTAGTAGGTTTTCACATGTTCCTGTAAATTGTTTTGAATTTCCGTTCACAATAATTAACGTTTTTAACCCAAAAATATTTGACATCAGTTTACACAGTGTTAAAGAAGCGACAAAAGCATCGATTAGCGCAGTGGTTAGAGCGTTCGGCTTCGGATCAAGAGGTCTAGGGTTCGAATCCAGCCAGGGGTATGGCAACTTTGTTTGCAGTAGAGAACTGTTCTACACGCAGTAAGGTTTGGGTGCAATGTTACACTGAATGAACCAATGGATCGCTAGTTCCAGCCGATGCTCGCAGGTTTCACCGCAATACATAGCCACATCGTGTTGCAGGCTTTCTCCTTGCCATAATACTAGCAGCCATGATATAAGTGAAATGCTCTTGAAAGCGGCGTTAAACCCCAATTCACCTCACCTCACCTTTACACAAAGTAACAAGTGTAAAAGTACCATGTGCTCAGCGGACAGTTATATTTCAACATGAATGTTACATATATTTATATTTAAAATATGTTCATAAATAGTATATCACTGTTCAAGTGCATTTTAAGATAAAGAATCGGTACGATTTAATATAATCGATTTGATAATTGATTGTCCCTAGGAGTATTCCTCTTTTAAATTCGGTCAACATGTTTTAGAACCATGAAACCAATTATCGAACTAGGATATGGTGAGATTCAAGCTTCCAATGAATAGCTAATTTGAAAACTGAGTAACTTCAGATCGATCGTATTTTCAGAATAAAAAGTTTCTTTACATTAAGTCTGTTGGGACACTTCATCAAGACCTCCGCCTTGACTTTAGATTCCATCTTCAATCAATTTCACTGAAAGCACTGGGACAAAAATGGGTGCACTTATAAGCCAGCACGCGAATGAAAAAAACCGCATAAATAACGCTCATGTGAGTAGCAAGTCATTTATATACAGCTTTATTTATTGCCGTTAGTGAGAAGAGGTTGTTGTAGATTATCACCCCAAAAAGTGCATACCTTGACAGGATTTCAGATTTCATTTATTAATTTTGCTGCTAAATTACGCTTTGGTTTCAATCGATGAGGAATGATGTCGCTTAGATGCAAATGCGTGTTTTTAAGTGCAAATATCTTAAATAGTTTCTCAGTTATGATTTAGCTCCCAGTTTTGCGATTTAAATCTGACACTAAGTTGAGAAAGTGGCAATCATAAAGGGAAAAAAAGCAGAAAGGCTGTTAAGCCCGAATCTTGGAGCAAGAGGCCCGGGAAACGAGGATGATTCTAATTTCAAAAGGTCAACTTGAGTCTTTGTTTTGTCCTAATTTAACATTTATTATTTTGTTTGCCCATTATAAGACGTGAGGAGGGGATAAATGGAGGGTGTGGATCAGTGACCTACAACATTTCTGACAAATCTTTCGTTCATATAGCCATGCCTACCAAGGTGTCACACATGAAATGTACAACGATTGAATCGTGAAGCAAGATAGATGGGGCCTAGCCAAAGTTTCGAAATCTGCAATATCGACAATTACAATTTTGTTTATTAACTCGACTAAAATAAGGTGTAGTAGTAGTTAGCACAGGGGTTTGTATTGCTGAAACAAAACATTTCCTAGGTCCAATACTTCGATACGATACACCCTGTACTAATAAATAAAGAAAGGGATGCAACGCGAGTTTTACCCCCTGCCCAAGCATGTCCACATTAAAAAAATATCACGCATTTTACATGTAATTAAAGCAAAGTGATTTCTCTTTCGATTAAAACAAACATCAACGAAATCGGTGCATTATTGCGAGCCACCTCCACCATCTTGGAGGAAATGACGTATGGTGACCCACATTTCCAACGCACTGAATTAACAGCTCTCAGCTGATTGGCTAAATCTTTATTTTTATCAATCAGCTGACTGCTGTTAATTCAGTCCGTGTCTGTATACGTCATTTCCTCCAAGATGGTGGAGGTTGCTCGCAGATTTGCTTGTAGTTACAATAAGTTGTTATGGTAAGATACCACAGACGTCTTAAGTATGTCAAATGTATCGGGGATGTAAAGTGATAGGAGAAAACTCTTTTCGAGATAGATTGCTTTTGCTAGGAATGAAATAACGACTTTTTTTCTCTCGATTTTTAACGATGTATTTCTGAGACACCATTTTGGTCCACTCAGTTTGACGAGTAAAAAATCGTGTTTCAAGTGTCGTAGCTTGTAAAATAATGCACCGATTTCATTGATGTTTGTTTTAATCGAAAAAGAAATCACTTAGCTTTAATTTTGAAATATGTATTACATGTAAATGCGTGATATTTTTTTTAATGGGGACTTGTTTGGGCAGGGGGTAAAACTTGCGTTGCATCCCTTTCTTTTATTAGTATAGGTTATATCTTATCGAAGTATTGGACCTAGGAACTGTTTTGTTTCAGCAATACAAACCCCTGTGGTAGTTAGTAGTAGTAGTAGTTTAACCTTAAATATACTTTTCAGAGTGTGTGAGCTCATACACCTACAGATTGCCTCGCAAAGAGCCCCCTCGCCCCCCGTCTGAAACTGCACAAAAACTGATAGCATTAGTGCTGGCTGCTAACAAGCAGTTTTCATAATCTCCCGCTGCAAATTAATACTTCAAAATTGAACAATAATGTCAAGATCAGCAAAATCGACTGGGCCCTGAATCTTTGGTGAACCATTGGTGTAAGCTAAAGTGATTTACTGATCCCCCTGACAAGCTTAACATGCCGAAAAATTAAAGGTTTCGCTGTAACCTTGTGAATAATGTGCTTGCATGTTCTGACTCAAATCAGTTAAGCAATCACTCGACCTCCAACAAAAGCTTTCGGTGCGAGAAGCTGGGGGCAGATAACTCCAAACGGCGACCGATTAACAACTATGTGATTGGTCAGCTATTTGACTGGGCTTTGTCTGCGTTAAACTGGTACGGAACACGTGCCTATACGCAGATGTTCTTAGACCTTGTGGCGAGGATCTACAAAACCTGTTCGTATCCCGGTAGATGCATTATTTTGCAAATTTTATTCCTCGGAACCAGGTATATTTTAATCAGACAGTTATTAACTGTTTAAAAAAGGATGACTTTTCACCAACCAGGTTCTCCCTTAGTTTGCAGGATAAAACAAGTTTTGATGTGTTAAAGTCGAACCTAACGTTAATAGTTCAAGCAGAACAAGGACAATAGTTACTTCCCAGCAAAACAAAATCAGAACCATTACTACTTCAGTCCTAATTTCTCAAATGTCAACTTGATTCATTTTTCTTTAAAGACATCCGTCACATCTACTTCCCCATGTTGTATCGCTTAGAAATAGCGTTTGAAAGACATATACCTAATATAAACGAAACCACCCCATGCTCATTCAAAATCATATTTCGCATCATAAACAATTTTTATGACATAGTCGATGCCTACGATGCTAAATTATTTCCCTACAAAATAAGCTATAAATGGCCACAATCCGATCATTATTACAAACGGTATGCGACAGCGAAAACTTACCTTTTTAAAATCGTTTATTAATTCAGCAATGTTGACAGCACCTGTGAATCGGCAGATTCTAACCGCAGAGTGAACCTACAGATGTAAAAAATATTACAACACATGCATATCATTTCTTCCACAGTACAATAAAAAAGTGAGCATATGGCTTACATACCCCCGCCATCCGCTATCCGTCCATTGAGCATTATAGATGTCATTGATACTATGTTTAACAAACATATTCAAGCATCATAATATCGTCCAAAATATTTTTGGGAACTTGCTTTATTACAAAATTTCATTCACCCAAAAATAAAAATTTTCAGGTAACTTAATTGTTCGCATTAGGGCATCACAGTGGTAATGTGTACCATGTTCAATTAAAGATTCAATAACTCTGTAAAAAAACAATAATTCAGAACTGGACTTCGAACTCGATGAAGAGTATCATATACTACCTAAATGTTAAATTTCATTCAGCTAGATGTAATAGTTGCTGAGAAAACTTATCCCAATTGTAGCATCACAGCTCTTTTGAAACTAAGTTCAATTTCCGATTCAATGGTCTAGTCGGGTCAATCTGGCATGGGACCACAAACAAATTGTAACAAAAGCTTTGTGAATGTTTTTGAGATCGTCAAGTCCTTATTAGTAACCATAAAAAAATCTAGAAAAATCCATCCATGCAAAATGTCGTAAAACAGGATTTTTCAAGATGGCCGCCGTCGCGAAATTTGAGTAACCAAATACACCGCAATTTGTTTACTTTTGGGGGTAAAGTAATAAAGTTTGGGTCAATTCTATGGTTTTCAGGGATGAAAAAGCCATTGCTGTCAATACAAATGTGATTAGATAAAAAATTAAAATATAATGTTGTTTTTTTTTAAAATATCTAAAATTGTGACAGATTCATTAATCCTGAAATGTAACATTTCATATGTGAAATGGTGTGTTTAACATTAAATCAATATTGCCAAAAACATTAGAATAATTGCATTTGGATAAAAAAAAACTTACCAAAAGACACTTTAGATATTCTCATCTGAACCCTTGTCCTCTTCTTCCTCACTATCGTCATCATTGTCCTCAGAACATGCGAAGGCACTGACTGGATTGTCACAACATGGCACCTGGCACAAACCACAAGCAGATGTACACTGGAGTCCATTCTTCCTGCAGCTGCATCGTGCTGAGCTGCAACCTGTTGTGCAGTTGCAATGCACTATCTTCATGAGGCTGTTTGGTGCAGGATTCAGTGAACTCATGACCGGAACATAACAACTGTCCTCAAGTTTCCACCCCCATAACAAGGGATCAAGGTCACTGTGCAAATCCATCCAAACCATTACCTGGAAGTAGACGCGCAGGCAATGAAACTTTGTGGCTGATTCTGTAGGGGGTAAGCGTTCTGGGGTCACAAAAGATTTTGCAGATACAATTTTCCTAGTGAATTGGGTGTACCGCAGTGCAGCCAGGGAACTAGCAAGATGTCCACCAAATGCTGCCAGCATTGCTTGTCGACCCACTTCTTCCACAGTGGTATGTTCCAAACCTTCTGTCGTAAAAGTGTCTGCACATTGCTGAAGCACCTCATCCCCTTTCACAAGTCTTTGGAACACTGATCTTTTCCCAATCCCATAAACTCGAGATGTAGAGTCACATCCGGTGAAAGAGTGAAGGAATAGCAATTGGGTGCAAATTCTTTTTCCAAGACACTGCTTCATCAATTTGATGTCATAGATTTTCAGATGTACTTTTGATGAATTGTCTGATCTGAAATACAGTAGCTTCCCATCTTCCCTACAGTAATGTAGCAAAAGTATCAGAAGATCAGTGTCCTCTCCAATCAAAGTTGTAGAATGCAAGATTGCACTTTCCACTGCAGTTTTAGCAATGTCAACATCAGCATCATCCCTTGACTGAACTGTGTTACATCCAACCTCTTGTAGCTTTTCACTAGTTAAAGTGATGAGGTGTTGTTTATTTGATGGAATGGCTAAGAAGTCCTCTTTCTTTCCTTCAAATACTGTGTCATGGTTGAAGTTGACAGTTCGAAAGGCATTGTTTTGTCCTCGCCGCTTGTGTGTGTTGTCCTTTATCGTGGGACCAGTTCCATAACCATCGAAAACAACAGTTGCCCTCCCATAGCGATGAGTTGTCAAGTCTGCATATCCCTTTGCAATACTGCCATAGGTATCTCCCTTCCTCCACTTCAGTTTGTGCAGCAAGGATCCACCATCAAGCACATACTTCTCAGTCTGCGGGATGGTTTGAGACATGTTAACCTGTGGACCTGTCTTCCTGCAATAGTCACTAATAGCTTCAGCTAACTGAGGTTTGTCTGCCTTTCGCAAAATGTTAAGGTCCTGTTGTGCCCTGAATTGTAATAAATATCGCAAATTGTAATACCTGCCGTGAATTGTAATAAAAATTGCCCTGAATTGTAATAAAGTTTTCAGAAATCACTTTTATAACAACAATTCCAACAGAAAGTGATTTCTATTACAAAAACATCTTTTAAAAACTATTTAAACATCAAACATTATCATTTACAAAGGGTTATTTCAGTCGGAGACGAGTTTATTACAATTTGAGGCAAGCGATACATTTTTGGCACCCTTGCCCTGAATTGTAATAAAGTTTTCAGAAATCACTTTTATACCAACAATTCCAACAGAAAATTTTTTCTATTTCAAAAACATTTGTAAAAAACTATTTAACCATCAAACATTATCATTTTACAATGGGTTATTTAAGTCTGAGACGAGTTTATTACAATTTGAGGCAAGCGATACATTTTTGGCACCCTTGCCCTGAATTGTAATAAACTTTTCAGAAATCACTTTTATACATACATTTCCAACAGAAACTCTTTTCTATTGCCAAAACATGTTTAAAGAACTATTTAAACATCAAACATTTTCATTTACAAAGGGTTATTTCAGTCTGAGACAAGTTTATTACAATTTGAGGCAAGCGATACATTTTTGGCAACCTTGCCCTGAATTGTAATAAAGTTTTCAGAAATCACTTTTATACCAACAATTCCAACAGAAACTGTTTTCTATTACAAAAACATCTTTAAAGAACTATTTAAACATCAAACATTTTCATTTACAAAGGGTTATTTCAGTCGGAGACGAGTTTATTACAATTTGAGGCAAGCGATAGATTTTTGGCACCCTTGCCCTGAATTGTAATAAAATTTTCAGAAATCACTTTTATACCAACAATTCCAACAGAAACTGTTTTCTATTTCAAAAACATCTTTAAAAAACTATTTAAACATCAAACATTATCATTTACAAAGGGTTATTTCAGTCGGAGACGAGTTTATTACATTTTGAGGCAAACGATACATTTTTGGCACCCTTGCCCTGAATTGTAATAAAGTTTTCAGAAATCACTTTTATAAGAAACAATTCCAACAGAAACTGTTTCCTATTACAAACAAAATGTTAAAGACCTATTTAAAGATCATACTTTATAATATAGAAAATAATGTTTCAATTTGCAAGAAGTTTATTACAATTTGAGGCAAGCAATACTTTTTTGGCTCCCTTACCCTGAATTGTAATAAAGTTTTCAGAAATCACTTTTATGCCAACAATTCCAACAGAAACTGTTTTCTATGTCGAAAACATTATTAAAAAAACTATTTAAAATTCAAACATTTTCATTAACAAAGGGTTATTTCAGTCTGAGACAAGATTATTACAATTTGAGGCAAGCGATTCATATTTGGCTCCCTTGCCCTGAATTGTAATAAAGTTTTCAGAAATCACTTTTATACCATCAATTCCAACAGAAAGTGACACTGGGAAAACATATGATATTTAATCATTTACTCCTATTTACTCCCGGAGTAAATATCATCTTTAGTCATATTTAATCCTGGAGTAAATATCATCTTTAGTCTTATTTAATCCGGAGTAAATATTTGTAAATATTTGTAAAGTGTTGTTAATATATTATTTAATTCAGATTAAATGTTTGTAAATATCATATTTAATTCTCATTAAATGTTTGTAAATGTCATCTTTATTGAAGATTAAATATTTGTAAATATCATCAATAATCAAGATTAAATGTTTGTAAATATCATGTTTATATAAGATTCAATATTTGCAAATATAATTTTATCACGGGAAGGAAGTGTAGTCAGTTGCTTAATAATACTGTCCAATCAATGAAAAGAGTTGTTAAATAAATGTAATTGATTCGATTCATCATGTCTTTGGAGGGAATTTACAAGTTGAATACATAACAATCAATATTCTATTACAAGTATTTATTGTGAACTTATATCGGAGTAAATGATCATTACCAGATAAAAAAATCAAATTTACGTTAAATGCGATCTCTCCTCTCATAAGTATATGAAACACTCATTGAGTTACTTATTAATTCAAGAAAATAAAAGTTGCATCCATAATCACATATAGACAATACTTTATCCCACATTATTGCATGCCATTGGGATAAAATAATAGTTTTACTTGCCAATAAATGAAGCCCGCAAATATGATAACATTTTATGCAATAGACAATTTCAGTTGAAGCAATTGCATTTTGGAACAAATTAATATTTTCCCTGGTTATAATGCCAATCATCAGAAAACCGTTTATGCCATCAATATTTGACAAAATGGTGATATTTTCAGAATACATACTTTTTTCAGAGTCTGAGTGTAAGACTATCATGCACTCAACCGCAAAAGAAATGTCACCAACCCCTAAATGTTGCTGTCTGAGAAAGTGAATTTTGAATGTATATGATGGATACATATTCAATAAAGAAGTACTCACAATTTCATACGTTAGAGCATGAGGCTTTTCTTTTAATGTCAGTTCAAATACAGTTGCATTGTTGAAATCGCTTTTTCAAAATGTTTTTTGGTCAGAGTATTTGGCATTTAAGTCAAATGTATAAATTATAAAATGTAGAAACTACATAAGATACAATAAAATATGGGGTCGACATGAATAACCTTCTTGAACTTAAATTTGATGACGCATCTTTACTGTAGGATGTCATAAAATGCCAAAAAAACCTTTTAGACTCCCCTATATCATCTAGTAACGGAAATTCGAAAACGTGGATTTTGAGAATTGCCAATTCTTAAAAGGTGTTTCTCAGAAATATGCATAGATAATGTTTTGAAATTTCAGGTTTAGTTAAGTTTTCCTTCAGAAGACATGATGTATCTCTGTTTCAGTCGTGAGTATAACTCTTGGAATGAATTATCTTGTATTTTGTATGGTGACGTTTCTTTTGTGGTTGAGCACAGAATACACCAGCTAAATTTTACTGTTGATTATATAAATCAAATCAAATCAAATCCCGACGAACATCCTGCTTAGTGCCTGCGTAAGCTATGTAAGAGAAAGAATGGGAGTAACTGGCGCCTGAACACACAGTTGTGTAGATGTTATCTATAACATAGTCTTCATTCTCTGCAAACATATTATACATGCAAAGAACGATAGTGTTTCCATTTGTGACATTATATTAAGGGTATACTATTTAACATTACAAGGGTCAAACATATCAGTATAGAAACAATATTTTCGATTGCTACCTTGCTAAACCAGATTTGCTGTTATGAAATGGACCATAAATGTGTGACCTACAGTAAAAACTGGAACTACTGACGTGCCTAATTATGATCAATCAATACTCCTAAAAAGCGATAAGTATTTAGCCTGCTGTGATTTATGCAAAATAACAGACATAAATATAATTTATACAGATGCAATCGCTGTTTAAAGATTTAATTTATGTTACCTCCCTTGCATATTGAGACATTTTCGTTAAAAATAGAATATTTCCAGAAATAGTTAAAACATCCAATTGAATTACGAGGATGATGATTAACATAGAAAGAAATGTGCTCTAAACTGCTGTTTCATTAAAAGAACAATCATTATTTCAAGCAAAAATTATACTTGTTACACAGAATGGAAAAAAATGACATACAATGTAAACGTCTAAAGATAATCATTATTTCAAGCAAAAATTATACTTGTTACACAGAATGGAATAAAATGACATACAAATGTAAACGTCTAAAAATAATCTAGCGACACTTCACCACTGATTACTAACTCATATTATTACAACACACAACATAATTTGACATTTTTCGTTAATCAAGAAAAATCTTATTATACGATATGTACCGCATCTATACATCAAAAGCGTCTCTTACTGACACACAGTGTAATCATTTGTAAACCAAAGCGTAGAAAAGAATAACTTGGAATGTATGTTTTGGCATACTGCATAATCATTTATACTTATTAATGATCAACAACTTTTAATTCAGTATCACCACGATGCAATACTAGAGTGGCCCCATTAAACATGAACGCCCGGGGTTTGATACACAAACTTCCCTCAAAACAAACAGTTTAAATATAAGTGTAATTTACGATTAGATTACATTTTATCATATTGATCTGCATTTCACATGTGAATGATCTAGTAACAATAAATACGCATGTATAATATTGAAGGCATATCACTAAAAACCCTATGACCATAGTTACGTTTTTCATAAAATACATCCAACACCAAAGTCACTAGGTCACAAGATCAAAGGTTATGACCTCAGTGTGTGACATCAGAAACAACATTTTCAAAGGCCTATCCTGACAAATTAAAACTTTGGTGAAGATTAAAATTTCAAAAGTTGTGTCGTTCCTTAAGGTCAAGGTTAGAAGGTCAAAGAATATGACTACTTCAATTGGCTTATGTTAATGGAAACACATTTATAAAGTTTCGAAGACAAGACAAGTTTCGCTTGTGTGTGGGGGGTGTAGGGATGTAGATGTTGAAAGTGAGTACGACTGGAGGGGGGGGGAGTGAGAGGGGTGTGTCGATGTTTCTTAACAATTATTTGTGTGTGACGAAAGGCCCCATTAAACATGAACGCCCGGGGTTTGATACACAAACTTCCCTCAAAACAAACAGTTTAAATATAAGTGTAATTTACGATTAGATTACATTTTATCATATTGATCTGCATTTCACATGTGAATGATCTAGTAACAATAAATACGCATGTATAATATTGAAGGCATATCACTAAAAACCCTATGACCATAGTTACGTTTTTCATAAAATACATCCAACACCAAAGTCACTAGGTCACAAGATCAAAGGTTATGACCTCAGTGTGTGACATCAGAAACAACATTTTCAAAGGCCTATCCTGACAAATTAAAACTTTTGGTGAAGATAAAAATTTCAAAAGTTGTGTCGTTCCTTAAGGTCAAGGTTAGAAGGTCAAAGAATATGACTACTTCAATTGGCTTATGTTAATGGAAACACATTTATAAAGTTTCGAAGACAAGACAAGTTTCGCTTGTGTGAGGGGGGTGTAGGGATGTAGATGTTGAAAGTGAGTACGACTGGAGGGGGGAGGGGGGGGGGGGGGGGGGGAGGGAGTGAGAGGGGTGTGTCGATGTTTCTTAACAATTATTTGTGTGTGACGAAATAATTCATTGTAGAATCCATAATTTATGTATTTGGTTCAGGTGATTATAGGGAGTGTGAGGTGTATGGGTTGACGGGTAGATGGTGGTTGAATGTAAGAGTGGTTTGGTGAAAGTGCGGGTATAGGATGGTGAGTGTATATAAATATATTCCTTATTTTATTTTCATTTCTTTATTTCATATAACATTTATATTGCCAACTTTCCCTTGTATATCCTTCTGTTCTGGTGGCTCATATATTTTATTGAATCAAATGTATGTACCTCTCTCTTAGTCTGTTTGTCTGTCTGTTTGTCTGTCTGTCTGTCTGTCTGTATGTATGTCTCTCTGTCTCTGTCTGTCTGTCTCTCTCTCTCTCTCTCTCTCTCTCTCTCTCTCTCTCTCTCTCTCTCTCTCTCTCTCTCTCTCTCTCTCTCTCTCTCTCTCTGACACAACAAGTACGTAATCAATACAGCATAATAAGTACACCATTCTCATTCACTCTAATTTAAACAATATCATTGCATAAACTATCTAAAACTGCGCTGTTGGAACCTTAATTCTTTGTTATATTTTACCCTTTTCGCATTTCTTCTTAAGAGTTGATTAACTCAATTAGGCCTCATTAACAATATACCAAACAGGTGTAAGTCATTAACTGCCGAAACTGCCCCGGCTCGTTAACAACGGTTAGAATGACCGACGGTTGAGAAGGCATAAGCCGAATACACAAAGAATTCGATAATACACACTTGTGTATTCAGAACCTCTTTAGGTCATAAATGTTGCAAGATTGACGCTTGCCTAAACTAAGGGAGTATTTTTGGTGTATTACGTGAAATAAGGATCAGATGGTATATTTTTACTGATTTAACAACTTTGCAATATAAAAAGTACCCATTGATTTGATTTACCAGCGAGTAATAAACAACATATACAAGTTTGTTAGCTGGGTATTGCATTTGCAGCTGGTTTTATATTCCGACATGGATGACATTTATTGAATTGCTTGTTTCCATAGGATACATGTTGGCTATCAACCCGTGTAACATACATCTTAGTTTCACAGAATTGCAATATTTACTGGCATATAGCACATGTATCATTTACAGTATTGGTTAACAAGAGGCTACAGCTATGAATTGTGGGGTTTGCGGTATACTTATGAGATAAATTCTTTTTTTTAAAATGACTATAGGCATAACATACACTGAGAAAAGGATATTCATATTCAATATTAACTGTCTTAAAATTTATTCAATCCCTTTAACTCCTAGGAATCTTATAGTACGTTCCTGTGACCTGTACACACTCACATCAGGCAGGTAATAGTTTATCCACGGTGGTGACCGTTACATGTATATAGAAAGTATATGGTAAAGGATTAAAGTTTGTTGTAATATGCTTTTCTTATAATTCGGTCTTGAATGGATCTGAACATTCATGGGTTATTCATGTCTACTGAGAAAGCTTTAAGTATTATTGAGAAAGCTTTCTCGTGAACGCATTATTTTGACAAAAACAACAGTATACGCACCCACAGGAGATGTTGAACTATATAAGTGTAACATTAATTTTAATCAATTGGTTTTCTTGCGAAATCAGATTTTATACAAAGTCTTCATGTTTGGTAGTCACTTTCTGTTGGAATTGTTGGTATAAAAGTGATTTCTGAAAACTTTATTACAATTCAGAGCAAAGGGGCCAAAAGTGTTTCGCTTTCCTCAAATTGTAATAAACTCGTCTCCGACTGAAATTACCCTTTGAAAATGATAATGTTTGATGTTTAAATAGTTTTTTAAAGATTTTTTTTGTAATAGAAATCACTTTCTGTTGGAATTGTTGGTATAAAAGTGATTTCTGAAAACTTTATTACAATGCAGGGCAAGGTTGCCAAAAATCTATCGCTTGCTTTAAATTGTAATAAACTTGTCTCAGACTGAAATAACCCTTTGTAAATGAAAATGTTTTAGGTTTAAATAGTTTTTTAAAGATGTTTTTGTAATAGAAAACAGTTTCTGTTGGAATTGTATGTATAAAAGTGATTTCTGAAAACTTTATTACAATTCAGGGCAAGGTGCCAAAAATCTATCGCTTGCCTAAAATTGTGATAAACTTGTCTCAGACTGAAATAACCCTTTGTAAATGAAACTGTTTGATGTTTAAATAGTTCTTTAAAAATGTTTTGGCAATAGAAAAGAGTTTCTGTTGGAATTGTTGGTATAAAAGTGATTTCTGAAAACTTTATTACAATTCAGGGCAAGGTTGCCAAAAATCTATTGTTTTCCTCAAACTGTAGTAAACTCGTCACAAACTGAAATAAACCTTTGTAAATGATAATGTTTGATGTTTAATGTTTTTAAAAGATGTTTATGTAATAGAAATCACTTTCTGTTGGAATTGTTGTTATAAAAGGTATTTCTGAAAACTTTATTACAATTCAGGGCAAGGGTGCCAACACTCTATTGCTTGCCTCAATTTGTAATAAACTCGTCTCATACTGAAATAACCCTTTTTTAAATGATAATGTTTGATGTTTAAATAGTTTTTTTTAGATGTTTTTTTAATAGAAATCACTTTCTGTTGGAATTGTTGGTATAAAAGTGATTTCTGAAAACTTTATTACAATTCAGGGCAAGGTGCCAAAAATCTATCGCTTGCCTCAAATTGTAATAAACTCGTCTCCAACTGAAATTACCCTTTGTAAATGATAATGTTTGATGTTTAAATAGTTTTTTAAAGATGTTTTTGTAATAGAAATTACTATCTGTTGGAATTGTTGGTATAAAAGTGATTTCTGAAAACTTTATTATAATTCAGGGCAAGGTTGCCAAAAAATCTATTGTTTTCCTCAAACTGTAATAAACTCGTCACAGACTGAAATAACCCTTTGTAAATGAAACTGTTTGATGTTTAAATAGTTCTTTAAAAATCTTTTGGCAATAGAAAAGAGTTTCTGTTGGAATTGTTGGTATAAAAGTGATTTCTGAAAACATAATTACAATTCAGGGCAAGGGTGCCAAAAATCTATCGCTTGCCTCAAATTGTAATAAACTTGTCTCAGACTGAAATAACCCTTTGTAAATGAAACTGTTTGATGTTTAAATAGTTCTTTAAAAATGTTTTGGCAATAGAAAAGAGTTTCTGTTGGAATTGTTGGTATAAAAGTGATTTCTGAAAACTTTATTACAATTCAGGTCAAGGGTGCCAAAAATCTATCGCTTGCTTCAAATTGTAATAAACTTGTCTCAGACTGAAATAACCCTTTGTAAATGAAACTGTTTGATGTTTAAATAGTTCTTTAAAAATCTTTTGGCAATAGAAAAGAGTTTCTGTTGGAATTGTTGGTATAAAAGTGATTTCTGAAAACATAATTACAATTCAGGGCAAGGGTGCCAAAAATCTATCGCTTGCCTCAAATTGTAATAAACTTGTCTCAGACTGAAATAACCCTTTGTAAATGAAACTGTTTGATGTTTAAATAGTTCTTTAAAAATGTTTTGGCAATAGAAAAGAGTTTCTGTTGGAATTGTTGGTATAAAAGTGATTTCTGAAAACTTTATTACAATTCAGGGCAAGGTTGCCAAAAATCTATTGTTTTCCTCAAACTGTAATAAACTCGTCACAGACTGAAATAACCCTTTGTAAATGATAATGTTTGATGTTTAATGTTTTTAAAAGATGTTTATGTAATAGAAATCACTTTCTGTTGGAATTGTTGTTATAAAAGTGATTTCTGAAAACTTTATTACAATTCAGGGCAAGGGTGCCAACAATCTATTGCTTGCCACAAATTGTAATAAACTCGTCTCATACTGAAATAACCCTTAGTAAATGATAATGTTTGATGTTTAAATAGTTTTTTTAGATGTTTTTTTAATAGAAATCACTTTCTGTTGGAATTGTTGGTATAAAAGTGATTTCTGAAAACTTTATTACAATTCAGGGCAAGGTGCCAAAAATGTATCGCTTGCCTCAAATTGTAATAAACTCGTCTCCGACTGAAATTACCCTTTGTAAATGATAATGTTTGATGTTTAAATAGTTTTTTAAAGATGTTTTTGTAATAGAAATTACTATCTGTTGGAATTGTTGGTATAAAAGTGATTTCTGAAAACTTTATTACAATTCAGGGCAAGGTTGCCAAAAAATCTATTGTTTTCCTCAAACTGTAATAAACTCGTCACAGACTGAAATAACCCTTTGTAAATGATAATGTTTGATGTTTAATGTTTTTAAAAGATGTTTATGTAATAGAAATCACTTTCTGTTGGAATTGTTGTTATAAAAGGTATTTCTGAAAACTTTATTACAATTCAGGTCAAGGGTGCCAAAAATCTATCGCTTGCTTCAAATTGTAATAAACTTGTCTCAGACTGAAATAACCCTTTGTAAATGAAAATGTTTGATGTTTAAATAGTTCTTTAAAAATCTTTTGGCAATAGAAAAGAGTTTCTGTTGGAATTGTTGGTATAAAAGTGATTTCTGAAAACATAATTACAATTCAGGGCAAGGGTGCCAAAAATCTATCGCTTGCCTCAAATTGTCATAAACTTGTCTCAGACTGAAATAACCCTTTGTAAATGAAACTGTTTTATGTTTAAATAGTTCTTTAAAAATGTTTTGGCAATAGAAAAGAGTTTCTGTTGGAATTGTTGGTATAAAAGTGATTTCTGAAAACTTTATTACAATTCAGGGCAAGGTTGCCAAAAATCTATTGTTTTCCTCAAACTGTAATAAACTCGTCACAGACTGAAATAACCCTTTGTAAATGATAATGTTTGATGTTTAATGTTTTTAAAAGATGTTTATGTAATAGAAATCACTTTCTGTTGGAATTGTTGTTATAAAAGTGATTTCTGAAAACTTTATTACAATTCAGGGCAAGGGTGCCAACAATCTATTGCTTGCCTCAAATTGTAATAAACTCGTCTCATACTGAAATAACCCTTTGTAAATGATAATGTTTGATGTTTAAATAGTTTTTTTAGACGTTTTTTTAATAGAAATCACATTCTGTTGGAATTGTTGGTATAAAAGTGATTTCTGAAAACTTTATTACAATTCAGGGCAAGGTTGCCAAAAATCTATTGTTTTCCTCAAACTGTAATAAACTCGTCACAGACTGAAATAACCCTTTGTAAATGATAATGTTTGATGTTTAATGTTTTTAAAAGATGTTTATGTAATAGAAATCACTTTCTGTTGGAATTGTTGTTATAAAAGTGATTTCTGAAAACTTTATTACAATTCAGGGCAAGGGTGCCAACAATCTATTGCTTGCCACAAATTGTAATAAACTCGTCTCATACTGAAATAACCCTTAGTAAATGATAATGTTTGATGTTTAAATAGTTTTTTTAGATGTTTTTTTAATAGAAATCACTTTCTGTTGGAATTGTTGGTATAAAAGTGATTTCTGAAAACTTTATTACAATTCAGGGCAAGGTGCCAAAAATGTATCGCTTGCCTCAAATTGTAATAAACTCGTCTCCGACTGAAATTACCCTTTGTAAATGATAATGTTTGATGTTTAAATAGTTTTTTAAAGATGTTTTTGTAATAGAAATTACTATCTGTTGGAATTGTTGGTATAAAAGTGATTTCTGAAAACTTTATTACAATTCAGGGCAAGGTTGCCAAAAAACCTATTGTTTTCCTCAAACTGTAATAAACTCGTCACAGACTGAAATAACCCTTTGTAAATGATAATGTTTGATGTTTAATGTTTTTAAAAGATGTTTATGTAATAGAAATCACTTTCTGTTGGAATTGTTGTTATAAAAGGTATTTCTGAAAACTTTATTACAATTCAGGTCAAGGGTGCCAAAAATCTATCGCTTGCTTCAAATTGTAATAAACTTGTCTCAGACTGAAATAACCCTTTGTAAATGAAAATGTTTGATGTTTAAATAGTTCTTTAAAAATCTTTTGGCAATAGAAAAGAGTTTCTGTTGGAATTGTTGGTATAAAAGTGATTTCTGAAAACATAATTACAATTCAGGGCAAGGGTGCCAAAAATCTATCGCTTGCCTCAAATTGTAATAAACTTGTCTCAGACTGAAATAACCCTTTGTAAATGAAACTGTTTGATGTTTAAATAGTTCTTTAAAAGATGTTTATGTAATAGAAATCACTTTCTGTTGGAATTGTTGTTATAAAAGTGATTTCTGAAAACTTTATTACAATTCAGGGCAAGGGTGCCAACAATCTATTGCTTGCCTCAAATTGTAATAAACTCGTCTCATACTGAAATAACCCTTTGTAAATGATAATGTTTGATGTTTAAATAGTTTTTTTAGACGTTTTTTTAATAGAAATCACATTCTGTTGGAATTGTTGGTATAAAAGTGATTTCTGAAAACTTTATTACAATTCAGGGCAAGGTGCCAAAAATCTATCGCTTGCCTCAAATTGTAATAAACTCGTCTCCGACTGAAATTACCCTTTGTAAATGATAATGTTGCTGTTTAAATAGTTTTTTAAAGATGTCTTTGTAATAGAAATTACTATCTGTTGGAATTGTTGGTATAAAAGTGATTTCTGAAAACTTTATTACAATTCAGGGCAAATTTTATTACAATTCACGGCAGGTATTACAATTTGCGACTTTTATTACAATTCAGGGCACAACAGGTCCTCAAACAAAGATGGAGGATATGGACTCAGTTCATACTTCATAATCTCTTCAAAAGCCAAATCGCCTGTTCTGGACACCACAAGGAAACGCTGGAACAACAAACTTGGGTCTATTGCTCTGTCTTGAGCAACATGCACAGCAGTTGAACTTGCCAAGGTCCTGACTTTTTCCTTCCTCTTAATAGAGAGTGAATACACAGACTTTCCGACCATTTCTTCAACAATGCGATTCCCGATGGATTTATATTCATGGACATCTGTACATGTGTTGTCACTTGCCACAATACCATTGACAATGTTTCTTAAAGCAAGTTTTTCTTGTATCTTGATCAAGTCAGAAATGTCCCTCTCAATTCTGGCATCAGTGGTTTCTTTGTGTTGTTGACTTGTTGAGAAATCAATATCACAGAATCCCTGCATGGCAATGTTGATCTCTGAAGTAATGGGTGCTGACATTGTCCACAGTGCTCGCTGTTCTTCGGACATTGTACTTCCATGAGTCAAGCCTCCTGTGCTTTTCAGGGATTTCATCAGTGTTTGTTCAATAACAAGGTCACAGCTTAGGCCTGCCCAAAACTTGTTTGTTCTTCTGATGACATGGTTGATTCAGCATATCATGTAGTGAACCTGGAAGGTATTTGACAGCTGCTTCTAGATCCAGTTCCTCGGATTTTGGGTAGGAGTCTGTTGCAGATAGTACATTTGATTTGATGTCACTCTTTATCAAACGTGCAGCTGTCTCAATAATTGCCCTTTTCTGTGCTTCTTCATCATCTTGCTGCTGAGATGCTTTGTAGTAGGCCTGCAGTATAGCTGATGTCTTCTCCTTGAATGTGATCACGTTGCTGAGGCCTTCAGTGTCAACAATGTATATAGCATCTCCATAGTGTTCAATCAGTCTCTTCTTCAAATGGATGTTGGTGTAGGGTACAGATTCACTTCTTGACAGATATTCTTTCATCTTTTCACGCAGCTTTGTGATGGTAATCTGTTCCTCATCATTCTCTTCAAGGAATATACACAACTTGTCAAAAGCCTGCTCTTGATCACTGTCCTTAGGACGCCCAGGAGATTTGTGTGATGGTTCACTACGGTATCTGACTGGAATGTCCCTCCCATTACGAAAATGTACACTGCACTGATGATGATATATACAGTCTGCTGCATGGAGGTCTCTGCCATAATATTCAATCCGACCTTTCACAGCAAGAGCCCAATCGTCTGATCTTTTCTCACAAGTGTCAATGATAGAACTTACAAAATTGAAAGTCTTAACACAGCTGAAATCATGACCACGTAAGGAAACTGCAGTTCCACAAAATATACAATCAGACTGACTGTTAAAGGTGTCCTTTAAAACACGTGAACTTCTTTTCAGGTTCAATCTTGGCTCTGCTTCCTTTTTCTTATGACTGTCAATATAAAACTGACTGGTGTAGCTTTTTCTACATTTTAAATGCACTTGATACCCAATCTCAACATGAATGTCATCACCTCTCTGAACACTAGCTGTGTTAATGCCATCAGCACCTTTCTGTCGAATTTTGACAATTTCACAACCATTGTCAAGACTTTCCTTACAAAGAGGACACGGATTTGAACTGTTCTTTGATTGGCATGACTGGGAAGATTCCTCTACTGTGATCTGAAAATAAAAAATCAGAAACAATTAATTCTGTATCCAACATCTATAATATACAGTAAATTACAGTATAAAATGACTTTGTATATCAAAGTTTACAGATTAAGAGTTTTTAATTTATTTGATTTACTGTATATTTAAAAATGTTTTTTTGGGGGTTTTTTAAAATAAATTTTATTCAAGTTAGTCTAATTTTTTAAAATAAAAATAGATTAAATTATCTCATACATATTTTATTTTATTAACATTAAAAGAAAAAATATCAATTTATTTTACTTAATGATTGCATTTTTTATCCCTCCCAAAGGGAATGTTTTGGATTTTTATTCTAATTCTGGAGTCATTTCATTTCAATTCATCATCAAAGGAACAAAATTTGACTTGGAATTTTTTATTTTCCTGAATCTTATAGGTAATAAAAAATTAAATCAAAAACAATTATTCATATGAATTTTTTCAATTTTATACACCAAAAACAATTTTATGCACCAAAAACAATGATTAACAGTTTTTAAAATATTGATGATTTTAATTGAAATATATCTCAAAAATAAAAATGTTAATAAAGACATTAACATTTGATTATTGGTATAAATCCATCTGAGTACTTCTCATATGAGATAAGTTATCAAGAAAATAGTATCTCTAAAAATCCTTGCAGAGGAGAAGCACTGCAGAGGCACTGCAGCAGAGCTTAGAGCTATTCAGCTCAGCTTATGCAGACAAGTTTGACAGCGGTAAAAACTGAATACAATTTCTTTGAAAATATGTGCTCAATCTTAATTTCCTCAATGAGAGTTGTTGCATAAGTTATTATTTATATATTGTTAGGGCACTTGTGTATTTTATATCCTATTTTTATCATTATTCAACATAAAAAAAATTAGACATTGCAATAGATATTTTCATTACCATTTAGACTAAGGGATTTTCTCCTCTTAATTTCACAACTAAAAAGAAAACATGTTTTTGAATATGGCTGATACATATAATGAGGCAATAGTATCAATATAAAAATACTTACCATTCTACAAAGATTAAGATGAAAGGCTTAAAAATCCTTCATTCCAAATAGTGTTAGTTATGCTGTTTCCTATGTAAACACAACCTCCAAGTCAGGGCGCTCTACCTCCGATTGGCTCTACGGTAGTGGCCCTGCCATCTTTCATGGGGGCATTGTTGTCAACCCAGTTGACAACAATTGAATATGACGTCACGGATAGCCAAGAACCAAAGGCTTAGTCAACATACCAAGCAATCGGTTCGAGAGTGTTACAATCCGTTAGGCGTAGGAATATAAGTATTGTTGCTGTTTTTGGTTAAATATATCATGTTTAATGACATCGGCAATTGAACAAAAAGTGTTATTGTTTCAATAAAGCGATAGTAACCCAAATACAATCACACAAATATTCGTTTAATGGCCTCTTTTCCTGTGTCGCTGTACGGAGTTGTAAAGCGAATCCTAAGAGTTAGAAGTTTCGTTTTGGAACGTGACAGCAATCACTTGCTGCACGCGCTGTATTAGAGCTTTCTCATCCGAACATCTTCTGATGGCAGCGAGTATATTAGTGACGTCACGGAGCGGTTACTCGCTGTCTGGAGCTAGATGTAAACAACCTCTGGATACTACTCACCTATCAACTGCCTGTTGTTCTGTGTAGTCATCAGTTGACCTAATGGCTGAAGACATGTTTATTAAATGATCAATTTTAACAACTTTCCCATGTTTGGATTTTTCTAGATTTTTTATCTGTTGATATGTATTATATATAGATTTGAAAACACTTAAAAAAGCTTTTGTTACAATTTGTTTGAGGTTGGGTGGTCCTAAGTCATATATTGACCCGACTAGTCGTAATTCCCACGATAATGAGTATGGTCATGAGTACTTACAACCAAAATTACATTGACCTAGGTTCAATAGTTTTCTGAGAAAACATGTCCGGATTGAACACAATAAAACTTAGTCCAAAAAGTGACGTTTCCATGGAAACGACAAAACAATTAATTCTCGGAAAACTTTAAATTGTCTTTGCGCGATGGGAAGAACATGGGTAACAACTGTACAAAGTTTGGTTGATGTACCTTTGACGGTTTTGGAGAATATTGACCGGACGGAAGGACTGATCGCTATATACCCCCTCTACGAAGTAAGTGGGGATATAACTACTACATTTTGTCTCAAGTCATCGCGATGCAGTCCATGTGTCATTCTTGACATTCATTTGACCTGCAGTAGCGCATATCCCGGTTCCCGGGCCTTCCAGCAAGAACGAATTGTTTAGTTTTCGTATCGTAGGCATCGGCTGTGCCATAAAACTTGTTTATGATGCGAAATATGACTTGGAATTAGCATTGGATTGTTTCGTCGTTACATCCCTTTCCTTTAATATAGTATTCGGGTAGGGTCCATATAGGTATATGTCTTTCAAACGATATTTCTAAGCGATACACGCCCCTGTGTATGGACCGAAGTGAATTGAATCTGAGTCATAGAGTGAATAGAGCCATTGGCTCTGTTGCTCATCAGGCATTCAATATTAAATGATAAAATATTAATATTTACATATGAAATATGATAAAAGTTATGGGCTTACGAAATAAATATTACAAACAATATTTGTTAGATCCTCTTTTTTTAATACTTCTTTCTTAAGAACCATTTCTCAAAGTAAGAACTCACACATTTTGGACTACCTCCCTTAGTCTGAAATGAAGAGCACATAAAATCTCAAGAGAACTGTTCAAAGCTTGCTTCAATGGAATTTGTATAGGTTGTGAGCCAGTGATCCATATTTGTGGTCAGGGGGTCACGAAATCTACAATTCAGAAGCCCCATTACCCAAGTATTCTGCACACAACTTTTCAGCTCTCTATACCTTTTGGAACTGGAGAAGAAGATGAAAATAGGTTTTTAATGTTGTGACCCCTGTGACTCTATTTCGGGTCAAGGGGTCACGAAATCTACAATTTAGAATCCCCAGTAGCCAAGGAGTCTGAACACAACTTGTCAGCTCTCTTTACCTTTTGGAACATGAGAAGAAGATGAAAATAGGTTTTTGTAGTAGTGACCCCTGTGACCCCATTTGAGGTCACGGGGTCACCAAATTTACAATTTAGAATACCCATTAGCCAAGTAGTCTGCACACAACTTTTCAGCTCTCTAGACCTTTTGGAAGTGGAGAAGAAGATGAAAATAAGTTTTTTTGGGTAGTGACCCCTGTGACCCCAATTGAGGTCACGGGGTCATGACATCTACAATTTAGAATCTCCATTAGCCAAGGAGTCAGTTTCAGCTCCCTAGACCAAGTGGTTCTGGAGAAGAAGATTTAAATGCGAAAAATTTACAGACTGATGGACGGACGGACGCCGGACACCATGCCATGCCAAAAGCCCATCGGGCCTTTTAGGCCAGATGAGCTAAAAATGACACACGAAAGCTTGACTCTCGGTTTGTTATATCGTTATATGTCCGAATGGAATCTTCGCATATCGCGAATGTCAGAGGGCGTCTCAATCTTCGCACAACTCAAATTTGGCTTATTGACAGCAGGTTAGGAAGGAATAATTGTGGTGGATGGGGAGCTCACCCCGAGAATCAGCAGTCTCAGGGAATTTGGACTTCTCAGGAATGTCTCTTCTATACCAAAATTGTCCAAACTAGTGGTGGCGCCAAGTCTTCAACAAGAGTCTTATGATCGCATCAGACACTACGACAGCAGTGTCATATTCTACTATATCCCCGCCAAGGGGGAAAAGTTTAAAATATATTGAACAATGATTATAGAGCTTTATGCCATAATGCATCCTAAATCACCAATTAATAATAAATTCATGCTACAGAAAAAACATGTACTTCCCATAACGAATCTTACTCTCTGTCGAACAATATATACAAGTTCGGTTCTGGAAGCGAAATTGTGAAAACAATTTCGAGTTCGAGACGATTTTCCATTCATCTGGTGGCATCAGCATGACCGACAACTTGACAAGGACACGGTTTCCATCGCTACTGGAACTACTGATTAACTGCCCACTAATTTGGCCAAATATCCTCAGTCAACCGATAATCTCAACAACATCTTCTAAATGTAAAGACATCACATGTGGAAATTCGCTAGAAGCAAGGTTTCACAATGGACACCACTCTCATGATGTCCCTGTCTCTTAGGCCATCTACAAAACTCTTTGATAACAAGTGGCAAAGGTTCATGCTCTGGACAAGAGATCATCAGGGAGTTGGAGAGTCTATAACAATCCCGATTATTGCAGACTTTCTGTTGTTCTTGACAGATTGCAAGAAACTCTCTGTTCGGACTCAACACACAAATGCGTTAGGCATTTTAGGATCAATGATATATCTATACTGTCTATATTTCCGAAGTGGGATCTACAAGTGGTTCGTCAGTCGCTGCATAAAGCATGGATGACGCCTCTCTGAAATTCATGGCCTTTGCCACCGTGCTAAGGTTGTCGGTGTTACAGGGAACTGATGTAAAATCTGGTAAATTATCTGACAGATTTTTAGAGCAATACCGGAGCCCGAAACCCAAACATCAGAATCTAATCCTTTTAGGAGCAAGGACAAGATTCCAGCTCTACCATCCTGTGAACAGAGCTATCAAATCTTTGTTATTTACACAGAACCTCGGTCTTCACGAGGAATAGATTGCAATAAAGTCAGATGAAATGTCAACAACTGAAACAGATAGATTATAGACATTATTACAACAATGTTCTTATCTTCAAAATATGTTCATTAAAATTTATATTTTATGCGACAACATAACATGCAAAACCTTGAGAGTTCGTGCTCTTTACAGACAATGTCCCGTCTGTATAATGATCAGACACCTAAGAGTACCTGAACGTCGGCACCTGGTATACACCCCGCGGAGCGTTCTGTTTTAATAATTTGGTATAGGGATACGTACTTATCTGTTTTATAAGACATAACCGATATATATATCAATGAAATATTCCCAAGACACTCATACCTGACTCGAAAGGAAGGCTTTAAACTCATTCTTCATTCCTTACACAAAGTACACATAAACTGGTACCAATATATATATATATATATATATATATATATATATATATATATATATATATATATATGCATATATATATATGTATGAAAAAGTTGAGGAAGGTCTCACGTGAAGTAAATGTATATAAAAATAAAATACTTCAGACGACACTTGCTGTAGATATCATTTTAGTGATGACTGGATGCGTCGCATTTCGACTTGTTTACAAGTCTTTTCAACAGTGTGGAGCATTTTCAACATGGCGAATATATAGGTAGCTTAAACAATGTACAATAGACGTTGATCGATTGGTAAGTGACAAGTGGTTAGCTTGATTAGCACACAATAAACTATTTACGAGGGATTAAAATTTGAGTCATTGCAGGTCTCACATCCTGGCCCACAGTCAATGACTTGATCATTTGTTTCAATTGCATAATTGACATTTCTAGCATACATGTAGTTTCGGGGAGTATACGATTTTGTGCTTCTTAAAAAAGTTCTTCTTATAAAATCAAATTTACTCCAAAGACCTTTTTTCATGGTGTTTGGAGAGGAATCTAAAGAGGTGTTATTAAAGATAATGTTTGTTTTTTCTGTTGGTGACACAGTGGTTTGGTCGGTTGCACTTGTGTTGGTTTGGTCGAAGTCCTCAGTTGATGATAACACTTGGGACTGATTCATTCCCTCTATTGAGAAGGACCCATCTGATTCGTAGTTATGATAATCAGTTTGATCCATATATTTCTCTCTGTTTGGAACTGCAATTGGTCTTCTCTTACGATTTTCTCTCTCCTTGCGAACTCTGTGGTTTCCGACCTGCTTACTTCCGTTGTATGCAATGTTTCTTTTCTTCTTCTGTACATGTGATTGTCTTGCCAAAGGCAGATTTATTAACCAATCTTCTTTTTTCATCCACAATTTAACACTTTTATTTTCTTCCCTTATAATGTCATTCTTCCAGATTTCCAACAGTTTATCCTGCAAGGAATCACTGGAGGCATTTGCGATTAGGTCTCACATGTATTCGTCTATCCTATGGTATGTTTGCACATATCTTACATGTTCATTCAGAAGATGGAGGGTCTCCTTTTCCACTTGCTGTATGGAAAATTGCTTCCTCAGCTCATCTGATGTAAATCCATTTCCCTTTTCCAGAAATTTATTCGGTATGTAAGGGGTTGGCATTTCTAGAAAGTCACTGTATATTCTGTCGAAATGCGACGCATCCAGTCATCATTAAAATGATATCTACAGCGAGTGTCGTCTGAAGTAGTTTATTTATATATATATATATATATATATATATATATATATATATATATATATATATATATATCGGAGGTTCAATATTTCTCACTGCGTCAATATTTATCATGGTGAGTTTTTATCATTGATAATAGAATAATTACATTATAACTAAGAAAATCATAGAATTTTCAACATTGTTACTGGTTTACAGTTTTTAGAAAAAAATATTCGGGCTTTCGTTAAATCTATAGTAGTGTATATTTACAATTACTTAAATTAGGGTATTAAAACCATTGACCTAACATATACATTCATCAGATATTATAGCATTGCATTGGCTTTACTGAAAAAAACATCAAGACTCTCAATTTCCTAGAATGATATAAAAAAGGGACAATTTATTTATGACATTTAATTTAGTTGAGGACATCAGATTCATAAATCTGTGTTGTGATGCGAGATATTTCAAATATTTACCAATATATCTTCTTATGTCTAAGAAGGCTTTATAGTTAAAAGGGAACATGTATTCATCTTCAATCAGATTAAGATTAGGCAATCTATAAAAAGGGAAAATTTTAAAACAGTATTATATATAACAGCCTCTAACTAGGTTTACCACGAAACTTAGATTCTCAGAAAAACGAAAGCATCACTTCATCATAACACGTAACAATGTTTTTATGGAGAATCATTGCTGATCCATTTTCCTTACATTTTTATATTGCATGTAATGTTTGGTGGTGAATTCATGTGTTTTTGGAAATAAAATACACACTGTAGTGTTTAAATTACATCGATAAATATATGGGCGGGATAGCGCAGTGGTTAGCGCGTTCGGCTTCGGATCAAGAGGTCCGGGTTTCGAATCCCGCCAGGGGCACGGCAACTTTGTCTGCAGTAGGATGTAATGATGTAATGGGATTACTGGGATGTAATGTAATGAGCACGGTGATACGATTGATGTTGTTTTAACGAAATAAACTTGGTAGTGTATTGTTTGCTATGTGTCAAACATTACTGAGCTGAGCATGTGTTAGTCATACAAACCGCCAATGAAATTTCCAAAGTGCAAAATCCATAGAAGTAAGAAACGGAATACCCTGGAATGAGAACGCAACCGTAACAGTAGTCTTTCTTAAATTGTTAAGTTGTTTTTAGTATGCCCAGTACTTGGTGAGAGTTTCACTTTGAATGAATCAATATTTTGAGATAGTATCATACATGTATGTGCTTATATTTCATTTCAACTGTTAAATCATGGGATAAATAAACGTCACACATAGAAACGAGATGTGTTTGTGCTAGCAAGATAATCCCGATCATTTGGTACATCCGCTTGTTCTTAATACAAATCTTCTAAAAATGGCCAATGTACACACACACAGTTACGCTATAGAATTGACACTTGACAATGACACCAAGAAAAGACAATGGCGGTAGATTTACGCTGAATTATCGGAGATTAAACATTCTAAACACACGTGTACAACAATCAAAGTAAATTAACGTCTAAACAGAATATGCAGACATTGTTTTAAATATAACAAGGTTACATTTGGGATAACACTACCGTCAATAGTACAAATTCTTGTACTTTTCGGGCGGGATTCGAACCCACACCCTCAGAGTAACGCAACTATCGCCAACACTGACCTTACCAGCAGTTCGAGGTCCAACAATCGATAGTTAAATTCATGTTACATTCAGTACCTTTCTGATAGACCTAATTTAGCGCAGCTGAATGCATTAGAAACACATGCCAATTAATAGCTTTGATCACTTTGAGGCCTTTTTGACAAGTGCACGGCTTTATATGTATAAAGACATAACCCAGCTACTCGTTAGGGTATGACTCCTGAGTAACACGTCACACCTCTCGCTAGCAGCTGATTGACTAATGAAACGTTTGGCGGCTGTGTTAATAAAGTATTTTTTAAAAACGTTTGAAATTCAGATACAGGTCCAACCCTCAAGGCATATATATCTAGAGATCATTGGTGACATGTATATACAGTTTGGTGCAGATAGAATTATAGTTTGGGAGAGTGAGTGAGTGAGTTGGCGTTTAACGCCGCTTTCAAGAGTATTTCACTTATATCGCGGCTGCTAGTATTATGGCAGGAAAAAGCCCGTAACGCCATGTGGCTATGCACTGCGGTGAAACCTGCGAGCATCGGCTGGAACTAGCGGACCATGGGAGGTACTACGCTGAAATTCAGTGTAGCATTGCACCCAAACCTTACTGCGTGTAGAACAGTTATCTACTGCAGACAAAGTTGCCGTGCCCCTGGCGGGATTCGAACCCCGGACCTCTTGATCCGAAGCCGAAGGCGCTAACCACTGCGCTATCCCGCCCCCACAGTGGACGGAAGAGGAGAAATTCCTCAGATGATGAAGTTAAGAGAGGACTTCCTCGAAATGCAAATGGTTAAAACCAAAAAAAGTTAACACTCTTGTTTGCATACCAAATCTTCACACATGACACAGATATCCGATTCATTCATATGGATTCATTCATTCAGTACATATGGAAACAAACCAATTGGCTACGGTGAGTATAAATAATGTCCCAAAACCATTAGATCAGAAAGAGGTAACTAATAAGGTCGCGTGAAATTCCAGGAACGCCGCCTGGTACTTGTGTTATGAAATCAACTTCTCCCACAGTTTTTGATATACGAGGGGCGTTCAATAAGTGTTGCAAGCGGGGCATTGGTGTTTACATAAACAGTGTCAGCTATTAGCAGGTGTTACTATAGTCAAAACATAACATTGACACATGTCAAAACAATTTCTAGACATAACAATTATTTAGATATAATAGCTGCGCTGACCTAGGGGTCTCCATAATCATGGATTCTCTCAAACATGAACAACGCGCTGTGATCAAGTTCCTTACTAAAGAGGGATGCAAAGCTACAGAAATACATAATCGTATGTGTAATGTGATGGGTAAGGATGCTCCTAACTTTTCAACAGTTTGTCGCTGGGCTCTTCAGTTCAAGCGGGGCAGGAAGTCCTTAGACGATGACCCACGGTCAGGCAGGCCATCTGAAGTCACCCGACCGGAAGTTATTGCCGCTATCGAAAGACGAATTTTAGCTGACCGCCGTGTTAAAGTTTCTGAACTGTCTTTGGAATTCCAGATATCAGTTGGAAGTGTTGAAAAAATAATTCATGACCATCTTGGTATGTCCAAGGTATCTGCAAGATGGGTACCCAGAAACCTCACAGCACAAGATCGCCAGAAAAGAACCGAAAGTTGCATGGAGCTCCTGGATCGGTTTAATGCGGATGAAGCCAGGTTTTTGTCTCGTCTGGTGACAGGTGACGAAACCTGGATCCACCACTGGGACCCGGAAACTAAACTGGAATCCAAGCAATCGAAGCACCCGAGTTCACCGCCTCCCCTGAAGTTTCGCACTCAACCATCAGCTGGCAAGGTTATGGCGACAATCTTTTGGGATGCAAAAGGCATATTATTAATTGATTACTTGCCAACCAAAACTACAATGAATGGTCAATATTATGCCAACCTAATGCAAGAATTGCGAAAGACAATTCGACAGAAACGCCGTGGAATGTTGACACGTGGTGTTCTGATTTTGCATGACAACGCTCCAGTCCACAAGTCAAGTATAGGCCGCTATACGTGATTGTGGATTCGAACAGCTTAACCACCCACCCTACAGCCCAGACCTAGCCCCCAGTGACTACTTCCTGTTCAGAAACCTGAAATCCGCCCTACGTGGAAGGCACTTCCGGGATGACGAAGACGTCAAAGCTGCCACAGAGGCGTGGTTAGGGGGGCAAACGGAAGACTTCTACAAAAGCGGCATCAAAAGTCTTAAAGAGAAATGGAATAAGTGTATTGAGGTGAAGGGTAACTATATTGAAAAATAGAAGTAAAAAATTGACTACGCGAGTTGGTTTTATATTGAAGTTGCAACACTTATTGAACGCCCCTCGTACATCGGTGATACGCGTGTCCTTTTTGTGGACTGGTCAGATTAACTTTTTCAGAATTATGGCCCTTGACTTAGAGCGCTCAGCTTTCTGATTTCAGACTGACAGTAACTATTAATTCGTAAGCATTTGAAAATGTTAAATTTCCAATGTGACACACTGAGGTTATAACCTTTGACCTTGCGATCATGACCTTAATGTAGGATCCATTTCGTGAGAAACTTAACCATAATATTTTATTGATTGGTGATAGACATGGGTCCGGAGTTTCTTGTGCTCTCAGAGCACTCATGTTTCAGTTTATTTCTAAGAATCCGTATCCAATCTGAATTTGTAGTGGATTGTACTTAGTGAGTGGAACGTCCTTAATCATTTGTATTTCTGTATGCAAATGTTCATTTGCGAAAATATCCCGTTAATAACATATAATTTCATAATATACTCGATTACAATTCCTGTTAAACTTATAACCCAGACACTGATTGTTCAAATGTTATGAAACTTGATACACGTAATCACTATATGTACATCTACCCTTTGTACGTGTCATACCCTCATATGCATGAGTTACGCAAATGTTCACAGTTTCGACTTTTCCTTCTAAAGCACAAGTGCTTCTATATGTAATACAAGCTCACTATGATGACATACATGCTCTGTTTTCACAATGCTGCTGTAGTATGTTCATGCAAAGGACTAAACATTGATGCCCTTTTGCTATTTTGAAGCTTTTTTCTTTGATCAATGTTAATAGCGAGAATATATGAGCGAGTTGCACTCACAAATTCTCTTGTTTTACTTGTTGCTAAGATGTCTATCACTGTTTGAGGTTTTATAAAGATAATTATGCACTGAAAGGTAATATATTGAAAGGTTGATGTATCACCCGCTTTGATCATGAATCCAGTTTGGATCATCTTTATCAGCTGTGTCAATACCTTATATTCATCTTTATAGGCATCCATTATTATAATAATTATATAATCATTATTTATTTGTCAGTTATCTACGTCTCCAGAGTAAAAATAAATGTATAACGGGAAGTCTTGTATGGGCAGTATTGATGGTTGGCACATGTCTGACCTGATCACAGCCAACCTGATGATGGAGTGATAAATACTCTGAACCGTCGTCTTTTTCACATTAAAGACGTTGGTACCCAGAACATGTTAATGCCAGATAGCCATTTGTTGAGTGTTACCTTTGCGACATTACACACAATACTGGTGATGTTCATGAACATTTGAAGATCAATTGACCTTTTAAAACGCGACGTATTTCCATTCTTGTCTTCTCTTTTGTGCTAAAAGGTTTCCATTTTGTTTATGTGAAAGTATTCAATCAATAATTGAATAGCCAGACACTCAGACAGGAAAGATAATCACAGCCATCTGAACAACCACTTAAGTTATAATCAAAATAATGAATTACAAGGTAGGATCTAAACCCCAGCTTTGAAGTCTGCTTTATCAGATAAAATGAGATCAACATCGATTTGTTGCATTTGATTAGTAATGTTTATCCTCACAGAGTGGCGAATACAGCGTCAAAGTTGATAAGTATTTTCAAGATGTAATAGGAACAAAGATATCCTCAAAGCATGGCTTCATGTTAAGAAATGAGAACGTCCTTTCTATCCGTCAGTCTTCTTCTCATGAACTATAATTGACAGATTGTTCCCTGTCCATAAACATAGAAAAGAACTTTGGGTGTCAACTTGAGCTAGATCATTTGTTATCCCACCGGCATTTAATACCGTGGGGTAAAGTCGTCGCCCTGTCCGTCTGTCCGTCCGTCCTTGATCATTTCGTTTCCGGAGCAGAACTCAAAAACCGTTCATGATATCTTTCTGAAACTTCCCATGATATATCAACTTTATTTCCTCCAAAACAATGAAGATTGTTACATATCAAAGCAACATCACAAGTTAAATATACAGTGAATCAATGAACAATTAATTTTGAAAACAATCGAGAGTGACAGACAGTCATAAAGTCTGACACTAATATCATCACCTTCTCCCATTCTGTCATATTTAATTTTCCCAGTGATGTACAGGAACCACCAAGCAAATCAACAATAATTTCATCATCATCATCATTTTCACAAAATTCAACAAAATCAGATATTGGTATGATATCACAAATCCTTTCAAACATGTCATTACTCAAATCATTAAAAACTGTACATGATAGTATAACATGTTTAACAATATCACAAGCTACCATTCCACATATGCACTCTCTGGATTCAATCTTTGTTCAGAGATAGGTCTGCTCAGGAGCATAGGACTTAGCAACTTTCCCACTGTTCACCCAGTAGTAAAATAGATTCTTTACAAAGGTTATGTTGAGGTGACCGCCAAACGCTTTACAAATCAATATGGGTTAGATCAGGTTAACAATCAGTAAATGGTTGACCATAGTAGCATACTATAGAGAAAGGAGCTGTACAATGTCAAAGGAACACAACTTATAATCTCACCTTACACCATTATGCACTAACTGGATGTCTTGTATTAGATGCATATATGTGTTCAAAAACAAACATTAACAGAACACTTATTCACTTAACACCCCATACAACCCACCAATAGTTATTACCAGACACACATTTTATCAGCTGTGTCAATGTCACCAAAAGCTCCTGTGGAAACCATTGAGATCCGAAATTAAGATAATGTGTAGACTTAATTTAAATACTAGATCAGACGATACCATTCCTGTGTGAATGATTGCTCCATACAAGATGTTCATAATGATTATCCCTCGGATTCTGGTCATCCACTTCCGATCCCCTCGTTTTCCAATTTCTGTAAGGGGCTGATTAAAGCAATCAGACATCTCAGTTACCTACAGAGTGTCTATTACCACGAAGAAAGAAAATTGTAGCGGCCCAGAATTCAGTTTGTTGGATTCTGTAACACGTCGAGTGGCCATTGGAACCAAATTTTATTATGTGAAAAGGAGTTTTCGGGAGTTAATGACTGGACCGGAAGCCCGTTGCACACACCATACTGTTCATTTGAACTAATTTAAGTATTGAAAGGACATATCAAACAAAGTCGAATGAATCTCACATCCGTCCAGTAACACTGCACAGATCCATATGAACAGCTACTGAAATCACATTTCAACACAGTTTATATGAGAAACGTGTTGTTCATGTAACATTGTTAAATTGAGTTTCAGATGCCATTTTGAAGTTTCTTGTTTTCTTAACTTGTAATTTTAAACTTTCAAACAGTCAAATATATAGAGGATATAGTTTTTTCTTGACAAATACCATGTTTATGTCATCCAGTGAGGTAAAAAGGTTATATTTTCACGAGTGAACATCTATAATTTTTCTACTTCTCGAGATGAGATAAACATTTATTTGTCAAGAATTGACAGATATTCTTTTTATTTTGTGATGTTATCCTTGTATTTACGCCCAAACAGGGTCGTTTTTGACGCCGAGTGGCCGCTAGGAACAGCCCGTCGCCACAGTAACACTGTGCCGTCATAAGACAATTCGATCGTTGCGTCAGACCATTGTTTATATCAGTCACTGGTCGCGGTGAAAATATAAGTTATTTTCACTGTAGCTTTATAGAAATTTTATTTCACTGCTTTATTATTTAATTGCTCGTCATATAATAAACTTTGAAAACTAACAACCATCGTCATCAGTTGATATGCATAATATCGATATTTGAATTTTGAATTTTGAACTTCTACATAATCAGTGTCAATAACCGTCTTAAGGGAACAGTGACATGTATATGAATGTACATTTTCAGAAATATGTTCTTACAGATACACCGGTACCTACAATGTAACAACTAGGATAATCCTCAAGTAGGCTTAATCTGATATATTTAGCTTTGTAATATGCCGTGACTTAAAGGGGAAGTAGCACGTTTTTGGGGGTTTTTTTTGCTCTAATATGTCGATAAATGGTCGTTGGAATATGCGCAAAATGCACATAGATCCGGAACTATTTCTGGATAAAACTCCAATCAAAGTCGTTCCTGAGGCCAAGTTTCTTGGTCTCACTTTTAACAGTAAATTATCATTTATCCCACATGTTAAAAACTTAAAAGCTAAATGCTTAAAGGTATTAGAACTTACAAAGGTCGTTTCAAATAATAAATTGGGTGGAGATGAAGAAACTCTTCTTCATCTCTATCGATCACTCATCCGCTCCAAACTTGATTATGGATCCATAATATATGGATCTGCCCGCCCCTCGTATATCAAAAAGCTAGATGCAATCCACCACCAGGGACTCAGGCTTTGTCTTGGGGCCTTCAGCACTTCACCTGTTGATGAGCCATCTCTTGAAGATCGACGCATCAAGCTAGCATTTCAATATATAACCAAATTAAACTCTAACCCTTCTAATCCTGCATACAACTGCGTATTCAATCCGGAATACCAGCAGTTGTATAGCTTAAAACCTAAAGCAATTCCACCACTCGTTATCAAACTTCAACAACATGTTGAAGATTCTGATATCGACCTAACAACAATAGCAGAGCACGGTTTGCTCACCATGGCAGTTGGTCAAGCCCCGTGTTAATCTCTCTTTAACCAAATATAAAAAATCTGACACTGATCAATTGGTAGTTCAACAGGCTTTCTATGAGCTCTGTGATTTTTTCACAGAGTATAAACAAATATATACAGACGGGTCTAAGGATGGCCCCACAGTTGCTGTTGCAACAGTGACTCCATCTAAATCATTTGCTTCCAGACTGCACAATGGCAGTAGCATCTTCACTGCAGAAGCTAAAGCCATCCAAAAAGCCCTTCGGCACATTAACAATTCAACTGCAAATAATTATATTATCTTCTCTGACTCTTTGTCCTGCTTGCAGGCCATTAATCACCCCATAATTCGGGATGTATTATCACTTCATAATACCTGTCTCCAATGCGACATCGTCTTTTGCTGGCTTCCTAGCCAGCCATATGGGTATAAGAGGTAATAACAAAGCTGACTCAGTAGCTAAATCAGCATTAAACCTCAAACATATTTCTCCTACTAAAGTACCAAATACGGATTCTGAACCTGCTATCAAATCTTACATTAAACAACGTTTGAAGTCCCAATGGGACCAACAACAACCGAATATACAACCTCAATTAGGCTATATCTCGATCTTCTTTTACCCGGCAGGAAGCGTGTGTCCTACGACGATGGACACACACATTTAACACATTCTTTTCTTTTAAAGGGGGAAGATCCTCCATTTTGTGTTCCCTGCCATTGACCCCTCACTGTTCAACACATTTTATGAACATACTAGTGAAACTTTTACCCCAATATTTCTATTTCTCAAGTTTTTATTCACTTCGGTGAGCATAGAATTTTAGACTTTTTTTAAGGCAGTAAAGCTTTTGATAAGTCAATACTTTTATACATTCAAAATCAGCTTTTAAAAGTTGGTGATAATTTGCTGGTGTTTTTGCGACCTTCGTGTCATACTCTTTTTCCTTTTGCAAACCTTTTTAAATTAGGCACACAAAAAAATATCCCGCCGCTAATGGCTGCAATACTGACGAAGCGGCGTTAAACAATAACCCACTAACTCACTCAAATTCAAAATAACACAACGGTCGTTTCAATTTGAGATATTTAGACAAAATCTCTTTTCGCGGTAAATAGGAACAATTATTTCTGATTACCCACATAGTCACGTGTTTCAAAAATTGCTATAGCTGTGTTTATTGGTTATATATTTTCCATAATATGGTAAGGCCATGCATAGTTGGTTGAAAGTTTATTTTGAATATTCCAACTTTAATTTAGGGTGAAATCCCAAAACTGTATGAGGTTGGAGGCGTTTGCGAGTCCAACCACGTACCACTTATTATAACATTATACAACCTGGGTTACCCAGGGTTTTATGTATACATAGCAAACATAGTGTTGCAACCCTAAGGTTTTTTCACCAGTTGACAATATTTCAGGACAATCAACTTTGTGATATGACAGAAGCATTATCTACCAGTTTAACGAAGCAAATTTCATTCAGATAATGTTTCACAACTTTATGATATTTGCATTCATAAAAGTCTGCTATATTGGTGTCCAGGAACAAGTATTGTTACACTGAAAATTGAAAGTCAGCATTGGTTGTTCTTATGTAAGCAGTTCCATTATTTCAAGTGAACTGATGAACCTTTAGTAACTTACTTTTAACCAAACGTCACTCGTTAAAGCAGTATGAACCTTGAAAGTCAGATTGTTTGGAAAAAGACAAATTTGAACAAAGTTGCTTACTGATGATATTCGGTCTGTATTACTGTAATGACACCTCTAAATCACAGAGATGTGTTTGATTAACGACTCGAACTCATAAAGATCTCAGAATAATTCCAAAATCGTATGATTATGACCTTATTATCACTAGTTGTCAAAATTTTTGAAAAAGGTATGGAATTTTAAGAACCAGTTCTTTCCATATGTTGCTTGAAAACAGATGTTGTGATGCGTGAAAGTCAAGTTGGTAACAACATGGTTGTTTTCGTCCTCTGATACCTAATGTTTATCGCATAGTTTCGGCACAGGAACAATAGTTATTTGGGTTATAAAAAAACAGTACCATTGCAAATTCAGTCGTAATTTCTTTAAATTTTAATAAAATTTTATTTAACATGAATATGTTTCTTCGAAGACATTAGTCATTAAGTATCCTATCTTTAGTGTTTAATACAATACATATATCCTAAAATTGGCACAGCATCACATTTTCGATATGAATGTTGGGGGGGGGGGGGGGGGGGTGCAACACTTGTTTTGCTATGTATATGTTCCGTTACTCTCTACTCTATCATCACTGGGAAAATCTATCAGAGGAATCTGTATTCAAATTACCCACCCTTGGCCGGCTTGACGAAGTCAGTAACCGATGAAAATGCTCGATAGAATAAGACGGAAATGCTCTAGGTAGATAACCGGTGACGGATGGCTTACAAAATGACCGCACCCAGGAGGTGCGTGCTTTGCAAGGAAGTGATATGAACCGTCTTGGCTCGCAGGTCCAAGCTGCGTAGCAGTTTGATTGGCTCACGACGGCCAATGGCGGGTAATTTGAGTACAGATTTATCTGATGGAGTGTCCCAGGGTTGATATGGGAGCATATATAAAACCCTGGGTAACCGAGGATGAAACATTATAAGGTCGTGCTTTCTTTTTTTAAACCAAACGTTGTATCTACGTAGCATGCTGAAATTTGTCAAACGAAAATAGGAAAGTTATCTATAAGCACATCTATGAGGTCGTTTTAACTGAACACAGCTAATTCAGTAAATGTCATATGATGAATATCCACGTTCAATGAGATTATTTTAACTTAGATGAGCACATACTCTATGTTGGTTATGTATCGGGGACTGAGTTTATGAAAGCCAAATATGATTTTATGTAAAATACTACATGCCACTTAAAGTATGTATGACAGATATTTGTTTTGAATCAGTGCACTTTATAAATTACATTGTATGTATATATATATCATACTTTCAAGTTTAATTACGAAAATCAGAGACACGTCGAATAATTATAAATTTATTAATTAATTAATTATTTTTTTTATTGTTTGTATTAGAGTTTCTCCTAAGTGTTGACTCATCTTGAGCACTTTGTCTGTTCAGACTCCCAATTTAGTTCGTTGAAAGCAGATTTCATGAGTACTGATCACAGGATACAATATTGTTTCCTTCGGTTTGTCGGTTTGTCGTGATGGCCACTATCAGCGTCTTAATATCTTAAGGGTTAATATTTTCATCACATATGGCTTTGGGAAGATCGTTTGTTCTGACTTTTACAAATTCACACATGATAAATGAAAAGTTTAGATTGACGAGAGAAAGAAATAAACTCTGACGCTAAATTGTAGATATAATTTTGAAAAAAATACATAAATATCTGACGCTTTCAAGTGTTAAAACTGGAGAAGTGAGATCTTCATGAACTGGCATATTCATATATATTATGTACATGGCAAGATGCCATTTATTTTGGCTTGAGTCAAAAACTATTTTTTCTGTATGTCCTGCCAACTTGATGTGATGCCGACATGGCTCCTGAAGAACTGTCTGCATGCTGTTGTACCCATCCTGACCCACATCATCAACTCTTCTCTGTCTGAGGGTTATGTTCCTCTACATCTCAAGGAGGCAGTCATTACACCGCTGCTGAAGAAACCTAACCTGAAATCTTGAAGCACTATCGGCCAGTATCAAATCTTTCTTTTGTTTCCAAACTCTTGGAACGTGTGGTGGCACATAAACTAAAGGAACATATCTCTCTATTCATGAATGTTTGGAACCTTTACAGTCTGCATACCGAACATACCACAGTACAGAAACAGCCTTAGTGAAAGTCCAGAATGATCTCCTTCAGGCAGTTGACAAGAATGGTGCTGCAATTCTTATTCTGTTAGATTTGTCAGCAGCTTTCGACACGGTTGACCATGACATTCTCATCAACACCCTTGAAGAGAGAGTAGGTGTGACTGGGATTGCTTTGCAGTGGATCCGTTCATAGCTTACAGAAAGATACCAACGTGTTGTCATTGGTGACCAGTCATCCGACTCCAAGGAGCTTGTGTATATAGTTCCACAGGGACCCGTCTTAGGCCCCCTGTTATTCACAGTTTACACCTCCCCCTTGGGCGACATAGCCAGGTGTTACAATCTCTCTTTCCATCTTTATGCTGATGACACACAGCTGTACCTGTCCTTCAAGCCATTGTGTCACATGTCAGCTACACAAGCATTTGCGCAAATTGAGAACTGCGCACTGGCAATCAAGGATTGGATGACATCAAACTCTCTGAAGCTGAATGGTGAGAAGACAGAGGTCCTGATCCTTACCTCTAAGCGAGTTGCTGAACATTCTCCTCTACCAGACCTACACATTGACGGTCATGTTATCGTCCCAAGTCCTGTGGCGAGAAACCTGGGCGTCATCTTTGACTCTAACTTGACTTTTGATGCTCATATCAAGTCAATATGCTGCAAGTCTTTCTACCATCTACGGAACATCTCGCAAATCCGATGCTACCGTGATGAAAAAACAACCTCTTCATTGATCCATGCTTATATTACATCTCGGATGGACTACTGTAATTGTTTACTCTATGGATTGCCTCAACGATGAAGATGGATGAAGACTAAGCTTTTTGTGTTGACATAGCACGTTTCTGATATTATATACTTTGGTTTAAATATCCGTGTCAAATTAAAATAGAACCACGCCGAAATAATTTATTAATATGTACTGAGATTAATATTTTAGAAACTAGCAAAATCAATTTTTTACATTTTCTAAGTAAAATATTTGTTTAAAGGAGTTCCTTATTTCATACACAATATGTAACGTGAACAAGTGAGATGAAAGAGGCACAGAATATTCTACTTGTTTGAAAATTAAGTACACATACATGTGGCTAGTTCATAATCGATGTCAGTCCATCATTCCATGGATCTTCATAATTAACCAGTTCTTTTCTCACAATCATACCTCTTTAAAATATGATTTTTCAGTATCTATGACAAGAAATGTTATTGACGTAATAACACATATACAAGTCTGAGTTATACTACTTGAAACATTACGAGGTAATCGTGAAATGTTACAACACTTTCCTAAAACTGTGTCTATTTGAACTAACATTTAAATCAGTTCAGTTGACTGCTACAGAGGTGGATAAACTGAGAGTTTGAAGGGTGATTCCCTGCTTAACACTGAGTTATGAGTTATGATGTGGTTTCACAGTATGCTTCTGTACAAGTGGTTCTTTGTGTAGGTTGTGTTGGAGGTGACCTGTGGGCGCTGTAAATGGCAGCTCGGGTTTACACCAGGAATCACTTTCAAGTTCAACCTTAACTCCAGGGGTCATATATTGCTACAGTGAAATGAGATTTGTTCCGGAAAAGACTTTAAATTAAAGCATTTCACTGTGATGGATACCAACGGTGCGAGAATATAAATATAATGAATTCATATATATTTGGGTAAATATTGTAAAGTGTGGGAAGGAAAAGTTTTAACTTAGGTGGGAGGAGTGTAATACATTGATATTATATCCTTTGGAATAGAGGTTATCACATGAAGCAGTAACCGCCGGGTTAGAGAGTATCTGAAATTGACTTTATAAACGATAGCGTGTAATGTGACGTCACTCGGCGGTCATGTTTTAATCTGTAAAAATGTACCTGAAATCTTTTGGGGTAAATTAAAGTGTGTGGACTAAAAATATGTTGTGTGGTATTGTGAGAAGGTCATATACTACAAGTACAAGTGGTTCTTGGTGTAGGTTGTGTTGGAGGTGACCTATGAGCGCTGTAAGTGACAGCTCGGGTTTACACCAGGTTGATAATACAGGGAGTATTGTGAGTATGTTGTCGACTCACACATATAAATTAAATATAATATATATAAGTGTCATTACTGTTGGTTGTATGGTGCTCTTAGTCAGAACAATCGGTTTTGTTCTGTGGCCTTTAATAAAAATAACTTTATACCCTGACTAAAAAGAGACGTAGAAAACGTCGAACAAGGCAATAATAATCCATGCTTAATGTTAATGTTTTCTAAACTATCACTAGACACATTAGGATATATATTTTCACAAAGCAATATAAGCCAACATCATCAATTGATGCTGTGATTATAGGATAAAATTGATCCAAATGATTGTTCTATGTTACTGATTTATTCCTCAATAGATAATTATTGTTAATGATTTGTATTTTAGAGGACATATCTTAGACCTGTTAATGTAAATTAAACTGCAATAATACTCGTTCTTATGAAGCCATGTAAAGGTTATGTATATGTGATGGAAATGTTGTGAAACAAAAAAACATAACAGGCACGTCAATATCCCTTGACACTGAATAAGAGCGGATCAATACAATGTAAATAGTTAGATTAGTCTGTCTCACTCAGGAAAATCTCCTCACTTAGATATGGCGAGTGCAAACCACTTGTATTACGACTCATTGAGCCCCTTATATAGGATACTGATGAATAGGTCAGTGTCTACATTAACCATGATGAACGACAGATTCGATTTATTGACTTGGTACCATTAAACAACATAAGGATAAGATTCAATTGAAATCTTCTAAGTATGTGCTTCAGTATGTGTAACACAGATATTGATTTCAATTCTCTGTGAGAATATAAAATGAGAGAACTTACGTATTTACTCAAAAGTTTGGTGCATCTTGCTAAGATGTTGTCATTAGTGATATTGATATATCTATCCATTGAAATATTCCGACTATCCAGTGTCATGTATTTCCACCACAATCCAATAGCTTGCCTCATGGTGAAAAGTTTGTCATCGTTGTAATGTCGTGACTAAGACCATGTAAAGTGAACATTATATGAAGAATTTCTACATATCTGTCTGTTCATGTGATGATGAATACAATGTACCTAATGCGATAACATTAAAAATGTTATGTGTTGGGAAAACAAACATGATGATGTCTACTTGTTATTTATTAAAGGGTCAATATTAATTTACCAGTGTTCACTCAGCAATATGAACTACGAAACTGTATAATAAATTAAACCTATAATGATGATATAGTTAATTATACTTTTGTTAAAGGTTATACAAAATGTATATAATGCACGGCATTAAATTAAGTATAACGGGGGTCAGTTGCGACATTAGGAAGATTACTTGCATAGTTTTCTAAAATCATTGGATTATAAAAAGGGAAAGTGCCAGTCATGCTTCAAAGCTTGAATCTTGGACTGTTAGGAAATATGATAATTGTATTATTTGAAATTATAATTAACTTTGATAAGCAGCCTGTCAGTAATTGGTAGCACAGTCATTTCAGTTTGTAAGTTTTGAGAAGCGTTCACCAAATCTTATGCTCCATGTTCATAAGGAATAAAGAAGAGATCTAGATATTTGGACACATTGTGATTTTTCACTTATATCGATAATGCAGAGCTTATATAAATAAGTCATTAAAAATTTTGTAAAGCAATTAAATGAAAATGTGTAATAACGTCATCCGTTTTGACGTTTATAAATTACAGCTCTGAAATAATTTGACATGTAGCCAAGATGCCTATTACTGTTAAAAGGTTTATTAACAGGCAATTGTGTACTGGAATCTAAATAGTTGGTGTATCATCACTTTGATCATGGATCCATTTTGGATCATCTTTATCAGCTGTGTCAAAACTGTATGTTCATATTTATTAACATTCATTATGATAATTATTATATAATGATTATTTATTTGTCAGTTGTCTACGTCTCCAGAGGAAAAATAAATGTATAACGGGAAGTCTTTGATGGACCGTATTGATGTCTGGTACATGTCTGCCTAATCATGCGTACACTTTCTTCTCCAGAGAGCCTTATAGTAAGTGTTACCTTACAATACCACACAGTACTGATGATATTAAAGTACATTCGAAGATCAAGTGACCTTTTATAGAGTACTGTATCACCATTGTTGTCTTCTCTGTTGTGCTAAACAAAATGTTCATCTGTTTATGTGAAAGTATTCAATCAATAACTGAATAGCCAGACGCTCAGACAGGAAAGATAATCACGGCCATCTGAACTACCATTTAAGTTATAATCAAAATAATGAATTACAAGGTAGGATCTAAACCCCAGCTTTGAAGTCAGCTTAATCAAACAAAATGAGACCATCATCGATTGGTTGCATTTGATTAGTAATGTTTATCCTCACAGAGTGGCGAATAAAGCGTCAAAGTTGATAAGTATTGTCCACTAGTAAAAAATATATATACTCAAAGCATGATATTTTTTTAAGTAACCCTTCATTCTATCCTTCAATCGTTTAGTTCTCACGAATTATCTCTTAAATAGACAGTTGGTTCCCTGTCCCAAACGCAGATAAGAACCTTGAGGTGTCAACGTTACACAGGTTATGTTGAGGTGATCTTCTAGCGCTGACCACAGTAGCATAGGCCTACTATAGAGAAAGGAGCTGTACAATGTCAAAGGAACCCAACTTGAGACATTATGCTATCACCTCACACCATTATGCACTAATTGGATGTCTTGTCTGAGATATGTATGTGTTCATATATGCAAACAGAACACTCATTCATGACATACAGCCCACCAATAGTTATTACAAGACACATATTTTGTCAGCTGTGGCAATGTTACAAAAGGCTCCTGTGGAAACCAATTGAGATCCGAAATTAAGATGATTTGTAGAGTTGATTTATATATACTAGATCAGACGATACCTTTCCTCTGAAAACGATTGCTCGATACAAGATGTTCATAATGATTATTTCTCCGGATTCTGGTCATCCACTTCCGATCCCCGAGTTTTCCAATTTCTGTAAGGGGCTGATTAAAGCAATCAGACATCTCAGTTACCTACAGACTGTCCATTACAACGGAGAATTCAGTTTGTTGGATTCTGTAACACGTCAAGTGATCATTGGAACCACATTTCATTATGTGAAAACGAGTTTCTGGAGCTGATGACTGGATCGGAATCGAATGATGGAATCAAGTACTGTGCACGGACCATACTGGTCATTAGAACTACACAGATCCATATGAACAGCTACTGAAATCACATTCCAACACTGTTTAAATGAGAAACGTCTTTTTGTTTAACATTGTTAAATGTTTCATTATACAGTTTTGAAGTTTCATGTTTTCATTTATTTGTAACATAATACTTTTAAACCGGTACAGTCAAATAAACTTTGAAAACAACCAGTATCGTCAGTTGATATGCATAGTATCGGAATTTCAATTTCAAAGTACGTAGCCAGTGTCAAAACGTGTTTTAAGGGAACTGTGACATGTACATGTATTTACTAATTATTTTCAGAATTATTTGGATGCACCTAAAGTAAGTACATGTTACGCTTATCCTCAGGTAATTCTAATGCGATATATTTCGGTTTGTAATCAATCATGACTTATTGCTCTATGATGGAGTAAAGGCGTATTATTTGATCCGAAGGATGAACCGCCATGTACAGTAAAATGATAGATTAATTTCAAAATAGATTTTGATTAGATTTTCTTCAGACAGATACAGTAATGACATCCAACACATAAACATGAAACTAACCTTACGTCTCAATAAAAAAAATGGATATGGTTTTGTGATTACAGGAGACGTGAACATTCCAGACTCCCTGATCCAAAACATGTATTATTATTATACGTATTAATATAACATTCATAGTAAATATATGACAGAAGTTTACAGTGATATCTCAGTGGTGTATTAATCGACACTGTTAATTGGATTTAAATCAGTTTATCAAGTTATCGGAAGTCTTATTGTTCTGTCAGTTTCTTGACATGTTGTAAAACAAGAAATGCCACAAACGCTCCATTAAAAAACATGTAGTTCCATTGCAGTGCAGTATGCACTTTTATGCTCTTGAAAGCAAGAACACAGTTATATCAAGCTATTGTTTTAATATCTTTACTTTATTTGCCACTGTTTATGGCACTGTTTATGCTCAGTTGTCAGTTTCGGTTTTTACTGTCCGTGAAGAGATGACACCTTCTTTGCATGTACATGTTATCTTGTGGTGTATCGTTTGTTTCTTATTAAATATGCATGATAAATATTTACAACCTATTTTATTTGAAGATACTGTATTTGAAGAACTTTAAGGGGGTATCCTTCAAATCTGCTTTAAGAATATAATTCCACAGAGTTCTGTATTGTTCAGCCCATGGAAAGGTAGCACGTTACGCAGGCGTTAATATGATTCACACATACAGAACATATTTTACCATAACTAAGTCTTTTAAGGGCATAACAAGTGGAATACATACGAACATCAAGATTTGCTGGATAAAATGTCTTTAATGTGAACATAAACGCTGTTTTGGGGGATATGCGGAAAGTGGTGTATAATAAGGAAGGATACATTTTAAAAGAATACTTACACTTGTGAAGAAAGTGAGTCAGGAGATTGAATTATACCTGTAAGTTATAGAATGTCGAATATGAAAACTGATTATAGTAGTAGTAATAAGTAGTAATAAATAGTAAGTAGTAACAATAACAATAACTATAGCTATAACTATCGATTTCTCATGTAGACATCGTTGTGATGTACATTGATAAGAACTCTTAATGATGTTCGCTCCTTCCTGTTGAACTTCAAAAATGAAATATGATTAAGTAAAGATTTTTTGTCATTTTTATTTACTTCATGATATTCTACATCATCCACATACCTTTAGAAAACAAATAAAATAAAGAAAATGTGACTTTTGAACATCTAAAAAGTGCTTAAACAGCATAAATCATATACTTTGATCTTGTAAACAATATAAGTTTCTATACTATAAAGTTTAATACTATAAATTTGAGGAGCGAACATCCTTAAGGACAGTGGTAAAAACGTTATATAATAATTCACGAAAGCAAATTACCAAATGTACTTTATTTTTGTATTCAGTAGTATACAAGACAAAATGCATCTCATGGGTGTCATATTATTTCATTTACAAAATCGTGACAAGAAATATCTTACAAATTTGGAATCATTTCGTGTTTTTGACCATTATAAAAGTTTTTATATTTCCTAAACATGTTGCAAATGTTACAGTAACTGTATTTTGATGAGGATGGAATGTTGTTGATTCAAATCAATATCTTTCCATGTGCTATGTTTGTATCATATAAGTCTTAATAAGCACACGTAGTCGACTGAAAGGCATATGTGTTATTATGTTTGTAATAACCATTTGCGATCATTGAGAGACCTATAATCACCTCTTTAAACATTACCATTCACTGTTGACTTTCTCTAGTTCATTGCTTTACTTTACTAATCAATCTTTGTAAAGTAGTACAAACGTCTTATGTTTTGGGTTCCATTGTGACCCGACGACTGTCAAGCTATATATATTCTCGGTCATACAGATATCTTCTACTCACATATCTGATAATTTAAGTGAGCATTCATAATACGCCTGGGGTATCCTCATTACGAAGAGACTGCTCCCCGAAGAGCAGGTAAGTATTTATACAGGAGACATGTGGTGTGAGAACGCCTACTATTGTCCCTCTGGTGCTGAAATGTTACAAACAGATCGATCTATTGTGTAAACATACTGACTGATACCTGCACCCTGTTGTTTCGTGGCAGTCACTCTTGACTTGAGATGCTGAGGTCCTCAGTATTACCATTACACAGTACGGGGACAGACATCGATTTTATGTATAGCACCGTACTTTTTTCGTGATCGATATATATATCGATTTCACTAACCGAATTTTGACTGATTGTAAGAGTGACGTTAAGGATCTATTTCATATTACTCAGTGCGGATCATTCACCTTCCAAACGCTATCAGTGAAGTTCAGCAACAACGGGCGTGGCTCGCTGGATGGGTTACCCGCTGATTGCTGGATAACCTGAGATATATTTTAAAGAAAACTTATCTATCTACCAACTCAATAAGAAGCCAATTGAATGAACTAAGTATACGCTAGCGACAACTCGAATGTTGTATGGATGAACTGTGAATTGAAAATGTGCAAATTGTAACACAATTGAGCGCGTTAAATGGTTGTAAATGTTTATGGGTAGAAGGAACATTCTACATGTTGCACTTTCTGTAGTTGATTGTGTGCAGTCCTCTCGTAAGGGACCACGTCTTTTGTATTTATTGTCCACTTTGTATATTTACCATGTCAAAAGATATACTTACCAAAAAGCCATGTATACACACATTTAATTAAGTGTTTAAGGACCCACAATAATGGGATATACACATTCTACGGATTAAGTATTTCTTTATAGCAATGGCATGCGACAATAGAACGTGTATGTCTTCAGTATACCAACTTATAATACTACATGTCTCTCAAATATAAGAAAACAGTACATCTAAAACTATGAACCAATACTGATGCTGTCAATCTGTCAATACAATGTTCAATAACGATTATACAATGGCATGATATACATATTCCTGATCTTATTTACGGTGGATTTTGTGTTTTTAGTACAGTCTAATGAATGTTGGAGTCACAAATGTTAACGTTATCAATGGTGTTAATGTATATCTGAAAACTGCGATGTTAAAGCTAATCGATTCAACATAGTAACAATATGAAGTAATAAGATATTATTTCTTTTCGAAAACGGACGTTGTACCTTGCCTGGCGCGCTCGAATAAGTCACACGAAATTTGGGAGAGTTATCTATAACAGACAAAAAGACAGGTACATTGAACATGTTCTATAGGTAATTGTCGACATATATTTGGCGTTTGAGGTCAGTGAGATTTTTTCAACTTAGATCACCACATATTCAATTTTGACATTTATGAAAGCAAACTATATGTGGATATTACTTTTTGTGGGTATCGCAAATAAGTGTTATGAATTTGTGCACATGATAAATCACGCTGTATACGTATATGTTAATCTTTCAATTTCAATTGAGAAAATCAGAGGCACATCCGATTGATTTAATAGTTTTTTTCTGGAGTCTGAATCATCTGAAGTACTTTGCATTACGTATATATCTTCGGTTCGGACTCCCAACTGAGCTCGTTTAATGCAGTTATAATGGGCTCTGATCTAAGGGTACTGGATCATTCGGTTTGTCGTGGTGGCCAGTCATGTATACATATATGTACATCATCACTGTCTAACCACCTAAAGGGGTTTTAGGTAGTTAACAAACTGCTCTTTTTTCGTGACTAATGGCTTCGGGAAGATCTTTGATTTTGAGTTATAACAAATTCGTACTTTTGAAAGGTTTAGATTGCCGAGAGAACGAATTAACCTCGTTTGGGTTACGATGGCAAATATTGCAAGCTTTAAGATCTTTTTGCAAATTCCTGACACTGAACAGTTGGAATAACTTGTAAATGCCTATTTGGTTCGGATTGATCTTGGACCTAATATTTCAATGGTTTATATGTTCCTCTTTACCATCTTTACCAGCATCTCAGCAAGATGCACCACAATAGTTTGGGGAAATCAGTTAGTTCTTTCATTTCTCTCCCTCTCAGAGGATTGCAGTCAATATGTGGTTTACAGATACTGACTCAAAATACTAATGGCACTAAGTCAATTAATCGAATCTGTCATTCATCATGGTTAATGTGGTTCAAGTAGTTTGCACTCACCATATCTAAGTGAGGAGATTTTCCAGAATGAGACAGACTAATCTAACTATTTACATTGTATTGATCCGCTCTTATTCAGTGTCAAGGGATATTAACGTGTCCGTTATGTTTGTATCACAACATGTCCATAATAATGTGGTTTAACGATAACATCGAATGCTGCTGTGATTATATAAAGGCTAAAGTTCATCCCAATAATTTCTCAATGTTAGTGATTTTCTTCCTCAATAGAGAATTAGTGTTAATGATTTGCAGTTGAGAGGGCAATCATAGATCGCCTACTGTAAATTATACTTCAATAATATTCGTCATATAAAAATTAACAATGGCTTTCCTATGTTTTCTATGTCCCCCTTTAGTCATGGTAATTAATTAAGAACCTCTTTTAAAAATAAATTTTAATAGTTTATTTACGAAAGGTGATTTTGCTATCTACCAAAACATTTTTTTTTTAAATTTGACACCAGTGACTTAACTATACTGTAAATAGACTAGAGTAAAGACTAAGACTTGTTATCATCCAAAACTGGGTTCCACAGGAGATATCGCTTGTATTTGACAGTAGATTTTGAACAATGCCCTAGGCCTGTTGGCGTCAGCTGCATGACATCACAATGATTTTGCATTATCAAGTAATGACATTACAATGATATGACCTCATAATCATGATGACGTCACAATGTTATGACATCACAACACTGGACGCCATATGGCATTTTTGTGTTCCGATATATATGTTCATGTTTCATTAAAAACTAACGAAGATACGATATCAAATATTGTAACGTTTATCAACTTGTGTTGATATATTTGATATCAGAAGATACTTGGGTTAGATTCTCCATATGTGTTTAATAATCTAAAGACAAGACGACTAATGTTGCACCAGGTATGTCGTTAGACACGTGGTTATGTAGTCCGTATCTCAGTTCAGAAGGTCAGATAATATAATGAATAAATTTGAATAAATAATTAACGTAATGCATTTAAATGTAGAAAATGTGTTAGGATGAGGGGACAGATATTTGACAGATTGTGCCTGATCATGTATTTTTATGTTTATTGGTGACTGTCTACAATTGTGAATATTACTTAAAGTTTGCTTTTAACTGCTGCTGTTCATGATTGTAAGTCAAAAGGCAAGAACGTGTTACTGTGATAAATCACACCAATATCACACCACATAAACGCGTGAAAACAAAAGAGACGATCTAGACTATACACTACTCTGCAGAATTAAGTACACGAACATTTCTGAATTGACATGTTATAATTATGTCTTGTTTGTGTACATGCATCTACTGCTCTCACAACCTTCATCTAACCATTGACCATTTACGATTGTTCACTTTCAAAACTTCCTATATAGTAATTTCTGGCTATAGTGATGGGATGGTTAAACATTATTGAAACCGAAGGTAAATAGAACACAAATTGAATATAATGCGATTTATTACATTAAGACGGTCATTTGCGACATTATAGGAAGATGCGATTAATTGTGCTGTTTGATCAATAGACAAGAAAGTGCCATACTTCGAAGCTTGAAACGGGGTCTGGTCTTGTCCCGTTCCTCTCAAGGTCAAGACACAGAATTTATATTTACTTTCAATTTTAGATGTGTATCAGTTTTGATCTGTAACGTTTGAGAAGAGTTTATCAAATCGTATACTCGTTGTTCTTCAAATACAAAGAAGAACTATTTTGAAACAAGCAGGATTGGTAAGAACACCCTAATCTGATAATGCATTACTATGAATATGTATTGGATTTATTATTTATTACCACAAAATTTAAAAAATAAACATAACTAAATTAAATAATTCTGAATGAGCAACTTTTAGTATGACCGATCCGTTATTAATCCAATATGGCATGTGCTGTGTTGTATGTGGACAAATGAAAGTATTGCTCAAAGTTCCCATGTAACGTATTTAGATCATTACCTCTACGTACAATACAAATTGGAATCAATTGAGCATAACATCGAGACAATAGACACTTGCAATTGATTATTAAGACGATTTTAATTTACCCATTTTAACAATGCAGCAATCAGCAATGCAGCAATTGTCACCTGCGGAATTACCTTGTTGGATATCTAAACATTCGATATATGGAAAATTTAAGTTGTTTTATTGAAGATTTGTTAGTGAAATTAACAATCAAAATGTTGCGAAATTACTTTGAAATATGGGTATCGCCGATAAAGAGATTACTCCAGTGACGTCACAGGAGTCATCGTTTCAGGGACCAAAACCCCGCAGCTAAATTATGCGCTTTTTTAAAAAGCCGTATATAAGTAATTTATTGGCCGATTTCAGAAATTTAAAATCGAAAAATTGTCAAATTGAAATCCCATTGAAATGAACCGAATGTGACCATATGTCATAACATCTAACCTTTAAGATTATACCAATAAGATAACCAGTTGTTTTGTTGAGGAGTGTAGACATCAGATATGTCATACTCTCTGCTGTATTTCAGGGAGTTCTTAAGTTAACTAGCTTCACCTGTCTATTGATTGACAAATGTGTCTGGTATGACATAAGATACTTCAACAGTGATTGATAGAGGATAGGAATTATATTATACACTGAAGTCATGGCGATGTACAAATATCAAGACTTGTTGTGAACAGTTAATGAATGCAGGATGTTTGATCATGAAAATAATTTCAATAGAACAGTTCCAAACACATGCTATTCTCATTATTCGCCTCCTGGCGACATTAAACTCCTTATGTAGTCTTCATAAATCTATCATTTCAGCTATCGATTTGGTAATTCATTCATTTTCTACATCCATATTGATACCTGAATGTCCTGTTGAATTGTATGTAATAAGTAAAAGCCAAATTCTCAAGAATATAAATTTTATCTTACAAGGTATGCTTCTTGATATTATTAAATAAACAATCTAATCCTGTTTTGCTTTTGTCTAGTTATAGAACTGAGTTCGTCCAGGGTTGTTTTTGTTGGTATGCACCATATCTAAGGTAGTCAGAAATGCAATTGTTCATGTTGCGTGACATCTTGTCACTGAAGTATTGTGTATTATGTCAATGTGTACAATAGTATGGTTTAACATGTTAGATCACTCGAAGCCTGGTATATAATCGCCTATTTAAACTTCCCCTGGTTCTTTATCTTAACAGGCATGTACGATTTCCAAAGTGTTTTATGTTATAATAGGCTAATTCAAAACAGTACATATAGATTCGAACATCTACTAAATTATTCAAACCTATCTTCAGTGCGCTATAGACCCTGTTAAATTATGCATGAAACAAGTGGTTTACACTCATCTTGTCTAAATGCAGAAACTTGTCCAAAACACGAAAACCTTTAACATTTTGACAGTACATGTACATGTATACTTAAGAATGGAAGAATTATTGACGTACTATGAATGTCAGTCATATGGCGTCGATGCGAGACAGAAGTCTTGATCATATTTTGTAAATGAACAGCCTTCGGAAGAAGAATAAGACATACTTTTCATTTATTTTATGAACAAATGTAACAACCTTAAATTTGCCCTCAGAGTCAAGCACCTATCGCTAGCCCCAACAGCACCATTCACATGGACGGAGGCATTATCAATCATATTCATTCAGATGGTGAGCATGTTATATTATGGATCACACTTTCTACTATACATGTAATACCCATTGTCAGTGTGGGTTCGAGTCGAGGTGAAGAAAGTACATGAATGTGTACGATTGCAGACATTGTTCCATCAGAAGAATAAATTCACTAATAACTTACGTCTGATGTTGATGTGTTTAGAGTGGTACTGATAACGCGGACACATCATTTGTAACGCATGCATGACACGTTCTCTCTGTTTATACTTCTGGAAATACGTCCGATATCATCATACTCTCCAATAATGTTGCAGTGTATTATAGTCTGACAGTAGGCATAATAAACACATCGAAATACTAAATAACATACTAGTGCCATTTTGCTAGGGAAATAGTGTTCTTTCAATCTACTACCATGGTATTAGTCGCTAATGCTGAATCTGATTATCTAATCTGTATGAATCAAATGGGAGCAGAGTATTTACACTAGCTCCTCCGAGTCTTCGTTCCCTCCATACCAACTCACAACACTGTCAGTATATGCAGCTGCTTAGTCGGACTCTGGCCCTTGATTTCAGTTAAACTAGAATCTATCTTTTTTTAAAGCACAAATCAGACTCCTCAACTCTCCTCCGAGTGGTGCTGGAGGGATGAATACCCTGTAATGAGCTATTGCAGATAGACGTGTCGTAGGAACATTATCAAACCCCTTCATACAGGATGTTACGCACATGAAAAGAAAAATATAATAGCTGTTATTAAAAGCATGCTGGTTTTGCTCACGTGCAATTTGAAATAATATGCATTAAAATACAAAATCAAATACTAAAATGTATAGCTTACACAGTGAAATTATACATGTATACTACCGAACGAACCAACTTCCTTCTTCTCAGATATTGATGTACTTAATGTATATTTATTACCCTTAATTCTATATAATGTGATCGATGCCTTTCTACTTTAAACTTATAATCAGTGTGTTTTAGCATATTTCAATTTTATAAATCTACATTATATAGAGGATATCTGTCTTTTCTTGACTGATACCATAATACGGGTGAAAATATATTACTTTCAACCTCACTAGATGAGATAAACATGGTATTTGTCAAGAATAGGACATATATTCTATTCATTATATGATGTTATCATTGTAATTGCGCCTAAACAGCGTCGTTTTCATGCTGACCGACCGCAAGGAACACCACGTTACCACAGTAACAATGTGACGTCATAATATAACTCGTAAAGTCAGACCATTGTTCTATGACGTCAAATCAAATCAGTCACTGGTCACAGTGAAAATATAAGTTATTTTCACTGTAGCTCGATAGACAGATATATCAATTAAAGTAATAAGGGGCCGATGGAGGGGGTTAGGGGGGAGAGGGGGGGGGGGGGGGGGGGGGGGGGGGGAAGAGGAGGTTTACCTTTTATTTACGGGGGTGAGGCCTGGTGTGCATTCTCAATGTAATTTAAAATGTTTAAAATGTATTACATGGAAAATATTGGTTTGTAGATCTTAAAACACCAAAGGTAATATGTTAAGTTTTTCGGCGGGAGACTGGTTCACTAGATTCGCATCATATTACACAGATGTTATCTTAGGGCAAAGCTTCATCGATTTAAGTTTACATTTACCTATTTTTCAAGGTCACAAGGAAACGTTAAACTTTGTACATTGGCATGATTGGAACATGTGTGTTACATTTTTCAGCATGACAGTGGCATTGGTTTCAAGTTAAGAACGAGTTTAGAAAGTAAACTTATATATACACAAAATATACTCTCTTATAATCTACTTAACCTAGATTTTGTTTCTCTTTGTTTTTGAATTGATAGTTTACAGAGGGGGTCATGTCACGTCTGGGCCCTTTACCTTTATTTATATTTAAAAGGGTTTTGGAATTCTATCCATTCTTGAATTATTAAACTGGGTCTTTAGGCTTCTTTCTTATTTACTACAGTTAATGTTCTATCCATTCTATCTTGCAAAGTAAAAAGCAATTTTCATGTTAAAACTACCGATGCTAACACCAACGTTGAGCTGCATTTGATCTTTTTAACATGACAATGACAGTGCATCTTGTGCAAGATGAATTACGGGATGGAAATGTGATACAACAATTGATTTCTCAATGGAATCTCCACGTTATAAACAGGTTGATATCCGAGTAGCTATTGGTTCTTTGTCAATAATGGAGCCGCAGCTCTTAGGATAACACGTACAATGCTTTCTTTGAGAGGCATTTTAGAAATTCTAGAGAACAAGGAATACCTGTACATATAGATAGTCAATGAATCCAATGATGACGTTTGCTATCAATACCTAATTGTTTTTTGTGACGTACATTTATAAGAATGTTGAACTGTTACCTTCGAACTCGTGCTAATTTTTTAAATCTAAAGAGTTTATCAAAGATACTACACGTTGAAGCATTGTCCCATTACTGTGCAATAATGGAGCGAGAGAGGAAGAGGATGAAGTCAGTAGCAAATTCCTTCTACGTCTTAAATTCATCTGATCATTTTGTTGTCATTATTTCTTCAGATGGTATTGATATTCTTTGTCAGAAATGTCTCTCTGAATATCAGAATTGCGATTACACATGTAAACGTAAATTGGTATCATAACCTTCAATCAAAATTCTTATTTTACTTATATTTTACATGTCTGCTTTGATTTAACTCCTCGACACAACAGGTCGTACGGCCACGAGTCATACGGCTAAAACAATATACCAACATAAAGTGGGCACGTCCAAGAAACGAAACACAACAAAAGTCTTTTGATAAATAATATATATTATTTAATAAATATAGCAAAGTATATACATACATGTACTACAATCATAATCTTCAGAAATAAATATACATGTAATCTATCAATTCGATGAAGTAACCTTTGCGTAGTCACAAACTGGTACGCAGGTTACCGAAGTGTAACGACCGTCAATCAGTATCACATCAATGATGTTAGTTGCATAGGACTAACTGTTGGAGGAAAATAACAGCCTAACATCAGGAGAAGAAAAAACTAGTACAGACAATACTATACGATTAAGTCAGAGAAACAGGAAATGATCCGATTGGAATGAAAATAGAGGAACTAGCTCAGGAAAACTGTTTTATTCTCATTGTGGACGTGCATTTCTTCGCCCTCGTGTAATTGAAACTGATGTACATTAACATTCTTACAGATCTAGTTACCAGAGGGATTACAATCAGTTGGTCACAAACACAATTTCCGAAACACCGTTGTTTTCGTTTTCATAGGAAAATTGCTTTCATCACACTATCCGAAGGTCAATTTAGATTTACATTTCAGCTATTAGTCACTGAAGTCTACTGACAAACTCATCTCGAGAAAGATAATCTACTTTATTGAGTACTGACACGTGTATGTCATGCAACAACATCATTCCATTTGACTGATAATCATGAAATAAACATTATCATAATAGGATGGTAGTTTTGAACAATTATTGTCGGTTCCTGGAATTAGTCAGAGAAAACGATCAACAATAATTGAATCATAACTTTAGAGTTCAAAACGACCATTACAATAGATTCGCGTGAGAAAGATTTTCCGTTCTTTTCGATTAGATGAAGGCAAGAACAAAGCCAGACTGTAAGCTGACATGGGGGTGAAGGTTCAGCTCTTCGCCGACTGGCTTCAGAAGGTTATACACAACTTGCATTGGTTCTTTCGATAGTATAATAGGAGCTTGCATAGTGATGTGTACTAATTACATGTATGTCAATGACATGAATGTAAAGATAATGACTCCTCATGAGAAAAATGTTATCAATTGATATGTGAACAGAGACCGTAAATGCCCGTTTATTGTAAACACTTTCATGCAGTCAATGAACTCAAATTGATGACGTAAAATCTTTTTTCAAACGTCCTATCATATATGTTCAGGATTCCTGTCATGTGTTTTTTACAGAAAGGGACAAACTATTTGTCAACAAAAACACAGATTTGAAAAAAAACCCACTTAAATCTATTATGTTACCAGGTCATGTTAAAGCCACGTTTTTATTGCAACGAGAAAATAGCTCCAGCACGCAACCCACAAAGGTCACGTTTCCGTTTCCAGCATTTTTTTTCTTTAAAGTTTTCTAAAATGTTTTCCAAATGTTGAATGAAAGAACGGTCTTACTGGTGTACAGTGCTATAAAATACGAATGTAATTTCTAGATTGAATACAATCATTTTTCACATCTAATGCGAACATTGATTATTGTATTGATTTTTAAAAATTTTGAGATTGACGTGTTTTATTATTATTCTTCCACGGATTTTGTGGACTGCACTTCTACCAGAAGGAATGCAGCTAATGCAACCAAACTTTGCAGGATCATAGCCCTTACTGTCTAGTTTTATGCCGCTTCTTTTGGGGCTCATCGGCACAAACGTTAAAGGTCCACTTCAATTCTAAATTTCGATTTTTAACATGGGAAAATTATTCAAAATGCAGCTAGAGACTTGCAACCTTTTAAAAAAGATGCACATTGACAGTGCGAGCAGAAAAGTAAATCATGACGATTTCGTTGGTCACGTGGTTTCGCCGCCATTTTGAAGTTAGCGTTTTTGCCGTGATTTCTGACCCTACCCTCTTTAAAAATCTTCTTCTCACTTACGGCAACACGTACAGGCATGTGTGACAGCTCATTTTAAAGCTGAATAAATCGTCAACAAAATGACCTCACAGAATTTTGAATTTAGTCCTAGAACAAAAGTTATCTGCACTTGAATATGGTCCTTTTGTCAGTTTTTGTATTTTGGCTTCATTTTCAAAGGGACGTAGTACAAAGAACTTGGTCGTTAACATTCGTGATTTTATCAGGACTGCGAGCCAAATATAGGGTGTGTAGGAATTCATGGTTAGATGAGTCATTCCTCGCCACAAATAGGTGTGAAAATTTAGTTATACCTGCAAGATATCATGATGTGTTAATATTATTCAGTAAACAATCCCCCCCTCAAAACTGCAACTTAGACAGATGTACAGGGAGAGAGCATGTGTCCTCTGTAGCAGATGTCTTCAGAATAAAGATTTGGTCAAGATATAACAAGACCGAATGCCTTTAAGTGAGTACACGTACACGCATACGCGCATGTACATATACATGTACATGCAAAAGGCATATTCACAATCAACCACGACAAGGTGACGAGCAAATAAAGCTTGTTTGCTTGTCTTCGTCGAGTCGAGTCTTTATGTAATTGTTAAAAGGAGAAAGTTAGTTCTGACCATGCAGCAGATTTTACTCGGGTGGGTGTGAACATCTCTTTAAGGCATTTTTACTTCAACTGTCGCACTATTTCAACTTTCAAACATGCACTCCCTCTCATCTGGATAGTTCAGACATTGTGGTTTTTAATTGTGTTGCAAAATTGCAAAGGAAAAGTTCACAAACACCTTTTGCTGCCAATGACACCTGTCACCATCAACGTTTCACCTACGTTTTTGACTCTAAACTAACTACATATTGCCTTCTAAGGCCTCACTCACACCCTCACTGACAAGGTTTCTCATCTATTTTTGATTTCACAATGTTAAGGATATTGCTTCCAAGGACTTCAGCTAGAAAATCACGGGCTGAATCATTTTATTGTCGCTGGCGACTATATTTGTACTTTCATTACACTCTCTTTCATCAAATACCTTGCAGCTTGCTTATTTTTTTTAAATAACTTTGTGCTCAGGCCATGGATACATGTACGTGCAATGTTTCGTTTTTAGCTCATCGGACCTAAAAGACCCGGTAGACTTATGACATGGTTTGACATCCGTCTGTAATCATTTTAATAATCCATCGCATCTTACTCATTAGCTAATTAGCTAACAACCATTTCCTCCCCTGCACCCTCCACTGCCTTGGCTGATAGGGGATGACATATTGTACATTTGGGTGGCTCAAAGGTCCGAGCATCTCTATTGAGAACCACGCCCTACTCTGTGTCACTTGAAAGTGACATTGAGTTGGATGTTTGAGTCATATGTCAAATAATAACAATGGAATTATTTTATCGAGAATTACCGAGTGCTTCAGAAAAATAATAATAATAATAATAAATGAACAATGTAGCCACATAGCCTTGTAGCCTTACTGTACACTTTCAGTAACAGTGTTCGTCATGCACATTAGAAACGTAAATAACTATCTAGAAATATGATAATGAAATCATTTTATCATAATTGTAAAATATAGTATGTGTTTTATGATAAAGAGATATTTTTTTGTTATTTAGCTCTATAATCTAATTTAAGGGGAAACGGTCGTACATATTGAGTAAGAGAGCAACTGGGGGGGGGGGGGTGATTTTTTTCCAGCAAATCGTGAGATTAATTGACATTAATATCAATGTTCAGAAAACAATAAAAAAAATGTAAAAATTAAATTGTAGGTAAAAAGCTACAAAATAACAAAATTGCAATTTCGTCTTTCATGAACGTGTTAACCTAACACTTTTATTAAAATAAGGCCATCATTATGAAATATGTTTCGTGTTTTATCATGATGATAGTGTGAAATCATAGTGACAAATTGAAATTGTTTGCGCACCCCACCAACATTGGAAACTCATATTTAAAACACGAGAACGGTGACTTTTTTTTATATAACAGAAATGGATTGAGCATATGTTTTCCATGTATATACTAAAATATAAGCAATATCTTGAGCTTTTTAAAATTGGTAAGGAATCTCCTTAAAGTTATTGTTCGATTTTCATTGAAGTACTGTTAAGTTTCATAATTTTGGCAATTGGGGATGGATTAGTCTGTCATCCAGACCCCTTATTTTTTTAAGTGCCTAGGCAAGTCTACAACACGACTCTGAGCTCAGTTTGAAAATGAACACATCTCAGAGGCTCCTTTTTATTTTATTTTATTTTTTTATTTTTTTAAAATTTTATGAAATAATTCATTTCAGAGGCTAAATGTTAGACTAGGGATGGATATGTAAGCCGAGTGAGCTAATCTGAACTTACACCAGCACATATAGTATCAAAAGCAAATGACATTTTATGAAACATGCTCTATGTCTATCTATCTATATCATTGGTTTGTGCTAGAAACCGTACACGACATTACTAGAAGCAGTACAGTTCACAAAATGCATGGTCCATGTTAAGATGTCTTTACTGCTCAAACATGATGCATGAATCACAATTAGGGGCAATTTAAAGTTAAATTATATATCGAATAACCCCTTCAGTTCAGTCTGAAATTATGAAAAACATTTAACCGCTAAAAACACGTAGAAAACAGGTAACATATGATGAAATACCTCTTGACACGTTGAGAGCAATATTATTTTGAGGAACACATCTGTTCAATACCAATGTCAATAATCTTAAATTCAATAATAAGGTTGAAATAAGTTCACAGAAGAGCGAAAAACGCGATAAAAGTGACACCGTTGGTCATTACGCTCCTCCCTAGGAACATTTTGCCGACGTACACGTCGCTATTTCCGGTGTACGGTTATACACAGTGTTAAGGGAAGTTTGGTTTAAGCAAAGCACTGTTTATGAATTTACATTCAAACTGTTTTAAGAAAGTTCTAGACATTCGAACTCTTATATTTGATGGCGTTGTTTAATTTCAAATTGATACATTTATCTCTAGTTACAAATATATTTTTTTTAAAGTTTTGAATCGTTCACATTACCATATATATCGACATATTTCCGACAACGTTCACTCGTTCAATTTTCTCTTTAACATTGTATGAAAAGGATCGACTGTTTTGTGAAAACGTTTGTTTTTGTACGGAAAAGGGACAGATAGAACACTAACACTACCTTCCCTTCCCTTCATGAATGTTCAAGTGCCTACATCTCAATGGATGTGCTGCTGAAAGATGCATCCATTGTGTTTCATAAATTTGTTATTGTCTTCAATACGAGCATATGTGCTTTTTACAATACAAATATTTTCACTCAACTTTTGACAACTTGCAAATTGATCCACAATCGCCAATTATAACATAATTACGAGTTTCCAATTAAAATCTAGCAACATTATTATGCACATGCAGAAACCGAAACTACACGTCCCCTTCTACATGCACAGAAGTTATGTGACCTGTTTAACATTTAACCCATATTTGTCTTTTTGTTTGTTGTAAATAAGATTCCAAACTTACGTTGGAAAAATTGGCGCGCGTCAATCGCGGTTCATTGACCGCTTTTCGATCAGAAATCCCTACTTTTACCTTTATATCGTCGATATACTAATGAGACTATCATCAAAAAGGTAGTTTTCGATAAGAGTCAGTACTTCTCGATAAAACAACACCATGTATAAGGTTTGGATGATGTGACCCTCAACAACACAATGGATGCACCTTTAAAGGGGCAGTAGCATGTTTTTGGCAAATTTTATTGTTTTAAATTTCCTATTTATAATGATAGTTTATGTCATCTATTTGTACTTTAGAGGGTGAACACAAACCAATTATCCGTAGTGGTAATGACGGTGTTGCATATAAAGCAAAACTTGCATGGCGGCCATTTTATTGTGAACACATTTTATTAGTTCGAATGTCAACAACGATTCCAATGGCTTTATGGAACCATGTACACTCATATTTTAGCTTGATTTTCTGAAGAGAAGAAAAGGGTGTTTTACTATTGGTTACATTATTTTTCAAATACATTTCATCGACTTATTTCAGCGAAAAAACGTTCTACTGCCCCTTTACTATCTAACTTACACTGGGAAAACACAAGCTATTTATTACCTTTACAAATATTTATTATTTTGTAAATATCATCTTTAATAGATATTTAATCTTTGTAAATATCATCTTTAATCTGTATTAAATATTTGTAAATGTTTGTAAATGTTTGTAAATATTATTAAACATTTGTAAATATCATCTTTAATCTGTATTAAATATTTGTAAATATCATCTTTAATCTGTTTTAAATATTTGTATATATCATCTTTAATAATGTTGTAAAGGTTTGTAAATATCATCTCTAATCATGCTGTAAGTTTGTTGATAGCATCTTAATGTATGTAGTAATTAGTGAAGGTGACAGATACCATGGGGGATGGGTGAGTGGGGAGAGTCTGCGCGGGGGTAGGGGGAAGGATGGAGGTGCGGGTTTGGATTTTGTCTTTTTGGGTCAGGTTCTTTTTGGGTCGGGGTCGAGGTTGGTGGACTGCAGGGATTGGAGGGGAGAGGGGTGTCTGTTGGTTAGGGGTTGGAGGTTTGGGGTGACTGATGTGGACTGAATAGAGATTGAGGGTTAGAAGAGGTAGTGTATGTTGGAAGTGAGGGTGGTTAAGTTGTGAAGTAGGATGACTGGGGTTTCGTTTTGGTTGGCGTTTGTTTGTGGGGTGGTGTAGGGTATACCATTTTTCTGTGTTGAGCTGGAAGGCGAGAGGCATGAGTGCGCGTGTGTCTGTAGGGATGGGGTTGGGCGGCAGGCGTTGCCTGTGTTGAGTTGGGGGTTATAGGCGAGTGCATTTGTATGTATGTTTGAGGGGGTAAAACTGGCGAGGTGGGTGTCTGCCGAGTTGGGGATTGCGGGTGTTGACTGTGTATAACTGGAGGGTGATGGGAGGTAGCTTTGGGTTAGAGTTAGTTGTGGCGGGCGTTGCCTGTGTTGAGTTGGAAGGTTGGAGGGGAGTGCATGTGTATGTAAGTTTGCGAATGTTGACTGTATAACTGGAGGATTAGCCAGGATAGTAGTCGTTGATTGTGGGTCAATTGGGGTTGTGGTATATGGTACTTGACAGGTTTAGGAGTGCGTATTTGAACAGTGGTTGAATTTCATTGTAGATGTACATGTAGAGGCACAGTTTGTAATCTGCCCTAATTTTAGGAGTTGTGAAGAGGTCGATCTAGGGTGGGTGATAAAATGATAGGTAAAGATGGAAGCTGGGGATAGTCAGTAATGAATATAGTGAGTGACTGGGGGTTGGGAGAATGGATCGACTCGGCCTATGGTGCAGATGAGGATGTAAGATGACTAAGGCAGGTTGGATATGGGGAATTTGATGTAGGGAGAATGCCAGTCACGGGATATACTGGGAGCTGGGGATACATGTGCCTAGCGGTAGACAAAGGGGTGAGAGCTTAAATGTCTATGCTGAGAACATAGACAATGACTAAGACATAAAATGTAACACATAAATGGTTTGTTTAGCGTATAGTTGTATTCAGTGAAATTTATAGTTGATTATCGGTGTGACATGTGATTCAACAGTTATATAAGGGTCAAAATACAGTAAAACATAGTCATAGTCAAGATGTATCATAGATTTAGCGATCAATGTTTGGGTTTCAAACATCATTTTAATTTCGAAGTGCTACATTGCATTCTTGTATAATTTCAAAGATTACAGACGCATGCTAGATTTATTATACAAATACGTATAAAAGCTTGATGTATAGTAAATGTGATTAGTCTTAACATAGGAAGATTAATAATTATCATTATTGACCATATAAATGGTCTTTTCATACTATTTCCCTCGTTTTGTGCGTGAGTAGTTGTATAGTATATGTCATTCCAATGTCATTCTGTTCTCAAATACAAAGCTGTACTACCATATTGTAAATGTACCAAGTATCGTTAAGGATAACAGTATTTAACGAACCCTATTGGAATTGTGAACTTCATAGATTATGTAGATCCTTTTGAAGAGCGAGTTTATTGGGGCAATAAATTAATTAGGGAATAGTTGTTTGTACCGATAACAGTGATTAACGATCTGTAACGGAAATGTGAACTGCCTAGATTCTAAACATCCTTTTGGATAGCTTGTTTATTGTGGCAATAAATTAATTACAGAATTAGTGCTAGCTTCATTGCCAAATTAATTGTTGCTTATTCATATTAGTAAAGTTTGTGCAGAAATTAAAAATGTCAGTGTTTCAGTGTTGAAAATCTATATTAGCTATATAACATAAGAACCATTTGTAAAATGCATGTGTTCAAATACTTGAACTCGATATACTGTCTCAATCAAAATGTGTACTTCCTTAAGATTTAGTTTATTTCATTTTGGGAGCATATTCCTCATATAAACATTAGAATAACGACTTTGCTTTTACCAATGTGTTACTTTTCAAACATGAACTCTTTTGATGTTAAGTCATGTGTAGCCTTGTTTAGAGATATCTTAATTTTATGTTTGCATATAACATTTATAACTGTACATAAACGGATTTAAATATGTGAGCGAATACAGACAGAGTCAACAAACAGGCAAAATGATAATCAAGGGAGAGTTAAATGCGTTTAATATTCCCTCTAATTATAAAATAAGATAAGCATATAACGATGTGATTCATATGGAGCTGAGTCCAACCCAAAAACTATATTTCACATTAACAATATTTGTCTACTGCGGTTTAATTCACTTTCATTATATGTTCCTGTAAATGGTCAGGTAAATCTAGTTTCTAATTAGCATAATGTATTAACTAGTAATTGTAGGAACACCCTTGTATTTTTTCTTATTACATACGAGAAGCGTTTGCGCAAAGAAAATATGTCAATTCATAGTAATTAATTAATGTATTTGTAAAATGTTATTGTTTACTCAACAAAATTGTAATGTTTAGATGCATTGTACATGGGCCGAGGACCTATAAAATAATTGAACTTTAATATACCATATAACAGAAACAGAACACTATTTATAGACAGGCAAGTAAATAAACATTTGTTTGGTGTCATTATAATTGTGTCATTTTTTAATGATATTCTTTATCTTAGAGATTTCTTTTAATCTCTCATTTTAAACAAATGTCGGGCTGACAGAAAGATAATGTAAAAACCTAAAACTTGTTACACAATGCCATTATGTTGTTCTCTCTCTCTCTCTCTCTCTCTCTCTCTCTCTCTCTCTCTCTCTCTCTCTCTCTCTCTCTCTCTCTCTCTCTCTCTCTCTCTCTCTCTCTCTCTCTCTCTCTCTCTCTCTCTCTCTCTCTCTCTCTCTCTCTCCAATATAAAGACATCAGTTCAGTTTAAAAGAGTACGTCTTTTTTTAGTAAGTTTTGGCAATGGTTGAATACCAGAGCGACCACACTGCAATCAGTACCGGTAAATATATATGCAACCCACGCTAACGTTATCACTACCCTATTACTATGCACATAATGTAGAAGGCGAAGAACAAACTCATTTACTATAAAAGGGTAGGGTCACTGAACATAATTATAACATACAAACGGATATGAATAAACATACAACATGTGCTAACCCGTCAGGTTTGACCTATGAGACACTTTATTACTAACTACGTGATTAACATTAATATTATTTTAATAAATGTCCATCCGCATATCATTACAGTACAACAAGAATGATTGAATAATTTTTTATCTATAGGTATTGAGTCATGCACAGATAATAGGTAGACAACGTTAAATGTGTGATGACTATTTTGTAAAACAGTAAGATATGAAAAAGGAAATTTCATAATGTTAGATAAAGTGCCGTATGACACATACGAGCCCAAAACACTCATAAAATTACAAATAACATAAAACCATATTTTTTACAAATATGAGATAGTGTTACTACAGTTAGTAAGAACAGATTACATTTTTCAATTACTAACCATTCTCGTGTATTGCACAGGATGTTTTATGACCATCAATTGCTATCTTTAGATGGGCTCAACAGCGTGCATGTATTCGCGACTTCGCATACATGTATATTCGGTTGTGTATTTGTGAACTCTGATGAGAGTAGTCTCTTCTTTGACCAATACGCATTCACGTATACACTGTATATGGGACAAGCATTCATTCTTCAACAAATTAAATTGTATTATCAAGATAGCTAACATAGGTTTTCTGTTTTATTGTTGTCCCGTATGTATATACTGTCTGTTTTGCAATTGTGTCGGGGTGTGATTTGTAAGTATTTTAATATTTTCAATAAAAATAATAAAATATGTCATCTTCTGTCCATCGTTCCACGTTTTCGGATCACAAATTAAAACTGGTGGAATCAATCAAATATTTACGTGTACATGACGCAAGAGTATGTCTACTGATTTTAGATATTTAGAATTATTATAAAAAAACGGAAAATAACGATGATATGTATCGTTTGTGGAAATAAATTGAAACCGACTGAAGATGTGACAGAAATTATGAATTTGTATTTGTAAATGATAAAATGTATAAATGTATGCTTTGTTTATGAAGCATATTACATTAAAACTGAATGCGTGTGCTATGTAGTACGTTCGCAGCAAACGGCCTACTAATAGCTTTAATATATATATCATACTGATGCAAATAAACACAGCTGGCAAGTTCGTATGAAATGTCACATGCAGAACATTAAAGTTTATCATGTTTGTTTTCATATTGTTGCAGACAAATCCAAAAAGCTCACAGTTGTCATGTATACAGCTTTGATTTCTTAAAATTAGTTTAAAGATACATTTTCAATAACGAGTACGCATCCTTAAATATGTCCCGTTAACGCGCATTAGTTAGCTGATATGAGAAATATGTATTGTCAAGTGGATTGTCTTATATTTGGTTGAATCAAAATGTTGGTGACAGGTAAATATATTTGTTTATGTTTAAAGGATATGTTTATACAAATTGGTCCGAAACAATTAATTCATCAAGTTATTTAAGTCATTACATCATTTCAAATCAGGGCTTTGGCCAGACTAGTATTTAAGTTTTCTTAGCGATAAGTCACTCTTACGAAATCTATGAAAATTTAGAATCGCATTACACTCCTTAAAAATACAACATTTTAGGAAGGACTATTACATACTGGATGATCTATGATGTTCTAATGATTCTTCTGATCGTGCAATCCATAAAGGATGTATAATCTACTAATTTATAATGTATCTGAAAATACGTTGCCATGATTTGATGAAAACTCGAAGTAACGTCATCTCAAGCCGTCATGCTGAAACGTGAATTGTACTTTGGGCCAGATTGTTTGGGCCTTATATATTGAATAAACCTGTCTGTAGGTGCTCCTTTCACAAATAGCTAGTGCATAAATGTACACCAATAAAACATGCATTAATTTAACCGTCCGTCTGTCCTACCAGACATTTTATAAATGACATTACAAACATATCAACAGTATCGATTCAGGGTAATGAACCGAGAAGACCTTTTTACAAGTTTTAAAACAACTAGTATGAATGGATACATTGTTTACATATCACGCATACCACTACAGGGTATACACGTTTAAGTTCCAAAGATTAAATTGATAAACCAAAGCTTCGAAGGAAGAAGAATCTGTAGTAAAATGTAAATAATATAAGTGATTATAAGATACAGATATAGCATTACAGTATTAACGGACAGCTAATACACGCAAAATTTAAGATAATTGTCATTGTTCATTTAAGGTAACATAAGAACAGGATTATTTTCGGGATAACAACTTCTATAGTGTGAAAATACAGGACGTTTCGGAGTACCTACTCACTCCTTCATCAGGTGGAATGTAAGGAAATAACAAAATACTAAAGAAGTTGTTATCCAGAAAATCTACCTGTTCTTATGAATACAACATCTAAATGCTCTCAAAGACCTAAGGTAACATACATAGCGATTTTTTAATTACGAAATATTCAATGTATTACGCGTAATTTCTCGCCTGGTTTATGACCGGCAATTAAGCTAACATTGTCTGGGTGACTGGGCGACTAGCTGTGGTTGTGTATTCGGATGTATATTCGTCAACTCTGACATACACAAAGAATTGTCATTGACATAAGCAGAGGAAAATGAAATATCTAGATATATCTAGCGTAGGTATTCGAGTCTGCAATTATGACCATGTATATATAAATCGCCATCCATGAATTTATTTGAGCAGGATAATATGAAACATCACCCCATCCAAACTGTTTTAAACCGGAACACGAGACTTTGGCACATGTGTGCTTATTTTATGTTTTCATTTGATTTTATGATTTGTAGTAATACATGTTCAACTTCTATACATACCTTATAGTATCGTTGTTTACACAACTGTGGACAGTTATCTAGGTCTATATTGTTTATATATTTTATTTAATAATTTTATTTGTAGTTTAGAAAATAGTCATACCTTTCACATCTATAACATGTAATTGTCATTGCAATTTTACAATTCGACATTCAAATTTTGTTTTAACAGATAATGAAACATTCATGGGCTAGTGTACAGCAATAAATTACCTAATCAAGTCAAATTGCAAAGCTATTTGATGTTCAAGCAATGAACGTTGATACAAAGGCGCATACTGGTACCTCTTTTTCATCATAACAATTAGTTTAGATACCCATATGAAAGTGTCTATAGCGATTGATGATAGATGAATAGCTGAATATGGCTGCAGTACAAGATAACCGAATCAAGTGTAACAGTCCACCAGGAGACCCGTTAGAATACAGCGAATACACATGTTACATAACACCGACCGGAACGCATCGTTTAACAAGTTGTTCTGATAGGCATTTACACGTGACGCTTGCTCCTGCATATAGCCAGGTACTCCCCTCTGATTACAGAGTCCCTGGTTGACCGCCGTCAGTGAAGCTCAGCAAAAAGGAGATTGACAAAAAGAGTCATTGCAAAATGAAATACAGATGTATATAATGTTACAACTTGACAGCATTATCATCATGATAACCGCTGCATTAGCTTGCGACATAACAATACAAAATTTAATTTGTATTATGGCAGTATGAAACTTCCTCCAATAACAGAAACTCTTCCGCATACAATCTTAAAAATAAAGAACAGCCGGAACAACAAGTATTAGTATTTTAATTTAATACACTTAAACAACATGTGTTGAATTTCTATCATTAATCATTAACATTCAAACGTATACACTTTAATAAGAGTTAGTAGTGTGATAGTTGTAATGAGCCTATCGGCCTATGATAAATTACAATCGTGATACCATTTCATCTATTCATTAAATATAAGACTGTGAAGTGATTATGTCAAAATAATCGGATGAAACATCATGGAAATAGCTAATTTCGTAAGTGAAGGTTTTAAATAAAACTTTTGTTATAAAGAACAAGTGTAAAGGTATTAACATTTAAAGCTTTAACTTAACGTAAACCACAATCTTTGTTGGCCATTCTTGTAGATGCTATCTGTGTTTGAATTTGTCATAAAAAATAGTGCCGAGATACTTATACTCTGGGACAACTTCTATGATGGAATTGTCAATGAGAACAGGCTTATAGTTGTCTTTCTTTACTGTTTAATCTATATTTAATCTCATTGCCTTTATTTTCCGGGTATTAGAACTATAAGGTTGTCTCAGCACCATATACAAAGACGTTATTTGGCCTTATGGCAAGTGAAGTATACATTTATTTAAAATCGTAACCAAAAAATATTTAAGAATGAGAAAGTCAGCAATTAAAATGTTTTAATTATAGATTTTAATATAACATACTTCAAATTGGTAGTTAGTTTCTTTTCTCTCTGTGTTAATGAGCGTAAGCACGAACAATGACCTTGAAAGGCTTTGCAGCGTGATATCTGGGGGCGCGGCCGCGCCCGCCTTTGATGAAACTATTACGTAATTCATTGGGACACATCGTGTGTGCAGACGGCATAATGCCGACATATGATCGCTAATTGGTTTATAACCCTCGTACTGTTTATATCAAAGACGACGATCGTTTTCAAGTGTCACAGGTATGAAACCATCCATCTAAAATTGATCTAGTCAGATACTAAACGTCACTATGGAACATTCTATACATAAAAATACAGTATGACTGCAAGTTACCCATTGCTGTGAATGTCGATGTGAACAGTTGAGAACAGCTTTGACATAACAGACATATGTTAATGTACATGATCGTATATCTCTTCTTCATCACCTTAACTTAAAGAATGCCAGTCAAAGAAATGTACATGCTCTTTGAATATTTCTTCTTTAAAATGTACACCTGATCAATACGATCGTTTTTGCAAAGCTTTTAGTGAAAAAGAAATTGTTAGTAGTAAAGAAACCGATATTACCTCACATAACAATAACATGAATAATTAAGAGGTTAAGTGAACAATCTATTGTGATTGATAATATGTAAATTGATGTAGGATAATTGAAAGGCAGTCCTATGATAAACACTTAGACATATTTCTAAAATCTACCAGTCATTGAACTTAATTGATTATCAAATGTGGAAGTTAAGAAGCAGTAGTGGAGCAGTAAACATACTGTAAGATAGGTTATCATCAAGTTGACACAACTTACTTTGTCAATAAAAGTTGTTTTAAGCTTGCTCTAGTTCTTAATGTAACTCATCATTTCACAGGTGTTATGCTATGTATTTTTGTGATTCAGGCCGAATGAATATAAGATTATCTTTCGGGATATGTCTGTTATACTTATGATAATTTAGATCACTACTGCTTGGGTGAACATGCCAATCTTTCATTCATTCTCTCTGTCGTTCCATCATTCAGTCAAACACTATGTATGAAGGACCTACTTTTTAAGTTAATAACTTATTAACTTATGGTTAGCTAATGAAATTAAGGAATGAAATAAACATTGTATCACCTTACCCTGTTCTATCAGTGATTAGTTACATTTCAAAGATAACCACATTACGCCCGGAGTATTGGTAATCCCCTGTAGGATCATGTAGTGTTTAGACATGGTTATAGTGATAATATTATACATGGTTATCTTTTCTTATGATAGCATCAGGCTGGTCGGTTATTTATTTTATCTTTGAACACACCTGTGCTCTTTTTGTACATGCAAATAGTTCCAAAATATAATATGTAAAGGTATTGAGATGTTGGATACTTAGAAATGAAACGTTACCTGTCAATGTGGTCATAAGCAAACGTATTCTTTTAAAGATGCATAATCAATTTTGCATGATACTTTATATGGTTCTAAAATGTACATATTATAGTAGGTGCTGGGTTACGTTATATCATCTTACTCGACTTTCTATCAACTATATATATATATATTTCAATGGAAACTAAGGAACAGTCACATGCACATGTAGTATCCGACATATACAGTATCTACTCGTTATCAGACCTATTAAAAGCTATAAGAGCAAATCTGTCTTCCTATCCATTTCATGAAAGTTTCCAAATATATATTTGACTTAATGGCTGCAGCATGCCAGGGTTCTATGTCCTGTTTTCGATCATGACCACGACTTTGAATAATTGTATTTTCTTTATAATTAACTGACTGACCTTAAACTGGTTATTTTCGGTTAAAGTTGATCAATCTCAATTAAATAACACAAATTTTAACATTTGACATACATGTGACCTCAACAACATGATTTAGTCGCTTTACATGATATGTAATCAAATTGGAGACCCAGTTTGAGTATATTAGCGTTAGTGACTTTGAAATACATAAAATATTCTTGCTCGAACTACATAAAAAATAAGTGAGCAAAATTGATTAATGACAAATAAATTAATACTTCAATTTATCAAGGTCTTTTTCATTAAATACATTTTTGTCATCAAAGACATTTTTGTCATCAAAGGCCATTTTTTAAAATTCAAAGTCATGCTATCATCAAAGTTTTTACCATCACAGTCGGTTTTTCAATCAAAATCATTAATTAATGAAAATAATTTTGTTTCATTAAATTCATTTTTCTCATTTAAGTCATGTTTTCATCAAAGTCATTTTGGATTATCAAAGTCATTTTGAAAATCAAAGTAATTTAAAAAAAATTCGGGTTTTTAATCAAATTCAAATCAAAATGAAATTCATTTTCTCATTAAAATTATTGTTTTTCATCAAATTATTGTTTCATCATATTCATTTTTTAATCAAATTTATTTTTCCATCAAAGTTTTCTTTTCATCAAAAGCCTTTTTTTATTATTCAAAGTCATTTTCTTCATCAAAGTCATTTTTTTACATCAAATATTTTTTTTTATTAAAGTCATTTTTCTTATCAAAGTAATTTTTCTTATCAAAGTCTTTTTTAATCAAATTAACTTTTTCATCAAAAGTAATTTTTCTTAATTCAAAGTCATGTTTTCATCAAAGTCAATCTTTTCATCAAAGATATTTTTTCTTCATCAAAGTCATTGTTTTTTTCCATCAAAGTCGTTTTTCTCATTAAAGTCTTCTCTTTTTTTATTCAAAGTCATGTTGTTATCAAAGTCATTTTTTTCATAAAAGATATTTTTTCTTCATCAAAGTCTTTTATAATCAAATTAACTTTTTCATCAAAAGTAATTTTTCTTAATTCAAAGTCATGTTTTCATCAAAGTCAATCTTTTCATCAAAGATATTTTTTCTTCATCAAAGTCATTGTTTTTTTCCATCAAAGTCGTTTTTCTCATTAAAGTCTTCTCTTTTTTTATTCAAAGTCATGTTGTTATCAAAGTCATTTTTTTCATAAAAGATATTTTTTCTTCATCAAAGTCATTTTTTTCCATCAAAGTCGTTTTTTCTCACCAACGTCATTTTTTCATTAAAATTAGTATTTCATTATAGTCATTTTATTAATTAAATTCATTTTTTTTCATCGAACTTATTTTTTAATCGAAATTAAGTTTTTTTCGGTCATTGAAGTCATGTTTTCATCAATATAAATTTTTTTCATCAAAGATATTTGTTATTCATCAAAGTCAGTTTCTTCCATCAAAGTCGGTTTTTAATCAAAATCAGTTTTTTTCATTAAAATAATTGTTCTCATTAAAGTCTGATTTTCAATCAAAATCATTTTTCCATCAAATTCATTTTTTCTCATTCAAAGTCATTTTCTTTATCAAAGTCAGTTTTCTCACCAAAGTCATTTTTTAATCAAATACATTTTTTCAACAATTTCTTTTTTTCATCAAAAGTCATTGTTCCTTATTCAAAGTCATGTTTTCATCAAAGTAAATTTTTTTCATAAAAGATATTTTTTCTTCATCAAAGTCATATTTTTCCATCTCACCAAAGTAAGTTTTCCATTAAAATCATTTTTTTCATTAAAGTTAATTTTCTCATCAAGTCATTTTTTAAATCAAATTCATGTTTTTTTTATTCAGAGTCAAGTCTTTATCAATATCAATTTTTTTCATCAAATATATTCTTTATTCATCAAAGTCTCTTCCATCAAAGTCGGTTTTTAATCAAAATCATTTTTTTCATTAAATTAATTTTTCTCATTCAAGTCTGATTTTTATTCAAAATAATTTTTCCATCAAATTTATTTTTCCCATTAAAGAAGTCATGTTTTCATCAAAGTCAATTTTTTCATCAAACATATTTTTCCTTCATCAAAGTCATTTTTTCATTAAAGTTATTTTTTTCATTCAAGTCATTTTTCTAATCAAAGTTATTATTTTTCATTAAATTCTCTTTTTTTAATCAAAGTTAGCTGTTTTCATCAAAAGTCATATTTTTTTTATTCAAAGTCAAAGATGATATTTACAAAACTTTTCAACGATATTAAAGATGATATTTACAAAGCTTTACAAAGCTTTACAAAGCTTTACAAATGTTTACAAAATAATAAATATCTTGTAAATACCATCTTTAATAGATATTTATTACCTTTATTATTTTTGTAAAGAAGTATTTTAATATTTGTAAATAGCTTGTAAATACCATCTTTAATAGATATTTAATCCTTTGTAAATATCATTATTTCATGTAGTGTTATCTGCGGACATGATCACTGTCTCTGAACAGATGGTGTGCATATTACATCCTCAAACCAGGCTACTTCCCTTCCTTAAACTTCAGGGTTCTACTTCAATATTCTGTGTGATGCTATCCTATTGATGTTGATCCGTCATTAATTTTCTAAATAAACTGCCAATAACTATTTTGGAAACTCAGTGAATGGCGTGCGCTACCAATACAACAGAGAACAGGTTATTGGATTGCTCTTACACATTAATTCACTCTCAAGTCGAGTTATTGAATTGCTGCAGCGCCTGAATTATTGTCTGCAGTTTCTATTTATGAACTCTCCGTATTTACAGAATTGATACAGCTCATGATACATATCGTTTCAAATTAAATTTTAGTTATCTTTTATCAAGGACGTTATTTACATCTCAACTTAAATTCTTCATCCTAATTTAAACGTAAACAATAGTGGGAAAGACGGCAAAACATTTGATGTTGTGCATTACCGTGGAACTATCGAGTCATCAATTTGAAAGTCAGATAGCAATCCGGTCTTATTAAAATTGACTGTTTTCCGAAGAATAACAATTACAAAATAGTGCAGTTACGGGGATACGAACTCATATCGTTCAGGGGTTTCCACGCCAAACCGTCTGATATCAGCCCGTAGACTGTCGTGTTCTGACGCATTTCAGTTAACCAATCACAAGACGTCCAACAAAATCTTGTGGCGAGGAATCTACAGAACCTGTTCGTATCCCGGTACATGCATTATTTTGTAAATTGTATTCCTCGGAACAAGTTCGATTTTAATCAGACTGGATAGCCATCATCGCTTACTCCGTGGTGGGATTTGAAAAGCTAACCTCTTGATCCGAAGCTATCAACTGGCAAACCCGCTTCTGGGCAATCTAAATAACTTATATCAACTGACTCAGAACAAAGACTATAACATTTGGGAAACGGTGTAAAGGCTTCAATACACCACGGGTTATACGTAAATTGAATTAATAGATTATGTTTTGTGGCATCAGTGAAATTCCGTCGCTCATGTGTGTTACAGGAAATTTGATTCGTAACACAATCACGAAACATCTTTCTTTTGTTTAGATCAGAATTTGTTCGCCAAAGTGTTAATTACTTTTCTAAAAATTTCCCAAATTTCCCAACACGTGGTGTTTACTCCTCAATCAAACCAAGTTTGGGAAAATAAGAAAGTTAATGCTTCTCACACAAGTTCTCTGGGGTCCAGACGGGCAACTACCTCCACAGATCTCAATTTATGCGAATCCCTGTCAAAATCACAATTGATAAATTTAGTAATAAAACCATTTACATTGTGTTCAAAGGACTGTTCGGTGCCCAACGTTAGAATCAATAACTAAATGTAATTGTTCATTAGCTCATGCTATTGAAGACATACGAGCCCAACAAGAAATGATACTAGTGAGTTGACTACTAAATATGCATTCAGCTAAACGTGCTCTTGCACTATGCTAATATGCCGTCACTGACCTTTGAAATGCCAAAAGGAAAGAATGGTCAATTCAGAACGTCAACCTTTTGCATTAGAGTTCTGAACTTTCATGAATATGTTTGCGTAGCACGAGCATTTCTTACGCTTCACAGACTACCAATTACCAAACCAGATTTAAGCTATCCATTAGGTGGAGTATGCCTAGTTCATGTGTCAAGCAGATGCGTAGGTTAATGCTCTGAATCAATAATTAACTGAAAATTACCCTTTTAGCGCGAAGCGGGGGACAAGGCATTCGGCAGCGTGCATGTCGTTCGTCCGTACGTACTGATTGGACAAGAAATACAAGAACTATTCACTGGATTCAATATATATTTTGCATATACGTTCACCATAGTGAGTATATGTTCCAATATAGTATTGTAAACTTGATCTTCATGCAAGGTCACAATGAGACTCTGCCATTTAACACCTGTCATAGGGATATCTCCAGGACCGTTCATTGGATATACTTCCTATCAAACACAAGGCTCTGCCTATGAAGGTGAATGGCTGATTAGGTTTTTATACTCTTAAAATAACAGTGAAGCTTCGAATAATTCGGTATCTGAATTTTGATGTTAGCGGGATATCTCAAGTCCCATTCGCTCGATTTTCGTCACATTTCAGAAATTCTAATACATTGAAACAGTCAATCTGTTGATATTGTTCACAGGTGTGATTGCTCTCACTGTGTCTCTGAAACAAATAGATTATGAAACTTACCTCAAACATCATATATATCATCGATCAAAGACGTTTCTCTTCAAAAACATTGTTTTTCATTCATGAATTGTTTTACACTCGAAGTAGTGACATTGTGCCTCATATTTCAAATAAATGTTTGCATTACATTTTGGCTTTGGAATATAACCAATTACATTAGATGTGTTGTTGCTTTGGTTGTGTCTAGGTCAATCCTGGCATCGAATATACGTCAACCACAAGGGGCATTTATCGCTTAGAAACAGCGTTTGAAAGACGTATACCTATATAGACCCTACCCTATTACTCTATTAAAGGAAAGAGATGTAACGACGACACCACCCCATGCTCATTCAAAGTCATATTTCGCATCAATAATTTTTTAGGCACAGACTACGATACGAAAGTTGAATGATTTCCCTACAAAATGAGCTATAAATGGTCACAATCCGATCATTATTTCAAAAGGTATGCGACAAGACAATCCGTATATCGCTACCTCTCCAGTTTGAAGCCAATTTCCACGCTCACGAAACTCGGCGAAAACTCGCCTTTTAAAATCGTTTATTAATTCCAGCAATGTTGACAGCACCTATGGATCCGCAGATTCAAACCGCACAGTGAAACTACAGATATTAACGCATATTACAACACCTACATATCATTTCTCCTACTCTACTCCGGCATTTTGTCTCAAATCATCGCCATGTAGTAGTCACTCGGTTCGCTAGACCGCCATTCATGACCTCGACATTCAGTTGACCCGGAGTGTCCCATATCCAGGTTCGAGGGCCTTCGTTCTCGCTTTTGCTCTCAATCTAACGTTTGGAATGACATTGCACCAAACGCTCAGTATCTCGGTGAAAATAACACGGTGCACGGTGCACAGTGAATTTATACTCACAAGGCAAATATAACCGAAAGGAAAGCCATTTCAACGACGATGTTTTTAGCAGTTCATCTAAAACTTAGGTTGTTTAGCTTGTTTACACATTCCGATGACGAGAAACATGCGAATGGCGGCCGCCATGACATGACGTCATTCGAAGGACGGATAAGTCTCATCTCATGTCATCGAACAGGGAGATGTTATATTTACGTGTGCATGACTAAGTGCAACTGGTTCGTCATACCGAACATCACCGATTATAGAATGGTTTGATTTTAAAAGCGTGAATATTTAACGTCGCAATATTATGAACTTATAGATGCTGTGACAGGGTTGATCTCCGCTGTTCCATCCTTTTATATGGACAACAGAAATATATTTTAAAACACAATGAATCATATGAAATACATGTTGGTAATAAATAGGATACATAACTAGTTCCCCTTTCATATCAAGGTTATGTCCCTCGTGAAATAATTTTGGTTTGTTTCTCGCGAAGGCTCGAGACAAAGCAAAATAATTGCACGAGGGACATTCACTTGATATGAAAGGGGAAGCTCGTTAGATATCCTATAATTATGACATTTGTTTTAATTGAGCTCTTCGTAATAGAAAAAAAACATGAAAACGTTTGATACAAAAATGCCTTTATGCAATTATTTACAAACTTGATACTTTTAACGATAAAGAACAATAATGCAATCATTTGAAAATTCTTATTCTTAGGTATATGTAAAGAACTAACCACTGGCCAATAAACAAAGTAACAAGTAGTTGTCACTAAGGTGACATATTCCCCTACTGCAAATTATTAATTCAAAATGGAACATTAATGTGAAGGTCAACAAACTCGAATCGGCCCCGAATCTTCCCTGAAAGAATCATCGTTTTAAGATAATGATGAGAATCCAATGAACATTAGCCTCTCAAAACTCTCTTGTACCATTCCTCTCCCTATGCTGAACCTATATGAAAAGAATCCAGTGAATAGTACTTGCATTATTCCATTTAGAACGTACCTACGGACGAAGCCTAATGTGTTCCTTACCCGTGGGGTGCCCGGGTTAGAATAGGCCCTCAGTTCCTCCTGCTTGTCGTAAGAGGCGACTAAAAGGGGGCAGTCTGTTTGCCGTGGACTGCGACCTGTACGGGTGGAGGAAGGATGCCTGGTGGTTGAGGGTTGTATTGTCCCTCTTCTGAGGAAGAGGCAACATCATCAAAATCATCTAAACTTTCAAAATCTTCCAACTCAAAACCTTCAACTTCTAATTCAAATTCAAGCACCTTTCCTCGATTTCTGGTCATTTCATCCACTGATGATAAACCTCTCCTTCTGAATCCTTTCGCCACGGCCATGACCATTCAAGGTCTAGCCGGTGATGTAAAGATTAGGAATGGGTACCTTCTTGTGTGAGTAAAATCAAAACAACAGGCATCATCTCTACTAACCTTGCAGGCCATTATTTACAAACCTGTTAAGGTTACTCCTCACACATCGCTAAACAGCAGCAAAGCCATCATCCGGGACAAGGATCACTCTCTCGATGATTCATCAGAACAGGAGCTCCTTGACAACCTGAAGAGCCAGGCAGTGACTGCTGTCAAGTTGTTCACTATGAAGAAGGAGGATAACATCATCAAGACGCGCAAATATCTCGTAACATTTTCAACTCCACAAGCTCCAAAAACAGTGTATGCAGGGTATTACTAACTCCCCACGGAACTATATATCCCCAACCCCCTCCGTTGCTACCGGTGCCAGAAGTTTGGCCATGGAAGCAACTCTTGCAAAGCGGATGAGCGTGTTTGTCCAGTGTGGCAACCTCGACGATGAAAGCCATTCTAACATATGCAAGGAGTTGCCGAAATGCGTCAACTGCGCTGGCGAACACTTGGCTTCCTCCAAGGAGTGTCCATAGTGGCAACAGGAATCTAAAATACTCAAACTGAAATTCACGCAGAATATCTCTTTCCCTGAAGCAAAACGCCTGGTTCTTGAGGGTCCTAAACCCTCATACTCAACCATAATATCACCAACAAGTGCCACTAAATGCTCTGTATCAACTCAGACAGACATTCAGAGGGCGAGTGATCCCCCAACTCAATACAAACTCTGCAATTCAACTTCTTCCACAATAGGTACCATGACATTCCCTCTTCTGTCCCTTAAAGAGCCTGTCAAGCCGGAAGGATCTAAAATACCTCCTGCAAAAAAAAATCAAAACCATCAACATCAAAACATAATTCCAAAAATTCAAAATCCAAAACAGCAAACCGCACTCCCAAAGGCCTAAGGAGTGCGGTCGAGGTTTACAACAAGTATGGATCTCTTGACCTTGAGTCTGATGACGTACTTACATCGTCTCTTAACAACTCGCCCGAAAAGGGGCACAGGGTTCGGTCCTTGGACCATAGCTTTTCACCGGTAAAACATCCACCATGAGGCTTTTAATATTTTATTTTATCCTCGCATCTATGGCGATTCTCCAGTGGAATTGTCGAGGCTTTAGGGTAAATTGTAACGAATTGGGTTTGCTAGCCCAAAACTACAATCCCCAAGCTGTATGCCTTCAAGAAACTCATTTTAAAGAATCTGATAAAGTCGCAATGAGACCATTCACTTTTTACAATTATTCCTCCCCTACTGCTGATAGGGCTAAAGGGGGTGCATCAAATTTTGTGCGTGATGGAATTATCCACAGGGAAATTCCATTAAAACACAATTACAGGCTGTTGCAGTCAGTCTATCATTATTCAAAACTCTAACTCTATGCTCTTTATACATCCCACCATCTCAAGATCTTATTATAAAAGATCTTGATCAACTTGTTACTCAATTAACTAAACCTTATATCATCATGGGTGATTTCAACAGTCACAATCCCCTCTGGGGTAGCAATACCCTTGATACTAGAGGGAAAATACTAGTTTCCTCACCCAAAATGATTTATGTCTATGCAATGATGGCTCAAACATATATCTGCATCCTGCCACTGGCTCATATACAGCTATAGATTTATCAGTAACTGATGCATCACTTTTACATGAATTTGCATGGTCAGTCCATGAGGATACGTGCGTGTATTAGAACCCTTATCACCTATTCCCGAGGAGCACAATCCTCGTTGGAATTTATCCAAGGCTGATCGGGGTACATTTTTTACCCTCTGCCCTGAACATATTATATATGATGAAATAATCAATGCAACTGATCCTGTTGAGGCCTTTTCTAAAGGTCTCATTGATATAGCAACTGAAACTATCCCTAAAACTTAGGCAAATCCACGCATTCACAAGCCATGGTTTAATGAAACCTGCGATACTGCCATTAAGGCACGTAAAAGTGCTGAGCGTAAGCTCAGTAAACGACCTACAAGAATTAATTTGGATAATTGTCGCAAGGCTCGACGCACAGCACTAGTCAACCAACAAAAACGCGAATCTTGGAGAGGCTATGTCTCTAAGATCCAGAACAACTATAAGCAAAGTCTGGAACAGATTAGTAGAATTAAAGGCAAAGGTTCCAAATCTACAATAAAACATCTTAAAGTCAACGATGACCTTCTCACATCAAAATCTGACATTGCCATTGAGTTGGCTGAAACAATCTCTAAAAATTCTTCATCTGCAAATTATGTCCCTGCTTTCCAAAAGTACCAAAAGGTACAGGAAAAACGAACACTTAATTTCAAATCTGACAATGGAGAAGATTATAATGAACACTTCTCCTTGTCAGAGCTCAAAACTGCACTTTCTAAAGCTCACGATACAGCAACCGGCTCTGATGAATTCCATTATCGCTTCTAAAACAATTACCGTAACCTTGCCTTGAGGTTCTACTTCAGCTATTTAATCAAATATAGGAAACAGGTGAATTTCCATCTTGTTGGCACAATGCTACTATTGTGCCTATCCCAAAATCTGGGAAGGATCATACAGACCCTTCCAACTACCGTCCTATAGCCTTAACAAGTTGTGTATGTAAAACTATGGAACGGATGATCAATGATCGTCTTGTTTGGTACTTGGAAACTAATAAATTACTAACTGATATTCAATGTGGTTTCTGCATTACCACTGATCATCTTGTCCGTTTAGAATCATTATTTCGTGATGCATTTATTAACAAACAACATGCTGTGTCTTTCTTTTTCGATTTAGAAAAAGCTTATGACACTACATGGAAGCATGGCATCGTAAAATGTTTATTCGAATTTGGCTTGCGAGGTCGTTTGCCTCATTTTATATCCAATGTTTTACATGAACGCCAATTTAAAGTGCGCGTGGGTTCCACCCTTTCTGATTTCTTCAATAAAGAAATGGGTGTCCCACAAGGTGGCATTTTATCTGTCACATTATTTAGCATCAAAATCAACAGCTTGGCTAAAGTCTTAAATGACCATACAGATGGTTCACTTTTTGTGGACGATTTTGGAGTTTCCTGCAGAGGCAAAAATATGCCATCAATCGAGCGCCAATTGCAGCTATGCCTCAACAAAATACACAAATGGTGGTTTGAAAACGGCTTCGAATTTTCCAAGGCCAAAACATCTTGTGTGCATGTTTGCAATATGCGCAAAATGCACCAAGATCCAGAATTTTTGCTGGATGGAGCTCCAGTTGGAGTCGTTCCTGGGGCCGGGTTTCTTGGTCTCACTTTTGACAGGAAACTTTCTTTTATCCCTCATCTTAAAAAACTAAAAGCTAAATGCTTAAAGGCATTAGACCTTTTAAAGGTCGTATTTAATAATAAATGGGGTGGAGATGAAGAAACTCTTCTTCATCTCTATCGATCACTCATCCACTCCAAACTGGATTATGAATCCATAATCTATGGATCTGCCCGCCCCTCTTATATAAAAAATATCCTAGATACTATCCACCACCAGGGTCTCAGGCTTTGTCTTGGGGCCTTCAGAACTTCACTTGTTGAAAGTCTTGATGTTAAAGCTGATGAGCCTTCCCTTGAAGATCGGCGCATCAAGCCAGCACTACAATACATCACTAAAAATGTAACCTTTCAAATTATTTTTTGCTGGCTTCCTAGCCATATGGGTATTAGAGGCAATAGAAAAGCTGATTCAGCAGCTAAATCAGCATTAAACCTCAAACTTATTTCCCCAACTAAAGTTCCATATACAGATTCAAAACCAGCTATTAGAGCTTACATTAAACAATCTTGGAAGTCCCATTGGGGCCAACAACAGTATAACAAACTTTACTCTATCCAACCTCATTTAGGCTACAAATCCCTATCCTCATTTACCCGGCAGCGAGCTTGTCCACCGACGATGTCGTATTGGACACAACACTCATATATTTTAAAGGGGGAAGATCCCCCGACGTGTATCCCCTGCCAGTGTCCCCTCACAGTAAAACACATTTTGTGTGAGTGTTGGGACATTGCACATATCAGGGAAACGTTTGACCCCAATATTTCAATTGCTCAAATTTTTAGACACTTCGGTGAACATAGAATTTTAGACTTCTTAAAGGCAGTTAACCTTTTTGATAAACTATAATTTTTATATATTCTATATCAGCTTTTTACCAAATTGTGATAAGTTTCTGGTGTTTTTACGACCTTCGTGTCGTTCTTGTATGCTTTTGCTATTATTTTAAATATCTAATTTAATCATAATTCTCGCCGCTAATGGCTGCAATATTGCCCAAGTGACGTTAAACAATAACTCACTCACTCACTGATGTGTTCCTTTGTAGAGAACCGTTGAGCAAACACCTGTATTCCATGCATACTGCTAAGTGTTCTACTTCAAATATGAACAGTTTATATTAAAGTGTAATGGTTGAATTCCCTGAGGCATACGCGTGTTTAAAATATTCAAGATAGACAACAAACGTCATTGGGTGAAATGAAACATTAATCAATTGCAAACAAAACATTTAACAATTTGAGCAAAACGAAAAACATGTACATGTTTTTAGTAGCTCATCAAATCGTGTAATTAAATTAAATCATTTTGTAAAATATGAATAAAAGTTATCAGCTTAGATACACTGTCATAATTGTATTCACACCTTGAAGTGCATATCGAATTACAATTTACAACAAGCTACAACGTCGAGTTATGTACGAATATCGACAAATGATCAAATATATTAATTAATGATAAAGCATAAAACACTGAAGTTTCCTCAATACTTGCATGTAGCATTGCTTGTTTGAATTAGAATTACGCAAGTGATGATAATAATTTCTCACAAATACTGACGATGATGCACTTGATGACTGTCGATTTCTCAGGTCCGGGTCTGTCAGGCGCCAATTCAGGCAACGCCGTTACTGTTTGTACATCAATTTTCTTGGGTTACTGACGCACGGAGATACAAATGCATTTTAAGCTTATAAACTTGCAGTCTATACCGAATGCCCTTTATATGCAAATAAAATAGTCATAAATTATTGTGATTTACTATCCACCACAGACATTTCATATTGATTGCTGATCTTAACAATGTAAACATTTCTACTTGCTGTTCAGTGTGTATCCTAGAATTTTAAATACGATCACCAAATCAAATATTTTAATCAAGTTGTATCTAGCATATACGTTGGCAATAGTTTCAATCGACATTGCGAAATAAAACATACCTCAAAGCACGACTTCTATGAGTTGTTATTTCAATAAGATAGGTATCAGATTCGTTGGAAGACAGTCTTATCATTTCGAATTTCAGTGCACACAATGCTTGACGTTACCTTGATTCGCGGATAACGTAATAGAGCTATTTATGGAAATCTAGTGTCAGACTAAACGCGAATAAAGGGTTTTATCACCAAGTTAGCATCAAGGTTCTAGTAGACGTTGTAATAAATAGAGGTTATTTAATTGTTTTTGCCGAATATCATATCTATCTCATCGAGTGGAATGAGAAAGTGATATTTTATATTAAATGTCACTTCCTCACTCCACGAGATGAGATAGAAATGATATTCGGCAACAACAATTAAATAGTCTATTTATTATATAACTTTAATCTGCATAAAAAACAATTAAAACGTGTCATTGAAAGGTTAGAGCGGTCTTGATTGTCATAATCCTAACAATTCACCGCTATAGTTCATTGTGAAAATAATTCGATCGAAATAAGTCGAAATAAAAAAGGACAATGTTTTACAAAAATAAATCTGTTGTGAATGTTTATAAATTTAAGACCAATAATGTTTAACGGTACCATCTAGTCAAGTGAAGATGCAAAAGACATTGAAGAACGCAAGTTTTGTCGTTATTTCAAACGCAACAGAAAAATATATTTCAAAAGTTTCACAAACTTACTCAATAACGGTATGTTCATCGTTTAGGGGTTATGATGTAAAGAATACAACCTTTTTGTCTAGTCACAAAAGTAAAAGTTTACTTTCAACTTCTTCTGGACATCCAAATCGCATTTATTAGTTACTACCAGCCTGGTCGAAAACCGGACAATCTTAACCTTCTTAAGCAAGCTGCATTTTGCCACAATATTAATCCATCAGGAATTTAAACGTGTTATTAGCATAAAGCTACGTTATTCAGCTTTCTTTTGAACCAATCATTTCTCAAATATATTTGATACTTAAAAAGTTATTAAAAAAAGAAGTGGGGTAACGTTTGTTTTGGCGTTTAGTGTATGTGCAAATATGGATTATATTTTCATTATATAATCACATATTTCATTACTAGTTACATAATAAGTCATAGTTTATGTATATAGTTTATATACGTTCCTTATCAGACCTTTTTAAAATATTTCAATGAAAACCTGTCAATAAATGTTTTACAGGTCTTTGAAGGGCATTTAGAAGTGGTATACATAAGAACAGGAAGATTTTCTGGATAACAACTTCTTTAATGTGAAAATACAAGACGTTTCGGAGTACATACTCACTCCTTCATCAGGTGGAATGTTTTACAGTATGTACTTAGATAATTTTGGGTCTTTTTCCTATCTTATACTGCCGGTTTGTACCGGTAAACCATGGCAAGGTTAGTAGATTTCCTATCTTATTCTGATGGTTTGTACTGTAAACCATGGCAAGGTTAGTAGATTTCCTATCTTATTCTGATGGTTTGTACGGTAAACCATGGCAAGGTTAGTAGATTTCCTATCTTATTCTGATGGTTTGTACGGTAAACCATGGCAAGGTTAGTAGATTTCCTATCTTATTCTGATGGTTTGTACGGTAAACCATGGCAAGGTTAGTAGATTTCCTATCTTATTCTGATGGTTTGTACGGTAAACCATGGCAAGATTAGTAGATTTCCTATCTTAGTCTGGTGGTTTGTACGGTAAACCATGGCAAGGTTAGTAGATTTCCTATCTTATTCCGATGGTTTGTACGGTAAACCATGGCAAGGTTAGTAGATGTCCTGTCTTATTCTGATGATTTGTACGGTAAACCATGGCAAGGTTAGTAGAATGTGTCATGTGTCCGAAGTACAAGCACTGGACAGCAAATTTTCCGGTGACCATAGCCGTGATGCATGTACTACTCCCACTTGACTAAACAACATAGATTACACCGCGAGGGCACAGGGGCGTGTATCGCTTAGAAACAGCGTTTGGAAGATATATATAAAATATTAAACGATGTCCCGTTTGATAACATGTTTATGAAACGAGTGGATGGTTTGGTAATTTAACGAGCGAAAGCGAGTTAAATACTGATGCCATTCACGAGTTTAGGCAAATATTTTACCCCGCAGTTATCATGGAAATATGCTATCGACAGAAGAGCTATGGAAGGTAAGAGAGCTTTGAATGGCATACTCAAGACATTGAATATGAATTGCTTCATAAAGAGCCAAATATTTTTCAAAATTGTTGATAGCAAAATATTACCTATTCTAACGTATGGCTGCGAAATCTGGGGACATACAAATTACGATGAACTTGATAGAATTCAGAGAACAGCTTGCAAGAGGTATCTTAAGTTACTTATTACAACACCTAACTATGCTGTTCTTGGTGAATGTGGCCGCTTTCCTTTATTTATTAATACTACGGTAAGAATTGTCAAATACTGGCTGAAGATAATCAGAATGCCTAACCATAGATATGTCAAAAAATATTACAAAATGTCACTACTTTATGATACGAAGTTAACTGGGTTACTAAAGTTAGAAACATTTTATTCTCAAATGGATTTATGTATGTCTGGGCAAATCAGGGGGGTACAAAACATTAACTTATTCATCAGTGAATTCAAACAAAGAATAAAAGATGCTTTCCTATCGGATTGGTATACTTCAATTGATACTATATCGAAAGTTCAAAAGTATATAACTTTTAAACTAAGATTCGAAACTGAAAGTTATATTAATTCCCTAAAATTAAGTAAATTTAGAAGTACTTTGGCAAATTTCCGTTGTGGAACACTCCCTTTAGAAATAGAAACTGGTAGGATGAATGGGATAGAACGTAGGGATAGAGTATCTAAGTTATGTAATTAAGGAGAGATAGAAGATGAGTATCACTTTCTACTTCTTTGTAAGCACACATTAGAGAACGATATATCGAGGTCACAAGAACGTCAAAATATTATGTTATAGAATTGATGGCAAATAAGAACATTGAATGTATTAGAAACGTTGCAATGTACATATATCATGCTATGGAATTTAGAAAATCATTGATTACATGAACGTTTTCTTATTCATATATCTGTTTTAAGCATGTGCATCATGTTTATCTATTTTGTATATATTCTATGTTGTTATAGGCCGTTTGCCTAAATATCGACTGAAATAAAGAAATTGAATTGAACAAGTACTCCGTTCCGGCAATGTCAGGAAGTTCAATATGCAACCTTATTACTTATGATAAATGCACTAGAAATTAATTGACAGAGTCCTTATATGGGTATCCATTGATCGACTGTATTCGAACGATCTGGTTGGTCATACTATTAATAGTATTTGTAAACAAACACCACGGCGTGGACAGCACGACAGTATATTTCGAACATTGCTGTGAACTCAACACCTGATCAGAAGGATATTTTGAAATGTAAACTACAGAGCCATCTCAACAGACTAATCAGATCGTTCGAATTGGTATTGACTGCGGCGTAACGTTCACGAGAGATGTATTTGTGGTCGATTTTCGAGTTTGAAGAACTATTAAAGTCATCTTAGAGGTGACATATGGTGGAAATCAGCTGGGGTTTGATGTTCGTTTGTGAATGTCACCAATTCTTAGCGTTACTTTTGACCTAATGTTGAATGAACCCTTAGATCGACGTTATGGCTGCCCTTGCTCCTTTACTCTATTTGATATACATGTTGGGTGTATTTTTTTTACAAACGTTTTATCCACGTTTTAATTACGATATCTACTTCCTATGATATGTGTGTGATATGGTTTACGAGCCTGCTTTCTTCTTCTTGATTTAATATCCGGAGTTTACAGTGTGAATTTGCAGATTGCTGCTTTGTTTTACTTCTATGCATTTGTTAACGTTGTTTGGGAATAACTCGTCATTTTGTAGCGTGGGTTTCGGCGATCCCTACAAAAAGCAACAAAAATGCCTAAAAGGTTGTTCGAAACCGTTTCTATAGATTTGAAATTTTGACAGCTGCATTCAATTCTAGTCACGTGACAGATTTGTAAACAAGGAAACGACAAACTATAAAGAAGGTTGGACCTTATCGTATATTTTTTATTTGATCGTAGAGGAACTTGAACTTCGTATTAGTGATCTCGGATGTGTTTTATTTTTGTATGACTTTTTATATGACCGTACTTACGTATTATGGAGCAATTCGGAACATTTTTGTCAACGATGCATGACTGTGGGTGTACATCAACGGTACCGCCTTTGTGGCGTCATGTGAGATTTGGACAACGAGATATTGTGATAATTCTCAGTCTGATTAAAAATCTTCTGACATAGAGCATCTACCGGGATATGAACAGGTTCTGTAGATTCGGAACCTTTATCTGTGGAACAAGGGAAGAATGATGAGGGCTCATTTTCGCCTACTCATTTGAAAAAAATGTCAGCAGTATTTTTTTATAAAAAACCTCTTCAAGTGTCTATTATAAGAACAAATATTTTAAGTAAAGAAAATCAATAACATAAATTCATGTGAATTAATCTGAAATTCCACCTGATGAAGGAGTGAGCATATACTCGGAAACGTCCTGTATCTACAAAATCTATAATAGTTGTTACCCAGGAAAACTTATGAGCTCATCAGGCCTGAAAGACCCGATGGGTTGATGTTTCATGGCCGATTCTAAAGTGAAGGTCGTGCAAAACGGCTAACTCTTTTGCCTTCCTTGAAAATAAAACGTTTCGTATAACATATCCATGTTTACGATTGCATTTTATATGTTAATGCATACATCGTCAATGAATTATCATGTAAGAGGCGCCTGCCATCTAATTGTGCTGTTTTTTTCTATTTTAAAAAAGTAACGCGGAATGGGATCAATTTTCGTCGCCTAAATTCCCCGATGAATTAATTGAATAATGTCTCATTGATGATGAACATGTCGATATAGTAAGTGTAACTTCTTGTCTTGGTTAGCATTACCTACCGATTCATTCATATCGTCTTCGTCGTTATGTACCAAGGGTTAACTCCTAACTTTCTCTGCTAAATCACAATCCCAAAATTGACCATCACGTAAAACGGACAATAATTATTATTTGAAAGGTGTGTGGTGTCTCAGAAATGTTAGCTTTCGTCATTATTTGTTTGAGTTAGGTGCAGAAACCCCATCAAACGAGATGCTGTAATATTACGCGTACTTATTTACCAACCTTTAAGCCATAGTTATTCACTATTTGATTGCAACTGTGTACATTCAGCAATTTGCACTCATGGGTTTAAGAGAATTCAATTTTAATTAAAAGTTCCTTCACCTGAGATTCGTTTTCGCGTATAACGCTGCAACCAATGTGTATCAATATGTCAAGATTTCATTTTTAAACATCAATTTGAATGGTACCAGTCAAATCCAGAAGCTTCAAGCAAATTTTAAAAAAGTATCAATTCGATATATTCTCAGATTGCCCTTTCAAATTATTATTTTCCTGGCAATACTTATACCATTTAGATCCTGATATTATTTTATATCGCCTGAAAAGATCAAGTTGTCAGTTGGCTGGATTCAATGAGAAGTCAGTCATGATTTTATGTCGTAAATGAAAAATTCTAACTACTAATAGATTAAGCATCATTAGCGTTAATCCCTGTCATATCCTGACACATGGATTATGATCTTACATTTCGTATCAACAGGATTGCAGGTAATCTTACTGACTCCTTTACCTTGGAATATCTATGGAAAAAGGGAAGAATGAAAAGGGCTCATTTTCGCCTGCTCATTTGAAAAAAAATGTCGACAGTAAGTTTTGAAAACTCTTTAAGTAGCTATCCAGTTTGTTTTATAAGAACAAAGATTTGAAATTAAAAAAATCAATTACACCATTTCTGTGAATTTTTCTTAAATTCCACCTGATGAAGGAGTGAGCATATACATGTAGTCGGAAACGTCCTGTATCTACAAAATCTATAATAGTTGTTACCCAGAAAATCGTATTAGCTATTATAAGGATAACCAATGATACCGAGGATATGGTAAGGTTGTGGACCCTGATAGGAAGGAAAAACCCAAGGATAAGAATTTTTTCAAAATTAGTCTAAGTTAATTTCTTCAGATCTTTACTTTCAAGCCGTCATCTTAACAAATATATCAGGGTTTACAATCATTATAATTCCTTCTAACAGGGTTTACAACTGTCTGTGTAAACCCTCCTGTAGGGAATTACAATGTTGTAAGTCCCTCGTACCGGGTGATACGGTTTAGAAAGGTCGTTTCAAGTATCACGTAATATGGCTGGTAGGTTGATAATTAGGCATATGACGTGCGTCCATCCGTCCCTAAACTGTTCGATTTTTCGATTTCTTCTCCAGAACCGCTAACTCTAGGGAGCTGAAATTGTATGTACATATTCCTTGGCCAATGGGGACCCCGTCTATCACAATAGTGGTCACAGTGGTCACGGCCTAAAAAAAATCTGTTCATACTCTTCTCCAGTACGAAAAGCTCTAGAAGCTTATAATGTGTACAGACTCTTTGGCAATTGGGAATTCTGAATTGTGGATTCGGTAAAACTTCTACCTATATATAAAAAAAACTATCTTAATCATCTGTAGTAAATGGGGATTCTACATTGTAGATTTGGTCATAAGGGTCACGACCTAAAACAAAAAATAATTTCATCTTCTTTTCTAGTTTGAAAAGCTCTAGAAAGCTGTGTTGTTGTGTACAGACTTCTTGGCCAAAAGGGATTCTAAACGAGATTTAGTGACAGTACCAAAAGGTCTAGAATCCTGAAATCTTGTGTACATGCACCTTGGCCAATGGGGATGTTAAATTGTAAAATTGGTGACCCTGTGACGTCTAATAGGGTCCCAGGGGTCACAACCTAAGAATCAATGTTCATATTCTTCACGTGTACATGTCAAAATGTCTAGCAAGCTGTCATGTTATACAAATACTCCTTGGCCAGTGGGGATTCTAAATTGTAGATTTGGTGACCCTGTGGCCCAATTATCTTCTTCTCCATTATGTAAAGTAAAGTAAAGTACTAAAGTAAATTTGTTATGATTATAACAAATACTTCTCGAAAATGTACTTACTTACTGTTTTATTTAAAGCCTAAAGTTGAGCTACAGAGCCAATGGCTCTATTTTTTTCCTGATCTGAAATTAGTCTTTTGTTTGAAAAATATCAACATTCAAAATCAATTTTGAGCAAGTGAACTTACATAAAATGTGTTAGCTTGTCTAAGTATTAACTGTCACCGATCTGTCATACACATTTATTCTTGGGTCACTAGCATATTTGGACAATGTTTGTAAATAATACTGTTAGAGCTTGTTACGAACGGAGGATAATATGTTATTTACATAATAATGTATGACATTTCTAGGACACTGTAGGTATGACTGGCGAATATCGTGTGCAGTCTCAGTGTCTATATGTGTCCTCTGATATCCTGGGGCCAAATAAAAAGCTTATAAACCTTTTCCGTTACATTTAGTACAGTTAACATTGTGGCGTCATCAAGGACATGTACGGTTTTAAAGTCAAAATTCTACACGAAGTAGCAAACAATGTCTCTCTCTCTCATCCGCACTTCCATATTGACTGTTCAGCAAGTCATTTGTCAAGAATGTTCTGGTGAATATATATATATATATATATATATATATATATATATATATATATATATATATATATAGGGCAAACTGAATGCCCCAGAGTACGGGTATATAAACAACAAATAAAATATCCAGTGACTATTTGAATACCACTCACTGCCCACTTGGACACCTTTGCAAAACACAAAGAAATTAAATTTAAAATATTTCCTTTTTATAAATGGAAACAAATGATAGAATGGTGAGACAGTTCGAAGAAGACTACTTTATTATAACCCAAGCTTAATGTTTAAGATGCTCCCTGCTGCAGGCTTGATATCAAGCCCAAGGGGTATTTACGTATTGATACGTCTTTGACTTTTGACCCTTTGAGGCTCGGGCTTAGGCTCGCCGCACAGTCAATCAAAAAAACGCAAATCCTGGAGAGGCTATGTCTCCAAAATCAATTCCAGAACACCAATAAGCAACATCTTGAAAATGATTAGTAAAATTAAGGCAAGGGTTCAAAATATACTATAAAACATCTCACGGTCAATGATGACCTTCTTACAACAAAAACTGATATTGCCAATAAATTGGCTGAAACAATTTCTAACAACTCATCTTCCGCAAATTACGTGCCTGCATTTAAAAAATATCAAAAGGTGCAGGAAAGACAACAACTAAATTTCAAATCTGATAACGGAGAAGATTATAATGAACACTTCTCCCTGTCAAAACTTAAAAACGCACTATCGAAAGCACATGATACCGGCCACCGGCCTAATGATATCCACTATCAGCTTTTAAAACATCTTCCAGAATCTTGCTTTGAGGTTTTACTCGAGGTTTAAAATCACCATGCACCATGCGACCGTCGTCCCCATACCAAAACCGGGAAATGATCACACAGGATCCTTCCAACTACCGCCCATAGCCTTAAGCAGTTGTGTATACAAAACCATGGAACGTATGGTAAATGATCGTCTCGTTTGGTACTTGGAAACTAACAAACTACTTACTGATATTCAGTGGGGTTGCCATAAACAACGCAGTACCACTGATCATCGTGTTCGCTGTGAATATGTTATTAGAGATGTATTCATCAACAAACAACATGCTGTGTCTATCTTTTCGACATGGGGAAAAGCCTACGACTCCACATGGAAGCATGCATAAATTTTACATCATTATGTTCAGAATATCGTAACCAAGATTATTGAAAACATTAGACATTGAATATATAGAGAATTTTACCCTCGTGTCTTATGTTATCAAATACATCAACACGAGTTTCAAATATCCGAGGCTTGCCGAGGATATTATTATTGTTTTTACCAACGAGTGTTGATATGTTTGTTATCAGAAGACACGAGGGTGAGATACTTTCAATCATCCAAAATCATTCTTATATTATGTTAAAGGTAAAATTTAAGTGTTCATATTTGAGCACATATCTGTCGTTTTACTTTGCATTGTGACGTCATATAAAGTCATAGTATTGTGATGTCATTACTCGATGATGTTAAAGCATTATGATGTCATGGAGTTGACGCTGACAGGGCATTGTACAAAACCTACTGCCAAAACAATATATCTCCTGGGAGATATCACTATCCGCAGGTCGAATGGACGGGAGGATTGCATTTTGACTGTTTTGATTTTGAAAGAATGTTTCAGTAGTATAAAGCTACATGAATTGTGTCATATTAATGCACATTGTTATCAATGTTTATAAAAATTGTGGGAAGTTATGTTACCATACTTACAATACGAATTGTGAATTTATGAATAGTGAACATACATTAATGTTGTTATGAAATGTATAAGTATTCTATGTACATGAGATCCATGTTTGCATTGTTTAACATGGTGCAGCTATTAACCCTGTCCAACACCATGCATGAGGTACCGTGTACTCACTGAGCTTGTCTGCACGTTGTTGCTGATACCCGGGTGCTTGTACTGGAGCGTGTTGACGTGTTGCAAGGATGACGTGGCAACTACGAGGGTGACGTCATGACGGACTATGACATCGATATCATGTGGCTGGTCATGTGGTAATGTGCTGGAGTGGTGGGCTTAAGGTTGTCTGCACCCTTGCACCCTGCACCTCTGCAGTGTTTTTGTGTGAACTGTGTGTAGTCCCGATGTCATTGGACTAGTCGTCTGACGGACTAGACGATGTTGAGGCCTCTGTGTAGTGTGTACCCTCTGAGTCTGAGAACGAGACTCATGACACCCTCGACGTTGTGAGGGAACCCTTTCCAAGTACTATGGCTTGGCGCATCTCGTGTTGTTAGAACACAAAACCATATCCTTGGCCACACGGGTCATGTAATTGGACATGTAATTGGACACTCGGAACTGTAATTAAGTTGATGTAATTTGTAATTTGTTTCTGCACTCTTGTATCTTGTATTCTAGACATGTATGTTGCAGCACTGTAATGTTATGATGTGGAAGGCATGAGAGCGGGTTGGACGACGGCTGTTTCGTGGCTTTATGGTGTGTTTGAAGTAAGTACGTGAAGCAGGTTGTTAATGTTGATTGTTGTTGAGTGAGGCAGTGACGTGTGTGTGCGCTTTTGATCCGAGATGTGAACTGGACTGAGATGTTTGTCATGTTTTGAATGGTTGTGTATAGAGTGGGATTGTTTTGTTTTTGTGGGTAATAAACTTTTAAAACAGAAAAATGTTTTGTTGTGAGCTTTGACGTGGGTGACCCCAGTACTTGTGACATTTCTGGTGGAGAATCCGGGTATTAATTTGAAAGGTCATACTGTACTGGCTTTACTCATGACAGAGCTCACGTGGTAAGTATTTCCGTCAGTTCAGTTTCCCCTGTTTGGACACCGAGGTGAGTATACTTGAATTCATATTTTAAGTAATATACTCTTTCTAATTCAAGTATTCACCCTCCCATCATAATATGGACGTGAACAAGTTCATCGCTAGTGGGGAGTCCATAGGACTGGCAGGAGCCGAACTGAAGAAGGCTTGGAGGGAACAGGCAAGGGTGGAACGTGATGAGCGACAGAGCCAGCGAGAGATGGAACGCATGAAGTGTGAAATGGAACACCGAGAAAGGTTAGAAAGCGTTGCTATTGAGAAAGCTAAGAGTGAATATAATAAAGCTTTGTTAGAAGGGGAGAAAGCTAGTATTCTTGACACTTCCACGAGTACAAAGGGGTCGGAACCTACAAATAAAATGCCATATTTCGAAGATGGTAAGGCATATATGGATGCATATTTGAGGAGGTTTGAGCGGGTTGTAGAGACACAAGGTCTGCATAAGGATGATTGGTTCTCAGTGATATCAAAGCCTTGTGATGTCATTAACTGATGATGTAATATGATTATGACGATTTGATTGTAGCCCTTGTAGATATCGCTTGATCTCACACAAGCGAGATCTACTGTGGGAACCAGTTTTGGATGATAAATTCTTTTTAGATAATAATGGCAAATTTGCGAATAAATGGGCAAATGAAAACATCAATCGATTACTTTATGTAAAATTCGTGAAAATAAACAAAGAATTTCACTTTTTAGAATTACACAATCTCACAAAAATAAATAAACATGTATCTGTGCATTGTTTGTCAATTCGAGTTTCCAAATATAGCAATATCTTCAACGTGTTAACAGCAGTGCCAAATCGGCCATTTATTCAAGTCACCCTATAGAAAACTTCCCACTATTTGTTATATTACGCGAATAAATCCAAATGCCAAGTGGCCGCTAGCTAGTATCTATTTTAGAAATGGTTGATCGTTGATCTAACCACAGTGTTATACATTGTTGAAATTAAACACTAAAATCGATATTGTTTTATAAAAATCCATCCAAATCCAAAAAATGAGGTAATAATTATTTTATCAGCCCGTAGAGTCAGTGTTCTTGACCCGATTAATTTGCATAAGTCAAAACTTGCCCGGATGTGTTCGCTGTTTTTATTATTAAAATCACTGAGTGAATTTGAATTTTGATAATAAATTAAACATTCATGAAAAATGAATGTCATATCCTACCATTTTGACGAATATTTACCATGTTTGAGTTCAGATTCGAAGTACAAAATGTGTTTGACATGACATGCATGGACCGACTTACAAGTTCAGCCGTGAAACATAACAGTGATCCCACCTCGGTAAAAAGTCTCGTTTTTGTGTAATAATTGTATGAATACAATTGCCAAATGATTCATGTTTATTATTTTAAAGTTTTCATGTGGAACTTGATAGAAATTATACCCGTTTAAAACGAAATCATATATAGACATGTCAGTTCGAATTCATTGCACATGGATGCCACTGTGTCGTCTCGGCTTCGTCACACAATATTTTGGTCTGATATAAATTAAATTAATACACATGTTATAACATCGATGAAATTAACAAGAATGACAAACAATAAATATACATTTCAAATAATAAATGTGAACAACCAGTGTTTGAATCGACGAATGTACAGTGCAGTGACGAACGAAATATGTTGGTCACATGATAAAATTTGTACAGTCGAGCTCATCACGTGACATTGTTGACAAATACGACAACGCTATCCGACCGATATTTTGATTGTATTTTTCAACTTTTCAAGACCATATTTACATAGAATCTTCAACAGACAATTGGAAAAATGTTTTCTAACTTTGGTTTTAAACGGAATATTTACAAAATGATTTAGATTATTAGATTTGTTGATTTGAACAAATCTGTAATCGGCGAAGAAAATGAATAACAATGGCGAGCGACGAGTGTTTGTTAACTGTCATGTTTCGCGATATCGATGAATGTTTGACGTTAAAATATATAAAAACTCTAATGCCATATGCTTATATTTGGAACACAGAAAAGTGAATAGCTACATGTATGTTAACCTTTTGTGTAAATTTTATTACGATTGATACATTATTTTATAAATATTTCACACGGAGGTAAATGCATTGTTCATTGAAGAATTCTGGTATAAAATTTAATTCTGAACAAAATGGTTTTAATAATTGGGCTGCACAAATAATTATTAATAATTCGAGTTTTAAAATGTAATACAATTTTAGAACTGCTGCTTAATTATTTTTTTCCATAGACAAGTGTAATAAATTGATTACATTAATTAATAATTTATCATGACAATAATAGGTTTTTAATCTTTTTAAATATGACTGAGATTTTTATTTTAAATTGTTTTTAAATATGTTAATTGCTAAGGAGAGTAAGGCTTTAAATGAAGGATACTCGTGTGACGTAATTTTTGCAATTTTACAAATCTGACGCTCTCTGTAAAAACCTGAAAATAATCCAGCAGGCTAAAGGTGAAGATGTAATGATGTGATACATATTGTCTCTGTTAAACTCGTCGTATTAAAGAAGATTGATCCAGTGAAACCATCTGATGTTTACTGTTTTCTAAATATAACCTTATTTCACGTGAGGAGCAACTCGTTTTATTTATTTATATACATATACAAATACATATACATATTTATATACATATATATATACACATGTATGTATAGACATTACATCTCTATTTAAACACAACAGTAGACCATGACACAATAGCACTCAACATTCTTTATAATTACTGTATTGTCAAAATGCGACGATGTGAAGCATTTAAAAACACACTCTTCTGATATGTCTTTGTTTAAATATATAACTCGTACGGAAAGTTAAGATAGTAAGTGCTACTTTTACCTACTCGACTGATTGTTGTACAATCGCACAAAGGATGACCCGTCGTACGTGCTGCTTAAACAATGCAGTTGACGTCAACACGAAAGAAACATTACACGATATTCACACAAGTAGGCGATGCTTTTTAATGCAGCTGTATATAGTTCGCCGAGGCCAAAGCAATTGTAATTTGATTATAAAATGTTCATCTGACATTTTACACTTCAAAGGGAGGCAATTCCTAATTGCATTTGCAATTACTTATAAGCACAAGAAACATCTTTTGTAACGCTATATTGCGGTTTTTTATGTTCAAAAACATTCCTTTGAGAATAAAAAGTCGTGAAGATAGTTGTCCTTTGAGGATAACATTTAGAACACGTTTGAGCTCTCAACAGTTGGGATTTGCAAATACATAAGCGAAGCTAATGAAAGTAAAATAGGAATAATACAAAGTTCGTATATGTCAGAGTGTTGCCGCTGTTGTATAGCTTATATTATTTACTGCGTTTGTAACATTAGTTCAATTCAACATTACTACATTAAATGATAATATAGTGTAACCTTTGTTTCAACTGCTCATGTGATCTAATGGTCGACCAAACATGACGTATCTTTTTATAACCGAAGAACCACGATGGGTTAAGTATGCTGAATGAACAATGTCAGTTTATAAACATTAATAAACTGATATTTTGGACTGTTGTTAAACATACAATTCACGAAAATTTTCATTAAATAATTTTGATTTAATGTGATGCTTATACGAGTTGTAAAACAATGCCCTATAACAGACACGTGGTTATGTCGTCTAGTGCTTTTTCTACTTCAAACCAGTAAACCCTTGTTTAAAGATTTTAAGAATTCAAGTGAATGTTCAGTGAAGGGCTTCAAGGCTAGGATATATCGTGAAAATGTCACCAAAACATTTCTATTCAATTGTTCAATTAAATCCTACCAAATCAATGTGTTTGTAATGTTTATAATGTCTTGAAGAAATCAATACTGTCAGGGACCTTCCAACTGACAGTAATGATCTCAACTTACATCTTGTATTAATTTTAAAAGAAAATATAAGATGACACTGTGAAACTTTATTGACAAATTTATGACATCTTCTGAAATGATCTAGTGACAATGGATAAACATGTCAAATATCGAAGGCCTTTCACTTATCAATCAGAAATGATGAATATGGTTACGTTTTTCACATGGGAAATATAACCGTTTCCAAATGCCTATGATGACGAATTAAAAGTTATGAAGTTCAAGAAATTGCATCTTTCATCAAGATCAAGGTTAAAAGTTCAAAGAATATGACTTTATGTCAATGGTCCCACATATATGAAGTTTTAAAGCAATCAAAAGTTTGACCAATGTCAGGTTAAAGTATGAAATAGACAAGTCAGAACAGTCGAAGTCAAGGGCCATAACTCTGAAAATATTAAACCGATTTGTCTCACAAAAACACATGCGTATTACCAATGTCTATCCAAAGCATGTGTAAATTTGCAGAAAGATAAAAAAAAACTCTGGTAGGATCCGATTTCAGAACACCGGTACTCTTCATAGGACGGGCGAACTGCTCCACGACATTTTACACCCTTTTGTTTCACTCGGGGGTTAAAAGTTTAATGTTAATAATATGAATGTCGGTCGGTACAACTTAGGATTTGATCGAGGAGTCCTAAGTCGACCGCTCAAATTTCATCGCGTCGAACAAAAATTTTTGTTTATCAAATTAAATTTTTATAACAACTTAAGCATATAGATGAATATTTGATAATTACTTTAAGGAAAATTCATTCAATAATGCCGCGGGAAAATGCCATGGCATTCGCCAATGCCATGGAATTCTGCCATGGCATTCTATGGCTGCAGCAGAATGCCATGGCATTTATCATTGCTGCAGCAGAATGTCGCAACAATGCATACAGTGTTGCATCAGAATGCCTTAGCTAATCTTATTTTAATGTTATTTTAAAATATAAAATATGAGTAGTGATATATATTTATTTACATTGTTCCATTGAAATATTTCCATTAGAATTTATTTGAAGATTTCACTTGTATTTTCTTTTTATTGAAATTTGATTTTCAACCAATATTGTTTGAGCACACGATGCCTGTTCTTTGTTTTAATATCAACAGAAATACATTAAAAATAGTAATAAACTCAATGAATAAAATCAATCATTTCAAAGTCAACATATTACCAAATTCAAAATATGTTTTCAAAATCAACATTTCATGTAAGTTAAATTTTCAACCAAGTCATCAACCAACATTTCACCAAATTTAGAGTCATATATCTATAAAAGTCAACAAGTGACAACAAACTCAGTTGTGTCAAAATGCCATTTAAATTGAACTTTCACCAAAGTCAATGTATATCCATTGAAAGTTAACATTTCACCGAATTAAATGATTTGATGAAGAATAAACTTTCACAAAAGTCAATAATTATTTCGAATATCATATCATATCAACATTTCATTCAAGTTAAACTTCATCAAAGTCATTAAATATTTCATTTTTTTATATAAAAGTCAACATTTCACCAAACTTAATATGTATTAAATAGTCCACTTTTCTTTAAAATAATTTTTTTCAAATTCAACATTTTTGCCAAAGTCATGTCTTTTCATGTCAACATTTCACCAAATTCAATATGTACTTTCATGTAAACATATCATTTAAGTTGAACTTCACCAAAGTCAAAAAATATTTCCAAGATCAACATTTCTTAAACCTAAATTCCAAACAAAGTAGATATTTTAAACAAAGTCATAATTCTATCATAATCATATTTATAATCTGAACCCTGGAAATCGAAACAAATTTCCATTGAACAATTCTAATGGAAATAACTCAATGGAACTAGGAAAAAAATACATATCACTACTCATATTTCATATTTTGAAATAACACTAACATGAGATTAGCTATGGCATTCTGATGCAACACTGTATGCATTGTTGCGACATTCTGCTGCAGCAATGATAAATGCCATGGCATTTTGCTGCAGCCAAAGAATGCCATGCCAATGCCAATGCCAATTTGATAAAAATAAAAATAAATTGTTTGAAAGCGATGAAATTTGAGAGGTCGGTGATCTAATCCTAAGTTGTACCGACTGACATTTATGTAAAAACATATTCAGAACATATAATGTATCAAAATCCTTTTGGTGTCATGCCCAGCATTTGCTGTCATCCACTCACTGGATTGCTCAAGACTCATCGAATATGAATGAATCAGAGAATAAATACTTGCCACTTTATAGATAATGAAAGACATGTATTAATTTACAGCAAACATCTCAGTCTGTCCAGAAGAGGGCACTCGCTTTGTTTATTTTACCATGGGTTAAACACATTTTCACGCTTCAGTCAATTCCTTTCCGGTAAAGGGAATCTATATGTCTGTGAAACTACCACCGATATTGACCAGTTGAACAACATTAAACGTGGTTGTTGGCCTCACAGTATCGGATCTTCTTTATTAGCGGGGCCACATGTTTAACCGATGAAGGCTATTTCTCGGCGTAAAATTCCAACGCTGTCATTGTAACGAATTTGATTTCACAATCACTGAAAAATGTTCACAACAAATTATAAACCTACCTTATATTCTTAGTTAAACAATTTGTTAACAAGTTTAAGTCATTATATCCATCACAGCTGCTTTTGTTCTGTCGGTTTAAATTCTCTAAGAGATCTTCATTGTAGCTTGATCAATCACTGATAAATCTGTGTATTTCATTGCTTGTAATATAATAAAAGGTTGTTCTTACCAAACGTAAATAAATAGTACACAATGAAATATTATCTTTATAAAACAATCGAGTGTGTATACAACATAAGTGATACTTCGTTTTACTTCCAAACTAAATAATGATTTAACTGAATATTAAAAAATGTGCATCTGTCAGGATTCCCTCATACGAAAAATAACCGGTTTTTTTTTACTAACTTCTATACCACAAAATAATATCTGTAACTTTTACTAAAGTATTTTTAAAGTTTGCTGGTATTGGGAAGCGTTGTTTAGTCAACTGTATCTGTGATAAAAGAAGTAAATACCGATGCTGCAGAAGAACCACCTAAATCCATCAAAGTGTTAACACTTGACAACACTGTACATACTTGATGACTTCCCCAATCTGTTCAAATTGTACGCAAACGTTTTGTTGTTATAAACTGTTTATTTGTGTTATGACCTTCTTTTAAAGGGGCTGTAGCACGTTTTTTGCAAAAAAACTTTTTTTAAATTTCCCATTTATAATGATAGTTTATGTCATTTAAATTTACTTTAGAGGGTAAAACATCTTATTACACAAACCAATTATCAGTAGTGGTCATAACGGTGTTGCGTATAAAGCAAAAATTGCATGGCGGCCATTTTATTGTGAACACATTTTATTATTTCGAATGACAAAAACCGATAGCCGTGGCTTTACGGAACCATGTACACTCATTTGTAACTTGACTTTCCGAAGAGAGAAGAGTGTTATACTATTGGTGACATTATTTTTCAAATACATTTCATCGACTTATTTGAGCGAAAAAACGTGCTACAGCGCCTTTAATACAAGTATTTGACGAGGTATTGGAACTACGTAAAAGTATCAGAATGATATGAAAAGTAGTTCCGGTCGTGGTCTGAAATTCACCTTGGTTATACCTCGGCTCAAACAATAGCAGGTATTGTGTAATGAAGATACTACCAAATAGGATAAGATGCTTTGTTGGGTGTCTATAGTTAAAACGGGTATATTTTTGGTCAAAGTGGCGGCACGCAAATCGATATTCGATGCAATAAATATTTATAAAAGGTATATAGTTCACTTGTTTAATTGGTGGAAAAGTGTGTCCAAAATCTGTACAATCTAACTACATGTATGTCTACAAAGTTTTGGAACTTCTGTTGGCTTTGAAAATAATCTATCAATTTGACCTTCCCTGTCTGGCGTCAGCAGTGAGCTTGTTCTTATTATCGACCTGCAGCTTGTAGTCCGTCCTGTCCACACGGTCCTCTCGGGCAATGAGAGACCATTCCTTCATCACATCGATAATAGCATGGCAATAACTGCGTGGCTACGAGATGCAGGAACGTACTGGTCGCCCATTAGAGCTTATGAACGCACTGCTGCAGAAAGTTACAAAAATACTTGTAGAGACCGTGTATAGGGAATATGTTCTCACTGAAATTGGAAACATTTTCCAATGCTGCAATGCGACATTTTGTTGAGTAATAGTACACTTGTGCTCTTCAGAGACGTGGCTCTCCACGTGCAACAGCTTCATTGATCAGGTTGAATTTCCTAAATAGATTTACAAAGAGGTCTAGTATCATTGGCTGAAAGTTCATTTTGAAATATCCAAAAGTAATTAATCGAGAAATTCAAGCGGACGAATTTGTCAGCTCAGTATAATTTGGAGGCACATGAGCTGCACAGTAATAACACGATGTAAATTTCCTATCACCATTTATTGAAACAAAATGGTATTCTGATGCAATGTTTCGCAAATAATCACTCCTTGTGACTAATGAGAAATCGAACATCTGAAAACAGTTTCTTCTTTTAACGGCCGTGAACTTGATCATAAAAAGAACAGTTTATTAGAACATAGAATATTCAAGATGACCATTTGGTAGTTTTCAACTGATGAGAGAGTCGTAAAGCATGTAATAAACAACCAACAGTGGCATCACAACAAACGAATCACCATATTGTCTCATTTCAAGAGACGCAGGTGCAATTTATGGATCTGTAATCTCTGCTGCTGAGGATTACCAGTTGAATACGATCCAGGGCAAATAAAAACTTGTCAATAACTCAAGACATAAACAGAATTATGTAACATTTTACGGAAGAGAATAAAACATTTAGTGCACAGTTCCGATGATACATCATAATGCCAGGAAACATGTTCTCACATAAAATGAAGATAATAATTTTTAGAAAATTTTAAATGCTATTCATGTCTCTCAATGTTTGGTTGTATTTGATTAATAGATTACAATGAACATTTCTACAAAACGATGCAACAGTCTTACATTATCCATACAACATTCTAGTTCATTGGGAAACCTTCTGCATCCTAAAACGCTTTGTTACAAACTGAAAGTGATTTTTTTTCCAATATGTGCAATATCATCATTCTCGTTTCACTTTATGGTGTAAGCTGAGTAGATAAATATATTATGCAACATATGTGTTACATATACAAATTAAAAGAGCACCATTACAACGAATTAACTCTGAAATTAGGATCCCATGGCCACAGCGCGTTAAGCTTATAGCTTTCAAATTACCTCCTTAAGAGAAAGCCATTTGGTAAATGTTTATGGCTAACCCTGTAATGGTCTTCATGGTCCTTCCGCGATCAAGACTCTTTCCCGAACCCAACTGTATAATGTGTAGAGGAAATTGACGTTTGATATTGCACGAGTTAATGACATAACATCAAACGTAGCTAAATAGCTCATTTGATACATCATTCACTAGTTTAATAAAGCCAGTATTAAATGGATAGTCGTATATTACTCGCCAACATTAATGACGGGCAAAACAACTCACATTTTCTCGAGTCAATTACCATTGTGACGGTGGTAGTAACACTGTGACGACACAAATGCATAGATATTATTATATGATTGCAGGTGAAATACCGGGATCTATCAATGAAAATAAACCGTGTTATCAGTCACTAGTGAATATAACAATGGAACGTTTTATCAGTCACTAGTGACTGATATAACAATGACCTGACGTCATGACACGTTCATGACGTCACATTGTTGCTGAGGCGACAGTCTCATTCTGGAGCTGAATGCAAGTCTATATCGGTGAATATGCAAAGATTTGGTCATATAATAAATAGAAAATTTGTCTTTTCTTGACAAATACCATGTTTATCTCATCTCGTGAGGTAGAAAAGTTATATATTTTCAAATATAACCTTTCTACCTCACTCGATGAGATAAACATGGTATCAGTCAAGAAAAGCCAAATATCCTCTAAGTATTGTATGGGTGTTTTCATATCACATTCTGTATCAGACCGAGACCCCAATATTAGCCCGACAGCTTTAGCTCGAGGGCTGATATTGGTCGAGAGCTGATACAGGATGTGATATGAAAACACCCATATCATACTATGTTTATCATTTATTTTATTTACGAAAAAAATCAAGTAAGTTAAACATTCATAAACTTTAATTCCTGAATCTATTCTCATGAAACATATTTAACAACTCGGAAATCTTCTCATGTCACTCATGTGTTTTTACCTTACGATGTTTGGGATTCTCATTTTCTATGTACCCATTTCGTTTGTTTCAAAGTTTACCTCATTTTCTTACTGCAACTGCCGAATCAATGACGGTGTCAAGCTCACAAATCTACGGTCTGTATTGCCTTTGTAAATAACTGCGGCGTTTGATGTCGGCCATGTTAAACGTCAACCTCGTCCCCAGTGCTATTACGTCTCTCCTGCATCAAATCTTTATCTATGACAGACGTAATAGCAGTGTGAGGAGTTAAACGTACATGTATGTTGTGCAAAGGGAGACAACTCTAAATGCCTCGTGACTTTGATCTATTAGTCTTGTACGTTACCTAGGGTTCGAGGTTCCATGGCAGTCCCTTGACGACGAGCTGATACAGGTTTTTGCCCTTGACGACGGGCTGATAGAGGTTATCTGCCCGCCGGGCTTATACAGGGTGTTTGAAAGAGGCTCTATCATGGCATGCATGCAAACTGTTCGTATTTAAAAGCAAGTATATGATACAATCTATTAAGACGTCGTACGTGCAGCGATAATACATATTAAGTTAAACATACATTGTAGTATCTTCCATGGGCGAGTTGAAGATTTTTATTAAATAATTTGGAGAAAGATATTCAGTTCTATCAATGAAATAACCCCTTATTATGCTACAGTGGCGATAACCTTTATCGTCACTCTACTGTGTGGCGACACAATTTATTGTGTTATTGTTATGACGTCATATATATATATATATATGAAATCACTCTATATCAACATGAAAGAAAGGAACAATGATTAACAAAGAACAATATGATTATTAATATATCTGTTTTCGTTTTTCATTTCGTGAAGTCTAAAAGAGTATTGTGTATTCTTACAAATAATATCTACTTTTCTACCACACTCGATTCGTCAAGGAACGACACATATCCTCTATATCGCAGCCAAGACGGGAAAGGACTCAAGTGTACTATCATACATTAAGGCAACTTGCAGGCAAGGCAATCTTATTTTCCAATACTTCCGGCTCATTTGATTTGTTAAGACGATTAAACAATGAAAAAAATATAAAATACGTTTGATGCAGGCAACATGTATAATCCCCGATAGTTAATAATATGCGTATGATTTAAAAATTCGCTTTCGATTTTGAAAGTAAATTTTGTAGGTTTTTTTTATACTATGTATTAATGTGCTGTTTTAAATATGAATGCGTCGTAATTCTCCTTTTCAATTATAATAAATTCATCAATTAGTTCTGTGACTTTTCTAAAAACCGTTTCTATTGCACACTGAAAGATCGATATCCAATATTTTTCATCAAATTATCTGAGCTTTGTCACATACAGTAAAACAGATTTGCTATTCAGAAAACCGTCCTTGTTTAATTCATAGTCGAGGCTTAATTTCCACTAGAGGATGCAGATCTTTTCAATAACAACATGATGGCTCCAATCATGGATTCACTTGTACTGAGCAACAACAGTATATTTTCCTGTTTTCAATTGAGATGAAGTTCTTTTTTTCTCTAGTTTCTAACAAAGGTGATGAGATTTGCCAGGAAAAATCCATTGATACATGTAATGCCTGTTTTCTTCTCATGAAGTGCTGTCATTTCATTTTAGGGTGATAGTTTATCAATATATATAAATATTAATGAACAATTGGAAAGAGTAATTGAAGGCAATTCATCACCATTTCACGTTTCGTCTTGAAAATCGTTTAGAAATATCTACATTGTAATCTAGAAATTGTTGACATACTGTGGAGATTAACTCTTTTCCTCCATGTGGGAACATCTGCTTAAACCCTCGTAAAAAATTCACATTTTTAGCAGCTGCTATCAGTTTTTGCGCAGTTTCCATCGCCGCCGCCGCCGCCGCCGCCGCCGCGTTTTGTATTGGCTATATCTTTTTTCCTAGAAGGTTTTGAGAACTCATATACATGTACATAACTTCTTACTTATACCCCTGGGGAATTTTATTGACATGTTCACATTCAAGGTCAAAGGTCAAGGTCACGAGTTCTGAAATCGCTAAAAAGATCCTTGTACACACGATAACTTGAAAAATATTTGTGCTATCAGGCTCTTCTTTGGTGTATATCAACTATGGAGAAAGGCCAAGATTTGAAAAGGTTTTCGCTAAGGTCCGTCAAAGGTGAACGTCACAACTTAAGCATGCTTTTGCAAAAATGTCTTATTTCAACTATTAACACTTTGAATCATTACATGATTGTTATATACAATGAAAAGCGATCATTGATTGTGTGACCTTGAATATCAAAGGTCATGGTCACAAGATAGGGTCAAGGTCACAAGTTCTGAAATCTCTAAATAACTTTTTTCCAAGAAGGTATCAACACCTCATATACATAGCTTCTTTCTTATACACCTGGTGAATGATTTAGACATGTTCACATTCAAGGTCAAAGGTCAAGGTCATGAGTTCTGAAATTGCTAAAAAAAAATCCTTGGAACCATGATAACTAAAAAAAGTGTTGTGCTATCAGGCTCTTATTTGATTTATATCAACTATGCAGAAAGGCCAAGATTTGAAAAAAGTTTTTGCTTACATCCGTCAAAGGTCAACGTCACAGCGAGGTAACAACTTAAACATGCTTTTGTAAATATGCCGTATTTTAACTATGAACACTTTGAGTCATTGCATGATTGTTATACACGATGAAAAGTGATCATTGATGGTGTGACCTTGAAGGTCAAAGGTCAAGGTTATGAGATATTGGTTAAGGCCACGTTAATCCTTTGATCAAATTTTGAAATAAGAAATAGGTTTTAAGAACAAACTTGTGAAAAGTGACCCCTGTGATGATTAGTAATAACTTGAATAATGAACACATTTTTGTTAAAAAGAATTCCCATTTCATTGATGCTGACGAGAAGGCGGAACAGGGAAAGGCGAGACCCTAAGTTTCGGAGCTGCTCTGCTTTTGCGGTGTCCCGCAAACGCTTATCTAGTTTAAATTAACATAGTCTTAATGTTGACATAGTTACCCACAACGTGGTAGGTCATGCCAGTTTGTGACATCTTTTACTGTATAATGACGATGTCCCAGAATCAGTTCCTTTTAGACGAAAACATATGGCGGTTCATTTACTAGATTTGAAATTTTATGAATATTATTTTGTTAGTATTTACTGATAGCCAAATGATGCTGCTATTATATTAAAATATAATTTCGTTTTAAAAGTAAAACAAAGAGTATAAATGAATGGTTAAAATTGATTGTTCCAACATTGAAACATTGGGAGAACGATCACACAAGTTATCCAAGTGGGTATATTTGACTAGAAGAATAAAAACATGACAAAATATCGGTCAAATGATTTATTTCAAGGTTATTTGGGTTAGTTATAAGGGTTATTTGGGTTGCTTCCTGGTTCTTTGCTGGCTTTCATGTTTTTTCCACCTTGTGGGTTTCACTGGAAACATGACTTTGGTTTCTGGAACTTCGATGCAGCAATTTCTGCCGATCTTAAAGGGAAAAGAATATTATTGCAGATATTTTCATTGTATTGAAGCTGAATGACTAAATGTAACATTCTGTTTGTTTTTATTGAAGTGCAAAATACTTACAGTTGACATGACATATGCTGGTTTTTATCCAGTATCTTTGTTGAGGAATCGTTCTCTCACACTATTCTTATCTCTTCTGGGAAGATGACGGTTAGACCGAGTGCGGCGAAGAAAATACTACATGTGGCATATCGAAAATAGACACATGATTAATACAAGTGTAATTTGTTATTTTGAAATATAAACCAAGAACCCTGTACAGGTTTTTGAACACATCTTTTCTGGTTCTGGTTCTGTGTGAATCGGGGAATGATTAAGCCAGATATAATTATTTGAAAATAGTTTGCAAGATGTTTGCATGTAAATGTCCAAATAAAATAAATATTACGAAGAAGATTCTATTTGAAAATCCCAACAGTATAAAGGGATAAATTCAACTTATTAGTGCTTGGGGCGTATGCGCCCCAATCAATAACGTGGTGTCACGTGGTCCTGTGCATAGCTCAGTCGACCGCTATCAGTGAAGTTCAGCAACAATTGGCGCGGCTCGCCGCATAGATGGGTTACCCGCTTCATTGCTGGATAAACTGAGAGTTTGAAGGGTCCATTCCCTGCCCCGCACTGAGACATGAGTTGAAAGACTTGTGGTGTCACCCAAGGTAAGTGACTTAGTTCGAAATGTGCCTCTGTCCACCCAGCAGTAAATGGGGACCTGGTATGATACGATGGTAGTATGAATTTGAACCTTGAGCGCCTGACAGGCGACCGGTTGTAATCTCCTACGGGAGTGTTCTGTACAGGGGTAATATGTCGACCAGCGATTTGGGCATACATGCATGGATATATGCGCTTTATGAATGGTCTATTACAATTGTTATTACTATAATGACCCGGTGTCCCCATGCTTTGTGATTTCAGTTTGGACATAAATATGGTTATATCCAATATTTGTTTATACATGGTCATGCTTCACTGTCATGAAAACATTGCATACAATTATGCAGGTCTTATGAGCATTGATAAGTTTGATAACTGGGTGGAAGGTTTGAATGTTGATTGAACTCTGATATGATCGTTTAGTAGATACTTGCGTCACGCGGGTAACATTTGCATGTAAAGTCTCTTGGATTTTCAGAAACTGCAGTGCATGGTACATGTCTGTTAATTCAGGTGTAAAATGGCTTTGAATTAAAAAATCTTATGTTTACTAACGTTCAGATTCAAAATAACACAACGGTCATTTAGATTTAGATTTAGATTTAGATTTATTTAGACAAAAATCTGTTTTCGCAGTACAAGGGGATTATTATTTCGCATAAGCCGCATGGTCACGTGGTTAAAAATTTGCTACAGGTGTGTTCATTGGTCATATACTTTTTCCAAAATAATAGGAGACCAAGCATGATTGGTTGAAAGTTTATTTTGAATATTCAAACTGGAGTATAGGGTGACAATCTTGCATTGCAACTGAGCAATTGCTTTTTCGAGTTTACCTATTTCCCTCATTCTGCGATAACATTTACAATATAAACGAGTTTATTTTATTATGTCTGGATTTCATCAATGACACAAGAATTTCGTTGAAAAAAGCAGCAATCTATTTAGATGCGCGCACCTTGAAGGTGTCAGACAGCTTGTACTATAAATATAATCTAAGATGCACAATTCGCGTTTGTCTTTTCTACTTTCACGCATCAAAATGATCTTAGGTAGGAAAAATAACAACGAACTCGATGCCCCGAATTACGAAGTATCTGTCCCTCATGATCTTTTATGTCGAACTCCTCGTTACAGCTCGGATTTTTTCACAAAAATTAAATCAGGACAAATAATCCATAATTCTTCATTGATTATTCTTCGATTATAATCTCCCGATTATTCATCAGTTTGTCCGCTTTAAAATGAGCAATCAAACATGTCTCTATCTTCAGTAATTCTTTTACAAAAATTCTCCAAAGACAATGACCCTTTGAAAATCGATCAATTCCTTATTAATGGACCCCATATGATCTTTCTCACGATTAAGACAGAATGGTTAATATTTTTATACTCAGGTGATATCTTCGGAGTGGTGTATCCGCAATATACATGGGGTCAGAAATTTTGAAAAAGTTTTAAAAATCCAAGATGGCGGCTAAACCACGTGATTTACGAATTCGTCATTATTTACTTTTATTCTCGCATTGACAATACGCATCTTTTTTTAAAAAGTTCCAAGTCTCTAAGTGCATTTTGAAAATGTTCCCAATGTTAAAAATGGACATTTGCATTCGAATTGGACCTCTAATGGCTGGACCAATTGGGCCCAAAAGATTCGCTGATCTATTCAACATTCAGGGCTATCAGCATGTAAAATTTGGTTGCATTTGCTCCAGCCGTTGTGGCTGCATTTGTGATACAAACTTCTTGAAATAATAAAAAAAACTATCCAATAACATATAAGGATTCAGCCAAATGGCTGAATCCTTAAAAGGACATAGAAATAACAAAAGGTCTTCCAGACATTCGTCTTGAACACCTAAAAATAATAGTTAATGTTTATGTGCAGTTGATAGAACATTGTATCCTTTGCAATAACAGAAATGCCCTCATGAAAAGTTCACAATGTTTTTCAAGCGTAGCCAATCGTTTGATAATTCAAATCGACTTTCAATATTGGCTTAAATACTTCAAATTAGTTAGATTCACCGAAACTCTAAATGTGTGTGTGTGTGTGTGTGTGTGTGTGTGTGTGTGTGTGTGTGTGTGTGAAAATGATCTTAAGCCCTTTTTACATGCACACGTTTACTCCTGGGAGTATATTTACTCCTATGAGTAAATATACTTACAGGGAGTAAACGTGTCATGTAAACAGTCCAAAACAAATTTACTTACAGGAGTATATATACTCCTAGGATTTAAATACTCTACCCCAAGAGGTAAAGTAAAAGTATATTTACTCGTAAGAAACCGTGTTATGTACACAGATTTTCTGTTTACTCCTGTAAGCAAACTGATGCAGCATCCTAGAATTTGACATAATTTTATATTTTTATACTTTGTAAATTAACCACTCATTGTCATTGGTCTCTTATTTTGTATTTACAAAGTTTCTGTTAGGTATAGAATTTTTTCACGTCCTTCCAAAAAACCTAGCAGTTACTCAGTGTGTATATTTATAGCAAGTGTTTTGTTCTTGCAGTTTAATATATTTTCATTGTTAAAAGTTATTATCATTATTTTAGTTGAAGCATATCAAAACAACAATAGTCTCGATTTCTTGTTGAACTATACTCTCACATTGAACAATAACAGGGCGTAATAACATTAGTTTGCTTCAAAGACATGCCACTTATGAATTGACAAATTAAGCAGCCAAGTTGGTGTGCATGCTCTTTAAGCACCCAGCAACGGGTCATCATTATTGTAACTATCAGCGTCATTGGGGCAATCGTCAAATTCTATCTGCATGTCATAAGGCTTTTCATCTCACTTAACAATTGTAGCTGTACATGTATATTCTAATCTACATCCGAGCTCTTCTGTATGTGTCGCAAATGTGTCTTCAATAATCACCCGGACTCTGCTTAGCTTGTTAGTGAACAAACTCAGAGATGCTGTGAGATTCTGTTTGTGGCTCGAAGACTTCTTGATAAAGGTATAAACTAACATTATAAAAAACTTCATCATTCTTGTTTTGAAAAGATTGTGGGAGGCTTAAAGTGCGGTACTTTAGTTACATAATACCATTCCTTACGAGTGAGACAGTGGTCGTCGGCTTAAACTGGTGTTACTATTGACATGTGGGTGCAGTCCATGGCACCTCCACATTTGGAAAATCTCCAGTGATCTTCATATCAATTGATTACAAACCTAAACCATTTGGGGAATTAACATATCTATGGAGATTTTCAAATACTTCAAATAGGTTACTGATAGTTCAGTTTTAAGCAATAGATGCATGTCAATACAGGACGATAGCAACATTATAATGTAGACCCATTGGTTCTCTGAACGGTGCCACACTCTTAGGACAAAATGTTTTGATTCTTTCCATAATACAAAGAATGTTTTTCTTGTCATTGCTAAAGTTTTCGTTTCACTGTTTATAATTAAAACTCCTCCTTACATTTTCATTTCACCATATTTGGGAAAGCTTCGACCACTTATTTTTGTCAGTTAACAGACCAAGCACAAAGCCTTACACAGAACATATTGATAATTTCTTCTTCACTTCTGGATACACAGTTAACTCATTGTCAGTTCTCACCAGAATGACGTTTTAGCTGTAAGCAAACCAAATATACTTAAGGGTCCTTAAATTCCAATGGAACGTAAAGTAAATATACTTTTACTCCTGGGAGTAAAAATACTCCTAGGTGTAATTATATTCCTGAGAGTATTGTGTGCATGTGAAAAGGGCATTAGTCTAATAAATGTTTTAATTAAAGGGTAGCCAACGCACGCAATGTCCCCCTCCAATAGTCATCAGGGAGTAATTAATGTTATAGACCTTTTCGTTCGTGTTGACATTTAAATTGTGTCAGCAATTAATCGTGGTTTACCTCCTGTACACGTGTCCCAGCGGATTGAGTTGTCACCCTTTGTTTATTCCAGTAACTGATGACAGTCCGCAAGTGATACTGACCCAAATCTCATAGACCACAACGTTTTTGTCACAACACATTCCCGATTTTCCAGTTGATCTTCGGTGTTGAGTATATTCGAATTCATGACCCGGACCAACGACACAGTGCGAGTGTAATGATTAATCTAACATTGACAATTTGTTAATTGTGACAGACTGTACATCAATGTATGGTGACGCTGATGTCACACCATACAGTTGAACACTCGTATTGCCGCCTGCCAGCACAACGCTAATTCTGTTTCTCCTAGTGTGTGTTATTGTGCTGAATAGAACAGGCACAGTGTCGAATGCAGAAAACAGGTCCAGCAGAGCTAAGCGATTTGTCCATCAAATCTATGGGTCTGCAGGAAGGGATGTGATTCCCTTTTGTATACTTCTATCACTTTAATGCTTTATTGTGTTGAAAAAAAATAGAATGTACCCCGCCCTCGTCATTAATTTTCCCCCAAAAAAATAAAAAGAAAGAACGCCTTAACGCCCTCTTTTTTGTGTTCTTTTTTTATGTAGCCTAAGTTCTGTCATCCCCAGGAGGTATTCTATCTTGTACTTTAGAGAGAAACAACAGGTCGACAATAGCCTAAAATAATTTTCAGAATAGAGGATTTCCTGGGGATAGGACTTAGAATTGCTTCTTTGAAATAGTCAGGTACCACTCCTTCGTCCATCTAAAACATGTACTATTAAGTAAGTTTTGTCCACTATCATGAGTAGGCGGTTGGAATAGGGTCCAGACATTACTGGATAGGAAGTTACATGAGTATATAGCACTTAATTCATGTAATGTGGCTGGGGTGTGTTTGTACAAGGGAGCACTGCATCATATCTGTGAGCTGGTTAGAGAAATGGAACCTCTCTGACTGACCTTTGTAATGATGCACCAATGTCCATGGCTTGCTTTAAGGTTTCGTCCTTTGCTCTATAAGTGTGCTCTTATCGGGGCTCAATCTTATCAGTTTTAGTTTACATAGAGCTTTTCGGAGAGCTTTTTGTTGTCAAAAAATGGATGCTACAGTTGATTTAAAACTAGACTCATTAAATAGATCAACGATAACTTGAACAGTGGCATTGGCAACAATGACAACACCTCTATAGTTTCATAAACAATTTACGTCATCTTTACAAATCTGTGAATGAACATTCAAATCATAGATATGCCATTTACTAATTTGAAGTCCCTCTGGCCCGAGGTGTATGTGAGCTCTGATCGCTTCTTCACTTGTCATTCAAAAACATTTAACGAAGAGATAACAACACAGATTTCAGATGTAGAAGATGAAGTTAGGGTCAACAAAGGAATGTTAAGCTCAATATTTTATCGCAGAAAGTATTATTTTATTCCAAACAATATTTTTCGAAGAGGAACAGTTTTGTGCCATCGATAGCAAACTGAAAATGAGATGAAATGTCCTTATGTCATATACAACTACATGTAACTTCCGAAGATTACATATTTATAAACATCACATGACAACCATATGATATCTCATAATTATCTTTTCTTTTGAATAATAGTTGATCAAACGTTTGCGAGCATATTGACAATTTATGTCTGAAAATAGCACTTTATGTTAACCAAAGATTATTTGATACTTTATTGAAAATAATGCTCATGGTATTCGCATGTACATTTCAAAGTAGTTTAAATCATGCAATATGTGTCACTGTAACTGGTCTGATTATTATGTCGATTTATAAACTCGCGTGAAGGAAGCCGTGAACATTGTCTGACTGTCAGATAGGTGATTATAATGTAGATTTATACGTCGCGAGAAGGAAGTATTCTCGGTCTAACATATTCTCTAACAAACACTAATTTGACAGCCGTCATTACTTCTACTAAATATTAGTAATCCTCCCTATTGTAGAAATATAGGTATCAACAGAACGGTTCAACGGAACTTCAATGAGAATGTTTAACATGTAACTTACAAAGGGTTTTTCTGGTTCTGTCTCATTAAAATACTCCTCTCGATGTAATCGCATAAAAACACGGTAACCCAAGCACACCCTATAATACGCTCCGTTGGAAAATGAAGGCACTCGTAGCTACGGAAGTCATCTGCGCGCTAAGGAAGGCAAATGTCCCACACTTCATGGATGTGACATTTTGAAATAAGATAGAAGTATTATATTAGTTGGTAAACTAAAAACAGTAATTAATCACCTTCATCGATGTTACAAATGTCCAATTACATGGCATAATGCATTAAATTGTTGAAGGGAATGTTTTACGCCTGTGTTTTAAAATTTTATAATAGATGTCGGTTTTTAAGTACATACTTTGGGAATATTATTCATTAGTAATAAGCAGTTAAGCTATATAATATACCTTTCAGAGTGTTTGACTATTTGTTGGGATTCAGTCAAACCTGCAACATTTGTCCCGATGTCCAATATGCTGTGTCAAAAATGTTACGGGGGCTACCTGCACTAAAATTTCCTAGCAACGGAAGGCATGTTTTCCCTTCTGTATTGAAAGACATATAGCCTTCCGTATCCTAATTTTCTACACACTTCGGATAAAGCAACGTTTGATTGTGTTGTTTAATGTTCATTACGATTAGTTGTTCAATTTAAACGTTTCAAATTAAAGAATTGTATCTCCATCGTTGTGTGACATAGGTATATGCTGTATTAACAATTTATATACATAATTTTATTATATATATCCTTTGAAAATAAAAGTGAACATTCAACTTCCCAGATTTATTTGAACATATTTTGAAGTAGGCCGATATTATGAATTTAATCAAAACGTGGTTGAGATTTTGTCACTGCTAGATTCCAGCAATAAGAACATGGGCCTATTTCTCCCGAAACTAGCAGTCGACCATTTGTTAAAACTTCGCAAATTTAAAATATACCAATTCGATTGAAGCATATTTCGGATTAAATGTGGTAGGAAGGCATATGGATCTATTTTAGTCCTAGGATAAAGTTTCTTGGATGTTCGAAAACTGCTGTGCGAAATTTTGCGTTCGAATCGGTACATGTCCTCTCATTTAGGTGTAAAAAGGTTTTGAATTGAAACATCTTATGTTTACTAACGTACAGATTCAAAACAAGAAAAAAGTGAGCATGACTATAGCTGTGGTCATTGGTCACATACTTTTTTCCAAAATATGAAGAGACCAAGCATGATTGGTTGAAAGTTTATTTTGAATATTCAAACTGTAAAATAGGGTGACATTTCAACTGTGTATACAGGTATGTCAAAGATGTTTATTGTACTTGAGGATTGTACTTGAGACCTCCGGCCCATATATACAAGTATTCTATACATGTACATTATGTTATTATGATACATACATGTACATTACAACAAATTACAGTTCTGATAATAGATTGCTTCTTAGGGTGACAGCATGTTTTAAGAAGAGCGCTAAGCTGCGTATAACATTTTCATTTCTGGAAGACAAGATGGAAACAAAGGCAGATATTTTAAAAGGTAATGATTCGGGATGTATTGTTGTCTTAAGTCATTATAATTAGGACATACAAAAGCAAAGTGAATTTCATCCTCTATAGCTGACTTACATAATAACATAACCTCAAACTTCTGTCTATGGAATATCGTCTACCTGTATTTACAGATAGATCTAATAAGCCAAATCGAAAGTTAACAAATGTTCGTCTGATGTTTCTTGACGTCAACACATATAGATATAGTTCTGGTTGAATTAACGTCTAGTATGATCGATACAATTGATACCTTGTACTGTTGTCCAAAGTGGAATGCCATTCTTGATAATACATATTAACAGATTGTTCTCTAAATTGCTTAAGAAATAAATTAACATTACCAACTGTTTGATTAAGCCACACAAAGCCAAAACCATGTGAAAATAAAAGATTTCTAAATGAGACACCCATGTTGTCTTACCCATTTCATCTAAGTGTAAAAGCATGTTATAAGCTAGTTTTGGTAATCTTTGCTCATCCATTCCTATGATCCTTAACCAAAACTTTAAACATTTTATTTGTGAATTTATATATACTGGATATCTACCACATTCTCCATAAACCATGCAACTTGGTGTTGCTTGTGCCACATTTAAAAATAGTTTACACGCTAGGAGATGTTCTCTATACATTCGTGACGTTGAAATCCCCAAATTTCAGACCCATAGAGCATTATTGGTTGGATTTGGGAATCAAATAATTTGAAAATATTTTGGGAGTTACAATGCCAAAATAATGGGAAACGGACAAAACGTTAATAAGAGCCTTCTTAGCACGTGACGTCAGATCTATACCACTCTTTTTAAGAGGTATGAAGCGTCTGCGCCTCCAACCTATTTACATTACTGCCATCTTATCTTAAGATATCAGAGAATTATAAAGTAGCAGTGATTTTAAAATACAGTTGTAACTGTTGCCGCCAATTTCGCTGTCCATATGTATTTCATTTAACGCTATGGAAAAGGATGGCATATAAGTGTTATCGATATGTTGTTAAAAATCACCAAGGTCCAAAAAACAAAACTGTCACTTATTATTAATTGAAAAGGTGTAGTTATATAAGCTACGTAGACAGATGACATTGATGTGAAACCCACGGAGATTAAAGTGGTTTAAAACGTACATATTATAAGCTGTGGTTTTTATAATGCTTTCCAGAAAGGCAGATGAAAATGGCCTCCACTTGTCATAATTGAAACGTCTGACATTATGAATACTGCCATTAGTAATAAACGTTCAGACATCAATCGAGATCATTTGATAAAGACTTGATATACAAACATCGCTCTGTGTATCTTTACCGGGGATGAACCTTGACCTTGCAGGACCATGTATCCGAGACGACGCATGTAGATGCATGCCTTTTCATTGCTAACTGAACTAGATCGGTAGATGGTTCTTACGAATTGGTGAATAATCTGGGTTGTCCGCCTTCAGTCACATCGATGGAACCGCCTCTCTTTGTAATTTAGAATTATTACCCACGTGGTACGTAGTTCGTAAAGGGGTTTCATACAATTCTGTTATGACACATATTTGTCGTAACACATTCAAGTAACCGGCTTGACAAACGATGAACTTTGACACTGCTTGGGCTAATTTATTCATTCATAAAACGAATAAGAATTCATTCAGAAAATTTCCAAACATATCATACACCTAATTCTTCAGTTAATTCCTGAAATCACAACTCACTACAATGATTGATTTTAATGAATAAAACACAAATATATCTTGACAAGATCTAAAAAGCACAAGGCAACAAGAGTTTATGACTGATTTACTATTATTTTTGTAACAGCCACCACATTATTGAGGCAATATATTCTTCGTCAAAATGTTGACGTTTCTGAGAGATTATGAAAAGAGGCATGCCTGGTCCTACTGTCTATGATAATAAAATTGTGTGGATAAAATACTTTGTGTTGAACTTTATAAACCTCGCAGTGATAGACTATTTATTCATCTGAATTTGAAATGACAGCTGTCAATGTAATCTTCCTTTTGAAATACTTTAGATGCGAAAATAAATGAATAAACACGATCGAGGCTGATTATTTGTTGAACAGGTGACTCAAATATTTGGAATAAATCTGAAATGTATTATAGTGTCAATCATGTCCAAAGAGGTTTTAGCAATCAATAGCGCATTGAAGTGAGCTCAGGGGCGACAAACGGCGAGATGTAGTATTTGCTTGTGGCTGACAGGGTTACTCCAGAGGAAAACAACAATGGTCTATTAACCTTGCTAGTTGTTATTCGATCTCAGATCTCATGATGATTTCTTTTACATTGACATCATCAATCAGTAACTGTCAGATATATAGTACTATGAAGACAATAATGATGATATAACCTGATATTCATTATTCATTATTTGCTGTATCATATTGTGTTTTCTATTCCAATTTAGCATATAAAGCTAGACATATGTCAGAACTATTAACCTAAGGGATGCCGTTCAACATGCCACTGATACCACACATTTGAAACAAAATACACACACAATATCCCGAAAAACATATTTTACATTAAAAGTTACATTGGTAACATTTTAAAATCTTCTTACACTAAATGATACACGTAGATGGATATAATGTACATAAATTACTGTTTTTTGCTAATGCTACATTGAACATAGAGAATACTCACTGAAACTGATATCAAAATAACCCTTGTTGAAGATAGATTATGCTCGCCTGGGTAAATATTCATCACCTTCAGTGAATAGATTTACATTTACATTTACAATTTGGTAAAACGGGGGAATCTTACTCATTGTGGATGGGGTTTAAAGCGTGTTTCACTGATGATTTAAATTTACAATCACGTGACCTTGCTTTGGGGCCAAAAAAAGTCACGTGACCTTACTTTGGGCCCAAAAAAAGTCACGTCACCTTGCTTTGGAAGCTAAAAATGTCACGTGACCTTGCTTTTGAGGCCAAAAAATGTCACTTGACACAGGTGTGGCTGTAAAAAAATCGATTTTATGTCAAGAAAATATACCAAATTGTACCCAGATCAAATCAGAAATGAACATTTGAAAATGTGTTTGAACTGAAACATGCACCTGAATAGAATAAGCACCGTTAACACATTTTTAAAGGCGGAAATTTTAAAAAATTATAATAGAAATCATTCATTTTGAGAGAAAGGACAGTATGTCCTAGCTGTGAAAGGGACAAAGACCTATACTCGCGAGATAGTTGAAAGTTAGCATGTATCATATTCCTAGTTCTTTTGTTCTTAATATTTCGGATAATAATCATTACAAATGTTTACACTAGGCCACGATTAGTCCATAATCGCAACAATTTGGAATTTTTGAGTGCGTGTGTTAGGGTACTCAGGACCATATAGTTGTAATTGCAAGGGATATGTATGAGCTTCAATATTTGCAAACAAGACAACGGAAGTCACGATAAAATGGGAATAAAATAGGATTGAAATAAAGTCGACAAGTTTTACTTGTTCCAGAAACGGAGAAAGAACATTCATATCTCAGTTCGATCAGAATTAATCCTGAAATATGACATATTGTTTAAAAAATTACAATTCATAATCCAAGAGACCAATACAAAGACTTTTCATTCTGTAGAAGGTCATAAAACCATGACACCCAAAAGTTACCAAATCTATTAATTATAATCCCCACTTGCCAAGGTGCCTGTACACATAACTTCAACTTTCTAGAGTTACTGGTTCTGGAGAAAAAGACAAATATAGTCCTTGAGTTTGTGGCCCCTGAGGACCTTATTAGGGATCAATAGGTCACCAAACATATGAATCAGAATCTCCGCTTGCCAAGTTAACTGTACTAATGATTCCAGTTCTCTGGAATTAGTGGTTCTGGAGAAAAAGACGAAAATAGGTTTTAATGCTGTGGTTCCTTGGGCCCTTATTAATCAAGATATCCATGATCTAAGGAGTGACAGTAGGAGTATGTACACGAGATGCCAACTGTCTGTAGTCACTACAGAGCTGGTTCTAGAGAAGAAAGATGAAATATGTTTTTGAGGTCAGGTCTGATGAGCTAAAAACGTTTTCAGGAGTGGCCAATGTTGCCCTTACTAGGGGTCACATGGTCACCAAATGTACAATTTCAATCCCAAATGTCTTAGGAGTCGATATTTCAACTTTCTAGCTCTTACTTCTGGAGAAAAAGCCTAAAATAGGTTTTTTTGGGCCATGGCATCTGAGGACCACCAGGGCCACAAACTCGGCAATTTAAGATCCCCATTTTCCGATTTTTGAAACGTATTAAAAACGTATCAAAGCACCCTCCTCCCACCAAACACAGCTGTAGGAACAACATTCTTTTCATTTTCGTCTGAAAATTGGGGTTGCCATGTCGTATTTTCACTAGAAGATGCTGTAGGATCAAAATTGTCATCCATATTAGTGTTAAAAATAGGGTGAGGACTCGTCATATTATCTGTTTCTGAAAAAATAGTATGAGAAAAGAAATTTTCTTCAAAATTGACACAGACTTTTTGCTCCTAGAAGGCGCTATTGAATTTTTTTTGTGGGTGAAAAGTCGGGGGGCGTGCCCCCCCTGTTCCTACGCCTATGCTAGGCAATTCGATTTCGTATCCCGACTCTTCAAATGAATGTTGTGATCCTGACCTTTTACCCGCCATTTAATTAAAAGAAAGGCGTTATCGAGCGATCGACTCCACCATGTTTGACATTCAGCTTCGAACAGAGGGTAGGATTAAATTTATCTTTCAAAATCACTCTTCAATCATCATAACACAAAATAATTCACTTGAAACGTATGTATATTACGCCCTAACGAGCTAGCTGCTGTGTTGTTAGCAAATCTACCAGGGAGTTATACATGTATACTTATATACTTTTCTGTACTGTAGAAGATGAAAATGTCACGATCTCATGTAGCAACTGATAGCCACGTTATCGTTTCATCACCAGTCATATTCAGTTTACATATCTCATGTAAAAACAATGTTTTTGTTAATTCCTCTTCAATTTATTCCTTTGCGATCTATCACAATATAAGTTCATAGGTTTTTCAATAGTTTTCATTTCACACGGATTCACAGCAAACACGGATTCACAGCAAACATAATGTCCATATGTAGATATTGATGTTATGTTGATATATGTATGCAATGTTCCTATTTAATATGATTAACTGCAAAGTTAACAGAAAACTAAATCATATTAAGGGTATAAACTCACATGAAATACAAACTAATATACTCATACTGCAAAATCTCATTCAAAATGGAAACAAACTGTATCTCAAGAAAATCGAAAATGAATTACAAAAAATTGTAAGATACTAACAAAACCCATAATATACTCTTAAATTTCAAATAACTACAATAAATAAAACATTTCGAAATAAGTCTTTAGCCTTTAAATACCTTTAAATAAAGAATAACACCATACAAATAAATTAAACTTATTTTTTATCAGCGATTTACTTGCAAAATCTTAATAATAATTACCTGTACGAAATATTATATAAGTTACCGAAAGGTGGTTTTGCAAAATAAATTACATATAATTACAACTATTTGCATTTTTCGAAGCACAGAACTCTCACATAAAGAAAACATGAGATTACTATCCCGAAGGTCTTTTCTTTGGGATTGCTTTTCTTTATCAATCTCTATATTGACCGAAGTGCACATAATGTTAAAACTCATTACAATATGTTTGCAGGTCATGACCCCTGTGACCCCAAATGTGGTTAGCAAATCTGAAACTTAGATTCCCTATTGGCTAAAGAGTCGGCACACAACAGTTTAGCTTTCTAGTACTTTTGGGATTGGAGAAGAAAATGAAAATAAGTTTTCGTAGCTCATGACCTCTGTGGCCCACATTTTGTTTAGGTCAAAGGGTCCAATAATGTACAATTTAGAATCCCCATTCGCCAATGAGTCTGCAGGTAAAATTCAGCTCTGTAAAAGTGACGCGAACAGTTGACGTATGGACGGACGTAAGCCGGACGGCATGCCATGTCTGAAGCTCATAGGGTCTTTCATGCCTGAAGAACTAATAATATGTGTAAAAACATTATTCTGTTTATATCGATACATATGAACTAATTGTGTGATTACATTCCAGTCGCCGTCCCTGCAGAATCTCACCAAGCATCGAGAATGTTTCCCACTCGCTACTGTAACTTTCCCACTCGCTACTGTTGTCAAACATTTTCAAAATTTCAACACCATAGACTCCTTTTCTAGCAGTGTATGTGTATCAGCCACGCTACTACTAGTACTACATGTTTTACAGAATAGAAATATAGAATTAAATTTGCCCTGCAGTATTTGCCACACATTTACAAGGCATTTCTAAACGGCATTTCAGCCTCTAGTTCATGCAGAAAGGGGTTTCAAGGTTTTGGTCTTTGAGGTCGTTAGCGGGGTTCAACAAAGTTACCATATCTCACATTTAGGATCATTTTCTTTAAGATGTATACACGATTTCAGCTAGTTGGTGAATTTATTATTTGAAATGAAGAAGTAGGTTCATGGGTGTGACATATGTAGTAATGAACCTTCAAAGAAGATTGCAAGTTTCTAGGCATTTTGATTCTGAAAAGATTAAAAAAGGCTATTAGGTCATAGCCCCTGTGGCCCTTATACATGTTATAAAGCGTCCCAGAGCCACCAAATCTATAATTGGTTATCCTCATTTGCCAAGGAGTACAGGCACAAGCCAGTGGAACATGAACATGCAGAACGTTTACGGATCAATGGACGCCATGCCATGCAATAAGCCCCATCGGCTAACCTGAGCGTTAGCTATAAGAGTAATTTTTTTAAAAGTGTAAATTTCAAGTTTCCTAAGTATTCACTGTTTATCCTCGAACATTATATCACGAAATACTCATTATATATGCATAACTGTGTTTGTCGATAGATATTTGTTGCCTTATTGTCAGTAACAGAAATGACAGTTCTGGTAACAGTATTGGCATTAATGGAAAATGCTGTAATTGATCCACAGAATGTCACCGCAGTTATCTGTTTGCAACTATTTTGAGCATTTAACAATTCCTCAAACTTGCATATTCATTTAATATTTTCCATTTAGAATGGACATAAAATAAATTTTAGTAACAGTTTTTACATTGGTCCGTCATTTGTTTCAATGGTAACAGTCCTATTAAACATCTTAAATGATATACAAATTTTGAAAAGTTATTTGAGATAGTACAGTGTACACTATGCTACATGGACATACAATTTGTTTCATTATAATGAAGAAAAAGGGTGAACACGCCTTGGTGAATAGGGTGCAAACATGTCAGTAACGGTTATCACCACCGTTTGCATTGATTACTGCTCGGCACCAGCTACCAAATCAAGTTGTCCATCACAGCTTGTGGAATGTTCTGCCGCGTGTGAAGTCCAACATAAGTTTAGGGTGGTGGATGCTCAATTGGTGACAAATCTGATGACCTGGCTAGCCATGGAATTGTCTGGACGTTGTTTCACTGTATAAAGTCCTGACAAACACGTCCACCATGGACGTTGACGTGAGGAATGACACAAGGCTGCAAGATCAAGTCCCTACACCTTACCCGTGTGAAGGCACCTGCCACATTCACTAAGGAGCCCTACCGACGTTGTGAATTCCAGCCCACACCATGACAGTCCCACCTCCAAATGGGACCACCTCCTGAACACAGTTGGGAACAATTAGTTGTCACTAAGGTGACATGATCCCCCGCCGCAAATTAATACTTCAAAATTGAAAAATATTGTCAAAATCAGCAAAATCGATTGTCAAACATGTCGGAATAGTGAAAGTTCCACTGTGACCTTGGATTAATGTCAAGGTCACCAAAATCTAATCAGCGCTTAGTCTTCCCTTTGAGGTGCTTTGTGTAAGATATGATGGAATTCCTGTGCACAGTTCTTGATATATCCCGCTGACAAGCTTTAGATGTACATTAGCATGTCAAAAAAATCAGTTCCACTGTGACCTTGAGAATAATGTCAAGGTCACTATAATCTAATCAGCCCGTCGTCTTCCCTAGGAGGTGCCTTATGTAAGATATGGTGGAATTCCGGTGAATGGTTCTTGAGATATCCCGCTGACAAGCTTTACATGTGCATTAACATGTCGAAAAATTCCGAGTTCCGCTGTGACCTTGGAAAGTATGTCAAGGTCACCAAAATCTAATCAGCCCTTCGTCTTTCCTTGGAGAAGCTATGTGCAAAATAGGAAGAGAATCAAGCGAATGGTTCTTGAGATATCCTGCTGACAAGGGTAAAATGACAAAGTCTCGTTGTGACCTTGAAATAAAGGTAGGAACATTACTCTTCCTATGATGAACCCATATGCAAAATATGAAAAGGTTCCAGTGAATAGTATTTGAGTTATTCCATTTCGTACGGACGGACGCAGCCTAATACTATATCCCCCGCTTCGCGGTAAACGCGCGGCGGGGGATAATGAATGAATGAATGATCTTCATTTCTTCAATTATGATGAAGAGTTACACAACGAACATTTCAAAAGATTAAATTGATTATTATTGTACATATTGAGATATTAATTTACAAAGAGATTTATAAATACAACAGTGCTTGCAGGTTCCAGGAACTGACGCAGCGTGCTGTATTGTCAATGAATACAGTCCAATTATCTAGCGACAGGTTTTCTGTGAGTGGTGTGATTCCACCAAGCATGGTAATCTTGAGCTCATCATTATCACAATCTTCGAATTTCATGTAATTTCAATTGACAATAGAACTAATCAGTGTTTATCTCAAACCACATCGTCTCGTTAAGGACCTTTGAATTTCAAGTTTGAAATTGAAACCCAGTGGTCGTCGAGCAGGAGAAAGATTACAAAACGAGGGATAACTGTAAGTGAAAACTTTGAAAGTCATGCTGACAATCTCATCCTCGACAGTTTAATAACAAACTGATAGTGTATGCGATGTAGAAACAAGGCTTTCGACATTGCAGACTGTATTATGGATAAACATCTAGATATTCTGTTTCTGACTGAAACTTGGTTAAAACAACATGGGGACGACAGTTAGGTGACTGAATTGAAACCATATGACAATGGTTCGCGTTCCAAGGACAAGTGGTACTGGTGGAGGGGTAGCTGTTATCTATAGAAATAATATATGCATTGAAGCTCTAAAACCACTTGGTGAATTCAAATCGTTTGAATCAATAAACTTGAAAATCAGTGATGGAAACATTTGTGGTCATGTTATCTGTTTGTACCGATCACCACCTTTCAGCAAAATCAAACTGTTGAACTCAGATTTTCATAACGACCTCCTGGGAAAGTTGACACGACCTAACACAATGCTGCTTGGCGACTTTAACATTCATTTTGAAAATGAAAGGTTGCCTGACGCAAAGAAGGCGAGATGTTTGCTAAAGGCTCACAGCTTCATATCATATACCAACCCACTCGCAGATCAGGACATATTTTGTACTGGTAGATCACGTCTGAAGACAGCTCTATCATTGAGTAGGCCACTGTTGAAGATGTTCACTTGTCAGACCACTATGCTAACGCAATGATCTGGAACATTACTAGACCACCTGAGATCACTGTTGTTGACACCTCCATTAAGATCTCCCTGTGTGAAGAGTCTAGCTGGGTGTTTTCATTGATTCAAACCTCACAATGGATAAGCATGTCGACTATCTATGTAGAACCTGCTACTTCCACCTTCGAGCCATTGGGAACATTCGTCACCTCCTGACCACTGATCATGTCTAGATTAGACTACTGTAACAGTCTTCTCTACGGCATCAGCTATGGTCTGCTTATACGTGTACAGAAAATCCAGAACACTGCAGCGAGAATTTATATTGTGTGAGACATATCTAAGCGCTATGAGCATGCAATTGGAGGTGATGAAATCTGATGCACTAGTCTTGGACCCGAATTGTCACCCTTGGTCTGTCTGACCGTGGCCTGTCATCAACGGTGTTTGTGGTGTTGAATCTGGTCCATAATGATGAAATTGGCTGTCTGGACACGCTAGTGAGTTGCCACATCTTACTGTTTCGCTCCTGCTTGCAATCTGCCAATGACGTATGACGTTGTTGCGTTGCGCTCTGTAAGCTTTGTACATTCGCTCTTGGTTCAAAATGTTGAATAGGAGGAATTTAAACAGCAAAATGTTAATCATGCGAGTGTGTTTTGGGATGGTCAATATCCTGCATTAGGTATGCATTGTATTTTGAGAGCCGTTGCGACTTACATACATAGTGTTTAAATTATTCACACTGTGTACCGTGGTCGTGTGGTAAGCTGTTGGTACGGTCAGTGCTGGCTATAGTTGCCTTACCCTGTGGGTGTGGTTTCGAATCCCGCAAGGGACTCGGCCCGAAAAAGAAAACTAGTTTGTACTATTGAAGGTAGTGTGTCCTCAAATATAACCATGTTATATTTATTTACTATCTAAATTGCATCTATTCTGAAGACAAAGATTATCTCTATGAAGTATGCTACCACACACCTCACCTACCTGTTGACCGTGCACGTAATAGTACAGAGTCATTTCTCAAAAAGAAGAAGTTTATTTCAGTGTTGTAGGCCTTCGGCCCATGTACAATAACAATATAATTCATACAATTCCAATGCAAATGTACAGACATGACTTAGTTTACAGATGAACGACATTTAAGAGCTGATTTGATAAATTTAGCACAATTCATTAAAACTAACACATCATCAGATATTAGTAGCTTCATCAGTTTGCAACTGTTTGACAATTCGTTCCATGAATGTAAATATTGCTCTCTAATTGTTTCATAATTATCACATTCAAAAAGAAAGTGGAAAATAAGTGCTATTAGCTTCCTTCGACATATTACATTTTAATGGTAATACATTGAATTTTAATAGACAAACATAATCATATCATATCAAACATCATATCATAGTCAAACATGTGATGTTAAACTGTTGTTTTAAAGATTGATACATAAAGACTGCCCAATAAGTTAATATTCTATTTTAGCAAGTTTTATTTTGGACATATTTGCGAATGATTCATGAACTAAAGCTTTATGTAACATAAATAACAATTAGGAACGAAGAAAGCATATTTCCACCTGGAATCTCGTTCCAATGTCACCAAAGGTACATATAAGAATGTCATGCAATCACCAGACAGTGTATGCACACGGAGATCAGACACACGAACAGTCTACTTTGGTACTTGGCACTCTGGCATTTATCCGGTAAGAAAATAAACGAAAGGGGAAACGGGAGGTATCGTTATTACTAATCTGTGTCTGGTAAACAAAACAGTCATAAGTGTGATTGTAAAGTCATGTTTGATGTAGTTTTTACTCGACACTGAATACAGAGCTGATCATGAGGAGAAGAGGTCATCAGTGTAGGTGTAGTGTCGTCTGGAATTAGGGTTTACGATCCGACAGTGTTATGTCGAACATCCATTCACTCAGTTTTTATACCAGTGCTCACATAACAAACAAAACACCTGAACACAGTTAGTGTATAATGGTGCAGCATCCAGTCATCAAGCGTTTGTGTATTGTTATTATATAAACAACAATCTGAACATCAATTATATAAGTGTTATTCCTGAAAACAAGATGGCCCAGATATTTATAGTTTCGATTAAAAATATCAAAGTGTGTACAGGGTACAAAAAGTACTCCAATGACAAGTGAAGTATACTCAAAGAAAAAAGTTAAGCACCCCCTGATATGTTTTAATAAGCTGAATGTCAGAAACAAGTAAGCTCGGTTATGACCCAAAATTAGTCTGAGATTTTTGTTTACATATCTGCTATCTGGCAAGACAGAGACGCAACAATATGTAGTTGTTATCATTATTTAATAGTGCTGACGTCATGTTTTCAGAGGAACTGTTTTTACCATGAAACAATGTCCACAAAGGTATGGAGCTGCAAGTGAAACAGAACACATTCGCATTGGTATTGTCACTTCTAAATGTTCTTTGTAGACCCTAGTGTACATGTTCAATAAGAATGATCAGTATCTGGTAGGACCGCCATGTACCCGGATGACACACTGCACCCTACATGTACGTCATATGCCTCCAGTCAGACGTCGGATCTGTTCTTGTGTCAATAACATCCACTCAGCGTGCAGAGCTGCCTCCAACTCGTGTAAATTCTTTACGGGAGGGTATCGAGCCTGGAGTCGCCGCCCTAGAATATCCCACACATGCTTCATAGGGTTCAGATCTGGGCTTACTGCTGGCCAGGGAAAAGTTGTCACTGCGTTGGCTCGCACGTGATCGGCGAGGCGGGCGTTGTCGTCCATGTACTGTGGTCGTGTAGCAAGTGCATGATTATCGAAATGAGGAACAACGACCGCCGGCTGTAGCACGTCCCGGATGTATTGAGCTCCCGTTAAGTTGCCCCTGACGGTGACCATATCCAGGTTGCAGTCATGAGACAGGCATCCCCATACCATTACAAAGCCACCCCCATACGCAACAGTTGGCTTGGTGTTCCTTGGGGTACAAGCTGTATTTTTCTGTCTCCAAACACGTGTACGCCCATCAGTAACATGGAGAAAGTATCGACTCTCGTAAGACCAATGAATTTCCCACCAGGTCCAGGTGTTGTCTGTCCAAACACCATGCCAAACGTGCACGTTTATGATGGTCTCTCAACAAGGGACGTTTAATTACCCTATTGTCTTCAGTCTTGCCGATTTGAGGCGATTTCTGACTGTTCTGTTACTGATGTTTCGATTTGGTAACCACAGACGTTTCACCTGAGGACTTGTGAACTTGTTAGGAAGGGTTCTCCGCGTACATGTCAAAGACGGAGCCGGTCCTCTTGATGTGAAGTGACAGTAGGTCTTCCGAACTAAATGAATAACAGTGTAATGGTAGCCCGGATTTCGACCAAAAGGACATTCCTGCAGTGGATACCAAGAATTTGATTTCTGAGATCCATTGACAATCGTCTTCGTGTTATGTTCAATAGATATGCTTGAATGGCTATGGAAAGCAACGTTACATATCACCAAATGTAGTTGGGCCATACTGCTTTTTGTGATCCTCCATCGTAACATGTTGCACGTGCATGGCCCGAACGTGTAGGTGCGACTGTCAAGCATCACTGGTTGGAACGTATCGCACAAACGCTACTCTTCTCATAAATGAACCTTGTTTAACTATTTAAAGTATTCTTGAAAAGATATCATCACAAATATCAGTGGGTGCTTAACTTTTTTTCTTTGTGTATATAAAGACATTTTGGAAGGTCGAGGTCACAAAGTAAAAACTTGTGACCACATCTGAAACGTACCATTGTTAGCGGACTATCACTGACCAATTTTACTTTCCTTTTCTGTGAAGAGGGGCGGAGACGTATTACAAAATGGTGCACATACACAGAGGATCAGAACACTCAGGCGTGGATAACACACGCTTTTCTCAAGTGGAGTATGTTTTGATGAAGGATATGCGGTGAGGTGATTTGGAGTATTCACATATATATTCTACTATCATTGCAGGGGAAAGCCCGCAACACCGTTATGATTATGCATTGGTGAGACATGCGATCATCAGCTGGAACTAAAACGCTGAAATAAGTGTAACATTGAACGGACCCGAAAGGGCTATCGTGATGTCGTCGTTGTACCAATGGAATCCGAGTCGGTACAAGCTTACAACGTATTTACTTACTGTTATAAATATATACTCACAAATATTTTATTTAAAATTTATTTAATAGATAGTAATTAAGACTCCTCATATTTTTACACAAATCCCAACAAATTGGCGTCTTCCTGTTGACCGAATTTCTTTTTAATCAGTGACATTTTTGACACTGCTGTAATATTGGTTCATTATATTTAATTGAAGAAAGAAAACGACACACTGTATACAATTATGTTATTTTCGAAAAAGCAGGAAAAGTCGGTGAAAGACATTTGTATATAATTTACACAAAACCCGCTGACCTAATTCCGGTCGCGGTAGTTCTTGCAAGTGTTTTCCAGCTCATTTCCCGTCACGTTGTAACAAAACAAAACCCAAAACGGCATGGAAATTAAAGAAGGATTTTCAGCTAGAACCAGCTTATAATATAATACCTGAGACAAAATACTGTGAGTACAAGGACAGCAGCGTGAAACTGTCAAACAACTCCATGTCCATTCTTCAAATTCTGGAAACACAAGTGTGCTAATATTTATATCGATGGATTCTGACACGTACAACCACAACATGAATAATCATTAGATCGACCCTAGCGTCTGTCTAGACATTTTTCTAGAGATTTCCTGAAAGTGATTCTTGAAACAGTTAATCTGATCAGCACTGCCTGTAACCAACGTATCAGTTATCAATGACCTCACTCCATCTTTCAAACTAGAATAATGGCGCATTCGAACACCGTGAGAAGAGAACAGGTAATATGATTACTGGCGTGTTTGTCCTGGAGCAGGGTCTCTGTTTGAAGAACATGAACTCATCAATCTCATTAAAGTTCGAATGTAGCAATCGTCCCTAGCCTAGTACTGCTGTTGCAGGGCTATATCTCACTCGCTTGATCTATATTCAACCAACCACAGGCCTGCTTTTAGACGGAATCGTGCCGACGATGAATACGAATGTAATTCTTTTCAGGAGAAGAACATGTATATAATTGATGCAAAAACAAAATAAGTTTCAACTGAAGGAAAATAAGATGTAGTTTATTGTAGTTAGGTAATGTAGACAAATGATGCAAATCTTAATTATTTGATAAGCATTTTGCAAGAAAATCAGCACTTCATAACAAGATATTACATACATGTATGTAGCCGACATGTTAAGAATGTTAAATAATTTTACACCATAGGTAAAGTTTTCAAGTTTTCAGAATTAACGAATTCACTATCTTTACATTGATTTTTGTTGTTGTAACATATATAATTTCGAGGGCATTATTTTTATTAAGCACAACGGGAGCTTCAGAATCTACATTAAGAAACCTTAGTTAATCGAGATAAGTCAATTACGAAATGTCTGACATGTGTCACATCTCTTCCCTTTCTGTAGAAGTGAAAGTTGTTTCCTGCGATATTAAATACACAAATATGATTGATTCAAAGATAACATATACGTTGACAACTTCAAAAAGTTTAGGTTGACAGGATATTCAAAGATAAGTGAATAAATTCGAAAAGCAAGAATCAAATGTGATTTTTTTTAAATGCGAAGTGGTTGTATATATTTGGATTAACTTTTGCGTTATTGTCATGAAATACCGTTTCAAGTATGAATCCTAGTAACATTTGATAAATAGTAGATTGGTGTCTTGCCAAAATAGTAGGCGAATGTATTCCTCTATTTAATCTTTCTATTTAGAATTGTCATTTTGATCTATATATATATTTGATGACGTCAGCAAGTGACAACTAAGAAGAAAATGTCACTGCTGATGAGCATTTGTTGCATCAATCAAATGAGTGTACCCAGGCTACAGACTCCGGTTCCGTCTGAAGCACTGCAGTGTGGGTTTGCAGTTGTGACATTTCGAGACTAAATAGACTGCTTAAGTCACCGAAGTAGCACTTCCTCTTCATTTTACATCTAGACGGATGATTATTTGACTTGAAGAGACAAATTTCGTGGGTTCTTGAAATAGTTGGGGGATTCAAATATCTGTATGTCTCTGCCTGTAACTAGTTTTGGTCTACCTAGAAGCGCGCGTAATTACACCCACATGTTGAGATTGTGATTTAAGTTGGCACACCTTGAATGGTATGTTGGTGACGTCATCAATATCAGTTTTCTACAAACATGGTGTAGCTAAAATATTTAAGTAGTGTAACTATCGCATTAGATGAAGCACATTATCTCTATTTGGGTGCAACTCTGCATCGAATTCATGTGGGAAAGCTTTCATCTTCCTGGTTTAGGTGACTGTGCAGTGTGCAGTCATGAGCCTCATGCTAGATAGCTAAGAACTTTTCCTTCACTGATTTCACCAGGAGATGCAATCCACCATTGGCATGGTTACTTCAAGGTGCCCCCTTCAAGTTACAGTAACAGCAATCTTCTCACAAATTGCTCGTCTTCTGTTCTCAATCTTACTTACTATTCCATTTCACTAGAACTACTCAGGTCTCATGTGTAGACATACTCTGCGGTTCTAACTGTACGTCATTAATCTATTTATCTATGTATCTCGGCTGTGATAGACTACCGTTACTTATAGTGTTTCAATAACACATAAGACAGCGGCTCCGCCACGATTGAGATTCCAGACAAGATCCATTTCTGACACTAGGATCCTATTATGTATTTAAATGTTTGTTCTATCCATTATTATTTCATTAGTTGATGAATGAGAGCGTGTTTGAATCCCGAAATGAACACAAAATACAATTGGTAGCACGTGCGAATAGTGTGATCCCAAATAATACAAGCGCTAAAATGAAAAAAAAGTCTCGCTAATTAGGATATCTTAGCGCATATTCTGTAGACGTAGAATTGACGGTTCAGTAATGTCAGATTAGGAAGGTTCACTCGACTCTGGGGAGAAGAATTGGATCGGTTGACGTCTCGGCAGTATCCGACTGACAAGTTAACTTCGACAGACGATAACAACTAAACTGAAATAGAGTGATGTTATCTCGTCGAGTCTCTGAGTTTCAGAACATGGTGTCGATAGTCCAGCTAAACCCGACTTCACCGACCCTCAGAATTCGAATATTCAGTTATTGTAATTAAATAACAACATGTATGCTTCTTTAAATGTTTTCATTGAGTAAATGCACTTTGAGTTCACTTTACCCAATCATCAGTTATCATATTGTTCGCATGTTCTTATTTGTGCACTTAACCGTTCTATTGAACTCCTGACCGCTTCAGTGACATTTGGTTCAATACAAACGATTCAAATGCATATAGTATGCATGAATATTGATATGACTCACATGAAAGGGGAAATCGCGCACTGACAATTAAATGTCCCTACTATAAGTTAAAAACCCATGAACAAAAAACTTGCAATTCAACTTTTTATTTGCAAAATATACACTTACAACTAAAATAAGGGATTGACTAACACTTGTTCTATACTACATTTATAAGATTTTCCCAAAAACTGCATGTAAAATATACAAACTGTTTGCTGAGAACACATTTCACATTCATTGGGCATTTTGGATTTTTGGGTAAGTTTTTGGACCACTTTTCTGTGCCTAATAATTATTCTTGGCAAGTTCCATAATTTAAGTTCTAATTCATTTCTTCACTATTTGTGTCAGTGTGACTTTGATGTTCAACTTCAGAAGTGTTTTGGAGAAGTTTTCTAGGGATTACTTTATAAATTGGCACGACTCAATATGTTTGTCTCCAAGTCACACAAAACCATGCGGATTTCTTGCGATGAATATAGAACCTTTTGGCGAAAGAAATGCGAAATTGAATACACAAAAGGGAATCACATTACAATGAATTTAACACTTGATATAGCTTCACAAAAAATGTAACCTCTCTACACCGGAGTCTGCTCAACTGATTTTTTGAGTGCCTCAAAATTCTTTTAAATAATGTAGTTTACACCAATAATAGCGTCATCACATTAACGAAGTTTCGGAGAATATGCTCTTCCATCAAATGAATTGTAAACATCTAATGGCATGCATGATATTTTATAATTTTGGAAAAGTAAATGAACACTCTTTATTATGTTAATTTACTCCTAATTCGTAATTTTTTCTTAAAATAATTATCTAATTATGTTAATCTCCCCGATTGACTTCCTTCACCATTGTTTTGTTTGCTATATAAATGTACTATATTTTGTTATTTCCTTACATTCCACCTGATGAAGGAGTGAGTATGTACTCCGAAACGTCGTGTATTTTCACTTTAAAGAAGTTGTTATCCAGAAAATCTTCCTGTTCTAATAATTATCTAATTGAAACAGGATCTAATCTGACAGATACTAAATATGTGCTATTCTCTTTTTATAAACAATGTATCCCGCCAGGGGAACAGCAACTTTGTCTGCAGTAGAGAACTGTTCTACAGGCAGTAAGGTTTGGATGCAATGCTTCAGTGAATTTCAGCGTAGTACCGCCAACGGTTCAATAGTTCCTGCCGATGCTCGCAGGTTTCACCGCAAAGCATAGCCAATGGCGTTGCGGGCTTTCTCCCTGTCGTAATACTAGCAGCCGCGATATAAATGAAACACTCTTGAAAGAGGCGTTAAACCCCGAGGTACCTCACCTCATCTAACAATGTACAGTCGGGGGTAATTTCAAATAGCATTGCATGACGTCGGTAAATTGTGTTTCCTAATTATATCGCTATCATACATCTACGTAAAGTTGATCATGTCCATCAATAATAATCTAATTTGAAAATGATGTCACATACAAATATGTTTTTGAAGTGCTTATACACAATCATGTACATCCCTCGAACATGCTGAGAATCACAACAGCGTCATCCGTCGGTAAATCTCGAAATGAGCTTCGATTGTCTCACTAATGATGTACCCTTCGTGGTTATATCTGACCGATGCATTAATTGTATTCAGTTACTTATCATTTATCGTGTTTGTCTTTGTTTGACAATGTCTAATTAAGGATCAGCAATGTTGTTTTGGCCTGTTTTATTACCAGTATTACACACAATTTCAAGGCAAAAATCGCGGATCCAATTACAAACAAACTGCTATTGAATCGCGAAACAGATGAAGCTTTCGGGCCATGTGTAATCTTCCCCTGCATCAGCATGCATCAAAGGCCAAGTGTGATTTTACCATGGGAATAGTTCATCCATCGTATTTCGAAAAAGGATGACTACAACAAATAGCAAGATCATGGATGTTATTTTGAAAATTGACTTTCACCACATCGCTGTGATTCCTTTACAGAAACAAGTGAAAACGATGATTTCTTTCTTTCCTGGGATATGCATAAAGGTACCTCCTGTACGTTTGTGTACACTAATATTTATATGAGTTTTATCTTTGACTTATTAATTATCACTTTATTGAAACATTATAAATACTTTTCATTGCACTTACCTCATCCATTCGACTTCAATAAGCTCCGAAACGTCATGTATGTTCAGAAAAGCTTGCTTTAGTTACTCATTCCACAACTTAAAGCCCTTCAAAGTTTTAATCACACCAACTATCTACATACTAAGCTTCATGTATGTGTTGAAGACTTAAAGGTAATGACACCAGTATTCTTGAAAGCATTCTATTAGTTTCAACTAACTTGCAAAGCTGTTAACGCATGTCTTGATATCCCAAGTAGCCAACACATTTCGTGACAATACAAATAGACTATAAGGACACATAGTGTTTGAATTGGATTGACACATGGATGAAAAGAAAATTTATTTTAATTGTAAAACCTTTAGAAATATTGAAATGTTGTATATTGACGTCAGCTATCTCCCGGTCACAACTGTGTAATTTTTTGCCATTAATGTCATTGACGTCTTAATGTGGTAGCAGTATGAAGAAGCTTGTTATTAAAAAGAACTATGATGGCAACCGTATGTCAGGAAAACCTCAATAAAATTTTAATTTTGAATCTTCTGAAATTACGTAAAGAGTGAGAAGTGGTCGTCTTATATCTTTGTGAGAGACTTTGGGTTATTTAAATAAACTATTGGGTAACAAGTTGCAAGTCCTTCAACGAGTATTGTGTAACCGAAGCATAAGTGAAAATATCTTTTGAAATTAGTGTCCTGAAGATAAGCATTATTTGCTGAGCTTTGATATGCTTAATTGTTGCTACCTCTCTTTCGCTATGTGTTTACATCCGACGGCGTGTGTTTTATTTTCATCATGGATTACATCCTGCTCCATCAGAGTATTTTATCACAATTTTACCAGAAATAATTTGATTGTCTGAAACAATTTTTTGTCGTAAATCTATTGAAAAGTAACCAACGAGATGATATAAAATGGAGATATATTTCCGGGGTCCGGATGAGCGACATTCACCTTTCAAATAACGGGATTACATTACCTGACAAAACACATGCTTGCAATAGCACTGAGTATTCAGTCGGTGCGCGTATTGAGACAAAATAGTATCAGGTTATTAGGGTATTTGTAGTTGAATCGTAGATAAGAGTACCCTAATGTGACGGGTTATTGCAGTCCAACCCCGCCCAAATCGTTGGAGATACCATCAATGTTTGGACCAGACAAAACGTGACACAATGACAAGTAATGTTTTAAAGGTTTTGTAGCATGTATTTTGCATTTTAATATGTTCGAATTTGCCATTTATAATAAAAGTGTATACAGTATATCTTTACTTAAGGGAGGTAAACAGCTCATTACACGACTCGAGTATCCGTAGTCCTTAAAAACAGTGTAACGTATAAAACGAAAACTGCAGGCGGCCATTTTGGAATGAACACCTTTGACATATTAAAGATTTATAAACACCTTATAATTCGAGGATGGATATTTTTTAATGGATTAACATTTTATATCGAATCATAACCATTCGTAAAACTCTATGTATTGATTGAGAAGGATTGATTGGCAAATGGTAACATTTATTTTCATTTAAATGAAATCTCTTTATCGTCATTAGAAAACGTGCTACAGCTCTATATTTCCACAATTTGATTAACATACACTCGTTATAGGCATAAATAGGTAAAACTGGTTTTATTAACATTGAATAATGTATGGACACGGTTCCTTTAACATTATTTTAATATCCTTTTCTATCCTTTTCCTTTGGTTTAGCTATTCAGCATCATATCAAATATACAAATTATGACTGTTGCAGAAATAGGAGCTTCAAAATATCACAAGAAGGGAAAGTTTAACAGTTTGGGAACGAGAATAACTTATATCAATTGCAGAACGACAGCAGCTGCAACATAAGACTAGTTCAATGGTCTTCCGTTTACATGTAGAGACCTGATCGGTGGCGATATGATCGTGTTCATCTAGATGTATTAAGTTCACTACGCTCCTCCTACAGTACTTAGCGCGTACCTAGTAAGATGATATTGTTCCATAAACTACAAGAACAAACATGACTGAATAGACTTTTTGCACAATCCAAGGTCGTGATCGCCATCATGTCATACACATGTAAGTCCCTTTAACCTGTAAAATAATAAGGAATGATCGTGACCGTTTAGACACTGGTTGTAATTCTTGTTTAAATACCAAACCGTATTTATTGTAAGTTATCACACAACTACATTCAGGCCTTTCTAAGAGATGCTTTTCACTGTATACCTCAGATTAAAGTGTATGTTACATGTGTAGGTTGATGGACTTTTCTGATTAAGTGAATCTTTGTAAGAACAGTCTACTGAAGAAATACATCAGAGTTTGTTAATTGGTTAGTTACATGTATATAAGTATACTCAATGCTTTTAATTTGAGCCAGACAAAGCTTTCTGGAGCTCTCTTTGGTAGGTTTCAAACTTTTGTTTAACAGCATTAAAAGAAGCCAAACCTTTCTCTACGTTATTATTCTTAGTACATGGAATTTGCAGACTTTTATTTATAACTCACTGAAGTTCAGATACAGATGGCACGATACCTTAAAGGGGCAGTAACACGTTTTTTCGCTGAAAGAAGTCGATGAAATGTATTTGAAAAATAATGTCACCAATAGTAAAACACCCTTCTCTGAGTGTACATGGTTCTGTAAAGCCATATGAATCGTTTTTGTCATTCGAAAGAATAAAATGTGTTCACAATAAAATGGCCGCCATGCAATTTTTGCTCTATACGCAACACAGTTATTACCACTACGGATAATTGGTTTGTGTAATAAGATGTTTTACCCTCTAAGGTTAATATAAATGACATAAACAATCATTATAAATGGGAACTTTCAAAAAATAAAATTTGCAAAAAACGTACTACTGCCCCTTTAAAGCTAGACATGTGATTCATATTTCTAATTTTGTTTACCATGTCACAATTTGTTCTTACGTTTATCAAAACAATGTGAAATGTGAAAAGATTGAATCCTAAAGAACCACTTTCAAAAATCAAAATGTTATCAGCTTTTAATGGCTCGATTATATTTGAAAGATTGAAGAATAATTTCGGTTACATTTAAGATGTTTTGTCTGTATAAATGCAAACCAACCCTCAGCATCAACACATGCACATAATACAATTTTCATGGGCGACCAACCCTCAGCATCAAAACATGCACATAATACAATGCTCATGGGCGACCAACCCTCAGCATCAACACATACACATGATAAATCTTCATGGGCGATCAACCCTCAGCATCGATGCATTCATCTGGAACAACTCTCATAGGCGAGCAACCATCTTTCATCAACACATGCACATGATACAATTCCCATGGGCAACCAACTCTCAGCATCAACACATGCACGTAATACAATTCTCATGGGCGACCAACCCTCAGCATCAACACATGCAGATGGTACAATTATCATGGGTGATGAACCTTCAGCATCAATGCATTCATCTGGAACAACTTTCATGGTCAATTAACCCCTTCCAAATGCAATGTACATGCATACTTATGACAAATATGCATTTCCGTTTGAATTATCGTCAATCAGACATAAATAGCATAAACACACCAATACATGGTAGATCCATACATATTTGATCCAATTCCGATGCAATTATACCCCCATCACACCAAACCCGTTCTCACTACGTTCTTGTTTTTTTTGGAAAACGGGCTTGAACTGTGCTCGAACTGTGCACAAACGGAGTGGACGTAATGGCAACTGTTTACAAACTTTATGGACGGGCTCGAACTGGGTAAGAACGGAATGGTGCTCCAGAACGTTGAACATGTCCAACGTTCTCCCCGTTCTAAATTTGGACGGAGTAGGAACGTAGTAAAAACGGGATTGCCGTACTAAGAACGGAATTGCCGTAGTGCGAACCTACTAAGGACGAGTAAGAACGTTGTGCAGTCGGGACGCGATTGCAATACGTTTGTGCACAGTTTCCACCCAGTCCATGACGTCCTCAGTCAGATCGAACTCGACCGCAGTACGACCATAGTCAGTTGCTCTAACGTCCAAATATGTGTAAATAAATTAAATTGTTTCGATTGAGTTCTTAGTACGTTCCTACACAGTTATAAAAGTTCGCATTAGGTTGTCATTGCGTTCTACTCGTTGTTAGTACGTTTGCGAAATCTCTACACCGTTCTTACGACGTTGGCAGTACGATGCGAATGAACTGGTATAAATACAGGCGTGTTAATACGTTTATCACTTTGGTTATATTAATGACCAGAGAACCATGAACAGAGTTACTGCTCTCAGTATGTTGAATGTAGGGTTTCTACAGTTTTTGATGGAAGCAGAACAACAGTGGAATTTGGTCTTTGCGCAAGAACAAAGAAAAAGAACAAGAACTTGCTGGGTGAGGACGTGGCTTAAACCTGACTTCTACAGGGGTTGAAGATATTGTATTTGGTTTTCTTTGAACCATCTTCTCCTGAATACACTTCTTCTTCCTGGGAGGCATGATGTTTTCACCTTGAAGTTCAGAACGGCAATGAGAACGGACAAGAACTTTCTGGGTATTTATAAAAAACGAGGCAGGACGTGACGAGCACGCACTGAGAACGGAATGAGGACGGAGTGAAAACGGAGAGAACTGTCTTAAAACGAGTTAGAACGGTATTGTGCGTATTAAGAACGAGATAGGTCTAGTCAAGAACGACTTAGGACGGAATTGGACTGGCTGAGAACGTTGTGAAATCGAGGTGAACGGTCAATATTATACAATCTAAACGTGGTACCAACTGTCTGAGAACGGCGTAAAGACTAGATGGACGTTCTGAGAACTGTTTGTGAAGGTACTGGGGTCGTTGTTTGATATACAGGAAACAAAAGTTGCTCGTTTCTATCCCGTTCGAGGCCGTTCTACAATATTTTTTGGACGGAGTAGAACGTAGTGAGAACTACCTTGGTGTGACTCAGGCATTAAGCATGTGATTAATACAGAGGTCTATTGCAGATATGCCGATGAACTCCACACACATACACGAATATACAATGTCCTTACATACACCTTGGTTGTTTTTCATAGGCAACGAACTCCGCATAGGAGACAACATGCTTAACAGTACAACATGTATTTTAGATGTACACATTTGGCTTCCGGTACATTCCAACACCCGTATCAACGAGTATCGTTATAAATACACAAATGATAACATAATCATGGGTCAGCGAACAAACATGCCACGATCACGATTCTCTGTTGTAGATATACGAACAACATGGTCCAATTATCATGGGAGAGCGACCTGCACGCATATTATTACCATGACAATATATTGTAGGTATGCAAGTATACAAAACTGGTCCATATGTACTGAACGATATTCGAGATTTTGAGATAATTCAGTTAATTACTTAAAGAACTTTAATTTTCGTTTAAATCCTTTTCCGTTTCCTATTTAATATTATCAGATCGCATTTCGGTTCACATTTCTAATTTTGGGAACTATCCAACATGTCAGCCTCCAGTGAACAGCCTGACTGTTGTGACCTAATGTCCATTCCTAATTTCCTGACAAGAAAGTTGTATCCACATAACGAAATAGACCTCAAGCAGTCACAAAACAGCTTCTATCAACCAAATATCATGGGTGACCACATTTACACACATGCCTTCATCATGATTATATAATGTAGATATACAAATGTACATGTGGTCCAATTATCATGGGCGACCAGCCCCACACACATATCCCCAACTCTGCGTATCCATATGTGGAAAACCTTGAATACAGAATAGGGTGCTCGTCGAACATAGATTTATTGTATCTGGATGTCAAAAAAACAGTATCACGTTTATCTGAAATCATTTTTCATGCTTCCAAGATAAGACTGTCCTTTTGTCTTATCGCAACCGAAAATGGTGTATTCAAACATTGCGCTCTTATATATACACGCTCCACAGAATACACTATGTTGTATCTTCTGACGCTAGGAGAAAGACATTTAATTTCTGGCTAATTCGTACCTTAAACGAAGAAGTTATATTTTGATACAGAACATATCAACATATTGTCAAACGCACACATAAATGAAGAAGAAGATGAAACATTTATTAATGTTCAGATAAACACATTTATTTATTACTAGTTCTTCTTTAAATAAATATGACTGGTAAATGTGTTGCAGTGAAGGAGAAGAGAAGCATATATATAAGCAAAGTTAGGAGATATTTGTTATTTGATTCATGTTAAATCGATACACACGAACGTTGTCCTTTTATACACATATGTAGAAAATAAGAACGTTGTTTTAGTTCTGGAAGTACAAGCCAAAACATCTGTCATCTTCGAACTATCATAATTGAATAATCAATAATCCCGTTAAACAATCAGTCGTGATATATTCTTGTTCAGTAGCATCAGTCGGTAGATCAGCGTCAATCAAGACATATATACACAGAAGTATCTGGTATCATCAGACGAAGTTCGGCGTCAATCAAGACATATCCACACTAACTGCATCTGATATCATCAGACGGTACTTCAGCGCCCATCAAGGCATATGCATCCCAGTATTTGTATCATCAGACGGTAGTTCAGCCTCCATCAAGGCATATGCATCCCAGTATCTGGTATCATCAGACGGTAGTTCAGCCTCAATCAAGGCATATGCATCCCAGTATTTGTATCATCAGACGGTAGTTCAGCCTCCATCAAGGCATATGCATCCCAGTATCTGGTATCATCAGACGGTAGTTCAGCGTCCATCAAGGCATATGCATCCCAGTATTTGTATCATCAGACGGTAGTTCAGCCTCCATCAAGGTATATGCATCCCAGTATCTGGTATCACCAGACGGTAGTTCAGCCTCCATCAGGGCATATGCATCCCAGTATCTGGTATAATCAGACGGTAGTTCAGCGTCCATCAAGGTATATGCATCCCAGTATCTGGTATTACCAGACGGTAGTTCAGCGTCCATCAAGGCATATGCATCCCAGTATCTGGTATCATCAGACGGTACTTCAGCGTCCATCAAGACGTATCCACACTAACTGCATCTGGTATCATCAGACGGTAGTTCAGCGTCAATCAAGGCATATGCATTCCAGTATGTGGTATCACCAGACGGTAGTTCAGCCTCCATCAAGGCATATGCATCCCAGTATCTGGTATAATCAGACGGTAGTTCAGCGTCCATCAAGGCACATGCATCCCAGTATATTGTATCACCAGACGGTAGTTCAGCGTCCATCAAGGCATATGCATCCCAGTATCTTGTATCATCAGACGGTAGTTCAGCGTCCATCAAGACGTATCCACACTAACTGCATATGGTATCACCAGACGGTAGTTCAGCGTCCATCAAGGCATATGCATCCCAGTATCTGGTATCATCAGACGGTACTTCAGCGTCCATCAAGGAATATGCATCCCAGTATCTGGTATCACCAGACGGTAGTTCAGCGTCCATCAAGGCATATGCATCCCAGTATCTTGTATCATCAGACGGTACTTCAGCGTCCATCAAGGCATATGCATCCCAGGATCTGGTATCACCAGACGGTAGTTCAGCCTCCATCAAGGCATATGCATCCCAGTATTTGTATCATCAGACGGTAGTTCAGCCTCCATCAAGGTATATGCATCCCAGTATCTGGTATCACCAGACGGTAGTTCAGCCTCCATCAGGGCATATGCATCCCAGTATCTGGTATAATCAGACGGTAGTTCAGCGTCCATCAAGGTATATGCATCCCAGTATCTGGTATTACCAGACGGTAGTTCAGCGTCCATCAAGGCATATGCATCCCAGTATCTGGTATCATCAGACGGTACTTCAGCGTCCATCAAGACGTATCCACACTAACTGCATCTGGTATCACCAGACGATAGTTCAGCGTCAATCAAGGCATATGCATTCCAGTATGTGGTATCACCAGACGGTAGTTCAGCCTCCATCAAGGCATATGCATCCCAGTATCTGGTATAATCAGACGGTAGTTCAGCGTCCATCAAGGCACATGCATCCCAGTATATTGTATCACCAGACGGTAGTTCAGCGTCCATCAAGGCATATGCATCCCAGTATCTTGTATCATCAGACGGTAGTTCAGCGTCCATCAAGACGTATCCACACTAACTGCATATGGTATCATCAGACGGTAGTTCAGCGTCCATCAAGGCATATGCATCCCAGTATCTGGTATCATCAGACGGTACTTCAGCGTCCATCAAGGAATATGCATCCCAGTATCTGGTATCACCAGACGGTAGTTCAGCGTCCATCAAGGCATATGCATCCCAGTATCTTGTATCATCAGACGGTACTTCAGCGTCCATCAAGGCATATGCATCCCAGGATCTGGTATCACCAGACGGTAGTTCAGCGTCCATCAAGTCATATGCATCGCAGTATCTGGTATCACCAGACGGTAGTTCAGCGTCCATCAAGGCATATGCATCGCAGTATCTGGCATCATCAGACGGTAGTTCAGCGTCCATCAAGGCATATGCATCCCAGTATCTGGTATCACCAGACGGTAGTTCAGCGTCCATCAAAGCATATGCATCCCAGTAGCTTGTATCATCAGACGGTAGTTCAGCGTCCATCAAGGCATATGCATCCCAGTATCTTGTATCATCAGACGGTAGTTCAGCGTCCATCAAGACATATCCACACTAACTGCATCTGGTATCACCAGACGATAGTTCAGCGTCCATCAAGGCATATGCATCGCAGTATCTGGCATCATCAGTTTGGTTGACGGTACTACTTTCTTGTTTCATTGATAAATAGAACGTGCCGAACTTGAGTCACACATCTCGATTTCAAAAATAAAAACGGAGATCAAGAATATACAAATAGGCCTATTTAATTTATTGCATCTTCTGTATTCGAAATTATAATATATATATATATATTTATTTATCTACATTTTCATTATTACTTTTATTGACACGATTGTCTTTTTAATGATTTCATCGGCTTCACGTTGTCGTTGTTTGTAAATAAACATGGCTGCCAACACAGTAAAACATGAACAGTTCCGGATACGAGAATGTTCAATCCATAAATAATTAGATCTACCTAACCATCAACGAGAGACAACATCAGAAAATATTGGAAATCTATGAACTATTCTCGTTGTTTCTGAATCAGAATAAGCGTGCAGAATGAGATCAAACCTGTCGTTTGACATCGGGACTGCAGTCTGCAGTTCAATCACGCCACGACCGAAAGAATCTTCCACTAGAGCGTCCCTTTGCACGCAGTGTCTCTACAATCGGCATCCATTACATTAAACATTACCCTAGGTACACACTTGCTATGCTGTTCAGTCACTCGCACACGTCAGTCATTCATACTGTGGGTACTGCAGTAAGGCGTAATGATGTACTTAGTTAAATAATTTCAGGTTGTATCGTAGATGTATTTATAAAATAAATGTGCGTCATATATGACAACAATGTTATGGGTTATGCAAACAAAGTAATAATATATTAGTTTATCGTCGTTTTATTAAATAACTGGTTTGTATAGTGTTTGACCACTGGAGATGTTCGGTGTAACACGCGCATGAATACAAATCAGCTGATCAATGTCACTTACTACAGTCTTGATAAAGAATCGTTTGTCGTTCGTAAATGTGTATTTATTTGAATGTAATTGGTAATATATAGAATAACCAACGAGGTACGAGTGATTACGGGAAATATGCACTCGTCGAAATGATGTTCAGTCGCTCGCCAAGGCTCGCCACTGTGAACATCATTTCAACTCGTGCATATTTCCCGCAATCACTCGTACCTCGTTGGGTATTATCTAAATCAACGTCAGTGTATATTCACTTGAAAGGATTCACAACTAATGATAGCCATGCTGGATGGATCTAGAGTGTTGGGTTTGACATAGTTTGTTAATACGAGTCATCATGTATAGAAGCAAACATCCAAGGGTTCACTTTGACGGATCCATTTAGACACAGGGCACTTTAAGGTTATCTTAGTAGGACAGCAGTAAGCCGACCACGGTGAAGATTGTTCAGGGCTATCTTCATCACTTTGAGATGCTCTTATGTTGCTGTCAATGTTTCGTTACATTTTGTTTTAATTATATGAGCAATGAAATACTAGGATTACACTGTCCGTCAAACTTCAGTGACGATGTATTAATGTGTTTTACTGTGGTCAGTGAATACAAATGTATCTTAAAACACGACATGCATAGTAATGTGATGCTTTCACACAGGCAGTGTAAATAAGGTTGGGTTGACAAAGTTAACAAAACATGATGTTGCGAGCTACTTTGATCTCATCTTTCCCGACTTCAGCTGATCTCCCGATCGTTGTGATCGATGTGATCGATGCTGATGCTGAATATGTGTATTGAAAACTTCAATAAATCTATACTCTCCAGATTAATTTTTAAAAGGACTCAAAGAAATTATTATACTGATACATATCGCCTACATACAACACAGCGGACCACAGGAAACACGTTATTATGTTTTTGTTTAGCCAACATGGTAATGCTACAAATCATTCTTAATTTACGATTAAAGTTTGTTACTTTTGATACAATTAATATGTTTACAGACGTCTACAATACCACAGCCCGATCCGTTTACGAATTCACTTGGATTTACATCTACGAACCAGTCCGGTCTACGGATTCACCTACAGCCGTAATCTAACAAGGTTACATTCAGGGCAACACTACCTGTTATGTAATATATGTTATATGATAATGTTAGATTTTTTCACTATCTAAATGGCAGTCATATTATACATTTAAGTCCCACCTAACATGTATAATACATGACTTTATATATACATATAAAAGTACAAGATAAAACGTGAGTCACCAAAATAGGGTTACGGGAGATTATAATTTAAGAACAAAGATGTGTAAAAACTATAGAATACAGCACATATAAAAATATACTAGGATTAGAAAAATACGAAATAGTAAACAATACATACATAAAGTGGTAAACAATCATTGATCAACAGATATAAAATAATAAGTATCATACTTTCATGAATGAAATTTGATATAGATATATCCTCATCAGAGACATTCAAAATCGACGTTATCCGGTAGAAATATTTTGTGGTTGACTCTGTCTCTGTTTAAAATTCGTTATATTTTCTTTTGCACCTCGGTACACATCGTTACCCAGAAGCCGACACTATTTTCCAGTATGTAACCAAAGTGAGTTTGTGATATGGAAGCACTTTTAATAATCTGTTATTATCAAATTGTTATAATTAATAGATTATTTAATGAAGTTTTCAAAAGCCAGAATTATTTCATCTTGTGACATTGGTAAAGTTGTTATTTCACTCGTGGCTCCATTACCTATCCTCATATAACATGATATTCGGATATTCAAGTCATTACTGCAAATGTAACCGCAAACCAGATAAAAGTTAGTAATGACATTTCAGTAGAAGCTAAATAAACTAGATTTGATGAATATTTTAAGAGGACAATAGGACGAAAAAAACCAGATAATGCAAGCGTTGATTGAATCTCAATTACAATGAGAAGTTCTAAGTAACGCAAAAACATGCACCTGACCACTCCAGATAAGCCTGTCAGATTTCGCGTGGTGAATCTTTTTCTGATCATGTCGACAATGAAGACTAAAGAGGGATTAGAGAGGTTCACGTCAACAGTGATAAACGAACGAGCGTCATCATTCAACTTGAATTCAAAGTGTGCATCATTTGACAGTAATTATTTGGAAGATGTACATGGTTCAGTATCTCACTGTTGGTTCAATCTTAAATGTTATCATCGATTGGTTTTCTAATAAGGGGTGATGATAGACAAGTGTGCCCTGAGAGCACAACAAACACCACATTGAACATGAAATGGTCTTTGGTCAGCTTGAAACTCATGACATGTTGGTAAATATTTGGTAACAATAGATACCCATGTCAAATATCACATGCCCATCACATATCAGCCAGAAAGTATGGCCATGATTACTTTTTTTCCAGAAAATGGATCCAACACCAAGATAAAGGTCATGAGTATGTGACATGGTAACTTATGTATCAAATGCAAATACAGAAGGATCAATAATAATGGTCAAGGTTGAAATAATTGAAAAATAAATTGCATATTCCATAAAAGTCAAAGAAATCCACATCAAGTTTTTTCTTTTAAAAACCAGATCAAAAGTTTTAAGAGCCAAGCTAGATTAAAGTTATATCCGAATTCTGAAATAGGATATTCAAGCGCTGTTATCTAATGGGAACAAATCAAGAAAGAAATTCATCGCATCACAGATGTTTATCTAAGCATGTGTGAAGTTTAAGAAATGTAGATTAAAAACTGTGAGAGGAGTTGATTTCAGAACTGTCAGTCTGAAATGGGAATGTCAAGCGCTCTACCTCAAGGACCATAACTTATCATCAGAAAGTCATTCGATTCGGCCGATAAAAGCACATTGCTCTCAATGGTGTGTACACAAAGAAAGATTGAACAAGAACTGTGAGAATAAAAGAGTTCTGAACAATGGTACTATCAGTTTGAGTCTGTCAAGTCAGTAGTCGTTGCTGGTGTTGCTGGCGGTTCAGTTATGGTTTGACTGCCTGCCATGGCACGCCAACGGCCCGGAGATTAACCCAATGTATCATACATGGGACAGAATGGAGAGGCAGCTGAAACAGATTGATGCCACCCATAACACTCTGTTACAATTGGTTCAGTGTTTGACCCAGATCGGGAACGATGTGGCTATAGCAGATGTGTTGTTGGGGTCAAATATGCCAAAAGTAATAAATTGTCTTATTTTATCGAGAAGTACCGACTGTTATTGTAAACTACCATTTTAATGATATTCGACTTAGTATATTGACGATATGAGGTAAAAGTATCGATTTCTGATTGAAAACCGGACAATGCACCGCGTGTGGTGCGCGCCAATGATTAAAACGTAATTTTGGAATCTTATTTAAACCAGACAAAATAACAAATTTGGATTTATCATGTAAATAATAAAGTCATATAACTACTGTGCATGTAAATGAAACGTGTAGTTTCGGTTTCTGCACATGCATAATGATGTTGCTAGATTTTAAATGGAAACTAGTAATTATTATAGTTTTGGCAATAGGGGATGAATATGCAAGTTGAGTGAAACTATTTGAACTGATATCAGCACATATTGTATGTTGGCATGTATTAAAGAGAAATAAAATTTTATGAAACCCCATGGATGCACCTTGACAGATTGGTTGACATATGAGACTAACCTTCCTTTTACGGGCACAAGGTGGAGCCACGCAATACTAATATGAAGAGTCAATATCCAAGAGCCTTCTGACCATAACCTAATGTGTGACCGCCTGACATTTGAGCAGAATGGAATTTTGTAGCATCATGTAATTATACAAAATCGGGCTATTTTTTTAAATGACCCTTTGTGAAGAAAAAGGCCTAACTGTGCTTTAGAACATGTTTTATTCTCAATACATCCTATTCAAATCAACTTATTAGTCAATAAAACAGTGCCATAATAGCGAACATTGTGATTTATTAACAATGTTGTGACATCCACAGGAGTGATTTAATTAAATGAAATGTAGAGTATTTATCTACTCAAATAAATATTGATAATTATCTACTCCATGATTTCATAATTTCCTTTAATTAAATCTTCATGGTTGAATATTTATTTGAGGTATAACTATCTCAACATAGGAACATGATTTTGTCAAATTAAGTTTGATAGCAAACGAAATTTGTTATTTGCTCAAATGAATCGAAGCAGTCGCTGTCCTCTAGAACCAAGCACAAAATGGCAAATCAAAGGATATATAAAATGTAATTATAAGTAACGTTTCCATCCTCCAATGTTTAATATTAATCCAGTTTCATCAGTAAAAGACTGAAGTTATATTTGATAACGAAATGATGAATTAGATTTAAGAAAGATTGATCACGAATGGCCCCCTACAAGCATGTGTGACATGATTTGTTACTTTTTACCGTTATTATGAATCCTCGTGTAAAGGATCATGATAACTCATTGAAAAAGCTCCATGAAAATTCTTACAAAAAGCTTTTGACAGATTCAAATGTGATGAATTGTAAAAGTGAAGACAACATTACACAAACAGTATGCATGCATAGATAACAAAGGCAATCATTACGAGTCTTGATGAATCAAGAACTTTTTCGGTTTTAGCTAAACATCTCTCAAGTGCTATTACATGTATATATTATTATCATTATATCATCATAATTATTATCTAGATAAAATATATTAAGAATAATAATTGAGATTCAATCATAATTACATACATAGTTATTATATACCAAGTGTATTTCCGTAACATTTATATCACAATCATACATTTATTTGGAATAAACAAAATTATTATGCTAGCCTCTTTGAAAAGAGGCCTTGTTTTTCCCGAGTAATCTCATTGATAGTGCACCGAGTCGCACTATATATGTGGGCGATATATGGTTGTGAACTCCCTGTAGCTAGTCATATTTAAGAATTTTAATAACGCAATGGACGTTGCTCTTAAAAATGTCGACAATAAATCCTTGACTTACAGTTCAACGTTAGAGAAGCTACGTTGATTGGATCATTCGGCTTGCTTTACCTCTCTTAGCTGTACCTTAATATACATTTTCGTGGATATTTACATGCATTTTAATTTTTATGTGAAAAAGTGTCTCTCATAAATCGCAGGGCGATTGTTTGTTGTAAAACAAGAGAGACCAAAATAATCTTCTGTCTGTCTGTCTGTAAATACGGCTAAATGGTAAGTTCGATCGGTATAGGATAAATCATTTATGCGCTGAATCTGTTTGACCTCGTTTACGACTGTATTTTTATATTTTGTATTAGACGGGACAACTTTGATCTGTTAAGAATGAAACTAATCTAATTTCAGTACCAACACTGTTATACAGTAAAAGGAACGTAACATCCCAGTGGCCTTATTTGGTTAGGGATTTTAAAGGCAGCCCAAATCGATTATTGTCTCAATTATGTTAGCGTTGGTGACAGGTTTTGCATATTGTTGTTTTTCTCAAATTTGCCATTTATTATTAACGTTTATACGATATATTGTTACGTTAGAAGATAAAACATCTCATTACTCGAGACGTATCAATAGAAAGCGTTTATCCGCAGTGGAAGAAAATCTTTGAAAAAAATCAATTTTGTGGAACTAGTTTTGTCGGTCTCAGCCGATTTTCAGTCCCATATACATTCGTTTTAACCGTTTCAGCCATATGCAACACTTATTTATCTTTCTGTGGGAGTACATTATTTCACTAAGAACGGCGTGCTATAGCGCTATTAACCTTAGAGATAAGGAAAAACGCAATACCTATGTATTGAGTTATAGAGCCGGTTTTACTTTTTAATATTGTACGGAGAAGCTTCTCGTAAATTATTTTTACAAAAACATATCTTGAATTGAGAAATGTCCCTTGGGGTACGGGTTTCTCTCTCAAACTGTCTACAATAAGGCTCAGTTAAGATTCAGAGACCGTATGGTGTGTCGTCACAAAAAGATATTACTTACGGCGATTTAAATTTATTTAAATCATTTATTTTTAACATTTATGTTAAGTTTTTCATGTTTTGTATTTTTAAAATGAACCGAAAAAAGTTTTAAAATCATCAATAAATTCACACAATTTAGAAGACATGTCAATAAAGAAATAACAATTGATGAACATTTTGTGAAGAGGCTCCTAATGGGGATTATAAAGTGTATATGTGATGACTTTGTGGCCTCAATAAGAACCACACAGACCACGTTCTACAAATATCAGAAATCCAATAAAAAAAATGGATGCCTGTACACCGTAGCAACTTTGGATAATAGATTGTATATTTAATAAATCTCTGGCCCAAAGTAAGGGCACAGTGGCCACACCTTTATAACATATTTTGGTTTCTGTGCATGTTTTTTAAAGTCGTGACAGGTTTCCCTAACCAAGAATGTGTTTAACAGTAAGGTGACACTAGTGACAACAAACTTAATTCCGGAAATTCTATCAATCGATGATTTCATCAGTAGAATGCTTTTTGGAATGACATCTATCATATATTGATCGTCTAAGAAGTTGACAATACTCTACATACAGATGGTTCCATGTTGTTTGATTACTGTGAACGAAAGACTACAGAATTTCACTTGGCTGAATTGTTCAAACCATAATGTATTACCTGAACATGTTGAAAGTACGTCACGACATAAATGTCCATATGATGCATATGTTGTGCCACTGGTTGCCACACATGTATGTCAGCCAATTTATAAAGATGATAAATATTGTTTCATTCAACGTGGTTTGAAATGTACCAGAGATGGATTGAGGAACCAGGAACATGATTCATTCATTGGTTACTTATTTGTTTTCGTTTCGTGTTTTCTTGTTCTTAATTGAGGTTCGTACTGTCCTTGTTAAGACCACATCGACAGTCACCAGCAATAGAAAAAAAACGATTTAACTGACTGCAGATCATGGCAACTCTAACTGTAAGTATTAAATAGTTGTATACATTCTGTTCATGTAGAACTTCCATGTATGGGTGTACTCTCAGGTTTCATTGTTTCGATCATGTTAAAGAAAAAGTAATGGGTGTCATATGTGATCATATTCATAGATGATTAAAACCTGGTTGCAAACACCTATAACATGTGATCGTCCCTCCGTCCGTCCCTCCGTTCCGAAATCGTTTCCGGGGGAGATCTCAAAACCTTAAAGCTCTACGAAACTTGGAGTGTGTAATAATCATCAAGTGTAGATGTGCCTTATAGTATTTTCAACTTCTTCCAAATTTAATATTTATCTGTTAAGCCGCAGCATTGATTTTCGTTGCCGGAGCAGATCTTAAAAGCGGTAAGACATGGCACAACGAAAAGGGGGGATTGGAACAATCATTGTGTGCATAAAATGCGTTTTGGAATGTTCAGCTTTTTCTTAATTTTTCCCCCGTTTCCGTGGAAATGCAACTTGGATTTTCGTTGCCGGAGCAGCTCTAAAACTGAAGCTGAAACCCTTGGTTTTCTAATAAGGGGTGATGATAGACAAGTGTGCCCTGAGAGCACAACAAACACCACATTGAACATGAAATGGTCTTTGGTCAGCTTGAAACTCATGACATGTTGTGAAATATTTGGTAACAATAGATACCCATGTCAAATATCACATGCCCATCACATATCAGCCAGAAAGTATGGCCATGATTACTTTTTTTCCAGAAAATGGATCCAACACCAAGATAAAGGTCATGAGTATGTGACATGGTAACTTATGTATCAAATGCAAATACAGAAGGATCAATAATAATGGTCAAGGTTGAAATAATTGAAAAATAAGTTGCATATTCCATAAAAGTCAAAGAAATCCACATCAAGTTTTTTCTTTTAAAAACCAGATCAAAAGTTTTAAGTGCCAAGCTAGGTTAAAGTTATATCCGAATTCTGAAATAGGATATTCAAGCGCTGTTATCTAATGGGAACAAATCAAGAAAGAAATTCATTTCATCACAGATGTTTATCTAAGCATGTGTGAAGTTTAAGAAATGTAGATTAAAAACTGTGAGAGGAGTTGATTTCAGAACTGTCAGTCTGAAATGGGAATGTCAAGCGCTCTACCTCAAGGACCATAACTTATCATCAGAAAGTCATTCGATTCGGCAGATAAAAGCACATTGCTCTCAATGGTGTGTACACAAAGAAAGATTGAACAAGAACTGTGAGAATAAAAGAGTTCTGAACAATGGTACTATCAGTTTGAGTCTGTCAAGTCAGTAGTCGTTGCTGGTGTTGCTGGCGGTTCAGTTATGGTTTGACTGCCTGCCATGGCACGCCAACAGCCCGGATATTAACCCAATGTATCATACATGGGACAGAATGGAGAGGCAGCTGAAACAGATTGATGCCACCCATAACACTCTGTTACAATTGGTTCAGTGTTTGACCCAGATCGGGAACAATGTGGCTATAGCAGATGTGTTGTTGGGGTCAAATATGCCAAAAGTAATAAATTGTCTTATTTTATCGAGAAGTAGCGACTGTTACTGTAAACTACCATTTTAATGATATTCGACTTAGTATATTGACGATATGAGGTAAAAGTATCGATTTCTGATTGAAAACCGGACAATGCACCGCGTGTGGTGCGCGCCAATGATTAAAACGTAATTTTGGAATCTTATTTAAACCAGACAAAATAACAAATTTGGATTTATAATGTAAATAATAAAGTCATATAACTACTGTGCATGTAAATGAAACGTGTAGTTTCGGTTTCTGCACATGCATAATGATGTTGCTAGATTTTAAATGGAAACTAGTAATTATTATAGTTTTGGCAATAGGGGATGAATATGCAAGTTGAGTGAAACTATTTGAACTGATATCAGCTCATATTGTTTGTTGGCATGTATTAAAGAGAAATAAAATTTTATGAAACCCCATGGATGCACCTTGACAGATTGGTTGACATATGAGACTAACCTTCCTTTTACGGGCACAAGGTGGAGCCACGCAATACTAATATGAAGAGTCAATATCCAAGAGCCTTCTGACCATAACCTAATGTGTGACCGCCTGACATTTGAGCAGAATGGAATTTTGTAGCATCATGTAATTATACAAAATCGGGCTATTTTTTTAAATGACCCTTTGTGAAGAAAAAGGCCTAACTGTGCTTTAGAACATGTTTTATTCTCAATACATCCTATTCAAATCAACTTATTAGTCAATAAAACAGTGCCATAATAACGAACATTGTGATTTATTAACAATGTTGTGACATCCACAGGGGTGATTTAATTAAATGAAATGTAGAGTATTTATCTAATCAAATAAATATTGTTAATTATCTACTCCATGATTTCATAATTTCCTTTAATTAAATCTTCATGGTTGAATATTTATTTGAGGTATAACTATCTCAACATAGGGACATGATTTTGTCAAATTAAGTTTGATAGCAAACGAAATTTGTTATTTGCTCAAATGAATCGAAGCAGTCGCTGTCCTCTAGAACCAAGCACAAAATGGCAAATCAAAGGATATATAAAATGTAATTATAAGTAACGTTTCCATCCTCCAATGTTTAATATTAATCCAGTTTCATCAGTAAAAGACTGAAGTTATATTTGATAACGAAATGATGAATTAGATTTAAGAAAGATTGATCACGAATGGCCCCCTACAAGCATGTGTGACATGATTTGTTACTTTTTACCGTTATTATGAATCCTCGTGTAAAGGATCATGATAACTCATTGAAAAAGCTCCATGAAAATTCTTACAAAAAGCTTTTGACAGATTCAAATGTGATGAATTGTAAAAGTGAAGACAACATTACACAAACAGTATGCATTCATAGATAACAAAGGCAATCATTACGAGTCTTGATGAATCAAGAACTTTTTCGGTTTTAGCTAAACATCTCTCAAGTGCTATTACATGTATATATTATTATCATTATATCATCATAATTATTATCTAGATAAAATAAATTAAGAATAATAATTGAGATTCAATCATAATTACATACATAGTTATTATATACCAAGTGTATTTCCGTAACATTTATATCACAATCATACATTTATTTGGAATAAACAAAATTATTATGCTAGCCTCTTTGAAAAGAGGCCTTGTTTTTCCCGAGTAATCTCATTGATAGTGCACCGAGTCGCACTATATATGTGGGCGATATATGGTTGTGAACTCCCTGTAGCTAGTCATATTTAAGAATTTTAATAACGCAATGGACGTTGCTCTTAAAAATGTCGACAATAAATCCTTGACTTACAGTTCAACGTTAGAGAAGCTACGTTGATTGGATCATTCGGCTTGCTTTACCTCTCTTAGCTGTACCTTAATATACATTTTCGTGGATATTTACATGCATTTTAATTTATATGTGAAAAAGTGTCTCTCATAAATCGCAGGGCGATTGTTTGTTGTAAAACAAGAGAGACCAAAATAATCTTCTGTCTGTCTGTCTGTAAATACGGCTAAATGGTAAGTTCGATCGGTATAGGATAAATCATTTATGCGCTGAATCTGTTTGACCTCGTTTACGACTGTATTTTTATATTTTGTATTAGACGGGACAACTTTGATCTGTTAAGAATGAAACTAATCTAATTTCAGTACCAACACTGTTATACAGTAAAAGGAACGTAACATCCCAGTGGCCTTATTTGGTTAGGGATTTTAAAGGCAGCCCAAATCGATTATTGTCTCAATTATGTTAGCGTTGGTGACAGGTTTTGCATATTGTTGTTTTACTCAAATTTGCCATTTATTATTAACGTTTATACGATATATTGTTACGTTAGAAGATAAAACATCTCATTACTCGAGACGTATCAATAGAAAGCGTTTATCCGCAAAAATCAATTTTGTGGAACTAGTTTTGTCGGTCTCAGCCGATTTTCAGTCCCATATACATTCGTTTTAACCGTTTCAGCCATATGCAACACTTATTTATCTTTTTGTGGGAGTACATTATTTCACTAAGAACGGCGTGCTATAGCGCTATTAACCTTAGAGATAAGGAAAAACGCAATACCTATGTATTGAGTTATAGAGGCGGTTTTACTTTTTAATATTGTACGGAGAAGCTTCTCGTAAATTATTTTTACAAAAACATATCTTGAATTGAGAAATGTCCCTTGGGGTACTGGTTTCTCTCTCAAACTGTCTACAATAAGGCTCAGTTAAGATTCAGAGACCGTATGGTGTGTCGTCACAAAAAGATATTACTTACGGCGATTTAAATTTATTTAAATCATTTATTTCTAACATTTATGTTAAGTTTTTCATGTTTTGTATTTTTAAAATGAACCGAAAAAAGTTTTAAAATCATCAATAAATTCACACAATTTAGAAGACATGTCAATAAAGAAATAACAATTGATGAACATTTTGTGAAGAGGCTCCTAATGGGGATTATAAAGTGTATATGTGATGACTTTGTGGCCTCAATAAGAACCACACGGACCACGTTCTACAAATATCAGAAATCCAATAAAAAAAAATGGATGCCTGTACACCGTAGCAACTTTGGATAATAGATTGTATATTTAATAAATCTCTGGCCCAAAGTAAGGGCACAGTGGCCACACCTTTATAACATATTTTGGTTTCTGTGCATGTTTTTTAAAGTCGTGACAGGTTTCCCTAACCCAGAATGTGTTTAACAGTAAGGTGACACTAGTGACAACAAACTTAATTCCGGAAATTCTATCAATCGATGATTTCATCAGTAGAATGCTTTTTGGAATGACATCTATCATATATTGATCGTCTAAGAAGTTGACAATACTCTACATACAGATGGTTCCATGTTGTTTGATTACTGTGAACGAAAGACTACAGAATTTCACTTGGCTGAATTGTTCAAACCATAATGTATTACCTGAACATGTTGAAAGTACGTCACGACATAAATGTCCATATGATGCATATGTTGTGCCACTGGTTGCCACACATGTATGTCAGCCAATTTATAAAGATGATAAATATTGTTTCATTCAACGTGGTCTGAAATGTACCAGAGATGGATTGAGGAACCAGGAACATGATTCATTCATTGGTTACTTATTTGTTTTCGTTTCGTGTTTTCTTGTTCTTAATTGAGGTTCGTACTGTCCTTGTTAAGACCACATCGACAGTCACCAGCAATAGAAAAAAAACGATTTAACTGACTGCAGATCATGGCAACTCTAACTGTAAGTATTAAATAGTTGTATACATTCTGTTCATGTAGAACTTCCATGTATGGGTGTACTCTCAGGTTTCATTGTTTCGATCATGTTAAAGAAAAAGTAATGGGTGTCATATGTGATCATATTCATAGATGATTAAAACCTGGTTGCAAACACCTATAACATGTGATCGTCCCTCCGTCCGTCCCTCCGTTCCGAAATCGTTTCCGGGGGAGATCTCAAAACCTTAAAGCTCTACGAAACTTGGAGTGTGTAATAATCATCAAGTGTAGATGTGCCTTATAGTATTTTCAACTTCTTCCAAATTTAATATTTATCTGTTAAGCCGCAGCATTGATTTTCGTTGCCGGAGCAGATCTTAAAAGCGGTAAGACATGGCACAACGAAAAGGGGGGATTGGAACAATCATTGTGTGCATAAAATGCGTTTTGGAATGTTCAGCTTCTTCTTAATTTTTCCCCCGTTTCCGTGGAAATGCAACTTGGATTTTCGTTGCCGGAGCAGCTCTAAAACTGAAGCTGAAACCCTTGGTTGTCTTCCAATGTATACGGAGAGAGACCTTACCATAGTGTCAATGTCCCCGCGTCATAGATCTCCTCGTGTATGTAAACAAGTACTAAAAGCAATATGACTTACACCAGTGACGTGTTCTACTCTGCAAATAGACACATGCTCTGTGCAATTCCGTCCTTCCAATTAGTTTGAGTTAAGCCTCTTCAGCTATAAAAACAACCGGAAAAACGTTTAGGTGACTGTTATACACGCAGACATGGTGAAACATTAGTTTCGTGTGACTTTACAAACGAGTTGGAAGATGTATAGTGATGACTTAAGTAAAAAACACTCTTGCTATTCCATCTGTCTGAAACTTTTCTGTTAAACTGTTAAACTTTGTGAAAGAGTAGACGTTTTAAGTAAATGATACCACATTCAATTTGTATCTAATACTCTGAACGAGTAATGGCGACACATCCGTTGATCAGTTTCTTTAAGGTTCTCATGAAGGATGATAGGCGACACACACTTTTATGAGATTGAGGCTTCATAGCGTGCGCTCCTAAGATGCTACATGTAGCTCCTTAACACATTACTCGTTTAATGTGAATTTCGATGATGATATAAACTAATAATCAGAATAATAATAACAAACAGTCGACTATATCTACTATATCCCAGCCAAGAGGGAATTAAAAAAAATATATTAAGCAATTATTATGAAGCTTAATTATTATTGATTTAATTATTAATCAATCCTGAATTACTCATAATCCCTTTCTACAACTTTATTTTCTTTCGACTAAAAAATTTCAAGGTCTGCTCAAGAAGCAAAGTTTTAAGAAGCATTTAGATTTGCTCCGATATCAAGATGATGTTTTTACATGGAAATAGCTAAAGATAAAGTCCCAAAAATGTGAGAACTCCAAAAGGCACATACACATGATGATTATTTCACACACCAAGTTTCACTGCAAATTAAGTTCTTGTTCAGAAAAAAAACCCATTAAGTTGTGTTTCCGTGTAAACGGCTAAAAAATAATTGAACCGGTATTACAATAGTTTAATTATGCCTTATAAATATTACACTGCAGTATCTTCCACGGACGAGTAATAAATAAAGGATATCTGTATAAAAAGTAAATAGAATATATGTCACTTCTTGACAGATACCACGTTTATCTCATCGAGTGAGGTAGAAAGGTTATATTTTCACGAGTGGTGCAGAAAGGTTATCCACCTCATGAGATGAGATAAACATGGTATTTGTCAAGAAGTGACATATATTCTTTTTACTTTTTATTTTATCCTTGTAATTACGCCAGAACAGGATCGTTTTCGTGTTGAGCGAACATCCCGCCACCGCAGTAACAATGTGTCGTCATACGCCAATTCGCTACGTCAGACCATTATTTTATTACGTCAAATTATATCAGTCACTGGTCACAGTGAAAATATAAGTTATTTTCACTGTTGCTTGATAGACAGTTTATTTCACTGATAAATCCCAGAATTCCATTGCTCATCATATAATAAAGTACAATGTTTATGGTTAATGACTAGTTGGTATGAGGTTTCCTTAATGACTCAACTTTTTCTATGCACTGCCTTCATCAAGATTCACTATAATGCCTCATATGACATTGTTAATTAAGAATCGTTAAATATGTTTACAGTAATATAATGTTTCATCTGTTACTATTAACATATTATATTCAAACCTGAACAAAATCATTGAAGGAATAAATATTTTAGAAGGCTTGCTTTTCCTAATAGTGAACAAGCGCTAGGAATTATTTTAAGTCTACAAAAAAATATGATCGAAATGTTGATTGGTCATTTAATGTGTAGTTATTATATGCCAGTTCAATATAGTAAGTACATTTTGTTTTCCCTTTAACACATCAATAAGAAAGATCTAGAAGCGGCTGCACGAATTTCTAATTGATGAAACAGTCCCACATTGCTCTTTGATTTTGTCGACTGCTATGATGAAATACCTAAACATTAGATTCCTGAAAACAAATATTAAATTCTGAATCCAAGTAGTTCAATTGATTAAAGTTGAACACCATATGTAATTTTTCGTAAATTCGTCCCGACTTGAAGGAAATATTTGGAGGCCCATATAGATAGTTTAATAAGCTAAAGAATGTGCCAATTTCAAGTCTCTTATTTCATTAAATAACCACTTGACATATCATTTATTTGATTGCTTACAGTGTTAGAGCGACTTTGGCTCCCTAGCAAGGTCCTCCATTTTACCAAGTTCAGTTGTACTAACTGACGAGCAAAACAAAAGTCCTCTCAATATTAAAGAGCATAAAACTACATACTACTACCGGAGAAAGTCGATTGTGAATGTATTTGATAGGAACATGACTTCTAAAGATGTACTCACATTTTCATACATCAGAGTACGATACTTTCATTTTATGTCTGTTCAAATATACTTACATGTATGGTGCTAAAATCGCTATTTCCAAAATAAGTTCTGGTCAGAATGTTTGGAATTTACATTGCAAGTTCAAACATTTTGAAATGTTGAAATTTAAGTAATAAAAGATGTTATCGAAAGAAATAACCTTTCGGACTTACTCCAAACTCCAGGACATAATAAAGACAAGCCAACAGACCGTTTTACTTTCCTATTTCGTCCAGTTACGGAGATTCCATAATGACGATTTCTGAAAATGCGTGTTTTCAGGATCATGAAGAGATGCTGTTCTACAATTTTCATTAAATAATTTAGTTGGCTTCTGAAAACATGATGTAACTCTCTTTCAGTCGTATTTATCACTCGTGAATTTAAATATCCCGTATTTTCTATAGTGACGTTATTTTACACTTGGGTTTACATCCTATTGACTGAATAATTGAACCTGATTGTTTAATTGATCAAACACACTTGTCTCTGTCAAACTAATTAAAGTATCTCAAGTAGCCCTTTTTTAATTACATATAAATTCTATTCAACTCGATAAAGTGTCTATACAACAAGATATATACTACAACTAAATATAGTCTATGTCCAAATATGCATTAAAATAAGCTGATTTGTGAGGCCATTTCATTCCGACATAAAATTCGTACTTGCCAAACGTTACCTTAATGATTAGAGAGATATACTTATTCCCTAGTTTCCAGACTTATTGTTACAGTCACGGGAGACTTTAGCGACTGTCAAAATTAACCTGTTTCCAATCAGTCATGGCGAGTTAATCAGTGCAAACCAAATGAACGTCCATTCTCAAGAGATGAACTGTCTTCATTATTAGCATTTATTGTTGATCAAAGATAGCTCATGACACCAGTAATTACATTACCAATAGCCGAGAGGAAATGGCACGAAAATAAGACAACTATTATGGATGACAACTTCCTCTTTACTGTGTTTACTGTGACGCGATTCTGAGGTTCTGAGTTTCAGCTGAAAGCTAAGTGATAGATATACAATATACATACATATATATATATATATATATATATATATATATATATATATATATAAATATATATATATACATTTATCCCCTTCCACTTATGTGGACATCGTGCGATTTTCTACCTCGCTGTGTGGACCGGTATATTGTTGTGTGGACATGGCGAGTCCACATAGCCATTTTCGTTATTCATGCAACTTTTCTTCATCTAACCATGTCAAAACATCTTTTGGCAAAAGTCCACGTAATCGTGGTTCTTACATATTTATCTCCCCTTTGACCTGAATGCGATTCCAGCTCATTTTCCTTAATCCGAGACTTTCTGACCCGGAAGTTAAACATCACGCATGCGCAGTCATCTAAACCCACTGGAGCAGAAATTGGCGTGAGCATGGAGGTAAGTGGTTATTTGACCATTAATGCCGTATCGACTCCCATCCTGGAAACAGTTTGAACAATTAACGTTTCCGATGCATTTATTTCCGTAGATTATAATAGCTGATATTCTGCAAAGTCATACCATTTTTTTTTTAACTTCAAACCAGAAGTAATGTCAATGTTAGAACTTAGATGTCATGCTAGCTTGGGCAAAGGACCGATAAATTTCATGGTACATCTGTCAACTTAAATTGCCTTTCAACTACCAATAACTTATTCATTTACGTATCTAAATATATATTTAAATGTTAATGGCTAAAACTGTCAATAAAACAATAACAGTCCATCAAAATCCTCGGAATCGCTAACCAAAACAAAAGGGAGGCTACTCTTGTTTAAACTAGGCTCTGTCTATTGTATGTTTATCATATAGCGCAAACGCGCGCTTATCTGTAACCAGTTATCGGCATTTGTTTATAGACTCTTCAGTCGGTTTTCTCGCTGTGTTTAAACTTATTTTAGTGTTGATAACCAGGGAAATTATTATTAATACATATAACGATGGGAATTGTCAGTGAATATTTTGACAAAAGTCCTTGAGCGACATTTGATACAGACCATGTGCTTATTCATTCAGTTATTGAGGACAGAAATCTGTAAGTGTTTATATTTCTATTTAGAACAACAAATTCAGGGCAGGAACATTGTTATGTCAATTAATCACAATTAAAATCAATAAGAAGATTTCTTGTTTTGAAAAAACTTCAAACATTAAACATTAAACATTAAATATACTTTAAAAATTATATCAACTTTTATTGGGTGAACTAATATTCAGGATTGAAATTATCACTTTGTTTATGTAACTTGTTTATATAAATTATCACTTGTTTATGTTTTCCAGAAAATCTTCATGTTCTTTTTTTATATAATTGATTAACTAATTAATTATACTCATAATTTGTATGGTTTTTTTTTTTATGACGTTTCGTACTGACTGAAACAGAAAGTTGATTTATTCAATATTAGAAGTATACAGTGTGTAAGGGTATTCCGGATCACGGTTATTCCAGATCACTTGGACGTCTATTTAATCTAGGGAGTGCAAACCTGGATAGATTTCTTCACTCAATGTCTTATTTTAAAGCTGTGTCAATGTTCTTCAAGATGACATATCGCAGCTAATGGCTGCAATATTGCCCAAGTGGCGTTAAACAATAACTCACTCACTCAAGATGACATAATTTGTTTTACTTCTTGGTAGTTGGGAGTTAACTTGCGCGCCCTGTAACGAGCATACCTATCATTGCTGTCAGCTGTCGCTTGAGCGTCAGAAATAGGTCACTCATTGAGGACATCCTATTTTAAGAAACAATAAAATCAACTTGCTAAATTTTAATATTCCATTGCTTACCTTAACACTTCGCCTGTAAATTATAAATTCAAATGATTTTTATATCTGCCATATATTTTAAGAAATAAACAATTGATCGGACAACATTATCAGGGTAGTTCCGGATCAACATAATTTAGGGACCGTTATTATAACTTCGAACGGCCGAAAAATATTAATAACTGTTGAATTGACGAAATATATTAACAATGTTGTATAATTTTCAAATATCTACAAATAATGTCTTTCTGCTCCGAGAACGCCATTTAGGTCTACACGGCAGTAAATGTTAAATTTGTTTACAAGAAAAATACTGTTTTGAATTGCAATGCTTGTTATTCGTAATTTATTCATCATAATTAATATTTCTCAATTCTCACGCATGTGTGTAATTAAACTAGTTTTTTTATTTGACAATTCCCCCTTTTTGTCCTAACAGGCATAATAGCCGGAATACCCTGAAATGATCCGGAACTGCCGTAATGGTGGAGGGTTTTATTTGTCAGTTTTCACAATTAAATCCTGATTGCGTCTCTAATTTTGATATGAGTTTGATGAAAGATAGCTTATACCGAAATTGTCTTTTGATTTTCTTAAAGTGTCTTTGCGTACACGCATGCAGTCGCTCTTTCCTTAGTGATCCGGAATACCCCGAAGTACTGTATTCAAAATATATAATGTACAAACCACATGATGTGATTTTTGGCGGTAGTATAAATAAATATATTGAATATACAGTATAATTTGGTACATGTATTTAGTGAAAGTAAATAAAAGATATGGTTTTGGAATGAAAAGTTTCCTTTTTGGTAAAAGACAATAAACTGATGCTGTATTGTATTTTTCCTCGTCTTCAGCCGAATGTAATTTTACTGACTTGTAGATTGTGACCTTTACTTTTTTAATTGACCTGTTATTTTAGTCATCTTCAGGACATTTGACCTGTTATCAAAATTTCCATCAAAATCAATCTTCATATCATTGTATATTGACTTCAGAGCTCTTCTAAAGTTCAGATAGTTCAGTCATGAACAAACCTCTTGGCCTGGAATGCAAATTGTTTTAATCCATCCCTGACCTCGGATCCCTCTATTATCTACTTTTAGTGACTGACCACTTTGTTCTATTTCAGCAGTCCCCCATAAACTCGCCATGTTGGGCAGTGCTGCCAGGACTGCCGTCCATGATGTCGCCAGCACAAATCCGAAGTATTGGTGCAGATCAGGGTACAGTGTACCTCAAATCAGATGATTGCCTGTAAGTATTCTGTGTAGATATTGATTGATTTTTATTTACAACATTTTTAGCTCATCATGCCAGTATCATCATCACGAGTATCACCAGGCTGGTTTATCATTATTGCATGAACAGGCATCCGTAAACTTAACATTTTCGACTTCTTCTCTAGAACCTCTGTGACCCCAAAGCTGATTTTTTCGGGGGAGCTATCTTGCATCCCGGAATCCAAAGTTTGGTATTTACCTTTGTCATGCCTCTGAATCGGAGATATTGGGAGTTTATTGTTTTTCACCTGTCTGTCTGTCAGTCTGTTTGTCCACAAAAACATTAACATTTGAAACAACATTTAACAGTTCTTTGATACTTGACATGTGCATCTCTTGTGATGAGACCTTTCGGATGACACCATCATATTTGACCTCGTGATGAGACCTTGACCTTTGCTGAGAATGCTTCCAGCGGGCATTCCTGTTTCACAAACACATCTTGTTCTTGAATATCTGCAAAATCTGGTAGTATAATCATTTTCTCGAGAAAATGTTATCGTCACAAGATCTCCAAATCTAAATAAATTTATATGAACAGTTTTTATATCCTGTTATACTGATGATATAATATAGACGAATGCACTGAGATGTCCTGTTCAACTTTGACCTTCGCAACCTAGCCAATCACAAACTACCCCGATCTCGGCTGATCTATTTTTCAAATTCATTTCCGAAAAACTTGAACGACCTTAAATTGTAACTAGGTGAATCATCTGATTGCAAAGATATATTTATTGAATTAATTTTGATACACTGTTGGTGAGAACTGGAAATTATTTATATTAGTTTGTAGCAAAGGTCAACGGAAAAACCTGACCTATCGGTCAATTTTAAATCAACATTATTTTACAAATACAAAATCTGTTGATCTCAATTTATTTAGATTGAGGATCTCCCAAAACATTGCATTACATTACAGGTCATCATTATTCCCTGCAACAATGAAGTTGCAGGGCGTATTAAAATGGGCTCTGTCCGTCCGTCCGTCCGTCTGCAACACATGTCTGGCTCATAAGTTCATAACTTATCGTCCATTTCTAATGAAATTGGGCATGGAAATGTATAATGTGTCATAATTAAAAAAAGTTTTCCAATATTTTCATAATGTTTTTTGTTTTTGAGCAAAAAGTGATGAATTTGTAAGAAAACTTAAACAAGTCCTTTCTGGCTCACAAATTTCTAACTAATCTTGATCAAATTTGGTATGGAGATACATGTATACATGAAGGTGTGTGATTTATATTTTTTTAACTATATTGGTAAAATTCTGCGTTATGGGTCAAAAAGTGATGAATTTGTAAGAACACTGAAAACAAGAGTCCTGTCCGGCTTAAAACATTCATCTTTGAATTTTAATGAAATTTTGTATGAAGATACATAAGTGCATGAAGGGGTGTCATTTTTTAAAATACTTCTCTTAGATTTTGCACCTTTGAGGAAAAAGTGATGAATTTCTTAGAAACTGAAACAAGTTCAACTTCCCAACATATCTTCTGATCTTGATCAAATTTGGTATGGATATGCATAAATACATGAAGGTGTGTCATCATTACAGTTTTTTGGGGCAAAAAGTGAAACCTGTAATGAGTCCTGTTGGCTCACAACTTCTAACTTACCATCTAATTTTGAGAATTTTCATAAGAAATTACATAATTGCCTGTAGGAGTGTCGTTATTAACCCTTTTGAAAAGAGTATTGAAATAGGTTTATTTTTTTCCAGAAAAACATTTTGAATTTGTAAGAAACTGTTGTGGGTCTGGTTAACACATTCTTCTCTATTGGCTTGGGATTGTCATCTAATTTAGCATAGACTTTTTGAGAATTTTTTTTTTTTTTTACTTAATATATATGGGTCATTTTCAAAATTGGTAGGGTTTTTAGATCCTTATAAATGCAAAAACAAATTCCTCAAAAATAATTAACTTTTTCTTCAAATAAACTTGCAAACATTTGATTATTCAAGAATAAAAAATATGTAGGCTTAAATGAACCAATTGACCTTTTAATTGATCTATAAGTAATTAATTGAAAAGGAAACTGTCCTGACCTTTACCACTTCTTAAACAATATAAATGTGGAAATATAATTCAGATAATTATTTTAATGATGGTAGGGGCGGGATAGCGCAGTGGTTAGCGTGTTCGGCTTCAGATCAAGAGGTCCGGGGTTGGAATCCCGCCAGGGGCACGGCAACTTTGTCTGCAGTAGAGAACTGTTCTACACGCAGTAAGGTTTGGGTGCAATGCTACACTGAATTTCAGCGTAGTACCATGCATGGTTCGCTAGTTCCAGCCGATGCTCGCAGGTTTCACCGCAGTGCATAGCCACATGGCATTGCGGGCTTTCTCTCTGCCATAATACTAGCAGCCATGATATAAGTGAAATACTCTTGAAAGCGGGGTTATAACCCCAACTCACTCACTCACTTAAAGATGGTATTCCCATCTATTACACTGAATTAATCAAACTTGGGGTCAAAAACTTTTATCATGAATCTTTAAAGTCTTAATTTTTATCTTTCATCTTTTTAACCCAAAATAATGGCATTGTTCTAAAATATTAGTTTGTATTTAGCTATAACCAGATGTAATTGTCTAAATTAAACATATGCTTCTTGACCCAAAAGTTCTTCTGATGATGCCTACATAAAATGGAGTGTTTATGTAGTATCATACATATATTAGAGTAGTTAATTAACACCAGTAAAGGTCAGGACATTACTGGCAACGGTTTGGACAGGAACAGTACCGGGTTGGACATAAATCTTAAACAATTTAATTTAAAATAAAAAAAGGAATACGAAATGAAAAAGTAAACACTATTAAGCATAACTGTTAACTCCACTTTTGATTAACAGAGAAACATATATTAGAAAAGGTAACTTGTAACAAATATGACATTTTTTTGCTTATTTTTGTGGTAACGGTTTAGACCTTTGTTTCAAAATCAATATAAAACTTGTGAATAAATGTTGGATTTTAAAGATAACATTATTATAACACCAAAAGAACATAAAACAAACTGTTTGGATTACTAAAGTACTTATTATAGTAAAATAGTGCAATTGGGGAATGAACATTTAAAAGAAAAGTAACGGTTGTGACATATTTGGTAACGGTTAGGACATATATATATAAAATCAATATAAATTTGTGAATAATTTTTTATTTTTTTTTCAGTAAAGACATTTTACGGTTTCGTATGAATATGAAACATTCTGTCTTGATTAAAAAGTTACCAAATATAGAAGAAAAAGTGAAATTGGGGCATAAAAATAATATGATTGGTAATGGTTGGCTACTTGCGATATTTTAGTTAACGGTCAGGACATCAGTGTTAGAAATGAATATTTTCCATCTTAAAACTTGCAGGCAATAACATTCTGAAAGGTTCTATAACAACTATTACTCTGTACACCTCATTGTACTGCACAAACAACTGTAAAGATATAAATTGTTAATATTAAGATCCAATGTTAAGTCTCTATGATATAACTTGTTTAAATAAATTATATATCTTGATGGCATTTATCAGCTGAGTAGCAATAGTGAGATGACAAGTATTTTTCAATTACAAAAACATTGACAACATATCACTATTATATAAACTCCAAAAGTTATTAGTTATTAGGTATTTTTTTATTATCATTATCTTTTTTTACTGAGTTGAACACAACAAACAAATCTATACAGGTTGGATACAAATAAGTTTATTAGAAATGTGTTATTATGATAGGTGTTAAAAACTTTCTCACATGTTTTGGTTACATATCAATAAATGCAGAGGTCAGCTCAGCTAGACACAGATAGATATCTTTATTCCTCTGTTGAAGTCTTATTCATTTCATCAATAATTAAAGCCATTTTGTAATAGAAACACAAACAAATATTAGTGATTTATGTGGTATTGAGAGACATAAGTCTATACTAATGTCCAACTTACTAACTAATATATATATAAAAAAAACAAATACGAACATAGGTTTACCATGTATATAGATATAAATTCTGATGCAAAGTTCCAAACCGTTACCATTACATCTTGAACACTGTTTTATGTAAGTAAAAACATATTAAAATTATGAAAGGCATTCATAAAATTGGATTCATTTGATGAAATATTCCATATTGACACACATTCATTATATGTAGGTAGGTGATTTGAAATAAAATTTAAAATCTGAAAAAAAGTTACAAACCGTTATCACATTTGTTCAAACCGTTACCATGAATTTCCTAGGCATTTATTTTATAAAAAATAAAATTTAACCTGACAAAATTTTCAAGTTTTAATCATTTAAGAAAGATGTGTAATTAAATAAAATTTCACACTTAAGCAAATAAATTCAAAACTACAAATTATTTTAGATATGTTCAAACCATTACCTCAAGCTGTTTCTTTCAAAGTTATAACGTTAAAATTTCACCAAACAGCCAAGTTCCATTCTTAAAATATTTTGACTCTTAAAGGTTATTTAAATTATGTGTTTTTCTTTAAACATTAATTAATAACTTCAGTAGTTTCTATAATCACAAATCATGTTGTCCTAACCGTTACAAGAAGTGGCCAAGCGGTGACCTTGCAGTCTGTTAACGGTTTGGACAGGTAAGTCTGGACAAATTGAGAATAATCTAAAATAAAAAAATTAATGATCCCTAAAAGAAGACCAAGGATCTTTTTTCCAGCTCTTCCATGTCAGGATAATGTACCACTGTTAGATTTGAAAAAAAGGAGATTTATTTGACACAAAATACAAAGGTAATTGTAAGGTTGACACATGACATTGATGCTTACTCTTTGTTGTCAAATTTCTTCAAAATTTGCAAAATCTGTTTATTTCATCTTTTATCACATGCTCTGGTCACAGCTTCAGTAAACACAGCAAATAGAATTACAACCCAGCTCCAGGGATAAATTGTTGTGGGTGTCTCATTCCCCTGTAACGATAAGCAACACAAACTCGCTGGACAAGCATGTTTTAATGTGTATATTTTTAAATTTTTAATTCTAAAAAAAAATTAAATGCAGTTTGAGCATGCATGATCATTCCTTATAAGTATAATATGAATATATTTATTCAATTATATTCATTTATGCATTATTTGTGCACAAGTATATGATGACTGTCACCCTCGGACAGAGTAAATCTGCAAAATTCGACCCTAAAATGTGTTTTTGTCAAATAATCCAAATGTTAAAACTTATTGTTAATCACATTTACTGAATAGTTAACATCTAATTATTTATCTTAGAACAAAAAAATCTTTTCAAATTACTTTTTTTTCTAATTATTTGAATCGGACAGAAAAACCTACCAATTTTTAAAAACACCCATATATTCTCGGAGTTAAAATTTGTCAGACTGATTACAGAAACACAAATTATCCGATCCCTTTAAAGTTCTGCATAAGTCTTCATATCCCTAAGATAGTTGCAGTGCTAATTAAAAACAACTTGATGATATTTTGAATTTTGGTAGAATTTTTGTTTGTTTTTATCGTCATATTCTGAGCTGTCATTTGCCAGACCAATTAGATAAATATTCCTTTTGATATCTTGTTAAATCTTGGTCTTCACTACTAGGAGAGGTGGAGTGGGAACATCCTCGATAATCCAGCGCTATTGTTCCGATAAATCTACACACAAGCGCTGGAAAACAGTAAGGGTAATTATCCTTAACCTAGTTACCTCCCTTCGCAATGACTCAGCGAAACGCTTGCTTTCTAACAACCAATGAGATCACTTGAAATCAAGGGTGAAATAACAAGCACTCTCGTGTCAGGATCTTGGCTTTCGCAGTAGCACAGCACAGCACAGGGATTTTAATCATTTTCGTCCACCCGTTTTGATGGACATGAATACACCCTTCTCACGTACAGACTTCTTAAAACTTTCTTTTGAGTTTCTGTCAGGTTTTCTACGCTGAATTTGTTACAAATTTTATCGTAATCGAGTGAGTGAGCCATGTTTGTTTCTATAAACAACGGTAGTGATGCGTTTTGATTGGTCGAGTTGTTTACGCAGATAGTGTCTGCGTTTCGTTTCTGATTGGATAACATGGACCCAAGGGAGGTAACTAGGTTAGGGATAAATACCCTTACTGTTTTCCAGCGCTTGTGTGTAGATTTATCGGAACAATAGCGCTGGATTATCGAGGATGGAGTGAGAAGTAAGGGTGTAAAAAGGGTCAGATACACGATCCATCCGGATTATTACTGACCAACACTCACTTTTTATGCCGCCGAATCAGAGATATATTGTTTTTCACCTGTCTGTCTGTGTGTTTGTCCACAAAAACTTTAACCTTGGTCACTAGTAATCAATAACAGGTTCAATGTTAGATTCAGAATTTTAAACACGATCATACAACAAAAAAAAGGTTATTTTCTAAAAGTAGATATTTATGTTTCTAGCACAAGACAAGACTACTGGAGATCTGACAGACATTGAAGATGCTGTAGCACCGGACAAGACTACTGGAGATCCGACAGACATTGAAGATGCTGCAGAACCGGACAAGACTACTGGAGATCCGACAGACATTGAAGATGTTGTAGAACCGGACAAGACTACTGGAGATCCGACAGACATTGAAGATGTAGAACCGGACAAGACTACTGGAGATCCGACAGACATTGAAGATGCTGTAGAACCGGACAAGACTACTGGAGATCTGACAGACATTGAAGATGTTGTAGAACCGGACAAGACTACTGGAGATCCGACAGACATTGAAGATGTTGTAGAACCGGACAAGACTACTGGAGATCCGACAGACATTGAAGATGCTGTAGAAGACTATAGTCATCAGCTCCATTTGTCCTGTTACACTTTATAAGCTTAACTAAAGTTGGTGTATTGACAGAAACTTGGTGTGATGAACAATCATCATCATGTGTAGATGTTCCTTTTGGGGTTTTCAACTTCATCAAATTTTATTTTTTAAATTTTGACCGTTTCCATGAAAACGCATCTTAGAAGTTTTGTTTCCGGAGCAGAACTAAAAAACTAAGACCTAGCTCAACGGAACTTGATATGTCACAGTGCATCACATGCACATATTTCTAGTTTTTCAAATCTTTCTTAAACTTCACTCATGCGTTTGATACAACCATTGATGTATACATAGATTATAAGAAATACAATTTTAAAATCAAGTCTTTTCTTCTTCTTTGATAATTAACAACACTGGTCAAATTCAATATTCAAAATAGTTTGATAAATCCAGCTAATTTGTCTTCTGATATCAAATATATCAAAACAAGTTGAGCTGATAATTTTAGTTTTACCAACGACTGTTGTTGGATACAAAGGTGAGATTCTATATATCATCCAAAATCAATATTCACTGTCGTTTGACTGAAAGTACTGTGACGTCATAGCATTGTAATTGTGATGTCATGTAGTTGTCCTCAGCAGGGAATTGTGTTTAATATACAAACAGTATTTAGGAGGTATCGGGTGAGCTCTCACAAACTATATCACCTGTGGAACCCAGTTTGGATGATAAAATAGCTCAATACACCAGAATCTAGATAAACTCACAAGATGCAATTCCTTTGACGAACCAAAGTGGTTCTCCACTTTGGTTCTCCTTCGTTGCAACAGGATAGCTGACTAAGAGAGGAAATCAATTAAGCTAATATTTAGCTCATCAGCCGTGAAAGGTCAGATGGGCTAATGGCATTGTGCGCCACCAGTCAATATGTTCATATTGGCCCAAAATATTCGGTAAGTCTTGGATATATAACATGTCCACATACACCAATCATATTCATCAAAACTATAGCATATACTGGTAATCAAATGAAATTGAATGGTGTTTTTTTTTACAAGAAATCAAAGGGGAGATAATTTTTACAATTGTGTGGACATGTTGTTGGTTGTATTTCACCTGAAGTCCAGGTAAGCCTAACCTGATGATCAAAGGTACAGTATTAATAGTATAATTCATGTCCACATAAACCCTCAATATGTATCCCTTCTATGGCATATATGTCATGTCCACATAAACTCAACAGAATCTTAATCACTACAGAATCTACCAGGTCCATATCAATCAAACATGTCCATCAAGTCCATAGCATATACCACGTCCACATAAAACCAACATTTTCGTCAAGTCTACAGAATTTCAGGTAGTACCACCCATGGTTCGTTAGTTCCAGCCGATGCTCGCAGGTTTCACCGCAATGCAAAGCCACATGGCGTTGCGGGCTTCCTTCCTGCCATAATACTAGCAGCCTCGATATAAGTGAAATACTCTTGAAAGCAGTGTTAAACCACAACTCAACTCAACTCACCTCAAGTCTACAGTTTATATATGATGTCCACTTTGGCCCAAAATATTCGGCAAGTCTTGGATATATAATATGTCCACATATACCAATCATTTTCATCAAAACTATAGTATATACTGGTAATCAAATGAAATTGAATGGTGTGTTTTCAGAAAAGAAATCAAACGGTCAAAGGGGAGATAATTTCTACATTTGTGTGGACATTTTGTTAGGCGTATTTCAACTGTAAGTCCACGTAAGCTTAACATAATAATCAAATGTACAGTATTATTAGTATATACCATGTCCACATAAACCCTCTGTAGCTACCACGTCTATGATATATATCATGTCCACATACACCAAACAAACTAAAGTAGTTAATCAAATGAAATTGACTAGTTCCAGAAACGGTCAAAGGGGAGATCAAATATAATATGTCAGTCGTATTTCAACTGTTAGTCCACATGACACTAAATACAGCATAAGTATATAGGACACATACTTACCACGTTACACCTATAGAGAACCTAGTGTCCACATAAACCTAGCATAGTCGTCAATTGTACAGTATATATCAGGTCAATGGTTTTTATCATGTCCACATAGACCTACCATAATTTCAAGTTTGCAGTATATAACACGTCCATAAACCAAACCTATCCATCATGTCTACAGTATATATTATGTCCACATTAACCAAACATATAAATGTATTCGTCGATCTATATTATATACCACGTCCATATAAACCAAACCCTTCCATAACGATGATATCTAAAATTCCCTGGACATTTCAACTATTCAACCTAACAATTATCCAATGTACAGTATTATCAGTATGTACACATAAACTCTCAATTTCTATCACGTCTATGGCATATATCAAGTCCTCATAAACCCAACAGATTCATCATGTCTACAAAATCTACAGTATATACCACGTCCACATAAAGCTATCCCTCAAGCTCATAGCATGTCCAAATACACCAAACATATTCAACAAAACTAAAATATTTAATCATACAAAATTGACTGGTTTCAGACAAACTGTGAAAGGGGAGACAATTGAGTTTATATTGTGTCCACATAAACCTAATATGTTCATCCTATGAACAGTATATATCATGTCCACATAAACCCATACTATTTGCCAATCTACAGTATATATGTCGGAGTCCACATAATCTCAGCATATCCAACAAGTGCACAGAGGCTACAGTATATAAAGTGTCCACATAAACAAAATATTCATCAAGGCTTCGGTATATACCATGTCCACATAAACCCACCACAGTCATCAATTTGGTAATAGATATATAAAGTCCACATAAACCAAGCATGTATCAAGTCCACAGTACATACCATGTCCACATAAACCAAGCATGTATCAAGTCCACAGTACATATCATGTCCACATAAACCAACCATGTATCAAGTCCACAGTATATATCAAGTCCACATAAACCAAGCATGTACCGAGTCCACAGTATATACCATGTCCACATAAACCAAGCATGTATCGAGTCCACAGTATATATCAAGTCCACATAAACCAAGCATGTACCGAGTCCACAGTATATATCAAGTCCACATAAACCAAGCATGTACCGAGTCCACAGTATATATCAAGTCCACATAAACCAAGCATGTATCAAGTCCACAGTATATATCAAGTCCACATAAACCAACCATGTATCAAGTCCACAGTATATATATCAAGTCCACATAAACCAAGCATGTATCAAGTCCACAGTATATATCAAGTCCACATAAACCAAGCATGTACCAAGCCCACAGTATATATCAAGTCCACATAAACCAAGCATGTATCAAGTCCACAGTATATATCATGTCCACATAAACCAAGCATGAATCAAGTCCACAGTATATATCATGTCCACATAAACCAAACATGTATCAAGTCCACAGTATATATCAAGTCCACATAAACCAAGCATGTATCAAGTCCACAGTATATACCATGTCCACATAAACCAAGCATGTATCAAGTCCACAGTATATATCATGTCCACATAAACCAAGCATGTACCAAGCCCACAGTATATATATCAAGTCCACATAAACCAAGCATGTATCAAGTCCACAGTATATATCATGTCCACATAAACCAAGCATGTATCAAATCCACAGTATATATCATGTCCACATAAACCAAGCATGTATAAAGTTCACAGTATATACCATGTCCACATAAACCAAGCATGTATCAAGTCCACAGTATATATCATGTCCACATAAACCAAGCATTATCAAGTCAATAGTATATATCATGTCCACATAAACCAAGCATTATCAAGTCAAAAGTATATATCCAGTCCACATAAACCAAGCATGTATCAAGTCAAAAGTATATATCATGAAGTCCAAGGTAAAGCATTATATTCACACAATCGAAATACCTTCATATTAAAGTATCACCTAAATATTTTATGAAAAGTGAATGTTGATTTCGGGGTTAAAAGAGTAAATATCTCCATATATATATATATATAAATGATGCAATGCAAATCTAGTGTTGTGTGGACTCTTATGGTTATGTGGACTCTCAAGGTGAAGGTCATACAATAGCAAGGTGAAGGACGGGTCAAGTCCACACAACCGAATTTCTTTGTTTGTTAAAAATTTTAAATTATCAAACGATATATGGTTTAAGAGCTCCAAATTGAACATGACTATGTCTTTACTTTTCATGCAAAACATCTGCATATAGGTGCCCACACAACTACGGGTTGTATTTACTTTTATATATGTCCACATATCAATAAAGAATACGTATATATATATATATATATATATATATATATATATATATATACTTGAAGCGTACGTGATTCAACTTGAATGATATGGTAAGGAAATAACAAACAAGAGTCATCAGAAGATGACATATCCCACCGGTCCGACATAATTTGTAAAAACATCTTTGACAGATAATTGACGGTATATCTACTACTTGCTGTATTTTAGATATGAAAGGTTTTGGAGTTCTGCTTCGAAAGCAGATTTATCTCTTAACAAAGTCCAGATCAAACACGTTTCAATGGAAACGGAAGAAAACAATTCAGAAATCTGAAAATATCAAAAGGCACCACTTAAGTTAGTGGGTATTACACATGCAAAGTTTCAGGAAGATATGATGAAGAGTTTTGGAGCCTTGCCCCGGAAACGAACTTGTCTCTGAAAACAAGGTACATACCGGTGGGATAACAAAAGGATGTTGAGAAGAGCGACAATAATATATACCCATACAATATAACAGTAACTTCAGAATTGGTTCCGTTAGAGTTAGTTATTAAAACATTGATTTGAGATGTACTAATACCCTCAAAGCTAGTTAGATCATTGGACTTAGATGTACTAATAGCCTTAGAGGTAATTTGAACACTGATCTGAGATGTAGTAGTACCCATGGAGCTAATTTGAACATTGGTGTGAGATCTACTAGTACCCTAAGACCTAGTTAGAACATTGATCTGAGATCTACTAGTACCCTAAGACCTAGTTAGAACATTAATCCGAGATGTACTAATACCCTAAGACCGAGTTAGAAAATTGATCCGAGATGTACTAATACCCTAAGACCTAGTTAGAACATTGATGTGAGATCTACTAGTACCCTAAGACCTAGTTAGAACATTGATCCGAGATGTACTAGTACCCTAAGACCTAGTTAGAACATTGATCTGAGATCTACTAATACCCTAAGACCTAGTTAGAACATTGATCCGAGATGTACTAATACCCTAAGACCTAGTTAGAACATTGATCCGAGATGTACTAATACCCTAAGACCTAGTTAGAACATTGATCCGAGATGTACTAATATCCTAAGACCTAGTTAGAACATTGATCTGAGATGTACTAATACCCTAAGACCTAGTTAGAACATTGATCTGAGATGTACTAATACCCTAAGACCTAGTTAGAACATTGATCTGAGATGTACTAATACCCTAAGACCTAGTTAGAACATTGATCTGAGATGTACTAATACCCTAAGACCTAGTTAGAACATTGATCCGAGATGTACTAATACCCTAAGACTTAGTTAGAACATTGATCTGAGATGTACTAATACCCTAAGACCTAGTTAGAACATTGATCCGAGATGTACTAATATCCTAAGACCTAGTTAGAACATTGATCTGAGATCTACTAATACCCTAAGACCTAGTTAGAACATTGATCTGAGATGTACTAATACCCTAAGACCTAGTTAGAACATTGATCCGAGATGTACTAATATCCTAAGACCTAGTTAGAACATTGATCTGAGATGTACTAATATCCTAAGACCTAGTTAGAACATTGATCTGAGATGTACTAATACCCTAAGACCTAGTTAGAACATTGATCTGAGATGTACTAATACCCTAAGACCTAGTTAGAACATTGATCTGAGATGTACTAATACCGGTACCCTTACAGCTACAATGTAGTTAGAACATTGATGTGAGATGTACTAGCTATAGTACCCTTAGAGCTACAATGTAGTTAGAACATTGATGTGAGATCTTCTAGTTCCCTTAGAGCTACACTGTAGTTAGAACATTGATGTGAGATGTACTAGTACCCTTAGCGGTAGTTAGAACATTGATGTGAGATCATTTTACTCAACAGTAGCATCAAGTGACTTTGTGACTGGCGACATTGAAGTAACCCCTTCTGTCAAGCAATATGGTCACTTTCATTAACCCTTTTATTTAGATTTTGAAGTAGGCAATCAATTGTTCAATTCGTTCAATATGCTATCGAGTTAGTATCCTCCAACATGAAGTGGAAGGGGGTAAAGGTGTGAGCTCCGTCCGTACGAGATAAAGGGGTCAGCTTTTCGCAGATAAAATAAACCAAGTTTGGTGTGTGGCGTGAGCGCATTAACGCCTTGTTTGACTTCGAAAATGAGAAGCGCGCAATTATTTAGCCGGTGTTTTTACATGCTCCTTTTTTGCCAAATTGAGTTCCGACAGTTTACTCCAGTGCAATAAATTAAGGACACCCAGGAGAAAGTTGCCAGGTTTATTGAGAACCAAAATAATAAAGCGGGGGATGTTTATCAACATATCATCTTGTTTACTTCCTCATTTATTTCCCTTAAATAAATGTCCCCTGGATAACTAATAAACGTTCGACTGAAACGATTGATATAATACATTGAGCCAACTGCAGGCCTATCACGGACCAACCATTGAATATTACAATGTTGTTGACATACTCTCAATTGGTATTTCCTTATATGTGATATGTAAAGTTGATTTTGATTTCATGTATGTATGCCAGATATTATCTTTATTACACGGGGTCATGTCAGTTAAAGTCTTTTAAAAATAAACTAGCGTCAGATAGACAATTCCCACTGCCAGAAAGATATCTTCCCCATGTTCGAAGAAATTATCACAAACGCACTGTACATGTACGCATGACGATATCTCCTCCAAGTGTTTCCTGTCGGAGGGTGCTTCCTCTTGATAACGTGACGTCTACAGTGACGTCTACTCCTTGAGGATACATCTTCCCAATGCTCTTTGGAAATACATGTCACCTAGATTGACGTTTCGGTGTCAAAGTGGCGAAGCTGTTGAGACAAGAACAAGTACAGGAAAGTGTAATATTTCAAATACTGTGATCCCAAAAATAACAATGTTACATTCCCCCCTTTAATTTCTCTTTTAAACACTCGACCGGACATTCAGAAGCATATTGGATGGGGAATCTATACATTTTATTATTATAGCATCCAAAATATGACGAAGATGCCTAGTATAGAAATATCAATTATTGAAGATAATTCTTTATCATCCAAAACTTGTTCCCACAGTAGATATCGCTTGTGTGAGATCAAGCGATATCTACAAGCGATATCTACATTGTAGATGTCGCTACAATCAAATCGTCATAATCCTATTACATCATCAGTTAATGACATCACAAGGCTTTGACATCACTGAGAACACTACTAACAATACTATGACGTCACAGAGTTGATGACGTAACAATGCTATGACGCCATAATGCTGATGACGTCACAATGCTATGACCTCCCTGAGATCACTGCTTAAGAAGTTCAATGGCAGTTTTGTGTTCATTCTTTTGCTAATACTTTTTGAAGAATGATTTTGAATGAAAAATACAATCTCACCCTCGTGTCTTCTGATATCAAATATATAAACACTCGTTGATTAAAGTAAAAATGTCCTCGGCAAGCCTCGGATATTTGTAACTTAAATCAACTCGTGTTGATATATTTGATATCAGAAGACACTTGGGGGAGATTCTCTATATATACGCATTTCAGTGCAGTAATCAGTCATTTATAAACATTCAAATATGGATGGCAACATTTGATATATGTACATGTGCACGTATAAACGGATGGAAGCGTCAAACATTACATAATACCTGTTTACATGGCAATTTCAGTTAAGGGACGTTTCGAGCACTCATGAAAGCAGCACAGTCGTTCATGAATTGCATAATTCTTTCGTCAGAATAACCAACAACCCAAATGTGCAAACATCAATAACGTTTGCCTGAACAGAAACAAAGAACAAAAGTCAATCAGATATAAATTAAGCCTTCACGTGACACAATGGAAGGATGTGGGTAGATGGGTTTAAGAATTTGCTGATTTTGGTTACCTTAAATTCCAGTCACAACACATACACATACGTATAAAACATATCAATAAACATAAATATACATCAGCCGCCCTAAAACAAAATTATGAGAGACCATTCATATGTATAACGGGGTTATGAACATAGTACTAAAACAATGGCCAAACATGAAATACATACATACATATATATATATATATATATATATATATATATATATATATATATATATATATATATTGTTACGAGTGGATTGCAATGGTTAATAAACCCGCTCATTAACAAACATGAAAAGACCAGCAGTAAGTAATAATAATATTTTTTTAATTTTTTTTTATAGTTTTTTTTTATTAGTTCCCAATGTATACATAAATACATACAGACAAAATACATAGGCAATATTAACAGATTAGGCAATAAAGAGTACAAACGGCAGTTTGAATATGGAATAGATTGGTGTTCACACAAGTACTGGAGTGAGGAGACCCCATTTCTTTTCAAAGTATTGATTTTTATTGTTTTTGAATGCAATAAAATGTTCTACGAAAAATATTTCTTTCAAATTTTTTAAATATATATTGAGATTTAGTGATGTATTTTTGATATTGCTAAGATAGATGTATCTTTTAGCAGAAATAATGATGTGATTAATTAATCTGTTTTGGTGTTGAGTACCAAACCAGACTAAGAGTTTGGAAAATATCACTGGAGTTGGAAATGAGTTAAAAAGCCAATCTTGTAAATTATTCCAAAAGATTTCTAACTCCAACCTCCGTATCTGAACCTCATCTGACTGACCTAACTTACTAAGAGCCTCCTCATCTAGTATCTCATCCTTAACAAGTGCCTCTACTACAGCCTTCTGTATATCTCCTTTTCTTGAAGATTTCTTAACAGATATTTTGTACTGATTAGCTAATTCAATAAGCTCTGCCTTCCCAAGCTTAAGGATACTCTCAAAGCTAATACTTGATACAAAACTCTCTAACTTGAAAGACATTGTGAAAGATAGTTGCTGGTTTCTTCAATGTATGAATATGATAGCAAGGTTTTAAACATTCACAAAAATTTAAGCCTTAAAATTACATGGTTACCTCCCGGGCGAGCCCCCAATTGTTACGAGTGGATTGCAATGGTTAATAAACCCGCTCATTAACAAACATGAAAAGACCAGCAGTAAGTAATAATAATATTTAATACAGATAATATATGGCAGAGTAACAATACCAAGCAAGCACAGGTTCAAGTTACCTTTGTAGTCCTTAAGTCACTTTGTTCCAAGAACACACAAAGAATATCCAGAGTCCAATATTCAAGAATAGCACAATGTCAAATAAATATCCATAGGTACATGCAGGTCCACAAACGAAGTAAGTCTCCCTGATGTGATATCTTACAAGATATTTTATAAGATAGATAAATACCTGGCTGGTAGTGTAATTAGGGCTTGGGGCTTGGGGCTTGGTGCTAGAGTAACAAGCCCAAGCTGATTAGACAGCAAGCTGAACACTGGCGACAGACAAGTTACACAGCTTTTAGGCTTACATGTAGCTGATAAAATATATTATTTTGGTATTTGTAAATGGGTAAAATATATGGTTAATGGTTATTAAAAACACGATATCATAACACGCCCCCATTAAAAGAAATATCATAATGTTCTCCAATACGCATCAGTTCATCAACTTCAACAGAGCGTCAGCCATGATATTGTCTCGACCTTTGATGTGATGAATGTCAAGGTCAAAGTTCTCAAGGTAGAGACTCCACCGTATCAGTCTCTGGTTCTTGTTCTTCATCTTCTTGATGAACACCAGAGGGTTGTGGTCAGTGTATACTTCAATCGACTCCACAGTAGTTGCCAGGTAGATCTCAAGATGTTGCAACGCAAGGATAAGTGCCAGAGCCTCGTTCTCCACTGTAGAATAGTTACGTTGATGGGCGTTGAATTTCCGAGAGAAGTAGCAGATTGGATGGTCCACGTCGCGGTCATCTTCCTGCTGAAGAACTGCTCCTGCTCCGATATCACTGGCATCAACACAAAGCTTGAACTTCTTGTAGAAGTCTGGAGCTTCCAACACTGGGGAATGCACTTTTCGAAAGCACTCTTCTGCACATCACTCCACACAAACCGACTGTTCTTCTTCAAAAGATTGGTTAAGGGAGCAACAACATCGGAGAAGTTTCTACAAAACCGGCGGTAATACCCCGCCATCCCAAGGAATCGCATCAACTCCTTCCGTGTCTGAGGAGCTGGAAAGTTGATGATGCACTCAACCTTCGCCTGAACTGGTCGAACTTTGCCTTGACCTACAACATAGCCAAGGTAGGTAACTGTCGCTTGGGCTACTTCACTTTTAGTCAGATTAATGGTGAGTTTAGCGTCACTCATTTTCTCAAAGAATGCACGTGTGACCTCAATATGCTCATCCGCGGTCATTGTAGCCTCAATGACGTCATCCATGTACGCCTCACAGTGTGGAACGTTCGAGATGAGATGGTTGATCAAGCGCTTGAAGGTCGCAGGCGCATTTTTCATACCAAAAGGCATGACCTTGTAGTGGTACAAACCACTAGGAGTAACAAGAGCTGAAACTTGCTTGGCCCTATCAGTAAGAGGGATCTGCCAGTATCCCTTTAAAAGATCATATTTGGCCACAAACCTAGCAGTTCCTACTCTATCTATGCAATCATCAATCCTAGGTATGGGATAAGAATCTGATTGACTAAGGGAGTTAATCTTACGAAAGTCTGTACACAGACGCCAAGACTTATCAGGTTTTGGCACTAGGATACAAGGGGAACACCATGGACTAAAGCTAGGCTCTATAATGTCATGATCTAGCATGTACTGTATCTCCTTCTGAAGTATCTCTAACTTGAGAGGATTCATGCGGTAAGGTGGCTGCTTTATGGGCTTAGCATCCCCTACATCAACATCATGGTACACCATATCAGTTCTACTAGGACTATCCTGGAACAAATGCTTGTACTCTAAGATAAGGTTAGTCATATCCTGTCTCTGAGGTTCAGTCAGGTGGCTAAGTTTAGAGTCAATATTGGCAAGGAATTCTGAATTGGATAGCTTAACATCTGGTACCTTGTCATCAACTTCATCATGTCTGGAAGTAACACTCAGAGCTTCTTGAGTATCAGGAACATTGGCAGTATCAGGAACATCAGAAGCAGCAGGGGTAGCGGCTTGAACTGCGCAGACAGTAATGGGTTCACCTCTGGCATGGTAGGCCTTCAGCATGTTGATGTGGCAGAGACGTTTCACCTTTCCTCGATCTGGAGTTGCTACCAAATACTCAGTCTCTCCAACCTTCTTCAGGATGGAGTATGGTCCAGAGTATCTTGCCTTCAAGGGTTCACCTTGCACTGGAAGCAGTAGGAGGACTTTATCACCGGATCTGAACTCCCGTTTCGGAGATTTCTTGTCATACCACGTCTTCATCTTTGTCTGTGTATCCTCAAGGTTCTTCTTTGCCATCTCAGCTGCTCGTGAAAACTTCTCCTTGAACCCAACAACATAGTCCAAGAGATTATAGTTTGATCTTCAGACATCAAAGATTCCTTCAACAATTTCAGGGGTCCTCTCACTTTTCGGCCGAATACAAGTTCATATGGGCTGAATCCAAGAGATGCTTGTACAGTTTCTCTAGCTGCAAACATAAGGTAATGGACACCTTCATCCCAATCCTTTTCGTAGTCGAAGCAGTAGGACCTTATCATGTTTTTCAGAGTTTGATGGAATCTTTCAAGAGCACCCTGAGATTCTGGATGGTAAGCGGAAGATCTGTACTGTTTGATGCCTAACTGATACATGACCTGTTGGAATATCCGAGACATAAAATTTGACCCTTGATCAGATTGTATAGATGTTGGCAAACCAACTAAGGTGAAGAACTTTATGAGCGCCTTGCAAATAACAGGGGCTGTAATTTTCCTCAATGGAATAACTTCAGGAAATCTGGTTGATGCACGCATGAGAGTTAATAGATACTGGTTGCCAGATTTCGTCTTTGGCAGTGGACCTACACAGTCAACGATGATTCTGCTGAAAGGTTCTTCAAAGGCTGGAAAAGGATGCAGAGGCGCAACAGGAATCTTCTGGTTTGGCTTTCCTACCAACTGGCAAGTATGACAAGTCCTGCAGAAGTTCCTAACATCTTGTTGTAATCCAGGCCAATAGAAATTTTCCAGAATCTTGTTGTATGTCTTTGTGACGCCAAGATGTCCTGCCAGGAGACTGTCATGTGCCAACTTCAAGATCTCATGTCTGTACACACTGGGTACCACTATCTGAAAAACTGTTCTCCATTCCTCATTAGCGGGACAGTCTAATGGCCTCCACTTCCTCATAAGCATGTTAAACTTAATAAAGTAACATCCAGGAACAGAACTTGATTCAGCTTCAGTAACTGCCTGGTTTACAATCGGCTTGAGACTTGGGTCCTTCTTCTGTTCCTTGATCAGAGACTCTCTGGAGAAAGATCCCAACTCACTGCATCCTAGCTGTAAGTCCTCATGCGAGGTGAGACTTGTATCATCTATGTGACTAAAGAATGAGTCTGACAAATCTGTTACATCACATTCAGTTGCATCACATTCTGTTGCATTGTCAGAGCCTAACCTCGACATGGATCTAGTAACTGCACAAGAAGGATATATTTCAGGGACATCATCTGCTCCAAATGGTATATCTCGACATGGGACATCAATTACCTGTGGGTCGGAAACAATGTCTGTACATTTCTTCTTGCAGTGATCACATCCAACTCCAACTAATCCACCTGCTATATCATTTCCCAAAAGAAATGATACACCTTCCACTGGTAGTTCTGGTCTAATTCCAACTGTGACAGATCCTGACACCAAAGGAGAGTTCAAGTTAATGGCATGTAATGGAGCCTTAACAAAACCACATTCTACACCCTTAATGAGGACACTGGAGCCAACCGCAGTCTTTTCTGACAACGGTAATATGCCCTCTAGCATTAGGGATTGGAAACATCCGGTATCTCTCAAAATTGTAATGGGCTTAAGATTGGCTTCATCTCCTGCAAGTGACACAGTTCCTTTTGACATAAAAGGTTCACAACTGTCATCAATAATTGGCGCCGAATAGGGAGTCCTGAACACACGAATCCTTCAGAAATGAATCTTGTTCATTGGGAAATTGAACTGAAGCAAGTGCATTTGGAGAGGATTTACTGTTCTTCTTTGCTAAGATTGGACATTCACTTATCATATGTCCTTTCTTCTTACAATCAGCACAAGATGGACAAGGAAAGTTTCCTGAAACCTTATCAGTATTACTTGATTCCGACTTAGAATCCCGCTGAGTTCGGTTGAAATCAGACCTTACATCTGACTTGTAAGTGTTACGACCTGTAACATCTGGTTGTGGAGAACTTCGCTGTGGTATATCTGACCTTTGACCTGACCTGCCTTGACTTCCTTTGTCTTCTGTAGTAAACCCTTGTGAGTAAGTGCATAGTCGTCTGCTACAACTGCTGCCTGGTCCAATGTTTCAGCTTTCTGTTCATCAAGATGAGTCTTTATGTCCACATGGATACATCTTTTGAATTCCTCAATAAAATATATTATAAAAATCTTGATCAACAGCTTTAGATACACACCATCTGTCAAATTGAGTTAATTTCTGTCTTGCAAATTCAACATATGTTTGAGAGTCTTGTTTTCGGAGATTTCTGAAATGTTGGCGATAAGCTTCGGGCACAAGTTCATATGCTTTAAGAATGGTGTTTTTCACAAAGTCATAGTCATTGCTCTGGGCATAAGAAAGTGAAGCATACACATCATGAGCTTTACCGATCAAAGCACTTTGTAGGACAGTCCATGATTCTTTAGGCCACTTAAGACGTTTGGCGATTTTCTCAAAGTGCATGAAGTAATTATCAACATCAGATTCTTGGAAACGAGATACAAACTTGACATATTTGGTAACATCAAAGTCATGAGATTCTGAAGAATGAATTTTCATAGACAAAAGTTTCATTTCATGTTCACGCTGTTTCTCACGCTCTTGAGCCTCAAACTGTTCATATTCACGCTGCTTCTCACGCTCTTGAGCTTCGAACTTCAATTCCCGTTCTCTGGCTTCTATTTCCTTCATACGGACTTCTAACTCCAACCTCCGTATCTGAACCTCATCTGACTGACCTAACTTACTAAGAGCCTCCTCATCTAGTATCTCATCCCTAACAAGTGCCTCTACTACAGCCTTCTGTATATCTCCTTTTCTTGAAGATTTCTTAACAGATATTTTGTACTGATTAGCTAATTCAATAAGCTCTGCTTTCCTAAGCTTAAGGATACTCTCAAAGCTAATACTTGATATAAAACTCTCTAACTTGAAAGACATTGTGAAAGATAGTTGCTGGTTTCTTCAATGTATGAATATGATAGCAAGGTTTTAAACATTCAAAAAAATTTAAGCCTTAAGATTACATGGCTACCTCCCGGACGAGCCCCCAATTGTTACGAGTGGATTGCAATGGTTAATAAACCCGCTCATTAACAAACATGAAAAGACCAGCAGTAAGTAATAATAATATTTAATGCAGATAATATATGGCAGAGTAACAATACCAAGCAAGCACAGGTTCAAGTTACCTTTGTAGTCCTTAAGTCACTTTGTTCCAAGAACACACAAAGAATATCCAGAGTCCAATATTCAAGAATAGCACAATGTCAAATAAATATCCATAGGTACATGCAGGTCCACAAACGAAGTAAGTCTCCCTGATGTGATATCTTACAAGATATTTTATAAGATAGATAAATACCTGGCTGGTAGTGTAATTAGGGCTTGGGGCTTGGTGTTAGAGTAACAAGCCCAAGCTGATTAGACAGCAAGCTGAACACTGGCGACAGACAAGTTACACAGCTCTTAGGCTTACATGTAGCTGATAAAATATATTATTTTTGGTATTTGTAAATGGGTAAAATATATGGTTAATGGTTATTAAAAACACGATATCATAACAATATACAGAAGATTAGAACACTGGATTATTTCATGTTTGTTACTCAGAGTTTCATGCACAAACAGAAACACAAGTGCTCTGTGTGGCAATCATCAGACAAACTGAATGTTAGCTGGTGGGAACTATTTTTTTCTTACATGGACGTTCCCATGTCGACATGAACAGAACTTCTATCTCCTGTCGGAGGAAATATCCGAGGAGAACCCAACCAAACCAAATCCAAGTATCCCTACCTTCCATCCACTCCTGTCGGAGCAAATTATCCGAGGAGTCCCCACCAATCAACGCCTATCAGCGCCTAACAGCTCCAATCACCATGCAACAACTTCAAAGCCACCCACATCAACAATTGGCCTCTCTTCCAATCAACTATAATTACCATTTGCTGAACAATTTCAATAAAGCCAATTGGCCTCCCTCGTTTCATCATGTGTGTTTATTTACATCTTCAATAAAGCCTACAGGCCTTTGTTAATCTACTTACTCCCATTCATGTTTGTATTGCAAATCCTCATCATTCTCATGCTTCATCTCCATCATGTTTGTATTACAAATCCCCATTATATACAATTCTCATGCATGTTAATCTCCCTGATTGACTTTCCTCACCATTGTTTTGTTTGCTATATAAATGTACCATATTTTGTTATTTCCTTACATTCCACCTGATGAAGGAGTGAGTATGTACTCACTGTATTTTCACATTAAAGAAGTTGTTATCCAGAAAATCTTCCTGTTCTCAATCACAAGACGTCCAACAAAAGCTTTCGGTGCGAGAAGCTAGGGGCAGATAACTCCAAACAGCTGTTTGTCTGTTCCGAATACTTTCAAAACAGCGACCGTTTAAAAACTAACAGGTAACAGGTCCTATATTCCAACGATGTTCCCCCTGGATAGGTGCTGTCCCACAACGATACATGGCTATCGCGCGCCTGTGTGCTCGCACAATGTCTGTCTTAGATATTTCTAGAAACCGATTTTTGTGTCGTTTCCATTACTGAAATAACAACAAATTTTCACGTCTTAAAATTATCGCTTTGTCTGTACTTCCAGCATATTGTCCCTCTAGTTGCAAGTTCAAGTGTCGACTGGAAAGCACTGGAGGGAAGCCTTGATGATGTTAAACAGTTCAGTCGACAGTAGAGCCACTCCATGATCACTTCTGTAAATTCGACTTTGGTCATTTATTTAAAACAATTTGAAACTAACATAAAGTTAATTACGAATTTAGCTGAGTTAAATTAGTTTTTTTCCCGGTTGTTATGCATTATTCTTTTCTGGTCAATCACGACAATGGAACTCATTAAATTGCTGTAACAGATTGATATGCAAGTGAATATGTCAAATCAAGTAAAAGCTTTGAAAATTGGTTGGAATTATACTTGTTTGATAATATTTAATGAAAGCTTTATTGTTGATCAAGCCTACATCATGACGAGTAAAATGTTTGCATTCGGCTTTGATAGAAACTATTCTGAGGGTAAAATGCCAATAACCTCTCTTGCCCACAGATATGGATTCATTAATTCAAGATGAAGTGTTCGATGTTATTGGTCTTTCCTTGTCCCAGCGTTTGCTCAAATGTACTTATATGAAGATTCAAGATGCTTCTTGGATTGTGTCCGGGATTATAACCTAAACATAAGACACACTAATTGATAAGCAGACAGACAGACAGAACAGTTTATTTCTCAACCAACCAACGGTGGTACATGAGAATGAGAATATATACATACATAAATAGTAATAATAAACATGGCAAGTGACTGGGCATGAGGTTAAACAATGCATTTAGAATTGACTTCAAGTTCTTTAAATGCTTTGTAGATTTATTGCATAATAATGTCTTAACCATAAATTGATTTCCATATATTTGGGGCAAAAGATATATGTTACGCTGTTGGAGGAGGGCTTCGCATTTAAAAAGGTAATGAAACTCGTCTCCAACAGCATTAGCATTACACAATTTACACAATCTGTTTTCTTTTGGGATTAATTGCCATCGGCCGGTTTCAATTGGTAAATAAGTAATACTTGTTCTAACTTTTAATATGGGAAAATATATATTCTTTGGTAAATAAAGGTAATTCTCAAAGCAAATTTTAAATTTGAAGCATTTATAAAATATGCCTTTTGAACTGCTCTCTATAGAGCTTCTCCAATGTTGTAAAAACTGATCTCTTAGTATAGTTTCTACCTTTGAAACCAGCCATGATGTGGGGAAATTATGTGGATTTAAAAACACTTCTGATAGCCCACAGCTATCAAGATCTTTCGGTAATAAATGACATCCATCGACGCTGACATCCAAACTTATAAGTAGAAATAAATTTATACAGCAGTGAAGAAAGTTTACAGTGTAGATTATTTGTTGCTGCTTTATGCCAAAAAGAAATGGTTCGTTTGTAAAGTTTGATGTACAGTGGCTCTCGGCCAAACTCACCGTAGACCATCAAGTTTGGGGTAGAGTTTCTGAGGCCAACGGCAAGTTTAATGAATCTGAGAAGTACTTTTTCAACTATATTCAAGTTTTCGAATCCCCAGACTTCACAGCCGTGTAGGAGAATCGGACATATCATGGTATCGAATGCTTTTAGGGTACAATCAATAGGTCGATTTAAATTACGGGCTTTTTTCAGGAGTGCAAACATAGCTTTAGTTGCATTTTCTACTAAAGCTTTCATACCTGTCAAAAACCTACCATTCCTATGGAACCGTAATCCAAGATAAGTATAAGTATCAACTATTTCGATTTTATTTCCCCCAAGAGAAAAGGAGAATTTTGAGTTTTGGATGGCCCCCCTCCAAAAATTATTATCTTAGTTTTAGATAAGTTAACATTAAGTTTCCACTTCGTACACTATTCATAAAATTTATCTAATGAATTTTGTAAATCATTTGGTGATTCACTGAAGATAACAGCATCATCGGCGTATAACAAAATAATAAGTTGTAGCCAAATGTAAATGTCATCATCATTAGAATGTTCAAAGTTCACACTTGTGCACCCTGTTTCTAATAAGGAAGATTCAAGATCATTTATAAAAATGGAAAATAATAGCGAAGATAAGTTTTCCCCTTGTCTTACACCCTTTTTACATTGAAAAAATGGTGACATTACATTTCCAGCCTTAACAATTAGATCGATTCCCGAAGCCTTATTCCTTTTTAAATGTTTAATGGCAGATTTGACTTCATTCTCAGTTATATCCTTATTCTGAACTTCATTATCGAATATAGTTTCATCGAATGGGACATCATCACAGTTCTCAGTATTATCATTGTCAGTGTCGTTTAATTTTCTGAAAAAGTCAAAAAAAGTTTCTATGTCGGGGATAGATTCCTCTTTATCACGTTCATTATCGTTAAGTAGCTTCCAGTATTCTTTTGGGGAATATTGTCTATCATTCCTGATTTTATCAGTGGTCTTCTGCTTGTATTGTCTAATATTTTTATCATGACATTTTTTATATGCTTTCGACATCTGCTGATAAAGAGATTTATTTATAGGATTTGCGGTTTTATTAAATCTAGTTTTAGCTTTATTGAACTTTTTTCTCATATTTCTACATTCTGTATTGAAACAGGGTTTATCCTTTTTTCCATTTGAAACATTCGTACGAATACGCCTTACACCAAACGCACTGCGTGCAGCATTCACTAGCACGCGCGAGATGCTGTTTGCAATACCATCGACAGAAACTGGGTCAGCCATACTGGCATGTTCGTATTGTGTGCGTTCAAGTAATTTTTGGATTTCTTCAGTATCAATACTTCTACAAAACAGTTCTAATTTCGAAGGATCATATCGTTTTGGTAAGCTGTGCGAACTTTCATTCAGGGATGGATTTACTGTTTTACATTACAGCAGATGCGACATTCTGTGACACACATTTTGTTTATAGACATCCATGAGGTCAACGTCTTCATTGAAATGTATTACTGGTCAAATATTGACCAGACGCTAAACCAACAGCGAGGAAGAATATTATATATATACTTTACATAGACATTTGGAGAATCATATTAATCCGAAACTATAGTTGTTTTTATAGTATTTCGTAAATAACATGAACTCATCAGGGATGAACAAAAGGATTATTGTGTAATACACTACAAGTCAATTCTAAGATATATAGAAGCAAGTAATCACTTCACTAGTCATCAAATAAATTTAACATAATACTTAGAATGCATGGAAATTATTGGAAACATTAAATATCAGATAATGAGATAACAATGGGAGACAAGTGAGAAAAGTTTAAAACATATCGAATAAAGATTATTTGTTTTAAAATTATTGAATAAATCCCTAATCACTCATTGGTAATAAATTCACGCTGTATATGAATATTGTTCTTCACCCCAAGCTGTATTAATCTCAGCCTTACAGTTTTCAATTCTGTTCTCGAAGTGAAATTGTAAAAAAAGAATTAACGGGTATGCTCCGGAATCAAGATGAAGATGTTTTTCCATTTAAAAAGCACATCTTCACATGATAATTGTTCAATACACAAAGTTTCATTGAGCTTGGCCTTACAGGTTTTGAGTTACCGTCCGGAAATTTTTTTTATGTCATGTTTCTTAAAGTTCTAGAGTTCTAGATCGGAAATGATAGTTTAATATATGTTTCCATGGAAACGGCTAAAAATAAAATTCCAAGAAGAAGATAAACCGCAAAAGGCACATCTACACATGATGACTGTTTCACATACCTTACTGTTTTTTAGTGCTAAGTTTTAAAACTCTCGGGTGAAACCCAAGGGGGTTTATGTCGTGCTGCAATCCGTCTTTCGATTCGTCCGTGCCGAAAAGGGTACTTGTGTTCTGAAATCAACTCCTCACACAGTTTTTTTTATCAATCTTTCTGTAACTGTACACATGCTTTGGGTATAAATATTTTGAGAATTATGGCCCCTGACTTAGAACGCTCAGCTTTACTAAATCTGACTGACAGTACCTGTGTTCTGAAAACAACTCAACTCACAGTTTTTGATGTTTTGTAATCTTAACACAAACTTAACACATGATAAGGAATTCTAAGATAACGTCCTCGTGCTTTAACTATAATAGTTCAGGGCAAAACTATACTTTATTACAAACACATTGGGGTACAGCGAACTTTATTTCTTAAATATATCAATGATTTACATGTGCTATTTGCAGTGAAACGGATAAATATGATCAGACTAAGGTTACGGCTCTTGACTTGACTCTTGACTACGGCTCCTGACTTTCTTAGTTCATACATGTGTTATTTTCTTTAACCTTCTTACCTTGACCTTGATGACCTTAACCTGCACCATATCTTTTTATTCGTTAGCAAATGCCTTTGCAAATGCTACGTTTCCCATGTCACATACTGAGGTCATATCCTGTGACCTGTGTGACCTGTGAAACAAGAGTCATTAGAAGATGACATATCCCACCGGTCCCACATAATCTTAACTAAGTCCAGATCAAACACGTTTCTATGAAAACGGGAACAAATGTATTTCAGAAATCTGAAAATATCAAAAGGCACCACTACAACAACTGGGTAATACACATGAAAAGTTTCGGGATAATGAAGAGTTTTGGAGCTGTGCTCCGGAAACGAACCTGCAGTCTCTGAACAAAGTCCAATTTCAACACGTTTCTATGGTAATCTCAAAATATCAAAGGCACCATTTCAGTAGGTGGGTGATACGCATGGGAAGTTTCAGAAAAATATCATGAACGGTTTTTGAGTTCTGCTCCGAAAACGAAATGACAGACGGACAGAGCCACGACTATATCACACGGTATTACAAACAGGTGGGATAAAATTAACCATGTCCATTATTTATGAATTGTCATTTGATTATTCAGTAGATGTTATACTGTTCAAGCTGATCAAAGACCATCTCATGTTAAATTCAGATCTCTCAGAGCACTCGTGTAATGTGTTATGTTTTATGTAGAGAAGTTTTACATTTTATGTTGAACTCCGACATCTGTCTGAAATCCTGTAAATTTCTGCATATATCCATGAACCTGCCATTTTCGTACGTAAACGAGGACGCTATGTTGATTATGTTGATAGCCATACAGAAAAGTTGCCAAAACTTCATCTCATTGAAATATAAACACTTATTTTGTTGCAGATGTTTTTACATCAAAATTAGCGAATAAATCGCATTAAGGATGTTTGTTCCTCAAATATCAAGTATTAAACTTTTTTCTAACATATGTTTTAAAAGTTGAAGTGTTTGATTGAAAAATCATCAATAAACAATAGAGGTTAGTGTGGGTTTTTCAGACATGGTAGTCTATGGGAAAATTAGGAGTATTTTTGGCAAAATTGAAACTTTCATCATTTTTACTATTAAAATTGTTTCCTTATGTAAATATGTTACTGATAACATAATTTCCGTCCCAATATTAATCTAAAGAGTATATGGTAGTGTGGCTTTTCCCTTGCAATGGCACAGCATGTAACTGACTTTTTTCTATAAATCACTAAAATTATAGTTTATTTTGACTACATAAACGTTTCTTCCCAATCATAAATGACATATTTAGATAAATACAACTATCAAACCCATACTCTTTATTTTGTCTCAATTGGTCAATACAAATGGTTATAATTGATATCAAAACTTCAAAATGATGAGTCATCAAATCTTGAATTTAAAAAAACAAATACCAGATGGGGCTGTTTCCTTTGGATAACAAATATTTTGCACTCATAACAAAATAAGAATGATAATTGTAACATGATTTCGGTGTATCCTTGATTCTGATTGGTTGATTTGCCTATGTTGAATGACAATGAATACGCGCAAATTACTTGGGGCGAATCACCGCGAACATATACATCATGTTCACAAGATCCGGCCCGACTCAAAATTTTATTTTTCTATTTCTCTTAAGATGTGCCCCTTACTCAAATTTGACAGGTGGCATTGTCATTTTCTAACTTGTGTATAAGAGTATAGGTAACAAATAACTCTCAACATGAATTAATTTTAAGTAACTAAAATGTTCTCAACTAGTAAGATGTGTCCAAGTTTGAGGCCTTCTTCCATGCGCATGTGTAAACCGAATGCCGTTGCCATGGCATGACGTCATAGTGATCAACCGTTTTGACGTCACAATGCCAGTGTCATTGTCACAATGGGTTAGGGCAAGTTTAAGATTTTTACTGTGTTGATGTCGTAGATAAATGTTTATCACTCTAAAAGGATATGTAAATATAGTGAAGTGACGAGGTGAACATAGTTTAGTGACACTGTTTGAGCTTATGTGTAAATTGTTGCTAATGTACATATTACGCCGAGTATTTATATTTGTTTTGACCTGACCACACCTCTTAAAAAAATTGAACAGTCGCAAAGTCCTTGCCACTCAGAGATAGGTACGCAAAAAGAGAGTTTGTTTCAAAACGCCTGATAACTAACGGTCATGTTACAATATCGATAAATAGTTGTGTTTGTACAATTCAACACAAATTCAACCAGCAAATTTCAGCGTTTAAAACCTCCGGCTAACGCAGTCGGTTTTAAACTAAATTTGCGGGTGTTGAAAAGCAATGAATCCCGGAAATTTTACAAACGCAACTATTTATCTTATAAATGAAACAAACATATCCGGGAGATAATTTTACAATGACGGTTGTGAGACAAACAAAAAACCCAAATATTATTAGATTTTCTTTATCGTTGTTCGTACAGCGTTATTTGGTAGAACAGGCAACCCACATCCCTGTACATTCTCTGTGAAAATTTACCTGAAATGATAAATGAACTAGGCGTGGTGGCTTTATTGTCGAAGTTTCATTTGGGCTTTGACTGGTTTCAAACAAGAGTCATCAGAAGATGACATATCCCACTGGTCCCACATAATTTGTAAAATACATCTTTGACAGATAATTGTATATCTACTACTTCAGTTAGGGGGTTTTACACATTTCAGTTTCAGGTATGATAAAGGGTTTTGGAGTTCTATTACAGATCCCTGAACAAAGTCCAAATCCAACATATTTCTATGGAAACGAAAAAAGAAAATTCAGAAATTTGAAAATATAAAAAGGAACCACTTCAGTTAGTGGGTCATACACATGCAAAGTTTCAGGAAGATATGATGAATAGTTTAGGAGCTGTGCTCTTGAAACGAACCTAACCAGTCGAATGTTGTAAGTGTAAATTCGTCAATATGAAGATTGAAACATCACTGACTTACCGCAACATTACTACTACTGATGTAACTAATAATCCTAAACACATGCCAAACTATACCCTTAGTGAAGGAGTATGATTGCAAATTAATTTCTATAAAAAAAGGGTGTAAATCAAACACATATTGTTCAGATTAAGGTTAACGTATCTTCGTTCAATGTATTTCATTGTTGCTGGTCCTGTTCAGGTCTTTTTCCCATCAGAATCTTTTCTGCCTTGATTTATGAACTTTGTAAAAACGATGTTATACAACTGTTTTTTTAAACCGAATGGGCTTGTTCAGTAATAAGATAAGTTTGTAATGTACATCATCTGTGCAATATCAGCTTGAAAATCACGTTTAAAAGTTAACGGAATCTACATTCTATTGTTCTTCGATCCTGTGGAAACACTTTTAAAGAGACATTTAGAAGTTGGTAAGGTGAATGAGAAACGAGTTTTTACACTTTCTTTGTTGCAAGAGAGAGAGGGTTCTGTGTGGACGTTATCACTGTCATCAAGCACACATCCTTGCTTAAAGGCGTTACACTCCAGGTGGAGACCTTTGCAATCCCGTCAATTAATACACTTGATAACAGGCTTAGTACTTGCACAAAAACTTTGCACAAAAACTTCGCTCTTTGGCAATAAAGTATTTGTCAATTGATAGAGCTAGTTTCTCATTCAAGTACGTTCACTCTCCATTTAAGGAAACGTGGAATCTAAATTTCATAAATTAATAATAACCATGTAAAATGTTTTAAATTAAAAAGCAATTGCCCTTTCCTTATTCCTTTTACAATGTAGTTTGAATATGGTCACATCATCACATAATTATATATCAGTCCAAAACAAGATGGCTTCAGAAAGAAACCATGTCAAGTGCACGATATTAACTACACTGCGATAGGTCAGGTATATATTGACTTTCTGTAGAAACCAATGTCAATTACATTCAGGTCTCCTGACAATTTACTTCTTTTTTACTTCATTAATGTGTTTTGATAGACGGCTTGGCGTGACTTTGATGTATTGATATAGCGATGATGAATTGGATACGTTTAAAACATATTTCTATTTTCATGAAAAACGGGATTGACAAAGAACAAAACCATGATTATATTCAATACCGCTCCCTCAATTGGATATAAGCTGAATATGTATTTTCATGTGTTACTTATAAGCGCAATCCACTGTTATCAATTCTTCCATATGGCGTATTTATTATTAGACTGTGTTAGGACGCACATTGTTACAACGCACATTGTTACAACGACGTGAATTGGGTGAACAAGATCATAGCTACATTAGTCTGAGATACCGCTTTCTGTATTTTCAGATGAGGTCTGTCGTTTCTTATATCTTGCAATCACGATCCTCAAAACTCTTCCAGCCCACCAGCAGAATATGGTCTTTGTTGTCTTTCAGATATCAATGTCCAGAGTAAACATGTTATGGAAAATTACAAGAGAAGGTCTTTAGTTTGCACAATAACCCCCAAAACCCGAAATTCATAGAAAATTAATGATTTGAATTGAGTTGTTTGTTGGTCACATATTTTATTATATTGGAAAATGTTAAACCTAAAAACAACCATTCACACTTAAATCTGCATTGAAGGTATTTACATATGTTATAAATCAATAGAAACACTCAAGTGATATATCTTCAACTGAACAAACACTCAATATGAAGACACATCTAATCATCCAATAAGTCCAACATAGCCACAGTAGGTTTATCGAATCTGATATGTCGAGGCCAATATAGGGTCCTCGTCTCTAACAGTCTGTTTTAGCAAACATGAAGGGAAACCATTGAATCTAAGGACATTTAGTTCATATACATGTATTGAAATCCAATACATTATTTGAACAATATATCAATATACAAACCTTTTCTATCCGTATTCAAGAGACAAGACGTATTGCGATGGACGAGATTTATGTAACGTATGACTTGAAAAAGACTTCTCTAAACAGATAATAGTTTATTACCTACGAGGGCAATCATATCGGGGCTCATATTTTTGATACGATGCCCTAGGGCAAAATATCACTTTGTCATGGTGACAATGCTATGACGTCACGCTTCGTCTTTGACGTTGCGTTCTAATTGCGGCGACGGCGGGTCGCTAGCCTATGGTTGAAAGTGGATTTTAGCGCATTTTTATTAATTTCACAACTTCGGTAATAAACAGAATATTATATTCGTGTGTAAATCATACTATTTGTACTCGTGCCTGAATATCGGTATATCCCTCGCTCTCGCTCGGGAATTACTAATATTCAGGCACTCGTGTCGTAAACATAGTATGACATAGACTCATATAATATCCTCTATATACTTTGTAACTTTGAAATAATTAGGGGTGGAATAGTACACTTGAACCATAACCTCGTTTTGGTACAGAACCAAAACTGCAACAAAACTAAAGGGAAAACCCACATTTGTTCTGACAAAAGAGGAAGTTTCGATGAATTTTTAAATATAAATTGAATATATTGATATTTTATTAAAAATAAATAACATGAATTATTCTCACAAAAACTCTGCAAATTAACTTGAAATACTTAATGCGGTATAATACACGCTAATGCATGGTGCATCGAACAGAAAGGAAAGTTCAACTAGTGTTTTTGCATTTATGAATCGTTTCATTATAATAATAGTTAACCAAAAGTTTTGCACCTTTTTAAAAGTTTGGCACCTCACTGACAATAATAATTCGAAGAATCTGTCAAAATCGATAAATAGTTTACAAAACTCTTGAGAAATAGTTCCTAAGACCAATGTCTTTATCATGAATTGATCTTTTTTTTGCAATTTATTTATTCAGTGTTTAAGTCGTACTTATCATGGTATTTTTTTTTTCGAAGACAGATTGGCTTGAGATTTGATTTACACTTTACAGTACTCAGTAACCTCCTTGAGTTTGACTCGCTAGCAACCCTAAAAAAAATATCGTTCGATTTTCAAATACACTTAGATCCACTCTCTAGCAAGGTGATTTAAATGTTGTCTATGAAATTTACTTATTAAAAAGTCCAGACTTCCGGAAGCAGGATTGAACTCGAATGTATGAGTGGTTTGGCGTTTAAACCTAACATTGTTTGTTTTCAAGTCAATCAGTCAGTCAGTGAATGCATGAATGCGTGATAAAACAGGTATCCGGTTAGCGGTGTTTGTGCCATCATGAATCGGTCTCCAGTAAATCAGATGAATCAACCAATCAGAATCGAGTATCTATAAATGTCATAGTAGAATTGAAAATTAACGATGAATTTAATGTTTATGGTTCTGTTAATCGGTCTATTCCAATCTGTTTCATGTTTGCATGTGCAGAATAGAACACACGGATTACGCAGAAAAGTTTGTTTTACTAATTAATTTTAATCACTGTTAGAATATGATTATTGTTTATAAGAACATATTTATTGAAGGTATTCCCTGAATGTATTTGTTGAACCGTTGTAATATACCATGCACATATACCTCCTTTCCTCGAACGAAATAAAATTATTGATTTGATTATTTACGTTCCTATTTTATGAGCTGAGTTTCATGTTAGGAACCAAGTGTCTGATTCTTGGACAAGGCGTGTGACGTTTAAAATATTTTTCATGTAAGCTTCACACAACACAAGAGTTGACATACAAAGCTGCTTATGAAATATGGTCAGCTTCTTCTGGTTCGTTAAACTATTTTGTCTGTGAATAAATGAACCAAACCGATATACAGACACATTTATTACAATAATATATTGCCACAGTTGCCTGCAGACATTGCACCTACGTCAACAGCATAATGGTTATATATGGTATTGCTTCCTCCAGTGGGTGAATGGTGTGTGACAAACATTAATAAAGAAGAAACTGTCACATAAAACACATTTATACATACTGCTGAGAGATTGTTGAATGTGTAGTATTCCAATAAAGGTAGTTTGAAAGATTTGTGTCTTCTTAAACATATAATTCTAGAAAAAATTGTCTTTACGTCATTGTTTCCTCGAATAATCTTCTTGGCTTAGGTTAGACATTTAACATTTCTTGAGAAAATACCTTTGTTCTCCTTTCAAATCTCCTTTCTAAGTTTACTAAAGTTGTCTGCTAACGTTTGAAGGTTTTACAACAGATCTATAAAAGTAGAAAACCACAAATGCGTTAAATATTCCACTTCATGAATCAGGTTCGTACGCAAATGCACACAATGGAGTTAGAAGTTTAGCCAACAGGAGATAAGAGGGGTGTTCCAACAGTATTCTGTTCCAGTGAAAACCACTAATTATTGTCACGTAACCATACAAACGTCTCTACTGCTGCAATGACGTTCCTGTTGGGTCTCAAATGTATGGCTACCCAGATCAGTCGAGGGAAGAGAATGAAGTCTGAGGGGCTAGAGTGAGTTATTGTTTAACGCCACTTGGGCAATATTGCAGACATTAGCGGCGAGAAATTTGATTAAATTAGATATTTAAAATAACAGCAAAAGCATACAAGAACGACACGAAGGCCGTAAAAACACCAGCAACTTATCACAATTTGGTTAAAAGCTGATATAGAATATATAAAAATTATAGTTTATCAAAATGGTTAACTGCCTTTAAGAAGTCTAAAATTCTATATTCACCGAAGTGACTAAAAATTTGAGCAATTGAAATATTGGGGTAAAACGTTTCCCTGATATGTGCAGTGTCCCAACACTCACACAAAATGTGTTTTACTGTGAGGGGACACTGGCAGGGGATACACGTCGGGGGATCTTCCCCCTTTAAAAGATATGAGTGTGTCCAATACGACATCGTCGTAGGACACAAGCTTCCTGCCGGGTAAAAGAGGATAGAGATTTGTAGCCTAAATAAGGTTGGAGTAAAGTTTGTTATACTGTTGTTGGTCCAAATGGGACTTCCAAGATTGTTTAATGTAAGATTTAATAGCTGGTTTTTAATCTGTATATGGAATTTTAGTTGGGGGAATAAGTTTGAGGTTTAATGCTGATTTAGCTGCTGAATCAGCTTTGCTATTGCCTCTGATACCCATATGGCTAGGAAGCCAGCAAAAGACGATTTCGCATTGGAGACAGGTATTATGAAGTGATAATACATCCCGAATTATGAGGTGATCAGTTTTACAGTTTTTAAGGCTTGCAAGCAGGACAAAGAGTCAAAGAAGATAATATAAGTATTTGCATTTGAAGTTTTTAATGTGCCGAGGGCTTTTTGGATGGCTTTAGCTTCTGCAGTGAAGATGCTACTGCCATTGTGCAGTCTGGAAGCATATGTTTTAGATGGAGTCACAGTTGCAGCAGTAACTGTGGAGCCATCCTTAGACCCGTCTGTATATATTTGTTTATAATCTGTGAACAAATCACAGAGCTCGTAGAAAGCCTGTTGAAATACCAATTGATCAGTGTCAGATTGTTTATATTTGGTTAAAATGATATTAACACGGGGCTTGACCAGCTGCCATGGTGGAGTGGTAAGCAAACTGTGCTCTGCTATTGTTGTTAGGTCGATATCCGAGTCTTCAACATGCTGATGAAGCCGGATACCGAGAGGAGGAATTGCTTTAGGTTTTGAACTATACAAGTGCTGGTATTCTGAATTGAATACGCAGTTGTATGCAGGATTAGAAGGGTTGGCTTTGATGATATATTGTAGTGCTAGCTTGATGCGCCGATCTTCAAGAGAAGGCTCATCAGCTTCAACATAAAGACTTTCAACAGGTGAAGTTCTAAAGGCCCTAAGACAAAGCCTGAGACCCTGGTGATGGATAGTATCTAGCATGTTGATATAAGAGGGGCGGGCAGATCCATAGATTATGGAGCCATAATCTAGTTTGGAACGGATGAGTGATCGATAGAGATGAAGAGTTTCTTCATCTCCACCCCATTTATTATTTGATACGACCTTTAAAAGGTCTAATGCCTTTAAGCCTTTAGCTTTTAGATTTTTAAGATGAGGGATAAAAGAAAGTTTGCTGTCAAAAGTGAGACCAAGAAACGTTGCTTCATGAACGACTTTGATTGCAGTTTTATCCAGAAAAAGTTCTGGATCTTGGTGCATTTTGCGCATATTGCTAAAATGCACACAAGATGTTTTGGCTTTGGAAAATTTGAAGCCGTTTTCCAACGATCATTTGTGTATTTTGGTGAGGCATAGCTGCAATTGGCGCTCGATTGATGGCATATTTTTGCCTCTGCAGGAAACTCCAAAATCGTCCACAAAAAGTGAACCATCTGTATGGTCATTTAAGACTTTAGCCAAGCTGTTGATTTTGATGCTAAATAATGTGACAGATAAAATGCTACCTTGTGGGACTGAGGGGCTAGATCTGGAGAATAGGCAGGGTGGGAAAGAATCCTGAACCCACAGTCCTGTGCCGCACTGACTGCAACCTCAGCGATGTGCATGTCCTTAAGAAACCACACACTTTTGAGCAGTGTACCCCTTCCTTTCTCTTTTCCAATATTTGGCACAGTTCATTTGCGTTATACACGTCATTGACTGTGGAACCCTTCTTCAATTATCTTGTATAATTCGTTTAACTGATGTTTTACTTATATGGTGAGCAGCAGCTAAGTATCTAGAATGGTCACATGCCGGTCTTGCTTCTTCATATGTTTCCCCCTGCGGTGACGTCATTAGATGTACGAGGGCGTGGCTCGTCTTTGGTGCTCTCTCTACCCCTCAGTACACCACTTTTAACACACTTCAATGATGGAGCAGAATATCCTACTGTGTGTGACATATCTTCATGAACTCCCTTTGAAATGTTTATTTTTAAACCATACTTGATAACAACTCTTCATTCATTTCTGTCGAATTTGGTAGACAATGTCGGGCTAGTGTGGAAGACCAGGTCATCACAGACAACCCAAGTATATGCATTTCGTGATTGACGTGCAATTTATACGTCATTGGAATGCTACTCATGAAAAAGTATGTTTGCGTTTTTGACAATTGTTCATATTCAGGTCAGAAACCTTTGACACACCCCTCGTATTTGTTACTTGACCTGTTAATGGATTTTGAAAGTATTATATTATAAACTAATAAACTACATATTTGGAGGCAATTTTTATCGCCCTTCCTCAAAGTCAAAGATTATTTTGGTTGACAAATGGGGTCAGCATTTACTGTTAATCATGTCTTGACAAAAGTTGGAATATCCACTTTGTGTAATCAAAACGAATGTTATCACTAACATTGATTTTGTGGGTAAAAACTCTAAAGAAGTGATTGAGAACAACGTTTTCGATTTTTCATCATCGAGTGATCATAGCATCAAACGTTATCTGATTGCATCACATTGTTAGATTTATGTATGAATTATAACAGTTAACGTCAAGGCAGTTATGGGCATCCGAAAATAACAAAATCAGCTATTGCGGGACACCAAATACACAGAGCAGCCCCTACGACGCCTTATCAAAAGCCTCAATAAAGTGCGCAAATTGTTATAAATATAACATTAAATTCAAGAAATTGCATTTAGAACTAGTATCATTAAGATCTCATGACTATCAATAGGGTGATTTCACACAGTTTTTATTAGAATCGGAGCCAGTATAAACAAGTTAAATTATCACTGGCGGGTACATTAATTTTTTTCATCATTGGAGTCATTAATTACTAACAAGTTGAATGATCACTGGAGTCACTACTAAAACGTTTGAAGTGACCATCATGAGGTCACTACACAAGTTTGTTAATCATCGGGGTTTGATTGTGAACATGTCAAAAGAATTCCCAGGGGGTATAATATACAATTTACGAATATGAGTTCTCAAAACCAATTTTTGATTTGATCAAAAGGTTAAAATGGCTTTAACTCATATCTTGTGACCTCACTTTTGATCGTGTACACAGCCATGTAATGATTCAAAGTGTTCACAGTTAAAATAAGGCATATTCGCAAATGCATGATGCTTAAACTAGTTTCACAAAATCAATGATCATTTTTATTGTGCATAACAACCATGTAATGATTCAAAGTGTTAATAGTTAATAAAAGGCATATTCGCAAATGCATGCTGAAGTCGTGACCTCGCTGTAACCTTGACCTTCGACGGATTTAAGCCAAAACCTTTTCATATATTGGTATTTCTCCAAAGTTGATATATACAAAATAAGAGTCTGATTTTCTACTTAGCGTGTTTACAATTTTTGGTTAAAGATTACAGAACTCTCAACCTTGACCTTTGACCTTCAAGGTCACACCATCAATGGTCACTTTTCATTGTGTAATGATTCAAAACTGTGATCCATTGCAGTGATCGTGACCTTTGATGGATTTTAACGAAAACCTTTTCAAATCTTGGTCCTTTTCCATAGTTGATATACCAAATAATAGGGGTGACTATTGACCTACAAGGACTATTGCGATAGCGATTGTCTATTGTGACTATTAGGGGTGACTATTGACCAACCAGGACTATTGCGATAGCGACAGTATATTGTGACTAAATATCGCGGTAGCTACTTTCTATTCTGACCTACTTTTGCGATAACTATTGCGATAGTTGTCAATAAGCGAAAAAGAACAGATTCTCGAATAAACAGTGTTTAATCGTCTTTACTTTGAACTTCCTTCTTCCAAACTGACAGAATTTAGTGCAGGAGCAACACGAATGATAACTCTTACATCTTCATGTTGTTATTTTCAGTTGGGTTAATCGAAAGTCGTAATCTTATTATAGATTTCGTGACCCCGTGACTCAAATGGGGTCACAGGGGTCACAACCTTTAAAACCTATTTTCCTCTTCTCCTCAAGTTGTGTGCAGACTCCTTGCCCAATGGGGATTCTTAATTGTAGATTTGATGACCCCGTGACCCCAAATAAGGTCTCAGGAGTCACAACATTTAAAACCTATTTTCATCATCTTCTCCAGTAAGAAAAGCTCTAGAACAAGCTGAGAAAATTTATTATAACAATACACATCCTGATGAGCTACAGAGCCCATGGCTCTATTTTTAAAAAGAAAAATCAAAATACCATTTTGGGTCCTCTGGGCTTTCGTAACACTATCGTGGCGGGGGATAAAAAAAACCAAGCCAAAACAAAACGTGGCGGCGTCGGAAACTGCACAAAAACTGATAGCTCCGATTTAGTCGGGGCTGCTAAATATGCAATGAAAATGTGTACGACATTCTGATTTCCTATTCAACTCGAGTTGCAAGCTGCTCCCCTTTCTCCTAGCAGTAAATGTTTAAAATTACTTGCAATTGCCTCCTTACCTAACTGTCTTAGGCAGGCAAGCGGTAATCAGTCTTTGTAGACAATTGAGACAACATCTACGTCACGTATGTGATTTGAAGAGGATACAAATGTAAATGTATAAATAGGTTGGTAACTTCAATGTTCAGAAAAGTTTTAAGCATTACTTGTCACGAACTGAAAATCTATAATTCTCAGCTGTTTCAGGTCAGAATTAATCTATAATTCTCGTTATTCTGGGGATGTCTTTGAGGTGATTTATTTCACCCGAGTATGTAAACTGAAACTACTCTCAATGGAAAAAACACGCTATGAGGTAAACATAGTATTATTTTTATAGTATTGAGGATCAATTCATTGGTCGGGATGTTGTACTTCTACTGAGGAACTTTGAAAACGCATACAGGAGTTTGATATGAGATAACATGAAACAAGCATGGAATAAGCATGGGATGACAGCAGTTGTTGTTATGTGTGAAAAGCACATGGGAAAAGGTTCAGACAATTGAAGAATGAAATTAAATGTTGTCAAGAAGACAAGCACAACAACACATTGAGCCGACACCACATCAGTAGATCGTGTGGTCTCTGTACATGTCGGCCCTGGCACAGGCGTGACAACTCTGTTTCATAAAGGGACGCGTGACAAATGGGATGTTTCCATTTCTCCAAGGCCAAGGTCAAATCTGCAACGTAAGTTGGTCCTTTCTAAAGTTTTCGTAGGAGGATTTCTTTTAAATATGCTGGGTGGTGATCGGCAATGTTTATTTTCATTATATATTTAGTTAGTTGTTTTAATAAATAAAGTAATCTGGTAATCTGGTAATGTATGCTCACGCTCATAGCATGCACCTCCAGCTGCTTTGTGATACAAAGGTTGTGTAATTGCACCTCTTTACGAATCTTTTATAGTGATTCTAAAGTTATAATATTTATTGAAAGTTAAATTATTTCATTACACCATCGAACCATTTGAAGGGCAATGTCATAAACTACATCGGAGAGTTCGACTTTACAGAATCATTCGTTTCGGGCCATCTATTTTACAACGCTTCATATAAAACAACCAACACCAAACAAACTGGCCAAATGAATTATCTTCTAATATTTATACAGTGAGAGAGAAAATTATTTTTTATACAAAAACGTTATAAAGACAAAACAAAGCCAATAATAATGAATAAAGGATGATCTAAGTGAAACAGTATTCTGTCTAAGAAAAAAAACATTAATAAAGATGGAGTAGAATGCATCCAGTGAACATTTAGTAAGTATGTATATTACTATGTTAACGTTTTAACATAAATTTGCCCGTTATTCGTCCATAAGCACGTCCGGTCCAAATCGTTTTCGAAACATAACTGTAATATACTGTAAGACCAATATGGACCACCATTTTTTAAAATTATAAATCCAAATACTTGTATTTGTAATATTTGGCCCTTTCCATTTAAATGCAACTAACATATTTTCGCCAATACTGGGGATGTTACATTACCATTACATACATTCTTTTAAAGGGGACTTATGAGTTTGGGTAATTTATTCGTCTTCTTCCTCATTGTTTAAATGTTTCATATTCAGTAAATATCTGATTTAATTTGTTGAATCGCATCCTCATTTGACTTATGACAATATAAACACAGAGCAAATATTATATGATCTATCAACACTTATTTATGTTATGTAAAAGCAAATACAATATTTTGAAAAGGTCATCTTTAGTAGTATAATCCAAAACGTTATGGTTTAACAATAAAAAGTAAATATAACAAACGTTCTCAGAAACTTCCTTCCCAAAACATCACAATTTATTGTCAATGAGATTCATTCTCAACCACTCATAAAAGATGCGAAGAGTGGGTTATTTTAAAGCTTCAATCAATATTTCCTTATCAATCACACCGAATTCCCCCTCAGTCTCAAATAGTTTAATATTTTCATTGCGTTTCTTTCATTTTCTTTCTTATCATTCCAAATGTAATTTGTCTAAATTGAAAGTGAAACACACTTACATAGAAAAAGGGGCATTCACCGATGTGAAAATGATACCAACTTTTCAATGGAGCTAAACACAAAGTGTTTCTACCGGATAAAGTCGTGATGAGGATATATTTCGTGAGGAGATAAACAAAATTTTAGTCAGTCGGTCAGAGTTATACTTAATATCTTATGACTGCTCATAATATTTGGCATTTAATGTGAATTTTATGAAAAATAGAAATTATGATAGTACAGTATGTTGTGGTCATAATGTACCTTTTTGGACTAAAAGTGATGACGCATCGTTGCTGTAGGATGTCATAAAACAAGCCAGAAGACATTTCACTCTCCTATCGCGCCCACTTCAGACAATTTCAATGATTTTTTTAAAAGCAGTGTTTTAAGGAAAATTTCATGTCTTCATTAGCATGGACGTTGTAATACAATTAAGAAATAAAAGACGAGTTGGCGTACTTTATCGTTGAATAAAACATAGCAGGGAGTGTTTTATGCTCTCTGCTATGTTTTATTGTACGATAAAGCACAACAACAAGTCTTCTATTTCTTATATGAGATGCCCTTAAAGGATAGATGAAATGCATTTTTCTCAAGAATGACACATGATTACCTCTACGTATATTGTATATCGGAATCAATTGAGCATAAAATCGAGACAATATACACTTGCAATTGATAATTAAGACGATTTTAATTCACCCATTTTAACACTATCGCAATTTTTTCGGCGAATCCTTTTGAAAATGCTCACTGAGGCGTGACTGTGATAAGCGACATGCGGGGCGGCTAGATAGCTACTCCGCCGGTGTCTCGTTAATTAATTAATGATGATTATCACTGCCGCTAAATGAATTTATGAGGTGTATTACATCGCCAAAAAGACATGTTTATGTATAATTGTGTAATTGTCATCTGCGGAATTACCTAGTTGGATATCTAAACATTCGAAATATGGGAAATTTAAGTTGGTTTATTGAAGTTATCTTTGTGAAATTAACAATCAAAATGTTGCGAAATTACGTTGAATTGTGACTATCGCTGATAATCAAATTCCTCCACATACGTCACAGAAGTCATCCCTTCACGGGTCACACCCCCGCAGACTTTCATTCTGGTCGCCGGGGCTAAATCAGGCGTTTTTTTAAAAAGCCGTATACAAGTAATTTATGGACCGATTTCAGAAATTTAAAATCGAGCAATTGTCAAATTGACATCCCATTTTAATGAATCCGATTTGGATCATATGTCATTTCATCTATCCTTTAAGCAGTTACTCGCCTTGCCATAAAAAAAACGGGGAGATATTATGTTGTTTGTAAAAACTATTTTTTGAAAATACTAATGTCTCCCGTCGTAGAACACATTCGCTAGCATTGAACAATCAACGTGACGTAAAATATGACGTCATTTTCTAAGCGACGCTCTAACTGACGTCTGAAATCACGAGCATGTTTTATTGTCTCATAAAGCACACTGTCGGTCCTATTGACTGCCTTTGTTTGATTTTCGTTGGTATCTTATTTTTCACAATACTACATTGTGTAAGCCCGTTAGTTACATTTACATTGGCTACATTGTGATTAGATAATGCCTATCTCTGCACATCTAAATGCACATGTTTACCTCGTTATTGAACCCAGATGTGGGATCTGTCTGAAAAGGTATAATATCATTCTTCGTAGAAACCAGACTGCAAATCCATATATCCATATATGCATTGACATTTGCAACAATTTCTACTTTTGATGAATGCAAAAATATGTCTTATCTTATAGAGGGTGGTTACTTATTGTGGCTCATGTTTCAGTTAGTTACATGTTGTTTTGTACAGTTAGCACATAAGATGCAGTTAGGCATACGTGTAAGTGGGTTATAAGTAAATACGTAATATGTAGGTGTTGATCCCGAGATCATGTTTCTCCTCGAGGACATAACGTTGGAAGATTGTTGACATAATGTTTCAACACCCTTGTCCATGACTGAGTTATCGTCAAGAGTCTTCGATGAGTAGCTAGCGTTTGTTACGACGTAAGTTGTAATAAACGCGGTAAGATGTAATAACTGCGGTAAATTGTAATAAAAACGCGGTAAGATGTAATAATGCGGTAAATTGTAATAAAAACGCGGTAAAATGTAATAAAGTTTACTGCGGTAAATTGTAATAGGGGGTGCGGTAAAATGTTTCGATGAAAGGTGCGGTAAATTGTAATATTTTCTTTTATAGAAGTTGATGTTGATGAAAGTAAAATTCACCAATCAAAATGTCCGTCTGACAATTCGTCCGTCTGATTTTGTTTCACTTACAGCTCTGATACTAATTGATGATATGTTTCTAAACTTTACAAATTTAATCACTATGATTTGCAGATGTGCTGTTTGTTTGTTTCGGTTTGTCTTATATTTGCATAATTTATACAAATTTTCGAATTTTGTGTGTCATGAATTTGTTCTGCTCGCAACTCTGACAATAATATTTTGAATATAACAGCACGTGAGAACATGCTATCATTACCATGTGCAAATCTGCCTTTGTACACAACCGGCCAAAAGAAACGCCTACATGAATCTTAGAGATGAATAATCTGATAACATATAATTTATGATGGTCTTAGTAATGTTATATTGAAACGATAATTGATAAGACAATCAATTGGCCATAAATTACTGCCCCACCCTCACACACCCGCACCCCCGAACCACGCCCAAAAACACTGCTACTGTCGGTTGATTTTATTTGTGCAATCTTTTTATCACCATGTCGACATCTGCAACGTCATTACTTTGGCGTGTTGTTAACAGGTGCACATTGTTAAGAGGAGTATGATAGTATGATCTTCGGATGTATAGAGCATGCTGCAGCAAAACTATTTAACCCTGATTGCAAACTAAACACATACCATGTAATTATTTTCTAACAATAGGTAAATTTATAAAATTTCGAGAAAAAAACCCATCAGAAATGGTGGAACTCTATAATATTACCCATACGGGTGAGGAGACACGGGTGATTATTTTTTTGATATTTGCACAGGTGCTTTCAAGTGATTCTCAATGTTGATTCCATTTAGTTTAACAAGTGAAACATTAACAATCTGTTTATATGCCGACTGATGGTTTTCTACAACTTTTGGATGGAAACAGAGAAACAGTACAGGTACACGTGTGCAGAGTTCTTTGGTTAAGCATATAATATTTATAATAAACGGATTGGGAACAAATCATCCACAAAACATATATCCTTTCCTTTGTTATCTAATTGTTTGGTTTGAGGCAAGAGATTTTAATGGACAAAATTCTTTGTCCACAATATATAAACAAAATTCAAATTAAAACTGAAAACGGAAATATCAATGCAAGAATGTGGGCGTATTAAGAACGAGATAGGTTTGGTTGAGAACGCATATAAACTGACTGATAACGGCGTTGGACTGAAGTAAAACGTTTTGAGCACGAGATGAACGGGCAATTTTGTTCAATCAAAACATGGTACCAACTATTAGAGGACGGAGTAAAGACGACATGGGCGTACTAAGAATTGTCTATCGTATTTGAAAACTTCTTCATAACAGTTAGCTGTCTCTGTCCCGTTCGAGGCCGTTTAACAACATTTTTTGGAAGGAAAAGAACGTAGTAGGAACTTCTTTTGTGTGACGGAGGCATGTGCTTTCGCCAACCAAATGCTAAATACTGCAATAAAATCGATTTATCAGAAAAGAGACTACGTGATATCTATATGCTATTTCCACAGTTTAAAGGGTACCACGTGTTTTTCTCTGAAATAAATCAATGTCATGAACTTGACAAATAATGTCGCCATTCGAAAAACACCATTTTTCTTCGCAATATTAAAGTTTAAAAACATGTGCACATCTTTTTTAAAGCTATGGGAATCATTTTGTACTTGGCGGCCAGTCAAAGGTGTTCACCTTGAAAAGTCCGCCAGTGGTTTTCATTATGACCACTACACACATTTCTGCGACTACGGATATTACTATTACCCTCTAAAGTAATTATAAATTGCATAAATTTGTAATATAAATGGTAAAAAGGAAATAATAAAATTGGCAAAAAACATGCTACAGCTCCTTTAAGCAAAATATTGACCAAACATGTGTGCCAATAACAGTTTTACACAATAACCTCAATATCCTCAAGAAAAATAGAAAATATTTTAACGACGGCGCTAGTTTTCTAAATGAATTAACATTTGAATGATCACACACACAGGCACACACGCACACATGTAAACGTCTCCCAATTGACGCATTTCCACCCTGGGATGTTGTGCAATGATACTAGCCATCATGACATAAGTGAAATCATTTTGAAAATGACATTAAACCCTAATAATAACACACATACGCACGCACAAACACGCACACACACACACACACACATACACAAATAATTATTTATGTTTTAAAATGTCTATCGATAGTTTGGCTTGCCAGAATAGAGCAAAGGTACTAGCAGAAAATAATTTCAAAATCAAAAGTTTCCGCTATCAATTAGGTATGGAATTAAATTATTTTAAGCGTTGCCTGTAACATAATTTTTTTTCTCATATCAACTGTAAAGTCATATACCCTAGGCTCATTTTGTTGGAATGGTAACACTTCATGACACCGGAAGTAACGAACATGTTACATGGAACCTTATACTTTAACAGTTCAAGACAATATGATTACCGTTACATAAAAATTCAAAAACTTGCAAAATGTAAATCTGTGGGTATGAATATGAATAGTTTAATGAAGTGAAACATATGATAGTTTCAGCGATTCTGCAAAACAATGGAATATATATTCTTCCATTATACACATAAAGTCACTGTTTCGTTTCCATAGAAACTCAAACAAACACAAGAGTCATCAGAAGATAAAATATCCAGACGGTCCCCTATTAACTCAGAGTGCTTTATTAGCATGTATAATCGATCTTTGATATAAATGATGACAGACTTTTTAATTATGTTAGTGGATAATACACGACATGAATAGGTTTCAGAAAGATATGATGAATGGTTATCAATCTCTTCTCAGGAAACAACCTATCTATCTGTAAACGTGAACAGAGTCAAATTCTCGTTTTTCATGAAAACAAACAAAAATAATAAAATTTTCAGAAATCTGAAAATATCAAGAGGCACCTCTCCAGTAAATTTTAAATACATATGTAAAGTCAGACAGATTGACAGAATAAACCCTGTATACTCCCATGTAAGGCGGAGGTTTAATCAAAACAGTTCGTCTGTAAATTTTGGAGAACTTATGATTTTAATATGCAATAATACTTATAATAATACTCTCATTCAAAAAATACATATGTATATGTTCAATGAATGACCCAAATTCGGCATTCATGGCAGCTAAAAATTAGATGTATGGTTATTACATTTTACCGCATTATGTATTACATTTTACCGCACTTTTTAGTAACATTTTACCGCACCCCCTTATTACAATTTACCGCAGTAAACTTTATTACATTTTACCGCGTTTTTATTACAATTTACCGCAGTATTACATCTTACCGCGTTTTTATTACAATTTACCGCAGTTATTACATCTTACCGCGTTTATTACAACTTACGTCGTAACAAGCGTTCCTTGTAATGGCACATAGTCAGCATTCACTATAAGTCAATAGAGGTTTCAGAGACATATAAAACACCTGTAAGTATGTCTCAATATCAATACTATCCCTGGCAAGACGAGTATCGTTTTTAGTCAACAGCAAAGCATTGATTACTTGAAGTTGTAGAGATGGAAAACAAGCTGCATGGAAATCAATGACTTTATGGTCAAGATGCAATTGCTTACACGGTTACTTAGGTAAAACGTTACATTCATTGGGGGTAAATAACTTTCATGTATTTATGTACATATGTAATTATAGATATAGGCTTAGGTCTAATGTCAGAACCCTGTGAAAGATGCATGTTATTTGATTTTGTAAAGAAACAATATGTTACAAAGTCACACCTGAAACTCTGAACAACATGAGAGCAGTACCTACATTGTATGATCGAAACAGGTAATTACTTACCCTGGCATCTCATTCATTCAATAAAAAGGAACTATTATGAAAGCAATAACTGTTACTGCTCTTAATGATGTTAGCTCAGTCCCAAACATTTACTCAATAATAATGTTATTAAAATTAAAGTCACCCGTTTCCCCCATTTGAAAACATTGATGATGTCACTGCAAGAATATAGAGCATAGTCATGTTAGATCTCTCAAATAAAGAGAGAAAAATGCTCAAATGTTCACTAATGAAAGATACAAAATGGGTGTTATTTCTGTTCCTTTTCAATCACTGATTTCCCAGTATCATTAATAGACCGGGGTCGTTATATGTTAAAATAGATCATATAATGTGTCTGCTGCAGTAAATTGAAACAGGCCAAACTAATAAATCACTCACTTGCGACACACTATTACATCAAGGTTGATTTAGTTATTGTACTTTTTCATGTTTCTCATTTGTCAGTTAGGGATGAAAAAAGTTATTGTGGTATCCGACGTTATTTCTCATGGGTATCTTTGGTTTCTAAATTGAGTATATTTCCATCTATCGGCCACATGCATGATGTAACTTCTGCCACGGTGTACCCAATGATTTCAAATCTTCAGTGTTAATATTGTGCGGACAAATGGTATATTTATTTCAAGGAGAGAATAACTATTTTTTGGAACTTTTCTAACAAGATAAGTTACAAAGGAAATTGTAAAAAATGCTAACGCATGAACAAGCTGTCCTTAGATATTAGTTTGTAACCAAGCTGTGTGTTTAATAAAGCTGAAGAACATTGTTTGATATGAATTGTCAACCACAAATGTGGCTCTTTGATGCAGTCGTATTATAACAAATCAAAACCGCCACAAAACAAAATGTGGGCAGTAAATTGTACAATTAAATTTATCCGGTTTGCGCTTGTAATTCTATCTTTGTTACCATAGATGATAATCAGTTTGTAAGTTTGCTCTGTTACAGTGTACTCCCACCTATGTAGTCCAATAGAATGGCATGAAGTGTTGATATGTCTTGTCTTGACCTTATTACTTCAACTGCACTTACACAGGATCATCGCATATCTAAATATCTGGATATGACTCATGCATCTTAAATTGGCTATAGGACGTTTTCTAATGGAAATATAGAGATCTCACAAAATGAAAATAAAATGTCATCAATTGTGAAAAAATCCTCCAAGATCAATAAAACGAATGGGTATTGTTCAGTGAAGTAACATAGATTAATTAATTTCCCATCATTAAAATGACGCTGGCAGTTTTATATGTGACACCGTTTCTATGAATACGGATAATCAGGTCATGTAATGGACTGTTTTACCCTTTTAAGTAAAGATGCACTGCATAAAATGTCATTCTAAATGACAATTTGAAACTAAAAAAGCCAAAAAAGTGCTACAGTGCCTTTAGGGACCTACTATGGTTCATTGTTGTATGATCGTCACACCTTGCATGTATACGTAGTTAAATTTTGTTGTTACATTTAATCAATTTATGGTTTGATCATCACGCCCATAGTTATATTTAGTGGTTACATTATGGTTTCATCATCCTATCTTTAATTAGATTTTGTGTTTACATGTTGTGTGGTCGTCACATCTATAGTCATGTTTTGTAGTTCATTTTGATGTGATTGTCACATCTATAGTCATGTTTTGTGGTTCATTATGATGTGATCGTCACATCTATAGTCATGTTTTGTGGTTCATTTTCATGTGATTGTCACATCTATAGTCATGTTTTGTGGTTCATTATGATGTGATCGTCACATCTATAGTCATGTTTTGTGGTTGATTTTGATGTGATTGTCACATCTATAGTCATGTTTTGTGGTTCATTATGATGTGATTGTCACATCTATAGCCATGTTTTGTGTTTCATAATGATGTGATAGTCACATCTATAGTCATGTTTTGTGGTTCATTATGATGTGATCGTAACATCTATATTCATGTTTTGTGGTTCATAATGATGTGATCGTCACATCTATAGTCATGTTTTGTGGTTCATAATGATGTGATCGTCACATCTATAGTCATGTTTTGTGTTTACATGTTGTGTGATCGTCACATCTATAGTCATGTTTTGTGTTTACATGTTGTGTGATCGTCACATCTATAGTCATGTTTTGTGGTTCATTATGATGTGAATGTCACATCGATAGTCATGTTTTGTGTTTACATGTTGTGTGATCGTCACATCTATAGTCATGTTTTGTGGTTCATTATGATGTGATCGTCACATCTATAGTCATGTTTTGTGGTTCATTATGATGTGATTGTCACATCTATAGTCATGTTTTGTGTTTACATGTTGTGTGATCGTCACATCTATAGTCATGTCTTGTGGTTCATTATGATGTGATCGTCACATCTATAGTCATGTTTTGTGTTTACATGTTGTGTGATCGTCACATCTATAGTCATGTTTTGTGGTTCATTATGATGTGATCGTCACATCTATAGTCATGTTTTGTGGTTCATTATGATGTGATTGTCACATCTGTGGTAAGATACCTCGATGAAAATTTATGGACAGAAGGTAACACTATATCAAAGTGAAAATATCAATAATTTACATGTGATTTCACACTATATCAAATATGCTTATATGTTACGTTGTTCACTATTGTAAATTGTATGTATATATCACGTAAAACCTCTCCACAAATGTTATGATGTTTCAGTTATTGAACCTAATCTTTTAATTTCATCAAAATGATTTTGTATAGTGTACATGGGCCTTTATACTGAATAAATTATTTCACTATATCATGAGATTGGGGACGTCAATGGCATAGAATCAGCTTGAAGGAGAAAGAATAATTTCGTGTGTTCATTCGTAAGCCCATCTTGTCATCGTCAGATCAGTCATACAAGTTTTCGAATATTTGCAAAATGAAAGACAGAATGGGTCAGATTATTAAAATTTCAAATTTCGTATGTCGAAAAAAGATGAAAACAACTTCATTGCAAATGCATGAATTGATTTTACAAGAAAATTCATGACTAATGTTGTCGCTATTCATCACATATTTTAAATGTTACAGAAAAGAAAAGTCAGCGAGCTGCCAGAACTGTGTAAGAACGACAGAGGTACCTGTCATCTATCTTCATCATCAGACTCTTCCTGTCCTGATCCCATAAGGATCCCAAAGATCGATTTTATTCTTAATGGAACTTAAGTCTTGTCTCAGCGGAGTCGGTCAACTTATGGCTTAAATAATGAGTTTACTCAATCGTGTTTTAAATGTATGTGTCAAATTCGGACAATGCCATTTATTCCAAAAGAATCCGAGAAGTTAAGACATGCTGTTACTATATATTTAAATGACATAACTCAAGTAAACATTTGATCAAATAAACCTCTTTGTTCTGGTGCCAGAACTACGATATAAACTTTAGGATTCAAATGTAAAAAACTACAGTGCTGTAACCAAGTTGACCTCGAATACTATTTTATCAAGGATAATGATGTACTAACCGGTTGTTTAAAAAGGCAACTCTCAGACAAGTGTAGAATACCTTGGATATTCTTTTGTAATCAATCCGTTACTGACTGTCTCTTATTTCGACCCTTGAAGTTCAAACTGAACGGATTTTGTCAACAAGCAACTTTTACTGGTTTTGTCTGTTGAACTGTTTGTAATGTTGCCGGTTCATATGGCTTTAACTAGTGAGTGTTGTTCAGAGACACTTCAGTTTCCCCCAGTGAGTTCCATTCAAAGAATGGCATTACTCACGTTACAACAACACATATGGACTTTGATTTCTCTTTGTAACAAAACTTGTAATTGGACATCACACTACCAGGACTCTGTTACTACAAATATCTTAAGTCATAAGATTAATATTTCTGAAACGTTTTCTTCATTCTTATCAGATTTTGATGGGAATTATATCTGCACGTAACATAAACTTAACACTTCAATGATTATTTAGGAGAAACAAATTAGCTCTATCAGAATGACCATATGACAAAGAGTACAATTTAAAATAAAAATTCACAACAAACAAATCCTTTCCAGGTATAATATGTAACTGTAGTGATTAATGCTGCCTTTCAGTTTTAAAATGTACTGCAAGTGTTGATTCTACACTTTTAGAACACGTCATGTCTCTTATAAAACTGCAGTGTTTAATGGTGCCCTTTTATTTACTATAAAGTATGCAAGTATACACTCTAAACATTCAGATTGATATCCAATCTACATCTGGACTTTCAGCCATGCCAGTTGGATCAGCATCTATATTATGTTTCTCTCCTATAGACGAATCAAATGTAAAACTGACCATCTACATTGTACTTTTAATATTTTATGTGTGGATATTAAACGGGCGTCAGGCCACAGGTCCAAAGAACATAATACATGTACATGATATGAAAAAAGGAATTGGAAATTCCTAATCGAAAACTTAAGGATATCACATCAGTGGATAATAAATAACTCTCGAAATTGGATTTGTTTAAATTTGAATGTATTATAAATGTAAATATGCGAGTGTACATCTATCGAAGTGTCCATATGTCGATATTGTATATATATATTTTACATGTAATGTGTGAATGTAACAACTAACAATCAACAATTATTTAGACAAATGCCTCCCCTTTGTGTTTGTGTCCAAAACAAAAGGTCATGGTTTATGGGGTAATCAGAAAATGACAAATATTGTAGATAAAACTGACGGGTAAGGATACATGTCCTATTTATATGACAACTATAATTACCTTCCTGGAGACTTTAACCATCGCTTCAATGTAATAGAACATCAACAGATAATAAGGACACATCACGAACAACTTCATACTGCCATGACTGTCCGATTTTAATTTTTTGCTGATCTATTTGACGGACATACAGGAGTTCAAGTCTTCTGTTTCCACGTTAATGTATCTTTTTCTCTGTTGGTTCTTTATTTTGACGTCAAAGTCATGAAACAAAAACACCAAGTAAACTATCGGAAATAACTTTTTCCTGAAAGGGTTTGTAAACAGTTTAATGAAACTGTCAGAGAAACCTAACCTTTTTCTTCCATATTCGTCCTTAGATGACATCCTCAGGCTTCTTCAAATCAATTTGAAAGTCAAAAAAATATAGTGATTGTTATGTTTGCGAATTTAATATTCTTTATAGATTTGAACTCATGCAATAGAGATTGAAGAACGGTCATGTAAATATGTAATATCTCTGCACATAATATTTCAATTTGAATGTTCAAATTCATAAGTAGTTTTCAAATTGTATCACGGCATAATTCCGAGAATTAATATATGTTTTATTGTTATTTTTTTCTCTACAAATATCATTGTATGGTTAATTAAAATGGGAAACCCACATATACTGAAAGAAATACAGACAAATTCGTTGAAGAGAACACCAAATACAGTGAACCTGTCAAAATAAATTTAAGGAATAAAATTTTAAACACATGGTCACTATAATCTTCTATAAATGTACCTAATCAATAAACTTGTTTGAATCGTATACCTTTTCAGAGAGAACGAATCACACTCTTTAGGTTACCGTTAATGTACACATAAATAAACAAAACATGTTTATTGAAGGAATTTTTCGAAAACATTTGTTGAAGGCCTCTTTTGCCTTTCTTCTTCCTTTTTATGTATTTGAAATGATGGTTCTGCTGTTTTCGTCAGTTGAAACTAATGGTAATGAAACAAACATTGTTGCTGGTTAAAGGTGCATCCATTGTGTTTCATAAAATTTTATTTGGCTTTTATACATGCCAACATTCAATATGTGCTGATATCCGTTTACTGAGTCCACTAAGATTAAAAACGGCAATTTCCGGCAACTGCCAGTACTTCTCGATAACATAACACAATTTATGTATTTCAAGAATCATTTCATTACGTGATCATTTGTACACTGACACTTCAATATTCGTCGTAGTATTCAATAAGGTTTTAAACCGAATTCCTTTCTCCTGGTGATAACAGTAATGTTACTTGCCATAAAACCAAAGTGTTTGTCGATGTCTCTAAGTTTGTAGTAAGGGGGTAATACGATTTTGTGAACAATTCAAGACAACCTCTAGGTCACGATTCCGTTTTGAAATAGGAGTGGAGGTTTATCAATAAGTTGGTTACTTCGATTTCCAGAAACCTTTTAAACATATCTTGTCACAACCGAACTGTGAAACTTAGCTTTAAGCTGTTTCAGACGAGAACCAATAAGTCTCTCGGGAAAATTAAGAGAACATCTCCATTAAGATTAAGGAACTGTTAAGTTCTGGCCTGAATGAATTATATTGTGGTGGTCAGCCCTAAGAGTTGAAACAAATTAGCATTGGGATGTGATGTTATTTCTTCAAAGCACTTACTCGTTCGGCAAATGTTCAGACATTGAATAGGAAGTGGCAAATATATCTAATGTAAACTATCAATCTTGGGAAATTATGCTGTCTAGGAAGTGTTAGTATTTGACACCAACCTCCCAATTTTACTAACGTTTATAACTAATTTTACAAAGCAAATGTGGTGGTTATAGTTATATCAAGGACAAACAGCTTTGACTATTTAACTTCTTTCATTCTGAATATCATCTATGTGGTAATATTGTCAGAGGATAACATGAGATTATCAATGATTTGAGAATAATTTCAAAGTATTTATCAGCAAAAAATTTCAGTATATAGACGATTGTTTAAACATTTTTTAACGTCTTTGAATGGAATTTATTTCAGAGAAAAAGTAAATTGAAACTAGGCGCGATGGAACACCCATGATATGGACATTTAAGATCATCAAACAGAGAAATCCGCATGAAAGGGAAACTTCATGATCCGACCTTTCATACACAGAAGACGTTACAGTCGTCCAATTACCTGGATTACTGGGGATGTCGTATTAAATATTACTTGGATGACATTTTCTTAAAGCAGATCCGCCAACATAATAATGCATGCAATATTGAAGATATAACTATATTATGTGATTCACATTTATATTCACATTTTGTGTTTCTTTGGTGTTTTGTCTGAAAGTAACTTTTCTCTACACATTTCATACAGGGAAGCATACGATGGAAATTGATTAGCGCATAGAGATCAACATCAAGGCGAAATATTTCTATTAAGGAAATGTGAATATTGAACTTAACTAGTCCCGAATTAACAATTTAATAAATAAATATAATTTGTATGCTAAACACACTAAACAAGAAAGAAGAAAAAGAAACTGAAACTGCACGTCCCATTTACATGCACAGTTATATGACCTACTAAACAAGATCAACCCAAATTTATCATTTTGTCTGTTATAAATAATATTCCAAAATTACGTTTTACTCATTGGCGCGATGCATTGTCCGGTTTTCGATCAGAAATCACTACTTTTACCTTCATATCATCGACTATCATCAAAATGAAAATGGAATATGTGACCCCAAACAACACAAAGGATGTATCTTTAAAATCGCTGCATGTAACATAAAGGATGGAACTTTACTCCTAAATAGGATAATAGCAATAGCATTTTAACATTGCTGTATATTTGTAGTTTTCACCCATGGTAAAAGAAACATACCATAGAGTTCAAATAGTAAGTAAAGTTTCCAATATGTAAATAGTGTGCTGTCGACGGAGTCAACCATAATCATCAAACATAAAGAAATAATTGATGTATCCACGTTAGTAATTGTCCAGGAAACCACGTTTGATTGTTTGTTATATCCATAGTATTACTTAACATGTTTGCACCAGGGGGACCAACTAAACATTTTGACGTCACCATATGCATTAACGGCCATCTTGAAAACAATGAAACCTCGCTTGATACAACCGTACTGTTAACACGTTAAACTAACTTGTTGTCTTCAACAACTGAAGAGTTAAAGTAGTACCTGTGTTGACAGGAAATAGTGTAATGAATTACACACTCTCACCAGAAAATTAAAGTATTAAATAATCGCATAAATGTCATCTTACATCAACTTGACATTTGAGCTAAAATGAAAATGATATGTTAAAGACTAATATCATGAATGTATTTCACCATCTCAATGTAAAGAACAATTTAATAAGTTGTAATGTACATTGTATCTCCATTACATGTTCAACACGCCTTTTCTTTACGAATAAACAGGATGATGAATAAACAGGATATCATCGCTAATACATCGCTCCTAGCTTAACCGTACAATACTGAATCTGATCCAAAACACATTGTCAGAAAACCCATCAAAGAAACAAATTGATTAATTAGAACCTATGGCAGTTCATATGTTTCCTTAAAGCAACGTTCGATAACGTTTAGAAGAATACTTGTGAAAACTAATTTTAACAAGCGCAAAACCAATACTGCCATGTAACATGTGTCCAAGATGGGATGATAATTGAATAAAAATCTGAAACTTTTTGTATAATGGATGGCAAAGTTGACATCTAAGCAATAATTCACATAAAACATTTCCCACAACCGATAGCTCACTACATGTAATTGATTTCAGCGTTTTGCAAATTTCACCACAAAGAAATTGTGTAACCTATGTTCACCACTGTCACGGATTTTATAAACGGAAACATGATTTACAATTGAGCCAGGGCAACCACTTTCTTATATAAATAGAGGAGCTATACGGTGCAATTTCATACAGATTTAGTTCCATACAGACATACTATAACAAGCAGATGTACGTATTTAGATCCATATTGATTTGTAGACATTTGCCTCTGTATGTTAAACTCAGTTTGTGTTTCTTATCCTGATGTCCATGCATACATTGACCCTAACATCTTTTTAATGGGACTTTACTGTGTATTTTATTGTCAAATTGCATGTTATTTTGCACATCATTGTGTTGATACTTGTCAGTAGTGTGTAAGTAATTAAGGTCTTATCTACCAGGGTAATATCACCATCTCATGCCAATCCTTTTCTCTGTTTCCTTTTTGCACATGAGACTTTAGGCTCTTTAATTTAGCGCAGACTTTCAAAATTGCTGTCAGAATTTGTAGATTTTGAATGTATTTTATAAACACATGTTTTGTAGAGAATTTCATACATCAGAGTATGATATCTTTGATATTATGTCTCTCTAAATACACTTTGGGTGCTAAAATCGATGTTTCAATATGTTTTGGCCATACATGTTTGGTATTTAATTCTAAACCACTTATAAAGTAGAAATTCAAGAAGCCGTCGACCTAAATAACCATCGAGGATCTAAATTTGTTGACGTATCATTACTCTATGACGTCACAAACAAGCAGATGATCGCTTTTTGACGCTCCGACCAAGTTTATTTAAGCAGATTCCAAAACGACGTGTGTTTCTCTGCAACGGCTAGATATCATTTATTACTGTTAATACATGTTACAATTTTTAAGGTACAGACACTGTCACAGTCAAAGAGTCATAAAGGGGAGCAACAAGCAAGATATGCGGTAAAAGCGCACATAAAATACTAAAAACGTGTGATTTGTCAAATAAACACATTGCACTGAACTTGATTGATCAACTTAAATACTTGTTTAATGTCTGCTGTAGACAACTTGTCATAAATAACTTCAGGCTGTAATGTTCAGGTCAAACTATCTGTTGACATGTCCCTGTATCCACTGTAATGAAATCTCCTCTGTCCTGCATGTATGCATATATCTAAAAAGATAAATAGACTGGGTAAATTCACATATTGAAACTAGTTCCTACACATCATATAACAAATGGGTAAAACAGTTTAAACATAATTACATAATGAAATATGAGAATGAGAATTTGACCACAGGAATTCACAAAAAAAATTACTTTTATATGTACCAGTGACAGAGTTCAGAGTACCAGTGACAGTGACAGTGACAGTGACTTCAGTTCTCATGCTGCTGTAAATATTACTGTATTTCCAACATGAAGCATTGGCTTCACCACTTTATGTAACATTATGACATAAGAGATAAATTTTGGATATTGGGGATCACCCGGAATATGACATGTCTAAACTGGCATTTTCAGAAAAAAATATAAATACACACTTTATGAGCTGGTTGCCTTGTACACATAATCATGTTATTTTTCAGAATGTTGGTGTTTCAAAACTACAGATCTGTCAATTCTAAAGCTTTTAATACATTCGAGATACAATAAAATTACATATTTGGTCACCTATTTCATTGTTTGTGTTTCATCATTTTAATTTTCCATAATTACAAACACAGAAATACATGGGAGAATGTAGGATAGGAAACTAGTAACCAGCAATCTGAGTGGCTGTTTTCAATGGACACTGGTCATGGGTTTTCCTTCCTTGACTGGATATCATCAAAAAAACACTTCGAACATTCAGGCGACCTTAAACAAAACATAAATTGAAGCATTATTAATTGATTAATTGGCTTTGGAACAACTTGGCTGGTATTCATCATTTATAAATATGCTATTCTACCAGACAGTGATACCCTTTAATATGAATAGTTTAAAGGAATCAAATAAAATATGTCATATATTTTGGGAGAGAATGTTTTTCTAAAGGTTTTTCAAAAGCAATTTTGAATATCTTTTTTCATATCATTAGAAGCAATCCAATAAACTAGATAATACTAGAAATAAAACTTATTTGTAAGTGTTGATGTGTTAAGTAATTGTATGGAATAAATAACTGGTGAACTGTACATACCAATTAATATTTACCTTCAAATGTTTTTAATATAGTTCCTCCATGTCAACCTCCCTTTCTTTAATTTTTATCTTTGGAAATCCGGTCGAGTCCTAAGTTTGTCATGACAATAAAAGTGTCGCGACTAACAATTTTTTACAAACAAATTTCATTATTTAAATGCCCTGCATGAGTTCTCTGGAAATTTTCAGGTTAAAATTATTTTTGTCAATTTTTGAAAAAAATATAAAAGGGTGGTAGGATTAGTCATTGAAGGCAGTTTTGATAACAATAAATTTATGAAATATTATAATTCTATTTGATTGACTTTGGTGAAGTTTTCAATGAAATGTTGATTTTAATAATATATATTGAGTAAGATGAAATATTGATTTTGGAAAAAATATAATGTTTGTAAATGGAAATACTTTGGAAATATTTATTGACTTTTGTGAAAGTTTAATTTAAATAAAATGTTGACTTTGAAAAAGATATTTTGAAGTAAGTGAAATATTGACTTTGATCACATATTGACTGTAGTGAAATGTTGACTTTGAAAATATTTATTGACTTTTGTGAAAGTTTAATTTAAATAAAATGTTGACTTTGAAAAAGATATTTTGAATTAAGTGAAATATTGACTTTGATCACATATTGACTGTAGTGAAATGTTGACTTTGATAACATATTGACTTCGGTGAAATGTTGAATTTGGAAATATTTATTGACTTTTGTGAAAGTTTAACTCAAATAAAATGTTGACTTTGAAAAAGAAATAATTATCAAGTGTCCTTCCCCTAAAACATATATGGAGATTATAGATATGTAGTAATTTTTTTAAAAAGACGTTTCCACAATATACTCTCCTATAAAATAGTCACCTTTGCGAAATGTTGACTCTTGTAATATTAATTGTGTTGATGAAGTTTCTATCTAATGACTTTTTTTAAAAGTTGAACACTAATGTCTGGCTAAGGGTGGATGTTTAAGACAGTAGGTCATTTGACTACGCTATTGCCCACATTACATCAGTCACCATGACCGATTATGTATACACACCTGATTGCATGTTACAGATATATAACGATATAACAATTGCAATTTAATTATGCAACTGCGGTTTAAGTGATATATCAGAATTGTGTATTGACTCTCAGAATACCCTACTGCATCCCTCTCGGTATTACGTAACATGTGTATTCGGTCATCTCATTAAGGCCAACAGGTAATTAATTACCGGTTCAACGCCACTGACCCAGCAGCTAGGTGTTACTAGCTAGGTGTGCCGCTTTTTCCTTGGGACTGGTTTCAATGCAAGTAACACTGCAACACGTGATGATATGGGATGGACTTCCAGTCCTACCAAACAACGTATTGAGGTTTACCGCCTGTGGCTCAGAGTATCTAACTTGCCTGATAACCGACTACCAAGTATTGTCCATAAATGGTCTCTTCGCCGAAATCGCTCATGGGAAAACAGAGTGAAAAAGCTTTCTAAAAAACTTGAAAAGTCAGCAATTCCTACATGGATAATATTATGCATATTATAACTGTTCGCCTGTAACAAAATATATTCATTATCTGATATGTGATATAAGTCTCACCTAAACATTCTCAATAACTTTACCAAGCGCTATTAGTTCATGGTCGAGAATGTCATCTGATCGCAGATACATTTGCAGTGTAATGCACACCGATCGGAAACAAATAAGTGCTCATGTTGTCACTCTATCGAAGTCTGACTACATTGGCATTCTAATTGTTATATCGTTAAATATCTGTAACCTGCAATCAGGTGTGTATAAATAATCGGTCATGGTGACTGATGTAATTTGGGCAATAGCGTAGTCAAATGACCTAACACATACTGTCTGAAACGTCCACCTTTAGCCAGACATTAGTGTTCAACTTAAAAAAACGTCATTAGATGGAAACTTCATCCACGCAATTAATTTTTCAAGAGTCAACATTTCGCAAAAGTGAATATTTTATAGGAGAGTATATTGTGGAAACGTCTTTTTAAAAAAATGCTACATATCTATAATCTCCATATATGTTATAGGGGAAGGACACTTTTCAAAGTCCAAATTTTATTTAAGTTAAACTTTCACAAAAGTCAATAAATATTTTCAAAGTCAACATTTCATCAAAGTCAATACCTGATAGATATCTTTTTCAAAAGCAACATGTCACCAAAGTCAACATTTTATATAAGTTATCTTTCGCAAAAGTCAATAAATATTTTCAAAATAATCAATTCACCAAAGTCAATATGTGATCAAAGTCATAATTTCACCAAATTCAAAAAACCTTTTTCAAAGTCAACATTTTATATAAGTTAATCTTTCGCAATATTCAATCAATATTTTCAAAGTCATCATTTCACCAAAGTCAATATGTGATCAAAGTCAACATTTCACTAAATTAAAAAAAATCTTTTTCAAAGTGAACATTTTATTTAAATTAAACTTTTTAAAAAGTCAATAAATATTTTCCAAGTCAACATTTCACTAAATTCAATATGTGATCAAAGTCAACATTTCACTAAATTCAAAAAAACTTGTTTCAAAGTCAACATTTTATTTAAATTAAACTTTCACAAAAGTCAATAAATATTTTCAAAGTCAACATTTCACCAAATAAATAATTGATCAAAGTCAACATTTCACTAAATTCAACATATCTTTTTCAAAGTCAACATTTTATGTAAGTTAAACTTTCACAAAAGTCAATAAATATTTCAAAAGTCAACAATTCACATAACTCAAAATATATTTTAAAAGTCAAAATGTCATCAAATTCAATATTTTATCAAAGTAAAACTTCTACCAAAGTCAATAAATATTTCCAAAGTCAACATTTCACAAACATTATATTTTTTCCAAAATCAATATTTCATCTAACTCAATATATATTATTAAAATCAACATTTCATTGAAAACTTCACCAAAGTCATTAAAATATAATGATAATATTTCATAAATTCATTATGATCAAAACTGCCATCAATGACTTACCCTACCATCCTTGTCAACATTGGAAAAAAAACTCCATTGGAAAGGAATTTCTTTTTAAAAATTGACAAAAATAATTTTAACCTGACCATTTCCAGAGAACTCATGCAGGGCACTTAAATAATGAAATTTGTTTATAAAAACATTTTAGTCAACAAACTTTGGACTCGACCGGATTTCCAAAAATAAACCGGAGAGCGTAAATTGTATATGTTTTATGTTTTGCAACTTTAATTTGTAAGTATTTGGTCATGTGCAGTATGTGAGGAGCGAACAGCCTTAAGGTGTTTTCCAGTTTCCAGACCCGTGATGTCAAGGGCGTAGCGAGAAGAGTTGGAGATGTTTCGTTGCAAGTTTTGAAGATGAATCTACAGATGCAGATGAAGATGGTACTTGACTCAGTAATCTTAGCTTGTCATTCATACCTGACTAAGACATTGTCTGGTGGATCGTCTCGATGGCAAAGGTGGTGACATCCTCTCAGGAGTCAGTACCTGTGACTCAGGTTCCTGCTCTTGGTTACGTTCATTCCCAGCATTTTCCGTCAATGAAATCACCCGATTTTTCTGCTCCAACGGTCACATCTGCTTCAGATCGAGACACTGGTCCGTCGACGGGTTCCAAAGGCTGGAACACAATCAGGGCAATGTGATCATCTTCGGACTCGTGTCAGGAACAGGTACTTACTTTGTCGTCTTTGATTGTCTAGAGTCCAAACTGGTAGCAAAAGCTTCCTATGGAGAGACGTGTGGTCCGGCCTGCACTCTGTATACTTCGGACGTCGACTCTTTCTCCTGATTTTATTTCAATACCATATGCCTCCTTCTCGGGTCAGGAACAGGTACTTACTTTGTCGTCTTACTTTGAGTTCAAACTGGCAGCAAAAGTGTCCTATGGGGAGTCTTGTGGTCCGGCCGGCACCATTTCCCTCTGTACCCTGTATACATGTTTGCATTCGGATGGACCGTCATAACTGAAACGTTACATGATAGGAATCATATATGATTGAGAGTGGATGCTTTCCTTTTTTGGTTTGTGTCATGTTTAGTTCGTTAAATCACGCAGAGAGTTGATATTGTTTTCTTGTCTGTCACAGCCATCTTTTACAAATTAAAAGGAAATGGCCATGAGATGAGATACACGAGCAGTTGTGGTTGGTGGCAGGTGTGGTTTTTATTATGTGATAAAGAACAACATTTTACATAACAGTATATTTCACTAGAGTTATCTTTGCAGATAAAGAAAACTGCCAAGCAGGATCCAATTACACAAATACATTTTATACCATGACCGCAAAACCATTTCTATATTACAACTTTAAGTAACTTTAATTTGAAAACACTTGTAGGCCTACTTTGTTACGTTACTACGTTTTAACTGCTCGAGCAATTTCTTCATATGATAACATACGTCAGGATATAAGTGGCTAGTATAATGTTTATGATAAGCACATGGTAAGTACGTACGTAGGATTTCGTAGAATACCAGAATATAAAAGTTTAAGTTTTATAAAATCAATGGATACATGCACATCAACCAAATAGAAAACAGGTGTAGTGTAGAGGACCTATATTTTCGAAGCTCTCGTAGTGTTAAGATAGTCGTAAGTGCCATACATTAACATTGACTTACGACTATCTTAGCACTAAGGGAGCTTTGAAAATATGGGCCCTGGAGGCTTTAATGAGCATGTCTAATATCGCAAAACACAACTCCACATGTCTTTGCATGGCCGTGGAGTTCTGAGACAAGATCAAGTGGTTGTCATGATCTCACGCAATAGAAAGGATGATAAATCACATTTGAATCCAGCTGCAAATTGAAAAGTTTAACATCTTTAGACAAGTAGCAACACTAGACCTGAAAGAATAACAGGTAGGAGTTACGTCCCAAGTCACCTATTAAGATGTGCAACCATCAACTCGATATCCGTGACATATGGACTATCTAAATAGTGATTGAGATTTTGAACTGTCTTCTAGATAGGCCTTCCAAATGCAAACCTGAAGCGGTTTAGACACAGAGAAGTAGTTGTGGCAAGTAACTCGAACTTGCTCTCATAACGGAAAAGGCGTAGGATGTGAAAGCTCTGGGGTAAAATCCTACCATCACACTAAGAGTAGTTTGGTGCTAATGTTCCACGTGAAAAATATACCAAATAACATAATAAATATCACTATGTCACGACTTGGATTTCTGGTATATAAAATGTCACCGAACGAGGGTAAACGAATCTGCACGAAAGGGCGTCAAAGTACATGATGGTTAAGTTCGTATGCGCCAAGTTCACTTTTGCAATGTATAATTATCTAAGAGTGTTTGAATTATGCCCTTTCGATTAAGTTTGGTTTTAAGGCAATCTTACATACGTGGATTGAAAATCCTATTCTCAGGCTTTGTATGACATATTCGAGACGCCAGCATATTTCAGTATCTATTTGTTGTTAAGTGTACGCAGAAAAAATGCATGAACTAGATCGTCTTGGTTTGGATCTTCGCCACCTTACACTATCCAGGGAAGAACTTTTTTGTATCGCCGTTTTAGAAGTTCGAAGTCACATCAGAACAATTATTTATGGATAAACGACTTCTTTATTCCGAGAGCACGATGTTTTGATGTATATCCTTTAACGTTGACGTATTACCTGAATATACCTGAAAACGAATATGTATAGAGAAAAGTTGTTTATCCATAAATATGTGTTCTTCTACTGTAACCAAAACTTTTCATAACATGAACATTTGTCAAAATTAAATCTTTCTAGCTTGAAATATTAATAGCTATGAAACTCTTGTTATTCAGACGACATTGTCCTTCGTTAAAGGTAGAATTTCGTTGACTCCAAATAAAAATTATGTCGGTGTGCCTGCAACGGTTGACGTGAAAGCAGAGACTTAGTTAGGTCGACTGAGATTGATCTGCGGGATAATCACTCACCGTCATTGACAGTTCCATCTCTGTCTTCCAGCCAATTCACATAACTGCAGTAATACGAAACGTAACTTTAATATATGTCCTCTCTCTTTTTTTCGAAAATGACTCCCATTTCAAGTTTTCCATTTGATTTGACGGAAATAGCAACGAACGGAACCACATTAGCCTCATAGTATCTGTCCAGTGGCCCTTCTTCTTAATGAACTGTTTCATCTCACACGAAATAGCCGCATGTGTTATACAATACTTCGAAGTAAGTTAAATCAACTGAAACACTATGGGCCAAAAATACGACAATAATAAACTATAAAGAGGTGATAGATACCGAATATCACCAAATGTCTATCAAAATAACAACACAAATGGTTACAAATGTCCGAACCTTGCCGAAGATAATTTTACTTTTATCAACGAGTGTTGATATATTTGTTATCAGAAGACACGGAGTGCGATTTTATCTATCATTCAAAATCATTCTTCAGGATTTTAAAATGACAAATGTACAGCTTTTTATAAGATCACCGTCATCAAACCTCCAGTGTTATGGCATTGTGACGTCATCGTATTTATGCGATCATGGCATTGTAATGTCATCAGCTTTTTGAGTAATTATTCGATGATGTAATTTTGTGATGTCATGTATTTGGCGATGGCAGGGTATTGTTCACAATCTACTGTCATATCTCCTAAATCTTCGATTGATCTCACACAAGCAATACCTTCATAACCTATACTAATAGTTATTGTGTGTCATCGAGATTATCATCTTTGGGCTACCACAGAACGATAACACAGCAGCTGGTAACAGAGTCAGTAATCTCTCCATTCGAGGCTTTATTCAAGATAAAGTAATCAAGAAACTAAAGGGCACTATCAGCACTCTTGACAAAATCTGTAATTGTTTTATGTACATGTAAGTTTTCAAAAACTGATGTATATGTAGTTTACATTAAAAGTGCGGTGATCAGTATTTTACATTTAAAGTACTGTGATCAGTATCATCTCCTGTATATCTTGTACTGACTCGAAATTAAGTTTATATCCGTAGAGATAAATAAAGATAAGATGAGGTCAATAATGATATTATACAATTTTAGACTGGTGATGAGGTTAATACTGTGTTTATGGACCCGAGAAAACAATATTGACCAAGGACGAAGTTTGTTTTCTCGGGTCCTTAAAAAAAGGTATTGATCGAATTGACCAGTCCATAATTGTTTTATTATGTATTTAATAGAAAGGAATGAAAAAGAACATAGAGGAAAAACAGTGAAATGTTTTGGATTTTCTGTGAATCGGGATGTTTTTAGGATTGTCAGCCATTGTTCCATATTTTTAAAAAATGTAATCTATTACTTATGTGCGGCATAGTGAGATTTGCATTATGTCATCTGAGGATTAATTTACCATATGATTTATTCATTCATCAATCTCACAACTGTCTATACCAAATTGTTGGGCTGCTATTCGGGACACAGCTGACATCAGGGAGGAGGTAGTGGTCCATGAATAGGGCTTTTGTACATATAAAGTTCTAAAATATATTAATGATTTTATTATATAAAGACATAAATCCAAACAAAACCCAGTTTTCAATCGATTTCTTGTTATAAAGATATGAATATGAATTGAAATAATATAGCAAGCACTGATGTTGAGTGAATAGTGAATACTTAGTATGCCGTTTTATCAACCTTCAGTTTTTGTAGTAGTTTTAAATAATTGTTTTATTTCACTCTCGTATGCACAACTGTTTGATGTGTACATTTTCTATAATTCCACGCTAATAACGAATAATAACTATATCCGAATATACATATCGTTTTTGTGTGTGATGTGTCTGGCTGTTCCAGGGAACCAGTAATGACCTGTCAATTACAGAATGGCTCACAGCATTGGATAACATTGGATAAAGTTGTTTGATGAAGTTATATTCCCTGCACAATGAGCGATAAGAATAATTAACCTTCATCATCGTGTGACTCAAACCTGGCGCACTGACAGGACCAATTTATGGACAACGGATTTATGCAGCAAAAGATATCCTGAATAACCAGGAATAACATAATATGTTTAATGCTTCCCAAAAAGGGCAGAGTAGAACAGATTTAGTATTATGTCAGCTGTGATTGATTGTGCTCTTGATAAATCGTCTATTCATGCAATCTAGTGTGACGTTGATGAATGATTTTCTTATTTCACAATACCAATTGCTGCATAATGATTAATCTTTTAGGGAAAGAAAATTTGTTTTCGTCTTAAATGTATTGATATGAATGATGCACCTCAAGAAATGTTGGATAATTAAGGCTGGAGTAAACTTCGAAAGTTTATTGCCAATAACATTATGGATGTCGGATTTATTATACCATGTTCTAAGAACTATCCATGTGATATCGCAGTAATGAATAAATGGCATGAAGTGTTCTGTGGCCGTATGCATATCTCAGGCGTAGCTTACGCCAGACGTAAAGCGTTACGCCAGGCTAAGCATCGCCATCCTTTTATGTTGCATGCACAGCTTACAATAGACCCGGCGCAGTTAAGTCTGACGTAAAAGCCTTACGCCTTAAGCGAGCTAAAATTAGATTTCGAACGTTTGAATTCCCGGGAAATCGCGCCAAAGAACTTCGCAGCTTTGCTTGACATATCCATAATGGCGGACTCACGTAAGCAGCGGAAGCCGAACTTCACTGATGGAGAAATAATTTGTCTGCTAGAAATGTACAGTGAACGGAAGAATATACTGCAGTCTCGTTTGACAAATTCCGTTACAAACAGACAGAAACAGGAGGAGTGGAGAAAGATCGCGGCTGTCATCAACTCCCGATCGGCTGGTGTCACCCGTGACATCGAAGCAATCAAGAAGAAATGGAAAGATTTACTTAGAAAAGCGAAGCTGAATGTCAGTGCTATGAAGAACCCGGCGACTGGCGGTGTGCCTCGACCTAAAGAGTCAACATACACGTCATGGGTGTTGGACATCATCGGGACAGACTCGTCATCACTAGTGGAGAAAGAGGAGGGAGTTGAGTCGGGTGTATCTGCGGTAAACATTGTAGTTGATATCGTCCCTGATTGCATGAACAATCTTGAATATGTCAATTCTTCGAAATCTGAACCGCCTGTAGAGCTCTAGATTGTCAAACACTTCCATTGGGTTCGCTCTGTCTCTAAATATCCGGTTCCTGTTTAAGTGTCGTCTGCGGTGTCGATAGACTACGACCGCCATTGCTGATCTACGCCTTGCTTACGCCTGCTAGGTAGGTGGCGTAAATCTGAGGAGTAAAGCATGACGTAACTTTGCTAACGTCAGGGATGTGCATTAGGGTGTAGATTAGCGCTCGGGCGCAATTCATACTTACGCCTGGACTAAGACTAACGCCCGAGATATGCATACGGCCACTGGTTGTTTCTAAAAAAAGTAATGGTAACAATGTACTGATACATAATAATCAACTTAACGGCAGTGATTAAACTTGTGTCCTAGTCCACCCAGCTATGAATGGGTACCTCGTATGAATGAGCATGCTGCTTTAACGTGATCCGCCTAATGGCTTCAAAAGTGCATACTCCAAATGGAGCTGAGATTGACAAAGGGTGTCGTTTACAGTGACATTCAATGATCGGGGGCAACCAAAGTGCCTTTGAGCAGCTTAGCTTAGCTGGATATTGGCGCTATGTATGTATGTATGTATGTGTGTATGTGTGTGTGTGTGTGTGTGTGAGCGTGTGTGCGTGTGTGCGTGTGCGTGTGTGTGTGTGTGTGTGTGTGTGTGTGTTTAACGTTCTCCATTCTTTGTCTCAATAAGTTCTTTATTTGATGAATGGTTCAAGATCTAAGATATCTAATGACATCATGGAGGCATGAATCGGAACATAATCTCCCCTTAACTAATAGTCTACTGATGGTCTTCTTTATACTGGTTGTTGCAAATGGCTCTTCTTGTACACATTTTTATTTTGGGTTGTAAAAGTCTCTTTATAACGTCTATTTATATCTTAAGAGCATTTTTTTCAAATTTCGCAACACTTGATTTGATAAATAGTTGCACAACAAAACAACCGAATGACCTTTTTTCACTGCTTAACTATGATCGTGGAATTACCAGATTATCCATTCTTCAGTCAGAAAAACAATGTTGAAAATAAATTTAATGAACTGCATATAAAGATTACACAATTGAAAAACTCCTTTCTAAACATGGTTTTGTAAAAGCATCATTAGGTCTTCAAGACGTAAGTCTGGAAGACCTATTGTTCTTATCCGGATTTTTTAAGGATTTAGCCATTTGGCTGAATCCTTATTGTTATTGGTGTGGGTTTTTTTAATTATTCCACCGATTTCGTGGAATGATCCATGTATTCATATGAGGATTCAGCGAAAACCGCTGCAGCAAATGCAACCTAACTGTACATGCTTATAGCCCTTATCGTGAAATAGCCCTGCGAAGCTTTTGGGCCCTATCGGCCTATTTTTAACATGGGAATTTTTTTCAAAATGAAGCTAGAGACTTGGAACTTTTTCTTTAAAAGATGCGCATTGACAATGAGAGCAGAAAATTAAATCATGACGAATTCGTAGATCACATGATTTAGCTGCCATTTTGATTTTTCGCACTTTTCAAAGTCTCCGGATCCCATGCAGCTTTGACAATCTTCTCCTCTGAAGATATAAACATAAGAGAGCTCCTATTTGCACATGCTGTAGCTGAGACATTGTTTAAGGTACTCTTTTCAAATACTAATTCGCAATATTATTTTCACAGTGAGTACTTCAAAATTGGCAATTACGTTTGGCTAATTGACGCGCGCCACACGCGATGTATTGTCAGGTTTTCGATCAGAAATCGATACTTTCATGTTTATATCTTCTGTATACAGAGTGGACTATCAACAAAATGGTAATTTTCGGTAACAGTCAGTACTTCTAGATAGAATAACCCCATTCATAACATGTGGCACATGTGACCCCAACAACACAATGGATGTACCTTTAAGTGGACATTGAAGCACAGCATTTTCTGTGCCATACTTTAGTATGAAAATATTACCCGTTTTGTCTTAATCATGAGAAACATCATGTTTCAGAGGGGTATTGTCTTTTGAAATTAAAAAAAAACTAAACTAATAGAGACATGTTTGATAGCTAATTTTAAAGCAGATAAACTGATGAAGTAACCGAGTGTCTAACACGAAGTTCAAGGTCAAGCAGAAGTATTGAAGACCTAAGTATTGACGCGTCAATCCTAGTTTTAAATGTATATTCTGATGAAGTCAAAATAATTTCTCATGACTTTCCAAACGAAAATGTTTAGGGGGACTGTAATGGCGATTCAAGAAGGTATAATGGAATATATATTCCTTTTTATCAATAATATTATCTCTTTTTTATAATAATAATTTCAAAATTGTAAGAATCCAGCAAGGATTTCCGTGTTACCCTCACATACAGATACTACAAAGGTCAATGCTAGAAATCATTTGATTACGTGCTTGATCACTAAGTTCATATGGGTATTGTCTGTTGAATGTGTACCGTCACTGTCTCAGGGCTATAGACATAGTTATATTGGTATCAGAACGCAGACTAATCTACGACATGTTAAGCGAAGGTTGATATCTGGTGATATACTTCATAGCGGTACAGGAAGACAAACAACGAAGAAATGTCTTTTTTTATATTTCAAATGGACACTTTGACTAATTCTTATACTTAAAACTATCACTGTTATGATGATGTCGAAGTATGATTGATTAAGTATTAAATTGGGAGCTTCAATAATGCGTCTTTATTTTAACACCAGGTTAAAATGTTATTGGTTAAAACGTGACAAACGCAACACAAATCTTACTGGTGATGTGAATTACATATGACTAAATATGATTTTGTTTTCACAATAAAGCTCATATTACTAAAATTCTTCTCTTCATCTTTCAAAGGCATTAAATTGTCATTTGATATATGAATAATAATAATATTCTGAAAAGATTGTCAGCATTGATAGAGCTACGTTTGTTTATCCGAGCACAAAATGTTTACGATGAAGCATAAACATCAAAATGGATCACATTTGCTTTTCTGTTTCCTTCACACAATAACAAAGAAAGAATGTTCACCACAACGATTCCAAAGGTTTCCCTTTGTTTATGTTCATTTCATCCCAAGAATGGACATAAATGTTATCTGCCAAATATAGAAATAATGAAAATCGTCAAATATTTTAACGGGCAACAGACATGTTTCACATTCACTGTTCGTAATATTATTTTCAATTTTAGATTATTCTGTTGCTAACATTTCATCTTAGGTTGAGTATCTTTGTCAAGCATTTTAAGTTTCTGGTATTGTGGTGTGAAAAGTAACAACCTATCTCAGCATTTAACGAGTCTTAATTTGTGTATGAGATCAGAATTGAAAATAACATTAATTCGGACATTTCAAGTTCGGGTGTAATGCATTTTCTCAAGAATGACAGGTTATTGCCTCTACGTAAATTATAAATCGTAATCTATTTAGCATACAATTGACACAATATGCACTTACAATTGATTATTAAGACGATTTTAATTTAACAATTTTAACAATGCCGCAATCAGTGCGGCGATCCGCTTTGACGGCAATCCCTGAGGTGTGAGTATGATTAGCCACAGACGGGACCTGCCAGACAGCTTGTCCGCGGAGCCTCATTAACTAGATGAATTTGTGAGTTGTGAAATAGCCAAAACCATGTTATTGTCATCTGTGGAATTATCTAGTTGGATATCTAAACATTATATTGAAAATTTACGTTATTTTATTGAAGATTTGTTTGTGAAATTAACAATCAAAATGTTGTGAAATTACGTTGAAATATGACTATCGCCGATAATGAGATCCCGGGGCTAAATTAGGCGGGTTCTAAAAAGTCATATATAAGTAATTTCAGAAATTTAAAATCGAGCAATTATAAAATTTACATCCCATTTTAATGAATACAAATGTGACCATATGGCATGACATCTAAGCTTTAATACAGTCACGGGAAAACGCACGATTTTCAAGTGAAACGAGAATATTAATAAAGTGTGCTCACTTATCTGGACCCCGTAGAGACGTTAAAGCAAATGGCAGTCCTAAACACTTAATATCATTTACGTTGTAAGCAATACGTTTCAGTCAATCGAAGTTATATTTTCACGATTGGCCTTTTTGTTTTGTAAAACTGAAAGGCCTTAAGAAATTCTTTAGATGAGCAGTGTATAACTGTTTTCTACATTAAAAACTAATGCTTGACTGTTATTGAATACGTTAACACGAGTGGCATATAGGTAAAACCAGCTGTCAGCCAGTTTAAATAATAACGATAACCTTATTTTCTCAATGATTATAAATTGTCATTCAAACTAGTTCGCGAAACACACTTAATCAGAAGTAAGTATCCCTTTTTGCCCTTTATCACAAATTAAGGCGTTTTGACAAATAATGTCATGTCTTTTGAATTTCTGCAATTCAGTCAGAAACTATATTTGCCCTTTATTACAAATTAGGGTGTTTTTACTAAATATCATTTTTGGACAGAATGTTAGGCGTTTAGATTAAATATTTATCGTCTAAATAAATTACCCTTGATGGTGCATCCTTACTGTAGGACGCCATAAAACAAACCAAACAATCTCGTTTTTATCTGTCTTTTATTTCGCCAACATGTAGTTAGCGTACAGAAATTTGAACAGGTAATACTTCTAAAAAAATAATTGACTTCCGGAGCCATGATTGAAGTTTTTCCCAGTCATATATCACTCGTAGATACAATAACTTGTATTCTTGTTGGTGACCTTTCTTTAGGCGCGAAGTTCTGTTGAGTTGCTTTGTCTGAATGTTCATTTAGATTATCGGTGTTAATTGCAGATTTGTGTTTACTTCACAAGCTGCAAAAATTTTTCATGAAACACCGTGTTACAGAATTTCCTATATAATACATATATATTGTGCAATGTAGGGCATCTACCAAAACAGAATATTATTTAGAAACACAAGTGTTCCTCGTCAATGACATCAAATAAATACAAAAAGCAAAACGAAAGCGAGATTGTTTTTGATTTTGAAAGATTGGTTACATGTATATAACTTTATCAGTCTAAAATAAATACTGGCCTCATTTCAAGTGTTACAAATCTATATTGTAAAATGAAAATTCACATTTTTAAAAGTTATCAAGATAGAACTGTGTCACAATGAGATATGAAGGACTCAACATCAATGATGTGACACACAAAGCCAACTGAAGTAATAAAAGAATTATTTCTTTAAGCATTAAATCGCTGTGTAATTGAGGACACGTGACACATGATTGGCAGCCACAACCAAAATCCTCTTAAATACTCTTTCTGATTGTTTGCCTTGGATTTTCTAAACTTATTCAAGCTTGATCTTGTTTATTCACCTACTGATCAATCAAGCCCTCTTACAGATTAGTTTGGCAACTGTCGCTCAAGCTAAGGAACACGTGCTTTCATTCCATTTTAATTTTCACTAAGACGCTTTTATTTGGGTTACCCCTCTTTCATACTATCCATAAATAAGTAAAAGTCATAAGTTGCATTCATAATAACGATAAGAATCTATTCCGAAAAAGTATAAGAATGTGTACTATTGAAGGTAGTGTTATTCCAAATGTAACAATATAAGAGGCATATAACAGGACTGTGAATTGATTCCACCTTTCTTTATAGTTAAAATGCATGTTCCTTGCAGGAAATGTGGACGGTCAGGAACCAATATTCACTCTTTTGAAATGAACTGTGCACATGTGAACAACTCATGAACGTAATACTCTTTTTGATGCCCTTTCTGTATGTCTCCATCAAGGAAATATCAAACAGCCAGACGCCGAGGGGATTCACCTCGGTACTCTTTAATATCTGGACATCACTGTGAGCATAACGGTTACTAGATGTTATATCTACATACGATGTACTGTATGTGTAGTATACATATTCACCTTGTAACCAGCTGGGGCAGAGTCACGAAACAATTGGTTATGTGAAGGACAAAAGTTATAGTCTTGTAAAATATACCTGTTATATCAGAATGAATTTCGAATCACTTTCACTGACGAGTCATATATTTTATTTTTTTAAATAAAAGCTATGAACAGATTGAAGTCACAATAAATGTATATAAATGAAATATGGTTTTCCCCTTTACCAAACGGGCACATTGTACATATAATGTACCATCTGTCAATATGGTTCTAACCAGGACTTTCATTGGGATTCATTTTAGGTCTTACTTATATAAGATTAAATTGGTAACACAGACAGTTTGGTGACATCCTTAGACAATAACTAACGAGTGACGGGGAATGACAGATTATCTTTCCCGAGTCATATCAATTACGTAATTGCCGAGCCTTGCGCGAGGCAATTACTTTATTGATATGACGAGGGAAAGATAATCTGTCATTCCCCTTCACGAGTTGGTTATTGTTTATCTTACCCAAATCCGTTTTCATTCTAAAAATCCGTAAAAAGAAATCAGCTGTTCCTCTATAAGGAAACCCGTAGTTGGGGAATCCCCGTATCCCTTCGCGTGTGATGAGACTAAATTTCCAGGAATTTCATCGCGTCACTACCTTTTTAAACAAATGCATTACGCGAGAACAAAAAGTTCCTTAGTATAATGTGTTATTCTTATCCTTAGATTATTGTTAGATTATGTATTCATGTAATTGTACATTAAATCGGTTTACTGAACCTAACTTCTTGCCTTTTTTTACTCATAATTGCAATTAAAACGTAATTTGTCGAACCATGTGAGGGGTAGAGTCGGGTGTTCAATTTGAAGGCGAGACGTTACGTGTGACAGTCGCATCACATTGCGAGACCATCAACTTCGTCAAGATTGAAAATATAGTACTAGACAACGAACTACTCTTTCTTTATCTACAACAATTTTTAAAATCAACTCAGACAGTGGTTTTATTTGACTGTCAACTTTTTAACAAGAAACACAAGGTGAAGAACACCGCGAACATTTGAATATTATTGTTCAGTGAAATCGACCGGAAGTCGTGTATGCAGTAGGCCTACTGCATGACAGGATATTTGTCAAAGTTAAGTATCTTTCAAACTGGAACGTTCTCAAGCAGTTTATTAATCAGAATCAGAGCTTGATATCTAGAATGCGTCGTCGCTTCTGACCACTCTTCCCAATATGCTTCCATCAACCTTTACGAGGTCATTCACTTTTATCGGCGATACCGCGGATGACGCCATGTTTGTTTACATCGGCAACTCATTAGCAGACGAATTATCTTACCTTATTAAACAAAGTATTTTTTTGTTTTTCTAAAATATTATCAACAAGTGTGTAGATATAATAGAAACGTCTTTATCGCTAATAAAAAATAAATGTACATTTGGTTACGTTTTCCTTGTTCTCGTGTAGAAGAGAGTTTGAGTGTAAAAAATAGTGAATGAACTGAAAAGATGAATGAAGTAGTTCCGGCAACCAATGAAAAAGTTTATTTTCTGTAGCAGCCAATCAAAAGCCAGGAAAAGGTGTAACTCCCGTGTGACTTACAGAAAATATATTACCCTGTGTCTTTCTTCCCATATGGGTAAGATGTTGTATATATGTACTTGATGAGAAAGTTAACATATGATTTTAATGAGTAGGAGATTATTATTTAGCCTTATAATGAGTTCGTCGAGATCAAAAGATTTCATCAACTTCATCATGTCTCTCATATTGCACAGTGAAATATCACTCATGTAACTGACAAATTGCATTCACTTTGTTCTTAATTTCATCAAGTGTCAAGGGGAGGGAATATATCAAAATTCTTATTCATTTCTCCATGTTGAATGTATGTTTTTGAATTTCAATTACAGATACAAAATCAAAATTTTGCAGATAAAATTAACATTTGCTTTGTGTTGAAGATGCTGCTGGGTAAGAAAACTGACAGGATGTCGGGGGAATTAATGATGCCTTGAAGCTTTTCACAATTCAGTGTTTACTACGATTGAGATTATTTAAAAAGTTGCTCCCCATTATTTGTATTTTCCCTTTGCGCCATGTGCTTTGAATTCTCATACGGTAAAACAAATATGTATATTTTTTCTAGTTCTGACATCCTCTCTCGTGTAATATTAACGGTTTAAAATTAAAACAGTATGTTGACAACTTTCAAACAGGAAGCTATACAACAGTTTGACAGGTAACGTCCTAAAGCTGCTCTTAAAACACTCCAGGATATTGATTGTGTAAAATTTATGTTCTTGTAATTGGCAGGTTACGAAGTTTGCAACTGTGAATGCTTGTTTCAACTTGATTTGCAGCATGCAAAGTTCTAAAAGTCTTTTCAGACGACGCTATAGCGATTGGCTGCAGCAGACGGATAATTAAATATATACATATATATATATATATATATATATATATATATATATATATATATATATATATATATATATATATATGCAGTATTTCCTTAAGATGTCTGTGCTAGGAAATTGGGGCCCACTATGCATTTCAGGTGTAGAGACCCACTATCTTGGCACGGCATAGCGAGGGAATTACTGCAAGGCCTAAATCAGCCAGTAATGGAGACTGGCAAGAGTTATGCCCTGCGTTTGGAAGTTGCTGTGAAATGAACTCTCTATCAACCAACAGTGAAATAACTTAAATTGTGGTGTGTGACTGATATTATTTGACTAATAAAACAATGGTCTGACGTAGCGAATTGGCTTATGACGTCCCATTGTTACCGCGGGGACAGAATGTTCCTAGGGGCCTACCACGACCCTGTTTGACGTTATTACAAGGATAACATCATATATTAAATAGTATATATGTCAATCCTTGACAAATATCATGTTTATCTCATCTCGTGAGGTAGACAGGTTATATATTTCCACCAGTGGCTGTACGACTCGTGAAAATATAAACCTTCTACTTCACTCGATAACACAAACATTGTATTAGTCAAGAAAAGACAGATATCCTTTGTATAGTTTCTTTTTAATCTATCGACACTCTGCTCAGCAAGCCATGATCAATCACCATTCATGTTAAACTCACTTACAAGGCTAAAGTTAAACAGGTTTTCTCTGGATTGCACTGGAGGAGAAGAATAAAAAAACAACTTTATTCATCTCAGATGTTGTAATCTTTCTTGCCTGTAACTTCAAGCTCGATTTATAAAACGTTAAGCTGCAAAATCCAAACTAATGGGCTGAAAACATGCCTACAATCGTTTGGTATTATCAATATTCTCTTCGATACACACGAACACTACTGCCCCTGTATAATGTTATATTATGAAATATTATTTTACAACGTGACTGAATGTGACGAGAGAGTAACATTCACAATGTTGAGATTCAACATAAGAAGAAACCAAGAAATCAATCACTTATTGTAATCATTACACGGCTTCATTTGATATGATTGCACAGATTGAAAAACAAACAACTACTCCATGATCAAGGGTTTTAAAACAAGTCGATCTTCCTTTCATAAAAGTCATTCAGGACTGACTGATCACGAATCCTTGATAATGTATTCCCTTAACATCCATCATAGTACAAAAAACATTTAAAACGCGAAGTAAAGTGTTGTCTTACTGTACTGTAGAGATGACACAACGCCAGCCATATAAAGTCAACTTGCCAAATTCCATGATTGCACACATGATCAAATAATTATATAGAAAAATCATTCATTTACATATGAACATTTTTAAAAACATTTGATTTGTCTTTTGAACATATACCAGTACATGATACTTAGATGAGAATTAGTGAGTAAAGCCACTCATATATCCCTGCATCCAACATAAGTCAAAGAAGATTCAAAAGTTAAACAGGCACATCAATGTATTGTCCTGCTGATTAGCATTGCTGTTTTATAAAAGCAGGGTTTCAAGTTCTAGAGCTACATATGAGGAAGGACATTATGATCATTATACATATATTGTGCTAAGTAATAATTAGACCAACACTTCAAAACATAAATCAGATTTAATATAATAGTTGGCATAGGGGGCGAGATAGCGCAGAGGTTAGTGCATTCGGCTTTGGAGCAAGGGGTCCAAGGTTCGAATCCAGCCAGGGGCACAGCAATTTTGTCTTCGGTAGAGAACTGTCCTACACTCAGTAAGTTTTGGTTGCAATGTTACACTGAATTTGAGTGCAGTACCCACTCAATGTTTCACCGCAATGCATACAGGGGATATGTTTCAGACAATTGACTTCCTCATAGGGTCACTGTCCATGTTATTCTTCAAAGGAAACAGCACAAGCCAAGTTCTAATATAGGTTTTTACACCTTTTAAAGGGCATTGTCCATATTTTCGAAGCTCTCTTATTGCTAAGATAGTCGCAGGTGCCATACATTGACATTAACTTACGACTATCTTAGCACTCAGATAGCTTTAATAGTATTGATATGAGCACATGTGCAACGCGACTTCACGTATATTGTTGTCTGTGACGTCATACAACAACCGTGGCTTGCCTTCACAAGAGAAGTGGTTCGTCTCCTGACTATTATTTCAAATGAAACAGGTTGGGTTATAAAGAAATTATTACTCTAAAAAATGTGCCAGATGACTTTTACGAAACTCTCGTTTCGTTAATGTCATATGAGACACTTCCTGGGGTAATAATTTCTATATATCAAATTTAGCAAATTTAGCAGTTAGCATGTATTGTTTGGGAGATTTTTGTCCAGAAAAGAAATTCTATATGCTTCCAATCAGTGTTAAACTCATGTTTCCATGAACAATGTAAGTTCATAAATAGGTCTTACCAACAAACGGCATATCTAGGGATCATGGTTAGGGCGTGTTTCAAGTTGTATGAAACCTGTAAGTCCTCAAAGAGTAACTTGTGAGCGAATAATTGTTACAAATTCTTTTTTTGGTATACCTTTTATCTTAAGCCTAATCCATATTTTGACACTTATCTATCCTTCCCAAAGAGAATCTCATTACCATTACTAATTACACCAAGGTAGTACTCACTACGTTCTACTCCGTCCAAACATTATTGTAAAACGACCTCGAACGGGACAGGAACTGGTACCTTTGAATTAACTTTCAAAATTCAAATATTGTTGGGTTCAGCTTCTTACTATTGTTACGTTAGAGTGAATGTGCGCTTTTCTTTTTCAAAGTGTCCAAACTAAACTCCTTAAAATATGTCCCTCAGTATAACTTGATAGTGTTATAAACTGAAGTACAAAAGAAAGTACACACCCAAGTAATTTGTTAATAAAAGACAACAGGACAAAATTTCCAGCATTTCAAAGGTTTAATATTAATAGTGAACCATTTTCAAACATGGCAAGGACAGGTATTTACTTCTCACTTCACACATCACTTCTCTACTTCTCTTAGTGTCCACTAGGGGTATATTTTGAAATTTACACTCATTGTTTCTGCAACATTCCGTGGTCTGATGTCCATAAATGAGGAGTTAGTATCAGGTGTGACCCCCATTACTGTTAATGCAAGCAAAGACACGTCTCCTCATTGAGAAAGTAATACGTCGGATGACGTCATTAGTGATACGTTGCCACTGTTCATGTAGTGCCTGTTCCAGCTGTTGTAGGTTGACTGGTTGCTGTGGGCGACGTCTAAGTTGTCTTCCCATATGGTCCCAAATATGCTCGATGGGGGATAAATCAGGGGAGCGTGATGGCCAAGGCAAAACCTGGATGTTTTGTTGGTTGAACAAGTCCATGGTGATCCTGGCAGTATGTGGTCTGGCGTTATCGTGTTGGTAAATCATCCCTTGCTGCTGCCTTTGTATGAAGGGGACAACCACAGGCTGCAACACTTGATCCCTGTATCTCTGGGATGTAAGGGTCTGGCGACTTGTCACCAAATCGGTCTTCTGGTCGCCACAGATCCAGCCCGAGACCATGACGCTGCCACCGCCATAGAGTACCACTTCTTGGACACACGCTGCAGCCTATCTCTCGCCTCCACGCTTGTAAATCCTAACTCTGCCGTCTGCTGTGAAGAGGTTGAATCGACTTTCGTCGCTGAAGATCACTCTTGCCCAATCACGACGTTGCCAGCGTCTAACTCTCCTTGCCCAGCGTAGACGGTCCAGGCGATGTTCGCGAGTCAGGGTCATTCCGCGGAACGGTCGGTAAACCCGAATACCGGCAGCTCGAAGACGTCTCATGACAGTGTTTCTGCTGATGTGGTGTCCTAACGCCGTCGATGCCGTTGACGTCATGGTGACGAATCTGTCCCGCAGATGCAGTGTGCGCAGATAACGGTCTTTAGCGGGGGTCGTCACCCTCGGTCTTCCACTTCTAGGACGGTCCGATGTCTGGCCAGTCTGATTATGACGTTGAAGGAGTCGAATGACCGTTTGTCTGGTGCAGCCAAACCTTCTGGCAATTTGGCTGTTTGAAACTCCAACTTCAGACATTCCAAGGACTCTTTCTCGCTCTGCTGCTGTTAAACGTGGCATTTTCTCGTGCTTTTTTCGGAACACTAGTAGTGAATGGTAGAATTCGGTGGTTTTATACCCTGAGCGCGCCTAAGTCATGTAGAAATTGAAAAAAACCTGATTTTCGAAAAAATCACTTTTACCTGAACCGACATGCCTCGGATGCGTTTTGACGATATGATTTCATTGTTTCCGTTCGAAACATTAGGAAAGAGCATAAAGAAATGCTACTTTGTAAATGAATATGAAATAATAGGAAAATATGTGGGTGTGTACTTTCTTTTGTACTTCAGTTTACTTATAACATGATTGTTACTCTGACAGAGCCCCCCTCTTTAATGCCTATACCAATTGATGTTTAATTATATTTTGTTTTTATCAACAGAGTGTCCAAGCTCTACTTACGGACTGAATTGTTCCCAAAAATGTACAAACAGACACTGTATGGAGAACTCCACATGTGATCACGTGACAGGGTCATGTGACCTAGGCTCTGAGCCAGATTGGAAATACATAGATTGCACTAAAGGTGAACCAGTAATCCCTTCCCAATCAACCTGATAATTGTATCAATTGTAACAAACGTATGTTTTATGTAGTTTAATATCCACCATTGAGTCCCTTTGGTATAACAGAATTTCTATAGCAATAATTTTATGCTTCTCATTCTCGAGTATATCAGCTAAACGGTATTTCATTAAACATTTATTCTCACACATGATTTTCACTTTTATAGAATGCGTCGAGGGAGAAGAATTCGGACCTAATTGTGCAGGTTCCTGCAACGCCAGACATTGTATGAACCAATCAGGCTGCGACCCTACAACTGGACTCTGTGACTTCGTGGGACAGGGTGTGAAGGTTCACAGTGTCTGCAGGCTGTTGGTGAGTGAAAGATATACACAAATTACAAATAAATATTGATATATATATATATATATAATGGAAAGATTAAGGTAAAGTAATTGGGAAAATTCGTGTGCATTTTTCAAAATGAAAATGAATTATATATATGTTCTTAGGCAACATAAGGACAAAACCATATAAAGGAAGGAGTAATGGTGAATTAATGATGTTTTCGCTATTTATGTGATTACCTGACAGGGTCATGTGACCTAGGGTGTATACCTGGATGGAAATCCCTAGATTGCAGGAAAGGTGAACGGTTATTCGCTTCCCATTTAACCTGATGAATGTTATTTTTTAGCTGAAATGTACCAAATCAATTCATTCATGTACATTCAATCTCTTATCGTATCACCAAAAGCGTGTCTAATGCCTGAGTAACACCAAGGTAGTTCTCACTACGTTCTACTCCGTCAAAAAAATATTGTAAAACGACCTCGAACGGAACGGGAACCTGTTTTTAATAATTTTCCATACTACGATCCAAATACGTTTACAGACAGTTCTCAGGAAGTCCATCTAGTCTTTACCCAGTTCTCTGACAGTTGTTACCACGTTTAGATGGGATGATATTGCTCGTTTATTACGTTTTCAATCAGTTCAAATCCGTTATCAGTCAGTTTTTATCAGTTCTCAACTAGACCTATCTCGATCCTCATACGCACAATACCGTTCTAACCCGTGTGTCTCCCGATCAACTGGTTTTCAGACAGTTCTTCTCGTGTACATCACGTTTTCATTTCGTTCTTAGTACCTTGTTCTTGTACCGCAATCACGTCCTGGGCTCGTGTATGTAAATATCCAGCACGTTCCTGCCCGTCCTCAGTTTCAATGTTAAACAGTTTAAATCGTCAATGAATTAGTGTGGACAAAATAGATTGGTCATAGGTAATCCATTTCTAGTCCCAAAAAGTTCCTGAAATCCGAAAACGTGTTCCTAAAAATGTGTCTTCATGAACGAAATGTGTATAAACCAAACAACACTTGTCTTGTTGCTCGGCTACTATCCAAAATTTTTAAAAACCCAAACATTCTACATGTTTACAGCTGCAAGATGTTTTACATGTTGACTATGAATCCCAAATGATGGACGTATCAAAACGCATGTATTCATACCCGTCTTTCCTTATCGGATTGCCAAAGGAGTACAAACTGTGTGAGAATTTCTCAAACGGATAGAACGTAACGAGGACGTATTGTGAACTTTTAGACCTGAGTAAGAACACAGTAACATCTTCTTAGGAACAATAAATTTTATTTGGAACAAATTTACATGAGACAGCAACTGAAAGGGGCGTACTGTGGTCGAGTTACATCTGTGTGTGGACGGGATGGACGGGGTGGAAACTGTGCACGAAAAATTCAAGAACGTAGTGAGAACGGGGTTGGTGTAAACGGGGTATATGATTTATCACATGTAACCACAATCTGCCAATTCAAACTGGCTGCTGGGAAAATTATGTCAATCTGTACCTATTGCTGCTGAATTTCATTATATATTTGAATTACAAGTTTATCTGATGCGAGAACAATAAATATATTCTATCACTTGAAACACTATATCCATGTCTGCAAAATTGTGTTATATTATTCTCTACCAATGACACTATAGAAATTGCTGATTTATACAAATTCGTATGAAAGGTATCATCTCTTATGAGAAATAGTTAGAATAATTACAGTCATGCTGTAGTATTTTTTTTTATCATTTATTACTGTATATGGATTAATTATATTCGCTCCTGTGCCACCAACGTGGTTTTCTGGAGAATGAATGATTGATTGATTAAGATATTGATAGTTAGTCAATGTCGTATGCTATGCCTTGCTTTATATACTTTTGCTCTCTTATAAACTAGCTATCTTTAGAATTGAGAAAAAGTTGTTTAAGAGGCTATTTCGTTACTGATGAAATTGAAGATTTGTTTGATGACAAAATTATGTTGATAGACGCTTCTTGTAGTGGTTTACAGCAGAAATAAGATCTGTATACATCAATATAAATTAGTTTCAAGAGGGATTTAGAGGTTAACTTAGATAAATTTAACATATTCGTGTTCTTAACGTTTGTAGTCTAAAAACGTAGAGAAGAATATTACAAGCATTTACGATAACTTATCAAGTATTACAAGAAAATGAAGCCGAAAAACTTAGAAAATATGCGTAAAATTCGTAAAATTCTATAATGAGGGTACTTTATAATAGTGATTGCATGTGTCAAGTTTCATAACATTCGAAAGGTGTCAGTGTCAAGTGTCAGAGTCGTGTGCGGAACGCTCATAAAATAACATATAATTGTTCAGATAAAACCATGCCACACAAGCAACTGTTGGATATGCAATCAATTTGATTGAAACGATTTCCAAAAAATAAATGTTGGTTATATCTTTTGAAGAAATTAAAGTGGTTCCAGTCATTAAACGGAATAGATTATCGCTTAGTGTCCATTTCATCATTAAAAACATTGATAAACGAATTTTGATTTTCAAATATAAATCATAGAATGACAGATCTTGTAATATTATATAGTGTATTATAAATACAAATTATAAAGAATTGAATTCTTATGATATCATCCTATTGTTACGATGATATCATATAATTGACATGTTTTCATTAAGTGAAATAACATGTTTATTACACTCTCACTGAGGATTCTCCAGAGTTATAGTTACAGGACAATGTTAGACTAGGGCAACTAAACTAGCCAAACCACCATCACAATGGCACATGACACACGGAAATCTTAGTTCAGCACACTGTCAGTAATTTCACCTGATTAATTTGGGCAAGTATTAAACAGAATAGTTGACTCCTTTCCATTCATCATCCAAAACTGTGAGACAGAAGACATGCTTGTGTGAGATCACACAATAAAGTTTGAACAATACCTTGCTCACCATCACCGAGTAATGACATTAATTTTCACTGAAATGTAATGAAGAATGATTTTGAATGATAAATAGAACACACCGTGTGTTCTGATATCAACACTCGACAAGCCTTGGATATCTGTAACGTTTATCAACTTTTATTGATATAGTTGATATCAGAAGACATATTTATGAGTTGATGTACGATTGAAAATATTAAGATACTTTTAGATATTATATCATATATTATTAAGATACTTCGTCCAGATTATATACATTTGTATACCAATCTCCTTGTATGTGATGATTTCATCTTATGCATCCCCATTCCAACACCCCGGTGCACATCAGTGACTGGTTAATATCCTCTCCATAAGGAGTAGTTCCTTTTGTGTCTCTTCCTTGAAATCATCACCATCTCTCGTAGAATGTGTTTGTTTCTCTCTTCCGTCAATTCGACATCTGTGTTAATAATTGGTATGGGAAACTAACTGAAGTAATGAAATGACTGGGATTGGGACTTTCTGTGTACTGGAATACTATAACTTGGGCTATGGTTAAGAAGGTTATACTTTACATGGCTTGGTTATAGGGTCAATGTGACCTATGTCCTGATCGTGTGATCATGTGCACAGATTTGGCATGATAGTTAAATTACACTTGTGACGTCATCCTATTGTTCTTTCACTCCATTATTTTTCAGTAATGGAGAGTTAAACATCACATCATATTTTTTAAGTAGAAATTTAATTTCTTTAACTTTTTAAAGCCATTTTGATGAAAGAGCAATACTTTGAGTGTAATTTAAGTAGGGTAATATCCTCGTAACTCTCCATTCCTTAAAAATAATGGGCCTCGGCCCCTCCGGGGCCTCGGCTCCATTATTTTTAAGGAATGGAGAGTTACTCGGACATTACCCTCTACGTAATATTCATGAGGGTTACCATGCCCCCAAATTTAAGTGAATGTAAAAAGCTGTTAAGTAAGAAGCAAACTGAAGGTGAGATCCACCAATGTCAAATTAATTGAATAATTGCAGCATGTCATTCTCATATATATATGTGCATGATCTGCACGTGCAGACTCACGGCGCGCGTTTCCGTAGTGTGCGGGTACGGTGATAACGTACATGGTGATAACGTACATGGTAACACACTCAACATGGACTTGCTCACCTTGCAGAACATCATAACACATCGATATACGTTTAAATGACACGTGAAATATGCAATTGAGAATATGATATCCAATGTGTCTGGTGACAAAGACAAAGGTTCCAATATTCCAATATATTCCAAGAATATTAGGATGTAAGTCTAAGAGGACTCGTAACCTTACCAGCTCTGAACCAAATAATCCAAAACACTATTAATGCTGTAACATATGATGACGTCAAAGTCGCCATGCAACCAAGCAGTTGAGGTCATGGTGACAATGAGTTACACTATGTGGTACATATAGAATACTAAACGATGTCCCGTTTGATAACATGTTTATGATATGAGTGAATGGTTTGGTATTTTAACGAGCGAAAGCATGTTATCAAACGGGACAGAGTTTAGTATTTTATTGCTGAATCGCAAGAAAATCGTTGTTAGTGACGCCCATTTGCAAATAGGTCACAACAGTTGAGTAATAAAGTCGACAATTTACTCTTATCATGTAATAGTTTGGCATTCATTTATTTAATTCATTTGTACATTGCTATCTTCATGCAAAATATATTCACAGTTGTATGTCAAACACATATATCTTAACTAGACAATAGCTTCTAAAATGGTAATCAGCATAATCCTGACATGTCGAAATCTTATTGAACAGTTTATTCCTATAGGTACATGTACAGTGTTGTCATTGAACCTTTTTCATCATCTGCTGTACTTGAAATAAAATTTGTAATGTGAACTAATCACCGAATGTTTCTTGCATTAAGGATCGAGTGTAACTGAATTTTGAGAAAGAGTAGGAGGCACTGCGTGTTATATCTGTTTAACTGGGTGAAACGCATTTTTAGAAATTTCATAACATAACTGACAGAATGAGAAACATGAAAAAGAAAATCCTTTAACTCAAAGTGAAATGAAGTGGCAAATCATATTCCTTTTTCAAACATGATGTAATTTGTTAATAGTCTTAAATTTTCCGGACCCTGTGAACACATTCTGCACAACACTGTGATGCCAAAGTGTCGTTAAAGTTACATCATACTGACAGAAGCTATTTGGAGGAAAGATTAGTAATGTGTTAGAAGATGATAGCCGACCTGACACTATAGTTAATAAATTTTAACAGATAAAGAGATTGGGGCTATTTTGCAAAGTTGATATACTAATTATAATACTCGTGAAATCATGTATTGAAATGGAACACATTTTAAAGCAACTTAATATCATTTTGGTGAAGAAATTCAAGAGGAATCGAAATTATTTCATAAAGGTTTATTTGTTTTTCTTTATTGAGCATGTCCACATCTATAAGTTACAAGCTTTATGGCGAATTTACAATAGTGGAGCCAATGATTGTCGATCTAGAGACGTCTAATATTGTCCGAACACTGGGCATTCCTATTGAAAATAAAACTTTTTAAAATCACAGCAAAGATAAAGCATAACCAAGCGGTCCACAAAATTCTTATTGATAATATACTGATGTGGCATTGTCCAGCAGAATGCATCGTCAATGTTAAAAGAGGTATGATGAAACAACATGGGGAAGTACAGCAATAATCAGGTCTTTGAAGGGCATTTAGAAGTGATATACATAAGAACAGGAAGATTGTCTGGATAACAACTTCTTTAAAGTGAAAATACACGACGTTTCGGAGTACATCCTCCCTCCTTCACCAGGTGGAATGTAAGGAAATAAAATATGATAATTTATATAGCAAACAAAACAATGGTGAGGAAACTCAATCAGGGAGATTAGCATGCATGAGAATGGTATACAATGGGGATTTGTAATACAAACATGAGGGTGATGAAGCATGAGCATGGTATACAATGAGGATTTGCAATACAAACAGTATTTCCTTACATTCCACCTGATGAAGGAGTGAGTATTTTGAGTGAGTAAAATTTCAGTGATAAAAGAACAAATCTTAATTCAACTTAATTTCAGTCTAAATATAATTACAAGTTTAAGTTTTTTCTTTATCATTTACAACAGTTTGTGTAAAATTTTCCTTTGAAACGCAAATTGTTCTACTAATTGTTGGTTTTATTTCTAATACTTAAACGATGTCATCGTGCAGGGTTCGACCGTAGGCATCATTGCTTTGAGATAGAAGGTGAAAGACAATAAGCAAAGTAATAATTCGAGAGACTTTGAAAAGGTTATCTCAGTTCAGTTGTCTGCTAAAATGCCAATTTGTGTGCTGATATCGACCATTGCGGTAACAGCGTGCTTTCTTCTTCAACCCATGTCTTAAAAGGTCTAAACAAATCAGAATTATTATTGACTGACACTGACACGGAGAATAGCTTGTTGGTGGCCCTGTTAAGATCAATTAAGGATAATAAATTCAGTGATGCTCAAGGATTGATTCTTGTAACTCTGGTTGTGATCACATCAGTTTAGTTTAACATCCAAACATTAACTTTTAACATAATTCGTAATTCGTAATTATAGTTCGATGAGCACTTAAATACGTAAGCAACTCCTATTGCCCATATCATCTCTGAAGAGCTCCATACAATAGTCATGTGGTAATCTTCTCTTGTTATATATAAGTATCATTGTGGACAACAAGATATGCCAACACGTCATTTGGCGTATCTTGTTCAGACATTAAAGGCACTGTAGCACGTTTTTTTCGCTCAAATAAGTCGATAAAATGCATTTGAAAAACGGATAGAACGTAACGAGGACGTTGTGAACTTTTAGACCTGAGTAAGAACACAGTAGCATCTTCTTAGGAACAATACATTTTATTTGGAACAAATTTACATGAGACAGCAACTGAAAGGGGCGTACTGTGGTCGAGTTACATCTGTGTGTGGACGGGATGGACGGGGTGGAAACTGTGCACGAACGTATTGCAATTGATTGACTGCAGAACGTCCTCACCCGTCCTTAGTAAGTTCGAAGTACGGTAATTCCGTTCGAAGTACGGCAGCTCCGTTCGAAGTACGACAATCCCGTTTTTAGTACATTTATACCCAGTCAAGTTTCAGAACGGGTAGATCGTTGGTCATGTCCAACGTTCTGGAGCACTAGATTTTTTAGTACGTCCGAACCAGTTCATAAAGTTCGCAAACAGTTGCAGCTACGTCCATTCCGTTCTCAGACAGTTCGAGGCCATTCTAAAAAAATTCAAGAACGTAGTGAGAACGGGGTTGGTGTAAACGGGGTATATGATTTATCACATGTAACCACAATCTGCCAATTCAAACTGGCTGCTGGGAAAATTATGTCAATCTGTACCTATTGCTGATGAATTTCATTATATATTTTAATTACAAGTTTATCTGATGCGAGAACAATAAATATATTCTATCACTTGAAACACTATATCCATGTCTGCAAAATTGTGTTATATTATTATCTACCAATGACACTATAGAAATTGCTGATTTATCCAAATTCGTATGAAAGGTATCATCTCTTATGAGAAATAGTTAGAATAATTACAGTCATGCTGTAGTAGTTTTTTTTATCATTTATTACTGTATATGGATTAATTATATTCGCTCCTGTGCCACCAACGTGGTTTTCTGGAGAATGAATGATTGATTGATTGATTGAGATATTGATAGTGAGTCAATGTCCTATGCTATGCCCTGCTTTATATACTTTTGCTCTCTTATAAACTAGCTATCTTTAGAATTGAGAAAAAGTTGTTTAAGAGGCTATTCGTTACTGATGAAATTGAAGATTTGTTTGATGACAAAATAATGTTGATAGACGCTTCATTTAGTGGTTTACATCAGAAATAAGATCTGTATACATCAATATATATTAGTTTCAAGAGGGATTTAGAGGTTAACTTAGATAAATTTAACATATTCGTGTTCTTAATGTTTGTAGTCTAAAAACGTAGAGAAGAATATTACAAGCATATTACAAGAAAATGAAGCCGAAAAACTAAGAAAATATGCGTAAAATTCTATAATGAGGGTACTTTATAATAGTGATTGCATGTGTCAAGTTTCATAACATTCGAAAGGTGTCAGTGTCAAGTGTCAGAGTCGTGTGCGGAACGCTCATAAAATAACATATAATTGTTCAGACAAAACCATGTCACACAAGCAACTGTTGGATATGCAATCAATTTGATTGAAACGATTTCCAAAAAAATAAATGTTGTTTATATCTTTTGAAGAAATTAAAGTGGTTCCAGTCATTAAACGGAACAGATTATCGCTTAGTTTCCATTTCATTATTAAAAACATTGATAAACGAATTTTGATTTTCAAATATAAATCATAGAATGACAGATCTTGTAATATTATATAGTGTATTATAAATACAAAGTATAAAGAATTGAATTCTTATGATATCATCCTATTGTTACGATGATATCATATACTTGACATGTTTTCATTAAGTGAAATAACATGTTTATTACTCCCTCATTGAGGATTCTCCAGAGTTATAGTTACAGGACAATGTTAGACTAGGGCAACTAAACTAGCCAAACCACCATCACAATGGCACATGACACACGGAAATCTTAGTTCAGCACACTGTCAGTAATTTCACCTGATTAATTTGGGCAAGTAATAAACAGAATAGTTGACTCCTTTCCATTCATCATCCAAAACTGTGAGACAGAAGATATGCTTGTGTGAGATCACACAATAAAGTTTGAACAATACCTTGCTCACCATCACCGAGTAATGACATTAATTTTCACTGAAATGTAATGAAGAATGATTTTGAATGATAAATAGAACACACCGTGTGTTCTGATATCAACACTCGACAAGCCTTGGATATCTGTAACGTTTATCAACTTTTATTGATATAGTTGATATCAGAAGACATATTTATGAGTTGATGTACGATTGAAAATATTAAGATACTTTTAGATATTATATTATATATTATTAAGATACTTCGTCCAGATTATATACATTTGTATATCAATCTCCTTGTATGTGATGATTTCATCTTATGCATCCCCATTCCAACACCCCGGTGCACATCAGTGACTGGTTAATATCCTCTCCATAAGGAGTAGTTCCTTTTGTGTCTCTTCCTTGAAATCATCACCATCTCTCGTAGAGACCATTTCTCTTCTGTCATTTCGACATCTGTGTTAATAATTGTTATGGGAAACTAACTAAAGTAATGAAATGACTGGGACTGGGACTTTCTGTGTACTAGAATACTATAACTTGGGCTAAGGTTAAGAAGGTTATACTTTACATGGCTTGGTTATAGGGCCAATGTGACCTATGTCCTGATCGTGTGATCATGTGCACAGATTTGGCATGATAGGTAATATTCATGAGGGTTACCATGCCCCCAAATTTAAGTTAAGTTAAGAAGCAAACTGAAGGTGAGATCCACCAATATGTCAAATTTATTGAATAATTGCAGTCGTCATTCTCATATATGTGCATGATCTGCACGTGCAGACTCACGGCGCGCGTTTCCGTAGTGTGCGGGTACGCTGATAATGTACATGGTAACACACTCAACATTGACTTGCTCACCTTGCAGAACATCATAACACATCGATAAACGTTTAAATGACACGTGAAATATGCAATTGAGAATATGATATCCAATGTGTCTGGTGACAAAGACAAAGGATTCCAAGAATATTAGGCTGTAAGTCCAAGAGGATTCGTAACCTTACCAGCTCTGAACCAAATAATCCAAAACACTATGATGACGTCAAAGTCGCCATGCTACCAAGCAGTTGAGGTCATGGTGACAATGAGTTACACTATGTGGTACATATAGAATACTAAACGATGTCCCGTTTGATAACATGTTTATGATATGAGTGAATGGTTTGGTATTTAACGAGCGAAAGCATGTTATCAAACGGGACAGAGTTTAGTATTTTATTGCTGAATCGCAAGAAAATCGTTGTTAGTGACGCCCATTTGCAAATAGGTCACAACGGTTGAGTATTCAAGTCGACAATTTACTCTTATCATGTAATAGTTTGGCATTCATTTATTTAATTCATTTGTACATTGCTATCTTCATGCAAAATATATTCACAGTTGTATGTCAAACACATATATCTTAACTAGACAATAGCTTCTAAAATGGTAATCAGCATAATCCTGACATGTCGAAATCTTATTGAACAGTTTAATCCTATAGGTACATGTACAGTGTTGTCATTGAAGCTTTTTCATCATCTGCTGTACTTGAAATAAAATTTGTAATGTGAACTAATCACCGAATGTATCTTGCATTAAGGATTGAGTGTAACTGAATATTGAGAAAGAGTAGGAGGCACTGCGTGTTATATCTGTATAACTGGGTGAAACGCATTTTTAGAAATTTCATAACATAACTGACAGAATGAGAAACATGAAAAAGAAAATCCTTTAACTCAAAGTGAAATGAAGTGGCAAATCATATTCCTTTTTCAAACATGATGTAATTTGTTAATAGTCTTAAATTTTCCGGACCCTGTGAACACATTCTGCACAACACTGTGATGCCAAAGTGTCGTTAAAGTTACATCATACTGACAGAAGCTATTTGGAGGAAAGATTAGTAATGTGTTAGAAGATGATAGCCGACCTGACACTATAGTTAATATATTTTAACAGATAAAGAGATTGGGGCTATTTTGCAAAGTTGATATACTAATTATAATCCTCGTGAAATCATGCATTGAAAAGGAACACATTTTAAAGCAACTTAATATCATTTTGGTGAAGAAATTCAAGAGGAATCGATATTATTTCACAAAGGTTTATTTGTTTTTCTTTATTGAGCATGTTCACATCTATTAGTTACAAGCTTTATGGCGACTTTGCAATAGTGGAGCCAATGATTGTCGATCTAGAGACGTCTTATATTGTCCAAACACTGGGCATTCCTATTGAAAAAAAAACTTTTTAAAATCCCAGCAAAGATAAAGCATAACCAAGCGGTCCACACAATTCTTATTGATAATCTTCTGATGTGGCATTGTCCAGCAGAATGCATCGTCAATGTTAAAAGAGGTATGATGAAACAAAATGGGGAAGTACAGCAATAATCAGGTCTTTGAAGGGCATTTAGAAGTGATATACAAAAGAACAGGAAGATTGTCTGGATAACAACTTCTTTAAAGTGAAAATACACGACGTTTCGGAGTACATCCTCCCTCCTTCACCAGGTGGAATGTAAGGAAATAAAATATGATACATTTATATAGCAAACAAAACAATGGTGAGGAAACTCGATCAGGGAGATTAGCATGCATGAGAATGGTATACAATGGGGATTTGTAATACAAACATGAGGGTGATGAAGCATGAGCATGGTATACAATGAGGATTTGCAATACAAACAGTATTTCCTTACATTCCACCTGATGAAGGAGTGAGTATGTACTGCGAAAATTCGTGTGTTTTCACTTTAAAGAAGTTGTTATCCAGAAAATCTTCCTGTACAGCAATAATGTTTCATCAGTGCGTCAATATAATGTAATGCCCTTGACATAATCTACTCTCGATAACATGAAGGATAATCTAAACATCGTATGTAACTGTATTCCCTAATTTTGCTCAGCTACAGCGCCCTTAAAAGCCATGAAGTTCTTATTTCCTTTCGTCAGCTGTATCAGTATGTCTCCCCCGAAGGTTGTAGATGTTTATGTATGATATATACCTATTTCAAATTCATTATCCATGTTAATTTATCAATATCAGATTTCTTTGGAAATGTATATCAAATCATTCATACGCACTCTGGAATAGAAATTTTTTATATGTATTTTTTAAATAGGTGCACTTCATAACATGGAACTGAGTTGGCGAACATTGATTATTGGTAGAATGACAATAAAAACTTAATTTGCAATTAAACATAATATAATGTCATCTGTCAATTATAAATGACATATCAAAAAGCTTAGGCAAAATTTCAGTGATAAAAGAACAAATCTTAATTCAACTTAATTTCAGTCAAAATATAATTACAAGTTGAAGCTTTTTCTTTATCATTTACAACAGTTTGTGTAAAATTTTCCTTTGAAACGCAAATTGTTCTACTAATTGTTGGTTTTATTTCTAATACTTAAACGATGTCATCATGCAGGGTTCGACCGTAGGCATCATAGCTTTGAGATTGAAGGTGAACGACAATAAGCAAAGTAATAATTCGAGAGACTTTGAAAAGGTTATCTCAGTTCAGTTGTCTGCTAAAATGCCAATTTGTGTGCTGATCTCGACCATTGCGGTAACAGGGTGCTTTCTTCTTCAAACCATGTCTTAAAAGGTCTAAACAAATCAGAATTATTATTGACTGACACTGACACGGAGAATAGCTTGTTGGTGGCCCTGTTAAGATCTATTAGAGATAATAAATTCAGTGATGCTCAAAAATTGATTCTTGTAACTCTGGTTGTGATCACATCAGTTTAGTTTAACATCCAAACATTAACTTTTAACATAATTCGTAATTCGTAATTATAGTTCGATGGGCACTTAAATACGTTAGAAACTCCTATTGCCCATATCATCTCTGAAGAGCTCCATACAATAGTCATGTGGTAATCTTCTCTTGTTATATATAAGTATCATTGTGGACAACAAGATATGCCAACAGGTCATTTGGCGTATCTTGTTCAGACATTAAAGGCACTGTAGCACGTTTTTTTCGCTCAAATAAGTCGACAAAATGCATTTGAAAAATAATGTCAACAATAGTAAAACACCGTTCTCTCTTCGGAAAATCAAGTTGCAAATGACTGTACATAGTTCCGTAAAGCCATGGGAATCGTTTTTGTCATTTGAAATAATAAAATGTGTTCACAATAAAATGGCCGCCATGCAATTTTGGCTTTTTACTCAACACCGTTATTACCACTACGGATAATTGGTTTGTGTAATAAGATGTTTAACCCTCTAAAGTAAATATAAATGACATAGACTATCATTATAAATGAGAAGTTTGAAAAAATAAAATTTGCAAAAAACGTGCTACAGCGCCTTGAACAATAGAACATGCTTACGGGTTGTATTTCTTTTCCAAATAAAATGATTACAATGAACACATGCATGTCAGAATTAATTTCCTTGGATAGTTCAAGCAAAGTCTGAAACACTAGTAACACATTACTAATGGTAAATTTAGTATTTCTATGTATAAGCAATTTACTGTTTTTTTTATAATATGATAATATGACAAAGACCAAGTCACTCTGGACCTTTCAAAGACATGTTTTACATCTCCACATGCATGACATATTTTACAAAAAGAATCATTTAATTCAATTGATATTAAAGCACCATAAAAAAACGATCATTAGATGTCATTATGACAATCATCAGCAAAGCAGGACACGTTAAAATGTCATCTTACCTCAAAGGTGGTTCATAATATTCTTTATATCTACGTGGTACTTATTCTTTCCCATCAGCTGCTACTCTAATTAGTGTCGACAGCCTAATCTCTCCTGGATATGGATCACATTTCAAGTAAAGTTCCCTGTCTGTGAAAGTAACATTGGTAACGTCTTTATCTTTTCCAATCAAACATTGTTTTTGACAGCGACCGACTTGTTACGGTTTCACCTAGGAAATAAGATTTCAATACCCTTCACGCATGGCATCTGGGACTTTTTATGAGGAGAATCATCCAGCCTAAAGTCTCATGTGCAAAAACGAAACAGAGAAAAGGATTGGCATGAGATGATGAAATTTCCCTGGTAGATAATACCTTAATCACTTACACACTATTGACAAGTATCAACACAATGGTGTGCAAAATAACATGCAAATTGACAATAAAATCCTAACAAAGTGTCATTAAAACACGTAATGACCAATGCGTGCGTGCATATGAGAATAATTAACAGGAAATGAGTTTACTATAGATGCAAATGTCTACCAATCAATATGTATCTCAAACATATGCTTTTAGTAAGTTGTCTCCATGGAACTGAATCTGCCTGAAAATTGTATTTCAGCATATAGATCCTCTATCTATGTTATAATGCAGTTGGTATAGCTGAATTTCCGTTCATAAAATTCGTGACAGTGGTGAACATAGGTTTCATAATATCCTTGTGGTGAATTAGCAAAACACTGAAATCCAAATGATTACATGGAGAGAAGCTGTCAGCTGTGTGAAATGTTTTAGGTGAGTTATTGCTAATATGTCAACTTTGTCCATCCATTTTACACAATGTTTCAGATTTATTGTCAATTACCATCACATCTTGCACACATGTTACATAAATTTATTGGTTTTGCGCTTGTTAAAGTTATATTTCTTCTTAAAGTTATCCAACGTTGCTGTAAGGAAACATGAACTGCCATAGGTTCTAATTAATCAATATTGGTCTTTGATGGGTTGTCTGATAATTTGTTTTGGATCAGATTCAGTATTGTACTGTAAAGCTAGGAGCTATGTATTAGCTATGATGTCCTGTTTAGTCGTATAGACAAGACGTGTGAAACATGTAATGGAGATACAGCTACAATGTATTGTATTATTTATTTACATTGGGATAGTGAATACATTCAGAATATTAGTCTTAAACATATCATTTTCGTTTTAGCGGAACACTCATGTTAACATGATTATATCAATACTTTAACTTCCAATAAGGATAGGTTACACATTTCAGGTGAGAGTGTGTAATCCATTACACTATTTCCTATAAATACAGGTACCCATTTATCTCTTCAGTGGTTGCAGAAAACAAGATAGTTAGGAGAGACGTGGTGGTTCCTTCAAACATAACAACAGGAAACACAATATGTGCGAATGTATATGTGAAATGATGTAATATAGATATATCATAAGAAATGATATCGCAATACTTTTTATATCGTTTCATAACGAACTTGTACTGTATTCGGTTCAAAATAGAATGAAGGAACTGGAGTACATTAGAGTCTTGATATATATTCACTAAATATTTCATTATTTACAAGTGAGAGGCGAAACTAAAGTCGTAGGCTTAAAAAGCATCTTATTCATTTTGATGTCTTTGAACTCTACTTTCAATATTGCTTGAATCATGTTGGCGTACCTTCTTAAGAAACATTTAATCCCAGTAATATTCAATACGACATCCCCAGTAAGCCAGGTAATGGGGCGACTGTAACTTCGTCCTCCTGTGACAGGTCGGATCATTTAGTTTCCCTTTCATGCCCGAATTCTCTGTTTGATCTTATATGTCTCATATCATGCAAATTGCATCGTGCTTAGTTCAATTTACTTTTTGTCTTAGATAAAATCCATTCAAAGATGTCCTAACGAAGAAAAACTGTTTGATTAACTGAAAATTCTTTGCTGATAAATACTCGGAAATTATGTTGACATTATTGATTAGTCTCATTACCAGTTGCATAGATGATATTCAGAATGAAAGGAGGGAATGTTCACCGCTAATTGGTTTCGACATAGCTATAACTACCATATTTGCCTCGGAGAGTTAAATTGGGAGATATTGGTGGCACATACTCACAGTTTCTAGGAAATACATTTTCCCCAAATTAATAGTTTACGTTGAATATATGTTGCCTTTCCTAATCAATATGTCTTAACATTGGCCGAAGGAGAAGGTGCTTTGAATAAACAATATCACATTCTAATGCTTAACAGAAATTGACAGAGTCTTAATCTTAATGGGGATGTCTACAACTTTCCCGACAGACTTATTGATTCTGATCTGAAACCGCTAAGAGCCAAGTTTCACAATTTGGTTGTGACAAGAAAGGTTTCTGGAAACTGAAGTAAACAACTTATTTATAAACTTCTACTCCTATCCTCCTGGTATACTGGTTTCAAATCACAATTGTGACAAAGATGTTGTCATTAATCGTCTACAAAGACTGGTTACCTCTTGTATGTCAGAGAGACGATGACAAACACGTTGTTTTGATGGGAAGTAATACACCTGTTACCACTAGGAGAAAGGGAATCAGCTTAAAAACTATATGGAATACAAAGCCGGATTTTGAAGTGGTTTTTGCAAATGATCACTGCACATTCATTCTTTAAAAAAGTTATAAATCTTAATTTGTCTCTTTCCAATTTATTTTTCAATGAAAACGGAGCTTCAGTACATGTATTGAAAGCAGCGAATGTGTTATTTTCTGTAATTTAACATAACAAATGTAAATTAGTAATTGTTATGATATATGGGAGATAGTGCTGTTTCATCTTGCTTGATGTTACCTATATTGAGTTTTAAAACAGCAATTATTTATAACAAAAATATTCAGATAAAATGACAGTTAAGTGATTTTTATGTGTTTGTCGTATGTTACCTAGGATATTCTCGTTTACACATATATGTTATTTATCCATGATGAAAACAAAATTGAGAGATACACTACCGGGCAAAAGAAACGACTCACCTCAGTTGATTTTATCATATTTATGATTTTCAATTGCAAATATCTCGAGTTTTGGACGTCGTATTCAAAAACGGGCTAGTTTGGGAAATTAGTCCAAAACATTAAATCAATCAAATAATACCTCTAAGCGGTTTAAATTTTTTAAAATTAAAATTAAAAACTTAAATTTTGAAATCCCCCCAAATAAATTTTGATAAAACACAACTGTTCATCGACATATGACACATACTCTGTGTGAAAATCAATAAATGTGCTTCGTCTTGCACGCATTTACAACATTTTGAACATGGTAGGGGTCATGTTGGTGTAAATTGCATTTCTTACTCCTGTCTACTTTAACTAAGGATATTTTAGTTAAAAAATAAAATAGTCACCAAATTAAGTCATTCAAACGTTTGCCGAGAGGTGCTGTTGTATCGTGCCATAGTCAAATACATCTGATTTCTTTTAAATATTGAATTAATCGCCACAAACTTAGGCTAGTCGTTTCTTTTGCCCGGTAGTGTATCAAGGTAGATCATATTTTGATTACTTTATATTTCAGAACATGATAGCCCATATGTTGACAATTATAAAGCGATGTACACTGAAACCATTCATCAGCGCTGTGAGTTTGAAGAACTTCGGCATATCAGTAAATTCTTTATGTGTAACAATGTGAATATTCTTTCAGTGTTTATCTTTTATTATAATTGAATAATTATTATTAAATTTCAAAATTAGGTAAACAAAGCGTGTTATCATGTCATGTAGTGTAAAAAAAACAAGAAAAACGATATGATGGTCACTTTAACTAACATACAATTTTAGTGGTTGACTTGTTTATATAGATTCTTATCACTCGATAATCTAAATAACCAAACAACCATTGGTATGTTCACAGGCATTGACATCATTTACAAGTGTAAGGAGATTTTGTTCTGTCAATGTATAACACAGTTCAAAGTTAATGATAATTTTGATTTATTTTTATAAAAAAAATAGAATTATAACAGTTTTGTGACTGAATTGGGATAAGCAATTGGAGAATATGGTAATTTTGTATTTGATATTAGATATCAAGTTTAAATGACAGAGTCTCTACCTTTTATTATTTGTTTCAAAATATTTGTCAGCGTTTTCTTCAGCAGTGGGTTTCCCGTTTCAATTAAGCAAGTTATGATATTTCTTAAAGACAAAAATCAGTAAATAACAGGAAGGTTACTATAAGTTGCATACCTGACATTTTTATTTGTTCATCAATTTAACAATCACAAAACCTCATTCAACAATCCAAGCAAAAAAACTGCCACAGAACTTAGCAAATACATTTGGCAACTTAAAGAAGATAATCTCAATTCAATGTTGAATGATAAATTATTGGCCAGGTCAAACCATATTCAAACACCAACAAAAGATGCAGCCTTTGCATATACGAGCAATTTATTATAATGTGCAACATGGCCAGCCTCTACAAACGCATTTAACTAGTTAACACCTGCAGGCACAACAACAAATTCCTATTAAGAAACGCAACAGCACCAGAAACAGCAAAACGCATAGCCAAAAAACAACCACATGCCCTCAATCAACCAACAAGCCTAAGCACTCAACCATCAAAACCAGTCGCCAGGCAACAAAGCAAGTAGTCACTTGAAAATTGCACGAGCATGAAACGTTGTAGTGACACACCATAACTCTGTAGAAAACTGATTTGAATTTCTACATTATATACTGCTCCATTTCCCAAATGATGAACACTTTCATATTTTGTAACAAGGCCACACTTCACAAAACCAATTTGGTTACAATATATCGTAAATTATTAAAGAAGATTGATCCAGTCAAAACCATCTTATGTTTACTCTTTTCTATATATAACCTTACTTCAAGTGAGAACCAACTCATCTTATATATATATATAAGAGTAAACATCAGATGAGTCAAGCCGCGATAATCCGGCCACCGATAATCCGAATCTCGCAGTTTCCGAACGGTTGGAATATGTAACCAAACTAATCTCTATAGCAGTCATCAGTACTCAGTAGTCCGAACATTTCACTATCCGAATGTTTTTGATGAAAAACGGAAGCGTTCGGATTATCGAGGCCTGACTATATATATATATATATATATATATATATATATAAAACCTTACTTCACGTGAGAAGCAACTAATCTTACAAAGCCAATGACGTAGTGGTATAATCAAAATGATTGATTTCACTTCACTTCGTCATTCATTATTCTATCATGTGATATCCTTGTATTTTTCATTTTTCATTTCTATTTGGGTTATTTTGTATCATGTATTATCATGCATTAACAGATTGTTAACAGTTGTGTTTCTTGGTCCAATTTTACATCGTGTGAAAGACCCATCCTGTCAAAGAGAAAGATTCACTCTATTTCGGCTTTTGCTTGATAAATTATTGGCAGATGGTGTTTTTTTTATGATTAGGTAACATCATTTAACATTGCATTACATTTGAAGTATTTGCACATACTATCTTATCACATTCTCCAAATACAATGTTACATCAACAAGATAAACAAGCAATCATGATTCAAATACACAAGTACGTTTTATGCTACTATTATATCAAATATGATATAACAACGATTACAAACTTTTTATTAAGTCGTGTGTTGTTCAGTGATGTACAATTTGACCACTGTAGGAATTTCTTCTGCAATAGACAATACACAAACGGATCTAAATGAAGTAGGAAGCCAATATAATGTTTGTGATTAACATTTCAAAATGAAGTATAGTAAGAATATCTCGAAATGGCAGAATGTACGGCAGTTTTATCAAAAGGTACATGTCCATCAACCAAAGAGATATATATGGTGTAGTGTACAGAGGTTGGGATAGGAAATCTGAAGGGGGTAACCGGGCCTGTCAGAAGAGAATGAGAAAGAAGTTGTTTATCCAAAAATATTTGTTGTTTTACAGTGAAAACTTACTTTTCATTATATGAATGGTATAAAATTTAGCTATTTCAAGATTAATCTTTCCAGTTTTAAATATTCATATCAATTGACCTCTTGGTATTTAGACGACATAGTTGAGTCGAAGCATGTCTGTGTGCCTGCAACGGTTGACGGGAAAGCAGAGGCTTAAGTAGACTGAGATTGATCTTCGGTATAATCACTCACTGTCAGTGACAGTCACATCTTCCAGCATATTCATATAATTGTAATAATACGTAACTCCACTATTCCTTCTCTCTTTTTTCCTTAGAAAACTAGTAAATGTCTCACTATGAGTCCATTCTGTTCGTCTAAACCGTTTATGTTAACAATAGACCTATGAAATTATGTATATATTAAAATCATTTTGTTGACATGATATAGAAGTTGTAAACCAATTACTATGACATTGTGCATTTCATAGTCTATATGGTCACATTCTGAGTATAATATTTCTTCTTCAAGGTCGATATTGATAAAATAATCACACTATTAAATGAATATTTATAACAGATTAGTTTTCAAAGGATTCAAGAAAGCAAGATGAGTGATTTATGTCCAAGTAAATATAATATGACAGACCACTAGCTATTTATGTGAAACTTCATTAAAACATATCCGCATGATATTGAAAGCAGACTTAACCTTCGATTACAGTAGATGTGTATGTCTGGATCAGGTTTTCCAATTGATTCAGAGAAAAAGCAGAGAAAGGAAACTCCATTAGCCTCATAATCTCTGTCCACTGATCTCCCGTTTTAATAAAAAGTTTCCATCTCATTCAATAGAACCGTATGCATTATGCAATACTTCGAAGTAAAGTCCATCTGAAAACCAGGGGCAAAAATACCACAACCATAAATGATTTATGAGTTGATAAATAAGCTAACATAACATGCTAACCTTCACTATTATTCAATGTGTGCCATCGTCAAGACTAGTCATCCTCTTTGAGCAGACATCCATCACAGCAGCTGACACGATCAGTAATCTCTCCTTTCGGGGCTTTAGACAAGATAATGTAATCAAGAAAGTAAAGGTCAGTCGGTACCATCAGCACACTTGACGAAATCAGTTATTATTTTATCTAAGTTGGTTGAACACTGATACACACGTAGTTTCCATACTCCCATTCTGAGATCCCACAGTAGTTACACTAAAAGTACGCTAATGAATACCATCTCAGTATGGCTTCTAAATTATGACTATAAAGTAAGTTTATAAACTTACAGATAGTTCATCATATAAAAGTGGGTCATCCATGGCTTTACACAACGTCCTGTTCTAATGCTTCAGATTAACTTTCCCCTTGGAGTTTTCATAAGTAAAGCTACTGTAGTAATGTTAACCGCTTTCAGCAGGTGTACACTTCGATGATTAGCCTTGCGAGAATCCCAAAATATAACTTAAAGCTTTAAAGCTTTGGTCTTTCGTGCACGGCTCATGTGACACATTAAAACGTTATTCTTATCTTATTATACCCCCGCTACGAAGTAGTCGGGGGTATATAGCGGTCAGCACGTCCGTCCGTGTTGCTCAGTTGCTCAAATTTTACGAAACTTGATATGTACAATCACCATGATGTGTACATCTGCCTCTTGTATGTTTCATACCCTCATTTGCATAATTTATGCAAATTTTTTCCGTTTTCGACTTAACCAATCACACTTTTTGTTCCACTCTTAACTCTGACACCAGTTGTTCAAATGTTGCAAAACTTGACATGTACAATCACCATGATGTGTACATCTGCCTTTTGTATGATTCATACTCTCATTTGCATAATGTATGCAAATTTTCTCCGTTTTTCATCTTCGCCATTCACACTTTTTGTTCCACTCATAACTCAGACACTAATTGTTCAAATGTTACGAAACCACTGATATGTACATCTGTCATTTTTACATATCACACCCTCATTTGCATATTTGTATGTTTCATACCCTCATTTGCATTTTTAATGCCATTTTTCAAATTTTTCGACTTTTACTTCTAAAACATGCTTATAAGTGTAATACTTACTCTGCTTTAATAATACTTATATATAATGGTATGTTCATACAAAAGTTTAAACATTGATGCCCTTTTGCTATTTTCAAACATTTCTCTTTGACAAATGTTAAAAGCGGGGGTGAGCTGTGCTCACTAATTCTCTTGTATATCTCTGTCTTGTCCAGTATCTGTCATCAAGTATAGAGGATACTAAACGAACTTCAATGAAATACTATTTTTATTAAATGTAATTATTTGGTATACAAAGAGCGAAATTATACCAAATCATTCACAAGTTTGATAAAAAAAAATGTATTTTCTTCTTCGGTTAAGTAATAAATGTGAGTGGGTGGATATCCTAAGTTGGATAACTTGTTCCCAATATATTTCATTATGAATAAAATATGTTTTAAACAAGGGTGGAAATAAAGATGTTTAAAAGCACAATGCGCAATGGCAATAATGAACCTTCATCACCGTGTGATTTAAACCTGGTGCGCTGACAGTACCCATTTATCGAAAACGGATCGATGCAGCAAAAGAAATCATGATAACAAGGAGTAGCATAATCTATTTTCAAGCTCCCCAAACATCGTAGAGTTGAACAGATTCAGTGGTATGTCAGCTGTGATTTATTGCGCTCTTGTGGAATCTATTCATGCAATCTAGTGTGACGTTGATGAATTTTTTGCTTATTTCACCATACCCATAGCTACAAAGTGATTAATCTTTGAGGGGAAGAACAGTTATTTTCGTCTTATATAAATGTATTCATATGAATGTTGCACCTCGAAAAATGCTGGATCATTTCAGACTGGGAGCAAACTTCGAAAGTTAATCGCCAATAACATTATGGAAAGACAAGGCTTGTTTTTATTGATGATCAACTTCTTTATTTCACAAAGGCAATGTTTCGGTATAGTCGCCATTGTGAAATAAAGACCAACTTCTAGAATGCCTCTCAAACAAGTTTATTTGCATTTGAGGTCACGTGACCCATATTGCTAATACAAAATGACTGCACACAATGCGCATATTATATCATTCATTCAAACAGGCAAATTTAATTTCGTTTTACAATGACAATGATCTAGTTACTTTTGTATTTGCGGATGATAATAACTGATACATGTTTTACTTAGATGGACTTACATAAAAAAAATTCAGACATTAACTGTTGTCTGCTTGTATTATAATATGGACAAAATAATAAAAAGTGAAATTCGTCTTCAATACAATCGAGATGACATTTTGTACATAATGTATTAGGGTTATCGAAACGTTTATATCTAAGTTACTGTACCTTCAATTTATTAGAACCACAACGAAATTTACAAAACATCCTCAGTAATTCCTTTTAGGAAAGAAATTCAAGGATATCATTTTCAACACATAAAATAGATTTAAAACCACTAAAGTATTTTAGAAATGACGATCCTGAAAATTTACTATGCCAATTCTGAAATTGTATGTCCTTACATCTTTGGAAAACAGATTCTTAAAAATATGTATACTTCCACAGTTCCGAGCAATCCATGCATAGGAAAACCGGTTTCAAACAAAAGCATCCGGACACGCAGAATTAATTAACCCTGTTCATCAAACTGTTTCATCATTTCATAGAAAGCCCTTGGATATCTTGACCTTTCCATACGAATAAGTCGACACCAATAACTAATAGAACGACTATAGTATTGACACGATCGCGAGTTGCATTAACTAGACGTTCTATAATATAACGACAATAGTATTGACACACAAATAACTTCTCCCTGTATCTCCAAGAATTGCATTAATTGATAATCGTCTTGAAACCCCAAGACATCTCTTGGAGATTTCAGTTTGAGCCTTTGCAATCGACTGCCTAAATGTAGGACTCCGAATCTCTGAACCGTGTAAAGGGATTGGAGAAACTTTACAATGAAATATGTTGGTAACAGTGTGAAAGGGTAACGACCGAAATGATTTCATCAATCTGTAACCAGGAAACATAGCCATCCTAGCCTTGATAGCCAGAAATTCACAACATCTAGATCAAACTAATCTTGAAGAAAATATTATACCCAAATAGTTATAATATGAAAGACACTTTATTTCTGAACCAGCATATGTACACCGTTCTGTGCTTTTCAATGACCCGCCATTTCTAAATACTGATATATTTGATTTATCCAAATTAACCAAACAGTGAATAACATTATGGATGTCGGATTTATTATACCATTTACTTAGAAATATAGAAGTATCAATGAGATATTGCTCTGGTGAATAAAATGGAATGAAGTTTTCAAGTTGTTTTTAACAAGGTAAAGGCAACCATGTGCTGGTACATACTATCCATATAGCGACACAGTGATTGAGCTACATTATAAGTTTAACGTTTTCCATTCTTTGTCTCGAATTAAAGTGGTTTTATTTGGTTAAAGTTCAATTGTTATTTAAGCAGATGTCACGACTGTTACCAAGTCACTTGTCAATACTATTGAAACCATTTGTGATAGATGGTTCAAGATCTAAGATATCGAATGAAACATAAGGCATGAATGACGCCTGAATCAGTATGCAATCCCCCATGTGTTGAGATGGTCTTCTTTATACTGTTTGTTGCAAATTTCTCTTCTTTTTCATAGTTTGTGTTGTAAAATTCTCCTTATTACGTACGTAAGGAGCTGACCAGCATTTAGTTAGCAATTTTTCAATATTTAACATAATTACAACAATTAAACAATTACCTTATTTCACTGTTTAATAGTTATCATGGACTTACTATATTTGGTTATTTCATGGACACCGTGGAAACAAATACATATTATCTAGTTAGAAAAGAATTTTGAAAACTAGATTGGATCAACTCAAAATAAAGATCACGAAAGCGGGTATTAAGATCCTGCACGCTAGAGGCCACATTTGTGGCCCAACGGATTTGTATATATTGACACGTCACTGACGTTTGACCCTTTGACATACATACGACAAAGTTCTGTGATTAATGAAACAGTTCACATTTTCCAAATAAAAAATCAATGGACTCACGTGATGTAATTAGTATCTCTGTAAAATTTTATTTTATTGAGAAATGACGAATTAAAAATCTTGAACGTATTTTCAATCACAAAATTGCCTGCAGGTGCGTGTTTGACGTGGTTATGAAATTGTTACCTATTCGATTCAAAGGGTTGAAGTTCTATAGTAAGTGCATGCAAAATGCATAAATTTTACATCATTATATTCAGAATATCGTCACCTAGCTTATTAAAAAATTTAGACATTGAATATAATCTTCTTAAAACATAATGACAAATTTGCGAAAATGTCGGCAAATGAAAACATCAACCGATTACTTTTTGAAAAATCCGTGAAAATAAACAAAGAATTTCACTTACATATTTTAGAATCTCAAAATCTTCCACAAATAAATAAAAATGTATCTGTGCATTGTTTGTCAATTCTTGTTTCCAAACATAGTAATATATCCAACGTGTCATCAATAGCAGTGCCAAATCGGCCATTTCTTCAATGCACCACATGACATGTTCCCGCTATTTTCTCATGTTACGCGACTCAATGTGAAAGTCAAGCTAGCGGTAGCTGTATCTATTTTTAGAAATGGTCGTCGATCTAACCGTAGAGTGTTATTAATTGTTAAAATTAAACAAATTGACACCCAAAACGATGTTGTTTTATAAACATCGATCTAAAAATAAAAAAATGATGTTGTATTTCATCAGTTCGTAGAGTCAGTGTCCTTGACCCGATAAATTTGCTTGCCCCCAGGATGTAACATTGTTTTTACGATTAAAATCACTGTGAGTAAATTTGAATTTTGATTATAATTTATACATATATGAAAAATAAATGTCATATCCTACCATTATCACAAATTATGATCATGTATGAGTTTACATTTGAAGTACGAAATGTGTTTGACATGACATGGATCGACTTTCTGATCTGCGATTTTACAAGTTGAAATGGAGCCGTGAAACAGTAGCAGTAACCCTATCTCGCTAAAAAGTAACTTACGAATTAACAAGTCTCGAATATGTGAAATAATTGTATGAATACAATTGCTAAATGATTCATGTTGATTATTTTAAAGTTTTCATTTGAAATTTGATATAAATTATATCCGTTTTCAAACGAAATCATAGATAGACATATCAGTTCGAATGTCATTGCAAATGGAGGCCATTGTGTCGTCTCGGCTTGTCACACAATATTTTGTTCTGATATGAATTAAATGATTGCATATGTTATAACATCAATGAAGTTAACAAGAATGACAGACAAATACATTTCAAACAATAAATAAGAACAACTAGTGTTTGATTCGGCGAATTTACAGTGGAGTGACAAGCGATACATTATTGGTCACATGATCCGTTTGTACCACTGAGCTCGTCACGTGACATTGTTTACAAATACGACAACGCTACCCCAAGGATATTTTGATTGTATTTTTCAACTTTTCAAGACCATGTTTACATTAAATATTCAACAGACTTTTGGGAAAATGTGTTCTTACTTTGGTTTTAAACGGAATATTTACAAAATGATTTAGATTATTAGATTTGTTGATTTGAACAAATCTGAAATCGGCGAAGGAAATGCATAACAATGGCGAGCGCCGAGTGTTTGCATTGTTGACTGTCATGTTTCGCGATATCGATGAATGAATGAGGTTGGAATATATAAAAACTGTAATGTCATATGCTTATTTTGAAACACAGAAAAGTGAATAGATGTGTAAACCTTTTGTGTAAAGTTGATTACGATTGATGCATTATTTTACAAATATTTCTCACGGAAGTAAATGCATCGCTCATTGAAGAATATCCATTGTTACAAATTACGTCGAAATTTTATAAATACAACGGAGAACGTTTATGACAGGCTCTTGTTTTCTGAAAGAAAAACACATATCATCAACATAAATTGTTTCTGGTATAAAATTTAATTCTGAACAAACTGGTGTAAAAATTGGGCTGCATAAATAATTATTGACAAAATAATTCGAGTTTGAAAATGTAGTACAATTTTAGAACTACTGTATTATTTCATTTTTTCCATAGACAAGTGTAAAAATAATTAATATTTGAAAAATATTACATTAATTAATAATTTTTCATGACAATAATAAGTTAGAAAAAAAAATGTGACCCAGATATTTATTTTAATTATTTTAAGATTATGTTAATTACTAAGGCGAGAAAAACTTTAAATGAAGGATACCCATGTGACGTAATTGTTACAAATTTACATATCTGACGCTCTCTGCAAAAACCTGAAAAATCCAGGCTAAAGGTAAAATTTCTCCTTTTATTTCTAAGTAAATTTGTTTAAAGCACCATTTGAAAGTATATTCCGATAGGGGGTTGTAATACAAATACATGTATTTAAATATAATATTGGTATTCATACCAAGAAGCTATAAGGAAAACATACGTCCTTGTAAATCCATATTTTAATCTCGTTTTGAAAATAAATTAATTTTGTGCGAATAGAGTGCAAAAAAGATATTTTTTTATCTATTTCCTAGCTATCCGTGACATCCATATACTTTTAGGTTTAACGCTAGAGGGCATTTGATTCTGTGCATGATCACTACGTTCATATGGGCAGTGTTTGTTGATTGTGTACCGTCACTGTCTCGGGGCTTCAGAACGCAGACTAATCTACGACATGTAAAGCGAAGGTTGGTATTTAGTGATATACTTCATGGCGGCACAAGAAGACAAAGAACGAGGGACAGTGTTTTTATGATTCATATTGACACTTTGCCTAATCCTTAAAATATCACCATTGTATTTTCAAAATTATCGCTTTTTGTTTCTTTCATTTACTAAAAGATGCATTATCTTGGCGTTCTATATAGAACTTCTTTAGATGAGCAGTTTATGTATATCTTCTACATTCAATGAAATGCGATTCAAACTAATGATTGACTGTTATCTAGATCAGGCGCTTTTGAATGTATTCGATCTCAAGAAGTACTAACAATTTCATTCATCGGGGTATGATACTTTATTTTAATGTATGTTTAAACACAAATTGGTTCTTGAAAGCGATATTGTATAAGGGTTTATTTGGACGGAATTCGCATTTTGTTTAAAAATTGATCAAATATGAAAAAAAAATTGTTGACATAAATTACCCATTTGTTCGACGTCACTAAGCAAGCCAAAATGCCCCTTATGACTTTCCAATATCACTTAGAAATGTGTTAAGGAGACATGGGACGATGAAATAAATATTTTAGAATTCGTTTATTTTTTCAAAAATAGAAAGTTTATTATGTCTCTCATCCAAATTATAAGAAATTGTGGGGGTCACCGAATGATGTAAAGAGTTATCTGCAGTTGTCAGCATATGCTATTTTACCTGCTTTGATGTACCTACATTGTACATGTAAATAAAGTACGTGCATTAAATGAATTTCAATGAATTTAATTGAATCTTTTTAGATACATTTTCATCACATACGGGGATGAATAGCAAGTTTATATTTTGAAAATCAATGACTCTGATATGAGAAACAGAATTAAATTAAGCACTTTTCATAGAAAAACAGCATTTGTATCATCGTTTTTCTCATATTCAACATGAATTTTCACCGAAAATAACAAAATTTAATGCGATGCGCGTAGTAGAATGAACAAACGAATTCATAATAATAATTTGAGCTCTTTAACGTCATCTTTAAATTTACCTACTTAAACGTAAAAACCCGACGTCACGGCAATTTTGATCAATTTAAGTTTAACTTTAAGAATTTATCGTGTAATCATTATTCAATAAACCATCAATCTAAGAGTTGAAAGTCGAAGAACAACTATCAGTTAACCATACAAGGCAATTTAAATTCTTGAGATATTTATGTACTTAGATAAACACATAGTGTAACATATAAACCGTGAATATATGTGAAGGTAACGCCATGCGTCTTGTCGTAACATAACCGTTAAAAAGCGTTTTCCTCTGTGTTTTCCATAATGCACATATATACATTTTTGTCGCAAAATGTTACTTTAAGTGAGTTCGATTTCTGGGTCGCATATCTCCTGAACAGAAATATGAACATATCATGTTTAAAAAAATATGTATGTTTAGTCGAGTCACTGTCACTAGTAGATACGAGTATTCCTGTTGGTGATGATTCATTTGCCACACAGTTAAGTATAGTTATTTATGGCATTTGGTTGAACCTAAATGAGCCGTTTCACTTGCAGATTAGTGTTTTGCTGCACTAATCTGTAAGCTTGAATGACGCTTAACACACACATATAATGACATAATGTAGATATCCCTCCTATAGGAAGACAGTGGTCTGCAGTAGCTGAGCAGTGGGCGAGATACAAGAATGAACAAATCCACACGTCTATGGTCTATGCGTCAGAAAGAAGAACTGGGCCCACAGAGTAAAAGCATACATGATAATCTCTCCCATTTAAGAACTCAACAAGGAATAGAGGCACGCCTTCTTGTAAGAATTTTTAAAAAAACGAAATCTTATGATAACTACAAAGCCGAATGGAAGAAACATGTCCAGTGCGAGGAAACAAGAAACGGAAAAAACAAACTTGGAAAATACAAGAATTTTTAACCTGATTTCAGAGTCATATCTACATGCCCCGATACCGAAATCACACAGAAGTTCCTTGGCAAAATTCCGTTTTTTGTCGCCCCTCTAAGGATAGAAACAGGCCGCTGCGAGAACATTCCAACTGAAGAAAGGCTATGTTTTCACATTGATGAAATTGAGGACGAATTCCATGCCTTTATAAATGCCCACTTTATAAAGAACAGAGATATGAACTTTTGAGCAAGTGCCCAGATATTTTCCGATTTTACTAGTTTTATCATTTCTTTAAGTTTTACGTGCGTTTGAGTAATTGTAATATTGTTTTATATACTGCCCTAACTTGCAATCTTATTTTATCAAAACGCCGTCATCTTGTATATTCATAATTTTACTGTTTTACTACTATGGCGCTAAACACTACTATCTCAATTGCGTACTTTTAACATTTCTTTGTATGTATATATGAACTGAATGTACGCAAGTGAGACTTTAATAAAATAAGTGTCTGTTTGTCTACACACATCTCCCAAATACAGAACTATTTTCTGAACCAGAGTGAATCTCATTTCGTATTATTAAGGTAGTTACAAACATAAGTGTATTTCATCAATGGACTTGCATACATAGTAAGCAAGAACATTTTATTCTATGTCAGTCGAATTTTATTCAAAATGTATATTTTCAAAGCTTGGTTAAATGATCTCACATAATACGATACCTATCACAAACTGTGGTCCTGGTGGTACATGAAGAACATCTCAACATCGATGCGACACACATAGCCAAGTAATAAAGAAGTAAGCTCTTTAAAAATTATATTACGGTGTAATTGAGGTAATAAAACTCTTGACACATGATTGGCAGCCACAACCAACATCCTCTTCAGATTCATTTTCGATTATTTGCCTTGGATTTTATCAACTTAGTGAGCTATTTCTTGTTTGTTCACCTTATCATCAATCAACCCGAATAAGCTTGAATTTGACAACAGTCACCCAAAGAGTGGCACCCATAATTTCATTACATTTAAATTTTCAGGTCGCCAAACACTGTTCGTCCATCCATCATGACATCATACATAAATAAGTCCGATTCAATTCCTATATGACATTGATTCTTACGATTAGTGTCCAAAAGCTAATTCGATTGTTGACGATCATAGATCTTACATTATACCATTATTGTTTGTGGAAATATTTCGTCCTATTGTATCAGTCTTGAACCAAACCCCGACCCTGACCACCCTCGTATTTTTATAATATTAATGTATTACTAAACATATTTCATTATTCAAGAATGACCACGCTATCATCGGTACAGGACATTGATTTTCAGATCCTCGGAACATATTTATCAATACATTATGGATACATGAATATGTTTTTCTTGCTACGAATATAGCTTCCATATATATTGATCACGATGATGCCATATATAACGGATTTACATAAGTGAGTGACACTGCTGTGTTATCTGTGTGACATTGATATCTGAGCTTGCGTATTGCCTCTTCCTGTCGCTGATTATTTCAACTATACATATGGACAAAAGACTTAATAATCAAATTTGAAGGTGATGCTGTGGGAGCGTTACGATAACTTGACTGAATTAACCACTCTCGACATGAGAGAAATAGATTTTGTGACATATTACTTTAAAGAAAAAGTACTCAAGTTGACATTTTAAGAAATTAGAACTGAAATTGTAATGGTATTGATTTCTTGCCCAAACAGCAACTGTCATTGTGCCTAAACTATGTAGGAACATTTAGAGGTTTTAGATCATTTATCATCATTTATGCTGCAAAATGAGGAAGTAACTGGTTGGTGAAATGTCATCTTTTTTTTCAACAAATATTGACAACTTTTGGTAAGAAGACTATAACATTCGTTTTTTTAATGCATTTCTTTTTTTTTCAGGAAGGGTGACAAAATCAACACTAGCCAGTTTGCGTCAGTAGGTAACTTTTACTGAACTTGTCTATTTTCAAAATTATAGAATTTTTTAAGGTTCATAATGCTGTTTTTTACTTTTGACGAAAAGGCAGATACTGAAGTTTGATCAGTTGACTTGAAAGAATGGAATTATTTACATTGCAGCAACCAATATTTACTTTCATTTTTCAGTATAACGTTAACATGTTTTTGGAAACAGTAAATTGATTCCACCTTTCTAGTGAAAATGCATTTTCGTTGCAGGACATGTTGAAAGAAATAAACCAATATTTCTTTTTGACATACTCTAACACACTTTTCCATTCCCTTCCCAATCTGTCTTCATCAAAGAAATAACAGATAGTGAGATGCCGAGGGCATTCGCCTCTATACGCTTAATATATAGACATCACTGTAAGCATAGAGGTTATTAAACATTAGTTCTACATACTGTGTAGTGTCTGGTTACCTACCCATCTTATAATCAGGGGTAAAGTGACGTTCTCTGTGTTAATTACAGAACTGTGGGTACTGTGAAGGACATATTTTATAGCGATGTGAATACCTATATCGTGATAATACAAAACAAGGTGTACACTGATGTACGCGGATATTGGCATAGTTGTAAATAAATAGCATTTCCCAATGTGAATGAGTATGGTTAGGTACGAAAGGTATATATCACTCATGGTCACAAGATCAGAACTTACCTCATCTGATAAATCTCATCACAATGGATGCACAGACCAATCAAACGTTAAAGGTTTTCGGACAAACAGACAGGCAGACAAGTTAATACAATATGTGTTTTTAATTTTCAATGCACCTTCATTTATATAAGTTATTGAATTCTAACAGTTTTCAGTTCGTCCCGATCAACAACATTACCTCATCATTGTATAGTGAGTTACATCTACAGCTGTTAATTCAACCAAATGTCGAGGGTAATATTTCAAAATTGTTATTCAATTGTCCATGTTGCATTTATGTTCTCGCATTTCAACCTCAGATACAAAATCAAAATCTTGCAGCTCAAACTAACTTTGCTTTTTGTTAATACAGAACAAAGTTTACACTTCTACAGGATATCGAGAGTGCTGCGGGAGAAGAGAGGTGACATGGCGTTGAGGGAATTAATGATGCCTGGAGGCTTTTCACGGTTATGTTTTAAGGGATTGAAAATATTTAAATAGTTGATCCCATTAGATGTATTTTCAATTTTCTGCATGCTTTGAAGTCTCATAAAGTAATTATAAAAATATGCACACTTTCTTTAGTTCTGACGTCTTCTCTTGTGTGTTATTTACGGTTTAAAGTTAAACAGCATGTTGAAAACTCTCAAAGAGGAAGCAATGCAACAGTTTGAGAGTAACATCCTAATAGCTGCTCTTTTAGCATCATAAAAAAAATCCAGGTTATTGATTGTGTTTGAGCTTTGGTCTTGTGATTGGCAGGTTACAAAGTTTGCTACTGTGAGTGCTTGTGTCAATAAGCTGTAATTAGACGACAAAAGGGCGCTTGGCTAAAGAGATAACGTTCTATACAATAGACGGATATCACTGTTAATAGAACTACATTGTTAATTCACATTGTTTAAAACGTCACGCTGTGTTTAACTTCATCTCAACTGAGTGTAAGACTTGGTGAAATCATTTATTAATTAATCAATCTCGTCTTACGACGTGATGGGCAAGTGTGTTCGAAGATAACACAACAATTGATAATAATGTATTATTGATAGATGTATGAGTGGCTGTTTGTATGGTGCTGGTTTCGACTGTGCAACCGAGTAGGTAATTTAATTAAATAAAGTCACATAGGGTGGATATGATGATAACTACTCATAATAAATGAAAAAAAACGAAAAAAAAACAATTTGGTCTAAACAATATGTGCATATACCCACCGAAATATCGATTACTTTACCCCCCCCCCTTTTTTTTTTGGTGGGGGGGGGGGGGGAAGTCGTGAGTGTTTTCTTTATTGACCCTTAATAAATGTACATATTAATTTTTATGCTTTTGAATTCGACCTTGAATATTGCTTGAATTGTGTTGGCTTATTTTCCGTCACACACACACACACACACACACATATATATATATATATAATCATCCTAGTAATATTCAATACGACATCCCCAGTAAGCCAGGTAATTGGGCGACTGTAACTTCTTACTTCTTCCTCCTGTGACAGGTCGGATCGATTAGTTTCCCTTTCATGCCCGAATTTTCTGTTTGATCTTAAATGTATCATGTCATGTATGATCCATCCCGCTTAGTTTTAATTTAGTTTTTCTCTGAGATAAATTCATTCAAAGTCGTTCAAAAGAAGGAAAACTGATCTATCAATTGAAAAATTACCACAGTCCCTAAACAACTTATTTTCCCATGATTGATAGTTTACATTATACATTTGTGACATATCCTATTCAATATGTCTAAACATTGCCGAATGAGTAGGTGTTCTGAATAAATAATATCACATTTAAATGCTAAATCGTTTCAACTCAAGATTGTAGATCACAATATAATTCATTTCGACTAGAACATGGCAGTTCCTTAATCTTAATGGAAATGTACTCTTAATTGTCCTTTGAGACATTTATTCTGGTCTGAAATAGCTAAGACATACATTTCACAGTTCGGTTTTGACAAGAAATGTTTAAATAATAATAATAATAATAATATAGTCTGGAAGTTTAAATAACCAACTTATTTATAAACCTCAATTTCTATCGTCTTGCAGGTATAATAGTTTCAAATCAGAATCGTGATGTAGATGAATGGTCTAAAAACAATTAAACAAATGCTTTGGTTTGATGGCAAGTAATGCTACTGTTATCACTATCAAAGAGGCAATCAGCTTAAAACCTATATGGAATACTTCGCCGGATTTTGAAGTGGCAGTGTAAAAATTGTCACTGAACATTCATTCTTGAAAAGAAAGTGTACAAATCGTAATTTGTTTTATTCGATTTCTTTCTTCGATAGCTGATTTCAAGGGACTTTCAAAACATGTATTGAAAGAAGAAAAATGTGGTACTTTCATTCAATTTGACCAAACCAAAGAAACCAAAGAAAGTTAGTAATTGTCATAACATCTGGGAGTGACTGTTGTTCCATCTTGCTGTATGTCACTGATTAAATGAAAACTAATCAAATGATTTAATTAACAAAAGAAAGCAATTAATTATAATAAACATAGCGGCAAAAAATAAGTCTTTTAGACATAATCTAGACCCCAAATAGCTGATTCCACAATTGACCTGTCACAAAGGTGGTCAAGGATCTCAGAGTCTTCCTGGACACCGAACTTTCCATGGAGGCCCAGGTTACCCAGATATGCAAATCCTGTTACTTCCACCTGAGAAGCATGGGCAATTTCACCTCACCTCATCTCGTCAGATGTTGCAAAAACCTTGTCGATGGTCTAATAACAACTTAACGAGACTAGATTACTGTAACAGTATCCTCATTGGCTTGAACCAAACTTATCGAATCTTCAGTCCGTTCATAAAAAGGGACTGTGATGAGATCTTCCAAACTTGACCATGTTACGCCTCTTCTGCATCTACTGGGATATCCTTCAAACTCCTCTGCTTTGCTTACTGAATACTCCATAGCAAGTGTCTTTCCTACCTGTCTGAACTTTTGTTTCCTTGCCAGCCATCTCGACAGCTCCAATCAACTGACCAGCATCTTACCCGCTGTCCAAATTTATAAGTTTAAATCCTATGGCTGCAGATCTTTCTCTCACCAGGTGCCTAAGTTATGGTACTATTTACCTCTTCACATCAAGCGCTCACCATCTTTTAAACAGTTCAATCAGCAACAATGTAGCTTCTACATCCGAAATGCTCTCTGTATATACGTTTTCATAGAGCATGACAAGCATGAAATCAGCGCAATATATAATTAATATGCATTTATTATTATTTTATCAGACACTCCATTGAGTTGTATGTTAATCGTAAGTTATCTCTTGGAATTGTTTCTGAAAGTTCAAATTCAATTTGTTGACATCAAATAAGGCATAGATTGGTACTACACTACAATGCCTTCATCAAATGTTTTCAGCAGTACCTTCAATAAACATGTTTTGTTTGAATACTATTTATGTGAACATTTGCGGTAACCGATACAATGTGATTCGTTCAGTCTTATAAGGTATAGGATTTACACAAATATGTTGATTAGGTACATTTATGGAAGATTATAGTTATCTTGTATTTGATATGAGATTTCTTTTGACAGCTTCTCTATCTTTTGTTATTATCTTCAATGTAATCGTCATTAAAACCCCATTATTATTAACGAAGTAATGACAAGAACAACTATCACCAACACATTATTTATTCAAGATATAAATGCATGAGTCAGAGGAACCATGTCGTAATACGAAGGGTGCGGGATAGCGCAGTGGTTAGCGTGTTCGGCTTCAGATCAATAGGTCCGTGGTTCGAATCCCGCCAGGGGCACGGCAACTTTGTCTGCAGTAGAGAACTAGTACTGTTCTACACGCAGTAAGGTTTGGGTGCAATGCTACACTGAATTTCAGTGCAGTACCACCCATGGTTCGCTAGTTCCAGCCGATGCTCGCAGGTTTCACCGCAGTGCATAGCCATATGGCATTGCGGGCTTTCTCCCTGCCATAATACTAGCAGTCGCGATATAAGTGAAATACTCTTGAAAGCAGCGTTAAACCCCTCACCTCACTCACTCACTCACCTCACCTCATCTCGTAATACGAAAGTAGTTATGAATTTGAATAGTAACTTCAACATATTTTGTACATTGATGTTACATTTTGGCTGCACAGTAAACATGACCGTCCCTCAATTGCTTTTCCTTGAGTTTAAATGTATTTTCACAGCATGTTTTCGTCAATTCTGTATCGTTATCGGTCAAAGAAAGTTCAAATAACATATTTAACGGAATAACATTTTATTCATAACAAGCAAAATATCCTTCTAGCTTGCAAATTGATTAGAAAAGGACCTGAGGATGTCATCTAAGGACGAATATGGAAGAAAAAGGTTAGGTTTCTCTGACAGTTTCATTAAACTGTTTGCAAACCCTTTCAGGAAAGAGTTATTTCCGATAGTTTACCTGGTGTTTTTGTTTCATGACTTTGACGTCAAAATAAAGAACCAATAGAGAAAAAGATACATTAACGTGGAAACAGAAGACTAGCGAACTTAAATGTCCCTTCAATAGATACGATCAATTTGTTCATGTTATGATTTGTTATTTGCTTATGTCCCATTGAAACAGTGAAGGGATGGTTAAACCGTACTCAGGAAGGTAACTATGAGATTTATATGTGCCATAGAAATAGGACATGCATCTTTACCCATCAGTTTCATCTAAAATATTTGCCATTTGCTGATTAGTTCATTCAAGATGACCTTGCTGTAAGTTATATAGTAACAGAGCAAGAGTAAGCATTCATTGACTTAGTATTTTAAGATCTGTTTCTCACTGGGAATCTGTGAGGGGGGTAGCAGTTGTCTAAATATATAATCCTTTTGATAGATTATTTATACCTCACTTATAAATGAACATATACAGTTACATCATTTTACATTACATTCAGTTGCGCAGAAATTGTCAAACAGAATGAACGTATTTATATCTTATCACATTTCTACAAATATGCCGTTGCATATAAAGAAGGGTTATATAACTGTCGAACTGGAAAGAAAAAAAAACAAGCAGTCATGATCCAAATACACAATCACTTCTATGCTTCGTCCACAAGACGTGTATATCACATTGATTCACATATGATACCACGTTCGTGCAATATAACTAAATATTACCAGAGATATCATGAATTTCACAAACAACTGTGATCAAGAAAGTTAATCCCCTCTGCCATGGTGCCATTGTCTACCTCTCTACATTGCATATCTAAATGTATACAAGTATTTCAATAAAAGAACAATGTAACACAAACAACCAAATTCACCAAAACAATCTACAGTGTGTCTAGTTTTTAAATCACATGCTTATAATTAAAAAAAGACTTTCAAGTTAACAAGAACGAACACTGCAACCCATAACCAAGAAAAAATGTCAGCTTTGAATAAGCTATCTATGTTGGGACTACAGGAAAACCGCTATGATACAAAACCTGTATCAATATATTTGTATGAAATGTACACAGCAAATAAAACACGCATTAATTGTACAGAAATAAATTTCATACAAGAAAATGCAACTCAGCAAGTAGTAACATGTATAAAACATGCCAAATAGGATATTTGAAATTCGGGTATCGACCATAGTTTCCTCCAATTGAAATGTAAACAAAATGGCCTGTCAACTTGGCCAGCGAGGGGAGCATGCCTAATGATCATTATGATATTTTGTTACATTAACGATTAATATTTTGCTCATATTGATTTTAGATCTGTAGGTGAATTCTACAGTGTAAACCATCGTATGTCACAGTGATACGGCTTGTGTCAAGTCAAGTATAGGCTTCGTGTCAATGACAAATTTGGCTGACCTAAATGAAGTTGCTACACGAATCGCGATTTCAATATTTTGCTGTCCCGTTTACGTGGAACAAAATGGCAACATTACCTGAAAATACTATCAAAAGATATAATTTGTATTTGTGTTTATGTTTCTGTCCATGATTTTCTTGTTTGATGCGTTCAACACAGTAAAACTGTCCTATTGAAATGCAGTGTAAATTGAAGCTCACGGGCCTTTGTTGACAAAATGGCGGTGACACTGCAGATACCACTTTCCGGAAATCGTATTCCAATTAACTAATCTGCTACGGACATCTGATGGATATAATGAAATTAGTAATTATATTCATTGAACTTTTATAATTTATGTTCGCTTTTATATTTACTATTTATATCTGAAACTGTATCGAACTGCAAATATCAAGTGTATTGCTACATGTATATGAAATCTGAAAACATTGACAAATATAATGTATTTACCCATCTAAATTACTATAAAGACAACGGGAGTAAAGCATCAAGCAAATGTTATCTTATCATATATTTGATTGAAAGTTGGAAGGGGTATTTAAATACATAATTTTGAGGGAAATGTGACCAAAGGACGATGAGAGTTTGTATGAAGTTACAATGGAATGTTTTATCTGGCGCGAAACAATGGTTAGCTGTCGGGGAAACAGCACGAGAGATGATACATGACGTTTGTCACGCGAGTCTTGACGTCATATCCTGAGATCCAGAACGTGCTTGTAGATATTTCGGGAAAACCCACGTCGCGGACGAAATGTTATTTATATCAATTTTGAATTATGAAGATGTAACAAATTGACAGCTCCTTTGGCACTGAAAAATCCGTTGATATTGTAATCATCCACGGGACTGACGCCCGACTTGATCAAGTTAGATGCGCTAATTCTCATAAATATTCAAGAAGGGTGCAACACTGAACAAAAAGTAAGTTAAACAAAGATTAATATTATCCAAATTTACATATTTTTACAAAAAGAGGGTGCCAGTAGAATGCACAGGATTAGCTTTTTCAGAAAATTTTAAAAGTAAGGTAAATAAATTGAATACAATGAATTTGTTGTCAGATTTATTTACATGTGTTGAAACATTGTGTATTTTCAATAATAATGCAATTTTCATGGGTTTTTTTCTATGAATTTATTTTATTATGAAAATATTTCCAAATTTCAAATTTAGAATATTCTACAATAAATTAATGTTACTTGAATTGCCAATTAAGTAAACAATTATATAACTAAATAAATATAACAGTAAAATGTATTTAGAATTTTCAAATTGTTATTACAAAAATAATTATTAAAAACATCACTTCTAAAAAAAAAATTTTAATTATTGTTCAAATTAAAAATAAATTCAAGTATTATTGTATAATCTGGAAAAATCCTTATGATGAATACTACAAACTAGTGAATTGACTAAATAATATTTTGGGACATGTCTCCATTATTAACATAAGTAATAGACCATTTTCCGACGCGCTTTGCTGCGGGATAGGGATGGCTTGTCACATGATCAAATCACGTGACAGTGGGACAAGCTTTGAGACAAAATGGCGATTATCAATGCATTTAAATAAGAAGGAAGTTAAAATAGGTGTTAAAAGGTTTGCTTGGGTGGAATGTAACAGTGATTCGCGATAAATACATTAACAATGCATTAATGGTGTGTATTTTGTGAGATTTCCAAAACCAAATAAGCAACCAGATAAATGTGATCGCTGGATTCGTGACTGCTCCCGCGCCGATGACTTTTCGCCGCCACAGGATAACACCTGACACTTACGCCTTTTCACTTCATGTCATCGGTGGAAAAAGGCCAATCATTGAACTTCCAGACCCCATCCCGGCAGCTGCACTTCTTATGACTTACGATTCTTGCTTTAAAAAATCGTCTGGTGAAATTATTGCTGCATTCTTATCTTCTGTCAGTCACCGCACTACCCACTGCCTTTGTGATTATTGTTATGGTTACTTCATTTTTTATTTCTTTTAAAATGAACTTTTATGCCGCCTATAACAGTGTTATATTTCATTAATTTCTAGTACTTACTGATAATTGATATAATTAATAATTAATTATAAATATATCTGAACTGAGTTTGAATATGTTCATGTCATGTAATATAGGTGTAAAATTTTTGTGTGTGAAGTTTTGTGCACACATTTCTGATCAATTAGATCTACTACTTATTGCTGAGCTTGAATATTGAATCAACATGAGAAAGCACAAGCACATGTGCCTTTTACAAAAACATGAATTAAAATTACTGATGTGACTGTACAACCGCACTGATATTTAAGTGTTTTAAGGTTTAAAATGTTATTGTAACATTGTAAGAAATAAGAAAGAAAAACAGTTAGATATTCAAATGTGACAAGAGATTTTAATATGTAACTACATTTCAATATGAGTATGTTCACTTTACAGCAGGAGAATTATATTTATTTTTTAAACATATTCTACTTAAAAATTTATTCATGTACATAATATAAATAGACAAATGTGTTAATTTGTTACTGAAACATACCGTGAATTTGTTTTACTGAACAATTTTGAACTTATGACAATATGTCTATTTTTTTTTTACTTTTGAAGAGTTTCTTGCTCTGGAAACATGACTTTGTTACAATACATTTTCTCATACCTCTCCCTGTTTGATAGCACATTCAGTGTTCATATATTTACTTAATCAGACTTGATGAAATAAATGCATTTCTTAACACAGAATTTGTTCTTTGCTGTTTTATATCTTTATTTATCAATGAATGTGTGGGGAGGGAGTGTTTGGTGTATTCGTTTTATAATCAATAGATCTGGGGTTCGAATCCCGTTTAGCAACTTTGCAACTACTGCAGTAGAGAATTTGTTTATGAGGAAAGGTATTAATGCAATACTTCCTTGAATTTCACCACAGTAGTACCATCCATTCTGTCTGCAGGATTTAAATCAATGAATGTAGATATATATTTGTGGATTGAAATGTCATTTGTAGTATTGACTTGACAGATTAATCAAGATTGTATAAAAAAACCAACTCAAATGAATAACGCAGCTCTGGTGCAAAACAAGCCAATCATTATTGGAGGGGGGATGTTGAGTAACACCTCTAAATGGCAGCAGGCCCCTTATAACGAAGCCTTTATCCGTCTTTATGTCATCTCAATAATTAACTAATAACTATATTCCCAGAAAGCCTGATTGTTCAGTTACTGGTATTGTTCTTTTATATCAGATGCTGACCCAGTCCACAAATCTGTGAAGTTAGTGAAAGTCACGAAAAGAAAAGTGTAAACCAACCTTTTAAAGTATCGAGGCTCTTATAATGCAAAAATGTAATTCGCTGAGATTATTACAAAGATTAGTTTTGAATGAAACATTCTATACAATCAATTAACTATCCAAACACATTTTTCATCATTTGGTAAATCCCAATAATTACTTCTACCTGTTAAAAGACAAGTGTGAATACTAATAATAATAAAAAAAGACAGCTTATATTAGCATGATAGTTGAAATATTAAAATCAAAGTGAAAATCCCACCTAACGACATGGAGAGACAAACATTTTTATTTTAACATATAAAGTCATACATAATATATAAATAACTTTCATCACTATATTTTGTTAGTCTTTGAGAATATATTAACCTCCGATGAAAGGTTTAAATCTGCATTATCTGCATGTATAATGTCCCATCATTCGCTCACTCAGTCGGCGATGTACCTACCCGACAAAACAGTGGATAATGCAGATTCAGCATTGTTTTCTTGTTCAAGCTATCAACATGTGGAAATATTATTATTTATTAAATAAAAATTAAATGGTTAGGCCTACCAAATATCCTCAAAAAAAGATATTGATTTTGTAAATGCATACGATAATTCAGACGTATATCTTAATGTACGATGTAATGTCATTGCGTCGGCCGAAGACAACGGCGCGAGTACAGGCACGAATACCGCTATTATATGTTTCTGGAAGTGTGTTCCGTTTTGAAAATCTCTTGAAAAACACTCTTAACCTTTATTGTTTTTGTACTAGTCTTGAATGTCTTTTAGTTTCCCTGCAAGCACATATTTTAACACGCATTTGCCAAGCTTGTTGCCATTACGATACATTGATAATCGCCATTTTGTCTCAAAGCGTGTCCCATGTCACGTGATTTGATCATGTGACAAGCCATCCGTATCCCGCAGAAAACCCCGGCGGAAAATCCAGTATTTATTAACCCCTTTACCCAAGCAGACATTTATCATTTTAAATCCATGCTTAATTTTCATACTTTGGGAAAATACATTTTAATTTCTCTTTGTCATCTAGTAAAAAATGTACATCAATACATACAAACATACATTTAGACACACATGTGTACATATATACATCTGTACCAACATACATACATTTGTACATACAGTACATACATCACATTCTATACATAAAACCTGTACATACACCCATAGTACACACACCTACAGTAATTGCATGTATCTAGACATACATACATATACATGTACATACATAACATATGGAACTAAAACAATCGCACTTATGATATTCGCATTAAAATCGCATGAAAACGCGTGTAGTGTAAACCCCCATTTCGCATACGTCAATGCAATGCGATTTATTAGGACGTAGTGTAAACCCCGCCTAACCGTGATGCTCAAACTGCCGTGAACCGGCACCGACATATTTCCCCCCACTTTTGTCGTAATGATCGTCATGGATTTTCGCTTAAAACGCCAATGGAAAAATATTACACATGGATGTCTAATGTATTCTAGTTTGCAAATCCATTTCAATTAGTACTTGAGGTCGGTATAGGCCGACCATTAGACACTTGTTTATACCCTTGCATTTCTAGTTATTAAAATGTTGTTTACCCACTGAAAACGGATCTCGCTTATGGACTAATGAAACACGACATTAATTTCCTTTCAAAGGTTTCCAAAATTTATACCATGCTAAGCTAGAAACAATAGCTATCAGTTGGTGAAATCTCAGTCACTATGCTTGTATTTTGAAAAAGTACGAAAGATTACCATACACAGTACATTTTACGGTCATTGTTTGTCAATGACGTCACAGTGAACAAAATGGTTACAAAAAGATACCTTGTATTAGTTCGTGAACCAAAGGTCGCATGTAGAAAGTAAATACATCAGCGTGATCACTGTCGAAAATTTTTTATTATTTTACATTTTTTAACACAGGAATTTATTTCCGAGCTAGTAAACAAAGATATACGCATACGTGGCCATTGGTAATTTACGTCTTTGTCGTTTATAATCAATGCTTATTCGTTTTTATACAAAATATTTATAACAAAAAATACAAAGGTAGAGAAACCCCCAACTTGGTATCCTTCAGTTAAAATTTCATGATTTTATGAACATGAATAACGCCCTGGTGACATTTTATGTTCAACGTTGACCTAATTCTTGAGTGACTCAAAACAGTTAGCGGCACTGTGTGAGCGCATAGCGTAAATGGCCGGGCACCAAGAGGGTTAAGCCGTGTATCGTACTGTGAAGTATGTCGTTGACTACTCTAGGAATCTAGAAACGATAATTAAGAAAAAACATTTAAGTGAAGTAGGAAACCAATATAATGTTATGATCAACATTTCTAAAGTCAAGAAATAGGAGTTTCACCAGAATATAGAACAGTTAAAAAATTACTCAAATCAAAGGGTACATGCCCATCAACCAAAGAGATAGATATAACGAAATTGTAGTGTGTTGTGAGATTACAATGAGCATATCTTAGGTTATTAGATAGAAAAACACAATTCCAATTGTCTTTCCATGGTCGTCGAGTTCTGAGAAAAGATAAATTGGTTGCCATGATATCACGCAATAGAAAGAATGATAAATTACATTTGAATCCATTTGCAAATTGAAAATTTTAACAACGTTTCAACACAAATATCAAAAGATTAATTATTTAATTATTTTAAAAATTAGTTGTCACTGTGTTAAATGGACATAGACATATAGGCTGACGTCCTAAGCAAGCTATATCTTGTTTTTCATGAAGTACTACAGTAACTTATTTAAATGGTATACTACCAACTTTATTAAACTGTTATGTTCCGTGTCATGTTGTTACATAGATCTTATATGATAGTGAATATACTGATGATATAGTCATTATACAGAAGTATTTGCATTGTTGCAATTGGAAGATTGAGGATTTAATGATGCCAATAACAAGTCTATCATATGCTTCTAAATTGGCATTAGGAAGGGAGTAACCCGTGTTTCTTTAAGATAACCTAATGTAATGTTTATTATGTAAATATCATCACTCAATGCGACGTTAACTGAGCGAATAGTATCAATTATATATAAGACTTATATGTCAGAAAATACTCTCATTTATATCTCGAATAAAAAAGGAGGGCATCCCCAAAACTCATTTCCGCAAGTAAATCAATAACTAATGATGAATAAAGCATGTTCTTTTGACGAGTGCCAGTGAATTTAAGTCTATATCATGTTAAATGTACACAGAAAATCAAATACACATTATCAATACACGGATAACTTATTTAGAAGTATGAAGTCATGAGAGAACACTTAGTTCTGGATAAACAATTTATTCATTCCAAGAACACAACATTTCAACACATATTCTTTTCCCGTTTTCAAGTATTACCTCACATTAATTCTTGAAAACGACTATGCATAGAAAGACGTTGATAATCCATAAATAATTGTTCATATACAGTGAAAACTAACCTTTCGTGACATGAATGGTATGAATGGGTTGGGTTTTTTTGGAGGGGGGGGGGGGGAGAGAGATCTATCTCGCTTTAAATATTCATATAAATGTACCATCAAGATGACATATTCCTTCAGATTTCGTTGTTGTCACTGTGCCTGCAGCGGTTGACATGTAAGCAGAGGTTTAGTTAGGTAGACTGAGATTCGTGGTCATCACTCATCCATAGTGAGAGTTCATCTCTGTCTACCAACCACTTCAAATGTTTGTAACAATACCCGACTCCACTATTTTTTCTCTCTCTTTTTCCTCAGGAAACTAGAAAATGTGTCAATACGATTCTATTATTTTCATCTAAATCATTTATGTTAAGAACAGACCCATGAAAAGAAAGGTTGTACTTAAACACTTTAAGAACAATATTGATAAACACATAATAAATTATATTTAGTATATAAATTATAAATGTTATTTACATATATTACTTTTAAAAGTATAACAAAAGTATAACATTTTTTCTTAAAGATCTTGATAAAATTATCACACTATAAAATGAATATTAATAATAGATTAGTTTTCAAAGGATTCAAGAAAGCAAGATGAGTGATAAGTTCATCGGATAAGTTCAAAAGTCCATCTACTCCCGTCATTAATTTATAAAATGAACAAATTCATTAATGGCTTATAGTCTGTACTATTCTACACAATAGGGGTGAGAAAGTGATCATTGCATTTAGTGTTTTCGCGGTGTAGGCGATATGGGGTGTAGGCGATGCGAGGGCAAGCCATTCTATTGACACTCATCCATCAAAAGTTCTGAAGGTCCGACACCGAATTTTGGATTGCAGTACTGGTAAAATAAAATTTCAGACTAAAAACTTTGAAAAAAGTGTACTTGCTTATCTGATTAAAACAGTCAGGGGTCTAGAAAAGTTGAAGCGGCGTCTACCTCACAAAAATGACCTGATTGTCATGCCACAGTTGATTGAATTTCATACGGCATATGACACATTCAAATCTCCATATGTCATTGTGAATTCTGCCCGAGTGAAGTCGCATTTGCTCTTGAGGATTCTACCGCATCCATTGCACAGGAGTGTCCTAGCTTTCGCTTTTATCGGCGTACTTGTGACAATTTGTGAAGAATTTAAAGTGAAAGTTCTATTACAGACTCCCCACCATCTTGCTTTGTTGCAGTACGTGAAATAAAAAACGCTATATCTTCATTTTTATTTATTTTTCGTTAGATAAATCAAAACATATTTATTGATGGAATTTTCAGAAATAATGTATCATTTAATTATTCAACAATGTATTGTCTCTTGGCAAAGCTTTGCACGCCCTTTGCGCTGATGAATAGCTTCACTTCTCATTGTTTTTTTTTAGTTTTGACTAATGTGCGCTTGCCTTTATATCAATTTTTCAAATATATTCGCCTGTATTATGCAATAAGCATGTATTAATAACAAATATGTCTGAACAGGAATGTCCTCTCGAATTTCTTTTCCTCAAAAAGTACCCCAAAAGAACCCTCTATTTAAGGAAATATACATTTCATAACAAAAGGCAAGACTTGTCTAAGTGTTCAACATCAAATCAAGATTTGCTGAACATTACGTTTGTATTCCACACAAAAACCTCTGAAACACTGTTTCAGATATATGAATGCTAAGTTAACCATTTGTTTTGAGTGTGACTTCAATTATACATGAACAAATTCACAAATAATGCATATTACTTATGATACTCAAAATAAACATGTACGTATTTTGTGCGATGACAATTGCGATTGCCTATCACAGTGCTCAAGTCACTCTGTGAAGGCGCAATAACCTGTTCAGTCACGGTCCGAGACAGCAGCAACAACCATTTATCGTATTGTTTAGATTTAGTCAAAATAGGGGCTTGAAAGAGCCCAAATTACGTGTGTTGGGCATAATATGATAAAATCTGTATTCTCTCTGCATAGAAAATGTGTAATTGAATGACATAATTCATCTATATTGCCGTGATGGACAAATTTAGGCATATTTTCGTAAGTCGTGCAAAAGCGATCTGACAGACGACAGTAAATCACCCCGATAAAGAAACTGAACGAATGTCACACCATAATAAGGATACTTTAGGGTACAAGAAAGCTTCATCTGCCGACACATAAATTTTGAGCTCATTTTAAAAAAAATATTTTCTATAATTACCCTGAACTTGAACAAAGGGGAGCTTTTCTGTACAGTGGAAAATGTACAGTCGAATACCACCTGTGTATTATATAACTTTAATCTGCATAAAAACAAATAAAACATAGCTATTGAAAGGTTAGAACGATCTTGTCATGGGCCTAATCCTAACAACTCCCCGCTGTAGTTCACGGTAAATGCATTGAGAAAATAATTCGACTGAAATAAGTCGATATAAAACAGGATAATGTTTTACAAAAATAAATATGTTGTAAATGTTTTTAAATTTAAGACCAATAATATTTTACGGTAGCATCTAATCAAGTGAAGATGCCTAAAACATTGAAGAACGCAAGTTTTGTCGTTATTTCAAATGCGAAGTGATACAGCAAGTGATGTCCGTTATTGTGTGTCACATACCTCTCGCCTCACCATGTTTTTCACGAATAAAAGAACCATTATGCAACCTATCAACAATAAATGAAATTCAGAATGTTATGCAATATTGAATATGATATTAACACCTCAGAAGGTCAACATTCATTGACTGAAACATCACAACAGCGTCGTTCACCGTCAGACGTGGAAAGCAAGGGAGATAATCATTTTACAAAGGGAGATAATTTTATTTCAAAGGGAGACAATCATGAAAAGTAATTCCGGCAACACGTTAGTCACTGCAGTGAAAATATGAGTTATATTTTCACTACAGTGAAAATATGACTTTCTACTGCTCATGTCCAAAAAAAGATTATATCATTGCTAGTTATATAATAAATATGCTAACATATACTTACTTAGGCCATACTTTCACTGCCTTTACTATTATTCAAACTGTTCTTTCGGCAAGACTACGTATCCTCTTTGAGCAAGCACAGACATCGATCACAGTAGCTGAGAACAGAGTCAGTAATCTCTCCTTTCGAGGCTTTAGACAAGATAACGTAATCAAGAAACTGAAGGTCAGTCGGTGCTATCATCAGTCTTGACGAAATCAGTTATTATTTAATCTAAGTTGGTTGAAAACTGATACACACGTACTTTAAGATCTGAGATCTCATACGAGTTACACATTTGTTTTTGTCTATAATATATTTAAAGTGAAAAATGTTATTTAACTAGTACTCAGTCGAGCTTTGGAGTTACCTCCCTATGGACAAAGTTGTGACATTATCATGTATTTTATTAAATATTCTTGAAAATAAGATGGTGACCTCCCTTTTTTCTTTCATTATATTGATCTATATAAACAATTCTATGTTTTTTTAAAAATTTGTTTTTAAACATCATTAATCAACATTGAAAACCTTTTATTTTATTGATACTGTCTTAATTATTTCTACTGTGTAAATTTACATGAAAATAAGAAACAAATTTCTAATTGTGTATTTCAAATAATAAATGGGGTGGAGATGAAGAAACTCTTCTTCATCTCTATCGATCAATCAACCGCTCCAAATTGGATTATGGATCGATAATTTATGGTTCCGCCCGCCCCTCTTACATCAAAATGTTAGATACTATCCACCACCAGGGTCTCAGGCTTTGTCTTGGGGCCTTCAGAAATTAGCCTGTTGAAAGCCTTTACGTTGAAGCTCAAGGAGCCATCTTTTGAAGATCGTCCCATCAAACTATCTCTTCAATACATAACTAAACTTGAATCAAAACCCTTCCAATCCTGCATACAACTGCGTATTCAATCCATAATACCAGCAGTTGTATAACTCAAAACCTAAAGTAATTCCACCACTCGGTATCAGACTTCAACAACATGTTGAAGATTCTGATATCGACCTAAAAACAATAGCAGAGCACGGTCTGCTTGTCACTCCGCCATGGCAGGTGGTCAGACCCCGTGTCAACCTCTCTCTATCTACTCATAAAAAAGCAAATACAGACCAATTAATATTTCAACAGGCCTCAGCAGCATCTTTACTGCAGAAAAAACATTAAAACGCAACTCCTTATAATTACATTATTTTTTTCCGATTCACTTTCTTGCCTACAAGCAATTGAAAACTGTAAGAGTGATCACCCAATTATCAGGGATATTTTATTACTTCATAATTCTTGTCTCCAATGCGACATCGTCTTCTGCTGGCTTCCTAGCCATATGGGTATAAGAGGTAATAACAAAGCTGACTCGGTAGCTAAATCAGCATTAAACCTCAAACATATTTCTCCTACCAAAATTCCATATACAGATTCTAAACCTGCTATTAAATCTTACATTAAACAACGTTGGAAGTCCCAATGGGACCAACAACAGTATAACAAACTATTCAACCTCATTTAGGTTACAAATCTCTATATTCTTTTACCCGGCATGAAACTTGTGTTCTACGACGATGTCGTATTGGACACACTCACCTCACTCATTCTTTTCTTTTAAAGGGAGAAGACCCCCAAATGTGTATTCCCTGCCACTGTCCCCTCACAGTAAAACACATTTTGTGTGAGTGTTGGGACACCGCGCACATCAGGGAAACATTTTTTCCTGATATTCCTTTATCTCAACTTTTTAGTCAATTTGGTGAACATGGCATTTTAGAATGTTTGAAAGCAGTCAATATATTTGACAAATTGTAAATTTTATCTTTTCTATCAGCTTTTAACAAAATTGTGATATTTTGCTGGTGTTTTTTTTATGGCCTTTGTGTCATTACCTTTTGCTGTTTACAATTATTTTAATATTTATCAATTAACTTAAATTTCTCACCGCTAATGGCTATGATACTGCCGGAGCGGCGTTAAGCAATAACTCGCTCACTCACTTTTCCTCTATGTCTTACACAATTAGAATGAGTATGAAAATTATGGGGTCCCCATCAGCTTGCGACGCCACCTAGCTGAACAGTTTCAATGGTGAGGTACCTTTTTTTCATTTTCTTTTTAAGAGTCTGTAATCAGTCTATCAAATGACTAATTTTCATGAATTTGTAGTGGATTTTACTTTGTGTGTGTAACCTCCTTAAAGTAAGTTTATAATCCTACAGATAGATCATCATATAAAGTGTTTCAGCCTTGGCTATCCACAACGTTCTGTTCCGATCCTCAACACCAGCTTTCCCCTTGGCATTTTCTTAAAAATCACTGTACTAATCTTACCCGCCTGTGGTAGGTGTAAGCTTCGAAATATAACTTAAAACTTGCGTTGGTCTTTCGTTAACTATTGTGTTTAGCAATCGACTACCTTTACATTTTCCTTTACGTTTTCCACTTAGTGTTTCTTATTTATCATTTGAGATTCTATTGTGTCACTGCCTTATTTAGAGTTTAAAATTCCGCGCTACCATTCCACATGTTTTCGTCTTTCTTACCAGGGGTTAATTGTCAAAATAACAAATTTAGGGCAGATCATGTTCATGCCCATATGTCAGATGGTGTTAGACAGACAGACTGATAGAGCAAAGAATCAAAACCAAAGGATTCGTGTATCACATTTATACTATACATCATTTTTCTTCTTACATTTCTGTCTTTTTCAGTACCTGTCATCCTTTTTATAATGTAATTCCATATGTAGAGGATACTTCAATGAAAAAGCATTTTTAATAAACGAGTTAATAATTTGGTATAAAAGAGAAAAAGCGAGTTTGATATTCTATTATATGGAAGGAAGTTGAATATTCATTTTATTATGTGCCCAAATTAATTAAGCGAAATTGCCGACAGTGTGGTGAAACAAGGATATCTGCTTATGTACAAATGTGCCGACAGAACTTTGTGATGTCACAACTGTAAACTATAATTACGTTGTATCTACAGCGACAGTACACATGTTTAATACTGCCATTTAAATATTATACTGCATTATCCCAATTTGTTTCTTAATATGAACAAAATGTGATTTAATCAAGAAAGGAACCAGTAAGCTCAATGTAAGCAGGGATTAGCAAAACAGGTTCCTGTCAAATGGGATTGTTTGTCAATTTTTTGTACCAAATGGTTGGGCTGCCGTACGCTTAAGCTCGGACATAAGTTGACATTAGAGAGAGCGTAGTGATCAATTATTAGGACCAATGTACATATAACGGTCTAATATTACCCATACGGGTGAGAAGATACAGGTGGTTATTTTTGTGATATTTGCACATGTGCTTTCAAGTGATTCCCAACGTTGATTGGTCGGTTACCCGGAGAAAGAATGAATATGACGTCATAAAACAATGGTCTGACGCGACTTATTATCTTATGACGTCACAATGTTACTGTGGCGACTGGTCCTTCACAGCGGCCGCCCAACATGAACATGTAATAACCAAGCGTAATTTGGTCAATTTAAATGGGTAATATAAAGAATAACCAACTCGGTACGAGTGATTACGGGAAATATCAACTCGTCTAAATAATGTTCAGAGCCACTCGCTAAAGCTCGTGGCTGAACATTATTTAGACTCATGGATATTTCCCGTAATCACTCGTACCTCGTTGGTTACTCTCTCTCTCTCTCTCTCTCTCTCTCTCTCTCTCTCTCTCTCTCTCTCTCTCTATATATATATATATATATATATATATATATATATATATATATATATCCAAATTGGTTTAAAAAGAATAACAAACTCTGATTTCCTCCTACATGTTTCACTTTTCTCTTCAGGGAGGTTTACATTACAGTGATTATGACGTCACGTTTCTGTGACGTTGCAACAATACACTGATTGTGACGTCACACTATTAATTGTGGGACTTGCAAACACTTAGTGGAAGCAGACAAAATATTTTTCAAAAGTAAGAATAGATATTTTTATGTACATCACACTTCGGATTGTTCTGCCAAAAATGTTATTTATGTAATAACATGCCAAGGATGTAAGGAACAGTATATTGGTCAAACTGAATGTCTGAGGAGCAGAGTGCCGGTTCATAAGCAGCAGATCAAGGACCCCAAAACTAGATGTATTCCACTCAGTGAACATTTGGATACATGCGCTGCCATAAGGAAATAAAGTTTACAATATTTCCATTTTATAAAATGGCAGACAATAATGCAATTATGCGCAGGATTAAAGAAGAGCAGTGACGTCACAATCAGTGTATTGTTGCAACGTCACAGAAACGTTACGTCATAATCACTGTAATGTAAACCTCCCTGAAGAGTAAAGCGAAACATGTAGGAGGAAATCGGAGTTTGTTATTCTTTTTAAATCAATTTGGATATATATATATATATATATATATATATATATATATATATACATATATATATATATATCTTCAAAACCTGAAATTGATAGACAACTATATATATATATATATATATATATATATATATATATATATATATATATATATATAGTTTTCTTTCAATTTCAGGTTTTGAAGATATGAACATGAATTGAAATAATAAAGCTCATAAAGCACAGTTTTTGAAGTGGTTAATGTTCATGTTCTTAATTCACCCTCACAGACCTGTAAATTACAGAATCGCTCACAGCATTGAATAACATTGGATAAAGTTGTTTGAATTTTGATGAATTTATTATTCCCTGCACAATGAGCAATGACAATAATTAGCCTTCATCATCTTGTGATTTAAACCTGGCCCACTGACAGTACCCATTTATCAAAAAACGGATTTATGCAGCAAAATAAATCATAAATACAAAGAATAGCACGATCTATTTTCAAGCTTCCAAACAGTCGGAATTGAACAGATTCAGCGGTATGGCAGTTGTGATTGATTGTGCTCTTAATACATCGTCTATTCTGCAATCTAGTGTGACTTTGGTGAATTATTTCCTTATTTCACAATACCAAGTGAGTTGAGCTTAATATTTCTGGGGAATAAATGTTGTTTTTGTCTAATACGAATGTATTTACATCAGTGTTGGATCTGCAGAAATGTTGGGTCATTTCAGACTGGAAGTAAACTTTGTAAGTGTATGGTAAAAAACATTATCGATGTCGTACTTAGTATAACATGTTCTTAGAATTATCAGTATGATACTGCATTGATGCATAACATGGCATGGAGTGTTCAATTTGTTTTTAAACAAGTTATGATAACCATGTACTGGTACAAAATATTAAATTAAACAGTGATTTAGCTACATCATTATTTGAACGTTCTCCATTCTTCGTCACAAAATAAGGAATTTATGGCCTCTTCATTGTTTGAAATTCATTTGTTATTTAAGCACGTTCACGACTGTTTTGCTTGTCAATGCAAACACTGTGGAAACCATTTGTGAAGGATCGTTCGAGATATCTAATGAAACATAAGGCATGATTGATGCATGAATCAGAACGAAATCTCCAATTACTTAATGGTCTTCTTTAAACTTCTTGTTGCAAATGGCTCTTCTTGTACATGTTTTGTGTTGAAAATTTTCCTTATTACGTACTAAGGAGGTTAGCGGCATTTTTTCGCAACAATTAAACAATTACCTTATTTCACTGTTTAAACACTAGAATTGGTTGTTTGATAGACGCCATGGAAACAAATAGACATTCTCCAGTTTTGAAAACAATGTTGACAATAAATTAAATCAGCTGGAAATAAAGTTTACACACATTTAAGAAGATATTGAAAGTTTTTCAAAAGCATAATTTTAATCTATATTCCAATAAGGTCATAATAATTACTCATGGCTGACCATATGATAATTATAAGAGGGATTGTAATTTATATTTGAATATTTAAGCAAATATTAACACCATGAATGCATCATGAAAAAATACCTTCCTTTTTTATGAAAAGGCAAAGAAAGAATAATTTTCTTTATTCATCTCCTAGTTATCCTTGACATACAGACACAAGAAAGGTCAATACTAGAGGCCAATTGATTATGTGCATGATCACTAATTTCATACGGGTATTGTCTGTTGATTGTGTACCGTCACTGTCTCGGGGCTATAGACAAAGTAACATTGGTATCAGAACGCAGACTCATCTACGACATGTAAAGCAAAGTTTGATATATGGTGATATACTTCATGCAGCACAAGAGGACAAACAACGAGGGAGAAGTATTTTATACTTTGATTAAATCAAAAGATCACCATTATATTTTCAAAGATCCTGCTTTCGTTTTCCTTTCGTTAAAGGCTGTTTAGTACATTTTGTGCATACTATTTTTTCTCAAATTTGTCATTTATTATTAAAGTTTATATACTATATTGTTACATTGGAGGGTAAAATATCCTATTCCACGATCCAAAAAGCCGTATTCATAGAAAACAGACGCATTGGTATAAAGCGAATATTTGGTGGAACACTTCAGTCTGAGAGGTGGATTTGTAGGTAGACAGCACAATGGTTGACCATTCCATCATTATACCATATTTAAAACTCTACTTTGAGTTTTAAGGTATCACTTCATTAGTCAGAACATGGGAACTACCTTTGAGCGGCCATTTAATGTGAACACATTAGAATGGCTGCTCGATGGGAAATGGACTCAATGGACTTAACAGAACCATGTACATCGGGCAATTTTGAATGTATTCGATATGTTTTGTAAACTAACAATATCATTCATCAGAGTATGCTACTTGTCGAAATAAGTTACTCTTTTGCAGGACGCCATAAAGCAAGCCAAGATGCTCGAGAAACATGAACAGAAGTTTCCAAAATTTAGTTAATTACTAGAAGAAACAAAAATCATGCCTTCCTGTTTGTGATGATTCTTTTGCCACGAAGTTAAGTTGAGTTATTTATGATATTAGTTTTTTTTGCACGTTTATTAAGATTAGCCATTTCACGTGTAGATTGGTGTTTACTTAACATGTATATAAAAACTTTTTCTTATATAATTACTTTCACGCTTAAATGACACTTACCAAAAAAATATAACGAAACAATGTACATGTAGCTACACACATCTCCCAAACACGGACATATGTTCAATCTCTTTCTCTTTTTTATAAACAAAAGCGTATCTGATCAATAAACTTGCAGCAACAGAAAGCAAGAACATTTTATTCTACATTTCGCAAACTATGTCAGTCGGATTTTCCCCGAATTTATAGTTTCAAAGCTTGGTTATATAATCTCATATAACACTACATTGTATGACCTCTCTCAAATTGCGGTTATAATTTGATATGAGGGACATCTCAACATCGGTCAGTGTGACGCACATAGCCAAGTAATAAAGAAGTAAGCTCTTTAAGCATTAAATCAAGTTGTAATTGAGGACATAAAACTCTTGACACATGACTGGCAGCCACAACCGACGTCCTCAGATTCACTCCGATAATTTGCCTTGGATGTTATCAACTTATTCAAGCTGTATCGTCTTTGTTCAGCTTATCACTAATCACGCCGAATAATGATTATTTTGACAACTGTCACTCAAAGAGTGGCGCACGTAATTTCATTACATTTCAATTTCACGTCGCCAACAGTTGTTCATCCATCCACATGATTGAAAGTCATTCTAAGTTCTAAATGATTATGATTACATTCCAATATGACATTGATTCTCACTTTTCGATTGTTGATCATCTTAGTTCTTACAATTAAATCAATATTGCTTGAGGAACTATTTTCAGTTTTGAACTGAACCATTACCCTCGTATTTGGATGATATTAATATAATACTCAACGTATTTCAGTATTCTAGAATAACCACGCTATCATCGGTATAGAACATTCAGTTTCAGATCCTCGACACATATTAATCGAACAATATGAATACTTGAACATGTGTTGCCCCGCTACAAATATACATTTCAAATATTCTTCCATATTTACCATCTTCAAATATTCCTTGTGTGAAATGTGGTCAAACATAAACCATTAATTCTTTCTAAGACACTCTTGTAAAATAAACTGTGAACATCTCATGGACGAAATACACTTTACCATGCCCTTTCCTATCTGTCTTCATCAAGGAAATAACGCCGGTGGCATTCACCTCTGTACTCTTGATATATAGACATCACTGTAAGCATAACGGTTATTAGATATTAACTCTACATACTGTGTAGTGTTTGGTTACCTACCCATCTTATAACCAGGGGGAAAGTGACCTTCCCTATATTAATCACAGAACTGTGGGTAGTGTGAAGGGCATAGTTTATAGTCATGTAAATTAAAACCTGTAGATTGATAATACAAAACCGGATCCACTCGGATATAAGCATTTAAATTAAGATATCAAAGAAGACGAATTTATGGATGATCATCATCTTTATTAACAAATTCCTCGTCTTCTTCATCACACAAACTAGAATGTCTTTCAATCAGTTCAAATATCGAAGATGAGTACGAATACCCCATGTGAATGAGTATGGCAAGGTAGGGAAGGTGTATATTACTGACCAGTGCAAAGTGTTGAGTGGAACGTGCTGCTAGGTCATGGTCACAAGGTCAATTATTATGTCATCTGAAAGATCTCATGACAATGGGTGCACATGTGAAGTATCAAAGGCCTATCAGTAACCTATGGCCAAGGTTAGAGTTTTCGAAAAATGGTTCCTGTACCAAAATCAAGGTCAATTATCTAGACCAAAACGTCGCACCCCTGCAATAAAGAAGTCGTATGTCCATAGAACTCGTTCTCCTTTATCTAACCATCTTCTAAATGCCATTGAAAGAAAACATCCATGTATGGTTCTACTCGTGACTGTCATAACCTGTAGGATTCATTTCTAGTTTCGCTCATGAAAGAATATATTGGTTCCACAGACGATTTGGTGACATACATTGTAGAGAGGTATTTGATAAGAACAATTACATTTGACATAGCTTTACGATAAGAGTAATCTCCCTTACACGAATTAACTGTTTAGCTTGAACATGATCTGATATAACTTGAATGCCTTCAAATTGAGATGAAAATACCAAGATGCAAACGCAGTCGTGAATCCTTGATTTTCAGTAAGTGAATCATTAGAATATTATTCAACTCAAACACATATTAGGATGTTATATATATGAGTATTGTATTATATAAATTAAGAGTGAGTTGTTTTGAGTTTGCACTGAAAGGAACCAGCTATTAGGAATGGAGGGTGGCTTCACATTCTTTAAGATACTTTTCTATCTACAAAATCAACTTCCAAGGCTAAAGTGAAAGAGGTTTTCTCAAAAGCAAAGATATTTGTTAAATTCTTTCTTTCTCCAACTTTCTTACTTACATACGTAAATTTGCAAAATCCAAACTAGTGTGCTTGTTAACCAGACTGTTTTATGTTTAATATCCAGTATTCTCTTCCATACCTGAAGACTATTGTCCCTATACAAGAACTGTTTTGAAACATTCTTTGAAAACATGACTGAAATTGACGAGTGAGAAAATACTTACAAAGGCAAATAATGTGGAGATTCAGCCTAAGAAGATTTACCAAGAAATCAATCACTTATTGCAATTATTTGTTTCATTTTACGTGGCGGCATATACTGAAAACCAACGACTCCATGGTCAACAGCTTTTCAGAGCAAGATGATCTTCTTTCTATGAACGTAAACATCTTTTCTTTCATATGTCAAAACTGACTAATCAACTGACTAATCATGAATCGTTTATTTTCTGTAACATTCATTCCGGTACAAACAATTTTAAAACGTGAAGTGAACAGCAATCTTTTCCCTTTGATTATTTAAAGACATAAGGGCTGATATGATTGTTTGAATTTTAGTTTTTATTTCTGGAAAGATAAGACAACGGTAGTCATATTTAGTCATTCAATGATTTTGCACATTATCAAACAATTTAAATTTGAAACTGAAATAGAAACAATGACTCATAAGAACATTTACATATAATATCTATAAAAACACTAGTTCATTTGTCCTTTTAACATATACCCGTACACAATACTTTACAAGAGAATTAATGAACACAGCACTCATTAATCCCTGCTTCCAACATTAGTAAAAGAAGCTTAAACATGATTAAAGGCAAACCAATATTTAGTCCTAACGATTATCATGCCATTGTTGAGATGATGATCTTGAAGTTAAGAGATACCCGCTTTTGTCACTTCAGTCGCCGAGTGGGATTCTGTTGTAGGCTTATGTATGCAAAAAGGTCTCAATCCAAAAGCACTTTACGAAATGTTGCGTAGAGTAAATTTGGTGACATGAGTTCGTATGATATTGTTTTCAATTGGCTTTTCAAATGTTTAGATATCACATGGTTTATGTGTTCTTTTTCGACACGTTGTAAGTATATTAAATTTCAAGATTGGCACTGTAAGCTATTGGTAAGGTTGGATTTCTCTTTCTAGTCGATACAGAAAGACATATCATAGAACTGTTTAATCAAAAATGTATTTTATGTATATACTTTAAATTCAGATTAGAGTCACACAAATCGGAGCTTAATAGTGGATTAATGTACTATAATAATGTTGATACTTTACTTTTATATTCAAAATGCATTATGGTGGTTTAGAAGATGAGCACAATTTATTTTATCAGTTTGTCCACAATGTTATATTACATTCCCCTGGAAGCATTGTACCAGTTAACATATAGCAAACCAAACTATAAACAGTCTTTCCATTTATTTGATAAGAAACCTACAAACAGATGGTAACATTTCCATTGCATCAGTAATTGATCTGTATTTCGTGTGATTTCAACCACGAGGTATTTTCACAAAATAAACTTGTCACTGTGAGAGCTCTAGTATAACAAGAAATCGAAGTCGAAAAACTAAGTAAATGTGCACAAAACTTTATAATGAAGGTACTTCATACTGATTATACATGTCAAGTTTCTAAAGTTTCCGAAAAAGTAATGTTGGTTATTTCTTTATATGGAAAGTGATACCAGCGATATCTTGGAGTTTTCACTTCGTTGGCACATTGATTAACGCATCACCATGTGTGAGAATATCTTGAAGTCTTTGCATAAATGTGAAAAACAGCTTTTCAGTTATCAGAGGTATAACACCATCCCCCAATACATTTTTTGGCGGGTAAACTCCGGTATAGTTAGAATTTTTAAAAAGGCTCCTTCAAAGAAAACATTATTTGATACTTCTCAAACACAGTTTACAGATGATATTTGACAATGCCAATTTGATAAAATAAATCATGCCATCATTGCTTAAGAATAAAAAATAAGAATCATTTCTATGTTCATGAACTAATCAAACTGCATGTATTGTATTAGCTACCTGTATAATACATGGATGTATAGCTTGTGAAGGGAAATGTGGACAGAATGCGTTTTGGTCATGCTATTTCATTACCCTTCCCGTTGAAACGCCTTTAGAGATATAGTCCATCGTTTATCTAATTCGAAGGTTGGGGGAGGTCAACTGAAATAAAAAAAAACAGTTCTTAAGATGTGGCAGATTTCTTGAAAGAGAGTTCACGATGCTGAACCCTGTTTGAAATTAGGGTCTTAATCATGTTGCCTTCCTTTGGTGTCCTTGAATTGGTGTTACGAATTAACTGGTTTTGGTTTTGATTTTGAGGTTTCTTTGAAATATGTCAATGTTTAAAACATTTAAAAAGGAATTTCGATTCCCCATTGTTATTAATAGCATGGCATATCGTATTATCGTCTAAAATAGTGCACGGAAATAAAGATAAAAATTCATAATCACCATTTCATGAGATTTAAAATTATCATGTAAAGACTTGAGCAAACGAGGTTGATTGCTTAATCACGGTCATCTTATGATGTCATCCTATTGTTGATATTATATCATATGATTGACGTGGTTTCATTGAGTGAAAAAATATGTTTCATTAATTGCCAGTGGAAGATACTGAAGAGTAAGAATAGTAAATGAAAATTAAACGAGTGTAATACTGCTGAAAAAAAATGACATATTACAGCTGTGTGCATATGCGACATAAAAAGGTCCTTCTGAAATCTCAATGGCACATGATGCACTGAAATCAAAGTTTCAGCACACTGTCGGCAATTTCGATTAATTGATTTGTGCAAGTATTGAACGGAATACTGGACTTCTTTTCATATAATACCATCTGATTAAACTCGTGAATAACATTATTCTCCACTGAAAAAAGTATGGATACTCTTATTTAACGAGATAATTTCAATATTCTTGCATTCTTGCATTTAATGTATTTCAATAATATATTTCCATAACAGTTTTCTCATTCCTCACTCCGGTGCACATTGGTGACTGATTAATATACTCTTCATCAGAACTTCATCTGTCCCTTCCTTGACCTGGCCTCGACTTCGCCCAGCGTCATTCTCTTCAGACTCCATTCAGACTTCTGGAATGCTAGGACCAAGGTTATGAAGGTAAAGGATTGTGGTAAAGACCATTCTGGCAATAAGAGATTCCTATGAATAATTTCTGTTCTCCTCGTATTGCTGGTTCTTATCAACTTCAATACCGCTGCTGTAATGAGCATTCTGAAAGTAGGGTTAATGAAATAAAACAATTCTGTTTACAGTTACAATATAAAGAAGATATTAAAATCTACCAAATAAATGTTCAGGAAACATATTTTTGTAAAATGAATGACATGGATTATGCTATGGAGACAACTTCAACTTAAGCCCCACTAATAGTATATATAGCTTATAGCTTAAAGTTTTATAAAAGATCACTTGATAAGTTGGAATATTCAAAAATGCTGTATATTACCGGTTTGTGTGAAAGTGCTGTAATTCAGAAACAAGCTTTTTCACTTTCATATAATTTCAATATATCACCACTGTGTAAAGGTTAATGAGTACGAATTTTGAGGAAATGATAACGACAATATGATTAAAGGAGATGTGGCACCGATAAATCTAACTCACGTACGGTAACAATTTGCGACGACAATGTATAGTTTTGAATAGACTCAAAATATAAACTTTAGTTTTAAGGAGTAGAGATTTGTCCGTATATTAACGGAACGTGCTTAAATATACCTTAATGCCTCACTCATTTTATAATATGCCACATGACCTTACCGTGACATATATTCGTATATTTTGTATAATTCCAATAACGTACAAATCAAGCTAGTGATGAACAGTAATAAGGTGGTGAGATTAAACTTTCCCATAACGTTCATAATAGTTTCCAAGAATATTGTGTTTTTGTTGAATATAATCAAGCTAATATCATTTATATATGCCTATAAAGGCTTAAACAGTCTATTTTGTAACTTATCTCTAATAATTAAAAATATATATATAAGTTTAAATAATCACATAACATGTGAAACTGAGAATATGATGGACAAGTTCAGCCACATTGTCTGGTGACAAAGATAGAGGATTCTTAATGATTTTTACCAACTCGTGATATATAATCCCACAAGCTAGTAATGCTATGACATAAACTGACACCAAAATCGCCATGCTACCGAGTAGTTGAGGCCACAAAGTTGTATAATTACGTTTTTGGTTACTCCTATAATGGACAAGTTTAACACCTTACTACTTCATTTAAACATCACTATATTCATGCAGAATAGATGCCAGAAGCTTCTAAAAAATAATCACAATAACTGTGGCATGTTGAAACCTTTAATTTATTGAACGCTGTATTCATAAAGCTATAATGTTGTAATTGAAATTATTTGCATCATCTGCTTAAATTGAATTATTTTTAAATGTGAAGTAATCAAGGATCATGTTCTGCATTAAGGATATTAGAAGGTCGAGTGTACTCAAAGTTATTGAATTTTGAGAAAACATAGGATCTGACCTCAATGAATGGGGGGAAATCATCCATTTTTAGAAAATTGAATTAAAAATAACTGACAAAATGAGAAACATGAAAAGGAATCCTTTTTCAAACATGATGTAAATTGTTAATAGTCCTTCAGAATCTTTGGGCACATGCAACACAAAATCAGGTATTACTCAAGTGATGTAAACGTGTCTTTATAGTAAGTCTGTTGCATCAAACTGAAACACGCTATTTAGAGGGAGGTTAACAATTGGTAGCCCTCACGATTAATTTGTTCTCCTGGGTCTGTCGCAATTTGCTATGGTTGACATGACATGAAAATAATTTCTTTTAACAATTAAAGAGTTTTGAGCTATTTTACAAGGCGGAATTCTTGTGAACTCTTGTATCAAAATTAAACATTATAGAACTTACTTCTTATCTTTTTGATGAAAGAATGTCAACTAGGAATAAATATTATTTTACAAAAGTTGATTTGGTTTTCTTGATCGAGAAGGCCCACATCTGTTAGCATCATGCCACATTCTGTCACAGTGAATCCATTGATGTTGTATCTTGAGAGGCTATAGTGTGCAAACACATGGTACACTTATTGAAATTTACACAAATCAGTAAATGTCAATGCGTAACAAGCAGTCATGTAGGTGCAAATATATCAGAATGAGCATTGACTGATGCGGCTTTTTGAAGTGAAGAGGATCATATGGATGATGAAAACTAAATGGGAAAAAATAGTAATAAGGCTTTATAAGTATGTCAATATTATTACTACCCTCGACATAATCTATCCTCGATATCACGAAGGCTAGTCAAAAGCTCACATATACTTGTTTCCCTTGAGGCTGCTCAGCCACAGTGCTATTAGAAACCATGAAATGTTAATTTCCCTTCATCAGCTTCATCATTTCCATTGCACTGACAACAGATCTAGTGTGACTATCTGGACTGGTCTAATACATAGAGAATACCAACAAGTTCCCTATGGATACCGTATGTATTACAACGTTTAACGAGTTACTTGTAAACGTATTTAACGAGCGAAAGCGACGAGTTGTAATAAATACGGTATTCATAGGGAATGAGTTTTGTATTTTATTTACACATATAAAGAACATGATTTGAGGAGTTTTAAACGAAAATTTCTAGACGTTCTGTTGAAGCGCGTAGTAATACAGTTCACTTTCACTTCAGTGACATGTAACGGTAAAGAGTGTATAGTGCCGCACACAAACACAATCTATGATTAAGCCCTAATTAGCATGACATGTTATCAATCAATCAAATCCTAACTTTTGAATAATGTGGTCGGGAGTATAAAGGAAAACATAAAACTGATAAAAGCGTTACATTCACTCACTCAAAGTTTGAACTCGTGAACTGTCAGTTCGCCATTTTCCGAACAGGAGCGCAAAAACTAGCCTAGGCAACGACAAGCCTATGGCAGCTTTGTCACGGTCCTCAACATCTATAAAACAAAGTCGCTTTGCATCGGGATCATTATTACCAAAGACGTTTTAGTGATTGTTCCCGTATGTACATGTATGGGAGCGTCTCGAAATTGAGTGAGTAACGAGTAACAGCGGGCGAGTTTGACCCGGACGTCGTGACGGTTGAAGGGAGACAACTCACATGCGCAGCTGATGTGTGTGACCGTACAGGTTACGATAGGACGAGAGCATTCGACTTTGTCGTTGTTTCATATATAATATCCCAGATTGTGCTCAGTTTGTGATTCCTACGAATGTTATTAATTTGTTTACTTATGAATGGCAAAAGTAGTCCCACCCTCGTGACCTCGGGTCATCACCATGGAGCGACCAATCAGATGCGTCCCTCGCAGTATCTAACACGTTGGATACCAAACATATCTCGAAGGGTTCTCGCTCACATGTGTGTAATAAACCCAAGAAATACCCTATGTTAGATGCGTCTGTGGCTACATACCCCTTTTTGGCATACAAAATGGACAGCTAAGGTAACTCTTAATATTCCAATAACATAGACTAATTGACTAATGTCATATGGGAACAGCCATTGAAGTTTGATGGAAGTGTCACCTTTTCCCATATTTTAACTTAAACCTTAGGGTGGAGATCTGCACAGTTTAAACCATGATTAGTGAGAGAATTTACAGATTTTCGTGCTTTCTGACAATATTTCTTGGCTCTAGATTTGGAGGATAAATTAGGTGAAGCAAGATAACATTGACTTACATTATGTCCTATTGAAACTCTATTGGAATATTGCACGACTAGAGAGTTAAATGTGTATCATAGACAATAAATAACAACAGTAAAGTTTGTCACTTATTTGACATTTATAAAGCAATGTTTAAAGGGGCAGTAGCACGTTTTTTCGCTCAAATAAGTTGATGAAATGTATTTGAAAAATAATTTCACCAATAGTAAAATATCCTTCTCTCTTCGGAAAATAAAGTTTAAAATGAGTGTACATGTTTCTGTAAAGCCATGGGAATCGTTTTTGTAATACAAAATAATAAATTGTGTTTATAATAAAATGGCCGCCATGCAATTTTTGCTTTATACCCAACATAGTTTTTACAACTACAGATAATTGGTTTGTGTAATAAGATGTTTTACCCTCTAAAGTTACTTTAAATGACATAAACTATCATTATAAATGGGAAATTTGAAAAAATATTTTTACAAAAAACGTACTACTGCCCCTTTAAAAGGTGAAGTTGGAAACTTAAGTATGTTATAGTGTATTACATTATTTCTTCTGAAGCAAACACACTGATTGTTGGTTTAGCTGCGGCATTGTAAAGGCCCTTTCATGATATATGTTTTTATTTGGGATAACATTATATTAAATAGTACACATTCTTGTTCGTTTTCGGGCCGAGTCACGCCCTCAGAGTAAGGCAACTATCGCCAGCATTGACTGTACCAACAGTACACCACACGACCATTTCGAGGCGAAATGAAGGTAGTGTTATCCCAAATATAACCATGTTATGTTTCTTCACTATCTAAATGGGAAGTGTTTCTGATTTCATGATATTTACGCTGGGATACATACGTTCATTACATAAACAACAATCAACTTTAACACATGAACCAAGATATTTCAAAAGGGACTTGAATCATTTTAGCTTCATGTTCAGTGCTTATCAATCGTCTATGGGAAAGCATTTTCTTGTTTTGAATAAGTAACTTCAAGCCCAAGACAAGTTATTAAGATGCATGCAGACGGTTCAGTGAGTTTCTATTGTTACATCAAGAATGGGAGAAATGAAAGTTGAACAATGAATGAATACAATTTGGAAAACAGGACAAATGTGTTTGGGAGAATAACATCAAGAAGTATAACCATGCATATAAAATGAAGTCACGATTTGAACCTTTATCAACATTCCATTATGTATAATAGATACCTAAGTTCATCATCCATAACGTTTTGTCATTTTTGTAGGAACTCCATCAGTATCAGATATATTTGGAACCTTTATCGCATGTTTCATAAGCATTCTAGAAAAGATCATTAATATATAATTTTCAAACTGGTGTACTTGAAAACCAGGTAACTGAGGCGACTGTAACACATTTGTAGAATCACTTTTAAAACTTGATTGCCAATGAAATATTATATGATATCAATTTTCAATTATATATGCCATAAAATAAGCTTAAGCAAATGTTTCAGTGATAGGAGATAATATAAAATCCTAATCTAACTTCATTTCAGATTTAATTTAATTAAATTTAATAAAGTTTTATCTTTGTCATTTTCATTTTTTTGTCTTTCAATACACATTGTACTCGCGTTGCCTCTACTGATTGTAGGTTTCATTTTGTAGTACTTACCGATAGCACCATTCGAGTTCAATCATTATAGGCACTGTAGCTTGTAACAAAGACAGAAAGATTGAAAGTGAAAGACAATAAGCTAAGTGAATATTCCGAGAGACTTTGAAAAGGTTATCTCAGTTCAATTGTCTGATGAAAAGCCAATTTGTGTCCTGACCTCGACCATTGAGGTAACAGGATGCTGTCGATTTGACCCCATGTCTGAAACGAAACATAGTTTGTCGGTGGTCTTGTTAAGATCAAGTAGGTACAATAACTAAGGTGATGGTCATTGATTGATTTTTGTAACTCTTGACTGTGTAACTGATTGTTCATCATTAGCTCGTTTTGAAAGAATTCAAACATTATATTCATCTGGAATAGATGCGTCCATGTTTGATTTATCGCCTCTTAATTATAAAAAATGTAAAAAAAAGTTAAACTTAACGATGTCATGAAACAAGATATTAACACAGGTAATTGGCCGTTTGTGTTTTTTTCAAGAGATAGAAAATACATATAATAATAGAATTCATGATTCGAAAGTTTGATTATATCTTCATTATGTATAATATGTAAGTATTGATTATTTCATAATCCAAAACGTAAGCAACTCCTACTTGCCACATCGTATCTGAAGGGCTTTCCATTATATAAGTCATGTGGTAATATTATCATCTCTCGTTATAGAAGTGTATCAATGTGGACAACAATATATCCCCACAGGGTAGTTGGCGTATTAATTTAAGACATTAACAATACAGCATACTGGCAGGTAATGTCTCTTTTGCAATGTCAAATTATTACCATGTCCACATGAAGATGAGAATTGATTTTCTTTGAATGTTCAAGCAAAGTGTGACAATTGGCTAGCAAATGGTTAATTTATCATGCTAATTATTTTAATAATATGAATCATTAAATAAAATTGAAATGAAATTAAAGCAATGTGACATACGAGATGCCATTGGGACAATCATCAGAAAATCTTACCTCAAGGTGGTTCAGAGTATTCATAATATACATTGTATACGTGGTACTCATGCTTTGCCTACAGCTGCTACTTCAATGAGTGTTGCTTTTCCTACAGCTGCTACTTCAATGAGTGTTGCTTTTCCTACAGCTGCTACTTCAATGAGTGTTGCTTTTCCTACAGCTGCTACTTCAATGAGTGTTGCTTTTCCTACAGCTGCTACTTCAATGAGTGTTGCTTTTCCTACAGCTGCTACTTCAATGAGTGTTGCTTTTCCTACAGCTGCTACTTCAATGAGTGTTGCTTTTCCTACAGCTGCTACTTCAATGAGTGTTGCTTTTCCTACAGCTGCTACTTCAATGAGTGTTGCTTTTCCTACAGCTGCTACTTCAATGAGTGTTGCTTTTCCTACAGCTGCTACTTCAATGAGTGTTGCTTTTCCTACAGCTGCTACTTCAATGAGTGTTGCTTTTCTAACAGCTGCACTTCCTTGGCGGTTAACATTTGCAATATTGGTATTAAAACACACGTGTGTATCGCACAGATGAAGCAGCTCTGATCATTTCGCCAGTTACGGGAGAAATGATGTCGCTGATTGCACAACTACCTTTTCATACGACTTTTTGCAACAAAGAAAGTGCTCATTCGACAAAGACAATTAACTTTTGTCACCTAAAATGAGACCACCTTGTATGACAGTTATTTTTTCCAATTAATAAAAAGTGTCAAACTGTTGTTAACTCACGTGCAAAGAAACGTCCCAAACATTTATCGATTTTAGCACCCGAAGTGTATTTGGAGAGACATAAAAACAAAGATATCATACTCTGATGTATGAAATTCTCTACAAAACATGTGTTTATCAAATACATTCAAAATCTACAAATTCTGACAGCAATTTTGAAAATCTGCGCTAAAATTATCCAGCCTAAAGTCTCATGTGCAAAAAGGAAACAGAGAAAAGGTTTGGCATGAGATGATGAAATTACCCATGATAGATAAGACCTTAATTACTTACACACTACTTACAAGTATCAACACAATGATGTGCAAAATAACATGCAAACTGACAATAAAATACACAGTTAAGTCCCATTAAAAAGATGTTAGAGTCAATGTATGCATTGACATCAGGATAAGAAACACAAAGTGAGTTTAACATACAGAGGCAAATGTCTACAAATCAATATGGATCTAAATACGTACATCTGCTTGTTATAGTATGTCTGTGTGGAACTAAATCTGTATGAAATTGCACCGTATAGCTCCTCTATTTATATAAGAAAGTGGTTGCCCTGGCTCAATAATACATCATGTTTCCGTTTATAAAATCCGTGACAGTGGTGAACATAGGTTACACAATTTCTTTGTGGTGAAATTTTCAAAACGCTGAAATCAAATGATTACATGTAGTGAGCTATCGGTTGTGGGAAATGTTTTATGTGAATTATTGCTTAGATGTCAACTTTGTCCATCCATAATACAAAAAGTTTCAGATTTATATTCAATTATCATCCCATCTTGAACACATGTTACATGGCAGTATTGGTTTTGCGCTTGTTAAAATTAGTTTTCACAAGTATTCTTCTAAACGTTATCCAACGTTGCTTTAAGGAAACATATGAACTGCCATAGGTTCTAATTAATCAATTTGTTTCTTTGATGGGTTTTCTGACAATTTGTTTTGGATCAGATTCAGTATTGTACGGTTAAGCTAGGAGCTATGTATTAGCTAAGATATCCTGTTTATTCATCATCCTGTTTATTCGTAAAGACAAGGCGTGTTTGACATGTAATGGAGATACAATGTACTTTACAACTTATTAAATTGTTCTTTACATTGAGATGGTGAAATACATTCATAATATTAGTATTTAACATATCATGTTCATTTTAGTTCAAATGTCAAGTTGATGTGAGATGACATTTATGCCCATATTCAATAATTTTCAGGTGAGAGTGTGTAATTCATTACACTATTTCCTGTCAACACAGGTACTACTTTATCTCTTCAGTTGTTGAAGACAACAAGTTAGTTAAACGTGTTAACAGAAGGTTGTATCAAGCAAGGTTTCATTGTTTTCAAGATGGCCGTTAATGCATATGCTGACGTCAAAATGTTTAGTTGGTCCCCCTGGTGACATTATCACCTTGTGTGCAAACATGTTAAGTAATACTATGGATATAAAAAAAAACATGCAAACGTGGTTTCCTGGACAATTACTAACGTGGATACATCAATTATTTCTTTAGGTTTGATGATTATGGTTGACTCCGTCGACAGCACACTATTTACTTACTATTTGAACTCTATGGTATGTTTATTTTACCTTGGGTGAACAGTACAAATATACAGCAATGTTAACATGCTATTGCTATTATCCTATTTATGAATAAAGTTCCATTCTTTATGTTAAATGCAGCGATTTTAAAGATACATCCATTGTGTTGTTTGGGGTCACATATTCCTTTTTTATTTTGATGATAGTCGACTAAGTATATTGACGATATGAAGGGAAAAGTAGTGATTTCTGATCGAAAACCGGACAGTGAATCGCGCCAATGAGTAAAACGTAATTTTGGAATATGTTTTATCACAGTCAAAATGGTAAATTTGGGTTGATCTTGTTTAGTAGGTCATAAAACTACTGTGCATGTAAATGGGACGTGCAGTTTCGGTTTCTTTTTCTTCTTTCTTGTTTAGTGTGTTTAGCATACAAATTATATTTATTGATTAAATTGTTTTTTCGGGACAAGTTTAAGTTCAATATGTCACATTTCCTTAATAGAACTATTTCGTCTTGACCTTGATCTTTATGCGCTAACCCGTATGAGTCAATTTCCATCGTATGCTTCCCTGTATGAAATGTGAAAAGGAAAGTTACTTTCAGACAAAACACCAAAGAAACACAACACGTGAATATAAAAATGTGAATCACGATATATATTTATATCTTCAATATTGCATGCATTATGTTGGCGTATCTTCTTCAAGAAAAATGTCATCCAAGTAATATGTAATACGACATCCCAAGTAATCCAACGTCTTCCGTTTATGACAGGTCGGATTATGAAGTTTCCCTTTCATGCCGATTTCTCTGTTTGATCTTAAATGTCTCATATCATGAGTGTTCCATCGCGCCTAGTTTCAATTTACTTTTTCTCTGAAATAAATTCCATTCAAAGACGTCAAAAAGACGTTTAAATGCTCGTCTATAAACTGAAAATTGTTTGCTGATAAATACTATGGAATTATGCTCAAATCATTGATAATCACATGTTTTCCTCTGACAATATTACCACATAGATGCTATAGCTATTCAGAATGAAAGAAGTTAAATATTCAAAGCTGTTTGTCCTTGACATAACTATAACCACCACATTTGCTTTGTAAAATTAGTTACAAACGTTAGTAAAATTGGTGTCAAATACTAACACCTCCTAGACAGCATAATTTCCAAAGATTGATAGTTTACATTAGATATATTTACTCCTTCCTATTCATTGTCGGAACATTTGCCGAACGAGTAAGTGCTTTGAAGAAATAAAATCACACACTCTTAGGGCTGACCACCACAATATAATTCATTATTGCCAGAACTTGACAGTTCCTTAATCTAAATGGATATGTGCTCTTAATTTCTCGAGGGACTTATTGGTTCTCGTCTGAAACAGCTTAAAGCTTAGTTTCACAGTTCGGTTGTGACAAGAAATGTTTAAAACGTTTCTGGAAATCGAAGTAACCAATTTATTGATAAACCTCCACTCCTATTTCAAAACGGAATCGTGACGTAGACGTTGTCTTGAATTGTCCACAAAATCTTATTACCCCCTTACTACAAACTTAGAGACATCGACAAACAATTTGGTTTTATGGCAAGTAATATTACTGTTATCACCAGAAAAAATTAATTCGGTTTAAAACATTTTTGAATACTACGACGAATATTGAAGTGTCAGTGTACAAATGATCACGTTATTAAATGATTCTTGAAATACATACATTTTGTTATGTTATCGAGAAGTACTGGCAGTTGCCGGAAATTGCCGTTTTTGATCTTAGTCGACTCAGCAAACGGACGATCTAAAGGTAAAAGTATCGATTTCTGATCGAAAACCGGACAATGCACCACGTGTGGAGCGCGTCAATTAGTCAAACGTAATTTTGGAAACTTATTTACAACAGAGTAAAAGAAAATTGTAAGTTGATCATGTTTAATAGGTCTTATAGCTACTGTGCATGTAAACGTGTAGTTTCTGCACCAGTATAATGATGTTACTCGAAACTAGTTATTATTAAATATTTGGCGATTGTTGATGAATATGCAAGTTGAGGGAAGTTATTTGAACTGATATCAGCACACATTGTATGTCGGCATGTATAAAAGCCAAATATAATTTTATGAAACACAATGGATGCACCTTTAACCAGCTACAATGTTTGTTTCATTACCATTAGTTTCAACTGACGAAAACTGCAGAAACATCATTTCAAATACATAAAAAAGGAAGGAGAAAGGCAACAAAGGTTGAAAGTACACTACAATGCCTTCAACAAATGTTTTTTAAAAATTCCTTAAATAAACATGTTTTGTTTATTTATGTGCACATTTACGGTAACCTATAGAGTGTGATTCGTTCTCTCTGAAAAGGTATACGAATCAAACAGGTATATTGATTAGATACATTTATAGAAGATTATAGTGACCATGTGTTTGAAATTTTATTCCTTAAGTTTATTTTGACAGGTTCACTGTATTTGGTGTTCTCTACAACGAATTTGTCTGTATTTCTTTCAGCATATGTGGGTTTCCCATTTTAATTAACCATACAATGATATTTGTAGAGAACAAAAATAACAATAAAACATTTATTTATTCTCGGAATTATGCCGTAATACAATTTGAAAACTAGTTATGAATTTGAACATAGTATGTGCAAAGATATTACATATTTACATGACCGTTCTTCAATCGCTATTGCATGAGTTTAACAACATTCGCATTCGCAAACATAAAAATCAATATATTTTTCTGACTTGCAAATTGCTTTGAAGAGGCCTGAGGATGTCATCTAAGGACGAATATGGAAGAAAAAGGTTAGGTTTCTCTGACAGTTTCATTAAACTGTTTGCAAACCCTTTCAGGAAAAAGTTATTTCCGATAGTTTACTTGGTGTTTTTGTTTCATGACTTTGACGTCAAAATAAAGAACCAACAGAGAAAAAGATACATTGACGTTGAAACAGAAGACTTGAACTCCTGCATGTCCGTCAAATAGATCAGCAAAAAAATAAAATCGGACAGTCATGGCAATATGAAGTTGTTCGTGATGTGTCCTTATTATCTGCTGATCGATGTTCTATTACATTGAAGCGATGGTTAAAGTCTCCAGGAAGGTAATTATAGTTGTCATATAAATAGGACATGAATCCTTACCCGTCAGTTTTATCTACAATATTTGTCATTTTCTGATTACCCCATAAACCATGACCTTTTGTTTTGGACACAACCACAAAGGGGAGGCATTTGTCTAAATAATTGTTGATTGTTAGTTGTTACATTCACACATTACATGTAAAATATATATATACAATATCGACATATTGACAATTCGATAGATGTACACTCGCATATTTACATTTATAAGACATTTAAATTTATACAAATCCTCAAAATTTCGAGAGTTATTTATTATCCACTGATGTGATATCCTTAAGTTGTCGATTAGGAATTTCCAATTTCGTTTTTTATTATCATGTACATGTATTATGTTCTTTGGACCTGTGGCCTGACGCCCGTATAATATCCACACATCAAATATTAAAAGTACAACGTAGATGGTCAGTTTTACATCTGATGGACTCTATTTTGTCTTCCACTGGATAGACACTCTGACCATGAAACTTCCTATAGCTTACATTTAAATGTAAGTGTTCAGATCATCTATAGGAGAGAAACATAATATAGATGCTGATCCAACTGGCATGGCTGAAAGTCCAGGTGTAGATTGGATATCAATCTGCATATTTAGAGTGTATACTTGCAGTACATTTACAGTACAAATACATATAGAAAATGAAAGGGCACTTTTAAACACTACAATTTTATAAGAGACATGACGTGTTCTAAAAGATCAGAATCAACACTTGCAGTACATTTGAAAACTAAAAGGCAGCATCAATAACTACAGTTACATAAAATAACATAGCTTTGAAACAAAAGTCATATTATACCTGGAAAGGCATTTTTTTGTGTGATTTTTTTTTTGAAAATTGTACTCTATGTCATGTGGTCATTCTGATAGAGCTAATTTGTTTCTCATAAATAATCATTGAAGTGTTAAGTTTATGTTCCGTGCAGATATAATTCCCATCAACATCTAATAAGAATGAAGAAAACGTTTCAGAAATATTAATCTTATGACTTGATAGAATACTTACAATTGCAATTCAACAAAATCTCATTCAAATAACGTCTCATTACTTGTAGTAATAGAATCCTGGCAGTTTGATGTCCAATTACAAGTTTTGTTACAATGAGAAATCAAAGTCAATATTTGTTGTTATAATGTGAGTAATTCCATTCTTTGAAAGGAACTCATGATCACTGGGGGATACTGAAGTGTCTCTGAACACCACTCACTAGTTACAGCCATATGAACCGGCAACATTACAAACTGTTCAACAGACAAAACCAATAAAATTCCTTGTTGACGAAATCCCGCCAGTTTAAACTTCAAGGGTCGAAATAAGGGACAGTTAGTAACGGATTGATTACAAAAGAATATCCAAGGTATTGTACACTTGTCTGAGAGTAGCCACTTTAAACAACCGGTTAGTGCATCATTATCCTTGATAAAATAGTGTTTGAGGTCAACTTGGTCACAGCACTGTAGTGTTTTTACATTTGAATCCTAAAGTTTATATCGTAGTTCTGGCACCAGAACAAAGAGTTTTATTTGATCAAATGTTTACTTGAGTTATGTCATTTTAATATATAGTAACAGCATGTCTTAACGTCTCGGATTCTTTTGGAATAAATGGCATTGTCCGAATTTGACACATAGATTTAAACACGATTGAGAAAATTCATTATTGAAGCGATAAGTTGACAGACTCCGCTGAGACAAGACTTAAGTTCCATTAAGAATAAAATCGATCTTTGGGATCCTTATGGGATCAGGACAGGGAGAGTCTGATGATGAAGATAGATGACAGGTACCTCTGTCGTTGACACACACAGTTATTGCAGCCGGTTTAAGTATCAAAACATATCATCTTTTTTGTAACATTTAAAATATGTGATGAATAGCGACATCATTAGTCATGAATTTTCTTGTAAAATCAATTCATTTTTTTGCAATGAAGTTATTTTCATCTTTTTTTCCGAAATACGAAATTTTTAATTTTAATAATCTGACCCATACTTCTGTCTCTTTCATTTTGCAAATATTCGAAAACTTGTATAACTGATCTGACAATGACAAGATAGTTTAAGATTGAGTATTGAACATACGAAATGATATTCTGTCCTTCAAGCTTATTTTATGCCACTGACGTCTAAACGAAATCCAAATCTCATGATATAGTGTTACCCTTCTGTCCATTAATTGTCATCGAGGCATCTAACCACAGATGTGACAATCACATCATAATGAAACACAAAACATGACTATAGATGTGACAATCACATCATAATGAAATACAAAACATGACTATAGATGTGACGATCACATCATAATGAACCACAAAACATGACTTTAGATATGTAGATCACACCATAATGAACCAAAAAACATGACTATAGATGTGACAATCACGTCATAATAAACCACAAAACATGACAATAGATGTGACGATCACACAACATGTAAACACAAAACATGACTATAGATGTGACAATCACATCATAATGAAATAAAAAACATGACTATAGATGTGACGATCACATCTTAGTGAACCACAAAACATGACTATAGATGTGACAATCACATCATAATGAACCACAAAACATGACTATAGATGTGACGATCACATCATAATGAAACACAAAACATGACTATAGATGTGACAATCACATCATAATGAACCACAAAACATGACTATGGATGTGACGATCACATCATAATGAAACACAAAACATGACTAAAGAGGTAACGATCACATCATAATGAACCACAAAACATGACTATAGATGTGACAATCACATCATAATGAACCACAAAACATGACTATAGATGTGACGATCACATCATAATGAAACACAAAACATGACTAGAGAGGTAACGATCACATCATAATGAACCACAAAACATGACTATAGATGTGACGATCATATCATAATGAACCACAAAACATGACTTTAGATGTGACGATCACATCATAATGAACCACAAAACATGACTATAGATGTGACGATCACATCATAATGAAACACAAAACATGACTATAGATGTGACAATCACATCATAATGAACCACAAAACATGACTATAGATGTGACGATCACATCATAATGAAACACAAAACATGACTAGAGAGGTAACGATCACATCATAATGAACCACAAAACATGACTTTAGATGTGACGATCACATCATAATGAACCACAAAACATGACTATAGATGTGACAATTACATCATAATGAACCACAAAACATGACTTTAGATGTGACAATCACATAATAATGAAACACAAAACATGACTAAAGATGTGACGATCACATCATAATGAAACACAAAACATGACTATAGATGTGACAATCACATCATAATGAACCACAAAACATGACTATGGATGTGACGATCACATCATAATGAAACACAAAACATGACTATAGAGGTAACGATCACATCATAATGAACCACAAAACATGACTTTAGATGTGACGATCACATCATAATGAACCACAAAACATGACTATAGATGTGACGATCACATCATAATGAAACACAAAACATGACTATAGATGTGACAATCACATCATAATGAACCACAAAACATGACTATAGATGTGACAATCACATCATAATGAACCACAAAACATGACAATGGATGTGACGATCACATCATAATGAAACACAAAACATGACTAAAGAGGTAACGATCACATCATAATGAACCACAAAACATGACTTTAGATGTGACGATCACATCATAATGAACCACAAAACATGACTATAGATGTGACGATCACATCATAATGAACCACAAAACATGACTTTAGATGTGACAATCACATCACAATGAACCACAAAACATGACTATATATGTGACAATCACATCATAATGGTCCACAAAACATGACTATAGATGTGACTATCACATCATAATGGTCCACAAAACATGACTTTAGATGTGACGATCACATCATAATGAACCACAAAACATGACTATAGATGTGACGATCACATCATAATGAAACACAAAACATGACTATAGATGTAACGATCACATCATAATGAACCACAAAACATGACTATAGATGTGACGATCATATCATAATGAACCACAAAACATGACTTTAGATGTGACGATCACATCATAATGAACCACAAAACATGACTATAGATGTGACGATCACATCATAATGAAACACAAAACATGACTATAGATGTGACAATCACATCATAATGAACCACAAAACATGACTATAGATGTGACGATCACATCATAATGAAACACAAAACATGACTAGAGAGGTAACGATCACATCATAATGAACCACAAAACATGACTTTAGATGTGACGATCACATCATAATGAACCACAAAACATGACTAAAGATGTGACAATTACATCATAATGAACCACAAAACATGACTTTAGATGTGACAATCACATAATAATGAAACACAAAACATGACTATAGATGTGACGATCACATCATAATGAAACACAAAACATGACTATAGAGGTAACGATCACATCATAATGAACCACAAAACATGACTTTAGATGTGACGATCACATCATAATGAACCACAAAACATGACTATAGATGTGACGATCACATCATAATGAACCACAAAACATGACTTTAGATGTGACAATCACATCACAATGAACCACAAAACATGACTATAGATGTGACAATCACATCATAATGGTCCACAAAACATGACTATAGATGTGACTATCACATCATAATGGTCCACAAAACATGACTTTAGATGTGACGATCACATCATAATGAACCACAAAACATGACTATAGATGTGACGATCACATCATAATGAACCACAAAACATGACTTTAGATGTGACAATCACATCACAATGAACCACAAAACATGACTTTAGATGTGACGATCACATCATAATGAACCACAAAACATGACTATAGATGTGACGATCACATCATAATGAACCACAAAACATGACTATAGATGTGACGATCACATCATAATGAAACACAAAACATGACTATAGATGTGACAATCACATCATAATGAACCACAAAACATGACTATGGATGTGACGATCACATCATAATGAAACACAAAACATGACTATAGAGGTAACGATCACATCATAATGAACCACAAAACATGACTTTAGATGTGACGATCACATCATAATGAACCACAAAACATGACTATAGATGTGACGATCACATCATAATGAAACACAAAACATGACTATAGATGTGACAATCACATCATAATGAACCACAAAACATGACTATAGATGTGACAATCACATCATAATGAACCACAAAACATGACAATGGATGTGACGATCACATCATAATGAAACACAAAACATGACTAAAGAGGTAACGATCACATCATAATGAACCACAAAACATGACTTTAGATGTGACGATCACATCATAATGAACCACAAAACATGACTATAGATGTGACGATCACATCATAATGAACCACAAAACATGACTTTAGATGTGACAATCACATCACAATGAACCACAAAACATGACTATATATGTGACAATCACATCATAATGGTCCACAAAACATGACTATAGATGTGACTATCACATCATAATGGTCCACAAAACATGACTTTAGATGTGACGATCACATCATAATGAACCACAAAACATGAATATAGAGGTGACAATTACATCATAATGAACCACAAAACATGACTTTAGATGTGACAATCACATCATAATGAACCACAAAACATGACTATAGATGTGACGATCACATCATAATGAAACACAAAACATGACTATAGATGTGACAATCACATCATAATGAACCACAAAACATGACCATGGATGTGACGATCACATCATAATGAAACACAAAACATGACTATAGAGGTAACGATCACATCATAATGAAACACAAAACATGACTATAGATGTGACAATCACATCACAATGAACCACAAAACATGACTATATATGTGACAATCACATCATAATGGTCCACAAAACATGACTATAGATGTGACTATCACATCATAATGGTCCACAAAACATGACTTTAGATGTGACGATCACATCATAATGAACCACAAAACATGACTATAGATGTGACGATCACATCATAATGAAACACAAAACATGACTATAGATGTAACGATCACATCATAATGAACCACAAAACATGACTATAGATGTGACGATCATATCATAATGAACCACAAAACATGACTTTAGATGTGACGATCACATCATAATGAACCACAAAACATGACTATAGATGTGACGATCACATCATAATGAAACACAAAACATGACTATAGATGTGACAATCACATCATAATGAACCACAAAACATGACTATAGATGTGACGATCACATCATAATGAAACACAAAACATGACTAGAGAGGTAACGATCACATCATAATGAACCACAAAACATGACTTTAGATGTGACGATCACATCATAATGAACCACAAAACATGACTAAAGATGTGACAATTACATCATAATGAACCACAAAACATGACTTTAGATGTGACAATCACATAATAATGAAACACAAAACATGACTATAGATGTGACGATCACATCATAATGAAACACAAAACATGACTATAGAGGTAACGATCACATCATAATGAACCACAAAACATGACTTTAGATGTGACGATCACATCATAATGAACCACAAAACATGACTATAGATGTGACGATCACATCATAATGAACCACAAAACATGACTTTAGATGTGACAATCACATCACAATGAACCACAAAACATGACTATAGATGTGACAATCACATCATAATGGTCCACAAAACATGACTATAGATGTGACTATCACATCATAATGGTCCACAAAACATGACTTTAGATGTGACGATCACATCATAATGAACCACAAAACATGACTATAGATGTGACGATCACATCATAATGAAACACAAAACATGACTATAGATGTGACAATCACATCATAATGAACCACAAAACATGACTATGGATGTGACGATCACATCATAATGAACCACAAAACATGACTATAGAGGTAACGATCACATCATAATGAACCACAAAACATGACTTTAGATGTGACGATCACATCATAATGAACCACAAAACATGACTATAGATGTGACGATCACATCATAATGAAACACAAAACATGACTATAGATGTGACAATCACATCATAATGAAACACAAAACATGACTATAGATGTGACAATCACATCATAATGAACCACAAAACATGACAATGGATGTGACGATCACATCATAATGAAACACAAAACATGACTAAAGAGGTAACGATCACATCATAATGAACCACAAAACATGACTTTAGATGTGACGATCACATCATAATGAACCACAAAACATGACTATAGATGTGACGATCACATCATAATGAACCACAAAACATGACTTTAGATGTGACAATCACATCACAATGAACCACAAAACATGACTATATATGTGACAATCACATCATAATGGTCCACAAAACATGACTATAGATGTGACTATCACATCATAATGGTCCACAAAACATGACTTTAGATGTGACGATCACATCATAATGAACCACAAAACATGACTATAGATGTGACGATCACATCATAATGAACCACAAAACATGACTATAGATGTGACGATCACATCATAATGAAACACAAAACATGACTATAGATGTGACAATCACATCATAATGAACCACAAAACATGACTATGGATGTGACGATCACATCATAATGAAACACAAAACATGACTATAGAGGTAACGATCACATCATAATGAACCACAAAACATGACTTTAGATGTGACGATCACATCATAATGAACCACAAAACATGACTATAGATGTGACGATCACATCATAATGAAACACAAAACATGACTATAGATGTGACAATCACATCATAATGAACCACAAAACATGACTATAGATGTGACAATCACATCATAATGAACCACAAAACATGACAATGGATGTGACGATCACATCATAATGAAACACAAAACATGACTAAAGAGGTAACGATCACATCATAATGAACCACAAAACATGACTTTAGATGTGACGATCACATCATAATGAACCACAAAACATGACTATAGATGTGACGATCACATCATAATGAACCACAAAACATGACTTTAGATGTGACAATCACATCACAATGAACCACAAAACATGACTATATATGTGACAATCACATCATAATGGTCCACAAAACATGACTATAGATGTGACTATCACATCATAATGGTCCACAAAACATGACTTTAGATGTGACGATCACATCATAATGAACCACAAAACATGAATATAGAGGTGACAATTACATCATAATGAACCACAAAACATGACTTTAGATGTGACAATCACATCATAATGAACCACAAAACATGACTATAGATGTGACGATCACATCATAATGAAACACAAAACATGACTATAGATGTGACAATCACATCATAATGAACCACAAAACATGACCATGGATGTGACGATCACATCATAATGAAACACAAAACATGACTATAGAGGTAACGATCACATCATAATGAACCACAAAACATGACTTTAGATGTGACGATCACATCATAATGAACCACAAAACATGACTATAGATGTGACGATCACATCATAATGAACCACAAAACATGACTTTAGATGTGACAATCACATCACAATGAACCACAAAACATGACTATATATGTGACAATCACATCATAATGGTCCACAAAACATGACTTTAGATGTGACGATCACATCATAATGAACCACAAAACATGACTATAGAGGTGACAATTACATCATAATGAACCACAAAACATGACTTTAGATGTGACAATCACATCATAATGAACCACAAAACATGACTATAGATGTGACGATCACATCATAATGAACCACAAAACATGACTATAGATGTGACAATTACATCATAATGAACCACAAAACATGACTTTAGATGTGACGATCACATCATAATGAACCACAAAACATGACTATAGATGTGACGATCACATCATAATGAACCACAAAACATGACTATATATGTGACAATCACATCATAATGGTCCACAAAACATGACTATAGATGTGACTATCACATCATAATGGTCCACAAAACATGACTTTAGATGTGACGATCACATCATAATGAACCACAAAACATGACTATAGAGGTGACAATTACATCATAATGAACCACAAAACATGACTTTAGATGTGACAATCACATCATAATGAACCACAAAACATGACTATAGATGTGACGATCACATCATAATGAAACACAAAACATGACTATAGATGTGACGATCACATCATAATGAAACACAAAACATGACTATAGAGGTAACGATCACATCATAATGAACCACAAAACATGACTTTAGATGTGACGATCACATCATAATGAACCACAAAACATGACTATAGATGTGACGATCACATCATAATGAAACACAAAACATGACTATAGATGTGACAATCACATCATAATGAACCACAAAACATGACTATAGATGTGACGATCACATCATAATGAAACACAAAACATGACTATAGAGGTAACGATCACATCATAATGAACCACAAAACATGACTTTAGATGTGACGATCACATCATAATGAACCACAAAACATGACTATAGATGTGACAATTACATCATAATGAACCACAAAACATGACTTTAGATGTGACACTCACATCATAATGAACCACAAAACATGACTATAGATGTGACGATCACATCATAATGAAACACAAAACATGACTATAGAGGTAACGATCACATCATAATGAACCACAAAACATGACTTTAGATGTGACGATCACATCATAATGAACCACAAAACATGACTATAGATGTGACGATCACATCATAATGAACCACAAAACATGACTTTAGATGTGACAATCACATCATAATGAACCACAAAACATGACTATAGATGTGACGATCACATCATAATGAAACACAAAACATGACTATAGAGGTAACGATCACATCATAATGAACCACAAAACATGACTTTAGATGTGACGATCACATCATAATGAACCACAAAACATGACTATAGATGTGACGATCACATCATAATGAACCACAAAACATGACTATAGATGTGACGATCACATCATAATGAACCACAAAACATGACTATAGATGTGACGATCACATCATAATGAACCACAAAACATGACTATAGATGTGACGATCACATCATAATGAACCACAAAACATGACTATAGATGTGACGATCACATCATAATGAACCACAAAACATGACTTTAGATGTGACAATCACATCACAATGAACCACAAAACATGACTATATATGTGACAATCACATCATAATGGTCCACAAAACATGACTATAGATGTGACTATCACATCATAATGGTCCACAAAACATGACTTTAGATGTGACGATCACATCATAATGAACCACAAAACATGACTATAGAGGTGACAATTACATCATAATGAACCACAAAACATGACTTTAGATGTGACAATCACATCATAATGAACCACAAAACATGACTATAGATGTGACGATCACATCATAATGAAACACAAAACATGAGACTATAGATGTGACGATCACATCATAATGAAACACAAAACATGACTATAGAGGTAACGATCACATCATAATGAACCACAAAACATGACTTTAGATGTGACGATCACATCATAATGAACCACAAAACATGACTATAGATGTGACGATCACATCATAATGAACCACAAAACATGACTATAGAGGTGACAATTACATCATAATGAACCACAAAACATGACTTTAGATGTGACAATCACATCATAATGAACCACAAAACATGACTATAGATGTGACGATCACATCATAATGAAACACAAAACATGACTATAGATGTGACGATCACATCATAATGAAACACAAAACATGACTATAGAGGTAACGATCACATCATAATGAACCACAAAACATGACTTTAGATGTGACGATCACATCATAATGAACCACAAAACATGACTATAGATGTGACGATCACATCATAATGAAACACAAAACATGACTATAGATGTGACAATCACATCATAATGAACCACAAAACATGACTATAGATGTGACGATCACATCATAATGAAACACAAAACATGACTATAGAGGTAACGATCACATCATAATGAACCACAAAACATGACTTTAGATGTGACGATCACATCATAATGAACCACAAAACATGACTATAGATGTGACAATTACATCATAATGAACCACAAAACATGACTTTAGATGTGACAATCACATCATAATGAACCACAAAACATGACTATAGATGTGACGATCACATCATAATGAAACACAAAACATGACTATAGAGGTAACGATCACATCATAATGAACCACAAAACATGACTTTAGATGTGACGATCACATCATAATGAACCACAAAACATGACTATAGATGTGACGATCACATCATAATGAACCACAAAACATGACTTTAGATGTGACAATCACATCACAATGAACCACAAAACATGTCTATAGATGTGACGATCACATCATAATGAACCACAAAACATGACTATAGATGTGACAATTACATCATAATGAACCACAAAACATGACTTTAGATGTGACAATCACATCATAATGAACCACAAAACATGACTATAGATGTGACGATCACATCATAATGAAACACAAAACATGACTATAGAGGTAACGATCACATCATAATGAACCACAAAACATGACTTTAGATGTGACGATCACATCATAATGAACCACAAAACATGACTATAGATGTGACGATCACATCATAATGAACCACAAAACATGACTTTAGATGTGACAATCACATCACAATGAACCACAAAACATGACTATAGATGTGACAATCACATCATAATGGTCCACAAAACATGACTATAGATGTGACTATCACATCATAATGGTCCACAAAACGTGACTTTAGATGTGACGATCACATCATAATGAACCACAGAACATGACTATAGATGTGACAATCACATCATAATGAACCACAAAACATGACTATAGATGTGACGATCACATCATAATGAACCACAAAACATGATTATAGATGTGACAATCACATCATTATGAAACACAAAACATGACTTTAGATGTGACAATCACATCATAATGAACCACAAAACATGACTATAGATGTGACGATCACATCATAATGAAACACAAAACATGACTATAGAGGTAACGATCACATCATAATGAACCACAAAACATGACTTTAGATGTGACGATCACATCATAATGAACCACAAAACATGACTATAGATGTGACGATCACATCATAATGAACCACAAAACATGACTTTAGATGTGACAATCACATCACAATGAACCACAAAACATGACTATAGATGTGACAATCACATCATAATGGTCCACAAAACATGACTATAGATGTGACTATCACATCATAATGGTCCACAAAACATGACTTTAGATGTGACGATCACATCATAATGAACCACAGAACATGACTATAGATGTGACAATCACATCATAATGAACCACAAAACATGACTATAGATGTGACGATCACATCATAATGAACCACAAAACATGATTATAGATGTGACAATCACATCATTATGAAACACAACACATGACTATAGATGTGACGACCACACAACATGTAAACACAAAATCTAACTATAGATGTGACGATGAAACAATAATGTTACCACTAAATATAACTATGGACGTAATGATCAAACCATAAATTGATTAAATGTAACAACAAAATTTTACTACGTATACATGCAAGAAGTGAAGATCATACCACTTTTGGCTTTTGACATTTTATGCAGTATATCTTTACTTAAAAGGGTAATACAGCCTATGACATGACCTGATTATCCGTAGTTATAGAAACGGTGTCACATATAAGACAACTGCCAGCGTCATTTTAATGATGGGAAAATAATCTCTGTTGCTTAACTGAACAATACCCATTCGTTTTATTGATCTTGGAGGATGTGTTCACAATTGGTAACATGTTATTTTCATTTTGTGAGATCTCTATATTTACATTAGAAAACGTCCAATTGCCTAATAAATAGACAAGTCATATCAAACAATGTTCTTCAGCTTGTTTAAACACACAGCTTGGTTACAAACTAATATCTAAGGATAGCTTGTTCATGCGTTCGCATTTTTTCCAATTTCCTTCGTAACATATCTTGTTAGAAAAGTTCCAAAAACTAGTTATTCTCTCCTTGAAATAAATAAACCATTTGTCCGCACAATATAAACACTGAAGATCATTGGATACATCGTGGCAGAAGTTACATCATGCATGTGGCTGATAGATGGAAATATACTCAATTTAGAAAACCAAAGATACCCATGAGAAATAACGTCGGATACCACAGTAACTTTTTTCATCAAAAAGATACAAAGTGGGTGTTATTTCTGTTCCTTTTCAATCACTGATTTCCCAGTATTATTAATAGACCGGGGTCGTTATATGTTAAAATAGATCCTATAATGTGTCTGCTGCAGTAAATTGAAACAGACCAAACTAATAAATGACTCACTTGCGACACACTATTACATCAAGGTTAATTTAGTAATTGTACTTGTTCATGTTTCTCATTGTCAGTTAGGTTAATAACTTAAGTTAACATTTGAGCATTTTTTTCTCTTTATTTGAAAGATCTAACATGACTATATGCTCTATATTCTCGCTGCGACATCATCAATGTTTTCACATTGGGGAAACGGGGGAAATTAATTTTAATAACAACATTCTTGAGTAAATTTCTGGGACTGAGCTAACATCATTAAACAGAATCAGTTATTGCTTCTCGTAATAGTTGCTTATTATTGAATGAATGTGATGCCAGGATAAGTGTAATTACCTGTTTCGATCATACAATGTAGGTACTGCTCTCATGTTGTTCAGAGTTTCAGGTCTAACATATTTTTTCTTTACAAAATAAAATAACATGCATCTTTCACAGGGGTTCTGACATTAGACCTAAGCCTATATAAATACATATGTACATAAATACTCTAAAATTACATGAACACATACAATATAAATACATTAACTAACAGAGGCACAGTGCCCTTTTTATGGTCATAATGAAGTATATATAGGGAATCTCATTTTCTGTAATTCAACATTTCAAGATATGTTTCTTATAGTATTATAATTATACATTGTAGACTATACAAATGTAGTTTAATTTGTTTACATTTGAATGTTTTAATTGACTAGATTAGCTTTTATTTTATTTTTTTTTATTTAGTATTTCGAGAATTGTACATTTATCAAGATATTTGATCAAGATAATAATGTGATATGTCAGAGAAAATTGTACGTAAATGTATCAATAAAGGCCATATTTATTTTAATTTGAAGTTAAAGTAAGTTTACAGTGCAAGCAGTTGAGCTACAAATAATGCACACTGACTTCTATTGTACCATCAATTCAATATGTTTAAGCCCGCTATGAACGTGGGAGATTACACATCGCTGTTAAAAGTTACACCATCATGTATATATTGCTATTACACGAGGACACATTCAATATATATATATATATATATATATATATATATATATATATATATATATATATATATAGGTTAGGTTGTCTGGATTGTCTGGAAAAACAAAGGACTTATGCTAAACCGATTGCCTTTCTTAAATGATTCGATTATCTTTTCTCCAAGGTAAAAAATAACAAATCATTAATTTGTAAATGCCAACTTCACTAGTATAAGCTTATGCCATCCATAATAAACAATGACATCACCCTAGCACTTTGAGTAGAAAGTACAGAAAGTTATTTACCGCCAATGAATGCATTGTGTTACCTAAGTAACCGTGTAAGTATCTACATCGTGACAAAAAAGTCATTGATTTCCATGCAGCTTGTTTTACATCTCTACAACTTCAAGTAATCAATGCATTGCTGTTGACTAAACACGATACTCGTCTTGCCAGGGATATTATTGATATTGAGAAATACTTACAGGTGTTTTATATGTCTCTGAAACCTCTATTGACTTATAGTGAATGCTATGTGCCATTACAAGGAACGCTAGCTACTTATCAAAGACTCTTGACAATAACTCAGTCATGGACAAGGTGTTGAAACATTATGTCAACAATCTTCCAACGTTATGTCCTCGAGGAGAAACATGATCTCCGGATCAACACCTACATATTATGTATTCACTGATAACCCACTTGCACGTATGCCTAACTGCATCTTAAGTGTTAACTGTACATGTACAAAACAACATGTAAATGAAACATGAGTCACAATAAGTAACCACCCTTTATAAGATAAGACATATTTTTGCATTCATCAAAAGTAGAAACTGTTGCAAATGCCAATGCATATATGGATATATGGATTTGCAGGCTGGTTTCTACGAAGAATGAGATTATAGTTATTCAGACAGATCTCACATCTGGTTTCAATAACGAGGTAAACGTGTGCATTTAGATGTGCAGCGATAGACATTATCTAACCACAATGTAGCCAATGTAAATGCAACTAACGGGCTTACAAAATGTAGTATTGTGGAATATAAGATACCAACGACAACCAAACAAAGATAGTCAATGGGACCGACAGCGTGCTTTATGAGACAATAAAACATGCTCGTGATTTCAGACGTCAGTTAGAGCGTCCCTTAGCAAATGACGTCATATTTTACGTCACGTTGATTGTTCAATGCTAGCGAAAAAATGTGTTCTACGACGGGAGACATTAATATTTTCAAAAACAAACCTTTTAACCTTTTCAAAATATTGTATTTGCTTTTACATAACATAAATAAGTTTTGATAGATCATATCATAATATTTGCTCTAATGTCTATATGTTTATATTGTCATAATTCAAATGAGGATGCGATTCAACAAATTAAATCAGATATTTACTGAATATGAAACATTTAAACAATGAGGAAGAAGAAATATAAATTACCCAAAACTCCTAAGTCACCTTTTACAAGAATGTAAGTAATGGTTAAGTAACATCCCCAGTATTGGCGAAAATATGTTAGTTGCATTTCAATGGAAAGGGCCAAATATAACAAATACAAGTATTTGGATTTGTAATTTAAAAATGGTGGTCCATATAGGTCTTACAGTATATGACATGTAGTTGTGTATCGAAAACGATTTGGACCGGACGTGCTAATGGACGAATAACGGGCAAATTTATGTTAAAACGTTAACATAGTAATATACATACTTACTAAATGTTCACTGGATGCATTCTACTCCTTTTATCAATTTGTTTTTTCTTAGATACACTTAGAACATCCTTTATTAATGCCGTTCGACAAGGTTTGCAGCTGGAGAAATATATAACGAAAATCAGTGTTTTGTTACTGTTGACATACGAGTCATCCCAACTTTGGATATCGTCCCATCTTGGGAACCAGTGATTTCGTAGGAGGAACCGGTTCGTAGGAGTGGTGATTTCGTAGGAGGATCCAGTTCGTAGGAGGATATTTCGGTGATCTCGTAGGAGGATTATTATAATGAAGTTACTTCAGTAATTAACTACTATTGTGTCATTTTATTTCGATATAATAGGAATAGTGTTTACTAAGTTTATATTACCATGCATTATTTTCTGTTTGCAGTCACTACAATGCTACAAAACTTGGGTTAGCTTCACATTCAATGGCGACTCCGAGTAATGAAATTCTAAGGAATGCATGCAAAGCATTCTTATTTATAAATTTGTGGCGTCTTTTTTATTTTGTCTTTGTTTTGTCTTTTTTAATAAAGTTTTTGTATCATAAATAATGTTCTCTCTCTCTGTATAAATATAAGAAGATAATTCATTTGGCCAGTTTGTTTGGTGTTGGTTGTTTTTATATGAAGCGTTGTAAAATAGATGGCCCGAAACGAATGATTCTTTAAAGTAGTCATTGTCGACGATGTAGTTTATGACACTGCCCTTCAAATGGTTCGATTGTGTAATAAAATAATTTAACTTTAGATAAATAATTTAACTTTAGAATCACTATAAAAGATTCGTAAAGAGATGCAATTACAAAACCGTTATATCACAAAGTAGCTGGAGGTGCATGCTATGAGCGTGAGCATACATATCAAAATTACCAGATTACCAGATTACTTTAACTAAATATATAATCAAAATAAACATGGCCGATCACCACCCAGCACATTAAAAAACAAAAATCCTCCTACGAAAATTTAACGATGTACTGATGTGGTGTCGGCTGAATTCGTTGTTGTGCTTGTCTTCTTGACAACATTTGATTTCATTCTTCAATTGCCTGAACCCTTTCCATGTGCTTTTCACACATAACAACAACTGTTGTCATGGCATGGGAATGCTTGTTCCATGCTTATTTCATGTTATCTCATATCAAACTCCGGTATGCATTTTCAAAGTTCTTCAGTAGAAGTACAGCATCCCGACCAAAGAAGGCAATGTTTCTACTCATTCGAGTACATGTAATCCTCATACAATATAATACTTCATTGACTTTCGAGTTCATGCCAAGGATATGTTTGATCCTCAATATTATAATACTAAATTAATACAATGTTTATCTCATAGCGTGTTTCTTCCATTGAGAGTAGTTTCAGTTTACATACTCGGGTGAAATAAATCACTTCAAAGACATCCCCAGAATAACGAGAATTATAGATTAATTCTGACCTGAAACAGCTGAGAATTATAGGTTTTCAGTTCGTGACAAGTAACGCTTAAAACTTTTCTGAACATTGAAGTTACCAACCTATTTATACATTTGCATTTGTATCCTCTTCAAGTGACATACGTGACGTAGATGTTGTCTCAGTTGTCTACAAAGACTGATTACCGCTTGCCTGGCAAAGACAGTTAGGTAAGGAGGCAATTGCAAGTACTTTAAAACTTTTACTGCTAGGAGAAAGGGGAGCAGCATGCAACTCGAGTTGAATAGGAAATCAGAATGTCGTACACATGTTCATTGCATATGTAGCAGCCACGACTAAATCGGAGATATCAGTTTTTGTGCAGTTTCCGACGCCGTCGCCGCGTTTTGTTTTAGCTTGGTTTTTTATCCCCCGCCACGAAAGTATTACGAAAGCCCAGAGGGCCCAAAATGGTATTTTGATTTTTCTTTTTAAAAAAAAGAGCCATGGGCTCTGTAGCTCATCAGGATGTGTATTGTTATAACAATTTTCGGCTTGTTCTAGAGCTTTTCTTACTGGAGAAGATAATGAAAATAGGTTTTTATGGTTGTGACTCCTGAGACCTTATTATGTGTCACGGGGTCACCAAATCTACAATTAAGAATCCCCATTGGGCAAGGAGTCTACACACACACTTAGCTCTCTAAACCTTTTGGAACTTGAGGAGAAGATGAAAATAGGTTTTAAAGGTTGTGACCCCTGTGACCCCATTTGAGGTCACGGGGTCACGAAATCTTTAATAAATCTACGACTTTCGATTCGAAAAATGCTGAAATACTCCAAACAGATAACGGACAACTGAAAATAACAACAGGAAGATGTGAGAGTCATCATTCGTGTTGCTCCTGCACTAAATTCTGTCACTTTGGAAGAAGGAAGTTCAAAGTAAAGATGATTGAACACTGTTTATTCGAGAATCTGTTCTTTTTCGCTTATTGACAACTATCGCAATAGTAGGTCAGAATAGAATGTCGCTATCGCGATATTTAGTCACAATATACTATCGCTATCGCAATAGTCCTGGTTGGTCAATAGTCACCCCTAATAGTCACAATAGACAATCGCTATCGCAATAGTCCTGGTTGGTCAATAGTCACCCCTATTATTTGGTATATCAACTATGGAAAAGATTTGAAACGTTTTTCGCTAAATTCCGTCAAAGGTCACGATCACAGCAATGAATCACAGGTTTAAATCATTACACAATGAAAAGTGACCATTTATGGTGTGACCTTGAAGGTCAAAGGTCAAGGTCGAGAGTTCTGTCATCATTAAACAAAAATTGTAAACACGGTAAGTAGAAAATTGTTTGTGCTATCAGACTCTTATTTTGTATATATCGACTTTTTATATTTTGGCTTAAATCCGTCGAAGGTCAAGGTTGCAGCGAGGTCACGACTTAAGCATGCATTTGCGAATATGCATTTTATTAACTATTAACAATTTGAATCATTACATGGTTGTTATGCACAATAAAAAATTATCATTGATTGTGTGACACGAGTTTAAGCATCATGCATTTGCGAATATGCCTTATTTTAACTGTGAACATTTTGAATCATTACATGGCTGTTGTACACGATGAAATGTGAGGTCACAAGATATTAGTTTAAGCCATTTTAACCCTTTGATCAAATCAGAAATTGGTTTTAAGAACTCATATTCGTAATTTATTAATTATATCCCCTGGGAATTCTTTTGACATGTTCACACTCAAACCCCGGTGATTAACAAACTTGTGTAGTGACCTCAGTGATGGTCACTTCAAACGTTTTAGTAGTGACTCCAGTGATCATTCAACTTGTTAGTAATTAATGACTCCAATGATGAAAAAAATTAAAGTGCCCGCCAGTGATAATTTAACTTTTTTATACTGGCTCCGATTATAATCAAAACTATGTGAAATCACCCAATTGATAGTCATGAGATCTTAAGGATACTAGTTCTAAATGCAATGAAATTAATGTTATATTTATAAAAATTTGCGCACTTTATTGAGGCTTTTGATGAAGGCGTCGTGGAGATCAGAGTCGGGGCTGCTCTGCGTATTCGGTGTCACGCAATAGCTGATTTTGTTATTTCCGATTGCCCATAACTGCCTTGACTTTAACTGTTATAATTCATACATAACTCTAACCATGTGATGCAATCAGATAACGTTTGATTCTATGATCACTCAATGATGAAAAATCGAAAACGTCGTTCTCAATCACTTCTTTAGAGTTTTTACCCACAAAATCAATGTTTGTGATACCATTCGTTTTGTTTACACAAAGTGGATATTCCAAGTTTTGTCAAGACATGATTAACAGTAAATGCTGACCCCATTTGTTAACCGATAGAATCTTTGACTTTGAGGAAGGCCGATAAAAAATGCCTCCAAATATGTATTCATTAGTTTATAATATAATACTTTCAAAATTCATTAACGGGTCAAGTAACACATACGAGGGGTGTGCCAAAGGTTTCTGGCCTGAATATGAACAATTGTCAAAAACGCAAACATACTCATTCATGAGTAACATTCCAATGACGTATAAATTGCACGTAAATCACGAGATGCATACACTTGAGTTGTCTGTGATGACTTGGTCTTCCACACTACCCCGACATTGTCTACCAAATTGGACAGAAATGAATGAAGAGTTGTTATCAAGTATGGTTTAAAAATAAACATTTCAAAGGGAGTTCATGAAGATATGTCACAAACATTAGGATATTTTGCTCCATCATTGAAGTGTGTTAAAAGTGGTGTACTGAGGGGTAGAGCGAGCACCGAAGACGAGCCACGCCCTCGTACATCTAATGACGTCACGGCAGGGGGAAATATATACAGATGCAAGACCGGCATGTGACCATTCTAGATACTTAGCTGCTGCTCACCACATAAGTAAAACATCAGTTAAACGAATTTAAAGAACATTTACATAAATAATGAGTGATTAATTGAAGAAGGGTTCCACAGTCAATGGCGTGTATAACGCAAATGAACTGCGCCAAATATGGGAAAAGAGAAAGGAAGGGGTACACTGCTGAAAAGTGTGTGGCTTCTTAAGGACATGCATATCGCCCAGGTTGCAGTCAGTGCGGCACAGGACTGTGGATTCAGGATTCTTTCCCACCCTGCCTATTCTCCAGATCTAGCCCCTCAGACTTCTTTCTCTACCCTCGACTGATCTGCGTAGCCATACATTTGAGACCCAACAAGAACGTCATTGCAGCAGTAGAGACGTTTGTATGGCAATAAGTGGTTTTCAGATGGGTTATATGTTAGAAAAACACTGGAACAGAAAACTGTTGGAACACCCCTCTTATCTCTTTTTTGGCTAAACTCCATTGTGTGCATTTGCGTACGAACCTGATTCATGAAGTGGAATATTTAACGCATTTATGGTTTTCTACTTTAATAGGTCTGTTGTAAAACCTTCAAACGTTAGCACACAACTTAAGTAAACTTAGAAAGGAGATTTGAAAGGAGAAGAAGGTATTTTCTCAAGAAATGTTAAATGTCTAACCTAAGCCAAGAAGTCTATTCGAGGAAACAATGACGTAAAGACAAATTTTTCCAGAATTATATGTTCAAGAAGACAAAAGTCTTTCAAACTTCCTTTATTGGAATACTACACATTCAACAATCTCACAGCAGTATGTTTACATGTGTTTTATGTGACAGTTTCATCTTTATTAATGTTTGTCACACACCATTCACCCACTGGAGGAAGCAATACCATATATAACCATTATGTTGTTGACGTAGGTACAATGTCTGCAGGCAACTGTGGCAATATATTATTCTAATAAATGTGTCTGTATATCGGTTTGGTTCATTTATTCACAGACAAAATAGTTTAACGAACCAGAGGAAGCTGACCATATTTCATAAGCAGCTTTGTATGTCAACTCTTGTGTTGTGTGAAGCTTACATGAAAAATCTTTTAAACGTCACACGTTTTGTCCAAGAATCAGACACTTGGTTCCTAACATGACACTCAGCTCGTAAAGTAGGAACGTAAATAATCAAATCAATAGTTTTATTTCGTTCCTGAAAGGAGTATATGTTTATGGTATTTTACAACGGTTCAACAAATACCTTCAGGGAATACCTTCAATAAATATGTTCTTATAAACAATAATCATATTCTAACAATGATTAAAATAATTAGTAATTAAACAAAATATTCTGTGTAATCCGTGAGAAGTGTGTTCTATTATGTACATGCAAACATGAAACAGATTGGAATAGACCGACTAACAGAACCTTAAACATTAAATTCATCATTGATTTTCAATTCTACTATGACATGTATGGATACTCGATTTTGATTGGTTGATTCATCTGATTTACTGGAGATCGATTCACGATGGAACTAACACCGCTTACCGGATACCTGTTTTATCATGCATACATGCATTCACTGACTGACTGATTGCCTTGAAAACAAGTGTTTGCCACTAACATGGCAATGTCCCCCGCCGGTGACAATGAGTTAGTAAGACACATCATTGGAGCTACTTTATATATTGCATTACTTGTAAAAAGTGCCATGATGATCAGCAAATTTTAAGACTTTGGGTGCTTGGGTTCATGATATATATCGTGTTAATAAGAGTTCTAAAAGTGGTCAAAGTGTTGTGGTGACCTTGAAAATAAGGTCAAGGTCACCAAAATGTACTTGTGTTTGTGTCATCCCCCAATGTAGGCTGACACCAAATTGAAGACTTTGGATGCAACACTTCATGAGATATTGCGTTTATAAGAGTTCAAAAAGTGGTCAAAGTGTAGAGGTGACCTTATAAATAAGGTCAAGGTCACAAAATCGACTGGTGTCTGCGTCATCCCCCAATGTAGACTGACACCAAATTTGAAAACATTTGGTCCAACCGGTCATGATATATCGCGTAAGCAAGAGTTTGAAAAGTGGTCAAAGTGTCACGATGACCTTGAAAAAAGGTCAAGGTCACCAAAATCGACTGGTGTCTGCGACTTCGCCCAAAGTAAACTGACACCTCATTTGAAAACATTGGGTCCAACCGGTCATAATAAATGGGGATAAAATTCGAAAATTGGTCAAAGTGTTGTAGTGACCTTGTACATAAGGTCAAGGTTACCAAAATCCCCTGGTGTCTGCGTCATCCCCCAGTGTAGACTAACACCAAGTTTGATGACTTTGGATGCAACGCTTCATGAGATATCGCGTAAACAAGAGTTCAAGAGTGGTCAAAGTGTCGTGGTGACCTTGAAAATAAGGCAAAGGTCACCAAAATTGACTAGTATCTGCGTTTTCCCACAATGTAGGCAGACATCAAATTTGAAGACTTTGGATGCAACGCTTCTTAAGATATGGCGTAAACAAGAAATGTGACGTACGGACGTACGTACGGACGCCGCTAAATACATAGTCCCCCGTTCCGCGTTCCGGCGGGGAACAACAAACAGTGTTAGGTTTAAACGCCAAACCACTCATACAATCTACTTCAATCCTGCTTCAGAAAGTCTGGACTTTTAAATAAGTGAATTTCATAGACAACATTTAAATTACCTTGCTAGAGAGTGGATGTAAGTGTGTTTGAAAATCGAAAGATATATTATTAGGGTTGCTAGCGAGTAAAACTCAAGGAGGTTACTGAGTACTGTAAATTGTAAATGCAATCTCAAGCCAATCTGTCTTCGAAAACAAAAAAGATACCATGATAACTACGATTATAACACTGAATAAATAAATAGCAGAAAAAGATCAATTCAAGATAAAGACAATGGTCTTAGGAACTATTTCTCAAGAGTATTTGTAAACTATTTATCGATTTTGAAAGATTCTTCGAATTATTATTGTCAGTGAGGTGCTAAACTTTTAAAAAGGTGCAAAACTTTTGGTTAACTATTATTATAATGAAACGATTCACAAATGCAACAACACTAGTTGAACTTTCCTTTCTGTTCGATGCACCATGCATTAGCGTGTATTATACAGCATTAAGTATTTCAACTTAATTTGCAGAGTTTTTGTGGGAATAATTCATGTTATTTATTTTTAATAAAATATCAATATATTCAATTTATATTTAAAAATACATCGAAACTTCCTCTTTTGTTAGAACAAATGTGGGTTTTCCCATTAGTTTTGTTGCAGTTTTGGTTCTGTACCAAACCGAGGTTCTGGTTCAAGTGTACTGTTTCACCCCTAATTATTTCAAAGTTACAAAGTATACTATTATCTGTTTAGAGCAGTCTTTCGAAACTAAAGTTATTTTTTTCAGGTCATATGTTACATAAATCTCGTCCATCGCAATACGTCTTGTCTCTTGAACACGGATAGAAAAGGTTTGTATATTGATATATTGTTCAAATAATGTATTGGATTTCAATTCAATGGTTTTCTCCATGTTTGCTAAAACAGACTGGTGGAGACGAGGACCCTGTCTTGGCCTCGACATATCGGATTCGATAAACCAACTGTGAATATGTTGGACTTGTTGGATGATTAGATGTGTCTTCATATTCAGTGTTTGTTCAGTTGTAGATATGTTTACTTGAGTGTTTCTATTGATTTACAACATATGTAAATACCTTCAATGCAGATTTAAGTGTGAATGGTTGTTTTTAGACGGAAGAAGGTTTAACATTTTCCAATATAATACAATATGTGACCAACAAACAACTCAATTCAAAACATTAATTTTCTATGAATTTCGGGTTTTGGGGGTTATTGTGCAAACTAAAGACCTTCTCTTGTAATTTGCCATAACATGTTTACTCTGGACATTGATATCTGCAAGACAACAAAGACCATATTCTGCTGGTGGGCTGGAAGAGTTTTGAGGATCGTGATTGCAAGATATAAGAAACGCCAGACCTTATCTGAAAATACAGAAGGCGGTACCTCAGATACGCGGAAAGCAAAATACCATGGTTCAACTAATGTAGCTATGATCATGTTCACCCAATTCACGTCGTTGTAACAATGTGCGTCGTAACACAGCCTAACAATAAATACGCCATATGGAAGAATTGATAACAGTGGATTGCGGGTATAAATAACACATGAAAATACATATTCAGCTTATATCCAATTGAGGGAGCGGTATTGAATATAATCATCCGTTTTTCATGGAAATGAAAATATGTTTTAAACGTATCCAATTCATCATCGCTATATCAATACATCAAAGTCACACCAAGCCGTCTATCAAACTACATTAATGAAGTGAAAAAAAAGTAAATTGTCAGGAGATCTGAATGTAATTGACATTGGTTTCTACAGAAAGTCAAGATATCCGATACCTGACCTATCGCAGTGTAGTTAATAACGTGCACTTGACATGATTTCTTTCTGGAGACATCTTGTATTGGACTGTTACGTGATGATGTGACCATATTCAAACTACATTGTAAAGGGAATAAGGTTTAATAAAAAATTTACATGGTTATTATTAATTTAAGAAATTTAGATTCCACGTTTCCTTAAATGGAGAGTGAAAGTAGTTGAATGAGAAATTAGCTCTATCAATTGACAAATTCTTTATTGCCAAAGAGCGAAGTTTTTGTGCAGGTACTAAGCCTGTTATCAAGTGTACTAATGGACGGGATTGCAAGGTCTCCAACTGGACGGAGTGTAACGCCTTTAAGCAAGGATGTGTGCTTGATGACGGTGATAACGTCCACACAGAACCCTCTCACTCTTGCAACCAAGAAAGTGTAAATACTCGTTTCTCATTCACCTAGGCAACTTCTAAATGTCTCTTAAAAAGTGTTTCCACTGGATCAAAGAAAAATAGAATGTAGATTCCGTTAACTTTTAAACGTGATTTTCAAGCTGATATTGCACAGATCATGTACATTACAAACTTATCTTATTACTCAACAAGCCCATTCGGTTAAAAAAAAACAGTTGTATAACATAGTTTTTACAAAGTTCATAAATCAAGGCGGAAAAGATTCTGATGGGAAAAAGACCTGAACAGTACCAGCAACAATGAAATACATTGAACGAAGATACGTTAACTTTAATCTGAACAATATGTGTTTGATTTACACCCTTTTTTATTGAAATTAATTTGCAATCATATTCCTTCACTAAGGGTATAGTTTGGCATGTGTTTTGGATTATTAGTAACAGCAGTAGTAATAATGTTGCGGTAAGTCAGTGATGTTTCAATCTTTATATTGATGAATTTACACTTACAACATTCGACTGGTTAGATTCGTTTCCAGAGCTCCTAAACTATTCATCATATCTTCCTGAAACTATGCATGTGTATTACCCACTAACTGAAGTGGTGCCTTTTGATATTTTCAGATTTATGAAAACATTTTTTTTTTTATCGTTTTCATTGATAGTTGGATTTGGACTTTGTTCAGGGATCTGTAGTAGAACTCCAAAACCCTTTATCATACCTGAAACTGAAATTTGTATTGCCCCCTAACTGAAATAGTAGATATACAATGATCTGTCAAAGATGTGTTTTACAAATTATGTGGGACCTGTAGGATATGTCATCTTCTGATGACTTCTTTGAGAGGCATTTTAGAAGTTGTAGAGATGAAGAAAACCAAGATATATGGATAGTCAACTTCTTTATTGCAATAAAGAAGTTGACTATGCATATATCTTGGTTTTCTCCATCTTCTGATGACTCTTGTTTGAAACCAGTCTTTCAAAGCCCGAATGAAACCTCGACAATTAAGCCACCACGCCTAGTTCACTGTATTATGCCAGGTAAATTTTCACAGAGAATGTACAGGGATGTGGGTTGCCTGCTGTACCAAATAACGCTGTACGAACAACAATAATTAAAAAAAATCGAATAATTATTTGAGGTTTTTTTGTCATTGTAGAATCATCTCCCGGGTTGTACAACGTTGAGCAAACACTACTAAACGTTCACGTTAATGTTTCACAAGGTCTCCAGCCTATAAAAACACTGTAGAGTGTGTATCCAGAAGATTGATTTCATGAGTTATGTGCTGCAATTGAAATTTTCGTTTTAAAACTATACATTCTGATGTAATGAAATAAATGATTCAAAATAGAGCTTAACCTGCACAGTTCTTTTTGAGCTGATCCGGGCGTGTTCATATCATTCGATAATTTTTTGTATCACAAAAACAAGAAGCAAAAACGCATTTGTATTATTCTATAACATTGTCCCTCCTTAATTATTTACATGTGTTTGATGAGTACCAATGACTAATTATTAAGAGTCAAATATGCTATTGAAGCCTTGAATGTTGTACCATCAAACTACACATATCCATTTGTAAGACGTTTTAACCAGAAAAAACATGTTGTATCTGTCAGTGACAGTAATCGATGATGACAAGATAGCACGAAGTTTAAGCCTGCACTGATTCCTTGCTGTTCATCGTGTGCAGCGCATATAAAAACTGAAACTGTTTTCGTAACTCTTCCATGAATACGTTGGTGTGAAAGACCCCTAAAAGCTCTCCTGCTCGATATATGCGATTCAATAATTCAACTTTATATAATGATGTTGTTGGTCTATCCCGTACCTAGTGTTTGTTCAGTTATACCCGTGTGTATGTACAAGATGCTCCAGGGGTTAGTTAACAGCCTCATAAACAGTATTAATCTGTGGTTAGAGACTCAATCAATCATCAGCTTAGTGAACACTGCTGTGACAGAAACAGAGACACAACGCACTTGGTATTTCAGCATGAGAACTGACCAATGTCAATATTTATCATGCATTTACATGTAAATGAAATGACTAGTGCATTTTGATGGTTACTTTCAGGTTTATTCGTAAAATATTGTTTAATAATGACGTCAATTTATGTGAATTGATGATTGGTGTTGGTATGTTCCCACTTCAGCATTTACCTTCAGGGTTTGTCAAGTTAATGATCGATATTGTGTTTCATGTGAACTTGCTCTGAAATCTTACAAAATGAAGATTGGTTGGCAGGGAACTGAAGCACGAATTTTGCCTTAAAATGGCCGCTCGAAAGGATGGATTGGTGTGTAAGAGTATTGTTTAGCCATTGGTATACGTGTATTTCAGTACGATCGGCGTGCTACAGTGCCTTTAAGGGATTACTTATTAATTATGGCTGGCTACTTAGATTTTCGTCTTCTTACATAAATAAAACATTGCTACACTTTTATTATGGATCAACTATCTAGATTATAGTACAAATTATAAGTCGAAGTCGCCGAATGGGTAAGCTAGTAGTGGTAGAAAAAAGTAAAATAATTTGTACTTTTGAAGATAGTTTGCTTTTATATATATAACAATCTGACATCTATCTAAATGGCATGAATTTCCTAACAGAAACGATTTGTTTCTGTGTCTACTATCTTACTTTGTCATTTACTGCATTCACCTTATTATGAGAGACCGCAATCTCGGTGAAACAGTGGTTAAAGGGAGGCAACCAAGATCTCAGGAAGTTTCATAAAATAATTTTAACTAATTCTAACATTCCCTTAGGAAGTCATGGTTAATCGAAACGTTATTTCATAACTTGTAACCATTATTTGATTTGGAGATAATGTTTCCCTTGTTTTTAACTTATAGAAGAAATATAATATTAAAAATTAAAATATAATAATAATGTGAATTCTTGTTTGTATATTGTATATCTAGGTTAGATCCTGTCTAAATGCGGCGCGGTATCCCTGTGGGATGTGCGGCTTCTGAGTGTCACATGATCGTTAAGTGTGACTAATGCTCAAATACGATCGATGCTCTTATCATGAAGGTGTATTTGTATGTACATTTATTAATTAACTATCAATGTTATGGCACGTATACGTTATTTACGGTCTAGATCATATGATTCGACAACTGGGCCAATACGGGGAAACTGGGCCAATACGGGAAAAACTGGGCCAATACGAGACAAACTGGGCCAATATGAGTCTGAGCATGCGCAGTTGCACATTTGGTGAAAGCCCGAAGCTGTCGCTTCACAACTTTGACCCGTGCTATTTGTTCACCAATCTTGTTTATAATTATTATTTCAATATAAATGAGATGTCTTGTGTTGTGCAAATAGAATGAAAAGAAGTTAATTAATAAAATTGTCATTAATTAAGTATTTCCGTATTGGCCCAGTTACAGGTCCTCGGTCCGTTGTATTGGGCCTCGACTTCGTCTCGGGCCAATACAACGGACCTCGGACCTGTAACTGGGCCAATACGGAAATACTTAATTAATAACATTATAGTATAAATGCCATTCGTATGCTTTTTTATCAAAATGTTCCCGGGTGTCAAAACTAGGAGAGAATCCTCAAATATCCTCCACACTGTGTTCGTCATCCCTCAGCAATCTCCCCTGCTACAATGAGGAAGGCAACAGGTGTTTGTCATTCAACAGCCATTTAATAGTCGTGCAAGGGATTTAAGTCACCTGCACCTGCACTTTCTCAGTGACTTCTGTGAAATTCTTGTCATGGCAGGACCTAAATCTTGATAACAGTATAGCTAGTAGATGTAGATGGAGTTTAAATGTTATCCTTTATAGAAGAAGTTGTGAAATGGTTGACAACCTATAAAAACAAGCAGACAAAGTCGGCTACATCCCCCGCCATGTGGAAAACTACTTGTGATTTCATGGAAGCACGGACAAATATAAAAATCCCCCAAAAGCCACATCTGCACATAATGATTGTATCACACACCAAGTTTTGTTGAGCCGTGCCTTATGATTATTTTAGATCTGCTCTGGAAACGAAAATCCAAGTTGTTTCCATGAAAAGGAGGGAAAATAAAAATGGGAAGAAGTTGAAAATACCAAAAGGCACTTCTACATATACCAAGTTTTGTTGAGCTATGCCTTATGACTTTTGAAATCTGCTCCGGAAAGGAAAGCTGATTTTGTGTTTCTGTGGAAACGGCTAAACGGCTAAAAGTAAAATTCTGAAGAAGTTGAAAATACTTAAAGGCACATCTATGCAAAATGACTGTTCCATATACCAAGTTCAGTTGAGCTATGCCTTAAGACTTATGAAATCTGCTCCGTAAACGAAAGCCCATGTTGCATTTCCATGAAAACGGCTAAACGGCTAAAAATAAAATTCCGAAGAAGCTGCATGAAAATACTAAAAGCACATCGACACTTGTTGTTCGTTACACACACCAAGTTCCATTGAGCTATGCCTTACGGGTTTTTGATAACCGCTCAGGAAACGATTTCGGGACACCGAATTAATTAAAATAATAACAAGATACAAAATGGTAATAAATTGACTGTATTCGTCGAAAATGAGCAACTCAGTAGAAAACGTCCTAACGATATAGAGATAGTCAATAAAACATTAATATCACATGACGGAATAAAAAATAAAGTAATTGCAAAAAATATAAGATATAACAGTATACGAAGTTTAAAACTGTTCAACAAAAAAATTAAAATATTCTAAATATTAGTGGTTGGTCGATGATCAATTGATATTTGGTTTACGTTTACAGAATACATACAGTCACAGACTAAACTAAGTATTAGAGTCACAGACGACATCCATGGATTACAACTTACAAAGCTTAAGTGAAAGATCACACTCACAGACTGCAGTTACAGAATATATCAAAATATATCACTTGTATTAAGCTTCTTGGTGTCAAAGCATAGTGACTCATCAACTGTATAGACTCGTGGTATAAAGTCATGGTATTGTCAGTTTTGTTCTAAGCGATGCCAGTGTATTGTGACGTCATCAACTGGAATCTTCTAACGCTTGATTACATAATAGCACTATCTACTGTTGGAGCCGTATGCTAAATCTGTGTACCCATTTCAATATGCTTAAACATGCTAAATTTGTGTATCCATTTCAACATGCTTAAACATGCTAAATTTGTGTAACCATTTCAACATGCTTAAACATGCTAAATCTGTGTACCCATTTCAACATGCTTAAACATGCTAAATTTGTGTTTCCATTTCAACATGCTTAAACATGCTAAATCTGTGTACCCATTTCAACATGCTTAAACATGTTAAATCTGTGTACCCATTTCAACATGCTTAAACATGCTAAATTTGTGTATCCATTTAAACACGCTAGATCTTTGTATTTAGTTATAGAAGCGAGATATGTTCATGCATTTCAAGTTGCTACACTGATGGGCAAAATAACCGCCTAATCATTTTCAACAAAATGGTAATATATAAATAAAACCCCATACTGCTGTTGGCGAATTTAGTATATTTTGAGTGTACCTAATATTGTAAGTAAGTATACACAATTTCAATCAGCAGGGCATGATACTCCATATTTGAAGTGTACTCAAACACACAATGGGTATTAAATTCGCTTTTTCAAGACATACAAAATAAAGTGATTGGCTCTGTAGCTGCAGTGAGTGAGTCATGATCCAAAATAGATAGTTCAGATAAAACACAATATATTGCTATTAATTTCAAAACAAATCCTATAAAACTACCCAGTGTCAGTGCATGAGACCAACATGACACACAAATTAAAGAAAATGGACCATGTTGTCGTCCAAATATCATCATTCCTGAACAATGCTAAAAAAAATACTATACAATGAAACTAGTTAAGGTCTTGGGGGATATCAGGGTGGACCCCCACCACGCCCATAATGTACTTGGAATAATGTATCTTCTTGGATTTGGACTTACCTGGACTTCTACCGTTAACGCATCTCTGCAGTACGGGGCGTTTATAATTAAGAATAACTAACATGTGAAAATTCACTCATCCATCTCGTTTAGTTATGGAGTTTCCAACGCGACGATTTTCTAAAAAGCGTGTTTTTTCAGACATTAACCGAAAATGTTAGCAAGCTTATATATTCAGTTTAGTTATACAACTTGTGGATAAAAATATATTTTATTTTGGGGTTAGGCGTTTCTTCTGCACGGTCGTGTATATGTGTGTATTCATTTCAACAATCTATGTGTGAGCATCAATCTAAACAAGCCAGATAAGTGTTTAACATCTCCACAGTTTTGACCCTTGTATCCAGCTCATGAGTCAGGTGTGGGGTCTCTTTCAATAAGCTTAATATTTTCGTCCATTTCACAAGTTTGGTGCGGTCATCAAGTTCATCACATATGACGCTAGCATACTTTCCATGTTATGTCTATGTAAGCAAGTCAGGAATAAAAAAAAATGAGTGTCATTTGCAGACATTGCATCAGAGTAGCGAAATGTATCTATTTCCAAGGTAACGTGTGATGATCCATTACTGCATGTTACACGTTTGCATACGTTTCGGTAGATTCAATCCAACGTTTAACAAATTCCAAACATCGACGGACATGATCCTGCAAATGAAAAAACAACATAATATACTACAGTGATATTCATGTGTAGAAGATAAATGATACAGGCATATATGCTTACATGGACAGTCACAGGTAAACATTCTTTCATGAAGATATATTCCATTAAAGTACTGTCGGAAACGTTAGAAATGTACATATTTTCGACTAAATAACATTGAACATATATCAAGATAAATAAATTACAGATTTGTCCAACGTCTACCTATTCCAGGCAGTCGTTATTTTCACTGCAATACCGACAGAAACGTCTATTTAGAGGTTACATTGAAAGTCTGAAAGTTTCTAAAAGAGATATTCAATTACATAATTCTGGATTTGTCTTGCGCGATAATCACACGTACATCACACAGGGGCCATCTTAAAATGGCTTATTTATTGAACAATTTATCAAACAAGTATTTAAAATCTAACAAATGAACTGCTTTAATATGGCGTTCGATATTGAAATTGTAGATTGACATCCGGTCTCTGATTTTAAATATCTGAATAAAATAGAGGTGTTTTGGGATGGTCAATATCCTGTATTAGGAATAAACATTGTATTTTGCGAACAGTGGCGAGCTAAGTACATAGTGCTTATTCCTAATGCAGGATATTTACCATCCAAAATCATACGAGCATGATAACGTCCTTATCATTCAATGCCATACTTTATTCGTTTTGTGCAAAAATGCTTGACAACATTAATTTCATAAAGTTTTAAATGCGTCCATTGATATATGCAAATGAACAGCGTAAATACTCTCAAAGTAAATTGACACACAAAGATTCCACCTAAATATTGCTTCCACTAAACATAACTGTTATTGTTCATGACCTAAAAGTTTCAATTTGTAAATATGTATCCAAAATCAACTATTTTCAAATGAAAATTATTTAACGTTTCAATGGCGGATTCGAACATGCATTTGTTTGCTTCAGTAAAGCCAGGGTGAGTTGTTTCACTGAAGGACGAGAGTTTCTTCCCTTTTGCTTAATTAGAAATGGTTGTTCAGCTTAGGTCACGGAGAACTCAACTTAACAAATTAGAACAAAATGCCCAAAAAAACAATATAATAGTTTTTTGTGACAGACGTACCACGTAAAATGTGACGTTGGGGAGTCGCTGCTGAAGCCGTGTGAATTCGTTGATGATGTCCGCCCCGCCCTCATCCTGGAGACTGTTGACCAGGTTCACAAGAAGCGCCAGGACTCCACACTCTCTCTCGGATCTGCATATAGTTTAAGTAAATACCATCTCTCCATTGGCATTTTTCAAAACAATACTGTCTAAACAAGGCACACTATACTTAGTTGATATACACAGAAGTTGATATCTACAAGGATGATGTTTCTGTCATACAAGACTCCAGTCTACATACATTCATCTCCATGGTGATGTCACCTGTATAACCGACATTACCTTGACACAACAGCTGTAGCTTGACCCTCTGCTTGTCCCGTCCCCTGCAGCAAGCTGTCTGCCAGTACTGAGAGTGTCCCCTCGTTCAGATCTCCTCGTACTTGGTAGTACTCGATCTGTACTGTTCTCTCTCCATCCTGCAACAGAGGACGTTATCTCCTACTTTTGGTAGAGTAACGAAAGTGGTCGGGTGAAATTTGAGGGAAAACACAGAAAACATTTCTGTGTAGATACTGATACTATTATCAAACGCCTATTATAATAATAATAATAATGGCTATTTCTATAGCTCCTCATCCAGTCACTTACGAACACTGAGTTCTTACTCAAGATCATTGTTAGGCATAGCAAACCAAAAACTCGAATTCATGACCCTAGCTTAAACTGTATTATCAACCTACTAGCCATATAACGTGATACTTGAAACGACCTTTCTAAACCATATCACCCTCTACGAGGGACTTACATCATTGTAAGTCCCTCCAGGAGGGTTTACACAGACATTTTTAAACCCTGTTAGGAGCAATGATTGTAAGCCTTGATATAATTGCTTAGATGACGGCTTGAATGTAAAGATCTGAAAATACTATCATAGACTAATTTTGAAAAAATCTTAAATATATAATACAATATGAACCGCAAATGTTGTGACGAAAGTGCGTCTCGAACCAGTAAGCAGTAAGACCAGTCGTTCGTGAGCTAATGCTTGAGACTACTGCGCCACGAAGGCGCCACAACATCTTAGCCGTACTGGGATTCACACAGTAAACAAGGATTTTACGAACGACTCAATATATAATCCAGGGTTTTCGATAACGCGATAACAAAGCGTCTTTTATACTTAAAAACGGATGATAATATGGAGAAACCATTCTAGCTCGGATATGGTACGGTTGTAGACCCTGACAGTCAGGAAAAACCCTCGGATACTTCGCATCCTCGGGTTTTTCCTTCCTATCAGGGTCCACAACCTTACCATGTCCTCGGTATCATGGTTTCTCCTTATAAGATACAGTAACTCGCATATATTTACCCGGCTCCGTTATAATCCACCTTAACGTTGTTTTACTTTTAAACATAAGACGTTATCAGTTGTAAATGTGATGTTAAATTACTATTGACTAAGATGCAACACAGTTTTACACTATTTAAAAACTTGCCAAAAGAACCAATACAAAGTAACATATGTTGTAAAACTTATGGGTAAAATACCTGGCTTGTGAGTGCAACACTGCACATTGTAACGTCTTCAAAAAGTAAAACCTCCCTTCCTTTGGTAAATGTCACAGCGGAATCAGATGAAAACAGTTCCTGAAATAATACAGTATTACAGATAACACAGTGAATACAGAGCCTATAAACTCCTACATGTGCTGACTTCGTTAATGCTACTGACTGACCTGGTTGTTTTATTTTGTGATTATCTTAAAATTCAAGCTTTCCCTTAAAGTTGAACATGTGATAAGGTTAATTATTCATTATTCGGTCACTGTATTATATATTTAACCATGTCCCCTATTGTTCCTGAAGGTACAAGAGTGAGACATGATAACTTAAATGTGACTGTGTTCTTAAGATGTATTACCTTGCAGGTACTATCTGTTATCAAGATTCGAACATCACCGTTGAAAATAAGATTCCATATTTCGTCTCCATCTGGCTGTGACGTCATTAGGATGAATTCACACCGTTTTCTGTAAGACTGAATATGAAATCTAATAAGAACCCTATTTAATTAGTTTTAATCATAGTCCATCAAAGTAGCAATCACTAAAATAACTACTGCCTATTTCTTTGTTAATAATTAATCTAAACTTTAGATAGTTGTTGTGCTGTGCTTTATACGTTTCGGTTCACCTTTTCTGATGTAAATGACAAGAAATGTAATTATGAAACTCATACGTACAGGAAGAACAGTATATCCCGTATGAGGCACTCCATCTGAAGTGTAGAATACCAGGGAAATCAAACAAAGTTTTACTCACAGAACACTCTGAAAGCTATGATAACGTGTATGTGTTGTAAATAATACAGACAAGAGTATCATAAAATACACACTAGAGTATCATATAATACATATTACATCAGTGACAAATCATATCATCTACAAACCTACTAAAGTAAAGCCTTTTGTTTGAGATCAATATACTATTCATTTTCTGGATTCTCTTTCTGTAGATAACTGTACAGTAACGTGTTAAGGGAACACCAATATGATTCAATTTGTCATGATACACATACATGTACACAGAATTGATGTTGACAATCAATACAATTTTTAAGATAAAACCACAAACCACAAACCTGTCTTAACCTTCTGCAGTATCTGAAAGAGAAATTGTACGTGATTTTAATTTCACTTCCATGAGTTTATGTGCATATAAATATAGGTGGGACTGTTTCACTCAGATCGATATGGTGTCACGACACAAACTAATCTATTACCAACTTATGATATATATTCGGCAGTCTTCTATGTCTAGTTTTAGAGTAGACTGCTTAAATACATTACATATCAGCACGGAACGTGTTGTTATCTACATTAACCGTAACAAAGTATGAAACTATCTTAAAGAAACCATTCTACCTGTAGGTGTTTCTCCACAGTTTTGTTGCCCATAGTGAAGTGAGCAATTTGATCCAGATCCAAATGTTTGATGACATCAACTCTGAGTGAGGTGTCTCCATATGTCACTGCATGTGACACCGCCTTGTAGATGAAGTGGTACTGTTCCTTTAATTATAGAGTAAGGCTTTATGATTAGTCGAATCGTATCTGTATTATGATACTGAAGAAGTGTATTGTATTTCGAATTGGACAGTAGATGGAGCACAGAAGAAGAAACTCAAATCATCTTCTACTGCATTTAATTTTCTAAGTTTACACATTCTGAGTTCACCAGTAATATTTACATGTCTGCCTTTCTACATAAGAGGTCATGCGATGAACGCCTAAAACGGGCTAATCCTAACCTATAATTTGTTACAATGAGACATGATAGATATTATTCAGTATTGATACTGTATTTAAACATGGGTTATATGACACGTTATGAAGGTTAAATTTGCTTGTAAAATGAATATTTTTAAATGCCAAAATGTAGAAATATATATATCCTTAAGTTAAGTGTTTTGGTTAATATGTTAAATCTACATTAACACCATGCTCTTGGCTTATTAACACATTTACAATGGCATAGCAATGATTTAAATACATGACTTACATACATACAAATATATTATATAATATTATGTTTGTGCCTTATTTGTTGAACTTTAAATGAAAATAGTGCAACTTTATGTAGGACATCTTAATTGTGGGATGAAATAAAGGAAATAAAATTATATTGAAAATTAGAATCAATGTGTTTGACAAAAACACTGTTTGTTTCCCATATTAAACGTTCATGATATTCATTTGCAATAAAGTACATGTTTAAAGATGAACAGAGATACGGACATACGGACATAGTGTTGACGGCAATTATTAAGTAACTGCATCTGAAGCGTGATAAAATCTGTTCAATGTGATATGGAAGTGCTGAGTTGAGATAACATTCAACAGTCAGTAGGGATTTATATTGAGTCTGATCATCGTGTTTTATTCATGCATATCTATATAAACACCTGAATAGAATGTTTTCAATGTGAGTACTAGCCCAAGAGGTGCTTCAAATATCATCTATGTGAGCATCCTGTGGCACTGATGGAGTAGTCTCTCAGAGGCAAGTTGTGTCAGTCAGAACCAGACCTCTCTTGTCATATATGCAATCTGCAGTGGAGCTCTACCACAATCATCATGTACCATTGCATTACACTGAGAATAGATTTTCACATTTTTACATGAAGATCTTCAATTATTTTGCTACATCTAATTCTCCAGATATCTGATCCATATTAGTAGAAGTAACAATACTGTCGAATAGTTTGAATAAATGTTTACAGTTGATATCACTAAGTGTCCTCTGATATATATTTATTGTCATTACAGCTTCAGAACTATGTGAAGCTATGCAAGTTTGAGTCTGTATCAATACCAGTTTGGGTGTAAACATAGTGCCTAAATACGAACATCATCAGGTTCACTTTCATTCCAGTTCCTGAACAAAATAACTTCAGTGTATCTATTTGTTTGGAATTGGACAACTGAAAAAGCTACAGATGACCATCCTCGGTTACCCAGGGTTTTATATAAGCTCCGTTACTATCCACTATATCACCCATGGGAAACTCCATCAGAGAGGTAGGTAGGTAGGTAGGTAGGTAGGTGGAATTAAGGGCGACGTTGGGCCAACAAATGGCCTATATGCGCCCGGCATATAAAAGGATTAGAAAGATTAGAAAATAATTATACAAGAGGTTAAAAAAGATTCATATGCAGTCATATTTGCCCGTATTGCATACGTAATCTAAACGGATTCTTTGAATGTCACCATACAGCAGGTTTTCTCCAAGAATAGATCTCAGATCGAAGGTACTTGATCTTGATGACACCACCTCTATAAGTTATTGACGATGGATATTATGTCCCTCGCACTCAATTAAAAAATGAAAAACAGTTTCTGGGCAATTGCCAGCACAATCCTGACACATTGGAGATTTATCCTTGTCTAAAATGTGTTTGTATGCATTTAAGCCACAGTGGCCGAGTCTTAATCGAGTCAAAACGACTTCATCTCTTCTCTTTCGACGACGAATCTTTACATGCTTATTGACTTTAGGGCATAAGTTGTACATATGTCTGGCATTGGTGCCATGTTCCCAGTCACATTGCCACATTTGGCAAATTGCTTTATGTATAACCGTGAAGTAATCTTTTGGGATTGGCAAATAGTCCAATACGTTGACTTGTGCTTTTGTTAGAGCAGACTTGGCCTCCATCAGAGAAATCTGTACTCAAATTACCTGCCCTTGGCCGGCGTGAAGAAGTCAGTAACCAAAGAAAATGCTCGATAGGATGAAACGGAAATGGTCAAGGGAGATAACCGGTGACGGATGGCTAATAAAATGACCTCGCATGCTTTGCAACGCAGTGATATGAAATGTCATTGGCTCGCAGGTCCAAGTTGCGTAGCAGTTTGATTGGCTCACGCCGGCCAAGGGCGGGTAATTTTACTACAGATTTCTCTTTGTAAGTGCAAACGTCTTTCTTGAAGTAATTATATAAGTGCGAATGTATAGTCTCTATCCCCAATCAATGTCTGATATTCAAACGATATGAAGGCATGTGCAATAACGATTCATATATACGTATCATATATACATACACCAGTCATCATTAAAATGATGTCTACAGCAAGTGTCGTCTGAAGTATTTTATTTTTATATACATTTACTTCACGTGATACCTTCCTCAACCTTTTTCATATATATATATATATATATATATATATATATATATATATATATATATATATATATATATATATATATATATATATATATATATATATATACATCTGCCGCATATAGAAGTAAAGGATATACCTTAACATTCAATATTTTGAAAACAGTTCATGCTGAAATCACCTAGAATGCTTACATGCTGCAACATTCCAAATCATACCATATTTGCCTGTACCGCTGAGTAATTTGCATTGCAAAGACCATGACAATTGATTAGAGATATATACTCAAGGTACTTTTACGAATTTGTAGTTAAGATCACCATCTTTGCAGAACCATTTTTCCTTTCTTGAAAATCTATTACCATTTTTAATACTTATCTCTTTATGACTTTATGAATTAATGACCAGCTTCGAATTACCACACTAGTTTTCGAGTTGGTAAGTTGGTAAGACCAGCAACTGTACTTCATATTAGCACACTATCAATATAGTTGGCAGACATCAGGATGTAATTGTTCTCCATGTGAACTATTATTCTTGATCAGATAAGTTCTCTGCTCAATAAGATCAGGCTAAAAATACCTACATCTGCGCAGGTCAGCAGCAGTGTAAACACTCTCTTCAAATTATCTCAAATATTTGTTTACAGAACTTTCTGACATTCATGAAACTTGACAGCAAGTTTTATAAGACAACTGGGATTCACCATTCTGTATGTTTGTGCGGATTCAAGTTATGAAATTTGTGTTATTTAGATTGATATAGTTCACAATACTTTTACAAGTCACAGTGAGTTTGGCTTGGGTGCACTCACCACTGTGGGCACTGCCTATTGTTGTGAAACAATGGCTGTCCCTGTAACCTGCACGGACTATCAACAGTTCCGAGAATCTTGCTGCAATCTGAGACACAAATGTAATGGTCGGTTGGACACACAACTATGGTCGAAACTAAAACAACTAGCAATTTTTTGGGAAAAGTGAAACAAAACGAGGCTGTCGTGGGGGATCCAAGAGACGGACTCCAGTGATCAACTCGTCTGGATCCAAGAGACAGACTCCAGTGATCAACTCGTCTGGATCCAAGAGACGGACTCCAGTGATCAACTCGTCTGGATCCAAGAGACAGACTCCAGTGATCAACTCGTCTGGATCCAAGAGACAGACTCTAGTGATCAACTCGCCTGTATCCAAGAGACGGACTCCAGTGATCAACTCGTCCCTACCAAGAGCCATACTCCAGTGATCAACTCGTCTGAATCCAAGAGACAGATTCCAGTGATCAACTCGTCTGAATCCAAGAGACAGATTCCAGTGATCAACTCGTCTGGATCCAAGATACATACTCCAGTGATCAACTCGTCTGGATCCAAGAGACGGACTCCAGTGATCAACTCGTCTGAATCCAAGAGACAGATTCCAGTGATCAACTCGTCTGGATCCAAGAGACGGACTCCAGTGATCAACTCGTCTGGATCCAAGAGACAGATTCCAGTGATCAACTCGTCTGGATCCAAGAGACGGACTCCAGTGATCAACTCGTCTGGATCCAAGAGACAAATTCCAGTGATCAACTCGTCTGTATCCAAGAGACGGACTCCAGTGATCAACTCGTCTGAATCCAAGAGACAGATTTCAGTGATCAACTCGTCTGGATCCAAGAGACGGACTCCAGTGATCAACTCGTCTGGATCCAAGAGACAGATTCCAGTGATCAACTCGTCTGTATCCAAGAGACGAACTCCAGTCATCAACTCGTCTGGATTCAAGGATGATTCCCTTCAAAACTCAGGTGGTGTCAATTCTAATAACTCTCACAGACAATTTTCGTAAACCTGTCCCGCAAAAAACATTCAATTTCGGTATTCAAAATGCCCAATTCGTACGAAACAAATCACTGCACCTCCGCGATCTTATTCTTGAGAATGACTATGATATCTTTGCTCTGACTGAAACATGACTGAATGACAATGACAGGGCTGTACTTGCTGAATTAGTACCTCAAGGATACAGTAGGCCTATATCTACGCAAAATAGACAACATAGCCGCGGAGATGGCGTGGCTGTTGTGCACAAAAGCTCCATAAAAAAATATCAATTCAGGCGTCCATGCTTTCCAGTCATTGGAAATTCTTGATCTCACCTTAAGCGTCAAGAATGAACAGGTTAAACTTATCATTGTCTATAGACCCCCACCATAAAAAAAACAAGCTAACAAATGACTTGTTTACTACTGAAATGTTACAATTAATTGAAACCGTTGCTGTATGCAATGGTCATCTTCTGATCACTGGAGATTTTAATATTCACGTTGACAAACGTGTTGACAAGTTTGCTCAGGATTTCCTCCAGCTTTTATCTTCCACTAATCTCCGACAACATGTGACACCAGCCACGCATAAACATGGTCATATATTGGACCTGTTGTTACCAGAGAGATGATGATTTCCTCTCAATTAATGATGTTACAGACAAACTAATATCTGACCATTATTTGATTGACATTACTCTCAACTTATCAAAGCCTGAACCAGTACGAAAACTTTTCACTTATCGTAAAATGAGAAACATTGATGAAGATGCTTTTGCTAATGATATAGATATATCTGACATCAACACTAATGTCTGCAATGCTAGCATTGTTTACTCTAAATGTGAAATATTAAGCAACAGCTTGATCGACATTCTTGACAGCCATACTCTTCTTCTATGCAGAGTACTTCATCTGTATCTGTAGATATTTCAACTAATGATATGAACATTGCTACTGGCAGCTGGATTATGGATGATTAAAGGATACCATAATTATGTTTGATAATTGACTCTGAAAACCGCGATACATTGTTATATGGGAATAAACAAAAAAAGGAGCATAAAAACGAGATCACCTCAGTCTGGACCATGTTCCTCCTCTGTCCTCTCATGGTGGTGACGAAACTGACGACGTCTACAACACCTTCTGTTGTCGCCTGATTCACCAGACTCTCCACAGCAATGTACGTGCCTGTCCGACCTATACCAGCACTGGGGTTGAAGGAGAAAATAATTAATTAATCAAGAGTCACATCAATGTACGTGTCTGTCCGACCTATACCAGCACTGTGGTTGAAGAAGAAAATGAATAATTAATCAAGAGTCACATCAATGTACGTGTCTGTCCGACCTATACCAGCACTGTGGTTGAAGGAGAAAATAATTAATTAATCAAGAGTCACATCAATGTAAGTGCCTGTCCGACCTATACCAGCACTGTGGTTGAAGGAGAAAATGAATAATTAATCAAGTCTCCACAGCAATGTACGTGCCTGTCCGTCCTATACCAGCACTGCGGTTTGAGGAGAAAATAATTAATTAATCAAGAGTCACATCAATGTACGTGTCTGTCCGACCTATACCAGAACTGTGGTTGAAGAAGAAAATAAATAATTAATCAAGAGTCACATCAATGTACGTGCCTGTCCGACCTATACCAATAAATAATTAATCAAGAGTCCACAGCAATGTACGTGCCTGTCCGACCTATACCAGCACTGGGGTTGAAGGAGAAAATAATTAATTAATCAAGAGTCACATCAATGTACGTGTCTGTCCGACCTATACCAGAACTGTGGTTGAAGAAGAAAATAAATAATTAATCAAGAGTCACAGCAATGTACGTGCCTGTCCGACCTATACCAGCACTGTGGTTGGAGGAGAAAATAATTAATTAATCAAGAGTCACATCAATGTACGTGTCTGTCCGACCTATACCAGCACTGTGGTTGGAGGAGAAAATAATTAATTAATCAAAAGTCCACAGCGATGTAAGTGCCTGTCCGACCTATACCAGCACTGTGGTTGAAGGAGAAAATAAATAATTAATCAAGAGTCACATCAATGTACGTGTCTGTCCGACCTATACCAGCACTGTGGTTGGAGGAGAAAATAATTAATTAATCAAAAGTCCACAGCGATGTAAGTGCCTGTCCGACCTATACCAGCACTGTGGTTGAAGGAGAAAATAAATAATTAATCAAGAGTCACATCAATGTACGTGTCTGTCCGACCTATACCAGCACTGTGGTTGGAGGAGAAAATAAATAATTAATCAAGAGTCACATCAATGTACGTGTCTGTCCGACCTATACCAGCACTGTGGTTGAAGGAGAAAATAATTAATTAATCAAGAGTCACAGCAATGTACGTGCCTGTCCGACCTATACCAGCACTGGGGTTGAAGGAGAAAATAAATAATTAATCAAGAGTCACATCAATGTACGTGTCTGTCCGACCTATACCAGCACTGCGGTTGAAGGAGAAAATAATTAATTAATCAAAAGTCCACAGCGATGTACTTGCCTGTCCGACCTATACCAGCACTGTGGTTGAAGGAGAAAATAAATAATTAATCAAGAGTCACATCAATGTACGTGTCTGTCCGACCTATACCAGCATTGTGGTTGGAGGAGAAAATAATAATAATGATATTAATTAATACTCCATTTGTATACCGATATGTTTATACGTGAATTAATTAATCAGGAGTCCACAGCAATGTACGTGTCTGTCCGACCTATACCAGCACTGTGGTTGGAGGAGAAAATAATTAATTAATCAAAAGTCCACAGCGATGTACTTGCCTGTCCGACCTATACCAGCACTGTGGTTGAAGGAGAAAATAAATAATTAATCAAGAGTCACATCAATGAACGTGTCTGTCCGACCTATACCAGCACTGTGGTTGGAGGAGAAAATAATTAATTAATCAAAAGTCCACAGCGATGTACTTGCCTGTCCGACCTATACCAGCACTGTGGTTGGAGGAGAAAATAATAATAATGATATTAATACTCCATTTGTATACCGATATGTTTATACATGAATTAATTAATCAGGAGTCCACAGCAATCTACGTGCCTGTCCGACCTATACCAGCACTGGGGTTGGAAGAGAAAATAATTAATTAATCAAGAGTCACAGCATGTCCGACCTATACCAGCACTGTGGTTCGAGGAGAAAATAATTAATTAATGAAGAGTCACAGCAATGCACGTGCCTGTTCGACATATACCAGCACTGTGGTTGGAGGAGAAAATAATTAATTACTCAGGAGTCCACAGCAATGTACGTACATCTACCCGTCTGACCCATACCACGACCCGTGCGCACGACTTAGTATCTCGAACGCACGACTTAATATCTCGTGCTCACGACTTAGTATCTCGAGCGCACGACTTAATATCTCGTGCTCACGACTTAGTATCTCGAGCGCACGACTTAATATCTCGTGCTCACGACTTAATATCGCGTGCGCTCGACTTACTAACGCATGCGCACGACTAAGTATCACGTGCGCACGACTTAGTATCTCGAGCACACGACTTAAGTATCGCGAGCGCACGACTTAATATCTCGTGCGCACAACTTAGTATTAAGAACGCACAACATGCAGTCTGATTAAAATCGACCCTGTTCCGAGGAATTAAATCTGATATATAATTCCTCCGAACAATATGAGTTCGTATCCCGATAAATTTACTATTTTGCAACTTTATTTCTCCGAAAATTTTCTATTTTAATAAGACTGGCACAGCATGACATCTTTAAGGTCGACTTCAATGCCCTATAGTCACTTTCGGGATTCATTAAAAGAAGATTTGAATTTGACACTCTAAATTCCTGAAATTGCCCCATAAATAACTTATTTACTGCTTTTTAATTACAAGTTTCTGCTTGTGTTAGAGTCGGTAACATTAAAACGGAATTATTTGAAATGTCGACAGGTGTTCGCCAGGGCTGCATTCCGTTCTATTTATCTTTTATATTAATGAATTAGTTGACGACTTTAAGACTCTTGGGTTAAGAGGTATTTTTTTATTGAACAGAATATATTCTATTGCTTCTGTTTGATGATGTAACGTTACTAGATGACACTGTTATTGGTCTGCATAAGAAGCTTGATTTGCTAAAGCCGTATTGTGATAAATGGGGTACGGTAAGGGGTACAGTGGAGAAACAGTCAATGTTGTATTACATTATAAATATTTAAGTATAATCTTCTCAAAACTTGCATGGTCAAAGGCATGCGAAGCATTAGCTATTCAAGCTCAAAAGCCCTGCTTTCCCTTTTTTCAACTCATTCACAAGTACCTTTCAATCCCATATTACCCCGAGGTTTGGTACCAAAATAGCCCCAATACTTTTATAAGGACCAGAAATATGAAAAAGTTCATAGTTCTTTTTTTAACTTTTGTAAGTATGTTCTTTGTGTCGGAAAACAGGTTTCAAGTAATGGAGTTTTATAGCAGGTTGTGGTAGATTAAATATGTATGTTGATTACGGGATGCGGTGTTTTCGTAGGCCAGACCAGTTCGTAGGACCCGGGAATTCATAGGACTCGTGAATTCGTAGAAGGACACAAAAAAATATCATGAAGTGATATTTGAACTTTGAATATTCGTTTTGGAGACCATGTCATGGTGATAGATTGCAGTACGAAACTATCAATGTCAGTATACGAAACTAGCAGTATTTATTATCTGCAAACTAGTGATAATGTCAATACAAACACAATCGCATCAATACATCATTAAAACAAACCGCTTTGATGAATTATCTTAAGTAAAGTATCTTAATTACTTTCCATCACTAATGATCAACGTAGCAGTATCATTAATGAAGTGGAACTGCAAAAAATTAATCATAAGCGACAATCATGTACGCATGATATCATTATGCTTCAGTTTTTCATGTTTATGTCCAGTTCTTGTGTTTTTGTTGTTATATTATGTACTGGTGAGGTATTAACATAAGCAATATTTTGCTTGTTTACTGAACCAGATTCTCTATGAATAACAACATAAATATTGATTGTAATAAACAGCGTATATTTGGTAGGATAAATCAATATTTGTCTACGGCGGTTAACTTCGCCCCCATTGCGTTGAAATATAAGAGGTGCGAATGTAGATATGACTTGTAAAATGTGTGAACCTGGTGTGACTGTAAATGCTGTACATTTTATGTTACATTTTTAATGTAACACGAGATAGATATATCCCTGTGAATTGTCAGGCAAATTTGATTGCTAAATATCATAATATATTAAATAGTAATTGTAGACACATTCTTGTAAATTGTTCTAATTACATACGAGAAGCGCTTGCTCAAAGAAAACATGTTTTTCATCATAATGAATTTATTGCAAATTTGTTTGTCTACTCTACAATATTGCATTGTTTATGTGCATTGTACATCTGCCGATGGCATACAAACCGAAATAAAAGAATTGCATTAAGAAATAACTTGGAGTCAGTAAATTTGTGTCAAACTCGGCTATACATGTTGAAGTTGGAAGGTCGAGACTATGTATTCATTCATTATTTTCATAGATGTATTACATATTGGACAATGCTACTACATATGGAAATAAATCATCATCCAGTCATATGATGACCATGGTGGTGTCAGTTGGGTGTCACATGTTCGTACTTTATTGATGGACACTGGTTTTTCATATGTGTGGATCTCCAAAGACTGTGGTGACATGGAATGTTTTATGCAATGTCTTAAACAACGATGTAAATATATTCAGTATCAAATATGGCAAAGCAAATTCAATTTATCATCGTATATTCAAACGTATTTCACTTCAAGAATATTCTGGAACCAGAGCTTTACATTTTGAAACGTATTCCGAATAAAGACCTTGTACGTACCGTATGTAAATTAAGATGCATGAGCCATAAACTTAATATCAAACTGTATCGATACGATACAAATGTAAATACTGATCTACTGAAATGTACGAAATGTGATAATGACGTCATTGAAGATGAATAACACTTTTTATTAGTCTGCCCATATCATGACGAAAGTAGGAAATTATTGTTACCTAGATACTATTATACACATTCATCACATGAAAAGTTTAAGTTGTTTATAACTTCCAATAATATTGATTGCTTAAAAAATCTCGCATTATTTTTTAAGCGTAATCTACCTATGTAAAAAGTCACTTCGAGTCTTCGATGTCCATGTGCACTGAAAATTGTATTATTGTACTTTTGGCTATTAGGCCTTGAATATGAATACACTTTCTTTATAATCAAATTAAAGTGCATATTGTCTATTGGCTTTATCTATCTTTCGTGTCAATAAACGAATGCTCTATTATTAACAATGTTAAGATCACCTGTAAGTTTAATGATCACATATTTCATATATTATCAGGTTGTATCCAAAAAATACATATAATGAGAGTGTAACTGTGTACTAGAAACAGTAAATCCCGTAAGTGACTATTGGGCATTACAGTCGACCTTTAAGATGCCACGCGCATGCTGTGCGCACGATATACTAAGTCGTGCGCACGCGTTAGTAAGTCGTGCGCACGAGATACTAAGTCGTGCGCACGAGATACTAAGTCGTGAGCACGAGATACTAAGCCGTGAGCACGAGATACTAAGTCGTGAGCACGAGATACTAAGTCGTGAGCACGAGATACTAAGTCGTGAGCACGAGATACTAAGTCGTGAGCACGAGATACTAAGTCGTGAGCACGAGATACTAAGTCGTGAGCACGAGATACTAAGTCGTGAGCACGAGATACTAAGTCGTGAGCACGCGTTAGTAAGTCGAGCGCACGTGATTTTAAGTCGTGCGCTCGAGATAAATATTATTTTACAATGTCCCTTCAGCGCTTCCGTAGAAATTAGAAAATTAATTAAATTATATTTTTCAAAATGTAACCCCTTCTGTCTTTTTCTTTATTCCAATTTTCATAATCATGTATCGTTGACGTGACGATCACAGGATACGTTTGAGAATGATTAGTTTACTCATGGATAAATGATGATTCTTTGTATGTGATTGAATGTTATTGGCGTTACATTGAACGTCAATTTACATGATATTTGCACTAAGATACACATGTAGGTGAACGAATTTCTGGTATGCAGCTGTAGTGTATATATACCAGCACTGGAGACAAAACTCATTTGCTACATATATGTAGATGAGATAAAATGTTAGAGAGAAATAATCAGCTATGATGATATCATGAACTGTCAGAAAACTATATGTCGGGCAATAACAGCATTAATATCTACGACAATCAGTGAACAAATAATGGTGGTGAAAGCACATCACCTGCAGTGAACGACGATTGGATGTTGCTGTCCCTTGGTAACGTTTTGCACCCTCCTCATGAAGGTGAGAAGACCAGAAATATCCGGGACATCATGGTCCGACCAGCTGGTGTAGTAGAAGTGCTTGATGTGTCTCTTCTTGGAGTGCTGGAAATGTTGTTCAGAGAGAACTCATGAGAAGACATATAGAAAGGAAAACAAACCAATTCTGACAAATACTATTGGGACCTAACACAAGATCTGTCAAATTGTGACATCTCCTTTAATTAGAATTATAGTTCATAACTGTGTAACCAAATCTAGAACATTTCTGTGCAGTTATAATTCTCATTTGACAAATCTATCTATCTAAAAATCATAATTATGAATTGAACATGACAACAAAGAGTACAGATTTCGTTATACTTATGAAATATGTTCAGGCTAGTCATAAGTGGATTAATGCTATTTCATCCAAATACATTTACACTTACAAGACTATATGGTGACCCCCTTAATTGATACATAAATTATGTAAAATATAAGAATAGTGTTATTACTTTTCCTCATTTGAACTGCATTTCGTTTTATTATACGAACTTTATATAACTTTGTATTAACATGTTGTAGCACTTTCAAATTAACTACTTATCTCAAAAGAAATATATATAAAGAGATATATTGAAAATAATAAATAACTATCATTGTATCGCGTTTCTTTAAACTAACCTGACAGTGTTGCACTACCAGATTGGTAATGGTGTAATCTGCCAGTTGGATTCTCGACTCTGTTGTAACTGTTAATCTTCCATAGTTCTCAGTTCCTTTCTCAGGCCAGTATTGGAGACATTTCATCTGTAATGAAGTTTTAAGCGCTTTGAGTTATTAACTGTCATAGTCTGGCGGGGATTGTTGTTAGGACACGATTCAATAATTGTTACGCTTGTCCCTCATGTACTGGTGGAATAAAACCCTGCCTCGAAAGTGTGCCATAGAGACGATATTCTAACATAGAAGGTGACATCAATGAACTCCTCAATAACAGAGCGTACTTTGGACAGGCATTGTAGTAGAGTTAAAGTCAGCCAAGAGCTAGAAACGAAGACCTGGAAACCATTTCGAGTCATGACAACAAAAAACAAATGACGACCTGTACCTAATATCGTTGATCAAATAGTGATCCATGGGACAATGTAGACTGGTTGTAGGGACCCATGTGAAGTATCAAGGCAATGAATGTTTTCAAATTATGATGAAACATTGTATTTCGCTTTTCATTTCTGAGTTGGTATATGGTGATTTCTAGACCACGAGATCAAGCTATTCCTGGGTGTAAACAGATCAACATGACCCTCAAGGGTAAAGTAATGCACTATTAGTCCTGATAATTCATTGGGCACATATGGGGTCTTGAGCAACATCATATCACAAATGAACTGGTACCTAAACATTTTCTTCTGGGAGTTGGTCCGGCAACTCAAGGGCCCCACTAACATACACCAATATCACACACTCAACTGAGAGAACCACGATACCTATATTCCAATGACCATGAGGTATCATGATGGGTTCATGACGACGTAAATGAGTAAGAGGGACCCCGTCATCCCCCGTCATCCTCTTATCACTATTTGAATCATCTTGTAATTTTCTGTTTGTGTGACTGTTTGTATTTTCGAAATAAAGATTTAAATAAAATACATACAACAACATGTACATATGTACGTAAATAATCAGACATGTGTATGTGAATCAGAACTATTTTCCATATCAGTACTAGCACTTTAAGCATCACTGCGCATCAGTTTGGCACATTGAGTACACTAATAATGTGAAAAGTTATTATTTCATTATGATTAGATAATATTCAAGGGTTCCTATTGTCATATTGTTGATGAAGAGTTATTAATTACGTGATGAATTATATGGTTATATTGGTATACCACGATTTACATTTGGCAAACATGGTAGAAAGACAGTGTTACTTTATCAAGCCAACAGGCGTAGGTTGGCAAATGAAACAAAATCACGATTACATCTTGGCAGCTACTAGATAATACTAGGCGTTCCATCTTCATCATGGTTAAATAACATTCGGTGTTCCTATCTTAAAAAAGTAAATAGTGATAGAAAATCAAAATGTATATTAATTTTCGGGAGCAATCATTATTTTAAAGAACATTGTGCTTCATATGCTAACTGTTTCAAGGAAGTGATAATTAGCGGTATTCAACTTCAACAATCCATCCTACCTTCCCGTCTTCAACCAAGCTGGTTACCATGACAATGGCTGTACATCCTTCCTGCCATATCATTCGCCAAAAATCTTCAAACAATTCCGTCTTGTATGGACCTATAAACGAGAATGTCCAAAAATTCCTTTAGCTTAAGCTTTACTGTTCATGGCTGCTATGTGAATAATCTGTGCATGATTAATATAAATTAAGCTATTATTAAATTAAGTCTGTTGACTGGACCTACTATGCCTTGCCTCGTCTGGAACGCTAAATATCCAACCCTTAGCACAGACGAAACTTCAACAGGTAAGTATAAATTATTATGTTTATTATAATCAAAAAGATACAATTTTAAAGTACAGAAAAAATACTGTTACCTTGGGCAGCAATGAAACGTTTGTCAGCCTTGTAACCCTGAATAGCAATCGATACAGAAACAATGAATAAATAAGATAATCAGTAGAAAGAAACCTAAGAATGGGGATGGTGAGGACACAGTAAAGTGTAAAATAGACGTATTATGAAGATAATAGATTTCCATTTGTCCGGTTCACAACCACAATTACGATTACGTAAGTGTTGAATTCTCAGGTGTTTTAATTATACAGATTAAACGAAGTACCATAACGCCCATTCTTTTCAGTACATTATGTCTGATGAATGACAATACACAGTATGTTGCATTTAAATAACGGGAATTTTGTGAAAATAATATTTTCGTTGATTTTCTTAATTTGCCTTTTGGTAAAGCCAATCAGACTTTAGGAGTTTTGCTGCTGAACTGTTTGGGGTGTTTTCTCGAAGTAATTATGGTTATATATGCAATATAATATACCTGGACGACCAACGAATTTTGTAGTCATGTTGATAGTGGCCGCTGGAATAGTGATGACTTCGTACTTTTGTTTGTATAGATCATTGTCCATGCTTGAAATCAATCTCTTACAGGGGGTCTTTTATATAACACAAAATACGATCATGGCTATAGCCCTTCTAATGTTTACCTTTACACAGAGCACTTAACGACATTCAATGTTTTATAAGATCTCCTACTCACATCAATATAGCTTGCGTTTATGTAGTCCCCGTCAGTTTCATCTTCAGAGTCACGAAGAACAACCCGGTTGTAGTCGTCTGAAATAATAATTCTCGTGCATTACAACTTAGCTGGTTTAACCATTACTGACAGTGTATTACAACCTTCACAATTCATTCACATAGCATTATTTTTAATTCCTTATAAGAAGCTAATAGCTGTTACACGTTACATTGATGCACACCATGTTTGCGAGTTTAAAACAGTTTGGCTTTAAACAATGCAATACATGGTTGAAAAGTTCCATGTTATCATTATTTATTAATTATAATCTCATTGTTTACACTGCACTTACTTAATGACCAGATAAATACTCACATGGATAAAATCCTCTGAATCTGTTTTTGCTTTTATTTTCCTTCTTCTGTGACTCCTCGTAAGAATACAGAAAGTCCTGGAGTAAGGTCTGCGGAAATGGTTAAAGAAAAAGATTAATCACAATCATTGCCAACGCATTACCTTAAAAGTGTAGTGTTCTGATGTTCTATCCACTGGTTTTTCTGTCAATGACATAAATCGGCATGGTTGTGTACTAAATCCTTTCGTGTTTCCTTTTTGTATGATTGAACCAGCAGTACAGATTGAACAAATTGTTGTTGTTCCCATAATTTAAATTGTAACTATGGTATTCAACTGCATACTGATATGTTTTTGCTTTTTTGCCTATATGAGATTGATTTCATCTCAAATACTATTCACGGTCTCCAAATACAAATAAATGAATTAGAATACCACTGTAACAATCTCTGTAACTGGAAATACGGATAAAATAGAAAGGAATCATTTGTAAAACAAATGTAGGAAATTATCGAAAAAGAAAAGGTGGTATTACAAAGGCAACAGCATAGAGATATCACTACATATAGATACTTAGGTGTATACTTTACTAATCATATTTCATGGTCAGTGTATGCAAAATAAGCATGATGACAGATATAAAGTTACTTTAGGATTTAAGCTTAATGTAATTTTCCAGAATATTTGATGTTAAAATAAATTCGATCGTACTATATGGTTCTGGGGATTAAAATACTATAGTTGTATGGAAACATTACATGTATGAATTGGATCCTTATTAGGTATGACATCCTACCGTACCGGTTGCCGAAAATGTGCAATGATATGATGCTACAATGAACGTAAACAATAGTTGAGCATGGTATGAACAATGGTTGATGGGTTATAAGAAATCTACATGTACAAAATGTAATTTCTGAAAAGTGGTGTAATAATTATGTTGTGAGAGACAGATTATGTTATGAAGATATTGAGTTGCTGTCTATTTCTGTGAGGCCGTTTTATTTACGAAGAGAGTTTGGTCAAATGTTTGTGACAGTTGTTTATATTCACCCGAAAACTAACAACACAAAAGCAGCGGACATTATTTCAGAACATGTCAATAAACTTGAAAACATGTCAGCTCATGCATCCAAGCTTATTCTTGGAGATTTCAATGGTTGTGTTTTGAAACAAGCGTCACATGCGCTACTCGCATAAGGAGGCATGCCAGTCTTACATAAAACCACCTCTTGGTCAATCAGATCACAATGCTATTTACCTTGTCCCTCGATACAAGCAGAAGCTTAAGTCACAAAAGCAAATCGTGAAAACTGTGAAAGTGTGGTCAGAGGACTCCATCAATCAACGTAAGGGCTGCTTCGATTGCACGCAGTGGGACACTTTACATGAGGCTACTGAAAGTATCGATGAACTCAAAGACGTCATTACGTGTAGGATAAAACACGATACAGAGGTTATGCTTGAGATTGTAAAACCCGAGGTAAGAAAGCTGAGCGGGAAGTAAGACCGAAAGCGAAGAATGAGGGGTAGTGTTTTTAAAAATCACAACCGTCAAATGTCAAAATTAACATTTAATTAAAAAAATAGAACAGTGTAAATAGAGGAAATCCACACAGTTATTTCGGCTTCCCCGGTAGCGTGGAGGTAGAGCGTCCGATTTAAAGAGCAAAGAGTATCGAGTTCGATTCCCGCCATCTACACTCTGAAAAAGTTATCTTTGTATACTTTTCTATACTAATTGTTGTGAAACAGGTTGTGAAAAAAATGCTTTGATGCTCTTGCAAATAATTCTAAGTCCCTTTTTAGGTCTTACTTTCAAAAGTATAAACTTACTTTCACAATAAAAAAACTCATACAGGGTTATTTTCCGGAATCAAAACCGACTGAGATAATAATGAGGGGTTATTACGAGAAAACAAGATACCTAGGAAACAATAGACACAATCCCTGATATGTTTCTAATGACTACATAACATTCTGTGTTGATAACACCATGCCAAATAAGACTATAAAGATAGTCCCTAACAACAAACCATGGATCACCAAAGAACGCAAGATGCTCCTAAATGAGATGAAACGTGCATACTGTTCTGGAAACCGAATACAGGTGAAACACATTCAAAGAGACATCAAACATTTGACAAAAAAGTGCAAAATTGACTACGAAGAAAAGATAGAAAAAGAATATTGGAATAATAAATTAAAGGCAGCATGGCAGGGTGTAAAAACATGACAGGAACCGGACCAGTCTTCCTGCTCAAGACGAACTTTCATTGGCTAACGACCTGAAGAAGTTCTACAGCCGGTTTGACATGTACGACAAGCTATCAGTCTCTGCCAGCCGGAGAAGATATCGCCATCACAGAAGATGACGTAGTTCGTGTTTTTAAGATGATAAACATCATGAAAGCATCCGGTCCCTTTTCCCTTTCAAAATTCGGCTGTAACTTACTAGTCTCGTGTCGAAAAGATGCTCTAACAATTCAGGCCGGTAGGTCCCACTTCTTAAATAACCAGTTCAAACGTCTTCCTTCCGGAAACGAACCTATCACTGAACGAAGTCCAAATTTATTGGGATTTTTGTTTTTAAAACTAAGAAATCTGACAATATGAACAACCACCACATCAGTTTTTGCGTTATACGCATGATTACTTTCAGAAAGATATCATGAACGGTTTTCAAGTTCTACTCTGGAAATGAAATGATTACGAACAGATGGACGGACGGACGGACGGACGTACAGACAGACGAAAGCAAATATATCTTGACAGTATTACATACTGGTTGGATAAAAAGGAAACGTTTTTAATATCAAAAGAACAGATAAGATTCTGTAGACGCTCTAATGACAATGTTATTGAAGATGAAATTATGTTATTGTCTCCTTGTTTGTGAAGCATGTGAAAGTGTATAAAGACTTTATTATTGTACGTCCATCAATTAATAAATGTTCTTAGTATCAAATTGTCTAAATAAAAATGTAATATGAATTGTTGCAGTTTTTATTTCATCGGGGTAAAAGTATTATCGAAGATGTATATGTGATATGTTCTATAGGCCTGTGATGAGGATTGATTGATTGAATCTGGGTACACTATTAAGTACTTAACTTGAGTCGCAGTCGAACCAAAGAACATGCATCATTATTATGTTTTTCAGTCGAATGCCAGACTGTGGATTTTTATTAGACTATCAGGCTACAAGAAAACTTTTCCTTAAATATGTAACCATTCACAATACAAAACCACACTTCTTATAACATTACTTGATTCAACCCATATCATACATTATACATATACATGTACACCTACCTCGTATTCATCTTTGATCACGGATGGATTTTCCTTCATTTCTTTGAGCTTTTGTGGAAGTTGAGACAACAATATAACATGCTTTGAATCTACTTGACCCAAATTATAGTACTTGTTCTCATCGGCGCCAGTCGTTTCAGTCCCGTTATTTTCTAGTTCTTGTAGATATTTTCCTTTCTTGCCATGTGCACTAACATATTGTGCCGGAACATCATTCATCGACTGAACCTCGTGGTTTCCTAACTCTTTCTTGCTTTCCCTGGTTTCTTCTGTCTTCTCTTCGAGGGCAAAATTTTCATAAATATTGTCTTCCTGGGCCCGGTCTGTTTGTAAAGTGGTAAATAAATGTAAAGGTTTGTAAATGTGGTTGCTATAATCTATTTTTTTTTGTCAATCAAACATCTATATGTGACTTCTTCTTAATATGGATGCCCTACATTTGAATAACGGCTGTTTCTGTTTTATGTAATATGGTTAAAATTTATGGTTAAAATTTATCCTATTAACAGAGGAATGTAAGACCATTGTTGAATGACGTAATGGCATTGTTTTTCAGACATCGATTATTGACTACACATTCTATAATATCAGTCACTAGCGATTGATTACATGGTATATTTTACAGATCAGGGTAGATTAACAGCAATGACATGATGCATAGATTTTACCTTTTGTGACATGTGTTTGGTTTAATTGTTTAGAATCAGATGACCTGTCCGTTGCCTTCCTGTTTTTTCGCCTGAAGATGAATGTAAGGCAATGGCTATTGATTTACAAATATGACATCTTATTTTCTCATTCTTATTCTAACATAAAAATGGGGTAATGTGAATCTGACCAAGAAGATATTACATCCCAATGAGATTTGAAATATGTAGAACATTTTAAATACATTGGCAAAAGCAAATGTGAATGGATTTACACCGTTTATTGCAGTGAATGCACAGTTTTGACATGACTTCTATAATCTCGGAGTAAATGCTAGAACATAGCCTTGAATTTCTTTCTTCGTGGCACTCAATTCAAGCATTCCACATCCAATCTTATTACAAAATTGTGTTTGTGTGTTAAATGGCCACTCTAACAATCTATACTATTTTGAGGAAATACTAGCAGAGAGGACCTGATAAGGAGGACAGTGAGGAGGACGAGGACGAGGACCACGAGGACTCCAGCTGCTGCAGCTCCTGCTATCACTCCTACACCAGTCCCGGGAGATGGGTCACCTTCAGTGTCAGTGGTAGCTTCTGTTATTGCTGGAAATAATCAGAACTTGCTCACATTGTTACTTCATTATTACATTTTTACAAGTTTCATCAAGTCAGAGCTTGCAGTTTAAGTGTTATTCTTTCTTGAATATTTCTCAAAGGAGGAGCTCAGTAAGTTCTATGAGGTAATTACACAGCAGTAGCCATTAGCATCAGAGAGTTGAAAATCTGCAAGAGGCTTTGTGCATTTATTTCTGTTTTCAATTAAGAAATAGATTTCATAATGTGTTTGTTCACTGGCTTATAAACGAATTGACAAACTCGGTTTGAAAGGTGCAAGTTAAACTGTTATAAATGCCGGAGCTTGTCGACGGCAGTTATACTACAGTTTAACTTGAACTTTCCAACCGATTATAAGCCAGTGAACAAAAACATTATTAAATCTATTTCTAATAAATTGAAACTTAGCGATTTAAGCGATTTCTAATCAGTAAATAAACTTTTGAAATTAAAAAATATCTGCATTAAAATATATAGTGCTTCCTAAAACAAATGTTAAGTATTGTCTTAGATCAGGCGCTAAGCTCCGCCCACAATAATACCGCATCACTTATGTGTAACCACGCGCAAAAAACGTAGTTCACAGGAAATATGATTTAAGTATTTAATTTTTGGTTCAAACATGCTGTTTTAATCAAACTTTCAATCAAACTACACTTAAAATTCACGTTGTAAGGTTTTTAAAAAGTCTAATCAAGAAAAGAGCATGTGATAGCAATGTCATAATTGCGCAATGATACAGTGATAAAGTAGTACCGCAGGTTATTTTAGTGACGTCAGTGTATGAAGGTTATCCTTTTCAACTATCAATCTTGTGTTTGTGAGAATGCATACTGGTCACATGACCTTCTTTAATCCAATCAGCAGAGAGCATATGGCTTAAATTTCAAAGTCTGAATTTATATTAAAATAATTTACTCATATCTGCGTTTATGACGTAAAATACATAATGTTTGATTACATTAAAAGTGGGCCTCGGGTTATCTTTGTGTCATAATTGGCACCCTGTGCATTGTATCATCTAATTGATTATGGTAGGCACCCGGGTGATACACTATTTAGACAATAATTAACAAGTGACGAGGAACGACATATTGTCTTTCCAGAGTTATATTAATTGTGTAAGTCTCGAGCCTTGGTGAGTTTGGTTATTGTTTATATTACCCATAAAACAAATAAAAGTAAACACGCGAATATTAAAAGCAAACAGTTCCTCTAAAAAGACCCGAGAAGAAGGCGAATCTTCATATCCATACGCGAGTGACATGGATGCCTACTTAGCGTACCTAACCTTGTTTACTCAGTCCGATTAAAATGACCAATGCGAAAATTGATTTCATAATGAAAGATAGATGTGGTTAAAGTTAAAAGTTTTGTGTTTTGTTTTCTGCCAATTACTATCAATCAATGGTTATATGACATAAGTAATAACAAATTTCAGATCAAGAAGTCTGCGAAGCTCAAAAAAAAAAACTGAAATACCCTGTGACCTTACAATCAACCGCCTCTGATGTCATTGTATTGGAACAAAAGCCGTCGCCCTTGAAGCTTCCAGTGGTTATGTAGTGAATTAGTATTCGGGTTCATTTTATTATTTTTAATTTTAGGAAAATTGCTTCCTCCAACATTTGCCACATGGACACATGTAAGCAAATGCTTATTTTAACTACGGGAAACAAATAAAACATGTATAAATGCAGGAGACATTTTTTTCAAGTTACCAGTTGGGAAAAGTTAGAAAGATGAAAGAAGTAGTTCCGGCAACCAATAAAATCGTTTGTTGTTTGTAACAACCAATCAAAAGTCACGGAAAATGTGTCACTCCCATGTGACTTACAGAATAAATAGAGCCATCGGCTATGTAGCTCATCAGGGTTTATATATTTAGAGACACAGAGACAATCTAACTCACAGGGCACTTGTCACAAGCATGTATCAATGCATTGAACGAAATCCCAAAATATTATGGCAAACTCCAAAACACATCTTCTAACGAATATGTTTGATTGAAGTAACTGGTCAAACTTCATTTGTATACTCACACGCAAAAGACTCTTGGAGAATTTAATGTCCACTTTGATGGCTCGAATGCAAGGTCATGGAACTACATTGTATTTACTGAATATAATCTTAATATAATTTTAAACAATATGTCTGTGATGCTACTCATAAATCAAGCCATACCATTGACTGACTTATACCCTATGAAGACAATATAATAAAATCAGTCTCTGTAGAAGACAAACTTATGGCTGATCACTCAGTAATTGTTACGGAGATAGACATGCATATACCTGGACTAGCCAAACAACACCAAAGTATGTCGCAATCTAAAAATGTAAATAACAATACCGTTTCAAGAGATCTACAGGATTCTATTTCAAGGACAAAGGACATATCTGATGTTTCAGTTCTTACAGACACATACAACACTGCTCTTAGGGATGTAATGAATTACCATCACACGAGAGAACAGATACTTTAAATCCAGGTTGTTCCTGGTATTGCGAGGATATCCATAAAGCTAAACGAGCGTAGAAGATGGAAATCGCAGTTAGAGATACATCGTGAGATGTGTAGATCATCAAGGAATCATGTGTCAAAAGTTCAAGCAGATTTTAAGAGATCATACAGAAGCAGAAGATAAAGGATATTCAGGATAAACCGAGACAACTAAACCAGTTTTTTAGACTGTTGCAGACGAAAAGCACTGATTAATCTCTCACTCAGTCTGATGATAATTTCGTGGATGACTTGAACAAGTTTTACATAGAATAGATTGATGCTATTTGGGCACATCTTCATACACAAGACACACATGAATCAACGCCAGATGAGTCATCGTTCCAGGGTACGCCACTGGACGAATTTAGAGCAGTCACTCAGACTGAAGTTGAGGCCATTATAAAAATCTTCAAACATGACCAAGTGTCAATTAGACCCTTTACCCACTCAAGTGGTGACAGGACATCTAGATGCGTTACTCCCCACAATAACTAACAAGTCTAAGTACAGGTGTGTTTCCTGATTCCCTAAAGGAGGCTGTTATAAGGCCTCTTCTCAAGGATCCTAGTCTTGATTAGTCTTTGCTGAAAAATTACCCAGGCTGTAACATGTGTTATCTTTCAAAGGTTATGGAGCGGGCTGCAGCAAAACATCTATGAATCATTTATCTTCTAGTGGAATCGGCACATTCTACAGAGACTCTTCTGCTGCGTGTAATGAATGATCTTCGGAGAATTCTGGATTCTGGCGGTTTGGCAGCTTTAGCTCTTTAAGGTCTAAGCGCTGCCTTTTACACTGTAGACAATGACCAACATTTAACTACATTACGGGGACAAAGTGGAATTAAAGGAACGGCCTTGAAGTGGTCTTCCTCATACTTAAACAAGCGAGCCCAGACAGTTATAATCAACTAGCATTCTTTGGACTGTGTTGAATTGACATGCGGTGTTCCTCAAGGTTAAGTCTTGGGACCACTGTTGTTCCTTATATACGTCAACAAACTTCCTTTGGTTATAAGGACCTTTAGAGTGGACTCGTTCTCCTGTGCAGATGGCATTCAAATCATAAAGCCTACATCTCCTTCTACACTACCCACTGATCTGCAGACAGTTGACACTTGTATCACTGATGTGAAACAGAGGATGACAGCTAGAATGTTAAAGCTGAATGACGATTAGCCTGGGATAACCATATGTGGTAGTCGAAAACAGATCAGGGAGGCTGCTGTTAGATATGTCCATGTTGGATCAGCTGTCATTCAGACGTCTGCCTGTGTAAAGGATCTTGTGATTTTCAAAGTAAATATTTGTAAAACCTGCTATCTCCATCTGATTGGCAGTCTTCGCAAATACATCACAATGGAGTGTGCACACAGGCTCGTCCAGGCACTGATATCACGGATGGATTTTTGCAATAGTGTACGTTTTGGTCTCAAACTTAAACATCTCACGAAACTCAAAAACTCAAAAATTGTTTTGCCAGTATTATATATCTCAAGTCCAAATTTGACCACATTTCACTAATTTCAAGATCTTGTGTATAGTCTACAAATGTCTCAATGGTCAAGCTCCATATTCACCCTTCTGTCTGTCTACAAAGAAGGAGATCTTTTTAATTTGCAGCTGCCCACCTGTTGAATCCACTCCTTGCAGAAATCAAACTTGCTACCTCCCTAGACTCTTTCAAATCTTATCTCAAGACATATCTATTCAACTCCGTTTTTCCTTAGTTTCGATGTTCAGCTGTATATCTGTTTTCAATCATTGTTTAATCCCTCCTTGTACATATTTTATTCGTTCTATTTATTCCTATTGTATATCTTACTCATGTAGCGCTATGAGCATGCATTAGTGTTTGGAATGGCGCAAACAGTATCAATATCCAGTATTATTATTATTATCTGGTCAAACGTCATTTGTACAAGTGTATTTGACACATTTTAAAGTGTTTCTTTGAAAATAATAAAGATTAATCATTTTGTCCGTGTAATTTAAGACAATTCGACTTGATTATAACATACCATATATTTCCACCTCACAAATGTTGAGTGAATCGTCATCACCATCTCCCATCCCCGGGTTCCTGATGGTAACGTATCTGGCCGTCTCGTTACACGTGAGTCGTGTCGGGTTGTCAGAGATGGTAGACGGGAAGGTGTAGCAGACTCTGGACGAGTTGTTGTCCACGTAGATGGTGGAGTCGGCTGTTCTGTATAGAACTGGTTAAAATGGGACATAAATGCTAACGGTTTCAATATATTTATATGATCTATAATGAGAATTTGCTTATTGATAAATGCGTTGATGTCACCGGCCCTAAGCATTAGTATTTAAATCCAATTAATGTCATTATATTCAATCTAATATGCCATTGATTTTATACGGATATAACGTGTTATTATTGCGATTATCGTTCAGTAACATCACTATTAATTTCCATCTTCAGTGTCAATGATGGTAAAACAGTTATACATCTTAACGAGCTTGCACTTCCTTCTGAAGTTTAGCTTATCAGACGTAGATGGGTAGAACTGTTAAATGAGATGAAAATGTTTACGGTTTAAATACATTTATACGCAAATGGCTGTGAAATTGCCCATGCGGCGTTAAACAGTAACTTGCTCACTCACTCACTATGATTTATAATGAGTATTATGTTTGCATGTACTGATAAAAAGGGAGGATTCGCTGCCGTAATGCAATAGATGCCCAAGTATTAAACCAATATTTTCATGAGTATTTGTTATACTCACAGTTACGTCTGAGGTACACTATCATGTGTCACGCGCATTCATTCCCACCCTGACGTACACTATGATTTTATAGAGCTGATGGTCCTTTCAAGATCCCATGATCAGTTGTGACAGCACAGTTCATTAACTTTTATTAGTACTTGTTATACTCACATCCCTCCCTGATGTAAACACTGATCCTATAGAGTTGATACTCCTGCCCCAGATCCACTGTCCAGTCGGCTGGTGATGTAGCGGAGGCGAAACAGGAGGAGGAAGAGTTCAGTGTATCATGGTCACCGTCCACAGCTCCTGATGGGGACCAATCCATATATACACCAGACTTCGTTGATGTTTTCTTGTTGAGAGCAACATTTACTGCAATATAGTCACTACAATTGAATTGGTGTAAGACTGAATTGACATGGTGACATGACGTCATAAACAATGCTATGACGTCACGCTTCGTCTATGACGTTGCGTTCTAATTGTGGCGACGCCAGCCTATGGTTGAAATTGGATTTAAGCGCATTTTCATTAATTTCACAACTTCGGTAATAAACAGAATATTATATTCGTGTCTAAGTCATACTATGTTTAGACACTCGTGCCTGAATATCGGTATATCCCTCGCTCTCGCTCGGGAAATACTAATATCTAGGCACTCGTGTCGTAAACATAGTATGCCATAGACACTCATATATCCTCTATTTATTATCCATATGGTTGAAAATAACCGAGTTAATATTTTCGATACGAGCACATGTGCACATATCACGTTTGCCTAGCAACCATTGTTGCACCGCGACTCTCCATATTTCGTCGTCTGTGACGTCATAAGATGATTATTCGTGACGGCATCTAGCTTGCCGTCGCAAGAGAAGTGGACCGTTTCCTCACTATTTTTACGCGAATTATATGGAATAAAATGGGTAATAAAGAAATTATTACACTCGAAAGAATGGCATATGACACACTTCCTCGGGTAATAATCTCTATTTATTTCTTGTCATCTAAGAAATATGGAACAGACGAGGAAAATATCGAGAGTAATCTAAAATGCCTTGAAAGAGACAAAGTAAACTACCGGACAAAAGAAAGTTTTCACCTAAGTTTATTTCGATTAATTCAATATTTAAAAGAAATCAGATGTATTTGACTATGACACGAAACAATAATACTTATCTGCAGTAGTTTGAATGACTTTGTTGGTGACTGAGGTTAAATTTTAGTTCAAATATCTTTTTGTAATGAAGACAGGGTTAAGAATGAATTTTTCACCAACATGACCCCTGCCCTGTTTAAAATGTTTTAAATGTGTGCAGTATCAGGCACATTTATTTATTTTCACATAGGATATGTCTTATATGTCGATGAACAGTTGTGTATCATCAACAATAAAAAAAATTTAAAAATTAAACTTAAAATTTCATTTTAAAAAAAATAATTATGTAGAAGTATTCTTTGACTGCTAACTTAACACCTGTACTTATCAGTTTTGGATTATGACATCGAAAACTTGAGATATTTGCAATTGAAAATCATACATATGATAAAATCAACTGAGGTGAGTACTTTCTTTTGCCCGGTAGTTTATGATCTGCGAGATGTGTCTAACCAGATGATGTGGATATGTTCTTGTTAGCTGTCACGTCAGTTTCAATAACATATCACATATGTGTAATGCCAGAAAATTTAAGCATTATATTTTTTAACCTGAGGATTGTTTTGACATGTTGCTGAACTGTACAAGCAGAAATGTGACTAAGTGTAGCATTGCCACATGTATGTCACTCTTACGATCACTCAATGGTCTTCATGTATTTCCTTTTGTAAAAGAATGAATGATAAAACTGATCAACTAAAGACACAAACAAGTTTTCCTTGCAATCGCCTACACTTATTATACAGTGAAACATGCAGCATCTCATATTGAATGTTACAGTGATGGACAATGTATACTCATCAATGGAGCAACAAATCTTTATTCAACACTTGTTGTCACGCAAATACAGTGAATGAGGTGGAAACTGGATATAAATCTTTATCTACCATAGTGAGAAGTTATTACAATGAAACTGTTCTTTGTGAAATGTACTAAAACATAATATCTATATTGTTGAAGATTTGCATGCTTTGAAAATGCAGTTTAAAGGTTTAAATGCTCTATGTATCAAATCTTTACAGATATAGAATATAACTAACCCACATTCATGTTTTTTTTGTGGCTTTTATAATAACATATCGGAATGATTTTTAAAAGGAACTGATGCTTTATGCTTTAGTTAATCTACTTATAATTGTATTATGATATTATGATTGTAATATTGATCCCTTGGGTTCTACGTTAAATCTAGCAGGATAATCATCTTAAACCATTTAATGTATGCACAATCAACCATTTAAACCATGGCTAGTCTTGTCCTTCGGAAACCATTGGATTAACATTAATTCAGGGGTCAAAGTTTTGAAAAGGTCAGCTGATCATGACCCCAATGTCTACTTTGCTAGTTACAGGCTACATGATGCAAATAATCACTGTTGCTAAATGTGTTCACCCTCTTGACACCATCAAGTGGGCTCTGTACTCATCACAATTTGTATTGTTTGAAGTAACAAAATCAAAAATAATCTTTTTCTCAGCTTTTCTTACTGGAGAAGATGAAAATATGTGTTTAGGTTCGACCCCTGTGACCCATACATGGAAAAGAAGTAAGAAAAAAGATGTTTACGGTTGTGACCCTTATAACCCTATTTTGGGTCACGGAGTCAGCAAATATAAAATTTAGTCCCCATTGACCAGGGAGTCTGCACATAACATTTCAGCTTTCTAGACCTTTTGGTACTGGAGAAGTAGATTAAAATAGGCATTAATGTCGTGAACCCTGTGACCCTATTTGGGGTCATGGGGTCACCAAATCTACAATTTAGTATCCCCATTGGCCAAGGAGTCTGCACATAACATTTCAGCTTTCTAGACCTTTTGGTACTGGAGAAGAAGATGAAAATAGGCATTAATTTCGTGAACCCTTTGACCCTATTTGGGGTCATGTACAATTTCTTATATACTTAACAGGTTTGAGAAACCAACATTTGCCCGAAATATTACAGCAAGGAGGTGGGTTGAACAGAGTCAAGTACCCATGCAGCACCGAGACGCGTTGCTTTGAACCATTAGCCTACCAATAGAGTACAGAGTGGCACGGTACCACTGAAAAGTGGAAAGCCATTCCGGGGAGTGCGAACCAAGAAAACGAATACGAACTTTGAATTGAGCATACAAAGGACAACACCAAACTTAACCCATATATATCCGCCCCTTGAACCTGTTTTGACAGAGTGGGGGTGGAATATCAATCGAAGTACAGGTGCCATATGATTGTCGTCACTTGTAAGGGCATAGGACTACGCATAGGGGAGAGAGATGAGAGGAAACTGAAGATCTGTCTCCCGGTGGCAGATGGCCTTGCAAAAACAGCTGACTTGCGAAACTGCAACGACAGCAAAAGGTAGCGAATGTCCATAATCCTCTAGTGAAGAAGCAGCCGAGCTTCCACTGACAATGAGGCCCCGCAAACGAGTGCAGCAAGAAGAGTCGATAGTCCTTTAGACTCGGGGTCCTTAGGCAGAGGAAGTACAAACAACCGCTAACGCAACCAGCAATTGAACACATGACCCGTTTAGCCAAAAGCTAAGGAAAGTTAAGGTAAATGCTAGTGAGAGCCAACGCTCATTTGCAAGCCATCCAGCCCCTTATGCTTACGCCCCAGAAGGCGTGGGCATACACTCAAGCTAGCAAAAGACGAGATCAACCCATTGGTTTGCCCACATAGCGCGACAGTAACCACAAAGAGAAGGTTAACAAAAGCAACGGTCAGTCACAAGGCAGGCCGCCCCCTGAGGTACACCCATATGCTAGCGCAACACGCAACCAACAAAACAAGTGGCCTTAGCCACACTGATAGAAGACCAAGATGAAGGTGCTCGTTGGGAAGCACTGGTAAAGACAAAGGTCGAACACTTATCCGCTCTTTTCTCTATATACAACAGATTAGACATATTTATGAGAGAATATATTCATTGCAACATCGTCCTCCATAAAATCAGAAGGAATTACAGAACAATTGTCACAAACTCCTTTGCAATCACCACAAGCCATAGAACACTGTATTCCATTCTTGCGACATGTGCACCGTGCAGTTTTGCAACCTGACGTGCTGCAGGTAGATCTGTTAACACTGGTACTACGTATCTTCCCTTGCACTGATTTCAATCCCAATTGATCTGGTGATAAGGCACATGTGTTTGACATCCATGTTTGAACCTGCAGATATACACGGAGACTGTGGTACTTCAAAGCTGCAGAAGTAGGTGGTAATACATGTGGTTGAACAGCAGCAACACTAGACCTTGCCCTCTTGTGAAATTTCTTCAGCACTTTCATTGTACATTGTTTTCCATTGTACAGCCATACAACTGCTCTTTCACCAGCTTTGACAATCTCCTCTCAGTAACTTGTTTGATCCATGAATGAAAACTTGTTGGATGAGAAATGTGTCCTTCCTAGCTTTGGTGAGAATCGCTTGTTTGCAAACATCATACAGCCGAGATGCAGTGTCACAACCGTTTATAGCATGCTGAAAAGGAGATGTTCACACAGTGAAGGGTCAAGCAGAGATCTTGCATTTGCTGTTGTAATCTCCCAACATTTGGTAGGTTTCAATGACATTTTCTTTGGTTCCGTGGTAAAGAAGACCTTGTTTTGGCATCCTTTATGTGGTAAAACAATAGGACCAGAAAATATGTGTTTTCTCCTATCAGCACTGTATCATGACAAACATGAATTCCATCACTCTTGAGGCATTCACCAAGCTTGTTTACAAATCGCTGTTTTCTTTGTTCGAGAGAAAGTCTTACTATTTCATTCTGTAGAGACATGTTGCTTTTGAAACTGACATTTGCACCCAACCATTGAGAACGTCTTCTTGCATTTGTACAGTCCTTTGTTGTTGCACAATAAGTGTAACCATCAAACATAACAGTTGCCTCAGGATATCCACAAATATAAGACCATGTGTTGCCCTTGATCCATGGGATTCTATGAAGTAAAGCACCCCAATCAAGAACATATCTGATCTCTTCATTGTTAAGCCTTGAAAACCCTGCAGAAAGTAATACCCAGAGAGCATTCGCAAGTGATGATTTGTTGGCAAGTCTCATGAAAGTTTTCGTGTCAAACTGGGCTGTTGGAGTTCATGTTTGAAAACTTTGGAAAGATCACATGACCTATTACCTGCAGTCACTAGTCGTTGGAACAGTAGGTGAGGATCTACTTGAATCTCTTCTCCGTTCACCTTCACTGTTAACTTCATATCCTTTGTCACTGCCCGAGTTTTCCTCTGAAATGAATGATCAGCCACACATGAACACACCATAGACTGCACGATCTTATCACCAACTGACTTCGCATTCACTGTTGGATGAGCAACCACAGCAGTGGCAAGAGTTGAATCTTCTCCAAAGGGATTCATATCCGTAAGGTTGCAGAATGATCTCTGCATCTTCCATGTCCTTGGTGATTCTAGCAGTTGTGCATTCTTTATGCTGGTCACTGGTTGTTTATACCCCGTCAGTCAGTTCTTGCATTGAACGGTTCACCCCAGCAGACATGACCCATATCAGTCTCTGAGCTTCAATAATTCCTCGCCCTCTTGTCAAACCACCAGTTGTTTTGATACTGCACATAAGACACTGTTCTATAACAGGATCCACAGAGAAACCTATCCATGCCCTGTCTGATCTTCGAACAACATGTGGTCCACTGCAGAATTGTTGAAAGACTACTGGGTGCTCTTCCTCTAACCTTGTCTGGAGATAAAGATAGACAAATTTTAAATACAGGTTGTGTCCAGATGATGCAAAGAATGGTAACATGTCGTGAAGACATTGCAGGCGTAGAGACCAATTTCCCATTCTTTCCCCTTTCATGAACTTACGTAGTAAGTCAAGCATTATGAGATACTGGATCCACAACTTTGATGTCTTCTGATCTCGGGAATGATATCTTCAACTCTTCAAGTTCTGTATGAAGTTCATTTAGATCTGAGTTGTTGTCAAGTTCAAATATTTCCAGATAATGTTTGTTCCATAAGTTGTGAAAGTTCCAAGATGTCTGGACTGTATACATGGCTATCCTGCTTAAACTTGTGTACCCAGTTGAATATGAACATGAACATGAACCTTCTTTTTGGTGGGTTTGGACTATCACCAACAGTAAAGATCTTTGATTCTGTCTACCAGTTCTGAAAGACACATCGCACTGTTGATGGTACACAGCATCAGCTAATGGCATATCTCCTACAAACGAGATACGATCTTGCACAGCCTTTGACCAATCACTGTTGACTTCGTTACAGATTGTGCTTATTTTTGCATGGAAGTCCATCAATGTCCTCACTGGAATTAACCTATGTTCCTGTTCCCTACCATCATACAACCCTGCAACCCCAGTAGAGGCACATGGTCTTATAGTCAAAGTGGCTTCCATCTGATCTTAGAGCAAACCGTTTATTTATCTGCAGATCCACATCTCCAAGATGTTACCTCTTCTTTGCTTTTACGAGGTTTGGATTTAAAAACTCACGCCTACATTTTGTATGTACAATGCTGGCCAGGAACCGTCTGTATGTCAGTCTGCCTCGTTTCATTTGCTTTTTTTTATTCCTTCACATCCTTTGGCTGTTAAGGTCACAGTTAGTTCGTCGCCTAACAAAACAAATAAGAATGTAAAACTTGATTTCCCCCATAGCTACCATCATTAATAAAAAGGAAATAATTTATCAAAATATAAGAGAAATAATTTGTAAAATATAAACCATGAATAAACCATGTCTTGCTTTTTCTAACATAATTTAAATTTAAAATCTCAGCGTGCAGAATGAGATATTATATTTGATAAGAAATTAATAAACATATCTATTGTAAAATATGAAATATAAATTAATCCTGTCTCATTGAAAACCCCAAAGTACGCAAGAATATCCAAAATACAGCTTTTCTTATATAAATTTACATTTACAATTATGACCCGAATACGTTTTCAGAGGGTTTTTAACGTAAAAATCGACGTGTTGAAATTGGTTGTTATTTTAATTGACTTTGACAAATATGTGATTTTAGTTCATTTAAACAACAGTTTCATCAACATTTTAAACTATTTTCAGCTTCTTTAATGTTTGGCAGGTGCAGAATTATGTTATTGCCGTAAGCAGACGTGATTCAAAATGCGTGCTTTTACATATCATGACATTCAGATTATTCTACTATTTTATCCCAATTCTTAGGTTCCACGGTTCCATAAATGCTCGTAGGTGACATAAATGTAATTATTTGTAGTTCTTACCATGTATAAGAGTATACATTATGTCATATATCATCATAAATGTTGTCATCGTTGAAGATCAATTGTCAATTGTCACGTGCGATGAGTAGTCTCCCTTGATTGGGTTGGAGGTCTCCTGGGGACAGCGGCAAACTCGCATTTTGTCAGTAATTTCAAGCGTGTATTTAAATAACTTCCATTAAATATTTCGATGTATAATTTAAATGTAAAAACTTTTGCAATTAGTCCTAGGTTATATGCTATATATTGACTGGACTACCAGGCAAGATAGTCTGACAAGGCAAGTAGGTCCCGATACATACACTAAACCCTGACCAAAAGCCGACTTATTAGCACGAATTAGTTCAGGTGCGCGGAGAGAAGGGGGGTATAAGGAATCAAGATGAGGAAATATAACAAATAAAGCTTTATTCTTGATTTACTTATCAGGGAAAACAGTGAAAAGTCGAGAGAGAACACAGGCGTGACTATGATTGTTCAACAAAATAGGGAATGGTGACGTGAAAGCCGTCACCTGGCTCGAGCGCCACCTATACCAGAAAGCATCTCTTTTTTTTATCTGTGTGATTTATGTTGAGCAACGCTTGGGTAATGTTGGTTTTTCAAGCCTAATAAGTCTGTAAACATTACGCATTTACACTGTCAAACAATGCGGTTTAGTTTCAGCAACAAGTCCGTATATCAACTTGACACCAAGTCACTCATTCATTTTATGGTTGTGTCTTCCTTGCAAATGCATGTTGCGTAAGAAATTATACTTTTTTTAATTTTTCATTTGCATAAGAACATTAAAATTGACCATATCTTTCACTCACAAACAGCCTGTAGACACTGTGAACCTTCCCAACCTGCCTCGCACCCGAAGTCACAGAGTCCAGTTGTAGGGTCGCAGCTCGTCTGGTTCAGACAATGTCTGGCGTTGCAGGAACCTGCACAGTTAGGTCCGAATTCTTCTCCCTCGACGCATTCTATTACAAAGAATATCATGTGTGAAATATATTATTATTAATCATTTTCCAATATTCAATTGTGTTTGCTTTAGCGTCACGGAAAAGGGACAGGGATTGAATGATGAATACTAAAATTACACTGTTCCATTTGTAAATTTCTGCTCAAGAACAACAATCATCAGGTTAAACTGGAAGGAAATAATGGTTCACCTTTCGTGCAATCTATGGATTTCCATCCTGACTCACATCCGAGGTCACATGACCCTGTCACGTGATGACAGGTAGAGTTATCCATGCAGTGTCTGTCAGTACAGTTAACTGAACAGTTCAGTCCGTAAGTAGAGCTTGGACACTCTGTTGATGAAATCAAAGTATAAGTAAACACTAATTTGTTAGAAATGATTACATTAAAATAGTTTGTTTAAACGAAATATATACAGTATATCAGTGGTCTAAATGAATATGACATTAACCGTTTGATGCATCTGTAGACCTATTGATAGCTTATACACATTACACACAGTCATATGACCAGGCTACTGGTATCGTTGCTGCCGGTCATTGATTCACTGTTGTAACAATCTCCACTAGTATTACATTGTGTTGACAGATGACTCCTCATAAGAGTTAGAACTATGATTGTTAACATGTATGTCCTGAAGTAGGAATAACAACTTGCGAGCCTTAAGCCTGTGATTATCTATTCTTATGACGCATCTAAATGACAGTTAAAAGTGTAAGACATATTCAGAATACAAAGAAAATCATTTCTCAGAGTATTTTCATGAGTATCTTGAGGATGTTTGACATATGAGTACGATTATATTATCAGATATGTACTAAACTACGAGGAGGCCGTTATTGATTTGTATAAAGCTGCGATGTCCCTGGATGTAAATATTTTATTTAACATGGTTTTAAAATATAGATCATATAGGTTGAGACTGTCAAAACTAATAAACGTTTAATGATATTTATTATGGTCTTGTAGAACTTGATTCTGCCGTGAATGATTTTACATTATATGAAAATTAAAACATAAGTTAGCTCATATAAATATTCCTCTCACTTGTTGTCCAATCGTTTCCAGTCCACCCATTGATCGAAAAGATACCAAACCAATTGTCTTGTCATGATTATGCGGTGTGTTTTATAATTTGAACTTTATGAAAATTTATATAAGCTTAAATTCCTGTCACCTGATATACAGTCGTGCCCAGTCCATCCAGCAAGACACCCAGAATCACATGTCCCGTTTACTGGATCACAGGAACTGAAGGAGTTGCTGCATTGTCGAGCATCGCAGGACTTGGTGCAGTTTAATCCGTATGTTCCGATGCATGCTTCAATAAAGAAGGTCATGAACTGTCATCTAGATCTGTACTTATACATTATTAGATACCTGAAATAACTCACCAATGTAAATCCGTGATACCGGTATTCATTGTCCTGCTTCATCAGGGTATTTGCATCAACAAGGCTATGTCAAACCTTATCATCACACCTTTTGCCGCATATTGCTGAATGTTGGTTACTCGTCATTATTTTAAGCATGTATTTGTTAGGCAAAGAATGTTGAGATTTGAAATTTGATGGTTGCTCATTCAAGCACTGTCAATTTTGATCAAGTTTAGATTAAGTTTAGTTGTGGAGACCATTGATTGATTTCAGTAGACTTGAGGATAGATATTCACAAAATATTTTTGAAAGGTAATTAAATCACTCAAACTTAGAACTGATCTATAATTAAGTCTGGAAAATGTTGTAAAAGTTGTTAATGGGAGAAGTTTTCCATTGTCTGTGGTCTATCAATTATCTATCAAGTGGCATCCGTGTATGGTACGTTCTACATCGTTTAAGGAGAGATGGGACGAAGAAATTGAATTCATTTACGGTAGCATTTTGTGACAACATTTTCTTGTTGTGAATAAGTTTAAAAATATATTCAATACATTTTTTAAGCATAGAATTATCAATAAACAACGGTAACCGCTTAAATTTACCGCAACGCCTTTTTAACGGCCATTTTACGACATGCCACATGTCGTTACCGTCACCTATATTTGCGGTAAATATGTAACCATGTGTTATTTCAATTACATACATATCTTCAGTAAGTGATGAATATAACTCACCTTGTATAATTAACTGATACTTGTTCTTCCATTAAGTACTCTTAGATATATTGTATATTCAATAATAATTACACGATAGGCCGTTTATGTAGGTGATTTTTAAATGACGTTATGTGATGAAAAACATTCAGTGACCCGCTATAATTATTTCAGAAATCACTTGTTTATTCAACTTCGCAAATCATATAACACTTTTAGCAATATCTAAAATATGTGTTCCGGTGAAAAATCCTGTTGAATATGCGAAACACGATGATAACAAGATGTGTTTGTTAAACACGGATGCCCCCGGATTTGCCAAAGTTTTGGCGAAGGTTAAAGTTTTCTGGAGATGGTCACAAGGTCAAATATGATGACCTCATCTGAAGGTCTCATCACAAGGTATACACATGCTAAGTATGAAAGCCCTAGCTCTGAGCAATACAAAGTTATGGCCAAGGTTAAAGTTTCCTGAAGAGTATCCACTGTGGCAAGGTCAAGGTCCCAAGGTCAAATATGATGACTTCATCTGAAGGTCTCACCACAAAGTATGCACATGCCAAGTATGAAAGCTCTAGCTCTGAGCAATCCAAACCTATGGCCAAGGTTAAAGTTTTCAGAATATTGTCCACTGCGGCAAGATCAAGGTCACAAGGTCAAATATGATGACCTCATCTGAAAGGTCTCATCACAATGTATGCACATGCCAGGTATGAAAGCCATAGCTATGAGCAATCCAAAGTTATAGCCAAGGTTAAAGTTTTTGTTGACAAACACAAAGACAGACAGACAGGGGCATAAAAATGCCGTTTTTATTTAAAAACTGCTTAATTTTATTTGATTTTATTTAACAGTGTCATTAATTGTCAAAATATAAACTTGCTATGTATCCGCGTATGGGATATAATTGTATCTGAAAGGATTCTGAGCTTAATTATTGAAAGCGCGTGCTTCATTTAAGTAAGTGAAATCGGTCAAAAATAGCGTAATTTGCCGACAATAGTGTTACTATTAATACCGATAACTTTTTAAATATTTCGGGGACCCCTAAATTTTATTACATTTTTGGATACAAGACATGATAAACTTGCTATTTTGAAAAAATAAGCGAATTCTAAAATATTTTGTTTCATCTTCCCATCTCTCTTTAAGTTACCTCTATCACATCTCTGCCCCTCCCAGCCAGGTGTGCAGGTACTGTTACAGTTTCCAGTCCATCTGTCACACTCGTCACAGTGGCAGTCCACGTCACAGTCAACACCGCGGTATCCACCAGTGCATGCTGAAGTTGATATGTATATATTTCAATGCTTTAGAAACTTATCTGATTTTAACTTGAGCTTTGTTGCCTTGAATGATGCTCATCACTAAAACAGGTACCAGGTTATTTCTTATAGTGACAATCTATGTAACTATCAACAACATAAAAGGTGTCACTTTTAGGGCTATGATTTATGTTTGTATTATAAATTAAATATCATGGCTCCAGGGTTTAAACTGTTAAATTAATATATTGCCTCTAGTTCTCCACTGTATGATGATAACATTTTGTCTTAGGATCTACCTAATTGATATGCAAACATTCTAACCATATATTTCCACCTCACAAATGTTAAGTGAATCGTTATAACCATTATCCCCCGGGTTTTTGATGGTAACATATCTGGCCGTCTCATTACACGTGAGTCGTGTCGGGTTGTCAGAGATGGTAGACGGGAAGGTGTAGCAGACTCTGGACGGGTCGTTGTCCACGTAGATGATGGAGTTGGCTGTTCTGTAATTATCTGGTTAAAATGGGACATAAATTGTAACGTTACATTTATATGATTCATAACGAGTATTTTTTGCATTAATTGATAAATGATTTGATGTCACCGGCCCAAAGAATTAGTATTTAAATCAAATTAATTTCATATGTTCAATCTAATATATCATTGATGATGATGCGAGTATGTTGTCTTTCAATTGCAAGTATCATTCAGTATCATACTATATGTAGTTTTCACTATTTATTTAAATCCCCAGTGTCAATCGTGGTAAACAAAAGTTTTAAAACTTTACGAGCTTACATTTCCTTCTAAATTTTAGCTGATCAGGCTTACGCATCCATACATTTATAACAAAGAATAACTCCTGCAAATCTAATTCTCCTCCAGAACTGAAATTCCCTAGAATGCTGAAATCTTCTTTGCTAAGCTTGGTCAATGGAGAAAATAAAGTGTATTTTCCCTGTGACTAGATTTTGACGTCATTCTGCACAGCTGTGAACGGCTTCCATGTCAGGACGAGAAAAAAAAACGTTGGGGAAAAGGAATGACATAACAGGAAATTTGGAGGGATATTGACGCTGTTAGAATGGTACATGTAGTATGTAAATGTGTGTGCAACTGCACCAAGACGAAAGTCATTGAATTTGAGAAGTAATTGAATTAGCGTAGCATGACGAAACCGAAATCGATAATTTTGTTGTTTCACTTCAGACGCTTTAACACATATAATTTCATACCTCACATTCAACACAACAGTTCCTTAAGTTTATTATCGGTCAGTTGTGACAGCAGATGGAAAAAAAGGTTCATTAATCATGTTTCATTTATAAGATAAGGGATTCATTGTTATTCAACACCAGCATATTTAGTTTAAAACCGATGGTGTTAGCAAGAGGTTTTAAACGCTGAAATTTGCGGGATTCACTGTTTGCGGGTGATGAATAACAATAAATCCCGAAAGTTTACAAACGCAACTATTTATCGATATTGTAACATGTCTGTTAGTTATCAGGCGTTTTGAAGCGAACTCTCTTTTCACGTACCCATCTCTGAGTGGAAAGGACTTTGCGACTGTCCATTTTTGTAAGAGGTGTGGTCAGGTCAAACCAGATCTAAATACTCAACGTTATATGAACATAAGCAACAATTTACACGTAAACCATAACAGTGTCACTCAACTACATGTATAGTCACTTCATAATATTTACCTTTCCTTTTAGATGGCTATAAACATTTATCTACGACATCAACACACTAAAATACCTGGGGAAAACAATCTTAAAATTGTCCTAGAACATTGTGACAATGACGCTAGCATTGTGACGTCAAAACGGTTGACCACTATGACGTCATGCCATGGCAACGGCCTTTGTTAAATACAGCCGCATGGAAGAAGGCGTCAAACTTGATCTTAACTAAAGAAAAAACAAATATATGGATTTACAACTTCTTTATTCCAAAGAAGTTGTAAATCCATATATTTGTTTATTCTTCATATAACCAACTTCTAAATGCCTCTTAAAGAAGTTGATCTTAACTAGATGAAAACAATTTAATTGTTTGAAACTAATTCATATTGAGGGTTATTTGTGACCTATACAGGTGTACACAAGTTAAAAAATGACAATGACAAATTAGAGTAAAGAACACATATTAAGAAAAATAGAAAAATAAAATTTTCAGTCGGGCTGAATCTTGTGAACATCACATGAGAAACATAAGGGATTTCATGAAGTATCCTGACCAGGATACTCCGAATTTCAGGACCAGTATACAATAGGATACTCGGAGTATCCAAAACTATCCTGCTCTGGATACTCCGGGTTTCATGATTCAGGATACTTCAGGATACTTCAGGAACTGATATTAAACTATCGGAAATTGTTAGAAATTTTAAAATATTACATATAACACTACAAATTATAACACAGACATACGCGGTTTACCCCTGTCATACAGTTTTGGCATTAGTTTTTTCTGTCAGACGACATTAAATTCATGAAGACGCTTTTTTGGAGAAAATTATATAATGCATGTGTAAAATCACGTTTGAAGCTTGGTCATTGTTGCCTCCCCATGATATGTATCAATATCAAATGCATTAGTTACCTGCATTAAAGTTCTTTATACAGGTTCTTTTAAAATTGCTGTCTAGATCGTGATAGATTTATGAAAAACCTAAAACTCACCTTTTGAAAAAGCGTATCCGAAAGAACAATATGAATATCCATATCAAATGCAGGTATTACACGACACGACATGTGTATCCACCATTGATGCAACTCTTAGGTGTTTACACGTGTAGTAACTCAGGATAAGTGGTAAATATCTTGCCCAATTGATTATCCATTAGCTGTGACGCGATTCTATTGACAGGCAATTAGTCACCTGCCCATAAGCCACCCGTATGTGTTTTTACAGGTTACAAGTTCACACCTGCTTAGCTAGTATATTGTCTGAGTAGCTTAATTGACACTAACAAAGAAGTCTGCATTTCATAGACGGTCTTCACAGGAGATGAACACAATGTTATAAAACAAACAAGATTCACCCAGACGAGGGATTAACGTGGGATTAATTAGTGTGGTCAATATGGGTACCAACTTGAGGCAAAGCTCATGTCTCTTGATAGATATTGAAATAAACTGATTCAAATGTTATATGGTTTTAACAATATTTATTCATGTACTCAGGGGAATCAACAAACAGGGTTTACCCTATTCAAATGTTTCTCCCCAATAAAACAGGATAATTATATCATAAATACAATCATACATACATAATGTAGAAAAACACAACATCATTTTAAAAGACATTTCTTGAGAAACTTTGCTATGAGAAATAAACTTATGAACAGTCTGGATTACGGATTATTTATGTATTAATATGATTTGACAAGGTCTTGTTACCAAATAGTTCAGTATTCAGGTCGTAACCATTTACATAAAAGAAGCTTAAATGGCGGATATTTGTATAATTTGGACACATTTATAGATAATGAGGTGCATTAATATCTATACAATGTACCATATCCAGACTATAACTCCAGACTATCTGAGCGATCTTGGCCAAGAAGGGTATTTGAACAAAGTGATTATAATCTAAGAAACCGTTCTTCCATTTAAGCAATTAACTGTACAACTCATAGGTATTCTCAGTCTTTCTTGCCAAATACCATTATGCTGTAGAATTCTTTACCAGACGAAGTCATCAACGATCCCACCCTTTATCAATTCAAAACTGTTAAATGTTAAACCAAACAGAAACTCAGAATTCTTGTGAATTTAGGGACTAGATTATGTCAAATCATCCATTGTCGCCTTAAGGTCGGTTGTAGTTATTGAAACGCCTACTTTTATGATAGACATATATCGGAAACGTCCAGATGTTCATGTGGTCACAACAACGAAGACTTAGTTCGGCATGTATTTACTTGCTGAAGCTACTACAATTTGAGATCAAATATGTATTTTTACAATCAAGGCTAAGACATAACAACAGTATTATATGGTAACAGCTCCTTGAAGGACACCGCTAACAATAATATTTTGAACTCATTACATCAGTTTATCAGTTAAAGCAACCGGTTTCTTTGAAAGTATCTTGTAGTTAATGATTAAATTCTGCGCTGCGGCCCACTTCATTATAAGGCACACCTAACAACATAACAATATTCATGTGTGATGTTATAGAAATGTAAATTTTCATTTTTCTGTCTCATTGATCTTGTAACCAGCTTTTTAAAAATACATATATGAGCCGGAGCGGAGCGACTTGTAAGCCAATAATTTGTTCATGTTATGAAATACTATACGTTTAAATATGGTTTAAACATATTTATTTCATTCATGAAATGTATTGGTAAACACGCTTTTAAAGTTTATCTGAGAATACAGGAAATTATGTGTCATAGTGATTTTACAATATATCATAAATTTACAAAAGTCAACAACAATACTGTTAACACATGTTGTGAGCGACAGCCTTTATATTAACTTGCATTGTTAAGAAACACTCAAACCAGTCTTCGAGGTCAAAGGTTACAAATGTTGTTTGTTGTTATAGTAAATTGGTGTACTCGGTTAAGCTAAATGTAAAGTTAGCTGATCAGGTGAGGAGCAAGAAGATAATCCTGTTTTAATTATGTTATTACAAATAACGAGTTTTCTTTACTTAATTTATATTTAAAAGTACTATCAACGTTGTTTTCATAACTTTTTCAATGACAAGATTTTCAAAATAATTCAAGTCAATACCATATCCTTATCGTTTCTTTATATAAAAACTTTTCCTTTTTTCCTGTACTTTGTTTTCATACATTCATTGAAATAACCATTTTGACATGTTCGCCGATCCTATTTTCATGTTTATGAAATGAAATATGTTTAAACCATAATGATATGCATCTTCATCCGCAGATTTGATATTACTTTTAGCCTTACAGAAAATCAACCAAGAGCAAAGCAATAAATATATGTTTTGTTTAAACATATTTTTATTTCCATGAAATGAAATCTGTATTGGCAAACAAGCAAACACTTATGTGAATGCCGCTCCCGTACATATAAGCAGTTACATATAAAACGTGACGTACTAATGGACACAATACAAAAACACATCAATATATACATTTATTAAAACGTTGAAGGCAAGTAATATTATAAGAAACAAAAACACCAAACAAAACTAGGTGTTATGATGTCAGCAGATTAGATAATATCAGGATATAGGTAACGTGAGTTTCCAATTGTGTAAACGTGAGTTTCCAATTGTGTAATATAAGTTAATTAGAATGATATGTTCTTTATTTAACTATTCTAGGGTATAGTAATACAAAGAATCACCTTCCGAAAGTATTATTCACCACCTGAGATCATTATTTGCTATTTCTTTTCCAATTTATTACTGCATTGTTGAATCGATACTGTACCTGTCTCGGGAGTAGCCTACTGACGACTTATCGTCACGTCACTGTGCTTTATTTTATTGCTAGAATGCATTTTCGTGCTTTTGGTCTATTTAACATAGCAAAAACTAAAAGGGTTTGGAAAAAATGGATAAAGCCACCCTTTTCTTTGTTTTTACTCTTGCCTTTTTTTATTTCTTTTTACTTTTGTTATAAAAACAAAAACTTGTTCCCATTAGTTGACTTGACATTACTGTGTGAATCTTACAAATTCAATGTACTAGTAAAAACTTTTAACTTCATAAATACTTCAGCGCACCACTTTTTAAGATACTTGATGTTCAAACTAGATGGCTATAAATAACATTAAAAAGATAAAATTAGTTTCAGCTAACTGTAGAGGATTAGCAGACAGAAACAAGAGAAAAGAAGTCATGAATGTATACAGAAAAAAATGTTATTCAATTATCTGCTTACAAGATATACATTTAGCTAAAGACGATATCAATGTAATGAGAAATGAATGGGGACTACAAAGTATTATAGCACCTTTCAGATCTAATGCCAGGGGAGTAGCAATACTCTTCAATAAAGATATTGATCTTACTATCCACAAAACCATTGAAGATGAAAATGGTAATTTTATAATTGCTGACATAACTGTTGATGGTAAAAGATTTACATTAACTAATATATATGGACCAAATAATGATGACTCAGACTTTTATATAAAATTATTTGAAAACATATTTTCATTAGAAAATGATTCCATGGTCATAGTTGGGGACTGGAACTTAGTGCTTGATCCAACAGTTGATTTAGAAAACTATAAACATATAAATAATCCAAACTCCAGGAAAACAGTTTTAGAGAAAATTGAACAGCTTGACCTTATTGATATCTGGAGGGACCAAAATAAATCTTCAAGAAAGTATACTTGGTGGAAAAAAAATCCTAGACAACAGGCAAGATTAGATTTTATCTTACTTTCACAAGATATTTATCAGATAACTTTAGATTCTGATATTCTACCAGGCTATAAGACTGATCACTCTGCAATATCTTTAACCTTCTCAAACACTTTAGATCTGGAAAGAGGGCGTGGATACTGGAAATTTAACACCTCATTACTACTTTATCCTGAATATGGAACATGGTAAAATCAATCTTTAGGGAAACAATAGAAGAATACTCTGAAAGGGAAATCACTGATAACTACAATGATTCTGATCTTAGTGATATCAAAATTAAAATAGATGACAGTCTATTTTAGAAACGTTTTTAATGAAGGTAAGAGGGAAATCAATATCTTTTTCTTCATTCCTGAAAAGTAAAAAAAATAAAAATACCATAGAACTAGAATCCAAAATTAGAGACTGCGAAGACACAATTAGGAAAATTTTTCAAAACCTTGATGAAACCTTGCTATCTGAACTCTCAAAACATAAGAAAGAACTACAAACTTTAAGGGAAGAAGAAAATAGAGGGACACAAATAAGAAATAGAATATTATGGTATGAAGAAGGCGAAAAACCTACTAAATACTTTTGTAACCTAGAAAATAGAAACTTTAGTAACAAATCAATAAATAAAATTATTACAGATAATGGAAAAGAAATTATAGATGGCTTTTCCATTTTAAACGAAGTAAAATCTTTCTATAAGGAACTATATAAAACAAATGCGGACTTAGAAGAAGAAGTTGGTTTAAAAAATGTTATAACCCCCACTCTAAATGAAGAATTGAGGAACAGATTGGAAAAAGATATTGATGCTGATGAAATAAATTTTGCAGTCAGAAATATAAAAAACAACAAAAGCCCTGGAATCGATGGCTTCCCAATAGATTTCTTTAAATTTTTTTGGAAAGACTTAAAAGTTTGGATCTTAAGATTTATCAAAGAAGTTTCAGACAAACGGAAATTGTCTTTGACTGTAAAAAGGGGAGTTATAACTTGTATTCCTAAACCAAACAAAGATAGATCTTTTCTAAAAGATTGGAGACCAATTACCCTTTTAAATGCCCTATATAAAATAATTAGCACTTGTATCACTAACCGATTGAAAAAAACGTTAGAATCACTTATCCATAGAAATCAAACAGGATTTATCCCAGGGAGAACTATTAGTGAAAACACAAGACTTCTCTATGATGTTATGTTTGAAACCAAAGAAAGAAATATTCCAGGATTACTAATTTTGATTGATTTTGAAAAGGCTTTTGACACTGTCTCCAAAAGGTTTATGGTTTAAGCATATTTATTCAGAAAGACAACTGACAGGATTGGCAAACAAGCAAATCTTTGCTTATGTGAATGCCGCTCCCGACAACATACAAACATAAATATTCAATGAAGATGACAATCACATAACAATTGAAAAAAGATCTGACATGTATGTACATTTGCAGGCTTACAGACAAAATTAAAATTAAGAGGAAAAGTTACGCAAGGCTTCTGAGGAGGTTGAGATAAATTAGTTAAGAAAAATCAGAAAATCTTTTTGAAGAAACTATGAAATTATGGACGGATTTTAGAAGTTCGTTATTTTCTTGATGAGTCGAGCCAGAATTACCGTAGAGGATAGATGGTAGATTATAACCCTTTTGGAAGAAATACGTGTTAAGTCTTAATTCGTGGTAGGTGGGACAAATAAGGAAGAAATGTAGCGCATCCTCAAAGTGATGTCCACAGTTGCAGGTAGCGGTATCGGATATATATCGGGCGAACATATCACCGTGTAAATCACTGCAGCCAAGCCTAAGGCGGGAATGGATTATCTGACATAATCTTGACCCATGAAATAAATTGAAATGAATCGGTTTGCTATTGGTTTCCTTAAGATTTCTTTTGAATTCCTCAAGAGAGATAGAATTTACCACATCCAAGGGGAGGGAATTCCAGATATTGATTGTGTCTGGTAGAAACGATTTAGAGTAATTAGCTGTGTTGCATTTTATGGTTTGTAGGTCGGAGTAGTTTCTTAAATTATATCGACTTGCGCGGGAGACTCTGTCGGGTATTAGGTTTGATAAATAATCAGGTACTAGTTTATTTACCATCTTATAAAAGACATACAATTTTTGACGATGTCTGCGATTTTCTAAAGAAGTTATATTAGTTTCTGAATATAGTTTGTCGTGGCTTGTTCCACGAACAGCGCCGCAAATAGTTCTAATTGCGTCCAGGTTAAGTTTTTCTAGAAGAATGGACTGCTCTTTTGTACAATTATCCCAGATGTGACATGAATAATCGAAAACTGGTAAAATAAATGATTTATACATGGTCTGAAGGGTTTTACGTTTAAGGCGATATTTAAAACTTCTAAGGCAATTTATCATTGGACTTACCTTTTTGATAATACTATCAACATGGTTGTGCCACATGCAATCCTGCTGTAGGATTAATCCTAGATGTTTATGAGATGAAACGTCAGTAATAGGTGTATTATCCATAGATAAAACTGGTTTCACAGAAGGGGTATGTTTACGACTGAATTGAATTGAAACGGTTTTACTTGGATTAAAATCAACTTGCCATTCATTAGCCCAGATGTTAATGACAGACAGATCATTGTTAAGGCTCTGTGCAGCATCATTCGGGTCATTAATTATTACATAAAGCGATGTATCGTCGGCAAATAAGCGTATATTACTGTCAATGTCGTCTACGATGTCATTGATGTAGATTAAAAATAGTAATGGTCCGAGAACGGACCCTTGCGGGACACCGGCAGAGACAAATTTCGAATCAGAACTATAACCACTGATAACAACGCGTTGTGATCTATCCTTAAGGTAACTTTCGAACCATTGGAGTAACTCGCCAGATATACCGTAAGATCGTAGCTTATGGATGATTCCCCTATGCCATACTTTATCAAAGGCCTTGCTGATGTCGCAGAAAACTGCCCGGATCTCTTTACCTTTATCGACTTCTTTAGCTATGAAGTTATAGAGATATGTCAACTGATTAGACGGTGAATCTCCAGGGATAAAACCAGACTGAAGGTTCGTCAATAAATTGTTGTCTCTAAAAAAGTTGAATACATATTTAAAAACACACTTTTCGAAAACTTTTGCCAGACAACTTGTCAGAGCAACGGGTCTATAATTGTTACATTCATTTAAACTACCCTTCTTATGAATCGGAATTACTGATGCTATCTTCCAAATATTTGGGAAAGTTGACTTAGATAACGAACAATTAAAGAGTTTTGATAACGGATCCGCTATTACGGAGGCACCAAGCTTAAATAAGCGGTTACCGATACCATCGTGTCCAGTCGCTTTTGAGGTGTTAACGGAGAGTAGGATATCTTTAACTTCATTGACAGTCAGAGATATTGAAGATAGAGTCTTATCAGTTTTACATCCGGTAATTTTTTTCGGGAGTTTTAACCGTTGCCTGATCGCAAAAGTAGTTATTCATTATGGTAACGATATCATTCACATCCTCATAAACTGAATCTTGAAATGTGATGGGTGGGAATATTGTATTGTTGCCGGTTGATTTTAGGTAATTTTTAACTAAGCGCCACCAAAGTTTGCTGCCGTATGATTTATTTATCTTATCATCAACTTTTGAGACAAATTTCCTTTTTGCAGTGCGGACAGCTGATATTACATTATTTCTTAATTTACGAAACTTTTCCCAATCTGACGGTCGGTTATATTTTTTAGCTACTTTGTGTATGCGGTTTCTTTTTCGAATCGATCTGCGGACTTCACCTGTGATCCATAATGGGTCCTTGGGTCTAATAGTTACTGTTTTATTTGGGATATGGCTATTGCATATATCTAAAAAAGATTTTGAAAAAGCTTCTGCTGATTGGTCAATATTATCTGTTGACAAAACAGTTTGCCACTCGAAAGTACTTAGGCTATCTATTAGGTTTGTCTGATTAATCATACTATAATTGTAAATCCTCCTCTTAAAATTACTATTTTTAGAGATATCATCCTTTATAGTCACACTTATAGGACAATGGTCACTACAAATAGGATCAGATACACCCGAACTAAGCACACTATCAGCATTAGATACAAACAATAAATCAATCAAAGTTCTAGAGGTGGGTGTGATCCTAGTTGGTTCAGTGATCAGTTGTGTCAGTCCGTACATTGCCTTTAGACTCTCAATTCTATTATTGTTTTCGTTTAGAATATCTAGATTAAAGTCTCCCGTTATTATTGTTTGCATTTTTAATGTCATGGCATTACATATTGACTGGTCTAATAGATCCCAATACGCATCGCTTTTATCCGCACGATAAAAATTTCCGACTAAGTAATTTTTGTTTTTACGTTTTATTTGTACCCACTGCGCTTCAAGTTTTGGTATGAGAAGATGGTCCATATCAATAACGTAAAAGTTATCTTTAACGTATATCGCAACACCCCCACCCCGACTTGGACGGTCGTTCCGGTACGGAAGATGAAAATTAGGAATTGATATATCACTTTGAAGAATACCGTTATGCAACCATGTTTCAGTTAAGCAGATTACATCATAAGAATTGAATTCCAGGGAGAGTAGATCGACTTTATCCTTTAATCTTCTTACATTTAAGTGAACAATTTTTAGGTCATCTTTACGCTGGCCAGGATTGGGATGGATATCGCCACAACATAATAGCAAGATAATTATGTAAAGGGGAGTTTGGAATTTGTAAAGACAATTTGATGTAATGAGAATTGATGATATTAAGAAGTTTAAGTATGCCTTGCTGGAAATTAGCAAAGAGAAAAGTCCAACCGACCGCCTGTATTGAACAATATCAACCGGCATCAATGATTAAGAAGTGAAGAAAATACACGGCGGTGGTTGGACTTGTGGTTGAAAACAAATTTGGGATTTGAAGTTTTGTTGTAAGCAAGCAAACATCGTTTATGCAAAGGATTATACAACATGACATAAGAGGAAACAAATAATAAACACATTGTACAACTATTGGAGAACTGTGATAAGAGAACGAATTTTTGATGAAAAGGAAACAAACAAGAAATGAAAAGATAAGATAAGAGAGTTTTGGCATGTTATGCCAGTAAACTGTTGGTAATATTTGGTGGAATTAGAAATCAGACTAAGTGAGAGTAAGCGACCACGTTACAGCGAGCGTGAACAACGTGTTGCACGTGCATGCGTGTGAGCTGGATGGAGACAATGGTGTGCATGTTTGATATGATATCGGATATGTTATGGATATATACTGTGTCCTGGAAAACCTAAAAATGTAAGTAAATCTATTTTATGAATATGTATATATGGGCATTTATATGTGATTGTATCTAGGAATTATAAAAACCTACTCCAAATCAAGCTAACACATACAATTATAGTAACAATAATAAAAGACAATATGCACGTGAATGTGTGTGGGCTGGATATGTGAATCAAGGTGGAGGATATTTACTGTGAATGGGAATTCTAAAATGTGTGAGTACCAATACATAGTTCATGATATTTGCAAAAATGATAATCGTGGTGCACATGAATGTATGTGAGGTTGATACAGCGTGTGTTGTGTATGTGAATCAAGGTGGTGGATATTTACTGTGAATGGGAATTCTAAAATGTGTGAGTTTTAATACTTAGTTAATGAAATTTGCAAAAATTAAAATGTGTTATTGTATTTATTATAGATATGACGTTAATCTGACTGAACAAACGGAGAAACGTATAGTTTGATACTTGCAAAAATGAATAATGGTTTCTTGTGGTGTTGACTGAACAGTAAGTTTACATCAGTATATACTGCTACTTGATAGGTACCGTATGGGGTAAACGGATAATAAACAATAAACAGATTGCAAAATAACATAAAAACCAAGAATTAAGATGTGACTCTTTAGCCCAATTTAGAAAAAAAAGTCAAAGAGCAACCTCAAAACAATATGTTTGCTAAATTGACTCAATTTAACCAAACAACAACAATAAACCCCCGAGGCTGCGTAGAATGTACACATGCCTGCATCTGTACATTGAGATGACAGCGGTGACAAAAATCACTTTTATCAGTATGATAGGTCCCATTTGTTGTGGAAATAGTTTCAAAGTTTCAGATATAAAATTCATTTATACACGAGGAAAAATAAAATACACAAATGACAATCCAAATTTGTTCATTCTTGAAAAACAATGTTTTGATATTTGACAGAAACCCAATCGTACAGTTGTGCGATATCTTACAACTGCAATATAGTAATAAAACACATTTGTAGTGATAGTACTTCTATAATGTTCGATTTAATCAGGGGTCACAATGAAAAGTTGCTGGAGTATATCAAGAGTCAATCATCATATTGTTCATAAACAGTACATGCTGTCAGTTGACAATATCCTGGCTGAGGTTTATTGTCATTTTTAAACCGGTAGCTTCAAGAACTGACTGAAACTGAGTGGCATTTGCGGCTTTATTTACAGAGCCATCCTTAAGTTTAATTAACACCACACCACCCGTGACCCAGGCTGAGTCAAACCGTCCCTCGGACACTAAACGTCTGGCCTGTTTGGCGAGATCGGCCCTTGGTTTGGTCAAGTCTTCATTTATGAAGATACGTTTCGAGGAAAAGTTAGGTTTAGCAAACTTCAGTTTGGAGCGATTCCGTAGAAAGGCTCTCTGTGTAGCATTACTCACGAATCGGATTAAGATAGGTCTCGGAGTGTCCTGAGGTGTAGTTGGGCGACGTGGCACTCGGTGGCTGATGTCGATGTCGGCAGCGGTGATAGTTAGTCCGATCAATGTGGCAACTTTGAGGACGACCTCGTTGGTATCCTCGCCATGCTCCTCTGTTATCCCCGATATCCGGACATTGTTTCGGCGGGAATATTGTTCACTCCTGTCAAGGCGCTCACTGAGTGTTTTGATTTCATCGTTCTTCTCATCCAGTGATTGTTTCAATGATAACACTGTAGATTCCAGAACTTCATTTTTTGATATCAGTGACTCCATTTCCTGCCTAAACATAGGCCTAATGACTTCGGAAACTGTTGTACAGATAACTGCCATCACATCCTTGGTTTGCAATACTTTAAGAAGTTTTTCATGAAACATATCGTCACCAACCTGGTTAACACTGACGCCTGTATCCTCCATTATTACTGATGTGTCTGAATCGAAGCTAAAGTTGCAATGACGTTTAACGTCTTCAGAATCCGGTGTGGACACTTCGGAGCGGATACGTTTTCCAGTTGGTGCGTTCTCCATATAGAAACATGTATTCAAGTTTATGGGTTATCATATACCAGTTGTTGAAACACGTGTGATTATTTCAAAAATGAGTTTACAAATGACACAAATTTCGTAGTTTGAAGATAGTTAACTCACTTTGTATATCATACACGTAATCACTGTCAGGTAACGATTCACGCCAGATATCGAAATCGGAAAACAATCCGTCTTTTATCTCAAATTTGATATGGCATCCATTCACACAAAATCAATGTTTGTTTGTTAAAGGTATTTGTTAAACATACCATACTTTTGCGGTCAACATAATTGACAAATATTCCACCAAACTTAGAAAAGACTAGATCAGTCCACGGGAGCACATTTCGCTACGTTCATCCATCGTGACGTCACCGGAAGGGAAGGTTTATTGATTTAGTACTTGAGAAATTCGGTTTTGGCCCACAATTAAGAACCTGGATAGATCTCTTAACTTTAGACACTACATCTTGCGTAATTCAAAATGGTCATTTATCAGAATTTTTTACAAATGAAAGAGGATGCAGACAAGGAGACCCACTATCCCCTTATCTTTTTCTGTTTGTAGCAGAAATCTTAGGTTGCATGATAAGAGCAAATAAAGATGTAAAGGGAATTATCATAGATGAAAAAGAATATAAGCTAGGACAATATGCTGATGACACAGAATTGTTTCTTGATGGATCGGAAGATAGTCTATATGCTGCGATTAATACATTAAATACCTTTTACAGAATGTCAGGACTAAAAATAAACATTGATAAAACTAAAGCAATCTGGATAGGTTTAAAAGCAAATAGTGATGAAATATTATGTAAAGATAAAAAAATAGAATGGCATCAAGGTGAATTTGAAGTATTGGGTATCAAATTTACTCCAACATTATCTAACTTATGGGTCATTAATACCAGGAAAAGGCTTGAAGATATTAATAGATGTCTTGCCAGCTGGAGGAAAAGGCACTTAACATTAATTGGAAAAATTACGGTAATTAAGACCCTAGCAGTTTCAAAATTAGTTCATATCTTTAGCACATTTCCTAATCCACCTGACGCATTTATCTCCTCACTTGAAAAAATACTCTTCCAATTTATTTGGAATGGTAAAAAGGATAAAATTAAAAGAGAAACAATGAAAAGATTAAAAAACGAAGGTGGCCTACGGATGATAGATATAACATCATTTATTGAAGCTCTAAAAATATCCACCCTGAGACTGTATTGCAATAAAGACTCTTTAAGCAACCCATGCAATATACCCTTCAATGATATTTTCAAATTTGGGGCTAATGTAGCAGACACACTTGATATCACCAACCCGTATTGGTTAGATGTTTTTAAGGCATGGGCAAAATATTGTAAAAAGATGGACCTTAACACTGACAATGTTGATGATATTCTAGCCCAACCTTTATGGTTTAACCACACATTAAAAGACACACATCACTTTATTAAACATTGGGCGGATAAAGGAATATTATGTATTAAAGATATATGTGATGACTCTGGTATGATGCCTTTTAACAAATTAAAACTTAAATATGGCATTAGAGGAACAATATTGGATTACAATTATGTTATACATATCTTGCCTTTATCCTGGAAACAAACTATTAGAAACAGTAAAAGGATACCCATTAATAATATGACCATTACTACTTGTATATATAACCTTATTACAGCACCTAAGGGTGCAAGAGTTTTCTATGATAAACTTATATCAAATGACAGAAAACTCAAGATATGCTTTAAATGGGAAAGTATATTTAACTGTGACTTTGAATGGCATAAGATACTCAATATAGATAGACATGTTTTAAAAGATGTCAAACTTGTTGAATTTCAATTTAAATTCCTTCATGGAATTATTTATACACAAAAAGAACTTATTAAAATGAAACTATTAGATTCTGATAAATGCATTTTTTGTGGTGACATACAGGAAACATTATGTCATGTTTACTGGGATTGCAATGAGACTCAGACATTTTGGAGAGAACTTGAAATTTGGATGAATACATTCCTCAGTTAAGAAATCAAAATTACTAAATATTTGGTCTGGTTTGGCACTCTGCAACTTAATAAAATACTAAACCATATAATTTTCTCCGCAAAGAGACACATCTATCTATGCAATATTAAAAATACAAAGACAAAATTAACCAACTATTTGAAAACTTTGAAATCTATTTTTCATGCAGAGAGATATATTGCTAAAAGAAACCATGACACAGAAAAATTTGAAAAAAATGGTTTCATTTCATCCCATATTTCAGCCAATAAATGTTTATTCTATTATATTATCTATAACATGTTTCTTGCCTGTAATATCACTATTTCTGTAACTATGTAACTTTGGGAACAAATAAAAAAATATTGAAAAAAAAAAAAATGTTGTTTGTTGTTATAGTAAATTGGTGTACTCGGTTAAGCTAAATGTAAAGTTAGCTGATCAGGTGAGGAGCAAGAAGATAATCCTGTTTTAATTATGTTATTACAAATAACGAGTTTTCTTTACTTAATTTATATTTAAAAGTACTATCAACGTTGTTTTCATAACTTTTTCAATGACAAGATTTTCAAAATAATTCAAGTCAATACCATATCCTTATCGTTTCTTTATATAAAAACTTTTCCTTTTTTCCTGTACTTTGTTTTCATACATTCATTGAAATAACCATTTTGACATGTTCGCCGATCCTATTTTCATGTTTATGAAATGAAATATGTTTAAACCATAATGATATGCATCTTCATCCGCAGATTTGATATTACTTTTAGCCTTACAGAAAATCAACCAAGAGCAAAGCAATAAATATATGTTTTGTTTAAACATATTTTTATTTCCATGAAATGAAATCTGGATTGGCAAACAAGCAAACACTTATGTGAATGCCGCTCCCGTACATATAAGCAGTTACATATAAAACGTGACGTACTAATGGACACAATACAAAAACACATCAATATATACATTTATTAAAACGTTGAAGGCAAGTAATATTATAAGAAACAAAAACACCAAACAAAACTAGGTGTTATGATGTCAGCAGATTAGATAATATCAGGATATAGGTAACGCCAGCAAGGCACGGCACACACACAAAAAAGAGAATCAATACTCACTCTCTTTGGATGATGTCATGAAACTATATGGTTTAAACATATTTATTCATGAAAAGACATACAATTCATGAATGGATTGGCCAACAAGCACAGAGGTGCTTATATAAAGGCCGCTCCAAAAGAATTACAATTACAATGTATAATTACTAGTGACACATACAAATCATATTCATGAGCATTTGAAAGCATATAAACTAAAATTACATAAACGACAATATTCTAGCAAGGGAAGTTTGTTGTATGAAATTTAGCAGAAATCAGAGAATCTTCGAGAGTAAATTATGAAGTAATGGACAGATTTTAGTAGTTCAATATTTTCTTTATTACTCGAGCTAGCATTTCCGTAAAGAATTGATGGTAGATTGTAACCTTGAGTAAAGAAATAGGAGTTTATTCTTAACTCATGGTAAATTGGGCAGACAAGAAAGAAATGGAGTGCATCTTCGGAATGATGTCCACAGTTACAAGTAGAGATATCGGATACATGTCTCGCGTACTTATCAGCGTTTAAATCGCTGCAACCAAGCCGAAGGCGGGAGTGGATTATTTGACAAAATCTTGAGCCATTATATAAATCAAAATAAATTGGGTTTGTGTTGGTTTCCTTCAGTTTCCTTTTAAATTCTCCAAAAGTGCTCGAATTGACAATGTCAGAAGGGAGGGAATTCCAGATAGTAACAGTGTCCGGTAGAAAAGATTTAGCATAATTACTTGAGTTACATTTAATGCCTTGTAGGTCGGAATTGTTTCTCAGGTTGTAACGACTAGCGTCAGACACGTTGTCAGGTACTAAATTTGATAAATAATCAGGTACTAATTTATTAACCATCTTGTAAAATACATACAATTTTTGACGATGTCTCCTTTTTTGTAGAGAGCTAATGTTTGTCTCTGAATACAGCTTTGCATGACTTGTCCCCCGGACTGCACCACATATAGTTCTGATTGCGTCCAAATTTAGTTTTTCGAGAAGTAGAGACTGCTCTTTTGTGCAATTATCCCAGATGTGACACGCATAGTCGAAAACTGGTAATATAAACGATTTGAACATGGTCTGAAGAGTTTTTCTATTAAGACGGTATTTAAAGCTCCTGAGGCAGTTAATCATTGGACTTACTTTATTAACGATACTATCAATATGGTTATGCCACATGCAGTCCTGTTGTAAAATTACTCCCAGGTGTTTATGAGATGAAACGTCATCGATAGCTGTATTATTCATTGATAAAACAGGTTTGATAGCCTGTGTATGTTTACGAGTGAACTGAATTGAAACGGTTTTACTCGGATTAAAATCGACTTGCCATTCGTTAGCCCAAGAATTTATGACAGACAGATCTTTATTTAGGCCTTGAGCGGCTACATTCGGGTCATTAATTATTACGTACAGAGAGGTATCATCTGCAAATAATCGTATGTTGCTGTCAATATCATCGACAATGTCATTAATGTAAATCAAAAACAGAAGTGGTCCTAGAACGGAACCTTGTGGTACCCCAGCAGCGACTGATTTTAAATCGGAACTATACCCGTTTATAACAACTCGTTGTAACCTATCCTCAAGGTAGCTTTCAAACCATAAAAGTAATTCGCCTGAAATACCATAAGATCTTAGTTTATGAATAATGCCCCTGTGCCAAACTTTGTCGAAGGCCTTACTTATGTCGCAAAAAACCGCCCTTATTTCTTTACCTTTGTCGATTTCTTTAGCTATGAAGTCATACAGATACGTTAATTGATTTGTTGGTGAATCGCCTGGGATAAAGCCGGACTGAAGGTTTGTCAGTAAATTGTTATCTCTGAGATAGTTAAATACATATTTGAAAACACATTTTTCGAAAACTTTGGCTAGGCAACTTGTTAAAGCTATGGGTCTATAGTTGCTGCACTCGTTGATATTACCTTTCTTATAAATAGGTATTACTGAGGCTATTTTCCAGATATTTGGGAATATTGAATTTGATAAGGACAAGTTAAAGAGTTGGGTTAATGGATATGCTATTACTGAAGAGCTAAGCTTCAATAAGCGGTTACCGATACCGTCATGTCCGGTGGCTTTAGTAATGTTGACAGATAGTAAAATATCTTTAACTTCATTTACAGACAGCGATATGGAAGATAAAGTTTTGTCCGTTTTAAGACTTATATTCGGTAGATTTTTATGAGGAGACGTGACAGATGCTTGATCGCAGAAATAATTATTCATAATTGTAACGATATCATTTAGATCATCATAAACCGAATCCTGATATGTAATTGGAGGAAACATTGAACTGTTGCTAGTAGATTTCAAATAATTTTTAACTAAGCGCCACCAAAGTTTGCTACCGAAAGATTCATTTATCATGTTGTCAATTTTAGAGACATATTTTCTCTTTGCAGTGCGAACGGCTGATATCACTTTATTCCGAAGTTTACGAAACTTTTCCCAATCTGATGGTCGATTGTACTTTTTCGCATTTTTGTGAACACGGTTTCGTTTTCTAATTAATCTACGCACATCACCTGTAATCCACAATGGATCTCTAGGTCTAATAGTAACAGTTTTGTTTGGAATATGTCTTTCGCATACGTCTAAGAAGGACTTTGAAAACGCTGCTGCTGCGTTATCCACAGTATCATTTTGGAGAATAGTTTGCCAGTCGACTGAATTAAGACTATCGATTAGGTTGGTTTTATCGATCATATTGTAGTTGTAAATTGTCCTCATAAAATTGTTAGTTTTAGATATATCATCCTTTATAATCACATTTATAGGACAATGATCACTACAAATAGGATCAGACACACCCGAACTTACCACACTATCAGCATTAGATACAAACAATAAATCAATCAAAGTTCTAGAGGTGGGTGTGATTCTAGTTGGTTCAGTGATTAGTTGTGTCAGGCCGTACATTGCCTTTAAAGTCTCAATCTTGTGATCATTTTCATTAAGAATATCTATGTTAAAATCGCCCGTAATTATGGTTTGCATTTTTAAGTCCATAGCATTGCAAATTGACTGATCTAATAGGTCCCAGTATGTTTCACTTTTGTCAGCGCGGTAAAAATTTCCGATTAAATATTTCTTATTTTTACTTTTTATTTGTACCCATAACGCTTCAAGTCCTGGTATTAGAAGATGGTCCATATCAATAACGTAGAAATTTTCTTTGACATAAATCGCTACACCCCCGCCCCGGCTTGGACGATCGTTACGGTATGGAGGATGAAAATTTGGGATTGATAATTCACTCTGGAGAATATCGTTATGCAACCATGTTTCTGTGAGACAGATTACGTCATAAGAATTGAATTCTAGGGATAGTAGGTCAACTTTGTCTTTTAAACTTCTTACGTTTAGATGAACAATTTTCAAGTTTTCTTTACTGGGCCCAGGATTCGGGTGAATATCACCACAACACAACAGCAAAACAATTAAGTAAAGGGGAGTTTTTAAGTTGTATAAACAAATGGAGATAAAAAGGATTGATGAACATGAAAATTTTAAATATGCCTTGCTAGAAATGTGTAAGGAAAATAATCCAACCGACCGCCTGTATTGTGCAATATCAACCGGCATCTATCATAACAACAAACAAACTATATACGGCGATGGTTGGATTAAAGAGGTTATATGAATTGATAACAGTACTCTGTAGTTTAGTCATTAGCCAACAAATTGCACAAATATGAAAAGGGAAACAACATGACACATGAACAAATAACTGATATACAAAGTAAACAAAACACTTGGTTGGAGAACTATGATGTAGAGCATTTTTGTAGTTGGAAAAGAAACAAACAAGAAATAAAAAGAAAAAACAACAGATTAAGAGCTTAATCTGTAGAGTTGTAATATTTGGTGGAATAGAAATCTGACTATAAGTGAAAGTGAGCGACCGCGTTGCATGATGACACCGCGTCATGAATAGCGTGATGCACGTGCATGCACGTCAGCTGGAGAGATATTGTTGTGGTTGATGATGTACCATCGAATATACTGTGATATACACTGTGAATTGGATATTCTATAAAACGTAAGTAAATATTTATATTAAGGGTATATACCTTAGTGTGTTAATTTGTCAACTGTAGGTAGTATAGTGATATATAGTGCTAGTAGCAGTTGGTGTGTAGAGTATGGCTCGTGTGGGATGATGAATGGCGAGGGTAGTACAGACAGGGACAAAACAAACAAAAACAAACAAATAAACTAAAAGATAATCCAAAACTCAAGACACTCAAAATACATTTTGCTACACCATTTAATGTTTCGACCCCAAAAATAAAATGATAAACGCGAACATATATACATAAGCGAAGAAAAAACCCCAAAAGAAAACAAACAAATAGGGGAAACACGAAAACAACTTAAGATACAACCATGCATGTACGTTGTTTTTATCGCACATTAGTATACCGTACTATAGTATGTATACGTATAATCTTCAGATATAGGAAAAACGCACCCTTTGCATACAAATATGATAATATTAACAGATCATCTATGCGTTGATGAATAGTCAACATTTATAGAGCTAAAGAAATGGCAATGAAATAATTGTTAAGGAATACAAATACTAAATTGACATTTATAAACAGAAACAAGTTATATCCGTCTGTAGAGAAAATAGTTCAGATATATCATTATTACCACTATGTCACAGTATGTGGCGTGAGTCATTGTGATATTTTATGAACCCATAAACAAAAGTTATTTGACAGTTTCTTGACTGAGATTTATTGTCACTTTCAACTCTGTAGATTCAAGGATCGTTTGGAACTGGGTGGCGTTCGCGGCCTTTTTCACTGAACCATCTTGGAGTTTGATTAAAACCACCCCACCCGTTACCCAAGATGAATTAAAACGACCATCAGAGACAAAACGTCGAGCTTGCTTGGCCAAATCAGCCCTGGGTTTTGTGAGGTCTTCATTAATGAAGATACGTCGAGTAGAAAAGTCAACTTCAGCATATTTGAGTTTAGAGCGATTTCGCAGGAAAGCTCTCTGTGTCGCGTTACTAACGAAGCGTGCTAGGATTGGTCTTGGTGTATCCTGTGGTGTGACAGGGCGACGGGGCACCCTGTGGCTGATGTCTATGTCGCTCTCGGTAACATTAAGTCCAATTATATATGTATATAAACTATATATGTACAGATTTTAACAGTTCTAAATTAACATGTTCTGATGAGCTAGAATTGCCAAATATAATTGAAGAGAATTTAACCCTTTGGAAAAGAAATGTGCATTTAACCTTATATCACTGAAGATAGGACAGATAAGGACAATTTACAACTACAATATGATCGATAAAACCAACGTAATCGGTAGTCTTAATTCAGTCGACTGGCAAACTATTCTCCAAAATGATACTGTGGACAACGCAGCAGCAGCGTTTTCTAAGTCCTTTTTAGACGTATGCGAAAGACATATTCCAAACAAAACTGTTACTATTAGACCTAGAGATCCATTGTGGATTACAGGTGATGTGCGTAGATCAATTAGAACACGAAACCGTGTTTACAAAAATGCGAAAAAGTACAATCGACCATCAGATTGGGAAAAGTTTCGTAAACTTCGGAATAAAGTGATATCAGCCGTTCGCACTGGAAAGAGAAAATATGTCTCTAAAATTGACAACAAGATAAATGAATCTTTCGGTAGCAAACTTTGGTGTTTTGGTGTTAAAAATTACTTGAAATCTACTAGCAACAGTTCAAGGTTTCCTCCAATTAAATAACAGGATTCGGTTTATGATGATCTAAATGATATCGTTACAATTATGAATAATTATTTCTGCGATCAAGCATCTGTCACGTCTCCTCATAAAAATCTACCGAATATAAGTCTTAAAACGGACAAAACTTTATCTTCCATATCGCTGTCTGTAAACGAAGTTAAAGATATTTTACTATCTGTCAACATTACTAAAGCCACTGGACATGACGGTATCGGTAACCGCTTATTGAAGCTTAGCTCTTCAGTAATAGCATATCCATTAACCCAACTCTTTAACTTGTCCTTATCAAATTCAATATTCCCAAATATCTGGAAAATAGCCTCAGTAATACCTATTAATAAGAAAGGTAATATCAACGAGTGCAGCAACTATAGACCCGTAGCTTTAACAAGTTGCCTAGCCAAAGTTTTCGAAAAATGTGTTTTCAAATATGTATTTAACTATCTCAGAGATAACAATTTACTGACAAACCTTCAGTCCGGCTTTATCCCAGGCGATTCATCTACAAATCAATTAACGTATCTGTATGACTTCATAGCTAATGAAATCGACAAAGGTAAAGAAATAAGGGCGGTTTTCTGCGACATAAGTAAGGCCTTCGACAAATTTTGGCACAGGGGCATTATTCATAAACTAAGATCTTATGGTATTTCAGGCGAATTACTTTTATGGTTTGAAAGCTACCTTGAGGATAGGTTACAACGAGTTGTTATAAACGGGTATAGTTCCGATTTAAAATCAGTCGCTGCTGGGGTACCACAAGGTTCCGTTCAAGGACCACTTCTGTTTTTAATTTACATTAATGACATTGTCGATGATATTGACAGCAACATTCGATTATGTGCAGATGATACCTCTCTGTACGTAATAATTAATGACCCGAATATAGCCGCTCAAGGCCTAAATAAAGATCTGTCTGCCATAAATTCTTGGGCTAACGAATGGCAAGTCGACTTTAATCCGAGTAAAACCGTTTCAATTCGGTTCACTCGTAAAGATACACAGGCTATCAAACCTGTTTTATCAATGAATAATACAGCTATCGATGACGTTTCATCTCATAAACACCTGGGAGTAATTTTACAACAGGACTGCATGTGGCATAACCATATTGATAGTATCGTTAATAAAGTAAGTCCAATGATTAACTGCCTCAGGAGCTTTAAATACCGTCTTAATAGAAAAACTCTTCAGACCATGTTCAAATCGTTTATATTACCAGTTTTCGACTTTGCGTGTCACATCTGGGATAATTGCACAAAAGAGCAGTCTCTACTTCTCGAAAAACTAAATTTGGACGCAATCAGAACTATATGTGGTGCAGTCCGGGGGACAAGTCATGCAAAGCTGTATTCAGAGACAAACATTAGCTCTCTACAAAAAAGGAGACATCGTCAAAAATTATATGTATTTTACAAGATGGTTAATAAATTAGTACCTGATTATTTATCAAATTTAGTACCTGACAACGTGTCTGACGCTAGTCGTTACAACCTGAGAAACAATTCCGACCTACAAGGCATTAAATGTAACTCAAGTAATTATGCTAAATCTTTTCTACCTGACACTGTTACTATCTGGAATTCCCTCCCCTCTGACATTGTCAATTCGAGCACTTTTGGAGAATTTAAAAGGAAACTGAAGGAAACCAACACAAACCCAATTTATTTTGATTTATATAATGGCTCAAGATTTTGTCAAATAATCCACTCCCGCCTTCGGCTTGGTTGCAGCGATTTAAACGCTGATAAGTACGCGAGACATGTATCCGATATCTCTACTTGTAACTGTGGACATCATTCCGAAGATGCACTCCATTTCTTTCTTGTCTGCCCCATTTACCATGAGTTAAGAATAAACTCCTATTTCTTTACTCAAGGTTACAATCTACCATCAATTCTTTACGGAAATGCTAGCTCGAGTAATAAAGAAAATAGTGAACTACTAAAATCTGTCCATTACTTCATAATTTACTCTCGAAGATTCTCTGATTTCTGCTAAATTTCATACAACATACATCCCTTGCTAGAATATTGTCTTTAATGTAATTTTAGTTTATATGCTTTCAAATGCTCATGAATATGATTTGTATGCGTCACTAGTAATTATACATTGTAATTGTAATTCTTTTGGAGCGGCCTTTATATAAGCACCTCTGTGCTTGTTGGCCAATCCATTCATGAATTGTATGACTTTTCATGAATAAATATGTTTAAACCAGATAAGGAAAAAGTGAAACACATCTTCGTTATTTGTTATTTGAGTGAGTGAGTTAGGGTTTAACGTCGCTTTCAGGAGTATTTCACTTATATCACAGCTGCTAGTATTATGGCAGGGAGAAAGCCATGTGGCTATGCAGTTCTCTACTGCAGACAAAGTTGCCGTGCCCCTGGCAGGATTCGAACCCCGGACCTCTTGATCAGAAGCCGAACGCGCTAACCACTGCGCTTTCCCGCCCCAGAGTTATTTGAAATAAATCTTGTGAATCTATCTCCATTTACTACATTCTCCATTCCACTACACCCAAGCCAAAGACGAGAATGAATTATCTGGCAGAATCTGGATCCATGTGAGATATTGAAGTAGATTTGTTTTGTGGCTTTTTGTTTTAGTTTATTGTTAAATTCTCCTAGTCTGCTATATGTTTAAACCAAAGTGATCATAAACAGATAGGTTGAGGACAATGCAGAGAATATAATTTTATTTCTAACAATTATTTCACTTCTTAAACAACTAATTAACTAATATCTAGGTTGAATATAAGCTTTCCTGAAATCATTATAACAAGGACCTGGTAATATGAAAAGTAATTCAATTACCGGTTTTAACTTTCAATTTCAAAGTTATGTGAGTTGACTCGAAAGTTTGCTAACTACTTTCTGTCTGAATAAGACACTAATTTTACAATTTTAATATTGCCGTGTACAGTTGAATGTAGGGACACATGTTACAAGAAAAAAGTCACAAATTATATAATATATTAGTATATATTATGTTGGTGCAGAGTATGATATATTTTAGTTAGTTGTAATGTATTCTTAAATATTTGGTTCGTTTTAATCTTTAAACACAAACAGATTAACTTTGATCTTGTGTCATGGTGACACCTCACCCTGTCACACATCTGTATGTTTTAGGGATTAAGAGGGGATTAGATGGTTACTTGACTGTGATTGTGGGGCTGTATCCTGTTTTACCATATCATCATATGCTGAGTCCATGGATACTCAGCTACACATCGACCAACAATAACACACTCACCGTGGGAATAAAGACAATTATAAAGATAATTCCAGTGATAACAGTACATTCAGTGACTGTGGTGGAAGTATATCAGATAACAAAATATATGATATAAACAAAATGAACATTATTTCATTAAATGTGTGTGGATTAAGGAACAAACTGCGTTACCATGAGTTTACAGAGTTAATAAACAGTGTTGATATCATGGGAATCCAAGAAACAAAGACTTGTGATTTGGATCAATTTGAACTTGATAATTATGACATTCATTTGAAGAACAGAAAATGTCATGGTAAAATTACAGTTGGACTTGGTATTCTTTTCAAAAAGATGTATGCAAATTTTATAATAATTATACCCTCTGAATGTGATATTATTATGTGGGCTAAATTAGATAAAATTTTATTTCAGGTTGACAAGGGTATTATTCTTGGATTTGTTTACATTCCTCCTCGGTATACTAAGTATGCAAAAGATGAACATTTTTACCAATTATATAGTGAAATCATAAAGTTTTCAAATGACCACACAGTGATGTTAATGGGAGACTTCAATGCTCGTATCGGTTCTGCAGATGACCTCTGTGATATTGACCCTGTTATACGTCGACATATTGGATTGCATGATTCTGACCCACTTATCGAAAATGTTAAAGATGATATTTTACAACACGGTTTTGCAAGGCATAGAACATCTATGGATACTTCACTTCCAACCACATACGGAACTCAGCTTCTAGACATATGTAAATCTACATCAATGTTCATTCTCAATGGGAGGGTAGGTGATGATAAGGATATCGGATTGCCTACCTGTCGTGATTCAAGTGTCGTCGACCTGGCCATTTCAACTTCTGATGCTGTACATATTGTATCCAACTTTAAAGTTCTTGATTTTAACTCCATGTATAGTGATGTGCATACTCCAATACTTCTGCAGTTCCATAAACCAGGGAAAATACCTACTGGTGATAGCATAAACACCCCAAGTACAGAAACAGTCACGTGATCTCGTAATGGACGGACGTGTCATGATCGACAGAGAGAGAGAGTGATGTGAAAATGGCTATGTTCTGAAGGATAGAGAAGGAGAAGTTGGTAAATGATATTACTAATATAAAAATTGATGTGTCTTAAACTAATTCTGTGAAGATTAGCTGTAGAAAGACATTATCAAAACGGATGTTGATGGATTAAAATTTGGCCATACCGCCTGACATAACCTGTCTCCCATACTTGATAATCTGAAGACCATTCAAGTCAGTCCTATAAACAAATACACAATCTAATTGACAACTTGCTTATGGATAACACCCCTAATAGCAGTAAGCGACTACGAGCCGAGGTATTTACATCGCCAGATTTCAACGACACCGACAACAAACGCCACTGTAACCTGGACTCGGAGTCAGAACACGATACGTCGGGTGAGTGTGAGACAAACACTGAGAAGATGGCTTCTACCAGCCTAGTATCTCAGCTTATAGAAGCATTACAGAATAAAGACATTCTCAAGATAATTGGAGAAGCAGTAGGTGAGGCAATAAAACCTACATTAAAGTCAGAAATTACTTCTCTCATTGACAAAACCACCAAGTTAGAAAACGAAGTAAAAATGCTTAAATCTGTAGCAGAAGAGAGAGCCGACACTATTCAAACTCTAACATATCAGTTGGACAGATGCGAACAATATTCGAGACGAAACAACGTTCGAATCATGGGGTTTCAGGAGGAGAAGGGGGAGGATACAGATCAGCTTGTTATCAACCTAGCTAAGTCCATCGGAGTAGACATCAAACGATCTGATATTGATATCAGTCACAGAGTGCCCAAGTTTCCAAATGAACCACAAACCAAAGCCAGGCCTATTATAGTTATGTTTGTAAGTAACCAGAAGAAGAGGGATTTGCTAGAGAAGAGGAGACTCCTGAAAGATGTCAAATTGCCAAACGCAAACAGGCTGTTTGTGAATGAAGACCTGACGAGAACAAGGGCAATTCTAGCAAAGAAGGCAAGAGATTTAGTGTTTGAGAAGAAAGTAGAGTCAACATGGGTGAAGAGTGGTGTAGTTGTGATCAAACTAAACGACGGATCCTTCAAAAAAGTAGCTAATAACTCGCACATGGAGGAGGTTCTGGAAGCTACAAAACTCAAGTTGAAGATAACCCTCAGTCAGGATACTAGTATGTGTGAGTAGTGGGAACCATTGCCTGAGTGTCGTGGATATTGTGGCAAAAATGAATTCAGGACACTTAAAGGTAAAATCATAAAGAACTTATGTTATGAAGTGAAACAAAATACACAAAACTTTTAATGGTATAACAAACTGTTACAAGTCATTAACAATTTAATTCTTATTATCCTACAATATCGAAAGGAAAGTGAAGCATTTATATGAAATAATTTCTAAAGATTTTGAATTCATGTGGTCAACTGGTTACAAACGTTGTTAAAATGACTCAATGACTATCACGGTTAATTATACAATTATCAAGATGTATACTAATTTACTGTTTGTGGTCTTAACGGTTATACTGACCTGTGTCAAGTCCCCTGATACGGACAACGAATAAACATGATGTCACTAGACTCTCTCCATTACTCCTGCACAGGAACTACAGCTGTACCACAATAAGGTGAAACATTCACGTTTGTATTCATATTATAAACAAAGCATTCTCGGATACCATGTCCATTACCATATCCCAATGGATTGTGAATTATTTTCAATATTGAATATTAGCATAATTAGCTGACTCAGGTTAACTTGATGGTTTATTTTTGACTGTTTGTTTCCAATTTTAAGTTCTAAAAACATGCATCACAAACATGCATATGAAAGATTATTTGTTTTATGCATGCCACGGCGTGGCACATGGGGTCACTGAGACATTATGATTGGTTTAGCAGCAGCATTAACACATGTCTTTTGTTTAATTCCTTATTGTTTTGCTTTTTTGTTGATTGAAGGCTTTCATCAAATTGACATGAAAGTTCATGCCCTTGGTTATCGGGTACATAAGTCCATAGTGACATTTGTATTGTTTTACAGAAGTTATCTTATACAAGATCATATTCTGTTTCTTCCCCTATTTACAGTGGTTATCTTTTTATAAATTTGAAATATTCATATTTGTTTTATTGAGATATGGGGATAATAGTTTATTTAGATTTCTCTACTAACATGTAATCTGATAACATCCAAATTAGAATAACCGCATACATTCAAGATCTAACTGATTATTTCATCATAGAATAGATAAGGTCAACGTGACATTACTTAGGTTATTGTCGTTATAAAAAGGGTTACTCGTGATATCTAAATTACAATTGAATAACATTTCGTATTTAAATACTTACAATACAATTTCATTTATAATATAAACATGCTATGTCTTTGTGAAACTGGAATATTCACCGTGTAATCATTCAGTTACGGTACATATGGCGATATAGATTAGATTAGAACAACACCTCATTCAAACTCAACATAGAAATAAAACTGCATGTAGATTAGTAATTCGCATACAATATACACAAGGTTCAAACAATTGCAAATTTCTCGATCTTCACAAACATAATCCCTTAACCCCTGTACTAACTTTCTATCAGGGCCATATCACAGTCTCAACAATTGGTTAACAACGAAATTATTATTCTAAAAGCAAAACTAAAATTTAACTTACATTTTTATGGATAATTATCATCAATTCCCTTCATTCTTCTTTCCCACACAGCAAGGTAATCCAAACTCACCTGTGTCGGCCTATTGTTGTCATTCACAGCACGTGCAGCATGCAAACCATGCTCCCTTAACTCGCTAACAGCTAATCTGCACACGAACTTACATCTATGAACTAACGTAAAATAACATCTTCTCTTGATCTATCCTTTATAGTTTGCTCCCAAATTCATGATCATCCTTACTGTTCTCTGTCTTTTTCTTTTTGTTATTGTAAATTACACTTTTTGTTTTTCTTTAAAAGTGAGTCAGTTTTCAAGATATAAATACAGATGGTACAGTGATTCAAACTCTGTTATGTCAACGTATGATGTTGTTCAGTTAGGTTATGCATGTTTATCCATTTTGTTCCCCACTGCCTTTGTTCTTTATAAAAAGCATATAGATGACGGTTGACATAGCACAGTACAGACAGGCAGTGGGGCTGTTTGCAGTCAAAGTGCACGTAAAATCCTTGATCAAACTTACAGCTCTGATATACAACTTGAGGTTCCTTTGTTTATACAGTGCTTCTGTTAGTATTCTTATCTCAATCATACTACTATGTTGTGGCGATGTACATCCCCACCCGGGACCTGTGTTTCATACCGATCTTAAAATAATTCATTTGAATGTTAGAAGCTTTAAAGATAAAGTAGATATGATAGAAGCAGAGTTTGGCGCATATGATGTAATCTGTTTAACCGAAACATGGTTACACAAAAACATAGATAATAAGGAAGTTACTATTCCGGGTTTTCAAGCACCGTATCGCAAGGATAGAGAAAGCCGAGGTGGAGGTGTTGCTATATATGTAAAAGAAAATTTATGCGCAATGAAAATGGATAATCTGGATACTATTGGACTTGAAGCAATGTGGATTATAGTTAAATGTAAAAAACAGTCTTACCTAATTGGTACTTTTTACAGAGCAGATAAAAGCGAAATATATTGGGATCTCATTGACAATAACATTGCAAATGCTGTGGATTTAAATATGAATACTATTATTGTAGGGGATTTTAATTTGGACCTTTTCAAAGAAAATAAATCAAAAATCCATTATTTAGAAGCTGCATACGGACTAAAGCAACTGATATATGAACCAACACGAATCACCTCTCATTCTAGTACGTTGATTGATTTGATACTTGTAACTTGTTTGAACAAAGTACGGAATTCGGGAGTGCTAGATCCGATATGTAGTGACCACTGTCCGGTGTATGTTAATATTAAATCAGACAGACAGAAAGAAACGTGCTACGAGCGGAAAATTTATGACTACTCTCGTGCGAATATGGAAAATATAAATCGATGTATAAATGCTATTGATACTTATATTACTGAAACAGAAGATATAGACCTGTTCTCATCCAAATTAACTAGTGAACTTACAAACATCTGCAACGCGAATATACCAAACAAAACGGTACTGATAAGACCTAGAGACCCACTATGGATGAATAACGAAATACGCTCACTTATCAGGAGAAGAAATAGGCAACACAAAATCGCTAAAAGAACCAATCTTCCCTTTGAATGGCAAAAATTCAAATATATTAGAAATAAAGTAATATCATCTGTACGTAGAGCTAAAAAACTACATACAAATAAAATTGATACTGCAATTAGTGAATCAACTGGTACAAAAACATGGTGGAAACTCGTAAAAAATTATTTGCAAAATAAATCTGCAAAATCCACTTGCCATTCAGTTATTAATGATGATGTTCTATACGACGATATGAACGATGTTTCAGAAATTATGAATAATTATTTCACAAGTCAATCTAATGTTGAAGATCCTACCGACGACCCCCCTACCATTGCTAAACGTTGTGACGATACCCTGACTGACATAATATTGGAGATAGGGGAAGTTAAGGACATTTTACTCTTTGGATACTACCAAAGCGAATGGACCCGACAAAATCGGAAATAATATACTAAAATCTTGTGCTTATTCACTAGCACCGATTCTAACCAAATTATTCAACAAGTCAATAAAATCATCTACATTCCCTACTTCCTGGAAAGAGGCATATGTTATTCCTATTCATAAAACGGGTAATATATATGACTGCTCAAACTATAGACCAGTAGCGTTAACAAATTGCGTAGCTAAAGTTTTCGAAAAATGCGTTTTTAAATATGTAAATAATTTTTTAAGAGATAACAATCTCCTCTCAAATCTGCAATCAGGATTTACCCCTGGTGACTCAACAACTAATCAATTAACCTACTTATATGATTTCATAGCTAAAGCCCTGGACGATGGAAAAGAAGTAAGAGCTGTCTTTTGTGATATAAGCAAGGCTTTTGATAAGGTTTGGCACAAAGGAATACTGGATAAATTAAAATCATACGGAATCGATGGTAACCTATTAAAATGGTTTGAGGATTATTTAAGTAATAGAACCCAACGAGTTGTAATTAATGGACACGCATCAAATCCTCAACATGTTTTGGCAGGCGTCCCTCAAGGTTCTGTTTTGGGACCTCTACTGTTCATAATTTATATCAATGACATTGTAGACGATATTAACAGCAATATAAGACTATTCGCAGACGACACCTCTCTCTACGTTATAATTGATGATCCCGACACAGCCGCAGTCTGTTTGAATAATGACCTTTTGTTAATCTCAAATTGGGCCAAAAAATGGAAGGTTTCGTTCAATCCTAAAAAAACTAAATCAATTCAGTTTAGCAGAAAAGTACACAGAGGTAAGAAACCGGAGCTTAAAATGAATGGAGAAATAATTCAAGAAGTTGAAAATCACAAACACCTTGGCTTGATCCTCCAAAAAAACTGCTACTGGGATAACCAGATAAATTCCATGACTAAGAAAGTTAGTCCTTTGATAAATTGTTTAAGAAGTTTGAAATATCGCCTGTCCCGTAAAAGTTTGGAAATTATTTATAAATCTTTCATCCTACCAATCTTTGATTATTGCGGTCATATTTGGGATAACTGCACCCATGAACAATGCAACATATTGGAAAAACTCAATCTTGACGCGTTGAGATCAATATGTGGAGCAGTCCGCGGTACAAGTCATAAATTAATTTATGAAGAAACTAACCAAGAACCACTAGCGGAACGAAGGTATATCTCAAAATTGACAACTTTTTATAAAATGAAGAATAATCTCTCGCCTCAATATCTCTGTGATCTCGTACCTACAACACCCAGCACTAGTAACTATAACTTCAGAGAAAATTCATCCGTGCGAACAGTGAAATGTAGAACGGCGACTTATGCTAGGTCATTTTTACCTGAAACAATAAAACTATGGAATGATCTGAGCCAAAACGTTCGAAATATTGGTTCATTATCTGCATTTAAAAACTCGATTTGCAGAGTTAGAAATAAAACCATATTCTTCGACCTGAACCTTGGACTAAGATCTTGTCAAATCATCCACGCTCGTCTCCGACTTCGCTGTAGTGACCTAAATGCCGATAAATTTGCCAGACATATCACTGACAGCCCCTCGTGCTCATGTGGTCATCCGATCGAAAACGCCGTACATTATTTCTTCACATGCAACAAATATACTGAATTACGAATGAACTCATTTTTCTATCTGAAAGGATTTAGTATCAACACTGTTCTTCAGGGATGTACATCACTAACAAGCCAGGATCTGAACAAATTATTGAAATCCATTCATCATTACATATTGAAATCTGACCGATTTGACATCTCATAAATTTTATACCTATTATAACGACTGCCAAACAATTGATATCCATGCATCGCCTACTTTCTTCGATAAAATGTGTAACAAATCAGTATCATCATTTTGATTTAGCATCTGTGTTTATGTTGTGTGCTTGTATATATGTAACTGTATGGGAGCGGCCTTAATATAAGCTCTTCGGAGCTTGTTGGCCAATCCCTTCATGTTTTTCATGAATAAAATATGTTTAAATCAGAAACAGTTCGTCGGTTTGACCTAAGTAAAAGTGACCTGTTCGTGTCAAAGGTCGATGTACATGCTGTGACCTTACATGTGAATGATATACGAGATGCACGTGCAGGTCATCGTGACCCAACCACAACAATCGATAATGCTGTTCGTGATGTGAGTGACATGTTCCACACTGCAGCGAAATCAACGTTCGGCACTAAAGTGATACATGATAGAAACAAATCCCATAAGTATAAATATAGTAAATGGTATGGAAATGAATGTTTGAAAATGAAAAGACTATATCGAAAGGCAAAACGTACATACAGCCGTTCCCACCTGGAAACAGATAAACTTAAAATGAAAATGATAAACCGTGATTACAAAAGGACCGTTGATAGACATCACAAGAATTATGTAGCGAATGTTAAAGATGACGTGAAACATATGGCTAAAAGTGACCCGTCTGCATTTTGGAATTACTTCAAATCGAAGAACAATAAAGAAGAATCTATCTCTATAGAGAAACTACAAGACTTTTTTCGTCAACTCAGCGTAGAAGATGATGGTAATTACTTTGATATAAATGCACTTTTAGGAAGTCATGATGAACTTGATAAAGAAATATCTCTTGAAGAAATAAATCATGCAATATACCATCTGAAGAAAAATAAAGCTGTCGGCTTGGACAAGATTGAGAACGAACATATCATATCAACCCAACATATCTTTACTACATTTTACCACGAACTTTTCAATTTAGTTCTGGAAAGCGGAAGTGTACCACAAACCTGGCTAACTGGAATTATAAAACCCATTTACAAGAGGAAAGGAGATCCAAACAACCCCGAAAACTACAGACCAATTACCCTTTTATCTTGTCTCGGAAAATTATTTACTTCCATATTGAATAATCGATTGACCAAATATGTTGAAGAAAATCTTATACTATCTGAAGTGCAAGCTGGTTTTAGAAAGGGGTATGCAACTGCAGATCACATGTTTGTGTTGAACAGTTTGATAGATGTACTAAAATCAACAGGGACGAAACTGTATTGTGCATATATTGATTTCCAGAAGGCCTTCGATAACGTATGGAGAATCAGATTTTGGCAAAAGCTCATCTCTTATGGGATTAACGGGAATTGTTTTACAGTTGTATTTAACATGTATGACAATATCAAATCTTGCATCAAATATAATAATGAAATCTCAGCATTTTTTCGCTGTGAAAAAGGTGTCCGGCAAGGAGAAAATCTATCACCGCTGCTATTTTCTTTATTCCTAAACGACGTTGAAACCCATATGAATTACCACAACTGCAAGGGGATAACCGTGGAAACTATTACATTTAATATCAAGATAATGCTGCTGCTTTACGCTGACGACACAGTTCTGTTAGCTGACAATCCCGAGCAACTCCAACACTGTCTGGATGTTTTCTACCTATATTGTAACGAATGGAAGTTAAAAGTAAATGTACTAAAAACTAAAGTGGTCATCTTTGGATCTGGGCCAGCAAGAAAATCTAATAATAAACATAATTTCAAATTCAACAATAAAACCCTGGAGATTGTTGATGATTATGTCTACCTCGGAATAAAGTTCCATCGAAATCGCAAATGCACTAAGGCAATCAAGACACTTCATGATCAAGCGATGAAAAGTGTTTTTATAATCCTCTCAAAGGCCAGAAACCTCCATATCCCTACTGATTGTCTATTTAAATGTTATGACTGCATGGTCCTTCCTATTTTGCTATATGGATGTGAAGTGTGGGGTTATTCAAATACAGACATTTTAGAAAACGTTCACAGACTATTTATAAAATCTGTCTTGAAACTACGCAAGAGCACACCATCCTACATGCTATATGGAGAGACTGGACGCCTACCTACATCTATACATATCAAAAAGCGAATCATCTCATATTGGTTTAACCTCGCCACTAATGCTAACCAAAATAAAATGTCAGTTACTATTTATAATGCTCTATTAGAAATGTTACAAACTGATAGATATGTTTCACCATGGCTTGCAAACGCTAAACATATATTAGACGAATGCGGTTTATCATTCGTGTTTAATTATCCACACCTGTATGATCGACAATGGCTTATTTCCACAGTATTTCAGCGTTTGTCTGATCAATTTATTCAAAAATGGCAGGCCGATCAGACAAACTCCCATAAAGGATTAACTTATAATTGTCTAAAGCCCTATTTTGGGGAAGAAAGTTATATTCATCTCCCTAGTAAATTGTCAACCCCTCTTTTAAAATTCCGTACAAGTAACCACTTTCTACCTGTGGAGACTGGCCGATGGTCAAATGTAGATTACAAATGCCGTTTTTGTAAAATATGCAATCTACAAGTTGTTGGGGACGAATACCACTATTTATTTATCTGTCCATATTTAAAAAAACAAAGAGAGTGTTATTTGAATTAAAAAAATAACATTAACCCAAGTTATGATAAGTTACAAGTGTTATTAGGAACGCTTTCAAAAGAGCGTTTTTCTGTAATAAGGAAACTAGTAAAATTCATTTCATCTATATGTACTCTTTTCAAGAGTTGATCCTATGTATTATGTATATAAAGCACAGCCTAAATGTTATGCCTTAAATGTATACTGTATTTTTTCATGTACCATGGTGAGTGGTTGTTATGAAATAAAAATTGATTGAATTAGTGCCACTTTTGACCAGCTCTCACTATTAGAAGAACTCGGTTCACTGTCATAATTGATTTCAAAAACAAAAAAATACTGATATTTAATTAAAGAACTCATAATTTATAAAGACTTTTGTTCATAGTTAAAGTCTTTTTGACAATTTTAATCTCTATGAAACAAAAATGGTCACTCTACAAAGACGAACAGACGAAATCCCCAAGGACATAATCACCTCAGACAATTGATCACTGGACTTATTTTTAATTAATATGCACTTTCCCAGAACAATCACTTTGAAGTGGTATACCTAAATGCTTCTGATTTTAAACTTCTTTGATAATGTCACCATCAAATAATAAATTCAGTCCTTTGTTAGAAATAAAATGATATTCTCTGCATATCTATTTATGATCACTATCACTTTTTGGCTCATGCTGCAATTTTGGCAAGATCGTTATTTATAGTCGTGACTGCTGTGAAATGATCATCTGTTTATAACATATATTGATGTTTCATCAGCAAACTAATGTTTCTATTACATGTTACCCATTAAATTTGGCCGCTATATTTGATATCTTCAATGACATTCAGTGCATCTGATGTGATTGATATTTTCTTATTTGAGTATGCCAGAGATTTCCCCATTACATATATCCTTTCCCTATGTCTAGGTTGTTTTATTGTTTATTTGGATTTAGATTTTTTGAGTAAATGCCTATGGCAGTTACGTTTTGTTTATTAGCTGCAGCATCCGAGAAGATGATAATGTCGTGTTTATGAGTTTTAAGGTATTCATCAATTTCTTCTTTTGAAATTTCAGTAACGTTTTAGTTCATTATTGGTTGGAATGATAATTTTAAAAATATGTTTAAAAGATGAGCTAAATGTTTGAAATGGTTGTTTTCTATTTGAAAATTCATCAATTCAAAATTATTTTGTCAATCATGCGATATTTGCATGAAGTTCTTTGGGGCATATCTTGCTTTTTTATTCTTAATTTGTTGTCTGGGTTCTGACATTTATATAATCCTGTGCAATGTTATTTATTTTGTTTTTATTCCAACCAAAAGTTCTCTTTGTCTTATTAAGTGGTTCGAGTGAGAAACAGAATATAGCTTAATCCCCTCCAAACAAAAGATGTAAGACAAGCTAGGTGTAATTTATTACACAGGTCGATTAGGCCAGGTAAGTGGATAGATAGTTCACTCATCGCAGTGGATACACACTGTGACACTAATTAGCCCTCCTGCTGTGATCCCCTTCGATCAAAAGGTTCTAAGCCGGGAATGCAAACTGCGAGACCAGTAGCCTCGTTATGGATGAATGAACCCTGAGAATGAGGAGAGATATAGTGTTTATTAATGTGTCATACATACTGAGTCATTTATACATGTTGATACATAAAACGTATGAGCGGGTAGTGATTCGAAGCAGAATGAATGCATACATTACACATGAAGAGAATGTTCATAAACAACAATCATGTCCACAGATTCTTTATTGAATAATATTGCGTTTAACCATATGATTATGCTATAGCTGGTTGTTTTTATGTCCAGTTCTCGTGTGTTTGTTAATGTATGTATGTATGTACTTGTGAGGTATTAATATGAGCAACAGTTTGCTTTTTACTTAAACCACATTCTTCATGAATAAAAATATGTTTAAACTACATACATTACACCTTTATAAATACCTTTCCAGTATATAATACATGTAATACAAATTCATTCATCAAAACTGAGATAGCATTTTGATTTAAACAGTGGTAGCAGAGTTTGTCAAATCATTCATTCTCGACTCAGACTTGAATGTAGTGACTTAAATGCACACAAATATGAACGATTTATATCTGCAACCTCATCCTGTAGTTGTGGCCATAACTATGAAAACTCTATTCATTACTTCTTTGTATGTCCCCGTTACAGCGATATACGACAAACTATGTATTTTTATATCAATGGATTTGACCTAAAATCAGTTCTGTTTGGAAACCAAAACTCTCCCCAAAGTGTCAACAAGGAACTCTTAACTTCAGTTCATTCGTTTATAAATTTAAGTGGCAGATTCGCTTCAAAATAATATTTCAGTGACATATGATGATTTACAAGGATTGGTGTGTGTTTGTTTTTTTAAAGTTTCTTTTCAGACAAAAATGTAATATAATATATTGTACATTCATTATGACATGTTATGTAATGTTGTATCCCGGAGCGGTATTAGCATAAGCTGTAAGCTTGTTTACCAATCCGGTTCCTTTTATGGAAATAATGTTTGTCCTACAACTAATTGGTGTTTGCTTACGATGATACCTCATGATTAATCATATTCACCTCCAAGAGTAAAAGGTGTTCACTCTTCAAGAGTGAACAATGTTCAAAATGACAGTACAAAATATTTGATGCAAAGATATATCCTATTCTTTTATATGGGTCGAAATTTGAGGAACAAATATAATTGCAAAACTAGAAATGGTACATTTGTATTTTGGTGTGTTTTGGTATTAAACAAAATAATCCAAATGTCATGATATATGGAGAATGTGGCAGGTTTCCCTTATATATAAACTCATATTGTAAAGTAATTCGATATTGGGTGAAGCTATTATATCTGCCATCCAATCGCATACAAAAGAAATGGTACAATATGATGTTTTTATGTGATAAAATTGGACTTATAAACTGGGTAACAGACGTGAAACAACTTTTATTTACGACCGTATTTGGAAATGTTTGGCACAACCAAGAACATGGAATATATCCGGAATTCATAAAATCCTTAAAATTTGTTTGGCAAAATTGGCATGCGAAATTATCTCTCTCAAGCGAATGTGACACTTACCTAATGTTCAAAAGCGATATCCATACCGAATTATATCTATCTTGTTTAAATGTTAAAAAGCATGGAATATATATGGCACGATTTCGATACTCATCCATGCAAATGTATTTGTAATGTTCTACAGGCCTGAGTCCTTTTGAGTACCGTTAATAAAGATTATTATGAATTCGTTCTCTTGTTTTCTCTCGTTATCCTTGTACCAGTTTGTAAGCGAGGTAGACAAGGTAGACAAGGTAGACCTTAGTCCTAAAGAGCTGATCACCCAAGCAGATAATCCGGATAATCCGGATTAGCAGACTGAACAAACATAATTTACATCGGCTTAACACTACTGGCCAAACTAACATAAGGCAGACCTTAATTTTCCCTTCAAAAGTAGGAAACTCTGCTTTATGTGCATGAACCTTTCAGATAAGCCTTTGGCTTGTTTGCATGTCCTCATTCATGTATTATTAACATGAATAACTATGTTTAAAACATAATACCGATTCATGGATAATAAAATCCATGTCAATGATTATGGGATAGAGTTTAACATCTTATTTAGTAAACAGAAAAGGATTGGCTAACAAGCCCGTTTGACTTATATGTTAATACCGCTATAGTGAGTGAGTTATTGTTTAACGCCACTTGGGCAATATTGCTGCCATTAGCGGCGAACCGCTATATACAAGCAAATACATACATTGAACAAGTGATGTAGATATAATACAGTGATATCTTCCTTAATATATTGTACATAAGATATTTCACTCATGTCCATCTAATATGGATGAAATAATGACCTCGACCTCGTGAATATCTGTGATAACCATCGAGCGTACCGCTCGATGGTTATCACAGATATTCACGAGGTCGAGGTCATTATTTCACATACACCACATGGTTATGATTGACAAGATACAAGTCGTTTTTATTTTCATTAATTTAAATACGAAATAATTACTTTAATTGAACGTTTTGAAATAGTTGTAATGCTTGAGTGAATTTTACTCTAAACATTGCTTCAACATCACGTGTACACTTCGCAAAATTCACGTGCAAATCGAGTCGTGTACATTCATTTTTGTCAAAAAGAAATTCCTAGCAAGTAACCAATTGTTTATTTTCGTTTTTACTACAGAAACTACGTCACCTTTTCTTTGAATATATATGCAATAAAGATGATTTTTAAAAAATAAAACAAACATTTATATATTTTTTTGACAACATATTATTCTGTTTTAACAAGCCATTCTGTCCATGACCAACTATCAACTGCATGGCGTTAAGCGAACACCGTGGCTGCACGGACGTTGTTCATTGCATCTTGTGATGCAAGTGTGAGACTTATTTCTTACCCGCCCCAGGAATGTAAGTTCCCGATCTCACATAAAAGGTTAACCCCTAACCTGTGTGTGTGAAACCGGTAGCCACACCCTCCGACCAGACCTTCGCATGCAAGAAAAGGAAACAACACCAAATATCTGCTCTACATATTTATTTAGTACATGCAATATATATGTCAGGGTCTCAGTCTTTATATAGACTTATTCAGCACATGCAATATATATATATATCAGGGTCTCAGTCTTTATATGGACTTATTCAGCACATGCAATATATATATCAGGGTCTCAGTCTGTTTGTAGACTTATTCAGCACATGCAATATATCTATCAAGGTCTCAGTCTTTGTGTAGACTTATTCAATACATGCAATATATATATCAGGTTCTCAGTCTTTATATAAACTTATTCAGTTGACTCGTAGAAACTCAAGGAAAGATTTTAACGCTAAAATTTTGATTGCAAATATACGGGTCGAACGCCTTACCAAACGAAATCCTGGTACCTAGGATTCAGACGGACTTTGCGACCGACTCTAGTTACAACCCTACGATCTGACACAGCCGACTCCACGGAATTCGAACTGAGGTCCTGAACAGTCACCGCAGGAAGCTCATACCTAAATCCACTAAAAGATCCCCCGCTACTGGTTTCAAAATCAAATTCAGCACCAGCCGGTGCCATGAACACACTAGACCCACTTTCTGACCCTACACCTCTGGTCGAAACAGTCCCAGGAGAACCCACCTCACCAGCCACAAAGGAACCACCAGAAACCTCCTCAGGAGGCAAATCACTGCCCGACGGCACACTAGAAGAGCCTAAACTCCCAGACACCACCGAATCGTCAGAAACCACAACCCTCTGAGAACGGTCCCCTTCTGGGAGAACACCAGTGGAACCAACAGTCCCTGATTCATCAGGAACCTCCTCGATCACTGGAAGAACTGGATCTGGCCTAACAGGTACCCTGGATCTAACATAATATTTAAGTTGAGGCCCTGCATCTTCAGAAACCTCACCCCTATCAGTCTCTACCATGTGACTAACACCTGGTACATCTGTTGGAATTCCAACCTCTACCTCCGACTCTATAGAATGAGAAACTCCAGCCTTAACCTTCTTCAGACGATTAACATGTACCACCTCACGACGGACACGACCATTGATCTTACCCTTAATCCTCACCACAACCGGATTAATAACCTTCATTACTTGTAAAGGTCCTACCCAAGGTCGAGATAACTTTCTAGACTGTCCTTTCTTCACCCTAGGATAATGTAACCAGACCAAATCGCCTACCTCTAAGGACTGTTCCTTAGCCTGCTTATCATAATGAAACTTCTGCCTCTTATGACTAGCTTCTAAACTACATGCCACCGACTGAAAAGCTTGCTGAAACCCTGACTTCATCTCTCTAACATATCTAGGAACGGGGACCTCTTCCTCAACTGGGGAACCAGACACAATGTCTACAGGCAAACTAACCTCCCTGCCAAAAACAAGATAGTTGGGAGAAAACCCGGTAGAAGCCTGCTCTGCACACCTAAAAGACATGAGTACCTTTGGAAGATGAAGATCCCAATCCCGATGGTTATCCTGAACATACTGGCTGAGCATTTCAGACAAAGTCCTGTTAAATATCTCTACCAACCCATCACTCATAGGGTGATAGGGGGTAGTACGGGTCTTCTTAATTCCCAATTCCACACACATAGCCTGGAACACTTTAGACTCAAAATTAGCTCCCTGATCAGAGTGTAAAGTCCCTGGCATACCGAACCTACACACGAACTCATCTACCAGTTTTCTAGCCACAGTCTCGGTCTCTTGGTTAGGAATAGCATAAGCTTCTACCCACTTCGTGAAATAATCTTGCACGACTAAGATGTACTTATTTCCACCTTGACATGTAGGCCAAGGTTCAGAAATGTCGATTGCAATACGCTGAAATGGGTATCCTGACAAAAAAACAGGCAAACCGGCCTTCGGCCGAGGAATTGGAGCTTTTCTACGTGCACAAGCCTCACAAGATCTTACCCGCACCTCTACGTCTTTCCTCCATTTTGGCCAATAATACCGAGCTCTGATCTTAGAGATAGTCTTCCTGACCCCGAGATGACCTCCACCTGCTACAGACTCATGAACACCCCTTAACACCTCATTCACCATAGGTGAAGGAATCACTGCTTGCATCTTACCAGCACCCTCTAATTGTCTCATAAGAACCCCGTTACTGATCTTCAGTGAGTCCCACTGATCGAGCAAAGTTTCAACAAACTTAGTGACTGGACGAGAAACAAGGGAGATTTGACCTGACTCAACTGCCTGATACAAGGATCCTAGATTTTCTCTCTTAGCCTGCTCTAAAGGCGACTGAACTGTAGTGGCTAACACTTCTACCCGATGACACTGACGACAAGGTAAACGAGACAATGCATCCGCATTACTATGTTTAAGCCCAGGCCTATGTTTAATCTCAAAATCATAAGGAGCTAAAGCCTCTAGCCATCTGGCTACCTGTCCTTCTGGTGCCTTGAATCTCATAAGCCATGTCAAGGACCCATGGTCCGTTCGAATCAGAAACTTCCTTCCGAGCAGAATATGACGAAAATAAGCTGTCCCCTCAACTACCGCGAGAAACTCGCGCCTAGTGACGCAGTAATTCCTTTCTGGCTTTGACAGAGTACGGCTACCATACGCTACCACCCTTTCTTTTCCATCTACTACCTGACTCAGAATGTACCCCAGCCCTTCGTTACTGGCGTCGGTGTCTAAGATAAAGTCCTTAGTGAAATCAGGATAAACCAAGACTGGCGCTGATACTAAAGCCTCCTTTAGCCTACTGAAAGATTCCTGACATGCTTCACTCCACTCGAACTTTACACCCTTTTCCGTTAACTTAGTCAAAGGCTTAGCTATGCTGGAGAAATCCCGAATGAACTTCCTATAGTAAGAAGCCAGTCCGAGAAAACTCCGTATTTCTGACACGGTCTGTGGGTTCAGCCACTCCTGAACTGCTGAAACCTTCTTAGGGTTAGGAGATACCCCCTCAGCTGAAACTCTATGCCCTAGGTACGAAACTTCCTTGGCACAAAAAGTGCACTTAGCCGGTTTAATTTTGAGCCCATTCTCTCTGAGTCTATCTAAAACTTGTGCTAGATGATCGAGATGTTCCTCAAATGTCTTGGAATAGATTATGATATCATCGATATAGACTAGACAAATTTTCCATTGTAACCCTGCCAATACACAATCCATCAACCTGTGAAAAGTTCCTGGTGCGTTACACAAACCGAACGGCATAACATTGAATTCATAGAGCCCACCTAACGAGGCAAATGCTGTCTTCTCTCTATCCTCGGGGCATACCTCCACTTGCCAATATCCTGACGCCAAATCTAACGAAGAATACCAGGAAGACCCTGCCAACTGATCTAAAGAATCATCTATCCTGGGGAGAGGGTAGGCCAATTTAATACTAACATCGTTAAGATGGCGAAAATCCACGCAAAACCTAGTAGAACCATCTGGCTTACTGACTAACACGATGGGTGAAGCCCACGGTGACTCAGAGTCTTGAATGATACCATCCTGTTTCATACAATCTACCAACTCCCTAACTTCCGGCTGTCTATGATATGGTAACCTACGTGGAGCCTGCTTAATTGGTCTAGCATCATCCCCTGTCCGTATCTCATGTTGAACCCGAGCGGTTCTACCCAAATCATGTGACCCCATAGAAAATATTTCTGAGTACGAAACCAAAAGAACATCCAACTTCTGCCTATGTTCTACCGAAAGATCTCCCACTTTGTAACTATCCAAGTTAGGCTTATCAGAAACTGACATAGGCTTAACCTGCTTCTGCTGTACCAATTCTGTAAAAACTCCAATTTGGGTGCCCTTGGGAATGGTTAACTCCGAACTGGTCGCATTAACCACCCTAACCGGCACTACGTTATCCCTTGGCTGAACTGTAACACAAGCTATCATAAGTTGACTTGACCTTTCAAAGCTAGGCTGACCTTCAACTAAACCCTCACGGCTAAAGTCCCCATCCAACTTCGACGGAAATACCATCTCGTGACCAGCGGGAATAACTACAGACTCAAATGTCTGAACACCAAACTGTACTGACTTGCTAACTTCCTGCATGGGAACACTGCTACCTGAAGCCAACTTCAACCTATTCTTATGCATGTCCACCGTAACTCCATACCTCTTACAGAATTCGGCACCGAAAAATCCATCATAGGACAAACCCCTGACCACAGCAAAATTGCAAGACACTCTATTCTTACCCAAAGTCAACGACAACTGCACGAGTCCTAAAGTCTGCAAGTTTCCATCTCCCAAACCACTTAAATTTGCATCTAAGGACTGAATCACTGGACTAGGGTGTAGGCGATTGTAAAAGGCCTCACTAATCAAACTAATGCCCCCCCGTTATCCACCATAAGCTGAGCGAAAACGTCATTCAACCGTCCGATAAAAAAATCTTCGGACAATCCAAAAATGTTGATGACCCAGGAATAACACTAGGACCTGCTTCCTTAATACCGGCTGACAAATCGGCCTCGTTGGCAGCCTGCATTAGTTTGGGTGCCCCCGAGAACCAAATCTATCCCCCGAAAACCTTGACCCACATGTCCTGGCTAGATGCCCCTGCTCCCCACAAACATAACATGCTCCCTTTTTTCGATAACAGTGATCAACTACATGTCCACTTTTCCCACAGAACACACACTTCTTCGGAGGTGGTCCGCTGGTAGCGGCTGCCTGACTAGTTCTAATAGCGGCCAACTCCCCCTTAAGCTGGCTGATCTGATGACAAAGCTCCTCTACCATCTCCTTACAACCGGTCTTATCACTGGACTCCACCTCGGTTGAAGCTTGCAACAACCTACAGTTTCCCCTATCTGCCACTTCTATAGCCTCCCACTCTGTGGCGAACGCCACTGCCTGATCTAAAGTCTGCAGTTTAGTATGCCTCATTTTTAACCTCAACTCACGGTTCCCTAGCTTGCTGATGAATTCATTAACACTTATCGTCTCCCTAGCTAACGAGGTGAGGTCAAGAAAAGCCGTACGACACAACTTGCGGACAGCTACTGCGAAATCAAGATAGGTTTCCCCATTAAGCCTACTCCGAGCATGGAACTCAACCAGAGCTAAAGCCTGAGTGCCAAAGTGTCTAAAACGGTTAGTCAGAGCCGTCTTAACAAGAAGATAACTGTTACGGACCTCTGATGCCAGGTCAAAATAAATACTACGGGCCCTTCCTGTGAGTCTTATTCCCAAAAACCTTGCCCTCTGAACGTTATTCCACCCATTTAGATCCCCGAACATCTCAAAGGTATCTATCCAATCTTTCCAATCTTCCACCTTCTCCCCCGTAAATACTTCCGGCAACAAAGTACTACTCAAGGACCCTGGGGCAGCCCCACCAACCATGTCATTATCTCTAGGCGATGAGGACATCAAACCGAAGCTCTTGGGAGTCTGTGAATCAAGTTCATCAGACAAGGAATACTGACCCAACTTATCCCCACCAGTAGCCATATTGAAAGTCTCACTAAGCTGTGAACTATACACAAAATACCTAACTTATCACAAAGCACTGACTTATCATAAACCAACGTACAAATCCGAAACCGACAAACCAAATGCAAAGAGAACACCTGCCGTATTACAGACCAACTTACGGATTACGAACTGACAAACTAAATTACAAAAAATGCTGACCCATTACCAAATACTAACTATGACCTAGTCTAACAATATCCAATTACAAAAAGATTACTCTATCAAGACCAACTTATAACAAACCTAGTATCAATATCAAAATTACCATATCAAAATATCCCATTACCCTAACTTACTCTATCAAAATATCAACTTACTCTAACGTAATCTATCAAATACCAACAAACTCTAACTTAACCTATCAAATATTAACTAACTTTAACGTAACTTATCAAACATCAACTAACTCTAACATAATCTATCAAATATCAAACTATTCTAACTTACTCTATCAAAATATCAACTTCCTCTAACGTAATCTATCAAATACCAACAAACTCTAACGTAACCTATCAAATATCAACTAACTTTAACATAACTTATCAAATATCAACTAACTCTAACATAATCTATCAAATACCAAACTATTCTAACTTAAACTATCAAATGTCAACTTACTCTAACGTAATCTATCAAATACCAACAAACTCTAACGCAACCTATCAAATATCAACTAACTCTAACGTAACTTATCAAATGTCAAATTATTTTAACCTAATCTATCAAATGTCAAATTATTCTAACTTACACAGGTCTAGGAACTTATATCCCAACTAATCAAAATATCAACAACAAAAAAACTACAAGTAGCCAAGCTTATTTATGTTATCTATCAAACTAACCTACACTATCAAACTATAACATAATGTAGACCTAATTAAATTCTATACCAGGAAAGAGAAATCTTAAATATTATTACTGCATGGTGCTAACTAACTAATATTAACACACAAAAAAAACCGAAGAAGGCCGTTACTCCACACTCGTATATACCTTTTCCGTCAGTCACAACTAATCTACCTAATCTAAACTAAACTAACTTAAACTAACTTAACTTACCTAACCTGAACATATGTTAATAATTACGAGAGATCTGTTCTGAGTGGTCTAGTCTACCTGGTTTCGTACACACAAACTTTCGTCTATAAATATGACGAATAATCCTGCCGACGCCGCCAATGTGAGACTTATTTCTTACCCGCCCCAGGAATGTAAGTTCCCGATCTCACGTAAACGTTAACCCCTAACCTGTGTGTGTGAAACCGGTAGCCACACCCTCCGACCAGACCTTCGCATGCAAGAAAAGGAAACAACACCAAATATCTGCTCTACATATTTATTTAGTACATGCAATATTTATGTCAGGGTCTCAGTCTTTATATAGACTTATTCAGCACATGCAATATATATATATATATATATCAGGGTCTCAGTCTTTATATGGACTTATTCAGCACATGCAATATATATATCAGGGTCTCAGTCTGTGTGTAGACTTATTCAGCACATGCAATATATCTATCAAGTTTCAGTCTTTGTGTAGACTTATTCAATACATGCAATATATATATCAAGTTCTCAGTCTCTATATAGACTTATTCAGTACGTGCATATCATATCATATGTCAGCAAAATACAGGCTCTGATTAGTCACTCATACCTGGTCAGATACACTTCCGAGATGTGTTTATATAACACGCAAATACAAAAGTACGGGCAAGCATAAGCCGAATGAGGTTCACATAATGTGTCAACAAATACCAACTCTGAATAGTCACTCAAACATGGTCAAATACACTTCCGAAATGTGTTTATATAACACGCAAATACAGAAATACGGGCAAATATGAACCAAAAGGTATTCGCACAAGATGTCGGCAAATAAGCTTATGAATATATTTACGGTCCGTAGAAAAACAAGGGGGCGGACTCGACCCACACGTGGTCTGGAACTCACCACGTCATGTCATAAATGACAAAGGCACAGTTGATTATTTCATAGGAAGAAACATAATTAAAGATAAAAGACAATACTAGGATGTGACTGACAGAAAACTAACTTATTACCTGATAACATAATATGTGTGTGTGAAGTAACAACATTCTTCATTAGGGCCCCTCGCACGTGTGAGGGTCTACTTTCTAACCTGGGTTTTTATAGCCTAACGTGACGTCTCACAACTTCCGTTGTGTAAGATGAATTAGTTCCACATGAAACCGTGACAGTCCCTTACGGAAACAGCCGAAGTACTTCGAATGTTCAACTTCCACATGCCTGACGCATGCGCGAACGGAAGCTACATCCTGGATCATCACTGACTGTCAACAAACACCGGAGGAAAACCCCAGCACTCATATCGCGGAACTTGTGTTAACGGAGGCCAAACAAAATGTCAGTCCAGTGCTAACATCACTTCTGGGAGGTTAAAACACTGTTCGTTACATTGCCCCCCTCCTAGAGGCGACCTCCGGGCGTCCAACACTATACACGATCACAGTCCACAGGCTATATCCTGGTCACTCTCATGAAATCACAGTTCACAGGCAGTATGCTGGTCACACTCATGAAATCACAGTTCACAAGCAGTATGCTGGTCACACTCATAGTAAATACTAAGTCAGTCACTTCCTAAAAGAACTTCATTCTTCCTACCATAAAACCAATACAAAGTTACAGAGTACAAGTCTCACCCATATCATACAACACATGATCACAAATCTTATTTAAAAACCTGTAGAGCAGAAAAGAAAATAAACAATAAATATCTTAAACATAACAAGACAAAGAAAGAGAAAAAAAAACTGTGCCACGTGTTGTTAGAGGGGCCACCAAAGCTAGCACCATGCAGTGAGCTTAACATAAACAAAACAAAATATGAAAATGCGCTACAAGACCCCCCATACTACTACTGTAAGTTGTTCCCTATTTACCTATATACCCAACATACTTCCTAATTAAATTTTATACTAAGGCATGGCTACGAAACTTGACAATCTTGGCTGATAATCAACAGGGAAAGTCAAACAATTACAAACCTTTCATATGAACTCATACAATACATACAAAGTACTAAAAACCATACAGGCTCTGAGACTGTGAAATACACTCAGTCTTGGCCGATAACCGATATAGAAAGCCAAACAAATACAAAGCTTTCATATGAACTCATACAATTCATACAAAAGTACTAAAAAACCAAACAGGCTCTAACGAGGAATATCGAAATACCAATTCCTGTATAACTATATCATACAGATGCAAATCTCCACACAACATCTAGATTTTAACCTGATAACCCAGACAACTCCGTCAAATTCAAACAACCTCCTGAATCCAACAAAATCATAAAAACAAGCTTTGTACAGACAATCCAACTTCTGATTCGAACCTGACCAATCAGAACTAATATGTAATTCACAGACAAAGGTTTCCTCAATTGGTAGTTTTTGAAAAGAATCAATCCGAGTTTGCCAGTCACTGATCTGAAAGATTCACTCACACATTTATGTCTAACACACAGAAGGCGTCCCCTCTCACACTCTGTATCAGCTCATTCTGTGACTCGTAGAAACTCAAGGAAAGATTTTAACGCTAAAATTTTGATTGCAAATATACGGGTCGAACGCCTTACCAAACGAAATCCTGGTACCTAGGATTCAGACGGACTTGGCGACCGACTCTAGTTACAACCCTACGATCTGACACAGCCGACTCCACGGAATTCGAACTGAGGTCCTGAACAGTCACCGCAGGAAGCTCATACCTAAATCCACTAAAAGATCCCCCGCTACTGGTTTCAAAATCAAATTCAGCACCAGCCGGTGCCATGAACACACTAGACCCACTTTCTGACCCTACACCTCTGGTCGAAACAGTCCCAGGAGAACCCACCTCACCAGCCACAAAGGAACCACCAGAAACCTCCTCAGGAGGCAAATCACTGCCCGACGGCACACTAGAAGAGCCTAAACTCCCAGACACCACCGAATCGTCAGAAACCACAACCCTCTGAGAACGGTCCCCTTCTGGGAGAACACCAGTGGAACCAACAGTCCCTGATTCATCAGGAACCTCCTCGATCACTGGAAGAACTGGATCTGGCCTAACAGGTACCCTGGATCTAACATAATATTTAAGTTGAGGCCCTGCATCTTCAGAAACCTCACCCCTATCAGTCTCTACCATGTGACTAACACCTGGTACATCTGTTGGAATTCCAACCTCTACCTCCGACTCTATAGAATGAGAAACTCCAGCCTTAACCTTCTTCAGACGATTAACATGTACCACCTCACGACGGACACGACCATTGATCTTACCCTTAATCCTCACCACAACCGGATTAATAACCTTCATTACTTGTAAAGGTCCTACCCAAGGTCGAGATAACTTTCTAGACTGTCCTTTCTTCACCCTAGGATAATGTAACCAGACCAAATCGCCTACCTCTAAGGACTGTTCCTTAGCCTGCTTATCATAATGAAACTTCTGCCTCTTATGACTAGCTTCTAAACTACATGCCACCGACTGAAAAGCTTGCTGAAACCCTGACTTCATCTCTCTAACATATCTAGGAACGGGGACCTCTTCCTCAACTGGGGAACCAGACACAATGTCTACAGGCAAACTAACCTCCCTGCCAAAAACAAGATAGTTGGGAGAAAACCCGGTAGAAGCCTGCTTTGCACACCTAAAAGACATGAGTACCTTTGGAAGATGAAGATCCCAATCCCGATGGTTATCCTGAACATACTGGCTGAGCATTTCAGACAAAGTCCTGTTAAATATCTCTACCAACCCATCACTCATAGGGTGATAGGGGGTAGTACGGGTCTTCTTAATTCCCAATTCCACACACATAGCCTGGAACACTTTAGACTCAAAATTAGCTCCCTGATCAGAGTGTAAAGTCCCTGGCATACCGAACCTACACACGAACTCATCTACCAGTTTTCTAGCCACAGTCTCGGTCTCTTGGTTAGGAATAGCATAAGCTTCTACCCACTTCGTGAAATAATCTTGCACGACTAAGATGTACTTATTTCCACCTTGACATGTAGGCCAAGGTTCAGAAATGTCGATTGCAATACGCTGAAATGGGTATCCTGACAAAAAACCAGGCAAACCGGCCTTCGGCCGAGGAATTGGAGCTTTTCTACGTGCACAAGCCTCACAAGATCTTACCTGCACCTCTACGTCTTTCCTCCATTTTGGCCAATAATACCGAGCTCTGATCTTAGAGATAGTCTTCCTGACCCCGAGATGACCTCCACCTGCTACAGACTCATGAACACCCCTTAACACCTCATTCACCATAGGTGAAGGAATCACTGCTTGCATCTTACCAGCACCCTCTAATTGTCTCATAAGAACCCCGTTACTGATCTTCAGTGAGTCCCACTGATCGAGCAAAGTTTCAACAAACTTAGTGACTGGACGAGAAACAAGGGAGATTTGACCTGACTCAACTGCCTGATACAAGGATCCTAGATTTTCTCTCTGAGCCTGCTCTAAAGGCGACTGAACTGTAGTGGCTAACACTTCTACCCGATGACACTGACGACAAGGTAAACGAGACAATGCATCCGCATTACTATGTTTAAGCCCAGGCCTATGTTTAATCTCAAAATCATAAGGAGCTAAAGCCTCTAGCCATCTGGCTACCTGTCCTTCTGGTGCCTTGAATCTCATAAGCCATGTCAAGGACCCATGGTCCGTTCGAATCAGAAACTTCCTTCCGAGCAGAATATGACGAAAATAAGCTGTCCCCTCAACTACCGCGAGAAACTCGCGCCTAGTGACGCAGTAATTCCTTTCTGGCTTTGACAGAGTACGGCTACCATACGCTACCACCCTTTCTTTTCCATCTACTACCTGACTCAGAATGTACCCCAGCCCTTCGTTACTGGCGTCGGTGTCTAAGATAAAGTCCTTAGTGAAATCAGGATAAACCAAGACTGGCGCTGATACTAAAGCCTCCTTTAGCCTACTGAAAGATTCCTGACATGCTTCACTCCACTCGAACTTTACACCCTTTTCCGTTAACTTAGTCAAAGGCTTAGCTATGCTGGAGAAATCCCGAATGAACTTCCTATAGTAAGAAGCCAGTCCGAGAAAACTCCGTATTTCTGACACGGTCTGTGGGTTCAGCCACTCCTGAACTGCTGAAACCTTCTTAGGGTTAGGAGATACCCCCTCAGCTGAAACTCTATGCCCTAGGTACGAAACTTCCTTGGCACAAAAAGTGCACTTAGCCGGTTTAATTTTGAGCCCATTCTCTCTGAGTCTATCTAAAACTTGTGCTAGATGATCGAGATGTTCCTCAAATGTCTTGGAATAGATTATGATATCATCGATATAGACTAGACAAATTTTCCATTGTAACCCTGCCAATACACAATCCATCAACCTGTGAAAAGTTCCTGGTGCGTTACACAAACCGAACGGCATAACATTGAATTCATAGAGCCCACCTAACGAGGCAAATGCTGTCTTCTCTCTATCCTCGGGGCATACCTCCACTTGCCAATATCCTGACGCCAAATCTAACGAAGAATACCAGGAAGACCCTGCCAACTGATCTAAAGAATCATCTATCCTGGGGAGAGGGTAGGCCAATTTAATACTAACATCGTTAAGATGGCGAAAATCCACGCAAAACCTAGTAGAACCATCTGGCTTACTGACTAACACGATGGGTGAAGCCCACGGTGACTCAGAGTCTTGAATGATACCATCCTGTTTCATACAATCTACCAACTCCCTAACTTCCGGCTGTCTATGATATGGTAACCTACGTGGAGCCTGCTTAATTGGTCTAGCATCATCCCCTGTCCGTATCTCATGTTGAACCCGAGCGGTTCTACCCAAATCATGTGACCCCATAGAAAATATTTCTGAGTACGAAACCAAAAGAACATCCAACTTCTGCCTATGTTCTACCGAAAGATCTCCCACTTTGTAACTATCCAAGTTAGGCTTATCAGAAACTGACATAGGCTTAACCTGCTTCTGCTGTACCAATTCTGTAAAAACTCCAATTTGGGTGCCCTTGGGAATGGTTAACTCCGAACTGGTCGCATTAACCACCCTAACCGGCACTACGTTATCCCTTGGCTGAACTGTAACACGAGCTATCATAAGTTGACTTGACCTTTCAAAGCTAGGCTGACCTTCAACTAAACCCTCACGGCTAAAGTCCCCATCCAACTTCGACGGAAATACCATCTCGTGACCAGCGGGAATAACTACAGACTCAAATGTCTGAACACCAAACTGTACTGACTTGCTAACTTCCTGCATGGGAACACTGCTACCTGAAGCCAACTTCAACCTATTCTTATGCATGTCCACCGTAACTCCATACCTCTTACAGAATTCGGCACCGAAAAATCCATCATAGGACAAACCCCTGACCACAGCAAAATTGCAAGACACTCTATTCTTACCCAAAGTCAACGACAACTGCACGAGTCCTAAAGTCTGCAAGTTTCCATCTCCCAAACCACTTAAATTTGCATCTAAGGACTGAATCACTGGACTAGGGTGTAGGCGATTGTAAAAGGCCTCACTAATCAAACTAATGCCCCCCCGTTATCCACCATAAGCTGAGCGAAAACGTCATTCAACCAGCCGATAAAAAATTCTTCGGACAATCCAAAAATGTTGATGACCCAGGAATAACACTAGGACCTGCTTCCTTAATACCGGCTGACAAATCGGCCTCGTTGGCAGCCTGCATTAGTTTGGGTGCCCCCGAGAACCAAATCTATCCCCCGAAAACCTTGACCCACATGTCCTGGCTAGATGCCCCTGCTCCCCACAAACATAACATGCTCCCTTTTTTCGATAACAGTGATCAACTACATGTCCACTTTTCCCACAGAACACACACTTCTTCGGAGGTGGTCCGCTGGTAGCGGCTGCCTGACTAGTTCTAATAGCGGCCAACTCCCCCTTAAGCTGGCTGATCTGATGACAAAGCTCCTCTACCATCTCCTTACAACCGGTCTTATCACTGGACTCCACCTCGGTTGAAGCTTGCAACAACCTACAGTTTCCCCTATCTGCCACTTCTATAGCCTCCCACTCTGTGGCGAACGCCACTGCCTGATCTAAAGTCTGCAGTTTAGTATGCCTCATTTTTAACCTCAACTCACGGTTCCCTAGCTTGCTGATGAATTCATTAACACTTATCGTCTCCCTAGCTAACGAGGTGAGGTCAAGAAAAGCCGTACGACACAACTTGCGGACAGCTACTGCGAAATCAAGATAGGTTTCCCCATTAAGCCTACTCCGAGCATGGAACTCAACCAGAGCTAAAGCCTGAGTGCCAAAGTGTCTAAAACGGTTAGTCAGAGCCGTCTTAACAAGAAGATAACTGTTACGGACCTCTGATGCCAGGTCAAAATAAATACTACGGGCCCTTCCTGTGAGTCTTATTCCCAAAAACCTTGCCCTCTGAACGTTATTCCACCCATTTAGATCCCCGAACATCTCAAAGGTATCTATCCAATCTTTCCAATCTTCCACCTTCTCCCCCGTAAATACTTCCGGCAACAAAGTACTACTCAAGGACCCTGGGGCAGCCCCACCAACCATGTCATTATCTCTAGGCGATGAGGACATCAAACCGAAGCTCTTGGGAGTCTGTGAATCAAGTTCATCAGACAAGGAATACTGACCCAACTTATCCCCACCAGTAGCCATATTGAAAGTCTCACTAAGCTGTGAACTATACACAAAATACCTAACTTATCACAAAGCACTGACTTATCATAAACCAACGTACAAATCCGAAACCGACAAACCAAATGCAAAGAGAACACCTGCCGTATTACAGACCAACTTACGGATTACGAACTGACAAACTAAATTACAAAAAATGCTGACCCATTGTTGCAACGAAAAATGTAACAATTGCGAAAAATGTAACAAACTGGAAAATTGTTACATTTTTCGTACGTCACGTACGAAAAATGTAACAAAATATTTTTTTGTTACATTTTTCGTACATCAAGTACGAAAAATGTAACAACTTTTATTTTGTTACAATTTTCGCAAAACATGCTTGTGAAAAATGTAACAATTGCGGCTGCGTGATTTATTTACATCATTTCATTTTATGTCATGCGAACATGTAGTAACAATCATCAGTGTTTGAGCCTGAGAAATAAAATCATTATGACAGATTTGGATAATTTGGTGAAATTCGTAATTTTTAACATGTTGGTGAAATATTACCACGAAAGTTATTTAGAAGATTATATGCTAATGATGTGCATATTAAAGATTATGAATGCTTTTATGTTAAAATGTTATATATGGGTCAATTTCAATAAATCTGTAAATTTCGAGGAGATAAAATCAACACTAAGGAAGTTGTTTATTCTGAATTTTATTTGCAACATTCAAACGATTTTATCTTCAGGCTCACAAATGCGAAATATGCAAGCTTAATCTAGCTTAATTAATGTTTAATTAACAGTTGAAGTGATAATTGGCAGTGACCGTGTCAGTTCTGTTACCAACATTGTATGACATATTTCTTTTTTAAATGAAGATATTTTTTTGAAAATTTCAGCTTTATGGAAAGACATGTATATAATGAATTAGAAAATTGATCCAAACAAGTTTATGTTTTAAAACAAAATGTCATTTAACATTTGAGTTCATCTGAAAAGCAAAAAAGTACATAAACAGAGATAAATTCCTTTTTATATCTGATTATAATCTGCATTATAATAAAAAAAAAGCTACCAATAAGTATCTAAATGAACATAGTATTTCTACAATTATTTGAGAAAAAAAAATTCAAATTGAAATATTTTTCTTTGTTTTTTCGAGTCTTATTCAGAAAACAGTGAAAGCCATTGATGGTAACATAGTTGACAGTGATGGTAACAGAATAGACAATCTTGATTGTAATCACTTGACTACTGCATATATAATGTCTGACATGATTAGTGGTACCTTGGGACTATATTATGTGAAAATACTTCACCATTAACTATGTTTTTACAAACTTAGGGAAGTAACAGTTTTAACTGTAAGCAACTCAAAGTTCTGTTGGTAACAAAACTGACAAAACTGGTAACAGTATTGACATTATGAGACAGAAGGTACTTTTCATCGATTATCATTGTTACTATACAGTAGAATACAGTTATTGCAGTGTCAAAACAACAATACTTCGAAAGTGTTCTCCCAACTTTACTCCTAAACAAAACATTAGCCAATTATTACATGATGGTAACAGTTTTGACATCTATTTTCAGTCAGATATGTTACATTTGTTAGAAGTTGATGGATATTTAGAAATTATCTGAATAGGAGATATATTCAATTTGAGAAACTAGTAACATGTCAAACCCTTTAACACCAAGTCTTGAATCAAGACGTTAAACCAAACAACCTTTCTAAAAACAATATCTATAATGAGCAAAACAACACATACTATGAAAAGTTCAAACATTAAACAAATAAAGCAAATCCTGCTGTAAATTGTGATGAAACTTGTGAATTTGATTTTTAGCTCATCAGGTTTCAAAGACAAAGTGACAGATGAATATTCAGACAGACAAAATATGTCAGCTCCTGTCGTTAGCCTTCCAAGCCTGATGAGCTAGGATATCATGAAATAGTAACATTGAACATGATAGAACAAACAAATTGTACTCTAAGAAACACTTTTGATAAACCTTGCTCAGCTTTTATATATCTTTCACAAAACGGGCTACACTGTCCCAAATAATGTGGTCTTCCTTATGTCGAGATGTTTTGCTTCCATGTAGTTCAGGAATAACAGCGAGTAGCTGGGTATCATATGAATACCAGAATGTATCCTTCATATGAGGCCAAAAGAAACAGTTTGCCTTCCTGGACACATGTGACATACAGTCAACATAAATGTCATTTTCTTCATCAAAGTCAATGACTCTCCCAGGATATGCTCTATTGCCATAGAGGACAAGAACATACTTATCAATAAGTTTCTCTGGTGTAGGTAGTGATCTCTTCAGATCATCCATTGTCCACGAAGAAGGTTGAGCATGGAGTGGGTGAGTATCATCAAGAGTTGAGATGACTGGTGTCACTTCAGTTGGTGGGTGAGTATCATCAGGAGTTGAGGTGTCTGGTGTCACTTCAGTTGGTGGGTGAGTATCATCAAAAGTTGAGATGACTGGTGTCACTTCAGTTGGTGGGTGAGTATCATCAAGAGTTGAGATGACTGGTGTCACTTCAGTTGGTGGGTGAGTATCATCAGGAGTTGAGGTGCCTGGTATCACTTCAGTTGGTGGGTGAGTATCATCAGGAGTTGAGGTGTCTGGTGTCACTTCAGTTGGTGGGTGAGTATCATCAGGAGTTGAGATGACTGGTGTCACTTCAGTTGTTGGGTGAGTATCATCAAGAGTTGAGATGACTGGTGTCACTAAAGTTGGTGGGTGAGTATCATCAGGAGTTGAGGTGCCTGGTGTCACTTCAGTTGGTGGGTGAGTATCATCAGGAGTTGAGGTGCCTGGTGTCACTTCAGTTGGTGGGTGAGTATCATCAGGAGTTGAGGTGCCTGGTGTCACTTCAGTTGGTGGGTGAGTATCATCAGGAATTGATGGAGTGTCCATCAAGTGCATCAGTACTAGTCTCGCTTACAGCCGGTTGATACACTTGGATTGCAGGTACAAAGTTGTTTGGAACCCAGTGCTTATTGACCATATCTTGCCGTGCAGTTGTCCACATCAAATGAACTAGAATGTACAAAATTGAGGTATGAAATCTCTCAAAAAGTCAACACTGTTACTAAATATGTCCAATCTGTTACCAGTTTTCAGTTAAACTATGCACAATGAAAATGATTTTGCAATCCGAATTGTCCCAGCAAAATCAGATGACAACAAAACCTTTTTTTATAAATTCAAACTGAAGATGTCTTAAAACTGTCATATTAGTAACAACCTTGCGAATAAACTTTAAAAAGGTCAAATCTGTTACCAAGTATGTCAAAACTGTTACCTAATTTCCATAAACATTAAGATGTTATCATTTTGATGTTATTAAGCAGAAAATCAGATATCAAACTAAACAATCTAAAATGTTCAAAACGAAAATGTTTTTAAATAATTCAATTCAGAAATATTCAGTGATAAAAGCTACCAAAATGTCATAACTGTTACCAGATATGTCCGATCTGTTACCAAAATTCAAAAAACATTTGCACAATGATAATCCATCAATATTTTAAAAATGTGTCATATCATAAAAGTTTGTGTAAAAAAGGACAAGCTTTAAATTGAAAAGCTCAGTAGATAATTTAAATTTTGAAAAAAAGCAGACAAAAATCTAAACAAATGTCAAATCTGTTACCAAATTTGTCAAATCTGTTACAAAATTTCAATAAAACGATGAAAAATTATAATGCATCAACATTTTAAGACTTTTCATAACATAATTTCATAAGTAATCTGAATGTCTTCAATATTTTGAATAAAAGTACCCGACTCACTTTACTTCAAGAAAAATCAGTGATAAAATGTCCAAAAATGTCAAAACTGTTACCACTTTTGTCCATTCTGTTACTGGTAGCGATAGTAACAGAACTGACAGTAACATAGTTGACATTTTCCACTTGCTAAACAATGCCTGCCCTCTATCCTTTGCAAAACCATGCTGCACTGGTCTGATACTTCAATTAGCTTTTCTATGGAACCCCAGTATATGTGAATTTGCAGTTGATAAAATCAAGAACCTTGGTAACAGATTTGACTAAAAAATTCATAAATATGGTGAACCACTTACTTGAAGGTGATGTTCTTTGTGAAATGTGTCACTGGAAAGCCATGCTGAAGTCTCTTTACAAGACAGGTAGGAGGAGGTCCATAACAGGAATTGGAATTATCTTGACCAATAAGGGAGCATTCCTTTTTTCAAATAATTGTTCATGGTAACAGAACTGACACAAATCCTTGGGACAGGCAAAAATGAAGAGGAAATTTGCTTAAAATGCAAATTTTACAATTTCTTTTTAATTTTGTTTATGTATTATCCTTGTTACTGCTATTATATGGTCGCATAACATTATTAAGTCGGAAAATTTTTTTTATTTCACATCCAAATTGATCATGAAAAATGTCAATCCTGTCTACGGGACAGTCATTTTTAATGAATTTTGACACTTCAAAGTGCCACAAAAAATATTCTAATGTAATTTTAATGAAACAAATGTGTGAATGGGGTAGAGTTGATAAGTCGGAATTATATTTAACCAAAATATATATGAACAATTATTTATTTTTTTCAAAACGTGCCTAGACACGAAATTTACAGATTTATTGAAATTGACCCATATATGGAAAAATGTTATTTTATGCTGACGCGTACAAGATACATGTTGTTTAAACATTGTTTGATATATTATTTATATTAAGAGTAATATTTTTAAAAACACTGTATTTTTTAAAAAATAGAATGCTTAAACGGGAAATAGGCTGTTTTTAAAAACAATTATAATTACTTTATATGTATGCATACTGCTACTGTCGACCTTAAAATTCGTCAAATGTATAATCGAATAGATGTTGCAGTTTCAGCATTATCATTGTTAATCTAATTTAGTCTTTATTCTCCCCGTTAGTTTAGTGTGTATATATTGTATATATGCACCGAGATTATTGCAGTCGTGCATTTTTATTTTACAAAGTTGTTTTCCATTGTGTTCTCCATCTCACCTACACAAGTATTGGCTATTTAAGCAGTTCTTACAAAATATCAAAGCCGTGCATACATCAATCAATATCTAAAATACATATAAATGCATACATATACATATGAAATATATGAGAACTGCGCAAATGTGTCATGTCAACCAACAAGCGAATGACTGTCCATGATAATAAACATTAACCATTTTCATTATAATTCTGGACTGTTTATTCCATAAAATAATAATTTGTCCACAGTGATACGCGTTTTCATCTGCATTACAATGCACGTTAGAAGTTAGAATAGCATTGGATCTTGGAGGTTATAGTTTTAATATTAATAAGTGAGAGTTCAATTCTCAATCACTGGTTAAAATAAAGCTTGTAGCATTTCCTTCACTTTGCCGCGTTAATATAGTGGAATGATGCATCTGAAATGCAAATTTGGATCTGACTTTAATTAACCAGTTTTGGAGAATTGCGCGATGTATGCCTTGAGCAGGAAAGTAGCCTTCATCTCTTCAACGGACGTATTGATAATCTGTCTTATATGTAAACATTGACGAATAAACATAAAACTGTCAATATCAATTTTCTTTTCATTAAAAGTTCTAACGCTGCGAATTATAGGCGTATCAGAACAACTTGTGTTTTTTGCGATGCATGGGCAGTAGCACGTTTTTTCGCTGAAATATGTTGATAAAATATATTTGAAAAATAATGTCACCAATAGTAAAACATTGTTCCTCCTTCGGAAAATCAAGTTAAAAAATGAGTGTACATGGTTCCGTAAAGCCATGGGAATCGTTTTTGTAATTGGAAATGTGTTCACAATAAAATGGCCGCCATGCAACGTTTACTTCATACGCAACACCGTTATTACCACTACGGAAAATGTTTTGTGTAATAAGATATTTTAACCTCTAAAGTAAATATAAATGTCATAAACTATCATTATAAATGAGAAATCTGAAAACAATAAAACGTGCTTCTGTCCCGTCATTTGATATGGGAAATCTTAAACTCAGTGTGTGCTGTTTTATTCCGATCTCTGAACCAGTCGGATGCTAAATCTCGTGAAAATATAAACGTTGTACCTCACTCGATGAGATAAACATGATATTAAAATAACAAGACAGATATCCTCCATTTAGTGGATATGGACTAAATAAAGGATCGCAAGCATTTTGCGGAATGATATCTTGATGCCATAACATTAGATACGTATATAGATAGATTAAATATTAGATAGATATGGCACCAAAACGCAGCATAATCAATAAGATTGGTTCAAGGAAATCGTTTACTTCATATTATTTCATCATTTGTCGGGTCAAATTATAAAGTCTTGAAAGTCAGTATTTCCAAAATGTGATGAATGTAAACCATTCCAGGACATGACTTGGGATAAAATTGACAGGCTGGACACGTTTACAAGTCAACCAGTGTCCCGCCTCGCCTTATATGGACTGTACAAAACAAGTGTATGGCATCACGATATTTTCATTAAATACTCTCAAATATTTTATACTTATATCTACATACCGATATTGCAACTGTCAAAAGTGTGTTTTAAAATTGTGACCGTTGTGACTTGATTTCTTAAGAAGCTATACCTGAGAACTAACTCTTATTAGTGTTCCAATTTACAAATAAGCAAGTTATACTAATTTCAATATTCTTATTCAAATCTCCCAAACTTGTTTGAACGAGTTTAATTTTCATATGGACTATACACATGTTTGTCATTAATTCAACAATCAGCCAATATTATATATTAGATATATATGTTATCTCATCTTTGTTCTCTTATTATCATACCAACATGTATCATGTATATAACCTCTGCTTAAGCATCTCTGCCATATGCTTGATAACGGGCTTAAGGATCTATACCGCTACGTCGCTATTGTTAATAAATAAGTTGATCATCCATAAGCCTTCTTTCTTGATCAGAATGTTTATGATTTTTTAAGACTATACGACGAGTATTATAATGTATAAGTAGAAATGTTTATCCAACGTATGTGTTTCTACAAATACCAAGTATAGCTTGAAAGTTTAATAATGAAGCTTGGTCCTGTCTGTTAAGACTATTTCATTTAGAAGTGGGAAAGTGTTTGCGAATAATAACTCCACAGGTTTCTCTTGGACCAATTTATGGGCAATAGAGGGCACCAGTTTCGATTTAATGCAACGTGTTTAAACGTGCATTATTTCATTTAAATTTTTTATTTTGATTACGTAGTCTATTACATGCTCACATTGAGAAATATTTATAATGTAGCTTCCATAATATTACTTTTTAATACATAATTGAAACTGTATTCATTATCAGAAAAAGCTTTTAAGGACCTACGTAGTAAGAATAACGTTGTTGTGAAACACATATAATGACATGACTCTGTGTGCATGTGGTAGTACTCCATTGTAGTAGATCGGTCAGCTGCTGATATAAGGATACTCATTTGGAAAGTAACAGACACACAGACACTATATTAGATGTTCCATTGTTTGTACTTGTGATGGTATTGTTTTCGTGCCAAGTAACGAGCAGGATTAGAGCCCACATCAAACAGAAACAGTAGGAACTTACTGTGCATTGTTACATTTATGCACTGCCTAAATGATATATTTCTAAGTCATTAGTTGACAGTGATAAGATGACATCGGTACCCTGGTAGATTGGTAATGCCAAGACAATGTATGGTGTATTCAAACAAAGACTTCTGACTCATACTCTCTTTCATACTGCAACTATTACTCCGAGCATTAGTCACAATTACGCTATGTTTTACTGATACTGTTACTTTCAGTGAATCACACACTTTTAAAGAATAAACCATAATCGAATAGGGGAGGGATGTTTATGAGCAAGCCTATATTCGAATATTATTGACACTACGAAAATAATGAAAAGAAGCACTATTTGAAGAAAAAGAAATTAGTTTTACCATAGTTTTGGACAGGACAGGACGCATATATGTTACACAGCGCATACTTAAATATTATAACGAGTTGAGAAGTAATAAACGATAAAAAATGATTTTTGTTATCACTGTAATTTTATAAATTACATGATTAAACGTAAATGGCCGAGGACACGGCAGTTTTGATCAATTCAAGTGTAAGTTTTACGGCCTATGGAGTAATTATTATTGGATACACTATCGATCTGAAAGTACATTGTGGAAGAACAATGCATTCGTGTATATTCATTTGTTTAATTAAACGTTGTTTTTTTCTATAATCGAACCGTTATTTACATATAAAGTATTAATTGTGGTTTGTCTTTGGTAGTGCCAATTCATATACTGTCCTCTCAGTATTTTTCATAAAATCAAAAGAATCATGAATTCATGATTTCCCCAAAATATTAACATCTCCATAATCATACATGACAGAAATTGTTACATTTTACAAGTACATCAAACGAAAAATGTAACAAAGTTTTTGGTTGTTACATTTTTCGTACGTGATGTACGAAAAATGTAACAAAAAAATATTTTGTTACAAATTTCGTACGTTACGTACGAAAAATGTAACAATTTTCCAGTTTGTTACAATTTTCGCAGTTGTTACATTTTTCGTTGCAACAACCCATTACCAAATACTAACTATGACCTAGTCTAACAATATCCAATTACAAAAAGATTACTCTATCAAGACCAACTTATAACAAACCTAGTATCAATATCAAAATTACCATATCAAAATATCCCATTACCCTAACTTACTCTATCAAAATATCAACTTACTCTAACGTAATCTATCAAATACCAACAAACTCTAACTTAACCTATCAAATATTAACTAACTTTAACGTAACTTATCAAACATCAACTAACTCTAACATAATCTATCAAATATCAAACTATTCTAACTTACTCTATCAAAATATCAACTTCCTCTAACGTAATCTATCAAATACCAACAAACTCTAACGTAACCTATCAAATATCAACTAACTTTAACATAACTTATCAAATATCAACTAACTCTAACATAATCTATCAAATACCAAACTATTCTAACTTAAACTATCAAATGTCAACTTACTCTAACGTAATCTATCAAATACCAACAAACTCTAACGCAACCTATCAAATATCAACTAACTCTAACGTAACTTATCAAATGTCAAATTATTTTAACCTAATCTATCAAATGTCAAATTATTCTAACTTACACAGGTCTAGGAACTTATATCCCAACTAATCAAAATATCAACAACAAAAAAACTACAAGTAGCCAAGCTTATTTATGTTATCTATCAAACTAACCTACACTATCAAACTATAACATAATGTAGACCTAATTAAATTCTATACCAGGAAAGAGAAATCTTAAATATTATTACTGCATGGTGCTAACTAACTAATATTAACACACAAAAAAAACCGAAGAAGGCCGTTACTCCACACTCGTATATACCTTTTCCGTCAGTCACAACTAATCTACCTAATCTAAACTAAACTAACTTAAACTAACTTAACTTACCTAACCTGAACATATGTTAATAATTACGAGAGATCTGTTCTGAGTGGTCTAGTCTACCTGGTTTCGTACACACAAACTTTCGTCTATAAATATGACGAATAATCCTGCCGACGCCGCCAATGTGAGACTTATTTCTTACCCGCCCCAGGAATGTAAGTTCCCGATCTCACGTAAACGTTAACCCCTAACCTGTGTGTGTGAAACCGGTAGCCACACCCTCCGACCAGACCTTCGCATGCAAGAAAAGGAAACAACACCAAATATCTGCTCTACATATTTATTTAGTACATGCAATATTTATGTCAGGGTCTCAGTCTTTATATAGACTTATTCAGCACATGCAATATATATATATATATATATATATATATATCAGGGTCTCAGTCTTTATATGGACTTATTCAGCACATGCAATATATATATCAGGGTCTCAGTCTGTGTGTAGACTTATTCAGCACATGCAATATATCTATCAAGTTTCAGTCTTTGTGTAGACTTATTCAATACATGCAATATATATATCAGGTTCTCAGTCTCTATATAGACTTATTCAGTACGTGCATATCATATCATATGTCAGCAAAATACAGGCTCTGATTAGTCACTCATACCTGGTCAGATACACTTCCGAGATGTGTTTATATAACACGCAAATACAAAAGTACGGGCAAGCATAAGCCGAATGAGGTTCACATAATGTGTCAACAAATACCAACTCTGAATAGTCACTCAAACATGGTCAAATACACTTCCGAAATGTGTTTATATAACACGCAAATACAGAAATACGGGCAAATATGAACCAAAAGGTATTCGCACAAGATGTCGGCAAATAAGCTTATGAATATATTTACGGTCCGTAGAAAAACAAGGGGGCGGACTCGACCCACACGTGGTCTGGAACTCACCACGTCATGTCATAAATGACAAAGGCACAGTTGATTATTTCATAGGAAGAAACATAATTAAAGATAAAAGACAATACTAGGATGTGACTGACAGAAAACTAACTTATTACCTGATAACATAATATGTGTGTGTGAAGTAACAACATTCTTCATTAGGGCCCCTCGCACGTGTGAGGGTCTACTTTCTAACCTGGGTTTTTATAGCCTAACGTGACGTCTCACAACTTCCGTTGTGTAAGATGAATTAGTTCCACATGAAACCGTGACAGTCCCTTACGGAAACAGCCGAAGTACTTCGAATGTTCAACTTCCACATGCCTGACGCATGCGCGAACGGAAGCTACATCCTGGATCATCACTGACTGTCAACAAACACCGGAGGAAAACCCCAGCACTCATATCGCGGAACTTGTGTTAACGGAGGCCAAACAAAATGTCAGTCCAGTGCTAACATCACTTCTGGGAGGTTAAAACACTGTTCGTTACATTGCCCCCCTCCTAGAGGCGACCTCCGGGCGTCCAACACTATACACGATCACAGTCCACAGGCTATATCCTGGTCACTCTCATGAAATCACAGTTCACAGGCAGTATGCTGGTCACACTCATGAAATCACAGTTCACAAGCAGTATGCTGGTCACACTCATAGTAAATACTAAGTCAGTCACTTCCTAAAAGAACTTCATTCTTCCTACCATAAAACCAATACAAAGTTACAGAGTACAAGTCTCACCCATATCATACAACACATGATCACAAATCTTATTTAAAAACCTGTAGAGCAGAAAAGAAAATAAACAATAAATATCTTAAACATAACAAGACAAAGAAAGAGAAAAAAAAACTGTGCCACGTGTTGTTAGAGGGGCCACCAAAGCTAGCACCATGCAGTGAGCTTAACATAAACAAAACAAAATATGAAAATGCGCTACAAGACCCCCCATACTACTACTGTAAGTTGTTCTCTATTTACCTATATACCCAACATACTTCCTAATTAAATTTTATACTAAGGCATGGCTACGAAACTTGACAATCTTGGCTGATAATCAACAGGGAAAGTCAAACAATTACAAACCTTTCATATGAACTCATACAATACATACAAAGTACTAAAAACCATACAGGCTCTGAGACTGTGAAATACACTCAGTCTTGGCCGATAACCGATATAGAAAGCCAAACAAATACAAAGCTTTCATATGAACTCATACAATTCATACAAAAGTACTAAAAAACCAAACAGGCTCTAACGAGGAATATCGAAATACCAATTCCTGTATAACTATATCATACAGATGCAAATCTCCACACAACATCTAGATTTTAACCTGATAACCCAGACAACTCCGTCAAATTCAAACAACCTCCTGAATCCAACAAAATCATAAAAACAAGCTTTGTACAGACAATCCAACTTCTGATTCGAACCTGACCAATCAGAACTAATATGTAATTCACAGACAAAGGTTTCCTCAATTGGTAGTTTTTGAAAAGAATCAATCCGAGTTTGCCAGTCACTGATCTGAAAGATTCACTCACACATTTATGTCTAACACACAGAAGGCGTCCCCTCTCACACTCTGTATCAGCTCATTCTGTGACTCGTAGAAACTCAAGGAAAGATTTTAACGCTAAAATTTTGATTGCAAATATACGGGTCGAACGCCTTACCAAACGAAATCCTGGTACCTAGGATTCAGACGGACTTGGCGACCGACTCTAGTTACAACCCTACGATCTGACACAGCCGACTCCACGGAATTCGAACTGAGGTCCTGAACAGTCACCGCAGGAAGCTCATACCTAAATCCACTAAAAGATCCCCCGCTACTGGTTTCAAAATCAAATTCAGCACCAGCCGGTGCCATGAACACACTAGACCCACTTTCTGACCCTACACCTCTGGTCGAAACAGTCCCAGGAGAACCCACCTCACCAGCCACAAAGGAACCACCAGAAACCTCCTCAGGAGGCAAATCACTGCCCGACGGCACACTAGAAGAGCCTAAACTCCCAGACACCACCGAATCGTCAGAAACCACAACCCTCTGAGAACGGTCCCCTTCTGGGAGAACACCAGTGGAACCAACAGTCCCTGATTCATCAGGAACCTCCTCGATCACTGGAAGAACTGGATCTGGCCTAACAGGTACCCTGGATCTAACATAATATTTAAGTTGAGGCCCTGCATCTTCAGAAACCTCACCCCTATCAGTCTCTACCATGTGACTAACACCTGGTACATCTGTTGGAATTCCAACCTCTACCTCCGACTCTATAGAATGAGAAACTCCAGCCTTAACCTTCTTCAGACGATTAACATGTACCACCTCACGACGGACACGACCATTGATCTTACCCTTAATCCTCACCACAACCGGATTAATAACCTTCATTACTTGTAAAGGTCCTACCAAAGGTCGAGATAACTTTCTAGACTGTCCTTTCTTCACCCTAGGATAATGTAACCAGACCAAATCGCCTACCTCTAAGGACTGTTCCTTAGCCTGCTTATCATAATGAAACTTCTGCCTCTTATGACTAGCTTCTAAACTACATGCCACCGACTGAAAAGCTTGCTGAAACCCTGACTTCATCTCTCTAACATATCTAGGAACGGGGACCTCTTCCTCAACTGGGGAACCAGACACAATGTCTACAGGCAAACTAACCTCCCTGCCAAAAACAAGATAGTTGGGAGAAAACCCGGTAGAAGCCTGCTCTGCACACCTAAAAGACATGAGTACCTTTGGAAGATGAAGATCCCAATCCCGATGGTTATCCTGAACATACTGGCTGAGCATTTCAGACAAAGTCCTGTTAAATATCTCTACCAACCCATCACTCATAGGGTGATAGGGGGTAGTACGGGTCTTCTTAATTCCCAATTCCACACACATAGCCTGGAACACTTTAGACTCAAAATTAGCTCCCTGATCAGAGTGTAAAGTCCCTGGCATACCGAACCTACACACGAACTCATCTACCAGTTTTCTAGCCACAGTCTCGGTCTCTTGGTTAGGAATAGCATAAGCTTCTACCCACTTCGTGAAATAATCTTGCACGACTAAGATGTACTTATTTCCACCTTGACATGTAGGCCAAGGTTCAGAAATGTCGATTGCAATACGCTGAAATGGGTATCCTGACAAAAAACCAGGCAAACCGGCCTTCGGCCGAGGAATTGGAGCTTTTCTACGTGCACAAGCCTCACAAGATCTTACCCGCACCTCTACGTCTTTCCTCCATTTTGGCCAATAATACCGAGCTCTGATCTTAGAGATAGTCTTCCTGACCCCGAGATGACCTCCACCTGCTACAGACTCATGAACACCCCTTAACACCTCATTCACCATAGGTGAAGGAATCACTGCTTGCATCTTACCAGCACCCTCTAATTGTCTCATAAGAACCCCGTTACTGATCTTCAGTGAGTCCCACTGATCGAGCAAAGTTTCAACAAACTTAGTGACTGGACGAGAAACAAGGGAGATTTGACCTGACTCAACTGCCTGATACAAGGATCCTAGATTTTCTCTCTGAGCCTGCTCTAAAGGCGACTGAACTGTAGTGGCTAACACTTCTACCCGATGACACTGACGACAAGGTAAACGAGACAATGCATCCGCATTACTATGTTTAAGCCCAGGCCTATGTTTAATCTCAAAATCATAAGGAGCTAAAGCCTCTAGCCATCTGGCTACCTGTCCTTCTGGTGCCTTGAATCTCATAAGCCATGTCAAGGACCCATGGTCCGTTCGAATCAGAAACTTCCTTCCGAGCAGAATATGACGAAAATAAGCTGTCCCCTCAACTACCGCGAGAAACTCGCGCCTAGTGACGCAGTAATTCCTTTCTGGCTTTGACAGAGTACGGCTACCATACGCTACCACCCTTTCTTTTCCATCTACTACCTGACTCAGAATGTACCCCAGCCCTTCGTTACTGGCGTCGGTGTCTAAGATAAAGTCCTTAGTGAAATCAGGATAAACCAAGACTGGCGCTGATACTAAAGCCTCCTTTAGCCTACTGAAAGATTCCTGACATGCTTCACTCCACTCGAACTTTACACCCTTTTCCGTTAACTTAGTCAAAGGCTTAGCTATGCTGGAGAAATCCCGAATGAACTTCCTATAGTAAGAAGCCAGTCCGAGAAAACTCCGTATTTCTGACACGGTCTGTGGGTTCAGCCACTCCTGAACTGCTGAAACCTTCTTAGGGTTAGGAGATACCCCCTCAGCTGAAACTCTATGCCCTAGGTACGAAACTTCCTTGGCACAAATCTAAAACTTGTGCTAGATGATCGAGATGTTCCTCAAATGTCTTGGAATAGATTATGATATCATCGATATAGACTAGACAAATTTTCCATTGTAACCCTGCCAATACACAATCCATCAACCTGTGAAAAGTTCCTGGTGCGTTACACAAACCGAACGGCATAACATTGAATTCATAGAGCCCACCTAACGAGGCAAATGCTGTCTTCTCTCTATCCTCGGGGCATACCTCCACTTGCCAATATCCTGACGCCAAATCTAACGAAGAATACCAGGAAGACCCTGCCAACTGATCTAAAGAATCACCAACCTGGGGAGAGGGTAGGCCAATTTAATACTAACATCGTTAAGATGGCGAAAATCCACGCAAAACCTAGTAGAACCATCTGGCTTACTGACTAACACGATGGGTGAAGCCCACGGTGACTCAGAGTCTTGAATGATACCATCCTGTTTCATACAATCTACCAACTCCCTAACTTCCGGCTGTCTATGATATGGTAACCTACGTGGAGCCTGCTTAATTGGTCTAGCATCATCCCCTGTCCGTATCTCATGTTGAACCCGAGCGGTTCTACCCAAATCATGTGACCCCATAGAAAATATTTCTGAGTACGAAACCAAAAGAACATCCAACTTCTGCCTATGTTCTACCGAAAGATCTCCCACTTTGTAACTATCCAAGTTAGGCTTATCAGAAACTGACATAGGCTTAACCTGCTTCTGCTGTACCAATTCTGTAAAAACTCCAATTTGGGTGCCCTTGGGAATGGTTAACTCCGAACTGGTCGCATTAACCACCCTAACCGGCACTACGTTATCCCTTGGCTGAACTGTAACACGAGCTATCATAAGTTGACTTGACCTTTCAAAGCTAGGCTGACCTTCAACTAAACCCTCACGGCTAAAGTCCCCATCCAACTTCGACGGAAATACCATCTCGTGACCAGCGGGAATAACTACAGACTCAAATGTCTGAACACCAAACTGTACTGACTTGCTAACTTCCTGCATGGGAACACTGCTACCTGAAGCCAACTTCAACCTATTCTTATGCATGTCCACCGTAACTCCATACCTCTTACAGAATTCGGCACCGAAAAATCCATCATAGGACAAACCCCTGACCACAGCAAAATTGCAAGACACTCTATTCTTACCCAAAGTCAACGACAACTGCACGAGTCCTAAAGTCTGCAAGTTTCCATCTCCCAAACCACTTAAATTTGCATCTAAGGACTGAATCACTGGACTAGGGTGTAGGCGATTGTAAAAGGCCTCACTAATCAAACTAATGCCCCCCCGTTATCCACCATAAGCTGAGCGAAAACGTCATTCAACCAGCCGATAAAAAATTCTTCGGACAATCCAAAAATGTTGATGACCCAGGAATAACACTAGGACCTGCTTCCTTAATACCGGCTGACAAATCGGCCTCGTTGGCAGCCTGCATTAGTTTGGGTGCCCCCGAGAACCAAATCTATCCCCCGAAAACCTTGACCCACATGTCCTGGCTAGATGCCCCTGCTCCCCACAAACATAACATGCTCCCTTTTTTCGATAACAGTGATCAACTACATGTCCACTTTTCCCACAGAACACACACTTCTTCGGAGGTGGTCCGCTGGTAGCGGCTGCCTGACTAGTTCTAATAGCGGCCAACTCCCCCTTAAGCTGGCTGATCTGATGACAAAGCTCCTCTACCATCTCCTTACAACCGGTCTTATCACTGGACTCCACCTCGGTTGAAGCTTGCAACAACCTACAGTTTCCCCTATCTGCCACTTCTATAGCCTCCCACTCTGTGGCGAACGCCACTGCCTGATCTAAAGTCTGCAGTTTAGTATGCCTCATTTTTAACCTCAACTCACGGTTCCCTAGCTTGCTGATGAATTCATTAACACTTATCGTCTCCCTAGCTAACGAGGTGAGGTCAAGAAAAGCCGTACGACACAACTTGCGGACAGCTACTGCGAAATCAAGATAGGTTTCCCCATTAAGCCTACTCCGAGCATGGAACTCAACCAGAGCTAAAGCCTGAGTGCCAAAGTGTCTAAAACGGTTAGTCAGAGCCGTCTTAACAAGAAGATAACTGTTACGGACCTCTGATGCCAGGTCAAAATAAATACTACGGGCCCTTCCTGTGAGTCTTATTCCCAAAAACCTTGCCCTCTGAACGTTATTCCACCCATTTAGATCCCCGAACATCTCAAAGGTATCTATCCAATCTTTCCAATCTTCCACCTTCTCCCCCGTAAATACTTCCGGCAACAAAGTACTACTCAAGGACCCTGGGGCAGCCCCACCAACCATGTCATTATCTCTAGGCGATGAGGACATCAAACCGAAGCTCTTGGGAGTCTGTGAATCAAGTTCATCAGACAAGGAATACTGACCCAACTTATCCCCACCAGTAGCCATATTGAAAGTCTCACTAAGCTGTGAACTATACACAAAATACCTAACTTATCACAAAGCACTGACTTATCATAAACCAACGTACAAATCCGAAACCGACAAACCAAATGCAAAGAGAACACCTGCCGTATTACAGACCAACTTACGGATTACGAACTGACAAACTAAATTACAAAAAATGCTGACCCATTACCAAATACTAACTATGACCTAGTCTAACAATATCCAATTACAAAAAGATTACTCTATCAAGACCAACTTATAACAAACCTAGTATCAATATCAAAATTACCATATCAAAATATCCCATTACCCTAACTTACTCTATCAAAATATCAACTTACTCTAACGTAATCTATCAAATACCAACAAACTCTAACTTAACCTATCAAATATTAACTAACTTTAACGTAACTTATCAAACATCAACTAACTCTAACATAATCTATCAAATATCAAACTATTCTAACTTACTCTATCAAAATATCAACTTCCTCTAACGTAATCTATCAAATACCAACAAACTCTAACGTAACCTATCAAATATCAACTAACTTTAACATAACTTATCAAATATCAACTAACTCTAACATAATCTATCAAATACCAAACTATTCTAACTTAAACTATCAAATGTCAACTTACTCTAACGTAATCTATCAAATACCAACAAACTCTAACGCAACCTATCAAATATCAACTAACTCTAACGTAACTTATCAAATGTCAAATTATTTTAACCTAATCTATCAAATGTCAAATTATTCTAACTTACACAGGTCTAGGAACTTATATCCCAACTAATCAAAATATCAACAACAAAAAAACTACAAGTAGCCAAGCTTATTTATGTTATCTATCAAACTAACCTACACTATCAAACTATAACATAATGTAGACCTAATTAAATTCTATACCAGGAAAGAGAAATCTTAAATATTATTACTGCATGGTGCTAACTAACTAATATTAACACACAAAAAAAACCGAAGAAGGCCGTTACTCCACACTCGTATATACCTTTTCCGTCAGTCACAACTAATCTACCTAATCTAAACTAAACTAACTTAAACTAACTTAACTTACCTAACCTGAACATATGTTAATAATTACGAGAGATCTGTTCTGAGTGGTCTAGTCTACCTGGTTTCGTACACACAAACTTTCGTCTATAAATATGACGAATAATCCTGCCGACGCCGCCAATGTGAGACTTATTTCTTACCCGCCCCAGGAATGTAAGTTCCCGATCTCACGTAAACGTTAACCCCTAACCTGTGTGTGTGAAACCGGTAGCCACACCCTCCTACCAGACCTTCGCATGCAAGAAAAGGAAACAACACCAAATATCTGCTCTACATATTTATTTAGTACATGCAATATTTATGTCAGGGTCTCAGTCTTTATATAGACTTATTCAGCACATGCAATATATATATATATATATATATCAGGGTCTCAGTCTTTATATGGACTTATTCAGCACATGCAATATATATATCAGGGTCTCAGTCTGTGTGTAGACTTATTCAGCACATGCAATATATCTATCAAGTTTCAGTCTTTGTGTAGACTTATTCAATACATGCAATATATATATCAGGTTCTCAGTCTCTATATAGACTTATTCAGTACGTGCATATCATATCATATGTCAGCAAAATACAGGCTCTGATTAGTCACTCATACCTGGTCAGATACACTTCCGAGATGTGTTTATATAACACGCAAATACAAAAGTACGGGCAAGCATAAGCCGAATGAGGTTCACATAATGTGTCAACAAATACCAACTCTGAATAGTCACTCAAACATGGTCAAATACACTTCCGAAATGTGTTTATATAACACGCAAATACAGAAATACGGGCAAATATGAACCAAAAGGTATTCGCACAAGATGTCGGCAAATAAGCTTATGAATATATTTACGGTCCGTAGAAAAACAAGGGGGCGGACTCGACCCACACGTGGTCTGGAACTCACCACGTCATGTCATAAATTGATTATTTCATAGGAAGAAACATAATTAAAGATAAAAGACAATACTAGGATGTGACTGACAGACAACTAACTTATTACCTGATTAACATAATATGGGTGTGTGAAGTAACGACATTCTTCATTAGGGCCCCTCGCACGTGTGAGGGTCTACTTGTTGTTGCATTAAGTGCTTAATGTCGCCTTCGCCCGTTAGGCATTTCGGCAGACAGTGTCACATTGACACACATGAAAGAGAAGATTTCCAGTAGGCTAGGGTCCTGGAAAGGGTGTTCCACCTAGGAACTCATGGGGAAGGTGTTACCGGGTGTGTCACGAACAAAGTAGGCAGTTCACTTTGTTCCGGCAATTTCTATTTGGCCGTTTGGGTGATATAATTGTGCTGTTAATATTGCGTCCCTCTACTAGGCTGATCTTATAGGCGATTTCTATTACCCGGAGGTGCTAGTGTTTGGGCAGGGAGAAAGACCACAGTGTCAAGGTGGTTGAACATTGTGGTGAAACCTGCGAGCTTCGGCTGGAACTAGCTAGCCAGGGGTGGTACTATATTGTTTTAATGTGGCATTGCACCCCACCTTATTGGCTGTTTACAAGGATGCCGAGCCCCTGGCGGGATTCGAACGAACGTGCCAACCACTGCACTATCCCACCGGACCCGCGGCACATCGATATATTTCTTTCATATATACTGACCAAGGTCACTTTTCAGGAGGAGGTTGGATAAGGGCTTGTACATTTTTTTTATGTTGCGAGTGCGCCAGAGGTAACTTCGCTGTCAATGTACTTTCTCCAATCTCCTCCCTGAGTGCTTTGCGGGCTATTTCGAACCTAGGACATTCCAGTAAGACGTGAGTGACACTGGCCTTGACATGGCATGTTTGACAATTTAGGTACGAGGAGCGTGTTGCACCGAGTCTAAGTCTGGTGATCATTGTGTCTAACTGCCTGTTGTGTTTCGAGTGCATAGGTCTCGATTTCACACTGGGGCGTAGACTATGAAGCCACCGGCCTTTAGGACTGGTGTCCCATACCTTCTGCCACTTCTTAGAGATTGAGTTTCTGATCATACTTTTGATTTCGCTTTTTGAATAAGGATAATCAGAAATATGCTCAATCTCTAAGCCCTGACGTGCCAGTTTGTCAGCTCTTTCATGGCCTGGAATGTCTATGTGAGACGGTATCCAACATAGCTGTATCTCTTTTCCGTGAATATATTTGAGCTTGTGGAGGAGTTCTAATATATCACGTAGGGTATCTGGTCTACTGGCTGAGTTTTTTGTGGTCAGTGACTCCAGTGCACTAAGGGAATCAGACAGTATTACTATCTGTCTATCTCTTAAATCTCGAGAGATTCTGAGTGCATGGTGTATGGCCTCAAGTTCAGCTGTATATACAGATTGCCCATTGGGGATGCGTACCGAGATACTTTGGGTATCGGATGTGCGTGCAGAGCTAATTAGGATACCATAGGCAGTTCTATTTCTCACTGGGTCCTTTGAGCCGTCAGTGTATATGTGTGCCACGGACTCATAGAGACTGTCTATCCTGCTAAGCGCAATGCTTCGTAGCAACAGAGGGTTCTCACTTTTTGGCACTTCCTTAGTGAGACTGGTGTCTACATTTGGGGCCTGGAGTATCCACGGGGGTACCAATCCTGGTTTAAGACTTTCAGGGGGGTCTACAGTGTCACACTCGTGTTCTCGCCTTAGCAGTTGCATCCTCAACCCGCATGGCATCATGGAGGGTTTTTTGCGTGCAAGTGCTACGAGGTTCTTACTGAAGATATCCCCCGTCCATATCTTTTTAACCAATGGATTAGTACTCCTACTCCAGAAGTTTAAGGTCAATTGTTCTCTCCTTAGATCGAGTGGGAGCTCCCCTGTTTCCACTAAAAGGGCATGGAGGGAGGTTCTGGGCATTGCTCCCGTCACCAATTTAAGAGCTTTGTATTGAATCGAATCTAGTCGCTTCAGAGTCGATGGGGCAGCACTGTGGTAAGCCTCACACCCATAATCTATTTTGCTTCGAATAAGTGACTTGTAGAGGGTGAGCAACGTGTCACTGTTTGCTCCCCATGAAGTCCCTGACACTGCTCGCATTACGTTCAGGTCGCCTTGACATCTTACTGCCACGTGGTCTATATGTTTTGACCACGTAAGACGTTGGTCAAAGACGACACTGAGAAATTTCGCTTCTTTCTCGAATGCGACAGTCTTGCCCTTAAGTTGAAGCCTGGGTGTGCAGCTTACCTGGTTGCCTTTCCGTCTGAATACAACCCCCACTGTTTTCTCAGGAGAGATAATGAACCCCCATTTGTCACACCAATTTTCGACACCATCGAGTGATTCCTGCAGCAATGTTCTAATTTTGGAAATCGCTCGGTGTCTCACCCAAACTGCCCCATCATCAGCAAACTTTGAGGTGTTGATATACTTTCGTTCATGTACATGTTCAAAGAGATCGTCTATCATAATGTTGAAAAGCGTTGGGCTGATAATGCTTCCCTGAGGAGTGCCATTATCTAAACTGTGTCTCTCTGACAGTTGATCCCCAACCAACACTGATATTGATCGATTCTCAAGGAAACTTTGAACATAATTTGCCATTTTCCCTTTTATACCAACATTCTCAAGTTTGGAGAGGAGTCCATCATGCCATACCATGTCAAAAGCCTTGCTAAAATCAATAAAGACAGCAGCTAGATATTCTTTTCTTAGTTGCGCAGTCTTTATGTCATTTTCCAGGCGCAGAATATGGTCAAGACAAGAACGTTGCGGCCGAAACCCGCTCTGGTCATGAGATAGCAGCCCTTGTGACTCTAAGTGGTACCTTAGGCGTTTGTTCACCATTGCCTCCATCGCTTTGCACAAGTTTGATGTAAGGGAAATCAGACGATAGGAGTTGGCCGAGGCCGCCTCCTTGCCCGGTTTAAGGAGTGGTATTACTGAAGCATGTTTCCATGCGACAGGTACCTCTCCTATATCCCAAATCTTATTGTACAGTTTGATGAGGACGCCGATGATACCATCTGGTAACCTCTTAAGCATCTCATAGCTGACCATATCTTCACCTGGGCAAGTTGCTTTTCTGTTATGAATAGCATCTTTGAACTCTTCTACCGTGAAGCTGTAGTTAAAAGATAAGCCGCACTGGGGGGGAGGGGGGGGGGGGGGGCTGTTTGGGTGGTTTGACTAACTTCTCTGACTTTTTAAATTCAACAGAGAAGTTATCATTGCTACTGACAGAGGCAAAGTGTTTGGCTAAAGTACTTGCTTTTTCCTTGATTGTTTTAGTGCCAGCTAATTTGGGAATGATCTGTGTTTTGCGTTTCCCTCTTATAGCATGTACTTTTTGCCAGACAGTCCTTGAGTTAGTTTTCTCATTTAACGTGCCACAGAATTCCTGCCAAGATTTTATCTTAGCTTTTGAAATTAATTCTTTGACTCGTTGCCTCGCCAGACATACTTCTCCTTTAGCAGATCGGTCACGTTTAGCCCTGTTCAATGCCTTTTTCCTAAGTTTTCGCGCTCTGGCTATTTCCTGATTCCACCAGGGGACCGATTTTACTCGTCCCCCTGATTTCCTCATTGGAATTGAAGCCCTGGATGCTTTCATCAGCGCTAAAGTTAGGTTTGAACAGAAAGTGTTGATATCATCAGACACTATTTCAGTTGGGTCGATCTTATTACACTCCAATCTGAACTTTGACCAATCTGCACGGGAGAAATCCCACTTTTCTGAGGGGGTGCATTCTTCCTCTAGGAGTGGTGGGATACCTAGTTGAGTGAAACACGGGCAGTGATCACTCCCCCATGTGTCATCATGAACCTGCCAGACGCAGTCTGTGGCTAAGTCTTTTGTGGCAATAGCGAGGTCTATGGCCGACCATGTTCCGTAGTTGACACAATGTCTAGTTGGGGTACCATCATTCAGTATAACGAGTCCCTCGGTCTCGACCCAGTCCTCCACCATCCGCCCATGTGGGTCAGATCGGGTGGTGCTTTCACCCCACAGGCTACTGTGGGCGTTGAAATCACCTAGGATTAGGCCTGAACTTCCCACCAAGTCACTGAGTTTTTTAAGTTCAGCAATTGTGGTGGGTGTTGTTACCCTATGATAGACATTGGCGATGCGGATTCTTTTACTATTTGCCAAAACGACTGAGATGACCTGGGTTTCTAGGTTTCCCACCTTAGCTTCAATCTGAGTGGAGATACAGTTGTCTGCAACCAACGTTACCAATCCACCACCCCTATTGTCTCTGTCTTTTTGGTATGTTATATACCCAGGAATCTGAAACTTCGCACTCTTTCCCAATTCAGCCTCTTGTATAAGGATAATATTGGGTTTCAGAACCTGCTGTCTGACTAAGGCGTTGAGTTCGTGGCCGTTCGATCTCAGTCCATTGGCATTCCATTGTATCATTTGCAGTGCCATGATGCCTTGTTTGAGCTTAAATTGACAGCTTAATAATTGCTTATTTAAGCTTGAGAGCTTTCCTCATTTCAATGATGGAGCGCGGATATGATAGGAAAGTTGTAGCAAGTTCCTACATAAGTAGGAGTGACTTGTCAATTTCACTATCATCCTTTGTGCCTAGTTTGATTAAGGCGGCACAAAAGAATTCGACCATCTTGGGTTCAAAATGCCCACTCGCGCAGCTCTCAGAGTCATTTTTAACAGCCTGCCTATGGACTGATTCCCTATTTTGTTTAGGTTTAGGTTTGCCCTGACCTTTACCTGCGTTACCTTTGCTAGTAGGTACGCCTGTGCTGTTCGCCTTAGCACTGCCGGGGATTTCCTTAGCCTTAGGAGTTCCCTTGTTTTGTTTTTTATTAGTGTAGAGGGTCTACTTTCTAACCTGGGCTTTTACAGCCTAACGTGACGTCTCACAACTTCCGTTGTGTAAGATGAATTAGTTCCACATGAAACCATGACAGTCCCTTACGGAAACAGCCGAAGTACTTCGAATGTTCAACTTCCACATGCCTGACGCATGCGCGAACGGAAGCTACATCCTGGATCATCACTGACTGTCAACAAACACCGGAGGAAAACCCCAGCACTCATATCGCGGAACTCGTGTTAACGGAGGCCAAACAAAATGTCAGTCCAGTGCTAACATCACTTCTGGGAGGTAAAAACACTGTTCGTTACACAAGGACATCATGAATGTCATGTTGCCAAGCTACGTTTCTAACTTCACGTGCTGCACACAATCAAAAGCGCGTGGTTGCGAAGAAGTGGCCAAAATGGAGTGGTCTGATGTTTCAAACAATAGTACACATAATAAGAGTTTCAAGGTCCGTTCGGAGGGAAATGAAGGTGAGTTACATTGTATTCGACACTAATTCATTTGCTGTTTAACCGTATTTGACATTTTAGCTCATGTAATAGGGCGTTTTCGAGTGACCAAACGAAATATAAACATGTTCACGATAGTGTTTCATTCACAATATAAAACAACTTTGCTTGACAAATCGTAATAATGATTTTCACCAGGGCATGGGATGATTGTCTTTACCATTTTGACATTACCGTCTCGTATACTTTTGCATGTCATTTTCATTGGCTTAAAAAATGAATAGTTCTTTATCGATAATCAATATCGAGTGTTAAATTGATGTCGTTGATTTTCTTGCTATCAAAATTTGTAATTTTATCATTTAGATATTTCATAAATATTCTACTATTAAAAATGCATCTAGTATTGTTTCATAATATGTTATTTGACTTTAATACGTGTCAACATTCCATAAGGGTGGATAGTTTCACTCAACTTGCATACCCATCCCCAATCGTAAAATATCATAACTAATAGTTTCCAATTTAAATCGAGCAACGTCATTATACATGTGTAGAAACCGAAACTACACGTCCCATTTTCATAATTTGTGCTGATGTTTTGAGTCGATTATCACCAACATGGCAATTTTCGGCAACAGCCAGTACTTCCAGATAAAATAACACCATTTATAACATTTGGCATATTTGACCTCAAACGGCGCAATGGATGCACCTTTATATCACCATACACAAGTCTACAAAACTAATACAAGATGAGACATTAGAAATGAATGTCGAAAGTCACAAATAGAGGCAAAGGGTCATTTAGACACGCAAGCCGAGGGTAAGTTTTTTTCGAGGTGCGATATGGTGAATATGGCGAGGCAAAGCCGAGACATGTTCACCATCGAACCGAGAGGTCTGTTATCAAGAGGTTGGTTATCTGATAACCAACCTCTTGATAACCGACCTCTCGGTTGCTTGGAGGTCGGTTATCTAAAAATAACTACCTCTGATATTGACCTCATAACCACACCACATGGTGTACAAACCTATACCTTATTTTATCAAAAGGGGTAGGGTATGCTTTATTGATTACATCTGAATATGTTGTATTGCTATAAAAATGTAATTTTCATTCTATGACATGTTTTTACTTGTCTGTGTGTTGCTCTGTCTTTAAGACAATGCAATTAAGCCACTGTAGTGACCGGCCGATTTCGTTAAGTAGTTCAGCATTAGTATAACCAAGAAAGTTAATCCGTTATAACAACACAAGCCGTCATCTCTCAAGCATCAAAGGATTTTTACTGTAATACCAAATATCTGCTTCCCGGTAAGACACCTGACCAGGTAGTGTCAGTGTCACTTAAATTAACAAGTGCAGGTGGTTCTGAGACAATTGTCTGTCTCTCTGTCTCGGTGTCATTGGTTGGTTGTAACAACATGAACACTATTTTTTCTCAATCTAGTTGTCCAATGACAATTAATTGGTAAACCAAGGAACCAATGAAATTAAATTAAGTATGAAATCGTCAGAACAATTTGTTTTATTGAAGTAGGACAAGTTTCGTAATTTTCCGGTTTAAAGTTCTAACATTGATGGATTTATAATTTACAATTTGTGTTCTTGTGTATCTGGATATTCATATTGTTGGACTCGGTGATAAGGTAAGTTTCTTTCATTGATTCCTAATATTTGATACTTGATTTGAATACCAAATATTATTCAATGAAAACATTAATTATCCTGAAAGGACGACAGCTAAACAACAACCAAACTCTTAGGTAACAGCAAACCATATTGAAATCAATGAAATTGCTGACTGTAATTATAAACTTGTTTGTCCATATATTATGTTTTCTGAACCGAATATTGTTAAACCTTATTATAAATACTGACAAAGTAACTTACAGATCAAAATGCACATTTTTAACACACTATCTTAATTTTTAACAATGAAATGTAACATGACTATGTATATTTGGTGAATAAATACAAAGTCCTCGTTATGTTATAGCGCTGATAATTTCCGTTCGTATACTGGAGTTTCCTTGAGTTTCCTGAAGTATCCTGTGCTCAGGAAATTCCCTGTAAACTGATCATGATACCTCATTAAACCCTTAGGGTATCCTGAGCAGGAAACCTCATTAAACCCTTAGGGTTTCATGAGGTATACTGTATCAGGATACCCCCAATTTTCTAGCAGTGATGATGTATAAGTTCGCGGTGATTCGCCCCAAGTTATTTGCGGGTATTCATTGTCATTCAACATAGGCAAATCAACCAATCAGAATCAAGGATCCACCGAAATCATGTTACAATAGTATTTGGTATACTCACAGTCCTTTCTGATGTAAACACTGATGCTATAGAGCTGATACTCCTGCCCCAGGTCCACTGTCCAGTCGGCTTGTGATGTATTGGAGTGGAAACAGGAGGAGGCAGAGTTCAGTGTATCGTGGTCACCGTCCACAGCTCCTGATGGGTACCAATTGCTGTATACCCCAGACGCTGTTGATGTTTTCTTGTTGAGAGCAACATTTACTGCAATATGATCACTTCAAATTAATAAGTGCAAGAATGAATTTCACATCACATTTGAAGTCCTTGTTTATTTCTGATCCTCTAATAAATATGGAACAGACTAGGAAAACATCGGGAGTAATCTAAAATGCCTAGAAAGAGACAAAGTATGATATGCGATATGTGTCTGTAACAAATGTTGTGGATGTGCTTTTATTAGTTGTCACATTATTTGCAATAAAACATCACATGTGTGTAATGCTAGAAACTTGAAGTACCAAATATATAAACTTGGAGTTGTTTTAGCATATTGTTGAACTGTACAAGCAGGAATGTGACACAGTATAACATTGCCACTTTGATGTATGGTACTCTAACGCTCACTCAATGGTCTTCATGTCTTTCCTTTAGTAACGTAATGAATGATAAAATTAAACATATGATCAATTCAACAAACAAACAAGTTACCCCCGTTTCAGTGATTTATGTATCGTATATTTATAAATATAGCACATGATTAACCCACATTGATGTTTGTTCATGGTTTTCATAATAAATTAGCCAAGGATTTAGCATATAACTGTTTGTTATTCTATATTTTTCATTTTTAATAGTTGTTTTAATATTAGTCGCGTTGGTTCTACGTTAGATCTAGCAGGACAATCATCTTATACCAGTTCATGTATGTACGACAATCAACCATAAAAAACGTAGCTGGTCTGGCTCCTCGCATACCATTGGATGAACTTTAATTTAGGGGGTTAACATTTGGAAAAAGATCTGCTGATTTGTCTCTTTGCTGATGATGGAAGAGACGTATCCATGTTATAGTGGAGCTGCAATCTGACCAGATTGATTGGCCACCAGCATTGGTACTAACACAAAATGGTAAAACATATATTTGAATGGTTCACAAAACTTAGTTTCTTTTGTAAATAATGAACTTCTTTGTCAGTGATAAGATTAAAACTAGCACTTCTACCAAACACGATTGCAATATTTCTGAATTACAAATTATGTTCTTATTCTAGTAGTTTCTTTATGAGCAGAATCACTAAGTTTTTATACGATTACATTGTCACTGAGAGAAGTCAACATCTTACCTTCCTTACATGAACTATGATAGGAACAAACCCAAATCCAAAGTAAACACCTCACAACATCCATCGTATAGCACGAGTAGACTATGCTTTAGCTTGACAAGTTAGATGTGTCCCCGCAAAGGGTCAAAGCATAAACTGTGTATGAAGAAAGACTCGGAGTATATTACTTCCTGTTTGGCGAATTGCATGTCTGAAAGGGAGTGAAGAGTAAAGGCAGTTTACACCACTATTAGACACAAAGGAGATCTGTACAAAAACGTTTTAAAAGGGTATGGATAAATGTGAGTTTATTTTTATAGCAACAAAAAAGTCTTGTTAACATTCTTGAATGTGTCCTTTACACTCTGTCAGAAAGGTGTATATAAAATTATTCTAGACACATATACTGAGTCATGGCCAATAATTCATTATTGTTATCTGGTATGAATCATTCATGATTACTTTTAATAGCCTTATAGTATAGTATACATAACCAAAAACCTATAATATAATCAATTACATGTACATTTGAGAATTCAAGAACATCTTTCATTTGATATCATTTCAGCAAAGAGGAAGTCAACTTTATTTCTATACATCAGAAAGTCACCAGTGTATAGATCCTTATACTAGTAAATATTAGAGGGAATATGGACATCCAATATTTCATGTACAGATTGTATGATTATAAAATAACGTTAAATGAAATCAAAATATATACTTGACCTAAACGAGTTTAAGTCATGGTGATTTCAAGCAGATTGTTGACACCTACATTGAAGGGTAGGCCAAAGGTCCGTTATAAATACATCCCTCCCACCACTCTATGTAGATATGCTTAATGGTGAATGCTTTGAATCATTCAGTAGCTTTATCAAGCACACAAATTATACACAACATTTCAGATAGGGGACAAAACTCATTATAGAAACATATTTTATTGTGACAAAACATAACATAAATACAAATAAATTATAATTAAACCCTACTTATTTCAATTTTTATTTCGATTAACTCATCCACATAACAAAAGACCTTTATCATATAGGTCTAAAGATTAATAAACGGTGAGTACCTTTCTGTGCACCCTCTCACTCTGCGCTGTGTACTCAACCAGTTAACAGTAAACAACTTTGTGAGGCATCATTACATAACTTTATAAAATGAAATTTTAATCAAAATCATACGTTTCACTCATTTTTAAAGTTGTTATACTTCAGTTTAGGACCCGCTGCACTACTGTCTGTCTATTGGATTTACATTGTGTCAGTATTCTTGACTAATTTGGAAGTTGTCTTGAATTGTTTACTTAAATGCTTCTTGCCGTGATTTTACATTCAGATATCAATAATCATCATTTAAGTGAATGCCTTATTGTCCCTTTGAAAGTTGCCATCATTATCACCTGTAATCTCGATATCCAATATGTTCGTATGAACAGTTTTAATATTATCTAGATAGACACATTCTATCTGTATTTGACTAAAATTCCACATGCGTTGTCTCATCTACATGTGTTATATATATATTATATATATATATGTGGATATATATTTATACTTAAACTATATATAAGGAAGAGTTTCGGGATATAAAAAGCAACCATATATGTAGACGATTTTTACCTCGTGTTTATGTTCGTACAAATGCTGCTGTTCACTTATGTATTGACGTACTTGTGTGCATTTAAATGTAAAGTGCTTTGTGTACAACAATCGCCTGGGTAAAACTCCTTATATTGTGTTCTTCATTATTATTTCCAATCGACAAGAAGCTTTCATTTGTATATCCGACAAAGGTTCATAATGGTTTATACTTCCAGTAATACTGAAATTCTGAATGCATATTGTTTGTTGTATATAGCATGCCAGGTACACCCACATGCATGTGTAGAATCAACATGGTTTATACATGTTTCTTTTGTTCTTGACATACTTTAAGCATAGACATGACTCTACCGACTCAAATTTAATGGGTACCTGATGACATCCCCATATGCAATGAAATGCAATAAATGCTTACAATACGTAGCATACAAAAATGATATGAACAGAAATCAAATGTTTACAGCTCTTCAAGCTGAACCTGTTCACAGTATCAATCGGTGTGTTATTTTTGACCGTCTAACATTCAACTCTTACAACTATAACGTTTTCCAGCGAGGATTTCAATTAACACTCTTAACAAATAAACACTCTTTACTTTCTTCAGCCAACGAATTGTTAAGGCCGCGTAATTCTTTCAGAGCACACGACGTCACTTGATGTTTGGTGTATGTAAGTCAATGTAACATTACTGTATAAGTGAGTGTTAATAGGTCAAATTCACATTTGCTCTTTATGTTAGTGAGCCATGACTACTTTTGTAGGGTTAGAATATTTTCAACAAGATTATTTTGTCATTTTGATGTCATGGTAACAGATAGATTCTGGATGTGATACAAAACTTAACTTTCCTTTCGTGAATCAGAAAAGTTAGAAATTCATAAATGGAGTCTGTAAGAGTAAGAACTATTTGTATAAATATAGAAACAGACTGAAAAGAAAACAAATATTTCGTGTTTTAAAACAATGAATTAACCATGTATTGTTAATTAAGGTAGTAGTTTAACAACCAAATTATGTGTTGATCCCGGATATGTTGACTCTTTTTAATCATTTGTACACATAACACGTTTTTCAGTGACTATTTTTAATTCAATGTTACAAAACAATATTAAACTGAGGACCTTTGAGAAATAAAGGGTCACGGATGTGAGATTTAAAGAAAAATATATACTCCTGAATTTAAGGATTTAATAATATGAATTGAATCAACCCAAGGGAATCTTAAAATAGTGTACGAGTTAAAAGAACTTTTCCTTCTGTAATAGATTCCCCATTTATCTTACCGTTTGGCTCTTGTGGTATTAAATACATTATTCACTGGGTCGTTGTTTTTTATAACTGCTGTAGTAGTCTCAGAGTCAGTAGAGATATGTCAAGGCGTTTAAATAGAGTCTTGTCTATTAGTCATGATGCATAAGTTAGAAGTCAAAAGTTTAGACGAGGTAGGGGTTGTCAATGTTTTAAGGGCTATGATGAAATGTTCATTTGGTTTTGATAAGGTCTCTGTGAATCACTTTTCCACTTGTAAGCAGGCTTCATTGATACTTACTTCACTTACTTGAGAAGATATTAGCATTGTTTCCCTCCTAATTTGATACCATTTTGTATGATGATTTAGGGGATATCTTAATTCCATTTTAATTGGAAGGATTACCTTTTTCTTCAATATCTTTGCAGGTATTGCTATACTTTGACAGCCAATTTTACACAACAGCTAGACGCTGGTCCCCTGCAACAAGGTGTCAGTACTGAGACTGTCCCCTCGTTCAGATCTCCTCCTACTACCTGGATCTGTATTGTTCTCTCTCCATCCTGCAGCAGAGGACCTGGGTGGTGTGTTTTGTGACTAGAATATATTCGTTCCTACTATCTAGACATAATAAACAATTTATTCAAGAAAGAATGTCAATTTTATGAATTTATAATATTATGTAATCATTACTTATTACTGTGACAGCAACACTACACATTACACATTGTAAAGTCCTCAGAAAGGGAAAACTGGAACCAAGATGCTACATCAGACTGTGTTATCGTCGAGAAGAAACATACATCTTATAGTCTAGTGTAGTGTAGTGTTACTCCAGGGTTGGTTCTCGTGCAAATACAAACGTTAGATAAAAACTGTTGACATTATTATATTGAGTGCATGCAATGAAAAAACTGACAAAACTCCTGTGATTTATTCAACCAAACACTTTTCAGTAAGTATAAAACATTGATTTTCTTATGAATTTTTACTTCTAAACGCCCTTTAAAATGTATATTTTACTGATTTGTTTTTATTGTAAAATATGTTAACATATCTTTTTAAAAAAATAAATTAATTTAGTTTATTTAATTATATAATTATTCACTCCATGTTCCGCTGTTGTTATCACATAAAGTTTTACGAAATAATATAAATGTAAATGTATGTGGTTAAATAAATAAAGTTTGACTTGATGGGAGTGGTGATTTAACACTGACAATTCAGGGCAACTGCGACAGGGTGTTCTGGAATTATTTAACAACCCATAACAATGCCGTTCCAAATGATTGCATGACTTTATGTGTCCATACAATATGTTCTCATTATATCCATATTCTATGTGATAAAAAGAACAATATCCTCTTCCCTTACTGAATGATTCTCAATTATGCTCTGAATTCTTGTCGAGTTGACTGTAATCAGATCGCGATTTTACCATAGTCATCAGATTGCAGTCTGACTACAGTCGATTGTAAGTAATGTTACTGCAATTCTGACCACAGTCAAATGCGAGCACAATGCAGCTAGATTTAGTCGACTGCTATCAGACTGCAATCAGGCCGCGGTAGATACATGCCGTCGTCAGTCTCGAGTCACGCCATATTCAGGTGCGAAGGTTCAGTTATATATATATATATAAATAACCAATCACTCCGTTGTAATGATGTTGATACTATTGCTTAGTTGAGAATAACCTCTTTAAATGATCACCTACCTGAATAAGGCAATCGTTACGACGCTCCGATAGTTTTTCATGCTTAATTCAGGTATACGTTTTGAATTTTGAAACATTTTGTGTTCGAACAGTACGCTATGCATGCTGTCAATAGAGCTGTGACAGATTGTTGATACATTTGAAAGGCCATAGAATTTGGTGGTAAAGTCATTCAGAGCTGACATGTCATTTCAAATTCAGCATAATTTCGAACACAACCTTTTTTACATTTTACTTCACTGAACGTATTACACAAACATCACATTTAAACTATATAGTTTCCGTCTTGGTTGATACAAATGGACATATGTAGCGTGTGGATAAGCTTACCTCTGTTCATAATATGCTAACAGCCAACTTATTAATCAATGTACTATAATTTGTAAACAATGTGTGTCCATTGATCACTTTTTTCATGTATGTTGACAGAAAAAAGAAGTTTCCTCCCAGTATTGTTTTGTTTGTAAACAACCAAGCCCTAGTCCAAGCAGATGTAACACCCTGCTTGGACTACTGTAACTCTTTACTGTTTGGTGTGTCTAAACAAATCATGTACAGGCTACAAAAAGTACTGAACTCAGCTGCACGACTGATTTTCCAAATCAAAAGGAGTAAGCACATATCTCCATCCCTGAAATCTCTACACTGGCTGCCCTTACGATTCAGAATCGACTACAAAATCCTGCTACATGTTTTTAAGTGTTTAAACACTTTGGCCCCAAATTACCTTTCGGATCTCCTTGCACTCTATCAACCTACCAGACCACTTCGTTCAAGTGATCAGACCCTGCTGCAAATTCCACAGACAAGAACAAAGTCATATGGAGACCGTTCATTTTCAAAACCTGGACCTTTCCTCTGGAATAGTCTACCATCCAGTCTTAGATCTGAACCTGAATTGTCAAGCTTCAAGACCCAACTCAAAACATACTTGTTCACTTGCGCATATGTGTAAATAGGACTCAGACAGCGCTTTTGAGCAATTGTATTGGAAAAAAAGCGCTATACAAATCTGTGTATGTATGTATGTATGTATGTATGTAACCAGAATAAGTTTTATTTAAAGGTTTTCGTAAATACTTTTTTCTCAAAGCAAAAGCAATTAGGGTATAATACCAACTAATAAATATATTATAGTTGTATTCTGATTTTATAAATAATGTGAGAACACAGGTAACAATTAAGTTTATAAATTGTGGATGATAATTGTAGAATTCTAATATTCTTTCACAAAATGGACTCACTCATCATTCGCAGATTAGATAATTTTATTTCATTTCACTAACTGCTATACTATTAAATTTGCATCACATCGGGTATTCTATATAAAGAGTCAACATGTACCAATTGGATACGTGCATTAAAATTTAAAAATTGATAAATAGATGACTAGACCAGATTTCTGTACAGAGTTATGAATAATATCTTTACTAAAATCTATTCAACTTTGAAAAATTCTTTAATCCCCAAATTTAATTATCAAGTGGAACAAAGCAACCAGGACTTATTTGAAATGTTAGTGAACACTGCACTAAAATAACATATATTTAGAATAAAATCAGATACCTTACAAGCGCTATAATAAATATATTCTGGAAAAATATTACTGAAGATAAATTGGCAAAATAAAATTTTATATTTTCCATTCCTTTACAAGGTCTAAAACATTAATTTTTTTATAATTAATCGATTTGTTTCCGAATAAACATAGGCATACTGCACGGACGACAAAATGATCTAACGGGTAAGATTTATCCTTCATAATGGTTTCGATACTCGGAGTCAATGGAAATAGCATCTCGCTGTCCCTACAACCCTGTTTATATGATTCCTAAGTGAATTTGGACCGGTTACAGACCCATTCAGTCACTCATTTAACACAGTGAACGCCATTGAGAAACGTGTGTTTGTCACCGGAAGTGGGTAAATCTCGCCGGTCCAACGAGAGTTACTTACGGGCCCTATTATTAAGTGAGCATATTTTTCCAGCGATCTGATTGGTCGAGATGCCATCACGTGACCGTCGACAGAAAAGCATATTGACTCCAGCCCGAGTCCGACCAGAAGCAATATTGACTTGAGTGACGTCAAACGATTGTTACATGACGTCAAACGATTGTTGCATGACGTCATGCAATTATAGTCCAAGCTGTTCCAAATTACATTTTTGACTGTATTTCATTGTTTTCTTTTCGTTCCTGTGTCAAATACATAATAAAACAATTGTGGACTGGTGATTCGGTCAATACCTGTCTTTATGGACCCGAGAAAACAGGTTTTGACCTAATCACCAGTCCATAATTGTATATTGTTGTGGAATTTAGAAACTATGAAAATTATGTATTTTGCAGATAGTTGACATTAATTTCCGGTTCTGTATATTTGTCTCCACATTTGAATATGAGACTTGCCCGTCAAGCTAAGAGTTTGATTTAAATCTCTGCATATTGCTGATGGGTTTCTAACGCATTTTCGTGTTATTAGAAAATATGTGGTAAGGACAATGCACAGGACGAAAAGTAGTGGAATCCGGATTCGGATTCTTCAGGATCAGACAATTTTTGGGAGGATCCGGAAAGATCCGGCGAGCGGATTCCACCTTTTTTTGTCCTGTGATGTAACACAAGCTTTCTCATGTTTGTCTTTCCATATGAGAATGAAACTGTTATATTGTAACTAAACATAGCTTTAAAGTGAACTTACACTGATAAAGGGTTAATCATATACAACGAAACTTTTTTTTTACAAGAAAGAAATTGTTATCCAGAAGTTGGCATTTCTTTTGTATTCCACTTCTAAATGCCTTCAAATACATCAACAAAATATATCAATAAATACACTGCAGATATTCCGATCTGGAATGGTGATACATATTTGTTACGGTTACATATAGATAGAATGCGGCGTCTTCTATATTTGATTCATGTATCCTAGTACAATTTCCCATTCTTACATATAGTCACTAATAAGAAGCCAAAGACAAATTTAAACAGTATAATCAAAACATGAAAACATGGAAGCAATATTACTGGATGGTATGATCTGTTGAAACAACTAAGATTCAGTCATTGTTAAACACCATTGAAAAGTTATAATGGAATATAAAAAAAATTACGTTTTTATTCATGAAATTATGCAATCTTACAATATCATTATAGTGCTCAGATAAAGCATATATATGTAAGAGTGAGAAGAAATACATAAACATACAAATAAAATTCTCTAATTCTGAGATTAACTTTAACCTTAATAGAGCCAAAATCTTGTTTGATGTAGAAAATCAAATTAAATTGTTCTCAAATTAATGTACGATCCCTTATACTGAAATTTTGAAAGATTGAATAAAATCTTATCTTCCCAATTATAATGGAATGAACATTATCCCAAAATCACCATACAAAATATAATATAATCAATAGAAAAACAATACCAATCTCTTCTCAAGCAAATATATTATTCATTAATCCTGTCTACAAGTATAAAAGAGAGAGAGAGAGAGAGAGAGAGAGAGAGAGAGAGAGAGAGAGAGAGAGAGAGAGAGAGAGAGAATGCAAGGAGAGAAGGAAGGGGGAAAGAGGGGATGATAACACTTGCACAGGTGGGCACGGCCCTGCACTTACCATTGCATAACATGTAACTGTAAGTCAAGCTTCCACATGTGCTTAATAATTCACAAAATAAACCACATTAAGTTGCACCCCTGCCACACCTGCTACTTTTTAGAGTAGGGTAATGACATTAACAGATCTTAGTCTTCAGTCATAAGAGATAATATTCTCAAAATTTTAACTTTCTAGCATTAATGGTTCTTGAAGAGAAATAAACAATTTTTAATTACACCCCTTCCTAATGATATTTACAAATCGGGGTCTCCATCTAACAAAGATCGTACTTTTTGGGACTGGTGGTTCTTAGGGAGAAGTCGTATAGAGAATTTAGGGTGCCCACCTGTCACGCCCACATTTTAGAGGATGAACGTAACCCTCCATCCATCTAAGATGTTATTCTGAAAAGCTCAGTTTCCTACATGTATGTCAACTGCTTTCGGAGAAGATCCCGTCCAAAGGTTTCAGTAATAATGCCTGACACACATATAATGGAAGGGAGCAGGACCACATGAACAAACTTTGACCCCTTATGAATTGCATTCCTTTAACTGACAAAGAAAATAATCACACGTTTTCTTTTTATAACAGACAAAGAGACAAGTTTAAACAAAAAGAATACATGCAGAGAAGACCAAAGTACATCTAAATATATGCATAATATTTCTGGAATTTTTTCAAAAACCTATTCCTACTGTAAATACGCACTATATTTATAAGTACCATAAGAACATTGATCTCTCGACCTTGCAAAGACACAGATACAGACGGCGCTTGCTAATTATGATTCGAAATCCATGGTGATATCTCAATTGTATTCATCAAAGAAGAAAAACCAGTTCTCAAAATTAATTCTCAGCATTTCATGTTTCATGTTTGAAAAATGAAATTGTTCAAAGTCCCTAACCACGAAAAGACTCAAAGTTGTCAGTGCTTTATAAAAACATGACTTGAGTAAATTAGGGTAAAATTGGTTGTCCAAGTATCACCCAAGATCTGAAAGAAAGGTGACCCTTCCAATCCAAAGGATAAATACATATTCTCCAAATCATCGGAAATATGGTTTTAAATGTACTTTTATGAATGCTCTTAGTCTGTCTTCCAGACTAATGAGTAAAATATTCAATTGACGACAAGCCCGGTTCCTCAGAAATCAAGGCATCTTTAGGGTTCCATTTGTATATTAAACAATTAGCATTGTTTGTAAAACACTGTTGTTGACAAAACACTTATTTCTGAAACGTAATGTTAGTCAATGAATCCTCCTACAATTACATGTAGAAAGTGATAAACTACGACTTGACCATTCACCCTCCTGACCACTGACGACAGTGGCCACTTTGGAAAACATTGTAACTGATCCAATCACAGGTACTTCAGTCTAGCAGTCTGACTGTCTGACCGTCACTTGATCTGTCAACCACTGCTTACAGTGCACGTCTTCTGGGGGCAAGGATCAGATGAACAAACTTTTATCCCCTAGGTGCAAGATACCTTATCACAAAATTTCAGCTTTGGACATGTACTGTTTCTGGAGAAGAAGTCGAAAATGTGAAAAGACGACGGACGACGGAATATGCCATAAGCCCATCTTGCCCTTCAGACCTGATGAGCTAAAAAAGCATACCCAGTTGATAATGAACCTTTATCACTGTGTATCATCGTACACAGGAAGTAGAGAGGTGTACATCGATGATGTTTGTTGAGTGGTGTAGAAAACCACACACACGGTATATAACAGCCGATTTCTCATATTCCTTATTAAGTTTTGTACACAGAAATAAATAAATTAGGAAAATGATAAATTGTGTGAATGCTGGAAGCTGTTTGAGTGTACTGCGGCATATACAGCAGATCCAAAACTTGCTTTGCTTATCAACCCTATCGACAATTTTGATGCGATTGAGATGTTTAACATTTGAAAAATATATATACAATTTAAAATAAAAATCACTGATATGCATGACTTGACTTCTGCAGGAAGAACCAATGCCTAGAAAATGGTTTCAGGTAGTTTTCTAGTGGGTATGTTGTTTATTCCTTTCGTAGCTTGTGTACCGTTCGTATCAGAAATTACTGTTTCGCTGTACCGTTTGTAGTTTCGGCTGATGTACCGCTTGTATATTTACAGAAGTAATAAAAATAAAATTTCTAAAACACACAAGCAATTATTTGATGGCCAGGTTTGCACTACGAAAGAATATGATTCGTAAGGTTGCAAAATCTATCCACGAAATAATAAGACCAGAGAACATCAGCTAAAAACATCAAAAATGCGATATTCCAGGTCGGAAACTGGTCAGCTGACAACAATGAACGACATATATGTTTTGTAATTGCCAATATTCTTTTAACTGTTCTGTCACACAAGCAATGCCCCATTTCTGTAATCTGTGTGACATCATCCTTCTTCAACATCTGTATAAACTGGGTCACAGCCATGAGATGAGTCTGTAGCAGTATTTCAATTGTTTAATTGTCGCCTATATTATGAAATTAATTGGATCTAATTAGCCATCATGTGTTAATTCGGATTTTTGTAAGCATTCACTCTCTCCGTTCTCTGTCTTGGGAAACTCGCGTGGGCATCAATGATCTAGAGTTACCTGTGTTTAATTGCATGTTAAAGTTTTTATCGTAATTAAGAACCTAATGGACTTGTCCAAGAAAGACATAATAACAAGCAATGCCTTTTACTCACATTTAATCAACGCTTCTTTTCTATGTTACAGCAACTTCCATTCTACATATGCTTTCTCTCGCACTCTTTCTCTCTTCTTTGATGTGATATTTGATAGAAGACCAATTGTTAGATCTATCCTTTGTTACCCAATGATATTTTACTATCATCTTATTATTTTCTATACTCTTTTGACCATTTCTGTTTTACCTATGAGTAAATGCTCCCCCTAAATGTATCGATTAGTATTTGACTAATAGAATAATTCCAGTTTAGCGCGAGTAACGTATAGATCTGTGTTATGACCAACTTTCCAATGCAAAGGCATAACTCTTGCCAGTCTCCATTACAACCTGATTTAGGCCTTGCAGATCTCTGTGCTTGGAAATCCGGGCCCACTATATATTTCTGATGCAGCGATCCACTATCTTGGCACAACAAGCGAGGGAAATACTGCAAGATAATGGAGACTGGCAAGAGTTATGCCTTGCGTTTGAAAGGAGTGTTATGACAGGATTTTAGAGTACTCTCGACTTAAAAAAACGAGCTTCAGTTACTGAAGTCTTTGCTGCGATGTTCATAGAATATCTAACTATGACAGTATTGTAATCATTTCAGGAATATTTACAAGCGGGCAATGATCACTGTGTACTTCTTTTTTCAAATCATGTCTTGGAGGAGTATACTCTGCAAACACGGACAGATTCTTGATCTACATTGTTGGAATATGTTACTTCCCTGTCTGATATAATTCTGTAAAGACAGTTTGGATGCCTCTAGCCAATCTTTTCCGGATCACGATTTCTCTTTCAGGTGTGTTTAAACATTAAAGGCATAGTTGATAAATATATCCTCCTTATCACATTTCTAAAAATATACATAATTAATATATAATTTGTCACCCCTTTCAGACCTGGAAATGAAGGATACGGATGATACAGATGATTTACGTTATTCCGTAAAAATAATACCAACGGTACACAAGATATCTACAAACTGTACACAAAGAAAAACCTACACCGATGCTTTACAGACTGAAATAACAATCTTGAATAGCATATTGGTAGAATTCACACTGCATTAGGTTAATATGATGCTTATGAATTTACTCCTCTCTACAAACATATCATCGATATACACCTGACACACGATGATACACAGTGTTTATATAGCCTTTCGTATTTATAACAATACAATTCAGCACATATGAAACATGAATTCTAGAATTGACAGTCCTGCTTGTATCCTTGTATCGGCGTATTATTCCTCATAGTGGTTTGCTTTACCAAAACATGTTATTTATTTACATAGACGTTCTGTCCCTCCAAACTGGTGTAGTGATTCTCCTCAGTTAGCTCCAGTGTCGTATAGTTCCCTGGTGTTATGGATCCGTCGTTACTGCTGGGAGTGATATCAGTGAAGAGTTGATTCGGTTCAGTAGATATGTTTGCACTTGATGACCTTTTGTCTGACGATCGTTTCTCAAGTTTCATCCTGAAGATAAACATATATTTTTTCGGTAAGTTACCAATAACCTTATCGATATTTCATATTCAATTGCCGATTCAATGATGGTGTCAACATCACAAATCTACGGTCTGCAAATAACTGCGAGTTTTTCTTCAGCGATGTCCGCCATGTTAAACGTCAACCTCGTCCCCAAGGCAAACTCCTCACAGTGCTATTACGTCTCTCCTGCATCAAACCTTTATCTATGAGAGACGTAATAGCAGTGTGAGGAGTTTAGTTGAAAGTATGCTGTACTAAGGGGGACAACTCTAAATGCCTCGCGACTTTGATCTATTTGTCTCGTACGTTACCTAGGGTTCGAGGTTCAAGTCCCTTGACGACGGGCTGATAGAGGTTTTTGCCCTTGACGACGGGCTGATACAGGTTATCTGCCAGCCGGGCTGATTCAGGGTGTTTGGAAGAGGCTCTATCATACATGCAAAATCTTCGTATTTATAAGCAAGTATATGATAATATGTCATACCACAAAGTCGAAGAAATGTAGAGGTATTAAAAAGCACCTTTGTATAGCATTCTTATAAATACTCGCATGAAACACAAAATGAAACAGTTAAACGTGAAGAGAACCTGACGACGACGACAGTTAGGGTGACAATGATGACAACGAGGACTGCAACTGTTGTAGATAAAGCTATCGTTCCTACATCAGTCGTGGTAGATTCAGTAACAGCCACATCAGGAACTTCTGAAACACAAAACAACATTCAGGATCAGGATCCGTATTTATAAATATTCTTAAGGATGTCCGCTCCTTCCTGTTGAACTTCAAAAATGAAATATGATTAAGTAAAGATTTTTTCTCATCTTTATTTTCTTCATGATATTCTACATCATCAACATACTTTTAAAAAACAAATGAAATAAAGAATATGTGACTTTAGAACCTCTAAAAAGTGCTTAAACAGCATAAATGGCCTAATTTGACTAAAAAGGGGGGTTTTCAGGTACATTTGTGTCAAAGCTTTAAAAAAAACACTACCATATATATTTTTCATCGATTTCGGTAGCGTAACATGAACTTTGTAACATATCAAAAAAGGAGAAAACAAAGTTTAATAGAAGAAATGTAGTATTTTAAAGTTTTTAGCAATTTTTTTCTCATTTTCCCATAGACTCCCATGTTAAAATTGTACTTCACCCAACTATCTTACAGGTGTCATATCTCGAAAAAAACACACACTACCCCCTTTTTGTTAGTTAGAAAAAAAGTTTAATACTATAAATTTTAGGAGCGAACATCCTTAAACGAGATTGTAATTCATAACTGTAGAATATTAAAAGAATCAAGTTTAATATTTAGTTAATTAGTAATGAGTATACCTGAAACAAAAACATATTTTTAAAAATAACAATATGTTTTTAAAAAATGTTTCACTCACGAACAGCCTGTAGACACTGTGGACCTTCCCATCCTGTCTCGCACCCGAAGACACAGAATCCAGTTGTAGGGTCGCAGCTCGACTGGTTCAGACAATTTCTGGCGTTGCAAGAACCTACACAATTAGGTCCGAATTCTTCCCCCTCGACGCATTCTAAAACAGTGAAAATGGTGTGTGAGAATAAATGATTCATTATGACTCGAGAATGTTCGAGTTTAAAGTGCTTGCTTTAGACATGCTATTACTTATAGGGTCATGGATTCAATTATGAATATTATAATGTGTATGCTTTTCACGAGGGTAATACGGTCTCATGTGCCATCTTTGTATAAAGATGGTACATGAGACCGTATTACCCGAGGGAGAAGTATACAACGTATTTATCTTTCTGTCATGTCAATAAAATTAGTATTATTATAGTTATTGCGTTTTGACTGCGAGTGACTGATCAGTTGATATCGCCTCAATGAACTTGACCCTAAATGTAAACAAAATGGCGTCATCGTCTGACTGAAATGTTAAAAGTCGTATAACGTATTCTTACAAGCTTTCAAAGCCTTAAAACGAGTTAATGTCAGAATAAATGAGTGTGCAAGCAATGCAAAATCAGATTTGTTTCCAAATCAAGCAGCAAATAAGGGGGAAATAAGTTTGTAATTAATATACCAGTAAACAGCTGATCGAACTGTTCAAAACTCCGTACACCCCGTTGAGTCATTTTATAAAGTCGTTTGACCGTAATGCGACACCTACATGGTGTACTCTTAGCTAGGAGGTGTTACTATGGCAGCGGGGTACATGGAATTTGTACACCGTGAGACTGACGGGGTACATAAGAAAAAACATAACAAGCGTTAGCCAATCAAAAACGAGTACTTTGCTATAAGGAAAGATAACAAACTATATACCTTTCGTTTTATAAATATTTGCTCTAGAATAACAATCACTGGGTTGAATTGGAAGGAAATAATGGTTCACCTTTCGTGCAATCTATGAATGTCCATCCTGACTCACAACCGAGGTCACATGACCCTGTCACGTGATGACAGGTAGAGTCATCAATGCAGTGTCTGTTAGAACAGTTATCTGAACAGTTTACTCCGTAAGTAGAGCTTGGACACTCTGTCAATGGAATCAAAGTATAATAAAAACATCCATTTGTTAGATGTGATTACATTTAAACAATAGTATATTTAAAAGAAAATATAAACAGTATTATCAGAGGACTGAATGAATATGATATTAACGGTTTGATGCATTTGTAAACCTATTCACGATATTTATACACAGTAAGGTTATGATAGCCAAATGTATTAACCTATTCACCGTCAACACATTACATACATTCACATGATCATGGTGTCTGCAGGCTACTGATGTCCTAGTTACTGATTCACTGTTGGAAACAATTTCCACTGGTAATAAATTGTGTTGACATATTGCTCATCATAACCGCTAGTGTCATGACTGTAGACATGTATGTCCTGAAGTACACGTGGGAATAACAACTTGCGAGCCTTAAGCTTGTCATTATCTATTCTGACACAGTTAAAGGACAGTTAGAGTGTATATATTCAGTGACATATTCAGGATACAAACAAAATAATTTTATTAAAACAACGTGTCAAGGTATATTCTCACTTTCTCATCAGATCAATGTTCATGTGTATATGGAGGATGTAGGACATTTGAGGATATGCAATATAAGTACGATTATATTATGAGATATGTACTACAAATACGAGGAAGCTGTTGATGATTGATAATGTCCATCGATGTAAATAGTTTATTTAAAAATGGCTTCAACATAAGAATCATATTGTTTGAGGCTATACAATTATCTTAACGTATGATGGTATGTTCATGATCTTAAATAATTTAGAGAACTTGATCGAAATGATACCAACACAAATATGTGGGCATGATTCTGCCGTGAACATGTTTGCATTTTATGAAAACATAAATTAAATGACTTTTATGTTTGTAATGTATACTGTGATATTAGAACTAAATACATATCATAATATTTCAGTAAATCTCCTACTATGATTAATTTTACATCTATTTTACAAAGTGATAATGCCAAAATCATGAAGGATGTTTGTCTTTTTCTAAAATTTGTTCATAAGAATCACAAATCTAAATGAAATATATGTTACAATGTGTTCATATTATACAAATAATTATGTACATATATTTTGGGACGGTGGCCTGTTACTGAATAAAATGTTTGCCTATCTGTCTGTCTGTCATGAATTAGCTCATAGTCCTCTCACCTTTAGTACAATCGTGCCCAGTCCAACCAGCCAGACACCCAGAGTCACATGGCCCGTTTACTGGATCACAGGAACTGAAGGAGTTGCTGCATTGTCGAGCATCGCAGGAGTTGGTGCAGTTGGACCCGTATGTTCCGTTACAAGCTTCAATATAGAAAGCCATGAAATGTCATCTGTTCTTCTATTATTATATTATATAAATCAGATACTTGTCATGAAAAACCCATGGGCAGAAGAAACGCCTACCAGATATTTTATCAGAAATCGTAATAACCGTAGAAGTTGTTAGTAATATTGAAACATTATGAAGTTGCAACATTTCTGCACAACATTTTGAATTTTCAGAAGTTGGTACAAAAAGATAGCGATGGCTTAAATGAGACAATGGTTACTGTTTGGTATTCAATCAGGGTTTATTCAGAGAAAGTGCAAGTGAATCAATGGGAAGTAGTCGTCTTCATTTGGCATGGTTTTTTTAGTAGTTAGTGACTCGAAACGTACTTTTTCCATTGATTTCAATGGACTGTCATATTACTTATTGTTTCAGGATGACTTGAAAACTTGTTATATTTTAGAAATTATTAAAGTTTACATCTAAAACCGAATCATGTTAGAGTCTCTTTGGTCCGGTAGTGTACATTGAATAAATCACAAATGGAAATTCGTGATATTCACTATCCTTCTCCATTAGGATACAACCATTGCAACCACAAGGTTGACCTACACCTCACTGTTTTCACAGCTTTAAAATAATCGAGAAGTTTTATTTTTTTCCGTGGACTATTTTTCAGCTTGCATCCCTGTTTGCGACATTTAGGTTATTAATTGTTTTCCTTACCTCTATCACATCTCTGCCCATCCCAGCCAGGTGTGCAGGTACTGTTACAGATTCCAGTCCATCTGTCACACTCGTCACAGTGACAGTCCACATCACAGTCAACACCGCGGTGTCCACCAGTACATGCTTAAATGTGTTAAGTACGAGTATAGGTATTTCTTCCTGATATACTTGTGTCCAATAATGTTATGTCAAACTGCATAACACATGTTTTATCAAATACGTTTGATTGCAGTTACTGGTCAAACTTCATTTCTGCTAGTGTATTTGACACTGCAAAGTATTGTTACACTTGTTTTCATGAATATCATAATGATTTGTCATACCATATATTTCCACCTCACAAATGTTGAGTGAGTCATACTGAAGTCCTCCCTGCCCCGGGTTCCTGATGGTAACATATCTGGCCGTCTCATTACATGTGAGTTGTGTCGGGTTGTCAGAGATAGTAGACGGGAAGGTGTAGCAGACTCTGGACGGGTTGCTGTCCACGTAGATGATGGAGTTGGCTGTTTTGTAATTATCTGGTTAAAATGGGACATAAATGGTAACGGTTTAAATATATTTATATGATTTATAATTAGTATTTGTTTATTGAAAAATGCGTTGATGTCACCGGCCCTAAGCATTAGTATTTAAATCCAATTTAATTTAATTGGGTAATCCTCGAGTGTCGACGTGTCTCTCTCGCCTCCAGAAATGGGAATCTCAATTGAACAATATAGAGCCAAAATAGGTTCTCTTAATCAACCAGATAAAGCATCAAGACATCTAGTAGGTATTAAAATCAGTGGGAAATAAGTAAAGTTGACTTTGAGGCTGATTTTGTTCCTATCTGTGCTACTAGTTGTGAGCGGGTCGGTCGAGTCAAACCCGGGTCCATACACCCGACAACAAACTCTCTCACAAGCCGACTGCGGTCAGGTAGAGCTCACGAGTACTGAACTGACTAATGACGACCTCATGAAAGCCCTTATATCAATTCAAAATGATATTGGACGTATGAACTCGAGATTCAGTGGACTTGACGAAATAATGACCAACATGGCGAGTCAACAAATTTCGTCGTTAAAATATGAAAACTCAAACCTTCGGAGACAAGTTAATTCCCTAGAAGAACAGCTAGAAAATGTTCAGTCCAGATCAAGAGGGATAATTTGCTGTTCCATGGACTAGAGAGTGAACGTGGTGAAACTTGGGAGAAATCAGAAAATAAAGTACGTGAGTTCATCAGAGATGAGCTAGAAATGGACAATGCACACTCTATTCTAATAACAAGGGCACATCAATTATCAAACACGCGACAACGATCACCAATAATTGTGAACTTTGTTATAACGAAGGAAAGAAATGATGTGCTAAAGAGAGCAAAGGATGTGTTGGATAGACAGAAGGAAGAATACGCGTGACAGAAGACTTAACACGAAAAGTCCGTGGAGATCGCCGAGCCCTGTCTACACTCTTCAATCAAGCAAGAGAAGCTGGACAAAACCCAAAGATACGGCACAACAAACTCATCGTTGGATCGAAAGTGTACCAAAGGGATCGTGTGACAAATCTCGTTGTGTGTGTTTCTGATAGAAATCAAAGGATTGAAAGTTCAGGGAGAGTAGGCCTTCATTTTGTCGGGCATGACACGCCCACCACACATACACCTGCACAAGGTTCAGATCTATTGTTTACTAATAGCAACGGTAGTCAAGGAAGTCAAGGAAGTCAGAGCACTAGCGATGCACAGTCGGAGGTCAGGGCCAAATCACTCGCAAGCTAAATATCCTTTCATGGAACATCGAAGGACTATATAAGTATACTTCATCCGATGACATTAAAACCTTTCTAAGTAAGTATGACATTATTGGTCTATGTGAGACATTTGTTAAACACGCACGAGATTTTGATTCATTTTTGTCAGGTTTCCGATCATTCAGTTCTGTTCGACCCAAGATAAAAAAAAAGCACGGACGTCATAGTGGCGGCATAACAGTATTCATCAGACATTGGCTTATTGAAAACAATCTTCTTTATCGCCTATATGATCATTTCACAGATTGTGTTGTGTTGTATTTCAAAACATCTCTTCTCGGTTTACCTAAAGACGTCATAATAATGTTTATTTATCTCTCACCAGAATATTCTCCTGTTTACAATTCAACCAATACGGATAGCTTGTCAGTGTTTGAAACCCAACTCGAACAAATTGTGCTAGATTACCCCCATAATAATATATTTTCTGCTGGTGATTTCAATGCGAGAATGATGGGGTTCCTTGATTATATCCCAGAAGATTCACTAGAGTATATCATACCTGACTCAGAAGAGTATCAGTCTGACTATTTTGATACACCAAGGTCGACTATGGATTCTGAATTTTATAACAACTATGGAAAGAAGCTTGCAGATATTTGTTGTACATATGGTATCCATGCCTTGAACGGTAGACTATTCAATGATAACAAGGGAAATGTTACATGTGTCACACATAACGGGGCTAGCGTCGTCGATTATATGCTTGCTAGTAGTGAGTTCTTCCCATACTTTTGTGATTTAAAGATTTTGGAATCCATCACCGAGACGAGTCACTTCACTTCCCCTTGTATTGTAGTGTTGATATACAGATAGATGACGGTACACCTGAACCGGAAGAGCAGCCACTGAGTGATGCGTACGTAAAATATGTCAAATATCTGTGGGATGATTCAAAAGCAAAACAGTTTCTCATTCGCTTCAGGAATCGTTTTTGTATAGTTATGAAGAAATTATGAAAGCATCTCCTAATGACATTCAGTATTCCTTTGAACTACTTATGAATATAGTCCAAAGAGCTGCCGATTCACATAAAGCATGTGTCAAGAGGATAACAATGAACAACGACGCTCCGACCCAGCCACCTTGGTGGGACTCGGATCTCGAGAAGATTAAGAAAGAAAAATATAGAGCTCTTAGACAACATAGGGACTTTTTCAGAATTCAGAACCTTAAGATCACTGTTCAAAAAGCAATTTAATGAGAAGAAACTACGTTATTTTACAGGTAAACAACGCCAACTAATAGAATGTAGAAACAACCGAAACTCTTCTGGAAAATTATAAAGGAAACAAGGTAAACACCTACTAACAGTGACTATGTTTCATCAAACCAGTGGATAACTCATTTTAGTGCTCTTTTAAACTCTGAATATTCACCCGATTATGAAAGTATATCAACAGCTGCTGTCGACGAGACAGTAAACACCGGTGATCTCCCTTTACTAGAAGACATAAATAAACCATTTACAGAGCAAGAAGTATTCAACAGTTTAAGCAAGCTAAAAATAAACAAGATGGTATAGTTTGTGAATTTCTACAATCAACAAAACATTATATATCTCCGATACTGACAATCTTGTTTAATAAACTATACGATTCAGGAATATTTCCTTCACAGTGGGAGAAAAGCATTATATGTCCGCTTCATAAATCAGGTGATGAAAGCATCCCGGGAAACTACCGAGGCATCTCCCTCATTAAATCTGTTTGTAAAGTGTTCACCTCCATACTCAACTCACGACTTCAGGTTTGGTGTGACGATAACGATGCAATCCACAAGACACAAGCAGGCTTTCGACCAGGATATTCCACGGTTGACCAGATGTTTGTTTTACAGTCGATCATTCAAAAATATATATCAAAAAGAAATGGAAGATTTTATTGTTTATTTATCGACTTTTCGAAAGCCTTCGACTGCGTTCATCACGATGTCCTATTGAATCAATTAAAATCTATGGGTATAAAAGGTAAAATGTTCAGGATGTTGTGTGACATGTATGCTAAATTATCAGCTTGAGTGAAAAACAGAAGAGGACTTTCGGATTATTTCACTTGTAACATGGGAGCTCGCCAAGGATGTGTATTAAGTCCAAAAGTATTTATTATGTTTATAAATCAGCTAACCAACATGCTGGAAGTGAACGGTGGCCATGGCACATTTGTATCAACTGAAATTCCAAATGTATATGCACTCCTATTCGCTGATGACGTATCAACATAAGCTGATACCACTTTTCAACTACAAAAGAAAATCACAGTTCTGGAAGGCTTTTGTGAGAAAACTGGAATGAAAATTAACATGAATAAAACAAAAATAGTAGTTTTTCGAAACGGCGGCCCATTAAGAAACTATGTGAGATGGTATTTCAAAGGAGAAGAAATAAAAGTTGTAAATCATTACAGATACCTCGAAATTATATTCACACCAAAACTTTCGTGGACTAAAGCACTGAATTGCTCTGCATCCCAAGCGAAAAAATCTATCTATCAATATTTATCGATACCAGTGTAACTTTGGTAAATTCAACTACTGTGACCTTTTTAAATTATACGAAAGTATAGTTGTTCCTATTCTATGTTATGGGGCTGAACTATGGGGGACATCACATCAGAAAATTGCCGAAACTGTCCACATCCAATTCTGCAAAAGGTTCCTTGGACTAAGTAAAGCTACACCGAATAATATGGCTCTTGGAGAATGTGATAAAACCTACTTACAGCTAACCTATATGACAAAATCCCTGCAATTCTTGTGCAGACTAATCCATTTAGAACCGTAAAGACTACCATATCAAGCTTATTATATGATTAAGTCTATCTCCGATACAGGTCGACATACGTGGGCTTCAGAGATAAAGAATGTGCTATTCAAACTTGGATTCGGACATGTATGGATACACCACCAAGTTGGAAACGTCAATCTTTTCCTATCAGAATTTAAGCAACGATTGAAAGATAATTTAACCCAGGAATGGAATTCATCACTACATGACAACTCAAAATGTTGCAGTTATAAGCTCTTTAAATCTCTACTAGATGTAGAAAAGTACCTTTCAAGTTACATCCAACCTTATCTTATCAAGTATTTAGCTAAATTCCGTTGCAATAACATCAACTTATTATAGAAACCGGTCGTCATAAAATAAACCACGCAGTCAAAGAATTTGTGAAACTTGTTCGACTCAAAGTGAAAAGTTTGTAGAAGACGAATATCATGTTCTCCTTTGTTGTGCCAAGTATCAAACTTTACGGAAAATGTACATAAGCAAATATTACTTTGAAAATCCATCATTACAAAAATTCACCAAACTCATGCAAACCTCTGAAAAACAGACAATCCAATCCACAGCTATGTTCCTGTACAAGGTGTTCAACACCACGTCGTGAAAACTTATGAACTTTCAACTAAAATTAATGAATGCAATATATATCTTCGATTTCAATACTGTATTTTGGGCCCGAGGCCTCATACTGTAATAAATCTGTCTGTCTGTAGGTCTGTCTAAATCCAATTAATGTCATTATATTCAATCTAATATGCCATTGATTTTATACGGGTATAACGTGTTATAATTGCGATTATCATTCAGTAACATCGCTATTAATTTCCATCTTTACGAGCTTATATTTCCTTCTAAGTTTTAGCTGATCAGACTTGAAAGTTGGCCTACGGCATCCATCTATCCTTCCATCTATAAAAGAGGTCCCCCTGAAATCCTACTTCTCCTAGCCTCAGAACTGAAATTCCCTAGAATGCTGAACTCTTTCTTTTTAAGCTTGGCCAAAGGGGATAATAAAGTGTCTTCCCTGTGACTAGATTTGACGTCACTCTGCGTCTAAGTTCACACAGCTTTGAACGGATGATCATGTTTAGTAACATTGATGCGCCTTGTGGCTGGTTATTTGTTCAGAGGTCATGAGACCTCTAAACTATACGTTCTATGCTAGGCAGGAAGACATTGGCGCTTTTCAGAATGCGCATGCGGGCTAATGCAATGTGGGGGGTATCTTCGGTATATTTCGGCTTTTATCGTAACTTAGAGCGAAACACCCTTATCAAATTCTTAATTATATGTGACACATGAATGGAGCAGTTACCCTACTAAGCCCACATCTGTTTTGTTGCTGATAAGGCGGCTCTAGAGGATGCCTTTACTTTAGCTAATGCAGCCAGCAGTTATTAATAGATAATGGTGCCCACTTCTCTAGCGCCTTCTTTTCCCACGGACAGAGTTTCTCGCTGTGTTATTAGGTAAAGTTAGCGATACAACTTTAGAAACTGCGTCATTTCCATACAGACACACAGGGAACTTCATCAAAGTTTTGGTTGAGGAACAAAGAGAAAGGGATATTGCGCTAGAAAGGTATCTCACTGAAATGTTGTTTACACTGTAAATGAAAAAAATGTCATCGCTACTATAAGCGCCGAGTAATAATATTTTACAGGCCTTGAATTGCATGCATGTACAACATCTCACTGAAATGTTGTTTACACTGTAAATGAAAAAAATGTCATCGCTACTATAAGCGCCCAGTAATAATATTTTATAGGCCTTGAATTGCATGCATGTGCAATAGTCTCCTACAATAAATGTTTGTCTTCAACATGTTTTCTGTCATTTTATAAACTTATTCAGGTTCGTTATTAACAGCTTATACCACCATATATACACAGTTAAAGATTTGTTACTACTTCTATGGTCTACAATGTTTGTTATTAGACATATAACACAACAATCTTATATCAACACTAATAATGGCCACTTCTAAATTGGATGCTTTTTTAAAACAGCCAGCTTGTTTTCTAAAGGATTTTGCTGGTGGGAAAATGTGTTGTGAGGAATGATCAACATTCAACTGATCGAGGGACAATTTGAAGGGATATTGGCGTTGTTCAAATTGTAGTATGTACATGTTTGTGCAACTGCATCAAGAAAGTTCGCTAACTCCCTTTAATTTGTGAATTAATTGAAGTCATGTATCATGACAAAAGCGAAAACAATAACTTTGATGTGTAAATTCAGACACATATGATTTCATACTGCACACTTAAGTACCAGTTTATTGAAGTGGCCAAGGTCAACATTTTGAAAACTGCCGTTTGTAGATTTCTCTGTAACATCGCCAATAAGTGATCAACACTGTCAAACATTAACCATATATTTTAGTACATATACTCATCAGATGTCAATATGAAAAATTATTTTCCAAAATTAAAGATGTCGAAAAATTAAAATCTCACGCCTTCTGTTTGTTCATCTTTCGAAACTTCAAAGACCATAATCCACTTATAAGATAAATAGTTGCGTTTGTAAAATTTCCGGGATTCATTGCTATTCAAAACCCGCAAATTTAGTTTAAAACCGACGGCGTTAGCCGGAGGTTTTAAACGCTGAAATTTGCGGGTATCGATAATGTAACATGACCGTTAGTTATCAGGCGTTTTGAAACGAACTCTGAAAAATTGTTTTCCAAAAGTAAAGATGTCGGAAAATGAAAATCTCACGCCTTCTGTTTGTTCATCTTTCGAAACGTCAAAGACCATAGTCCACTTATAAGATAAATAGTTGCGTTTGTAAAATTTCCGGGATTCATTGCTATTCAACACCCGCAAATTTAGTTTAAAACCGACGGCGTTAGCCGGAGGTTTTAAACGCTGAAATTTGCGGGTATCGATATTGTAACATGACCGTTAGTTATCAGGCGTTTTGAAAGGAACTCTCTTTCTGCGTACCTATCTCTGAGTGGAAAGGACTTTGCGACTGTTCCATTTTTGTAAGAGGTGTGGTCAGGTCTACACAAATGGAAATACTCGGCGTAATATGTACATTAGCAACAATTTACACATAAGCTCAAACAGTGTCACTCAACTATGTTCACTTCACAATATTCACGTATCCTTTTAGATGGCGATAAACATTTATCTACGACATCAACACAGTAAAAGACCTAGGAATACAAATCGTAAACTTGCCCTAACCCACTGTGACAATGACCCTAGCATTGTGACGTTGTGACAAAACGGTTGATCACTATGACGTCATGCCATGGCAACGGCATTCGGTAATCAGAGCCGCATGGAAGAAGGCGCCGAACTTGGACAAACCTCACTAGTTAAAAACATTTTAGTTATTTGAAACTAATTAATTTTGAGAGTTATTTGTGACCTATACTGCTATACACAAGTTATAGAAAATGACAATGCCATCTGTCAAATTTGAGTAAGGAGCACATATTAAGAGAAATAGAAAAAACAATATTTGAGTCGGGCCGAATCTTGTGAACATGATGTATATGTTCGCGGTGATTCGCCCCAAGTAATTTCGGGTATTCATCGTCATTCAACATAGGCAAATCAACCAATCAGAATCAAGGATACACGGAAATCATGTTACAATTATCTGACAATCACATGGTTTGAGGTTTGATTATATTTATCATGAACAAGGGGTGATTCTTTGTAGGAATACAATTGACGCCAATGAGTTCCAGTCTGCGAAATCTAGTTATCAGTAGTCGCACTCTCCGTTTCACTCCTCTGACTCACACTCATGTCTCACCCTGATGTACACCATGCTTTTATAGAGCTGATGGTCCTTCCAAGATCCCATGAGCAGTCAGTTGTGACAGCAGATAGAAGTTCAATAGTATTCGTTATACTCACATCCCTCTCTGATGTAAACACTGATGCTATAGAGCTGATACTCCTGCCTGAATCTTGTGAACATGATGTCTAATTTCGCAGTGATTCACCCCAAGTAATTTGCGGGTATTCATTGTCATTCAACATAGGCAAATCAACCAATGAGAATCAAGGATACACCGAAATCATGTTATACTCACAGTCCTTTCTGGTGTAAACACTGATTCTATACAGCTGATACTCCTGTCCCAGATCCACTGTCCAGTCGGCTGGTGATGTATTGGAGTGGAAACAGGAGGAGGGAGAGTTCAGTGTATCATGGTCACCGTCCACAGCTCCTGATGGGTACCAATTGCTGTATACCCCAGACGTTGTTGATGTTTTCTTGTTGAGAGCAACATTTACTGCAACATAGTCATTTTTATAGAATTGTTATAAGAATGCATCTAATATCACATCTGAAGTCCCTGTATAAAAGAAATTAGGAACAGACGAGGGATACAATGAGAATACTCAAAAATGTCTAGAAAGAAGCAAAGTTGATGTTGATGTTTTTATTTCACCATATTGCTGAAGTGTACAAGCAGTAATGTGACTAAGTATGACATTGCCACATTGATTGATGTTACTCTAACGATCACTCGATGGTCTTCATGTCTTTTCTTTTGTAATGGAATGAATGACAAAACCTATCAACTAAACGCACACACCTATAATGATTATACAGTGAAACATTCAACATCTCATCATCTCCAATGATGGACAATGTGTAATCATCAATGAAGCAAAATATCTTTATCCTGCACTAGTTGTCACGTAAATACATTGAAGGGGATATATAGATTATTACCCGAGGAAGTGTGTCATATGACATTTACGAAACGAGTGTGAATTTTTGTATTTCCCGAGCGAGAGCGAGGGTTATACATAAATTTGCACGAGTTTCGTAAAAGTCATATGACACACTTTCGAGTGTAATAATTTCTTTATTACCCATTTTATTCCATTTGATTCGCGTAAAAATAACCAGGAAACGGCCCACTTCTCTTGCGACGGCAAGCTACAGTGACGTCACGAACAATCGTTTTATGACGTCACAGACGACAAAATACGGGAGGTCGCGGTGAAATAATGGTTGCTAGGCAAACGTGATATGTGCACATGTGCTTATATCAATAATATTAACTCGGTTATTTTCAACCATATGGGTAATAAATGTCTATATTGACCACTTTGTCAACATAAAAGATATCACAATAGAACTGTTGTTGTTTGTGAAATATACTCAAACATAATATCTATCTTGTCGGAGATTTTGCCTTCTTTTAACATACAGTTAAACCTTTCAATGGTTTTATTACATTTAGAATATAATTAACCCACGTTGATCTTTGTTCGTGGTTTTTATAATAACATAGTAACATAACATATAACAAGGATTTAGTATTGAACTGATTGTAATTTTATATGCTTTAGTTGATAATGTCTCGTAGGTTCTCTGTTAGATCTAGCAGGACAGTCATCTAGTATCATTTAATGTATTCACGACAATCAACCAATTAAAACATGGCTGGTCTTGTCTTTCGAAAACCATTGGATAAACATTAATTTAAGGGGTCAAAGTTTGGAAAAGGTCAGTTGATCGTGACTCCAATACCCCCTTCCCTAGTTATTGACTAGACCTTTCTCTATGATAGCGGAGCTACAATCTGACTAGATTAGTGGCCCACCTGCATAGGGACTGATTAACAAATATATTAACATTTCTCTAAATAATTCACAGGATTAACTTGCTTTTTAAATAATGAAAACAGGACCAAACACATGTCATATTTCTGAATTATAACTTATGTTGTTTTTCTAGTAGTGTCTTTGTTACGACTGTAATTCAATTGAATTCCATTGACAGAAGATGTTCAACATCTTACCTTCCGCACATGAAATATGATATATAACACACATCCAAAATATACATCTCACAACATCCATCCTATAGCATTAGTAGACTATGCTTTATGTGTCCACTCAAAGGAAAACTAAATACACGCTGTGTAAAAAGAACGACTCGGGTATTTTACTTCTTGTTTGGAGGATTGCATGTCTGAAAGGGAGTGAAGAGTAAAGGCAGTTGTTAGACATGAAGGCGTTCCATACAAATATGTTTTATTAGGGTATGGATAAATGTGATCCTCAACAAATAAGTCTTGTTTACCGTCTTGAATGTGTCCTTTACACTTTGTCAGAATAAAGGCTGATATAAAGTTATTCCAGTCACATATACTGAGTACCGTTCATTATTACCTTGTATGGCCGATTCATACCTGTTATAGCCTTAATCCGATTTGAATACAGGGTATGAATCACATTCCCAACCTGAAATCTATAATATAATCAATTACATTTGAGAACATCTTTTAGCCTGTATCATTTTATCAAAGATGAAGTCAACTTCATTTCTATGCCCCAGAAAATCATCCGGGTATAGATCCTTATACCGGTTCGATAAGCGGGAATATGGACATCCAATATTTCATGTACAAATGTTTGTGATTATACAATAATGTTAGACGAAATCAAACAATATACATGGCCTAAACGAGTTTAAGTCATAGTGACCTGTTGACCTACAGAATAAAGTAGATTGTTGACACCTACATTGAAGGGTAAGGCAAAGGACCGTTATAAATACCTCCCTCACCACCCTATGTAGTTATGTTTAATGGTGAATGGATTAAACACTTTAGTAGTTTTATCGTGCACACATATCACACACAACATTTCTAATGGGAGACAAAATGGCAAACACATGATAATTACACATTTATTGTCACAAAAGATAACATAAATACAAATACATTAAACTGTACTGACTTCAATTTTGAATGTGATTAACTCATCCACATATCAAAATATCTTTATCACATAGGTAATTTCTATGTCTTAATGTTAATAAACGGTGGGTGCCTTTCTTTGCACCCTCTCACTCTGCGCTGTCTACTAAACCAGTTAATTTCTCTCTTCTCACAACTTTGTGAGGCATTACTTTATAACTTTATAATAATGAAATTTTATTCAAAATCATACGTTTCACTAATTTTTAAAGATTATACTTCAGTCCAGGGCTCAGTGGTTTAATAACTGCTGCACTACTTTCTGCCTATCGAACCTATATCGTGTCAATATTCTTGACCAATTTGGAAGATGTCTTGAGTTGTTTACTTAAATGTTTATTGCAGTGATCAGTTTCGAATTATTTTCCATTCAGATATCAATTATCATTTAAGTGAATGTTTTTATTGTCCATTTGAAAGTTGCCATCGATAAATATTGATGGTATTAGTTATGCTATTCATTAGCATTATCACAATTTATATGACACCATTTGTGCAATACTAGCAACTTACCTTGTAAATACCAAATCACGTTGAAACAAACCCATATATATATATATATATATATATATATATATATATATATATATATATATATATATATATATATATATAAATTTTACACGTAAACTATAAGAACGAGTTTCGGGATATAAAAATCAACCATACACGGTGTTATTACCTATTACTCTTGCATGTGTTTGTATTCATACAAATGTTGCTGTTCGCTTATATAATGCTTTGTGTACAACAATCGCCTGGGTAAAACTCCTTATATTGTGTTATTCATTATTATTTCAAATCGACAAGAAGCCTTCATTTGTATCCGACATAATGGTCTATACATCCAGTAATGCTGAAACTCTGAATGCAGATTCTGTGTTGTATAGAGCATGCCAGGTACACCCACATGCATGTGTAGAATCAACATGTTTCTTTTGTTCTTGACATGTATGCATAGACCGGCCTCTACCGACTCTTTCAAATTTAACAGGTCCCTCACAACAACTCCATATGCAATGAAATGCAAACCATGCTTACAATATATTACATACAAAAATAGAAAAAAGTGAGCATGGCTCACATACCCCCGCCATCCGCAATCCGTCCATTGAGCATTATAGATGTCAAGGCAACTATGTTTAAAAAAACAGATTCAAGCATCATAATATTGTCCAATATATTAGTATTTTTCAGGTAACTTAATTGTTCCCATTACAGCAACACAACGGTAATTTGTACCAAGTTCAATTACAGATTCACGGCAAGGCAATAACTCCTTAAAAATATATTTCGGAACTAGACTTTGAACTCGATCAAGAGCATCCTCGATAATCCAGCGCTATTGTTCCGATAAATCTACACACAAGCGCGCTTGTGTGTAGATTTATCGGAACAATAGCGCTGGATTATCGAGGATGGATCAAGAGTATCATCTGGACTACCTATATGTTAAATTCCATTCACCTAGGTTTAATAGTTTCCGAGAAAACTTGTCCGGATTGAATACAATACAATTTTGTCCAAAAGGTGACGTTTCCATGGAACGACAAAAAATTTAAATCTCAGAAAATTGAAAATCGTCTGTGCGCGAAGGGAAGAACATGGTTAACAACTGTACAAAGTTTGGTTGATGTACCTTTGAAGGTTTTTGAGAAAAATGACCGGACGGAAGGACTTCCTAGCTGGGGTATAATAATACGAACAAAAAGCAAATGTTTGCAGCTCTTTAAGCTGAACTTGTTCACTATATAAATATCTGTTGTATTTGGCAGACTAACAGTCAGACTAACATAAAACCTTTTGCCAGCAAGGTGATTTCACTTGTTGATACAAGTTTTAAACATAGGACAAGGGCGTGTTTGGTGTAAAAGTCAACGATATCTTACTGTTTATGTGTTATGTTGTGATTCATAACTACCGTATTTTTGTAAAGGTAGGGAATATGAACTTAAAAAATTTCAAAAATGTTTTTGTATTCTTTTCTTTCTGTCATTTTGTCATAATAGTTGCCATGGTAAAACACAGATCCCTGATGTGAGATGTGACAAAAGGTCAGAATTTCAAAACTAGCAGAATAATACAAATGTGCAAAAAATTGGAGAGGTATTAATGACAGATTGAAACAAATATTTTTTTCATTTTAAAACAGCGAAAAACACCCATGTACATTTAAAATAGCAGTTTATCAACCCGATCATGTGTTTATCCGGAATGATACATGTATGTTGGTTCTTCTTAATCAATTTCTCCCAGAACACCAATGTTTTCAGTGATTTTTTATTTAATGTTATGAGGACATTGGACGTAATTCTAGAATCCATATATATTTACGCAAACATGATACATATGTGTACACCATTGTTTTTATTTACATCAGATCAAAGTAATTTACTCTCAAACAGTGAATGGATTAAAGTGAAACTACTCTGGTCACTCTGTTTTGAAGGCTGACCTAATTAGTTATAGTGTTATGGGGAAGGATGTATGCAATTATTTTATTATTAGTGTGGCATTACATGATATTTACTTTGTTTTGTATCCTTATAAGAGAGATGATATTTCTTTAAAAAAAACGTTTTCACCTCTGTACCAATATATCTCAAGAAATACATGATTATCATAAACCTCAAAGTGGTAAACCACGTTCAAGCTGCACGCCTGCCTGAAGGAGAAATAATAAGCTATATTCGCTTAAAGGGAAAGTTCTATCACCGATCTATCGGCAGCATCCGCCATCTTGGATTTTTGACATTTCTTGAAATGAAAACACGCTATAAATTTACCCAATTTTATTTTTTTGTAATTATGAAACATATACACTGATAGAACATTCACGTAGTAACAAATGACATATCATAAAACTAATAAACACTATGCTGTTAGGCCGTAGCGAAGTTTTCCCCACTAGCAGTGCCGATGAATGGCTTCAATTCTCATTGTTTTTATTTTTCAACAAATGTGCGCTTGTCTTTATCAAGTTGTGAAATGTAAAGTCATCAGAGTATTAACTTCATTAATATATTTCAGTTTTATGATGTTTTAATCTATATTAATAGCATTTTATATGTAAACGGGAATATCCTCTGGAATTTCGTTTCCACAAAAAATACCCCGATAGAACCCTCCTTTTTATTGTGGTGCTAACATACATAAACATAAGTACGTTTGAAAACTCCTGAACACACCATTATGATCGTCATCAACATTTTATCGTAGCGCCTAAACTTGTGAACATCTACATTTTGAACACCTGGCACACGCCCTTATTTTCAAATATAATTCTTCATCCAACAAATGAGCAAATTTTAGTCTCCATTTAAAAAAAATGTCTTTTCAGCTGCCTTTGGTTTCGGAGAAGTCGCCCGACGGACGACAAGCAGACGCCCACGCCATAAGCTCGTCTTGCCTTAATGAAATAATGGCAACATAACATGGTCATATTTGGGATAACACTACCTTCAATCCCTTCAAATTATTGTACTTTTTTTCAGGGCCAAGTCCCATACGGGATTCGAACCCACGCCCTCAGAGTAAGGCTAGTACAAGAATGTGTACTATTGAAGGTAATGTTATCCCAAATATAACAATGTTATATTTCTTCAGTATCTAAATGGCGAGTATTTATAATAATGACAACATGTTTAAATTTGCCCCCGTGTATTTGATGTCAATATACCCTTAGATATAAAAGTGAACATTTGTGTTTAAATAAACATGCATGGTCCCAAATGCATTATATCCGGTCGATCATCATAAGGGATGCACTTGGAATTGAAATTCAATTCCATTGTGTCAAACGGATCGACAACCATGAACAATGGTAAAAGCAAAAGAATGGATGTTTATTTACAGATAATAGTTGATTTAAACAATTCTCGCATTCAATTAGAGACATGTTTTCTTTCTATAAATTATCTAAATAACTTATCTTGCATTAAGAGTTTCCTCCATCCTAAACGAGACAGAATACACATAAGTTAAAGTACTGTTAGCCAAGAGAAAACAAAATCATTGTCGTTATATCAACACTACGCAATTCAAATGACAAAAGCTAAACAACAATTGTACTCCTATAACTAATGATTGAAACTATTCAAAACATAGTTACATTTTTCTCCTTCGTTATGACAAACCAAGATTAGAGACAAAGTGCACAAAGAGTGGATGCAGAACCGCTAAATGAACATGACATGTTACAGATATATTTGTTCAAAACCATTCCTCCTGTTGATACACGTTATAATGTATTGGTTTTATAATAACAGATGTGCCTTGACCTTGCAAAGTCAACAAATATAATGGTATTCATTCAAACTGGTTCTCAGGAAAAATGTCAAAATACAAAATGTGGACTTATTTGTATATCTCACAATACAATAGTGCACTTATAATGATGAAACTAAACTATTGGCAAGTGTGCTTATGTATAAGGTTCATCAGCCCGGACAGCTTTTACTGAACCAATGACATTTTATGTGTTTACATATAATTTTTCAAAACCAGTGTAGTGATTGTCCTCAGTCGGTCGAGGAGACTCGTAGTCGGCAGGTTTAGTGGAACTACCGACATTACTCGGTGTGATATCTGTGTAGATGTGATCCGTTGTAGGGCTGGGACCAGGGGCGGGTCTGTTGACATCTGTAGATCTCCTGTCTGAAGATCGCTTCTGTAGTTTCATCCTAAAGATAGTTATTACTGAGATAAGTAATCAGTAACATATACGACAAGGCGTATTCAATATAAAATATCTGTCAAAATTGTCATAATAGTTTACACAGAGGTTTGGTTACTCCAAACCAGTGTAGTGATTATCATCAGTTGGCTCTAGAGACTCATAGTTTCATCCTTAAGACAGTTATGTTTGTGATATGTAATCAGTAACAAACACGACAAGGCGTGTTCAGTATGACATATCATTCAAATGTTTCAAATAAACATTAGTTAGTAAAACGTGAAGAGAACCTGACGACGACGACAGCAATGATGACAGCAATGATGACGACGAGGAATGCAACTGTTGTAGATAAAGCTATCGTTGCTACATCAGTCATGGTAGATTCAGTAGCAGCCACAACAAGAACTTCTGAAACAGACATGATATTCATAATCTTCTATCACTCACTAAATGAAAAATTCCATCAAGGTTTTTCTTGATGTCAAATGTATCAACACGAATTGATAATTTAATATTCTTTATTACCCATATGGTTGAAAATAACCGAGTTAATATTATTGATATGAGCACATGTGCACATATCACGTTTGCCTAGCAACGATTGTTTCATCGCGGCTTCCCGTATTTTGTCGTTTGTGACGTCATACAACGATTGTTCGTGACGTCACTGTTGCTTGCCGTCGCAAGAGAAGTGGGCCGCTTTCTGACTATTTTTACGCGAATCACATGGAATAGAACGGGTAATAAAGAAATTATTACACTCGAAAGTGTGTCATATGACTTTTACGAAACTCGTGCGAATTTGTGTATAACCCTTGCTCTCGCTCGGGCAATACAAAAATTCACACTCGTTTCGTAAAAGTCATATGACACTCTTCCTCGGGTAATAATCTCTATATATTTTCCCGTCTATGACGTTTTCAATTGAAAATGTACATCTCTAATACGGTATTGTTATTGGACGAGCAGCGCAGTTGGACGATAGCATTGTGGCCCAAATATGTTCATAAATTAACATGTTTTCAGAATATAACAGAACAAATTAAAGGGCGCTTCGTTCACATATCTTGACGTAAACATTGCTCACATACCCCCGCTTCCTGCTTAGGTTAACAAATTTCAAACAAGCAAAAGACACATTCTTGGATTTATCAATGCATGAGTTAAGCTGTATTGTATACAGTTTCCGAAGTGTGTTCAAAGTATATTGTTCAACAAATTCTGGTCGACATCCCATGGTGATATTCTGAACCGTACGGTTCTGTTTGTTGAAGCTAACCAACGTGTCTGTTCTGTACCTTCTATGCAATCCAATGATTCCCATCCAACCTCACATCCTAGGTCACATGATCCTGTCACGTGATCACACGTGGAGATTCCTTCACAATGTCGCTTTCCACAGTTTCTGGAACAATTCTGTCCATAGGTAGAGCAGGGGCAGACTGGAGATAAACCAGAGATCAATTGCAAGATACAATATATTCCCAAAAGCATTGTTTTTAATCACGTTGCCTTTTAAAACGTTTAAGATTTTAATCGTTGAACAGAATGTTCTCAGATTTATTTGATGTGAGATAAAAAAAAAAACGTAACTGCGAGGATTAAATCATTAATTAAACACATACAATCCCAAGGATAATAAGCATGATTAATTTTGTTTTAATATTTTTGTTTAGGCTAACCACATGTTTGCTCTCTGTTTATGATGCTACGATAAATTGGTCGGAAGTAGAGGTGATATGTTTTATGAAAGTAGATAATGTTTCACCTTCTGTGCAGTCTTTGGATGTCCATCCGTCCTTACAACCTAGGTCACATGACCCTGTCACGTGATCACACGTGGAGTTTCCCTTACAATGTCTCTTTGTACAGCTTTTGGAACAGGTCAGTCCATAAGTAAAATTGGGACAGGCTGAAAATTAAGCAGGGAATCAAGAAACTGATATTGACAAGAGCATGAGAATCTTTATAAGAACGTTTTAGACGAACAAATATTTTGTAATGTTGCTGTGTAAGACTTGGATGACATACATGATTCAGGGAAAACTTTCCCCTAAAGGTTACGAAATTTTATTAGTAAGCATAGTATTTTACATTACATAAGGTAGACAAATTCAAACGATATTTAGTATAAGTAAAATACTGCAATTAAAAACAACTTGCAGATTTTTAAAACAATCAAATCATAACACTTAGTGTGTTCAACAAAAATCTATGAGTTTTCTTAGTTACCGTAAGTGATCATATATACAGTCAGTTAGTGATTTAATCATACATATGTTTAACATGTCCTTATTATCTATTTTCATCATTCTAATCTGTAAACATCATCGATTTCTATATGTTCATATTACCTGATATACAATCGTGCCCAGTCCATCCAGCCAGACACCCAGAGTCACATGTTCCGTTTACTGGATCACAGGAACTGGAGGAGTTGCTGCATTGTCGAGCATCGCAGGAGTTGTTGCAGCTCAATCCGTATGTTCCGTTACAAGCTTAAACAGAGTTATAAGATTTCACTTGAAATTTCACTGATTTTTTAAATCAGGCTAGTGAAATATTTATTACCCATATGGTTGAAAATAACCGAGTTAATATTTTCGATACGAGCACATAAACACACATCACGTTTGCCTACCAACCATTGATTCAGCGTGACTATACGACTGTAACGTCATAAAACAACTGTTCGTGACGTCGCTGTAGTTTGCTGTCGGAAGAGAAGCGGACTTTTTCCTGGCTATTTTTAGGGGAATAAAATGGAAAAGAATGTGTAATAAATAAATTATTACACTCGAAAGAGTGTCATATGACTTTTACCAAACTTATGCAAATTTGTTTATAACCCTCGCTCTCGCTCTGGCAATACATGTGAATATATCATTTATGAATACTATACCAACCGGTACGTGGAAAGGTTCACTGTAGATAACGACTCTCTTGTTTGCAGACAGCTAGTGGTTTTATCATTATCATTCTGTTTTTAATAATAATCGGTCATTTTATAGATTTATTTTGCGAATGACATGTTTTATAAAAAAAATTATAAACTGATGGGAAAAAGAAAGTATAACACCCACTTGTTTTCTATTATTTTAACATGTTAAAGAAATGAGATACATTTGATTATGGCACGATACAATAACACATTTCGGCAATAGTTTGAATGACATAATTGGTGACTGTTTTATTTTTTAGATAAAATATCATGATTTAATGAAGACAGGGCAAAGAAATGAAAGTTACACCAACATGACCCCTACCATGTTCAAAATGTTGTAAATGTGTGCAGGACGAGGCACATTTGTTGATTTTCACACAGAGTGTGTGTTATATGTCGATGAACAGTTGTGTTTTAATTTAATTTGGGGAGTGACAAAATTTTAATTTTTTTTTTAAACGCGTTTTCTTTGACTGATTTATAATTTATGTTTTGGGCGAATTTCCAAAACAAGTCAGTTTTTTAATACGACGTCGAAAACTCGAGATATTTGTCTTTGAAAATTGTACATATGATAACTACAACTGAGTGATATACTTTCTTTTGACCGTCAGTGTATGTTTTACCTTCTTGATCAAAGGTGGCTTTGTATCTATTCTTTGTATGAATATTCCGTTAAATGATTTGAAAACATGTTATTAAACATTAAATCAGTTCAGTAAAGTATTTGATCAATTTGATAATTGTTGATAATACTTTATTTTTCACTTTGAATTATATCAGAACAGGAAGATTTTCTGGATAACAACTTCTTTAATGTGAAAATACACGACGTTTCGGAGTACATACTCAATCCTTCATCAGGTGGAATGTGATGAAGGAGTGAGTATGTACTCCGAAACGTCGTGTATTTTCACATTAAAGAAGTTGTTATCCAGAAAATCTTCCTGTTCTTATGTATACCACTTCTAAATGCCCTTCAAAGACTTGAATTATATCGTTTACATGTATGTCATACTTTTTGTAAAAAACATGTTACTTGTAAGTCGTGATATTCTCTACAGATTTACCCATTCTCTAACCTCTGTCACATCTCTGCCCCTCCCAGCCAGGTGTACAGGTACCGTTACAGATTCCAGTCCATCTGTCACACTCGTCACAGTGACAGTCCACATCACAGTCAACACCGCGGTGTCCATCAGTACAGGCTGAAGTTAATATGCATTGAAATGTTACCATGTCTGTTTTTGAAAACATTAATCATTTTACTGCATAGATTATGTTACCAGATCACTGTTACAGTTTCCAGATCATAGACAGTGACAGTCTTTGTCGCGATCGACAGTACAAAGTATGCCAATTTTAAAGCAACGATTTATGAACTTAAGTATAAAATGTCAAGCTTAAAGTTAACGTGAAATGCATTTTTCATGACAGATTATTACCTCTACGCACATTATATATCGGAATCAATTGAGCATAAAATTGAGACAATATACACTTGCAATTTATTATTAAGACGATTTTAATTTACCCATTTTAACAAATGCCACAAACAGCGAGGAGATCCTTGAGGCGTGACTGTGATTAACAACAGACGAGGGTCGTCTGTGACCCGCAAGACAGCTTGTTCATTGTACCTCATTAATTAATTAATGATGATTATTACTGCCGCTAGTTGAAATTTTCAGGTGTTAAATTGCAAAAACAAAAACACATATTTATGCAATACTTATGTAATTGTCATCTGAGGAATTACCTAGTTGTATATCTAAACATGCGATATATGGAAAATTTAAGTTGTTTTATTTAAGATTTGTTTGTTAAATTAACAATCAAAATGTTATGAAATTACGTTGAATCATAACTATTGCCGACATTGAGATTACTCAAGTGACGTCACAGGAGTCATCGCTTCAGGGACCACACCACCGCAGATTTTCATTCTGGCCGCCTGGGCTACCTTAGGCGTTTTTTAAAAAAAGCTGTATATAAGTAATTTAGGGGCCGATTTCAGAAATTTAAAATCGATCAATTGTCAAATTGACATACCATGAATGAATCCAATTTTGACCATGTGTCATTGCATCTATCCTTTAAAACTCGTATGTCCTCAGTACCCAATCTCAATTTGTGATGCTATTGTCTTAAGATCCACCTAACGAATATGCAAACATCATTACCATATATCTCCACTTCACAGATGTTAAGAGAGTCCATTTCAAGGTCAGTCCCTGGATTCTTGACGGTAACATATCTGGCCGTCTCATTACACGTGAGTCGTGTTGGGTTGTCAGAGACTGTAGACGGGAAGGTGTAGCAGACTCTGGACGGGTCCTTGTCCACGTAGATGGTGGAGTTGGCGATTCTAAAGAGAACTGTAAAGATACGAAACAACCATAGTTTAGACTTTGTATAGACTTGAGTACATGCTGGATGGGTATGGATAATACGTCTAAAGCATTTTTTCTTCAATGTCTATCATACTTTTCCATAACCAAACTTTAAAAAGTCTGTAAAAATAGAGTCATGGGCTCTGCAGCTCATGAGGTACTATAGCTATTATACACATATAAACAAACTTTTTTGGTTTGGACAAATTTACACGTTCAACAGGTTTTGCTTTCAATACATAAAATACATTAACAAAATCAGTGGAACAATGGTTAAATATGTTTACCATGTTTCCCCATATCTGTATTTTCCCTGACCCGTAATCAGCCCAAAACATCCCCCTACAGAGAGAGGGAAAGGGGATAGGGGATAGGGGATTTAGGGAGAGAGAAGCAATACAATTTGGTGTCAAATGGTCAAGCATAATTCTTCATTCATGAAAAAAGACTACATGTTACAACTAATATAGCTTAGACAAAGTCTTTCAAAGACATTAAAGCTTGTTATTATGTCCTTAACCATTGTACCAATCCTTCAAATGCTTAACAAACATGAAGTTGTCTACAGTACCTCAGCTAGTTGTAACTTTAACTGAGCTTGGCCATAAACAGAAACCTGAACTCCGATTACATAACATTACAATTACTCTTTCTGCCTGAGCTTGCTGTCGACTACAGTGAAACCTGAAATCACATTTACAAACTTGTATCTCCATCCCACAAAGATGTTGGCTTTCAGAGAAGAAGTTGTTAAAAGGTTTCACTTTTAATGCCTCTAAAGCTATATTTGTGGGCGTTGGAATTCGTGATAAACACACTTTGACCCCTTAGGTTCCGGCTAGGCAACCACCAGCATTGTGGGTGTAGCGGTTGTTGAGGAGAAGTTGAAAGAGTGAAAAGTTTACGGACGACGGACGGACGACGGACGGACGACGCACGACGGCAGATTCCATAAGCCCGTCTGGCCTTTCAGGTCCAATGAACTAAGAAAATAATTAAAGTGGATATCGTATATACCCTTATACGATAATAGCTGAACACAGAGGTCGTTCCGTTGGTCCAGTAACAATATGCAACTGTGATATATTGATGACAGATTTAAGTATATTAATCGTCTCATGGTCCATTTTACGTATATATGGGTTTAAAACACAAAAGCCTAGTTTGGGAATGGCTCGTCTTAAATTAGAGTAACTTGATAATGACTGATTATTACAATACCTGATAATAAATTTTCATTCATTTAATTCCATTTGTTTTGATTGTACAGTGTGTTTATTATCGACACATAGTACAAATTATATGATGTTTTTATGCGTTCTGTTGTTCTAAACCATTAACACAAAATAAAACTTAAATCCAACTTTTCAATAAGCTCATACGTTAAGTAAACAAGTGTGTTGTATTAAATGTAAGAATATGAAACATAAGTAGATATAGTTTGTGGGGTATTTGAGTCTGCGGCAGATTCGCTTTGTAGTGAGCTTGCTAGAGATCGCTTAGTGTAATTGAGTCTGCCATAGTACTAAATGCAAGGTGTTTGTTGACGTTATTAAAAGCAATGTTGTCATTATCATCTGTTACTCACAGCCCGGTCTGAAGTAAACTATCATGATGTACAGCGGGTATTCCTGTCCCAGATCCACTGTCCAGTCAGCTGGCACCTTCCAAGAGTGGAAGCTGGAGGAGGGAGAGTCCAGGGTAACATGGTCCCCGTCCACAGCTCCTGATGAGTTCCATAATAGCTGACCGCTTTTAAAAGTCCCAGATGTGGTGGAGGTGTTCTTGTAGAGAGCAACATTCACTGTAATGGACTCGATATTAAAGTACAATATATTTTACAGTTTCGTGAATACTGTTCTGTCATGTACAAGTACTGAATAAGTATTATTATGAACTTTTAAAATGTGACCTTAGCTTCAACTTTACATTATTCAGTTTAGTACAATATAGCGGATAATTGAAATCCTCGTGGAATTCCATGTACGTTTCATCAAGTGAAGTGAAAATTTGTATTATATATTTAGTAATGAAATATGTGATTATATAATGAAAATATCATATATATTTTGACAAAGCCAAAGAAAGTCATTAACTCCTATTTTCGCTTCACTTACAAACGTATGAGCGACAACATCTTGGTTCCCGGGCCTCGTTCCGCACTGTAACTCAAGCGGAACGTGGACCGGGAACCAGGTTGACCAATGATTGTCTTAGTAATGTAACTATTGTTTCACTTTTAAAGTCTGCTGACCTTGCTGACAAACATTTGATTTTAAATTTTAAAAATTGGTACAACGATAACTTTCAAATGCCAAGAAAGGAAATAAATTGTTAGAGACCTCCAAAATCATATATTTCTCCAGAACCTATTTGAATCAACAACGAAGAAATTTGCCTATTCAAAAAGGCCAGCAAAGATTGTATTTCTTACATCGTTTAAACACCTTAAGAATTGGCTGTTCTCTGATGAAATTGTTTTACAGAGCACTTTAACTGTCACTTTAACGTTAACCTTTGATCTGTTTTTTTTCCTTGGTAACCTATCTGTTCAAAAAAAACTAAATTTAACATTACAAACTCAGCACTCAGAATCATTGGCACAGAGTCAATAATATCTTTCGGCCAACTTTACGAGAAGCACATTGCCAAAAAATTGCAAAATATATCAAATGACAGCGCTCATGTTAGCCATTATGATTTTGAATTTCTCCCATCAGGACTTGTACATCTGTTCTTGCCGATAGCCAGAACAAACAGGCTCCGTCATTCTTTTGTACCATCCGGTATTAAACGAAAGTTAATCATCATTAATCATCTTACCCTTATGAAAACCATTGTAAATGTCAACCTTTTCTTTTAGGTCTGATCATTGCATTAATCCTTATCTTACCCTATCTAATTTAGTGCCCTTTCCTATTTATTTAATGTTTATGATCTTAGTGCTTGTTGAAATGTGATATGCTGTGAATGTTTCTGTTCTGTTCTTGTGTGTATAACGATGTATCCGAAATTTCCATCGTCTTATCTTATCTAACATACTTTTAAGCAGATATTCAAAGCATATTTGAAGAAGAAGAACGAGTTCTAAATGTTGAAGAAGACGATATGTTCCCAATTTGACCTGCATCATCCGAAATTGTTTGATCTCATTATTTGTTGTGAAGCATGAAAATAACTTTGTACTGAAAAACTGTTTGGGAGGCATTCTAGAAGTTGGTGTAATAGAAATACAAGGAATTTATGGATGTTCAAGCCCCGTGGGGTGCCCGGGTTAGAATAGGCCCTCAGTTCCTCCTGCTTGTCGTAAGAGATGACTAAAAGGGGGCAGTCCGTTTGCCATGGGCTGCGACCTGTACGGGTGGAGGAGGGATGCTAACACTGAACAATACACTGCTTCAGCCCCGACTTCATCTAGACAGGTTGCCAGATTGGCCCGGTCTGGTCATTCGGCTGGTCATGCCAAGCACATGGTTGCGCACATCTTTCCTATCCTTCTTCTTACGCTGCTACCTCTCTCTTTAAAATTATGTTCTTTACTTTATCTGTGCTCTCTTGCATAACTTCACCACCTTTTCACAACGCTATCCTTCCGGATGTACTTATCTCTACTTTTTGCTTGTGATTCTATTCATAGTGCTCTCTTACACTCCTTCATCAACTTTACTCAGCTTCCAAGATAGCAGTGGCCAATGGGTCAATCCAGTGAAGAATTTTAAACTCTTTAGTGGAGTATATCATCCTGGTATCCCCGGTGCTGTCAGCAGGACACCCGCTGACATACAGCATTGCCCTTGTTGGTGCTCCGTGGTGGGTGGGGATCCAGGTTGATGAATATTTACCAACTGAACATGACCCGTTCAGTTAAAAACAAGCGCAATCTTTCAACGGATGATTGTCCCTCTTCTGACGGAGAGGCAACATCATCAAAATCAACTAAACATTCAAAATCATCTTGCTAAAATCCTTCAACCTCAACCTCAACTCCAACTTCAAGTTCTAATTCAAGCACCTTTCCTCTGTTTTTGGTTATATCATCAACTGATGATAAGCCTCTACGGCTGAATCCCTTCGCCACCGCCACGACCATTCAGGGTCTTGCTGGTGATGTGAAGGATGTCAAGAAGATTAGGAATGGGTACTTTCTTGTGGAAGTAAGAACAAAACAACAGGCAACATCACTTCTCACCTTGCAGAAAATTATACATAAACCTGTTCGTACATGATCATGACTCATCAATGGAAGATAGTCCCTCTTCCGGGAAGAGGTAACTGCATCAAAATCTACTACAAATCATTCAAAACCAAAATCCTCACATTCAAATTCAAATTCATCAACCTCGAACACCACTCGGTATCAGACTTCATCAACATGTTGAAGATTCTGATATTGACCTAACAACAATAGCAAAGCATGGTCTGCTTGCCACTCCACCATGGCAGGTGGCCAGGCCCCGTGTCAACCTCTCTCGAACTACTAATAAGAAAGAGAGCCATGGACTCTGTGGCTCATCAGGGTTTATTTTGTTTGATGATGAAGACAGAAATATGTTGTCTCAATATAATGCACAATTCCTAACCCTGACACATCTTAGTCTTGAAATTGAGAGAGAGCACTCAGCAAGGTCAACACACAGGAGATTATGCAATATTCTGACCCCTTGGCTCTGGTTACAAGCCAGCTGTTTTTTTTTGTGTTTTACCACCAAATTATGTAATAGACTCTGGCTTGCACTAAACACTGGCAGCACTGATCTAGCTGTATAAGGCTTAGAGAGAACAGGCAATGTGATGAATCTCATGGTACATAGTACAAGTTAGAATCACCTTGGCTAAATAATCTCTGCACAATTTTAACGGTTCTAAGCCTTTTCATCCAAACATCTAAACATTCTGAACGCAATATTCCTTCCAGTGTGTTCTGGAGAAGAAGATGAAAATAGTTTTTTTTATGTTTTGAACTGTGAGGGCCTTTTTTTATAATATCCACAATATTCAGTTTAAAAGCTATTCAATAGGTCGACATATATTTCACATTACTACTGAATAAGATTAACTGCAAAGTTACTTTTTTCTCAGTTTTGCATTTCTAAAACCTAAGTTAGGTCTCATATATCTAGATGATGAGATGACTCCCCCTCATGTAATTTATTAGGAATCAAATAAATAGTGATTGAAGTGCCATAAAATATCAGTTCAAAATTCATTTTCAAAGGATTTTAAGGCTGTGCCCCATTTCACCAAATTTAAAAGTTGGCTAAAGAGTTTGCATACAATATTACAGCCTTCTAGGTCTTTTTGTTCTGGAGAAAAAGATGAAAACAGGATTTTAGGTAATTGCCTGTGGGGCCCTCATTTGGGGCCATAGGGTCACCAAATCTACAATTTAGAATCTCCATTGGCTAAAGACTCTTTACACAACATGACAGCCTTCTAGGTCTCTTTGTTCTGGAGAAGAAGATGAAAATAATCTTATCTTATCATTTCATCACCAGTCATATGCAGTTCACATATATCTCATGTAAAATAAAATAATTCTTACCTCCTCTTCAATTTATTCCTTTATGACTTGTCACAATTTTCAGTTCATAGGCTATTCAATAGTTCTCATTTTACATTGATAACATCAATTTGACAAACATGTCCACAATGTAGATTGTTATCTCAAGTCGACATATATTTCAAATAAATAGTGATTGAAGTGTCATAAAATATCAGTTCAAAATTCATTTTCAAAGGTTTTTTAGGCTGTGGTCCATATTTGGGGTCACAGGGTCACCAAATTTACAAGTTAAAATCCCCATTAGCTAAAGAGTTTGCATACAATATTACAGCCTTCTAGGTCTTTTTGTTCCGGAGAAAAAGATGAAAACGGGATTTTAGGTAATGGCCTGTGGGGCCCTTATTTGGGGTCACAGGGTCACCAAATCTACAATTTAGAATCTCCATTGGCTAAAGACTCTTTACACAACATGACAGCCTTCTAGGTCTTTTCGTTCTGGAAAAGAAGATGAAAACAGGATTTTAGGTCATGGCCTGTGAGGCCCTTATTTGGGGCCACAGGGTCACCAAATCTACAATTTAGAATCTATATTGGCTAAAGAGTCTGTACACAACATTTCAGTCTTCTAGGTCTTTTCATTCTGGAGAAGAAAATGAAAATAGGTTTTTAGGTTATGGCCTGTGAGGCCCTTCTTTGGGGTCACTGGATCACCAACTCTACAATTTAGAATCCCCATTGCCCAAGGAGTCTATATAAAAAATTTCAGCTCCCTAGACCCAGTAGTTCTGGAGAAGAAGTCGAAAAAGGAACAGGTTTACGGACGGACGGACAGACAGACGGACAGACGCCATCCCATGCCATTAGCCCATTGGGCCATTTCAACAGTCATTTTTTTAACTACGCGATTAACTTTCGCAGATTATAAACCAATTTACACTGACGGTTCTAAGAATGGACCCACAGCAGCAGCAACTGTGACTCCTTCAACAACATATGCTTCAAGGCTGCATGATGGCAGCAGCATTTTTACTCTATCACATTAAAAACTCAACTCCCAATAATTACATTATTTTTTCCGAGTCACTTTCATGCTTACAGGCAATTAAAAACTGTGTGATCACCAAATTATCAGGGATATTTTATTACTCCATAATTCCTGTCTCCAAAGAGACATCGTCTTTTGCTGGCTTCCTAGCCATATGGGTATTAGAGGTAATAATAAGCCTGACTCTGTAGCTAAATCAACTTTAAGCCTCAAACATATGTCTCCTTCTAAAGTTCTATATACAGATTCTAAACCTGCTATCAAATCTTACATTAAACAACGTTTGAAGTCCCAATGGGACCAACAACAACATAACAAACTCCACACTTTTCAACCTCATTTAGGTTACAAATCTCTATTCTCTTTTACCCGGCAGGAAGCTTGTTTCCTACGACGATGTCGTATTGGACACTCTTATCTTACACACTCATATCTTTTAAAGGGGGAAGATCCCCCGGTTTGTATACCCTGGAAGTGTCCCCTCACAATCAAACACATTCTATGTGAGTGTTGGGACACTGCACATATCAGGGAAACTTTTCATCTTTTTTTTCTATTTCAATCAGTCAAGTTTTTACTCATTTCGTTGACCTTATTGACAAATTGTAAAGTTTTACTTTTCATTATCAGCTCTAATCAACTGATAATATGCTGAGGTTTTTACGGTCTTCATGCCGTGTTCTGTTTTTTTTGTTGCAATTTTGGTTTTGAATTAGGCAAATAAATTAAATATCTCGCCGCTAATGGCTGCGATACTGCCGAAGCGGCGTTAAACAATAACTCACTCACTGGATGTTCAACTTCTTTATTTCACAATGGCGACGTATTGTGAAATAAAGAAGTTGATCATCCATAAATTCCTTGTCTTTCTTTTTCAACTTTGTACTGCTTTCGTGATATGATTGGGTAGGTATATACAACTGATCTTACCTTGTGAACAGGTAGCATGGTGGATACAAACCAACACTAAACAACAGGTTCTCACTACAGACACCATGCTTCATGGGATAACCAGCCCGTAGCTCGTCTTCCTTTTGTATCGACATCTATGAAGAAAAGAATCATAATGACCCTGTTTTTGTGAGTAAAAATGAATGTCTTGGGACCATAAACATTTGAATTAAACAAACGGCTTTAGACGCTAATATCTTTGAGATGAGTTAAGGTGGGGGTTTAACGCCACTTTCAAGAGTATTTCACTTATATCATGGCTGCTAATATTGTTGCAAATATGAAAGTCCGCAATACCATTGAGGCTACATGCATCTTTGAAATTCCTCAAAAGAAAAACGAATTTTTTTTTAAACAAACCCAAAACATACTTAACTTAATTACCTGCTTGTCAAGTTGAGTGTCTCATTATTCTAAACCTACTCCAATGTGGTTGATGTGCTGTATTGGTTTGGGGTACGTACTTGTCAGAATGTTCCATCTTTCCAAGTATGATCTATAACCTTGCATAATGGTTTTCATGAATCTATCTAGTTGTGTTCTACTTGTATTTTATTTAAGACCCGAGAGAGAGGCGAATTGTGACAGTGTTAATATATGTATTATTGCCTGGAGCGAATGCTTAAGTGATTATGACTGCCACGCCCACATTAATACCGACTGTGCTCAAAAGACATTTAGTACATTCACCATTAGTGCACACATCAACTCCCAGCTAGTGATCAGGCAGTGATAGTCAAACATACATTTTTAAAAGATGCCATGCCCTTGGTATCTGTGTTTATACTTTTCTATGTATTCATTTACCTGTTGTACACATCGTGCCCAGTCCAACCGGCCAGACACCCAGAGTCACATGTCCCGTTTACTGGATCACAGGAACTAGAGGAGTTGCTGCACTGTCGAGCAGCTGGAGCAGTATGTTCCGTTACAAGATTACAATAGAAATGGTCGATAGATACATACATAGACACATAAATATGAAATGGAAAAATCTTTATTGTACTCTACAAGGAACTAGGAAAGTTGCACTGTAGATAACGACTCTCTTGTTTGCAGACTGCTTGTTTTTTTTATCATTTTCGTTTTGAATGATAATCATTATGCCATTTTAACGAGTATTTTGGCGAATAATGTTTTATAAAACCATGTTTGCTTTTTTGATCCCTCATCGCTGGTGGGTTTATACTCCTTCCTTGTATGTTTTGTTGTGTTGAAATATAAATACAAAAATAATACATGTTCAAATTGGTTCAGTAAATTATTTTGTAGACAAAACAAGACAATTGTTTATTGTATTTTAGGTAAATAATATGTTAAATAAAAAAATTTAAATTACTTTCGTGATTATGTAAGCTTTTCTTTGTGTGAATATTCTGTTCAATGATTTGAAAACATTTCATTTAATATCAAATCAATTCAGTAAATTATTTGATAACTAATTGTATTTTATTTTTCATTTTGAACTATATTATTTGAAATGTTATATTAAACATTTACATGTATGTTATACTATTTGTAAAAAAAACTATCACTTGTAAGTCGAGATATTCTCCAACAGTTTTAATTCTCCAACCTCTATCACACCCCTCCCTCTCCCAGCCAGGTGTGCAGGTACTGTTACAGATTCCAGTCCATCTGTCACACTCGTCACAGTCAACACTGCGGTATCCACCAGTACATGGTTTGTCAACATGACATGAAAACATGAGAAGTCACTGATATCGGTTTCCATATGATATTGCTCACTTGTTAGGACTTTGCTCTGACCTTTTACAAAATAAATGTTCTGGGTATGTTGTTGGTACTATCAGTACAGGCAGCTGGTACCCAACACAAGGCACAGTAAATTCTCTTAGTGAAGATAGTGTGTTCCCAAATATAACAATGTGTTATTTTCACGATCTAAATGCCATGTATTTCCTTCTGAAAACTTGCTTTGCCATTTACTGTTCACCATATTATGGGAGACCGCAATCTCAGTGAATCAGTGGTCTAAGGGAGTTAAACAAGATCTCAGGGATGCTAATGAAGTGTCATAAAATCACTTTGACTTATTCCAACACTCCCCGGGAATTCATAAAAGCTTAATCGAAATGTCGTATTTCGTAGGTTATTGATTATATTATTTGACTCAATAAGAATGTTCACATGTTTGTGAACTTTCTTGTTGAAGAAATATAATATTACAGTTGATGATATAGCTAATACTGGTGTAAACATTCATAATGCAAGTTGTTATTCATCAACTACCAAACAGAACATTATTATTCATCTAACACGTGGGCCATGGGCTCTGTAGCTCATCAGAATCTGTATTGTTTGCAAAATCGAAAAAATAGAGCCATGGACTCTGTAGCTCATCAGGACTTAGTTGATTTATTATCTAAGGTTGAATATCTAAGTTATCTCAAGTAATACATTTAGCAAATCTACAATTTAGAATTTCCTTTGGCCAAGGAGTCTGTACAGAACATTTCAGCTTGCTAGAGTTTTTTGTACTGGGGAAGACGATAAAAGAATGTTTTCAGGTCATGACCCTTTGACATATATTTGGGGTCACAGTGTCAACAAATATACAATTTAGAATCACCACTGGCCAAGGAGTCTGCACACAACATTTCAGCTCTCTAGACCTTTTGGAGAAGAAGATGCGAATAGGTTTTTACGGTCGTGACCCTTGTGACCCTATTTGAGGTCATGGGGTCACGAAAACTCAATTTAGAATCCCCATTGGCCAAGAAATCTGTACACAACATTTTACAGCTTTCTAGAGCTTTTCATACTTGAGAAGAAGATGAAAATAGGTTCTTAGGTCATGATCCCTGTGACCCACATTTGAGGTCACAGGGTCACGAAATCTACATTTTAGAATCCTCATTGCCCAAGGAGTCTGTACATCGGGCCTTTCAGGTCTGATGAACTAAAAATGAAAAGATTCCAAAGATAAACCAATAGTAATAACATTGTCTCTTTGGATTAATAAACACTTGAGCATCTTAAAGAAATTCAAGATGAAAACACTTCCATCAAAAACAAACCAGAGTCTGATGAAGGGAATTTTATCCCTGAAACATGAAATTAAATAATACTGTTCCCAGGATGGCTGCATGTGTTGATGACAGATTTATTTGCTTCTTAAACAGAACAAACACAATAGCTTGGTTATGTTACTTTATTAGTTCTGTGTACAATGTTCATAGAACACTGCCGACAGTTGACAACACTGAGTACAATTCCTGAGTACCATAGACACATCAGACAAGCACAGAACTACATGTACAGACACTACACGTCTACTCCACACATCAACTCCTCCTTAGACTAGACTCTAGTAACAGGGATGTGTCCAGCACCTACGATACAATCTACTTAATCTGGAGAAATACTTGTTATAAAGTATTAACAGTAGCCAGCAGGATTTCTCCTTCAACCAAATACAAATCTGTGACAATTATCAAGGTACCTCTTTACCTGAAGTCATCTTCTTGACGATGACATATGATACAATTCTAAATCACGGGCACCACAATAAAACTGTTACCATTATCCAAGTATTTTTCCTGTACGTTTATACATGCTGTGAAGGAATAAACTTCCATCAAACCAACATGTCATCAACATACAACTGCAAACTAAACATACTCGTACATGGATCTTCCATATTATATATCTCAGACATGTCTCTTCAGAGTTCAAACCTTTTTTTATTTTAAAGCATGCAGTAGATTAATTTTTCTGACACCTACAGGTGAAGTTATCATTGAGCTGAAAAACAAATTTATTGCAATTTCTACTTCTTTTAGAAGGAACATTTTGATTTATTTCTACATTTCAAAAAATTAGAAAATAAGAATAAAATTAATTCATGAACCATTACATTCTTTAATGGTCTTGTAACACTCCTTTCTTTTACATAAATCTGAATGAATTGTTTTGCTAAGAGAATACAGAATATAGAATTCGGTTATCAAGCGTCAGCTAAGAATTATGCTTATTTTCCAAACATGAAGTATCACCTACATTAGAATTGAATTATATATTGTTTTACTTTGAGCAGTAGATTAGGACAAAGATTGACGAAGATCAATAGAATAGAATAGAATGAGTGTTGAGATACAATGTACAATGTCAATATTCATTTGTCAGTTAATCCAAATGTTTTCAAACAGCTACATTTAACAGACTAGTTATTAATTGAAGATAACACTGACTAGTATTACTTGAACACACGGCTGACTTCAATACACAACAATAAAACTTGTTGATGGGCAAAGATTCTAGCAACAAATTCATCCTGCTGCCTTCTCCAAACGTTTGTCGTCCAACAAGTGCCATTAACACATTCTTCATATATATACTACAATCAAATTTAACAATTTTACCAATTTGAACTTTTGAGGATAAAGGCTCTGATAAAGGTTACCTTCCTAAATTAGCTGAAAGTTGACAATTTCAACACTTTAATTGGGTCAAGTTGATTATATATGTATATGTAGGTATCCACCACCGGCAATACTACAATGATAACACACATTCTGTACAGGTGAAGTGATTACCCTCTCTACCTGTATATGAACTCATTTCTTGTCAGAGAATCTTAAAACCATTCATAAAACTTAAAATAACAATATATACTGGACAAAACAGTTAGGGATATATGTAAATTTTCAAATTATGAATAGTGATCCATTTATTCATTGACATACTGATAAAATATCAATCATAACATTTAAAATATCCCTAATTTGTTTTGTCCAGTATATCTAGATAAACATAACAGAAAACATTAAAAGAGTACTTATTCATTATGACAAAATTTGCCTTGCATATTACAAACTCACGAGTGCCTCTCTTCATTTCACTGAGCATAGACAAGTGATGGCATTCAGGTCCATTCTGTTCAACCTGTGCTCAGTTATTTCGATACTGAATAACAGTATGTCTTGCACTTCAGCCACAAAGTCTCAAATTGAATATGTAGTCAATCAATTACTCATTAACTATGCACCAAGACAATATTACTTTGTTATGCTCTGGGGGTGAAACGGTTCACAACTATTTTGGTTGAACAGCGGAATTTTGCTTTAAGTTAGTTTCACCAGGTAACAGAACGTTGTCTTCGGTTAAAACCGCAAACAAAAAGTTTTTTAATTTTTACATTCATTAGACTTCATTTTCAAGACCAAATAGTATATATTTTATAAAATGTTATTCAGTTTTTATTTCTTCAATTTGAAATAAGTGACTTGAGTTGTGTTGAATTCTTTTTTCTGTACATAACTAAAAAGGTACCAGACCAGCTCTTGTGCTGCAATATATACCACACCAACTCTTACGTGTACCGCTTTGTTCCTCTTCTGCTGCCACATATTCCTGATTGAATTGTGACACCTGATCATTCTGACTGCAGAACACTTCACAAACCACACGTTAAACCCATCTTTGCTCAACTAAAACCTGCATCCTGTACACCCCGTCATACAGTGTTAATACTAGAGTGGAGATCTTCCCTCAAACATGGTGGCGAAGCTTTTATGACAACATAAAAGAGGTTAATAGTTTGTAATAAGTTTCTAAGTAAAATACAATATTAAAATAAAATCAATATTGTTGCAATAATGAAATTTACAAACCAATGAAAAAAACGTATTATGAGGGGGGAACATTGTGTTTGCAACAAAAAGATTTGCAAAATAATAATTGAGACTGATTTTCATGACCAATCAGCAAGATACAGGATTCAAAATTGTGATAGTTTACTTAAGCCAGTGACAAATAATCAAAAGGTACAAGGCAAAAACATCTAAGAAGTAAAAGATACAAATCAATTGGATTACCATGAATTTCATACAAATCTGTTTGAAATCCAAACAATTGTTCATGAAAAACATTATAAATTTTGAGTTCTTGGACCATTGTTCGAACAACATAATTCTTGGCACGATAGACTGAGGAAGTGTTTCATTTGGCTCTAATTTTGACACCTAAGATGATGTAAATAAAAATTATGATTACTTTGCAAATTCATTCAAAGAGGTTAACAGCAAAGATAATAGGTTTAAAACAAACAAAAGTACATTCACATCAGCGCAGACAAGTTCTAAAAGCTAAACAAGTTTCCTAATCTTCTACAAATACATTAGTGAATTTCACTAAGTGCTGATATAATGATATGCAGGTTGGAGAAATGAAGATGAATATAACAGTTATATACTGCTACAGGTTAACACATAAGGGTCTACAAGATGGAGAATTGCATTGTTCAAGTAGAAACTGCATTAAAACACTTGCATTAAAACATTTGCATTAAAACGTGCAAAATATCAATATAATCAGTCTTATTGTAAACGAAAAACATATGGCACATATACTGTTGGAAAGAGCAAGTTGAATCTTTTAAATTTTCACAGGATGCATCCTCAACACAAATTTTAAAATGACTCTTTTGCATTTCGATGCATTTGAATATGAAAGCTATCAAATCTTAACTACAAAGTTAATTGCATAAAAAAAAATATATAAACTTGAGCTGCAAGATTAAAATGGCACTGTTTTTTAAATTATTCGGAGGTGTATATATAGAGAAATGGTTTTATCTTCATTGAAAGGAAGATTTTTCTGAATAACTCACAACACTGAACAGCAACGATGAATAATGAATGACTGATAGTAAAAGTCAGTTAAAAGAGGTTTAATTTCATACCTGTATTTTCTCTGACTAGAAAGCATTTTTCATTGCAGTAACAACACAAGAAACAACAAAATACTGTATTAATATACCGGCTAGTTCCATTAAAGAGTTGACTAAGAGTTTGATGTGAACACGCATCAATCTATACACCATCTTATGTGGGGTTGATAGTAGATCAAATTATGGTCGTCATTAAAATATTCCTGAAAGCTTGACAATGTATAACCCCGATATCATATATGACCACTAAATTATTCCTGAAAGCTTGACAATGTATAACCCCAATATCATTTATAATCACTAAAAAATCCCTGACAGGTTTAAAAGGATCACTCAAGTTTCAATATGAAACATAGATCTATAGAGCCGAGGGTTGGACATTGCAGTGACTAGTATTCCTTAACTTCAATCTAAAGGACACAAATACCCTTCAACTATAACAAACTTTAAAGCTGACATGGGGTCGACATTAAATCAAATTATGGTATCCATTCAAGTATTCCTGAAAGTTTAATGACCTGATGTCTCAATATGAGACACCATGACTAACAGTTTCAACATGAAACTATGTATCTACACATCCTCTAAAACAAACTGTAAAGCTGACATTTGGTTGACAATAAGTCAATTTAAAACAGACTTGATGATAATAAAACATGAAATAAATGATTTTAACAAAACTTATTCCTTCATATCAATATGTTTGAGTTCAGTTTTGTTATTTCATACTTGAATTTTGAAACATTGTTACATTTCAATTCCAACTTCTAAAATTCTTCTTACTTTCACCAAGTAACATGTCTATTTCACATTTTACTTTTTCACCACGGAAATCTGCGACGGATTTGCTTGAAGAACTTTTCATTATGAGGCTGAAAGAACTGATCAAGTTTATAGAGTATTTCGGAGGATATATTGGGGTGTTTGCGCCCCTTGCCATGAGCTAGACACCTCTCCTGTTTCTCCTCGGTGAGAGTACAGAACACGCCCCGAGAGTTGTTGAACAGGAACCTGTCCCGACTGATCTTGTGCTCCAGCCCCAGGTACCGCTCCACTTTGTGTATCTCCGACCAGGGAGATACTCGTAGCTTGTCTCCATCCACAATGTGGATCTGCTCCAGGGGAAAGAAACTCAGCCATCGGGAGAGATGACGATGATAGATTGAGCGTTTGATTGCCACGTAGGACTTGTTGATTTCGCCCGTGTCCGGATCAATGGCTAACTTCTCAAAGGACTGTATTGGTTTGTGTCTCTTGATCTTGTTGTCAAGGATCTGGGCATAGTCTGACACAGTTCTTTCTACAGGATTACGCACTATCACCAAGAGACGGATAGAGGAGTTCATGTTGTACACTCTCTCAGGGACCATGTTCTCCGTGAAGTAGGCAGGGGATTTCTCTATGGTGATCTGATCCTTGAAGGAATAAGGCATCTGGTGTCTGTACCAGTCTAAGCCCAGGTTATAGTTGTTGTCTCGGTCGAAGAAGTGGATCTCGAGGCTGGCCCCCTGCACATCCGGGTGGAGACGGATGAACTGAAGCAGGGCGCGGGTTCCGGCTTTGCGAGCACCAATAATGAGACACTGAGGTAGGCGGCGCTTCTGGTGGTGAAAGTGCATGCGATCGTTGAGGCGGTAGGAGGACTTGTTGTTGCCTTGGAAGGAGAAGAAGCAGAGGGTGGCGGACTGGATGAAGCTTGAGTTGATGCAGGAGTGGATGATGAACACCAGGGAGAGCGTGGAGATCAGCACAATGGCCACTATCTTGTAGCGGGACAGCTTCGGGCACCACTTGGAATGGCAGCTGTGAGGCAATTGCTTCTCCGTGTTCAACACCGGACTGTAGCGGATTGACGTTTTCCAGCTCATCGCTCTACTGTATCTGCAACATATAGTAGGTCAATGAGTTGTGATGTATAATATTAGGTGCACATATTCTGGAGAGCCATTGTTTATACCAATGGAAGGTAACTCAATTGCCATGATTAGCACATATAACAAATCACTTCTTAAATATGTTTTAAAGGGGCTGTAGCATGTTTTTTTGCAAAATCTATTTTTTCAAATTTCCCATTTATAATGATAGTTTATGTCATTTAAATTAACTTTTTAGGGTAAAACATCCAACACCAATTATCCATAGTGGTAATAACGGTGTTGCGAAAAAAAGCAAAAAATGCATGGTGGCAATTTTATTGTTTACACATTTTATTATTTCAAATTACAAAAATGATTCCCATAGCTTTACAGAAACATATACTCAATTTAACTTGATTTTCTGAAGAGAGAAAGGTGTTTTACTATTGCAGACATTCATTTTCAAATACATTTCATCAACTTATTTGAGCAAAAAAATGTGCTACCGCGCCTTTAAAAGTAACTGTTTTTAACCATTACCATCCCATATATTTTGCTCTATTATCAGTAAGGTTTTACTCTTTTCCCTGAAGCATAACGAAATCTACACATGAAACAGATTAGTCAGCAAATAAGTCTTCAAATAGAATAAAAACAATACTCTCTAGCAAGTACCACTCGGTTAAATAAAACAAGTTTATTTCTCGTGCCCTTTAATATCACATACTTCTTGACCCAAGTTATGCCAGCTCATATTCACATGTTATGTTTGGTTCTCTTCATTGTAAATACCTTGCAAATAAATACGCTTATTATCTCCCTTGCATTGTTTGTTGTAAAAGCTTTGAATATAGTGAAGTTTCATAAAATCTACTGTTAGCCCCATGTCATTTGCAAACAGCTTCATTTTTTCCTTTCTTTGGAGGATTTAGTGAACACAAAACAACTGTAAAAATAGCATTGCTTCAGATCCCGTACACATAACATAAATTTGATAATCACTGTCAAATTTGATGTAATTACCCAAAATGTATAAATATTCATTAATTGAATAATAACAAAATAACACTTTTGTTTAATCCTTGTTGGAGTGTGACATATGTTTTCGTAAATTGATGTTGTGACTTATTTTTCATAATCATAAATTATTCATGTATGTCATGCATATAATTGCTTATTTATGAATAGTTCAAAGATTAATAGGACATGCATTATTACTATTTTCACAGACAGGCATAAATACTATTATTACTCTTCTTGGAGGATAGTGCAGTGAACTACTTCAAAACCTGTAATTCAGCTGCACATATTACATTGATAGTGTGAATGCAGTTGTGACTACACAATGTCTGTGTGTTTTGTGTGTGTTTCTGACTCTGATCTTAGTCTCATCAAAGAGCAAGTATGTCTCGAATTAAAAATTGTATATGAAACGATGACTTCTTTGAAATTTATATTATATTTGAAAAACAATGTTGAAAATATCCTACTTCAGAGTTGACCATCCAATCAAAACATCTGTAACATTTTCTACACTGTATACTGTTAGCATATGGCAGCAAATGAAATAAGTTTTTATTTGAGTTTGTCTTTTTAATTTGCTTAATTTTCCTTTGGGTTATAGTTTCTTCATACTGTTAATCTTGTTTAGAATATACTGTAGTAGTTTTTTATTTTCAATCTTTATTTTGAGTAAGATGCACCAGCAGAATTTAGAGGCAGATTGTATCTTATCCTGTCAATGATGAAGCATAAAAGCAAATACCCAATAAGGGGTTAATGCCAGTACCAGTTTTTGCCATTATTTCAATCCAATATAGTAAAGAATTTGAAATTTATGGCTTTCAAAGTTTGTCCAGTGAGGCACAACACTGTAAATCCTATCAGTGTTATCAGCAAATGATGAATATGACAATAGATATATTGAAACTCGATCAACTTGTATTTCTTCACCTTACCAACTTCTAAATGCCTTGTATAGAAGCCTGTGAAGTAGCCTAGACCAAGCTGAGTACAGCCATGCAAAATTATTCCTGACCATTACTCTTTTTAAGTCTCCGTTTCTTAGAGTCAAGCACACATATGAGATGGGTCATGGAGTTTGACGAGCAAGGATCTCTTGTGTGAGGAGGTGATATTGACCAGGTAATAAGCAGGGGCTGACTACCTTCCCACAATATGTCATATAATACATACTTTGTCGTGGATCCGCTCATTTTGTCTGGGAATTGTTATAGCATGGAGATCAAGGTTTATTGACCCACAGAAGGGACGTACAGTGAAGGAATGAAAGAATGAATGAATGCTTTAGAGCAAATATTGGATATAAGTTGATCAGTTGTCAAGGAAACCACTTGATAACAGCTGGTTTTTAATGGATAATTGATCCTGAGAAAGTAGTTCTCTCCTTAATGTTTTGAGATGTTTTCTTTATATGATATCGATAATGAAAGCATAGGATCTTACACAGAATTGAAGAAGATTCTTGCACTAAGCATCTGACTGATATGGTCATATTTAAAACTCGGTATTCCTTAATTTCAGATTATTCCACATGAAAGAAGTCTTAAGTTCAACACTTAACTCAGGATGTGTTTATAATAGAGGTAATTAACTTAATAAACAATTAATAAATTGTAGGGGAGAGCGGGTATGGTTCGGACAGCGGGATGGTTCGGACACACGTACATTTTTTGACACTTTTATTAACATTGCTACGATAAACGAGTCGCCGACGTATGATTGGTTAAGATTGTTTTCCTTAACCATGCCTTCTCTTAAATGTCACTAATAAAATAAAGAAACATTTTACAATAACCTCTACATAAATATTTTAATTTTATTGAATTTCCAGAACATGTTACTACTTTTGATTCTTCTTTTATTCGTTGTAGATTTTTATAAGAGCTGAATAGGATTATTTAGTGCTGTAAGGATAAAATATCCTGGATTTCGTTTTTGATTACTTATCTTAATGTTACGTCATGTAAGTTGTGGTTAAAGAATAGCAGAAAACTGCAGTTGTGTATAGTTATACTTGATGTTTGTTCATATTAATTTCATGTTCATGTTTACTTCATTGCAATAAACTGATTTTTCAGCAAAAGCAGTATGTGTCCAGATGTACCACACCCCTTGTCCGAAGTATCCCTACCTATGGGGTAACTTCGGACAATGTTGACATCTTTCAAAATCTGATACACTTATTTTACTATGAGAGGTCGCACTCTCATTCAAGGCATACACATAGGTAAGATATTAAGCTTTATTGAGGCATGTATCACGGCTTTCATATCTTTGTATTTAATAGTCCAGGAAAATTTGGCAGAAAATCGTCCGAACCATCTCCCCTACTTGAAGTAAAGTGAGGATCCTGTTTATAAAAGCAAACCTTTGCTATTACCGAAAACTGAAAAGAAAAGCATGATATATTATTACAATATATTTTTGGGTATATCCTTTTTAGAATGTACAATGTAATGTTGCATTTGTTTTCAAAATAAAATTTAGTTGTTGATGAAGAATGTAATTGAGTGTTTGAACATTTCTTTTTTCATTTGTTGATGAATGACAAATGTGTTTTTTTTGTTGATGAAGAATGCAATTTGTGTTTTTGCAACATGACAATACATGTTCTCCATGCTCATGATTCTGGTTACTTTCGGTTCCACTGTCCATCAGTAATGACATTACATCCTTGTCTATGGTTGCTGTTCCACTGTCCATCAGTAATGACATTACATCCTTGTCAATGGTTGCTGTTCCACTGTCCATCAGTAATGACATTACATCCTTGTCAATGGTTGCTGTTCCACTGTTCATCAGTAATGACATTACATCCTTGTCAATGGTTGCTGTTCCACTGTCCATCAGTAATGACATTACATCCTTGTCAATGGTTGCTGTTCCACTGTCCATCAGTAATGACATTACATCCTTGTCAATGGTTGCTGTTCCACTGTCCATCAGTAATGACATTACATCCTTGTCAATGGTTGCTGTTCCACTGTTCATCAGTAATGACATTACATCCTTGTCAATGGTTGCTGTTCCACTGTCCATCAGTAATGACATTACATCCTTGTCAATGGTTGCTGTTCCACTGTTCATCAGTAATGACATTACATCCTTGTCAATGGTTGCTGTTCCACTGTCCATCAGTAATGACATTACATCCTTGTCAATGGTTGCTGTTCCACTGTCCATCAGTAATGACATTACATCCTTGTCAATGGTTGCTGTTCCACTGTTCATCAGTAATGACATTGCATCCTTGTCTATGGTTGCTGTTCCACTGTTCATCAGTAATGACATTACACCCTTGTCTATGGTTGCTGTTCCACTGTTCATCAGTAATGACATTACATCCTTGTCAATGGTTGCTGTTCCACTGTTCATCAGTAATGACATTACATCCTTGTCTATGGTTGCTGTTCCACTGTTCATCAGTAATGACATTACATCCTTGTCTATGGTTGCTGTTCCACTGTTCATCAGTAATGACATTGCATCCTTGTCTATGGTTGCTGTTCCACTGTCCATCAGTAATGACATTGCATCCTTGTCTATGGTTGCTGTTCCACTGTCCATCAGTAATGACATTGCATCCTTGTCTATGGTTGCTGTTCCACTGTTCATCAGTAATGACATTACATCCTTGTCAATGGTTGCTGTTCCACTGTTCATCAGTAATGACATTGCATCCTTGTCTATGGTTGCTGTTCCACTGTCCATCAGTAATGACATTACATCCTTGTCTATGGTTGCTGTTCCACTGTCCATCAGTAATGACATTGCATCCTTGTCTATGGTTGCTGTTCCACTGTCCATCAGTAATGACATTACATCCTTGTCTATGGTTGCTGTTCCACTGTTCATCAGTAATGACATTACATCCTTGTCAATGGTTGCTGTTCCACTGTTCATCAGTAATGACATTGCATCCTTGTCTATGGTTGCTGTTCCACTGTTCATCAGTAATGACATTGCATCCTTGTCTATGGTTGGTGTTCCACTGTCCATCAGTAATGACATTACATCCTTGTCTATGGTTGCTGTTCCACTGTTCATCAGTAATGACATTACATCCTTGTCAATGGTTGCTGTTCCACTGTCCATCAGTAATGACATTACATCCTTGTCAATGGTTGCTGTTCCACTGTCCATCAGTAATGACATTACATCCTTGTCAATGGTTGCTGTTCCACTGTTCATCAGTAATGACATTACATCCTTGTCTATGGTTGCTGTTCCACTGTCCATCAGTAATGACATTACATCCTTGTCAATGGTTGCTGTTCCACTGTTCATCAGTAATGACATTACATCCTTGTCAATGGTTGCTGTTCCACTGTCCATCAGTAATGACATTACATCCTTGTCAATGGTTGCTGTTCCACTGTTCATCAGTAATGACATTACATCCTTGTCAATGGTTGCTGTTCCACTGTCCATCAGTAATGACATTACATCCTTGTCAATGGTTGCTGTTCCACTGTTCATCAGTAATGACATTACATCCTTGTCTATGGTTGCTGTTCCACTGTCCATCAGTAATGACATTACATCCTTGTCTATGGTTGCTGTTCCACTGTTCATCAGTAATGACATTACATCCTTGTCTATGGTTGCTGTTCCACTGTCCATCAGTAATGACATTACATCCTTGTCTATGGTTGCTGTTCCACTGTTCATCAGTAATGACATTACATCCTTGTCAATGGTTGCTGTTCCACTGTTCATCAGTAATGACATTACATCCTTGTCTATGGTTGCTGTTCCACTGTTCATCAGTAATGACATTACATCCTTGTCTATGGTTGCTGTTCCACTGTTCATCAGTAATGACATTACATCCTTGTCTATGGTTGCTGTTCCACTGTTCATCAGTAATGACATTACATCCTTGTCAATGGTTGCTGTTCCACTGTTCATCAGTAATGACATTACATCCTTGTCTATGGTTGCTGTTCCACTGTTCATCAGTAATGACATTACATCCTTGTCAATGGTTGCTGTTCCACTGTTCATCAGTAATGACATTACATCCTTGTCTATGGTTGCTGTTCCACTGTTCATCAGTAATGACATTACATCCTTGTCTATGGTTGCTGTTCCACTGTTCATCAGTAATGACATTACATCCTTGTCTATGGTTGCTGTTCCACTGTTCATCAGTAATGACATTACATCCTTGTCTATGGTTGCTGTTCCACTGTTCATCAGTAATGACATTACATCCTTGTCAATGGTTGCTGTTCCACTGTTCATCAGTAATGACATTACATCCTTGTCTATGGTTGCTGTTCCACTGTTCATCAGTAATGACATTACATCCTTGTCTATGGTTGCTGTTCCACTGTTCATCAGTAATGACATTACATCCTTGTCTATGGTTGCTGTTCCACTGTTCATCAGTAATGACATTACATCCTTGTCTATGGTTGCTGTTCCACTGTTCATCAGTAATGACATTACATCCTTGTCTATGGTTGCTGTTCCACTGTTCATCAGTAATGACATTACATCCTTGTCTATGGTTGCTGTTCCACTGTTCATCAGTAATGACATTACATCCTTGTCTATGGTTGCTGTTCCACTGTTCATCAGTAATGACATTACATCCTTGTCTATGGTTGCTGTTCCACTGTTCATCAGTAATGACATTACATCCTTGTCTATGGTTGCTGTTCCACTGTTCATCAGTAATGACATTACACCCTTGTCTATGGTTGCTGTTCCACTGTTCATCAGTAATGACATTACATCCTTGTCTATGGTTGCTGTTCCACTGTCCATCAGTAATGACATTACATCCTTGTCTATGGTTGCTGTTCCACTGTTCATCAGTAATGACATTACATCCTTGTCAATGGTTGCTGTTCCACTGTTCATCAGTAATGACATTACATCCTTGTCTATGGTTGCTGTTCCACTGTTCATCAGTAATGACATTGCATCCTTGTCTATGGTTGCTGTTCCACTGTTCATCAGTAATGACATTACATCCTTGTCTATGGTTGCTGTTCCACTGTCCATCAGTAATGACATTACATCCTTGTCTATGGTTGCTGTTCCACTGTTCATCAGTAATGACATTACATCCTTGTCTATGGTTGCTGTTCCACTGTTCATCAGTAATGACATTACATCCTTGTCAATGGTTGCTGTTCCACTGTCCATCAGTAATGACATTACATCCTTGTCTATGGTTGCTGTTCCACTGTTCATCAGTAATGACATTACATCCTTGTCTATGGTTGCTGTTCCACTGTTCATCAGTAATGACATTACATCCTTGTCAATGGTTGCTGTTCCACTGTTCATCAGTAATGACATTACATCCTTGTCTATGGTTGCTGTTCCACTGTTCATCAGTAATGACATTACATCCTTGTCAATGGTTGCTGTTCCACTGTTCATCAGTAATGACATTACATCCTTGTCTATGGTTGCTGTTCCACTGTCCATCAGTAATGACATTACATCCTTGTCAATGGTTGCTGTTCCACTGTTCATCAGTAATGACATTACATCCTTGTCAATGGTTGCTGTTCCACTGTTCATCAGTAATGACATTACATCCTTGTCTATGGTTGCTGTTCCACTGTTCATCAGTAATGACATTACATCCTTGTCAATGGTTGCTGTTCCACTGTTCATCAGTAATGACATTACATCCTTGTCTATGGTTGCTGTTCCACTGTCCATCAGTAATGACATTACATCCTTGTCTATGGTTGCTGTTCCACTGTCCATCAGTAATGACATTACATCCTTGTCTATGGTTGCTGTTCCACTGTCCATCAGTAATGACATTACATCCTTGTCTATGGTTGCTGTTCCACTGTTCATCAGTAATGACATTACATCCTTGTCTATGGTTGCTGTTCCACTGTTCATCAGTAATGACATTACATCCTTGTCTATGGTTGCTGTTCCACTGTTCATCAGTAATGACATTACATCCTTGTCTATGGTTGCTGTTCCACTGTTCATCAGTAATGACATTACATCCTTGTCAATGGTTGCTGTTCCACTGTTCATCAGTAATGACATTACATCCTTGTCTATGGTTGCTGTTCCACTGTCCATCAGTAATGACATTACATCCTTGTCTATGGTTGCTGTTCCACTGTTCATCAGTAATGACATTACATCCTTGTCTATGGTTGCTGTTCCACTGTTCATCAGTAATGACATTGCATCCTTGTCTATGGTTGCTTACAGATGTTGTTTCTTCTTTCCTGCTAGAATTCAGTCATAAGTGTATTACATTATTATTACATAATGCTTCATCACTAAACATCACATCCTCAAAGCAAGTCGATAGAATCCATATCTATAGACAAATTGGCTCCTTTCACAAGACAACCCTCACTAAGGCTAACCCTATCTTCCATTCCTCAACACGGCACTAAGGTTACCTTAGTGATTTGTGAAAGGAGATTCAGGAGAAAATTCTTTCAAACTGCATGAGGAGTATATACATAATCTTTCTAATTGTCAGCATTTAACATCACATACAGACACTCGTAACTTCCATGGTTTACTTTCAGCTGCTTGAATCTCCTTGGGATGTAAGTTGCAACTAGAAATTGCAGCTAACGCAATATACATCTTGAAATCCTGATCTTCCAATCAAAGTTTTAGCACAGTTATAATAGATGTTGTTTAACCCTTAACTTGCGGGTCCCGTAATTATCCGGGAGGCTCATAGAGAAAAATGTTAGAACCCTTGGCGAGACCCGTACGTTGGACTTAGTGCATTTACCGGGTCAGTAATAATTATATTTGCCCCCCAGGCAAAATGCGAGACGAAGTGTGTCCGTATATCGCCACATGAAAACTTGTTTACATACATCTCGCAGATAGCCACGATAACGAGTCTGTGTGAATGTCCGGTCGAAATATCAAGTAAAATTCACACCAAATTGCGTGTGCATTGTTGACCCGTAACGCATTGATAATTAGCTTTACAAAAGGCCAATTTTGTCGGGCTTAGCCCCTGAAGCATTAATTCGCTTGAGGCTATTTTCACCCACGTGTTTGTATTGCCTCGGGTTTGCCTCGCCCGAGACTGCTATCTGCCTCGCATCTCGCGAGACGGGGAAAAAAATCGCTAACTCGCCTTACTCCCGCACTTCATATCATGTGAGCGAATTGTTTGTTTTCAAAAAAAAATACGGCAAAATAAAGGGGAAACAATGGACTACATTCCCATATAAAATTAGAAAATCTCAAAAAAATAATAAAGACACAGCAAGCGCCGTGAAAAAGGTCATGTTTACACTTCATAAATTTTGAAACAATCGGCGATTTTCATAACTTCTAAAACATTTATCACGGCTAAAATACTGAATGCATTTTCATAATTTTTATATCACAATAAACCGAAAAGAATAATCTTTTATTCTATATAAAATGCGCAGATTTATTCACAGAAATAAAAATACAATTTTACCTTTCTGAGAGGCATGTGAAACCAAACGGCACACAAACTAATCAACATATTTTCATCAGTTATGGTTCGAGGTTAGCGTTTATTTGAAAAGTCAAACAACATAACCATATTTGGGTTGACATGTGCTTATTTGTCAACTGGTTCGAGATTATGATTTCTTGGAAAAGTGCGATGAACGACCGTTTGCAATGCTGCATACATGTTGTAAGTATTGACGATTTTATAGGTGGAAATAAAGACAAACTTTACATAGCTATAGAATTATAACCAAAGGTCGCATTCTAATAATTTTTATATCATTGTGAAGCTAGACATCTTGTCTTCAATTCCGTATATAAATGGATTTTTTTTCGTTTGGTATTTATGATGTTACGAGGCCCGAATTAAAGACAATCTTTCGAAAGTAATAGAATAAAAACGATAAAAACATAGAAAATTCATTCAAAGTTTCGGGTGTGAATTAGCCATTTGTGTACAGGTGTCGCTACTTGAATTTGTATTGAACGCCCGTATATAGTCCTTATTCGCCATGTAGATGCGGTATATTTCGTAAAAACGGTACCGGAATCGCCGCCTGGAAATTCCGCCAGCAGAGCTCGTTAGTGCCTAAGCTCAAACTACTGCTGCGAGCTGCAAAGCCTGTAAATTCCACCACAGGGGCTAAAAATGGTAAAATATATATACGCAACGTAAGGGTTAACTGAGAAGAGGAAGGTTTTTAAGAACTAAGTGAAACTCTGATAATTGATATACAGTCAGACCTCAGTTAGCTGGACTCTGTATATACAGAAACCCGGCCATCCACACGTTAGTATTTAAAATCTTCTCTATGCAAATGATGATTCTTTTGATTCGCTTTCTGGACAATTGTCAACTGTAACCAAATCGTGCGGATAAGCAGGTTCTGACTGCATAGTCATTGGTACTTCCTTTGGTAGACTAGAAATGATGTGCATTTTAACAGAATTTGTGCTTCTACTACTAAGGGTCCAAGAGAAACAATTTAGCATGTTCACAATAAAAGACAGACGATAGGCTACAAGAATGAGCTTTATTGTTTATTATGATAATGATGTAGACTGGTACAGTCCAATTGACCAGCTGCTTCTCCAGTCTCAACCCATTGCATTATGTCCCTACATAACACATCAGTAAGTAAGTAAGTATGTACAGTTCACATGCACCCACCAGCTCGCTGACAGGACTAGGAGATGGTGGCCGCGCCAGATGCTGGCATAAATACAGACATACAGACAGACAGACAGACAGACAGGGAGGCAGCACTAGATCCTGCTTGGAACACGGACATTCCCAGCGTTGTTTCAATGTTTAAAGACATTTCTAGCCTTGATTCAATGATCAGGAATACCTTTCTGCTTTCATACATTACACATGGTTGACTCAATAGTTAGTTCACCTAGATTTGACATGACATGATTGACCTATTGATTATCATACATATGATTGACTAAGACCTACAAACTTTCTTTCAAATGACTGATGCTTTGGTCATGTTAATGTCATAGCTTCGTTGGATACAGTTGTAAGTTACTTTCTTGATTCACAAATATATGACTCGTATTTATAAAACTTCAACAAGACAGATTCACAACTTAAGATTAAGTTATTGAAAGGGGTATGTCATTTCATATTTACAGTTTAAGAACATGGTTTCAACATAATATTAACAATGACAAGCTAACTTTGCAATCCTTGTACAATTATAACTCTGTATCCTCGCTACTCCACAGTTAATTTATTTTTGTACATCTGTGCAATAGCTTTATCAAAACTACTTTTAATTGAAATTTTGCAAGTGCTTCACGAGCATGAATATATATTAAAGTTTCAATCAGATGAATAAATGATAAAGTCCCTCATGACCATGATTGTCAAGAAAAAAAGGCTGAATAAATTGTGAAGATATGGTTGAAACAAACAATTAAATTTTAAAAGATCTATCAAATTTATTCAAACAACATCATTTAAGTTTCATAACTGCAACCGTATTCAAATAACAATTCTTAGTTATTCCATTTAAAGTTTAAATTGTCAAGTCATTGTGGTTTATATGCCCATAAAACAAGTCTGAAAAGCCTGCTCTCTATTTTCATATGATAAACGAAGTATAGAGCTTCAATAAGATGAGTAATACAACAAACTGGGGTGGGTTTGTATTTATATATATTTATAAATATATATACACATCTCTTCGTGATACTTAAGCACGGAGGGAGCCCCCACTGTTAACCCACTGACTGACACAAGTGTTATGGTACAGTTTGCTCTGTGTGTCCACAAAGAGGCAGATCTCTTCATTCAATGAAGGTGCCAGCTCCCAATAGTCCCCACTTCAGACCCTTTTAAGTTTGAAACTTTTAAGGGCGTTTAACACAACTGTCCACTAAATAAATATTGTCCGATATCACAATCAATTTAACCTTTTCCAAAGTGATATAATACACCTTTATTCTCATCAATGTGCGACAGATAATACGTTGAGAGTCAATCAAATTGCGATCGCTTCAATTGAATCATATTTAACAAATGTACTATGTGGCCTCATGCCATAATATCGAAAAGTTTCAGGTTCCTATATAAATAGGCTCCCTAGCAAGAAGAAGGGTCTATAAATTATATTTGAGCACGTACTGAACTCCATGAGTTTATTCTGAAGCGATTGTGGACAGGCTTGATAAAGCAGGTGTCAATCCCGACTCCTATAGACATTATAGGAGTCGACACACCGAGGGCGGCCCGCTATTGTCACGTCCATCAGTATTGTCCGCAGTGGCGTTAAATTAAGGAACTATAATATACAAGCTCTGGATTGGAAAATATGAATTTAACCTCTCAAGCTAAACAAGCCTTGAGACTTTGATTATGTATGGTCGGGTTCTTATGGTCGAGTTGAAGAGGACATTTGTGTGACTCTGTGGTCACCAACTGGAGCAGCAAGATAATGGCTTCATATTAGTCGTCAGAGAGTTATCATTAAATAAGCATTTATATGATGAGGTATTGCTTTTTTTATAGCTTACAGTAGTAGGTTAGATGTCACTTTGTTGGGGGAATGTAGAGACCAGTGTACTCCTTGTATTGCGCTTAAAGTTTTAAATGAAACTAAATATATTTTTGGGAACAACCTCCATAGACAAGGCCATTAATTTATCTGAATCACATCTTAGGCCTATTTTTTTGGGGTGAAAAGGTTAAGAATTGTTGCTTAGAGAAATGAATTGAGTCAACGTTAATTATATGAGCAAAATGAACACATCATAACACAGTCCTCCAGTCACCATGTTCACACCACATCCTATATTATGCACTAATCAAAATGCAATGCAACTCCCTATTATTTGGACAAAATTGATGGTTTCATAAACAAAGTAAGTAAGTTGTAAAGGAGTTTATAACGTCATGAATACACTTTGTACAATGATTTATGATGAAAATGATGATAACTTGATGTTGACTAGAAGTTGTTTAAATAATAAATACAATTTTGAATCCATTAATTGATACATATCCCAATTTTACGTATCAGTAAGGATTTCAGCGTAACAGAATGTACTCTACATGAAAGGAATCCTATAAAACAGGAAATCATCTATAAATTGCATCGCAACAACATTAGAAACAATGTTATTGATTCATTATACAACCTGAGAAAGAACCCTTGCAAAACCATTTGATACAAAACAATATAAAACAATACTGTCTTTAACTATGCCACAACTTTCTTTAAGTCATACTTTGGAATTAAAATAAAATCTTTTAAAAAGTGTTTCTAAATTTCTGCAATTTGAAAAGATTTTCTTTCATTTATAAATCTTTTTTCTAACAGGATGTAACATACTTTGAGTTTGGCAGGATGTAAACTTAACATTATACAACACTTTATAAAAAACACTTGTTTTCAACATAACTAGGTTTTTCTTATGAGAATCTATAAGTGGAAAGCACACGAGTTGGATGTTGTCGACCAGAACATAATACTATCACTTGAATACCAAGTAACCACAAATCGAGTAATTGCTGATTAGTCCCAAGTTCCAGATTAGAAATCCACATTCACACATACAGGCCAATTAACTGAAAATACAATCTGATAATATACCAGTCGGCTAGCTCCAATTAAACCGTCTGTTTAACATTCGATAAAGTCGTTCATTGTGTGGGCGAAAAAATTTGTTCATTTTCTTAATCACAGTTGGTTCTATATCTGGATGTTTGCGTCCCTTGCTGGCACCGAGACACTTCTCCGCCGTTTTGTTCAACTTCATACAGTAGAAGCCACGAGTCTGATTAAAGTACAATGTGTCGTAGGTTATCCGGTTTTCAACCCCAAGAAAGTCTTCCACTTTGGATATTTCTGACACAGGTTCGACTATCAAGTTGTCACCGTCCACAATGTGAATCTGGTCCCTGGAGAAGGTGGAGAACCATGTTGTAAAGAACTGGTGATATATACTGATTTGCACTGCCCTGAAGTGAACGTTTATCTCGCCCGTGAAGGGATCCAGCACAAGTTTCTCAAAGTCTTCATGAGTCTCATTTCTTGCCAACTTATTGTAATAGATTTGAGTATAATCGGACACCACTCGAGTTGTAGGATTTCGTAAAATCAACACAATTTTCATTGAGCTGTTCAACTTTTTAATTCTTTCGGGAACTTTTGGATCTATGAAATATCTAGGTGTTTTTTCTACTGTGAACTGATTGTTGTACGTTAAGGGCATTTTACTGAGATACCACTTCAACCCTTGGGCGTAGTTATCATTAGCGTCAAAGAAATGCACTTCATCCTGAGCAATCTCCACATCAGGATGTAGATCCAAGAACTCCAGTAAAGCACGGGTCCCACACTTCCTAACACCGATAATAATACACTGAGGTAATCTCTGCACTTTCCCTCCGAGATGAAGTTTCTCTGCAAGCCGAGCCCGCTGTTCAAGGAGTTTGCGGAACCCGCTGCCGGTGATGATGTTGTCGAGCGGGTGTGTGTTGATGTTTAGGGACTCCCAGATGGTGGAGTTGCAGTAGAAGACCACGTAGAAGAAGAGGGTTAGCGGGATGCCCACCAACCAGAACCGTCGCGCACGCCTCATTGTGTGCTTCTCGTCCGCTTTCTCGATGAACACATCTTTTGTCACTTTCAAAGTGCCACCAACTCCCTCCGCGCTTACGCAGTAATTAGTCCCCGCAGAAGACATTTAGACAACTCATCTGCAAAACAAAAGACAAATATTAAGTTTATGTGATAAAGTTATAAAAGTACAAACCAAAGAAATCAATACTTCAAGTAAACTTATTCATCCCAGCTGAAACCTAGCTACAGTTTAAGCTAAACAAAGCTGTCCATTTTCAGCCCATTATTACATAATGAAGACATATTCGGTTTCTCTGACTTAATGTTCTACTAAGATATCCAACACAGAAAAGCACAAACATCAAGCAAAGACTGTAGAATAAATGTTTTCCTATATGTGCCTTGCGAACATGAGACTAGCCTGCAACTGGAAAGACAACTGCAACAACATGGCCCCATCTGCTTTCAGACCTATCTCCAACTCTCTCTCCTATATCCAGATTCAAAAAACTTTTAAAAACTGTTAAGGTAAACAAGGAAAGGTTAGACTAAGGTCAGAAACAGCAGACGCGTCTTCACCTCTCCTGTGAAAACGGAAACTGATTCTGTTTCTTCCATTTTCCCCGTTCCACCTTGACTTCTGGATACCACAATTACAACACGCTCTGCTATAGAAGACAGTCATCCAATACTCATCGCTCCCATGCTGCTTACAAAACACAGCCAACAGCCTTTTTCTTTCCTCAAAAATGTTAGACAAATCAAACTGCCAGAGGTTTTTTTCCTCTCCATTAACATTCAATTGAAATTCCACTGTTTCCTCCAGCCTAGAGTGCCCCATCTCAGGTTATCAGCAAACAAGAAAAGGCGATATCAACTTATTCTGTTGATGAACTTTCCACACAGCTTTCACTATCGGTTCCAGACATAAATCACTTCAAGAGTTATCCCCCTTTGTGGTGTTTTTTCCCTTAACAAACGCATGCAACTCAAAAACTCATCTCTTTTTTATATTCAAGAAAATAACCTTCTGGCTAAATTCAAGAAAATGAACAAATATCTATTCATAATTACTAATCATAATATCTTCTTCAAATGTTTATAAATAATTATGCAAAAACAAACATAGAAAAGTTTCCACTGAATAATACAGTTATAGATCTATACCAGTTGATTGTATAACAAATTAACTGTCTTTTCCCTAGAAACTAGACAGCAAATGATTTGATTTACATAATAATTCATCTCCTTTCAAATGCGTTTTAATGAGTAGATCCATTTGCATGGAAAAAAATACTGATGAAAACGATGCATTAGCTTAATACCAAAAGTCATAAGAAAGAGCTTCAATGATCCATAAACTGAAAAACCAAAGAGCTTCTAATTTTACTTCGCTGATGCCAAATACACTTAACAAACACTTCTACATACCAAAATGTTCCTGAAAAAACTCCAAAGTGAAATGCCTTGAGTCACCCAAAACCACTCTTTTTTTTAATGAAAAACAAGGCATGATAGCACTTTCTTGCCAACTTCCAATCTCTAAACGGTAGCTTTCTATCTTTCCTCACGAAGAATATTTGCCTATCTGTTTCAAATTTGCACTTTCTCAATCTGTCTGTCTACCTGTTCTCTACAGAGAATATCTCTCGTTTGTTACATGTTCTCTCTCTCTTCCCTACCCCAACAGATCTGCTGTTTGTTCCAGCCCGCGACATGATCAGAATGATAAGAAGTCTAACAAAGGCCTGTACTCCCTCTCCAGCCCTTCGTCCACTCGGGTTAATACTCATCTGACCCCCTTGACCGGCACCCTTTGATGCACAACTATAGTAATTAGCATGCACACGCCACTACTATAATGATAGGTAATAGCATTTTGTGTCCTTGTTTGTCAGTGCTTAACACGGAGATGACACAGTCGGGTCTGTTGGAGTTCACTCCCTTACAAGAAATCTTCGGGTTTGGAGGCTTTTTGTTAGAGGATTTTCAATTATTCAGCAGAATGTGCTAGTCAAGCTTGCATCATGAACACCTTTTATGTGACTTTGACAGATGTCGTGAGTTGGATAATGCGGTAGAAGTGACATTTGTCAAGTAAATCTTGTAAATCTGATCCAGTTTCTTGAGGACACACCCATTTTCTTTACTCAATTATTTCATTGACCTCAGAGATCAACCAACAGATTTACATCAAAGATTGTATGTACAAGGTAACCTTGAGCAAATATTCAGGAAAAAGACATTAATCAACAAAACATTTGTATTCGTAAAAGAGAAAGTTATATGGATTTACAACTTCTTTATTGCAAGAGTGCACCGTTATCTTTTATTCATCATTTGTTTGATAATGGTGTTAGTATCTACTGTGAATTGTCACTCTCTTACTATAAAGAAGTTGGAAATGTTTGTTCCTCTTTCATCTAACCAACTTCTAAATGCCTCACAAAGATCTCATTCATATATCAAAATTTATAGCCTAAAAACACGCAGAAAGGAAAATATTGAATCTGATAAAAAATCTAATTCATACCAAAATTAATAAAGCTTGACACGCAAGCATAACAATTGATAAGATCTTGATAAGCTCACCCCACAAATGATGTCAGAGAGAAGCAAAGTCAGGTAAACCCATTGCCACAAAGTAAACCAATTTCCATAAACCATCCCCTGTCTTTCTGGTTGAGTGACCAAAGCAGTTCATATCTTTGTTCTCTCCGCTGTCGATAAATCAGCTGACTAACCTGTCACTTTCATCATGTCACACGCCGGCCTCATATTAAGACCTTACAGTACACCATACATAGATACTGATCTGAGAGCAACTGTCAATACTATTAAGTCTCATCACTGTTAAGGCTAGTGATTACAAGTAAAGCATGCATCTGGACTTGTCCAGCTCCACACCTCTCCACACACAATGAGATTATCAATGGAGTCATCACTCGTCCATTAGGGGCTTTGTCATTGTTTGATGTTTTTAAATCCTGGCAGATGTTTACATGAATGAATGAATGAATGAATGAATGAATGAATGAATGAATGAATGAATGAATGAATGAATGAATGAATGAAAACTAAAATATTTGTTAAATGAATAACATTAAATTTTTGTATGAACCATCATTTTAAGATGACAAGGATAGGACAAAAATACAATGTTTCAATCACTATAAATGAAACATTTCACAAAAATAATCACAAGATGCTTTTGTCATTCAAATTAAACAAAAAGACAGCAAAACCCTTTATCAAAGGTTTTTAAAAACTCATGACACAAAGAACATTTCCTGCCATAAAAAAAAAACTGCAAACATGAAGTGGTTGAATAAAGGCTACCTTGTAGGAATAAAGGACGCTTGATGTAGTCACTCAGTCAGGTAGCTGGTGTCTGTCAGTCCGTCCGTCTGTCTGCACCGAACACCAGAGTGATTAGATTCAACTCGTAGTTGGTTCACCTCAGGTGAGAGAACTCACCGCTCTGTTGCCAGCAATATATTGACTGTCGACTAAACCAATCACTCCTAATCGTGACATCGACAAAGCAAAGACTAACAACCAAATTACATTACTTTTTTGCGTCTCGTGTCACAAGTTTGCAAATAAGCACCCATTCATGACAACAGCCATTTCACACTATAGCTGAGGAAACATTATTTACCCTGGACCAATGTTGTGAGTTGTCGTGAGCTGGAGGTGCCTGCTGCGCACACAGGGGGTACGAATGGGCAGGGGGTTGAGGGGGGATGAAATGTGCAGGGAGAGGGTGGGGGGTGGGAGGGTGAGGGGCAGGGAAACAAACATGCAGGGAGAGGGTGCAGGGAAGGGGAGTTAAGACAGGTCTTCATTCAATTCAAGCGGGGGAGGGGGGGTTGGAAGAGCAGTTTTATCAAGACAGCACTGTGACATGAGAGACCGAGGGGGAAGAAATAGGGAGGGAGAGGGGGAGAGGAAGGAGGGATTTTAACAGAACTGCTTGATTGAAGATACACAAATAAGGGCAGGGAGTCCTCCCTTCCAATCCACATTGATTGCCTTGTTTGCCAGTCCCTGGAGTCATCGGCTCTGAGGTAATCCAACATATATTGTCCTGAGATGAGTAGCTCCAACAAATACTGCAAACACTTGCAAATTATGATTCACATCCGGACAAAGAGGTTGCGTGTATTAGGACCGTCCCGTCAAAGTCGGATCAATTTCTATTCAATTTACCCAGACCTGTTTTGTCTGATGTCATCTTTATTACAGATTTGACAATTACACAAAATAACACATGAAACCCTGAAAAGTCTCTAACATTTTTATAGCAATAGTAAAATGCTAAAATACTGAATTGATAACCAAATTTAATTGTTGGATTGATTAATGGATGTTCAGCTCTGTTTAAGAATTGATTATTAATGATTAATTATCGATTACAAAGTCTTCAGTTTCATGTTTTATTAAGCTGACAATTATGAAAGACACTTCAGTGAAGAGTCAACACTAAGTTTATTAATGTTTTGCACTATTTTAACAAATTAATGTGAGGTAATGAATTTAGAAGAATGGTTTATAATAAACAATGTTTAATACAAAGATTATTCCGTTTATACCTGCGTATTTTACTATGAATTCAAAAATGCTTGTGTATCGATTATTCACAATTAGTGAATAGAAAACAAGAGGTCTAATTTTAAAATAGTTTCAGATAAAGGGATGCAAATTTCATGCAATATAAAAGGGACCATCTGTCACATGGACGTACGATTAATTAAGCATGAAGTCATAAAATGGCGAAGCCATTGAATGCAGATACAGTCGCCCTGTCCCCTGATATCGAGTCCAGTCCAACAGTTAACTTGAATACCCCTGACAATAATCATGGATACCCTTATCAAATGTATAGATTACACATCAAGTGAATGATTTATGAATCAATACATCTGTTCCGTGACATAATATCATAGTGAAAATTGAGACAGACGATAACAGACACTGCCTCAACAGATGCATTTTCTCCATTAGATTAAAGTACATGTAATCTCTGAGGAACTAGATTTATGGATGCATTGGAACCACCCAAAAGTGGTTTTGTAGATAAGAATCTTAAGGTGATAATCAATTTCATTTGTGCGTCTATCTTTAGCGACATTAAATTATAACCATATACAACAGATTGTAATATATAAATCTGCAGCACAGATTCACACAAGGGACTATAATGTTAAATATCCAAAAACCCAAAAACCCAAAAAACAGCCCAGTCATACTGGCAACTTGACATTGAAATGAATATTTAAGTAAAAGTTTTTGAATGATCACTTTCTATATCTTAATGAATATTAATACTAATAATTTTTTAAAACAGTATTCAGATGAAAGCAAGTCAAAACAATAGGAATGTGTTTCAATACTCTCCTAAATCGTTTCTCATAGATTGCACTTTTATTCAATAGGGGAAAAAGTATGACAGAAAAGAAAGCTTAATGCCAACGATTGAACCCAATATGATAGTCTCTGAATGGAAATAACTGATAACCACTCAATGTATTATTATAAAGAATAGCGATCAAACAGAATAATGCATAATATCTAAAAACAAAGGACTGGAAAGAGATAATAAACTAGATAGGACATGACAAGCCATAGGCTGACAATACTGTATAAAAGGATGCATATCTAATGACAAAGGACTTAGTGGACATCCCTGTAGCAGCCCTCTAAAGGCATCAGCACGAACTAATGTTGTCAGACAGAGAATCCCTGATGGCATCAGGTTTATATTTCCTGAAACCTCCATCCAGTATGCACTATTAAAAGGTTTAACATTAAATTGAATATAAATGTACTCTATGTAATCTCCATCCAGTAAAGACTATTAGAGGGTTTAACATTAATCTGGATAAAAGTGCACCCACTGGGAGATCATTTAGAACCCAGCAACCTTTATGATGATGCTCCTGCTAAGATGAGTTACCAGTACTCTACCAGTACCCTACCAGTACTCTGCCAGTACCCTGCCAGTACCCTACCAGTACCCTACCAGTACCCTACCAGTACACGACTTGCTGCTAATAGTCGGGGATTTGATCTGTAAACATTGAGGCAAAGCCTTATCAGTTACCTGTATACAGTATTTCATTGTTAAACCATATTTGTAGCACCAAGAACATCAAGAACATCAAGAACATCAAGAACGGTTTCTGTATCTACACTCAGACACTCTAAAGTACAAAGAATAACAGGATGTATGTCAAGAAGATAAGCAACAACTATTAAGTATTTCAATTTAAATCCACTGAGAATTTAGACATCAAAACTTACAAATTGAAAATTTGGTTTAACATGTAAAATGCAATGGGTCTGCAAAACATTTTCACAAGTTTGTATTAATAATTAATCCACAACAAAACTAATGAGAGAAATCAAGAAGATTACAAATTTTAACAAAATCAAACATAATATAAAACCAAAACTCACTGTAAGGGCAAAATACATCAAAGAAGAAGAGGCATGAGTTTGCACAAAGTGTAGCATAAACAGGATAACTCCCGATTACAGCTTGTTGTATCTCATTGTGTGTTCCTGTTTCTCCCACTACAGCTATAGAGCCGGAACATTAAGCTCTCCTCCACGATATCCTAGCCCACGCGTCGAGGATTACCTGCACGGGAGGAGGCCTAGCACTATTACCTGTAATCTTGTGAAATCCTATATGATAATAGGCACTACAGTTCCGAGGTGATACCTTTACCAGCACATTATTTCATGCAGTTTTGGTTCAAACATTAAACACTGTAAAAGGTGTCTATGCGTTGACTTGAAATAAATTGACAATTAATGCAGAGTTATAGAAATATGGTCGAGTTCAAGGGAGACACAATGATCATTAATTCAGAAGAATGTTTGAGTTTATAAAAGACAAAGTGTTGACTGTGCAAACAGGTTGAGACTGTGACAGGTGTATTAGCCAGGTCTGGACACGGCACATTTCATTATTGGATTCATACAAGAAGATTCATATTAGCAGCCTAGGTGTGTCACCTCATGAATACTTAATGAGGTAAATACTGATAGGATTATGCAGTGGAATAACAGTACACCACATGGCCTGAATGTTCACGCATTATTACTAAACAGTGACAATACATGTTGTATTTTATTTAAGACACAAAACATGCGGGACTGATAAAACATTTTGATTTACAATATAACCTTCACATATTTTATGTATTTTTGTTTTGCATGAAAACAGTGTACAACAAATTTCCAATGGACATTAAAGAATTATCTTATCTTATCTTATCTTAATGGTGTAAAAGACAGCTTTAATCAGAACACAAAAATTTCATGATACATTGATTCTTTGAAACATCTTTTTAAACTAAATTGACACCTTGTTCGTATTCAAAATTAGTTTACGCATTATATATACATAATATGTTTCAGGTGGCAATGGGTTAATAACCATACAAATTTCTAAAAAAGGAAATGGTTTAAGTATGCTGATTATTGTTGAACGGACTGATGACAGACAATATCCGCATGAAAAGATTCAAAAATAAATTCTCATTTTTCTTGGCAACACCTGAATACTGAAGCTAACTATGTTTGTTTCAAAGTAAATATGGAAGGAGGCCACAGTAGAGTTAGAAAGAAAACACCTTGCAGATGAATCATGGATAAAGCCTGGAACCAGATAGCAGGGGATATACAGCCTGGATATACAGTAGGAAATATACACACTGCTGGAAATACAAGACAATGTAATCAGCGACATAATCCATAGCCGAGGTATGTCAATATCAGTGAAATCTACAACTTTGTTATCACTGACACACAAGCTTTCACTGCCAGCTGGTGTGTATTTCACGTATTCACCGCCAACAGGGAGATACTTGCCACCAAATTGGACCAATGGAGCGCTAGGATTGTCTACATCACGAACTCTACAACTTGACTCTTGATGCCCTGACAATTCTAATCCTGATGATTCTATACTTGGAGAAACTCAAACCATGTTTACTCATTGGCCAAGCACAACATCTTTCTCTCTACAGGCAACAAATTGTTTTTATGATGAGTTAAATAGCTAGGAAAAACATGGCAATATATCAGATGCTCTACCACTTGACATTCTTAATCTATTGCATGTATAACAAGCTTTAGAGAACTTATCAAAGAAAGATAAAACAAACAAGGGAAATGTTGTTGGCAGTTTCGTCTTGTTCATCAGCACAGGACGTACAGAACTGTATGCCAAGATAACGGTACATACAGAAATACCTGCAGCTGGTGACGGGGCACTCTCTGTTTACAGAGCTAGCATGCTTCATTTACTACAAAAATTAATACTCTTTCTTAGCTCTTATCTTTAAAGACATACTTTAACAAAAATGATAATCAGATTTCTTTGGTGGTGTGTTGGAACGAGATAATAATTATATTTGGAGATTAAAATGTAAACGAAAGATTTTTAGAAGATTTAATCTGATGCTATGACAAATGATATACAGAAGAGAATCATCATATAATATAGATGCAAACAATTAGGATGTTTCAAAATGCTGAAGTGAAGAAAAAACATCACATAAAATGTTTCCAAATATTTTTCACAACGAAAATGTCCTTATTTTTTTTCAAATCTACCATTACCTCAAATCACAAATTATCTGTTTCCTTATCACAACCCTGCACACATTGTTGTTGTAGTACCAGACACTTTTTACCCAACTATTACTAAATGGCAGGGCAATCATAAGGAGAGAGACAGACAGAAACTGTTACACGAGATCTTTAATGTTTATCTCACGTAGGCAGGTAACAATAACCATGTGCTCCCTGCAGGGATGCTGAAGCAAGTGCTGCAAAGAGTTCCGACCTAACCCGTGAACATCATGCCATTATCAAATGCCAATTTTCAGCATGCTGTGAGATCTCTTTTGAAAATTTGCTTGTGTGAAGATAGTGCTGATCCAATTACAAGTCCTGGCCCCGACCTATTGCCTCCCCCTTGCTGGCTGCCCTGCTTCTGAGCGAATTAACTCTGGTAAATTAGGCAACAACTTCCGGACCAAAACATACGTGACAACAGCCTGAGTTTGTCGCATCTTGGAAAGTGAATAATCTCAAGATCTGATACTTATCAGGCAGAGAACAAGCCTGCACGTTCCCAATCTTCTAGTTGCTCCGGTCAGTTCTGACTTAGCCAAGAGGTAGAATAAGGCATGAAACTAACCTGCATCCAAGCAGCTAGCGATATGTCCACCAGCTCCGGATTAACTTTCTCAATTATTGCACTCAGTTTTACTGCAGATGGAGAGACATTTCCTCCTCCGTGCTTGTGAGTTGAAAATGGGTATTGGGTTTCCGATTTTCATTAATTTTCATCAGAAACTCTGACAAGGTCAATAAGTTGTAGCTGAACGTTTCTCTCAGTCACTGACGTGGCTTAACTCTCAATCTTAACCTTTTTAAAATCAATTTGATTCAATTAGTATTTCGGATGTCAATATGGCATTTAAGAAAAACATTTTATTACGAAATCAATGGGACATCTTCAAGAAATCAGTTAATATCACACACAGAATTGGTCACTAAAGTGTTGCACAATCAGATATTGGTTTTACAGATAATATGTTGCATAATGGGTTACAGAAACACTTTTTCAAAAGAACCCAAAGAAACTGTCATGTAATCTGACACCAGAGCGTTCATTAATTTTAAACATGACAACTAATTGTTATTTCAGCCTTCTTCAAGTTTCATTCTTGTCAAATTACAGCAAAAGATGCCACATCTGTGATTCTTCAAACCAGGAGAGGAAAACTTGAACCGTTGAAAGAGCAAAAATGCAAAGAAGAGGGAAGATGGTACTGATGGTTCTGATGGTTGTGAGATAGGACGGAGGAGGACGGAGGAGGCAGCAGCAGCTTCAACTGTTGGTCTGATTCATATCTAGCTCTCAGCCACATGCTCCCCTTGTGCAGTACCATGTGCATTCTGTGTGTGCATTCCTCGACACTCAGCAGCGAGAAGGTCACTGATAATAAATCTGAAGCATCATGTCAATCTCTTCTTGTGACTCACAGAGAGAGGAGGGAAGGAAGGAAGGGTGTGATGAACCCTTACTCCTCCTCCTCCTCCTCCTCACTCCTACTCCCTGCTGATTAACCACTGCCTCCACCATGCTCTTATCAGCACTTGCTACCTACTGGGATCCTTGGGGGCTGCTCCATGCATTAATCATCTTAATACTAATATAAGCCATAAACATCAGCATTCCTCATCAATGATGGGAATTTCATGATCAGTCTTTCAGGACTTTTCAGGCTGCCTTGTAGCAGAGCGGTGTTATAGGCTATTTCATGCATTAATCATCTTTAATACTAAACCCAGTCATAAACCATAAACATTACCATTCTTCATCTTTGATGGGAATTTCATGACAGGACTTTATGAAAACAAAATACCTCATTAGAAAACTGTTAATTGTAGATTTATATTCGAATTTGAATAATTAACATCATTTCATAGCAAAGATGGTCATAAAATGTCATTTATCGCCATAGATCAAAAAAATATTTCTTGTTACCAAATATTTGGATTTCCTGAATTTTAATAAAGACAAGCTTCTCAAGATTCAGTCCTTGATACAAGTTAAATGAAACAGAAATAATGAAACAGACTGCAGGGCAAACCAAGCCAAAGCCAAGCTACTGTGTACAGACAGTGCTAATTCAACGGTAATACAGTCATTACCATTCCAAGTTTACAGCACCATCACTAATAGAGAGGCACCAGGGTAAAGCAGACAGGCACTATCCAATGATTAACTAATGTCCATCTTGTGTCCAGTAATTCCTCTGACCAGTCACTGTCCCAACCTCACATCTCCATCATGTTGAATCAGTTATAGCTGCACATACAACCATCTCATCATTACAAGACAAAGAGACCGATGAGGAAGAGCGGATGTCTGCATGAGCTCACAACTTCATCATTTCACAGTGAATCATGTCTTAATTTCACTTTGATAAACATTTCAGATCTGGTATCAATACAACAATGACAAGACAACAAGTGATGTTTGTGAACGATATCTATGTCCAGTAACCTCCTAACTGCACAATGAATCAATATACACTTTTATTAAAACATGTCTGTAATTAGTAGGCTTAGCAAGAACTAGAAAACTTAAGTTTGTAATTATCATTTTAGTTTTTTTATTCATTTAAATTGACTCAGAATTAGCTCTAAGAGCCACATTTGAAATAAAGAATTTTAGAAACAATTTTACTTTTAGGTGTTGGTATTTAAGTTGGATTCAGTGATCCTGTCACTCTAAATCAATGTAATTAAAAATTGTCACAAAAATGTACAGAAACATCTTGTATCATTAGATATCAAAGATAATAATTCTCTGAATCCACACTCAGAATTAGAAAACTTCTCTGAGATATCTGAAAAGGTGAAAATCAAAAGATTTTTTTTTTAAGGCAACAGATTGCAGATTTGAAAATTCCACTGAGGAAAAGAAATCTATTTGAATCTTTGACCTATTAGAGCACTAAGAAGTTGTGATAAAACAGATCTGTCCAGTTTATCTGCACTGATTTATCCTTAGATAAACATGGAGATATTTTTGGGACATCATTTTATTTTTTTAAATGGTTTCAAGACAAAGTAATTAGTAGTATCAACATTCTTCTGAAAGAGGTTAAGGAAACACAGACTTTCTTATCCCTATAAGAAGTACCACAAAAAGTTTACTGAAATCTTAACACAGAGAACTTGAAGGATTGTTTGCCGATAGATATCTATATTTCTTCACCTGTCAAGATCACCTCTAGATCCAAATAAAAGTAAGTCTATGATAAAAAGAATTGATTTATGATAAAACACATGAAAAAAAATTGTTTTGCCTTTGAACAAGGAAGCATTAAGCAAAAGAAAACACGATGAAACTGTATTGAACGAAACGAAAATATCTCCCACCTTTGTTGCGGCTAGTCGATGATGGATGTGTGTAATACCATGTATACTGCACCTGGAGTGTTAACCCCAGGACTGCTAGGTGATAAGGGTAGGGTATATAGGTATGCACACTGTGTCGGAGGCAGCAGGCGTAGTGTTAACAAACAGGTGTCTAGGTAGGAATGTATGTAACATTGTGATAACATCTCTAGTGATGATATCTTATCCAGTAATGATAACAGTGACTCACTGCATATCCAAAGGAGACATTGCACAAAAATCAACACATTTATACTTGTGGGGTGTCAATGGCCATTCTCTTCCCACATACCATTCATTACATTACGGTTATATTTTGGTACAATCATTCTAGTATCCTGATTGGCTTAAATTAACTTTTGTTGTATAAACAGTGACATTGCTATATGTCCCTTATATCCTTATGAACACCAAATCAAAGATATGCTTTGATCAAAAAACATAAAGGCAATATTCAGTATTGGATAGATGTCATTTATCCTAGACCACTGCCAGCTGTATAATCTCCAGCAAAAAACACTTGCTTCTAAAGCAGTGATATTGAATGTTGGATAAAGGAGACAGGTCGTAATGAATGACATGTCCAAACAAATACATCAGACTTTTTTCCTTCCAACTGAACTTTCTTCTCAAAAATCTTTTTTCATCAAAGAGGAATTTCTAATAGATATTAATGCCAGTCTTATTTACAAGAAAAGATCTGAAATGTGCACAATAAACAACAGTGACACTATTTATCTATCAACATGTACATCTGATAGTGTTTAAACCTTCAACTGGAGACACACTCACAACAGCAAGTAATAAACATCTCTTAAGCTCATTTCATTTCACACTTCAGTTCTTATAAACTAATATTGGCTGTTTCACTTTTATTCAATAAAGAACCTGTCTAAACAGTTTACAACTCGTCTTCTTCCTCCTCCTAATCCTCCCCCACTTCCTCCCCCTCTTCCTCCTCCTCCTCCTACTCCTCCTCCTCCTCGTGATGGACGTCATTGAATGAGAAACAACAGTGAAACATGTCAACTGTCCAAAAGCCTGCTCATTCTGCAGAAAAGCATTTCAAGCCAAAAACAAAATTGCAAAAGAACTAGGTATTAAAATTACAGCTCAAAACGAACAGTAAATCAAACAGCACAGGTCCAGTGAGCTTGAAGAAATTTGTGTTTTAACGTCATGCAATCAACAGAATGTCAACTGATTCTTCAGAGAAGCTTTTCCCATCAGAATACAGAAAACAACAACCTTGAATGACAAATGAAGCAATAACTCAAACAGAAATGGTTCTAGCAACTATAAACCTGCAATATTTGGCAGTAATCCGGCAACAACACACAACCAATGACGACATTTGCAGTCGTAAATCAAACAACACAGGTCCTAGAAGTATAAACACTGCAATATTTGGCAGTAATCTGGAGGAAGAGGACAACAAGTCTGAAGTCTCTAGGATATACAGCACGTCTACACGGCTCAGTGAACTCACGGATCATAACCACAGTGAAACAGGCATATTCCAGACATCAACTAGCAACTTGCAATGATGGGCTTCGCTTACAATAGCTGATTGTTTTCACGACTGACTTAAATGGATGTTAAGTGGATGTTAAGATAGAACTTTACTGGATTGGTCAACAGAGACTCGCTAAAATTGAACTGATGGCTATAAGGAGATTAAAGTATATGTTGGAAGATATGTAACAATTAGCAGAATTGTCATAGAATCTTTGTTTGGTGTAGAAAATACCAAATACAACAACATCAGATTATTTATAAAGAGAAATGTCATTCTTCATCCATCACCTGGTTAGATTTTTGGTTTAACATTTCATTAAAGGTAACAAAGATAAATCCTTTCAGATTTGTCCCCACAGATAAAGAGGAAGGCTCTATAATAGTGACATCAGATGAATTACTTCTCTCTAATTGAGACAATAATTTTTTTAAACCCAAAAGATCTAAATAACTAAACAATTTGTAATTTAAAAAATGAATACATATAACTAACATGACAAGTTAAAATATCAAATTCTTAAAATATTAAATTATTCGACATGAAAATCCTATTCTCCCTTGCATGGACAGCTGCAGTTTCCCCTTCTGTGAGGATTGTGTATCATCTCTCCGTGCTGTGGCTGAAGTGATTTTATGGTGAATTTCCCCTTATCAGTGCGTTCATTACTTCAACAAGGAAGTCCCCAAGTCTCTAAATACTCCGATTAATCAATTACCAGCATTTATTTCAGTTAGTCTGCAGTGAAATACTGTCAGTCAGACAAACAAAGATTGGTGTATAATTGAGGACGCACTCAAGAACCAGAGCCCTTTCCTCAACTCTATCTATCTATATCCCCTACTCGCCCTACGGGACCGTTTCTGCTTGGTATTCATGTTTATCGATTACGTGACGATGGTTAAATTGTTATGGATGGGGTATAGCGCCCTGCCTTCATCATAAGTCATTGATACAAGGAAATAAAATAAATCTTGATTCTAGCATTCATGACTGAACAGGCCTCCGTAGAGAAGAGGGAAATCTATAGCAATCACATATGCATTCAGTCTGCGGTAAAAGGAAAATCGTCTTCGGAGTAACTTAAGGCTGATAATTTGATTTTACAAAGATATTCGCTTGACTCAGTTAGTCTATAGAGTACAAGGATATCTAGAATCAATAATCACTGCAGATTTTACAGACAGATTTGAATGGGCTCAAATTGAAAACAATAATTTCTAAAATTGATATTTTTGTTTTTTTGTCGTGTTCTTTTACAAAATGAGATCACTTGTATATACTTCATATACTTCAGAATAAAACTTTAAACAGTCATTTTTGATAATATTTTTGTATTCAATAGAAGAAGAGTCTCTTTAAATTATGAATAATAGTCTTCATACAAACAAAATGGAATAGATGGAGACAATCACGTCTTTGATGGGCATTTACAGGAATCATCATTCAGGACTTCAGATTGGCTTCGATCATTTGCCTTAGTCCGATTCCTTTACAAAATGACCGACAGATATTCTGTTAGCTAGGTCAAATGACCGATAAATTTCAAGATTTGATTATTTGCATATTTTATTGAGAATAATCTTTGATTGGCAAGTGACCAATCTGATTTGGAAAACACTTGACAGAGAGGTAAATTTCAGGGTTCAGATCTTCCTAGTCCTCCACACACAAGAAGCAGAGAGGCTGGAGGATGAGTGTGGGTAACCACAGGTAAAGTATTTCCCCTTATATATTGTCCTGACACTGTGTACAAGCTTCTGTTTCACTATTCATCATTGCCGACAGTTATATGGTAAAAACATAGAGCCATCCATCACTCTGGCTCCCCCTCATAAACTAATGTGTCTTTCACAGTTCTCCCACTTCTCACTGCCAGCCCCTCTCCACATCACAGGTCAGTGTGTCTGTGTACATGCTTCCTATGGTAGACAGTTTCAAAACATAACATGGTTGCTCCAATATACACTCGTTTCACATAGTTGTCAGCCTCATATCAACAGGGGAAGTATGATATTTGTAATAAAGAATGGGATCGTTTAGAAATAATTAAATCTGTAATATATCAATTAGTCTCCAAATAGAAGCTGTGGCTCCACTTGAGTAAATAGATAGCTGCAACAGTAATACTTATAAAGGAATAGTTGAAACTACTAAGTAGCTTTGGTACTCTCAGCAGCAGTACATTTTCAATAGACAACACCAGAGAACATCTTACTGTCTCATTCCCCAGAATACAAATGTGTTACTTACCAAGGAATTCAAGTATTACTTGACTGAAATTGTCCGTCCATCTATATTATTCTTCCAGAGTATTGTTACTCAGTCTATCTTTATTTAATCCTGAAGTCATCAGTATATAAGAGAGGGATTGACAAGAACACATGACACAGCTGTAACAGGAGGAAATGAGTTGCAGATATACGTCCTGTTGGCACCACTAAATATCTTCCTCCTCATTAGAGAGCTCCAGACAGATAATGTTATCCTAACCACTTCATTATACTTGATAAATGACCACAGCAGTCATTCACATAGATATGTCAGGAATACATGTGCAGTTAAAATAACTTTGTGGATAATTCTGAAATGAAGTTTTTAATTGACTTTAGAAGATAACATTGAATATGATTGCTATGTAAAGATTTTTTAGTTAAGAAAATTGTGGTCATCAGAAACTTAATACCCTTTCTGTATGTTCAAACATTGAGTTATCAACAAAAAGACAATACAAATTTTCCTCAATTATCCATAACTAAAGAAAAAGATTTCACACTCATTTTAGTACTATAACTGATACTGTAAATTTAAGGAGAAAGAAATAATCACAGACATATGAAAACCCACCTGAATATACTATTGCCAAGGTATATCCAAATTACAGGTAGAAGACACATATGCATGCTAGATGCAGATATGTTCAGGTGAGAGAGAAGACGCACATAAAGTCTGTATGTGGACATAAACTTGACAACTTACCTGCACATCGAGCCAGCTAAGCCGTCTACAACAGAAGTTGACGTCAACTCGGAGTCAAGGTGGACATTAATGTAACAGCTATCCATGATGTGGCAACAGGAATATACAGGCGGACACACCTACTCATAAGTACTCTGTACACAGTCGACCTATGCATTTGCTGGAGAGGCACTTGAAGTTCTCCCCTAAGTATTATTGCTATTTCCTGTAGAGATTACAACATTCGGTCATGCCTTTAAATATCCTTGATATCATTATCTTTGTGAACAATACATTATTATATCCTTGATACCTTATCTGTGTTGATTATGTCTTCAAATATCCTTGAGATCAATTTGTTTGCACTGTGCTTTTTGATATCCTTGAAATGATAGGATTCTAATGCAATTGAGATGGTCGTTCTATTATATGTAATATTTTTAATCCATTAGACATAAGCCAAGTTAAGATTTACAGAAGAAGTCAAGTTGACATGTCTTCAAGGATAGGACTAAATAGACAAGTGAGGACCCATTATTTATCTCGGTTTTACTGGATCATATATTACTATTCAAATATAAACTTGAAGTGCTCTCTCCTCAAATAACAATCCAGTGAGAGATTATACTTTCTGAATCCCCAATAACACAAGATATAAAATTCAGATTTCAAAGACTTGACTTCATGCTTATATTATTCACTAATGTTCAACCACAAATAAGCATGAGAGTTAAATACAATATTGCATTGCAATATACAATTAGCTAAAAACAATACATTATTTCACAATACGAACATTTCTATTTTTTTCAAAATTATTCGAACTGTTAAAAGTAATTGGAATATGAAAACTCTCTGATTGCATCCAAACGGTGTGGCCTAGCAAATTGGTTTGAGCCCGTGTCAACAATGACGGAATCTAGAATCAAGGACAGCCAATATGGTCAACAGAGCCACGCAATGTGTGTCACCATGTCACTGGAATCAAACTCAGTCTTAACATGGAGATATTTACCTGGCCGACACAAGGTGTGACACCCACATAGCTCGTTTGTTAATGACGCCTGCCTACTAACTGGAAACCTAAACATTCACTATTTGGACCGGTGCAACCAAAACATGACACTGTTTACTTGAAGCAAGGCACCTGGCGAAATGCTTCCTTTCTTCAGAGTAAGGTTTAAAGAGAAATTTGAGATAGACAGATGGATAACAAATATTAAATGAATTCTGACAATAAATAAATATATTTTAAGAGTGTGAATTAATTTTATGCTTGTGAATTCAAAATCATAGTGAAATAATTTTGAGTGATATGCTTTTGGTCAATTAATCAACTTGAGTGCCTTATATTACAGAAAATGTTTGAATTTTAAAAAACTTGAATCATTTAACACTATTTCAAAAGCTTTCCCTGTTTTTATGCAGACTGACATATTGTCAATATCCTGAAGGAAAAGAAGAGTCTCTCCAAGGAAATTAACATCCCATCAGAGACATTTTATTGGATTTCAAGCTTTTTAAATTTTGCCAACTATCGATCATTGGGGATTTAGTTTTAAAAACATCACCATTTCAGATTCATTCAAAATCCTAAAAGACAGATGAGCATAAGGACCAACTGCTTGAAGTCAGTTCCAGTTTTCCTTCGAGAGATGAGTAAAGTTTAATATATCTATGAATGTGTAAATGGCATGGTAACTCATATAAACTATACTGGACAAAATTAATTAGGGATATTATGAAATTATGAAATGATATAATACTGATGTATTTATTACTTTACATACTAATGAAATATTAATCATAAATCATCTAATATCCCTAACTTATTTTGTCTAGTATGTTTTATGCATGCATAAAAGAGATGGCAATTTGACCTAAATAACTCAAAGGTTATTTAATCCTTTTTTCTATCTGGAGCTCAATATCATGATTGACTTATATATCCCAGCTAACAAGTTACCTTGTGAAAAACAAGTTCAAAAGATCCTATCTACAACACATTATTCAGACTGTTATCATTTGGGTCTATCTTAGGAGTAAATGAAGAATAGTATCTTGATTCAACAATAGAATAGAGTTATACAATTAAAAAAACATTGAGGGTGTTTGGCTGTAGCACTCTCTAAGCTAGGATAGCTGTAAGTGACATATATACTAACATAGTCTTAGGATCATCTTAGCGATAAGAGAGAGCTTTCAAAATCTGAACACATGAGTTTCCAAAGGAGAGGGTGGGTGATAACCTCACATGGTCTTTTTGTATGGATAAGCATCGTGTTACAGGATAGGGTCTAATCAAGTTTACAGGAAGGATACTGTTTAATCTGCATATCAGCCTCCTCTTTCCACTCAAGATTTGAGGACTGACTAAAATATTAAATCAACTTCCCCTTGACAAACCAGACACAAAATAAACTATATTGTAATGTATTTGTATTGTATTTATATTGTATTTGTTTGGCATTTGTATTGTAATGTATTTGTATTGTATTTGTATTGTATTTGTATTGTATTGTATTTGTTTGACATTTGTGTTGTATTTTATTTTATTTTATTTTATTTGCATTGTACTAGCATTTGTATTGTATTGTATTGTATTGTATTGTATTTGTAATGTATTTGTATTTTTTTTCATTTATCTGAGGCACCTTTTAATGAAATAGTCATTTTGCCAATGAATAGATAATTAAAGGTAAGTAAAAGTGCGTGAGACGGAGTGTCAGTCAAGAGTTAATTGCTGACAGGAGAGTCAGAGCCTGTTGTGTTGCTTGTCAGTATAGTGTCACCTCCCTGACCCTCCCTCACACTCACCGCCAGGAGGTAAGAACAACAGGGTCATGCAGTCACTCACAGCCTAGTTAGCTAGCTCCACATAGAACTAGCAGCAACATCAAACTGCCAGCCACTTTCACACAATGGCAGTTCCAATTTCAAAAGCCAGGGTGAAATCAGACTTCAATCTCAAACCACCCTGATCCCCATCTTGTTCAATTCCATCAAATTACAGTCTTATTTACAGCCAAGAGAGAAGCGCTTCAGGTTATTTAGTTTTTAAACAGGACTCGTTTACATGCCTATCGATGGCAGTTTTGCACTTTGATCTCCAATGGTGTTCGTGTTTCTGTTGCACATGAGTAACCATGGCAAATAGGGTTTCTGTACAGGATCAATACTGGACCCCTTCCAACCATCGCAGTTCAGGCAATGGGATACTCACAAAACTGCAATTAAACTTGTCGGAAATTTCTAAGCATGCCTCTCTCAAGACTGAACCCATGAGAGGCGAGACAGTTGAAAAGCGCAGAATGTTTTGGTTTGCCTTTGCCGTGAAAAGTCTTGTGAATGACTGTCAATGTTATAAACCTGTCTCCAGTGGCTGATAGTTAGCAAGAGGTATAAACCGACAGTGGCATAATGATGCAGTCAGCTTCATAAATCTACACATCAAAGAACAACTGACAAAGGCTGCTTCAATTGCATTTCTCCAATTCTCTGAAATCACACATTGATTAGCAATAAATTCCCGCACCAGCTTAAATATTTCACATAGCGGAGGTTTCCTTATTTTATCACTTTGCACTGTTAACAAGCGAGAATGAAAAGACAGCTTTATCAATTCTTATCGTTGCTCACTAAATTAATTAAAAGATGACACTCTGCCAAATACACAAGTATCATAAAATTTTCCTGCTGAAGTCCTCTACGACTGCTATAGAAACTATCCTGTGAGAAGCCTCAGTCAGGATCAGTAATCAATGGACAAGAGAACAGTTTGGGACCAAACCAATTCCAGGATCCTCCAAGGTTCCCTGGCATGGAGAGTCCAATACTCAATCTCCCATACCACCCACGGAGAGTTCATCCATTCTGTCACATTTTGGAAACCCTCACAATCAATAAGTCAATGATGTTGCTGACACGCAATGCAACCCTCTGATCATCGTTCAATACAAATTTAACAATCTTATCCAAATTCAATTCAACTCAGGGAAAAGGTCTTAGCAAACACTTCTTGCTGAAGCGTAAAAAAAAAATGTTTAAGGATAAATAAATCTTCTGAACTCCTCTCGTCAAGTGTTCATTCATTTTAAAATCCAATATTTGTTCAAACATTTCACTATAGATAAAAATACTTTCCCTAAACTTAAATCAATAGTTTTGTGAGAGTAAAGCTCAAGACTTGGTCTTCTCCCGTGAAAATGACGCTGATAAAGTCTCGAGTCATAAAAACTTAATAGTTTGAATCACACTAATTATCCTGCATGCTAGGAAATGGTCTGAACAATGACTCATCTACGAAAGAAGATATGTTTTCATCTTTTATTGATTCTCCAATAGGATTTATATCCATAAGAAAGGTATCATATCATGTCTTCGCATAAAATTTAGATAATAACCTGAGATTGGCTAAATGTTTTAAAATTCAAGATTTCTCAGATAATCAGATAATAATGTTTCAAAGACATTTTAGTACAATTTTCAGCATCAAAATGGAAAAATATATTATCAATTAATTATTGTACAAAGAAAGAGAGAAAATAATTCTAAAATCATTGTCATTGTCATGAACGATTCAAGAAAGTTACATTCACCACAAGAATCCATACAATTTGAGGATGTGAACTTTGAATAAAGGAAATTAGCAGTAAAGAGAAACAAAATTTTTCAAAGTGTATGTTTATATCTCTGATCTGAATCGTGTTGCCAGAAACTGAAGCAAGCAATTAGAGTGTATGATAACAATATGTGCTGGTTAACAATATCAAACAGTGAATTAACACAAATATTGGGCCCCGAGTAACAGACCTGTCAATGTACAAGGCCGATTGAACCAAGGTCCACCTCTTTGAAGGGACAAGCACGGCTCCCGAGGGTCAAACAGTCCTTTGATATAACCAAAGGGATGTTTGTCCCTATCTAATTAACTCCCGTGGTCCATAGGGAGATGTTCCAACCAACCCGCCAGGGCTCGTCTGTCTGTGTTTTTCAGAAATATGGCTAATAATTACTCTGTGTCTTGAAAAAAAACAACTTTAAAGACCATCCTTTAGAAAATGCAATCAAATCAGTGAAAGCATTACCAAGTTAGCCAAAATTAAATTGAAACGTTTTGGCCAAAAAAATGTAAAAACAAATTAAAAGTTGTCTGAAAAGCGTTCAATTTTTCCTCAACATGATTATCCCTTCAAGAATTTTTCTGTGATTATATGTCAGGAACATGGAACACTAGTAATAATGCGTCCATGTGTCGCTGAGAGTGTCCTCGACCAACCATTATTCCTCTCTATCATTGCTTCATGCACAGTCGATTGTCTCTCATTGATGGTGGGTGACTCACTTCAATTTTCTTAAATCTTCTATATAATTCAAATGCATCTGGGATTAAATTATAGTCATCCTATGGAAGGAATAAATCAATAACCACTAACTAACTTCTAGGTTGTCTTCAAAGGATAAAATTGTTAAAGCTTCTAAGACTACAGCATATAAATTCAAATAAAACACTTTGAATTTAACAATCACAGCATTGCAGTTACATGAATTTAAATATTTCATTGAAACATTCTTTGCAAAAAAGGATTCCAGTAATTTGTCTGCTTCATTACTCAAACTTCATATAACCCAAAGGAGCCGTTATTATTCAAATATTTTCTCAAATCAAACTTATTCCTAAGTATTTATCACAAGAAACAGGACGACTTTTAGTTTGTCATGTATCAGTGTGAGACAGAGATAATAGTACATGAAGATCATGACTCGCCAACTCGCACAGAAACAATAATTGCTTGTCTAAAGAGTTATATGCACATGTGCACAGAATATGTATATGACACTACTTATGTTTACTGTCCATGGAGGCAAGCCGAGACCCTAAGCTGGTTGAGTTGTTAACCCTTGAAGAGGCACAAGCACATTTGTTGTACCCTATAAACATTACCATAGACTACAGCAACCAAATTATGCATTGTCCATAGGGATTGTAGAGAGCCCAACGTGGTTGAGAAGTTTGACAGTTAATAACCCCTTTTGCATACACATGTTCCCCAGATAGATCAAAGGGATTTAACCAATGATCACTGACACATATAAGTATTGATTAGAGACTGTCGGTGGACAAAATCTCATTATTATAATACCCTGTTTAGGTGCTTATAATGATGCATGGAGTCAAACAATCCAAATGACAATGCTAACTTCTAAGTGATGATCACGCTCCCCTAAGTTCATATATATTCAAATGAGCCACCTCTTTACACAAACTAATCCTTAAGACAATAAGTGACTGATCCTCTGTGATGTTGAGGCACTGCAGATGTACTGGTGGAGGGAGTCAAGTGGACTAACAAGTTGCTATCCTAGAGTCCAGTGCTTTAATCCCTGTTCTTGTTCACTGAGCTAGAGCTGAGCTGGAACCCTCCAGTGAGAGACTTTCCTTGTAATCTCCTGAACACTGGCTGTATACATAAGTAGAACATGCCTGCCAGCACTGTCATCTGGTTTCTATATTCAAGCAACCACTGGGCAGCAATAAAACCAATGTGGACTCACTTTAACATCAAAGGCAACACTAATGAACGGCTACAATGATACCCTTTGTTTATATTTATGTACGGCCCATTTGATGATGTAGTTACAGGGGGCCTACAGGTTTATTGATGTTTATCTCAGGAGGATGACCACCGGAATTGTAAAACTAGCCACTGTGGTCAACATAGTCATTCATCCATCAATACAGACGGTCTGAGGTATGCCCATTGTCCACTTGATCTATTTTAGTACCTCATAGATGAGGGGCTGGACACAGACTTATATGCATCTTGTGGTTGTGGTTGTGGTTGTGGTGTCACATGATACAGGTTGTCTGCAAGTAGCAACTTACAAAGAATTGTAAATAACGTTGTTTTTTAACCTAAACTTGAGGCTATTGCAGCTTTCATAATATGATTTCTATAAGAGATATCTCACATACATTGACTGACTTACAAAAACATGGAGAATGACTAGCATAATCTACCTTCAACATATAGAACTATGGAGATAGTTGCAGCTTTTCAGTTAGCCTTTGCTTGCAAACCTCCCAAAACTTGACTGAATGATATATATACATTACAATGTATAAGAAGGATCTTTAAAAAGATGGCTGCAAAGGTATGGCAGTGAATTTTTTTTTTAAACTAATTTTGTTGTAAAGGCATGGACTTCTCAGGGGGTTCTCAGGGGAAAACTAAAAACTAAAAATTAATTACTCAGAAGCATCATAAACAAGAAATCAGTTGATCCTGTCTTCCTATCCCTGACCATCAAATAAGTCTTTAGATATCTTATACAGAGACTAACCCATGCCAGGAGTCAATATTATGGAAAGACTTTCATTACAGAATGTTATTGTAAAGGTTAACTACCTGATAGGCATAGACAGGGCTCTAACAGAAGATCCTGGTTTAGATTGAAGGGTCTGTATTAGAGACTGTCTCTCTAATGAAATGCCAAGGTTATCTCTCACATTCTATCCCAATTGAACATTCAGGAAAGTTAACCTTTAGTGCTCTAATTGTGACACTAACGTTAATGAAACTGATCCATACAATAAGAATTTGGCTAAGCTGACCTTCATCAGGTAGGGGTGAAACAGTGGAGTCTTTCCGAGGAGGATGTTGTCAAATCAATCATCGTCCAGCGAATCTCTAAATAGTACTTAGTCTCCCTGATGTGCCTTGTAGTTCAATGGGTTCTTGTAGAGATGTAGCTGACCTTTACAGCATAAACGTTCACCTCTGCTCTTAATACAGAACATGTGCTTCTCATCATTATCTAATGTACCGGTCTGAACAACAAAGTTTAGTGATTTGGTAACCCTGTTAACGCTGAATATTACGTAACCCGATTAAACACTACAGTGAGTTTTTGTTTAATGCGACTTCGGCAGTATCGCAGCCATAAGCAGTGATAAACAATAAAATCAAGACATGAAAACCATAGTCTCCAACCAGAGTTATTGCTATAGATATTAAAAATATAATGGAATATAAGAAATGCCACAGTCAACAAGTCAAGATTAGTGGGCTTGATGTTTTTTTAATTATTATGATTGGCATTGTCAAATTAGAAGGACATAAGACAATTGCTTGATATAGGATCATGACACTGGTGTGACATTATATCTAAATAAGATGACAGTTTATAAAGACTTACATTTTAACAAATATTATATCCAAGTTGGTAATCCACCGAGACTCGCTACAAGAGGATATAAATAGTGAGCAACTGACCCTCCTGGTGTGGTGGGTACTAAATGAACAAGCACTGACCCTCCTGGTGTGGTGGGTACTAAATGAACAAGCACTGACCCTCCTGGTGTAGTGGGTACTAAGTGAACAAGCACTGACCCTCCTGGTGTGGTGGGTATAAGTGAACAAGCACTGACCCTCCTGGTGTGGTGGGTACTAAATGAACAAGCACTGACCCTCCTGGTGTGGTGGGTATAAGTGAACAAGCACTGACCCTCTTGGTGTGGTGGGTACTAAGTGAACAAGCACTGACCCTCCTGGTGTGGTGGGTACTAAGTGAACAAGCACTGACCCTCTTGGTGTGGTGGGTACTAAGTGAACAAGCACTGACCCTCTTGGTGTGGTGGGTACTAAGTGAACAAGCACTGACCCTCCTGGTGTGGTGGGTACTAAGTGAACAAGCACTGACCCTCCTGGTGTGGTGGGTACTAAGTGAACAAGCACTGACCCTCCTGGTGTGGTGGGTACTAAGTGAACAAGCACTGACCCTCCTGGTGTGGTGGGTCCTAAGTGAACAAGCACTGACCCTCCTGGTGTGGTGGGTACTAAGTGAACAAGCACTGACCCTCCTGGTGTGGTGGGTACTAAGTGAACAAGCACTGACCCTCCTGGTGTGGTGGGTACTAAGTGAACAAACACTGACCCTCCTGGTGTGGTGGGTACTAAGTGAACAAGCACTGACTCTCCCCATCCCTTCATCTGTCAGTAAACAGATGTCAGGGAAAATTACCAGTTACAGCGGACTTAATCAAATTAGCATTGATGGTTCTGATTGGGGGTGCTATTCGGAGAATTACTGAAGTCATTTCCATTCCCACCTCAGGCTTTGAAATTAATGCTTGCAATGAAGGGATATTCCTGTAGCCTGGAGATCTCATTTCTGACTTCACGGGGAAAATGTTTTAAGTCAGGCGCCTTTACTTGCAGTGTTATCATAATTGAAAGGGATGGAAATCCACTTGGAGGTCATCTCTTTGAATAAAGCACATATGAATTTCACACTGATGAATGCCACATGACAATGAGATGAGGGGGTCGACAATGCTGATGCACATTATAGTGCACGGGGATCGATTGCAAATCTTCTTGCACCATATACATACCAGGTTGAGACATGAGAGTGTCATGAGAGGAAACTGCTGACACAAAATAGACATTCTTATCTTTGAAAAAAAACCCAGAGGAATAATGGAAACCATTTTCCATAATGGTGTATCATCTTGGAAAATTCATCTTATTATACAAGAAATGAGACAAGACACAAGAATAAGCTGTCTTATATTTCATAAAAGAACATCCACACATAACCAACAACGTTTGTGTGGAAAATGATCTGTTCCCTTTCAATCCAAAGTGAAATATTTCAACTTGTTGACATGAAAGTAGTACCGTAAAGCACTTGACTAGGCTATAGACAACCGGAGCTGACAATCAACATGAGAATTAAGACTTCCCTTAGGGAAGCAATCAATGTGAATATGGTAGACAAACAATCAGAGAAATGTATTGCTGATTGACAAGATGGAGGAGCTCAATCAATAGCAAGGAGCACAAACAACAAGATGGAAGTATATTCTTCACGGGAAGATCCAGCAAACCCTCTTACCTACCTGATATCAAGCTACGCCACGAGGAGGAAATGAAGCAGAGGTTCCCCAAAATAACATCTTCGTTCTTCTTACAACTAGGTCAAAGCGCTGTATTTCACCAACCTCTAAAACCTCCAAGCTACTGTCCTTGATTTCAAATCCCAGGCAGTAATTTTCCCGAATACCCTCTCCCATACTCATGAAATAGTAGCAATAATGTGTTTCCATAATTATGAAGCTTATAGAAGATCTGTTTTAGATTAGAGGCAGACGAGGGCTGCTATTTAGAGCAGATTGGTAGAATTAGGTACATCATAGAGAGGCTTCGTTAGTGCTTCAGCCTGTGGAAGTGTAGGAACGGTTGTAAATGTTGCCATGGCATAAATGCCTCGTAGACTTGGCATAATGGTCGCTATATTATCATAAACACAAAATAATGACTTCCCCGTAATGACCCATGAAGATTCTTCTCTTACAGGAAATGTGCCAAGAAACTATTTTGATGAAGAGGTTTTTAATCTCTTTTTAACAAAAATGTTTTTCTCAATTTCAAAACCAATTCTGTTAAATAAGTTCCAGACTTTTTGTTTTCAATAAAAGGTTCTTGTTCCTGTAGTTGAAAGCTAATAACACAACTTCAAAGTGGAAATTTTTGAAGTTTGACATTCACCACTTAAGACAGATCACAGTTCCATTTGAACATTCCCGTCATACCTCATACTTGAAATACAAAAATCTTCCTAATGACACATATAAGAGACAAAATGAACTCACCAAATGAAGGAGTACAACTTTCTCCAAGTTTCTCAGTTCGGACATTACTCAGCCGGAGTCTAAAGCAATAAATCTATATTTGCCTGTCATTTCTTACGGAGTTAATCAGGCAGATAAACTCATGGAGACTTAGTGGAGCAATCCCTCAGATATAGGCACATCAAAGCAGGTGGACTGATCTGGCAAAGGGGAGCATGCTTCACGGAAGATCATGTCAATGTGTAATCAACACCCCAATCAGCTACTCAGACAACATAAACACGCCATTCTGCTTCACATGTGTATCAATACACACACTCACTTAGTAACCACATTTCAACCATGCCATTTGTATTCTAGTGTGTCTTTATGCATAAATACTTTCTACACAAACTTCCAGGTCATTTTCCTTGAAATGTTTATATATATATATATATATATATATATATATATATACAAACAATGTGTACCAAAATGTCTCTATTTCCTCTTCCAATATTTATTCAAACAATTCCTCAATACCAGTTTGTGTATCACTCACTAACTTGTATCATTACATATACAACTTTGTTCTTTTTCAGACATACACACTCTACATTCATTTTAAGATAAATATTCTTTAAACTCACTTGTACTTAGTAAATTATCTTACTTTTGACAAAACTAAATAAGAACTCCTACAATTCCATTTCAGATATTTTAGTACATAATTTTATTTCTTCCATGACGGAAGTGTTATCAAAACATGAATGAACACAAACCTTACACACTGGTTGACATCTCCTTCAAAACATCACCAAGCCTCTTAGACATCCAACACCAAGACTATACCCTGTATAAGTGTCACATCCATGTTGGGCAGGGTGCCTGCTTGAGACTGACCCACAATCAGAACTATAGAGGAGAAATACCAGGCACATAAGCGAGGGAGATCTAGTAGGGAGGGAGGGGGAGGGAGATCTCGGAGGGAGGGGAGAGGATCTGACATTTGCCTGTTCAGGAGGAAAGAGAACTGTCTAACTGATTGTTTGTTGCTGTGTGACATTTCTCTCTGCTAGCTATCAAGCTGTTTACATGGGCCTCTCTCACCCTGATACCAGATTCACAGTTGCCTACATCCCACTTCCATATTACCAAATTGTAACCAAAAAAATAGTTTGAAAACAACATTGTCAGTCTAAGGTGAACCCTCAAATTGCCACCTGAATAGCCTGTCTCACAGTCTCTTGAATCAGTGTTTATATTTCAGTTCACTCTTGAATCAAGGATCCTCCAAAATCCAATATTCTAAAAGTAATTGTGACTCCATTCTAGTATTCGATCATGTATTAGTATTAATCACAGGTTATCAAATTTGCCAGAAGCAGAGAAGAGAGTAGAGAGTGTCCCTCCGCGACTGAGTGTCAGTATACCCTGTTTACATGAGGGACTAGGGGATCCAGCAGCTGTCATTATCACAGATACACACACACATGTGCACTGCTCATGGTCATGTGCATGTACAGATCAAATAACGTCCCACCTACAGGTTTTGTTTCAGGAATGATTAACAAGATACTTTGTTATGATTGTGCTTATAACATGCTCTTTGGCAGGTAGCAGTATAACTCTAAATATCTTCTTTGGGGAATAGTCCATTTAAGTCCATATTGTGTCCTATTGCTTATTGGTCCAGGATTTTAGTCCTAGATGGGTCTTTTTATAACTCTTTGATACTAGAGATGATTGGATGTTCTTCATAAATCTTTGTACAAAACAACATTATCACTAAGGTCAAGCTTAGTGTCATCCTTTAACATTGTACTGGCTTTGTACATGATGATTTAGGGTGACCTTAAAGATGTGTGCAACAAGACCCATTTATGTTTACATACCTAAATATGTCACACATCATAAATATTCCTAATATCAAAGAAGATCATAATTCTCCTATCTTGAAACAATGTTATGTTCTGTCATATGACTTTACAAACATGAAAACATTTATGAGAAATATTAATTTGCATAATAAAAGTTACCAAATGAGTTGGATACACCACACTGACCAGAAAACAGTAGGACAAAACGACAAATTATATTTCACACTGCACGTAAGTTCTCCTGACAATGAGGCAGTACAATGCGAACAGCAGTAAAACTTTGTAATATATTCTTCTGTCATCAGCAAACATCTCAAACATTCCTTGGAAATGCCTTCTTCATTTTCCTGAATATTTCTAGACCTTCATATCACAAAGAGATAAAAAGAGGAGAATTTCTCATCAAAAGAAAAAAAAAGATATAAAAAGTTTCTGGTACAATAAGTCATACACTACAACATGTACATTCATAAATAACTACTTAGCCATGACACTAGAAAGCAATAAACACAATATGTCTTAATACTGTAAATTCCAGATATGGCAGTGAAATCTTTCATCTGTAAAACACAATCACAAGCTCTTTCATAAAATCTTGACAACTTTTATAAGAAAAGCAATTTATTACAAAAGGTTCTTGTAGCTAAAATATCTAAAATAGAAGTTATTCCATATAATCTTGACAACTGCTATAAGAGAAAAGAGTTTTGAGTATAAAAATGGTTTTGAAAAATATTTCAAAACAATTAAAGCAGCATTACTATAAATTACAACCCATGTTAAAAGAAAGAGCTGCAATTGATTGCCACTCTATGATTGCTTTGTGCAATGGGACTGCCATATTATAAGTGCTGTACACTTCCCCCATCTACTACTATCAATTGCATTAACCTCACTCCCAATGCTCCTCCAAGCCAGGTACCCAGTTGTATTGCTAGGTGAACAGAACAGGTACATTTTGAATAGACTCTTGCCAGAGGATTCAAAACATTTTAGATGATGCTCAATCATCCTTTCTATTTCATGCTATGAAATTTAATATTTTACAGTTAAATGATTTACAGTTTCATGCTTTACATCAAATCATCAAGAAGATAAGCACTAATGGTTACATTTTTCATAGAAATCAGCCATAATCTATTTTGCCTTAGACAAAACTAATACAACATATGTCATATTTTCAAGAAATGTGTTTGATGAGTTATGCTTTATACTGATATAATCATTCCGAGAGGAAATGATTTCCCCAGGGAGTTGTTAACGAGAAAGTCAAGCAAACAAAGCAATTCACTTGGTACACACATATTTAATGAAAGATAATTAGTGTACAAGAGATATATAGTCTCCTGACAGTTATGACAGGACATAATGAGTTCGAGTTTCATGTCAACAACATTATTTATCATCCACCGAGAGTTTTACTATCTCTTACTTACATATGGGCATCTAGGCAAAGGAATCATATTGTGAGGAAACAAGTGCTTCAGATGATAAGCTCGAAGAATCATAGAGAACCATCTGATATCATACCTCCAGCTATGTACTAAATCTAAATTGCAATTCCTATGTTATATTTAGAAGTATCAAAACTGAATGTAAAAATGAAATATTCTTTTTTAGAAAATCATTAAATAACAACTTTTATTTATTCAACTTTGGATTCTAAATCGGTGTCCTTTTAAATGATTAACTATCAGTTGAAAACAGTGCTACCGGTATAACTATTAATGATCAGTTGAAATCATCTTCTATATACATTGCTATAACAATAAACCATCAGTTGATATACATTGCTATAACAATAAACCATCAGTTGATATACATTGCTATAACAATAAACCATCAGTTGATATCCCCTATAAACGATGCTATAACGATTAACCATCATTTGATATCACCCCTTTACTACACAACCGTGGTGAGATCACTCATTAGGTAACAATGAGTTGGTTACACACATGTGTGATACCACCGCATCATAATCTGCAAGTGATGTCATAGTTGTCTTTGGTTGACGTCACAATGTTAGCCATGCGACTGCAATATAGCAGGTGACCTATTTGCAAGTGAGCATCACTAAAAATGATTTTCTTGCAATTCAGCGCTATTTACATCATTGAGTAATAAATAAAATACTAAACTCGGTCCCATTCGATAACATGTGTATATATATATATTAAACTATTCACTTGTTTCATAAACATGTTATCAAACGGGACATCATTTAGTATTCTATATATATACACAGTGCTGTAACAAGAAACCAATGGAGCTCCCTTGTTTTTGTGGATTAACTGGACAGTAACTTCAGCCGTTATTCAACACTTTAACTCTTCACTTCACAGCTATAAACTTGATGGCATGAAATGTGCATGTTATTTCACACTAAACCTAGCAAGAAGGTGTCAGTTTACCTCAAAAAGACGTATAACATCAAGTATGATAAGCCATCCTTGTGCACACAAGAGACATACTAGCTCATTTAAATCTACTGAGGTAAGTTTCATTAAAGAGCTACTAAAAGAGATAGATTTCACTTTAAATACATGAAGTTTATTGTTAGGATCATGTTTCAAATTCTTTACATAGATAGAGAAAAAAAAAGGTAAAAGTTTTGATTCGTTAATTGTAGGAAGATGTAAAGTCTACTTTCTTAGCTATTAAAAAGTAGTATGAATACAAAACTATTTCCAGTACATAATGAGATACTAAACATATAACATTAAAACATTTTGTCAGATCACCTTTCAAATTCTTAGCACTAGAGGCATACAGTTTCTATCTAAAATATTCAGGGTTTAGTCTTGTAATCCTGTAGAAAGGCGACTACGGTATGTAGAAAAGTGATACTCAAACATTTCAGATTTTTAAAACCAGCTTTTGTAAGGAGCAAATTTGACTGAGAACTACCGTTACGAGACTAACTCAAATATCCTTATTGAAAGAAGACCTTTAAAATGTAAATGAGTGAAGTTACCCTTGCAGCTATCATTGAAAGAGTTTTCTACAGAGAGAGACTTTACAATTTTTAAAGATTCAGGTTTACAATTAGTGTCCTCAGCCTCTTGAAGTAAGGCAACTTAAAACTTTCAAAAGATTCAAAGCTTTCTGAAAGGGTAACAGATTCCTTCCTAAAACATGTGCAATATTTAAAATTAATTTTTAAACAGAATAAAATAATTTTGATCAACTGATTATGGCATGAAGATCCTAACACTATTTCAGACATTTCTTCACAACTTTGGGAGTTGGGAGTAAATAATCCTGACATCAAATACGCCATAAAAACCAATCAAATGAAAGTGTAAAAAATATTTGATAAACATTCTGTTAAGCAACTGAGGTACATTTAACGACATGACTTTAAAACTTTCTGAAGTATGTGTGTATGTATACTTAGAAGAGATAACACTATTCAATGATTAAAAGGCTCTGGTATCAAGGGTAGTCTAACATTTAGACTCTGAAATGAATATTTTGTAAAATTTCAAAATTTGAAGGAAAAAAATACATAATAAAAAGGAACCTATGAGATGTGTTAATTAAACTGAGCTGTGAACCCTTGTTGTAGACTTGCCTAGGCTAAGGGGTGTGGGTGACAGACCAGTACCAAGGGAAGAGAATACAAACTCCCCAGTCTATACATACAACACATCCTGTACGTGTTTGCTCTGCCCTTGTACATCTGGGACCATCAATCAATTTCAATTATCTTTTACTGCTGAAAATAATCCCTTTCTCAAAATTTACAATTTACCCAATTAAAAAACTGTCATAGTCCTCCCTGAAATGCCTCATATACAATAGACACACTACCATTTGAAAAACGTCAATAACAATAGACAATGAAGTATTGAGGAAGTGTGTTGTATCTCTTTATATCTGGCTTTACATCGTATTGAATTGTTGAACTTTTTCAAATTACATGTTTTATGAAATTCCTGTTTTTCTACACCCCTTCCTGAAATGCCCTTTTATCGATAAGAGACAATACCATTTAAAAAGTTAAACTTTCTGCAGCGATGAAGCAGAGAGGGAGCGTGCTGTATCTCCCCTCATCTGTAGACCATACATCACTCCGCCAGCTTACTCAACTCACCAACAAGCTTGGGATGGCGGGTGAAATATGGTGTGAAGAAAAACTTGAAATATTTGTTTCAAGGATTGAGAATGCGTCAGAGGAATGTCGGCATTATCTCAGTAGCACATGTCTTCATGACTTGAAAACTTATTTATGGACCTTGCAGTTTTAAACTTTAAATTGAAATCTATAGTTCTATTTGCAATGAAAACTATTGAATAACTTTTACGCATGTGAAGTAAATCAAATCACTATGTAAATAGGAATTTTCTTTTAGATAAAGTTTACATAGCTTTGATAGATATTTACTGTCGGCAAAAGCAATTTTTTTGCTTTGATGTCACTTTCAAACTTAAATCTTCCTCAAAGTTATCAGATAAGGAATAATTTCAACCTTTCTCAAGAAATACTCTTTAATCAATATGCTTATCAACAGCAGATAGAATTTAATCATGTTTTTCAAGCGAGTACCTCTGAAGCAAACGGAGCCTGGATCATCAGCTCTGTATCCATCAGGATCTCCACAAACAAATCAGCTAATTTCAGAGAAAACAAGCAATTTCAGTGTGCAATTGAAAGAAAACACACTTGCAAGCAGATAGGACTCATGCCCGTGTGAACTAAGTTTACATCCACGAGATGAGAGATGGAAAGTGTCCCCAGCGCTTAATTGATATAGGCTTTAGTTGGATAAGGAGGGGGATATCACATCGTATCAGACTGCAGAGCTTGCAATGGGAGGAACAACACATGCTTTATCACTCGTTACCATGGCAACAATCAAAGAAAATCCTGTTCCTGTAAACAGTGCCAGGTCATCAACAACAAGACGTGAACCTCCTGTCCTGCCCCCCCGGCTGCCCAGACAATACATCCTCCTCTGCAAATGTCTACATATTGTTTTATCTTCGGGCCAGATGCTCGACCAACCAAACAACAATATTATTCTCGGCAATGATAAATTTCCAGGAACAACACCATTTCAACAAGCCTACAGATATTGTATGTCTAATTGTTTTTCCGGATGCAGTCAACATGAAGGCTCAAAAACATGGATGCTGATGCAAAGTTTTCAATATCTCGCAAGAGTTACAAAACAAATTTGGTTGCTTTATGATAAGACCTCCACAAATGATATTGAATTTTGTAACGAGACTTCACATGATTTATAAGTGCGCTCTCTTGCATACAAGCGCCATAAAGAAGTCCCCCTCCCAACATCTAAGCAGTTAACTCTTTCATATACGGCCCTACTGGTGGATATGATGAATAAGAGACCGAGGTCCATTGACCGCAGAATGGCACACAACCACCATCAGCGAGGGTAACCACTCGCCCCGAACATAATAACCCAACATACTCATAACTCCTCTCGAGCACAAAATTAGGGGTATATTTATTTTCATTAAAGTCGTTGATTGAGTAAGCAATTATAGCCCCCTGTGGAGAAGTCACTACAAATGGAAACTGCCCCGGGCCTAGTCCTGTATGTGGAACACCCCTGACTCTCCTGGCCTGTGACAGATTTCCCCTTGTAGCCAAACATTTTTTGATTTCTCTTTAGAACATGGGACAGAAAATTATCAAAAATTCTCTTAGAAAGAAATATAAGGCTCAGTTGAAATTTATTGTTTATTGTGATCATAATCATACGCACAGATAATAAAGTTTCTGGAACTTTTTATACTCGCAAAATGCTTTGAAAGAATTATGTTATTTTAGCAATTATGTTACTTTGTTTTTTTAAGTATCATTTTCGAACTCATTTATATCCTCTTTAAAATGTTGTATGAAACTCAATTTAATATTGTTTATTTTCGTGTGACTTAACTTCAACTATCATTCATCAAATTTCAACCAATTTATACACATTAACAGCTGACCTTTATCGTTCAGTTAGATTCGTCTTCATGAGTCAGGTCTGTTGTGTGTGATGGCTATTGAAGTGTTATTATGACATGCCTGTCAGGTCATGACAATCAAACTTTATTTATTACTATAATGTCCAAAATGTAACACACACGTACAATCCATTCATTTCAACTTAGTGCTGTCCTTTTCTCTTTAAATGCATCACTTGTAAGGAGTGACTGAATTGAAAAAGTTCAACATGAGTATTATATCATTGAATTAGTTCACCACGAATATTATATCATTGTTGTATCCTTGTTTCAGTCTTGGGTTCCTGTTTGTTATTACAATGAAAAATGTTGGTCTAGATTGCTCATCTCAGCAACTAAATTCAAGTCAGTTTTATTTCCTTTTATTTATTAAATTTAAAAGAATTTCTCTTTAAAAGTAATTTAAAAAAATAATTCAAATTTGACCAACAAGCAGAATGCAATTGTAAAACATCTAATTGTGAATATTTGTTTATCGTCAATTTTCTTTTCAAGGCCAAACATTTTTTATTAAAACTATAAGGCAGACAAAAATATATTACTTGTTTAAGAGATCTTCTTCCCTAAACACATTTAAAAAAAATGTTAATGAAAAAAGGTGATATCATATCCTCAGAAATCAAGAAAACAACCAAATATGTTGGCAAACTTTCTGATAAATAAAAATATTGACAGTATTTACTTTAATTTCAATTTTCTTCTGTGTCTGTGCCGACAACTGTTTTAAAACTTTCAGGCCCCAACATCCATTAACACTACGTCAAAGTCCTGCCTTACATTTTGCTCTAAAGCAATGAATTAGTCTGAACACAAAATAAGTCAACTTTTGCAATGACGCCTTGCAAAAAGTGAAAAGCTTGTAAGATAAGTTCAAATAGATTTTCACATAGCTATTTGTTGCCTCCATTAGATGAATTATGACATTTATCCAGAGTGAATCAGTCAGCTGAGAGAATTCCTGCATTGATTGTTGTATTTATATCACAAACTCCAAGCTTATCACAAAACAATACATATTCTGGTCGGTTTTTATTTGCTAAGTCTCTTATCAATTTGTACTTATGAGGAACGAATGATTTGATAAGACAGTTTTACTTCATCAATGATTAAAGAACTGACTCGTCTGCAATGATAGAAGCAAGCTTTTGTTGGAAATAAAAAACAATAAAAATAGATTACTCTTTAATTTGTTTTTGTCATTGTGAATTCAATGATATATGACTTTTTTTTGTGGATAAAATATGAAAAACAATTCAATATTATAAAGTCTTATCTTATATTGAATTTTTGACAATATTGTTATACAAATAATTAGAAGCACTGAGTTGTGGATACAGATCCTCAAGTTACGGTCATTTTAAGAAATATCATTAAGTTACTAAATGACTTTCATAAGTGTCAAATAATGACTATTAAATAAGTCTGAAAATATTTTTTCATAAAACAATATTACACATTAAACGTCATTATGTCTTCTTTATTACTTTTTAATTTATAATAACATTTGGAGAACATAATTTCTTTAAAACTATGATTTATGACTGAAACTAATGATCCCACTTCAAACGATAATCATTTTAAAATAATTCAATTTCATATTTTCAGATCTTCAACAACCAACACATTAATCCTATTTTTCAAGAAATAATTATTTCTTTGTTTAAAAGAGAGATTAATAATGAAGAAGTTTGAAAAATATGAAGTTTCCTCTCAACACACAATTGAACAGCAATAAGAGAGTGTAGTGCTTGGAATGGGAGCATTGATTGGTGGCTGGTTTAGTAATTATTAACACGGTGACTGACCCCAGCTGTCTCGCTGACCTCATTGGTCCTTTCTCTCTCCGTATAAAGACTTGCGTTTTTGTCAATACCCTGTAATACTTGTGCTGTGTGATTCGGCAAGTTGACTATAGAAACAGTTATGATCAGGAATAAATTACTTCAATCTCAACAGCATCCTGCAGAACAAAACAATCTCTGTCACAAAGCGTCGTGCAAAAAAGCTTTTTCTGAATTCTATTGTAACGCTCCTAGATCAAATGTTATAGGTTTTAATCAGAATTTGTTAAAAATATGAAACAGTTTTTTCTTTTGCTGAATGATTTATAATGGTATATTTTTCAAAGGAAAAATAAATTTTGTGAAAGACAATTGATAATAGCAGGTGCACTTTGTAATATAAATGGAAGATAATGACTGTCTAATTTACAACAGTCGTTCACCACAAATCTACATAACTGCTTTAGCCCCTTTGATATGTAGAGCATCAAATAGAATAGTCCGCTTGTGTAAAGTTGTAAACAGATTAACTGTAAATGTCACATCACTGGGCAGGGCAATTTACCAGTGGGACAAAAGAAGAGATGAAACTGGCCTGGTGAAAACAGTAATATATCTGCCCATGAGATGTGCTATTGTCAAGCACCTGCTGTATGTATACATACCTACTGTACTGTACTGTATATACCTACTGTTTACTAAATGCTACACCTCCAGAGTATAAACTCTGCATACCTAGCTAGATTAGCATCCTCCCACCACAGGCTATGTTTAGAGTTGAACAAACAGAGACTACCCGAAATAAAATCATGAGTAGCTTATACCTCTAATGAGTAAACCACCAACACTAAGCTCCTGGCAGTCATGCTGGCAGTGCAGATCCTAGCAATGACAGGAACCATGAAAACCATAACAAGGCTTGCTCAGGAAACGTTGACACTGATGAGTAATATAAATCTTCAAATCAATGAAATAATGGTCGACCTTTGTTATTGCTCAACGCCAGCAAAATAAGAACCCATAAGCCAGCATAAAAGCGTTCCCTATTCAAGTCGGTGTAATAATCTGATAACGGTAGTAGTGACACTGACTCACGGCCTGCCTGTGAAACAAGCTCAGCTTATCATGTCAGTTCTTTAATAAAATCAGACATATTTCACCCTTTTAGAGCATAGTTGTATCATATGATGAATGAACATAATTACCTTTTTGCAATCTCCAAGTATATAAATCCTGTTTGAATCGAGTTGGTTGACAGAAGGCCGAGTCGACACTAATCCATTACGTGACTGTCCTCCTGCGGTGACTCAGAGCTGAGATACAGAGAGTCTGAGAGCCAGGGAGAGCTAGGCGGCTCTACTCAACTTCTCCTCCCAATGACCACTCCAGCTATCAGCTGAGAAAAAACTCTAACAAACTGGGTCCCAAACAGCCTTTGTGTCTCTGGAGAGAGCGGAGTCTGTGCTTCCATTCACTCCCCGGCCTTCATTCAGCCTGCTCAACTCATTAAATTTCCTCCTCAATGCTAACTGTCAATGGATCAATCCTCAATGTGGGCAGGAAAGATTCCGTCTTGAAGCTGCAGGAGCGTGACAAAGGGTTCACAAAAGGTTGGCAACTTTCACAATGTTGCAAACTGTTAGCAGGAACGATGAGCGGATATTAAGCTCCCTACTCTTCCACACTATATATCCTCTAATCTGCCAGGGAGGGAGCTGAGTCTTCAGTGGCACTGCCTCAGTTCCTTGTCTCCCAGAACAGTGATATCTTATACCCTCCCCTCCTCCTCACAGTCGGTGCTGGCTACAACACAGGCCTAGCACGGTTCCACTTACAGCTAGTTCACTTTCCCGCTAATCACAAATTAAGTTCCGTGCTACAAACACCCTTTCACGGCTTCTGTACTTGCTTCAACACTGTAAAAGTTGCTAATAATGTGCTGTTTGAACTTGGAGATTTCCTGGGGGCAATGAAACCTCAATGAAGTGGTCAGAGTTAGGTTTCCCAGTCAAGCTGGGTGTTACGCAGAGAGATACTATACTGAACTGTACAGCCTATAGTCCACTGGTGTATACTGACCGTAGCTAATAGTACGATACTATCACAGAGCAACTTGTCATTCATACACAATTTGATTGTCCGGAGATCCAAGTCAAGCTGGGTAATACTGCATATACGATATACCTCTCTTCTATGTTTACAGTTAGCTGGTGCAGTATTACTGTTGATAAAAAGAATCTACTGAAGCAAATTGAAGCACAAGAGTGCCGTGTCACTCATCCAGTGAGAGTCCGTGGAGCCCAGTCCAATCAGTCTGTGCTCTCCTAAACTTGTCACATGTGACACCAATGTCGCCAGCTATGGAATCTCTGATGGGCAAGCTGGCATCTCATCACTCACACAAATCAAAGCAACACCATAAAAGTTACAGAGTATCTATATTGGATACCTCACTGCTACTTCATCAAACAGTCCACTGACCATATCATCAAACATCAAATAGCCCACAGACTATCTTTCATCCAAATATCACAACAATAAGGAGTCCGGTGTGGGAATCTGTTCGCGTCTGCTCAGGCGTCTGCTCCTCTCCAAGCAGAAGAGAAGACTGAAGCAGGCATGCCTGCTAGTATCTCCAGCACAGAGAGAAGGAGCGAGGGAACTAGAGAGTGAGAGAAGGAGTCAGAGCCACATGTGGACTCATATCTGCATGAATCTCCAGCAGAGCTCCAATCTGTGATTTGTGTAGCCTCCCATCATAACACATGTCAGAGCAAGGGTTAGCTGAAAGGTGTAGCCTCCCATCATAACACATGTCAGAGCAAGGGTTAGCTGAGGGTCTGCTTGTGTTATCTTACCCCTGCTGACTGGTGTGTAGGCCACCCCTCACTGGTCCCCACTATAAACAAACTCACCCTACCTGGTGTGGCCAGGTTATCCTCCACTGTCTTGTTTGGCTTTCTGATTGTTGTATTGTAAATTGTTGTATTGTAAATAGGATCAGGAGTTCTAGCTAATTGGTAGAAGGCACAATTCTGAATATTGTGTTTAAATGTTGTAACCAGAACATGCATTACTGACAATCACATGTTTCTGCATAGTGTGAAATTAGCTTGAACAGTTTACCCAGACCAAATTTTGACAATTAGTAAAATATAATTAAGCCTGAACAAAACATTGGCATTCTCTTCAATTCACAACACATGTATCTCGCTTTGAGTCTGGATGGCTTCTGATATTATTATTTGATATTTTAAAGGTAAATCACCATTCTGTTATATTCTGTACATTAACATTTAATCAAAATAAGATAATTACAATCAAACTAATACGACATATGTCATAAACCGTGTCAAATATATCATATGGATAAACCCCAACCTCTTTAATATTTAATTAGGTGATCAGAATTAGGTGAAACCATTCATTAACTCTCCTCATATATTTTCCAAAAAGAATTTACTAATTATCTATTCCTGAATGACTGAAAAAACATCCTGCAATGACACACAAAATATAACTCCAAATGGAGAAATTAGCCTTTCTGAATTACTATTCAGCTGTCAATGCAATTACTATATATTACATTTAATGATCATATTTGTTCCCACCTTTGTCCTTCTCACATTACTATGTTGATGCTGTTTTGTTAGATACATTAGCTCTGTGCTTCGCCCACATGAGATATTTGTGCAATAATAAAATCTTATCTATGTAGGATTGTTTGGATAGATAAGTGCTTACTTATTTTGGGCAGAAACAACATCACCCCTACAAAAAAAATATCCTGAAAATATGTTTAGGCAATATATCCACAGTAGCACCACAGCATCTTTTCAGGTAGTTAGAGCAAAATTTTACCATTGCCGCTAGCGGATCAGATCCGGACGTGGTGTGGATGGGTCATGTGGATGGGTTTCAACGATGTATCCGTTGGCTGTAAGAACCTCAAACTTTTCTGGATATGTTACGGTAACATATCCACTGACGAGTCCGGGTTATCCACAGTATAGCCAAGAAAGAGCACAAGATAGCTGCCTTTGTGGATTGGTTTCAACGATGTATCCATTGGCTGTTTGACCCTCAAACGTATCTGAATATGTTACGGTAACATATCCACTACCGAGTCCCTGTTGTCCACAGCATAGCCACAAATGAACACAAGATAACTGGCTTTTTGGGAATGCTACGGATGGGCATCGATGTGAAGTTGGCTGCTTATAGATTGTAATTATATGAAGTCTCTGTGGTAAATTCAAGGGAAAAGTCCTCTGTTAAAAGTATTGGTAAAAAATCGTTGGTAAAAAAGCCAAACAAGTCCTGTTATTGTGAAAACAGATTGAATTGATGTTAGCACTTAAGATATGATAAAGAAAGCTTATGATTTGAGTTTAGACTATAAAAAAACTTTGTTGATCACCATCATCCTTCTGGTTTAAACAATATTTATTTTTAAAATTTAATGGATTGGTAAAGATGCATTACGCCTATGTAAATACGTCTTCGGTACAAAATTATACTTAACACAATATTCATTCATGCAATACTGAGAAAAGCACAACATACAAAAATATGTTTATAACAGTATGAATGGGCAAGGAAATAAGGTTTAAACATTTAGTTTTGATAAGAACTATGTTTTTTCTAAAGGTGTGTCAAATATGATTGCAAAATAATTATTCATCTCTCAAATTATTGTTATTTCAAATCGTGTTAAATGACTGTGGTGTTACTTGTATTACTTTAAACAGAGAGAGAGCAGGTTCCAATGTAAATATATATATCAGAGACCATAATTTGATAGCTTACACAATAAATATTACATTCGTACATTTTACTTACTATCTTCAAATAAACAATTTAATACATTTGGTGTAAGATTCAACATTATTTTTTTTAAACTAAACGTCAGGTTAATTTTCATTAATTTAATTAACAGTTTTATGTTATTTGAATATGTGAGTCTTATGTCAACAAAGTTTTGGCATATCTTCACATGACTGAAAATCCAGAGCTTAGTGTTTGTAAATATATAAAAATAGCCCATTTTTATCTTTTAAAGAATTTGGGTTGTGATTTAGAAATATGCCTATTCTATGTAACTATCACACTCATTAATTCAATTGGTATTTAGAAATATATTAATTTTACACAATTGAGATATAAACATTCATCCCATGTCAATATATGTGATTGAAATAATCATCCATATTTTGTATTAAAGATAAAAATTGAATTGTCAATTTGGGTTGTGATGTAGAAATATCACTATTCTATTTAATTATCAAACTCATTAATTCAATTGGTATTTCAAAATATATTAATTTTACACAATTGAGATATAAACATTCATCCCATGTCAATATATGCGATTGAAATAATCATCCATATTTTTTATTAAAGATAAAAATTGCATGAAATATATATTTATTGTATGTATGCATTACAAAACCTACATTAAAATTGTTGAAGTTAAAAATATTCTTTAATAAATAATTATACACTTCGCCAAAGTGAAGATATCAGAAAGAAATAAAAATAAAAATAATTTAAGTTTAATTTTAATTTTCTCTGACCTTAAATTACAATCAATTGAAATACTTGACAAAGTTGTATAAAACAAGTGCAGTCTTTACATATTTACAATCACTAAAATGTGTATACCTCTGAGAAATTGCAACAACAAACAAGTGCAAAACTATTGGTCATCAGACTTGAAATGGGTGGAGCTTAATTAATTGATAACTGTCCAATGGTCAGATTACAGGAATGACACCAAATATACATTTTAAAAACACCTAATGGATTGCTTAACAAGTAGCTTAATTACTGTATACATTTCATTAGATTAACCAATTTGAATGTTTAAGAACTGAGCAGTGATGTGGAGGGGCGCTGTGTATTTGATTGAATGTTGTTTCAAGTTGTAAACTGGCTGTGAAGGTATATCTAATTAATAACCTAAGTATTTATCACAGTTTATCACAATGGATTATTGATACCAAATGAAAAATACATTTTACTCACATATTAGCTCTGAGATGTTCTAAAACAAATCATTTGGTCAAAATGTTTATTTATGTTTGTATTATTATGTATTTCATGTAAATTTGCTGGCTTGTACTTCACAGTCAAGACTTTGATATCTAGTTTACATTTATTCTTTCATTGATTTAATCAACAATTGACACAGTTGGCACAAATTTCATGTAATGAAGGAAATAAAATACCAAATTAAACTTCATGAGTCCTTTTCATTTTTTAGTTTAATAAATTGATAGAAACAAACCTTTTCATAATATTTCATGATCAAATCCCTTAAATATCACAAACTGTCATATTTAACCAAATAATTGCCACTATTATCAGATAAATAAATTTTAGCCAATCAGAAGCATTCTCAGTATTTAGTGCTTTTCATTTGCTTGTGTTTTACAATTGATAGATAAAACAAATATTCTTCATAGTCAATTCAAATCCTTTATATATTACAAACTGTCACAACCAATATATAAAGAAGTATTTTGCCATTATGATCAGATCAATCAATTTTAGCCAATCAGAAGCCTCCTTAGTCTTGCTGCAGTAAAGTTTTCTCCATAGTGGCTATTCTTAACAAGAAGAAGGAAGCTCCCCAACCTTTACAGTTCACAAGACCAAGAAGTACAAGATTTCTCAGTTGATTAATCCAAGGCAAGTACTTATTTTCACTGCATTCCAAATGTATCAATCTAATTTCATTCACCCATTTCCATGAACAGACTGAGTAACATTTTCTGACATAAGATTGGCTTCATTTGTAAAAAGGCACTCATGTCTCATGGCATGTGTACAAAGGTATCTGTGATATTTATATGCAATATATTGCTTTAATTTGTATCAGATTATGATTTGAATTAGGAATATATGTTAAATTTATTTTAAAAACCAGTCTATATAAACATGTCACTTTTCTTAACACAGGTGATTGTGCACTCAGCCATGACAGACAGGTGGTCTGGGGAAAGACAGGAAATGATGTAACCTACTCTCAGACAGGAAATGATGTAACCTCTCAAGGTAAGACTTGAGATGCTTGCATATTGTTGTTTAAACAAACAAATTGTTAAATAACAATTAATCAAGACATTTGTTTTCCTTAATTGATGTTCTCGAAATGTATCTAGACTGGCTGATTGCTAATATAACATTTTACAGATAAATTTGCTGTGAGTCATTAATAGTCAAAAATGCATTTGTGTTTTAAAGGTTTTTTAATCCATATTTATTTTACCAATTTAATCAATTATATTTGTTTGACTTACAAATCTTAATTTTGTTGTTTTATAAAGAATTCCAAACAATTGTTTGTTGGTTAAAATACCCTGTATTCTTATTTTTATCATAAACACATTTATTGTCATTATACTCTTCAAAAGTATTTACATGTTAAATATTAATTATATAATATCAAATATTAAATTGATTTTTATTATTTGTAATCTGTTTAGTAAGGGATATTTGATGTTTTATGATTATCAAGAATAATATTTCACTAGTTACTCAACTTATAAAGATATTATTATTCATGACTATTTTTGTTCAGTATATGTTTATCAGTTAATAAGATTTATTTTGGATTATACTTTTCAAAATCTTTTTATTTTCATCAAATAGTTTGTATCTTATTCATTAAAATGTCAATATTGATTTCAGTGTCGGCTGAACCGGACAGAAAATACACTAACCTTGTGGACACAACTCTCAGACGATGTTTATTCAAGGTCTGTTGAAGGTGGGTTTGGCATTGAAATTTACAATTAGCTTCTTTAATTGATAATCTTCTTTCTGAATATGCACCCAATCAAGCTGATTGATTACTTTAATGGACACTAACGGTCATGGTTAGTTAATTTATTGCAGATTACAAATTACAACCTTAATATGCATCCAGTCAGACTGATTATATTTTACATACAACTTTTGCTATCAGTCATTAATCATGAAAATAAAATTTGTTTTTTCACATTTTGTAATAATTCATTATTTTACTAATTTATTTGATTATATTATAAATATTCGTTATAGTTTGAACCAGAACTTACAAATGTTTATGTTGGTTTAGATACTCAAGTCAAATCAAGTTCTAGGGTTCAAGACGGCAGCACAGTGAAAACTGTGCTTCAAGCCATTGAAGGTGCGAATTTAACATGATGTATATTGTCATTTCATATTAAGCATTTAAATTAAACATTTAAATTTAAAGGAACAGTTACACTACTCCAAGCTGAGTTCATTTGTTTTCTTTATATATATATATATATATATATATATTGTCATATCATATGAATTTGAATAACAATTTGAAGAGTTTGAAAACATTAAAATCATTTTACTATATGCAATCATGACTAATTTATTGAAATACTAATACTGTTCTTTGTTTCCAGTGTTTGCCGTCCGGGTGTTGCACCTGTTATTCACAGTACACCGACCACCTGTCCAAGAAGATATGCAGCCTGAGGAAGGCATTCCGGAAATTAGGTATTTCCAAAGATATAATATCTCTTTTGCTTTCTTTATATTTTGCAAGAGTCCTGTGGGTATGAATGTCCTTTATGTAATGGGACATGAATGTGCCAATGGTTATGGTCTATATATATCAAAAAGTCTTTTCATATCATGTGATTTGTAACTTGCCTGTTTGTACCATGGTATCTATATTCTTACTATTCTACTTTTCAGGAGCTCAGCGCGCTCACCGTGATCCCCATGGCCCTCGAAAGTGACCTGGAGATTCCAAGATCATGAAGAAGTTGCTGAATCTCAAAACGAAGTGTTCCTGAACACAGTTGAATGTTGAATTCCTTTCAAGGATATTTATATGTATATATTTGTAGAGCACGCAAGATCTCAAGATGAACATTAATATTATAGTATTTATTTTGTACTATTAAAAATCGTGAAGTGTACTATGTTTTTTGTTTTTTGTTTTGATGTATATATATTGTATATCTAAAGCATTAAATTACCGGAGTGCCTGTGGACGGTTTTATGCAAATATATGCAAATGCGGGTCTGGACTACTTGTGGATGGTTTTATGGCTCTATTGGATAGGGTGGGGATCGCATATGGACAACCTGTGGATGGTTTTATGGCTGTATTGGATAGGGTGGGGATCCCTATGGATATATTACCACACCATATCCGCAGCTCCATTCTGGGCTAGTTGTGGATGGTTTTATGGCTTTATTGGATAGGGTGGGGATCGCATATGGACAACCTGTGGATGGTTTTATGGCTTTATTGGATAGGGTGGGGATCCCTATGGATATATTACCACACCATATCTGCAGCTCCATTCTGGGCTAGTTGTGGATGGTTTTATGGCTTTATTGGATAGGGTGGGGATCGCATATGGACAACCTGTGGATGGTTTTATGGCTTTATTGGATAGGGTGGGGATCCCTATGGATATATTACCACACCATATCCGCAGCTCCATTCTGGGCTAGTTGTGGATGGTTTTATGGCTTTATTGGATAGGGTGGGGATCCTTTTGGATATATTACCAAACCATATCCGCATATGGACTACCTGTGGATGGTTTATGGCTTTATTGGATAGGGTGGGGATCCCTTTGGATATATTACCAAACCATATCTGCAACTCATTTTATAATTTATGCGGATGGGTTGTGGCGATGGTAAAATTTTCCTTGTGGCAATGGTGCAGTAATATGTTTTCAAGGGATTTTTTTTTGTAGGGGCATTTATGAAAATAATCCTACACTAGAGATTCAAACAATTTTCAGCAACTTTCTAATTTCTTCAAGCTGGGCAGACACAACCAAATCAGAGAATCAGTCTATTTCATCTGAAATTGTCGACACTGAAAAGTACTTCCACATGGAATTTACAACCTGTTTTTTTCATCTGTAGCCTCTAAAAAAGCAAATAGACAATAAATAAGACATAAACTGTTTATTCCCTACCAGCGAGCACTTACTATGGATATCAAAGCCAGACAGTGTGTAATGAAAACCAGTTTCTCCACTTCCTCATTCTGCCACACATGTACATATAGATGTGGAACTCTCCTCCATTTGAGTTAAAAATCCTCTCCTTCTGTAAGTTCAAACTCTAGACTCATCTTTTTATCTTTTTCTCCGATACAAGTGACTTTCGATCATCTCAGTTTTAACAAAGCTCAGGAAGCACTTTGACGGTGAATGGACTAAGTTTGTCCGACAGCCCAGACGCTGGTAATATTTGGTTTGGGCTGGTAACTTTGAGGTCCTTCTTTAATTTTACAGTTTAAATTGACAAAAGAACACTTGGACTGGCTACTTTTCAAGATAATTTCATACATTGGCTTTTAGCATATTCCCGTGATGTTGAAAGGTGCTGTATACATTATCTATTATTGTTTTTATTCATAATGCAACTGCAGCGTAAGTGTATACGTATATGTTGTTATTCACTACTCATTGTTTGCCAGTAGTTATAATTGATAAAAACAAATCTTCACACCAATACCCATTCTCCAGTCAAAATTAAAAGGAGCCTTGTTCAGTCTAGAAAATTCTAAGTCTACACTGTCTCAACTGATAAGATTTTCTTTTTAAAATATTCATATTTAATACATTAACCTTATAGTGACGTTTTCACTGTAATACACACTTCCAATATATGGCCATGTATGGAGATAACAAAAATGTTTTTCCGGATAGAATTTATTATGATGTCTCTTGCTAATTATGACAATTAAATGTTTTGGTACATCACAATATCGAAAAGGTTACCTGCATGTTGGAAAATATTACATTATACATTGGAAAGGTTAACAGTTTCTCAAGAGAAAAATTAGTTGAAAAAAGAAATAACTGACTTGATAAACAAAATAAGATCTATCTTTCTTAAAAAAGGCAATGATATCAAAACAAACAAGAGTGATCTGAAAGCACAACAACCCCGCTGTTAGTACTGTCCTGTTAGTTATCGAAGGGCAATAACTAAAAAAATATTCAAAATTATTCCTGTAAGTAATTGAGGGTTGCTTGTCTAGTTAGCCTGCCGGCTGGTACTGACTGAGTGATATTGCAGTATTTAGGGGAGGTTAACCAGTATATAACAGTGCTGGGTGTGGGGTGTACACTAACAGGGCAGGCCAGATGGTGTATACAAGTGATTACATCATCAACATTCACGGTAAATACAGGCTCGTATTACACCCCATGTGTGCTTACTATATTAACCATAGCATATGCATATCTCTCCTACCATGTGTTAGCAACTCTGACACGCAAATGTCACATTTGTAAAACAAATTAGTTGCTTACGTCTTCCTGTTCTTCATATTATTTTATAAATAAAACGTCTACATTGAAATCCAAATTCACACTCATCTGAAAAAAAAAAAATCATAGTTTTGTGCATAGTATAATATATATTTCATTTGACATTAGATACTAGTCTGGCAACTATAAAACAAGTCATTTTCATTTTTCAGACATTTAATCTCAAGAAAAAGAATAGCAACGAATAGCAATGAATATCAAATAAACATATAAATTACTCGAGCAATACATTGGATTAATAAACCAGCATGTTTCATTTCAAATCCAGACAATAACTATTTCTTACAAATTCAAAATGAAAATCAACTATCAAACTTGTATAGAATGTTATTCATTGTAAACCAAAACAATGACGTGACATGATTTGGGTTGTGAGGAGTTGTGAAATGAATCCGCCCCACCAGGACGAGAGGACCAGCTCCCACTGCTTCTAGATTGGTGCTCTTAGCTCCTGCTTATGTAATACGCTCTATATCTTCCACTCCACACGTTCTTCAGCCACTAGAGAGAAAAACAATTTGGAAATTTCAAACTTTCAAATTGGCAGTCACAAATTGGTTGCACTGGTGTTGAGTTTGTGTCTATGGCATGGATTGGAGGCAGATGGTTCATGATTTCAAGCTTTGTTCATGACAGCACATAGTGATTTAGTTTGTGAATTAACATTGTCTTCATTGTAATTGTTTTTCTCCAATAGGAGAACAGAATTATGTTATGAGAACATTCAATAAAAAAATAAATAAAAAAAGAAAATGTAATAACTCGAAAAGACATAAAAGGCAAGTCATTAAAATGGAACTAATGAATGCAGTTATGGGATTTTAAATACAAACAAATAAAGCAACACCATTAGATATTTAAAAGAACGATACATCAACATGGAATCCTAAAGTTCTAAAGGAGGGATAGAGCCATTAACATTAAGGTCGATGGTAATCAGCCTGTCAAGCTGACATTTAATGAATATTTTCACTGGAGATTCAACACATCACATGTCCTGACTAACCTTGGGCACCTGGAGGCACAAGTCACAACCAATCAAAGACGATGATCAAGAAATAGCAATAGAAAATCTTTCAGACTTAACAAGAGGGGTAGAGCATCTAATTGAGCAGAATCAATGTATGCAAAACCAAACCAAGTGGGAAGGGAACGTGACCGTCTACCGACGCAGCGTACAGAGAGTAAGCCCTGTTTAACCTGCATTGAGATCTGCATGTGTCAAACTTGAGCTCCCCCTACAGATATCAATGTAAATGACGAGATAACACTTTTAGATCAATAACAGCCCTGATCATCTGCGACTGACGAGACCAACATTAATTTGACATAGCATCAGTAACCATCTTAGTGGAATCCCAGTGTCTCAAACGTTCAACACATGTTACATAATGTCAGATCTACACGATACCAAGCTTTCCTTTAATTGACATGCCTGCAACTCATTATTCCATTAATCACATGCTGATTATGTTAATTCAGAATATTCTTAATTACAGTTTGCATAATGTTTTTTTAACTTTCATTTGCTCAATTTCTGTCAAATGGAACTCAATTGGGTGGAAATTGTTTGGAAAATGAGTTTACTTTCATGACAGCGTCGCAAACTCAATTGGATTCCCAAATGAAAAGACATTTGTTTCAAATTCTTTGTTTAATAGGAAATAGGCAATGACATTTGAAGATTAAAACTGCCAATTTCAAAATTTCTGTTGTTAATGTCATATTGATGATATTTCCAATTGTCCTCAAAAGCTTTCTTCCCGAACAAAATCAAAGAGTGTCAAATCTGATGAAAGTTTAACAAAAGATCACAACGACTTCAAAGCTGCTAGCTCAAATTGAAGAAAATTGTGTAAATGAGTCAGGGGAATTTTAAATGATTAATTTACATAAAAATGCTTTGATTTTATTTAATGCTCGCCTGTTCTTTTAAACAACATGACATAAAATAAATACCAAAACACATAAAATGCAGGACAATACAGCTAAAGGTCCCATCTGCAACCAAAAAGTTAATAAGATAATTAGCTAATTAACATCAGAGAGTGATGAGTAACTGCTTAAAGAAGACGGGTATCCATGCAGAAAGGGGTCGGAGCTCATCTTATTATGTAAATGATTTTATCATTGAACATGACTCTACCATAGAAATGATTGTATCATTGAACATGACTCCACCATAGGAATAGACTGATACTCTGTCTCTGAAAAAGCAAGAACTATTTTATCGTCTGAAAAACAAGAAATTTTATTTATTATCTACACATCATTTTCAGGAAGTTAAAAGATGAAACAATGGCAGGTCAGGTGTACCTCCGTTAGTACAAGGAGTTCTAGTAGAATCATTTTATTCGATATTACAGTAACTTACAAAGTGTAGACAGAGACTGATGCAGAGGTGTGTGCATGTGTGTATTTCCACATTGTGTGAACATTCACTGAAACCTTACTGCATGTATACAGCTCTCTGGTTGTACTAAAACCCCAAACCTCTTAGTCTGTTGCTGAATGACCTAATCTTACTCCTTTCCTCACCGAGACAGAACAAGAGAACAACAGTAGACTGGTGGCAGAGTGGCCTGTGTACATCTCCAAATGAAGACTAACAACTTCACAGTGTATGAAATAAACTTGAAAAACAGCCAGCCCAAATGTGTTATTTTGTAAATTTAATAGTAAAATTAAAGAATAACCTAAAATATATACCAGCCCAGACCAAAAAGGTTTCGGACTTGCGGACGAGCCTTATTTCTCTGTCTCACTCTGTAATGTCACTATACAGACTGTGAGTAAGACTACCCACCTGGTGAGAGAACTCTGAATGTCTACCACAGAATACATCCTGTAATTGGAGTTCAGATAGTTCTACATCTATTTTTTCTCATAAACCCATCAACATCAGATATAAATATATGTGTGAGGGTACATAAATTAATAAACGTCATGACTCACCGTGATCTTGTAATGCTGAGAAGGATTTATGGCTTCAATAAATAATGAGTGATGAATGGAACAAATATTATCCTAATTAATTGCTTTTTCAGAGCATTAAAAGAGCTTTTTGCGACGCTATTCCTAAATCATTATCAATGAAGAGATTAGCACTCATCTGGATCTATTGAATGTGAATTTATTACCAAAAATTGCTGTTCAAATGTGCTCATCCTATTCAAAGTTTGTTTCTTAAATTATCACTTTCAAAAGTAATCTGAAGGCCCATTTATCAGAGAGAGAATCCTTTTTACTAAAATAACTTCATGTTGGCAGAAAAAAATGGTGTCTTCTTATAGATGAATACAACTGAAACCTGTATTAAATTATAATTTTTGTTGATAAAATTAAAATATAAAGACAAAAATCTTTTTAAAAACATGTGAATATCATGCAGGTACTGAAGAAAACCAAACATTGTACTTTATCTGAATATATTTGATATTTGAAGCTGATGAAAAACAAGCAACGTAGTTTTGATCAGACACATTTCATTACAAAAACATGCATGCCTTCAAACATAAACATTTAGAGATGTAGAATTTACTCTCAAACAGTACATAAACACACACATCAAAGAATACAGGAACATACACCTTTCATTTCATTCACACACAAGCAGATCAAATGCATATGCAGAGGGTGGATAGAGATCGTGAACGTATACACAGAAAGCAAAACATACTAACATATACATAGATAAATATACACATTTCTAGTTGGAACATGCATGTCCACTTACACACACATGTAAATACATACCTGTACCCACACACACATTCACACACATGTAAATACATACTTGTATTCACAGACATGTAAATACAATGCTGTACCAACTCACACATATACACACATGCACACACATGCACACACCTGCATCCATTATAACCAATAGATCCACATGACAAATGCTTTCCTCTGAGGCACATGGCCTGTCAAGATAAAAGCTGAAAGACTCAAGTCAAGCTGCCTCCCAAATACTGGATGTAAACAGTTTGGCATGCTTTGCCAATCTCTCATCAAAGCTGCATAAATTGTAGACATTCAACAAGAATGTCAGGAAAAAGCTAAACATCCTAAAGTGCTGATGGTATCGGGACCACCCATGTGACCTCTGGCTCCGTGACCCCAACACTGCCACCCAAACAAGATGGCCACCATCTTCACAGAACTCAACCTGACAAGTTCAGAAGGATTTAATGGAAGATTTTACCCTATCTGCCTGCCAACACACCAGTAAGTGATGTACGGTACACAAGACGTTGGTCTGTGAGAGATCTGTACACAGCGTCTATCTCCTAGTTGACAGATCAGATCTACATGTGTAAGGAGCAGCAGAGGACTGGGCTATGGAGCCCTATAATCTGTGCGCTGTTTCTATCTCTCTTTGACAGATGAGATCTACATGTACAGAAGTATAAAGGTGATGGGTCTGAGAATTGCATGCTTGAACTCGTAAACACAAGCCTAGTCTATACCATGGCTCAGATAACAGGAGAGGACCGAGTGATTTAGTCTTGTGTCATTACAACTTGAAGAGATATTTATTTCCAGATGAAAAACTCTAGCTGTGACTCTGCAGCATCCATCAAGAGTGACGGGACAGGTAGTAGTAGTTACTGACTGTGTGTTCCAGAAAAAAGTCTTTAATCAAGATGTTCACCAGGGAAAACTAATTACTAGATCTAACTTTTTCACATGGTAAAAAGTGTTTAATGCCAGATGGCAAGGATGTGGTTGTTAGATCGTCAGTTACGTCTGGAGTGGATAGGTGATGGTCAAAACAGAACTAGTTACTTATCTATTGCACCATTGATATTAAATAAATAAATGTAGTCTTTAGATGCAGGTTTAGTTAATCACATAAAGAGTTTAATGAATGTCATTGCTTGAATTGGATGAAATCCATAGATATGTTCCTCGCGAAAGTAATACGATGTTCAAGGTATTAAGCGTTTATTAAAATGACATTATCATTCATTGTAAATTAAATTTCTTGAATATCTTTCATGTACAAAAGAAAAACCAAGATTGTATCAATGGAGATTTTTCCAAAAAGGTCAAAATCGATTTTGCAATATTGCTGTTATCAAATATAACGTCTCAATGAAAAAAGTTGACTTTACATTTAGATATGGAATCAGATAGTGCCAAAAACACAGGAATACCAACTCCTTTACAAAGATAATAATCAGGGTTCAGATTATATTTTACAGATTTCCGAGTTAGAGCTGGCGTTGATGCTATCAATTGAGCATACCATTGGTTACCTCAAGATCAAAAGGTTATTTTAAAAGGAATTTAAAAACGACTGGAAAGTTTAAGAGCTTTATTAATTCCTAAACTCACCTGGGGCCAGAGAAACATGAAATAGAGACAAATTGCTTCAGTTTCTTTGATGGCGCTTGTCCTCAGGGAGAGATTCCAGCAGTGTTAATGATTCCTGGAGTTTGACCTGACCATTCCATCGGTCACCAATAAATCACAGCAAGTGTTTACTCTGACCATTGGTTAATGTCTGGTGATGGCCAAAGCAAGGCCAATGGTCATCACCTCATTACAGGCAGGACCAAGTAGACCATTAACTCAACCCTTCCAATCGGCCAACAGGAACTGCTACAGGCCTATCTCTTTACTAAATATCTCCATGATTACATCTTCAAAGATTTTAGAAATTAACAAAATTAGATATTCTTGAGAATAATTGCAGAACATTATGTTTACCCAAGAGGCTTCAAACTTGTTAGAGCTTTGAACTTGATTTATTGCATGCAGATCAGCAAACTAAAATTAACTAATTATTATTATTTTAAAACATAGAACATTTCAAGGACATTCCTTCCATCATTTCAAAAAATAAATAAATAAATATGTACTTGAGCTGGAATGATTCTCAACAATATAAGTTTTGAATAAAACAGTTCTGTTGTTGTTGCTTGTTGAGCATCAACAAAATTAGATCCAAGGATGTTTCTAAGATTTACGCTCTCCTAAAGTTACCTTTTCCTACCAATGGCACCAGAACAGTTAGCTCTCAACTGGACTCAGTGGCAATCTAAGGATGGATACACACCTTTTACAGAGGTCAACTGACCCAACTGTCTAATTACAATTAAACCATAATTAGTTATTCCTGCATGAAAGTCTATCGATACTGAAATATTTGACCCTCAACTGAACACACAGACAATCTAAGGGTAAACACAGGATATGTTGTACAGAGGACAACGCACATGGTCCCACTTTCTAATTACAATTAAAACCACAATTGGTTGCTCCCATATTGAAGTCTACTAATACTAAAACATTTGACATGATACCATCTCTGGCTAAGACTATCTCAAAAGAAGGACAGATGGCAGAATGTCCCTGGACCTGACGTATATGAGAAACAGACATATATGAGAAACGGCCTTTAAACTTCCAGAATGTACATCCCAGCTTCAAAACCCGATCATCATCAACACCTCTGCATCTCTGATATGTTCATTGTTGAACCAAAACATTGTGAGGAGACAGTGTAGAAGACACTGTCCATGACCCTACCTTGAAGGTCATGTGCATGTTTCTTTGATGTCCAGAGAGAATCCAGGAGGCAATGCCTGGAGAAGAGGCTACTAGTTCCATCTGAAGGATGTTATTACTGACAATACTAAACTCCCTCGATGTGCTTTGTCTTATCATCAGCCATGTGCTGGAATTCTTCACACATCGTGTGAACTCCAACAAAAGGTCAAAACAATACATAGGCTGAAGTTATTCTGATCAAATTGAATTTTTATAGATCCAAGAGGAAATATTATATTCAATTATTTATAAGATAATGTAAAGTTGCAATAAGAAGATTTTTTAAAAATCTGTTCTAATTTGTTATGTGTAGTTTCTTTTCTTGTTATCAGGCAAATGTGTTGAGAAATGTTTAATGTACCGGAACCATCAGAATACAAATAAAAAAAATTATGCGTTGATAATCCATGAAAAAATTACTCTTATAAGACATGTTTTGCAACAATTAGACGACGAATTGTAAAACAAAATATTAGAGCAAAACTCCATCTGAGACAGAGAGTTTCTAGAAAGGGCCTTTTTAACCTTTTTAAAAATACAATGATGAGAAAAGATAAAAAGAACGGTTTAGTTTGAGTTTGCTGTATAAGATGACTAAGTGTACATTAGAAAGATGGAGGCAAGCCATTTGTTAAGGGAAGTAGGTCCCATTAACCTTACCAAGCCCTGACTGTAGGAAGGTCACGCTGTCTACCCACAGGGACTCACAAGAACATGAAACAAAAGCTAAATGTGCTCAAAGAAAACGTGTAATAAATAAGCTCCACTTCTTTCACTGAACCCAACTCCCATTAACTGCAAAGTGCTGAGTGAAATGAGATGATCCAGAACTGTTTAAGAGAAATAAACCTGAGCTTGTATATACTGGCTGCTTGAAATCAGGCCAGCTTTGTCCATTAACTCCTAGATGAACTAGCTGCATATCGGACCATCAAACAACAATACAGCAAACCCTTTAAAGCCTTTTAACTTTTAGTTTGGCAAAAGGAGAAAACGTATAGCTCAACTTTTTCCTTCTTTCGTTAAACTTTATCGGAAGTGTTGCATGTTTCCTGTTTTATGCAATACATTTTGTTTTAAATAGGAAGGACATGGTTGCCATTTCACGAACACCTTGGTTCTGATTGATGTTGGTAGTTCAAGTCCCTTGTGTCCCTACTTCTTGCTTTATTCCTGAATTGAAAAAACAGATACTATGCCTACTGTGCCTATCTATCACAAGGCAAATGTGTGTTTAGAGCCTGGAAACAACACGTTGCAATTAGTGGAAGCACAGTACAGACACCTGGCAGGAAGGAAGTGCAGACATCAACCACTTCACGCAGCCCACTGCTTTGAATTTGAATAACTTAACATCTAATTGACGCTTATATTTACAGTCACCCTGGCCCTGCTGTGAAGCACATAATCGGGGCAACTGTCATGGACACAATTTAACTTTAAATGAGGCAATTTCCAACCATCAGAGCTGAGTTCCAGGGGAGTTCCCACTTATCTAATCAACTGGTGCTTAGTCCTCCTGATAATAAAGTCACTGGTAGAAAAACTTTTTGGCACAGTTTATTGCAAACCTAACGAAAGCTCCCATAACTTCATTTCCGATTTAATTATGAATTTGGATTAATGTCGTGAGAAGATCAGGAAATTTGATAAATGGTCTCTTGGTTGGAATTGGATTCTCATCAACTTTATAACTTTTTCATACACAGAATAAGGGTTCATTTGAATAATGTCCATGAAACTCGAATAAAAGTGGATCCAGGGAGATTGAAGGCTGATTGATCTTTCGTTTACAGTAGAACATGGCAGTCTTCTGGGTGAACTCCCAACATCCCATCATACTCCACTTCCAAACGCTCTAAGCAGTGAATCAAATAGATGAATATCATTGGTTAACAGACTAATTCTGTGCTCTTGCACCTGAATAATTTTTCAAATTGTTCTAAAGAAATATGAATTAATGAATAATCAGAGATTAAACATGGGTAATAATAAAGTGAAACAGATCTTGGAATTTAACCTTTAATCCCTCTTGTTATACAAGGAGGCCAAAATCAACGATAGATGTGAAACATAACGAAATAAGGACTAAGATGTAATGACAAGAAAAAGAAGACATAGAAAATAGAATCCCTAAACACCATGACAAGGTAATCCTAAATCAAACAACCAACAATGAAGAACCTGACGAAGCTAAGCTATACAACATTGGATACTGAGATAATCCAAGAAATTGAGTCAAGTTTATTGTACAAATGTTGGATATTCTTGTCTTGTATCAGGTGCACTTGTTGCAGCCATTATGCTGTGTAGGTTCAAACTGTGTTCAAGACTTGACAATCTTTTGGTATTTCAAGATCAGGATTTAATCTCTGGTTTCAGTTGATAAGCAGATGCTCTAACAATTGAGCTAGATGACTAATAGCTGAACTTATATATGTCAAGTGAAACCTCTCACAAAACACTGAGGTGATTTAAGTCACTAAGGTAACCTTAGAGCAGTATCAAAGAAAGGGAGTTAAGGTTAACTTAAGTAATGGTAGCTTTAAGAAGTAGGCCCAGTACACAATACCAGAGAATGAGAATAAGTGCTTAAAATGCTTAAAGTTAAGTAAAGAGTATGTGACAAGATGAAGATTTTCCTATCAAACCATCTGGGACACATTGATTAAGCTAAGATGCTGAATGCTGCACTGAATGGTAAGAGAACTAGCCCACCAGATGGAGCAGCAAGTCTGTTCTTGATATCACAAGCTGGAACGCCGGTGGTGTCAACACGCAACATAATCAACGTCTTGTCCGTCAAGAATCAATATTGATCTCCAGTAGCATACATCACTCCCACCAGAATCTGCGGACAATCATAGGCTTCAAACGTTTACATGATCTTGAAGTATGCTTTTCAGGCAAACCTATTGATAGTCATAAAGATATCAAATAAGTAGATTTTTATACATTGCCACGCATCCATGGCAAAGATTTAATGATTTGGTTATGTGAAAAAGGAATACTATAGATGTATGAACTCTTTGTGGTTGATAGAGTTATATGAATGTTTCTGAATGAAGACAGATGTATTTAAAATTCTCTTTATTCAAACACAAAACGGCAATAACAGTAATGGAAAAACTATCAAACAAAGGATACAAATCAATGAAAAGAGAATCAGTATACGTACTCTCAGAGACGTATCTCCATTATCATCTCTCTTCTGTTGTTGCTACGGACAAGGAACACATTATAAGTGTAGACAGTTCCTCATTAAGAACCAACACTTCAAAACACTTTGAGAGTTGATAATCTAGTGTAAAATCTGTCCATATTTTCTCTCAAATAAAACCATTTATTCCTCTCAAAAAGTTTCAATGACTTTCAAGTACGTGAAACTTTGCCATTATGGCGCAACTTGTGATTCTCATTTGAAACGAAAGCCAAAATAGAAGCATACTTGAGACCAAAGGAAAGGCAATTTTGCAAGGAAAGCTTAAGTGATTTTTGCAGAGGTCCAATCAAAAGTCTTAGAATTCTACTCCAAATTAGGTCAAGTGAAGTTGCATCACAACTTAATTAAAGGCGGGACTCCATGTGCTCTGTGATAATGCAACTGCAAGATTCAACTCCAGACCCCCTCCAAAGTGCTGCTATTTAGACGGCTTTGAAATTTACATTTCCTTAGGCGATACCAAATTCTGTGATAAATCTCCCCGAACTGTCAAATATTTCACGGGCATTTCTTATTGTGGATCGATGCCGGAGCCTGTGTATTGAGGCATCTGCATATGACAGCAACCTAGCTGTATGGTAATGCTAGTATTCATCAAACGTCGTTACAGCACATTAAGACAGCGGATTAGAGCGGGCGGGGAAATCAAATTAATCATGACCCTTTGAAAATCAATTGCAAGTTGTGTATAATCTTTTCTTAATAGGAATTTCCTGCCAATAAAGAGCGGTGTGTTACCAGATCAATGGTGGTTGAGATTGTTCTATACATCAATGTCCATACTGGTCAAGCCAGGAATCACAGCATGGCTGGCTGAAGGCATCAAGAATAAACACAACACAGAACTCTCTTAATTAACCAGGGCTATTTTACTGTGTACATATAGCAGATCCAAATGAATTTTCTATTCACCCCGGGGTCAGGGGTCAAGTGTAATATCCTTGTCAAGAGGGCAGAGTCAATTCCTGGCTATTATTCTATACACTGCTTGTGTGGCAGTATGGTACTCTTCATAAAAACCTAATATTATTTTTAATTCACAAACATGCTTTTGACCATTACAGGTCTCATCAGGGGAATCTCGATCAGGTATACATACAGGGCAAAATAGATAGACCTCTGAAAAATCATTTTTGCAAATTATGGCAATGTTTTGAAGAAAATTCTTTGCTGTTTAGGAATAAATATTAATTTAAATAACATGCAAAATAGAAATAAGACAATGAACATTTTAATATTAGATATTAACAATATCTCAGGGGAGACTAGAGAAAATCTTCATTACAATACTATACATGGAAGCTCATAAAATTAACCTCACGACTGATCCTCTTTCCACAATATCTTTCCAAAATATCTTTAATTGTAACATTGTAATTAAACATTCACCTCATACAGCTTAATCAGGAACTTAGTTTTTGTTTATTTTTTTTTTTTATCCATTTCTTTGACAACTGAGAGGTAGCCACTGAAAGTTTTAGTGAGTCACCAAGTACTGCCTACTGAATGTTGTCATACACTGCACAGTGGAGATGTCACATTCAGACATGTAAACAGAACCTCTACACATACATGTATAAATATTGCCTACCAACTGACAGACATATGTTAGCTATATGCACTTTGATCCGAGTGTCCTCTACTCGCTGATATTGTTTGTATGGTCACGTTGTTCTCCATGAAAATCAAAATCATTTGTATCATATTTTGAATGGGCATTTATCCAAATGATGAAAATTCGAAAATACATTGTCCCTTTATTTTAAAGATAAGTATTACAGAATTATCTGGGAAATTATTGTTAATAAAGACAATGCCCTGAAGTTTTCCATACTCATAAAAACAGGTGCTTTGAATCTCATGGAGAAATGATATGAAACAAGCATAAACGATTTCAAGGTTCCTTGATTCTACAGGATTTAAAAATGCTTAACGTTACCAGAGTGTGTTCTATTATCCAAAAAGTTGTACAAAGTTCCATCTCTCCAGGCAGAATCAAAAATTATCTTGATCAGTTTTATTTTCAGAAGGAGAATTTAAATCAATCGAGGACCCTACTTTCCTTTGCAAGTTTGAAATGAAAATGTCATTGGGTCCTCCTTCCTCCAGATTTCAGTATTAAAGTTAATAAAGTTCTTGTCATAAATCTGATGACAGATAGGAACTCTTCAAGGCAGGGTGAGACAGTCCCAACTGCTTCAGTCTGTTGACAAGCCTGTGATGACACGATGACTCAACCACGATAATATCATGGAACTGTCTCAACACAAGAGCATCTGTCATGTAATATTATCATTTTGTCTTTGAGGAAATATAGAATCATAGTTCATAATGTTTTAAAGCTGTATCTTGATGGTGCTCAGTTGACTACCATCAGCAAAGTTCAATGGACGGTTGGGTGGGTGCTTCATTAATGGATAAACTGAGAGCTTGAAGGATGATTCCCTGCCCCACACTAAGACATGAGTTATTTAACCCATGGTGTCACACTTGGTAAGTGACCATATTCAAAGTGTGTTCACCCAGCCCTACACAAATGCTATAAACTGGCCACTCATATATATTTAGTACTTATTCAGCAGCTAAAGTAAAAGTAGAAATGAAAGTAGAAAGGCAAATCCTTTAGCTAGTGGTAAGTTATAAAACTTATTATCTTTGTCAATGAGGTGCATGTAAAGGATTACATTTTTTAAAGAGTAGTTACATTCTTATTCTTTCAATTTAATAGATTTTCAACAAACAAAATAAATATATACCATTAATATAGATAATGCATAAAATAATATCTCACAACACAAAATTCCTATGAAAACAAAGCAATTTATTCAGATTCAAGTCTTTAGTTGCCACACTGTATACCGTATAACTCTCTTTCTGTGATAGCCGAAGCGAAATGGAGATAATTTGACATACAAGTCAATTTAGGCTAAATGGTTTTGTAACATTAATAGCATTGTGTCCATGGATGCCCAAGATTCCAAAACATGTCTGTGATAATGTGTCGTGTTAGAAAACCACGACAACTTTATTACAGTTCCCATAGATAGGAGTCAGCAGTGTATAGAAGACCATAAACCACAGACTGGCGTGACTTACAATCAATTACACTTTCACAAAACAATTAGCGAGGAGTCGGTGAGTTACAACAAGCCTGATTCACCTCTTCTACACTCGAGCTTCCGACACACAATAGTGAAATAGTGCCGTGTATATCACGGCTGTCAGGGGACCCTCGAGGCCACTTGACAGTCGGAGGGCTGGGCTGAGGGGACAAGCTGAGCCAAGTGCTTCAATAATGTTATCACACCCAGTAATAGCCTGCGATTAGACCAACAGCTAATACAGGCTATCAGAACAGGAATTTACCTAACCATTCTGTCAAGATCAAAGAGACAAGACTTAAAATATCAAGCATTATGAAGTGCCTTCAATCAAATACTAAGAACAAAGGAAAGATATCTTGTCATGTTTATTGTATCCTATGAAAATGATGTTATAAAGTGTGTCTTGGTCGGATGAATATTAGCTTCTTTATGATACCTTGTTGACATCTAATCAGTAAGATTTTTAATATTGCAGGGGGATAAAGGTGAGATGGTGAAAATGGTAGATTAATTTTTATCTTATATTTATAACTTATACTTCCAATATAAATATGTACTGTTCTATAATAGGTATAAAAGTATACACTCTCATATTGATCAAACCGAATGATGCTTGAAAAAAGTTTTTGTGAGAGGCGTTGAATGTGTGTATCCAGTACTTATGGATTGAGTAAACTGTAGACTGTATAAATGTCACTTTCTCACACCTGTAAGCCAGCACACCTGCTGATCAGTTCACCTGTGTGACCGACCCCCGGTGCTCAGAAGCAGGTGTTATTATCAGGTACAAAACAGCCCAATTTGGTGTTATCATTCATATAGGTTGAAGTAAGCATGTACCACTATCTCCCATACAGACAGAATACCATACAGGGGGTGGATACGGGGCAGTATATCCCGGGTAACTGGACAGTACGTGCCTCACTGACCGGTGAGTGGACAACTGAGAGGATGAATAAGCAACGTGTGGTGTAGCTACGGACCAATATTGACTGAGATTATCAGATAATCAGGCTACAAGATTCCTGGACATGTGACACGGCTTTATGGTGACAGCAGAGTTTATCAGAATTGACTGGCTATAAGCTTGGAGTGTTAGCACACCACGGCTAACCAAGCATGCTGTTAGATGTATCACGTCACATTCCTCCGTACCACACTCACACATTGTACTTCATTAACTACCTAAACCCCTTGATCCACTAAGTCACTCTTCAATGAATTAATCTCTTTACAAATGCTCACATACGTAAACAATCAGAGATATCAACTATGTCCACCTGTCATCATTTGTCTTTTGGAAAAGTTCCACCGTTTACATTTCAAAAACTATTTATAATACATTTGGACCCAAATGAGTGATTTTTAATAAGCACACATTTGATTCAACTCAACAAGTTGCAAACTTCTGTAACTTAAAACAATTGAAAACAAGATAATAATGCGAACAGTTTCTTTAGTATATGAAATCTGACATACCTTGAGCATGTTGAGGGTTATTTAACATGGATTAAACTGGATGTTTTTCTCCCTCATCCAAATCCAAGTGAACATGAGGTGGTGAAATATTCCAAGCGCACAGCACAAGGAATCAATGGGGACAGACAATACGAACCTGTAACAGCTGTCTTCTACACATAAGCAGTCCGATATTGACAATATCACACCTCGTCTACCGGCAGGGTGCAGCTATGTGTCAAGTACGAGTCAAGTTTCAAACACATGTAACACAACTGACTACACTTTATTAGTGTGCATTACAAGCTAAACTGTATACGCTATAAAACAGTGCATCAAATTGCCTTCTTCTGAACAGGAAATTGATAACTGAACAAATTCATTCAATTTTTTTCTGAATCATGACATTTGTCATGTGAGCCTACATCATAACATATCAATTATCATTATATAAGTATCCTCACAGAGTTCCAAAAGCCACACATTTTTATATGTCAATTGAACTATACAGCACTGACTGATGATAATGTGCAACACATCAATTGAAGCAGTTATTTATTTCAAAGGGATGTAAAAATGACATTAGTTAAAGCATGTTGTCCTTGCCGCAAACTGAAACACAAGTTGATAGTCTTGTGGTGTTACCTTGAGCAAGATACTTAATTCAAAATGTGCCTCTGGTGAACATTGGCATGTAGGTTATGTTGTTTCATGCGCTATATTGATATCCTAATTAATTATTATAGTACCTGAACAAAAGCTTCATGCTGATATTTGACTTCCTGACTTTCATTTTATAACAAGAAGCAATGCCAAAGTTGAAGGAGACTTGTTAGAAATTACTGAACTAGGAAGAGACTCCTACAATTTCCCTTCAAGGGTGGAGAGGACAGGCCGAGGCACTTAGCGTGACCACAGATAAAATAATAGAATAACCATTTTTTTTAAATTAAACATCATAAGTCCATAATGTGTGAGCCGACTGTTGTGGGTATGAGGACTGATGAGACTGAGGACTAGATGATAATGATACCATAATGTGATTACTTGTACAAGAGACCAGCGACGTGGCTAACCACTCGCAGAAACATGAGGGTTGAGTTTCACATAAAGTAGATGATCTTGGTAAGGGACGACTCCTCCAGACTTTCTTGATTTCAAATTGATGACAACTTTCATGATTGAAGTGTTGCAATGAATGTTAGCACTCCTATCTTATTAGTTCGGCTCGGGCCAAGTGAAATCAACTCAACAAACTATCAATCCTCTTTCTCTTCTGAAAATACATGGTCGATAAACAAATCACTTTTAGTCTGGTGCTTGAGCTAACATCCAACTCGTTCTGTACTTATTGTGGGCAAATTGATACATGCCTCAGTGATTTACACCGTTTGATGTCATGTAAGAAAATAAAATATATACATCACAGTCTCTGCTTGGGGAGAGAGATTTAGTCCTTTCCTAAAAATATTATGATGAAAAAACTTTCAGAATTCAGTAAAATTTACAAATAAGGTCAAACTAATAAACCGACTTTTCTGAAAATAGTTGATACAGCACACTAGAGGAATGGTGCATAGAGGATAATATACAAGCTTCCGTGTATTACCATTTATTATACAAGTCAATCAATTAGAATCAATGAGTACAAGCGACTTTGATACTTATTCATCCGTGTTTAATAAAAAAAAAATTAAATTGAAGGAAATTTGTTATTCTGGTTATTACTCACTTCATATTAATTCTAATGAAACAGCAAAAATCATTATGAAACTAAGATTTATGTGAGATCAAAACTGCAAAATGTTGCAACCCTCGACATGCATGCAGCAATATAAAACTATTGATTACCATATCAATATCTATGCAGTTGCCCTCCAATACACAGAGGAGCTCTATCATGGAAATGAATTTGTATGTAATGATTAATTATTTCATTTATCCATATCAATATCAATACCACATAAATAACTTCTTTTAACATGAGGAGCAAATTGGACAATGTTATGTTTTTTTTCAGACAATGTTCAATAAGAAGTTTGAATATAAAGCAGACATCATCTTCTTTTTTTTCACACATCATCTACTCTTTCCCAACCAATGAGATAAAATATATGATTCATTTCATTCTTCTTTGGAAACTTTCCGAAGTAAACACAACAATTACATACAAATTATCCACTTATAAAATTCTGAGAGAATATTTTCTGTACCAATGTGTTGGTAATTGCAGAGTCGTGATTTATTAGAACCACAAAGTAAAGAGCGGATATATCTATATAAATATATACATCAACGCATTACAAGCTCGTAAGCGAGTTAAACTGTGTGAACGATTCCGTCGTGAATATCTAGCTCAATCAATAAGACCCACATCAGTCTATAGAGAAGAGACTGCTCTCTGTCGACTATACTGCATACAAAACACTCAACACTGTAGACAAAATTATTGACTTAACTTGAATACTGTATAACATTAAATGAATATGTATACATTTGCTTTAATATAAGACACGAAATAGAAACTCGTAAATGTGCTGTGGTAAAAGTTGTTGAATATCGTAAACAAGAGTCATCAGAATTCAGAAATTTGAAAATATCAAAAGGCACCACTTTAGTTAGTGGGTAATACACATGCAAAGTTTCAGGAAGATATGATGAAGAGTTTTTTTAGCTGTGCTCCGGAAATGAACCTGTCTCTGAACAAAGTCCAAATTCAACACATTTCTATTTAAACGGAAAAAAATAAAATTTTCAGAAATCTGAAATCTTTTAAGCACCACTTCAGTTGGTGGGTAACAGATATGGGAAGTTTCAGAAAGATATCATGAATGGTTTTCGAGTTCTGCTCCGGAAACGAAATGATTACGGACGGACGGACGGACAGACAGACAGACAGACAGACAGACAGACAGACAGACAGGGCGATGACTATGTCCCACGGTATAACATACCGGTGGGATAAAAAGAAACAAAATGTAAATATACTGCATTTCATCTTACACCCCTTGGGAAGTTATTTCTTTTGTTTGAGGTGCAGATTATATGCCATAACCACCATCTGCGCAGGTTGGTTATCGCATAACCACCATAGTCGAATAATGTCAGTTATATACATGTTTCTTTGAGAGGCATTTTAGAAGCTGGTATGATGAATAAGAACAAGTTCTATGGATAGTCAACTTCTTTATTGATATCAATAAAGAAGTTGACTATCCATAGAACTTGTTCTTATTTATATACATGTTGTTGATTTACAAAAAACTTATTCAATGTGGAAAAATATTACATAATTAATGATAGATTGTTACATTTAAAATTTGTTAAATATACCCAAGATTAAATCAAAGAAATGATGACATTTCAAATTGCATTGGGCAAAACATTCTAATGACATTTCATAAAAGCGATCGGCTAGAATCGCTCAACACCAATACCTAACTTACTGTACTTAAATGGGTCAGCAAATATAACATGAATGACATCAAATTACCGCACATTAAAAATAACTTTTATAGGTAGAGGCACATCTAAAGACATAACTTCTACCTTACAACCCTCAATGGCCAATCTACCCCGCCCACACCCCTCCATAAAGATCTAAAGATCTGTCCTATATAGTATAATGTATTTGGCCTTTGATCTGTAGACAGATATTTAGAGCACAGACTGGATGTATGATAGAGCTGTGTTAGTCCCACGCCCTGACAGACACTGTGACACAAACCTACTGCAGAAGTGGAACAATGTCACACCACTACAAGACTGGCACTAAGTACAAAACAACTGACTCTAAACTGTTGTTGGTCACCCTTACTCCACCCTCACACAAGAACTCTTATTGCAATATTCTTTTCAAACAGCATATATGCTGATATACAAGTGTATTATCAAACTAACCTGAAGTGAAGGAATCTAGAATCCAACATATACCTTACATAACTATGACACTGCAACACTTCATGTCTCGGAGTAGCAGAACAGATGTTACAGGACAAGTTGCTGATTGTTGCATTCAAGAGGCTTCCATACTACCTGTAGCTCTCTGAAGTAACACACTGTTGTTCTGTAACACACAGTTTATAAATGAAACAATCTATAACATATACATAAATGTTACCTTACTGGAACATTGTGACACTAAATTGAATTTTGAATGAACACATTCTACAACATAGTGACATTATGCTGAAATCTCATTGCACAATTACAAACTATCCTGATACACACATTATCCTACACCTGTAGTCGTGAATGAGAGCAGGTATGTAGTACTGTAACAGTGGGACACTGACTCAGCTGCTATACATTTGAATGGAATGAACTATAACATTTAACTCATTATTCACAGAGCTACGTACTACACTGTGTCACTGTGAGTTCCCACCCTATATTTCTGAATGAAGTGATTGAAGCCACGAATGTACAACACAGAATACAGACAGACAGATTTTATTAGCGAAAGCCAAAATTGGCCTCTGGTCATACATTGTTAATAATACATGTTACGGTGTTGAGGTAAACAATCAACAATGATGTATTAATTCTTTTTTCAAAGTTGGAAAGCTTGATACAAAAATTTACTCAAGAAGTGCTGAATGTTAATATTTTGTAATGACAGTAACTGTGTACAGTCATAAAGAGAATAGCACTTACAATACTATTATAGAGACCACTACACTCATATTTTATGCAAGAGTTAAACCTCTATACAACAATTTGAATTGTAATGAAATTCTCAACTTAAAACATTATGTAAAAAGCAGATATAATATGCGACACGATTAGTCACCACTACAACAGCAGAATTCCTTTATTTGTACAGTAATCGGAATTTAAGTCTTTGAGGGTCATTTAGAATTTTGATAAACTAAATTGTCTTCAACCACTAAATCACTAGAGGCATGACTAATATAAGTTTGTACAGCGTTCATCCATCATAACCTGGAAGGCTGGAGTTGGATTCCATGTCGTGTCAAACCACACAGGCAAGATGGGAGTTGTTGTTTCCTCTCTTTAACTCAGTTCCTTAACTGGCACTGCACCTCCTCGACAAAACAATGTTTCTATATGTATCACACTGCAGACAATACATACAGGATATTTGGCTTTTCTTGAAAAATACCATGTTTATCTCATCGAGTGAGGTAGAAAGTTTATATTATCAAGAGTGACGCAGCCCCGGGTGATAATATTTTAAGTTTCTATCTCACGAAATGAGATAAACATGGTATTTGTCAAGAAAAGAATTTTTTTGTATTTATTATATGACCAAATCCTAGCATATTCACCGAAATCGACTTGCATTTACGTTAGGTAGGCTCCAGAATGAGCCTGTCACCTCAGCAACAATTTAATGTGACGTCATGAACGTGTCATGACATCGGAGCATTGTTTTATGACGTCAGGTCATTGTTATATCGGTCACTAGTGACTGATAACACATTCCTTTTGTCATTTTCACTAGTGACTGATAACACGGTTTATTTTCATTGATAGATCCCGGTATTTCACATGCAATCATATAATAAAGTGTTATAAGAACACTACAATTTCTGGGTAACAACTTCTTTATTGTGAACATACATGACATTTAGGATCATGCTGACACTGTATGTATACAATATGTATACCACTTGTAAACGTCCTTCAAAGACTGGTGTTATTATTAATAGTATAATTTGAATGTTGTTATCTAAAACTGGGCGGAGCAAAGTGAAATATTCTGCCACATGACGAGACACTTGAGAGGAGAAGGAATCGTCTATCAATAAGCTGAGACCTCTCCACAACAATCAGGAGACATGTTAGCAATAAACCAGTCATTTGTCATCAGGTGTTAGAAACAAGGTGGACCAACTTGAGTCACCCGATATTTATTATCCAGTGCTGGAATGCTTCAGGAATCTATATCAACTACTTGACTATCTATGAATCTTATTCTTGCCAAAATCTTCTCACCTCACACAATAACTTCAATAACTTTTAACCCAAGGAGATTATATTAGTTAATGATGGGAATGTTGGTGGTCTTTTTGTCCACTTGGCATGATGAAACAAAATATTGATACCTAGAAATGTATAGTCGATTCTGGGACATATTACCTGAAGAATGTAGACTAGACTTTTGAAATGCCTATAAATATATATGATCATTATATCAAGTTTACCTCTCAACACCTCATTAATTCTATTTTCAACAAAGCCTTTCAAATTTATGTCTGTCATTATTCAATAATCTAAAAGAACTGATGCTTTTAGATCTAATTTGCATGAATTAATTATCTAAATGCAGTAAACTCTTTGGAGTGTGTAATCTTTACGTACTTTTAACACAACAAAACATTAAAATTAACACGAGCATAAAACATACCAAAAATAGTAACCACCTTTGATATTTCAATGCTAAGTGAACAGACATGTAAAATGTATAAAAGTAACATTTTTAAAATTCAATCAGTTAGGTCTCAAAAACCATTACCGTTATGTCTTGAAGTAGACAGAAATACATAAATCATGTCTATACTGGCGACCAGTGAATAAATTATACCGGTAAATTTTTAAAATAACAGACATTCCAAGTTGTCGTCTTACCTGGAAAATGTGATTACGGGCTATGATAATCCCCACTGACAAGCATCAGGTGTAACCAACAAAATCAATGTTTTATGCAGTCCCTTACAAGACTGGTGTAGCACACCTGTGCGCTGCAGGTAGATGCAGGTAGGTAGTAATCAAGGTAGATTAGACACCTGGTACAGCAGGACAGGTGAGGTAATTCTCCTTGTAAAACAAGTACCAATTACCTCAAGATTTGTCCTATTGAACCTATCAGTCAAAATATAAACTTACGTATGGTCATATAGATATTTCAAAATGAAAACTACACTTATAATATAAAACAAAGGTAGGTGAGAAATGAACATGCTGAAACTGAGAGAACTTTCCATCACTGAACAGACTGGATTGATGCCCTGTAACTGCACTAATCATAGCATGAATGTGTGATTGAATCCAACCTAAATAAGAGATGAGTCGAATGACATAAAATTCTTACAAATTATTCATTAAAGAAAATGAATCGAATTTGGAGTTAGGTTTGACATTGGATGGTTATGTGCACTCCTCACAAAGAACAAACACTTCACATTTAAAATAGGCATGATCTCAAAACACTTTACCACAAAAAACAAATCATTGTTTTCAATCTGATTAAGCAAGGAACACCTGAGAATAACATGCCCAAAACTTCTGATATCAGAATCTTATCACAGGGAAGCATCTAAAACAAAAGAGAAAACTAATTTCAAAACACAAGTTTCAAGTTTCAAACTACACATGTAAAACTGAAAATAGCCACATCTGCTTGTTGAAGCCTCGGTAATGTTTACTTTGTTCAAGAAGCTGATCACATATCCACACTAAATCAACCAGCATCAGATGACATCTCTGAATCAAAGTGCTGCGATAGATAAGAAGTTGGCCACCACAACAACACAGGAGCCGTTATCAGCTCCAGCAGTAGGGCTTGTTCTCTAATGTCTGCGCATGGATTACCTCATACAGAGATCTAGCTGCACATCACTCAAACCCTTCCCTTTTTTCTTTGATTAACTGCACTTCAAAATGAGAAATCTACACTCAAACAGTCTAATTATAAGAAACTTATCTAGTTGTTTTTAAAATGTGATAAAATTTTAAAAAATCTGAAGATATTTATAGATATTTATGATATCTATACAAGTAATAAACACAGGTAACACAAACATATTTGTTAATTCATGAAATGACTCTAAATTCCTCATCTAATGACACTAAATGACAGAATCATTTATATGATCATTAATTAAAGCTTCTTTAATCTATGGTATTGCTTTCTTCATTACATAAGACTGAACATAACATGAATACAATTAATCTACTTAGTACTTAATAACTTGCTTAAGACCTAACATGGTAACATCACTCAATTTATGTACCTGCAGTTTAAAAACAATGTAAATTATTTGAACAAATCATATTCATATTCACACTGTAAAATTGAATCAATGTATGAAAGTTCAAGAAGAAAATCAGACAAAACTGTTCTCTATCCTTCATTAGGTACAAAACATCCAAGCTCAATAAACTAACAATTACCAAAACAAACTGCAATCAATTGAATTAAAAAATTCTATCAGTGTATAAAAAAAACTGTTGAGAGTAAGAGTTAAGTGAATCCCCTACCTTGTCGGAGTGTAGACGAGGTGCTAATTAAGAGAGTAAGATTGTGGTAGAGAGATCGATGTTCCAGCTACGTCCTCCACTACCCTCCCTCTCTCTACAACTCCCTCTACGTACCCAGTAGTAGCCAGCTGATCCTGGCTGCTTACTGTAAGTGTTCCTGCCTCCTGCCTCCTGCCTCCTGCCTCCCACCACTGCTTCATGCTCATAAATGTGGGATAACGCTACGAATCAAAATGCTTCTTTACTTTCATTTATGTAGATTTTGTCTCCTATCATATCTGGGTTCACATTTTCATACCATGCCAAACAGAAAATATTACTTTCATAAATATTTACAAATCGAAAAGGCTCTTGATTTTCATACATGGAGATTTTGTGTCATAGCTTATGATCTTTAATAACCTTGTACAGAGAGGCCCATTATTTCATACTATTACCCATCATGCTCCCTCAGGTATCTGTACATACATGGCTATTAGCTGGATATAAACTGATCTTACATTTCGTGCAGACTGAATGCTCTTCATTGATACATCATTTTTATTATCGAAAAACTAAGTTCATCAATCGAAGAATTCTTAACAACTAACAAAACTAACTTTCCTTTGGGCTTGATACGCACTGGAGATTAGCACTTTAGTTGCTGATTACACATGTACGATATCGATAGAAGGGTCGTGCTGGTAACTTTTTGCTTTTTGTTTTGATTTTGACATGAAAATCTACAAAACCATACATTCAGACAGGCAACTTTTCAGGCTTATTTTATAAACTGTGGATAAGTAGTGAAAACATTCTGAGTAGCAACTTTACAGGAATAACAACTTTTTAACAAAGGTAATAATCTTTCATTGACCAATGGATAAGAAAGTCTGAACAAGAATAATCTCCAGCCCCTAGGTAAAGAGCTAACATGAATGAGAAACTCTACCTGGAAGAAATATTATAGTGTCCCACCAATTCTGTTTAATTTGTAACGTTTATGGGTTCTTTATAACCATATCTCCTTTTACTTCATAGGAAAAGATGATATATACAGCTTGCAATGAAAGAAGGTCTTGAACATCAATACACTCTAAAATTCCACTTTCACTGAAAGTTTTTTCAGCTCTGAATAATATTTGTTACATTTGATTGGAATTCTGTATTTCATCAATGTCCTGCAAGTTTCATATGCTTTAAAAGTATCCGTAGTCTGTCCATTTGAAATGACATTCTTGTATCAGAAAATAAAAATATAAATTGATATTCTTGTAAAATCACCTCGCACACTATTGATTATAAAAGAGTATTATCCATTTATGGAAGTGGTCATAATGTACCATTGAACAAAAAAATACGGATATCAAATTGATTTAAAATCATTTTTCCCATTGAAGGCATCGGCAAGGCAATAATGACTAGTTGAAGAACGAGAAGTGCAGTCGTCCGGAACATGAAATGTCAGAAAAACAGCATTTGAGAAAGAGTCAATATTTGCTGGAAATTGCAAGCTATAATCTCAAGTGTTTTGAAGAATGCTGTGACATAAACCATAAGAAATTGACATCTTATGGTTTTAACTTTGAAGAAAAGGGCATTATTCTAAACAGGGAATAGTGTTCTATCAACTTATTTCATCATTTTCTCGTGTAGCTTGCTTCCAATAAAAACTGCTTCACTTTAATGATGATTGGCAGCAAAAATTGAATTTGGAATTTCATTATTTATATTCATTCAAAAAATAGAGAAATTTCTATCACTCTCTTTTTACAACAGGCAAGTATTCAGTTCCTTAGTCAAATGGTTGCGACTGTTATGTCATGAGAAATAAACCAATATATAAAATTTGACCCTTGAAATTCCTAATTTGTTTTATTAACTTTACAAACATTTATTTCTGAGGACTTTTAATTAAAATATAAATGAAAATATGAACTATATCTAATTGAAGTTAATAAAAGTTCTTCTGGAAATGTAAATGCAAACTTGATTAAGTTATAATGCCTCAAATAAAGCAACAATAACCTAACTATTTGCCACATCAAGGAATAACCCTAAACTATTACATTATAGTAATTCCTAAATGAAACCTTCACTCGGACATGGAAGGATGCATGGTAGAATTGGTCGGTTATGTTCGATATTATGTTTTATCCAATGGATTACATTCTACAAAGCAACGAACTGGCCAAATCATCTACCTCAAATACCAATTAACTGATCGATCAAGGTCAGATGTCAGAATATTTTTCAAATGGCAGTCATTATTTTGGCAATTTCTCTGATTGAAATCCATTGACGATGAAGTCTTGTCCGCCATGATGTTCTGTTTCTCAAAGACTGGTTAGGCATGTTAGGTCAAGGATCTTCTACATCATGCATGCTATAATCAAAGTGATTTACTTATCTGCGGGAGCTCTCAAATTCTATTAAAATAGATTTTTTTCTCAATATCTAATCCAAAATTTTCATTAAAAGCATTTTTTAAAAACTTTATTCCTTAATACAGGATGCTTAATTTTTCAACATACATTATTACCATTTTTTATATAGCTATGAAAAATCAATATCATCATAAATAGAAAACTCAATTGAAAATGACTTTAAAAAAAGAGCTTATTTGTTGTTTTTAGGTAGAAATTCTTCCCATCATTCTAAATTCAGTTCTGGCAGATCTTTCACATGAACTTTTCTTTCATTCATAAGAAGAAAATTTCAATAAATCACTACCAAGAGCAATGAATCCAAGCATAAAGGAAATATATTTGACAAGGGAAAAGAACACTTGCAATAAGGCTACAGCTGCCAGACATCACTATGGACAAGGACATGGATTTGCAATCAGCAAGATGCTTCCTTCCATGAGAACAGCTGCACATGCATATGTCACGCCTCAAACACATCCTCATCTGTGTCGTGTCTCGGATACCACACATGCATCAGAGCGCACAGAGATGCACATGCATCTGCACATGCAGACATGCACAAGAGCCTGCTTACCATATTGAATCAACTGAGGGCCATCCACAATTTTAATGATGGACATTCCATTTCTACATCCCAGACGAAACAAGATCTCTAGTAACTGTAAGCCATATTTAAATCTATGATGTTGTAGAGACTGACAAAATGTTTCAAGAATGACAAGTGCTGACTATGAGTCAAGGCATACTTTCACAAGTTTAGATAACCACTGTTATTTCATGATTCATTCAAGATTTTGATTATGATTTTTAATCCCAATATAGAAATAAGAAAAATAGATTTGAATATCATTGAGCTCTGCCTTAAGACTTTTGAGTTCTGCTCCAGAAAGAGGGAAACGTAAAGATGCAAAGAAGTTGAAAACACTAAAAGGCACATCTACACATTATGATTGTTTCACACAAGTTTGTTGAACTATTCCTTACGGTTTTAAGTTCTGTTCCGTATTTGAAAGTCAAGTTGAATATTCATGCAAAACAGAGGAAAATAGATGGCATAGAAGTTGAACATACCAAAGGCACATGATGACTGTTCCGCATATCAAGTTTCATTAAGCTATACATTTTTCTAGTTCTGCTCCTGAATCTGTTTCTCAATGGACAGACAAACAAATAAATGGACAACAACAGACAGACAGACAGATGGAGTCCATTTCAATTTTCCCCTGCTCACTTAGTTTGGTGAGGGAGTAAAAGAAAGCTGTAGTAGAAGACACAAAACATGTTAGATACGATATTGATGGATGACGCTAGACGTGTGGTGAGACTTCGCCCTTCTCATTTATGTTAAATACGGTATCTGGTAGTCTCACAAGGACAGGAGAATTAAGACAAACGATATGTAAGAAGTGTTCGCCGCCCAGATGAAAGACAGAGTTCTTTTCGGGGAGTATCATCTGTTCCTACTACTGCACATACCCAGCTGAGAATACAAGAGGGACTCGTCAAAAACAGATCCATAAAACCTTGTGATTATTTCCCCAAGAATGATGGCAGCATTTATCATAGTTTAGTCATGAAATTATTGTCTTGAGTGATGGAAACATAACTTTGGCACATGCAAAGCTTCTAAAGAATTATTGTAAATACACATGCCATGTAACAGATATCAAAACCTGTTTACACAAGAAATATTTTCATGTCCTACCAAAACAGTTTCCTTCATATTCTTGCTTGTATTGTCCAATGATTCAATCTGTTTGAGGATAAAGCTATAGCTCATGTGTGTGGATTCTCTGTAGTCGGGAGTGATTCAGGACTGAAATTTGATTTGGACAGCAAGTCTACATCGGGAAAGGTCTCTGCCCATCTCCAGCACACCCCAAGGATGAACTGATATTGAAAGAATAAACCCTGTCGACAGAGTGCATGGTTTATTGATGTACAACATGCAAACAATCATCTAATTGCACTGCATTACAGCAGGCTGTACATCACGTCTCCATGCACACATTGGCGGCAGTCAGTAAATCATACATACATTGCAGATTATATTAAACCTTTTCTGTCAAGTACCATTTTTTAAAAAGCCTGTAATAATATCACCAATTCAATAAATCAGGGAAAATGATGTTATTTGAAAGGTCAAAACTAACAAATTTCATAACCATGTATAAACCAAACAAAATCGTCTCAAGGCCCTGAAGCAACTTTAGAGTCCTCTTGAGTGATGATTATCAAAGATAGATAAATATTGTTCCCTTTACAGTCATATTGTGTTATAAATCCTCATCCCGGCGGAGACACATCTATACCACACACCAGTGATCATAAAGGGAGAGAAGAGACACTGGGGAGACAAGAGGCAGGAGAACTCCAGGTTTGTACATCAGACTCTACTGCTGGATGTATTAGTGTCCAACCTACCAGCTTGTTTCTCTACTAAAACTAATATAGTACAGTCCTGATGACGGCCTGTAGAGATAGTGATCATAGAGCAACCATCATCTGGTTTTACTGTTGCTACTAAACTACTATGGCAACGATCTGATCAAATCAAAACCTTGCTATACACCAACTCACAGAGCCCAGCGGTTAACTTCCTATATACACCAACTTCTAGAGCCCGACAGTTAACTTCCTATATACACCAACTTCTAGAGCCCAACAGTTAACTTCCTATATACACCAACTTTTAGAGCCCGACAGTTAACTTCCTATATACACCAACTTCTAGAGCCCAACAGTTAACTTCCTATATACACCAACTTCTAGAGCCCGACAGTTAACTTCCTATATACACCAACTTCTAGAGCCCAACAGTTAACTTCCTATATACACCAACTTCTAGAGCCCGACAGTTAACTTCCTATATACACCAACTCCTAGAGCCCGACAGTTAACTTCCTATATACACCAACTCCTAGAGCCCGACAGTTAACTTCCTATATACACCAACTTCTAGAGCCCAACAGTTAACTTCCTATATACACCAACTCCTAGAGCCCAACAGTTAACTTCCTATATACACCAACTCCTAGAGCCCAACAGTTAGATAACATGCAGAGTTAGTGATCAAAGAAGAATTATCCACCACTTAACTGTGCCATAACAACTTGCAAGATACAAGTCTTTGAGGGACATTTTGAAGTGGGTTAGATATTGTGATGAGAGAACAGATTTACAACATCTAACATGTACGTTCAGCAGATTGGTCCATCAAGTAACTTTCCAGTGAGTGTTACAGCACCAGTTGGTGGTGTATGACGTAATGTGTAATACACATAGTAACGGCTGCACCCTGTTCCATGACTTGATTTACAGTGCCCTTAACCTTTAAGATTGGCTAAGTTTTATTATAGAGCTGATATTGGTTGTTGGAACAGTACCAAAACATTAGAAGAGGAATTAGAATTTTTAAAGGCAATATTTCTGCACAGTCTGATCTTTCCTCTCTTTCTACTTGTGTGGTACTAACATACTGCTATACAGCTGATAGTTAACATAAATTGGAGTCCAATATATGAAATGATTGAAAATAAGAAGTATTCAACAGCAATAGAAATACAAAGAGCTAACCACTTCGACCCTGTTTTATGATATGAATGCTAAAATCCTTGACACAATTACAAATTTTGCATTTCAAAGCAATCCCATTACAAAATGACTAAGGCAGATCTATGCCAGTTTAAAATATGTCTGTAGCCTGACATTAATGACACTGGGAATATAAGCAAGTTTTAGACATCAAACTCTTGGGCTTCAAGACAAATGGTAGAGACGGCTGCAAAGGTCACCAGACGAACATTAGGCAGCTTGTGGCAGTACAAAACATTAAAAGATGCCTGTCACAGAAGGAGATGAGTTTTCAGTAAGTTGAAAGCTCCGAGGGGATGGAGAGGTGTTAGAGATGGGCTGGTTGTCAGTGTGATGAGTTGGTGACACATGCTGCCAACATGGTGGGCTACACGCCATTAGGGAGATGAAGCACTCTCATTGGGCCGTGACAGGGCTATGCATGTAGGTAGATCAAGTAAGAGCAAAGTGTCAACAAGCGAAAGGTGACTGATTGAAAAAGAATTAAGGCTTTCAAGAAATGATGTTCCTTTTGAGCATGATGTTCCTCTGCTTGAGAGATGGCAGTTCTATGCAGGCACACAGATTAAGTCATACAAGAGACAAATAAGTGGCATGTGGGATTCTTGCTCAACATCTACCTTTTCTATTGTCACAATACGTCCCTCTGATTTGAGTGATAAAATAGATGTAGATCAAGTTATACTTATCAATGTCATCTAATGAAATATGTATGATTGCAGAGATAAATTACGTGGTTAATATTTTAACCAAAACAATAATCCTTCATTGACATTTCGGGTACAGTTTGGTATATTATGCTTCACCAGAAGATAATTTTAGAAAGATCATTAGCTTTCCTGAAGATTCAGTAACCTTAAGTTGGTGCCATCATCTAGTGCGGTGTAATACTAGTTGCAGGGAAAGGGAAAGTGTTATGTCATATGGTAAGTTACTTCCTAAATGTTTCTGAATTGCCTTTTGATATTTTTTAGTAATGACTTCAAAAGAAATCATTAACACGTGACGGAAATAGGCTTTTAAGTTTAATCTGGATGAGAAAATACCTTAAATATCTATTGGTCAGAACCTTGAATGCTTAGAATACCAATGAAGAAACACACACAATTGTACTGGCAATACTTTAATCACTACTTACAGACCTATAAGGGCCATGTGATAAGCTTGATATGTAATTTATTACAGGTAAACAGGAATATCATTGAGGAATGTAACAGTCTGCCAATAGCTGATTAGTATCTCCAAGCACAAACACTGGCTGTCTACAACTGGTAGGACTAGTTTATTAACAGCTGATTGCTAAGTACACCAGTATATCACACTTGCTGACTACTTGACAGTCCCTTTCTTTTACTCCTTTCAATAAGCAATAATTTCAATGAAGATTGTACAAATGTTTAATTACTGATACTTATTGAGTTCTTCCAAATTTAAAAGAACTTGTATCCAATCAAATTGATTGGAATAAGAAATTTTTTTAACAGAAATGAAATAAACTCAAATGAAACTACTGGTAAATGAGAAAAACAAAGTTTTAAAAGACACAGGTAAAGTAAAAGGGCAACAAAATGAGACATTGTTTTAAAGCAAAACATTTTCCATTACAACTTGTAAAACATAACCTATCAATAAAAACAGGGGGAAAAGACAAAAAAGACTTACAGATTGTACGAATCATCCAATTTGTGTGTTTGCTCTGAATATAGAGGTTCCGTATTCCTCACAAAATAAACACCCTTTCATCTCAAGCTACTATGCAAACAATGAAAGACGGGGAGCAAATAAGTAATCCTGTATTAGGAGCCCTATTGGGGGGATACGTATTGTATCCATCAGCCAGGACAAAAGTAGGCTTATTTACCGACTGGAGTGATATTACTTATATTTACTCTGTACATGGTCACATCACACCACTGTTCGGGAGGAATGTAATCATTAAACACTGCAGTGTGTATACTTGAATTGTTCAACTCACATGCACTTTGTAAAAGGAGGTGAGGTTAATGGAATCAAATAAATTGTCACATTTGGGGAATTCTCTAAGAGTTATTTTTTCTAGTTTTATGAATAATACTTCGCAGGATATACCCCCTTGACTCACAAAGGGGGACGGCTGACAGTCAGCAGGGGAATCATACACTGACTAGAGATAGGTATCAACTATACTGATCATGTGGTTACAACAAATCTATTCATATGGGCATGGTGCGAATGATCGCTCACCAATTTTCATATTTTGCATGTGTTGTAAATATACAGAAAGGAGTTCTGCAAACCTGGACGCAACATACAGTGTCATCAACACCTTCCAACCAGAGAACAAGAGACACTTAGTTTGCCTGGATGTGAACATCAAAGTTTTGGACAGATAAATGATTTGTACATCTAATCATTTCTTCATTTCCTAAGTTTTTAGTTACATCATTATGTTGCAGGAAGAGACAGTGTCCTGACATACTGACTGATTGGTCAAAATAAATAAATAATTAATAATAAATAAATCTGATAAGCAATAAAGACCATACCAGAACCATCATATGCATCTGATTATCATGCTCACGGCGACCAGTGGACTTAACTGATTGGCTAACTGACCATACTATCTGACATAATCATTATGTGTCCGACGCTTAGCAAACACGGAATTGGTCCAACTGACCACACTTTCTGACAGAACAATCCCGTGTCTGACGCTCTCTGGTGGTCCAATCACGCGTTGACATTCGACACAACCTGTAATTTGCTCGCTTATATACAGAACTGATGAGCAATTACGCTTCAAATGGTGCCGGTGTAGCAGGCCATTTCTTCCCCGGTCTAAAATTTCCCCGGGGAGTAAATGGCCTAGGCTGAAGTTTCCCCGGGGAAGGTTTGTCCTAGGATACTTTTACCCCGGGGAAGGTTTAGCCCAGGCCAAAGTTTCCCCCCCTAGGCCAAAGTTTCCCCCTTGTTAAAACAGTGTTGTTATTTCCTTCCCACCCTTTCTTTTTCCATGAACAGGGGGGAGATTCTGGCCTAGCTAGGCTACTTCTTCCCCACCCTTGTTTTTAAAGTAAAGGGGGGAGATTCTGGCCTAGCTAGGCTACTTCTTCCCCACCCTTGTTTTTAAAGTAAAGGGGGGAGATTCTGGCCTAGCTAGGCTACTTCTTCCCCACCCTTGTTTTTAAAGTAAAGGGGGGAGATTCTGGCCTAGCTAGGCTACTTCTTCCCCACCCTTGTTTTATTTACAAGGGGAGAGATTCTGGCCTAGCTAGGCTACTTCTTCCCAACCTTTGTTTTTATTTACAAGGGGGGAGATTCTGGCCTAGCTAGGCTACTTCTTCCCCACCCTTGTTTTATTTACAAGGGGGGAGATTTTGGCCTATCTAGGCTATACTTCTTCCCCACCCTCAGTTTTTATTACAGTGTCCATTTTATGCAGATCTAAGAAAATGTACTTGTCCATATTATTATTGTACATCACCATCTTTACAGAAAGGTATCTCACTATGCAAAAGTGCTAATGATTATATTGTAAACTTATTTGCAAAGTATATTTTCCTTTGACTTAAAGGCGCTGTAGTATTTGTTTGGCATAACGTGTTTTCTCAAATTTGTCATTTATTATTAAAGTTTATACAATATATGGGTATGTTGATGGGTAAAACATCTCATTACATGAGCCAAAAGAAGAATCAATAGTAAAAGCTTATCTGTATTGTAAGAAAAAGGTGCAATGTACAAAGTGACAATTGTGTGGAACTCTTCAGGTAGATTTGTAGGTCTCATGATTTAGATCTCTTTTTTATTGACTAAAGATTATTATTTAGCCATTCATAACACTAATCAATATTTTGGTAAGAGCACTTTATTTCAGTAAGAAAATCGTGCTAGAGCGCCTTTAAAAAACATGTCAAGTTCTTTAATATAATGCATTGGTGTTACACAAATAAGGTATTTTTTCACATTTTGATGTTCGGTAAGTTAGTTTCTTCTTTTGTCATTAACCACAAATTATTTCTTTTTTTAAACATGATTTAACTTGTCTCCTTGTCTAACTTATATGTGAGAAGAATGAAATGGTAACAATTGATATGTTTCACAAAGCTCTTGAATATGTTAAGAATGTACATGTTTTACACATTGATTTTAAAGATTAGAATAGAATAGCATAGATTATGACAGTCTTACTGTAAAATTTGTTATTATGTCCCCCGAAATTTTGTTTGGGAGACATAATGTTTTCACCTCCGTCCGTCATTCCGTTATTCCGTTATTCCGAAATGCTTTCTTTTCCGGGCCATATCTCAAAAACCGTTCAATATTTTTTCACGAAACTTAGTATGTGGTTAGACCTAGTGATGGAGTGGTGCCCATTGCTATTTTGGTTATTCTGAAATTTTTATTTTTTCTGGTTTCCATGGAAACAATTTGAACTTAGTGCAAATTGGGGGTAGGGACCTTTTCCGGCCTCTATTTCAAAATCTATCTAGTATTTCTTTACGAAACTTGGTATGTGGTTAGACCTAGTGGTGGAGTGATGCCTTTTGCTATTTTGGTTATTCTGAATTTTTTATTTTTTCTGGTTTCCATGGAAACAATTTGAACTTAGTGCATATTGAGGGTAGGGACCTTTTCCGGCCTCTATCTCCAAAACCGTTCAATATTTTTTCACCAAACTTGGTATTTGCTTAGACCTAGTGATAGAGTGGTGCCTTTTGCTACTTTTGGCTATTCTGATTTTTTTATTTTTACTGGTTTCCATGGCAACAATTTCAACTTAGTGCATATTGGGGGTAGGGACGTTTTCCATTCCTTTCTTTGAAAACTTATTGCAAAGCACATAACAAGATTTTCATTGTTCTTCATATTTCAAACATAGTTTTGCCTGTTTAAAACCAGAAGGTCTCAAGTCACCATGTTTCTGATTTTGCATTTATTAAGAAATGTTGATGTGCTCATTGCTCAATAAGTTCCATCTTTAAAAAAATCAACAAGTCGTTATCAAAGCTTATTCATGAGATATTTAAAATTATGTGACTTGAGTCCTTCTTGTAGATCAGGGCCGTGATCTCTTTATGACAGATTTAGATTAGATTAATTACCATCTATTTTCTTTTTTTTTATGTGCAGTTGATTTATGCTAATAGAGTAACCTTTTTCGATTAAAGTAAAGTTGTTTTTTTTTCCTCTGGCATTGTTAAGTAAGGGTTAGATGATTAGTTTTGATTGAAAATTGGAGCGGGGGACATCACAGTGCATCACATGCACATATTTCTAGTTTAAAATTTTTCTTGACCTAATTGCTTTTATTTGCCACTTAACACATTAAAGTTCAAAGGTAAATTCTGAACATTTAGATATAAAAAGTTATTTAAAATATATTAGAATTAATAAAATGAACATAATTATTGTAATATGTCGTGACACCAATGACATTTTTTATTGTCACACCAGTGATATTGTTTGTTACACCACTGATTTCTCTTGATTTTTATTCCGAAGATAAACCCCAAGTTAATTGCCTTAAATTGCTAATTAATAGATTTTAATGTTTCAAACGTAGACAAATTTAATATCAAAATTTTATAATTCGTTACATCACTGACTGACATTTTAGATGCTCATTGTTTTTATTATGATTATAGTATTTTAATATTTTTTGAAAAAGTTGATGCAGAAAAGTGTTTGTGAAACTTGTTTATCAATATTTAATGCAGAAATATATATATATAAATGTCTTGGAATTGAAAGATTTTGATTCTGCAAAGTTACATTGACAGTGGTTTTTCAAGGATGGGGAAGAAGTAGCCTAGCTAGGCCAGAATCTCCCCCCTTTACTTTAAAAACAAGGGTGGGGAAGAAGTAGCCTAGCTAGGCCAGAATCTCCCCCCTTTACTTTAAAAACAAGGGTGGGGAAGAAGTAGCCTAGCTAGGCCAGAATCTCCCTCCTTGTAAATAAAACCAAGGGTGGGGAAGAAGTAGCCTAGCTAGGCCAGAATCTCCCCCCTTTACTTTAAAAACAAGGGTGGGGAAGAAGTAGCCTAGCTAGGCCAGAATCTCCCCCCATGTAATTTAATCTAAGAATATAATAAAATAAAGGGTGGTGAAGAAATAACCATAATCTCATCCATTGTATATAAGAAAAAAAGTAAAGAAGTAGGGAGGCTATGAAATGTTAGCCAGGCCAAAGTTGCTAACCCTGTAATCATAGGTGAGAAAGTATCAAGGGTGGGGAAAGTTTGGCCTAGGAGAAACCTTCCCCGGGGAAGATTGAGCCTAGGGGGGGAAAGTTTGGCCTAGGTTAAAGTTTCCCCGGGGAAGGTCTGTCCTAGGCCAAACTTTCCCCGGGGAAACTTTGGCCAGGGGTAAAGTTTGGCCTGTTACAGGCCATCATATACATCTGATTATCATGCTCACGGCGACCAGTGGACTTAACTGATTGGCTAACTGACCATACTATCTGACATAATCATTATGTGTCCGACGCTTAGCAAACACGGAATTGGTCCAACTGACCACACTTTCTGACAGAACAATCCCGTGTCTGACGCTCTCTGGTGGTCCAATCACGCGTTGACATTCGACACAACCTGTAATTTGCTCGCTTATATACAGAACTGATGAGCAATTACGCTTCAAATGGTGCCGGGTTAAAAAGATGATTGGGTGAAACTAAGAAGAGTAGCCAAAGATCATGATGGTAGTCTCTGGAGGATGGAGCTGAATTACCGTGTTGGGTCTCTTGTTTAGTCAATTTCCATCTGTCTGTCAGGCTTATCGTGATTAATTGAGACATACCCACAAGAACTAACCTTGCCACACCATATCCTTTAATTGACACTAATTGCTTAAATGCCACAGGAATAGATCCAAGATCTTACATAAATTGGAAAGTTGTGACCTAATCTGAAAGGCCTTCCAACTTTAAACAATTGTGTAGATCTATGAAAGCCAAAATGACTAATAAATCTGTGTGGATGTTGAAGAATAAATACATGCAGGCTGAAATATCATCCCAAAATTGAACTTATTATCTGTCAATTTCAAAGTTTGTTTGCTGCAGAATGTTCTTTGTCTCTTCAGAGGGATAGTCTTACTGTCTGCGGTAACTCTAATCCTGAATTACTTGCAAAGAAACTTGAAGTAAAACCTATTGATTCTGTCAGGAACAAGTGGGAGATTGGAAACATACATGTCCACACAAAGCATTAAAATTGAATTTTTAGAAAACCATTTGCAAGTGAACTAAGTTGTGCGAGGTTTTGTCAGATGGAATGAAATGTCTGACATTATTTTCAGGAAAAGTTGTGCATGGTTTTGTCAGATGGAATTAAATACCTCACAATATTTTCAGGCAAGTTTCATTTGGATTGACAATATACATTTTCAAACAAACAGAAAGGTAAAACATATTCAAGGACAGGTCAGATATATATTTCTAAAACAAATGACTTCTTTTATGCAGTTGTAACTTAGTCAGGAGTAATAAGGTAGGATTTGGTGTGATACAAAATCTATTGTGGTGGTATTTTGGCTTGACACAAATGATTGAATACTAAGATGGACAGAGTTCATAACAGAAATCGTTATTTCAATTAAAACACTTTTCAACAAGCAAGTAATAGAAATATGTTTTCATCTTTACATTACTATTGCAGCAAACAATCGATCACAGTTTGTAATAGACAATCTCATTATCTGAATGGAAAAGGAATGATGTTGGTCTTTACACAAAGTTGTAAACTGGCCACCAAGATTGTTTTGCACTATTTAGAACATCTTCTAATATATCTAAGGGGCGGACATCTTTTTTTACCTAGACCTTTTAAAACCTTTTATCACAGTACAAATCCATATTCTACAAGTCAAAATTTGTAACCAAACACTGTCACTCCATAAAACTTGAGATAATTCTAATAAAAAAACTTGAAAATCTGACTTTAAAATATCAGCAAGCAAGCACAGAAGTTGTACATGAATAATTAAGCACTATGAGATGAGACCGCTGTGTACTTCCCGCCTACCTGGTTGTCTGTCCACCGCCTCCAAACACATTCCTCTTCCATCGTATTTTCAAAGGTCACAAGTTAAAGCGGAATTAAAGAATTAAACCTGATCAAATAACAAAAGGTAAAATTTCCTCATTTGTTTGAAATTACGATAGAAATTTGCAACAGTACTGTCTTTAATGTCCTCATAAACATGTTCAAAGCATATAAAAATAAAAGGTATTATGTAGCAGCAAACGGATAAAGTTTTATTATTGTCATCAAATATCTTATGCTCTCGTTTGGAAACAGTTGAGAACAATTTCAGTACTACAGCAATTGTGTATCTGTCATCTGTTGATCTGTCATATTCATTCCTTGTATTTTAATCTTTTCAAAAGTATTTGAAGAAGAAAATCCTTAACTCAATAACCGAGTGTCTTGTAAAACCTGAGGTTTTACTAACACGATCATAAGCTTCAACATGTCGTCATCTATTCCATTTTGAAATCTTGAATGAAAACGTATCTCGATTCAATTCAATTTTAAACCCCGGAGAAAACATGTCTGTTAATCAGTCAATTGTAAGACTAAAAGAAAACATGTCTTCATTTCAATTCCTGATTTTTCTATCTTTAAAGAAGACAAACAAGTTGATTGAAAGATTGAATGCTTGTATGATTAGAGTACGGGATCTCCATTCTCCACTCACAGTTCTTCCTCTCTGTAAATACAACCACTGTTTACACAAATGAAAAGAAATTAGAGAGGCAATGTTGAAATATGGATTATAAGAGGCCAGTATTTGACTGAATGACATGAATCAAGACTGTAATGAAATAAAACCATCGCTAAGCAAATTTACTACGGCCTGTTCCTACAAGTGATGTGGACCATTGCAAACAGAAAGGAACTTCTTTCTACTTAAATCAGTCTGCATGCTAAGAATATTTTCAACATTACATAACTAACACTCATTTCAGTTCACTTTGTCGTTTCCTTTATCAACTAAGGGGGAGAAAAAAATCCATAAATTTAATGCTTTGTTGTGATTTCCTATTTAAGCTGGTGTTGAAAATAAAAGAAAATTGTGAAACCTTAAAAGTATCACTGAAAATGAATTTAATCAACAGTGTAATACTGCTGCACCTATGACGTCAATAATTTGCAGTTGTCGCGTCACAATGTCACATCAGGAAATTTTCCACATCTATCAGTAGTTCTTGGCCAAACACAGATTTCCCTATTCTTAAATTATTTCTGATTTGTAGGTTATGATTGATCTTATTCAGCTCAACAATTATGATTTGAATCTAATTAGTTAAAGGTAATTAGGTTAATAGTTAAAGAAAACCCAAAAGTAACTTCAAAATAGCATATATTCGTCCAAGCATATTGTTTTAGTTTACTTTAATAATCCAGTTAACACTGTACAAGAGAAACTTCACAACAAACGAGCATCACCGGAGAGTGGGCAAGTGTGCGTACATCTGCTGCTTATATATCATCATTGTAATTCCATTGCTGATGCGGGTAATCCGCTCTACCAGCAGAAGTAGTACCATTACATGAAGTCTTCCACACAATTACCTCGGAAGCTTGCGCTTGGTCTAATGAATGATCTTGTAGACCGGGACAATACACGCGGAGTGGAGTGCATGGAGGAGGTAGACTATTGGAGATGAGGGAAGTGTCTAGGGACACCTACCATACAGCAGCTACTGATTGTACACAATTTATGGAGATTAACACTTTACTTAAAGAGCGGGCAATCACTTGATGATGACTTCTTCCCTGAGACCGATTCAAGATGCAAAAGGAAGTCAATTCACTACAAAAGAGCATGCAATTGGGGGGTTGGAAAATTGTCGCTTACAGTTCCAAGAGATTTGGAATTGTTCGTTTTTAGTAATTAACGTTAGAAGTAATTAAAGGACTGAATGCTGTATGTGAATATTTAAGAGAAATGGATAATAAATCACTGTAATGCCCATTTTAATTAAGAAGCCGTGTACTGAAATAGCTTCTTTGTGTGACAATGATTAACTTTCCAAGCCTTGTAATAAAGTGGAAGAAAAGTTCTCAAAGTTACAACTCTTTAGTGTCTTACTTCTTACAAAACTGCAAATTATACGCACTCCAACATCAGAGCTACTCTAAATTCAATGTTGAATGTTTTTACCAAACCTCAACCAACGTCTATCAACAATCCAACACCCAGTGAGAAATCATTGTTAATTAAACTGTACAACATGAACGTGTAAGCCATGGTGTCTTGTAGGCTCTTTAATCGGTTTCTGCCTGTGGCTTGTCACCCCTAACTTAAGTTTGTAAGAAGTTTGAAATAATCCCATCATAATGACCAACATCTATATATAGAGTACATGTATATATCAAACAGCATACCCCTGAAGCTCTGACATATCATAGATACATATCAAAACTTTGGATCCTCAAAGTCACATCACAACCATGATTTTAAACTCTACACTACATTTAGCCCGATGAGTCAACATATCGAACCAAATTTACATTCTACAGTACCACAATGATGATTTTAAAAGGAATTTTAAGACCACATTTGAACAAGTACTTACATACCAACTGCCAGTGTTTGAATAATTAAACAAATAGAAAATTCAGTTCAAACTAGCTGAGTTTCAGACTTCAAACTTCAATATTTTCCCTCTCTGATTACTGTATCCTTGTTATCACTAATCTGGAGGAAACACAAGACACAAAGGAATATAACAACGTTGTATTGTAACTCACACAGCCACCTGGGACTCTACCCACAGTCTACATATTCCTATTGTGATGTAAATGCAGTGATCAGCTGGCGCCCTCCGATACACCGGATTGAATTTCAATACCTTATCATTGTAAACTGAACATTAAACTCTTTTTGTTTTCAAATGATGTAGATATCATGTGTTGTACACATAACGTTAAAAATAATAAAATAACCATATTCCATGTGTTTTCACTACAACTTTGAGAAGATTAATACTTGATAAAACTACCATAAACTGCTTACAGATTATCTTAATTTATTGAAATATATTTAATATAATCTCAACTTTTGAGAACAATCTCAATTATATTAATATCAATTTGATAAAATATTCAATCAGACATGTATATGAAGCCTATGAGTAGTGAGACAGTATTTTCTGCATGCTAATGTGATGTATGTAAACTAATTCCTATATGTTGACAATGGAGAATCATGAAGTGTCTGATCAGTTTCTAGCATGACAAGATGTCTGGCTGGCTGGATTATCAACATACCATTAAGGAGAAATCAAACATGTCCAGTTGAAACAAAGTTTCTCTTGAATGACTGTTTAAATATCTCCACTGAAAACGTGCAAAACTGTACATAATTTAAAAGTACTTACCATGAACATCACCATCTTCCATCTTCAGCGGTCACTCAAGCAGCAAACACTATCTGAAATAAGTTGAAAAGTTTATGAACATTGTGAAACATGATAATTTAATAACAAAATTATAATAATACATGGCAAATCAACAGTGTGAATTTTCTAAAGACTGAAATCATTGTAATGGAGTCTAACTCAAGTCTTATACATAAATATGACTATGTTACGCAAACTGCAATTAACATGGACAAAATTAAACCCTTAGGAATGAATGGTAAAGACTCGATCCTCACCAAGAATATTAACATGTTGGACTTCTTGGAGATTTCAGAACTTGTACTCAACATCTTGAGAATCAACTAAAGTTCAAGTTTCCCCTAACTTACAAATTCTTCAGGCTAAAATAGAAACTATCCTGAACTCATATCAGAAGTGAATAAAAGATTGAAATGATAAGAAGTGATGTGAAGTGGCGGAGGGAGGAAAGCCTCTGGGGGGATCTGTCTTGTACTGCCAGACCAATCACACCCACCGATCTCTCCCTTCAGACCAACTCCGCTCCCCAACGGCCATTTCTTATGTTGCTTTTTCTTGCCATATATCAATGTCTTCAAATTGCTTTCAATGTTTGGAACACAATGTCATTTTTAGAATTGGATTTTTTCAAATCAATTTTGATATTTTTTTATCAACATTATGGGAGATTTTTTAACGAGATTTATTGAAACATGAAGTTCATAGATAGACTCAGTTATAATTCACAAACTTTTGAGAGATTGGTTTGGTTTTTTTTTAAATTAATAAATTATTGTAAATATTAGTATAACCTTGATCTAAAAACTACAAAATAAAGCATTCCATTTTCATTTATTCCTTATGAGTTACAAGTAGAAAACTGTCAAGAGTTACTGATAAGAACAAATCATGTTACAAAGAAATGACCGTTAGAGAGTTCATTTCGGACAAAATAGCCAATAAAATCAGGTCGAGTATATATCACACGTCAAGAAGTGTGATAAAGTGACATCTTGACAAATGTTCCATATTTATCACATATGATTAATACAATATAAACTGTTATTCCACACTGTTGGAGCTCAAGGGAGGCAATATGTCTTGGTGCCCCTTCATCTTCAATATCCCAGATTAACATTATATATCACCCCAGTGAACACACTGAGACTAGGGTACAGGACAATACCTCCAGGCTAAACACACACTGCTTCAAGAACAACTGCCCATTGACATAAACCTGCTAAATCCTTGTCCTGTAATTCACATAGAGCTGGGATTTAAATTGTGTTTGAAGTTGGTTAATACATAGCGGTTCTTCTACTGGTCTGTGAGAGTGTACAATGAGTTCTATACATCCACTGATATGTGGGATTTTATAGTGGTCAGTCATCAACGTGCTATGTTAGGTTAGGATTTGAAATTAATAAATCATTAACAGTAACATGAAAGTTAGGAATATTGAAGTAAGAGTATTGAGGGCTGTCATCAATCCATTTGAAGTTTAATGAGGCCATTCAGAAGTATAAGTCTCCACGAGAGCTCAATGTCCATATTGTAAAAATGCCAATATTTTTATATAGACCATTATCTGCTTCCATCACTCTTATCACTCAAAGATTGTTTGAACATTTCAAAGATAAAAATGGACAACACTGACAAGAAGAAATCAGTGAAATGTTTTCAATAATTCAAGTACTGACAGATAACAATTTCAGAGCCTGGCAATCATATTTAAGCCTGAGGGCATGTATGACAACCAACTGCACTGCGGAGGTGAACCCCCTCAACAGTATTTAAACAGTGTTCAAATTAGGTCACTCGAAACACTTGAATATTGAATTTACAACCCTCAGAGAGAAAAAAGAAGTGATTAGTTGCTTTGTTGTGAAGACAGTATTATATTCAATCTGGAGTATTGACAGACAGGCAATAAACACTTGAGTTGTGAACTGAGCAAGCCTTAGATCGTCATCTCCTTCCCAATATCTGCCATAACAGGATTAGGCGCCTCGGCAAATATTGATACTTATGTCATATAAAAGGACCAAAGCGTCGCGGCAATCGTTGAGAGGATCACCGTTACATCATTCAAACACCTTTGTTCTTTACAAGGACTCATCAAACCCAGCTTGTTTGCCCAGCTCTCTGGATGATAGACAACCAGGAGAGGAGACAGAGGGGATGGTTTATAAGCTGTTATCATACGGCTGCTCGTAGATCGTTATGAAATATAACTCCCATGAATAATCCACAGGGGCGATATGATGTCAGCTTTGTGCAAGGTGGAGGTGAACAACATGTATAAGCTATGACACTGTGCTACCTCAACTTCATAAAGTTAATCTTCTATAAACACCAATAGGGACTGAAATTTCACCTCAGTTCAAATAGAATTTAAAAGATGAAATATAATTCATATTCCATGTTAGATACGGATGAAAAACTCAAGAGCATGATGAGCCGTTAAATTATTCCTTCTTCATCACATTTTTAACTGGTTCATGTCACTGCTACATGCAGGTGCAGAAATATTCCTTGGATGGATGGATGGATGGATAAATAGATTTCCTTTGACAAATTTGAGATGAATGTATATTTATCACCCAAAACTGTGTTCCACAGGAGATATCGCTTGTGGGAGATCAAGCGATATCTCCTGGGAGATATCTTTCTGGCAGTAGATTTTGCACAATGCGCTGTCACCGTCAACTACATGACAACACAATGCATTTACGTCATCAAATAATGACATCACAATACTATGACGTCATAAACATGATGACGTCACAATGCTGTGACCTCACCGCACTCACACTCGATGATAAAAGTAAAAATATCCTCGGCAAGCCTCGGATATTTTTAACTGTTATCAACTCAGTGATATCAGAAGACACTTGGGTGATATTCTTTATGTATGTCCCTCCAGGGACAAAACTTGTATGATAGCAGAACAAGTCCATCCTCAATATAAGAGGAGTAAGCAGACATTTAAAGCAAAACAAACATATTTGATCCATTTACATAAACTGAAATTGGTAATTAACATTTTGAGCTCTAATTACATTTGAGCTCTATAAATAGATCTTCTATATATCCGCTAAAAATATTCTCAAAGATATCATATATAAACTCCATTATAGTCCATATAGATCTAACACAACTCTTTCTTTCTTTAACAAGACAATTAAAAACAAGAGTAATGTGAATTCATTCATCAGTATCCAGAAATAATCTGCTCCTTCTGGCAACTCATACTTCAGATAGTAACAGATTTCAATTTCATGTCAAAAGCAGCTTTACTTAGTTTAATTTCCAGTGATATCTGAGAGCTGAGCAGCAACAAGAGTTGCTAACTAGAAAACAACAATTGGATTTGCCAATACTCCCTGAGGGCCGAGGTATTAATGGCTGTTTGTCCAACTCAGCAAGGTGCTGTGTCTAACTCTCACTCCCAGAATGGATGGTTTAACAATAACATGCTCATCAAAACAGTAAATCTGTGCCAGTAATTGTATTGACAAATATCCAATTTCACGAACATGCATCAAAATGTGATAGCATGATCGGTTGTGACAAGTGGAAAAACATGCTCAGTATCATATGGCTATTAACTTCACATGCAAATACTTTCCTGCAGTTTTAAATTAATCTTTGTTTTGATGACAAAATATGTTAATGCTTCTCTATCAGACTAAATCATGATCGAAGTGTTCCAATTCTGAAATAAGAAAATGCATGTTCAGGGCTTAATAAATGACCCAAGAGAGATCAATTCTGGATGAAATATGATGGCCTCTCAGGACAATATCAGTGGCATGTTACTTGTATTTTACAATTGTTATAAAAGAGCAAGTTATTACTTCCAGCAGAGTTTAACATTTGACAGGGTATTGAACCAACGACAATCAAAGTCACTGAATCAGACAAGGGGGCAATCTGTAATAGATCCTACACAGATGGGCGGGGAGGGGGCGAGGTGGAAGGAAAGCGGAAATTAAGTGCTTGGGAGGGGGTGGAGGGAGCTGTGGAAGTAGGGTGGGTAATGTGGGGCAGGCAGAAAGTGGAGTAAAATCAATGTGCAAGAATGGAATATGGAGAGTGAAGAGTGCAAAATGTTTGCAGTTATGCAGAGAATTGTTGAACAAAGTTGAGTGAGTGAGTGAGTGAGTGAGTTGGTGCTTTACGCCGCTTTCAAGAGTATTTCACTTATATCGCGGCTGCTAGTATTATGGCAGGGAGAAAGCCCGCAACACCATGTGGCTATGCTTTGCGGTGAAACCTGCGAGCATCGGCTGGAACTAGCGAACCATGGGTGGTACTGCACTGAAATTCAGTGTAACATTGCACCCAAACCTGACTGCGTGTAGAACAGTTCTCTACTGCAGACAATGTTGCCGTGCCCCTGGCGGGATTCGAACCCCGGACCTCTTGATCCGAAGCCGAACGCGCTAACCACTGCGCTATCCCGCCCCCTCACAAAGTTGAGAAAGTGAATGTTATTGGAAGGGAGGAAGGAGAAAATTGGTTGAATGAATTAGAGATGCAAGAGGTATCTGAAAAAGGTGGGAGTAAATGTTGGATCACATAGGAGTAGATGAACTGGAGATGAAATATAAAAAGATTTAAGAAAACAAATGGAAGAAACAGAAGACAGAAGAAAGAAAATTATAAGGAAAGAGTATAGCATTGGGAGGATGGAGAAAAAGAACATGAAGTAAAACTAGATCGAGTAGGAAGGGAGGAATAAGGAAATCAAAGGGGCGGATGGTAAATTCCCTCCAGGATCTATTGGGAGTTGATCAGCATAAAATGACTGGAATTACACTGAGTCCATGCAGCTGATTAATGGCTCTCCCACTGTGCAGATATGTTCTCAGCTCCACCAGTTTAACGATCCCAGGTCCTCAGCCATACTCTTCTACATTTCCTTTTTAAATACAGACAGTTAAGATGTCGAAATCAATAACCACCCCAACCACGCTGGGAATGATTTATACTGCGGAGAGAAGCGGGCCGAGACTTTGATCAAAGTTTCAGATCTTGTATGCGCTATCTGTACAGAACATTTACACAAAAGTACAATGATAAACATTGTAGATATATTGTAATTTTTGTATAACAATTTTAATAATAGAATTTTTATAATTGTGATAGGCTTTAATGAGCAAAGCTAAAAGTTAATTTTGAGTATACACAGGACTTTAGATTTGTATAACAAAATCATCCACAATTATTTGTACCTGGTTGCCACGACGATCATATCAGTGGATTCAACTGTTTAATACAAATTCAAATGTTTGTACCAATAGGCCCATTGACTTACAGTGTTTGAAATAAAAGAAATACAAATTCTGACTTGCAAGTTTCACTTGAACAGGAAGTCCTGATCCCTTAAATCTCCCCAACAAATCTCTGATAACCCAGTTCCTCAGCAACTACAGGTATCTTCTAGCCTCTCTTGTCAAACCTAACAGTAATATATCATTTTCTTCAAGGTATCCAGATATGATCCAAGCTACGTTTAGATCACAACTTTCTTGTCGCATGAGATATTGATTTTTGAGCACCTCACATCCCTTTCGAGTATCCCTTTCTATACCCCAGTTAACCTCCATAACCTCCCTAATGCAATGAACCTCCAATTACATTCACCTGTGTATACTTGACACACAGGGACCTCATACAATTCAACATACCCCAATGCCATTAAACATCCATACTGCATCAACACCAAGAGAGGGCGGGATAGTGCAGTGGTTAGCACGTTTGGCTTCGGAGCAAGAGGTCCGGGGTTCGAATCCCGCCAGGGGCACGGTAACTTTGACTGCAGTAGAGAACTGTTCTACACGCAGTCAGGTTTGGGTGCAATGCTACACTGAATTTCAGTGCAGTACCACCCATGGTTCGCTAGTTCCAGCCGATGCTCGCAGGTTTCACCGCAATGCATAGCCACATGGCGTTGCGGGCTTTCTCCCTGCCAAAATACTAGCAGCTGCGATATAAGTGAAATACTCTTAAAAGCGGCGTTAATCCCCAACTCACCTCACCTCACCTCACCTCAACACCAAGACCCAATATACAGCTAACCTCAAATTTATTTAATACTTGAAAAGAGCATATGTTGTAAGGAATGTTTGATTTTGCCATACTCTATCTTTTCAAGAGGATGGCATGTCTCGACTTAGGGTTAAATTGGGTGAAACTGTAAGAGTTACACATCCATATCTCACCCCAGATGCCCACCACCCGATGCAGCTTACTCTAAAGCTATCGCTATCAACAGCTATCTCTATCAACATCCTCTGATGCTATCAACACTGTAACCCTTGATTTAACCTGACCAAGACAATCCTACATCATCAAAAACACCCCTGCCTCATATCTTTGAAGGGCAGTTACCCCTTACCTAACTAAACCCTTAAAGTACCACCCCCTCAGACTCCCCCTTTAACTACTGACTACTTTATCCTTGTCTCTCTCTCATCGGAACAGCCCACCTGTGTGCAGCACATATGGTTAACTGAAGAGTTCACAGGTGATACATCATAATTTGTTTCCAATGAAGACTCCTAACCAAGGATCAAGCTTTTGTTCAGGCTTATTTTGGTCACACTTGCAGTCCCAGAAGTGGACAAGAGAGCACAATTAGCTGCCCAGGCTGACCATGACCTGTATTCACCAAGACAGCAAAGTAATAAGATCCTTTCCTCAGCTGTATGTGGTGTTCACTTGTTATTGAGTATATGCTACCCTGCTGACCATACCCAATAGTCACAAAGCCCTCAAAGTAACAATATCTTTTCTTTGGTGGTCGGTAGTCACTTATTGGTCTGGAGTGGACAATTGCTTTCTTATCACTCTGGTGGACAATCGGTCAGCTCTGAATGGGCAATCATTTTCACCTGCAGTTAACGAGGTGTTCGAGAGAGGGGGAAACTATCAGATTACAATTTGGGGGATTAGCGACACATTTTATGTTTCTTTTTTCTGAGGGAGCCTGTTAGCAGCACTTTAGTTTTACGACCCGTGCGTCCAGTACTTGAAATCAACATTCTTTGAAGCAGCGGTTTGTCCTGGCGTAACTCATTTCAACCAGTCAGAGATAAAATCAACAGAAGTACCACCTTTCTTACAGATTCATTCCTTCAATTGTTCCTTCACCCCTTTGAATCAAGCCATGAACTCTTAGGACAGCCAGTACTGGCGGTTGGTGCCTGACTCTGAGGGTGTGGGTGCAAGGGACTCTACCACAAAAATAAGTACCAGAAGTTTTGCTATCGTAGACAGTGTGACCCAAATATATCATTGTTTTTTTCACCACTCTAATAACTAATGACAGATTACAAATATTTGACATTCACAAAAAAAAACTAAAAATTCTGAAAAATTCTTTAAGTAAGAAACCTTGAAAATCATTTTTAAAATTTGAAATGGGAAAATCTATTGTTACACTTTAAAAAATAAAATGCATCTGAAGTTCAAATGGTTCAAAATGATCATGCTCCATTTGCTTCTATCAAAATAAATTAACTGCCAAAAGTATTTTTCAAGGTGCAATGCAAGGCACCTAAATGCATCTGCATAAACACAGTGAGGAGTTTATAGGCTGACAGGGTGCTCTGATATAACCTCAAGATGCCACCCACAGACAGACAGTTATACACTGCAATGGGCAACCATCACTCTCCTCTCACAAAGATGCTTCTACCACTTGTCAACCAGATCCCCACAGTCACATTGAATAAATGCAGGAGGCGGTTGAAGGGGACTATTGCTTCCTACTGTCATTCACTCAATGTTACAAAAGTGAAAAGAGGTTTTCGACCGATTTCCTCAAATGATTGAGTTCATTCATGCCCTTCACAATACAGATATGAAAAGATCGTGAGAGTTTCAGTTGATTTGCTACCATAGAGGTTATACTGAACTGTTCATCTATGAAAGGGATCGTGAGAAACTGTGTTGATTTTCTGTTATAGGTTACCTTGAACTGTACAATATAATATGCAACGTTAGAGTTTGTGGTGTAGGTGGAGCTGATAGGTTACCTTGAACTGTACAATATAATATGCAACGTTAGAGTTTGTGGTGTAGGTGGAGCTGGTTCTGTAGGTGGAGTTGGGTGTATGTTCTACCTCTATCAACCTACCAACCTGGGCCATGTGTATAGTGATTAGTCCTCAATCTTCATCACGTATTGATACACAATACTATATCTTCTTCATTGAGAATATCAAGAATTCTTAAGTGTGAACATACATGATGTTCGGAGTATATCAGGTAGATTGTTGACTATTAAGTTAACTTCATTTCCAGTCAAACTTTAAAACAACAAGTAGTAAATCTAAAAGTATACAGGTGAATAATTTTGGAATGAGTAAATTCAGGATAATGAAGTGAAACAAATCTCAAACAGTTGTTAAAACCAAACCAATATCCATAAACCTCTCTATCCAGATGTGAATACTGGAATGTTTCAAAAACTTTATTCAGTCCCTTAACAAGATTAGATGAATGGTTTGAACTAACAATGCTGTATATAATGACATCTACCTGTCAAGCAGCACAATTAACCTCCTTGAATGTATCAATAAGCATACACACACAGTTTGATTTGTAGGAAAATGTGACACATACAGGTAAGTTTGACCCTGAAGGACACCTTGTCTGCGGCGGAACAAAGCCAGGTAAGCAAGGTGTTTAGAGCTCGTTGAGCCAGGTGAGAACCACCCATCTCACCTGTCTACCTGTGTATTGTAGGTGATCAGCTGATTGATATTTCGTGTCAAGATAGACACCAGTTCAAATCCTACACCTCTTACATTTCCAGAAAAGCTACAACGCCCATAAAGATAATTTGGCTCCGACTGTATTAGAATATAATGCAGATTGTTATTTCTTCAGGTGTGAAACTGTCGCATACAAACTTAGTGTGGCAAGCAGGGTTCAATAGCACGGCTAGTTTAACAAGAATAACCTCAAATTATTATCGCTGAGATTAATCTGATGAAAGCCACACCAGATGGTAACCTGGGCTATGGGATCAGTCAACAACACACCTTTACACACCTTTATAATGTCCGCACACCTGCAAGGTGCTTCTTCGCCTCTACAACCACAATAAATTGCATCGATAGTATATTTTTATATATCTGACATTAAACATTAAACTCTGTAATTTCTTACTACAAAACCTTTCTGAGAGGTTAATTTCAATGAATTGTAATACATTAACAAAGAGAACAGTCTAGAATATAGAATAGATTACTATTATAAGCAGGTAAAGGCTAACCTCTTAGCATATAATTACAGGAATAATCTCCCCATGTTTAGCTTGGCACCATATAGTGAATGATATATAGAACTACACTCTGGGAGGGACCTCAACATGATTCTAGATAAGGATCATCTCTGCTCACTTGGTGAACAAGCAATTTAACCATTCCATCAAAATTAAATCCTAAGCCTGAAACCAATTTATGTCAACTGTGTATTTAGCAATATTAGATTCCTCCTGAAAAATAAAATAAAATATCAATATTTCCTATATCTAATTTGCTTTACTTTTATTATTACATGTTTTAATGCAAATTTCATTTAACTGTTCACTACAAGAAAAAAAATTGTCAATTACAAGATGTATGATCATATTGACCACCATGAAAAATGAATAAGAATAAGATTTGAACCAATTTGAGGTTTAATGTTACTTTCAAAAATAAAACTGTACCAATGCAGGTAGAAAGCTTGTAACACAATTGTGGCTATGCATTGCATTGAAGCCTAAGAGAGTTGGTTAACAATCAAGACAGATGATCGAAGCTGCACCGAATTTCCATGTGATTTTGCAGGTGAATCTAGCTGCATGTAGTCATTAGTGAACAACAGTCCCTTGTGGGTACCAAACCCTGAACCCCTGAACCCCTTGACCCAAAGTGGAACACGCTACTGAACCACTATGCTCTCTAGTCTCAAACAAGTAGTGGAACCTCGAAATAAATCCTGAGACTGACCAGGATAACATTTCACCTTTAGGAAACCGAGTGGGACTCTAGGTGTATAATCATATTGGCCTCCAGACGCCAGGACGATCAAATCGCTGTGTACAGGAGGTGAATAATAACATTACCCTGGTCTCGTCTCGGGAGGGAGGGACCGGACAGACTGACTAACCCTCCTCTGGGAGAAGTACACCGCTAATCAGACGGTATTGGACTCGTTAGACCCATCACCATTAACCTGTGTTTGTAGGAAGTGCTAATGATTTCAGAGTATATCATTGTTGCTTCTAGATCTACTATCGTCTATGTTGGATGAGAGTATATCATTGGAGAGTATATCATTGTTGCTTCTAGATCTACTATCGTCTATGTTGGATTTAATGTCTATCATCAATGAAGAACGACCTATAATGTTTTCCCAGCACATCAACTCTATCTTAGTGTATGTGGCAAAACTTTGAGGATCATGGTTGTATCTTAGCAAAGATAATAAACATCTCATCAGTCTTTCATATGATTTAAAATCTAAGGTAATTATTACTTAATTTAAATCCAAGGTAAAAACAATTTACCACTATTAGTTCAACAAACTGGGCTTGACAGATCTCATTGGTAATTCAGATAGTACCAACTGCCAGGAGAGGTTCATTCATTTTAATGCAGATAAAAAGCTATCAAAGGAAGGCTCACACATTATAATTTAAAGGCACACTCATACACACCTTAGTAAAACACAAACAAATACCATGTTTGCAATAAGCAAAAATATGCATCAAAACTGCATCCTGTCTTGCCAGTGTGCATGGCATTCTGTGCCAGGGCTTGACATGGGTGAAAGAGTTCTCTCACAGCCATCTGCACTGAACTGGTTCACACAGATCGTTATGTAACATGCAGTTCTGATTACAAGTGGTTTCAATTGGCCTAGACTAATATATTTATGTGTTTATATAATGATAATGATAATAAAGCTTTTATGTCTTTTTTTATGTATCAAATTTGCAGGGTGGACTCCACTGCCACGCCCATATTTGAAGGGGATCAAGACCAAATGAACAAAGTTAAGTCTCAAAGTAACAGATATATATTATTCTGAAAAATTCATCTTCCTATGTCAACTAGTTTTGGGGAAGAAGTTGTTTAAAAATTCCATTAATAATGCCTGCTTAGCCCATATTTGAGGGGAGGGTGATGACCAAATGAACAAACTTTGATCCCTTAGGTGCAAGGTATCTCCTGGCATTGTAGCGGTACTGGAGGAGAAATCAAAAGCAAACAGTTTACAGATGGACAGACGACAGCCCATATGCCATAATGCCATCTGGTCTTTCAGGTTTGATGAGCTAAAAACCATAAAATGCCACTGAAAAATTTCAATGTCAATCAAGAATATATGTGAAATTAAATCATCAAAGTATTCTGAACTATCGATACTTCCAGACATATAACCATGACTCTCAGGACACATTCTAAACTTATAATCATGAATAGGAAGTTGAACTGTATCAAAGCCAACTGTCACATGTGAAGCTTCTACAACGAATTACTGACTCTGAGACAAATCAAGACCAAAAAAATTTCTGAGCTTGGAAATACTCAAACGAGCACAGTGACAGACTCTAATTTCAGATAGAAAAATCACTGAGCAGCAGTAAGCTACTGCGTGTATATATGCTTTGCCAGGAAAGGATATTCTTAAAAAAAATTAAGATTTTATAAATCTGTTGCAAACGAAGAGCTCTCTCTTTATTCTGGGAGCAAACTCCAGCATGCTCCAAGAGAAGCATGAAAGAAAATGTTAACAAATACAAACTTCGTCTGAGGAGTTCAAGACTTAACCCAGATGTCACATCCAAAACTTCAGCCATGTCTGTTGAATATCTGAGAATCAGTGATCATTATAAGGAATTGGCTGGAACAAGGCATAAAATTGACAGAGACAGAATTCAGGTTAACTGTTTGCTCAGACACTTTGATTGGAGGTAATTCAAGTCACTATCTAAAGTGAAAAGATAACCCCTGGAATTAGTAGGCTAATGGACGCATCTCTGAAAAATGTCAAGAGTACGTCTTGAAGGTAATACTGCACCAGAGTACGCCTTCAAATCATAGGTTTAATCATTGAATAATTTCAGTGGAATATAGGGGTATTATTGCAATAGTGTACACTTTAGGAGCAACTCAAATCATAGGATTAATAATGAAATAATTTAATTAAAATACCATCTTGGGGTTTTACTGCATTAACAGATGAAGGGTTAAAAGAGCTTGGTTCTCCAAGATGAAATAAGTTTTTATTACAACATTTAGCTAGCAATTTCAATAGCTGTTCTCAAAGAAACCCAGACATCAGGAAGAACAAGTTAAACAACTCCATTCGAAAAGTTTTTAAAATCAAAATAAAAAATGCTGTTGCAGTGTTTGAAAAATAATAGTATTTGTTTTTTAGACCAACACAAAGAAGCTGTCAGTTACCATAGTGCTGTTGACAAGAAAAGTGTTCTGTAAGGAAATTACTGTTTTCTGTTGTTCCAGGTCTTCATTCAATTATTTCCCAGAGAGAAAAGTTACACAATGTATCTTGCACTAATTGCACATGATCGGAACCGGTTTCTTTCATGTCTTCCTTTGATGTCACAATAATACAACCACAGCTAGATCCAACTTGTAAAACTTGCGCTTTGATCATGTCAAAACATATATTTACACTAGATTCAAGATAAGTTTTGCATGTATTGTTCCAGTTTATCTCGCTTTGTTCTAAAAGATTTATAATCAAAATGTAAAAGATAGTGGCTCTAGGTATTTTGGGTTCATCAGTCGTTAACAAGTAATTAGCAGATCAATGCCAGGTTGTGTGTACAAGATATGGTGACAATGTTAACACTTTCTTCTTCAATAACTCCCGAACCATTCTCTCATGTAAGTTATTGTTCTGTTTTTTTTCAAAATGCCTCTAAAAGTATTATATACATTTATTTCACAAAAGAATAAAATACATACAACCTTTATTCTGTGAGCTTTAGAACTCTTCATTCATAAATTACAAAATTATATGAAAGAGAATAATCCAATAATATGACAGCATTTAAGACTTCAACCTTCTAATGGTGAACTAATACCAGCCACTATTGATTTGTGATTATCCTTTGATTTGTTTTAAACGACACAAGCAACTACCTTTTGTTCAATTAGATCCCAACTGACAACTCAATCAAAGAATTTTTCTGTGAACGGAATTGCATCCTGAACAAGAAAAGCTCCATATTTCAGAGAGCATGTGTCACTCCCACCCAGTTGAGCCAAGACCTATGTGCCTCACCGCCAGATAACAATTCTCACTTTTCATAATCACTGCCAACACTGCATTGATCCCACCGTAAACCTGTCGCAATTCAAAACATCATAACTGACTTCAAAGTCCAACAGCGACCAGACCAAAGAACAATTTTAAGAATTCCTTGATAAATGTCCAACGACTGACAATGCTGATAAAAAGGATTACAGGAAATTGATGAATAATTCCAAGTTGAAAGGTTCTAACCCTTCAAATCTTTTTCATTTGCAGATAGTTGAATGATAAGAGATTGAACAGCCTTTGATCAAAGTTAGAAAATAGATAAACACAAGTTTTCGATGGATTAAAAGGGTAACCAGATCCAATATGACCTTTGATATGTGTGTACATTAGATTTAGACTCTGAGTTAACCCCTTCAACACCGCTGTCCATGTTTGTTTCACATGCATCCCTTTCTCAGTGAGAGCCTTTAGCTACTGAAATACACACTGTCAAACTATTGCTTGGTAGTTGAGTACAGGAACTGTAACTCACTAAGCAAGTGCACCATCAGAGTGTAGCCAAGGGAAATCATAGAATCATTATAGGAAAAAAAAGGAAACAGTAAGAGGAGGGGGAAAATAGGACTGGGGGAGAGAAACACTGAGTGATTGAGTGTTTGAGTGAGTGGTTGAGTGTTTGAGTGAGTGGTTGAGTGGTTGAGTGAGTGTTTGAGTGAGTGTTTGAGTGAGTGAGCGAGTGAGTGAGCGAGTGAGTGAGCGAGTGAGTGAGCGAGTGAGTGTTTGAGTGAGTGAGTGAGTGAGTGAGTAAGCGAGTGAGTGAGCGACAGAGTGAGCGAGTGAGTGAGCGAGTGAGTGAGCAAGTGAGTGAGTGAGTGAGTGAGTGAGAGAGTCTATCTGCAGCTCTCTAGCAGCAAGAGGGTTAGCTAAGCCAAGTCTGATGTATCATGTGTTGTATGATATTTTTAATAGCTTGTCTTTGTGGGTGGCCTGTCACCACATAAAGAGATCCCCTTGTATTTGAGTACTGCTCTTATCTGTTTTTATTATTCGGTTATACAGCAGAGAAATAAAAGATCATAGATTACGACCTCTTCACACAATCAAGTGTGAAACCGCCTCAGAACAATGGAACCATATATTCATATAAGTACTCTCAGATCCCCTTGATTTATTTTTCAATAGCTAATTATCTTCTTACTGGCTTTTCATATTATAAATCAATAACTCAAATTCTCCTAAAATATGATACTACCACAACATCTTTAAACAAAATATCATTCGTTATGAATTATCAAGAAGTTATGATACAAAATTAATTAGCGAAAAGATAAATGGAATTTGTCATACCTTGCAAAAAACCTTTCTGCAAATGTTTCTTTTTTATTAAAAAACTCATCAATATTCTGGATTCTTATCATCAAAACCATCCTGCTACAAGGATTGGCAAGTTACGGATACCTAATGTAGGATCTACCTCCACTGGGACACATACCCTCTGATTTGTATCCTACATTACTTGTGTTCTAGTCATCCAGTGAATGGTGACACAGATTCCTCCCTCATCATGTTCAGTAAAAGAAACTGCTCTCCAATTATTAAGATAACAATCTAAGGCACCATTTTTAAACTTGCAATTACTGCATAAAATTCCTCTCATATCCCTGGAAAACAAAATGGGAAACTACTTCTGTTACCATGACAACAAGACAATTCTATCCACACTATAGGAAGCTCATTGGTCAGAAGATGTCAACAAGATTTCGGTGATTTCTCACACACAGATCCACCTGTTTTACTCATTAGTTGACGTATCTCACTCCCAACAAACTCCAGGCGAGGAATAAAAGTTTTTGTGGTTCTTCTAAATACTCAACACTAAACTCTTCTTCTTATCCCCATTTACTGGAGGAGATCCCCACAAAGATAATGTCAGTAGCCGGAAGGTCTCGGGGAACTTGGGGGGAAACAGAAATCATGGAGGTTTCGCTTAATTTCCTTGTAAAATAAAATTCTGGAATTTTTTAATAAACTGTTTATTACACATATGACAATCAACAGCATTACCAATGATATAATATGGAACCATATGACATAATGAACAAATATATTTTCAAAGATTGTCAAGTCTTAAGCTGAAGTCCATGATAAAATATAAAGACTATATCAAAAGTACAACATCCAGATTGCTGCTGTACCACTTAAAGTGAAATATTGTCTGCAAAGTGAAGCCTCCAGACAAATGCATCCCAATTTGTCACATCATTTTAGCGCCTGCATATCATATGTAATATAAATAACAGAATTTGAATAATTTAAGAAACAAGTGAATTGATTTCAATAGTCCCCATCATCAGTCTGAGCTTAAAGCTCAAACCCTACAAGAATTCTAACAACATCTCACTTGAAGCCAGAATCAAACAGTGTTGTAAATCACAGCTTCAAATGCAGGAACACCAACATGGCAGTAAAACCAGTCTGCAACAACTACGCCCACTTAACTAATAACACCATTTCCATGGTAACAAGAATAAAGTTCCGACCAGTTTACACCTTCCTCCTCCTATGAAGCTCATTACGCCAACTGCAATATTCGGGCCAGTTAAATCAGCACTATCTCCGGCTATCCCTCTCATTTTATACCCAATCCATTTATCCAAGCAAACCAGACCTGTAATATCTCATCTTGATTTTATTCCTCACAAAACTGCCTGACAGCCACAAGAAATGTGTACTTGCCAAACAGCTATGAAGAGAAATGCACAATTTAATTCATTAGTACCGCAGAAGACAAAAATTATAGAAATAAAGAGATTATGCCTCAATTTAATAAAATAATGACAAAATATTTCAAGCCAAAAAAACCTAGAAATTTAAAAATAACTAAAACTTCAAAGTTGAGGGGATAATCCATTTCACAGTGATTGATAGAGTGAAATTAACAAACACACAAAAGACAATATTAGTCATTACAAACCTTAATTGAAGTCTACACAATTCTTTTTTCTCAACTAAATCTGGACTTTTTCCGTTTGAAGTTTATTTCAAAGACCTAACTCAGACACGCCAGGTCCCTACGGTTGCATACGCTACATCTGTGTGTCTGAAGATGTAGCTCTCTTGTGCCCTCAAGATAGACACCAGACTGGAACCATTAATTCCATATTTCTGGTTTTTAGAAACAAAATCAGAAGCATAATTATGATTGCTTTCACAAACAGGAAATTAAACAACTTATTCAAACTTTAAAATAGGATGATAGATAATATTCTTCAAGGCTATATTTTATGGTTCTAATGATAACGTACAGATGGAAAATAGGAGTGCTTTATATAAATATATACCTGAAACTTTGTCGTATCATGGATATAATGAAATATTAATGTTAATATTGAAAGCAAAAGCAACAGCCATCAGAAATCTGATTTCAAATGTTCACTTTTTTCAATAACCTTATATAAGCTTTAGCTGTGTTTATAACAGCTCTCTGTATGTCAGCAAATTGTTAGTTCATTTCTAGTTTTATAATGAGGTTACTGCTGAACCCACACAATAAATCATAAACATGATGACTTTACCCGTTACAAGCTGATCCCTTAATATTCTAGAAGAACCTAATTTTAGCTTCTGGCCAAAGGTGGATTGCCCTCTTGGTCAAAGAGCTGTGAGTCCTACAGATAAGCCACTTGGTCAAAGAGTTGTGAGTCCTACTGATAGGCTACTTGGTCAAAGAGCTGTGAGTCCTACAGATAGGCCACTTGGTCAAAGAGCTGTGAGTCCTACAGATAGGCCACTTGGTCAAAGAGCTGTGAGTCCTACAGATAGGCCACTTGGTCAAAGAGCTGTGAGTCCTACAGATAGGCCACTTGGTCAAAGAGCTGTGAGTCCTACAGATAGGCCACTTGGTCAAAGAGTTGTGAGTCTTACAGATAGGCCACTTGGTCAAAGAGCTGTGAGTCCTACAGATAGGCCACTTGGTCAAAGAGCTGTGAGTCCTACAGATAGGCTACTTGGTCAAAGAGCTGTGAGTCCTACAGATAGGCCACTTGGTCAAAGAGCTGTGAGTCCTACAGATAGGCCACTTGGTCAAAGAGCTGTGGGTCCTACAGATAGGCCACTTGGTCAAAGAGCTGTGAGTCCTACAGATAGGCCACTTGGTCAAAGAGCTGTGAGTCCTACAGATAGGCCACTTGGTCAAAGAGCTGTGAGTCCTACAGATAGGCCACTTGGTCAAAGAGCTGTGAGTCCTACAGATAGGCCACTTGGCTGAAGCGATGTGAATCCTACAGATAGGCCACTCATGTTGTTTATAGCACCTTAAATTGGCAACTAAAAATGCATTTCTGTGTCAAAACTCAAATGAAAACACTCCAGTGATCCTTGGACACCAGAGCTGGCAGACTCCGATTATCTCTGGACAAATCTAGGTGGTGACTTCTTACTTCTAAGTAGAAACAAATCATTCCTAAGGGCTAAATTGGCAAAACAGTAATAAATTTTACTGTCACCTCCAAAATAAGACTAGATTTCAGATTGGACTTAAAGGCTTCTGTAAAACCTAATATGCTTAACTTGCAACATGGAAGCACCATGTTGAGATTATTGCCAGACCCACATGCAAAGGGTTACACCTGGTGCTGCATATTGATTGAAGTCAGTTCTGAAGGATGAACACCAGACAAGTCTGGCACTGAAAATACAAGAGATACACAGAGTGTTAAATCACATCAGTCCAGTCTGAAGTCCTACAAGTCGTACAAGCAGGTTGCCACGTGTTTCATTAAACCCTGAATCCTCCTGGATGTGTTGACGTCTACGCTGGATCGGTGTCTTCGCCCAGGATCAAAGGGCTCTCTGGCATTGGTTGAGTGATGTCACAGAGATCTTAGTCTTATTTGTCACAGAAATCATATCATAGAAAAGCTTTTGTTCTTATTCATGATGTAAGAATCGTAACAGCGCTCTGCATTGCTGGATTGATGGCATAGCGATTTCATATTCTCATATAAAGCAATGCATGAATTAGATCACAGAGTAGCCATTGTTCCTACCAATGATGAGGACATTAGAGCAGCTTCTTGATGATATATTGTCATTGTTTATGAGAGCGTCACATAATAAAAAGTCTTTTGTTCTTATCAATGATGCAGGAAATTTGTTAGACGAGATCTTCTTCTCATCAGAAATGCATTACTTTTGTATCCAATACTCAAAACAGATCATAACGCAGTCTTACCACCTATGCACAAGAGTGTGGTACAGTGTTTCCTCTGCCATTTGTCTCCAGAAACTGTGATACATATTATGTATGATATATTTCTGTCAGTGTTTGAAAATATCAAAGAAGTATTGATAAGATTCCTTGCGGGCAGAACTAACAAAATGCTGAGCTGAGGTCACTTGGCATTTATCATCACTTTTATGCAATGGTTGAATTTTCTACGGAAGAATTTGATGAAACCCTAGTGTTATGTTCAAGAGTTGGGCTCATGATCTGATGCAAAACATACAATTTGCAAAATGTACGTCAACATTAACTCTTATTAACAAATAATAATCCTGAATTTTCAGTCTTTTTCTTTTTCAGTCGAACAAAAAATAAACGTCTCAAGTCAATAAACCTAACATTCCATAGACATCTATTCATTTCTAAATCAACAAACATACATTTTCCTCTTGTCTCTGTAAAATCTCTTGCACTATTCTAATCTGCTACTCTGATTCTACAGAAACTATAGATTGCTCTCGATTGACAACATTTCCAGAATCTCTTTTAGTTGTCTCTATACAAAATTTCACCAGATTCAAACCAATAACAAGTGAAATCTTTATTTGTTCCCAACACTGCATAAATATCTAAGCAGACATTTCTTTGGCAATCATTTCTTAATCCTCTTCGTTATCAGATATAGACACCTTAAAGTACTCTATATCCAATTAGCAAAGAAAGAGCTTTCCATGTTGTTTTTTCACCTTTTAAAACACTTTGCATCACATGTCCTCTATTTTCTAGGATCTTAGAATCTAACCAATTACAGATATTTCCATTCTGTGTGGAGTCCAGCTAACTTATTTGTGGTTCCTTTGTCCAACGTAGACTCTCTGTATTAACACCTCTATGTCTACTTCTGAAGTTGACCTATTAGCAGGAGAAGGACTCTTTATTTGCGCAAGACATTTCCAGATACTCTATGCAGTCACTTCCTTTTCAATACAATCAATTAGACAGAGACTATTTCGGTGTATTGTAGTCTCTAAACACAGTCATTGCTACCCTCTGCCCACTAATCTTACAGATGAGCTACCAAAGGCTTCTTTGTTTGGTCCAGGCTCCCCTCTATGTTTTGTATAGAGCGTGATGAGTTCCTTCCAACATGATACAGCCGTGGGTCCCCTGTCTGAGGTACCAACCGACCGGGAGAGAAAGGTGAAGACAGATGAGATAGAGCAGTCTGGACAATGTGATCAGAGTGATTAGTCTGCACACGTATTTATCATCTTAAAAGTCATCCAAACAGTGTAGATTTTATATGTCAACTTGTCTAATTGAAAAAGGCAAACTTCAAGAACAATAAGATTTAATTTGGTCAACTAGATGATATGTGCATACTTTCAAAGTGTCAGACAGCCAGAAACTTATATTAGCTCAAGCTACAATAAATGGCCTCTGGCCATCTAGATATATATTTTTTGGGTATATTCATACGATAGAGAGAATGTTTTAAGTAAATTGCAATTTCTTATTATCACTTGCAATTATTCTGAAGTTACCAAACATGAATTAAAGGACAACATATCAAAATCCTTGTTGAAGACAGTTGAGATAAATTAGTCTGGATAGTGTACATAGACAGAAACTCATCAATTATCATTTCAACCGGCTCAGTTGGTAGAGCGTCCGCTCATCACCCGGGAGGTCGGGGTTCGATTCCCGGCCGTGTCATACCAAAAGACGTTAAAAGATGGGAGTTGTTGCTTCCTTGCTTGACGCTCAGCATTATAAGGATAGAACAACGCTTGAACTGGCGCCTCACTGTGGCTGCCGGGTGCCAAAGGCACAAAAAGAATTTCCAGATTTACAATGTGATGAGGACAATAAAGTATTATTAGGTCTTCAAGACGAATGTCTGGAAGACCTATTGTTATTATCCGGTTTTTTTTCTTATTATTATTTGTACGTTTTTTGTGGCACGGATTCTGAAGTAACGGCTGAACCGATTTGCATGAAATTTTCAAGAATGATAGCCTGTAACAAAAACTAGCCTTGTACGTCGGCCGAATTTTGATTTTCGACTTCTGTCTTGAGTTATCTCCCCTTGAAGTGTGGGCAATAACATTCCCTATCGAGCAGGCCTATAGCGGTTTTTGGCCGTGTGAATAAATTTTTTGCTATTTCGAAAAAACTGAAAATGTTGTCAACTTTCGCGGTTTTAAGGGTACGCGTCTTCAAAAATCTTCTCCTAAATCACGGCAATACATACAGCTATGTGTGATAGCTCATCTGAAAGCTAAATGAATGTACAAGAACATGATCTTTTCCGAATTTTGAATTTCGTCCTCTAATTTCAGGAATATTCCCTTGAATATGAACCTTTTTGAAAAAGGCGTTTTTCAGATGGATGTTCAAACGGGCATAACTCTGTAACAAATGAAGTTATGTCAAAGTTACTTATTACTGTCTCTTTCATATAACTAGTTAAACATTTCCACAATATATCATTATCATGTAAAAGTTGATAGTATCGACACAATTTGGACGTTTTCCCAAAAAAGTAAAATTTTGGGATTTTGAGACTTTTCGAGGGGTACTTTCTTTGTAGAATTTTCCATTGTAAACCACTGAAGATACAATTATGTTTAATATATCATCCTGGAGTAGAGATGTCCTTTATTAAGGTAAATAAATTTCAAACATTTTTCTGTCATAGTTTATGTGTGACAAGTCATAGAAGATTGCCATTTTTCAGAACTTGCCATTTTCAGCCATGTTTAAAGGATCATTACTGCTTAACTTATTACGCTATTGGAATTGTGCATACACCAACGTATGCACAATTTCAAGAAGAACAACTTTTATGTTGACCGCTTTCATCAAAAAGTTGATAGTTAAGCCTCGAACATCGCAAGCGATGTCTAGGGGTCATAATTTAAGCATTTTTGAGTATTTTCTTGAATATTCAGAACAGCATAACACATTAATTATGTATGCAATCTAAATGATGAATACATCTTCTTAAGTGGAAATTAAAGCACAACATTTTCTATGTTACACCTTAGTATGGAAATATTAACCATTTTGTCTTAATCGTGAGAAATGTAATGTAGGGGTCCATTAATATGTGATTTTTCCGTTTTCAGAGGGGTACCTTCTTTGGAGAATTTTTGTAAAAAACTACTGAAGATAGAGACATGTTTGATAGCTCATTTTAAAGCTGAGAAACAGATGTATAACTCTAAGTCCAACATGGAGTTTTAGGTCAAGCGGAAGTCTTGAAGACCTAAGTATTGCCTTGGCAATCCTAGTTATTATTATTATTATTATTATTATTCAGAAACTCTGAGGTATATTGTTGATTTTCAAATATCAACATAAAAAAACACTGATACAATAGTGCCCAGAGACAATCAAGTCTATGCAGATGGATCACTTTTAGCACAGAGTAGATTTTCTTTGGCAATTTTGTGGCTAGCCTGAAAATAATCCAATACAATTAGTGTAATTCAATATTGCATTAGATTATTTAGACTGGAGTTTGAATAAGTACTGCTTTAATGTCAATCACCTGTCAGATACAGCAATTTGATTGTCAATTATAGATAACACTACAATTTACACATGGAGGTGAAAACTAAACAGATTGTCTGATTTCTTCACTTTCTCTTTTTGTCAGTGATTATGACATTAATATTGGTAAAGCTGAAAATGTTCCAAAATTCTGACTAGAATGGTATTCAATAAAAAAAAGTCTATCAGAGACTTATAACAAACAAATGTAACATAAGACAACAAATGTAACATAGTACTACAAAAGTAACGTAATACTACAACAGTAACATAGTGAGCATCAACATCTAGCACACCAGAACCTATCTTATACACATAGTCAGCATCAACATCTAGCACACCAGAACCTATCTTATACACATAGTCAGCATCGACATCTAGCACACCAGAACCCATCTTATACACATAGTCAGCATCGACATCTAGCACACCAGAACCTATCTTATACACATAGTCAGCATCGACACACCAGAACCTATCTTATACACATAGTCAGCATCAACATCTAGCACACCAGAACCTATCTTATACACATAGTCAGCATCAACATCTAGCACACCAGAACCTATCTTATACACATAGTCAGCATCAACATCTAGCACACCAGAACCTATCTTATACACATAGTCAGCATCAACATCTAGCACACCAGAACCTATCTTATACACAAAGTCAGCATCAACATCTAGCACACCAGAACCTATCTTATACACATAGTCAGCATCAACATCTAGCACACCAGAACCTATCTTATACACATAGTCAGCATCTACATCTAGCACACCAGAACCTATCTCATACACATAGTCAGCATCAACATCTAGCACACCAGAACCTATCTAATACACATAGTCAGCATCAACATCTAGCACACCAGAACCTATCTTATACATATAGTCAGCATCAACATCTAGCACACCAGAACCTATCTTATACACATAGTCAGCATCAACATCTAGCACAGCAGAACCTATCTTATACACATAGTCAGCATCAACATCTAGCACACCAGAACCTATCTTATACACATAGTCAGCATCAACATCTAGCACACCAGAACCCATCTTATACACATAGTCAGCATCAACATCTAGCACACCAGAACCTATCTTATACACATAGTCAGCATCAACATCTAGCACACCAGAACCTATCTTATACACATAGTCAGCATCAACATCTAGCACACGAGAACCTATCTTATACACATAGTCAGCATCAACATCTAGCACACCAGAACCTATCTTATACACATAGTCAGCATCAACATCTAGCACACCAGAACCTATCTTATACACATAGTCAGCATCTACATCTAGCACACCAGAACCTATCTTATACACATAGTCAGCATCAACATCTAGCACACCAGAACCTATCTTATACACATAGTCAGCATCAACATCTAGCACACCAGAACCTATCTTATACACATAGTCAGCATCAACATCTAGCACACCAGAACCCATCTTATACACATAGTCAGCATCAACATATAGCACACCAGAACCTATCTTATACACATAGTCAGCATCAACATCTAGCACACCAGAACCTATCTTATACATATAGTCAGCATCTACATCTAGCACACCAGAACCTATCTTATACACATAGTCAGCATCAACATCTAGCACACCAGAACCTATCTTATACACATAGTCAGCATCAACATCTAGCACACCAGAACCTATCTTATACACATAGTCAGCATCTACATCTAGCACACCAGAACCTATCTTATACACATAGTCAGCATCGACATCTAGCACACGAGAACCTATCTTATACACATAGTCAGCATCAACATCTAGCACACCAGAACCTATCTTATACACATAGTCAGCATCAACATCTAGCACACCAGAACCTATCTTATACACATAGTCAGCATCAACATCTAGCACACCAGAACCTATCTTATACACATAGTCAGCATCTACATCTAGCACACCAGAACCTATCTTATACACATAGTCAGCATCAACATCTAGCACACCAGAACCTATCTTATACACATAGTCAGCATCAACATCTAGCACACCAGAACCCATCTTATACACATAGTCAGCATCAACATCTAGCACACCAGAACCTATCTTATACACATAGTCAGCATCAACATCTAGCACACCAGAACCTATCTTATACACATAGTCAGCATCAACATCTAGCACACCAGAACCTATCTTATACACATAGTCAGCATCAACATCTAGCACACCAGAACCTATCTTATACACATAGTCAGCATCAACATCTAGCACACCAGAACCTATCTTATACACATAGTCAGCATCAACATCTAGCACACCAGAACCTATCTTATACACATAGTCAGCATCTACATCTAGCACACCAGAACCTATCTTATACACATAGTCAGCATCAACATCTAGCACACCAGAACCCATCTTATACACATAGTCAGCATCAACATCTAGCACACCAGAACCTATCTTATACACATAGTCAGCATCAACATCTAGCACACCAGAACCTATCTTATACATATAGTCAGCATCTACATCTAGCACACCAGAACCTATCTTATACACATAGTCAGCATCAACATCTAGCACACCAGAACCTATCTTATACACATAGTCAGCATCAACATCTAGCACACCAGAACCCATCTTATACACATAGTCAGCATCAACATCTAGCACACCAGAACCTATCTTATACACATAGTCAGCATCAACATCTAGCACACCAGAACCTATCTTATACATATAGTCAGCATCTACATCTAGCACACCAGAACCTATCTTATACACATAGTCAGCATCAACATCTAGCACACCAGAACCTATCTTATACACATAGTCAGCATCAACATCTAGCACACCAGAACCTATCTTATACACATAGTCAGCATCTACATCTAGCACACCAGAACCTATCTTATACACATAGTCAGCATCGACATCTAGCACACCAGAACCTATCTTATACACATAGTCAGCATCAACATCTAGCACACCAGAACCTATCTTATACACATAGTCAGCATCAACATCTAGCACGCCAGAACCTATCTTATACACATAGTCAGCATCAACATCTAGCACACCAGAACCTATCTTATACACATAGTCAGCATATACATCTAGCACACCAGAACCTATCTTATACACATAGTCAGCATCAACATCTAGCACACCAGAACCTATCTTATACACATAGTCAGCATCAACATCTAGCACACCAGAACCTATCTTATACACATAGTCAGCATCTACATCTAGCACACCAGAACCTATCTTATACACATAGTCAGCATCAACATCTAGCACACCAGAACCTATCTTATACACATAGTCAGCATCAACATCTAGCACACCAGAACATATCTTATACACATAGTCAGCATCTACATCTAGCACACCAGAACCTATCTTATACACATAGTCAGCATCAACATCTAGCACACCAGAACCTATCTTGTACACATAGTCAGCATCAACATCTAGCACACCAGAACCTATCTTATACACATACCGTATATTACCGGGTATAAGTCGAGAATTTGATACCAAAAATTAGGGGGTCAAGAAGGGGGGTCGACTTATACACGGGGTCTATGTTTCAGCCCCAAAAATCTAGATGCCAGGTAAGTATCTGCCAGCCCAGCAAGTCGAACAGACGATGTTTACACCTGAAACAATTCACAAACATTGATTTCCAGTCGACAATATTAAAATCATTGAATAAAAAAAATATGCTTTATTGTTGTCTTTTTAAAATACAAATATAGCGTGATATATGAATAAAAAATAACATTTCAATCACGAAAGTTCATTAAAGTTTATATTATAATCTTCACTATTACCTGACAAACATCGATCGATATCTAGCCTTGATGTAAGTCGAGTGACCCGATAAGGTCACGTGGACCAATGAGATTCTACATAGAAGCCGGTGACATGCGAGATAGATACTCATGAAAAAATAATCAAGTGTTTACGCAGTGAGAAGTGCAAATTACCGGTACGAGTAGACGTATAATTTCTGAGATGTTCTAACATAATAGCATATATTCAAAAATATTTAGAGAAATGTAAATTGCCGATTGTCATTGTATTGTTACTGAGACGTTCACCATTCATTTTGTATAATAGTGTATATTCAATACTTGTTAATAGACAGACGTGTGATTAGGTTGTGAATAGATTTGTTAATTGCCAGTCATGGTAGTGATTCATTAGCGTATCCGGTAATTATCTAAGCTTTGATGTTAAATTAACATTAATTGATAGTAATTAACAGTAATTAAAGCCTGTCACTTCTCATCTCAAAAGTAAAAGCAATGTCTTTTTACGTCTTTTTCTACTAGGTAACAATTTAACTATTCACCGGTTATCTAATAAAGTTTTGTCAACATGTTGGTCGTAGCTTATTCGGCTTGATGAGAGGAAAATGTAATTTGATTGAAACAAATAATAACATACACCGTGAGTCACAAGTTGTATCTTTTTATTGGTTGTTTACAACGTCTGAAAAATAAATTATCATATAATAATATTTAGGGCAAAACAATTGATAAGTCGATTGACATCACTGCTTACCAATCGCCGCTGTGTTGACTCTTGGCCATGTCGACTTGTCACTCGGTGTCAGTCAGCACGTGGTAAAAGGGGGGTCGACTTATACATGAGATATAGGGTTTTGACCAGTATTTGGGTAGTTGAGAAAGGGGGTCGACTTATACGCGGGGTCGACTTATACCCGGTAATATACGGTAGTCAGCATCAACATCTAGCACACCAGAACCTATCTTATACATATAGTCAGCATCTACATCTAGCACACCAGAACCTATCTTATACACATAGTCAGCATCTACATCTAGCACACCAGAATCTATCTTATACACATAGTCAGCATCAACATCTAGCACACCAGAACCCATCTTATACACATAGTCAGCATCGACATCTAGCACACCAGAACCTATCTTATACACATAGTCAGCATCAACATCTAGCACACCAGAACCTATCTTATACACATAGTCAGCATCAACATCTAGCACACCAGAACCTATCTTATACACATAGTCAGCATCGACATCTAGCACACCAGAACCTATCTTATACACATAGTCAGCATCGACATCTAGCACACCAGAATCTATCTTATACACATAGTCAGCATCAACATCTAGCACACCAGAACCTATCTTATACATATAGTCAGCATCTACATCTAGCACACCAGAACCTATCTTATACACATAGTCAGCATCAACATCTAGCACACCAGAACCTATCTTATACACATAGTCAGCATCAACATCTAGCACACCAGAACCTATCTTATACACATAGTCAGCATCGACATCTAGCACACCAGAACCTATCTTATACACATAGTCAGCATCAACATCTAGCACACCAGAACCTATCTTATCTTATACACATAGTCAGCATCGACATCTAGCACACCAGAACCTATCTTATACACATAGTCAGCATCTACATCTAGCACACCAGAACCTATCTTATACACATAGTCAGCATCAACATCTAGCACACCAGAACCCATCTTATACACATAGTCAGCATCAACATCTAGCACACCAGAACCTATCTTATACACATAGTCAGCATCGACATCTAGCACACCAGAACCTATCTTATACACATAGTCAGCATCGACATCTAGCACACCAGAATCTATCTTATACACATAGTCAGCATCAACATCTAGCACACCAGAACCTATCTTATACATATAGTCAGCATCTACATCTAGCACACCAGAACCTATCTTATACACATAGTCAGCATCAACATCTAGCACACCAGAACCTATCTTATACACATAGTCAGCATCAACATCTAGCACACCAGAACCTATCTTATACACATAGTCAGCATCGACATCTAGCACACCAGAACCTATCTTATACACATAGTCAGCATCAACATCTAGCACACCAGAACCTATCTTATCTTATACACATAGTCAGCATCGACATCTAGCACACCAGAACCTATCTTATACACATAGTCAGCATCTACATCTAGCACACCAGAACCTATCTTATACACATAGTCAGCATCAACATCTAGCACACCAGAACCCATCTTATACACATAGTCAGCATCAACATCTAGCACACCAGAACCTATCTTATACACATAGTCAGCATCAACATCTAGCACACCAGAACCTATCTTATACACATTGTCAGCATCGACATCTAGCACACCAGAACCCATCTTATACACATAGTCAGCATCAACATCTAGCACACCAGAACCTATCTTGTACATCAGACACCAATACATTCTTGATTTATTTTCAGACATAATTTAAAAGATTTCTTGCATTAAAACAAATACTTGTAAAACAATTATATTTCTAAAAGGAAGAAGCCCATCATCACCTCACAAGAAACCAGAACCAACCTTGTACATAGAGGACCACTAAAAGTGAGATTCATTATCAGCTGTCATCGAAAGCCATTTCTTGCATTTGAAATGATCAACTGTAACACAATTATACCTAAAAGCAAGAAGCCCATCATAAACTCTCAGCCTAAAAAAGAGAACTTAAAGCCAAATTCACTATCAGATGAGCGATCAGATGTCATTTATGGGGTTGTTTTGTCTCTAAAAGAAACAAATGATCACTAAAAGCAGAAGCACCACCATCAAGCATCAAACCCGAACCTACCTTCCACATGAGGGACCACTAAAAGTCGGATTCCTTATCAGATGGACGATCAGATGAAACTACTAAACTCGACCCGACAAATTCTTGATCCGCTCTATCACCTCCAAACTGAAAACGGGGAAAATAGATTTCCGCCTCCCTACAGATGCACAAAAAGTTGCAATGAGTGTTTTGTTTCTGCAATCAGTGCTGGCATTACGTTGCGTTCTTGTAGAAACAGTTTTTATCCCCCACAGAGTGACAGCTGGGGAGACCATCACCACGGCTTGTGCAGACCTACAGGGTAGCAGTTAACTCATGTCTCATGTATAGAGAAACCTACCAGCCTCATTACCTACAGGAGACATAGAGAAAAAGTTAACTGTCTGTCTGGGTAGGTCCATGTGTGCATCTCTTAGTTGTTGCCCGCTCTGTAAGGTCATCTTTGAGCTTGGTGTAAGGACATATTGATATGCTTGGAAAAAGCTCAAAGGTTCTCTGTGGAAACGTCAGCATTGTTCAAATAAAGAAGTGGATCATCCATTAATCTCTAGAAGTGTCTCTCCAACAGATCATCTTGGAGCTGGTCCATCCTCTGTGTGTCTGTGAATATATGTCTGGTCGTTTATCTGTATTTATAAATGTGTCTCTGTGAGTCTTTGCATGGATCCCTAATTCTGTCTGTAAATCAAACAGAGTCAAACAGTTGTGTTAAAATGTGTTAGTACATGGGACCTGCATAACATCATAACATCATCATTGTAGGTTTGATTTCATGTCTATATGAGTTTTTGTTTCTCACTCCATGGATTAAAACTAAATGAATGAAAGTTTTTATTTTTACTAAATAATGCACCACGTTTCTTAGTTAATATTCTTGGGCTTGCATTTCAGATGGTCAAAGAGGTTGGTTTATTACTCTAACAAAGATCTCTGAACTGTGAACTCTTTTTTTTTTGCGCCTTGAGAAAATGCCCAGTAGTTTGATAAGGCGCATTACAAGATCACATAGTAATATTATCTTATCAAACAGTCATAGTGCAGGGCACACACTTTGTGAACATGTTCAATTCTCCAAGTCTTGATATTTCTATACATATCTGTGGAGCTCTCCCTCATGTCATTAATCTCCCAACGTAATTCTATTGTCTGTCTGCCTCATCTTCTGTGTATCTGAGGGTCTGTATGACTGTCTGTCTGTCAAGCTATGTTGATCGGTGGAAGGTTTGCCGATCTATAGACACAACCATCATCAATCGTTCTCTCTATCTTTATATAACTCTCACATCACACAATGTTAATGGGTTATCATTATAAGTATTCAACTTGATGTAAATGTCCTATAACTACGACCAACATCATAAACAAGAACTTAGGGTATCAAATAACTCATAAATCTTGATGACAAATGGCTGATAAACTGTTGTTATGAAAGGGATGAATAATACTACTGGCTGTGTACACAAGATCAGAAGCGGATACAGACTTGTATTCTTCACTGCAGACAGTAGGAGAATGTTCTACCTTCTTTATAACACTAGAGTCAATGTATTATAATAGTATCTCCTCCCTTATCTGACACTGAAAGTTGAACATTGTTAAACAAAAAACACACAGAAGCTTTCACTATAACTATACTATAACATGTACACACGCAGGATATGGAAACAGTTTCAAAAGCATACCTGATAACTTTATCATCTTGAAGTGTATCATTTTCAAATCAAACACTCAAGTTTAAAACTTTCAACAGAAAAACATGAATCAGCCGTCAGTTTTATTTATTCTATAAAGGCAATGTTTTTGAATCATTAAAAGTCAATATCCTGCCAACTCTGAATTTATTTACAATGTTCCAAAAAATAAACAAGATTATTTCCATGTGCACTTTATAAATCAAATGAGAAAAAGTAATCACGTTTTGCGAAGTGGAACTGATTTCCTCGACACACAAAACCGTGTAATCAGAATGTGCAGCAAGGCATGGTGGGACTTCTCAGATAATACATCTGTATTTACAAACCACGCTGAACCCAGCTTCTTATATTCAAGTGATAACAAGCTTTTTGAGTATTTCATGTCCCTAATTTCCTGATGCCTTCAACCTGTACATCTGCTGGTATCTCTTACGAAGCGTCAGACAACTCATTACATGCTTCCAACAATTACAGAAAGAAATATTCCTCGTTATGTGATCAGATATGACTCGTAAAATAAAGCTGTAAGCCAATGAAAGATATCTTATATATATCTATAGCACTTTCTCCACAACAAAAATGAGGAACACATTAAAGGCCTTCATCATGCAACTGATGCCATTGAAATAGATAGTTTGATTTATTTTTAAATTCTATTATAACAAGTGTTTGCCACTAAGACTGAGTTTAGTAAGACACATCATTTGGTCAAAAGGAGCTACTTCATATATTGCATTACTGGTAAAAAGTGTCATGATGATCAGCAAATTTGAAGACTTTGGGTGCTCGGGTTCATGAGTTATTATGTTAACAAGAATTCGAAAAGTGGTCAAAGTGTCATAGTCACCTTGAAAATTTCTGCATCATCCCTCAATGTAGACAGACTGACACCAAATTTGAAGACTTTGGGTCCATCCAGTCATGATATATCATGTTAACAAGAGTTCAAAAAATTGTCAAAGTATTGTGGTGACCTTGAAAATAAGGTAAAGTCACCAAAATTGTCTGCGTAATCCGCCAATATAGGCTTTCAGAAAATATTAAGACATTATGTCCAACCGGTCATGAGATATTGCATTAACATGAGATAATAAAGTGGTCGAAGTGTCGTGGTGACCTTGAAAATAAAGTCAAGGTCACCAAAATAGACTGGTGTCTGCGTCTTCCCCCAATGTAGGCTGACACCAAATTTGAAGACTTCGGATGCAACACTCCATGAGATACCACGTTAACAAGAAATGTGACGTACGTACGTACGGATGCCACTGAATACATAGTCCCCCGTTCCGTTGGGGGGACAACAATCTGTGTTAACAAGTTAAAAAAATAAAGTCAACTAATGAGAGAATGTATGAAAAGAAAAACAAACTTGCAGAATATGCTACTGTTGAGGTATTTTCCTTTAATATCATAGGACTTCCAAAAAGGATGTTTTTAAGTTACTAACAGTACTAATCTGACCCCAAAATAAATCGACAGCAAATTTATTACAACTAAACTCTCAAAACAAACTATAGAAAAAGTGTACATCGGCCTTAAACAAAGCTATCAAAATGAAGCTGATACAAGAGTTCTAAAAATAATTCTGTAAACAATAAAGTTTATTCACAAACAAATAAAATGCACATCAAATAGAGATAAATCCCATTACATTTATCTGGCTGTCGGTGCGAACTTCACAAAGCTTCCATTCATGAAATGAACAGCACTTTCATACATGTCTATCTCTCGTGTGCAGAAAGAGATTGAATGATAATGATTTCTTCAAGACAAAATTAGTTCATATATTGCCCTTGTTTATCTAACAAGCTAAACAGGTTGCTATACGCACAAACAAATGTATTTACATCAGAAACACTTATGACATATCTTGCAAATCTGTAAATTATTTATGCAAAGTGCACAGAAATAGTTATTGCACAAACAACTTTAAAGGATGATTCAGAAAATTTTATGAAGACATAAATTATTTTTCATTTTCTTATCTTCTATTTGTTTCCAAAAGAGATATTTCTTTAAAATAAAAATTGTTTTCAACGCATATGAATGCATAATGTAAACAAGAATAATCTGTGTTTTCACAGAATGTGTTATTGCTTTACTCTGTGTATCAGGCAGTAATTTCTCCCGAACTGAATATATGACTAGAGCAGGTTATGAATTTAGTGTTTATGTATATATGTTCTAGTATGAGGTGTAATGGCGGGTTATCAAGAAGTAACTAATCAAGGAGTAATGGCTGAAAGCTGTTTGACATTGCTTATAACTCTATGAGCAAAACAGTGCAAACCATTGACACATCACATCAGCAGTTGTGAACTTTAACTGATCAATCAAACTGTTCAATACCATTGTGAGTGGTGACTTTACAGGGAATCAGAACTTGGGGAACAAGGGAATACTCTGGATTGTCCACCGGCTGAAGAAAGGCTATCCAGGAATATGTTCACGCTCACTGGCATTGGGTTCAGAGGTCACTCCACAAATGATTACCGTGTTCGATAAGACCAGGCAAACAAACATCTTGAAGACATGGGGGTGGGCTTTGAGAAGGGAGAGACCCCAACTAAGATGAACATTCATACCACAGACCATCAGACAGTCAGAATAGGTTTTATGTAGGTTATTGACACTTAACTTACAACAATATTATAGATATATGTAATGTATGACCATGGAACATCTGGCAAAATTGGGGGTGAGCTATAACTCGAGAATAGCCCTCACCAGGACAACCCTGTGAAAAGTGGGGGTCGTCTTAGGCTTAGAGAATACGGTATGTTCAAACTATTAGGAGTGCTCTACTAGTTCAATTAATGAAAGGCGACAGAAGGTAACAAAACTAAGTTTAAAATTTCTTTTACTGAACAACAAGATTCATTAATTCAACATACTTTTTCCTCTCATTAATGTCAATTCCATTCTCCTATCAATTTTCTTTCAAAGCTCAAAAACAAAACTGACAATCCATAAAACACTTTCAAGAAAAATGTTGATCTTAATGAGGCCTGTATTTCACAGGGTTCCCACCGATAGAGCTCATCAGATGGGAAGTTCTTCAAACTCTGCCTGTGACGGTGAAGAAATGAATGCCTTTATTGAGGATTAGACATTCCCTCTCATCAACTAACCAGCTGACTGAAATACACAACACACAAAGCATAGCATCATAAATTTCTCTTTAAAAAATGACAAAAACCTTCAGAATATTTAAAAGAAATATCTTTCATCCTAATTTCAACACATGTGAGATTTGTTTTCTTTATCAAAAAACACAACTTGAAACAAAGCAAGGGATGATATAGTGTTATTTGACAAAAAAAAGACTAGGAAAATTAATATTTATCATATTCATAAAACATTGTGCTTCAAATTTGAAGAATATACCATGTTTTGTATTACTTCTATTTTGAAAAAAAAGCGTGGATGTACGCTCCAGTGCAAGAAGCAATTCATCCCACAAGATGTGTGCATGTTATAGTGTCATCATCACACCCACACATGTTGACTGTCACGTAGACTAATGTTATCTGCATCAACACTTCCTGTGAGTGACATGTGACAATCATCTAAATGTGACGAAATCTAACTGATCTCACGCCTAGGCAACTTGACTTTTGATACAGCGTAGGCATAATATTAATCATAACTTGAAAGCTCTGTAATATCCTGTCCCCTCAAGTACATTAGAGACATGTATCCCGGGAAAATGCAATACCATATATCAGTTTTTCTACCATCTGCACAAATGTCCCAATGTTCACTCAAATACATCACAGCTTCAGACACTTCATTTACTCCTTGTAAACTCTCAACTTGAGCTCAAAGATTCCTTTTTGGTCAATACATTGTCTTTACAACCTTTACATGTTATTATAAAGAAAATATTTTTAGAATAAAGTTAAAATTTATGTTTAATTCTGAATTCTTTTATCATAAATTAAGGAAGTAGGATTAAAATTACTTTCTTGTTACTTCAGGAATGTGATTGATTCATAACTGTTTAAAAAATATTTCTCTTTTAAGAGTAAAAGTTTGCTTTATGACCTATCTAGGTTGTTAAAATGAAAGGTAATAAGAAACATTTTGGCTGTTGACTCGCCAACTCAGAGAGAATAGTAAGGCAGTGATCGCTGGTTAAATATCTGGGAGCAGCAAGATAAAAGTATATAAGTTTGGTATTACTCATTTCACTGCATAGATATCTCATACAAGAGACCTTGATGCAGTGCCCCCATGATAGATCTCCCTCTCCTCAAGAGGCTAAATGATGGAAAACAATGTTGAAAGCTATATAAGGGATGCAATCATCATCTTCACCCAATCTTGGCTCGTTTCCTTCTTCATCAAATATGAAACGGTGAGTAAATGTTGATATGTCTACGGAACTTCGCAAGACAGACAGACAATGTTTTGAAGCAATTTCAGCCGAAAGCAGGGCAACTGGCAGGAAATAACATATTTATCATTGCCGCAACGAGTCTCTTCTGTTCCTCACCACCATACACGAGATGAAGAGCAGACAACTGTAAACAGTGCAATGGATACCATAAATCTTGCAGGGCCAATATCCTGTCACAGTAAGCTCATATCTAACAAGAATTTTTATTATCTTTCCTTGTACGCAGCCAGGTATATGTCTCCATGGTGTTTGTACAAATCATCGCTATTAATTACCTGTGCTGTTTAAACAAGGGATCAATGAGTGTTTAGACTCCTGTTATGAATGTCAAACTGGGACATTAGCACCACACTTCAGACTCCTTACACTGGTAAACGAGTGTCAGTGAATCCTAGTCAGCATTGTAGCTAGGGTATTAGTATCAGCACGGCACTGATGGGAGCTCAGCAGGATTCTATTAGGTATTGTCAGAAATGCATTGTCTACTAGATTGTTTCTGATAAATAATACATGAGAACTGATCATCTAATCTTACTCTGATTTCAAGAAATCACAACCAAAAAAATAAAACTTTGATCTTAAAAGGATGCATGGAATTCAGGCGGCAAAATTCAACATTGACAAGATATGGATTTCTCTGTATTTTAGACACTTTACATAATGGTTAACACTTCAGACTGTGGTAAATGCAAGGAACAAGGACTATACTGCATTTCCCAAAGTCCAAAGGTGCAGTTTTCCCAGTAAACTAGTGACATCGTTAGCTAATTAGCTTCATGAAAGTTAATTAGGTGAAAGAATGTTTAAGAACAGGCTATCAATGACAGTGGCTGTATACTCTGACAGACTGCACTAGCACGAGGCTTACTGCAAGGTACCAGCAAGTACACATCACTATCCTGTACTGAACATCGTTCCACCGCAACCATGAACATTTGAGACACCATACTGTACAGTGGTATATAAAGGTAAATCTCACTGCGGAAACCCTTGAGACCAGAAACTAGGATAGAAAATTATTGAAATGCATATGAAATGTTAGACCATCATGTAAATATATTTGGACAACAAAGACAATACGATGATTTCAAATTGAGAGAAATTTATGGAAGTTAGAAAATCTTTGAGCTTTTTTAGCATACAATTATCATATGAGGTAGAAATGTGAACCAAACGTTAGATGTTCACTGTACAAGCAGTCATGAAATACCATCATGGATACCAACTGAACTGACAGAAGTTCAGAACAAAAAACGGTTTTCATGAAATCTCATTAATGAGTCGTGAGGAAGACATTATCTCCAGCCACAGATAGGAGAAGGGACGATGTTTCTCACTTGAATCATCAATGTCAGTAATCTCAAGCTACACAGGTTTACTGCTCAATTAGAAGAACTAAAAGTGTCATCAATGATACCAGCTTTCTGTGCATTTCATCAAGAATTGGGGAGAATTTTAGAGTATATTTATTTATATGAACCCTACAAGTCCAAGATATCAATGATATAATCCATTGTGTGACAACAAGTCCAGCGAAAGATGATGATGATGATGATGATGATGATGATGATGATGATCATCATCATCATGACCATGATCATGATGATCATGAATCTTAGGGCTGCAACGATTCACTTATGCCTCGATTCGGTTCGATTATCGATTCCACCCATTCGATTCGATTATTTTCGATTCGATTCACAAACAAACAACTGTGCGTCGTCTGCCATGATATTGTCGCCTCGGGCTACGAGTTACTAGCAATCAGAAACGGAAATTTACGAAGATAGTTACCAGAAATATCAGCCAATGAGAATGCTTGAAATATGCACGACAACTGTCGAAGCTGTTGACCTATAATTCTCATCCAATGAACATGCAGTACGTTACGACTTCTGAATAAATTAACCTTCGTTTGTTCACATACACTGTTTAAAGGGAGGTAACTCTAATATAGTTTCGTTATTGTTTACGAGGGAAAGATCGTGTTTCGTTGACAATATTGTAAAATAAGTAATGTAGTGTAATTGATAGTCTGATAAATCGTTTTTTTACTTCTTCGTTGTTCATATGGAGGATACATATCTATAAATTTTTCATCTGATAAAGTGTAAGTGGTTTTTATTAACATTTCAATTTGCAATTGAACCGAATCGAAATTTGAACATTTGAGATCGAAGATCGAATCAAGACTGCTGGTGTCGGTTATCGGTGCAACGAACCGAATCGTTGCAGCCCTAATCATATCATGATGATGATCATCATCATTATGGATATTTTTATAGTGTAAGTGTCCACCCTATAATGATGGTCATGGAGCATTAAACTTATCAAAATAATGGAATAATTTCAGATAATGAACATGTGAATTATATGTTCAATAATTCAAATTTATCCATATCCAGTTGTCAAAGGTTGTCAAAATGTTTAAGTTTTATTACTTGAACAAAACCAGTCATGAACATGAGAACATGAGTAGAGACAATCACCAAGTAAACAGTGCATCAATAATGTAGAAATCCTTGTTCCGCGGCTGAATGCATTTCATCCGGCCAAGATTAGAAAGCTAAACATTCAGACATGCGGAAGAATAGGAACACTACACAATGAAATGATTCACTTCTTTAGCTCTATTCATCGCATTATAACAGAGCAATATTAGATTAAATATTCACAACGGTAACACTGAACAAACCGAAGACCCGAACATCGGATTAAAGCACACTGGCAGTGCCTGAAGGCTGTTTCAGGGTAAAATCATTGAATTGGAGTGACTTTGAAAACAGCTAGGACCTACATCAATAAACCAATGTTATATTCCTCATAAACGGCAGGTGTGAAATATCCCTATAATTGATCACACACAGAAAATTATGGGGTGTTATGGGATATTTTATATGCCATTCAGCCATCAGCCTTTGTGTTTACAGACACTGGAGAAAATATCAAAGAGTTAATGGGAGACTGGAACAATCCATTTCCTCACTTAGAGCCTTTATGTGATTCACACGGGAGTACACTCATCTTGATGAAGATATGACGCAAAAATATTACCCTGAAAAAAATATTGCCAATGAAAGTTTCAAGCAAACAAACTTTGAAGAACTTTAGGAACAAATTTAGAAAATCAGCATGAAAATGAAAAAAAATATTTTTCTAAAGGTTACCAGTTATTGGTTGTTCTTGAAAGGAGCCACTTTTATGCTCAATAATAAGTATGTTAACTTTATCAATGATAATAATGAGTGTACTTCAACGGCACTAAACTCCACACCACAAAAAGGTATACTCAAAGTATACACACACAAACACGTACACATTATTACCCGGGTGTGAGGACCAACACCCATTCATTTGAATTATATCTTGCATTGAAGTATCTGGAGAGCAAAAAGTGTCGTCCACTTACATCATGCCAATGGCACAAGGCAAATCTTCTTTTTTTTAAAATTCACTACAAGATAGGAAAATTACTTTACCACATTTAACAAATCTTAGTTTCACCTCAAACATGTTTACACAGACAACAAACAATGAAGTTATAAAGACTGTGAGTACAAACCGTTTGCAATGTTTGTTTTTTGTAGGAAGTCTGGAGGAGTGGACGAGTGTTCAAACGACAGTTACTAATGTTAATTTGATCACAAAGGTTCTTACCAAAACCTTTACGAGAAGATATACAAACGACAAGGGATCTATTTAAAGCATGTTAATGAGACAAAATCTTCCCATGTGTAAGAGCGAAAGCCTCATTGATGCTCAGGTTTACTGTAATTACTGCAAGGCCTCTTCTGTTAGCTACCATTTCTTGTGTACAGAACTTTTAGAGCAATAATTATCTTGTAGATTTATGCTTTTATACACGCAACTTTGTCCATCTTTGAAAATAAAAGTTGCATAATTGCTCCAAGACTTATCTCTGCTAAGCGGCGGACTGCTGTGTATATCACATTTTGTAAAATAATTACCTTGTAGATTTATACTTATGTACACACACCTTTGTCTTCCTTTGAGTATAAAGAGGTTCAGAACTACTTTAAGAGATGTTGCAGCTCTATAAAATCTGTTTTATTACCAATTAAAACCATATTAATCGCACTAATGACCTTCAATTTATGCTCACAAATCTGTCCAGCCTTGGGTGTATATAAGGATTAATAGAGAAACTCAAACTTCACTAACAAAGTTTTTTTTATGAAATAACAGTGTAGAAGAATAAAACTTATAAATAAATACTAAAATCAAAAGTAATTTATTGATAACACTTAGGTTTATTTGCAACAGGCAATATATAGGCAAGAGGTTGTCATATTGGTTTAGCAGCCTGAAAGTATGATATTGTTCATTTTAATAGTAAAAACTTTTAAAAAATTGCAACTTGGGACAAAAATCTACGAGACCATCTTAACCAGACGAGCCATATTTCATACACAGACATCCGCAGTGAACAGCCCTAAAGTATTATACGTGACATCACACATTATGTGACATCATACACAAGAAAAATATCACTGCTTCACAAGCATGACTACTATTAAATGGATGTTTTACAAGAAGTTGATCTATCTCGATAGTTCAAACCTGCAGACAGAGTGCTAAAGTGCTATCTTCATTGCTTCTGGCTTATCGTCTCAATAAATTCAGAATTGTAATTCATGCATGAAAGTTACTCTTATATTTCATATTATCAAGCATAATAATCACCTAAACCATCATCAAATTTTAGATCCCAAAATAGTTTTCTTTTCCCAGAAACATCAGGCACAAGTGTAGTCTAACATTTAGTTTATAAAATAATTTAAATTAAGGGGTCTGGATGACAGACTAGCACAAGTGACCCACACTGAGATAACCAGGACAAATGGCCCTCAACCTTTTCAATACATATTAGATCTTAAAAAGTTCAATCAATTAGCAAGAACTTAAATTCCATGTTACTGTGAAAAGAGCTCTCACAAGGTTGAAGAAGGACACTAAGTTGTAGAAGGACACTAACTAAGAAGCTTCTTTTCATCACCCGACATTGACAGTGACAGTTCTAACTCCCAGGGAAGAGACATCTTGATGGACACTGACAGCAACACAACACTCAGCTACTTTCTCGTCTTCTCCTACTGTCATTTCAGTGCTTCTTAACTCCTACACTTTCTTCTGGTTCTTTTTTAAAGTTCCTAACCTAGCATTTAGATCAAGATAATTGTCTCGATGTAATCTAATTCACTGAAGTTCAATCCAATGACCAATGTATTACAGCTCCCAGTGAAGGTGGAACCCTCCAGAGAGGCCTGCTAAACATCTTCAAGGAGGAAACAGTCCCGCTCCTTGACTGTGTGGGAAATAACAGTCATTAGGTACAGTCTGGGTCCTCATTCACCAAGTCCAGACAAAAGGAACACACAATATGAAATTGCAAGTCCAAGAAAGAAACATTTATAAAAGTCATGAGAATTCATGGACAAACTTTTATTCTAAGTAGGAAAGTCTGATAATAGATTTTGTTCTGTGGTACTCAATAACTGGAGAATTGAATATTGCACGTAAGTTATAATTCTAAGAGTTTGGAATCACATCTACTTTGGAACTATTAAGTTACTGACTTCTGTATTTGATAATCAAAACTTCAAGAAGAAATAGGATAGAAGTCAATCCTCCTCATTTAAAGCAAAGTGACATATATTAAATCAAAGCCACACTATTTTACATTGTACCAAAATTCAAGAAGATGTCCTAGTTTGTGCATTTATACCTTTAACAGATGATTAAAACACATTCAATTTTTAAGTATTAATGGCTTTTGATGTTATTCTAATAAATATTGATAGCATGTAATGATTATGCATTCACAAGATAAGTCCTCATTTTAGATTAGACAAGAAGTTCCATAGTCAATATAGAATCTTATTACCCATATGGTTGAAAATAACCGAGTGAATATTATTGATATGAGCCTAGCAACCATTGTTTCACCGCGACTTCTCGTCTGTTACGTCATAAAATGATTGTTCGTGACATCACTGTAGCTTGCTGTCGCAAGAGAAGTGGGTGGTTTCCTGACTAATTTTACGCGATTCAAATGGAATAAAATGGGTAAAGAAATTATTACACTCAAAAGAGTGTCATAAGACTTTTACGAAACTTGTGCAAATTAATGTATAGCCCTCGCTTTCGCTTGGGCAATACAAAAGTTCACACTCCTTCGTAAAAGTCATATGACACACCTCCTCGGGTAATTATCTCTATTTCTATTTACGCATGTTGTATTTCCTGAAATACAGGCACTCAGGATGGTTTGAGACTTAGTTGAGAAGCAGGAAGTGTCGACTCCTTGTTCACCATGTCCACTAGTTCACTGTCAAATTATAGATCAGTGGATAATTCAAAATCAATAGAACATCCCATATCGCTGATAAGTAGTAACAAGAATAAGAAACTTCCTCATCAACCAGAGATCAAAATAAACATAACAAATAAATGCATGAATTTAAGAATTGACAGATAATGACCTTTATATTTTGTAATCTTTTTGTCAAGAGAAAAGCGTCTTCATAATGCTGCCATCGAGACATCAACTCGTTAAGTGGCAAAACATAAACTTTGATATTTCGGACCACTGTCTGATCTACGCGATGTTTTGTTTTAATCCTTCCAACTGGTCGGCGTCAGCTTGCTCTTCAAAGGTCCAGTTGGGCGTTAATCTGATCAGGTCTTCACACCAATTACCAGTTTTCATCCAGACCAATAACCCGATTTTTACACCAGTCTGCCTTTGAAGTTCCCTTTCACTGCATGAGGGTTTTAATCAAAATGGCTCTCTTCCAAAAGCTTAATTCCCATCCCCATACTGACATAGTCACAGAGAGAGATATCACAAATAATAATTGCACCTAACGGTAATCAAGACTTTATTTTCTTGAGAGTTTAAGTGTTCTTTGTTATAATCTACAAAATTTGAAACATCATGGTTCGAGTATCAACTGATTTATCTTGATTTTAATTTTGCATTTGAACTTCGAGATAACAGAAAAACATGCACACAAACAGGTAAATATTGTGATTGTAGTGCAGGAGGGGAGTGTGACAGTCTGAACTAAACATGTACAAGACATCCAGACTTACACCACGCTCTCAACAAAGAGCTACTCAACTCACTTCTTATCATTTAACCTCAGTTCTAATACAACAGTTTTTCTGCTTTCTTGACTATACCCCTGGCGATGAAAATTTGCATCACACATTACCATCACTTTTTTATCCAATCAAAAAAGGTCTTACATTTTGTCATAACAGGACTGCATGATTTCCTCATACATACACATACATATATATACACATTGAATAGGTTGAGAAACTCTAGTTTTCTTGAAACATTTTGAAACTAACTGTGATTGCAACCAATTGGGGTTCTTTATCACTTGACAAGAAACTGTCGTATTGTTACAGAGGTTATGTGGGGTGGGGAAAATGAGTTGAGTAAACTGTGGAGAGATAATGAGTTAACCTACCAATTGCAAAAACCTCATATACTACTTATGAATTTGATGTTAGGCTTCAATTACCTTTGTGGTCGTGTTGTCACTTCTTCTAAAAATAACCGTTCATGATCGTGTTGAGATAGAGAGGCCATAGAATGATGGTATTCTGATGATTATGAACATTGGCAGAGAAAGGTTCCTTGCATGTGGGTTTGAATTCAGCGTTGGACTCATCAGAAAAAGGCACTTGTGTTCTGTTGCAGAAAGTGTGCTTGAAATTGTAACTGTAAATGGCATGTAACGCTTATTAGGGTTATAAATCTCACAATGAATTTTTTGGACATTTTTTAACTTTGTTATTTACTATTCTATCATTTACAAGTCAATGTCTCAGGGATAATAAATGCTGCTTCATCAGGCGAATGACATGAACTTGCATCAACAAAACAGGTTAAAAGAGTGACTTATCAGGAGAGAAATTATAGAGAATCTCATAAGGGTGAGGTTTTATTTATCATCCAGTTCATTCATTACTTTTCATTGAAAATGTACATCTATGAACAGCACTGCCATCAGACTCCAGTGGAATGAGGCATTTTTATGTCATCAGGATGTCATCAGGTTTGACTTCATAGCCTTGTGAGTTACTTAATGATGTACGGCAGTGTGATGTCATGTATATGGCGATGGCAGGCATTGTGCAAATTCTAAACAACAAAAAACTTCACTGGTTTAAATTTGTCAATATTTTGTGGTTTATTTTATCGTATGAAAGCTGCTCAGACACTTTACGAGTATGGTCTATCAAACGTCTCCATGCAGGTGTGCGGTCTTGCAACCCTTGGGACACTTCGGACACAACTTCAACAAATATTCATGAAAATGGAAATTGGAAAATTACAAATTTTATTAGTACATCAGCAAAGCAAATTGAATCAGAGGCCAGTATGACTGTCACGTTAGTAATTCTGGCGTCAGACATAGAATACTCATCTTCCAATTTCAAATATTTCACCCAATAGATTGGCATTCTGCATCATGTGGGAACATTTAACACATAATTGAATAAATAAAGTTTTAAAGGAGAACAATTTTCCAATTTTCAAAATAACTTGATTTAAAAAGTTTAATTTCAAAAACAAAATATTCATTACGTAAAAGATAACTTCTTTTTATAAGAAAGATTTCAAAATTTCATAAAAGTAATTAAATTAATACAAATAATGTTGATTTTAAAACTTTTTCTCATTTTATATCAAATAATGAAAATTCCTTCAAAAAGTGACTGGTGTTCATTGGAAAGGTTCTAAAAGAGATAAAGTTTTCACATAAAACTAAACTCTGGGGAAACAATCATGTGGTAAAAACTTTCTCACAATGAATACATAACTTTACTTGAATTAAATGAGTAATATTCCTTAAATGAGTATATAATATCACCTGAATGAATAACTACTTTCCTTATATGAATTAGTAATCAGGAGTTTGTTGAGGAGTGAACTGTAAGACAAGAATTTGCCTTAAATTTCACTTGAATGAGCGAGTAATATCCCTTAAATGGATAAGTAATTTCTCTCAAATAGATAAGTAATCTGGAGTTAGTTGTGGAGTGAAGTGATTAAGTGTTGTCACTGCCCCTGTCCATGATTCAGCGTAACTGATGTATGCATGAGATCCAGGGGTGGGAGGGGATAAATAGGCAAACTACAGTCTTCAGGGCCTCCTTATCTCCACAGATCGACATGCTTTACATATCATCTCCATCATCCTTACACATTCACTCTCTAATTCGTCATTTTAAAAATGTCACATCAACTTGGGGATAGAAATGGTTTAGAAGTATAAGAACATTCAGAGCGTAATCTCTCATTGATGCTACAATGGTACAAGAGCAATTTTTAGAAAATCTTTCAACCTCTTTGCACAGGTGACAAAGAATGTGTCATTCTCATTTGTTTCAATTTGAAAATGAACATAAATCTTGTTATAGGTTTGGAGAAACTTGAAACTTGTAAATGTCAGCCATGCTAAATTGTCTTCAGCAAAGCATTTTCATATTTTTTTCCTTTTTTAAAACTTTGTTACAAACACAGATTCATAGTTCACAAAGACTGTGTTTGACATCAAAACATCCTCTCCAATGAAAAAGGTAAAATCAAATCCTTCTGCTTTTTGCTTTCACAAACATAATTTATAAGTTTAGCTGCCATCCTAGAACGTCTCAGAAAGACAGTTTGGAAGTGTTTGTTCTTATGTGTTCTAGTCCAAAGGTGCTCCAGAAGTGTACTGCCTCTGTGCCCAAAACCAAGCATTGAACACTTCAATAGGAAGTAATGAACTTCTAAGTCTGCCATCTCAATAGTTGATCCTAATGTCAACCAGAGTCTTCAACAACCTCTTCTAATTCCTAGTTGATTTATTTTATCAGTATTTAATGTCACAAACTTGTATACAATCTAATCTCCAGATCTGCCCTTATTCTTATCCAAACAGAACATGATACCAAGTATAGAAGTTCCTTTCATTGAGAACACTCAACTGGCGCTTGTTCAGACTTTCCGGGATTAACAGACTCTTGGCATCCCTGTACGTCGCACATCCACCCCTATTAACTTTGCCACCCCACTATCCGCCCTTACTAAGTCAATTACAAGGCAAACAGATCAAGTGGCTGAATGGTCTTGGCTTACCCTGTTGTTTTCACTTTGCAAGAAAACGGTCAAGTTTATATTCAAAATACAACTGTGGGAACATAAACAACTACAGAATGTTAAACCCAAGCTCTCATACAATCTTTCAACTACTCCAACCTGAGTTTTATGTATGAAACAAAATGGTCCACCCTTGAGATGTGTCTCTCTGTAAAGGACAGAGTTCTAAGACTCCTGATAGCAGTGTTTTCAGAGCAAGAGATTCCCATAATATAAAGATAAAGCTTGAACGCTATATCAAACTGAGGAAGATTTCAATACAACGGTGGATCACAGAGCAAACACAACCACAACTTGACCACGCTTGCAAGCAGATATTGTATTCCAATAAGAGACCACCAATTAGGACTCCACTTTTCTGCGGTAGGATTAAATCTAGACTCTGTCAATATTTGGGAGTGTTATCTGAATCAAATAACAGGACATTGTTCCTTTCACTTTTAAATCTTTGCAGTATCACATTTCCGGTATGTGCAGCTATTCAAGCTCCCGAGACTCAGCATTAAGTCAACATGTTGTCTCATTGTTCAGAACCACAGTGCACCATTCATCTACAATAAAAAAAAACTGCTTCCTGTCCAAAACAGTTGTATTATTAGGAGGAATCATGTCTCAAATCAAGATATAAGTGTGTGTGTGCATGTTTGTATTGGAAATCATACCATCATGTACATGAAACCACAAATAGTCAAGCTGATAAACCACAAGAGCCAATTCAGAACGAGATAATTAATACATTTACACAAACGCAATACTTTCAAGTTTTCGTATCATGTTGCACAGTTTCATCCGAGTGCAGACAGTGAGTCTCCCATACTTTTATAATTTATGATAATAATCTATCACGCTTTTATAACATCATTATTTATTCTCCATCCTTTAGAGTGCCTCAGTTTTTTACAGTCGAAAAAATGTAAAATATTAATCTCAAGATATAGTCTGAAACAAGAGACATCCACATTGTGACAATGGTTACGGTTATCTAATTAATAAGTAATTATGATTAATCAAAAAACTTAATGAAGATAATTAAGACAATTTCATTTTTAATCAAGGAACACAGGGAAGAAAAGAATACATTTCTAGGTTTTCACAACATTGCATAGTAAAACACAATTTTGAAATAACTAGTCCATAATCAACTCTTGTTTCGACATTTTAATGACAATACTGTCAATGCCTTGTAACAAACCCCTATGGTATAATATCACATTAATATCACATCAATAAAATTCAATTTAACTTTTTGTAAAACAATTCTTAACAATTTCATTTTCAGATTGAAATATGAGAGTAGTTTCTGCCTGAATGCAACATCATGCAGAACCATTCACTGCAATTTGATCAAAATCAGAATATATGAAATACAGTTTCCAATAGAAATCATTCTTGTTCCAAACTGTCTTATATTACTCTTTTTATCATGTAAAAAGATAAAAGACGACACAAGTGTATATAAAACATAAGCAAGCTATTATTTGAAAACACTCATGTATGTCAATCATGTATCTATTTTATCCAGTAGACATTACACAATTCAAAGAAGCTGCTCTTTCTCTGAAGCTGGGGCGGGAACGCGCAGTGGTTAGAGTTCGGCTTCAGATCAAGAGGTCCGGGGTTCCAATCTCTATTTTACTATTTTACAAGCAGTAAGGTTGGGTGCAATACTACACTGAATTTCAGCGAAGTACCACCCACTATTCGCTAGTTCCAGTCGATGCTCACAGATTTCACTGCAATGCATGTAGGTGGTGTAGCAGGCTTTCTCCCTGCAATAATACTAGCAGCCGTGATATAAGTGAAATACTCTTGAAAGCGGCGTTAAACCACAACACACCTCACCTCACATTCTCTGAAGCTATGACTTGTGTTATGTACATCCACTAGGTGGGGCAGCCCTTGAAATCCCCCCATCCAACCTGTGTCATGTATATCCACCACAGGATGTTGATAAAAAATGGGAAGGTCATTCTTATGTCATTCATTCATCATTGATACAAAATACAGGTTTTGATAAGCATTGTGAAAGGATTAAAGAAGAAAAACTGCTATTGGATAAAACTATTTATCTTACCTCACAGTAAAACACTTGATTCTGATTGGTCAGTAGCCAGGGTTCTCAATCTCTTGTAATATTCCTACTCTCTTGTAACCCGCTCAGACGAATCTGACGAACTGTGTAACATTAGATTCTATGCATGGTTTAAGATAATATAAAGATTAATAAATAAATTTTTAAAACATGGTCAGTAAGCCAAATTAGTTGTCAGACGGCACCTGCGTCTCAGTCTACAAGGACACCTAGGTAGGTAACAAAATTTCATCTTCCCTGAGGTGTGATTTAACAACTCATATTATTTACAGAAATCAATGAGAGAATATAATATTGTTCTTCTCTGAAAATCTGTCTCCCGAAAAACTTTTACTTCACTTTCAAAAAAGATTGCAGAAGGAAAGCAAAATATCATTGCTTTGAGGGCTTGTTCCAAGGAAGTAAGAATGTTCCTTCTTTTCTTTTTCATCGCTACAAATGTTTTCAGAGAACACTCATGGAGTGCTGAGTGCATCCAATAGCCTCTCCACCTCCGACACTGATTGCATTTCCTTCAGAGCCATCCATTTCGATCTCCACAAAAACATAATATGAAAATATCTGAATATATCAAATACATAGTTTCCAATATCACTCATTCTTTTTCAAAAAATAAATTCAATTTCTTTACCATTCCAACATTACTTTTCCTGAAATCAATGACATGTTCATCCACTCTAAACAAATCGGATAACCTCTCACTCACTGGCAATCTGACCTCATGCCATGTGGACTGCAGCTAATAAAACTTTCACAAGTTTCGTCTGACAGGGCGGAGAGATTCCTCACCCTACAGAAGCAACTGACAGGAATAGAGAGCAACCCATTATACCCACTCCCTCCGATTGAAGAACTGTAACAAACATCCTGACACCTCGAGCAGACCATGATTGGACTGGCTAAGTCTCAGTACTAGTCCCAGCAAGAAAGGAAGAACCTGCTATATAAACTGCACCAAATAAATGTGTGAATGTGTATCATTGTGGGGGAAAAACACTGACACTGATGGCTTTTGCTGTTTTACAGGAAGACATCGTTCCACTGACAGGAGACCATGATAAGAATAGTTCGATCTCAATGTTAAACCAGAACCTGTAGATGTGTAATTAAGGATGAAGGATTTTATGTGATGATGTTTCGACCACTTTTATCACAAACCAAAGATCAGTCACATTAATGAGTATATACATTTTTCAAAAGGTTTCACCTTTGGAAATATAAGCTTATTTTACCAAACGTTTAACTCAGTTTAAGTTTGTGTCCGGAAGGTCAATGAAGATCATTATAAGATTTAAATTGTGACCTCTCCTCTTGACACTTTGAGGACCGAAACGACCAAATTACTGGCTTGAATAGTGGTGGCAGGTCCATAAAAGCCACAAACAAAATGTTCAATTTATAGTGCATTGAAGAGTTGTTATCGCTTTGAATAAGACATCACAAAATAAATTTCAAATGTTTATAATGTACTTATTTTTTAATATCAGTGATATTATCAAGAGTGATGTGAAGATATAAATGATGACTGTAAGAAAACCTCCACTTATCTTTCCTGATGAACTCAATTAAACCTGGACAATGACCCTAATTGACATAGAATTAGAAGTTGAAAACTGGAATGAAAATCACACAACCATTTGAACCCAGCGAATGACATACAAAGGCTGAGACTATGGTAGACCATCTTCAACGTCTTTCTAACTAAAAGAACATCCTCTTTGAATAAAAACAATTTTCCGAATGCTAAGGATGGCAACTTGAAGGGTAAAGACCTTGGCCTCCATTATCGGAGGTTGTTAGTCTGAGGAGGAGAACAACACTTGCCATTTAAATTGAAAAAGTAAAATCCCACAAGACTTGATGTCTCCGACCAACAAAAAGCCTTTTACTAGTGACTGAAGAAGCACTGACAGCCTGGCCTTCAGTCTGCATGAGGCAAGGAAGAGACCTAGGTTAAACCCCTTGAAAAAGGAGTATCACAATGTGAAATATATCTATCTACTTCTTGTACTGCTCTGTAATTTGGAAATTTATAATTCTTTCTAAATACTTTATTTCCTTGACAATTGACTCTAATAAAAAGAAAATCTCAAAGGAATTGAAATAATGCTGGAAGAATTAAGGTCTTGCAAAAGCCTTGGTATCTAATAGGTGTCAACTCCGGTGAATTATTCAACATGAAGGTAGCTACTGGATATAATACGGTATATTTTACCGACTGGCTACTTGCAATCTTACACTAAGGGGTTAAAATGGTACAAAGATTGATTCCGCGAGAGTTGAGGTCATGTCAGACAAACAGCTAAACCGGGCAACTAGTCAACTCCACACGGCAATCATTCATCATCTATCAACAGTTTGGAAACATCAATTCTTTTTCATCAATAAAACTTGTTATTTTTGTTAGCTTTCCCCTACAGACCAATCAACAGCTAAAATAACCCTGGCTTTTCAGACGATCACGCTACAAAGAGCAAGCGGTTAGAAATACACTCCCAGTAACAGATATTGGTCAGATCAGAGCAATCGTTCTTCTTTTAAATAGCCTCCCAAATTGCCAATTCCAAAAAATGTGTTTGCAACCAGTTTAAACCAACATAGCCATGCCATTTTCAAAGTGATTTCGTCCTACAATTAAAAACAATTTCAAAAGCTGCAATCTAACAGAGGCAATGGCAGAATGTTATATCATACCAAACAAAGACGGTGCAAATTGAAAAAAACTTTCATGAAAAAAATACTTCAAAATTCATTTTTCACAATTAATACTTAAACAAATTCAGTAATAATATTATTTGTTTTTCTTAATCATTAGAAATATTGTTCACAAAGAGCTCTAAAATATCTATAGTTTAATTATATAATAATATATGACATTATGTTTGATTCGACTATTACAACAGCATTCAAGAATCCCTTCCGAACCGTCCAACTCTTTTCATGCATTAGGGTCCTATTTTGGAAGAGATACAGGCCTCGCAACGAACATGTGCCGTGCCATGTCGCAGCAAATGGGTTCCAAAGCTCCCAATATCCTCCGGATTAATTTCCTTTCACGTTGACAAACTGAAAGCATTGTCTAGACCTATTTATTTCTCAATAAAATTGAATTCAAAGTACAACTCAATGTTAACATGAAACATATCAAATGGAAAGGACAACCTTTTTCTTGCAAAAACTAAATTGAATTGAATGCTGAACATGGAAAAGGGTTTAAATGTTTAACATTCTCAAAAATCAATTCACAGATTAACTTGATCTCAGTAAAACTACTAATGTTGTTTTAACCTTTACTGATTTAAGAGGAGATCTGCCGTTCATTAAACAGTTTCATCCACATTCTCTCTTGGTTGTATACAAAAGTTCATTTGTTTTGTTAAAAGTGACATGGTATACATGTAGTGTTAACCTACCGGCTACTTTTCAATGGATTAATTTGATATCTTTTTTGCAAAAATGGCAATTCTCAAAAAGAATTTTTTTAAATGTTCATAATAATCCTTTCCATTGAGTTAACATACATGCTTCTTATTTAAAAAGGTTGACTTAAACAAATATTAAAAGTAAACAATTAACAAACATGTGAATCGATAGAAAGGCCATTTCAATATAAATTATTTTCATTCACTCAATCATACCACATGTACAAGTTAGAAAACTGGACTCTGAAACAAGGACAAGAAACGATGAACCCTAATAAATGTAAGAGAAAACCAATTTATATTTCTTCACTCACTCATGTAATGATGACACTAAACATGAGCATGGACAGCCAGGGACGGCTGTATAACCAGAGATCTTTGTGATGTTGGAAATGTGATATTCTATTTTATTCAGGAATAAGAAGTCTCAACGAAAATCAGATCTAATCATGTGAAACACTAGTGTATAAAAATGCTCCTCGTACAAGAACAGAGGATGGTGCTAATCAACTATTGAAGACTATACTCAATTTGTTATAATGGGATGTTCAATTTGAGGGAAACAGACACTCCTATGAAATATAATTCTAGTTTGTATACGACATAATCTCATCAGTTTGAGTGGAGTGGATTGGCGACATTACAATCATGAACTGGACAAATAGAACTGTTTCATTGAATTGATGACATTTGATACTATTTAAACTTCAGCCAACAAGCTAAGTGTAGCAATGCTCTTCCACACATGATTCCCAGTCGGTCGGTTTGACTAAACCTACATCAAATGTAGCAGTATTTCTGACAGAAATTGTCTTCTATAATAGGAATATGTCTAGTTCTTCAGTTACAATGAATCATAAGGTTATTATATTACAAGAACTTTGAACAAGATGCTTGTTAAGGGCCAATCTTTGATGAAATACCACTGTAATCGGCATAACTGGTACCCTTTCCTATTAAAGCCTTTTTCTCTCTCTTGAACTCAGCACAAAAAAGTAAATATGATAAGCCATATGGAAATTCTCTGTGTCCATTCTTGAACCCAGAGCAAGTTTTATAACAAAGAAAGGCTGTACATTACAGCAACCAATCACCCCCTTGGTAAAGAAACATCATAACATCATATTTTCACACAATTCATCAAAATTCAAAGATACATAAAACTAAGGATAGCATGGTTATGATATTTACAGGGTCTTGGATTGTTGCAAAGTTCGATTCCTACTCATCATGAAATGGGGAAGAAAAAAAACAAAATTCAATAGCTAAGTTGTCACGTACAGGAAGACATATGAGGAGGGGAATCAAGAGTCAGTAAGATAGAACATGATTTCCAACCAATAACTAATGGAATCTGGAACACATAAGCCTCCATTTTTATACATGTTGAAGAGTCTTTCAAGCTCCTAATTTGTGAGCACTTAATGCTGATATACAGCTGGAAAAAGCAATTTCTGATGGATTATTTGATTGGAGCAAGTGGACGGAGAATTACATTCTGAAATACGAGATGGAAAGAAGTTGATAGGAAATGTGTATCTAATCAAATAGCCTTCAGCGATATTGACTTATGGATTACTGAGTGAGTTATATTATACCCAATATAGTTTTTTTTTACAAAAAACAAGATTAAGTTCGAGCAACTTGGTCATAAAATTTGTGATCACAGAAATGACAGTTATACATGATGTCTTTCCATGAAATAAATCTGGAACCATTTTATGTTCAATAAGATCAAATTTCCCTGGCAATAACTTGATGTTCCAAATAATTAATTCATTTTACAAGTCAAAAAAGCATACAGCTCACAAACACGTGAGAATGAATTAGTGAAAAACACAAAAATATTATTGTTGAGTACAAATATCCGTAATGACCCATGAGCATCCAAACTCATGAATTTCTTATTTTATAAAACATTTTTCACAATTTCTACAAAGATATAATTTGTTATACAAAAACATTTCTATCAAGCTAAGATTTATTATCAAATAGAAATAATTTGTCAAATTAAACCAGAAAGCATTTCACCATTTCTTTGGTTATCCAAAAGCTCATTTAAAAGAATGAAATATTTAGGAGAGGCGATGCTGCCCGATTATTTGCAGCTTGATTGAGTGTGAAAGTGTTGAGGCATGATGAATGCACTTAGAGGTGGAGAGGGCCAGGCTAATTGTAGGGCTGCTGCTGACAGATGGAGCTGGGCAATACGCGATATACTGCACGGGGCACAACAGGTGCTTGGTAACACTGTATCTTCATATAAACACTCTCTCTAATTGCTTCATTTAGTAATCATCATCAAATGTCAATCTCCACTCACTTAATCATCATTTAATCATGGTATTTCATCTCATAAGCATTTTCTTATATGGTTAATTTACAGCTGGAATAACAGGAGTTATGGTGTATTTTGCTGGTTTACTGATTGACATCATATCTGCGATGCAATACATCCATCTAAGAATTATCGAGATTTAGTTTTTAAACTTTTGCCAGATTATCACTCTAGGTAAATAGGTCTTTCTCTTGTCAGTGCAACGACATACATGCAGTAGATATGAATTTACCTAAATTGACTTGAGTGAAATGATTATTACTGAAGTATTACTGCATATATCATTTTGAAAGGCTTTAATAATCATTGACCAGTCCGTTTAATTTCTGATGCAAACTCTGAATCTTACAAATATAACCTGTGAAGCTATGATTCAATATGCTACAATCAAAGACACTAACAAGCTGCGAAACTGATTCAGCTCACTCCAAGTGCATGAACAACCACAGCCAATGGTCACAATCCACAAAATGAAGGAATAAGAATATATTCTGAAACACTGTTTATGTTCAGTCTTGCTTACTTTTTTCATAGATGGTATGTTATGGGTGTTTTCATGTCATATTCTGTATCAGCTCGAGATCCCCAATATCAGCGCGAGAGCTCAGCTGGAGTCATGAGGACTGATATTGGTGGAGAGCTGATACAGGCTGTGATATGAAAACACACATATCATAGTACATTTATCATACATAAACACCTAGGGTTCCAGCTTCAAGTCCAGGTTTGTTTGGATCTTGGCCCTTGACAAGAGGCTGGTACAGAGTGCTTGATGGAGAGCCTATCAGTATCATACATGCAAAATTTATGTATTTATAAATAGAGGATACTAAACGACCTTCTATTTAAAACCATTTTTATTAAACGAGTTAATGATTATGTATAAAACGAGCGAAAGCGAGTTTGATACCAATCATTCACGAGTTTAATAAAAATGGTATTAAATAGAAGGAAGTTTAGTATTCTGTTTATTACTCGCCCACCTATAATCCAGCGAAATAGCCGACATAGCTCTGAAATTATGATTCCCGCAAGTTCGATACCACTGTGACGACGTTACTCTCATTGTGACGTCATAACCTCGAACTATTGTGACGTCAAACGTGCGGCGGTATTACACTAGTTTAATATTGCCGTATAAATATTACACTGCAATATCTTACACGGGCGAGTAATAAGCTACTATATGATAAAACCCTTGATTCTGACCCATGTATTTCTGAACTCTTATTTCAGATCCTAGCTCCAACTACAGATGAAGAACTCACTCTCCAGTAGACTTGTGATATTAGTTGACTTCTTTATAGTATTGACTTGACCCTGTATGTCAGGGTGGATGGATGGGCCGGTGTCAGATGACAGACCCAATAAGCTAAGTGCTATCATACAACTGAACGTGAAGATATATCCGTGCCTTGTCCACAAGGGCCGGCACTGAATTGATCTACCGGTCACTTATGTTCTGACCAATTGTAGTGGAATCACATTAGGATAGCCTACATGCATATGATACTAACATGTGATCTGCTAATGAGATAAGAACATCTTACATGCATACGGTTTCAAAACGTGATCTTATGACATGATGAATTTCTTTGTACAAATCTTACTGCTCTACATATTTCAGGAGTTTCCCCAAATACACTATAAAGTCAATTCATGATTCTTATTGAATTGGTGTGGATTTTTCTTTACAGAATGAACTTCTAGAATCAGCTGATAATACGGTGAACTTCTATCACTGTTCATAAGCATATCCTTCAGGCAGGTACTAAATGAACGGCTGTGTAATGCCGACTTAATCACGATACGGTATTAAACAAGGGAAAGCAAGTTTGATGCTAAATATTCATGAGTTTGATAAAAAGGTCTTTCAATGGAACAAGTAGTCTAAGACTCTAAAAATACTGAAAAGGAGCCTCTGTTTATCTGGAAAAAAATCCCATTCTAATCTATGTGCAAGACTTAGGAGCAAGTTTATATTTTGTTTACTTCTTGCTAACATAATCAAGTAACCTTGCTGATAATGTGTTCATATTTTCAACAGTCAACAAGTCAAAATATCTAAAGCCAGTTGAAAACCTTTCAAAAGCCAATTTTTATTTAAATCAAAATATTCACCAACTATCAATCAATCACCAAAAACAATTGTGTTACACAAACCTTAACAAAATACACAAGAATTAAAGAGAACAGATGAATTCCTTGAAGCAGCTATTAACTCTGATATAATTCTACATAATATCTCTGGTGAACAATTAATCTTCATAGAGCGAGAGATTGGAGAGGGTAGATCTAGAAGCTGACAGAATGATGGACGGCGAGTGAAGAATTTCAATATAATGGCAGGATTAACAATGTAAAAAAAAAATAATTGGACTACCGTAATTCTTCCATAATTTCGACCCTCAAATTTTCCAAATATTTTGACGAAATGTTCACGGTCGAAATTATCACCACTCACCTTCGTTTGTGTGCCATCTTTGTCGAAATTTTAGATTTTCGTATAAATGTTTAAAACAAATTTGAAAAAGAAGGTTACACACTTCGTAAATATTAGTTAGCAAAAACTTGTAATTATGTTTGTATATGGTAATTATATTCATAGAATGCACTTATTACACCATTTTTTCTTCTTCAGAAGACAAGTTACGATCGGCGAAGCCACGATTCTCAATTTATTGTTTCTGTGAAATTTGAATGTCATTTGGATTTTAAATTGTGTACCATGAATTAAAACAATAATAATCTGGAGTTGAATTGTTATATGTTCTAAGACTTTAAATAAATCAGGAAATTTGAAATGATATGAATCGTAATTTAGCTTTAGCGTGCATGTCTCGCATCGCTGGCTGTCCACTTGTTTTCAAAGGAAGTACAATCTGATTGGTTGCTATATTAGTATAAACCAATCATAGCAGACTATCGTCATTACGGAATCCCCTTCTAGCAAGCGTATCACCTAGAACTGAGAAAAAAACAATACACCAATCCTAACTATTGTTGCATTAGTTCAGAGTCCTATGTGTAAAATCCATCAATAAAATTATAATATGAACCATTGTCTGATGCTATGAAAGTCAAGTTAGGAAGCATATTTTCTCAGTCAACTTTTTTTTAAACGGCATTGTGTGACAATCAAGTAGAATATATCAACAAGCTTGCTTTGCAAGAAATTACAAACAAACAATGACAGCTGAATAATTCTATTACTTTTGAAACTAACTAACTAATATTTATTAATATTTTGAAACATATAACTCAACATATATGGTTCTGATTATCTACGACAGTGGACAGTCGTCTCTCTGGGTGTTTGGCTGAGTCTATTTGTATGTAGGGATTAACAAGTCACAAAACTTTGAAACAATTTATTACATATTCAGATTTTTAAAACTGAAATATATTTGTAAACATGAGCTAACATCTGTCATAATATTCCAACAGTAATTAATCATTTGATAAGTAAATTGACTTACCAAAATGGAAAGGCAAAAAACATCCCATGCAGTCATCCCTACTCAAAATAGACTATTCCAGTGACTTCACTGCAGACTTTAATGAACTAGGTCAATTGACTGTTTCAAGTCTCCCCAGAAAACATCCAGATGTTACAAAACTTATCATTAGTCATGTGACTGTTTCAAGACTCCCCAGCAAACATCCAGATGTTAAAAGCCTTTTCATTGGTTAACTTTGGGACTTCCCTTTTCTTAGCCAATCAGAAAATTCAATACAAACTCAATTCATAGTGTAACATTACCGTGTTGACAGTCTAAGTGATATATATTTATAGCCTCACACGGAAGTGATTGCTGCCTTTTCATTTACGAAAAATGAAATCATTGATAATGGATAATATGATAAGATGTAACATCATTCTTAATAAAGGTATGCCATAAGTACAGTAAGTGAATAAATTGAGAAGTGTGAAAATACAACATTTATAGATTAGAATGTGTTGTGACAAGCGTGATCAAGTCAAAACATTTCCCAAAATTTGTGTAATAACAAATACATGCTTTTCTCATAAAACTCACTGAAAAGAAATCACAAGATGATTGTATATCATGACTGTAAATAATTTGTTTTCAAAATTTGGAATGTGGTCGAATTTTTAATTTGTCAATATTGAACTTCTGGTACACTGTCGCAATTTTGAAAGGTATTTTGAAAAATGGCTGTCAGATGATCTTACGTGGGCGAACTTATAGAGGGGGCGAAATTAAGGAAGAATTACGGTATTAATAATGCTTGAATTGCTCTCTGTCCTTCAGTAGATGGTCATTACTTCAGAACACATCAGCCTCGACACCTCCCTACAACATGTGGCCCTCTTCACCCGATCACTTACCAGTAAACATAGATTCCATATTTTACTCACCCTTGATACTGAGAAAACTTATCTATCAATACATACAGATTAATACCTGAGGTCACATGACTTACCAAATGTGTGTGAATTATGTATTGCTCTTCCTAAAGCAACGGTTAAACACACATTTGTTCTGTAAAAGTCCTATGCTCATTTCGAAGTACAGTCAACCCGCGATAATCCGGCCACAGATAATCCGAATCTCGCAGTTTCCGAACGGTAGGAAGATGTAACCAAACTAATCTCTGTAGTAGTCCTCAGTACTCAGTAGTCCGAACATTTCACTATTCCGAACGTTTTTTATGAAAAACGGAAGCGTTCGGATTATCGAGGCCTGACTGTATAATAATTTCTTTCTTTATTAATAATATATAAAATACCCATTCTATTCCATTTAAAATGCATAAAAAAGGCCAGAAAATGGCCCACTTCACTTGTGACAGCAAGCTACAATCATTTAATGAATAATTGTTTCATTATATCACAGGTGAAGAAATATGGGAACATGACATGTGCACATGTGCTCATATAAAAAATATGAACTCATTTATTTTCAACCAAATGGTAAAAAGTTGTGAAGTAAGTGGAAAACTTCATTCTTCATCACCCCAACTCCTGGCTTGTCAATCCAAGACTCTCTCAAAATCTTTATCTCTGAAGCATTTTTGAGTCACTAAATTTAATTTTAATTTGTATATCTCATGTTTACGACACTGCAATTAGTGGGTTTAACATTATTCAAGTTTTAAAGCTTTGTTTTTATAACTAAAGTGTTTCAGAATTGTCACACAAAATATATTTATTCAGAGCTTGCAAATGTGAAACAAATTCCATCCTGAAAGATGAAAATTAATGCCATTTCTATCATTTTTATTCTTTGAATAAAGATAATATAATATTATTTTCTAAACACAACATATCACCATCATGAAACTTGTTGAATTTTTTTGGAAAAGTCTAGATCAATCTAGATTATTTGCAAAAAGTGAGGATATATATCAATTATACGCTTCAGGCATGTGAACTCAGATAGATGATTGTAAATTTTGAATCCAATCTTTTTCAGTTTCGATAGACATTTCATATTCTCATTTTCTCGATTGTGAGAAGTAATCTCATTCACAAGAGTGTCTGAATACCTGAGGGGGAAAGTAAAAACATCTTATATCCAGATGACTGCTTTTCTACGACTTATCATCTCCTGAGATCATCTAGTCCACTTTTTGACGACAAGTGTCATATTTCGGGCCGACAGCAAGCCACAAGTCGACAGGTTGGAGCTTGGAGCTAGATTAATCTCTAGAAGATTCACAAAACACTATTCATCCCTGTGTTGTATCACTAATGAACATTGTCAAAACCTTCAAATCGTGTTGATTAATCTTGATGATAAGCGATATTTGATCACTTGACTTGACTTGCTGGTCTCAACCAGGAATCAAATTCTCATCTGTCATGAGGACTATTTGAACATAGATTGTGACATGAAAACCGGCTAGAATTGAGCACTGTGATATTTCAGTCGGTCTTTAGTAGGCAATATCAGAGTCTCTGATAGTAGATATATAGGTGAACAAGGACAAGGATAGGTAGAATCAAACTTAATGACCAGAGATCAGAAACAGACTTCTTGTGACTACATATTAAAAAGTGTAACTTGTGAAAGAGGGTTGAAACACAATTTACAGTAAATAGTTCTTGATGGAGACAAACAAATAAAACAGACTTCCCGTTTTGTACTTTAGCCTCTTTGTTCTACAATTAGCCTCTTCATTCTACATGTTAGCTCTTTGTTCTGTATTTTAGCCTCTTTGTTCTGTATTTTAGCCTCTTTGTTCTATAATTAGCCTCCTCGTTCTACATGTTAGCCTCTTTGTTCTGTATTTTAGCCTCTTTGTTCTGTATTTTAGCCTCTTTGTTCTGTATTTTAGCCTCTTTGTTCTATAATTAGCCTCCTCGTTCTACATGTTAGCCTCTTTGTTCTGTATTTTAGCCTCTTTGTTCTGTATTTTAGCCTCTTTGTTCTACATGTTAGCCTCCTTGTTCTACATGTTAGCCTCTTTGTTCTGTATTTTAGCCTCTTTGTTCTGTATTTTAGCCTCCTTGTTCTATATGTTAGCCTCCTTGTTCTGTATTTTAGCCTATTTGTTCTGTATTTTAGCCTCCTTGTTCTACATGTTAGCCCTTTGTTCTACATGTTAGCCTCTTTGTTCTGTATTTTAGCCTCTTTGTTCTGTATTGTAGCCTCCTTGTTCTACAGTTTAGCCTCCTTGTTCTACACTTTAGCCTGAGCTAAGAATTAATTATTCAGTTCTGGATTATTCAATTTATTAGTTTGTTGTGATTCCTGTAAATTGACCCTTCAGAATGGCTTAATTCAGCAGATAAAGTATGACAGAAAATGATACCAAGATTTCAATAAACTTCTGATTCTAAGTAAATTTGAGAGACTAAAAAATGGAGTTAGTGATAGGACTGGTCCCTTGCAATCCAACATACACGTGACATGTGCTCCCCAGCAGCTAGATCAGACCGAACTCATGTAATTTTAATTCAACTGTGACACTGATAAATACAACATGTACCTCCTGGCACACAGTTACAAGCATGGTGTACAAATACCAGGAGATGCTTGTATATATCATCTGCCAGACACGTGATGTCCTCTAATGGGGGACTTCAATCTTCGATGCTTCGTTTCTCGTTTGAAGCAAATCTTATTTATGAGTCAAATGAATTTACAAGTAGTATTATGGGACATTTTGTCTCATTAAAATTAGTTGACTTGAGTCACAATTTACTGAGATCTGAGTTGTTTGTATTTTAGATATTAAGCTTAAAATTAATGTCTTCACAAAATCGAAAATAGTTCTAGATTACATGCTGTATGGGGGCTGGTTAGTTTCACAATGCATTTAGATCTAAATTTATACATGTACCATCGAAGATTTACCAGAAAATTTAAGGTATTTAAAATCACACGTTCCTCTCCTGCCTGTTTCCGAAGGTATTTAGATCAGAATTTATAGCGCCATTGTCTAAGACTTAATTCCCTGTACATTTTAGAATATTTTCAAATTACAAGTAAGTCTGGAGCTGGTTAGTTTCATTGTGAATAAAGATCAGGGTCTAGATTGTCTAAGCTCTCTATAAAGCTAAAATAGTGGTTAGTCAATGTTTATTATGGTTTTATCTTAGTTCTAAGAAATCTTAGAAAATATAGGCTCAGGATTTGTATCACACACTATCCGTATGTCTTTATTTGAGGTTTTAACTAAGTACAAATTTTAAGTATTTTTTAAAACATTTGTCATTAGGTTTCTATTGTGATTAAACTGAAATTACTCTTCCAGCTTCCATCCCTCCCCAATTTCCTGCCCACCCAACTTTTTAAAAGCCAAATTGATAATTGCGACATGGATAGCTAAAATGAATTTAACAGACTTAATGAATCTAAGCACCTAACAATCGAGTAAGTTGATGTCAAAAGCTGACATGAAACTTGCTGCTTGAAGGTCACCACAGTAGGACCTGCCTGATAATGATATCATGAGAAGCACATCATTCGCTTCAGTAGGTTTAGTTTTGAAGAATTTAGTCTCCATTCTTGAGACGGATACAAACCATTGAGCAAGTTCTGGGAGAGAACACTTCCACTGGCAGGATCTTTGATAAGGCTGTTGATGCATGTGCAACATGTTGTTATCTTAGCAGAATCGGAGAACTTGACGGCCAGCTATTTAGCTCAGAGTGAGAACACTGCGAAGAGTTTCTCTGCCTTCAGTGCTAGGAGTTGCACAAAGACTTATTACCCAGAATGCTTATCAACGATGGAGGGATCCCAGACACAGGATTATAAACAAGAGAAATTGCGCTATCACACACAACATGGTGGCATGTTATCTTGAATCTGACGTTATGTTAAAAACAGATGCTTTCAAACGACTCACACAATTTGTGTTTACATATAAAACAATCTGAGAGAGAGTGTCATTTGTGGGAAGCAATTGGTGCAAAAGTAGAATGAAAAGAATAACAATTTATTCTGTTATGATAACTTGTCTGATAACTAAGAGGGTATTATGTACAACTGTTGAATGCTTGTCGAAACTAAGAGACTGGATATTTAAAATTAGCATCATGTCATGACACCCTAAAATATGTTTGGAGAAACTTGACACCGAATTCCTTTCTTCTACTTAGGTTGACATGATTGTTATTACACAGGAAACAAAGTACGCCACTTTCAGTATCATATCTTTAAAGCATGTACTTTATTAAAGCTTATTTTGCAGATTTAGGAAAGTATCTCTGTGGGAAGACTGTCCAATCATAGCCGTCATCAACCCCCTTCATCTAACTACACTTACAAGTTTATGTTCTTTTCCACTCCTATGATTAATACATTTTCTGCTGAATTTGAGAGAAAAATAAACAGAATAGCATGGTAGAGTCAAAAACAGACAAATTCATCTTTTACCTTAGTAAGTTTGATAGAACAAGAGGTTAAATGTTAACTTCCATATCAACCTCTTTTCTTACAAGATATATTTAGTCAAAATTCATTGATTCTTGACATGATTCATTCATTCATGAGAGAAACATTCTAAAAACTATTTATAAGCATATGGAGAAATACATTAATAGATAAAACATTACCATTACAAAGATATAACATATAAAGATTACTGAAAGCTAACCTATACATTATGACAAATCAGTTCACAGGTAGGGCAGCATTATTCAAAAAGATGACATAAACTTGTTGATTCAAACTTTAGCTAAAGAAATAATCTTGGAAATTGTCCAAATTGTTGCAAAATAAAAGTGTTTGTGAATTATTATTTTGAGATGTCTTGAGATAAGGTTCTTGATCTTCCCACAAATGGCCGCTGTCTGACACAGAGCATGATCTCCTATCGCGGTACTGACCACCTGTTTCCTTCGTGGTCACTAAGTCTTATTTAACTGACATGTCTTCTGATTTTCCTAACATTACCATAAAGATATATAGAACAAAATTAATGTTGTTTGCATCCTTACTGTAATTACATAGTTCAGATTTTGTTCAACTTATTTCCAAAATTGTATTTAACATAATTTTCTTTTAACAAGATCATTAAACACAACTAGTTTTAAAAAAGCACTTTCAAGACAAATAATTCTTTGTCCAAATGTATGAAAGCTTGAAACGTGACCGCACCCTTATATAAACAACTCTTTAGGGAGTTTTCAGGGATGAAGATAACAGGGGTAAAGCAAATATTCATAAACTGTGAACTGAAAAAATGCATCTAAGTAAATAAACAATTCCATAAATCTTTTAAATTTTGCCTCACTCAAGAGAACATTTTAAACATGAATCCCTGGAAATGTAATCAATTGAAAGCTGGATAGAATATCCTTGGTTTGATACTTGTCAGCTGTTCTATCTAAACACCAAAAGACATCAATGTACATTTTGAGTTTAGATCAATGTCATTTTCAAAATTCTTAGCCAAATAGTATACAAATTACAAAACACACCCATGACAAACTGTAAAATAAATTCTTGGTATCAACCTTAGTGACACATGGACAATATGACATCATCTAAATATACTGAAATTATCCTATTTGATAATAAATATAAAATTCTCTAGTCATGTCACACTTGAAGTTAAAACACAACATGTGTCATATGTTTCATATGTTTATATGTGCACATCACAAGCAGCCATTGTCATAAAACAGCTGATTCAACTGTCCAAAGGTCCTAGCGGGTGGTTTTGGATGGTAAATCAGGTGCGAAGAGGTACGGTGTTTAATTGGAGATCGTTAGGAATGTTCTCGCTTTATCGAACCACCGACTCAGGACTGGACTAACACCTCGTCTATACCCGAGACTTGTCTTAGACAGTTTGGGTCAGAGTTCAATCTACACTGCACACAGAGATAACAGAACACAGGCGTCGTTTCACAGCTGCCAACAGACTAAAGGTTTATTGAACAAAGCATCTAGATATAGTGGTCAAGCATTTGCGGGCAATTCAGGAAGCGTGCAGGAAGTATACCTTCTAGGGACTGACCATACCTTCTAAGGAACTGACCGTAATAGATATCCCTCAAACTTGTCCTAGCCTTCTTGTCTAAGAATGTTTGGTTCTATTCGGCCCGCACTAGTACCATAGTATAGTATTGTACTGCCATTAAGTATCTTCCCACTGCTTTATCCTACAGTGTCAAAGATCGGTCAAAGACCGGTATATTTAGCTTATTCTAGGTACCTGGGCTGACCGATTTATGTTTGCTGTCAGAGCTAACTAACGAGCTCTAACCTTCTAGAACGTTCCCTTGTTTTCATACATTAACTCAGATACCTAACTGTCAGAGTTTGCTGCCCTATGTTAACATTACCTATCTCAATTCGATTGTTTAAACTTAAGTTACAATTGCCTTATTTTGTCCTATGACATCTCTCCGGTGTTCCGCTAAGCACGACCCGTGCTCTGAGATGATTAATTATCCCCCTTTTAACCCTACCCGTCACTTACTGCGATGAAGAGTGGAGAAGGTTAAGGGATATCTCGTTCTAAATATTTACGTTATCTCGGATGGACATTCATTCCTGATTTGTTTAACCTGCAGGGCCATTTCCGAATCATTTATAATTGTCGCTGTCAACACTGTTTTTATAACCAACTTATCTAGACAATGTTATTATCTGCGGGCATTCACCTTTATACTGTCGGTGTTTACAAAGTTTCACATTGTTATATATAATTAACATTTCCATTATTAACCTACATAATACAAACATTCAAGGTTATGCATAGTTCACAAAATAAATGGGGTTTTTATCCCTTTCCGTCTCTGTTCTTGTACAGGCCTGAACATATTTATTTCTTAAATAAATTTTGATTATAAATTTTACAATTTTCTATTATTGTTTTGCATGCCAGCGCCTATGCCGTTGTTCCGTTGATGTTGTGGTCATCTGTTTAATTGTCCCTCTGGTGTGGTGAGAGCTGACCTCAGCTCTGGCGGCGTAGGCGATGGTGGACAAGGCTGGTCAGTGAGGTGGTAGGCGTTGGCGGTAGTCCGTCTCTGGGGTGGAACGTGTGTCGGGTAGTTAGTCCGTAGGGTGTGGAGTGTCTATGTGTGGGGTTCGTTTAACGCGGGCGGTAACTCTACGGCGACGGGGTGGGGCTCTGTGTGGGTTGGTAGAGGTGGAGAGGAGATCGTAGCTTGGGCCAGCGAGTAAGTGGGAACAGTCGGGTAAGGAGCTGGAGGATGAGGAATTGTCAGATACAGGGTAGGCGAGGGTAAGGGAATAACCTGATAAGGGGGAGGCAGTCTGGGGTGGTGGAGGGGTGGGGAGTTCGTCGATTGTCATGTGGTCAAAGTCAGATTCGTCTGATGTAACAGAGTCGTAAAGGGGGTTTGGTGATGGGGGGTGCGAGATTTTTGATGTTGCTGTCGGGGCTTGTGGGTTAGCGCTTATGGGGAGGACGTGTAGGACCCAGTGTGCAAAATCGTGCACGCCGTTTCCAGGAAGGAAGATGCTGTTTGGAACGTGGGGAGTGAGAATGGAGGCAATAGGTGGGATATGCTCAGAGGCGGCAGGGTGGGTACCCGTAGTAAGGGAGGGGTCGTTCATTTGAAAAAGATTATGAGCCAGGCTGTGTAGGTGGCGAGAGTAGACATGAGGATGGCGGAGCTGCTTCACGTAAGAGGTTTGGAGATGGGAAAAGATGGGGTCGAGGTAACCATTGGTGAAAGGGGTAAGGCAGGAGGGAATTTTGTTTGGAACGGTGTCGACGGCAAGTGACGTGCACCGTTGTGAAGCAGCAGGGGAGAGGTACTGGCTGGATATAATCCCAGTCAGTTGTTTCCCCAAATGTCTCGTGACAAAAGGAGCACCTCTCTCGCACAGTCCAACTACGGAGTTCAAGGACATGCGGCTGTAGGGCAGTGGTCCAGAACTCGAGTGTGTCGGCAAGGGGGTCGCACGCCAGCCGTCTGAGAGTGGTAACTGGTATTCCATACCGTATCTCGATGCTGGCGTAGCACTTCTGAAATTCCCCCCATAGCTCTAAGCCTGAAGAGTGTAGGGTACAGAGTACCTGATCGATAGCGGGGTGGACGCGGGCGGGATTGTCTAACAAGGCCATACACACAGTCGTTGTCAGGGTAGAGTTGTCGAGTAACGTGGTCAGTGCGTAGATGGTGCTACACTCCACCTCACTGAGTGTCGTCACCATGTCCACGAAGGTGTTGTGGAGCCCTGCCAAATAAAGGATCAGGGTCCAAAATAGGTTTCGGGGCATCTCGCCCGTTTTTGGACCCTGGATGATGGGCTCCCTGTGGAGGGAGAACATGTCCTTGATGACCCAGGACTGGTATTGTAGAGTCCTGGCCATGTCCGGGTCTCGTACACCGGCCTGAGTGCCCTGCTCGCGGACCTCGAACGTCTTCGAGTAACGGGAAAGCGGGTTCATGACTGGAATCCAAAATGTGGCATTAGCATAAGCATTGGTTGGCATGATGTAGAATGCGAAATTGTTCATGAATATTTTTAATAATGGTTAGTTGTTCAGGCTAGCGTGCAACAGTGACGGTCCAGGTAACATCAGTCTCGCAGATCCACGTGCGTCGCCATAGTAATGTCAATTGTGAGTCAAGTGCAGAAATCTGTATAGGGTTGGTGATGATTTCCGCACATAGACCCTCAGGGTTACCACATCCGTGGTGTCCCTCTAGTGTGAGGCTGACGTCGTGTGGGATACAGCGAGGTAGATCGAGTGGGACCTACAACACAAAGGCACACACAGTATATCGAATTACAAACCATGCATTTCTATTTAATTGGTTAATTATCTCACGGAACAATTACACATTCGATTATATAGTGGTATATCACTATCATTTCACAATGAGTAGCATACCCTTCAAGCCATAGTATTTAATTTATTTAGTGGTTAAATAGGGGCGGGTAATTTAACAATCATCGTTACTCTGACAATCTAGAGACAAATGTACGTATCATTTTATCTGGAGATTGAGTCCTCGTAGTCGATGACTGCAGCTTCCTCGTCTGGGAAGTCGTGGGGGTAGAGGGTAGGTTCATAATTGCACGGGACCAGTACCGGCGTGGGTTCCATCAGTTCATGGGGACCAGCGTGGATGGGGTAGATAGTGCCTTGATAGATGAGGTAGACGTGCAGCAGGTAGTTGGTTCGTAGGATCGTAGTGAGTTGGTGACCCACCCAGGGTGGAACAACGAGAGATCGAGGTAGATTAATGCGGTAGCCAGTGAGACCATTTTCGATCGCAATTCCCTTGGATTTCCAATTGATGGTAACCACAGCACGGCAGCAACTCTGTGTGGCGGAGACCGCTTCAGGCGAGATCTGAGTGTGAGTGAGCGTGACCGTGGCAGGTGGGGCGGCAAACGTCACAAGGGGTAGACGGACAGTTGTGTGTAGGGCCGAGAAGGACAAATACAATGTGGTTCTAGCTGAATAGTAGCGTTTCAGTGTGTAGACGAGTAGTACAACGGCGAGTGCGGAGACCAGGACGAGGAGTATTACTTCTAGGTCCCATAGCGGTACTAGGTAACGGTCGATGAGTGTGAGTTGGGTGGTTGGTGGCGCAGTAGGGGGTGGCGTCCAGACCCAGGGTGTCGTTGCAATCATTGTAGCTGTGGCAGCGTGTGCATGAGCCAGAAATTGTAATCTCATGAGTTGAACCCTGCGATGGAGGAGAAACATGCCGGCAGCTAGAATTAGTACCAGTGCAAGTATACCATAGACAATGTACATGGTGAAACCTTCTTCCGGGAGGTTGGCCAGGTCGTTCAGGTAGATGGGATCCGCCGGGTTGGTATATATTATTTGGTTCGCTTTAGCCCTGGTAACAGCATGTTGTAGCTTGATACGTAGGTTCTTGTCTATACCCATGGCGTGCTTGTACTTGTGTTCTGCCAGTTTGAACTGGGCTGTCTGCGTATCGAGGGGTTCGTCTGATAGGAGGTTAGGTAATCTATTCAGGATTGCATCAGACGAGAAGAAGTGACGTAACAACGCTGCGTTGACTGTGTATTGAAGATGTGATGATGTTGTCAGGTTAGCGCATGAGTTTAATCGAGGTGGTAGGAACAGGGGCCCGACTTGTATTGTGCAGTCGCATGGAACTGGGGCGAGACAGAAATGGCAGCCTGGATGTTGTTGTACCTTATTCTGGCAAGAATAGGTTAATTCGCGTACCCGGGAGAGCAGCATATGTCCTGTTGCCAATTCCATTGCCGTTTTCAGTGTACCGTTTGGGACGAGATGGAAGTCGCAATGCTTATGCACTAGATCTAGGTGGTTAGCGAAGATGGCTGATGTACAGGTCGGGCGTAGGACGGTTACTTCTACTGGCATAGTGATACAAGGCTTTTGTGGGTCTTCTATACATTGTCGGTACTGTTTGTCCGTGAATTCCATGAAACGTTGAACTTGAGGTGAATAGGCGAACAGCTCGCTGATTCCTTGTACTTCTGTAGCGTCAGACGAATTTACTTGTATTGGAACAGGAAAGGTTAAGGTGCGGTAAAGGTGAAAGTCGGCGGATTTAGAGGTGACTGGCAGAAAGAGGGAGATGAATATTTTGTGTCCTCGTCTACTGGCCAAGAATTTTGCCTTTGTGTAGTAGTACTGCAGCTGCGTGTGGAGTAATTTGAAGCGAGGATGTTTTTCTTCCAGGCTCCTAGTAACATGCTGTAGTGTAGTCCGCAACGCGTGGGGGGGTAACAGGTCTGCTGATAATTGTGATTGTAGTAGCGAGTTAGTGATGCGTTGAATTCTCGCCGTGTCTTGCAGGGTTAGTAGGGCCCAATGTACTTCTCTTATTGCCAGTCTCAAAAGGGCACCAAGAACTTTTTCGAGCCACAGCGATTCGGTCCCGAGGTTGTATTCTACCTGTTGTACACGTGCATGTTCAATCTTGAACGCTGTGAGTAGGTTGTTCATTCGTTGATTCGTTCGTCCCATGACAGAGCTCATTAGGTGATTGGAGACGTTGTAGACGCTGTCCCGGAGCTGGAGTTGACGAGCTAGCATCTGAAGATGGTGTTCTACCCGTTGTACTTCCTCATCAGTGGCGACACCAGTCAGACTGTGAGCTATATCACCAAGGAAGGAGAGGAAGGCTCGTCTGCTACGTGACCGGCTACTAGGAGGTTGAGTGTGTGGTATGACGTCATGGATAGCCTTCAATGATTCGTTCAGAGACGTGTGTGATAGTTGTCTCATCGCATCCGTGTAAGCCAGGATTTTAGTTGCCAGGTGGACGGCGACAGCACAGCGGGGTTGCGGAGTTGAGTTGTTACCTCGATGGTTAATGCAGCTTTGGGCCCATGGGTGGGTCGCTGGAACATCTGGTAGGCTAGGCATATCTATTTCGTATGTGTGAACCCACGTCTGTTCAAACAAGTGTAGAGGTCCCATGTGTTGATACAGTACTCCATAGTGGAGTCGTAGGATATCGTCTGTAGGCGGCAATGACAAATCAGCAGGTGGTAGTGACAGGGTGATCACACCGGTGAGCAGCAATGCTGTCGCCGGGTGCAGCATACTGCAACAAACTCCCTTATTTTAAAGTATACATACAATATAATGAAATATAGTATATTATCCATTATTTGTGCTTCGTAATAATTACTTTAAACAAATGTACACCAAATATATTTAAATTATGAAATCATTGATTTTCCATCTGCTCGAAGTAAATCATATATTGTAATTCACATGAATATTCGTAACATATGAAATCGTTGCTTTCACATATTTGTAGGGTGAACCAATATGATTCAATTTCCCTTGTCTTCATGATATTAATAGTGTCCATAACCGTTTATATAATCATACTCTCTAAACTCTGAAATCTCCCCGTTATTAATGAATTTGTGTTTAATCCGTCCATGTGTTATGATAAGCCCAGGCGGCAAGTCTGACCAAGTAACCTCTGTTCCATGACGGCCAATCACGGAACGTCGTTGCTTTCTACTTACATGGGTGTCTGCATTGTAAGAATGTAACCTTGTAAAAAGATCCTTCAGGATTATGTTCTATATAGCGAACGCCGCACCCTGGTTCTCGTTTCCCAATAGGCGGGTAAACATCTCGTTTCCCAATAGGCGGGTAAACATCTCGTTTCCCAAAGAAGGTGGGTAAACAGGCACCCTAGAGGAGGTCTAGAGTGCATATTCATCATGTCTGTACGCCCAAACATGTGGTATATTGAGAATCTAAGCTGTCCTCAATTTATGACTATACATGACTGGTTATTATGTCTCTGCAAAGTGGTTTGAGAAGAAGGTTGATCGGACCCTCTCCTCTGACAAACTCCTCGCTTGCCGAGTTCCCCCGGGGGTTGTGCTCCAAGCACTCGCGCGCAGACCACGTGGGTCCAAGTGGTTCCCAGAACCACTCTGATCCAGGTTACTGCAGACGCCCTATGTACTAATAATCGTTTTTTGACGATTCTCACATTAATTGTACGTCATTAATGCTCACTATCACTCTCATTAACTGTACGTCGTTAATTGCATTGCCTGAGTTCCCCAATCATTAAAGCCACCTGGGTACACAACCTGGACGGAATGTGAAGGGTGATCTTAAATAACTTCACCCCTAATTAGTAATTAAGACTGAGCGTTGGGAGAGTGTCTGGTGTATACTGTCCATTTCAATAGTGCTGGGTGTAACGCCAGCTGTAGTGATGACCACTGTATAGCGTTATAGTTGGGGAGCTGCTCTGTCTGTGCGTATGCTAGCGGGGTGTCTGGTTACATCTTGAGCGGTATAACGGGCATCCTTTGATGTTGTGACTACTGGGCTGTGCGAGGTCTGAAGGGTAGCTGACTGGGTCAGGTCGGCTAACTGTTTGATTGTTTATTTACAAGTGGCGGGGTCAATTGAGTGCAAGTTCATTCGTCTGGCTGTGTTGTATCGTTCTTGCTCTCTTCTGCTAGACGTTTCAGTCTGGCTACTGCAGCACGGGTTTTCCCTACCCATGTTCTTCTGGCGTGGTAGTCTTCTATCAGTGGGGCAGGTAGAGCTGTTTGAGCTATCCATTGTGGGGTTTCTTGATCCTTGAAGGACACTAGATAGTGTTTTACACCTCCTATGCGTTTGGCTTTCTTGATTTCTATTACTTCTGGACTGAATCCTGGCATATGTTCCTGTTGGTTGTCTCGGGCTTGAGCGAGTTTTCGTCTTAATACTGACAGTGGTAGTTCATCTTCTGGGGACCAGGTGGTGTCTGTCTCCGAGTCTGTGTCCTGGTGGTCAGTGGGCTGGTCCGTTTGCATAGGGTCAGTAGGTTGATCTGTGTCTTCCCTTTCTGTGTCATCTGGCTCAGCGTCAGCGGTGTCAGGTGGCAGGGGTGTCTCTGGAGGTCGGCTGTCTGGGCCCAAATAGGGTTTCAAGCGATTTGCGTGTATGGATGATCTGAGAGGCTTGTTGTCACCGCAACGTCGAAGCAGGTAGTTTGGGGTGTCGTAGGCGAAGACAATGTAGTATGGTCCGTCATATGGCCGTTGTAGTTTGCGTGACACATGTGGAAGAAGGTTGCCTCGTTTGAGCCACACTCTCTGTCCAACTTGAAAGGTAGGGGTTTTTGCTTTTGCGTCAAATCGGCGTTTGTATTCTATTTGTGCTGATTCGACGTTGGCATGAGCGATATTGCGTGCCATTTCCAGGTTGGAGAGAAGTTCTCTGAGATCTGTGTTGATTTGGGCTGGCAGATCGTTGCTGACGGGTTGTAAGATGTTATCAATCGGCAAGCGTGGCTCTCGTCCATACAGCATGAAGTAGGGGGAGTACCCTGTTGAGTGCAGAGCTGGTGATAGACGGTACCCGGCCATGATACTTGGTAGGAGGTGAGGCCAGACTTCACGTGCATCGTCACAGTAGACTCGTATGGCTTGCGCGATGACGCTGTTCATCCTTTCAACACATGCGTTGGTAGCCGGGTGAAAGGGTGACGTGTGGAGTCGTTTGATGCCTAATATGCGGCAAAGTTCCTGGAGAATACGAGATGTGAATTCTTTACCTCTGTCGCTGAGTACTGCTCGTGGAGTTGAGTGGCGTGTGATTATGCCATCATAGAAGGCTGCTGCTACTTCTCGGGCTGTTTTAGACTTAATGGCGAAGGCCTCACACCACTTGCTTGCTGCATCAACACAGACCAGGACGTACTTGTATCCCTCATTGGTGGCGGTGAATGGACCGAGGAGATCAATGGACCAGCGGTCAAATACATCTACTATGGGGAGAGGATGTAGTGGAGCAGGGTGTGCATGGAAGTCTCGTTTGGCCACTTGACATTCCGTGCATGAAGCAACCCATTTCTTCACGAAGGCGTACATGCCTTTCCAGTAATATTTCAGTCTCAGAGCTGAGTAACAGCGGTCTACGCCCTGGTGGCAGGAAAGTAAGTCGTCATGGTACGCTTCTAGTAGGGCATGGCGTAGTGGGAGTGGTACACAGAGTTGGCGGTAGATTCGTGAAGGGCCTGCACAGTGATCCTTTGGTGTGTAGAGATGGTACAGTAGTCCCTCGTCGAGGACGAAGTCATTTGATTCAGTGGTGATTCGGCGGGCTTTCGTGACGTCATCAGGGAGGGCGTCGTCTGTTAAGTAGGCTATGATGTCTTGAAAGTAATCATCTTTGGACTGCAGGGAAGTCATGTGTGATGTCGTAATGCCCATAGGAGGCCAGGGACGAGTTTCCCGTGTGGCTTGAACGTTGGGGGTCGCGACTTGTGTTGTGACTGCAGGGTTTGACCTATCTGTTTGATTTCCTTCCTGTGCTGTAGTGACTGGGTTGAGAGAGATGCCTAGTTGTTCAGCCTGTTCATCTATTGTCTGTTCACTGTATGGCCGGCGGCTCAGTCCATCTGCATTCCCGTTCCTGGGGCCAGGTATATATTTGATCTCCATATCATACTGGGATAAGAGAACACTCCAGCGTCCTAATCGGCCATTAGCGTCCTTGATTGTCTTGAGGTACTGAAGTGCCGCATGGTCTGTAATGACTGTGAACTTGTTGTCGGTGAGATAGGGACGGAAGTGTTTTATTCCCAATATGATGGCCAAGCATTCCTTCTCGGTAATGGTGTATCGGCGTTGTACTGCTGATAAACACTTCCCACCGTACAGGACAGGATGATCGTGGCCGTCTTCTTGTTGTTGTGATAAAACAAACCCCACGGAGGCATCGGAGGCATCACAGGCTAGGACGAATGGTCTAGTGAAGTCTGGGTATGCGAGGATCGGTGCTTTGATCAGTGTGGCCTTGATTGCTTGGAATGCTACATCGGCAGCTGGGCCCCATGTGAACTTCACGTCTTGACGTAACAGCGTGTGCAGAGGGGTTGTGAGTTTGGAGTAACCTTGGATGAACTTTCTGTAGTATCCGGCGAGACCCAGGAAAGAGCGAAGGTCCTTTGGAGTACGAGGGACAGGATACTTATCAACTGCACTCACTTTATCGGGGTCAGTGGAGACTCCTTCCTTTGAGACGATATGTCCCAGATATGTGATTTTCGCAAGGGCGAAGTGACACTTAGAGGGTTTTAATTTCAGGTTGGCATCACGTAGCGTGTCAAACACTTCTCCTAAGTGCTTGAGGTGTTCCTCGAAGGTGTGGGAGTATACCAGTACGTCATCTAGATAGGTTAGTACCGATTTCCAGGACATGGATGAGAACAATGACGAGATGATGTAAGAAAAGTGACTTGGTGCGTTAACCAAACCAAACGGCATAACCTTATATTGAAAGTTACCTTCGCCGGGAACGGTGAACGCCGTTTTCTCCTTACTGCTGTCAGCCATCGGAATCTGGTGATAGCCCGACATGAGGTCAAGGCTACTAAACAGATGAGCCTTACTGGTGCCGAGAGACATAAGTGCCTGGTCAATATTACACATGGGCCAGTGCGTCACATTCGTGACCTTATTAATGGACCTGTAGTCGGTGACAAATCTCGTAGTTCCGTCTTTCTTCTTGACTAGGAGAACAGGAGCTGACCAGGGAGAGAATGCAGGCTCTATGATGTTGTTGTCTAACATTTCCTTGATGTGGCGGGCTATGTCCCCACGTTGAGCCGGAGTAACTGGATACGGGCGTACACGTATCGGCGGGCTGAGGCCGGTGTCAATGGTGCACTTGAATAGATGTGTCCGACCAAGTTCGGTGATGTCTTTGGCAAAAACATCTCGATGAGTAGAAAGGAAATCTCGTAATGTTTCCTTTTGGTCTGAGTTGAGAGCAGTATCCGTGAGAGGGAAGTGTAGATCTGAACGTTGCTGCAAGGTGGTAGGTGATGGTTGGGTAGCCTCGGGTGATGGTGGTATCGAGTTGACGCCTTCAGGCTGTGTTGGTATCCAGTGAGTATCATCAGGTGATGTTGGTATCCATTGAGTATCATCAGATGATGGTGGTATACGCTGAGTGTCATCAGGTGATGTTGGTATACGCTGAGTGTCATCAGGTGATGTTGGTATCCTTTGAGTATCATCAGGTGATGTTGGTGTACGCTGAGTGTCATCAGGCGATGTTGATATCACTTGGGTATCATCAGGTGACGTTGATATCACATGGATGGTATCCAGATCCCAATTGTCTGCGATATCCTCGAGGAAAGCTATCTCTGTCCCCCGTGGCAGCTGTATACAAGAATCAGTAAAATTACATACCTTGTATGGGACTGTCCCAGTTGTTGGTGTTACCAGACAATAACTGCCAAGTAAGTTGTAGTCATGTGAGAGGTGAGTCAATGGAGCAGCAATGGCGAGGATGTCGTTCGTGATGTCATCGGGAATGGTCAGCATAAAGCATCCTTCAGACTGTGGCTTGATGGTTGTGTTTGATACTGTCCGTAGTACACGTTGTTGACCATCACCTAAGAAAGGTACCTTGACGGACCCGTTCTGTAGTGTGAGCTGCCGTTGTACAAGATCAATAGAAGCTGCATTTTCATATAAGAAATCAAGTCCCAACAACATTGGATGAGTAAGCCCTTGAATGATGTAGAATTTGTGAGAAATCGTCAAGTTTTGGATTTGTAGAGGAAGCACGCTAACACCAGTAATAGTCAGTAAGCTGCCATCTGCTGCACTAACAGGAGGGACTGGTTCATTGACGTAAGGATAAAGTTCAGGGCCTCCGAGGCGCATAAAAGTTTTGTGTTGTAAACACGATGTAGCTGCACCAGAGTCAATCAAAGAGTTGACCAGTTGGTGGTCAACAGAGAGTTTAATAGTGCTCCCTGCCAAATCAACAGCATTAGTGTCTATAGTTTCATCCAAAGGTTTGCCTTCCTTATCTCCCAAGTAAATCAGTTCATCACTAAACCTAACTCTTTTGAGATGCTCCCTGTGTAAGGACGGAGGGTCAGTATCATTAGCCACTGGTCGGGGGGTCAGAGGATAGGGGGATGGTATATCAGTAGTCCTGCAAGCAGACAACTCCATACCCTGAGGGGGGGAGGATACACAAGTACCATATATGGGGGGAGGTTCGGTTTTGTCCGGGGGCGGAGCCTCAGTAGCTTGGTACGTAAGTAGTTGGTCACCATCTGCGGGGGAGGGGTCATGCACAGTACGTACGGGGGGGAAATTAGTACCATCTGGAAGCGGGCTGTCAGTGACTTGATAATTGGATGTTTGTCTAACACCTACTGGCGAGGGGGCAAGATAATCATCTAGGGAGAATGATTCAGTACCATGTGGAGAATTTGTTTTACTGAAAGGTGAATCATGTTCACGTGGAGAATTTGTTTTACTGATTGTTTGAGGAGGTAAGCCTAAGCTCTTAGTAGAGGGGAGGGCATGAGATGATAGTCAAAACCTATTTGATTGGGGTTGCCGACACATCCGGGCAATGTGCCCAGGTCGTTGGCACTTAAAGCACATTACTCCCCTGAAATTGCACGGTTCCCCTGGGTGATTGTAACCACATGATTGGCAACGCTGCAGCTGAGGCAGCTGGCCTGGGCTATTATTGCTAAGGCGAGTATCACCTCCCATTGATCTTGAAGCTAAGTTCTGCTGAAATCTTGGTCTCCTAGCAGGGAGGCGGGGCAAGGGTTGAGGGGGCATAACAGCGGGCTCCTCTCTAACCTGCAGGTAAGGGCGTATGTCTACTGCGTTCATACCGTCCAGCTCGTATGCTGGTTCATTCATACGATCTACTTTCTCTGACAGAAGGTTAATTGCTGACATTATCCTAGTATCTCTTTCCCCTTCTTCCCCTGATTGTGCTGCGTCGGCTATTTCTGCGCTATCAATTACTTGTTTGAGCGTTGCATGAGGGCGCGTGAGGATAAATTGCTTGATGTGCGTTCTAGCATTTCTGAGAACGAGATCTCTGATATACGTATCATCATTTCGATTTACCAAGGAAGCTTCGTGTCTAATGGTTTGCAGGAAGTCCGAAAAGCTTTCTGAGTGTTTTTGTTTCCTATCCAAGAGATCGTTAGTTTGTCTTAGTATCTTTATGGAATTTGGTGTGTATCTCTTAACAAATAACGTGCGCGCCTCATTCCAAGTGAGAATAGTGCGGAGACCTGCTGACCCATACCATTCTTGAGCTTTACCCGTCAAATACATAGGAAACATGTTTCTTATTTCTTCAGGCGTACGTTTGTGAATAAGACAGAACCCTTCGAATCTCTGAAGCCAGCCGAGCGCTGCTGCGGTATCGATACCATCGTATAAAGGCATTGGAATATTTGATAACGCTAAGCTGCGAGACATTTCCCCTATTTGTGATTCTAATGGATTTGCTTGAGCCGTACGTGCAGGGGGATGATTTGGAGCTGTATACGCTGGGGGGGCATAAACGACGGGCGGGTTACTTGTGACTAGTGAGTTGGGCGTTTTGGACGGTAGAGCGGAGGTTTGGGTACCTGTCGGGGGAGCGGAGGTTTGATTACCTGTCGAAAGAGTGGAGGTTTGGTTACCTGTCTTAAGGGTGGAGGTTTGGTTACCTGTCGGAAGAGCAGAGGGGTTGTTACCGTTTGGGAGGGCGGAAGAGAGATTACCCGTGAACAATGAATTGTGGTCCCTAGGGGGTGGTGGGGCAGACGGGAAGACGGGAGTACTAATTATTGGTAAGGTATTGGAAAATTGATCCTGAGGGGGTGACCATTGGAAAGGAATTGAGGGTCGAGGAATGGTTTTAGCCCTAGCGCCACCAGTTGCAGTTTGCGCAGCGGGGCTTTGCAACTGGAAGTTCATAGGGCTAGTAAATAGTGCCGAATTTGTGTTAGTTTGGAGCGACATTGCGCCTTGCTGGGGAGTGGGAGGTCTACCAAGAGCGTGGTTAGGTGATTTACCTGATCGTTTAGAAGAATTGGTTAGCTGACCATGTGGACGAGAGACCTGCTTGATTTGGGTTAATGGTTGTGTCATTGACATTCCCACTGATAGACTTATTCCTGTCGTTATTCAAAAAGGATGCGGTTAGGTTTGTTACGTCAGTCTTTAATACATTTATGCGTGCGACAATTGGTGAGTCTGTTGGAGAGATAAGAATATTGTTTATCTCACCTTGTTGTTTCGCTGTCCTGTGACAACCAATTGTCTAGATCCTTGCGTTTGTTTTGATTTCCTGGCGATTTGGTCGGTGTGTTGGGTAATCCGGTAATCCGAGTGGAAAGTACCCCGCAAATCTCCAGCCAGATGTCCAAAGGTCCTAGCGGGTGGTTTTGGATGGTAAATCAGGTGCGAAGAGGTACGGTGTTTAATTGGAGATCGTTAGGAATGTTCTCGCTTTATCGAACCACCGACTCAGGACTGGACTAACACCTCGTCTATACCCGAGACTTGTCTTAGACAGTTTGGGTCAGAGTTCAATCTACACTGCACACAGAGATAACAGAACACAGGCGTCGTTTCACAGCTGCCAACAGACTAAAGGTTTATTGAACAAAGCATCTAGATATAGTGGTCAAGCATTTGCGGGCAATTCAGGAAGCGTGCAGGAAGTATACCTTCTAGGGACTGACCATACCTTCTAAGGAACTGACCGTAATAGATATCCCTCAAACTTGTCCTAGCCTTCTTGTCTAAGAATGTTTGGTTCTATTCGGCCCGCACTAGTACCATAGTATAGTATTGTACTGCCATTAAGTATCTTCCCACTGCTTTATCCTACAGTGTCAAAGATCGGTCAAAGACCGGTATATTTAGCTTATTCTAGGTACCTGGGCTGACCGATTTATGTTTGCTGTCAGAGCTAACTAACGAGCTCTAACCTTCTAGAACGTTCCCTTGTTTTCATACATTAACTCAGATACCTAACTGTCAGAGTTTGCTGCCCTATGTTAACATTACCTATCTCAATTCGATTGTTTAAACTTAAGTTACAATTGCCTTATTTTGTCCTATGACACAACGTCACTGAAGCTGGTCGTTGCTGAAGAGGCGAACAGTATACTTACTATTTTAACTTGCTTCAAATGAATCAGAATTGGAAATTATTTCACTCTAAAGTGTGTCATATGACTTTAACTTGTGCTCATGCTTTGATTATGGAAAAAGCATCCTCAACCTTTGTCATTCACAGAAACACACACTTCAAAATTATAGATTTTCTGAATTATGATTCGTTGAAAATGTGAATTCCTGAAGCCATATCTATGTTCACATATGTTGTTAATAATGTTACAAAGAAAGGTTCTCTGTGTTGAGCAATATCTCCGGATATCAATTAGGGCAAGACAACAGAGTGTGCTGTGACAGAGCTATTGTAGATGAGGTAGGAGAGATGCATATCCTTGTGACGACCAGCATTGCAGAAATACTTGTCATCTTGGCCCACACACGCTACATCAACATCCATATCTCATCTCACCATCTCACCTCACACGCTACATCAACATACATATCTCACCTCACACGCTACATCAACATCCATATCTCATCTCACACGCTACATCAACATACATATCTCACCTCACACGCTACATCAACATTCATATCTCACCTCACCATCTCACCTCACACGCTACATCGACATCCATATCTCACCTCACACGCTACATCGACATCCATATCTCACCTCACCATCTCACCTCACATGCTACATCAACATCCATATCTCACCTCACACGCTACATCGACATCCATATCTCACCTCACCATCTCACCTCACATGCTACATCAACATCCATATCTCATCTCACCATCTCACCTCACACGCTACATCAACATACATATCTCACCTCACATGCTACATCGACATCCATATCTCACCTCACATGCTACATCAACATTCATATCTCACCTCACCATCTCACCTCACATGCTACATCAACATCCATATCTCATCTCACACGCTACATCGACATCCATATCTCACCTCACCATCTCACCTCACATGCTACATCAACATCCATATCTCATCTCACCATCTCACCTCACACGCTACATCAACATACATATCTCACCTCACATGCTACATCGACATCCATATCTCACCTCACATGCTACATCAACATTCATATCTCACCTCATCATCTCACCTCACACGCTACATCGACATCCATATCTCACCTCACACGCTACATCGACATCCATATCTCACCTCACCATCTCACCTCACATGCTACATCAACATCCATATCTCACCTCACACGCTACATCGACATCCATATCTCACCTCACCATCTCACCTCACATGCTACATCAACATCCATATCTCATCTCACACGCTACATCGACATCCATATCTCACCTCACCATCTCACCTCACATGCTACATCAACATCCATATCTCATCTCACCATCTCACCTCACACGCTACATCAACATACATATCTCACCTCACACGCTACATCAACATCCATATCTCACCTCACCATCTCACCTCACACGCTACATCAACATACATATCTCACCTCACACGCTACATCAACATCCATATCTCACCTCACCTTCTCACCTCATATGCTACATCGACATCCATATCTCACCTCACCATCTCACCTCACATGCTACATCAACATCCATATCTCACCTCATCATCTCACTACACACGCTACTTCAACATCCATATCTCACCTCACACGCTACATCGACATCCATATCTCACCTCACATGCAACATCACATGCTACATCAACATCCATATCTCACTTCACCAGCTCACCTCACACGCTACATCAACATCCATATCTCACCTCATCATCTCACTACACATGCTACATCAACATCAATATCTCACCTCACATGCAACATCACATGCTACATCAACATCCATATCTCACTTCACCAGCTCACCTCACACGCTACATCAACATCCATATCTCACCTCACACGCTACATCAACATACATATCTCACCTCACACGCTACATCAACATCCATATCTCACCTCACCTTCTCACCTCAAATGCTACATCAACATCCATATCTCACCTCACCTTCTCACCTCACATGCTACATCAACATCCATATCTCACCTCACCTTCTCACCTCACACGCTACATCGACATCCATATCTCACCTCACCATCTCACCTCACATGCTACATCAACATCCATATCTCACTTCACCAGCTCACCTCACACGCTACATCAACATCCATATCTCACCTCACACGCTACATCGACATCCATATCTCACCTCACCATCTCACCTCACATGCTACATCAACATCCATATCTCACCTCATATTCTCACCTCACACGCTACATCGACATCCATATCTCACCTCACCATCTCACCTCACATGCTACATCAACATCCATATCTCACTTCACCAGCTCACCTCACACGCTACATCAACATCCATATCTCACCTCATCATCTCACTACACACGCTACATCAACATCAATATCTCACCTCACACGCTACATCGACATCCATATCTCACCTCACATGCAACATCACACGCTACATCAACATCCATATCTCACCTCATCATCTCACTACACATGCTACATCAACATCCATATCTCACCTCACATGCAACATCACATGCTACATCAACATCCATATCTCACTTCACCAGCTCACCTCACACGCTACATCAACATCCATATCTCACCTCACACACTACATCGACATCCATATCTCACCTCATCATCTCACTACACACGCTACATCAACATCCATATCTCACCTCACACGCTACATCGACATCCATATCTCACCTCACATGCAACATCACACGCTACATCAACATCCATATCTCACCTCACCCTCTCACATCACACGCTACATCAACATCCATATCTCACCTCACACGCTACATCAACATCCATATCTCACCTCGCCATCTCACTACACAAGCTACATCAACATCCATATCTCACCTCACACGTTACATCGACATCCATATCTCACCTCACCATCTCACCTCACACGCTACATCAACATCCATATCTCACCTCACACGCAACATCACACGCTACATCAACATCCATATCTCACCTCACCATCTCACCTCACAGGCTACATCAACATCCATATCTCACCTCACATGCAACATCACACGCTACATCAACATCCATATCTCACTTCACCATCTCACCTCACATGCTACATCAACATCCATATCGCACCTCACATGCTACATCAACATCCATATCTCACCTCACCATCTCACCTCACATGATACATCAACATCCATATCTCACTTCACCAGCTCACCTCACACGCTACATCAACACCCATATCTCACCTCACTCGCTACATCGACATCCATATCTCACCTCACCATCTCACCTCACATGCTACATCAACATCCATATCTCACCTCACATGCTACATCAACATCCATATCTCACCTCACATGCTACATCAACATCCATATCTCACCTCACCATCTCACCTCACATGCTACATCAACATCCATATCTCACTTCGCCAGCTCACCTCACATGCTACATCAACATCCATATCTCACCTCACATGCTACATCCACATCCATATCCATATCTCACCTCACCATCTCACTACACACGCTACATCAACATCCATATCTCACCTCATATGCTACATCAACATCCATATTTCACCTCATCATCTCACTACACACACTACATCAACATCCATATTTCACCTCATCATCTCACTACACACGCTACATACGCTACATCAACATCCATATCTCACCTCATCATCTCACTACACACACTACATCAATATCCATATGTCCCTTCACCATCTCACCTCACCATCTCACCTCACAAGCATATTAATGCACTACTTTTTTCAATTCTCATTAAAGCAATTCTTTGTAACCATTGAAAATAGACAAGTTAACTGTAGGTTTGTGTGTCAATTATATCCCTTTTTTTTCAAGTTTATATGAAGTTATTAGTTTATATGAGGTTATTAGTTTATATGAAGTTATTAGAAGTGAATATTCATCAAGACAGGACATTAATTTTGCACAAAAATAATAATATATTTTGAATACAATTCAAGTTCATCATCAACCTCAACTAGAGAACCATTCATAGAGAGGCAAGTAAAAAGTCTCCTTTTCCCAAAAAATAATTCTTTTACTGCCAGATTTTTTTCTGTCGACATTTCATTTGTTTCAATCTCCATTGAGACATGTATACTCATGATTTTGAGACAGTGTCATCGTTTTGGTTCATTTTCACAAATCTTGTTGTTCATTCAAAACACTGACGGTGTTATCATAAAGTGCATCTTTACTTTTCAACACTCTTTGACATTGTTTTAATGTTTAGGATAACTGAAATTTGTAATGATATGGTTTAATCCTTACATTGAACATGTTCTTCTGAAAATTGTCTCCCCTCACAACCCACTGTCTATTCAAGAGATTGGTGTGGTGAGGTGAGGTGAGCTTGGGTCGACACTTTCAAGATTATTTCAATCATATCATGGCTGCTAGTATTATGGCCGGGTATAAAGCCTGCAACACCATGTGGCTATGCATTGTGGTAAAACCTGCGAGCATCGGCTGGAACAAGCTAACCATGGGTGGAACTACGCTGAAATTCAGTGTAGCATTGCACCCAAACCTTACTACATGTAGAACAGTTCTCTACTGAAGACAAAGTTGCCATGACTATGGCGGGATTCGAACCCCAGACCTCTTGATCCAAATCCGAACACACTATCTCGCCCCCTTCAAGATATTAGACAATGATTGATAGTTGCATATCCAAGGTGCCCTTCCACGAAGAATAAAAGAACATCATCGGTACTACTTGGCGTATACTCAGAAACTTCGTGTTTGTTCACAGTAAAGAGGTTATTATCCAGAAAATATAGTTTTTCTAACATCATAGAATTCTCATTTTCAGTTCTGATCACTCAATCGATGATACAGTATGATTCTTTGAGGAACGACAATCTATACAATAGTGGAGTAAAATGTCTCAGTAGACTGATCAATATCAAGTACTGGTTATGGAGGACTGAGGAGCTACAGCTGCAGCTGGCACGGAGAACAAGATACCTCTAACATTACAAGCTACTCATTTGCAAATCATTTCATTTTATTCTCATATTCCACGAGTCACTAATACTCAAGATGTCAGATTCAAGAAGATTAATATCTTGTTCATAGCTAATCTAAGATTACCAACTTATATTGCACAGAAAAAATCCAATAATTATACAGATATTTCGCATATGATATATTACCACGTTTTTTAATGATCTATCAAGTTCATGATTATTATTCCTGAAATAATTTATTTTGCTCAAGGTTAAACCGAGGCTTCTAATCTCAATGCAGAGATGTGTGTGTAAAATCATATACTCTCATATGCTATACTCTTGAATCATTTTTTAAAAAAATTTGGATCCCAGAATATCTTGGCACATTAATGATTAACAGTTCAACAGATAGCATAGAAACACAGTACCGGGTAAGTGGAATATTAGAAGTAAAGTTAGCACATCTTTTCATCCTCTGCATTCTCTACCAACTAAAGTATTTTTTTCCCACATAACATCTGTTCTAATTCATCTAATTTCTTTGCTAGCTAAAGAGAAGCCTGATATTTGGTAGCAGTCAGATCCAGTTATGCAGTCAGCGACTTTCTCCCTGTAATCCTCCACCTCCTGACACTAAAACTGTGTGACAAGTTTTGATTGGCTAGAATGAAGGCGGGTAGTTAATGCTTCACGTCCTGCCTGTTCAATTCCCTGCTCCTAACAAAACGGGTGTTAGGAATTCTTTTTGGCTGGAACAGCCCCAAGAAGAAAGGCATTTTTCTGACTTAAAAGATAAATAAAACTGTTTGAAACATAATGCTCTGTCAAAAGCTTACATCACAAATTGTACAGCCCAGTAAATCTTCCAACATCACTACCCAACTCAGCTCGGCCCATCCATGAGGGTAGGTAATGCTGCACATTATTTTCCTATTTGGTGGATTACAGCTTCCTTCCTGGCTGGTCCTGCTTCCTGAGCTCCCCAGCTTGTCAACCTACTACACATGGGGCCACTCTTCATATTGTTTGACATGTGTCAACTTCTTTACTTCAACACACAAATTGCTCCGGAAAATTAACCTTTAGTAGAATTCTGCATAAAAAACAATGTCTGGAGCAATTAGCTACTTTCATAGGTAAAAGCTGGAAAATGTACCTCAGAATGCAGAAGTTAAAACTTTACAAAAAAATTGATTGACTATTTTGCTCATGGAAGAAGCAATTTTGAAAGGTTATAGCTTTATAGGTCATAAATATCTTATTCAACATCAAAGAAAGAGATATTCAAAAACCAAAATGTGGGCATTTTCAAAGAGGAGAGAAAATTTTAAACATAAATATTCTTTTACATGGAATTACTGCTTTGATGGGGAATTAAAAGAAATATTTATGAACAATTTATGAAAGACAGTATCAAATCAGTCCAGAGAAAATGGCCAGAGAAATTACCTACACTTGGCTGAGATTAAACATGCCACCAACCCTTTATTCCGCAATAAACTACCGGTACTCTTTTTAAGTGGTGCCAATGGTACATGACATCAATGACAAAATTGTCATTCTTGATTATCTAAAATAAAGTAAATCTAAAATTCTTGATTTTGAAAACCTTTATACAAATGGTTTCTTCCTATTATTCACTATTGACCTTTCAAACCACATGCTATATTTTACTACAGCACAGTACTACACTGTATACAGGGTTCATACAGAATTTCAAGATCCATATTTAAGGCTTTTTAAAGGCTTTTTTGAGGCTTTTCTTGACAAAATTAAGGCTAATAATCATAAGAAGCGAAGCCACACGAAGTAAATGAGCATGCGCAATAGACCGTGTATATATTCTGAAACAACGGATATTCATGATGATTTCTGAATGTACAGAAGTTACTCAAAACTTGTTTTGCATCAGACACAGTCACACATACATAAAAATTTTAAAAATCCATGAGACAGTGCTAAATTTAAGGCTTTTTAGAAGTTTTTCAGGCTTTTTAGTCATTTTTCAGGCTTTTTAAGGCTAAATTAACTGTTTAAGGCTTTTTAAGGCCAAGTGCCCAAATTCCAGGCTTTTTCCAGGCTTGTACGAACCCTGGTATAATAGGCTATGATTATTTCAGTACAAGAGTCCTTGAAAGTTAGGCTGTAGTGGCCAGTGACTCATGACAGTGAATAGATGAGTTGGTTTCCACCGTGACCCAACTCTCAGATTAGTCCAACAAATGGTACAACTGGAGCACTATCGACCAATCAAAGTCATCCTGACATGGGTCACTTGACAACTGTCCTGTCGCCCTGACATCTCCACTCCTCTCCAATAGATCTGTGAGTGGATAATTACAACAAGTGCTTGCTTCCGAGAGCAAACAGCCTCAATTTCCACATACACAAAGGTCTAAGTTGATATAACCATTTGATATTGTATATACAATTAATTGATACAATTATTTTTTCAATTGTTTTTACTGTTCAGCAAAATTTATATTTGCATAAATATTTCATTCTTTATTGACATTTGATTGTTTACAATAGGTTTTGTCACAAAACAAACATTTGTGCAGTTTAAGAATTAGTTTTCAAATAAAAAAATTACTTTCATAATCATACATATGTTTTTTTATTTTATAGTATCAAAAGGTTTACAAAAGACATCTTGTCTCTCTGACTGTCTAATGAAGGAAGCATTCATAAAATCACAAGTTCTACCTCAAAGAAACAACAATGACCTGTCTTCGATTAGTATGATTTGCCCAATAAAAAGTATCTGTTTCAACTTTTCATCTGAATATCTGTCTGAAACATTGATGAAAAGGTAAAATATGAAACAACAATCAGATTTAACGAATTCCAAAAATATTGGGTACTGAGTAGACTGATTCCAAAACATTTTTGGACAAGCTTGACACAGTTGTCTCCCTTTATGGGAGTCTCCATCCCCATACATTTTGATAAAGTTGACCATATGTGGATGAAATTTTAAAACTCTCGTGACATATCCTTTACATATAGTCAATGTCTTTCAAGTCAGATAATGTGTTCCATTTCTCTAAATTTCTCCAAATGTATCTTCTATAATAAAACTCACATGCGAGACAACACAAAAAACATTCTTACCTTGGTAATTTTCAAAGATGATTTCTCTAGGTGGATTCTGCCCATTCTTATCAAATCTTCTTTTTCACATTTTCTTATTTACATTTTCTTCTTAGAAACTGTTGCTTTCACTGCTTCATTACTATACTTCTCTTCCTTTCAAATCTTTGTTTCTTCTTTCTATTTATTCCTCTTCTTAGTTTTTCTCTTCTAGCATGATGGTTTGATCTTCTTGATCCTTACGAGACACTAGGTGCATTTCTCCTCAGTAGTCATATGTACACATGAGCATGGAGACACATTTGTCATATCTAACAACTGTGTGATATCTGTTTGAACTGTGTGGTGTGTGATACAAAGTATGATTTTTTTTAAATATATTGTTTTAAAATGTATTCTTTTCTGAGAACAGAAAGTTTCTTGAGAATCTTAAAATGGAATCTATCTTCCAGTTTCAGATAAATGGTTTTTTATAAGTTGAAAAAGATTTACAAAACTTAGTTACAGCTCGAAATACAATATGTTGTACAAGTTAAATGTGTGCACATTAACTAAATAAATTGGTGTAATTTGTAACATTAATCTTAGAAATATAAATGGGAGGATATTTTATTCAAAATATATTATGGTAGATGTGTTATGTGGTTCTTAAAATGGCTGACCATGCATGCAAACTCACCACTCTGTTGTCTGTTCAGAACTCCTTGCACCAACATCTACTTCATCCAATGGTAAATCTGCTTGAAACTTGTGGACATGTTTTTACCATGTGTGCTGTTTTCGGAACATCATCATACTCTGAAATGACAAAAAACATCATAAATATACAACAATTAAGTACTTATATATTTTCACATATGATTAATACTTCTTCATTATTCTATAAGTCCTTACATACTGCTCTTCATTGAAAATATGCCACCATTATGTATGCATCCTTCATCTCTGTGTTGACATTCACAGTAGATTCCCGAACACAATCACATTGTTCTTCTGTTGATGTAATGACATAATTGGGGAAGCATACAAGACATGATTGGATAATGATAACGCTGAGAAACCACTTCAAGACTAGCAAGATATTCGATAAATCAACTATTTCTTCGGCACTCACAAGAAAAGTGAAATCCATGTCCGAATTTGTCACCAAACTCTCGACATTCATAAACCACGGCATTGTCAATAAATCAATCTTACTCTGTAATGAATGGCTCAGCTTTCGTCCAATCACATCGCCTTTGTGCACATTCAAATGGATTATTGACAAATTACGACATAACATTTTTTCCAAAGTGAGTCAAGGCAACCTTGCAAATTGTTTTTCTTTTCCTGATGCTAAATGCAAATACATTATTTCTATTTTCAACTTTCAAGGACAAAATGTCCTCAAACAAAAGTGTGACACAAAAAATAATCAGATTATGCAACAACCTTTAAAGAAAATCTTCTGACACAATGTCAAATCAAAGGTCAAACTAAACTTTTTAAGAATAACTATATTATGCTTCCTGTTGGGTGAATAATTGCTCTATTTCTGGATGGACAGTCAATTATTGTTTAAAACATATTTTATTCATGAGAATAGGATTGGTTATACAACTTCTTTAGTACACCCTCTAACTAACTCTTTACATAAATATTATTTACCACAGAATAGAACAAAAGAAGGGAAACAGTGGATTGATTGCAACAATAAAAGATCCTTTTAACGGTCAAATGTAGCTTTGAACAATTTTGTTTTGATTATGTGAATTGTCAGATCTGTATTGCCATGTGGTAGTATTTCATAGTTTACATTCATACTGGTCAGGCCGCATAAACAAAGTTAAGTGTTTCTTGGGCACATTCTCTTTTTTTAAAGTGACGAAGGCGATAGGACTTTTATGTTTTGTTGGGGAAAATATTGTTGCGGAAGAAGTATATATTTTTTTCATCAAAATATAGCTTGGAAGCGGTAGAAGTATACAAAATTGAAGCACATCCATTCCAGCAGACACTATATATGTTGGACAAATGGTTTTTGGGGTTTAGCAAAATTGATGCGGCATATTCGTAATATATTATTTCAAATGACAATAAAAAGCTGTCACCCATTTCCACCCTCACAAATAAAAATGATTAGCTGATGCCCGAGAAACATTTCTTTTTTAATATAGCCTAACACTGTGTAAAGTAGATAAAGTAGCACTTTGTACAGTACATAATTGACGCTCAAATAGAGAATTTTCACAAATATTTCCACAAGAACAACTTGAATCATTAACACTTAACATGCGGGCGACGGAATTATCCGGGCGGGCTATAAGCGATTCCGAGGTGTCTGAATACGGATCCCGGATACAAGACTTAGAATAATTCACGGCTGTCTAAGTACTTTTCTATCCCCCATACCGGGTCACGAGTCGATTGTGTCCGCGACCCGACCCATGAGAATGGCTGTATTTACGCATCGCGACCCGACATGAGAATAAAGCTTTGTTCAGTGTGTGGTCGGAATATCAAGCAAAATTCACACCAATTTGCGTGTGCATTGTTGACCCGTAACGCATCGATAATTAGCTTTACAAAAGGCCAATTATGTCGGGCTTAGCCCCCGAAGCATTAATTCGCTTGAGGCTATTTTCACCCACGTGTTTGTATTGCCTCGGGTTTGCCTCGCCCGAGACTGCTATCTGCCTCGCATCTCGCGAGACGGGGAAAAAAATCGCTAACTCGCCTTACTCCCGCACTTCATATCATGTGAGCGAATTGTTTGTTTTCAAAAAAAAATACGGCAAAATAAAGGGGAAACAATGGACTACATTCCCATTTAAAATTAGCAAATGTCAAAAAAATAATAAAGACACAGCAAGCGCCGTGGAAAAGGGCACGTTTACACCGACAATCCCTTTAACAATCGGCGATTTTCACAACTTGTTACACATTTATCACGGCTAAAATACTGAATGCATTTTCATGATTTTTATATCACAATAAACCAAAAAGAATAATCTTTTATTCTATATAAAATACGCATAATTATTTCACAGAAATAAAGATACAATTTTACCTTTCTGAGAGGCATGTGAAACCAAACGGCACACAAACTAATCAACATATTTTCATCAGTTATGGTTCGAGGTTAGCTTTTATTTGAAAGGTAAAACAACATAACAATATTAGGGTTGACATGTGCTTATTTGTCAACTGGTTCGAGATTATGATTTCTTGGAAAAGTGCGATGAACGACCGTTCGCAATGCCGCATACATGTTGTAAGTATTTACGATTTTATTGGTGGAAATAAAGACAAACTTTAAATAGCTATAGAATTATAACCAAAGGTCGCATTCTAATAATTTTTATATCATTGTGAAGCTAGACATCTTGTCTTCAATTCCGTATATAAATGGAATTTTTTTCGTTTCGTATTTATGATGTTACAAGGCCCGAATTAAAGCCAATCTTTCGAAAGTAATAGAATAAAAACGAAAAAACATAGAAAATTCATTCAAAGTTTCGGGTGTGAATTAGCCATTTGTGTACGGGTGTCGCTACTTGAATTTGTATTGAACGCCCGTATATAGTCCTTATTCGCCATGTAGATGCGGTATATTTTGTAAAAACGATACCGGAATCGCCGCCTGGAAATTCCGCCAGCAGAGCTAGTTAGTGCCAAAGCCCAAACTACTGCTGCGTGCTGCGAGCCGGTAAATTCCGCCACAGGGGCTAAAAATGGTAAAATATATATACGCAACGTAAGGGTTAAGGTACCAGCTGGCTCACAGACATTCAGTTTAAACTCTCAGTAGGATTTTTGGAATTTGGTGTTGCAGGCTAAATTTCTCTCTGCAATAATACTACCAGTCGTGATACAAGTGAAATACTTTTGAAAGCAACGGTAAACCCAAACTCACCTCACCTCATCTCCATTACCAAAACATTTCTGCAACCATCATTCACACATTCACATTTATATAACAACTTACAAGAAATGTGGAAAATATAACAACAATGGGGAAAAAATAGAGCCATGGGCTCTGTAGCTCATCAGAGTTTATTTTGTTTGATGATGAAGACAGAAATATGTTGTCTCAATATAATGTACGATCCCTAACCCTGACAAATCTTATTCTTGAAATTGAGAGAGAGCACTCAGCAAGGTCAACACACAGGAGATTATGCAATATTCTGACCCCTTGGCTCTGGTTACAAGCCAGCTGTGTTTTTTGTGTTTTACCGCCAAATTATGTAATAGACTCTTGCTTGCATTAAACACTGGCAGCACTGATCTAACTGTATAAGGCTTAAAGAGAACAGGCAATGTGATGAATCTCATGGTACATAGTACAATTTAGAATCACCTTGGCTAAACAATTTGGTTCTAAGCCTTGTCATCCAAACATCTAAACATTCTGAACAAAATATTCCTTCTAGTTTGTTCTGGATGAAAACAGGATTTTAGATAACGGCCTGCGAGACCCTTATTTGGGGCCACTGGGTCACCAAATCTACAATTTAGAATCTCCATTGGCTAAAGACTCTTTACACAACATGACAACCTTCTAGGTCTTTTCGTTCTGGAGAAGAAGATGAAAATAATCTTATCTTATCATTTCATCACCAGTCATATGCAGTTCACATATCTCATGTAAAATAAAAGAATTCTTCACTCCTCTTCAATTTAGTCCTTTATGCCTTGTCACAATTTTCAGTTCATAGGCTATTCAATAGTTCTCATTTCACATTGATTTCATCAATTTGACAAACATGTCCACAATGTAGATTGTTATCTAAAGTCAACATATATTTCAAATCATTGTGATTGAAGTGTCATAAAATATCAGTTCAAAATTCATTTTCAAAGGGTTTTTTTAGGCTGTGGCCCATATTTGGGGTCACAGGGTCACCAAATTTACAAGTTTGAATCCCCATTGGCTAAAGAGTTTGCATACAATATTACAGCCTTCTAGATCTTTTTGTTTTGGAGAAAAAGATGAAAACAGGATTTTAGGTAATGGCCTGTGAGGCCCTTATTTGGGGCCACAGGGTCACCAAATCTACAATTTAGAATCTCCATTGGCTAAAGACTCATTACACAACATGACAACCTTCAAGGTCTTTTCGTTCTGGAGAAGAAGATGAAAATAATCTTATCTTATCATTTCATCACCAGTCATATGCAGTTCACATATCTCATGTAAAATAAAAGAATTCTTAACTCCTCTTCAATTTAGTCCTTTATGCCTTGTCACAATTTTCAGTTCATAGGCTATTCAATAGTTCTCATTTCACATTGATTTCATCAATTTGACAAACATGTCCACAATGTAGATTGTTATCTAAAGTCAACATATATTTCAAATCATTGTGATTGAAGTGTCATAAAATATCAGTTCAAAATTCATTTTCAAAGGGTTTTTTTAGGCTGTGGCCCATATTTGGGGTCACAGGGTCACCAAATTTACAAGTTTGAATCCCCATTGGCTAAAGAGTTTGCATACAATATTACAGCCTTCTAGATCTTTTTGTTTTGGAGAAAAAGATGAAAACAGGATTTTAGGTAATGGCCTGTGAGGCCCTTATTTGGGGCCACAGGGTCACCAAATCTACAATTTAGAATCTCCATTGGCTAAAGACTCATTACACAACATGACAACCTTCAAGGTCTTTTCGTTCTGGAGAAGAAGATGAAAATAATCTTATCTTATCATTTCATCACCAGTCATATGCAGTTCACATATCTCATGTAAAATAAAAGAATTCTTAACTCCTCTTCAATTTAGTCCTTTATGCCTTGTCACAATTTTCAGTTCATAGGCTATTCAATAGTTCTCATTTCACATTGATTTCATCAATTTGACAAACATGTCCACAATGTAGATTGTTATCTAAAGTCAACATATATTTCAAATCATTGTGATTGAAGTGTCATAAAATATCAGTTCAAAATTCATTTTCAAAGGGTTTTTTTAGGCTGTGGCCCATATTTGGGGTCACAGGGTCACCAAATTTACAAGTTTGAATCCCCATTGGCTAAAGAGTTTGCATACAATATTACAGCCTTCTAGATCTTTTTGTTTTGGAGAAAAAGAATAAAACAGGATTTTAGGTAATGGCCTGTGAGGCCCTTATTTGGGGCCACAGGGTCACCAAATCTACAATTTAGAATCTCCATTGGCTAAAGACTCATTACACAACATGACAACCTTCAAGGTCTTTTCGTTCTGGAGAAGAAGATGAAAATAATCTTATCTTATCATTTCATCACCAGTCATATGCAGTTCACATATCTCATGTAAAATAAAAGAATTCTTAACTCTTCTTCAATTTAGTCCTTTATGACTTGTCACAATTTTCAGTTCATAGGCTATTCAATAGTTCTCATTTCACATTGATTACATCAATTTGACAAACATGTCCACAATGTAGATTGTTATCTCAAGTCAACATACATTTCAAATAAAGTGAATGAAGTGCACATAAAATATCAGTTCAAAAATCATTTTCAAAGTTTTTTTAGGCTGTGGCCCATATTTGTACATATAATTTCAGCTCTCTGGAGTCATTGGTTCTGGAGAAGAAGATGAAAATAGCTTTTTAGGTTATGACCCCTGTGGCCCTTATTTGGGGTCACAGGGTCACCAAATCTACAATTTAGAATCCCCATTGGCCAAGGAGTCTGTACATAATATTTCAGCTCTCTGGAGTCATTGGTTCTGGAGAAGAAGATGAAAATAGCTTTTAAGGTTATGACCCCTGGGGCCCTTATTTGGGGTCACAGGGTCACCAAATCTACAATTTAGAATCCCCATTGGCCAAGGAGCCTGTACATAAAATTCCAGCTCTCTAGAGTTATTGGTTCTGGTGAAGAAGTCGAAAAAGTGAAAAGTTTACGGACAGACGGACAGACGGACAGACGGACGGATGGACGGATGGACGGATGGACGGACGCCGGACACCATGCCATGCCATAAGCCCATCGGGCCTTTCAGGCCTGATGAGCTAAAAATACAAAAATTCGCCAAAAATTAAAAAATTCACCAATTCCGTTTAAATTTCAAACTGCACCTCTCCTAGTGGTGAAGAAGACATGTGCCAATTTTGAAAAGGATGAGATGAATAGTTTTTCTGTTATTGATTGGACAAATAATGCTCAGAATTTGACTAAGTTAAAAAATACAAAAATTCGCCAAAAATTTTTCAATTCACCAATTCGGTTTAAACTTCGCACTGCACCTCTCCTATTGGTAAAGAAGATATGTAGTACCAGCTTTGAAAAGGATGAGTTGAATAGTTTTTCTGTAATCGATCGGACAAAAAATGTCTTCGGACGGATGGAAGGAAGGACGGACGGAAGGAAGGACGGACGGAATTGGATTTTTTTTTTTTCTTCCAGATATCTGAAAACGTCAAAAGGCACCACTTCAGTTAGTGGGTAATACACATGCAAAATTTCATGAAGATATGATGAAGAGTTTTTGAGCTGTGCTCCGGAAATGAGGTGAGGTGATTTGGGGTTTAACGCCGCTTTCAAGAGTATTTCACTTATATCACGGCTGCTAGTATTATGGCAGGGAGAAAGCCTGCAACACCATGTGGCTATGCGTTGCGGTGAAACCTGCGAGCAACGGCTGGAACTAGCGAACCATGGGTGGTACTGCACTGAGATTCAGTGTAGCATTGCACCCAAACCTTACTGCGTGTAGAACAGTTCTCTACTGCAGACAAAGTTGCCGTGCCCCTGGCGGGATTCGAACCCCGGACCTCTTGATCCGAAGCTGAACACGCTAACCACTGTGCTATCCCGCCCGCTCCAGAAATCAAGCTGTCCCTGATAAAAGTCCAAATTCAACACGTTTCTATGGAAACGAAAAAAAAAAAATGTTCAGAAATCTCAAAATATCAAAAGGCACCACTTCAATAGGTTGGTAATTATATATAATACACATAGGAAGTTTCAGAAAGATATCATGAATAGTTTTCGAAATGATTACGGACGGACAGACGGACAGGGCGACGACTATATCCCATGGTATTACACACCTGTGGGATAAAAAGGCAATATGATAACTTTCAAGATTGTTCACTTTCAGAAAGAAACGACAGAGGCTTTTGTCTTTTTTTTATTTAATGGTTTAATGAATTTGTCTCTGATGATTTCACTCAGAAACTGCATAAGCATGTTTGGTCAAGAAGTTCACCAGTTATAGAACAGAGAAATACAACAATTTGCAACCACATCATCATCATGAATTTGCATATACATATACATATACATATACATATACATATACATATACATATATTCCTCTAATACAACCCTGATGTTCTAAATCCTTCAACACTAAATTCCACTTGTGACGTAGGTGTATTCAAAGAAATATGGTACTCAGGAATTCAAATGTGGCATTATAAATTATTCAGTATCATTTTGCTTACAGAGTTCTACTCAAGAATATACCTTAGGAAATTCAGAAATTCAAATGAAATATTCATAACTTCATAAGGTCACCTGAGTGTTAAAAGCTAGCATTTACTGGAACATTTATGATTTCATGTAAAATACACGTTAACATCAACATGTGATTCTCTGCAGGGTACATGTTGACAACATCTGTTGACGAATACAAAAACTCTTACAGCAGAAAATAGACGAGGGTCCTTATCAATAATGTACAAACATCAGCTATAAATACTCCACACCATTAGGAGAGTGACAGCGCCCTCAATCTCGCTTGTTTTTAATATCAGGAAATGAAACGCTACCTGGAGAATATAAACACATGTGACAGTGATGGACTGGTTCGTAAACTCCTATAATCATTATAATGTAGTCAATGGAAATTGACAGATAAAAAGTTGTAATAACTGAAAATTCTTGACAGGTCATTTACTTAAACCAGCTGTCAAATATTTCGATTAAAGCAAACAGATAGCGGTAATACCAAGCATTACATTAATGAAAATTGTTCGTGTGATGGTGGTACTGCGTGATTCAACTGTGCGTGATCTATGATTTTGATCAATGCAATGACAATACATATGACATCATTCGCAAACCTGAATGTGGAAACTGTTTATTTTTCCGTGAGATGAATTTAAGTGATGTCTATCTGTTAACATTATTTTCACTGACTGCATGCTACATTTCGTTAAAACCATTAGCAAGACAATTTTTCATCATCTTGATTCCGAGCATTAGATAAAACCAATCATCTGACGACATGTCGAACACATGATAATTACTACCCAAGGTACACTTAACAAACAGCCCAAAGAAGGTTACAAATGTAATGTAGATGAATCTGAAAATTGGACCAAGTCACTGCAAACAGTTTGGTTATAGCTCCTGTTCTTTATCAATTTTGGTGCACAGCTAAGTAGACCGCTATCAGTGAAGTTCAGCAACAATGGGTGCTGCTTACTGTGTAGGTGGGTAACCCACTTCGTTGCTGGATAAACTGAGAGTTTTAACGGTTGATTCTATGCCCTGAGACATGAGACGAAAGATGTACGGTGTCACCCTGTGTAAGTGACCTTATTCAAAGTGTGCCTCTGTTCACCCAGCAGTAAGTGGGTACCTGGTGTAAGGTGTGCCTCTGTTCACCCAGCAGTAAGTGGGTACCTGGTGTAAGGTGTGTCTCTGTTCACTCAGCAGTAAGTGGGTACCTGGTGTAAAGTGTGCCTCTGTTCACCCAGCAGTAAGTGGGTACCTGGTGTAAGGTGTGTCTCTGTTCACCCAGCAGCAAGTGGGTACCTGGTGTAAGGTGTGCCTCTGTTCACCTAGCAGTAAGTAGGTACCTGGTGTAAGGTGTGCCTCTGTTCACCGCGCAGTAAGTGGGTACCTGGTGTAAGGTGTGCCTCTGTTCACCCAGCAGTAAGTGGGTACCTGGTGTAAGGTGTGCCTCTGTTCACCCAGCAGTAAGTAGGTACCTGGTGTAAGGTGTGCCTCTGTTCACCGCGCAGTAAGTGGGTACCTGGTGTAAGGTGTGCCTCTGTTCACCCAGCAGTAAGTGGGTACCTGGTGTAAGGTGTGCCTCTGTTCACCCAGCAGTAAGTAGGTACCTGGTGTAAGGTGTGCCTCTGTTCACCCAGCAGCAAGTGGCTACCTGGTGTAAGGTGTGCCTCTGTTCACCCAGCAGCAAGTGGGTACCTGGTGTAAGGTGTGCCTCTGTTCACCCAGCAGTAAGTGGGTACCTGGTGTAAGGTGTGCCTCTGTTCACCCAGCAGTAAGTAGGTACCTGGTGTAAGGTGTGCCTCTGTTCACCCAGCAGCAAGTGGGTACCTGGTGTAAGGTGTGCCTCTGTTCACCGCGCAGTAAGTGGGTACCTGGTGTAAGGTGTGCCTCTGTTCACCCAGCAGTAAGTGGGTACCTGGTGTAAGGTGTGTCTCTGTTCACCCAGCAGCAAGTGGGTACCTGGTGTAAGGTGTACCTCTGTTCACCAAGCAGTAAGTGGGTACCTGGTGTAAGGTGTGCCTCTGTCCACCCAGCAGTAAGTGGGTACCTGGTGTAAGGTGTGTCTCTGTTCACCCAGCAGCAAGTGGGTACCTGGTGTAAGGTGTGCCTCTGTTCACCCAGCAGCAAGTGGGTACCTGGTGTAAGGTGTGCCTCTGTTCACCAAGCAGTAAGTGGGTACCTGGTGTAAGGTGTGTCTCTGTTCACCCAGCAGCAAGTGGGTACCTGGTGTAAGGTGTGCCTCTGTTCACCCAGCAGCAAGTGGGTACCTGGTGTAAGGTGTGCCTCTGTTCACCCAGCAGTAAGTGGGTACCTGGTGTAAGGTGTGTCTCTGTTCACCCAGCAGTAAGTGGGTACCTGGTGTAAGGTGTGTCTCTGTTCACCCAGCAGCAAGTGGGTACCTGGTGTAAGGTGTGCCTCTGTTCACCCAGCAGCAAGTGGGTACCTGGTGTAAGGTGTGCCTCTGTTCACCAAGCAGTAAGTGGGTACCTGGTGTAAGGTGTGTCTCTGTTCACCCAGCAGCAAGTGGGTACCTGGTGTAAGGTGTGCCTCTGTTCACCCAGCAGCAAGTGGGTACCTGGTGTAAGGTGTGCCTCTGTTCACCCAGCAGTAAGTGGGTACCTGGTGTAAGGTGTGTCTCTGTTCACCCAGCAGTAAGTGGGTACCTGGTGTAAGGTGTGTCTCTGTTCACCCAGCAGTAAGTGGGTACCTGGTGTAACGTGTGCCTCTGTTCACACAGCAGTGAGTGGGTACCTGGTGTAAGGTGTGCCTCTGTTCACCCAGCAGTAAGTGGGTACCTGGTGTATGATGTGTCTCTGTTCACCCAGCAGTAAGTGGGTACCTGGTGTAAGGTGTGCCTCTGTTCACCCAGCAGCAAGTGGGTACCTGGTGTAAGGTGTGCCTCTGTTCACCCAGCAGTAAGTGGTCACCTGGTGTAAGGTGTGCCTCTGTTCACCCAGCAGTAAGTGGGTACCTGGTGTAAGGTGTGCCTCTGTTCACCCAGCAGTAAGTGGGTACCTGGTGTAAGGTGTGTCTCTGTTCACCCAGCAGTAAGTGGGTACCTGGTGTAAGGTGTGTCTCTGTTCACCCAGCAGTAAGTGGGTACCTGGTGTAAGGTGTGCCTCTGTTCACCCAGCAGCAAGTGGGTACCTGGTGTAAGGTGTGTCTCTGTTCACCCAGCAGTAAGTGGCTACCTGGTGTAAGGTGTGCCTCTGTTCACCTAGCAGTAAGTAGGTACCTGGTGTATGATGTGTCTCTGTTCACCCAGCAGTAAGTGGGTACCTGGTGTATGATGTGTCTCTGTTCACCCAGCAGTAAGTGGTCACCTGGTGTATGATGTGCCTCTGTTCACTCAGCAGTAAGTGGGTACCTGGTGTATGATGTGTCTCTGTTCACCCAGCAGTAAGTGGTCACCTGGTGTATGATGTGCCTCTGTTCACTCAGCAGTAAGTGGGTACCTGGTGTAACGTGTGCCTCTGTTCACCCAGCAGTAAGTAGGTACCTGGTGTATGATGTGTCTCTGTTCACCCAGCAGTAAGTGGGTACCTGGTGTATGATGTGTCTCTGTTCACCCAGCAGTAAGTGGTCACCTGGTGTATGATGTGTCTCTGTTCACTCAGCAGTAAGTGGGTACCTGGTGTATGATGTGTCTCTGTTCACCCAGCAGTAAGTGGTCACCTGGTGTATGATGTGCCTCTGTTCACTCAGCAGTAAGTGGGTACCTGGTGTAACGTGTGCCTCTGTTCACCCAGCAGTAAGTGGGTACCTGGTGTAAGGTGTGCCTCTGTTCACCCAGCAGCAAGTGGCTACCTGGTGTAAGGTGTGCCTCTGTTCACCCAGCAGTAAGTGGGTACCTGGTGTAAGGTGTGCCTCTGTTCACCCAGCAGTAAGTGGCTACCTGGTGTAAGGTGTGCCTCTGTTCACCCAGCAGCAAGTGGGTACCTGGTGTAAGGTGTGCCTCTGTTCACCCAGCAGCAAGTGGGTACCTGGTGTAAGGTGTGCCTCTGTTCACCCAGCAGCAAGTGGCTACCTGGTGTAAGGTGTGCCTCTGTTCACCCAGCAGCAAGTGGGTACCTGGTGTAAGGTGTGCCTCTGTTCACCTAGCAGTAAGTAGGTACCTGGTGTAAGGTGTGCCTCTGTTCACCCAGCAGCAAGTGGCTACCTGGTGTAAGGTGTGCCTCTGTTCACCCAGCAGCAAGTGGGTACCTGATGTAAGGTGTGTCTCTGTTCACCCAGCAGTAAGTGGGTACCTGGTGTAAGGTGTGTCTCTGTTCACCCAGCAGTAAGTGGGTACCTGGTGTAAGGTGTGCCTCTGTTCACCCAGCAGTAAGTAGGTACCTGGTGTAAGGTGTGCCTCTGTTCACCCAGCAGTTGGTGGGTACCTGGTGTAAGGTGTGCCTCTGTTCACTCAGCAGTAAGTGGGTACCTGGTGTAAGGTGTGCCTCTGTTCACTCAGCAGTTGGTGGGTACCTGGTGTAAGGTGTGCCTCTGTTCACTCAGCAGTAAGTGGGTACCTGGTGTGAGGTGTGCCTCTGTTTACCCAGCAGTAAGTAGGTACCTGGTGTAAGGTGTGCCTCTGTTCACCCAGCAGCAAGTGGGTACCTGGTGTAAGGTGTGCCTCTGTTCACCGCGCAGTAAGTGGGTACCTGGTGTAAGGTGTGCCTCTGTTCACCCAGCAGTAAGTGGGTACCTGGTGTAAGGTGTGCCTCTGTTCACCCAGCAGTAAGTGGGTACCTGGTGTAAGGTGTGCCTCTGTTCACCCAGCAGTAAGTGGGTACCTGGTGCAAGGTGTGCCTCTGTTCACCCAGCAGTAAGTGGGTACCTGGTGTAAGGTGTGCCTCTGTTCACCCAGCAGCAAGTGGGTACCTGGTGTAAGGTGTGCCTCTGTTCACCGAGCAGTAAGTGGGTACCTGGTGTAACGTGTGCCTCTGTTCACCCAGCAGCAAGTGGGTACCTGGTGTAAGGTGTGTCTCTGTTCACCCAGCAGTAAGTGGGTACCTGGTGTATGATGTGTCTCTGTTCACCCAGCAGTAAGTGGTCACCTGGTGTATGATGTGCCTCTGTTCACTCAGCAGTAAGTGGGTACCTGGTGTAACGTGTGCCTCTGTTCACCCAGCAGTAAGTAGGTACCTGGTGTATGATGTGTCTCTGTTCACCCAGCAGTAAGTGGGTACCTGGTGTATGATGTGTCTCTGTTCACCCAGCAGTAAGTGGTCACCTGGTGTATGATGTGTCTCTGTTCACTCAGCAGTAAGTGGGTACCTGGTGTATGATGTGTCTCTGTTCACCCAGCAGTAAGTGGTCACCTGGTGTATGATGTGCCTCTGTTCACTCAGCAGTAAGTGGGTACCTGGTGTAACGTGTGCCTCTGTTCACCCAGCAGTAAGTGGGTACCTGGTGTAAGGTGTGCCTCTGTTCACCCAGCAGCAAGTGGCTACCTGGTGTAAGGTGTGTCTCTGTTCACCCAGCAGTAAGTGGGTACCTGGTGTTATGTGTGCCTCTGTTCACCCAGCAGTAAGTGGGTACCTGGTGTAAGGTGTGCCTCTGTTCACCCAGCAGCAAGTGGGTACCTGGTGTAAGGTGTGCCTCTGTTCACCCAGCAGTAAGTGGGTACCTGGTGTAAGGTGTGCCTCTGTTCACCCAGCAGTAAGTGGGTACCTGGTGTAAGGTGTGTCTCTGTTCACCCAGCAGTAAGTGGGTACCTGGTGTATGATGTGTCTCTGTTCACCCAGCAGTAAGTGGGTACCTGGTGTAAGGTGTGCCTCTGTTCACCGAGCAGTAAGTGGGTACCTGGTGTAACGTGTGCCTCTGTTCACCCAGCAGCAAGTGGGTACCTGGTGTAAGGTGTGCCTCTGTTCACCCAGCAGTAAGTGGCTACCTGGTGTAAGGTGTGCCTCTGTTCACCTAGCAGTAAGTAGGTACCTGGTGTAAGGCGTGGAGTGAGTGAGCAAGTTAGACCAGGGTAATGATGATGGTAACATTTCGAATCCATAACATGGAGATTTGAGTGTATATTAATGACATCCATTACATATATATATAGAAAGATTGATGTAAACTGCACATTGTCGACTTGTGTCCTAGAGAGCCATATGCTGAGCGGTTTCAATTCAGTTCTTGCCATGACGGATTTACAACAAATACACCAGATAAGAAAACACCTTATACTTACAAAATAGTATAGGAAAAGACATAATTTGCTTGCTTTTCTTCTGTGACAGATGATTTTTTTTATTGATATCTCAATTTCGATGGTGTTATCGCAGACAAGACTCTATGAGGAAGAAGCATCAAAGCAGAGAAAGCACTTGGCCATTCATCCTGCCCAGACACATACGAGCAGCTTTCTGTGTCCTCTCTCCTCTCCAGTCATCATGTCTTCTGATCAGATGCATCACACACTTAACTCTGTCATTTCCTTCCATAGCTGTACAGAGGATATGTAGCTTTCCTTGACTAGATATAAGTGAAATACTCTTGAAAGCGGCGTTAAACCCCACCTCACCTCACCTCACCTCCTTCACTAGCACCATGCTTCTCATGAGGTAGCAACTTTATATTTTGAGTGAAAATATACAACTTTTCAACCTCACAAGGTGAGATGAACATGGTATCAGTCAAGAATTCACAGATATCCTATTTATCACACAATTTTATATATATTTTATAACGCTACAACAGGGTCAATTTCATGTTGAGCAGCCACTTGGAAGAGCCCATCACCACAGTAACAATGTGCCGTCATTAGATAGTTCGTTGAGTAAGACGATTGTTTTATGACATCAAAATCTTAAACTATGAGCAGGGTTCGAAATAAGCACTAGTCCGGTAGCCCATGGTTAGTGAACAAGAAGCTGTCCTAGTAGAGTGTAAAAACCGATAGTCCAAAGGACTAATTTAAATTTGAAGTGAAAAGATCATGGAGATGTATTTGGCTAGTGGGAAAAAGTCTGGACTAGTACCTTTAGAAATTCACTAGTCCGAATGGCTATTGTATTGAAAAGGTTAATTTCGACCCCTGATGAGTAGTGATATATTATATCAGTCACGTGTCACAGTGATGAGTAGTGATATATTATATCAGTCACGTGTCACAGTGATGAGTAGTGATATAGTATATCAGTCCCGTGTCACAGTGATGAGTAGTGATATATTATATCAGTCATGTGTCACAGTGATGAGTAGTGATATAGTATATCAGTCCCGTGTCACAGTGATGAGTAGTGATATATTATATCAGTCACGTGTCACAGTGACACTTGGTTGTCTTATGGGATCTTTCACCCTCAAACATAACAATATATTGTATAAACTTTGATTAAAAATGTCAAATTTGAGAATAAATAATTTGCAAAACGTGCTACAGCGCCTTTAAAACGTTTTATTCAACTTCAAAGAAATTTAAATCCTGAAAATTCCACATTTAGGACACAAACATTAGGTAAAATAAACTCTGTGACACTTGTGACAGTCTATTGTCGGAGTCTATTGTGTCCGTCTATCAAGAGAAGACGTGACCTCCCGACTCCACCAACTTAATGCAGAGGACAAATGCATGTAAATCAAAGCCAGTGGGGTGTTCCTGCAGAGCGAGCACATACAGCAAGAGGTGAGAGAGGTTGGGTGGAGTCTCCATTCAACAACATACAGCAAGAGGTGAGAGAGGTTGGGTGGAGTCTCCATTCAACAACATACGCCGCTGCATCACAGACCCTCCCCCTTCTTTCTCTACTTTCTCAGTTTCCTACTCAAATACCAAACACATTTACATCATTTCACATTCCTGGATCTGCAAAGGTTGCGGATGAACAAGCCCCAACAATTCATACAAACAGGGAAAACAAATAGATATCATTTCAGCTATACACAATAAACAAGAGCCAAGGGAAACTGGAGCAAAGAGAAAATAAACATTCATTGAGCTATGTGAGATGTATCAGAGAATATCCAAACTTAGCTTCTTACGGATCTTGACGTGTAGGAGACCAGATAGTGACCATTACTACTACATTACCATGCAACACATGCAACACCATGCTGCGATCACACTCACCAACATAGCACTGTACAGGGTTTGTTGAAGTACAGTACAGAAACACCATGAAGCACATAGAGGTGAGGTGAGGTGAGTTGGGGTTAAACACCGTTTTCAAGAGTATTTCACTTATATCACGGCTGCTAGTATTAGTGCAGGGAGAAAGCCTGCAACATCATGTGGCTATGTATTGCAATGAAACCTGCGACTTCTTGATCCAAAGCCGATCGTGCTATCCACTGCGCTAACCCGCCCCCAGCACATAAAGAAACTGATCATCAAAACTTCCTGTTGTCATATAAACCATATCCTACAAATAAATGTTTAACCAACAAGGCTATCATGCCCAGTGCCTTTCAATATCAACAGAAAATAAATCATAATGTAGAAAATTATGTATGATCTTCACAATCCTAGAAGAAGGATACAATTACATCAAATAACAGAAAACTCAATATTTTCAATATTAAACGTCTTCATAACATAACACTTCTACACCGAGGTTCCAACTGAAAGTGTCCCGACTTCCCCCTGACTCCAGAGCTACAGGTAAGCTCGTTAGGGGGCTGGTCTATCTTTACCTACCTGATGCTGGCCTGACTCGATCGACCCACCATCTGGCTAGATCACGGTTTACCTGTACTATCCAGAGTAGCCTTGGCCGATAAAAGAGCAATAACTATACCGGAAATGCAGTGAGGTGCTGCTATCCTGGCCTGTGTAGGATCTCCTGCAGTGTTTACCATGTGTTGTTGAATGGGTCTCTAATCTCAGTCTTCTTGTTACTCTCTGCTTTAGGATGTTACCAGTTCAGAGTAGAAACACATACCCATATCAGTTCTTTTTACACATTTATCAACCTTTCAGGTGTTCTGTTCTATTTCCTTGTAATTGTGCTCTCGGACTGTGACAAGCTGGCACAGAAATGTAAAATAGGTAATGGTACACCTGACATTGATACTGTTTACAGGTTCTCAGTAACATTTACAGGTGGTTTGCTCTACTCGCCTGAGATACATACTATTAATGACTGTTTAAACCAGAAAGTGACCAGCAACAGACACATAACTGTAGGTGTATGCATGTGTTTACTGTCTACTGTCTACCGACACTGTCTACACATGTGTTTACTGTCTATTGATCTACTGTCACTGTCAATGTCTAATGTCAACTGTCAGTGTCTACTGTCTATACATGTGTCTTCTATCTACTGTCAGTGTATACTGTCTACACATGTCTTCTGTCTATTGTCACTTACTAATGCCAGTGTCTACTGTCTTCACACGTGTCTTCTGTCTACTATCACTGTCTACTGTCTACACATGTGTTTAATGTCTACTAATCTACTGTCACTGTCCGTGTCTACTGTCTACACATGTTTACTGTCTACTGATCTACTGTCACTGTCAGTGTCTACTAGGGCTGTAACGATTCATCGATACCTACGATACAATCGTAGCTTGGGAAATCGTGATTATTGTATCGTGAGCTTCCTGTATCGTGATACACTAAATATAGATTTCACTTACTTAAAATGAAAAGAAAAACTAAATGAACATTATAAAACCAGCTATTGTTTTGCAGTAACAGTAACTACAGTAAGCATGAAGCAATGTGATTCATAAATAACTGTTTTTAGAAGGAAACAAATGTTTAATCTTCGATTTTAGATCATCTTATAACACAAAATTTCCACCATCTTGAAAATTTCACAAAATATGCATGAAGTTATACTTTAAACAATGTATCGTGATACATTCTGTATCGCCTGTCTGTATCGTGATACATATCGTATCGTGAGATTTCCCATGATACTCAGCCCTAGTGTCTACTGTCACTGTCTACTGTCTACACATGTGTCTTCTGTCTACTGTCACTGTCTACTGTCAGTGTCTACACATGTCTCTACTGTCTATTGTCACTGTCTACTGTCAGTGTCTACACATGTGTCTATTGTCTACTGTCACTACCAGTGTCTACACCTGTCTGCTGTCTACTGTCACTGTCTACTGTCTACTGTCTACTGTCACTGTCTACTGTCTACTGTCTACTGTCTACTGTCTTCTGTTACTGTCTACTGTCTACTGTCACTGTCTGCACATGTGACTACTGTCTACTGTCAGCATCAGTGTCTACTCATGTGACTACTGTCACTGTCAGTGTCTAAACTAGTGATTACTGTCACTGTTAGTGTCTACACCTGTGACTACTGTCTACTCATGTGTCGACTGTCACTGTCTACACATGTGACTACTGTCTACTGTCTACTGTCACTGTCTACTGTCACTGTCAGTGTATTCACATGTGTCTATTGTCTACTGTCACATTCTACACTACTTCTAGGTTGTAACTTGTTATCAATTCATGAGCCAGGTATACTCAGCCTAAGTTCTGAAACTTCAATTAGCAGTTTTATCTTGACATGCACACATTTAAAATACTTCATTAGCTAATTTGGTTATTATCAGCAAAAATTAAAACTGTTTCCGATAACCTTTTAACAACAAGGTGTGAAACCTCTGTATCATTTATTCAAGAAATAGAATACATATATATAGCAAGTTCGGAATATGGGAAATGTCAAAATGACACGTTTTAAAAAGATATCTCAGGAAACAAGTCTCATATGTTTTATTATTTTGTTCATTGAGTAAGTTAAAATTAACATAGCTGTTTTCCTTTCATCCATATCAAATGACATCATTTACAAGATTTTCCACTGAAATAACCATGACCCTGCAGATTAAAACTTAACGCTTAACAATATATTATATATTACTTAAAACATTGATCGATATTTGTTTTGAAAAAAATATCATTCATTCATAGTGTCTAACTAAATGGATATCAAAACAAGTGCTTCCAAATTACCAACACATACACAGCAGTTGTGCAATTAATTACCAAAAGTTACATATAAACCTTACAATTATGTAACCATGCACAATGCTTTATTGCAACTCCCTTCCCTTGATTAGCTCATTCCTGTCAAGCTTCATAGAAAATACTGCAAAGTGGGTCACTGTAGTAACTTGAGACTAAAATAGCAGAAATTTCAATTAACAAAATTACAGTTGCAGGAAGCCCCAATTCAATGCACAATATCATGCAAACAACAGGAAATAGATCTTAGAAGTTATTTTTCTCTAATGGCTCAACTCAGTCAACAATACTTTCCTTGTCTAAACCAATGGAAGACTAACTTTGGTTAATTACATTCCTCACTAATCAACTGATCAGCATTTTACAAATCTCTTTCAGCCACTTAGAAACATGTGACGAACACAAAAAATCTCACTAAAAAGTCTAGAATGATTTGGCAAGGGCATTCTTCTCCTGTACTTCATTACTTCCAAAGTACTCCTAAAAATGGTAACTCTTGATCTGCAAAACAAGGCTCATTTCTACTTATTTAGTCGACTTATTCCTTATACTCACGCTAGAAGATCATCCAGGATTGGTCATGATTCACAATTGTGTAATAACATTGCGTGCTTCTGGTTGTGACGTCACATTTGCAGTGAACCAAAACTTATCCCCTTCTCTAGCTGGGAATATCAACACGGTTAACAAGTTATTATTCCTGTATGTCAGCCACGGTTAACAAGTTATTATTCCTGTATGTCAGCCACGGTTGACAAGTTATTATTCCTGTATGTCAGCCACGGTTAACAAGTTATTATTCCTGTATGTCAGCCACGGTTAACAAGTTATTATTCCTGTATGTCAGCCATGGTTAACAAGTTATTATTCCTGTATGTCAGCCACGGTTAACAAGTTATTATTCCTGTATGTCAGCCACGGTTAACAAGTTATTATTCCTGTATGTCAGCCACGGTTAAAAAGTTATTATTCCTGTATGTCAGCCACGGTTAACAAGTTATTATTCCTGTATGTCAGCCACGGTTAACAAGTTATTATTCCTGTATGTCAGCCACGGTTAACAAGTTAATATTCCTGTATGTCAGCCACGGTTAACAAGTTATTATTCCTGTATGTCAGCCATGGTTAACAAGTTATTATTCCTGTATGTCAGCCACGGTTAACAAGTTATTATTCCTGTATGTCAGCCAGGGTTAACAAGTTATTATTCCTGTATGTCAGCCACGGTTAACAACTTATTACCCATTCAGCAGCTAAAAGATTAAGTTTGGTAAGCATTGGACTTCTCGATCATTGCAATAATCAAAGGGTTAAGTTCAGTAAGCATTGGACTTCTCGATCTTTGCAATAATCATAATGAAAATACTTGGGCCTTTAACAAACATTCTTATAACTTAACACAGCTGTAAATGTCATCTATGACTTTCAGTAAAACAAAGTTTACATCCACAAAGAACATGAGAGACGTAATTATTTCTACAGGAAACAGTATTATTCATTTGAGTGCTCCCAGAGGAGGAAGAAACTACTTTCATACGACTACTAATGATAATAGCAGCTTGAGGCGTGAAATTATGCTGTGTACCCAGACAAATATTGCATCTAAATAACTATAATAACGTTATGATTACCCAACTTTTCCTTAGAGGCCAGCAAGTTCTGAAGTTACAGTGTCTCCATTCTCATTTGTTTAGTAAAATATAAGCAAGTAGTCCCATTGGCATGTTTTGCCATTTTCTAAGTATAAAGAATGGAATATATCTGGTTTTACTTGGTCATCAGTTGTGCAGTTAGCATTAGAGGATAACGTAATTCTTCCATACCTTTGATGCTTACAAAAGTTCGTCATACAGTTTTGACAACAAATATTTTGATAAGATCAAAATCTCCAATTCAAAATGCCCTTCAAAATGATGACAGCATGCCAGAAGTTCAGTGTTGACGAAAACGAAAGTCTTTAATTCATTGACTTCATTGCAAATTGGGAAATCAAATGAATAACGGTCATGATATATGATGCAATTTTGATTTCAAGTAATTTGAATGTTTGTTTTGACTTAAATCCCCAAAAAGCCTCCCAACATCCCCATCCTCATATCCCTTCTCTGACTTCCCCCAGTTATCATGGAAGCACTGCAACTCTTGCCACACCCTTATTTTTGGGAGTAGGGTAATGAATTTTGCATATCTTTGTCTTCCTTCAGAAATATAATTTTCCAAAAATTTGAGCTTTCTAGCATTACAGGTTCTAGGGGAGAAGTGGATTAAAGATTTTAGGGTGGACACCACCTGCCACACCGATATTTGAGGGGGCGCAAGCCCAAATGAACAAACTTTTGACTCAATGTAACAAAGATGTTATTCTGAAAATTTCAGATTCTTGTTTTAACTGGTATTGGAGAGGTCAAAACTTTTACTAATAATGCCTACCACACCCATATTTGAGAGGGGATGACGAACAAATGAACAAACTTTGATCCCCAAGGAGCAAGGTACCTCATCACAAAATTTCAGTTTTGGGGATGAATCAGTTCTGGAACAGAAGTCGAAAATGTGAAACAATTGCTGACTACGGCCCATGTCATAAGCCTATCTGGTCTTTCAGGCCTATGAGCTAATAAAATTTGAATTAAATCGCCTTATCAGATCTGCATCTCAATCAACCAGAAAAGAACTTCCTTGAAAACAACTGATCTTTATTGTAATTTCCACAATCAAAATTAATTTTATTGTCGGGCACAAATGAGAAAAACATTGTCTACAAAGAAAAACTTCTTTGAGATATTTTCTGCAAGCAAGATAAGCATATAATTCGTGTGACACCTCAGTCTCGCTGATCAATAGCATACCCGGCCTGCTGGAAGCTAGCAAGATCTAAACACACGCCAGCTTCAGTTATCAGTTAGAAAAACATCTTCTTACCTTCACTTCCAGAGTTTGGCCTTCATTCAGGAAACCTAGAGGCAATAAACCTTCATTACTCTCAATATCTTCCAGCCGTGACTAGCCACAAGTGTCTTATATCCTAGACCACAGAATATACCACATGCACAACAACTTGAAAAGAACATTTAAACTGAAATAGTAGGCCTGCTAATGTCATGATCGTAAATCCAAATTTGAAAAACAAGCTAAGAATGTTGCAATGTTTGATAAATAATGCGATAAGCCAATCTTCCAATTTCCATCTGACGCTGTCTCATTCTGGTCTAGTCATGCCGAATAAAATCGGACATAAAAACTTCAGTGAAAGTGTGAAAGCTGTCTAAACTGGGTCAGAGGGGATATGGCTTCATGTTCTGTTTACAGTAATCAAACTCAAAGCAATGAAAAAATATGTGCCCGGAAATAAGTTTGAGAAAAACATTTGATATGCTTTTATCTTCTCATTCCTACTTTCCTGAATAAGGCAATCATAAAAACTTCACAAGACTCATGTTTTAGTCAGTTCCTCATGGAATATATAGACATCTGCATCTAGCAATAGAAAATGTTTGATTTGCGTTCATTATTCCAACCTATATATTCTATATTCTATTCTGTATTGGTATTTCAACATACAGTCAACCTGTAATCTCTACATGATTTGTATATAATTCAGTGGACAAGTTGAAAGACTAGGATGTTATCACAGTCCAACTTAAGGGCAATTGAGCATGTTATGTTTATATGTTTATATGTTTATATCATTTAAGCAAAAGACCTAGTATGGAAACTAGTAAGGAACTATATTACTGAATCAAGTGATGAATAAATAAATGTCAGGTGATTGCTTGAAAATAATATAACATGATTATATTTGGGATAACACTACCTTCAATAGTACAAATTTTTGTACTTTCACTATCTAAATGGCATTTATCTCTAATTAGACTATAATAAACTTGATCTACAGTTTAAAGGTGCATCCATTGTGTTTCATAAAATTTTATTTGGCTTTAATACGTTCCAACACACCATATGTGCTGTTTGCAATACAAACAAATTCACTTAGCTTGCATATTCATCTCCAATCGCCAAACATATCATAATTACTAGTTTCAAATTAAAATCGAGTAACATCATTATGCATGTGCAGAAACCGAAAATGCACGTCCTATTTACATGCACAGCATTTATATGACCTTTTGAACATTATCAACCCAAATTTGTTATTTTTTCAGGTTTAAATAAGATTCCAAAATTACGTTTGACTCATTGGCACGCGCCACACGCTGTGTATTGTCAGGTTTTCGATCAGAAATCGACACTTTTACCTTCATATCGTCAATATACTAAGAAAACTACCATTAAAATGGTAGTTTTCGGTTACAGTTGGTACTTCTCGATGAAATAAGACAATCTATAACGTTTGCCATATTTGACCCCAATCAACACAATGGATGTACCTTTAACTGGGAAACAACTTTACTATGCTTATTTGAGGTTAAAAAAATCTGTGAACGTAAGATGTGTATCTTTCAATGATATAGATTTTTGGTAATATTCCCGTTGTTTAATCAACATACTCAACAGCTCTTTAATTTTCATACTACAAATTGTATGTACAAATTGCACAGAACAGTTCTAAATTATCAGTAAATATGAATTTAAAACATGGCTGAAGAAAGTTTTTGTATCAAAAATCACAAACACAAAAACTGATAACACTGCAATCATTGAACCTTTACCAAACCTTTCAAAATCACTAAAATGTTCAACCTGGCATTACATGCAGTGCAAGCCACTCACGTCCCTCAGCCATAGAGTCGTTGGAAATCACTTCAGGAAAATATCATCACATTTATTAGTTTGAAATATTAATGAAGACTTCACACTGGCTGTCAAAGCTGCCAACAGCTGAAAGTTCTGAAAAACTCAAAGCTAGTTAGCTGGCGCTAACAATATCATACATTACGAGGTACAGAGTGAATGTTCTTACTAGACTCTTACACGTCTCCTAGAAACATAGTCTCTTCAGTAGGGCTGATCTCACTCTGAGTGTGTGGGTTCAAATCTCAAGACTTGTAAAAAAAAGCATTTTGGGGAATTGTTCTGATGAAGATTTGATCTAGATGCACACACACATATCAATGTAAGTTATTATCCATCAAACTGATTTGATCTGGATGCACACACACATATCAATGTTAGTCATTATCCATCAAACTGGCAAGCTTTGGGTATAGATCAATAAGGGTTTTTTTAATTCATAATAAAAATAATCATTTGTTAAGACAATAGAAAGAAGATTCAGAGAAGTCAGAATTTCAATCTTCTGCACCTTAAAATCTAAAAAACATGCGACATCACCTTTAACCCTTTAGTTGTGTATTTATTTTTACCCATTTTACCCCCTGTGGCGGAACTTACAGGCTCGCAGCTCGCAGCAGTAGTTTGGGCTTAGGCACTAACTAGCTCTGCTGGCGGAATTTCCAGGTGGCGATTCCGGTACCATTTTTACGAAATATATCGCATCTTCATGGCGAATACGGACTATATACGGGCGTTCAATACAAATTCAAGTCGCGACACCCGTACACAAATGGCTAATTCACACCCGAAACTTTGAATGAATTTTCTATGATTTTTCGCTTTTATTCTATTACTTTCAAAAGATTGTCTTTAATTCGGGCCTCGTAACATCATTAATACGAAACGAAAAAATTCCATTTATATACGGAATTGAAGACAATATGTCTAGCTTCACAATGATATACACATTATTAGAATGCGACCTTTGGTTATAATTCTATAGCTATGTAAAGTTTGTCTTTATTTCCACCTATAAAATCGTAAATACTTACAACATGTATGCGGCATTGCAAACAGTCGTTCATCGCACTTTTCCAAGAAATCATAATCTCAAACCAGTTGACATAAGCACATGTCAACCCAAATATGGTTATGTTGTTTGACCTTTCAAATAAATGCTAACCTTGAACGATAACTGATGAAAATATGTTGATTAGTTTGTGTGTCTTTTGGTTTCACATGCCTCTCAGAAAGGTAAAATTGTATCTTTATTTCTGTGAATAAATATGCGCATTTTATAGGGTTGGGTACCACGAACATTTCAGTACCGCGGTATACCTATTTTTTGGCCCAAGTACCACGGTATTTACCACGATATACCGTGCTTGAAATGAATAGGATCAGGTTGTGTACAATATACAGGTAGAATTGTTCCAGATGTCTTTTTATTCAGAACTCAGTATAATAGAAGACCAAAGATGAAAAATTCAAAAGTAGATAAAATCATAACTATCATTTCAAGTTTTTCTTAAGGAATATCAGCATATCAACATGCAACCAATCAGTTAGCAAATTGCAGACACTTTCATTAGAGATGTATTACATTCAAACTACATCAGATAACAACAGTTTAAAGAACCATTTAAAGAATAGTTACTTTTATTAGTAAGATATTAAATTTTCTGACAAATATCATTCTGTAAAAGGTATTTTTTTCTAATGATAAAAACCTCGGTTTTCTCCAACGTACCACGGTACGTACCACTTGATCGAAAAACCACGGTTTTCCGGTATACCGGTAAAACCACCCATCTCTAGCATTTTATATAGAATAAAAGATTATTCTTTTCGGTTTACTGTGATATAAAATTATGAAAATGCATTCAGTAGTTTAGCAGTGATAAATGTGTAAGAAGTTGTGAAAATCGCCGATTGTTTCAAAATTTATGAAGTGTAAACATGACCTTTTTGACGGCGCTTGCTGTGTCTTTATTATTTTTTTGACATTTGCGAATTTTATATGGGATTGTAGTCTATTTTTTCCCCATTATGTTGCCGTAATTTCTTTTGAAAACAAACAATTCGTTCACATGATATGAAGTGCAGGAGTAAGGCGAGTTACCGATTTTTTATCCCGTCCTGTAGATGCGAGGCAGATAGCATGTACGGGCGGGGCATACCCAAGGCAATGCAAACACGTGGGTGATAATTAGCCCCCAGGGAGATTAGGCTTCGGGTCGAAGCCCGACAAAATTGGCCTTTTGAAAAGCTATTTATCGATGCATTACGAGTCAACAATGCACACGCAATTTGGTGTGATTTTTGCTGGACATTTCAACCGGACATTGACAAAGACTCGTTATCGTGGCTAACTGCGAGACATAATACAAACGTTTTTATTGAGCGACTCACGGAGACAACTGGACTCGCAGATCGCGGACAGGGATAGTTAAATGGTAGACATCCGCAAATAAATCTAAGTCTAGTGTCCGGGAACCGGATTGAGACAAGTAGGAATTGTTTATGGCCATCCCGGACTATGCCAGGATTCGCAAGTTAAGGGTTAAGATGAAATATAACAAGTAGTTGTCACTAAGGTGACATGATCCCCCGCCGCAAATTAATACATAAAAATTTAAAAATAATGTCAAGATCAGCAAAATCTACTGTAAAACATGTCGAAAAAGTCAAAGCTCCACTGTAACCTTGAGAAAAATGTCAAGGTCACCAAAATCTAATCAGCCCTTTGTCTTTCCTAAGAGGTGCATTATGTAAGATATGATGGAATTCCGGTGAATGGTTCTTGAGATATCCAGCTGACCTTTACATGCACATTAACATGTCGAAAAATTTAAAATTCCACTGTGACCTTGAGAATAATGTCAAGGTCACCAAAATCTAATCAGTCCTTTTGCTTTGTGTAAGATATGATGAATTTCCGGTGAATGTTTCTTAAGATATCCCGCTGACCTTTACATGTACATTAACATGTCGAAAAATTCAAAGTTCCGCTGTGACCTTGAAAACAATGTCACCAAAATCTAATCAGCCCGTCGTCTTTCCTTGGAGAAGCTATGTATAAAATATGAAGAGAATCCAGCAAATGGTTATTGAGATATCCCGCTGACAAGGGTAAAATGACAAAGTCTCGTTGTGACCTTGAAATGAAGGTCAAGGTCACAAACCTCTGTAGGAACATTACTCTTCCTATGATGAACCCATATGCAAAATATGAAAAGAATCCAGTGAATAGTATTTGAGTTATTCCATTTCTTACGGACGTACGTACGTACACAGCCCAGCTCAAGCCAAGTTTTCCCACATCGCCTCTGTTAAAATACAACCATTCTGGTAACGATTAGATTTTGTTGTACAGTCAGTGACAGTGTTTCAAACTGAGCAGTCTGTTCCTGTGTGTGTGATGAAGACTTCAGTTACCCTCACCCAACAAAAGACCTTTTTTATTGGATAGAAACAAACAATTTTGAAATGGATAGAAATGAGTGATAGAAAAGGTAATAATCCTTTTGAATATTTTCCCTAGTGGTAATGTTTTTGAGATACCGTGGAGATTTTATCCTCCACAGTGACAAAGTTTATGATTTGTATATAAGGCTTCAGACATGAATGATGACAGAGAAAAAAGCAATTACTGCTGCCCACACCACATCAGTAATAAAGTAAACTTCAATAATGCAAAGAACTCAAGTTTTTAATCTGTTTTACGCTTTTCCTGAGCAAATTATTGGCTGAACGTGTTACAGGTTTTGTGATAACTGTTTAAACATGCATCAGCAGGGTAGGCTAAAGCCATCTTTCTTCAGTATATCTCTACTCAACACAATATCATTAGAATTAATGAGAACCTTCAACACAAAACATGTATGTATGTATGTATGTATGTATCTATGTATCTATCTATCTATCTATCTATGTATCTATCTATTTGTAAAGTTGAAGATCAACATATAAAATAATACATTACTCACATGGTCTCTTTTACCAATCGGATAGTCACCAAATTTACAATTTATAAAACACATTTTTCAAGTATGTCTACACAAAATGTAATTTTTCAAGCTGTACCTTTGTCAGTGTAGAAAACTCCCCAAAATCCAAGCCAGACAACCAGACTGGTAAATGAAATAAATGAAAGACTAACACAATTTAAATAAAGGACCACCTCTCACAAAAGAACAGAAGCTCTTAAAGGTATTATTATTTAGAAATATACTGTCACCCTATTCCCCCTCCCCCTATCCCAGGCATCCTAAAAGGATCTTTAAGTCTCTCTCCATCTGGCCTTCTAGACCTGATGAGCTTAACATGGAAAGTGAGGGACACAGTGAATATTTTGATTCAGATGACAGTTGAACCACCAACTAGTTGATGATGACTGCAGAAAGGAGTTGTAGGCGTGACATTGCATACATTTCCTATCAGGTCAAGACATACACTCACCTGTACATACTGTCAGTGAGTTACCAGTGACTACACTCCAAGTTAGGGCTGCAACGATTCACCTAGACAAGTTCGATTTGATTTTTTTAGTTTGATTCCATTTATTTCGATTCGATTTTTTAACACTACAGAAAAACAAAAATCTGCCATTTTGATCGTTGCTATGCAGCGTTGCTAAGAGAAATGTACAAGCCACGCTGATTGGCCGAGGATCTCGAAAGTTGAGGATATAAACCAATCATTGCCTACGTTACATATTGAAGACACTGAACTTGGTCTCCCGTTCACATGTGACTTATCATCGCTCGCGAATGCAATTTCACAATCTAATTCTAATAAAATCAGGTGATATTTTATTATTTTAGCATGAAAAAAATGAATGTGAATCGAATCGAAAATTTTGAATCACGAATCGATTTCTGATGTCTTTAGTTTGTATCGATTTTCGATACATCGTAGTGAATCGTTGCAGCCCTACTTCACGTACACTCTACCTGTTGGAGTGGTAAGTGCTGAGTAGCCAAATAACAGAATATCATCTTGTTAACTTGAAGATTACCCACTGGCTAAAGATCTTGACTATCCCTGAATAATTTGGGGCACACAGGGTGAAGAGTTATTATCAATCTTTATACAAATCGAGTACAAAACATACATTTGAATCAAAACATTGAAGCAACTTGCAGTCTTGTAGATGACTTATTTAGTAGAACACCTGTGAACTGTTGGCAAAAATGACAGTAGAAGATCTTGTGCAAAACTTCCAAGATTTGATTGTGCACAAATAATCTCTCACATTGTTCTGGTTCTATAACAGTGTTAGCTATTCTGTTTTTGTCCATTACATGAAATGAAAAAAACACTGTGTTTTTACTAATTTTACAACTTTTAAATAAATAAACATAATAATTGATAGAAGATCCACAAAGTAACAAATGAATCATAATTAACTATGTCTAGCTATGCTTTAAAAATGCTTCCCTCTCTCATATCAACCTTCACTTCTCATTGGGTTTTTTTAATTAAAAAATAATGTGCAGTAGTCTTTATCAAATTTTGGAATACACAGTCATCAAAATGTTACCCTCAGTAATATGATTTATTGGATTGTGTTATAATCATGTATTAGTTACACTTATGTATAAACAGGAATGTTCCTTTCAATTTCTCAGTATGACTTCACAAATATCCTCGAATCCAAAACTAAGTCTATATAATTTCTGGACTTGCTCCAGATATTGTAATGTCCTGTAGAGTAGTGCACTGAATAAAACTACTTCATTTGAAATTTAAAATATATGATAATTATCCATATGACTTCTAATAAAGACACCTTAAAGCCATAACAAAGTCCAGGAATGCACCGACTGCCAGAGGGTACTAGACTATACATCATTGCCCTGAGGGAAGGGATGTGGACTTGAAATTGGAAATGCAGAACATTTCCCGGTTAAACTTGGATAATTTGAATAAACTTATTCTTAATCCAATAAACATGATTACAGCCAATAAATAAAGTCTAGTTGATGTATGTGGGTCAGAGTGACCGTAAACAGTAATGGAGTGTAAAGTATTGCTTCATGTTCAGACATTCTTCTATACACCACTGACATCTCTCCAACTTGGATGAGCCCAGATGCTGACGACATTAGCCTAAATAAGTGGTCCTTGGCTACTGGCTGGGATGTGCTTTACTAGGAAGCATCCCACTAAACTCTTGAAACGTTAAACCCTCTCTGTAATAAACGACAAAGTACATTACCAGACTGCAGTGTTCCTAGAACATGCAGGCCTTTACAGATTGCCGTCATCAGGAAAATACTTTTCATCCTCTAATCCTATGAATCCGAGTAATCGTCCGTCCAGCAGTCCGTTACCTGGCAACTTGTCCGTCGACCTGGAAACTTCTTGTTTCATTGTGTTATTTAAATTGACATAGGCTAGCTAGTTCTCAAACTTATTTCTTCCATCAGATTTTTCCACTTCAAGATAATTTTCTTCTATAAAGAACTGTGAAAACTCAGAAAACACTTGTAATATATTCATTCATTCCATGTATTTTGGAATGAGATTATCTTCTCTTTAAACTGTGAAGAATTCAGAACTAAGGTCTTCAGAAGAAGATATTCTAATACGTTCTTTTAAAGTTACATATTGTGTTCTTCAAACAATATCAAGAATTGGGTAGATTCAGAAGAATGTTTGAAACTGGAACCTGGGGCTAAGGAGAACCTAACGTAACTACATTTTCTGAACAACGCATAAAAACAATGCAAACTGCTGTAGTTTCTATACAATTTTAAGAATGTTCAGATCTTTGGTTTTCTGTCATCCAATAAATGTTCCAAGAGAGACAAAAATATTGTGTAACAAATACATGTCAAACTAATTTCATAATCATCACAACTTATTATGCTTCTGAGGAGCATCATAGTGCAGCTAACGTTGCACTTGATAAGGAGGATATATCACATTGTAACATGGGATAACACTACCTTCAAAGGTACAATAATTTTTACTTGCAGGATTCAAACTCACACCCTCAGAGCAAGGTAACTATCCCCAGCACTGACCGTAACAACAGTTTACCACACCACCACGGGGCCCTAAAGTTAGATTTGTTCACTGTCTAAATGGCATGTATTTCTTGGATATATCAATTAACAGAAACAGGGTTTAAAAAGAAAGGTTGCCCTGCACCCGAGTTGTTAAAACTTTCTTCAGACCTGGCTGCTCTCATCTGAAACATTGTTTCCCCGGTGCCCTGCTGCAAGAATCCTTTTCAGATATTTAATCTCTGATATATAATTATAAATCATTACTACTTGTATAAACAGTAAGCAGCAAAACTTTCATAGACTGTTTGCATGCCCATATATAACAACATGATATCGGTCTGTATGTTACCCACTCAAGCACTTCTATGAGATGTAGTATACATAACAACATGATATCGGTCTGTATGTTACCCACTCAAGCACTTCTATGAGATGTAGTATATAACAACATGATATCGGTCTGTATGTTATCCACTCAAGCACTTCTATGAGATGTAGTATATAACAACATGATATCGGTCTGTATGTTATCCACTCAAGCACTTCTATGAGATGTAGTATATAACAACATGATATCGGTCTGTATGTTATCCACTCAAGCACTTCTATGAGATGTAGTATATAACAACATGATATCGGTCTGTATGTTACCCACTCAAGCACTTCTATGAGATGTAGTATATAACAACATGATATCGGTCTGTATGTTATCCACTCAAGCACTTCTATGAGATGTAGCATATAACAACATGATATCGGTCTGTATGTTACCCACTCAAGCACTTCTATGAGATGTAGTATAAAACAACATGATATCGGTCTGTATGTTATCCACTCAAGCACTTCTATGAGATGTAGCATATAACAACATGATATCGGTCTGTATGTTACCCACTCAAGCACTTCTATGAGATGTAGTATATAACAACATGATATCGGTCTGTATGTTATCCACTCAAGCACTTCTATGAGATGTAGCATATAACAACATGATATCGGTCTGTATGTTACCCACTCAAGCACTTCTATGAGATGTAGTATAAAACAACATGATATCGGTCTGTATGTTATCCACTCAAGCACTTCTATGAGATGTAGGATATAACAACATGATATCGGTCTGTATGTTATCCACTCAAGCACTTCTATGAGATGTAGTATATATAACAACATGATATCGGTCTGTATGTTATCCACTCAAGCACTTCTATGAGATGTAGTATATATAACAACATGATATCGGTCTGTATGTTATCCACTCAAGCACTTCTATGAGATGTAGTATATAACAACATGATATCTTGTAAGATTTGACACCGCTAGCACAAACTAGTTTCACAGCCAGATTCCAATGCAGAAAATATATAAATACTGACATACGAGTACATATGCAATACACATAAACGTACACAACCCCAGTCATACACCACCCATCAACCATGCTGGCATTTACAAGGGACTGCTATTATTCACAACTTATTACATCTGAAACCGACTATCGATTTCAAAATTTGCCTCTACTTGCCAATTTTGATGAGAAAAATAAACATGAAAATACAAAACACATCCCAAGCCAGCATGCTTCAATTTACATTTACAAAGTGATGTAACATCACAGATCCTTTTAAACAGCTTGTGGCTACTTCAAAACAAACATGAAAACACGCACACACAAAAAACAGATTATATCCATCATGCTGCCATTTACATGAGAATGCAATTAGAGTTGATCAGTAATTACGTGGCTGTGTTTTAGCTTGTGAACCTGTCAGCTCTCCAGTGCAGCACATGCCTAGAATACTAGGCACGAGGAATGTGTCCCATCACTGCCAACTGTAATCTGTGAGTCTCTATCATGTCTCAATAAGCTGACTTCTACGTCTTAATCAGTTATAGGAACTAAACAGAGAGTGACCCAGTCATTGATATATGATATTGTTCTCATTTTTTAAAGAATTGAAATTTACATTTGTTGTACCCAACAACAAATAATAACACTATTGTACAATTTGTAAAAACACATTTAAGAAATGTAATATTATTATATTCAAGTCCATACATATTCATAGATCAAATTAATCAAATCACCTGACTCTTACACCAATACTAAGCAGAAAAATGCTTTCCATAACAAGAAAGTTAAGAAATTTAGTTTAAAAGAAGTAAAACCCACATATAGCTTGTGTAAAATCAGGGGTCGAAATTAACCTTTTCAATGCAGTAGCCACTCGCACTACTGCATTTGTGAAAGAACTAGTCCAGACTTATTCCAACTAGCCAAATACATCTCCATGATCATTTCACCTAAAATATTAACTAGTCCTCTGGACTACCAGTTTTAACACTCTACTAACCCAGCTTCTTTTTCACTAGCCATTGGCTACCGGACTAGTGCTAATTTCGAACCCTGGTAAAATACAAAACCTTGATAAACTGAAATGTCAGCAAGTTTCGCATGAATCCAGCAGTGGCTGGGACAGGTAGGACAACATGGAAGCTAGGGACTGCAGGTAATTTCCTGACTGGGAATCAAGTAACTGGGATTCTCTACAGCTTCGTATTATTCAACTAGGAGTTGGCAGTATCTTTAACAGAATACTGAAGAGTAAATGTGAAAAAACATTGAGCCATGGTTTACTGAAAGTTTAACAAGTTACGAGGTACACAGAATTGTGTTACAAGCAGGGACAATAGTCTTAAACCAATGCAAAATACATGCTTGTTAGATCCAAGGAGTCCACTCTTTAAAGAAGGTCTGGATCCCAGCAGTGTTCAGAGCTTTACTCGAATATCCGTCACGGTCGTATATTCACTGTGAGACTGCTGGTGTACCCCTCAAAATTCACTATCTGTTCAATGGAAACCAGCATGTATCAAGTTTGATGTAAATCTGATCTATAAGTGTTGCCACGCCCACTTTCAATCCAGTGTGAAGTATGCATTGCCCTAGGCAAGACTCTGTTTCATCCTATTTGATGTTGCCACAATTGACAATAGACATCCGGTAAGATTGACCATAGCTATACTCATAAAATAAACAACAACCTTGCATTAAACAATTTTAAATTTAGTACTTGTTCAAAATAAAATAAGCCTCCAATTAGGTTAGAACATTGAGTACAGCGGAGGGGAAATTACAGACTTGTATTGAAACAAAATGGCCTAAACTTAAAAAGAGAATAATTCTGAAAAAAGCATGAAATAATCAAATTCCCAGCTTATGGTATTTGAACAGATAAACAGATAAAGTGAATATGCATCATCATTCATGATATATAATTTCTGCCAACTCTTCCTGTCAACAGGCACCAGTGGGACATGTATACCACATTTCATTGAGATATCTTCAAATAGTTTTAAGTCATGCAGGGGTTTCAATAATTTGTCAGGCAGGGAAAGCATGCTATTAAGCAGATAAGATTGAAATAAAAATTTACTGCTTTTTCACAGTCGGGAAATTACATATGCAGAGGTGGGGAAGTTTCCCCTGTACCTGGCTATTAATGAAACTCCTGGTCATGGTCCAGAAATGAAATAATAAACTGTTATCATTACACTACAGAAAACAAACATATCAGAAAATCTGTCAAAATGCACCTAACAAAATGGTACATAAACACACTTTGACAGACAGACAGACAGTGGAATGGACAAAGACAAAATTATGCATAGCCAACTCTACATAACTATAATGGACATTAGTGGGGAAGATTGAACTCTTTTGCATATTGTACATGTGGGGTGTTGAAGAAACAATGTAACACCATAACATAATTTCAACTGGAGATGGTTTCACAAAATAGTAAATAGTATCTATCCTGTATCAAAAATCAAATTCAGTTAAAGGATATTAAAATAGCAGATATTTTGTGAGTGAGTGAGTTATTACATCTTTGATGGGCATTCTAGAATTATTGTTTAACACTGCTTCGGCAGTATCACAGCCATATTAGCGGCGACAAATTTAGGGTAATTACTAATTAGTTAATTTAAAAAATGATTGCAAAAGCAAAAAGTAACGACACAAAGGTCGTAAAAACACCAGTTAATTATCACAAATTTGTTAAAAGCTGATTTTGAAAAGTTAAGATTTACAACTTGTCAAAGATTTTTACAGTTTTTAAAAAGTATAAAATATGTTGCCCGCCAAATTGACTAAAAACATTGGAAAGGATATTGAAATATCTGGATAAAATTTTTTACTCATGTACGCAGTGTCCCAAAGATATCTTGTGACAAGTAATATTCAAAAAGCAAGGTGGAATCAACAACAGTTTTATTTTAAGAACGTGTAGTTTAAATAATAACTATACTTAAATTAAACAATTTGTTTACATACCTTGTTTTAAAAACCTTAAATAAACATGTACTTTGTTCAACCTTTCTAATCCCATTCATCAACACGTCACTTCACACCTGTAGTGAGCTGGAAGTGGTTGGACCTTGGATGCAGTCTGCAGTCTACTACAACACTACTATACTCTGACATGGGAAACATTTCTCCTCTTGAAACAATGGATCAATAAACACTTCAACTGTGAAGAGTTATTTCTTTTCTTTATTCTTCATTGAGGTGGTTCTACCAGCTATGATTTCTTATTGATCAAAACTTGTCTTTGGATCATAATCAACAGAACAGGAAGCTAGCATGTTCAAAATCGACTGAATATAAAATAATGACATTCCTTATTCAAATCAGCATAAATGAAATGATAATTCAATAATACAGGATATAAGATATAAAGATAGCGAGATTATTATACCAGCGATCTCTGTCATGATATAAACAATAATTGAATAATACTTGCACAAACAGGTGATGAATAACTCACATCTATTTCAATAGTGATACAGAAGTTGACTATGCATAGAACTTGTTATCCTTAAACACTCAGAAATATTGAGCACACCCAAAATATTATACCGGTAATGTATTTACATTCTCAAGTGTTTCATATTTATAATTCATCTAAAATAAAGTATTAAATATAAATATTATTATCTATTGCCTTCAAAATCATCTCAAATTGCCATTTAACGTCAGTAGTGTACAAGTATTATAACCAGTAAAATATTCCAAAGGAAAAGCAAAGTACCTGAATGACAACATTAATATTATGAAGGTTCACGCCATTTCACATACTTCATAACAATATAGTAAGTTACAAAATATATATATAGAGAATCTCACCCAAGTGTCTTCTGATATCAAATATATCAACACGAGTTGATTAAAGTTACAAATATCCGAGGCTTGCCGAGGATATTTTTACTTCAATCAACGAGTGTTGATATATTTGATATCAGAAGACATGAGGGTGAGATTTTATTTATCATTCAAATTTATTCTACAACAAATATTAGCCAAATATTGACATATCTGAAACACAAAACTGCCATTTAGCTTGTTCAGCAGTGATATCAGTGAGGTCATAGCATTGTGACGTCATAAGCATTATGGCATCATAGCATTGTTACGTCATCACCATTGTGACGTCATAGCGTTGTCAGCAGTGTTCTAAGTGATGCCAAAGCTTTGTGATGTCATTAACTGATGATGTAATAGGATTATGACGATTTGATTGTAGCGATATCTACAATGTAGATATAGCTTGTATATCGCTTGATCTCACACAAGCGATATCTACTGTGGGAGCCAGTTTTGGATTATAAAATCAAATTATTGTTTCAATCTTTGAATTTTTGTTTTTTATTTTTTTAAAGAGGCAGTTCTGTCACTGATTGTCAGCCATCTTGCTTTTTGCAAAATGACATGAAAAATGCTGCATTTTCACTAATATTCTTTTTTCAAAATAATAAAAAATATGTGTTGACATATTCACAAAGTAACACATAATGTATCATTAAACGAATCAGCAATTCCATGTTGTGTCATAGGAAAGCTTTCCACACTTGTAGCGCCGATGAATAATTTCAATTTTCATTGTTTTTATTTTTTAAAGAATGTGCATTTGACTTTTCAAATAAAAATCAAATCAAATTTTCAAATATAAAGTCATTAAAACATTACCCTGAGTAATATGTTTCTCATGGATTTTACAATAAGCATGTATTAACACCATACATGACTAAACAGGAATATGGAATATCAGATATAAACATTAAATAGCAGAATAGTAATTTAATTAATATTTGAAAGGGGTTCTTAATTTGCATTTAAAAGATTCTCTTACTGCAAAATAACTAATATTTCTTAAATGAACATGTTCCAAATCACTCATTAATGTAATATACATGTTCATACTGAATTGATAAAAACATTATCAATATAGTTGTGAATACACCTCCACAATTTATGTATGCGATCTTATTTTAATTTTGTTTCTGAATAATTATTTCTCGTGACTATTGTATATAAAAATATATAGCTTCATTAAAACCACTTGGCAAACTTAACAATCCAAACATAACAATCATACACATCCCTGCTTGTTTATACAATTTGTCCAAAACATCGAGTTTGGAGTTTAACATTGCTGCATACTGCATAGACAACCATGTTCTATACATTATTAACAACACAATTACGGCTTGCTTATTTCATTTATCAATAATTGATGCAATATATATTAATGAATTGATCAGTTTTTCCGGGAAGTATCCGTAGCTCACTCTTTCAAGTGTTTTACCATCTTGGACGATTCCTTGGTTCCACGCTCGGTATCATATGTCAGAGCAATCGCTCCCTCGTTTCATCATAAAACGTTTCTATTACTAACAATGCCGCACTTATCTGCATCGCATAAATCGTTGAAGCAATAATAATGACAACTGCATGTTCAATATGTTTCAAAATAAACAACAATTTGTAAAATACTCACAGTCAAACTTCAGCGCACCTGCTTCCAAACAAACAAGAGCCTGGATGTCACTTCCGGGTTAAATCTAACAGACACTAGTTTCCTAAAGACTAACATTACATTTGATTTTCGCCAAACCTTCTGTTGACACACTTTACTAAGGGTGGAATATTCATTCTTCTAGACTTAATAGCCCAAAGTAAGATAAAAATCCAATTTTGTTCTCACTCTCATCATTTCAGTGGGGGGGGGGGGGGGGGGGGGGGGGGGGAATAACGTTTAATACTGACCACCACATTACACCTTTCATGACATTTCACATTCAATAAATGTTGTTTCAAGTAATTTCTGTGCCGTATAAATGTATTATTAAGTATTAAGATTTGGGATTTAATTACTGTCACAGGAATATTTTTTAAAGTATTTTAGTGTGGATATACCGGTTTATCAGATTCAAGTAAAGGGAAAATAACTATCTTAGATGGTTTAAATGTCTTTTGGAAATTCATACTAATTCTATATGCAGCACAACGACAGTCAGCCGTCAGTTGTATTTACTATTTATTCCTTATGAATAATTTCGATAGTCATATGAATTTCATAAATTAATGTGTCTGAATGTCACATGTATACTTAACATTGATTGTCCCTTTCCCACCATTAGGTGATAGTCCAGGGGCGGATACACCATTACCTTTCATGTGAATTAAAACACCATTGAAGCTTTAGTCAAGACAGGTGAATCCCCCCTTTTCCGAGAGGGAGGGTGCACATACACCCTACAAATACTCATAAATACTATAGTCTTCATAAATTAGATATACAATTAGCGTGATACTGTTTTGTCATGCAGCACCCTACCGCTCAATAAACGAGGTCGTCTCTAACCCCTTCCTCCACTGAGTGTATTGTGGAATCCTGGAAAAGTGCACAAAGTTGTAAATTATGTTTACCGTATATTGGATAAGCGAATCAGCAGAGCTACCGTGTCTGTTTTGGGTGCAGTAGAAGTATATGCAACTTGTAAGGGTGACAGTCTTAAAGTGATATTATTTGGGTGCACCCTTCAAAACGAATATTCATGCAGACCAAATCTTTACTTGCCCAGTATTATATGTGGTCAGCTTACTGGAATGGTAACTCGTCTTTGTCCGGCACAGAGTTGCTCAATTATTCATGGACCAGTTGTTCAATTACTTTGGGGTTTTTAATAATATTTTTTTTCACATGTTTTTTTTTTTTTATATATGTGGTGCTGTTTTCTTTAGGCATGTTTGGTGCCGTTTTTGTCAATGTACTGTCGTATTTTCTCGACTAATTTAATACCGTTTTTCTGTGTTGCCGTTTTCGCTATTACGTCCTGGATCCCCTTTATGTGTTGCTAGTTTCTCGCTGTTTAATTTTAAACAGAATGGTGTATCATTTTAAATAAAGAGACTGCATGGACTGGGAGTAACAAACGTCGGACAACACAATCATGTTAAAACAGTGACCAATGACTTACTGTTTTTATTCCGTATCACTATGGTTATGCAGTGCAAGCACAAACCAATAATTTACAAGCGATAATATAGGAAAGACTTGAAATTCTACACAAAATCTTAATATAAACAGAGAGATAAATTGTACAGTCTGGGGTCAAAAGGTTTCCCCCACACTGGGATTTCCCATAGACATGTTAATTAACCTTTGCAAGAATATTTTTCATAATTTAAATTTAAGTCAAATTGTTGTAAAATGTAACAAAAATTATGTTAGCTGTACATCTGTAATATCGTTCATCTTTATGTTGATCACTGATCAAATGACATCTGACTGAAGAACGTATATACAAATTCATGTACCAATGTCCCATTGGCCGCCATGCTAAATTGACGTATGATGTATATATACTTTACATAAGTTATATGAAGACAATTTTCTTGACACTCAACGGAAACTAACATGGAAATTATGTGTATATAGCTGAAGTGATTTCCAATCGTTTTGTATATATTTCATAACCATTTTACATACAGTTTGATTATGAAAATTATTTTGCAACGGTTAATTAACATGTAAGTCTATGGAAAATGCCAGGATGGGTGTGGATTGATAAAAATGGATTGCAGTTCCGATGTAAGTTTAACCAAGGACGTATATATTTAACATTTATTTTGTCCGTTGAACCTTTAAAAATAATCTAGCATCCATCAAATTTCAGTTGATGTCCCATGCTAGAAAATGTTAATTTTATTAGTTGCTAGGAAGACAGCATCAACAATTTCCCATAAGGCAAGTGCTCCTCGTCAACTTCCTTTTTCACGAAGACTTGCTTTGAAGGATATCATTGTAAGAGGCTCAACTAAATCTATCAGATATCGTCCATTAAGATGATGCATCAATTAATATTCTGCAATTTTTCAATAAAGGAAACATTAAATTTAATTATTGCACGTTTATTTTTTATTGTTTTTCAGAAGGACGTCCGCTTTCACTATGTCGGATGCGGAAGGGTACGTTACACATCGCCATGTGGAAATGTTTTGAGGAATAAACACGCTTGGAGTAGTCTAGGGACATAAGCTGTTATGATTCATATCTTGTCCATTTAGTTGTTTTGAAGGTGGGCCAATACTTGATCAATTTACGCCGCTAATGGCTGCGATACTGCCGAAGCTGCGTTCAACAATAACTCTCTCACTTGATCAAATTGAAATTATTGACATTTTTAGTAGTTCTCAGAAAGTTAGCAGTCGAGACCATCACCAAATTCACAAATTCATTCAAAATAAACCATATTAGCCTGCTATTTGGTTATTGATTTGAGGTAGGCCTAGTGGTACATGTAAGTTGATTAAAGGTGCATCCATTGTGTTTCATAAAATTTTATTTGGCTTTAATACGTTCCAACACATTTTATGTGCTGTTTACAATACAAACAAATTCACTCAGCTTGCATATTCATCCCCAATCGGCAAACATATCATAGTTACTAGTTTCCAATTAAAATCGAGTAACATCATTATGTATGTGCAGAAATCGAAAGTGCACGTCCTATTTACATGCACAGTAGTTATATGACCTATTGAACATTATCAACCCAAATTTGTTATTTTGTCTGGTTTAAATAAGATTCCAAAATTACGTTTGACTCATTGGCGCGCGCCACACGCTGTTCATTGTTCGGTTTTCGATCAGAAATCGAATCTTTTACCTTCATATCGTCAATATACTAAGTCGAGTATCATTAAAATGGTAGTTTTCGGTTACAGTTGGTACTTCTCGATGAAATAAGACCATTTATAACGTTTGCCATATTTGACCCCAAACAACACAATGGATGTACCTTTAATGGATGGGGGAAAACATCATTTAAATGTCTTGAAATGTCACCAGTGATGAAAACCTTTCCCGATTTTGTTGTGGGGACTTTGCTTATCAAATCTGAGGTGATCTGTTGCTGAGAAAGAAATAAATCATGGCAACTTCACGATGTTGACGACTCTCTCTCCAGTAATAATAGATAATGAGATTCTTGAAAGGAGCGTTAAACCCCAAATACACCTCACTTGAGCAAGTGTTCAATTATTGAGGGGAGCGGGATAGCGCAGTAGTTGGGGTATTATGCTTCAGATCAAGATGTTCAAATCCCACCAGGGGCATGACAACTTTTTCTGCAGTAGAGAACCGTTCTACACACAGTAAGGTTTGGGTGATATGCTACACTGAATTTCAGCCTAGTACCACCCATGGTTCGTTAGATCCAGCCGCTGCTCGCAGGTTTCACTGCAGTGCATAGCCACATGGCATTGCAGGCTTTCCTCCTGCCATAATACTAGCATCCGTGATGTAAGTGAAATACTCTGAGCAGCGTTAAAACCCCAACTCGCCTCACCTCCATTATTGAGATCCATCAACATTGATTTTGAAGTTTGGAAATCAATACTTGATAGTGCAACCAGACTCCGAATTTCAGTGCATACTCCCCGTGTTCACTAGTTACAACTTACAACCATAGCAAGATTCACTGCAATACAAAGCTAAAATCGTTTTGCAAGTTCCTTTAATACCATTCAGCTGCCGCAATCAATATAAGTGAAATAATTTTGAAAGTGGCGTTAATCATTACGTCCCGACACCTGATCCCTGATAGTTGCTCCAATTTTGTAATGTTTTATAAAATTTGGCATGTCTCAAACCTGGGATATCCAAATTTAAAACTCTCAATAATGGATATGTGTTTTCATCAAAATTTAGACATTCTTATGTTACAAGTGATTGATCCAATGAGGAAGATACATGCTCCCTCTTCTGAATGAAAGTGAGGATAAGCATTGTCAGTGTCTGAGGATTGAATTATGTTAAGAATTTGGGGCAGGAAACACTGCGTTCAAACTACATCCACATAGCTTGTATAAGTTAACAAAAATCCTCAAATAGGAAATGGTACAATATCAAAGTTAAGTATATCTGAAATTGAAGGAATCTGTTCAAAATCTTTATAAAAAAAAGTTTATATGAAATTTAATCTAGTGTTATTCTATGTACAGAGATGATGTCCAGCCAACTGCTGCTGCGTTCAAACTACATCCACATTCCGTAGCTTGTATAATCAAATAAATTAACAAATATCCTCAAATAGGAAATGGTACAATATCAAAGTTAACTAAATTGTGGAAGTATATTTTTAAGTATATCTGAAATTGAAGGAATCTGTTCATAATAAAAAAAATAATAAAAAGTTTATATGAAATATAATGTGTTTTTCAATGAACAGAGATGATGTCCAGCCAACTGCTGCTGTCGGGGGTCCCATGGACCTGTTCACTGCTCTTCAGGAAGTACTGAAGACCTCCCTCATCCACGATGGGCTTGCCAGAGGTCTCCACGAGTGCGCCAAGGCTCTCGACAAGTAGGGCTGACATAGTTTATTTCAAAGAGTAGATATATAGAGAATCTCACCCAAGTGTCTTCTGATATCAAATATATCAACACGAGTTGATATAAGTTACAAGTATCCGAGGCTTGCTGAGGATATGACTTTTATCAACGAGTGTTGATATATTTGATATCAGAAGACACGAGCAGGGCTGCCTACTTGTACACTTTTGGAGTATTTTGTACACTTTACAGGCCTGAAATATGATTGTACACCAATGTTTCAAATTGTACACCTTTTCTCTGGAAATATATAAAATGCTCATTTCATAAATTTCTGTATAGAGTAATGGAGTTCTGTACTGTTACAGAGTTAAATTATAACTAAGTTCCAGAGATAACCCCAGTAAACAAAGCCAGACAAAGATTATTGTTGTCAAACCAGAGCATGATGTCTTGGAAGATATAGTATCATATCAACTTCGAGTTGTACACCTAATAATTACAAAATACTCCAAAATTGCTTTATATCTACACTTCACCTGAAAGGAGGGTAGGCAGCTCTGCACGAGGGTAAGATTATATTTATCATCCAATATCATTCTTCATTAGGTTTTAATGAAAACTTAACATCTGAACGGCGTTAAAACCCAACTCACCTCCCCTATATAATTCTCATTTAAAGGGCTTGTGTTAAATGTATCCGGACTTCAGCTGCTAGGCATTGCCTTTTATTGTCCCCCGCCGCAACGTACGTCACATTTCTTGTTAACGCGGTATCTCATGAAGCGTTTTATCCAAAGTCTTCAAATTTGGTGTCAGCCTACATTGTGGGAAGACGCAGACACCAGTCGATTTTGGTGACCTTGAACTTATTTTCAAGGTCATGACAACACTTTCAACACTTTTCAAACTCTTGTTAACTCGATATATCTTGACTGGATGAACCCAAAGTCTTCAAATTTAGTGCGAGGCTACTTCGGGGATGACAACATATCTCATGACCGGTTAGACATAATGTCTTAATATTTGCTGACAGCCGATATTGGCGGTTTACGCAGACACCAGTCGATTTTGATGACCTTTACCTTATTTTCAAGGTCACCACAATGCTTTGATCACTTTTCAAACTCTTAACGCAATTTCTCATGAACCCAAAGTTGTCAAAGTTGGTGTCAATCTACATTGGGGGATGATGCAGACACCATTTGATTTAGGTGACCCTGACCTTATTTTCATGGTGACTATGACACTTGACCAAATGATGTGTCTTACTAAACTCAATGTAAACGACAGGGGACATTGCCATGTTAGTGGCAAACACTTGTTTCTAGGTAAAAGTAACTGGTCAGAAAATGATATATAAATACAAAATGGTATTTATTTTTAATCCTATGGCAATGAAATTTGTCATTACTTTAAGCACAATGTTCCAACTTCATCTGTTATAACAAATTTTGTTCTCCCACAGACGTCAAGCCTTTATGTGCGTACTGGCCAACAACTGTGACGAACCAATGTATGTCAAGCTTGTAGAGGCCCTCTGTGCTGAACATGGGATCAACCTGCTCAAGGTAACACATGCAAAACAGACAGCAGAGTTCTAGGATTATACGTGTTCGGCGACCTCTACCATTTTGATCAATTGTTTGCTCAGTCGCAACTGGTGAAGTTAAGGACTTGGAATAAGTTTTTCTTTTCTTCAATGTAGGGGAGATAACCCCTTCAGAAAATCAATATTCAGCACCTGTGATGAAAACTTCTCCCGAGTGACAGTGGGGACTTTGCTTATCAAATCTGAGGTGCTTTCGATATAATTTGGTTTCAAAGGTTCAGGGTTACCAAAAGTAAAACAATTCACATTGAAAACATTGACTTATGTGGGGCTTTGTATTAAAAGGGTTACAAAAGTAATTTGATTGGCCAACGATGAATCTTGACATTGCCTGGACAAATAAATGTGATACAGTGAATACATTCCTAGATTTTCAACAATAACTGTTACTTGTCTCATTCTTCTTTGTCTGGCTAGTGCAACTTGTTTCTTTATACCGCACTTCACAAATAAACAAAGGATTTTATTTTGTGACTCTTTGGGAGTCCCAATTTCAAATAGGAGGTTGTGACGGGGTTGATATAACTGATGTTACATTTCTTTCCAAAAAAAATTAAAACAATAAATCGGATAAGTTTGTAATAAATAGGATGCGTAACTCTTCCTCCTTTACCAAGCCCTAATGAATTTTAAATAACTGGTTTGTCCCTAGAATAAGTCTCTTGAGAATAAACAAATATTTCACTGTGAAAGAAGCTCGTTAGATAGTAATAAATGTTAATTTCACCTTTCCTGTTTTTGTCGGTCAAGCTTTAAATCCTTGACTCTGTAATCTGTTGAACAAATTAAGATACTTTTAAAAAGGATCTTCCATTCATTGAATCAATATTCAGCACCAGTGATGAAAACTTCTCCCGAGTGACAGTGGGGACTTTGCTTATCAAATCTGAGGTGCTTTCTATATAGTTTGTTTTTAGAAAAAAATTAATTTTAAACAAAAGTAAAACCATCATTATTGTATGTATTCTCTTGTTAAGCAGTTCAGCATTCTAAATGGTTTCGCCTGATTGTTCCTAATGAATCCATAATGTATTTTAGGAAAATACTTACAATATATAGTTTGCTCGTCCTGTCTCATCTTTCATTTAAATTCAGTTGTATTTCAAGCATCAAAATATTATGTATTATGTATGTAAAAGAGTAATGATTGCAAGATGTTTGTATTTTGAATTGAAGTTCACTGACCTACCAAATTTTACCTTTGACCCACCTGTAAAAAATCTCAATCAATGACTTTATTCTTTGATAAAAGGAACTACCAACTTGTCTCACACATCATAGCCCTGTCATAAGTCCTTGACTTCTAATCTGAAAAGATTTAATCTTCTCCATTTAGATTCCCCTAGAAAAAGTTGGTATTTATCCCATGATGAAGTAACATGCTCCCTCTTCTGAATGAATGTGAGGATCAGCATTGTCAGTGTCTGAGGATTTCACTTCAATATCTCGATTTTGTCATGGGCCATTGTCTGTTGGACGTTGTCCTCCGTCTTGTCACATTTCTACTTCTCAGAACTGCTGCACTCCCAACACGGAAATTATTGTGATATTCCTTGTAGTTGTACATTTGGTCCTTACTTCTGGGGGTTGTGTTAGGAGACAACTACCTATAAACCATGTTGGCATTGGGAGGGGATGGTACAGTTTGAAGGGAGTTTTTTTGATGGCTTGTATGAGGCACATTACTTGCTTTTTCAATACGGTTTAGGCATTTTGACATTTTTGACAATGTATTAAGAAAATATTTTAGATCAATTCAGCTTCGTTCATAAATCTTACAGATCCTCATGAGCTCCAGAGCCAATGGCTCTGTTTTCAAATAAAGATCTTGTTATCTTGTACAATCGACTAACGAAATGTTTGATTTGATTCACTTTGAGACAGTTGTATTCAATCCCATGATGAAGTAACATGCTCCCTCTTCTGAATGAATGTGAGGATCAGCATTGTCAGTGTCTGAGGATTTCACTCAATTATCTCTTTGCAAATAAATTGCTCTTTGAGGTGCTCGGTCTTAAAGAGCCATCAAGGATGTAAGGGTTTCAAATAATAATAAAAACTTTGGAAAATAAACATGTCAATCGCCAGAGAAATCTCTATATCTACAACGACATGCGATAAATAATTTTCATATATGACAATGTAATGAAATTTGGTTTCAAAGAGAAGTACCCCTTCAAGTAGCGCTCGCTATGGGTATCTGACGTCATATAAACGAATCCCCTTTATTGTGTAAATCGTACTTCACAACAGCAAACTCTTCTGAAGCATGAAGGCTAGTCTCTAGCGCAAGTCGCCATAACAACCCACGTGCTGCACGCGCTGCACATGCTTCTCTTGCAAGTTACCCTTGTCACTCCTTACTGAATGTGATGATTGCTTTATAAACAATGTCCTGAGAATATACAAATTATAGACTGTTTAATGTACTTCTTATTGAGATAAGAGCAGCAAATTATGACCAATTTTTACTCATTAATTATAAATTTTAAGCAAAAAACCTAGTTGATAAAACAATTATTCCAATTTCTGTAGCAAATACATAATTGATATGGTAAATAAATAACCGCCATAAATTATTTCAATTTCTTTCATTGCTCATAGACTTTGTTATTCTTTCGTGTCTTTGTATACAGTGTGCGAGTTAGACCATAATGCTTTGCGCTTGAAAATAATAGACTGGATCTATATTTGACTGGAAAACACTTTTACTAATTAGTGCAATTTCTCGGATTAATTTGGGAAAAATTAAGTCTATATATTTCACGGAGATAGATTTTTGGCAATTTTCCTACATGTTCATCAACATCCTTGATGGCTCTTTAAGAATCCATATTTCCAAGAGTATTGGATTTAATGTTACTCTTATAAATGTAACATGTTTTTCGATAATTGCATGAGAACCAAAATGTTGTTAGATTGTACACAAGTTTGCTTTGGTTTGTGTTAGCTTGAATTCATGTGACATTGTAACCATTACAATGTTGACACTCTCCTAACCAAATCACCATCCTGTTGCAGGTTGACGACAGCAAGAAGCTCGGAGAATGGGCTGGTCTGTGCAAGATCGACAAGGAAGGCAAGGCTAGGAAAGTCGTTGGATGCAGTTGTGTTGTTGTTCGAGACTGCGGCAAAGATTCCCAGGCCCTGGATGTAATCAATGAATACTTCAAGAACAAGTGAAGAAACAAAGAGAAACATGTAAAAGAAAAAAGGGAATAAAAGCAGTGAAACTCAATTTTGTTTTGTTTAAATGAGGGTTTGAATGATGGTTTCTATTTACTACAAAGGAAGTCATTTGGTTACTGACAAAAGTGAGAAATCAAGTCTAGCAAAATTCTCTTTTCACAGAGGTTCTTCAACTCGATTCTTTTATCCTAGCTTTTGCATATGGGCCAAATTTCATTATTCTCACATAATCCCCTGGCAGTGAAACTGGTATGTCTTTATTTTTGTTCAATCAAACATAGTTCAAGATGTACTCGGAAGCAACTAGTATTTTCAACAGTTTCAGAATGCTCAGTTTGAAACATCTATTGATATATGCAGAGGTACGGGTAATTTGAAGTCTCGTTTACAAAAGTATTAGTAATTACTTTCAATAGTAAAACCTCCTTGGTTTTTATCCCCCGCCACAAAGAAGTTGGCGGGGGATATAGAAATGAGCTCCGTCCGAGCTTTTCCATTCCGGCCTCAAACTTCAAAACTATTCAAGATATTTTGCTGAAACTTTGTACAGGTATCAACCAAGTAGTCTAGATGTGCCTTTTGCTATATAGAAATTTGAGAAAAAAAATAAATTATTTTACGAATGCAAACAGTCTTGACTTAGAACCAAGAAGAGAGAAAACTATATTCCGGCCTCAAACTTCAAAAACTATTCTATATATTTTGCTGAAACTTTGTACAGATATCAATCAAGCTGTCTAGATGTGCCTTTTGCTATATAGAAATTTAAGAAATTTTTTTTGTTATGCCCCTGAATCAAAGATTCCGGGGGTATATTGTTTTTCACCTGTCCGTCTGTCTGTCTGTCTGTTTGTCCACAAAAACTTTAACCTTGGCCATAACTTTGGATTGCTCAGAGCTAGAGCTTTCATAGTTGGCATGTGCATACCTTATGAGACCTTTCAGATGAGGTCATCATATTTGACCTTGTGACCTTGACCTTGCCGCAATGAAAATTTTCAAAAAACTTTAACCTTGGCCATAACTTTTGATTGTTTAGAGTTAAGGCTTTCATACTTGGCATGTGCATACCTTTTGATGAGACCTTCAGATGAGGTCATCATATTTGACCTTGTGACCTTGACCTTGACGCAGTCGACATCTTCAGTAAACTTTAACCTTAGCCATAACTTTAGATTGCTCAAAGCTACGGCTTTCATACTTGGCATGTTCATACCTAATGACGAGACCTTCAGATGAGGTCATCATATTTGACCTTGTGACCTTGACCTTGCCACAGTGGACAATATTTAGAAAACGTTAACCTTGGCCACAACTTTGGATTGCTCAGAGCTACGGCTTTCATACTTGGCATGTTCATACCCAATGATGAGACCTTCAGATGAGGTCATCATATTTGACCTTGTGACCTTGACCTTGCCGCAGTGGACAATATTTAGAAAACGTTAAAATTGGCCATAACTTTGGATTGCTCAGAGCTACGGCTTTCATACTTTGCATGTTCATACCTAATGATGAGACCTTCAGATGAGGTCATCATATTTGACCTTGTGACCTTGACCTTGCCGCAGTGGACAATATTCAGAAAACTTTAACCTTGGCCATAACTTTGGTATATCCGGGGGCATCCGTGTTTAACAAACACATCTTGTTACGAATGCAAACAGTCTTGACTTAGAACCAAGAAGAGGGAAAACTATATTCCAGCCTCAAACTTCAAAACTATTCAATATATTTTGCTTAAACTTTGTACAGGTATCAAACGGGTAGTCTAGATGTGCCTTTTGCTATATAGAAATTTGATCACTTATGAGTTATAACAATTTTCAAGAAAGTAAATGCATTATGTATTCAAAATTCCTACATGGCGGGGGATATGGCCGACTCTGTCTGCTTGTCCTTTTGAATTTCAAACCTCATCCAGAGTTATTCTCGTTCTCAGAAGAGAAACCTAATAAGGGGGTTATTACAAGAAAGCAAGATTCTCCCGAAACCGACAATCCCTGATGGGTTTCTAATAATTGTAAGACTCTAACTAGACTCGCATTCAGGCAACACTCCTCATGCATTGTCGGGTAACTCTCTTTAACAAGCTCCAAAAATCACCACCAGATTTGCTCAGGTACCCCAGGCTTGCTTTTTTAAATGCTTTTTATCCAACTGGTATGTAATATCGTGGGATATAGTAGTCATCCGTAATCGTTTCGTTTCCGGAGCAGAACTCTAAAACTGCCCACAAAGTGAAGTGTTGCCTTTTTGATATTTTCAGATTTCTGATATTTTTTGTTTGTTTCCACAGAAACATGTTGAATTTGGACTTTGTTCAGAGATAGGTCTGCTTCCGGAGCAGAACTCTAAAGCCCTTCATCGTACCTGAAACTCAGCATGTGGTATATTACCCACTAAATTAGAAGTTGTGTTCAGTTGATACATAATGGTCATCCTGAATATTAGTTACGTCAGGGACCTTATATACATATATATATATATATATATATATATATATATATTATATATATAAGGTCCCTGGTTACATTATGGACAGATGGCGCGACATTGTTAGAAGCGCCAGTAAAATATTAAAATATTTCATCTGCCAACCCTTGATGTCACGTTTCTGGGCCTTTTCGTTTCTTCCAGTGAATGGAAATACTTTTGCGGAGTTTTCTGCTGTATTTAATACAAATACACAGACGAAATACATACGGGATAGTTATATGAAAAGATATTAGTAATCTTTATCGTTTTCAGTTTCACATTAGGTATCACGAAGCGTATCTACATAGATAGGCCTATTAGCAGTATAAATTTCAAAATTATCGTGTGAATAATGTTGCATTTAGTTGGTAATATGCTTCGTTATCTAATATATAAATAATTGAGATGAACAAGACTCCTAGTGCAGGTAGTCTACACTTGTACAAATAAGCAAATACATACATTTGGTTAAAGTGACAAGTATTTAATGCAACACAGAAGTTGACTATCAATAAAACTCGAGCTCTGCAGATCAACTTCCCAGATAGGAAACTGTATGGCATAATGCTTACTGCCCGAGGTCACGTTTCAACTTTTCCTCCAGTCTTTTTGTTCATTAGACCATGTAAGACCAACCTGCATGGTCGACTGACAGTCAGTCTTCTAAATAAAAACAATTTCAAAAGAAGATATTGAAACTCTAATCGATTAGGAAGTAAAGAAATAAATATCATTTTTTCTAAAATGGCCACATTTTAAAATATTTGCTTCGGATTCCACGTTGTTTGGAGACCCATGCTTACTCCTTGTTTAATTTTTATTCTCTCATCTGTCACAAAGATTTTCCTTTACAGTATAGCTAACAAATCCAAATGAAAAACGTTATAGGAAAGGTTGCTTTAGAAAGTTTACAACAGAAAAACATTTGAGTTTGTTAATATGCTAACGATATTTTTTAAGCGAGGCTGTCTAACTTCTTTATTATACACAAAGAAAAAAAATTAAGCATCCCCTGATATTCTCATATAGCTGAATGTCAGAAACAAGTAAGCTCTGCTATGACCGCCACGTACCCGGATGACACACTGCAACCTACGTCTCATGCCTCCAGTCAGACTTTCTTGTGTCAATGGCCAACCAAACCAAATTACGTCCCACGTGCAGAAGTGCCTCCAACTCGTGTAAATTCTGTGCTGGAGGGTTCCGAGCCTGGAGTCGCTGCCCTAGAATATCCCACACATGCTCCGGAAGGTTCAGATCTGGGCTTACTGCTGGCCAGGGTAAAGTTGTCACTACCTTGGCTCGCATGTAATCGAAAACGGCACGTGATCTGCGAGGCCGGGCGTTGTCGTCCATGTACTGTGGTCGTGTAGCAAGTGCATGGTTAACGAAATGAGGAACAGCGACCGGCTGTAGCACGTCCCGGATGTATTGAGCTCCCCTTAAGTTGCCCCTGATGGTGACCAAATCCAGCTTGCAGTCATGAGACCGGCACCCCCATACCATACGGAGGCACCTCCATACGCAACAGTTGGCTGGATGTTCCTGTGGGTATAAGCTGTATTCTTCTGTCTCCGAACATCAGTAACATGGAGCAAGAATCGACTCTCGTCAGACCAATGGATTTTCCACAAGGTCCTCAGATTCCAGAGTTGTCTGTCCAAACATCATACCAAACGTGCACGTTTATGATGGTCTCTCAACAAGAGACGTTTATTTACCCTTCTTGCCTTTAGTCCTGACGATTTGAGGCGATTTCTGACTTATCTGGGGCTGATGTTTCGATTTGGTAACCACAGACGTTTCAGCTGAGGACTTGTAAGGAAAGGTTCTCGGCGAAGAAGGTGCCGGTCCTCTCGAGGTGTAGTGAGAGTAGGTCTTCCAGACCTTGGACGGCCCATTGCACCTCCTATCTGCGCATGCTTCCGGACTAAACACTAACAGCAGTGTAATGGTAGCCCAGATTTCGTCCTTTCGCCTTAAATGACATTCTTGTAGAGTGTATACCAATAATTTGATTTCTGAGATCCATTGACAATCGTCTTCGTGCCATATTCAATAGATATGCTTGAATGGTTATGGAAAGCAACGTTACATACCACCAAATGCAGTTGGGCCATACTGCTTTTTGTGATCCTCGAGCGTAGCATGTTGCACGTGCATGTCCCGAACGTGTAGGCGCGACTATCACGCATCACTGGTTGGAAGGTATCGCACAAACACTACTCTTTTCATAAATGAACCTTGTTTAACTATTTAAAATATTCTCGAAAAGATATCACAAATATCAAAATAACAAATAACTGTTTTCTTTGTGTATAGATTAACATGGTCCTAATATAGTCTCTGAACAACTGTGAAACTTTATATAGCAAATGAACTTGAAAAGAACTCTAAAAAAAAACAGATTAAAAATGATCACGACTGATATGATAGACACTAGAACTAGAGTCAGGTGTTCTTACTCCTTTCCCTCGGCATGCTATGTAATCTAAAACTACATGCAACGACTGACAATAGCCCCGTATATCCGCCAAAAAATTGCACTGTATGCAAAAGTACACACTATGTAAATATACTCAGGTGTATAAAGGCAAAATTTCCTATGCGTTCATGCGCCATCTGATGGTATGTATTTTGTTTGAATGGGTAAATTTTCAGTTACCTTCATTTAAGCACAAGCCTTGGTCATGTTTCCCCTTTATGATGATGACATAGATAGTCATCAGTAATAGCAGGAGTTGGGATATCTTTCAGAAACAGTTCTAAGAACCATGTTGTTCAAAATTTCACAAATGAATAACGGATGTCACAAGAATCTTTTGACTATATCTATATATAAGCACAACTGTCCGGATCCCTGGAAAATCAAACCAATACAAATTGAATGAAACATTGTCTGTTAGACTTCAAATAGCAATAACAATCTACTGGCTTGCAACAACAGCTGAATATAGAACTGTTGCCCATCTCTTTGGTGTTGCCAATTCTATACGGCTGTGACATGTGTTCAAGTGTCTGCAATGATTTGATGGAGAAGATGGCGCCTGAAGTCATCAAGTTTCCAGAAGGGGGTGTACTGCGGGAGGTTCTGATGGATTATGAGCAGATTTGGGGTTTTCCACATTGTGCAGGGTCCATAGATGGATCACACATCCCTATTATTGCACCTTCACAGGATCATGGAGGTTTTATTCGATTGTGTTGAACGTTGTCTGTGATTTTTTATTAGGCCTACAGTGGGCTGTAGCTGGGAAGAGCATATTATGCTCGTATCTTTGCAAACTTGGAATGGTAAATAGACGGAATGAAAACAAAATATAGGATGTCCTGATCCTTGTCTTGAAAAGATAATTAAAATGTCTCTCAGTCACTTATTCATAACACAAGTGCTTTGATCCTGAATGATCCTATTGTAGGTTTTGATTTAACAATCCCCATTATCATCATGAGATATGTTGAAGTTACAGGTAGGTTCCCCTCCCTGCTGCCATGGATATGCTCTTGTCATTCTTGCTATGAATATGATTGCTGTGCAAGACCAGCCATGATCATGTTCATCATTCGGTACTCTCTCTCTCTCTCTTTGCTTATGTGTGTAAATCAGTATTTGCGTTCATGCGCCAAATTAAATTTGCATACTGTGCAAAAATACATTTGCACTACCTCTTGACTCAGTGCAAATGTGCATACGATGCAAATATACACATGTATGCAATGTTCATGCGCCACGTTTACATACCTATGTAAATATACATATATGTGTATTTCTGCACATGTATGTAAACAGCGGCGAATGAACGGGGCTTTAGTCACTCATTCGGAACACAAGTGGTTTGATCCTGAATGAAACTTGTGTACACGTCTATTCTAGGTTTTGGTAACAATCCTCATTGTCAACATAAGATATGTTGAAGTTACTTTCCCCTCTCTGCTGCCATTGATATGCTATTGTCATGCTTGCTAGAGGCAAGACGAGTGATGCTCATGTTCATCATTCGGTAATCTCTCTCTCTCTCTCTCTATGTGTGTAAATCAGTATTTACGTTCATGCGCCAAATTTGCATACTGTACAAAATTGCACGTGCAAAAGTACATTTGCACTACCATGCAAATATACACTTGTATGCATTTGCGTTCATGTGCAACGTTTACATACCTATATAAATATACATATGTGTGTATTTTGGCACATGTATGCAAACAGTGGCGTGTGAACGGGGCTATAAACTGCATAATGCACCTCGAAACAGGACAATGACTAGAAATTTAATATTGTGAAACAATATGGTCACCCTAGTCAGCTGTTGAGCTTTAGGGCAGCTAGTCTTTCTTAACAGACGTGAAGCGTTTACGTGCTTTCTCGGTGCACACGTCATTCAAACCTCGTTTATCCGTGCACCTGTCCAGGTGTCAACATACAGAGGTCACGTGACTTTCTGACCTCGGGCATGACCAACACGGTGACAGTAACATTGAGACATGAGTTACAAACGCACTGAGTAGAGCAATATTCGTTAATATTCGGTAATCTTCGGTAATTATAGTTTCCCTTGAGTCATACAGAAGCAAGTTATATCGTTACCGATAATTCTCACATTCCTCAAGAAGGATGTTACAATATATTTAAATATTCAAATATTCCTAAATAATTCTTAATGTCAGGCAACACGTGAGAGTGAGAAACTCGGAAGCTCAAATGACTTCTCAAATCAAATGAGTTGACGACCAGGCGATGGAATTAAAAAAAATAAAATCACAGGACCACAGGTAAAGGCCCTAGGTATAATTAAATTACATCTATGACTTCATCCTATGGATCTTTCGCTCCATTATATTTCAATAATGATTAGTTACACATCACATTTTTAGGTAAAAATTTAGTTATTAAATGTTTTTAAAGTAATTTTGATAAAAGAGCAATTCTTTGAGTACACTTTAGGTAGTGCAACAGAAGTGATTGTGATATGTTACAGTAGGTTAATGACATTTAAAGAAGGTATGGGACACGGTCGGTCATTTTGATTACCGGATGTGCCCGGAAATAGAAATTTTAATAAGTCTACGAAATTTACCAAGCGTAATAGAGCTAGGAAAACCAGTTTAACCGTTTCCTGACACTAATGAGGATCCAGGATCCCCCCTACGTGTTATTTAGATAGATGGGTATATTTATATGTTTATGTATATTAGAGACCTGGCATGTGTTAATATAGAACACAAAAATTACTCATAACAATATATATATTGCGACGGACAAGGCCTTGGGTTTATGGTTGTATACATATAAACGACGTGCTTTTACAACATGAAATAAGTCGACATGCAAAAAACACGTCTACATCACGTATTCCACTGTGATATTGTTTGGTGACACAATGCAAGGAAATATCCCTGTTTGTGGATTTATCTATTTTAATAGTCATACATACCAGTCAACTCGATACACTATGTATCGTGTTAATTGGTCGATAGGCACTAATGTATAATTGCAACAAACAAACAAATAATAATAATATCGTTTTCACAATATAACATGTGACATGTAAACACCGAAAAACCGCCTTCTTCAATGAGTGAGCAAATGCAGCGGATGTTCAGTTCAACATATACGACAGATCTATTTAAACACTTGACCCGGGAGTTTAGTACAGTGTATATTGATATGTCAAACCGTACTGGTTACACTGTGCAATCTGCAGGTTGAGTAATGGTCCAGCCAGTCATCATTTACCATCAGATTATACTAGGCCTGAAACCTACACTGTCGACCAAAAGAAACGCCTACCAGATATCTTATCAGATTTCGTAAACAGTTTAGCAATATAATAGCATTATGAAGTTGCACCATTTCTGCATAATATATTTAAATTTCAGAAGTTGTCATGTCACAAAAGAATGACGATTGTTGAAATGAGACAACAGAATTTTTTCAGTTTTCGATCAGTGCTTGATCAGAAAACATTTGAAACAGATTTTCATACAACCACGAGCAACAATACAGGCACGCATTCTCATTCAAGTAAAGTGGCGATGACGCTATACATATGTACGTAGTTACAGTGCGCAAGTGAATCAACCGCTAATAGCGGTCTTCATTGGGCGTGTTTTTCATGAATGTTATTGACTCGACTCACAGTTTTCCACGATTTTAATGGACTTTCATATTCATTACTGTTTCAGCATAACGATGAGACCACCATTGATTATATTTCTGAAATTATTTCATCTTTCATTTAAAGGAAAATCAAGAAGGCGTTTCTTTTGGCCGACAGTGTATACTGTAATGTTATTACTTAATTTCCGTATTGGCCCAGGTACAGGTCCGTTGCATCATCATCACTCTTTAATTTCTCAAAAAGATACACCATCGGTGGTACATGAGTAAATAATGTAATATACATAGAATGTACAGCAAGCACTTGCACGAGAAGATTGAAGATTTTCAACGGTATTCCATACACGAAGCATATCTTTAGTCTTACTCAACTACAGAAGTTCATACTATTTTAACCATCTAAACTTCAACTATCTTGAAACATTATTTAAAAGCAAGTCTAGAGTTTGATCCAAACTACTCCGAAATTCCAATTTCTAAGAGGCTCCATTGAATTAAAATATTTGATGAATGGTGCTTTCTTTAAAGCAATATATGTTTCAGAGACTATAAGTGTCAGATCTCAGCCATATGCTGAATGGGGGTTATGTGGAGACAGTAGGGGGATACTGTAATTTGAACTTAATTCTCTCTGTGAAATAGTTTTCGTAAATAATGCAGAACTCAAGGGACATTTAGAAGTGGATAACAAAAGAATAATAATCCACCCGATGAAGGAGTGAGATTTATCATCCAAAACTGTGATACACAGCAGGAGATATCGCTTGTGTGAGATCAAGTGATATCTCCTAGGATATATCGTTTTGAAAGAAGATTGTGTACAATGCCTTGTCACCGTCAACCACATGACATCACAATGCTTTTACATAATCAAATTACGGTATGACTCATAATGCGATGACGTCAAAAACCTGATGACATAATAATCCTTTGACGTCACAATGCTATGGTATCACCAAACTGGGGTTTAATAGCATTGCTGTGTTTAGATATGTACATTTTTCTTTGAAAGTAATGAAGAATGATTTTGAATGATAAATAGAGAATCTAACCCTCGTGTCTTCTGATGTCAAATATATCAACACTCGTTGATTAAAGTTACTTTAATCAACGAGTGTTGATATATTTGATTTCAGAAGACACGAGGGTGAAATTTTATTTATCATTCAAAATCATTGGGACGCATTGTTTTACAAGAAACAAAATAAGATCAGATCACATTTCAGTCCAGTTGTGCCCGTCAACGCCTGACACCAGACGTACGAAGATTGCTGACCATGTCCCGTTGCATAACATGTTAATGTCACATTCCGCTTATAATTGAGCGGACATATTGTAGACTCGACTGTTTACAATGCTTGGAAACCTCCAGGTATAAGCCTGACCGCATTAACGAGTTTGACTCTTTATTCTCTGGGCCTTAACCCCAGCTCCACATAAACAATCCACATGCCTCGATATCACAATATTGTAAACACCCCGATATAACGCCAGATATGTTATTGAGTTTGTCGACAATGAAAATTAATGGAAATTGTATATATTCAATTACATACTTATATCGATAATATGTATACAAATACGAACTAACGTTTAAATAAGATAGAATATGGTAATGTTTTATTAGCTTTATAACGGGGTCATAGCTACCCGAACGGAAACCATATCTACCCAATTAGTTTTCAGTGAAACAACTCCAGAAACTCAGCTCGATTGATTGATCGGGTGTTCAATGAGAGACGGGGTGGATTCTGTCAGCTGCAGGCGGATCAAACTTCTCTGTGGTAATAAGGAGACCCCAAGACATAATAGTCTATCGACATACGACGGGTAACAAAAGAATAGATCTGTGGACATATATACTGTGCGAACGGGTAAGTGATATTTAATGCAGTTTATGTCTTTCACTCTGCTGTCCGTCTGTGGCAGGAATACAAGAGCGTGTTTAATGTTGACAATAAAGGTGAAACCACCATTGACAGCTGCTAGATACAATATGTCAAGTGTTCAGTTGTGATTTTTCCTTCTATGTCAATATTCGAGTGTGTATACGCGAACAGTATAAGTTATACAAGAAAAGAGGCCACTTTAGGATTAGCCACATTTACAGTGATGGGTTCCTAAGTTTTAGTGAAAATGTTGTATGTATTATGTTTCTTTGAAAATATAGCGACGTTAGTTATACTATTTTGTGATTAAAATTTATCGACTTAATGAACTTGTTCATATCAATAAATAATTAATCAAATACGTTTACGCTCAGTACGTCAGTTATTATTTGATTAAATACTTATATAGTATCAACAACTCAACTTTTGATCGATTCTGGTTGGGATAATGTTTTACATTTATTCGAAAGGTGATATTATAACACAGTCACTGACCATCTCTGTCAAGTATTCACCTATTTAAAGGGAACCCCGAAAGGGCCTCTCCGACTGATTGACATCGGTAGTTTCCGGGCGAGTCGCTGTTACCGGTTTGATAGATATGAAAGGAAGGCAGTTACTATAGTTTATACATGAACAATACAGTGGGCGCATTCATTCATGGTGTATACATATATAACAGAGATAATATATCTGACTTGACAGATGCTGAAGGCATTTATCCTCCCTCCAATTGTAAGGCCATTTGATTAACACGGTTGAAAATAAGTAGAAAAGTGAAAAAAATGCATTTACGTGAATGTGTTGAATGAGAATAAAAACCATGATGCTAATGACGACGAAACAATGACATGACGTCATAGACGGATTCCATAAGGGACGGGTTTCTTGTTGTGCATGCAGACATGAACTTCGCCTAATCATTATAACTGGTATGGTCGATATGAAATATGGTTATATCTACTAAAACTTGTATTGTAACAATTATAATTACCTGATTATAAGAGGTAATCACTTGCATGCTTCTCTGTAAGATTTGTCAATTGATGGTTTTCTATTCCCTTTACGAATTGCCAGATTTACCAACTTCTATAATATGATTGTTCACAGTAACTTCCACTTCCGTGTTTGTGGAAGTTATCACGGTGGACCTGATATATATGTCATAATAATTATGTTGACATATACATAGCCTAACATGCATGATTCTATTGATGGCTACATTCACATTTATCATCACATGTTTTGTGTTCAGAACCCAACAATACTAAACATGAATGTTCAAAACACTATGTTTATGTTTCTGAGAAACGCGCGTTTTAAGAAATCGTCGTTTTGGAATCTTCTTAACTGGAAGAGATAGAAGCGTAAAAAAACCACAAAAAAAACCCCGATTTTTTTGCTTGTTTTGTGACGTCATTCAGTAATGATGCGTCAACAAATTTAAATCCAAGAAGGTTATTTATGTCGACGTCATCTTTTATTAATTACATTTCTACTTTTTAGCTCACCAGGGCTGAAAGGCCCGATGGGCTTATGGCATGGGATGGCGTCCGTCCGTCCGTCCGTCCGTCCGTCCGTCCGTCCGTAAACTTTTCACTTTTTCGACTTCTTCTCCAGAACCAATAACTCTAGAGAGCTGAAATTTTATGTACAGACTCCTTGGCCAATGCGGATTCTAAATTGTAGATTTGGTGACCCTGTGACCCCAAATAAGGGCCCAAGGGGTCATAACCTTAAAAGCTATTTTCATCTTCTTCTCCAGAACCAATGACTCCAGAGAGCTGAAATTTTATGTACAGACGCCTTGGCCAATGGGGATTCTAAATTGTAGATTTGGTGACCATGTGACCCCAAATAAGGGCCACAGGGGTCATAAGCTATAAAGCTATTTTCATCTTCTTCTCCAGAACCAATGACTCCAGAGAGCTGAAATTATATGTACAGACTCCTTGGCCAATGGGGATTCTAAATTGTAGATTTGGTGACCCTGTGACCCCAAATAAGGGCCTCACAGGCCATTACCTAAAATCCTGTTTTCATCTTTTTCTCCGGAACAAAAAGACCTAGAAGGCTGTAATATTGTATGCAAACTCTTTAGCCAATGGGGATTCTAACTTGTAAATTTGGTGACCCTGAGACCCCAAATATGGGCCACAGCCTAAAAAACCTGTCGAAATTGAATTTTGAACTGATATTTTATGTGCACTTCTTTCACTTTATTTGAAATGTATGTCGACTTGAAAGAACAATCTACATTGTGGACATGTTTGTCAAATTGATGTAATCAATGTGAAATGAGAACTGTTGAATAGCCTATGAAATGAAAATTGTGACAAGTCATAAAGGACTAAATTGAAGAGGAGTTAAGAATTCTTTTATTTTACATGAGATATGTGAACTGCATATGACTGGTGATGAAATGATAAGATAAGATTATTTTCATCTTTTTCTCCAGAAAGAAAAGACCTAGAAGGTTGTCATGTTGTGTAAAGAGTCTTTAGCTAATGGAGATTCTAAATTGTAGATTTGGTGACCCTGTGACCCCAAATAAGGGCCTCACAGGCCATTACCTAAAATCTTGTTTTCATCTTTTTCTCCAGAACAAAAAGATCTAGAAGGCTGTAATATTGTATGCAAACTCTTTAGCCAATTGGGATTCAAACTTGTAAATTTGGTGACCATGTGACCCCAAATATGGGCACAGCCTAAAAAAAACCTTTGAAAATGAATTTTGAACTGATATTTTATGACACTTCAACCACTTTATTTGAAATGTATGTCGACTTTAGATAACAATCTACATTGTGGACATGTTTGTCAAATTGATGTAATCAATGTGAAATGAGAACTATTGAATATCCTATGAACTGAAAATTGTGACAAGTCATAAAGGACTAAATTGAAGAGGAGTTAAGAATTCTTTTATTTTACATGAGATATGTGAACTGCATATGACTGGTGATGAAATGATAAGATAAGATTATTTTCATCTTTTTCTCCAGAACGAAAAGACCTAGAAGGTTGTCATGTTGTGTAAAGAGTCTTTAGCTAATGGAGATTCTAAATTGTAGATTTGGTGACCCAGTGACCCCAAATAAGGGCCTCACAGGCCATTACCTAAAATCTTGTTTTCATCTTTTTGTCCAGAACAAAAATATCTAGAAGGCTGTAATATTGTATGCAAACTATTTAGCCAATGGGGATTCAAACTTGTAAATTTGGTGACCCTGTGACCCCAAATATGGGCCACAGCCTAAAAAAAACCTTTGAAAATGAATTTTGAACTGATATTTTATGACACTTCAACCACTTTATTTGAAATGTATGTCGACTTTAGATAACAATCTACATTGTGGACATGTTTGTCAAATTGATGTAATCAATGTGAAATGAGAACTATTGAATAGCCTATGAACTGAAAATTGTGACAAGGCATAAAGGACTAAATTGAAGAGGAGTTAAGAATTCTTTTATTTTACATGAGATATGTGAACTGCATATGACTGGTGATGAAATGATAAGATTATTTTCATCTTCTTCTCCAGAACGAAAAGACCTAGAAGGTTGTCATGTTGTGTAATGAGTCTTTAGCCAATGGAGATTCTAAATTGTAGATTTGATGACCCTGTGGCCCCAAATAAGGGCCTCACAGGCCATTACCTAAAATCTTGTTTTCATATTTTTGTCCAGAACAAAAATATCTAGAAGGCTGTTATATTGTATGCAAACTTTTAGCCAATGGGGATGCAAACTTGTAAATTTGGTGACCCTTTGACCCCAAATATGGGCCACAGCCTAAAAAAAACCTTTGAAAATGAATTTTGAACTGATATTTTATGACACTTCAACCACTTTATTTGAAATGTATGTCGACTTTAGATAACAATCTACAGTACATTGTGGACATGTTTGTCAAATTGATGTAATCAATGTGAAATGAGAACTATTGAATAGCCTATGAACTGAAAATTGTGACAAGGCATAAAGGACTAAATTGAAGAGGAGTTAAGAATTCTTTTATTTTACATGAGATATGTGAACTGCATATGACTGGTGATGAAATGATAAGATAAGATTATTTTCATCTTCTTCTCCAGAACGAAAAGACCTAGAAGGTTGTCATGTTGTGTAAAGAGTCTTTAGCCAATGGAGATTCTAAATTGTAGATTTGGTGACCCAGTGCCCCCAAATAAGAGCCCCGTAGGCCATTACCTAAACTCCTGTTTTCATCCAGAACAAACTAGAAGGAATATTTTGTTCAGAATGTTTAGATGTTTGGATGACAAGGCTTAGAACCGAGATTGTTTAGCCAAGGTGATTCAAAATTGTACTATGTACCATGAGATTCATCACATTGCCTGTTCTCTTTAAGCCTTATACAGTTAGATCAGTGCTGCCAGTGTTTAGTGCAAGCAAGAGTCTATTACATAACTTGGCGGTAAAACACAAAAAAACACAGCTGGCTTGTAACCAGAGCCAAGGGGTCAGAATATTGCATAATCTCCTGTGTGTTGACCTTGCTGAGTGCTCTCTCTCAATTTCAAGACTAAGATTTGTCAGGGTTAGGGATTGTGCATTATATTGAGACAACATATTTCTGTCTTCATCATCAAACAAAATAAACTCTGATGAGCTACAGAGCCCATGGCTCTATTTTTTAATATCTTAAACTTAAATACCAAACATTGTGGCCAAAAGACATTTTGAAAAAAAACTATGTTATCACCCCGCGTGTATTTGAACAGACATGAAAATAAAATGATCCCACTCTGATGTATGAAACTGTGAGTACGTCTTTATAAAGCACGTCAAAAATATATAACAACTATCAAAAACATTCAAAATCTACTTTGCCTGATATCAGTATGTAATTTTATACTCTTTTTAAAATGTGGGGACGTATATTTTGCACGTGAGTAGGCCTATAGCCTACTTCTCTCCTTTTTTAAATAAACTGTTTAAATGGTTTTCCTGTCTCTCTTTCAGATACGTCTCGATCCCCATCTAGACGCGACATTGCTGCTGTTGTCCTGATACTGAAACTAGATCACCATTCCAGAAGCACCTCCACTGGGCACCGTGTACAGAGGATGCCATCATGGTGGACTCCAAGAGCAGGTACGAGGAGTCGCGGGTGCTGATGAACACACTTCCTCCCATCAAAGAGGAGTCGTTCCTGTCTACCTCCTCTGGAGGCACACCGCGCAATGTTCAGAGAGTGTCCCTTAACAACCACCAGTTCCTTGTCCAGACTCTCCCTTCAGATCTCCCACAGAGGGCGCCACCCACTCCCATACAGGAAGTGACGTCACCAATACCAGATGAAGATCAAGACAGCGTGGACCAGATAGTAGAAGACTATCTCCACTACGCCCGATACAACGCTACAGTGCCAGTGAGGACGGAACAATGGGACAGCAACGATGCTCTCTATTGCAGCTGCTGTACAGAGCGGAACAAACAGAATATCCAGCGGCAACATGGTATCCCTGTCAAGAATGCAGACGATAGAAGAGCAGATCACACCGAAGAAAGGTCACATTCAAGGTCGCCAAGGGCTGACCACTCTCCCAGAGAAAGTTGGATGAGATACCAACCACTTCCCTATGCTAAAACCTACCTAAATGCTGAGTTCAACCGCCCGTCCGTCATCCAGCAGTACCAGCAGGAGATGAAGGGAGACGAGGAATCTGCCAAAACCAGAGCTCAGATCTTGGAGTCCAACACAAAGTTCGACCAAGCTATGAAAAAGTTGAAATTCACAACTCAAAAGCTTGATCCAGAATTTGATGAAACCAAAATGTCATTTTCGTAAAGAACTTTGTATAAATTTGTACTCCTGCTTTTATAGTACAATTACGCATATTGCCTTTATATTAACTTGGGGTCATTTAAGATATATACATGACGTTTACATGTTGTTGATTATTTTTCATTGATTACGGTTTATATTGTTTTTTGTCGCCTTGCCGTCCATATGTGATATTTTATGATGACATAAGGTCCCTTGTGATTTAGACATCTTTCATCAATTTTGAAATGTTTAAGATTAATAAATAAACGTTATTGGTCACAAAGCCTTGGTGTTCACTTGGATGAATTCAGGATATCTGGATTGAATTTGTGCCCCGCTGAGATTTATCATTTTTCGCTCGATTGCGTAATAGAAATAATGAGCCACTCCCTTTTTTACCGTTATTTTAAACGAGACTTCCGGTGACGGAATGCTCCCTTTGTTTTTCAACAGACGATGAGCGGGAAGAGATCAAATTTGTATTATTGAGTTTTTGCAAGAAATATTGGCCGTGAGGACAAACCTTCAGGTATATATAATGTTTACATGTTCCTGATCAATGTTATGCTAATAATTCCTATCAATATGTATTTTAGTTCTTGAAATATATGTAAATGTAAGCGCTCAAAAACTTTGGACGAGTCCAAGTTGTTACGCCAATAGGGATAATGTTTCGCCGCTATCGTATGATTCTATTCATGGCTATATTTTCAAGTGTTCTTATTTACTGAATGTGTATTTCAAGTGTTTGAAACCTTTGCAGTTTATTCGCTAAAAAGTGCTATATAATTCCATGTATATTTTATTGTCAGTTTGTTAAAACTACCTTTCACCCCTGTTGCCAAAATAAGCTCGTCTTCCAAGAATTAGTCGAGTCACTGTTGTGTGCATTTTCAATGGCACGAACTTTGTAATTCTTTCATCTTCTTTAAGATTAATTCAAAGCAAATAATTGTTGTATATTTACAGTGCAAAGAGTATAAATATATCTGTAACTTAGAGTATAAATTTATGTTACTGAGTGAAGAGCTTAAATATAAGTGTATGTATTATTGGTAATCCAATGATCTGTATTTACGTACGCTTCAATGAGTTTGTGAGTTACATTGTTAGATGATTTAACTCAAAATATTTTTCTTTGTTTGTTTCAGAATATGCATAATATTTCTGTAAAGAAAGATCAATACAGAACATATTAGAAGAATCCATGGCCTCAGTTGTTTGTCTTATTCACACCAATATCTCTGCACATTGGTTGCCATTGGTGGCACATTGGTTGGAACATATTCTTCATTTGACAAAAGCTTTAATATTTAGAGTGAAGGTGTAAGGCACATCATATTTAGTTTCAATCATATTGCTTTACGAACAATCTTCTCTTCTGTCGAACTTGAATATTGTATATTAACTAAAGCCATTGTTCGTTTAATGTCGTTTTGTAGGCCTACTTTTTTACAGAAAGAAATGAGAATTAGCACGTGCATGTTTGCCCGACCGTATGCTACGTTGTCTTTTATTGAGCCACAACTTCGGTGTTTATTTTTCTTCTTTCCAGTCATGTTGTATGTTCATTTCTAAGTCATAAAACGTTCTTAGTTGTTATTCTACAAAGATGAGTGTTTAAGACTTTATGTTGCTTTCATATATCATATTGGGCATTTTAAATGTAGTTGGGTACAAATGGCTTCCATCTAAAGGTCGAAACGAGGACATCGTTGTTACCTATCCAAGTTGGACTAAGAAAGCGGGTAATTAATAGGTTACCAATTTACAAACTTAGATCCTCGGGATGCGAGGTACCTCTCCTAACAATTCAGTTCTGGAGAAGTACAACAGGAAGCGGGTGTATACAACAGTCATTCCGTTCCGTCAATTACCGATGGGTGTATATAAGCCAAACTTGTAGACCATTTTCATCTTCCAGAGTTTAGGCACATTTGCGGTAGTATTTTGGGTGTCCATGTTGGTCTTCTCTTGTTCTCTACGTTTCTTTTTTTACTTAATTCTAGGGTGTTCAACGGGATAAAAGTTTTCTCGGCAAATTCTACACCTATATGAATGAAAGTGTGGTTGTGAGTACTTCTGCTAATACTCTTGATTGAGTACGAAAGATAATGTGAGTATTTGTAATGCCCTTATCCTATAGGTACTAATACTTGCACAAGGCGCTTCATAGTTCATAGTTTGTGGGAAATATTTACACATTATACGAAGGAGAAATGAATGGACAGAGTATATTGAAACAATATGCCATGTGGAAAAGTTAGGTTTTAACGTGGACTTGAGTTAAGTGAATCAGCAATTTTAATGTCAGCGGGCGGGTTGTTCCAGAGAGAGGTGGATGTGTATTGGAATGATCTTTTCCCATATGATGAAGCTTGAACTTTTGGTATCCAAAGTAGCTTTTGATACTGGGATCTTAGTGTGGGATTGGATATACTGACACACAAGACTCGAGAGGTACTCTGGCATCTGTCTGTGTAGAACTTTAAAGGTAATGCATAAAGAGTTTTGTCCATATAGAGCTTTGGAGGTAATGCATAAGAGTTTTGTCCATATAGAGCTTTGGAGGTAATGCATAGGAGTTCTGTCCGTGTAGAGCCTTGGAGGTAATGCATAAGAGTTTGAAATAAATCTGGAATTTATGCATGTAAATTTGATGGAATTTATTTTGCCAGTGAGCCTGTGAGGCCCATTAATACCATACAGGGTGATCTCAATCCAATGAACATCCTGGATCTGCATCTTATACCTTTCGGTTGCATGAGAATAGGACACTATCTTCACATTTTCAACCCAACATTTACCCTCCCTTTCAAGGAATAACTAATGCCACGCACGATTTTCTTTCTGAAATAGTGTTCTCACAAAAATATAAATATGTGTCACCTATGGCTAAATAATACTCCTCAATAAATAAAAAAGAAAGACTTCTAAAACGAATTTACATGGTACATGGGAGTCCATTTCCCTTCCAGTGGCCAAGTGATCTGACTGATGTTAGTTTTAAATATGGTACAATGATGGAATGGTCAACCAGCTTGCACGACACCTACAAATCTACCTCTCACACTGAAGTGTTCCACACCACTGTCTTAGCCAATGTTCTTCCAATAGGGATAACTGGATAATCATTTTCTATGGATACGGTCATGTAATGAGGTGTTTGCTCATTAAGGTAACAATATAATGTATAATAATAAATAGCAAATTTGAGAAAACATGATATGCCAAAAACGTGCTAAATTTCACTACCTTTTTCGGTGCTAGAATAGCATCACACTGACAAGCAAGCTCGAGATCAAATGAAATGCAGCAAGATTAAGTGAGCCAGTGATGGAGACTGGTGCCAGTTACTTGCAAGGGAAGTTGTCTTACACCAAGCTTCATCCGGATTTTGGTGTTTTATGTTCATATCTGAACATTTTCTAGTTTCACCCACACCATACACAAGAGGTGTCACTGGATCATATTCATGATGGCATTTAACTTCATCTTAAGCCAATAACCTCTTCTTTTATTTTCTATTTTGTTTTGATAATTTGCAGCAGGCGATCAGTCACTTTAGACAAATATTCTTGTTAATTTTTGTTTATTTCCATTTTAATGCTTTTGGTAGCAGATATTTGCATTTTGCATTTGTTCAATTAACACTCTGTATAAATCTGCTTTAAGCTTTTATAAGTTTGTTTTGCTAACCAAAAGCTTCCAAGGACATCAAAATAAGAACATAATTGACTTGTTCATTGTGTGGACATTGCATTAAATGGGTTGACGCCACACAAAAATGCACGCAATTCCACAACTGGTTTAATCATGGGGAATTTGGTCATACAGGTTCTGATGTTAAGTCAATTCCCTGTCACACATCCACGCATTTCAGCAAGAACAAAGAGACATTGATAAGCAAATGTTTTAATTAGTAAATATAAATTGATAATATAAGAAATACCACATGATATTAACAATTCTGTTTTGTTCAGAAAACAGGTCCTCATATATGGTCCCAAGCAGTGCCTGAATCAGTAACTACATTATTCATGTAGCACATGTTCCCAAAACCAGTCAACAACCTTATTAAATCAATGCTTAGAAAAATTGCAGCACTTAAAAAGTAGATGTGACAATTGGTCATAACAAATTTTTCAAAACATGGAATGTACATAACAAAACATGAATTAAAATTTCAAATGAACAACCAAACGATTTGGAACACTTGAGTATTAAAGCTTTAGTAGAGACATTAGGGAACTAAGGAAACAGAGACAACCTAAAGGGGTGCTACTGACTGACTGGCGGGTAGGTAGGGTTTACACTAAAACTGATGTGTCAGCAAGTTTTGTACCTGAATTAATCAAGTGAATTTCAGACAGTGGAAAGGGAGCCACACTGATGATGAATGGTGACATATAAATAAACAAGTATCTCAACTCCACGCTACATAATTGATATGATAGTAAAATAATAAAAAAGAATTATAAATCATATATATCATGATAGCTACTATATGAAAGGCGCACATTTTACAAGCATCGAAATTGTGAATTCATCTTAATGTTCTTTACCCTATCAATTGATCAACATTACTCTAAACCAAGAGATTACTATAAGCAGATAGAAACTTCATCTTACATAACATGACAGATCTAATATAGAGAGACAAATAGCGCAGATGAATAGGTGAACACAAATAATATGCCCTCGGAAGAAGTTAACCAACAAAAGCTCATTGAGTTGGCAGTTTACTCGGTACTCGGTACTCAGTTTAGCTGATGCAATGTTTAATTTCATCAGAGGGAAAGTGTTAAATCAGCTCCACCTTGAGACAGGTATGTTGAACATACCATGTCCACAGGGAGAACTGACTGCCAACACTGTTGTTACATTATGTACAAGTAATAGACACAGTAGAGTTTGATTGATGTCATCCGTGTGGATCTTGTATAGGTCATCTACAGTATATAGTTCTACATAGACAAATATTTATAGTGGAATATAAGGTCCATGGTAACTTTGACAAGTAAGAGTTATCTCCCTGTAGCCCGGCAGCAAGGTGAAGGTGACCGAGTCGAGCTGTTTGGGGTGTATAGGGTTGGTATTCAAGTCACATGTAGCACCAGTGTTCATTCATCATCTTTCTCCTTCTTACCATACTTCAAAATCCGCGTGAATTCTACATAGTCAAAATTTCCCTTCTTGATAGGTGCATCTCGGAACATTTCATCTACCTGTGGAAAAAAGAGAAACTTTCTGTTTTACTGTCTCCTTTAACTACATTCTTAATACGAAAAGAGGAGTACTGGTAAGTTAATACTGATGATGACTGTTTAAAACAAATCTATTTTTCAATTATCTTTAACTTTATTTCATTAAATTGTGTTTAGAATGATAACATGAACAATTGCAAGACCATTCTCACCTCTTCATCTGTGAATCTATCGCCCATTGTTGTTAGCAATTCCCTTAATCTATCTTCATGGATCAGACCTGCAACATACCAACACAAACATTAATGAAACTTTCATTAAGTGATGTTAAATGTAAGGCTGTATAAAAAAAAATTTAATTTTACTATGAAAATTTTAGTGACGAGGGCAGTAGAATTTTATTTCATTTCTTTGTTATTATGTTATTATGAGTACAATTTCGTCAAAATATAGCCTGGAAGTGCTTCAAGTATACAAAATGGAATCACATCCATTCTTACAGACCCATATATTTGGTGGACAAATAGACTTAGGGGTTAAGCAAACTTTTTACAAATGAAAATAAAAAAAACTGTTATGCATACAAATAAAAGTGATGTGCCAATTCCTGAGAAACATTTTACTTCTTTAATTTAGCCTGACTTTTCTAGTGACAGAATATGTAATAAATAAATAAATAGACTGCAGACATATCTACAGAAATTTTCATTTCACTATTTGAATAAACATTTAGATTTATGTACAAAAGATGATTTAGTTTGAATGACAACTGTTAATTTTGAGGTGAGTTGGGGTTTAACGCTGCTTTCAAAAGTATTTCATGTAAATCACAGCTGCTAGTATTGAGGCAGGATGAAAATCTGCAACACTATTAGTGACACCTGCGAGCAATGGTGAAAACAAGCAAACCATGGGCCGTACAGCTCTGAAATTCAGTTTAGCATTGCACCCAAACCTTGCTGCATGTCGAATACATCTCATAGATATAATTACTGAGCCCCTGGCAGGATTAAACCCTGGACTTTTTGATCTGAAGTCGAATGCACTAACCACACCACTAATCCGCCCCATTTACTTTACACTTCATACTCACCCCTGCCATCCTCATCGAAACAAGCGAATGCATTCTTGATGACATCTTCTGGATCAGTTCCATTCAACTTTTCTCCGAACATGGTGAGAAACATGGTGAAGTTGATAGGTCCGGGGGCGGCGTTCATCATTTCATCCAGATACGGTTCGGTCGGGTTCTTTCCTGTTAAACCACAAACAGTCAGTATTTACAATGTTAAAGCAACTTCTTAAGGTGACAAACAATATCATACCTATTAATAATGAAAACTAAAAAATATTCAGATCTCAACTATAAATAATCATGTAAATTACATTTATTCAGAAATTAATACACACAAAAAACTGTTTCTGTCAAAAAACAAATAAATGTATTGTTCATATTCCTCATTCTCAAATGGTGATATCCTGCTGGGAGTATGAATCAGATCTGAACCTAATAATAGCTAAATGTAACTAATAGCTCAGAAACCTTTTTTTTTTACAGACGAGTGACATAAAACATTAGATGATGTCGACTACAGCAGGCAAACAACAGGTGTTGTAGCCAGACACAAGTGAGTCAAACAGCTTACAATACCTAGGTTTGCAATGTGCAGCCATCCATGACAATTTCCATTAATTATTCTCCAACTCAAATATGTGCTGCACAGAGTAATTATGTTGAAACAATGTTCACAGATGCATAAGACAGGTTCATAGTTAGCAAGTTTGGGATGTTATAACTGAAACATGTGTTTAGATGGGTTTTAAATTAGACTGTTACTTCCTAACAGAAACATTACTTCATATATCAAGCATTTCCCACTTGTATTTCATTTACCTAAATAAAATCATATTTATTTCAATGCAAGAAAGATAAATCATGTACTCATATATGAACTCAAGTATTGATGGATTTAAACATTTTAGAATTGAATCTTACCCATAGATGCAAGCATATCGTGAAGATCCTCCTTGTCAATGAAGCCATCTCTGTTCTGATCTATCATATTAAATGCTTCCTTAAATTCCTGAATCTGTGCTTGATCAAACATAGCAAAGACATTAGAAGTGGCACGCTGGGCCCTCTTCTTGGTACCCTTTGCTTTTGTTTTTCTGCTTGACATCTTGATTTCAAATTAGTTGAATACAGTAAAAAAGATTATTCTGAAACAAAAATAGAAAAATGTTAGGCACATAAATATTAACACCAATCAAAACCCTGCCTTCAATAAAATCAAATAGGCACCATGTCTCACCATTTCATCTGTAGGAAAATCATACTTTTTAAATGATTCATGAAGAGCTTAATACCTTCCCATGCAAAATATTTCCCTTCCCTAATTTCACCTATTGAAATTTTTTTTATAAGGTCAGGATCTCAAAGACTTTTATTATTTGTTTTATTCATTTGATTTTTAAAATAAGATTTATATAAAATGCATTACAGAGATTATGGCAACACAATTTTTCAAGCTATTTTCCCCAGGAATAGTGATTGTTTTTAGCCTCTCTGACACTCATAACTTCAGATCATCACTAAAATAGAAAATCATGAACTAAATAATCAACAAATCTATTACGGTACACAAAGTCAAATCTAGACCTATTCAAGCTGTGTAAAGGGACTTCACCTGGTTCAAGCCAATGTCAGTCACACAGTCGAACTGCTCGGGGCTCAAGAGGCTTATTGTGAGTGACCCTGTCAAACTTGACTGACCACCTGCCTAGTCCACCGAGGTTGTTTATATTGATGAATAATGATCCTACATGATGTTACAATATAGGATATGTTTCTAAAAATTCTGGTTAAGATAATAATACAGCCATTAAGGACTCCCTTATAAGGATGAAAACAACCCCACTTTAGGGAACGTCACATCCGAATGATTCATATCTTGCATTCAATGAATGACAAACATGCAGACGGAAGCTAAAGTAGGTCAAGTTTCAAGCAAATCGCATGAGTGTCATAAGTGTATAGCAATTAGAAAAATCTTAATGTATCGTCCAATGCTTTATCTAGTTTATATATTGACGGTTTTTATATACAACGCGATATATTCAAGATCAGAAAGAGGATAATTTAGACCAGAAAGTCGCACCCACCTGCCGCCTGGCGATTCAGTTGAACGGGAAGTTGCTGTCTACACATGCGCAAACACAGAGCGTGATGATCTCCGCAAATACTTTATTGCAAATGACATAACAACATTCCAAGGATTGGCATGACGTCACCCTTATCGCTGACAATGACATATGAGCTTTATTCCACCCGTTTTAACTAATAATTGCCACTTTACTCATCGTTTGTTTCCTTTCTCTGTTATATTTATCAAATCATCTTTATTTCTGCATTCATTTTCTATTAATGGTCCTTCAAAGACCCATGAGATGGTCATTTCCTCCGTTTGTACCACAAAACATTTTTAAAATGTGCAAAAAATGTAAACAAACAAAAAATATTGTGTCTGATAAAATTTTAGTTCTATTATTATATTCGCAGTATGGATACATTACTAATAATTCACTAGTAACTGTTTAACTGTCAAATGTATGTTTATTATAAATATTATATTATATATTATATATTATTATTATAAATTGTTATTAACGCTTTATAAAAGATAGGCCTATGACTCACGGGTTTTCTCTATCTGACTTAAAAACACAGGAACTCGATATCGTAAGTAAAACATAAGTAAAACGTAGGTACAACAAACCTACCTTTTACGTTTTACTTATGTTTTACTTACGATATCGAGTTCCCGTGCTTAAAAACCACAAATACTTATTACGAACATTAAACTGAAGCGTCCATAGGCATAAAGGGGGGGGGGGGGGGGGGGGGTCAAGATCTTTGAGGCGGGAGGGGGGGGGGGGGGGGGGGGGGGTTACATTAACCTACCACTGAATTTATAAAATAAACACTTTCAGGTACATATAGTCATAATTGTGCCATAGTGATTAATTAAAAGGGCTTTATCATCCAAAACTGTGTTGCACAGGGGATATCGATATTGTATTAGATCAAGCAATCTCCTAGGCGATATCGTTTTGACAGTAGATTTTGTGCAATTAGGAGATAAACCAACTGTGTTTTTAACTTTTTGTGAGTCTAACGTAGATTCGATACCGATTTTTATCATTCGGAGCCGAACGCGTCAGCCTATAACCACCTATAACCACCATCTACATGACAACACAGTGATATGACGCCATAAACATGATGACGTCACAATGCTATGACATCATCGCATTGGAAGTCAATTGTCAGTGCTGTGCTCACAGAAGAAAACTTTTCATTGAAACGTAATGAAGAATGATTTTGGATGATAATTAGAATCTCACTCTCGGTCTTCTGATATATCAACACTCGTTGATTAACGTAAAAAATATCCTCGACAGGTCTTGGATATTATTTTTATCAACTCATGTTAATAGGTCTATATTTGGTATCACTTGGGTGAGATTCTCTATTTACTAACTGATTTGGAGCAACGGTCTCTTTTCCCTTTTAAAGCTTTTGTCATACCTTCTTGCTCATATTGCATTTAGTTTGCATAAAAAAAGTTAAATATTTATCGGGCACATTGTTTCAAAAGTGACAAACTCGGGCGGTGGAACTTTATTTTTATTTTTTTGATGTTGGAAAAATAACGACGAGGGAGGAATACATTTTAATTTTGTTCATTAAAACCCTGGTTTTAAAGTGGTAGAATTATACCAAAAAAAAACCCAGAAACGTTTCCGTCCCTGCACACCCATATATTTGGTGGACAAATGGATATTGATATTTAGCAAAACTGTTGCGAAAAATGACCCCGAAAAATAATAAGCTGTCACGCGCACAAATAAAAATGATGCGCCGATGCCCGCGAAACATATCACTTATTTATTTAGCCTAAACACTTAGTCTGCAATAGCAAAAAGGTAATTTTTTCTCAGGCACAACTTTTCAAAATTGACGAGGGCGGTTCAATTGTTTCTTTGCGAATTATTACTGTAGATCATTAAGTTCCGGAACCGGAAGTTTATACCAGTAGCCGGCAATATGGCGCCGAAACAAAAGATGAGATCGCGATGAAATCATTTAAGTCAATTTAATAAATTCTGCAATCATGAAATACCATAAAACAATACAATTTTGACGCGATTGCTTGTGAGCTTTTTGTATTTCTCTCTTAGTAAAATGAGTGGGAACTCAGTCGAGGAACGTGTGAATGATGTGATATCTGACTTACTGGTGAGTAAACAAGTGCCCGTAATCATGAGCTTTTGACAGTCCTGTCATTTGACAGTTCTAGGGAAACTTACCAATCGCAACACACTGATACAGCTGTAAGTGAAATATTGATATAATAGGACTCTTTTTATTTTTGTTATAGGTTGGTCAGCATATACTCAGGTCGGGGATAACCTAAAAACGAGCTATAATAGGTCGATCTAGCTATAGTAGTTCGTTCGAGCTATTGGTGCATAGGTCGATCGAGCTATAATAGCATTTATGGCACAGTGCACCTTTAAGACGGAATTTCCGCATTTGCGGCAACAGCACTGCCGAATCGTCTTTTACCGATACATTCATTTTTTACTTCAATGAATGCCCAAACCCTAGCGTTTTCGAGTAATTAGCTGTTAATTAACCATACCCAGTCGACATTCACGCTTCAGCGACAAAATATACTCTTTCTACATCAAAATATTCTCCCAAACTTGACAGCATGCTTCTACAAACTCTGACCTTGACCGATGTGCTACTTCCGGTAATGATATTGTACTTACCACACGGCATTTTTTGTTTTAGTTGACCGGACGTGAAATGAACAACTTTTCTATGGAGATATCTTTGAGAGGCATTTTAGAAGTTGTAGAGATGAAGAAAACCAAGATATATGGATAGTCAACTTCTTTATTGCAATGAATGCGACGTTTCGGTGTAGATACTAACACCGTTATCAAGCAAGTGATACATGAATATGGTAGGAGGAGAATTTATATAGTATAGTGAGTATGTACAATTAACAAGTTGATGTACACTGGATTCCCAATTATATATTGAGGGGATAAGAAGATTAGGTTGATGTACAGGGGATTGGTTGTATAAACAGATTAACAAGCGTTTGTACCCTTGAAGAGGTTGATGTACACTGAGATGTTAATTAGTGATTAGCTTAGTGATTGCAAGAGAGTGGCCTGATGTACAAAGTGATTTTAAGAGAGTGGCCAGATGTATACAAGTGATGATAACAGGAAAAGTTATTGTAGATACTCTAAGAGCATGAAGCCAGATAAAGTACTAAAGACTGTCTTTGATAAGGTGATGATAAGCCGAAGGGATGAAGTAGCCTTGGTCGCGGTTCATGGCAGGATGGAAGCGCTGGATTTTTATGGCTTCAAGGAGTTTTCTGATCTTGCAATCACTAAGCTAATCACTAATTAACATCTCAGTGTACATCAACCTCTTCAAGGGTACAAACGCTTGTTAATCTGTTTATACAACCAATCCCCTGTACATCAACCTAATAGATCGACCTATTATAGCTCGTTTTTAGGTTATCCCCGACCTGATACTTTTTCAATCAAATTAGGCTTCTTCTGATTCAAAATTATTTCCTATCTATATTATTTGTTTTTCATTGTGTTTCTTGCTAGCCATACTTCTCAAGTGACATATTGTAGCGGATCGACGATGCATTTTGACAAATGCAGCAAGCTTCATGCATTGTTATAGGCATTTCTAATATAAATGCGTTGCTATTATTTATGGGGAAACACTAACCATGTTCACAACACTTTTACAATGACATGCCTAATAAATGTCTATTCCATAATTTACGTTTCTTGACTTTGTTGCAAGATGGTACTTTGCATTCAATTTAATTCCATGCAAAGTAATACACAATAATTAAACGGAGGGTTCTATCGAGACGGGTATTTTTTTGCAACGGTCCAACAGCATATTTTTTATTAGTTTTATTGTATGTTATGTGTTACTATGTGAATATTCTATCACTGCAAATGTTATTATTTTTATTTAAAAAAGCATAAAATTGGGTTAAATATAGCGTGTTCTCATTTCACGTAATGCCAAGAAACCAAGATGGAGGATGCTGCCAATAGATCGGTGATAGAACTTTCCCTTTAATAACACAAATGTAGTGAGTATAGGATCAACTCCTTATATTGCCATGTCGGTCTTGGAAGTGGTGAGATAGTACATTGTTTAGATTGTTGAACTTTTCATTCAGAGGTCCAAGGTTCAAATTTTGCCTGAGGGGCTCTGCATATTTTTCTGCTATACTCAACTTTTGAACTTGCATAAAGGTTTAGGTACAATCCATTACATTTAAATTTAGTACAGCTTGTGCCAGTCAAAGCTCCCAGGTTTCATCACAATACGTAACCATAATGGTATTTCAGGATTTTCCTTGGAACAATACTAGCTGCAGTGAAATCAGTGAAATAATTTTGAAAGAAGCATTAATCACCAAATCACCCTGACTCGCCAAAGTCTTGATTTGTGAATGGACTGTCCAGTAGAATGCATTGTAATTATTTTGATCATTGATGACTTTAAACTTACTGAATTTTGCACTTGATGTTTGCAGAGAAGTCATGCAGTGGAAGAAGCATTTTGTAACATCATTGTTCATAACGAAGAGACAGATGCTTGGAATAGTAAATACAACGGAGAGAAGCTGAGGAAGGTTTGGCAAACCATCCCCCAGGTACAGGTCGTTTGACGTCACATTGATAAAGTGAACTTGTTTTAGACCAAATTCATTAAAAAAAATTTGAGATACAATTATTGCAAATTACAGTCTTTGAGTAAGAATAAAAGTTAGTATTGCCAACTAGATAACACATCTTATGAACTACAGTCTACTACAGTAGGAGTAAAAAAAAACTAGTATTGCCAAAGCAAATCAATAACTGTGACATGGAATTTTAGGCCAGCTGAAAATCTGTACCTTTGAAAAGTCAATGAGAACTTCATGTAAATATTTGAAACAATTGCATTATTATTTATATTCATCTCGAATTACTATTCCATCAACTAAATATGCTCACAGCACCAAAGGGATAGATATATGACTGACTGCAACTATAGGGTAAGGGCAGAAGGCAGGACACTCGTAGAAATGGTGTCACTCTGGAATGTCTGACAGAGATTCCTTCTTCCATGACTCAGATGATTAGACATTTGAGGATTACCTCCCCTTTCTTTACAGAGATACCGGGTAGCAAATCAAATTTTATGTAATCCAGGGCTTGGTCATTCTTTTACCACAGTGGTTACTTCTAATCAGAATTTCTATCGTAACCTCTGTTATATATAGGGGCGGGATAGTGCAGTGGTTAGCGCCTTCGGCTTCGGATCAAGAGGTCCGGGGTTCGAATCCAGCCAGGGGCACGTCAACTTTGTCTGCAGTAGAGAACTGTTCTACACGCAGTAAGGTTTAGGTGCAATGCTACATAGTACCTACCATGGTTCGCTAGTTCCAGCCGATGCTCGCAGGTTTCACCGCAATGCATAGCCACATGGCATTGCAGGCTTTCTCCCTGCCATAATACTAGCGGCCGCGATAATAATAATAATAATAATATACATTTTAACGCCTAATATTCAGTGCAAGCACTGCTCAATGGCGGTACAATTATTACCCTGAAGGAATTGTACTTTTGGTGCCGCTACTAAGCGCTCCGCACGACCATATAGGTCCGTACCTCCCGTGTTCAGGTACCCATTTAAACAGCTGGGTGGACTGAGTGCAATGTGGATGAAGTGCCTTGCCCAGGGGCACAACACAGTATAAGACCCAGGTCACAAATGTTTGGTGAACATAAGTGAAATACTTTTGAAAACAGCGTTAAACCCCAACTCACCTCACCTCTGTTATATATCAAACAATTTTGATATCAAATCACTTGTAGATATCAATTGATCTCATACAAGTGATATCTTCTTTTGGAACCAATTTTGGATGATAAATCAATAATATAGAAAACGAAAAACATGTACTCGCACTTGGTATTTTGTACATCATTGTATTTTGTCAAAACAGGATGCCCAAGATATTGGTTTGCGGATATTTGTGGATGTGCTACATCGACAATGTAATGGAAGTCGGGTGACCCTCCTCTGTGATCTTTTGGAATCAATGGTGGAGAATGGGGTTATTGCTCCACGGTAAGTAACAGTTTTATTGTTCATGACAGCTCATCATGAAATACTTCCAAGTTTACACATAATCTGGAGCCCTTGATACACACTGTATTACAAAGTCTCCTTTCAGATCAATATGCGATGCACTATTATCCCATGATGGATTGAGTTACAACAAGCCTTTACTTTGGAATGCTACTTTCAAACTCATCAGGAAGATTGTCGGAGGAGTTGACTACAAGGTACGATTTAGCCACGGAGTCAATTTCAAATTCCCAACGCAAGATATACCTCTTGCCAGCCTCCATTACTGGCTGATTAAGCCTTGCAGTATTTAGCAGCTCCGACTAAGTCGGAGCTGCTATCAGTTTTTGCGCAGTTTCCGTCGCCGCCGCCGCCGCCGCCGCCGCCGCCGCCGCACGCGCGTTTTGTATTCGCTATAACTTTTTTCCTAGAAGGTTTTGAGAACTCATATACATAACTTGATACTTATGCCCCTGGGGAATTTTTTTGACATGTTCATATTCAAGGTCAAAGGTCAAGGTCACGAGTTCTGAAATCGCTTAAAAAATCCTTGTAAACACGATAACTTGAAAAATATTTGTACTATCAGGCTCTTATTTGGTGTACATCAACTATGGAGAAAGGCAAAAATTTGAAAAGGTTTTCGCTAACATCCGTCAAAGGTCAAGGTCACAGCGAGGGCACGACTTAAGCATGCTTTTGCGAAAATGTCTTATTTCAATTATTAACACTTTGAATCATTACATGATTGTGATACACAATGAAAAGTGATCACTGATTGTGTGTATCTTGAATTTAAAAGGTCAAGGTCACGAAACATGTTCAAGGTCACCAGTTCTGAAATCACTAAATAACCTTTTCCCAAGAAGGAATTAACACCTCATATACATAGCTTCTTTCTTATAAACCTGGTGGATGATTTTGACATGTTCACATTCAAGGTGAAAGGTCAAGGTCACAAGTTCTGAAATCGCTAAAAAAAATCCTTGTAAACACGATAACTTGACAAATATTTGTGCTACCAGGCTCTTATTTGGTGTACATCAACTATGGAGAAAGGCCAAGATTTGAAAAGGTTTTCGCTAACATCCGTCAAAGGTCAAGGTCACAGCGAGGGCACGACTTAAGCATGCTTTTGCAAAAATGTCTTATTTCAACTATTAACACTTTGAATCATTACATGATTGTTATACATAATGAAAAGTGATCACTGATTGTGTGACCTTGAATTTAAAAGGTCAAGGTCGCGAGATAGGGTTAAGGTCACCAGTTCTGAAATCACTTAATAACTTTTTTCCATGAAGGTATCAACACCTCATATATATAGCTTCTTTCTTGTACACCTGGGGAAATATTTTGACATGCTCACATTCAAGGTCAAAGGTCAAGGTCATGAGTTCTGAAATCACTACAAAAATCCTTGTAAACACGATAACTTCAACAACTTCTGTGCTATCAGGCCCTAACTTGGTATATATCAACTATGGAGAAAGACCAAGATTTGAAAACGTTTTTGCTAAAATCTGTTAAAGGTCAAGGTCACAGCAAGGTCACAACTTAAGCGTGCTATTGTGAATATGCCTTATGTTAACAATGAACACTTTTGAGTCATTGCATGATTGTTATACACAATGAAAAGTAATCATTGATGGTGTGACCTTGAAGGTCAAAGTTCAAGGTCATGAGATATTGGTTAAGGCTATGTTAATCTTTTGATCCAATTTTGAAATCAGAAATAGGTTTTAAGAACAAAGTTGTGAAAAGTGACCCCAGTGATGATTCAACTTGTTAGAATAACTTGAATAATGAAAAACATTTTGTCCAAAAAAATTCCCATTTTATTTATGCTGAGGAGAAGGCGGAACAGGGAAAGGCGAGACCCAAAGTTTCGGAGCTGCTCTGCTTTTGCGGTGTCCCGCAAACGCTCTTCTAGTTCCTTAAGGTTTCCATGCTTTAGGCAATCGGAGCAAACTATACGTTTCAGGTGCAGCGATCCACTATCTTGGTACTGAAAAGAGAGGGAAATGCTGCAAGACTTAAGTCAGCCAGTGATTAAGAATGGCAAGAGTTTTGCCTTGCATTGGGAAGTTGAGTCAATTTGTGTCCAACAATGAGTGGCCAATTTACAGGAAGCACAACTCCTTTCAAAGGAAATAAGCTCAGATTGGCCGCTGGTTAAAGATATATTACTGCATTAGCCTGAAAAGTGCTAAAAGACATATTTTTTTTCTTTCAAAAAGTGTCATGTTTTGTACGATGTTTGTCAGGGAGTGCGGGACCTCCTGCGGGTGATCCTGGACAAGTTACAGAACTCCATTCCTTCAGATAATGTTGCAGTCTTACCTGAAGTCGAGGTAGTCACAGAGGTAGGTCATCATTCGATACTCAAGTAACACTCAAGTAAAATTTATATCTTTATGATGAAAGATAATCTCTTTAAGTTTTTTGGGTTTTTTTTACTACAAAGTAAATAGTGATTTTGAATCAAATGAAAAAGTTTCAATGAGAACATTTTATGTTTTTGTTGTTATATAAGGAATTATTTTCTGTATACACAGGTGGTGACCTATATCTTGGACCGAAATGCCTGTCTACTTCCAGCATATCTTGCCATTAACGAGATCACGAAAGTGTCTGCAGATACAAGTTCATGGCCACAATGGGTGAGAAGATGTTGAGTGTTGACATTTATGATGTAGATGCTTTTCCAACTTATCAATAAGTAACACATGAGAACAATTATGAGAACATGAATCAATTGTACAATAGTAATGTCAAATTGCATGTGTCCCGTTGTTAACTTCAATGATTGTACTTCATTATGTGATTAACTGGATGTGTGTGATGTTATGTGTGTGATGTGAGTTATGTTTGTATACACTCAGAGTATGGGTCGGATGCTCTCCAGCTTCGTGGACAGTTTCAGACCAGCAGCTCAGATGGTTTCTATAGCAGGTGAGGCTTTTATCAGCTCTTTGCAGTGTATGAAATAACTTTTACTCTTCACTGGCTGTGGGGATTGTGAGTTGAAAATTTCATACATATGTATTTAACTTATAAGGCCAGAGGGTTTATGGCATGGGCCGGAGTCCAGCGTCCATAAACATTTCTCATTTTCGATTTCTTCTCCAGAAGTGTTTCACTGCTTAAGCTGAAATTTTGGTGGAGAGGTACCTGTCACTGGATCAAAGTTTGTTATTCGAACCTGACCCGCCTCAAATATGGGTGTGGCAGGCATTTTCGCTGAGACCTTTAAACAACTTCTTCTCCAAAACCAGATGGCATAGAAAGCATAGAAAATTGTCAATTTAATGCTAGTTGATTAAATATAGTAACAAAACAAAGGTGAAAGTCGCAATTTATGATTGAAAAATGGACAATGACCTGCACCAATTGTTCAAACATAATTTTGGAAACTAACCAATAACAGACAAAAAGACAGATGTAGGATGGTAATATTTTATAATTTTGAAAAATACTTGATGGCTCTTTAAGGTATACTAACTTGTGAAGCCAATTTATTTTTTTCAAAATTGTATGTATTTGGTATGATGATTTTGGGAGTAGGTTTATACCATTGGAATTGGAATTGCCTTTTCTTGAAGGTTTTTGTAAGAATTGTGATACATAAAGAAGGATACATGAATAATCAGTTTTATTGAAATTTAGTGTCAAGTGGCGTTTTTGTTATGCAATGACATTTTTTAAAGCTTTGAAATTTTTCATGGCTGGGAATTGTGCATTATCTTGAGAACATTTTATTTCGGTTTTCAACATCAAACAAAAAACTCATAACAACCTAAAGAGCCCATGGCTCTTCTATTTTTAAGGATGGATATGAATCTGGTGTGACATCAAAGATTTTGAATTGTTTCTGTGCTGTTGACAGGGAGGAGTCACCTGCTGCCCGTCGTGGGTCACTCGATGTCCATGAACAACGTGTGGCGCCTCAACACAACAACTCTACGCTTCCATCTCAGCGGTCCTCTTCCTTATGACAAGGCAAGTCTACGTAGTTTTGTAGATATAAAAAATCAAGTCTATGTAGTTTTGTAGATATAAAAAATCAAGTCTATGTAGTTTTGACAAGGCAAGTCTATGTAGATATAAAAATCAAGTCTATGTAGTTTTGACAAGGCAAGTCTATGTAGATATAAAAAATCAAGTCTATGTAGTTTTGACAAGGCAAGTCTATGTAGATATAAAATTCAAGTCTATGTAGTTTTGACAAGGCAAGTCTATGTAGATATAAAAAATCAAGTCTATGTAGTTTTGACAAGGCAAGTCTATGTAGATTTAAAAAATCAAGTCTATGTAGTTTTCACAAGGCAAGTCTATGTAGATATAACAAGTCAAGTCCATGTAGTTTTGACAAGACAAGTCTATGTCCCTGTCTTATTTTTCTACACTAAGTGAGTAATGTATGTGTGGCATGTTGACCCTGTCTTATTTTTCTACACTAAGTGCGTAATGTGGGAGTGGCAAGTGACCCTGTCTCATGTTTCTACACTAAGTGAGTAATGTGGGTGTGACATGTTGACCCTGTCTTATTTTTGTCGGAGCGGGGGACATAGTACGTCCGTCCCGCTTCTTGTTAGCGCGATATCTAATGAACCGCTCAACCTAGCATCTTCAAACTTGGTACCAATCTTCATCTGGGGTATACGCAGACCTGAAAAGTTTTTGGTGACCTTGACCTCATTTTCAAGGTCAGGGCGAGACTTTGACCAGTTTTGAAAATATTGTTAACGCCATATCTAATGAACCGCTCAACCTAGAATCTTCAAACTTCGTACTGGTATTCATCTGGGGTATAAGCAGACCTGAAAAGTTTTCGGTGACCTTGACCTCATTTTCAAGGTCACGGCGAGACTTTGACCAGTTTTGAAAATGTTGTTAGCGCCATATCTCATGAACCCTTCAACCTTGATTGCGGCGGGGGACATGGTCACGTTTGTGACAATTACTTGTTCTATACTAAGTGCGTAATGTGGGCAGGGCATGTTGACCCTGTCTCATGTTTCTATACTAAGAGCGTAATGTGGGTGTGGCATGTTGACCCTGTCTCATGTTTCTACAATAAGTGTTTAATTTGGGCGTGGCATGTTGACCCTGTCTCATGTTTCTACACTAAGTGAGAAATGTGGACGTGGCATGCTGACCCTGTCTCATGTTTCCACAGGCGATCCAGGACCCGCAGACCGGACTGCTGCGCTACGTGCTGGAACAACCCTACTCCCGCGAAATGGTCTGCAACATGCTGGGGCTCAACAAGCAGGTTAGAAGAACATCACTCTTGGAATATTTGTATCAATTTTCTGTTGAAGAGCAAGTATTTTGAAGAATCTGTATTTTTTAGATATGATACTTGAGGTACTAAGATAATTCTGCAAATTGTGTTCTTGTGAACAGGCCAAGCAGCGTTGTGAAGTGTTGGAGGACCAGCTGGTTGACCTGGTTGTCGTAGCGATGGAGAGGTCGGAGAGTGAAGCTGTGGACGATGCCGGATTGAGTCAGTTGCTATGGCAACACTTATCCAGTCAACTCATCTACTTTGTGCTTTTTCAGTTCGCAAGTTTTCCACACATGGTCATGTCTCTGTACGAAAAGGTCAGTGAGGAGGTCAATGATTGTAGTTTTATTAAACTATTTTCATTTCTCAATGTATTTTGTACAATTAACAAACAAGCTTCAAAGTTGGTTGGAATAATGGAAGACGATAGAAATTTCAAATTCAAATCTAAAAAGTTATGTTGTTGGATAACAATCTTTCAATTACAGTTATTGTTATTTGAAGTTATTTTCTGTGTCTTATGTTACATAAATATTTGGGACATAACCAAATTGCTTTGATGCTTGCTTCAGTTGCAAGGCAAAAACCTGAAGAAAGGTCGAGACCATTTGATGTGGGTGCTGCTGCAATTCATTTCTGGAAGTATTCAGAAAAATCCAGTAAGTTTACAATTTTGAAAACATTCTTTATTTTCTTGAGTGGTCATGGGAGTCGATGGTTGTTCTTCATATTAATTGTCATGAAGTTGTCATTCATCATCTGAACATGCAGCTGGGCCTAGATTTTCAAAGTCTCTATTGCTGAGATGGTTGTAAGCCAACGCTACTTTCAAGTACTTATGACTTGCTTAGCTTTAAGGGCTTACAAAATCCACCCTAGTGCTAAAATGGATTTAAAAATCTGGGCCCTGAACTTCAATCTGCATTCTTTGCACTTTATGTCGTATCAGGATGTTTCTTATAAGAATATTGTGTGTTGACATGAGTTGGAAATATTTAACATGTACATCATTGCAGGGAAACAGACAGCAAGACATGGTAAGATCACATGTCTTTCACACATACTAATGACATCATCATTCAAACTGAGGTTTAAGGGATAAACTTCAGATTTTAGTTTCTGTTACATTCTATTGTCTCACAGTAAGATCTCATTCAAGCTTAAATTTAAGGAAATCATATTTTACAGAGATACTAATGATGTCATTCTTTTTGCTGAAGTTGAGGAAATAAACTTCAGAGTTCTACAGACATGACATGCTACCATATGGAAGTAGAGATGAATTCATCTCATGACATTTCATTTTAAAACTGGGGGAACGTTTTGTTTGATACCTATATTTTCATTTGTTTTATTTATTTCTTAACCACCTCTCCCCGCATACTCTTCTTCTGTGAAGATGATAATAGGTTTTTATCATCTATTTTGTTTTTAACTAACATTAAGATGCACAAACATCGAATTGGTTATTAATTATTGACTCAACATTTTCTTTAGAATACATTATATATTGTGAAAGGACAATTTATTATCCTTGTTTCCAATGCGTCTTCCTATCAAACGTGGTTTCCAGCTCATGAATGTTGAAAATACCATAATGAAATATGGTCTTCATTTCAACCAAGTGGTGAAAAGGTGCCTTTTTCAACTAAAACTTTGAAGAAAAAACATTTTGTTGTATTGTCTAATTTAAAATTACAAAATGTCATATATGGTTTTGTTAAGTCATATATTCAAATTGATGAGATGTATATATTCATGAAATTCATTTGAAGCAAGTGACGAAATGATATCTTTGATTTTACTAAATTTGAAAAATTAAACCATTTGGATGCGTACATGTCCTCCCCAGCTAGCAGACTTCCTGCCGGTGATGCGCCTGTACGACCTGCTGTACTCTGACGACCAGGTGATCCCTATGCCTGAGGTAAGCAAGCCGCAGTCGACCCACGCCCTGGCCAGCACCTGTATCTGGATCCACCTCAACAAGAAGGCAGAGAGTGACAAGCAGCGGCTCCAGAGACCCATACCCTACGGGCTGCGTCAACACCTCGAGTTCGTAGTTTCCATCATTTCAGACATGATAAACACAGAAGTAAAAGAAATATTTCTTGCCTGGATAATAACATAAGCTTCCAACACTATAAGCAGATCGTGATACTTTTTTCAATATATTGATGTACCTTTATTAAGCAAAAATAAAATGATTGTCTTTTTTGGCCAAGTCTTTTAACTCTTCAAAACACATCTTTCAGGTTTTTAAGACAGACATTTAACAACAACAGCAATCTGAGTCTGAACGACTACAAGATAGCCTTGCTGTGTAATGCTTGTAAGTATTATTCATTGAATGAGAATCTTTGTGAAATGCTGAAGTGTGACTTTAAAGCTCTTTTAATAACTGTTGTCACAAAATATCAATTTCCTTTTATGCATCTAATCCCACAACAATTATTCCTATCTTTAAGTTCTGATAGTTTTGAAATTACTTAAAATTCGGAAGATGTTATAACACTTTTTCATAATGACAAACACAGATGGGTAAATTCCTACCCTCCGTGTCATAGTGTGTAATAACTCTAAGCAAAGTGTCTCACCTATTCCAGATAGTACAAACACAGAGTACTTCAGCCTGCCGATGGGTAAACTCCTGGAGAGTGTGTACGGGAACAACAAGAACACGACCCTGTTGCCTGGCAACATCGTATCCTCCGCCCCGACCCAGCCCCTCTCAATGAGCCTCCTGGACTCTCTCACCGTCCACGCCAAGATGAGGTCAGCGCATCTATAAGTTTATTCTTACAATAGTTAGTGAATGTAATTTGAAATGATATGAAGTTTGGCCTGTTAATGCCTTTTGGTTTTTTTATCACAGCCAACGTCTCTGTTTGTAATGGTATTTACAGGAGTCAATGTGCAAACAGGGAAAATTCATCTATGTAATAATATCATCTTTATATTTAACAAGCCTTCTTGGCTACCAGATATTGCATTTTACCAGCATCTTTTTAACAAGCCATGGGCATATGCTGATTTGAATCCTGATTAAGATACTTTTGATGCAATTTGGTCTTGATCATTACTTGTATTTGTACATGTTTGACTTATAGTATCATTAATATGGTTCAATCAAATATTTCTGTATTAAATAAGCTAATTTCCTTCTTTCCCTTCTCTTCAGTTTGATCCACAGTATTGTGACGAGGGTGATCCGTTTAGCCAAGAACAAGTCGAATATATCCCTTGCCCCAGCGCTGGTGGAGACCTACAGTCGGCTGCTTGTGTACATGGAGATTGAGTCTCTCGGCATCAAGGGATTCATCAGTCAGTCTTACCTTCTCCTAGAGTGATCGAACCTAATGAAAGACACAGAAATATTGATATCACCCTCCTTTCAATGTCTGAACAAATACCCTACCAAATTAACTACATTGAGTACAATATCACACATTGAGGACTAGATTCATCAAGTGGCAACAGATTTTCCCACAGTGCATAGCTATAATGAGATGTTCAAACAAAAACTGCCTACTTTTCAAGCTTGTTTTATATTCTGTGGGGTTGCAGACTTTCTCTCTACAACAATATTACTGATAAACCCTATTCATCTGACTTGGTCCAATCATGTCTTGTGTAATGCAACACCTGATGTTTAACTACATATTCCACTGTTTCTAGGCCAGCTACTGCCGACAGTGTTCAACAACTGATGTTTAACTACATATTCCACTGCTTCTAGGCCAGCTACTGCCCACAGTGTTCAACAGCCATGCGCTGGGTATCCTGCACACGCTGCTGGAGATGTTCAGCTACCGACTGCACCACACCCAGATCCACTACCGCATCCAGCTGCTCGGCCACCTGCACACCCTCGCCACCATCCAGCAGACCAACCAGAACCAGCTCCATCTCTGGTGAGATTCAAATACAAGGTTTAACAGGAGACTCGCCTCTTGTTTGAGACTGCATGTGACTTGAGAACATGCAAGCACTTGCATGCTAGAGCATAGACTTCATGTTTCTCTTAGTTGTAGAAAAGTGAGAATAATTCTCATACAACTGAATAGATTTGCCAAAGTAATGTCTTCAAATTACTGAAATAATGCTCAAGTGACACTGAACAATATTTCGCTCTTAATTTCACTTAAATGAGTCTAGATTTTGGAAGATATATTTCAGACATGGATAATATTTTTTTTACAAATACAGCTAATACATAAAAACAGCTAAACATACCCACCAAAGTAAATAGGAAAAAAAATGTTGCTTGTTTTTTTTCACCCCTGCTTCATTCTGACGCCAGTGTTGAGAGCACTGCGTTGCGCCTCATCATCAGTTTGGGAAGCTACGAGGTGCAGCCACAACTCACTCGCATCTCCAACGAGTCCAAGAGTCAATCCTTCCTGGCCGGCGAGTCGGAGGAGTTGAACCGAGCTCTCGTACTCACTCTCGCTCGGTCTGTTCACATCACTGGTGGGTTGCTTTCTTGTCAATTATTTTAGACATGTTGTAAACTCTCATCTTGGTCAGAATACTGGCATATGAGTTAGTCTATTGTCTATTGATACGTGATATCAGTTGTAAGGCATGGGATCTTAACTCATTGCCTGCAGGTCCTGGTATAAATATCTCTTGACTAATATTTTCGTAGTAGCTTTGATAATGCTATTATCTTAAGCCAGTGTTAATGTACATGGTACCTACGACTATCACTGGAACTAAGAACCCTTTGTAATCTGAACCCAAGATAGCCCGTGATGAATCTGAGATTTTTTCAATGAGTTATGATTCCTGTAGTTTGTCCACTCAGGATGGTTTGACAGTATTTGATTTAAGAATTAGCGTGTTAATACTGAAATGGATTTTTCATTGGCTGAAATCTTTCCGAGGAATTGATGTATCTTGTTTTTTGTGGTAGACTTTATTGAAGAATGCTGTGCTCATGACCTCTCTCCAAGAAAGGGAGGGGAAACATATCTTTGTAACTCGCTTACTGTCATTTGTTTATTCGTTTATTTCTAGATGTTGACTATAAAATATTCAAGCGATTTACATGCTTTCAACATAATGCCTATTATGTGAAATGGTGCCTTATCTTATTTTGAAATGTACTTAAATAAGTTAGAATGACGTGAAAGCTCCTGCCCGCAGGTCTGGACAACTACTCCAACAGCTGGTGCAAGGAGATCCTGATGTCCATCATGCAGAACACGCCGCTCAGCTGGCCCAGCTACACACTGCAGTACTTCCCCCCGGTACTCGAGGATTTCTTCAACCAGAACCCCGTACAGAAGGAGGACAAGAGTCAACTCAAGCGGAACGTCGAGACAGAGTACAAGAAGTGGAAGAGTGAGATCTTTATACTTTCATTATGTTCAGATAGACTGTGGCTAGTTCTTGTTTCGTATTTAGGTTTAATACTTTCAGTATGTTCAGTTTAAATATGCTTTGTTGACATTCATTGTTCATCAAAAGACAAAAGTTAACTTCAAAATAAGTACAAACATTGGAAGTGAAATCTCTTCATATTTTAAGTTTAGAATGTTGCTTTTCTTATTTTATTTGTCAAAAACCTGGTAAATTTGAATAGTTTCTATTTGCCTAATTTAGCAATCTTACCTTGCTCTCATGTTTATTGTTCCACAATCTATCTCATTGAATACATTTCATTTGCAGGTATGGTGAATGAGAACGATCTGATAGCTCACTTCTCCATGCAGGGAAATACTCCTCTATTCTTGTGGTGAGTTCCAAACAGATTTGTAAACTCCTCTGTCATACAACATTATTCAAACAAAAACTTTTATGTTAAAGCAGAAAATATTATGCTTATATTACAGTTAAATCAATACAGTGTGAGTCAGTAGACAAAGCTACAATGTTTCACATACTACTATATATATTGCAGCATCATATGGAAGAGTTTGCTGGAGGAGAGCCGAGTTTCACCCACAGCCTACAAGTAAGTGGGATATGTCCAAAGTCCACGCCAACCCCACGCTAAGACTCAATGTAAAGTTGGTAAAAGTTCCAAAGATATTGTATTAAATGTAATTTGATGTTGTCCAATTTATATCTTATCTTATCTTACTCAGAGTATCGGAGCTCCATTGAAAGGACTATTTTATAAAACGACATGTAATGGCTTGTACTTCTTATATTTGTCCAGAGTGTTGGATCGTCTTGGACCGAGAGCTTTGTCCGCCCACCTGAGAGCCTTCGCTGATTACTTAGTCTTCGAGTTCACTACCGTCACTAACCCTAACATTAACAGAGTGAGTAGCAGAGTTGACACGTAATATTCAATGTTTTAAAGGTTAATTATTAAGTATTCAGATGCCCCAGTGATTGGTCATTGTCCATTCTATTCATTATCAATTGGTCAACAGAAGGCCAACATAACTCTGTTGTGGAGTGAGGATCGACAAGTGACAGTGTAAGTAATCTCATTGAAGCTTAACATCAGTATCATTGCTAATGTTTGTAAGAGCTTTGGTCACCTGTTTCTTAATAAAGTCTTGAAGGGTAGTACTTCTATACTTGACTGCTGTAGAAGATGAGCAATGCACATGTGTATGACAGTTTCTATAATGTCTGCTTGCAATACATGGAAGCCCTGAATGAGATGATATATATATATTTATAATGTCTGCTTGCAATACATGGAAGCCCTGAATGAGATGATATATATATATATATTTATAATGTCTGCTTGCAGTACATGGAAGCCCTGAATGAAATGAGATGATATATATATTTATAATGTCTGCTTGCAGAACATGGACGCCTTGAATGAGATGATATATATATATATTTATAATGTCTGCTTGCAGTACATGGACGCCTTGAATGAGATGATATATATATTTATAATGTCTGCTTGCAGTACATGGAAGCCCTGAATGAGATGATATATATATATTTATAATGTCTGCTTGCAGTACATGGAAGCCCTGAATGAGATGATATATATATATTTATAATGTCTGCTTGCAGTACATGGAAGCCCTGAATGAAATGAGATGAAATATATATTTATAATGTCAGCTTGCAGAACATGGACGCCTTGAATGAAATGAGATGAAATATATATTTATAATGTCTGCTTGCAGAACATGGACGCCTTGAATGAGATGATATATATATTTATAATGTCTGCTTGCAATACATGGAAGCCCTGAATGAGATGATATATATATATATATATTTATAATGTCTGCTTGCAGTACATGGAAGCCCTGAATGAAATGAGATGATATATATATTTATAATGTCTGCTTGCAGTACATGGAAGCCCTGAATGAGATGATATATATATTTATAATGTCTGCTTGCAGTACATGGAAGCCCTGAATGAAATGAGATGATATATATATTTATAATGTCTGCTTGCAGAACATGGACGCCCTGAATGAGATGATTTATATATATTTATAATGTCTGCTTGCAGAACATGGAAGCCCTGAATGAAATGAGATGATATATATATTTATAATGTCTGCTTGCAGAACATGGACGCCTTGAATGAGATGATATATATATTTATAATGTCTGCTTGCAGAACATGGAAGCCCTGAATGAGATGATATATATATTTATAATGTCTGCTTGCAGAACATGGACGCCCTGAATGAGATGATATATATATATTTATAATGTCTGCTTGCAGTACATGGAAGCCCTGAATGGAATGAGATGATATATATATTTATAATGTCTGCTTGCAGAACATGGACGCCTTGAATGAGATGATATGTATATTTATAATGTCTGCTTGCAGAACATGGAAGCCCTGATTGAGATGATATATATATTTATAATGTCTGCTTGCAGAACATGGACGCCCTGAATGAGATGATATATATATATTTATAATGTCTGCTTGCAGTACATGGAAGCCCTGAATGAAATGAGATGATATATATATTTATAATGTCTGTTTGCAGAACATGGACGCCTTGAATGAGATAATATATATATTTATAATGTCTGCTTGCAATACATGGACGCCCTGAATGAAATGAGATGATATATATATTTATAATGTCTGTTTGTAGAACATGGACGCCTTGAATGAGATAATATATATATTTATAATGTCTGCTTGCAATACATGGACGCCCTGAATGAAATGAGATGATATATATATTTATAATGTCTGTTTGTAGAACATGGACGCCTTGAATGAGATAATATATATATTTATAATGTCTGCTTGCAATACATGGACGCCCTGAATGAAATGAGATGATATATATATATTTATAATGTCTGCTTGCAGTACATGGAAGCCCTGAATGGAATGAGATGATATATATATTTATAATGTCTGCTTGCAGAACATGGACGCCTTGAATGAGATGATATGTATATTTATAATGTCTGCTTGCAGAACATGGAAGCCCTGAATGAGATGATGTATATATATTTATAATGTCTGCTTGCAGTACATGGAAGCCCTGAATGAAATGAGATGATATATATATTTATAATGTCTGCTTGCAGAACATGGACGCCTTGAATGAGATGATATATATATTTATAATGTCTGCTTGCAATACATGGACGCCCTGAATGAAATGAGATGATATATATATATTTATAATGTCTGCTTGCAATACATGGACGCCCTGAATGAAATGAGATGATATATATATATATTTATAATGTCTGCTTGCAGTACATGGAAGCCCTGAATGAGATGATATATATATATATTTATAATGTCTGCTTGCAGTACATGGAAGCCCTGAATGAGATGATCTGGAGAAGCAACATCATCACCATCGACCGTCTCGTCCTCTGCTTGGTCAGTGTCTAGTTCTTACAGTCATCAGTAGTGTTTAGTGTTTAGTGTTTAGTCAGGACTGCTATCAGTTTTTGCGCAGTTTCTGCTGCCGCCGCCGCGTTTTGTATTGGCTATAACTTTTTTCCTAGAAAGTTTTGAGAACTCATATATATAACTTCTTACTTATGCCCCTGGGGAATTTTTTTGACATGTTCATATTCAAGGTCACGAGTTCTGAAAACGCTAAAAAAAATCCTTGTAAACACGATAACTGAAAAATATTTGTGCTATCAGGCTCTTATTTGGTGTATATCAACTATTGAGAAAGGCCATGATTTGAAAAGGTTTTTGCTACCATCCGTCAAAGGTCAAGGTCACAGCGAGGGCACAACTTAAGCATGCTTTTGAGAAAATGTCTTATTTCAACTATTAACCCTTACGTTGCGTATATATATTTTACCATTTTTAGCCCCTGTGGCGGAATTTACAGGCTCGCAGCTCGCAGCAGTAGTTTGAGCTTAGGCACTAACGAGCTCTGCTGGCGGAATTTCCAGGCGGCGATTCCGGTACCGTTTTTACGAAATATACCGCATCTACATGGCGAATAAGGACTATATACGGGCGTTCAATACAAATTCAAGTAGCGACACCCGTACACAAATGGCTAATTCACACCCGAAACTTTGAATGAATTTTCTATGATTTTTTGTTTTTATTCTATTACTTTCGAAAGATTGTCTTTAATTAGGGCCTCGTAACATCATAAATACCAAACGAAAAAATCCATTTATATACGGAATTGAAGACAAGATGTCTAGCTTCACAATGATATAAAAATTATTAGAATGCGACCTTTGGTTATAATTCTATAGCTATGTAAAGTTTGTCTTTATTTCCACCTATAAAATCGTCAATACTTACAACATGTATGCGGCATTGCAAACGGTCGTTCATCGCACTTTTCCAAGAAATCATAATCTCGAACCAGTTGACAAATAAGCACATGTCAACCCAAATATGGTTATGTTGTTTGACTTTTCAAATAAACGCTAACCTCGAACCATAACTGATGAAAATATGTTGATTAGTTTGTGTGCCGTTTGGTTTCACATGCCTCTCAGAAAGGTAAAATTGTATCTTTATTTCTGTGAATAAATATGCGCATTTTATATAGAATAAAAGATTATTCTTTTCGGTTTATTGTGATATAAAAATTATGAAAATGCATTCAGTATTTTAGCCGTGATAAATGTTTTAGAAGTTGTGAAAATCGCCGATTGTTTCAAAATTTATGAAGTGTAAACATGACCTATTTCACGGCGCTTGCTGTGTCTTTATTATTTTTTTGAGATTTTCTAATTTTATATGGGAATGTAGTCCATTGTTTCCCCTTTATTTTGCCGTATTGTTTTTTGAAAACAAACGATTCGCTCACATGATATGAAGTGCGGGAGTAAGGCGATTTGCCGATTTTTTCCCCGTCTCGCTAGATGCGAGGCAGATAGCAGGTACGGGCGAGACAAACCCGAGGCAGTGCAAACACATGGGTGAAAATAGCCCCAAGCGAAATAAGGCTTCGGAGCGGAGCACGACAAAATTGGCCTTTTGTAAAGCTAATTATCGATGCGTTACGGGTCAACAATGCCCACGCAATTTTGTGTGAATTTTACTTGATATTTCGACCGGACATTCACACAGACTCGTTATCGTGGCTAACTGCGAGATGTATGTAAACAAGTTTTCATGTGGCGATATACGGACACACTTCGTTTCGCATTTCGCCTGGGGGGCAAATATAATTATTACTGACCCGGTAAATGCACTAAGTCCAACGTACGCATCTCGCCAAGGGGTCTAACATTTTTCTCTATGAGCCTCCCGGATAATTACGGGACCCGCAAGTTAAGGGTTAACACTTTGAATCATTACATGATTGTTATACACAATGAAAAGTGATCACTGATTGTTTGACCTTGAATTTTAAAGGTCAAGGGCACGAAATATGGTCAAGGTCACCAGTGCTGAAATCACTAAATAACCTTTTCCCAAGAAGGCATAAATACCTCATATACATAGCTTCTTTCTTATAAACCTGGTGAATGATTTTGACATGTTCACATTCAAGGTCAAAGGTCAAGGTCATGAGTTCTGAAATCACTAAAAAAAATTCCTTGTAAACACAATAACTTGCAAAATATTTGTGCTCTCAGGCTCTTATTTGGTATATATCAACTATGGAGAAAAGACAAAATTTGAAAAGGTTTTCGCTAAGATCTGTCAAAGGTCAAGGTCACAGCGAGGGCACGACTTAGGCATGCTTTTGAGAAAATGTCTTATTTCAACTATTAACACTTTGAATCGTTACATGATTTTATACACAATGAAAAGTGATTATCGATTGTGTGACCTTGAAGGTCAAAAGTCAAGGTCATGAGATATTGCTTAAGGCCATGTTAACCCTTTGATTAAATTCTTAAATCTGAAATAGGTTTTAAGATCAAACTTGTGAAAAGTGACCCCAGTGATGATTCAACTTGTTAGCAATAACTCTAATAATGAAAAAAAATGTTTTAAAAAATTCCCATTTTATTGATGCTGACGAGAAGGCGGAAAAGGAAAGGCGAGACCCTAAATTTTGGGGCTGCTCTGCTTTTGCGGTAACCCGCAAACACTTAACTAGTTCTATCTGCTTGCCAGATTTATTAGTGGTGAGATGAGAGTTACCTGCCCTTGGCTTGGTTGGAACTGCCAGGGTTTGGACCCACTTACGGCGGTCCAATGTTAATTTTTTATTAAATAATTATTTTTTACGGTTAGTTATTAAAAAAAATAATTATTTCAACTGTCATAATTCCAAAATGTTTATGCTATATGTACCTTTGAATTTTGAAAAGTGTTAGGTTTTATTAGATCAATGTCTTTGATATGTACGTTCAAATGGAACATCTTTCCTTTAAGAAAATGAGTGACAGAAATGATCAATGATTTTCTTTATTAATATCTTTATCAAGTTGAAATCGAGAACAGCAAGATGATTGATATTGTTGTAGGTAATGAGTTGGCTAATTATTGTAGATTCTGCGGAACCTGGAGGGAAATGAGGCCCAGATGCGATGTCTGATCGTCCAGCTGCTACTTGTCCATCTCACAGACTTCAAGAGTCGCGTACACGACTTCGTCAAAGATGTAAGTGTTTATACATTGCTTGATCTTACTTAATCTTATTGCCTTATACAATGTTAATGGTCGAAAGGTTCCCTTGTCTTACTCTGTGAATGTAGATATCAACCTTTCCACAAGGTGCTTTAAATTCATCACCATCATCTCAATTTCGTATCTAGAAAAAGACGATATGTTGTCTTTCCAGTGTATGATGAATGATTGTAATGGAAAATGAGGCATAAGTCCAAAATGGGTAATCGTATCATACTCTCTTGTACAGTCATCAAGTAATCCAAAATACCAAGAAACATAAAGCCTGATATTGGAACGTGAATTAACATGTGAATGATTCTATCATATTATAATGATAAATTACAGAACACACCAGAGCACTGGCAGCAGGCCAACTGGCACGAGAAACATATGGCATTCCATAAGGTAACTCACATACTTCTTATTATGATTCTCTTCCTGTCTACATGAGTAACAATGTAATGTTTGGGATCACACTATCTGCAATAGTACAAATTCTTCTACTTTTTTGGGGACGAGTACATTGTTGGAATCAAACCCACACCCCAGTCAGGCACCAATCACCAGCACTGGCTGTCCCAACAGCTAACCATTCACCCACCGAGAACTCAACAATATAGAAAGTGTGATCCCAAATATAACATTGCTACATTTGTTCATCTAAATGACATGTATTTCTGATGTCTAAATAAGTGTTATCAGTAGTGTTGTTGATGTGGTGGTATCATTGTTATCATTTCCTATTCCTTACAGAAATACCCGGAGAAGTTTTATTACGAGGGTATCCAGGACATGAGCAACCCGATCCACCACCAGCATCTGCCGGTCTACTTCGGCAACGTCTGTCTCCGCTTCCTCCCGGTATGTACTTCCTAACATGCCACTCATTATGTATTGCTGTGATAAGCTGCAAAACAATAAGTCAAAGAATATATTTATGTTACAATAAGCAGTGTTAAACAGTAACTCATTCACTCACTTAACATCATAATTCCCTTGCTGAACATTGAAGTTGTTTCCTTCATCAGTTTTATCAAATTTTTAATTAGGAAATGAGAACGGTTTTATGTTCAACGGTAACAGACATAAATACATTTCTTCCGTCACAAAAACTTTGGAGATCATTTTGCTTAAAAATTGTATTTGCTAATAATCATAGTTTTACTAGCTTAAAGCATTATTTGGTCCCTTACTGGATAGTATTTGGTTGTCAAACAGTGAAGTAATCTGTCTCTCCCCACAGGTACTGGATGTGACGATCCACCGCTTGCTGGAGTTCCAGAAGGTACAGAAGATCCTGGAGAGTATCCTCGACCAGATTGGCTGTCTCTACAAGTTCCACGGTGAGACTTGAGTTTAGTTTGAACCGCCCTTAGTTCTAAACAAGCAGCACAGTGAAGGCAATGTCAGGCATTCAAGGCTCAGATCCTCTTGTGCTTGGTAAAGGAGGAAGAGTAGAGTACAACCAAAGCTGAGATCCAATTGTATCCGGTGATTTATTTGACCAAAAGTTTTAACAAAAGATAATAGTTTCTAGTCTTTATTGACCCAGTGTGGACAGCCATATTTCTCAAATATACTGTGGGCTCCTTTCACAAAGCAATCTTTACTAAGGTTACCCTACCTTCCCTTTCTTTACCATTACACTTATGTAACCATGACTACGATCACCTCATTGCTGTGTAAAAGGAGGCCCAGAACCAGTGAATGTTAATAATTGTTTTTATTCCAGACCGTCCGGTGACGTACCTGTACAACACTCTCTTCTACTACGAGAAGCGGCTTGCCGGCAAGTCTGGTCTCAAGAGGAGATTAGTCCATGGCATCATTGGTATAGACATTAGACCCTTCTTTATATAACATTTATAGGAATATAAAAGAGTCCGATATATTCTATTTCATGAACTGAAAATAATTTTATTGTCATTCTCCTGCTATTAGTTCAGATTTGCATATAGGTGCAGGTGACAGGTGTATCGGACATGTCCGGCAAATAGACCGATTTCTGCATCCTTGATGTATCCATATATGGGTCAAAACCATATAAAACAATAACTAAATGCATCCATGCTTCAAGATACATGCTCAGTAATAATAAATCTTTGATACATCATTATCAGCTGATGCAGAAGAGTTACTCCCCCTGTTTCAGGCGCGTTCAAGGATATCAGACCACCCAACTGGTGTCTGTCGGAGGACTACACACGACTACTGCAGATGTCGGCGGACGACCTCAGTTGGATGCCAGACCAAGATTACTATGTGAGACTTATTGGGCGTCTTGTCGACAGTATCCTTTCAATCTAGCTCGTATCTTCAATTAGATTCAGCACTCGGCTCTGAATGATATAAACAGGTATTGAATCTACATTTTGTTAACGTACAGCTGGCAGCATACACCTCAAACATGAAATATATACTTCTTAACAAGCCTAAGCAATAGGAGGTAAAATTCCTCCCCCCTTCCCGAACTGTGACTGGCGCTTCAATGAGTTCCCCAATCCTGCAGCGCACGCCCTTCACGCAACGTGTGTAGAGCTCATGGCTCTCCCTGTAGGCAGCACCATCGTCGGCAACGCACTCCTCGACGTCGCTCTGAAGAGGTACAAAGATGACCTTTGGTGAGACCTGGCAGATCTAGTCCTTGTTGCGTGTCACATGTAGTCAATCATGTAGTCCGTTCGTCCGTCAGTCCGTCTATCAGATGGTCGGCTAGATGGGCGGTGTTCGGTGAGGACAGTTATTAGAGTAGAAAGTTACAGGTTGGTCTGATCAGGTGAAAGGATTGAATTGGGTGCAGAAGAATTTTGGTATTTTATAACTTAAAATATGTATTATAAATTATAGTATTGCTAATAAATCAATTAGTTCAAAAGCATTGTAAGTTGCCAATCTTCAGGAATCAGAACTCTCAGGATTAGTTAGTAGCTAAAGATAGGGTATTGCGGTATATTTCCGTCCACTAGCTAAAGATAGGGTATTGCTGTATATTTCTGTCCACTAGCTAAAGATAAGAGTATTTCTATCTTGTAGTATATTTCTATCCAGTAGCTAAAGGTAGGGAATTGTGGTATATTTCTATCTAGTAGCTAAAGATTGGGTATTGTGGTATATTTCTATCCAGTATCTAAAGGTAGGATATTGTGGTATATTTCTGTCCACAAGCTAAAGGTAGAGTATTGTGGTATATTTCTGTCCACTAGCTGAAGGTAGGCTACTGCGGTATATTTCTATCCAGTAGCTAAAGATTGGGTATTGCGGTATAATTTGTGAAGCAGGTGGTCAATCAAGCAGTCAGTAGATGATCAGTTGTTTGGCTGGGCAGTTCAACGAGCCATGGTCCAGTCAGCATACCAAATAGTCTTTGAGGGCATCACTGAGTTTGATGACATCGGTTTTGATGAATAGATATTTTCAGGAGAGTTTAGGTTGAAGACCAATAAAAGCTAATATGTTACCTTCTTCATGCTCGAATCTCTCTCATCACAAATCAGATATATATATTGTGCTGAACAGTTTTCACTATCGGTGCTTATCATCAATGAGACCATGAATCAGGACAAAAGATCACATTTGGTTATTTGACTAGTCTTTCACATTTTTATGTTCTCTTCACTTTGGTAGTGAAAATCAAGATAATTCAACTGTTAATATTCATACAGACAATGACCTTTATTATCGGGGAAAAAATACAGTCATTGAATTAGACATTTCTGATACACATGTGTATTTGCATGGGAGTTCTGATATGAAATGGAAGCATGGTTTCTTTAGATTGGTTCTTAGCTATTTATTCTTTCTTTGTCTTGACAAATGGTTCTTAGCTATTTATTCTTTCTTTCTCTTGACAAAATCGTTTCATTGTCAAATTGCCATGACCATATGATTACCTACACAAATTAGTTTGTGTTGTATCGTATGTGTACCGTAGACGTTTTATAAAATAAACTTGATTTAAATGTCTTTTCATTAGGCAAAAAAAAATAAAATTTGTTTCTGGTTTCAAACCCACGCCTCAGGTCTTTTTTTTTCTAGGTTTTAACAAAAGTAAGGGACAAATAACTATAATTTTTTAGCCTCAGAAAACATAGACATAGAAAATGTCACTCGCTTCTGTTAAGATGGAGTGTAGGGGTGAGATAATTGACTATTTGGAATAGCAACACACATTTAAGAGGGTTTGTGCTTTATTTATATAAATAATTGTAGAAATTTTGTTTGTTAATTTCTTCAATTCCCAAATAAATAATGTTGTTAATAAATTTTTAAAATTGCGTCATCTCATCATTTTTGTCAGCCTGTAAAGACCAGAAACATTTATTTTTATTTTTTGGCCTTAGTATTTTTGTCTGACAGTAAAATAAGTGATTTTGGCGTTTTTTATAAGTTTTAATTTAGTTCTGTGCTCACTTGCAATAAGTTGATGTGTAAGACCTTCAACCTCAAACTCAACCTTCAACCTTCAACCTTCAACCTTCAACCAGTCTGTAACTGCTAGATCTGCATGTGTGTCTTAACAAATTGTACTACTTTTTGCATGTTTACATTGTATATTTGTATTATACACCCATGTTTTTATAAATATTATTTAATATATTTGTCTTATACTTTGTGTACATAGTTTTGCATGTGTTATATTTTAGACAATAATGCATGTGTTGCTTGTTTGTTAGTTCAAACTACTGGACAAGGAATATAGGATACACTTATTTGTCATATATCCTGAGATCAAACCTCTATCAAACGCAAATTTACATATTCTTTTAAATTTCCTTTTTTCAAGCTTCTAAAATAATTAATTTTGCATAATTATTACATCAAGGGAAGAATATGATCTTATGAAAGTACTCACACAGTACATAGAAAACCTGACTCCTTGTCTGTAGTCGTGAAACCATTACTTGACTGGAGATGTGTGTGTCAAAAGCTTTAGGTGTTCCTGGTTCTGTGCAGTCTGTGAGTATAATCCACGACCCTGGTCTTCATTTCATTCCTCCTCCTCTATTCTCTCATTCACTTCCTCCTCCGTCTTCCCTAGTTTCCCTATCAGATCATCTCTTGTTATGGGAGGTCTTCTTTTTCAGCTTTTGTTGTTAATGCTGTACCAATGGAATTATGTAAGCTTGAATGTGTTTCAAAGTAAATGAAAAAATATGAAATTTGGCTTTGTGACATGACTGTTAAATATTTTATGTCACAGGTTGTAGGTTTGCATGACTTGTTCAAACATGAAATCATTTTGATTATAGTTAATGGATATCTTCACAAAGGAATTTATGCTGTGGTTAGTCTTCAAAAATGGGACTTAACCCTACAGTTACCTCAGTGTCTTATCTACATTCACCTTCCAGCTTTGTGCATGGTACCCAGGTCCTGTAAACATTATCGGACCAAATGGTCTTCAAGCCTTCTTGTGTCTGCCTAACAGTCTAACTGAAATATGATCTAATGCATGCTACTTAGACAAGATGGTAGGAAACTAAAGTGGCCGGGGTAGAGTATGGACATCAGTCAACCAATGACAACATCCTGACTTTGAATGGCTGGGGTAGAGGATGGACATCAGTCAACCAATGACAACATCCTGACTTTGAATGGCTGGGGTAGAGGATGGACATCAGTCAACCAATGACAACATCCTGACTTTGAATGGCTGGGGTAGAGGATGGACATCAGTTAACCAATGACAACATCCTGACTTTGAATGGCTGGGGTAGAGGATGGACATCAGTCAACCAATGACAACATCCTGACTTTGAATGACTGGGGTAGAGGATGGACATCAGTCAACCAATGACAACATCCTGACTTTGAATGGCTGGGGTAGAGGATGGACATCAGTCAACCAATGACAACATCCTGACTTTGAATGGCTGGGGTAGAGGATGGACATCAGTCAACCAATGACAACATCCTGACTTTGAATGGCTTGGGTAGAGGATGGACATTAGTCAACCAATGACAACATCCTGACTTTGAATGGCTGGGGTAGAGGATGGACATCAGTCAACCAATGACAACATCCTGACTTTGAATGGCCGGGGTAGAGGATGGACATCAGTCAACCAATGACAACATCCTGACTTTGAATGGCTGGGGTAGAGGATGGACATCAGTCAACCAATGACAACATCCTGACTTTGAATGGCTGGGGTAGAGGATGGACATCAGTCAACCAATGACAACATCCTGACTTTGAATGGCTGGGGTAGAGTATGGACACCAGTCAACCAATGACAACATCCTGACTTTGAATGGCTGGGGTAGAGGATGGACATCAGTCAACCAATGACAACATCCTGACTTGGAGTGGCTGGGGTAGAGGATGGACATCAGTCAACCAATGACAACATCCTGACTATATTATGCATTGTCATTTAACAATCATTGTTGTTCGGATGTGCCCAATGGTAAAAATAGCATGTACTGAATCTTTCTCCAGACAAGATAGGGTAGGTATTTGAAATTATAGACAGATGAATTGTATTTTATTTTTGTTATACATGTAATAAGTCAGAAACACAATATCCCAGATGACTTTGTCGTGAATCTGTTCAATCTGATTGGCTGAAGTGTCAGATGTCGTGAAATTTTCAGCCAATCACGACTGACAGAGAGCTTTGTGTTGTTTCAGCTGTTTTCAGTTGCCGAGAGACAAGATCATGTCCTGGATGAATGCTGTTGGTCTCGTTCTGACAGCCCTGCCGGTGAGTTTGGAAATATGTATTTGGATATTAGCATCTGTGTGTTCGAGAAGTGTTAAGTGTCTGTAATATTCTCTTAATCTTGCTGTTTAGTTATGTTTTCTACAACTAACTTGTTAGTCACCTTTGAAACACAAGCTGCTGATTGGTTGAGCAATAATTCAGATCTTATTCTGCAAATGTTCAACGTGGGTTTTCTTAGTCTCCTGTTTTGTGAAAACCGTTTTGAGCTAATCAGTGTGATTGAATCATAAATAAAACTTCCTTATAATTCCTTCCTCTGTTGGTAGGAGCCTTTCTGGGTTGTTCTGAACGACCGGGTGGTTGACGCATTCAACAGCGCGAGCCTGGCAACAGCGAGCTACAAGTATCCCTTCCAGATGTTCAACTTCCACTCCAGCCACATCGTCTTCGCCGAGCAGCACTGCAGCTACCTGCTGGGACTCTGTCACGCTATCTGGCACCACGCCGGCATAGGACAGCTCTGTCAGCTTCCTCAGTACGTCACTCTTGAATAATTCCCTCTCAGTATGATATTTTAGTGTATAACTCCCGCAACGCTACAGGTTCTTAATGGGACTATGTCACGCTATCTGGCACCATACTGACATCGAACAGCTCTGTCAACTTCCTCAGTACGTTATACTTATATGTATAAAAGACCTGCCAAGGGACGATTTTACAGCTATTGACGTGGTCACACCTGATTCAGTAACTTGAGTTTGAAGAAAAAATTGTTTTTATGCATCTACATGATGAAAAGAAATCTCTTGATTACAGATTTCTGAAGGAGCGCCTGAAGCCCATCATACGGACTGAGGAGCAGTATCTATATCTCTGTCATCTGATTGGTCCGTTCCTGCAGAGACTTCACGTGGAGAGGACGAGGTGTCTGCTGGAGGTGAGGACTGATGCTTTACTTGAACCTTGAAGTCTGTCTTATCCGAGTTCAGTCCATCCTGACACTCTAATCATAATGTGCAAGAATAGTGGATATTTCAATGACATTTCCTTACTCTGTAGTAACTCCCCTCTTGCCATCGGGAAACAGGGCCTTTAATTGACATCTCAATTTCCACAAGGGTTAATCTTCTTTGACAAAATTATTTTCAATATTTCAAATTTCATTTCTTTCTTTAAAAAGCAATCTTTCTGGAAGATCTTTTATAAAAACTAATAGTCGAAAAGACCATACAATTGTATGCACAACTGTATTTTTTTTAATGAAATTAATAATAAAAAAGCATCATATGTTTAACTAAAGTTGGAAGTTGTTTTCTGTTGAGTTCTGTTAATGAGCACATATGTTTGTTTCAGCTGACGGTTGAGTTGTACGAGATCCTGATGACGGTGGACAAGTCGTGTGAACATCTCAACTTCATGGACCCCATCTGTGACTTCCTGTATCCTTCATTCGCTACTCTCATAGTCTCAATTTCAAGATTTGATATTTCTACGAGTTACTTACGATGTAGTGAGGAGGAACTCCTGACCCGTTCACGACTAACTGTCAACTCTTTCCCGACACTAATTCGCCACCACGATTCTGACAAGAACTCATTCCCGACCCACTCTTGACTAATAACGACTCGTTCCAACCATGGCGACTCATCACTACCTAGATACAACTCACTTACGAATCACATACAAGTTATTTGACCCTATTGTCGTGTTTAGTCACAGGTCGGCAAGTATTTTAGGGGGAAGACCTATTCCCGACACACACACGACCACCATGACTCAATATGACTGGATATGAGAAAATACGACTGACAAGACGACTTAATACGACCCAATAGGAATCAGATACTAGCCATTTACGATTAGATCACGAATGCTATGATTTGATGAAATTTCTGGAATTTTCTGTAGAAAAGTACGAACATCGCCTGACTGAAAAAGTCTGGAGTGAGTTTTTGAACATGTTCAAATACCCACTTCCGACCTAATTTGACCTCCCAACTCTTAAAGACTCTTAAAAACTCTTGGAGACTCATATACACCTCATTACGAGTCACTGACAACTCACTGACAACTTACTGACTACTTTCAGTGAAATGGGGGTATTAGATTTGAACGTTCTTGTATCACACACTGTGTTATCAAAACCTTAACCCACCCCAGATACCACATCAAGTACATGTTTATCGGGGACGGTGTGAAGCACGACGTGGAGAAGGTGATCCGTAACCTCCGCCCTGCCCTCCAGCTCAGACTCCGATTCATCTCACACATCAACGTTGAGGAACCCGTCTCCGCATAGACATACCACACCACATTAATCAGTGTCCACATAAAATTCATTGGGTCCAGTAAAGAAATCTGGGTCACCGTCACTAAGTTGATGTTTTCCTCAAATCTACTGAGAGAAATCAGTGGCCGCATAGAAGTGTTCAATCTCTGTGGGTCGCGGGTTAGCGCATTCGGCTCTTGATCAAGAGGTTTGGGGTTCAAATCCCGCCAGGGGCACGGCGACTTTGTCTGCAGTAGAGAACTGTTCTACACGCAGTAAGGTTTGGGTGAAATGCTACACTGAATGTGAGCGTAGTACCACCAATGGTTCGCTAGTTCCAGCCGATGCTCGCAGGATTCACTGCAATGCATAGCTACATGGCGTTGCGGCTTTCTCCCTGACGTAATACTAGCAGCAATGATATAAGTGAAGTACTCTTGAAAGCAGCGTTAAACCCCAACTCATCTCCCCTTAATCTCTGTGGTCCTTTTCACATAGCGACATAGAGGAAGAGTATCCTGTGTCTGTGTAAAGTAACCAGTGGTCAGTGTATGTCCTGATAGATCAACTATGTCTACTTGAGTAACCAGTGTCCATGAAATGATCAAGCAGGTTGGAGTTCATTATCTGAAACTCTGCACCAGGTCTGTATCAAGAAACTGCTGTTCTAGAGTCGAGAGTGTTATTTTTATCACACCATGGCGGACTGTGTTCTCAAACATTAATCATAACGTAGAATGCCTGGGTGGAAATATCAACTGGATTGATGAGTGAAAAACCAGGAACCTGGGCCCTTATTTTCGGTAAATTTGTAGTCGATGTGTTTGAATGAGCTTAAATACATCAGATACATTACAGAAAAATAACTTAAATCGAGCCAAGATTTCCTGTAAATGTTGAAAGAATGAAGATGTCACTATTACCCTGATGCATGTTCTACACATAATAATAATGTAATATTTCAATCATGTACAAATTGCAATGACTGTTATTCCTATCATTATCAACATGAACTGATGTCATTCTCATATCAATGTCTCATTTAGTCACCAACTATAATAGATATACGTCTATTTGTAATCATCAACACATCATTCAGTCATACAAGCTTTTGCCAAAGTGTTCTGTTTGTTCATGCATATTTACTTTGTTCTTTTGACTTAGTTTTTCAACAATGATTTCATTATGGTTATGGAGAGATAACTGCTGCTATTTTCGGTGAATTTACTATAATACCAATGGCTCTGTTTTCATTTTCTATAATGCAATAAAACACTGTGTGTGCTCCATATACGGTTCATTACTATCTGCCATGTAATATACTTGTTACTCAGTCTGTCTGTCTGTTTTCTCTCAGGAGCCAAGCTTCTGATATTGTACAGAGTTGTGTATATATGTCTCAATTGAAAAAAAAATAAAATGACAAGTAATAAAATAATTGAATGTGTTTGAAGCTTTTATTTCTGTCTTTTCAGATTTCATAGCATATGTTTTATATAATCACCATGGGAATTCGACATACCTAACCAGTTGAAGCTCCATAAAATATCACTAATTGCTAGAAGAATGTGAAGTTGTGGTTCAGCGATTTAGCTGAGATCTGTGCTTTTAAATTTCAAATATTTGGAATTCTAAATCAAGGTAGATATTTGTTATCAAGTTCTGTTTCTGCATATCACTTATCAAAGTTTTAGTCACTCCACAGAATTAAGATTTGAAGGAAATTTGCTTTTATTCATAAATGTAAGTCCCCATTTACGGCTCCATATTGACAATAAGGTAACTTCATGCAATGAATCTCATAATGTCCATCTCATAATGTCTATATTTACAATAAGGTAACTCCATGCAATGAATCTCATAATGTCCATATTGACAATAAGGTAACTCCATGCAATGAATCCCATAATGTCCATATTGACAATAAGGTAACTCCATGCAATGAATCTCATAATGTCCATATTGACAATAAGGTAACTCCATGCAATGAATCTCATAATGTCCATATTGACAATAAGGTAACTCCATGCAATGAATCTCATAATGTCCATCTCATAATGTCTATATTTACAATAAGGTAACTCCATGCAATGAATCTCATAATGTCCATATTGACAATAAGGTAACTTCATGCAATGAATCTCATAATGTCTATATTTACAATAAGGTAACTCCATGCAATGAATCTCATAATGTCGATATTTACAATAAGGTAACTTCATGCAATGAATCTCAATGTCCATATTGACAATAAGGTAACTTCATGCAGTGAATCTCATAATGTCCATATTGACAATAAGGTAACTTCATGCAATGAATCTCATAATGTCTATATTTACAATAAGGTAACTCCATGCAATGAATCTCATAATGTCGATATTTACAATAAGGTAACTTCATGCAATGAATCTCAATGTCCATATTGACAATAAGGTAACTTCATGCAATGAATCTCATAATGTCCATAATGACAATAAGGTAACTTCATGTAATGAATCTCATAATGTCAATATTGACAATAAGGTAACTCCATGCAATGAATCTCATAATGTCCATATTGACAATAAGGTAACTTCATGCAATGAATCTCATAATGTCTATATTGACAATAAGGTAACTCCATACAATGAATCTCATAATGTCCATATTGACAATAAGGTAACTCCATGCAATGAATCTCATAATGTCTATATTTACAATAAGGTAACTCCATGCAATGAATCTCATAATGTCAATATTTACAATAAGGTAACTTCATGCAATGAATCTCATAATGTCCATATTGACAATAAGGTAACTTCATGCAATGAATCTCATAATGACAATAAGGTAACTTCATGTAATGAATCTCATAATGTCAATATTGACAATAAGGTAACTCCATGCAATGAATCTCATAATGTCTATATTGACAATAAGGTAACTCCATGCAATGAATCTCATAATGTCCATATTGACAATAGGGTAACTTCATGCAATGAATCTCATAATGTCCATATTGACAATAAGGTAACTCCATGCAATGAATCTCATAATGTCCATATTGACAATAAGGTAACTCCATGCAATGAATCTCATAATGTCCATATTGACAATAAGGTAACTCCATGCAATGAATCTCATAATGTCCATATTGACAATAAGGTAACTCCATGCAATGAATCTCATAATGTCCATATTGACAATAAGGTAACTCCATGCAATGAATCTCATAATGTCAATATTGACAATAAGGTAACTCCATGCAATGAATCTCATAATGTCCATCTCATAATGTCAATATTGACAATAAGGTAACTCCATGCAATGAATCTCATAATGTCAATATTGACAAGAAGGTAACTTCATGCAATGAATCTCATAATGTCAATATTGACAATAAGGTAACTCCATGCAATGAATCTCATAATGTTCATATTGACAATAAGGTAACTCCATGCAATGAATCTCATAATGTTCATATTGACAATAAGGTAACTCCATGCAATGAATCTCACAATGTCCATATTGACAATAAGGTAACTCCATGCAATGAATCTCATAATGTCAATATTGACAATAAGGTAACTCCATGCAATGAATCTCATAATGTCCATATTGACAATAGGGTAACTTCATGCAATGAATCTCATAATGTCTATATTGACAATAAGGTAACTCCATGCAATGAATCTCATAATGTCCATAATGACAATAAGGTAACTCCATGCAATGAATCTCATAATGTCCATATTGACAATAAGGTAACTCCATGCAATGAATCTCATAATGTCCATATTGACAATAAGGTAACTCCATGCAATGAATCTCATAATGTCCATATTGACAATAAGGTAACTTCATGCAATGAATCTCATAATGTCCATATTGACAATAAGGTAACTCCATGCAATGAATCTCATAATGTCTATATTTACAATAAGGTAACTCCATGCAATGAATCTCATAATGTCAATATTTACAATAAGGTAACTTCATGCAATGAATCTCATAATGTCCATATTGACAATAAGGTAACTTCATGCAATGAATCTCATAATGACAATAAGGTAACTTCATGTAATGAATCTCATAATGTCAATATTGACAATAAGGTAACTCCATGCAATGAATCTCATAATGTCAATATTGACAATAAGGTAACTCCATGCAATGAATCTCATAATGTCAATATTGACAATAAGGTAACTCCATGCAATGAATCTCATAATGTCAATATTGACAAGAAGGTAACTTCATGCAATGAATCTCATAATGTCAATATTGACAATAAGGTAACTCCATGCAATGAATCTCATAATGTCCATATTGACAATAAGGTAACTCCATGCAATGAATCTCATAATGTCCATCTCATAATGTCTATATTTACAATAAGGTAACTCCATGCAATGAATCTCATAATGTCCATATTGACAATAAGGTAACTTCATGCAATGAATCTCATAATGTCTATATTTACAATAAGGTAACTCCATGCAATGAATCTCATAATGTCGATATTTACAATAAGGTAACTTCATGCAATGAATCTCAATGTCCATATTGACAATAAGGTAACTTCATGCAGTGAATCTCATAATGTCCATATTGACAATAAGGTAACTTCATGCAATGAATCTCATAATGTCTATATTTACAATAAGGTAACTCCATGCAATGAATCTCATAATGTCGATATTTACAATAAGGTAACTTCATGCAATGAATCTCAATGTCCATATTGACAATAAGGTAACTTCATGCAATGAATCTCATAATGTCCATAATGACAATAAGGTAACTTCATGTAATGAATCTCATAATGTCAATATTGACAATAAGGTAACTCCATGCAATGAATCTCATAATGTCCATATTGACAATAAGGTAACTTCATGCAATGAATCTCATAATGTCTATATTGACAATAAGGTAACTCCATACAATGAATCTCATAATGTCCATATTGACAATAAGGTAACTCCATGCAATGAATCTCATAATGTCTATATTTACAATAAGGTAACTCCATGCAATGAATCTCATAATGTCAATATTTACAATAAGGTAACTTCATGCAATGAATCTCATAATGTCCATATTGACAATAAGGTAACTTCATGCAATGAATCTCATAATGACAATAAGGTAACTTCATGTAATGAATCTCATAATGTCAATATTGACAATAAGGTAACTCCATGCAATGAATCTCATAATGTCTATATTGACAATAAGGTAACTCCATGCAATGAATCTCATAATGTCCATATTGACAATAGGGTAACTTCATGCAATGAATCTCATAATGTCCATATTGACAATAAGGTAACTCCATGCAATGAATCTCATAATGTCAATATTGACAATAAGGTAACTCCATGCAATGAATCTCATAATGTCCATATTGACAATAAGGTAACTCCATGCAATGAATCTCATAATGTCCATATTGACAATAAGGTAACTCCATGCAATGAATCTCATAATGTCCATATTGACAATAAGGTAACTCCATGCAATGAATCTCATAATGTCCATATTGACAATAAGGTAACTCCATGCAATGAATCTCATAATGTCCATATTGACAATAAGGTAACTCCATGCAATGAATCTCATAATGTCCATATTGACAATAAGGTAACTCCATGCAATGAATCTCATAATGTCAATATTGACAATAAGGTAACTCCATGCAATGAATCTCATAATGTCCATCTCATAATGTCAATATTGACAATAAGGTAACTCCATGCAATGAATCTCATAATGTCAATATTGACAAGAAGGTAACTTCATGCAATGAATCTCATAATGTCAATATTGACAATAAGGTAACTCCATGCAATGAATCTCATAATGTTCATATTGACAATAAGGTAACTCCATGCAATGAATCTCATAATGTTCATATTGACAATAAGGTAACTCCATGCAATGAATCTCACAATGTCCATATTGACAATAAGGTAACTCCATGCAATGAATCTCATAATGTCAATATTGACAATAAGGTAACTCCATGCAATGAATCTCATAATGTCCATATTGACAATAGGGTAACTTCATGCAATGAATCTCATAATGTCCATATTGACAATAAGGTAACTCCATGCAATGAATCTCATAATGTCCATAATGACAATAAGGTAACTCCATGCAATGAATCTCATAATGTCCATATTGACAATAATGTAACTCCATGCAATGAATCTCATAATGTCCATATTGACAATAATGTAACTCCATGCAATGAATCTCATAATGTCCATATTGACAATAAGGTAACTTCATGCAATGAATCTCATAATGTCCATATTGACAATAAGGTAACTCCATGCAATGAATCTCATAATGTCTATATTTACAATAAGGTAACTCCATGCAATGAATCTCATAATGTCAATATTTACAATAAGGTAACTTCATGCAATGAATCTCATAATGTCCATATTGACAATAAGGTAACTTCATGCAATGAATCTCATAATGACAATAAGGTAACTTCATGTAATGAATCTCATAATGTCAATATTGACAATAAGGTAACTCCATGCAATGAATCTCATAATGTCAATATTGACAATAAGGTAACTCCATGCAATGAATCTCATAATGTCAATATTGACAATAAGGTAACTCCATGCAATGAATCTCATAATGTCAATATTGACAAGAAGGTAACTTCATGCAATGAATCTCATAATGTCAATATTGACAATAAGGTAACTCCATGCAATGAATCTCATAATGTCTATATTGACAATAAGGTAACTCCATGCAATGAATCTCATAATGTCAATATTGACAATAAGGTAACTCCATGCAATGAATCTCATAATATCCATATTGACAATAAGGTAACTCCATGCAATGAATCTCATAATGTCCATATTGACAATAAGGTAACTCCATGCAATGAATCTCATAATGTCAATATTGACAATAAGGTAACTCCATGCAATGAATCTCATAATGTCTATATTGACAATAAGGTAACTCCATGCAATGAATCTCATAATGTCCATATTGACAATAAGGTAACTCCATGCAATGAATCTCCAGCCGTGACCGGAGTAGTGGCCTTCACTCTCATGTATATTGAATTCATTGGAACATAATACTAATACAGGCTTAGCTTGTGTTTCTCATTTTGCAGGGTCGTATATCTGGAAAAAAATTACAACCTGTATTCCAATATTGCCTAGGTGAGTTATTGCATGTAAATGTGATAGAACTTGCTGCAGGTCCTTATCATCTGGATTTACTCCGTCTTTACTGCAACCCATCAGTTTAAACGAACAATGGACAATATCAACATGTAGGTAGTTACAACTTCTGGACTACATCCTATTGCATAAGACACAGTCAATACTGATATATATTTTTTAATAATAATTTTTTGCACGGTTAACGGGAAGATAAACAACTAAATTTGTTTATCCAAGCTCAGTTAATGTTTGCTGTTACACAAAGACAAGTTTCCCATGTACACCATTCCCTATTAGATAAGCCTAATTATCCCGAGTACTGTGTTTCTTCTAATGAGCGCCGGTGATAAACAAATCAAGAACCTAGAACCTGTTGGAAGATGTTCGCAGTTTATTTAAGAATCTAGGTAGTTATTCTAGAAAGCGTCGTAGTTTAAAGATATTCTAACCTCAGGGGGTAGGCTTCGCGGAAATGATTCTAACAACAGTAAAGAATAACGACACAAAAGTATTGGATTACAAATCCAGCCCAAAATAGTAGAAAAAACGTTTTTAAAAAATACTTCATTTTTACAGCCGGCAAACGTTTCATTAGCCAATCAGCTGCTAGCAGAGGTGTGACGTGTTACTCAGGAGTCCTGCTCAACGAGTAGCTGGCTTATGTTATTGTTTACATTATACACTCGTATAACCGTCACGTATTTTTCACTGATCTCACTTGTCAAAACAGCCTAAACGTGATCAAAGCTATTAGAAACAATGTCGGCATATTCTGTTCAGTCGTTAATTAACTTTGGTTGTTGTACACATGTGTTTAGATTGTTTAGTCTCCGATAATGCCGAGTGTATATTTCAGCGTAAATCTACTGCCATTGTCTTTTCTTTGTGTCATTTTGAAGTGTCAGTTCTATAGAGTTACTGCGTGAATGTCCATCACTGACCATTTCCGTTATGTCAGACTCTTATTCTAGCAATGAGATCTTGCTTTGAACAACGCAAGTCAAGCGATAACAAAGATTTGAATGAAGAACAAGCGAATGTACCATATGATCGGGATACATATCTCGTTACTATGTCTCGCGTTTGTCTATTCCATTCCACAGTTGAAATGAAATAACAGCACTTATGTAGGATACTATCTCAAAGTATTTTGATTCAATATAACAATTCATTAAACAATGTGTTTCCACAATTATACAAAATTGGATCGGCAAACAAAGCAGAATTCATGCTAATCCTACTCAACGAAAAACGAGACTTATGCGACGTATATATCTATATCATTTTACAAATAAAAATAATACATATCAATTGTTGCACTACATTGTGATGGTTTTCTAACTAGTTCGCATGAACTAATGACCATTTCAGTATCAACAGTTACGTCATATGACAGGACGTTGGCAATATCTTGACGCGCCACCCCTTATATAATTGAACCGGTCCAGTGACCGATATCTGGCATCAAAGCAAAGGTGTTAATGCATTTAGCGCAATTAGTGAGTGTTGATTACATGACTAACTTCTGAACAATATAGAATTAATATAGAAATTAAAAGCTAGATGTTCAGCATTCTACATTAACATTTCATCATATTGATGGAACAGAATCTGAAAGAAAATGTGTACCGAAAAAAAAACGCCCTTTTCATTTCGATTTGAAATTAATCATGATTCCTTATTATAGATACATCATTGTAGGCTTTAAAATCTTTTGACATTTTCACCCGCCACATTTCTCTACAGTTGTATTACACTGAATAAAATGTCTCAATGTAAGTAATTGTAAATGTACAAGATTATAAATTTAACGATAGCTCGATTTTCCCCCCTCTAAAAACTGTTTACCAGTACTAGTAACAATGTTGATAATTTCTAAGTTATAATGCAATTATTCTAATATGAATAAAAAGTCACCATGAGAAATATTGACTCAGTAGACCTCAAACTATACAGCTAGGCCTCTTGAAACTTAAAATCAAGCACACAAAAAATAAAATAATAGTGACGTTTACAATTGAAATTATTCATTTCAAAGCATATTGTAGCCTATAAAATAACCAAACGCTCCGCTCGATTGGTAAAAGAACCAAACTAAAACCAGCAACTGAATATAGAAAAATCCTTCAAAAACTCCGAACTTACTTCCTACAGACGCACAAATACCCATTCTATCGGAGACTTACAATGTCAAAGGTTGTTATTGTGTTTTAAACGAATCATCGCCGAAAATCGACAAATCGCCTAAGGATTTCATTGTAACAACTCCTGTGTATGACGTCACATCGCTTACAAAGGTTATGCTACGCTGAGGGGCCGCGGAAAACTGTTTCAAGAATGAGATAATGAGCAGGCCAAATTTACTCACTTTGAACCGCGATATCTGGCTAAGTAGGTGACGCTTCGAAATAATAGTTAGTGTTTTGTTTACTTGAAGTATTTTCTATATGAATAAACGAATTAACATCGAACAAAACTGAGAGGTTCTATTATCTTTAAAGTTATACAGCTAAGAACATTTTTAGAATAGGCGCCATTGTTATAAGCACCTGGGCTTCTATAAGGGACGGGTCTGGGCGTTGAATTGATCCGTTTATTAGAGGAAATACGATGTACAAGTCGCTTGAAGAGAACCTCGAGTTTTATGTATGTACAAGTCTATCATAAAGACGAATACGATTCTCTTGTCTTGTTTAAACGCTCATAAAAACGTAATGTTGACTAGTTCTGTTTACTTCTAAACGTGCTTCTCTTGTTCAAGGGTCGGTACTGTTTTGACGTCAGCTTTATTAACAACCGTTTTCTCAACATACGAGATTGTCTGGAGTTCAGCCTAAGACTTAAATCTGGGATACATCCAGGCTGTTCAACTTCACCTCGTGATCTCATGATTCTTTAATTGAACAGTGATGTAATTTGCTATGTCTCAGAGGGGAACACCTTCCAGGTGATATGCCGGTTTATTAATTGTTGAAGTGATTGTGCTTTTCATATAATTATATATATTGAAAATAATAATAAACTGTTGATCCGACATAAACATTTGAGCGAAACCCATATAGTTTTAAAGATGTTGATGATCTCCAGACACCACAGATGCATTGTGATTAAGTCCAACTCCGTATTCTACAAATACACCATCTTTAGGATTGTACATTAGGTAGACTCATGGCCGAGTTTTCCGTTACTTTAGTGTTTCGCAATGGCAAATTGTCTGTCTAATTTGACGGAATCAGTGACATGAATATGTATGTTCTCTCACCCTGGTAAAACAGAACATGCTTCATTTTGGTGGGAAATCTACTTTTCTAAATGCTGTAATTCAATTATCGAACTAGGTTAAACCATGTTTTGAAAGACATGTATACATATCAATTGGAATTTAAAAACTTGACAGTGTTACTATGTACATGGATATTTTCAAGTATAATACACGTACTGTCTACTTGATGAATATGAAACTGGAGCAAATGTGAAGTGAATTCTTTGTAAAGATGATGTTGGATGTCTACAAGTCCGTTACACTACATGTACTACAATCACACAGACTGTCACATATCGTGACGCGTTTGTTGCCCACAACAAACTTGCCCACACAAAGATTCCACTCTGTCTCTCTGTCTATAACCAGTGCTCATGATGACCAATCAAAAGAAATTTTCTTGAAATGGTAATTTATTCATCGTTGTCACGCTTCCATAATTTTAACGAGCTTCGAATTTGAAAGCCTGATAGCTAACTTTTTCAAACATTCATCTTCTCTACTTACTACTTCGAATAACTCATCGGTTCGTGTTTCATAAGTGTTTCAATGGCCTATAATGGAAATGCTTTAGGTTAGCAATAAGGTGAGGATGAGGTTTCTTTGGGTTGGTCCCTCAGCCATGTCAGCTCTTGAGAGCTCCAGGTGAACGATCTAATAGCCTATCTCTTAGTATATGCACCTCCCCGTTTGTGTACAGTTTGACGGGCCAATACAGGTACATTTCAAGAACTGCTAAAGAGGTCCATTGATCTCTTTATTCAAGACTTTGATTGAGTAATGGCTTTCATCAGCTAAAACGTTTAATGTTAAGGCTGTATATGTTGTTTTTTTTAAAATATTCTGAGTCTCTGTGATTTACTAAGGTGAGAAAATTACATGGTATATGTATACAAATACTTAGTGCTTTCCTTATTGTTACAATTTTATATTTCGTAAAGGGTTTGTATATTTATAAAAACAATTATTTCCGGGTATTTTAATTAAAGGGAATAGTAACTAGGTTTCTGTGGTTGGGCTTCCGACCGAAGGAAATTTTCTGTTTTGATTATTGTTGATAATTAAAATGATACTACTCCGGAATCTGTGTTCTGAGTATCATATGTTTTTTTTTTTATATGTCCGTGTACCTGTGGTCACAGCAAAGAACCATGACAGATATACAGGTTGCCACAGAAGCGCTTCCGTAAAGTCAGTAATAAAAACAGATGATCAACCGCTTTATTTTTCAAAAGAAGAAGTCTCGTTATTCAAAAGAGATAGGTTTATAACCATTCATGTCCATATATTTGCTAGGGGACCAAATAATGCATATGATGTAAACAGTGACAAGAGAGGGACTAACGCAATTATTAGTCTGGTCTCTTCAAAAACACAACATCGGTATGTAATATTGATAGACATGTCAAAGAAATTACTACTCGGACACGCTATTCGAAATCTGTTCCTGTGTCTATGTTTTACAGCATCTCCGTGAATCCAACATTAAATATAATTTATCACAAAGTCCATCCATAGAGACAGGCAAGAAGAGAACCCAGGTGTTTGCACCTGAACAACGGAGCACATTGATAAATATGTCTCACCAGAGAAGGTAAAATACAATATGTTACTGTTCCCGTTATACATTTGGTGATGTCATGGATTTAAAGGAGTATTCGCAGAAAGTTATTGTGTTGTGTAGGTGTCCAGTGATGGAGAGGGACCAACTGGTTTGGGTGTCCAGTGATGGAGAGGGACCAACTGGTTTAGGTGTCCAGTGATGGAAAGGAAACAACTGGTTTAGGTGTCCAGTGATGGAGAGGGACCAACTGGTTTAGGTGTCCAGTGATGGAGAGGACCAACTGGTTTAGGTGTCCATTGATGGAGAGTGACCAACTGGTTCAGGTGTCCAGTGATCGAGAGGGACCAACTGGTTTAGGTGTCCAGTGATGGAGATGGATCAACTGGTTTAGGTGTCCAGTGATGGAGAAGGTTCAACTGGTTTAGGTGTCCAGTGATGGAGAGGGACCAACTGGTTTGGGTGTCCAGTGATGGAAAGGGACCAACTGGTTTAGGTGTCCAGTGATGGAGAGGGTTCAACTGGTTTAGGTGTCCAGTGATGGAAAGGGATCAACTGGTTTAGGTGTCCAGTGATGGAGAGGGACCAACTGGTTTAGGTGTCCAGTGATGGAGAGGGATCAACTGGTTTAGGTGTCCAGTGATGGAGATGGATCAACTGGTTTAGGTGTCCAGTGATGGAGATGGATCAACTGGTTTAGGTGTCCAGTGATGGAGAGGGACCAACTGGTTGAGGTGTCCAGTGATGGAGAGGGATCAACTGGTTTAGGTGTCCAGTGATGGAGAGGGACCAACTGGTTTAGGTGTCCAGTGATGGAAAGGGACCAACTGGTTTAGGTGTCCAGTGATGGAGATGGACCAACTGGTTTAGGTGTCCAGTGATGGAGATGGATCAACTGGTTTAGGTGTCCAGTGATGGAGAGGGACGAACTGGTGTTGGTGTCCAGTGATGGAGAGGGACCAACTGGTTTAGGTGTCCAGTGATGGAGAGGGATCAACTGGTTTAGGTGTCCAGTGATGGAAAGGGACCAACTGGTTTAGGTGTCCAGTGATGGAGATGGATCAACTAGTTTAGGTGTCCAGTGATGGAGAGGGATCAACTGGTTTAGGTGTCCAGTGATGGAGATGGACGAACTGGTGTTGATGTCCAGTGATGGAGAGGGGTCAATTGGTTTAGGTGACCAGTGGTGGAGATGGACCAACTGGTTTAGGTGTCCAGTGATGGAGAGGAACCAACTGGTTTAGGTGTCCAGTGATGGAAAGGGACCAACTGGTTTAGGTGCCCAGTGATGGAAAGGGATCAACTGGTTTGGGTGTCCAGTGATGGAGAGGGACCAACTGGTTTGGGTGTCCAGTGATGGAGAGGGACCAACTGGTTTAGGTGTCCAGTGATGGAGAGGGACCAACTGGTTTAGGTGTCCAGTGATGGAAAGGGATCATCTGGTTTAGGTGCCCAGTGATGGAGAGGGACCAACTGGTTTAGATGTCCAGTGATGGAGAGGGACCAACTGGTTTAGGTGTCCAGTGATGGAGAAAGCAACTGGTTTAGGTGTCCAGTGATGGAAAGGGACCAACTGGTTTAGGTGTCCAGTGATGGAGAGGGACCAACTGGTTTAGGTGTCCAGTGATGGAAAGGGACCAACTGGTTTAGGTGTCCAGTGATGGAGAGGGACCAACTGGTTTAGGTGTCCAGTGATGGAGAGGGACCAACTGGTTTAGGTGTCCAGTGATGGAGAGGGACCAACTGGATTAGGTATCCAGTGATGGAAAGGGACCAACTGGTTTAGGTGTCCAGTGATAGAGAGGGACCAACTGGTTTAGGTGTCCAGTGATGGAGAGGGACCATCTGGTTCAGGTGTCCAGTGATGGAAAGGGACCAACTGGTTTAGGTGTCCAGTGATGGAGAGGGACCAACTGGTTTAGGTGTCCAGTGATGGAAAGGGACCAACTGGTTTAGGTGTCCAGTGATGGAAAGGGACCAACTGGTTTAGGTGTCCAGTGATGGAGAGGGACCAACTGGTTTAGGTGTCCAGTGATGGAGAGGGACCATCTGGTTTAGGTGTCCAGTGATGGAGAGGGACCAACTGGTTTAGGTGTCCAGTGATGGAGAGGGACCAACTGGTTCAGGTGTCCAGTGATGGAGAGGGACCCACTGGTTTAGGTGTCCAGTGATGGAGAGGGACCAACTGGTTTAGGTGTCCAGTGATGGAGAGGGTTCAACTGGTTTAGGTGTCCAGTGATGGAGAGGGACCAACTGGTTTAGGTGTCCAGTGATGGAGAGGGAGCAACTGGTTTAGGTGTCCAGTGATGGAGAGGGACCAACTGGTTTAGGTGTCCAGTGATGGAGAGGGACCAACTGGTTTAGGTGTCCAGTGATGGAGATGGACTGATTGGTCCTGGCAGTGACGAGGAACCTGGGAAAAGGAGTTATCCGATGTAAATGGCTCCCGTCTATACACTGAATGAAACTGTGGTTAATGATCTAATCATAATAATAGTTACAATATCACCCACCGTCAAACCAGTACATGTTCATTTAGCATCACCAGTTGGTCTGTGATATGTTCCTTCAGTATAATCCACTTATTCAAATGTATATTACTCAAGTTCAGTAGTGGATGTGACTAAACTTACTCTGAGGCTAATGATTATCTGATGGCCATTTAGATTTTGTTCATAAATAAGCATAATAGGGATGGCCAGTTCTATGTAAGAATATTAGAATATTTAAATATATTGGTTTTCTTGAAATAGAGCTAAAAACATATCACAATTACAAAATGTATAGCCGATTTGAATATGTGTTATTATCATTGTCGTTGTGAACGCCTGAATCTTGCATAGGGTCCTATTCTGGAACAACATCACAACTTATGTTTAACCATATTGGCATGGAGTTTTATTACAAATCGCTGCAAAAGTAATACAGCAGACAAGTATGTCACCGATAGTGATCAGAATGACGCCACATATTTATAGTGTCCCGTCCAGATTATGGAACCTCGTTATTCACAGCCACCCACACAACGCCTTCACCTTGTCGTTTTCAACAATAAGCATTTAACTCTGTATGTGTTAACCATATTGTCTGAAAATGATATTTTAGCTTGTATGGATTGTACAGAGGTGAATGCCGTTCTTACTGAAATAAAGTTATTCCTTCACTCTGTAAGTGTCAAAATGAAGACATCGTCGGGAGATGAATTCTAATTATCAACCTACCAGCCATATAACGTGATACTTGAAACAACCTTTCTAAACTGTATCACCCGGTACGAGGGACTTACAACCTTGTAATTCCCTCCAGGAGGGTTTACACAGACAGTTGTACACCTGTTAGAAGGAATTATAATGATATATTTGTTATATATATGATATATTTGTTAGGATGACGGCTTGAAAGTAAAGATGTGAAGAAACTAACTTACACTAATTTTGAAAAAGTTCATAAGTTTACGACAGAATATGTACAGCAAATGTTTTGCAGAAAGTGCGTCTCGAACCTGTATTCACTATCACCTGAGTCAACGCCTTAGACTACTGCGCTAAGGGGGCAGACGAGATTTCACGGTACAAAAGAAACTCATATAGCGCGGCTGTTAACAGGCTGACATCACCGAGGGATCCTCAATATAACGTCAGGGATCCTCAATATAACGCGATAACAAGTAAAAAGCCTGTTTTACACTTAAAAACGGTTGATAATATAGATAAGCCATTCTAACCCTCGGGTTTTTCCTTCCTATCAGGGTCCACAACCTTACCATATCCTCGGTATCATGCCTTATCCTTATAATAATCAAACAGGAAAAGGGACATTATGCACATTAAGTACACAAGCAAACACACGATATACTGTCCTTAGTCCTTAAATTACATTAAATAAGATCTAGCATATATATCTGTATGTACGGTAGGAATAGTTTTTGCAAAACGTATGCCAACTACATTGTATAACATGTTCTTCAGTTGCTCTGTAGATAAAGGTGAGGACCGAGAGCTCTCTGGTAGTAAACATGGCTGACTTTATTTCAAATATTTCCTCAAGGAATCAAGTTAGTCCGGTGCATATCTACAGTTTTGGCCTATTGCAAAAGAATATGGCCAACTCGAAAGCATCGTTACCATCCACGAATAGGCGCTTCTCCTTGAGCAGAACTAACAAGTACTTGACTTTAACATGCACGGTAGGCTTTTAGAGTTTAGTGCTGTCCCAGTGATACCTTATTCTGATGGTTTATTTTGGTTGAATTTTATTTCTTAAAGGGAACGACGACAGGACTAATGCAATTAAATGTTGGTCAGTTAGTTGGTGTCCTGAATTATTTCAGTTTCGTATGATACGGACAAGTGAATGTGAGACAACTTCTTTATCGTGAGAGCGCGACGTTGCGCTACAGATCCTGGTACCGTACCTTGTACCGAAACGTTGCGCTATACAGATCCTGGTACCGTACCTTGTACCGAAACGTTGCGCTACAGATTCTGGTACCGTACCTTGTACGTTGCGCTCTCAGAACAAAGCAGTTGCCATCAGTACCTTTATCCTTATTTGACTCCCAAGTTCTAAACTATCACTGAAAGAACTCGGTTTGCTTAGTTTAGGGTTTACGGTTAGGTTTATATTGCGTTATACTCGTTGGTTCAACCTGCATAAGTGTGTTTGGTTCTGTTCCTTACTTTGAAACAACACACAACCTTCTTATGAGTCATAACAAATTAGGGAAGAGTAATTTATTTTCAAACATTTACACAAGTATCCACAGCGTGCAGGAGACCGAGATCATTGCACCTTACAGCGTTACTTCCACTTGACTTCATTCTTCAGACACACTCTCAGTCTCATACCGAGGCTACCTGTTTCAGACAAAGGGCCATTTAACGAATTATCGAAAAATAATTTTCTGCAGCGATATCTGGATTCCTTTTTCTCAAAAGATAAGAAATCTTCAAGGAAATTTTAATGTTGTGTCTTTAGCGGAAAGCACATGTAAATTACTAAATTATACGGAGCGAGCTATGAGAAAGGCTAGAAACGCTTCCACCTAATAAGCCTGTAGACTGAACACTGACAGCGAGGCCAGAATTGTGGGAAACGTGTTGGGAAACTTGTCAAGGAGAAATGAGATTTGTAATGGCGAGATAATCAAGCCCACGTGTGAAAACTGCAGAACGGTCTCCTCTCATCCCAAGAACAGTTCTCACCAGTTTAGACAGCCTTTATAGTCAACCAAAAGTCACTTTGTGCGAATTTCCCCCAAAGTCTTTATCTAATGTCATTTTCACATTATTATGATATTAAGGCTCTGAGACCTCTATGACAATCGTAGTCTAACACTTAGACTGTAAAAAAAAAAAAAAAAATTGAAAAGGAGCCTTTTTTTTATACATGAAAATTCCATTTCTTACAGTCTCCTTTTCAATATTTAATAAAATGGTGATATTTTCAGAATAAATACTTTTTTCATAGTCTGAGTGTAAGACTATGACAATCGCTACATTAAACAATATATCAGTGTTTCCCAATCACGACCCGTACACAAGCAAGACCGATCAAACTGATCCCAATACATTAACCATGCACCCCTTGCTAGAGACGGATACTGCAGTCTCCGTTATATTGACCATCTAGTCGACAAAGAACAAAATGTGGATAACAATAGGTCAACAATTCCATTGCCAAACACCAAGACCAATGTCAAAGGTCAATATGAGAGTCGTCATACGACGTTTTGGGCCACACCATAATCACAAGAACTGAACATTACAATATGTTATCCGCAACAGACCAAATGTGTTACAAATATTTCCGAAGACATTTAATGCAATAAATTAAACGAAATAGATGAATACAAACTCATTGAAATTCAAGTATATTACGTTTCATATATGGAGAACCAATTCATAGGGTTTTTTGGGGTTGTTGTTTTTATGTAGCTTCATTTCAAGGTTTTTTTTTTAGTCTACGTCGTTCAGTCCAGAGAGATGAGCTAGAAAACGATGACTATTCTCTATTTTGGAGCTCTACCTCCACGCTCATGTCTGTGTGTCCCAATCTAACCAAATATTACCGAGCCTGCAACATTATTATCCTGCGTTCTGAATTACATCTAGGAATACTAGTATGTTCGCATGCTGATGTTGAGCATGCGTAAAATCAACCAATCCAAAAGAACGAAGCGTCGGTTCATGTTCTTGCGTTTGTACAATCTAAATAAATTTAGATCGATATATTTGTATAATGTTCTATTGTCGATTGTATTGACATAATATGGAACAGTAGGTCTAAATTTAGATTGGCTTTTGTGCAATTGCGAGTATCTCACACTGACATGTGTGGACACAATAAGCTGTATGCTTCATGTAACATATCTACATTCTACCACCACCAACTCCATGACAACACAGCTGTGACGTCATCAACTACATGACTGACGGTCTCTTGCTACGAGTATCGGGTCTGACATTGTCAAGCTCATACAACTCACTCTCGTGGTTGATGACAGGACGCAGATCTACGGCTGTAGAACAATCCAGCTACAAGACGTCCTATATAGATATTTCGATCAGCAACATGTAATTGCGGCAACCTGTCCGATCCATTGGTTGTCAAACGTTAGATGAAATGTGTTAAATCACATTAACTAAAATAATCAAAGCCTTGTCTAGTCCTTGTATCTACTGACAGCCCTTACGTACTGCACGTGCTTTATAATGGTGGATTGTGTCTCGTATGGGTTTCAGGCAATTTTAAACGTTTCTGACTGACGTTTGCAAATGTCATGTTTTAGCGGTCAACATCTTCACATGTCCAGATATAACAAAAATTATTAACATTATAACATGCTGCACGAAATTAACATAGTTCATAACTTGCTGTTGCGTTTCTTTAGTTTGGAAGTGTGTACCTATAGTTAATCTCACACTGACGCATGTCCTTAATACATGTACCGCCTCTGTATCTGATAACAAACGCTCATTACATTGTCTATAAATAATGTACTTGTCGTATATTGTCTGTATCAATTACACCCAGCTACGTCCTTGTTCTTATGTGATTTGGTCGACAATCAACATTCATTCATACCGAATACGTAATTACCTTTCCTTTAGAAATCTGTATCCTTTACACTGTATGTTAGCAACAGCTTTTTAAAAATAGAGCCATTGGCCATGCAGCTTATCGGGATTTGCATGATTTATTATCTAAGATTGAAGATCAAAATACATAGAATGGCATTACAAATAGTAGAATAGTTGAATAGCAAAACTTCATGTGTGTGCTCTCCAAACCACCGTGCAGTAATCACCATTCCTTCCATACAAACCCAGGTGACAGTACGGTCAGCTTTGATTATGAAGGAATCAGAGACAGTTATGCCCCATGCTGGTCCTCGTGCACCTGAAACAGATGCTAATCTACTCAAGAGTAAATAAACTATATTTCGTTTAGTGTCGGTGCTACAGTCATAAATTGGATGCATTTGAAAGGTCACGACAAGCGCTATACGATTACATTCACCATTTTAAGATTGCCCTGGGGAAAGGACCAACTATATAAACTTTCATCCCCAGGTGCAAGGTACCCAACACAACTTAAGCTTTGAGATGCAGCAGTTCTCGAGAAGAAGCTGAAAATGTCTAAAGTTTACGGACGACGCTCGACGGATGGACGCTCATTCTACAATATACATAAGGTCGACAACTAGCATAAAATAAGTCATTGCTCATATGATGTCTATTATGAATCTGTCATCAAATTTACATTTCATAATACACATAGTTCAAGGTTTGTATTCAGACAGTTTTATTATCCTATTATATTATAAGAAGAGACGAATTGGTTTGCAGTCGAATAGGAGGACTGATGACCAATGGTCAAACCTGGTGCATGGTACCTCCCCAGCTTTTGGAGGTGCAGCGGTTCTGGAGATGAAATCGAAAATTAAATGTTAAAAGTTTACGAAGGACGCCCGACTTCAGGTTTGTGAGCTGACATTCTGAGTGGGTGTAACACATGACCCTTTACGTACGTCTATTCATGCAAAATAACTAAATAAATGTTCACACGATACGCTTAGTGAGAAAACACGGTTACTTGTGTAGTTGGTTACCTGTGAAGTTGGTTACGTGTGTAGTTGGTTACTTGTGTAGTTGGTTACTTGTGTAGTTGGTTACTTGTGTAGTTGGTTACTTGTGTAGTTGGCTACCTGTGTAGTTGGTTACTTGTGTAGTTTGTTACTTGTGTAGTTGGTTACTTGTGTAGTTGGTTACCTTAGTATGATGTTACTTGTGTAGTTGGTTACCTGTGTAGTTGGTTACTTGTGTAGATGGTTACCAGTGTAGTTGGTTACTTGTGTAGTTCGTTACGTGTGTAGTTGTTTACCTGTGTAGTTGATTACTTGTGTAGTTTGTTACTTGTGTAGTTGGTTATTTGTGTAGTTGGTTACTTGTGTAGTTTGTTACTTGTGTAGTTGGTTACTTGTGTAATTGGTTACCAGTGTAATTGGTTACTTGTGTAGTTGGTTACTTGTGTAGTTGGTTTCTTGTTTAGTTGGTTTCTTGTGTAGTTGGTTACCAGTGTAGTTGGTTTCTTGTGTAGTTGGTTACTTGTGTAGTTGGTTACCAGTGTAGTTGGTTACTTGTGTAGTTGGTTACTTGTTTAGTTGGTTACTTGTGTAGTTGGTTACCTGTGTAGTTGTTACCAGTGTAGTTAGTTACCTGTGTAGTTAGTTACCAGTGTAGTTGGTTACCTGTGTAGTTAGTTACCAGTGTAGTTGGTAACCTGTGTAGTTGATTACTTGTGTAATTGGTTACCTGTGTACATGTAGTTGGTTAATTGTGTAATTGGTTACCTATGTAGTTGGTTACCTGTGTAGTTAGTTACCAGTGTAGTTGGTTACCTGTGTAGTTGGTTACCAGTGTAGTTAGTTACCAGTGTAGTCGGTTACCTGTGTTGTTTGATTACTTGTGTAATTGGTTACCTGTGTAGTTGGTTGCCAGTGTAGTTGATTACTTGTGTAATTGGTTACCTGTGTAGTTGGTTACCAGTGTAGTTGCTTACCTGTGTAGTTGGTTACCAGTGTAGTTGGTTGCCAGTGTAGTTGATTACTTGTGTAATTGGTTACCTGTGTAGTTGGTTACCAGTGTAGTTGCTAACCTGTGTAGTTGGTTACCAGTGAAGTTGGTTACCTGTGTAGTTAGTTACCAGTGTAGTTGGTAACATGTGTAGTTGATTACTTGTGTAATTGGTTACCTGTGTACATGTAGTTGGTTAGTTGTGTAATTGGTTACCTATGTAGTTGGTTACTTGTGTAGTTCGTTACGTGTGTAGTTGGTTACCTGTGTAGTTGATTACTTGTGTAGTTTGTTACTTGTGTAGTTGGTTATTTGTGTAGTTGGTTACTTGTGTAGTTTGTTACTTGTGTAGTTGGTTACTTGTGTAATTGGTTACCAGTGTAATTGGTTACTTGTGTAGTTGGTTACTTGTGTAGTTGGTTTCTTGTTTAGTTGGTTTCTTGTGTAGTTGGTTACCAGTGTAGTTGGTTTCTTGTGTAGTTGGTTACTTGTGTAGTTGGTTACCAGTGTAGTTGGTTACTTGTGTAGTTGGTTATTTGTTTAGTTGGTTACTTGTGTAGTTGGTTACCTGTGTAGTTGTTACCAGTGTAGTTAGTTACCTGTGTAGTTAGTTACCAGTGTAGTTGGTTACCTGTGTAGTTAGTTACCAGTGTAGTTGGTAACCTGTGTAGTTGATTACTTGTGTAATTGGTTACCTGTGTACATGTAGTTGGTTAATTGTGTAATTGGTTACCTATGTAGTTGGTTACCTGTGTAGTTAGTTACCAGTGTAGTTGGTTACCTGTGTAGTTGGTTACCAGTGTAGTTAGTTACAAGTGTAGTCGGTTACCTGTGTTGTTTGATTACTTGTGTAATTGGTTACCTATGTAGTTGGTTGCCAGTGTAGTTGATTACTTGTGTAATTGGTTACCTGTGTAGTTGGTTACCAGTGTAGTTGCTTACCTGTGTAGTTGGTTACCAGTGTAGTTGGTTGCCAGTGTAGTTGATTACTTGTGTAATTGGTTACCTGTGTAGTTGGTTACCAGTGTAGTTGCTAACCTGTGTAGTTGGTTACCAGTGTAGTTTGTAACATGTGTAGTTGATTACTTGTGTAATTGGTTACCTGTGTACATGTAGTTGGTTAGTTGTGTAATTGGTTACCTATGTAGTTGGTTACTTGTGTAGTTGGTTACCAGTGTAGTTGGTTACCTATGTAGTTGGTTACTTGTGTAGTTGGTTACCAGTGTAGTTAGTTACCAGTGTAGTTGGTTACCTGTGTAGTTAGTTACCAGTGTAGTTGGTTACCTGTGTAGTTAGTTACCAGTGTAGTTGGTTATCTGTGTAGTTAGTTACCAGTGTAGTTGGTAACCTGTGTGTTTGATTACTTGTGTAATTGGTTACCTGTGTACATGTAGTTGGTTATTTGTGTAGTTGGTTACCTGTGTAGATAATTACCTGTGTAGTTAGTTACCAGTGGAGTTGGTTACCTGTGTAGTTAGTTACCAGTGGAGTTGGTTACTTGTGTAGTTGGTTACTTGTGTAGTTGGTTACCTGTGTAGTTAGTTACTTATGTAGTTGGTTACCAGTGTAGGTGGTTACCTGTGTAGTTGGTTACTTGTGTAGTTTGTTACTTGTGTAGTTGGTTACTTGTGTAGTTGGTTACCAGTGTAGTGCATGGTTACCAGTGTAGTTGGTCATTGTGTATTTGGTTACCAGTGTAGTTGGTAAAAGTGTGATTGCATCATTGGCGTGCATCAGTCAATGGTATTGTCGTTATACTATATACACATTTCTGCAGTAAGTGTTTTCTGGTTAAATCAAATTATGATATACATCTACGTTCAAATCAAATAAAGAATAGGAAGAGAACTGTTCACCCTATAACGAACCCTGGCCGGGGTCGATGCGACCCAATGATGTGGCTGGTTGCATCATCAGTGTTATACATCCAGTGGAACTGAGTCAGTGGGCCAATCTCCAGAAGGAAAGGGACCCTCATGTGTTCAGCTTCAATGCTCCATTTCAAGGGTAATTAAATCGATGTATATTTCACTCGCCATTGACATCAGCACGTACGTAAGCAGGCGAGTAAAAATAGGCTTCACTCGTCCAGTCATTGATTATGCGTGGCATGGGGATGCATATGACTGTAGGTGAAACCGCTAGCTCGGCCTCCGCTAAAATTTCATCTTTTTATGTTTTTCCATCGGTTACTGGTAGTAGAAGTCACGTGACCGAATGACGTCAATAGAGGCTCCAGAGACAATGGAAATGCATCATTGAAAGACATAATGAATATCACATGATGTCGACCCTCGAACCGATTTAAAGCGAGATGAACTTATTACAGGACGATCATCATTCATTGATGGGATCTGCGCTAGGTTTATTTAGTCACTTCAATTATTCATGACAAACTTCAAAGTAATGCAACGAGCACCTGCCTCGCGCCCGGACAACCTGGTCTGAAGCTAGTGTCGCTGATTTCTCTCTCAACCTACATGTTCTATGTAAACGTAGGCTATACGCTTGAAATCATCATCAACATTTAACTACAAAGTTTTTATGTCATCAACATTACTTGTCCTCATCAGAGAGATTCGAATACAATATGCACCTGCTCCTTTTGTTAAACTAATTTTAACATATATACCCAAACGTTTCGATGTTTATTGCTATTTAAGTTCTGTGTAACCTTATTGCGTTGAACAAATAAATGATATAATATTAAGTCGACACTAGACTCGTGTTCATGCAAGATTCATTGAAAGATAGACATGCACACGCCGATGATGACTGAGATTACCACGTGTTATCTGAAATGTGTACTTGAGAAAACGCCAGCAGTAAGTAGACCATACGAATGATGTTACTTATCCCTATCTTTGATCACTTATTACATATCACTATTTATTATCACTTATTACTTATCATTATCTTTGATCATTTATTACTTATCACTATCTATTATCACTTATTACTTATCATTATCTTTGATCATTTATTACATATCACTATTTATTATCACTTATTACTTATCATTATCTTTGATCATTTATTACATATCACTATTTATTATCACTTATTACTTTTCATTATCTTTGATCATTTATTACTTATCAATATCTATTATCACTTATTACTTTCATGATAAAGTATATGTACACCTACACATCTATAGGCAACACTACGTTTCAGTAATAATTAAAACATATTACTTTACAGTACACGTGATTTATTTATTTTCACATCTACAGCAAGAACTGGTGTTGGCATAAAATTTACTATTTGTGTGCAATATGTGTCCTTGTTCTGTGGCAGCAGTGTAAGTCTATAAAGATTTGATCGCTGTTTAATGAGGAGATCTCACGACATATGTGACGTCATCAACACTATTGGCGAAAAAGAACCAATCAACTTACTTTTATAGATCTTTGATGGCCAATTAGCAACTAGTGTTGAATACTACGGGAGGTATTTTATTGATATCATATTCTTTGGTGTTTACACAACACCACGCGTTTAACTATTGATCTTAAACCGAGGAAAAATGATAGACCAAAACAAGTAATGTATATAGATGAGTGAAATTATGGACGTGGACAGGCGTGGTATATGGATGAGTGAAATGATAGATCAGAACAAGTAATGTATATAGATGAGTGAAATGATAGATCAGAACAAGTAATGTTTATTGATGAGTGAAATGATAGATCAGAACAAGTAATGTATATAGATGAGTGAAATGATAGATCAGAACAAGTAATGCATATAGATGAGTGAAATGATAGATCAGAACAAGTAATGTATATAGATGAGTGAAATGATAGATCAGAACAAGTAATGTATATAGATGAGTGAAATGATAGATCAGAACAAGTAATGTATATAGATGAGTGAAATGATAGATCAGAACAAGTAATGTATATAGATGAGTGAAATGATAGATCAGAACAAGTAATGTATATAGATGAGTGAAATGATAGATCAGAACAAGTAATGTTTATTGATGAGTGAAATGATAGATCAGAACAAGTAATGTATATAGATGAGGGAAATGATAGATCAGAACAAGTAATGTATATAGATGAGTGAAATGATAGATCAGAACAAGTAATGTATATAGATGAGTGAAATGATAGATCAGGACAAGTAATGCATATAGATGAGTGAAATGATAGATCAGAACAAGTAATGTATATAGATGAGTGAAATGATAGATCAGAACAAGTAATGTATATAGATGAGTGAAATGATAGATCAGAACAAGTAATGTATATAGATGAGTGAAATGATAGATCAGGACAAGTAATGCATATAGATGAGTGAAATGATAGATCAGAACAAGTAATGTATATAGATGAGTGAAATGATAGATCAGAACAAGTAATGTATATAGATGAGTGAAATGATAGATCAGGACAAGTAATGCATATAGATGAGTGAAATGATAGATCAGAACAAGTAATGTATATAGATGAGTGAAATGATAGATCAGAACAAGTAATGTATATAGATGAGTTAAATGATAGATCAGAACAAGTAATGTATATAGATGAGTGAAATGATAGATCAGGACAAGTAATGCATATAGATGAGTGAAATGATAGATCAGAACAAGTAATGTATATAGATGAGTGAAATGATAGATCAGAACAAGTAATGTATATAGATGAGTGAAATGATAGATCAGGACAAGTAATGCATATAGATGAGTGAAATGATAGATCAGAACAAGTAATGTATATAGATGAGTGAAATGATAGATCAGGACAAGTAATGCATATAGATGAGTGAAATGATAGATCAGAACAAGTAATGTATATAGATGAGTGAAATGATAGATCAGGACAAGTAATGCATATAGATGAGTGAAATGATAGATCAGAACAAGTAATGTATATAGATGAGTGAAATGATAGATCAGGACAAGTAATGCATATAGATGAGTTAAATGATAGATCAGGACAAGTAATGTATATAGATGAGTGAAATGATAGATCAGAACAAGTAATGTTTATTGATGCGTTAAATACTGAACGAGTTAAATGAATGAAATTTGGTATTATAAATGTATACATCCATACATGTAAAAACTCTTCCTATATTGTACTATCAACTGTTACATTGCGACCAATGAGAACAGGCCAATCGATACGCACTGAACAGTGATATTGTTCTACCGGTCAATAACCAACATCAATAACGTCAACACGGTTAATATTCATATGTCAGTCATGTTGGAATAGAACTGGAAGACAAATAATATCGCCGGTGACACGACACGCAATCTTGAGTCTCTTTCATTGTATTGCATTGTGGGAAAACAATATCAATCAGTGCAATTAGGTCACGTGACACGTGTTATCGATTGCGTTTCATTACGGGAAATAACATACGCGTCTCCTGTAACGTGTGCTGCAGTTTACTCCATATCCGGGTGAAAAGTTCACCTCATTTTACATTATTGGACGATAAATCATTGTGGGAGAGAAAAGAAGAAAAATGAAAGCTTCGAATAAGTTAATTGGCAAGAATACATTCAGTGTGACATGTGCTCTGATTCATAAATCAAAAATGTCATTCAACTTAAAAATTGTTTATGGATATGAAAATTATATAGTAAAGATACAGGAGCGAACGCAATTAGCTGAAGGCCCGTTCTCAAGAGGCGATTTGTGGGTACAACGTGTAGTATTCAAATGTAACTGAGAACAACCAAGTTGCATCAACTCATCCACGGAATTTTATAAAAAGGAAAGTCGATACCAAAAATTGAAGCTACAAGTTGTTGCGACAAGTCGCACCGTGAGACCGGACCGGGAGACAATCGGGTGTAACAATTTAACACGATGCATAAATGACCTCGCTGCACGGCAAGACTAATGACACTGTCACCTCAGTGTTTAGTTCAAATATGTACATATTTCATTGATACCTAGTGAAGAAATCAGTTGAACCATGAAAGAAATTAAAACTTCGTATAGTTCGACAAGCTTCGAATGTTTTTAACTTTATCCATTCGTGCTGATGTATTATATCAGAAGACACTTTATGTTATGTTATGTCCTTTCTGATTATTTCCTGTGCAAGACCGAATTTCATTTTTTCCTACAATGCCAATTTTATTGAGATCTAAGAAATAAATTCTGCCAAAATATTATTGTACATCTCAGTATATGTTATCAAATATATACTTTTCCTATAATTTGTTTTGACATCCAATGGTCCCAATCTATGCGACATTAATTCTAACAAATTGAGCCAATGTCTTATCTATTGAAATGGACATTATGAATGGGACTGCTAGTTTGGTCTATAACTTATAACTCATGTTACCAGTCAATGTATTTCTCCCGGATGTAAACGTTATTGCTCGACAAACTATTAAAGTTACCGTATACCTCATTAACGTGGTATTACCACGATACATAAAGTCATTGCTGATGCATGTCAGATCTTCTGCTTCAGTAAACTTTTGAACAACACTGGTTTTCTTTTTCAAAAACAGAAGTAATTCAAAGTCATTGGTTCCAAACCGCTAAAACTGTAACTTTGAACAATGAATGTTTCTGTTTACACTGTCATCTTATTTATTTTAGTTTGGGGTCCTTGAATGGAAGTAGGGGTACTGTATTTCAATCCTGAACATCACATCGAGTGCGTTTCCAGGAACTATTTGTGGCTTCACACCAAATACATTCTATCTTTAGACATGTATATGTTTCCTATGCTCATGTTCTTTATATTTAGTTTGTTCTGTTGTATCGTACCAAAGCTGGGTAGGTGTAATCGTTCATGATTATAACATTGGTTTTCTACTTGAACCTACTTTTCGATTTGAATCTTGAAACACATATCCTTGTTACAATCGTGTGGAACTATAATGCTTTAAACCAAGAGCATACATACCTGTAGCGTTGCGAGGCAGTGATCAACAGGTTGTAAATCACGTCTACAGGTATATATCGAGTACTTCCTAGTTTAAAGACCTAGGTCTGTTTATCTACACACTTATGACAGGAACTCAGAAAGAACGCGCTGGAGTGCAGAGGTAAGGTGAGGTGAGGGGGTTTGGGGTTTTAAACGCATTTAACAACTTCTCAAGCTTTGGATGAGGTGAGATAATTTACGAATTTGAGGCAACGCGTTTCAATTGTATAACGACGACTGTTACATGTTTAAGCAGAAAGATTGCCATTCCGTTAAATAATTCTACAAAATAAGAAAACGATCGTTGCTGGCAACCTTTTTATTCAGACCTTCGTGTTGATAGTTTCGTTTGTTGTTGTAAAGCAATATGTGAAGACATCTACCGAATAACGAATCTGCTGTCTAATACTTAATCTGCTTACAGCCGGTAATTCAAGGAATATGAAACACGTATTCACTATACTATATTTGAACTGTTTTCCACATATACACTATCAACGTTAAAGGTACATCCATTGTGTTGTTTGTTGTTATGTTATGTTATCGAGAAGTACTGACTGTTGCCAAAAATTGCTATGTTGATCTTAGTCGACTCAGTATACGGACGATATAACGGTAAAAGTATTGATTTTTTAAAAATCGAAAACCGGACAACACACACACACACACACACCCCCTTCTCTCCCCCACACCTATTTTACCATGATAGTTATGGGTTAATATGTGTGAAAAGAACATGTATTTGGTATATGCATGGATATTACTTACAACTTGCAACCCTATATTGTTATAACACGAAATTATATCCGTTTTATGACATTTTGACACAATTTGATCGCAGTATTATTGACGGTATCAAGAGCAACACCAGTTTATGTATAGGTGCTAGAATATATGGTATATATCGAACTGTCACGACAGTGGTGTATAAAGGCGTGTATACAGGCACCGATATACAGGAGACGTATGCTCGGATTGAAATCAGACCCTTTGCATTTCATTATAAAAAATAAATGGTCACGATTGCGATGAAATATAATAGCACGTTTGTCCTACGTCTTTGATGGTTTTCTATTCGCTCATCACATCATCTCCTGCTTCAAAACGTGGGTAGAATTATTAAATATCTAAAAAAAAATTATGGATTATGTAGCCAAGACGGCGCTGTATATAGTCACGTGTGTATTTCGCAATCGTAAAGAAGTAATTATTTGAAAGGGCAATATTGCATGTGTTGTTTGTCAGGGAACTATGTTTTATAGCTCATGTTTGGTATCATACACTGCACCTGCGTGTTGGATACTAAATCTTCCAAGATTTTAATAAAACTATTTCACAGAAGACATCTTTCCATTATTTTCATTCTGTATCTATAAAAAATACCACAAATACATTTTAGAGTCTAAAGGTCTCCAGGGGTTGTACAAGTAAAATAAGCAAGTTAGGTGATTTGTGACATGAATGTTTGGTATTATGTTTACACACATTGAATGGCTGTCTGCAGTGCAGTTAAAGTGATTGTATAATTTTGGCACTAAAAATTTGAAGTTTTTCAAGCAGCATTGTGTTATACTAAAGCATTGTGTTACAGTGTTACTAAAATCGTGTACAATATCGGAAATATATTGTTTAAATCACCTGAGCGATCAATTGCCGTATTTGCAACGTTACCATATAAGGAGTTCCCCAGCCGATTCGTTACTAAAAATGGAACAGACATGTATAATTGATAGCAAATCGCTGTAGAACCCGAGCCGTAGACATTCTGTACGACCATCGAGTCTATCATCTTATCTGCCTTCACTTTTTCTTGTGAATTCAAACTAGTGTCCTTTCATTGACTCCTAGCAGAAGGAGTTCCATACATGTGCTCTGCGTCACAAATTTTGCGAAAAGTTTTTGAAGATACTTTGTACCTATAAGAACAGAACAGAACAGAACAGAACAGAACAGAATAGAACAGCGTTTATTTGTAATAAGTGACATAGAGAACAGTATAAAATTATACAAGTTTTTAAAAAAAATAATTGCAATGCGTACATGCGCCATCTGTTGGTATGTATTTTGATGCATTAAATTTTCAGTTTCCTTCATTTGAGCGCAAGACTTGGTCATGTTTTGCCTATATGGTGATGACATAAATGGTCACCAGTAATAGCAGGAGTGGGGATATCTTTCAGAAACAGTTATAAGAACGATGTTGTTCAAAGTTTCACAAATGGACAAGAATCTTGCACAAATGTCTGGATTACTGGAAAAGCAGACCAATACAAATGTAAAATTATCTGTTAGACTTCAAATAGCAATAACAATCTACTGGCTTGCAACAACAGCTGAATATATAGAACTGTTATTCATCTCTTTGGTGTTTGGTGTTATTCATCTTCTACGGCTGCGACATATGTCCAGGAGTCTGCAATGCTTTCATGGAGAAGATGGCGGCGGAAGTCATCAAGTTTCCAAAAGGGGATGAACTGCGGCAGGTTATGATGGGTTATGAGCAGATTTGGGGTTTTCCACATTGTGCAGGGTCCATAGATAGGTCACACATCCATATTATTGCACCATCGCAGAATCATGGAGACTACATTTATCAAAAGGGGTTTTATTCGATTGTGTTGCAAGCTGTCTGTGATTTTCTATACATATTTACAGACATTATGATGGGCTAGCTGGGACGAGCATATGATGCTCGTATCTTTACAAACTCTGAGATCTTGGAATGATAAATAGACGGAATGAAAACAAAATATAGGATGTCCTGATGGGATATCCTGACCTGACAACATCGCACATGTGCAAAAATACATTTGCACTACCTCTTGACTCATGACCACGCAAATATACACATGTATACATTTGCGTTCATGCGCCACGTTTACATACATGTAACTATGCATATATATGTGTATGTTTGCACATGTATGCAAACAGTGGCGCATGAGCGGGGCTTACAGGTTAGCTTGTAATCAAAAGATATAAAGACCTTCTTTTATGAATTTTGATACTTTTAATAAACTGGGTTTATATGTGGTTTTCATAAGGGAGATACATGGGAGATATATAGGAAAACACATCAATTCAGTTATCATATTTAAGAAAGGCATTAGCGGTTTTTAAATCAATAAACTGATTTAGATAACTCAATTGTTTTGATTTTATGACGCTTTATACGAATTTTGTAGAGGAGAAGAACAGGAATACTGTATACACTGAAAGAATCAAATTGTCGTTTTGACAACCTTTTACATTGTCATTCATGGTATGACAATGAGCATTGTCATACTGTACAACTGTATGATGTTAACATGACAATGGGCGTTGTTAAATTGACAATGAAAGTTGTAAATGTGACATATCAGGCTCAATAGTAAATTTACATTATCTTTCACGTTTATACCAAAAACGTCTTTGAAAGGCACACATCGATGACATTACTTCATTACAGCTACATTTGATGACAAAATGTGCTTGATGCAAGCTGACAACTGTTCATTGTCATTCTGACAACCTAAAAATTGTCAAATGGCTGACGCATGCGTCGTCGTTACTTCCGTTCCCTCCAAGGTCAACAGAAACGTAACGAACTCAACAACGGTAAATCAGAAGATATCGAAAATCATAGTTAGTATTGTAATTTAAATTTCTTGCATCCATAATCAATATTAAACAAAGAATACATATGTAAAGTTTCATGAGTTTGGGTGAGTTGTGATAATAAGTTAATAATAACTGGGGTTTCTAACTTTTGTTTATACATTTAAAGTATTTTTTAGTCTTAGTAAGAATATTATAATTGGATAGATAAACCACGGTGGATAAACATTTTACATAATTTGTATTAAAAGCTGTGATATGTAGGATAAACATTTACACGTTTTTACATCTAAATGCTTTCTATATTTGATTCTAAATTTCCAATACTAGGATTTCACTTCATTTTACAGGTACAAAAGAGCGATCGGACGCGACACAGTGGAAATATTTCGATGATAACCACCATATGTAGAAAGGAACCATCGCGGCTATTGGGAGTAATACAGTGAGAGATGTCTTGTATACTCTACTAGAAGACGGTTTGAGGAAGCATATTTCTTTGGAGTAAGCAAGTCACATGTTAGCAAGATTGACATTGCTTAGGTCGAACACAAATACAATGTATGATATGTACAGGTTCGTAGGTCGAACTGATTATATCTATATACTCACACCTCCAGTTGTGAATTCACCTTGGAATATGAACACTAACATGGAACATTCTGGATTATGACATAAGGATGTGATAATTTCGTTGATCAACTGTGTATTCATTTTTTATCATATAATTGATCTTATGAGTTTATCTCCTGCTGTTGTGAATAAACAGTCATCACTATCACATTTTGTTTATTGTTTTTAAGCGTCAAGTAACTCCAATGGTTAATGAGGATTTGACAATTATGTAGGATCCATTCATGCTATTTATAAGTATTTATTTTGATGTGTTTATTTAAAGTCAAGCTTAAAACAAGTTGTCCATTGTGACATTGTCCTTTTATTATTTTTCCTTACAGGTTTGGCTTTTTATTCGACAAAGTAAGATAGCTATATATTGTCAACATTTGACAATATATTGACAGCTATCTGACAATACACACTCCTGAATGACGACCTAATCAGGTTGTCACTAGGTTGCCGGTTGTCAAATTGACAACTTGCATATTCATCTCAGGCACCGTATAGGACTACAACTTTTTAATTGTCAAATTGACAACCTTTACAGTCCAGAATGACAACCTAAATGGGTTGTCAATATGTTGTCGATTGTCAAATTGACAAATTGCATATTTACCTCAGGCACCGTCCGACTACAACTTTTAAATTGATTTTTTTATATTTACAGTGATATATAAGGCCGATATATATGTCGATCTTGTCAACAGTTGTGCAGGAAGTATTACCTGCGTACTTTTATGATCAATAATCATTTATATCATTTGTTACCACACAACATTGTTTAAAATGATCAAATTTTGTAAAGCACTATATATGCGCTAGCTCTAGTGCTATTGTTACTATACCTACTGATCTATTGATGTCATTGCTAAATACGAAATAAACCCTTTCAGCTTCTAATAAGGGACAAAGCGGTCAATCCCTAAAATCAAATTTCTTGACCCCCTTATGAAGACCTAAAAGCTGTACAAGCTGAAATCTAAAGTAATGTATCTATTGTAGTATTCTTCAAACTTTTAGAGAAGCAACTGACAATTCGTGACTCACTATCGTTAAGTTCTACCAAGGCTCGTATCACTATTTTGACCATATTTTGTTTTAATTATAAAAACAGGACCTTTGCAATGTATGTATTGTTTAAATATTTTATGATGAACATAAATGTTCCATTTGAACGAAATCGGCAACTGACAAGAAACAAGATTGAATCCAGACAACCTGTTTTCTAATGTATTCTATTTCTAAATGATTTCGAAATGCAAATCTTATTTTCTTTATCAATTAAAATTCCCATACTATTGTCTTCATTCCACACGGTAGATAACAAATTTTCTTCAAACAGTCTATAAGTCATTGCTGTCCCGCATCTACATATTTCGCTAAAAATTGGACTTAAAAACCACATACATAATAGTGTTTCCCAGGAACCGCAGCGTCTGTTTCATCAAGGTGCATCATCATTTACTTCAATTCGTGTATGTTATTCCAGAAAGATAATTATTACCTCGTTACCATAGAAACACAACACATAGTATTTATTCAATGCAGTCACACATTACCATGGAAACATACAAGTTAAATGAAATCGATACGAGGTGAACAGTGATACGTTAACACTATAATGCTTATAGACGTCATCGATCAATGGTGACTATATCCGATATAATTATACGTGATGATCATTTATAGACAATTATCTCCTAATACTTTATGTTATGAAACATTGGCTTTTCTCGAGTTAATGTGTTTAACACAATGTGTTTCAATGTTATGAATGTAAAATGTGCATAATTCTCAACTTTATATTTTAGTAACATGTGCAGAAGAGACTGGCGACACTCTACAAAACGTTTACATTGCTAAACGATGTCACCTAATGATGCAAATAATATAAAACATTTATTTGAGACCAATAATTACTAATTAGTTAATAGAAATCAATTTGTTAATTGCCATTAATAACTTATGTCAAGTGACATTGCTCTGATTAAAAAATAATACGTAGAAGTCCGGATACGAGCGTCTAAACTTCCGTACTTGGGAACAAGCTTTATTTCCTTCGGCAGACGTACAAACTATATCACCCAGAGAGGTACGCCGGTTTGTCAAGCGTCACGACTCTCGCTTGATGAACACAGTGCCTTTACCACAGGGGATTATCGAATACACTGGTAAACTGCACAGCACACAATTGTGACGTCAATCTCGAGATTAGCACGAGACGTGTGGCACGAGAGGCGAGGAGCTGGCGAATTCGGGACCTTTCACCCCTACAATGAAAGTAGGTCAGGCCCAGTGGTCGCGGTGCACGGCGGCCTGAAGGAAGGAAGCGTGGAGGGAGGGCCGCTGTTATGTGATGGCAGCCTACCCGGATAGTACGGTGTACCCGATTCCCTTGTCACTGGACCAAGTCATCCCCCCTCACGTGCTGGGACGCCGGGATGCCGTGTCCTTCCCGTCCAGTAGCAGTTACTTCACTGTACCGCGCTTCGAGGTGAGTGTCGAGGCTGATGCCAGTCACTTCTTTGTATTCAATCGTGACCGATATATTTACACACGCTCTCACGCTCTCTCACTCACTGGGTAGAGTGTGTCGGTAGCACACCCGTCCGTCCGGGTCGTGATGCAATTGATGCTAGCTATATCACAGCCAACTTACATCGCTCTCACTCATCGATTTCTGTTCCTGGAGTCTAACGTAAAACATGGTCTCAAGGAAAGAAAGGCATACATATAAGACAGTGATTTAACATAAATCTACTTTTATTACTATCAGGTTGTAGTCACTCCAGTCTCATATATCTAACACTTACTTAAGAACAGCCAGCTAGATAAAGTTATAAATATATATATATATATATAAATTCTTATCAGTGTATTTTTGTTTCTCCCTGCCTAGTGATCTAAGGTAATGGGTATACCCGCACTGATCATTTACTATATACACATCTGACATATTAGAAGTTGAGCCAGGATTCCATTTGGAGGGGTACCCTAACCCGTCTATCACACCTGACAATCAAATATGAATAATTCTATGTTGTCATTGGATCCATGAAACATACTTGGAACCCTCTTAGAGCAAGTTGGGATGTGGGGTGGATGTGTGGATAGGGGATGCACTTGGTATCACCTGCATGAATCCGCAGATATGTCGGTAGGTATCTGTTATATATAGAAATAGGTAATATTGGAGATGCCATGACAATCCAGAATTCCTACCATAACGACAAAATAGAAGAATCACAATTTAAAAAAAAAGAAAAGTTTAATTGAAGTAATACTTACTAAACAAATCAATTAAAATGTGAGCAAACATATAATTCAGATATCATGATATGTTCTGATGCAATATTTGTTAATCCCCTGCAATTGCAGATGAATTCCATTATTTATTCAAATGCCATGCTTTTCTAGAACAAAGACAGAAATACATTCCTAAGAAATATTTGTCATTTCCAAACTTAATGACTTATAAAAACATATTTGTAGACCAAAGCTTTGTTCAATCCAAAAATTTAGCACTGTTTATCTTAATATTATTGATAAAAATGTGAAAAAGACATACATGATTTTGTGTCAACTGTGATTCAACTGTATTCTGAAAGGACTTCCTATATATTGTATGTGAATAATTATACCATGCCATCTTGCTTTTATGTTTTATGTATCATTATTATAAACTTTATCTCTTGTACCAGCATCGCCGCTAATGGCTGCAATACTGCCGAAACGGCTTTGAACAATAACTCACTCACTCACTCTTGTACCAACGAGAGTGGTTTTCGAGAATAAAGAGTTTGAGTTTGATAATTTTGTTAATGTTGAAGTTTTATATTTTGTCTATGCATTTTTTATAGTGTGGTCTTCGATTTTACGTTTTATCCATTTGAACATCTTATGTCATTATTAATACATCCATTAATGTCATATGCTTTACTGAGTTGACATGCACATTTGATTGATTGGAAGAGAAATGTCATAATATAAACTACAGAGAATGTAAAGAACTGACATGTTGTTACTTAAAGTCATAAGAAACCAATTCAAATCAGCACCGGCATTCCTACAGAAATCAAGGGAATGCCTGGTAAACTACTTGTGTAGGTTTAGTCGGTGAAAGAAGACCCTGGAGAGACAATAGAGTGAGGTCAGAAGAGGTTTATAATTCTGGAACTAATGATCCAGTGTTTTCCAGGGTTAAATAATCAGCAATCCAGAATATTACTGTATATGCAGGTAAAATGATTTCCCCTGGATGAAGCTAGATAAATCCGAATCATCTCACTTGTCAACAGTTATGATTTAAGAAACCCAGGAATGATTTGTCAATATTTGTTCACCAGGCTCTCAAGTGTTCACAAAAATCTTACACTGATTTTGTTAAGATTTAAACCGGTTTCGATAAATGTGCCCACACGCACTAATGTTTCGCACAAGAGCGAACAATCGCAAGCGACAGGTGCATTCGTTTAGCTCTGATAACCTGGGTAAAATACCTGCTTCTACATGTATACTATATCAGATGTTGTCACCTTGAATTTATCTTGAGTCAGCAATAACAGTAGGTTTTGTTGTCTGAAGTATGTCTAATTGAGTTTTATCTTTCTACAAGTTAAGATATTTTATAACAGTCCTATTATGATGACAATAATAATGGCAATGACAATTGCAACCAACTATACTGACAATGAATAATGATGATAGTGATAATCATTGTAAAATATATGTCAAATGTTTAGAAAAAAGTAGATGATGAATGCTTTTTCCTCTATTAAGCATATTTGCGTTTATGTTCTTTTATCATAAAGCACTTAAGAAGGCATTTTCACAAAATGTTAGATTTTAGAGCAAACATATTCTTCGTCTGATGAACAAGAAACACTACAATTGCATGTTTGGCAAAAAATTTTTATAGGGCAAACTGACCGAAGTTCGGACAGTGATCCGATTCAAATATTATGGAAGATCGGGTTATAAATAATTATCTGTAAAAAGTCAATTTCAGCAAATTGAAATATAAAATATAAAGTATTTGACTTTTAAATATGCAAAATTATTTTAACTTAACCAAAAAATAACAGTTTTAGTTGCGTATATCAATTCACAGTTTAGACCTAACTTCGGACAGTACCACCTCATGTTCCAGCATGCGAAAATGGTTTAAAACTGTTCTGTCAAAAACAGATAACCCCTGCCATGGAATGGCTCCTCAAAGGGTAAAAGACTGCAAACAAAGAAAATATCCAAATTACCATACTATTACACTCCAAATAAAAACTATCCAACACAAAAGAAAGGCCGATTATAGAAATTTGAGAAATATTTTACGAGCGCTTCACTGGCAAATTTTTGACAAGGACAGATGTACTAGTTGATGCTTTTACTAAACGAATGGAAATTTTATATTTAAGGGCCGCTTCAATCAGTTACAAGCGTCCTACAAAAGTGAGGTAAATTACTTCTCACATGAAAACACAAAGAGCTCATAGTGCAAAGTTAGCCAACTGTTAAAATAAATCCTTAACATCATTATAAAGAATATACATACACTAAGGTGGGCCTGTTAGTCCTGATTTGCATGAAAATGCCTTCCTTAAACAAATAACATCGGCCATGAGCCGCCAAATCCTACATCCGGTTCCCACCTAGGGGCGATAACTCTCAACCCCATACTGAAATAATACCGCTAATAATAAAAGTAAGCGCCTGTTACTAGTGTAACAGAACACTCCCCACCCAATATCTCATAAAGATATTGCTGAAATAAAGGGGCCCAGAACCTGAGAAAACACTAACCGGTTAAAACAAAAAACTGAAATATCTACTTGATATACATAACATAGAAACTTCAAATATGAATTAATGTCCTGTGCTCAGGATTGAGCTGAAAGTTCAATCAAACTAAAGTCTTTCCTGAAATAGAAAGCATTCGATATAGTCCAACATGTCAAATTTAGATTTAACAGTCAATATGCAGAGGGAAATCCTTCATTCCCATAGTTAAGCTTACAGTCCACATATATTTATCACCGGGTCATGTGGAATGTCACTCTGATCAATCCGTAGTGGATACAATCAAGACCATATCTGTAATAGGCCTTGTGAAATCAGTCGGTTTGTCCTTCACAATAACGCGAACAGTTGCCTTCCTAATCCTGCCATCGCGACTCGGGATAGGGTCTACAACTCTGCCTATCGGCCAGTCATTTCTGTGAGCATTCTTATCCTTCAAGAGGACAATGTCGCCCGATTTGATGTTTGGTTTAACATCAGTCCATTTACGTCTGGTCTGGAGTGTTTGGATATAGTCCTTCCTCCAACGGTTCCAAAATGTATCCGCTAAGCACTTAACGTGCTTCCACTGCTTGTGATACATGTCCCCTATAGGTTCACAATTGTCTTCCATCGAACAGGCTGTGTGGTCTGTCTTGTGTGTGAGAAGAGAAGATGGCGTCAAGATGAGCGGGTCTGATGGATCAGATGATACAGCTACTATAGGGCGTCCGTTTACAATGGCACACACCTCGGCCATGAATGTAGATAGAACCTCATGGCTTACCTTTCTCGGTGCGATTTCTCTCATCATATTATCAAGAATGCGCCTTGCTATGCCAATCGTCCTTTCCCATACCCCACCCATGTGGGATGAATGTGGAGGGTTGAAAATCCATCTTGTGCGATTCTTATCGAGAAAGTTCTTGACACTTGGATCCTCCACGTTTATGCATTCTATGCCCAGATCATCTGTTGCACCGACAAAATTTGTCCCTCGATCTGACCTAAACAGCTTGACATTTCCACGAAGGGAGACAAATCTTCTCAATCCATTGATAAAAGAGGAAGATGACATCTCTTCTATCACCTCAATGTGGATGGCTCTTGTAGTGAGGCAGGTAAAGAGAAGTGCCCATCTCTTACTGTTCGCTACACCTCCCCTGGTCTTCCGCGAGACGACAATCCACGGCCCGAAAGTGTCGACTCCCACATTGGTGAATGGAGGAGTAGGAACAACTCGGTCTTCAGGCAAGTCCGACATGATTTGTTGCTCCTGTTTCCCTCGTAGTTTCCGACAAGTCACGCATTCATGGATCACCTTTGACACAAGCCGTTTCCCACTTGTAATCCAATATCCGGCTGCTCGGACAGCGCCATCTGTCAAGTGCCGTCCTTGATGATGTACTGTCTCATGATAGTGTCTTACCAACAGTGTGGCAATATGATGCTTGCCTGGAATGATAAGAGGATACTTTTCTTCATGGGGAAGTTGAGAGTTTGCCATGCGACCTCCGATGCGAAGCAATCCCTCAGCGTCAACCTGCGGATTAAGAGAGAGAATAACACTGTCTCTGGGAAGTGTAGTCTTAGTCCTGATACACTCATATTCTCTCCTGTATATCTCCTGTTGTACCTGTTTAACTATGTACATCTCAGCTACTGTTTCAGGGTGCTGAACAATCTGTGATTTGGTGCCAGTGTCATCCCTGTGGAAAGATTGGGCTAGAGCCTTCAGACGTGCAAACGCTCTCACCAGATTGTTCCATTTTGAAAACTTTTCGATCCGATGAGAACCAATTTCTGGTTTACCTTGCAGTTTAGTTGTCTTTACAGTGACATCAGGTTCAATTTCCATATTTTCGGTGACGTCGTCTGAATTTTGATCGTCTGGTCTCTGGTCACACTTTTGCTTCGGTGATGGACCTGTCAGCCATGGATTGTTGTTCAGCGATGATGCGGATACTGGCCGTGTCGCTTGATCTGCTGGATTGTTTCCGCTAGACACAAAGCTCCACTGTGAAGGGTCAGAGTGTCTCCGTATTGTCTCAACTCTGTTTGTGACATAGACCGAGAAGCGTCTGGTCCGGTTGGATATATAACCTAGAACTATCTTACTGTCTGTATGAAATTTCACCTGGTCAGCCGGAATGTCTAGATGCTGTTCAACTGTTAGCGCAATATTTACTCCTAACACTGCTGCACACAACTCAAGGCGCGGTATAGTGTGGCCATGGCTGGGCGACACTTTTGCTTTTCCTAGCACAAATCCATAGCATTCATCACCTCCTTTTGTAAAGGTCTTGAGATAAGATGATGCAGCGATAACACTCTCTGATGCATCTGTAAATATGTGCAGTTCCTGGTCTGTACTGCGAAAAGACACTGGTAGGAGAGTTCTCTGAATTCGAAGTTGTTCAAGGTGCTGTAAAGAATTTCGCCATGATTCCCATTTCTGATAGTATTCTGGCGGCAGCGCTTCATCCCATTCAACACCTTCCGCAATAAGATCTCTCAGAATACACTTGCCTTCAATAGTAACTGGAGAGATGAATCCCATGGGATCAAATATGCTGTTAACTATTGACAACACTCCCCGCTTGGTGTAGGGTCTGTCGTCCTTGCACACCCGAAACGTGAACATGTCAGCGTTAACGTCCCACAACATACCTAAACTCCTTTGAAGAGGGAATAGGTCTATGCAAAGGTTCAAGTCCTTCAAGTCCTTAGCTAAGTCCTCGGTTGGAAATGCTTTCATGACTGTGTGACAGTTTGACACAATTTTGTGAAGATGAATATTCCCATTTGTACTCAAGGAGTCCTGTGTACTCTTTAAGAGATTAATAGCTTCTTCAGCAGATGGCAAAGATGTGACGGCATCGTCTACATAAAAGTCATTTTCAACAAACTTCCTTGAGTCCGCACCAAATACTTCCTCGCCAGCCTGCGCGGCTCTGTGCAGTCCATATGTAGCAACTGCTGGTGATGACCGATTGCCAAATACATGTACCTTCATCCTGTATTCAATCAGATTCTGATTGAAGTCATTGTCCTTATACCACCAGAACCTTAGATAGTTCCTATGACACTCACTCACTCCGAAGCAATGAAACATTTGACGAATGTCTGCCATTATACCAATCGCTTCTCGTCGGAAACGTAGGAGGACCCCGAGCAAATCATTTGTAAGGTCGGGACCTTGAAGTAGTACACTGTTCAAGGATACTCCGTCACACTCTGCCGCAGAATCGAACACAACGCGTATCTGAGAGGGCTTTTTTGGGTGGTATACCCCAAATATGGGAAGATACCAACTTTCTTCTCCACTTTCCAAGAGTGGAGCCACTTCTGCATGATTGTCATCAAGTAGTTTCTGCATATAGTCCATGAAATGTGTCTGCTTTTCTGGATTCTTTCTCAAACTATGGTCCAGTATCTGTGCTCGCTTCAGGGCCTGTGAACGGTTGTTTGGTAGAGGCTGTCGTGGTGAGCGAAAAGGTAGAGGTGCAACCCAGTTGCCGTTTTCATTCCTGTGCATATCTCGTGCCATAATTTCAAGGAACTCACGATCCTCAACTGAAGTTCCTGTTCTTTCGTCATCTTTAGTTACCCTAAAAAAGTTATCCTCATCATATGCTTCCTTCAGTTTCAGGGTATTCTGACATGGTTCAAAGATTGACGAACGCCCGTTATTGTGAGTGTAGACTTTGTTCACATTTACAGTCCTAGGTGAATGCACACTTCCAAGACACATCTCCCCAACAACTACCCATCCTAATAACAACTTCTGTGCGAAGGGGGCACGACTTGGTCCTGTTCTCTGGTCAAATACGTGATGCGCTTCCGGAACATCCCGGCCTATGAGCATTTGTACAGATGCGTTTTTGTTGAGTGGGGGTAGATAATCTGCTATGTCCACAAGATGAGGATGCTGTCTTGCAACTTCTGGTGTCGGTATCTCCTCTATCACATTTGGGATGTGGTTGCACTCTATCAATGAAGGGATTTCTAGTTGAGAGGTACCAACAATTGATTCCACAATGATATTGCCGGTCTGTCTACCTGATGTTTCCATTGATCCCGCGCATGAGGTGAGGGTGTATGGAATGTCTGGGCTACTGAGTTCGAACATATCAAACAGTTCTGAAGTACACAGAGATGAATTGCTTTGATCGTCAATTGTTGCATACATCTTGCTTGCCATGTGTTTCTTCCCTTTAGGATACACTAAAACCAGCACATTCTTTGCACAAGATTTCCCTGTGAAGGTTTCCCCACATACCTGAGTGCATTTTGATATGGGATTGTTTTCCAATTTATGTTCACGATGTTGATTTACAGGAGCCGTGTTTGGTTTTCGATCGATAGAAGGCCTGGGAAAGAGTGCAGATCTCTCAATGTCGGTGAGATGTAGTGCAGTAGCATGCCTGGTACTCCCACAGTTGTCACACTTGATTTTCTCCTGACATTCCTTTGCTAAATGAGAGTTTGTCAAACAGCATTTGAAGCAAATTCCTCCACTTCTCAAGAATTGCTTCTTTTCCTCATATGACTTCTGTAGGAACTGGGTACACTGATTCAAGGAATGTCTACTACTGTGTATGGGACACTTAATGTAAGAGTTTCCATTTTCCTTTTGTCCAGTGTCTGTAGAAACGCCTGTCCGTTTTGCTTGAACACTGAAGTTTGTCTTATTCTGAGAGGTGTAGAGCTTCGCCTTACTTGGACCAGTAGCTGACATAGCTGTAGCTGTTGGGTCATACTGGAAACTTGGGTCATTGCGTATCTTGCTGATTTCCCTTACAAACTTGACAAATTCAGAAAAAGGAGGAAATGAAACAGAATGTCTCTCCTTGTACCTGAAAGCATGATTAGTCCACTTTTCCTGAATGTTATATGGAAGCTTGTTGATGATTGGTACAATCCCTGATGAAGAATCAAAATATGAGAGTAGAGACGCATATTTCGGATCACTCTTCACACACTCTATCTCGGACAGCAAGTCCGCAAGTTCATAAAACTTTGAATTGTCTTTAAATCCTATCTTTGGAAATGCTGATAATCTTGTTTTCAGGGCACTCTCTACCATCTCGGGTGATCCGTAACGTTCCTCCAATCTTTCCCACACTCGCTCTAGACCTGCCCTAGGATTGTGTAAATTGGCCGCCCGTAGACTCTGAGCATACTTTGTAGATTCAGGACCGAGCCACTTTATCAATAAATCCAGTTCTTCACCATAGGTGACTTGCAGTTCATCAACAACACTGAGGAAAGTAGCCTTCCACATAGCGTAAGTTTCAGGGCGGTCGTTGAAACTAGTGAAACGTGTCATGAGTAGGTCCTTCTTCAGCAAGAAACGAGTTAATTCCGTTGTCGGTTCGTATGCTGGAGCCGAAGGATTAAGACGCGACGTCACATTAAAGTTTCTGTTGTGTATTCCACCAATGTCACCATTTTCTACAGTGTCAAGTTCATAAACATTTTGTCTCTGAGATAAAAGTTGAGAGTGGCTTACATGTTCACTTAATCTGTGTCGAAATACATAATTTTCAGTCCTTTCTCTTGGGGATTCTACAGGTAAACTGTTTATTACAGAAGAATGCACATGGGACTTTCCATCTGTCTGGCTGCTTGCTTCTTCTAACACTTTTACCTCAGTTTCTGTCATTGCTATTTCCTTTTCCTGTTTGAGTACAAGAAGTTTACTCTCCATTTCTGCCTGCTGGACCTTCAAATCAGCTTCCTTCTTCACAAACTGAAGTCCAATTTTAGCTGATTCTATACTTGCCTTCTTTCTGGCAATGATTGAGGAAATAGATGCACTTGACTTCTTTGAGCATCTTGAGCCAATCGACTTATATGTTTGATTGTCTAATCTGTCTGATTTCGTTCTAATCCTGACTTCAGAGTCTATTTCCTCTTCCAAATAATTCATGTTTGGCCTTTCTTCCATTCTGTACCTGGTTTCCCTTTCCATCCTGATAAATTCCTTGCTCTTAGTTCTTTTACTGTTCTGTCAAAAACAGATAACCCCTGCCATGGAATGGCTCCTCAAAGGGTAAAAGACTGCAAACAAAGAAAATATCCAAATTACCATACTATTACACTCCAAATAAAAACTATCCAACACAAAAGAAAGGCCGATTATAGAAATTTGAGAAATATTTTACGAGCGCTTCACTGGCAAATTTTTGACAAGGACAGATGTACTAGTTGATGCTTTTACTAAACGAATGGAAATTTTATATTTAAGGGCCGCTTCAATCAGTTACAAGCGTCCTACAAAAGTGAGGTAAATTACTTCTCACATGAAAACACAAAGAGCTCATAGTGCAAAGTTAGCCAACTGTTAAAATAAATCCTTAACATCATTATAAAGAATATACATACACTAAGGTGGGCCTGTTAGTCCTGATTTGCATGAAAATGCCTTCCTTAAACAAATAACATCGGCCATGAGCCGCCAAATCCTACATCCGGTTCCCACCTAGGGGCGATAACTCTCAACCCCATACTGAAATAATACCGCTAATAATAAAAGTAAGCGCCTGTTACTAGTGTAACAGAACAAAAACTATTTATCAAAATGCTTCCCCAAAAAGGTGATGAATAATCCTTAAACAATAATATATCCAAAGTTAAACTACCGAAGTTAATGTGGCACTAATGCAGAGCATGCTTTCCGTCACAATCAAATTCACAGGCATTGACGCAAAAAATCTTTTGAGTGCTTAACTTCTTATTTTCCAACTTAATTTGATTTGTCTTATGTGAAACTGTAATGTTTATATATTTTCGAGTTTTTTCCCGGGTCATTTGAAACAATACAAGTATTTACATAGAAAATGTGCAAGTGTTTTTTTATACTGAAAATGTAAAAGTGTCCGAACCATGGACAAAACTATCCGAACCAAGGTAATTTTGACATTATCAAAATCTCAATACTTAACCTCAGAATCGCCTTTAAAATACCAAGATTCTAAATCATTGTTAAAAATTATTGTTTTTTCTATATTCATACAATTTGATATAAGCGTCCCATGTGTTCTGAACTGTGCGCAAACATTTACATTAATACAAATATTTTTCTCTAATTTCTTTCATAAAACTGTTAATTGAACCTCGCACAATGGTTAGTTTTTGAAAAAATCTGACTATCAAGTATTTATCAAAAGAAATTACAAATAGAACATTTTGAAAAGGAACAATTTGAAATAAACATATTACAGTTATGGCATCCGCTTCAAATGAAAAGTGTCCAAAGTTCGGGCGACTTGGGGTGGTGTCCGAGCTTCGGTCCGTTTGCCCTTTTTATATTTTAACCTAATATTTTACATATTTAATTTTGTTTAAAATAGTACAAAGCCTGAAGAACTGCAGAGCCGATGGCTCTACTTTAAAGTAGGTAGATGCAAAAATCAACACATAGCTTTGTTTTGTGGAAAAAGGTGTCCAGAATCTAAATTAAAGTATTAAAAAAATAGTCTCCACAGCATTTGGTCAACAAGTGGCACCCCCTTAATGCACCAGGTGTTAAAAGCATTATCTGCATTTGCTTATAAAGATATTCCAATTTTGAGATTAACTAAAGCATAAAACACATTTTTAAACCGAATTAAACTAATCAACAATGTCGTATTGTACCATAGGAAAGCTTTTCTCACTTGTAACGCTGATGAATGGCTTCACTTCTCATTGTTTTTATTTATGAAAGTTCCCCTTAATCAAATTTCAAATATTTAGTCATAAAAACATTACCCTCAGGATGGATTTATGCAATAAGCTTATTAATACCATATATGAGTAAACAGGAATGTCCTCTCGAATTTAGTTTCCACAAAATACCCAATAGAACCCACTCTTTAATTTCATCAATAACAACCCCCCCCCCCCCCCCCCCCCCCCATTTATAATTTATAACATTAGAAAATATGTTATTGCTTGTATTCTGATTAAGAAGAACCAAAGAAGCTAAAGGTGTAGGGAGAGTTGACTGTTATACCATGCTTTACTGAAGTTTGTCAATTCATGTGATGTTGTCTTGCTGTGTTATTGGTAGTTTTTTTAAATCTACACACTAAATTTTCAATAAAATGTGTTATCAGGAGGCTCCGAGTATTTTCAATAATTCTGCTTTACAAATGTACTTAGCAAATGAGTAATCTTTAGAGATAGCACTTGAGTTCAAATTGATCTTACAAAGTTATCTCCTACATGCAAGATTATTTGATCTATTGAGACAATTGTAATTTACATGTATGTATGAAAATGCTTATTTCACATCAAAATTTGTTAGCTAAAGGATTTATTGAAGATGAAAGGTTTCTTTTCAAAGTAGAGATAATGGTAGTAGAGAGAACTTGTGAATAGTAAAAACTGCTTTTGTAAACTTTTCATTATTGACTTCTCCTCCAGAACTGCTTGATATTGTACAGGGAGGGAATACACCTTGGGAATCATACTTGCCTTCAAATATATGTTTGACAGGCATTATACTTAAATCATTGTCTTTAAAATCAATGTTTGTAGGAAACTCTAATTTTCGTAATAACATCTTTGTTATTACATTGAGACTAAAGTTTGTTTGTTTGGTCTTGACACCCCTTCAAATATGGACAGGGCAGGGTGTCTACCCTCAACCTTCTTTTAAATTCTTGACTTTTCTTTCAGAAAAAGGTGATTCTAGGAAGCTTAATTTGCAAACTATCTTTCTTTGATGGCAGCTATGATTTGAAAATATTGTGTCATTCAACCAAAATATTAGCGTGGCAAAAGAGGTTAGGATACATGGGTTAAAATCATACTTTTGTTACTTCAGGCATACTGTTAGTTATGCCAGAAAGGGCTTTTTGATGACAGTTTCAATAATGTATGAGTTTTTGCAGCATTGAACAACACTGCAGCTATATAAATGGATAAAGCATTATTTTCTAAAATAGATAATCTGTAGATATAAAGCTCTGCTTACACAGAAAGAGAATCAATGATTTGAAAATTATACTTATTCAGTATCTAACAAATGTATCAAAATTGGAAATTTAAAAAAATACCTACCACCACTGAAATTGTATTTATCTATCCACTAGCAAACATTGTTCAAAGATATCAAGCTTTCTCCTAGCTTTTCTTCCTGGGCTTCCTTTCTCAAAGCATTATTGTGAATGGTAGTTATTTAAGTAACCACATTATAATGGTGAATAATGGGAGTTAAGGTTAACGTCAGTAATTAAGTTAAGGTTTCTTTATGGTTGTTAGACCCTAACTTCACTAAGTCTCGTTAGCGCTGAGGGCACCCCTAACTCACAGTTATAACATTGAGGTACGATCATCGTAGTCTGCGAGAGCTCTGTACCAGTGGCCAGGTTTCATAGAGATACTGCACCACTGTACGTAGATAATCCCTCTCATTTGTAACACTACTGGAAGAGTTGTTACTCCTTCACTTTGAAAGATGGATTACGTGGATATTCACCTTGTTGTTTTACTCACTGCTGATATCGAAAGTTAAAAAATCTCCACTTTTGTGTTTGTTGTATGTGCAAGAAGTGAGCGAGTTTGGCAATCTCACAAGCCTGTTTGTATCCGGGCTATAAAGTTATCTCTTGAAAGTACAAGTTGTCTGTACCGGTGACTACATTGTTAGTTAGGTCACTGGGGCAATCCTTCAATGATGAGGTACAAAACTTTATAACCATTTATGGGCTTATAAAGATGACTGATGGCTGTTTTCTTAGACTCAAGTCTAGTCTCTCAATTGAAAACAAAATATATATCTGGAAAAAATTACTCTAAAAATCTTTAATATAATAATATGCACCTATATTTTCCAATTTAACATCAGTTACGGAATAAAATATCAATGTTTATCATATTCAATAATTCATCTTGATTTTTCTCTCTCCACTGTGTCTCTGTGGGAAAGTCTCTTTTATGATAAGTGGTACATCCTGTTCAAAAGGTGATACATTATATTCTAAACAGAGTACATTCAGTTCTAAAAGTAATACATTCTGATCTAAACAGGGTACATTCTGTTCTAAAAGTAATACATTCTGATCTAAACAGGGTACATTCTGTTCTAAAAGTAATACATTCTGTTCTATAAGTAATACATTATATTCTAAAAGTGATACATTCTGATTTAAACAGGGTACATTCTGTTCTAAAAGTAATACATTATATCCTAAAAGTCGTACATTCTATTCTTAAATTAATACATTCTATTCTGAAAGTAATACATTCTATTCTAAAAGTGGTACATTCTATTCTAAAAGTGATACAATATATTCTAAAATTAATACATTCTATTCTAAAATTAATACATTCTGTTCTAAAAGTAATACATTCTGTTCTAAAATTAATACATTCTGTGCTAAAATTAATACATTCTGTTCCAAAAGTGATACATCCTGTTCTAAAAGTGATACATTCTGTTCTAAAAGTAATACATTCTGTTCTAAAAGTGATACATTCTGTTCTAAAAGTAATAAATTCTGTTCTAAAAGTGATACATTTTGTTCTAAAAGTGACACATTCTGTTCTAAAAGTAATACATTATAATCTGAGAAATTTTTTATTCTTCAGTTGGAATGTAAGATAACTTTTCTTTCATTGTTGAAACACGATTTAAAGGGAGAATTCCAGTTTTGTGAATTTATGATAATATTTCAATATCAAAACAAAGTCCTTTAGATATATAATACTTATATTTTAAATTGATGAACATTAGTTATTTAATCAAGAAAAGGGAATATGCACTCAGTAATTTTACTTTTAACTTTCAAATGTTTGAAACCATAATCCTTTATCTTTGTGAAAATCTAACAACTGAAAATACTTCAGATGCTGAATTCATAGTTTCCAACCATTCTGAATGACCATTTTAGAGAAATCATTACTTACTAATCCAGGATTGACCACTGGATAAAGAGAGGGTATCCCAGAATATTACTACATTGGTAGGTACAGTGTTAAACTGTATTATTACCATCATCCGGATAGCGTAGATATTCAGGATTAATCAGAAGCCATTTCAAACTTGAGAAAACTAGTCCGACTAGCCGATAGAACAGTGGAGAAGGATTAAAACATGTCTTCTTCATTTACTCTCATCACTCCATTGATTGAAACATATATGAAATCTGGATATGAAATATTCATGTTCATTTACAGCAAGCATTACATGTTCCTTGAATACTGAATATACCTGCAAGTAGTAGACAGACTAAGTTGTTCTGCAGGGTGCTACGTGTCACGGCTGTGACCACATAGAGTACCTTGTTGTTAGTGAAAACAAACAGAATCGGGTTTTGGGGGAGGAGGGGGGGGTGGGGGGGTGGCACTTGTCTATCTGATAATTAATTTCTATCAGCATTAATGACTTGAAGTGCCTGATCTCCTTGACAACTAGAGAAACTAAACAGTGGTGTCGCGGAGATGCCCGTAGATGTACTGAGATCCCAAGTCTGATGTTGATGATTGGGGGCAATTTTATGAATGACTGACATCACAATGACGTCAAGTTGTAATTTAGGGAAATTATTTCCCAATTATAGCCAAAATATCTTCAACATTTCTTTCATCACCTTTTCCTTTGAAACCATCCCCAGCAATCTGATCGTCACGGATCTGGAAACTTGATATAGCTTAATGGTCTTTGTCTGTCCTTCAGCCTCCTTGGTCTGGGAAGCTTGAAAGGTGATTGGATAATCCTTGATAACTTTTGTGATGAGATAATATCTATGTTTTCTGCTCAATTTGTGCCAGTCTGAAATTGTCCAGTACTTCGCTTGCTTGAAGGCAGTTATTTGAACACTGATTGAAAAGTCATGATGGAGTGTAGATAATCAACAATGATAACAATGAGACTCAACGATTTTGATCAATTCAATCAAAGTTTTTCGCCTTCTACATTGAATAACATGATAATGTGATTATAAAAAATGTTCACAGTTTATCAGGTTATTAAAAACATTTGCACAGTGCTGATATTCTGTTTCAACCTATATAAACTTCGTTAGTTATTATTCTACCGACACAACAATGGATAAGGATATCTGGGACTCATACCATAGCTCGAGACTTTTTTACACAAAGTGCTGATTTACATATTATCGATTTCGCATTAGCACCACACTACTAATCGTAAGTGTAGATACGAGTAGAGCACGTCACCTCAATCTGTCACTGTAATCCATGTCTAGGTCCACATATTTAACTCTATCTTTGCCCCTGTCCAATTTCGGGACTAATTCTAACCCATAAATACCCGACTCCCGGTGTGTGTTTGTTTAGGCTCCCACTTTCCACTGCCAGCAGTTACCTGTATTGTGTTCATGGACATGTAGGTATAGAACACCTTGATAAACTCTCACAGATAGCCAGTCATACAGCCAAATCATTCATATACACAGAGAGAACTCTCACAGATAGCAAATCATATACCACTTCTTTGAGAGGCATTTTAGATGTTGTAGAGATGAAGAAAACCAAGATATATGGAAAGTCAACTTCTTTATTGCAATGAATGCGACGTTTCAGTGTAGATACTAACACCGTTATCAAGCATATACCAATAGCCAAATCATTTATAAACTCAGGACTCTTATAAAAGTTTTGTGACCTTGACCTTCATTTCAGGTCACGACGAGACATTGCCAGTTTACCCTTGTCATCAGGATATCACAAGATCCATTAACCAGATTCTCTTTATATCTTGCACATAGCTTCTCATAAGGAAGACAAATGGCTGATAAGACTTATGTGACCTTGACATTATTCTCAAGGTCACAGTGGAAATTTTAATTTTTCAGCATTTGATCTTGCATGTTAACTTGTCAGCGGGATATCTCAAGAACCGTGGACATGAATCTCATCATATCACACACAAACCTTCTCATAAGAAAGACAATGGGCTGATTCAATTTTGGTGACCTTAACATTAATCTCAAGGTCACAGTGGAACCTTGAATTTTTCAGCAAGTGACCTTACATGTTAAGCTTATCAGCTGGATATCTCAGAAACCACTCCCTGAATTCTCATCAGAACTTGCAATGTTCTTCCAGGGAAGATTTAGGCCCATTTGAATTTGTTGACCTTGATATTATTTTTTCATTTTGAAGTAGTAATTTGCAGCGGGGGATCATGTCAAGTGCTTGTTGATATTTGTATTTCGCTTAATAGCATGTTGTTGAGCTATTCCACACAGACGTCTAGGTAGTTTGTTTATACATAAAGATTAATTGATGTACCGGTATGTCAGATGGAAGACAACCACATGTTTTGTTAGGATAGTTACCGGTAAATGAAATTTTACTTATCTTATGTCTTTGTATGCTAATTTTCAAAGGGTAAATCATGCATCAAGCTAACCAGGTTATTGATCACTTTCATTGATCTTGTTAATATAAAGATTTGATAATTTTTAATCAGTAATACTTTAATGGGTTCTTCAGTAATGTTGTAAGTTCAGTGTATATACCTACTCCACTACTCACTCTAGATGAATCACACAGGCCTATGTAACGGATTTGCAATTTATGTCCTGTTCTGCACAATCTAATTGATGTTTTTAATCCCAGGATATGCTAATATCATGAAAATTGAATATTCAACTGGACTCGCCCAAATAAATTTAAATATCTGATATATCTGTGGATAAGTTCTGGATGGTTAATGACAACAGTCTTATTTATACTAATTCCAATATGTTAACACTTTTCTTTATTGGAGTCCTATTGAGTTTGGATCAAGTTTTATTATGTTGATGGCTTCTATAATTGCACATTTTCCCTAACTGGATTCCCCAGTGTGATATAGACTAAAGTCCTTTCTTGTAGAACATGTAGCTACATTGTGTGACAAGAGAGAGCATGCAGCTGCTGCCACCAAGCTGTGAATGAAACAGTGTAACTTTATTGTCACTTTGTAACATGATGCAGATGTAGAAAAGCTTTTTATCACATACCTAGTGGGCCAAATAATCTCCTCATGTGAGGCCTGCTTATTTATCACATACATTTTAGTATGGTGACATATGAAATAAGATTAAAAACAATTTGCTAAGGAAACTCATATAAGATGAAGAGAAAATTAGTATTAAAAAAGGTCTCAACCTAGATGTATCTCAGTGTCTGAACCAGTTTAACAACCTGCACGTTATATACAAAATACAACACGGTTATGATGAACTACTTGTTGCATAGGAAGCATAATCTTGTGATCACACCGTCTTTCTCATAACAAGAACAGATAAGAATTTCCTTACGTCAATTAACACAATGCAAAATTGTTCTAAAAAGCAGACGTTTCTACCAGAAAGAAGTTGAATGATTACCAACAAGGTAAAGTACATGGGACAACTAAAGCACTCTACAAAATTGATGAATGACGAAATCTAATACAAAATTGATAAAATGTGTTTTATTTCTGCATGTCCTACCTTCTCGTATTCAACAATATATAAATGTTATCGACCAAACGTGATTGATAATCCTACCCTTAATACCCACCGGGGAGAGGTGCAAGCATGCCGATTTAACAAATCTCAAGAGTATTGATAACATGTATTCTCATTACTACAGTCCCTTCTAGTAATCAATTATTATGAATGTTATTGATCAAAAGTCAAGTAAAATCAGGTTGGTGCAAGCAAACTCATTTGAAATTAAAAATACCCACTTTGATTGTACATAAAAGGTGAGAAATAGCTATACCTCAATTCATAGAACATTCTGTGTAATAAAACACTGTTTAAGTGCTAATCTGGTTAGCATGGCTGGTTGCATGATAAAACCTTCTCTCTGTGTGCCTACTTGTGTGTGCCTACTTGTGGGACAGTAGGACCATGTATCGCTTCTACCTGGACTTGTAGCCCTCAATCTGTGCAATACACCGCCTGTCCGGCCAAATGTATCATAAAAGAGCAATAGAGTTTCTAGAAGAATACACCATTCATTTGATGTGAAAGCTCATACACCTAATTGAAAAGATTTCCAACACGACGTTTCACTCTCAAAGAAGTATCGGTGACATTGCATTTGACAATTGAACGAATGCTTTGTTGATATTGGGTCCATGTGACAATATACGACAATGTTTTGGGGCTTGACGTCAGAGTGCCTATGTCACATATCAGTAATCTACTCCAGTATGTTTGAATACACAGGTAGTCGAGATAGATAAACACAGACGCACGTCATACGCAACAACTTGTAGTACGCACACAGGACTCGCAGAGATACGGGGTCGTGTGAGGGACCTCTTTCCAAATACTTTGGGTCAAGACTTGTTGATATAGGTATATAGGTAGCTTAAGGTGGCAGGAGCCTCATTATCAGTGGAGTGTTTATATTGCATAAGTATGAAATATGGAAGGAAGCACATTGGAGCTTACGCTAAAAGATTCGCATGAGGTAGTAAACAAGTTGTTTTCATCTGAAAGTTGTAAATATAAAAACTTTTAATAATCTTTACTTAGCATTACTTTCTAATTTATTGTTATATATGTTTTTTCCCATGTTTACAGACAGGTTAAGTACATTTAGAGAGTTACAGATAATGCTTGATCCAAAAGCAATAATGCTTTTGTAAAATATCAAATGTTTGCCTTTTTAACAATATTTTGATAAAAACATAATAAAGCTAACACAGGAATGCATTCATGACTTTATTTGAATTCTATTGATAACTTTAAAAGTCTGAATCCAATGAACAATATTGTAAATAGCTAGAACATTTCATCTTCAATAAAATTAATTTACAACTAAACTTTCATTTACAGTGTTTACTTTAAATTTTAAAAATGTTTATTATAAGATTCTAAGATGAAGAAATTCCTTGTTGTGAAAACTTCATTCATAATGCATTGTTACCCAATAAGGAAGGGAGACAACTCTTGTAATACTAATTTGCATTGGTGACATATAGCTTGTTTAAGAACAACTAGGCTTATGAACGGTGACATTCTTGATTCAATAAACTCAGTTTGTGTAGGCATGTGTGTGCTTTGTAGTGTTATCTAGGAATGAGAGGTTTAGTGACTGAATGACATTGATTGATTCAATGTTTAACATTGACATATGTACATTCTAACGCTGTAGAATTTCTGCCAAGTGAACCAATTGTAGCCTTCATAGATTAAGCATCCTCATACTTCTATATTATATATGTATTCATTGTCTATATACTGTACGGTGAGCAAGAATTGTACAAGTGTTTATATCACTTCATCGCTGCTAATGGCTGCAATATTGCCCAAGATGCGTTAAACAATAACTCATTCACTGTATCACTTCACTTGCAAATATTTGTCTCTTATTGCTTTATTTTGAGAAAACTCATAACTCCCAAGCTGAACGTTGATATTTCTGTTCGGATTCCTAAACCTATGAATCTGTACAAGAGGGATGTGTCACAGACTTGTTTACATTCCTAAACTTTTGTGATTCTATGATCCATTTCATTATCTTCCCATTCAGGTTACTTCACTCAGATCTTCAATCCTAACCTCTCTTGTGTGTGGAACTCATTCTCCATCAGGAATAGAGCATCCTGATTGGTGGCATCAAAAGTTAGTTATACAGTCGGTGTTGTTATTTTGAACTGAGCATTCCTTAACCGTTCAAATGACTAGCGTGAAGACAAGAGAATATGTATTTGCATGGGTTGTTTAGATTAAACCTGTTTCATTACATAGCATTTGAATGTCATGGTTTAGTGTTCATGTAAGTGAGTTGTCCTGCTTACTGCTGTGCAAAATGAAGTAGATCATAAAAAAATTATCACACTTCCAGTATTTCCTAAATTTTTAATGAAAACTTGTACTTGTAAAATTTTAGGTGGCGTTAAACAATATTTCACTCACTCGCAATAAAAGTTCACTCATTTATCACACTTGGTCCCAGATTTATTGAACAAAAAATTTTCCCCCTGAAACACTAAATGATGTCTATATTGTAAACATGTACATGACGAGCCGTTGTCAACAGGGGTAGTGTATGAAATTTTGCTGGAGGGTTGAATTCAATACATCAAGGAGAGATTGACGCCACCTGAATCTCTTTCAAAATTCAGACCCACAACTAACCTGTCATCCAGACCTATACATGAAGTAGAAGTCAAAGAAAATATGTAACTAGAGACTATAAACTTCTCATAGGTGGAGTTTTCATTTTTCAAATATAAAAGAGGCGGGATAGCGCAGTGGTTAGCGCGTTCGGCTTCAGATCAAGAGGTCAGGGGTTTGAATTCCGCCAGGGGCACGGCAACTTTATCTGCAGTAGAGAACTCTTCTACATGCAGTAAGGTTTGGGTACAATGCTACACTGAATTTCAGCGTAGTACCACCAATGGTTCGCTAGTTCCAGCCGTTGCTCGCAGGTTTCACCGCAATGCATAGCCACATGGCGTTGCGGGCTTTCTCCTTTTATAATATCAGTAGATTACTTGAGTAATGGTGGGGTATGTAAGACGACCAATAAGACCCACAGCCAGAATAGGATAGTGAGTACTGTTACAGTATCTATATATTTGGATATATTTTAAAACTCAACATAAGAAGTATACAACGAGAGTTCTATACTAAAGAAGCAGGTGCCGGTGAACATGACCACCTGAAGCCATCGGTGACCATCATAATGTCGATTTCTGCAAAAATGTTTTATTAATCCAGGAAGGCGTTAATTTGATTGGATGTGATTGCCATCTGATTGGAGTAGTATTGATTGTGGGAGAATGATGATTGGTCGAGCGGGCCGGGGCAATCAATAGCACAGCGAGCATCTATTTTATTGTCATTTGGTGGTCGCCGTTATTCGGGGTATTAGCTTCGATGTTTACTTGGATGTCCAATAACACATGGACAGTTGTCTAATCCAATCAGTGTTTATCTGCAATTTGGGATCTTCATGGACTTGTATGTCATTTGTCAGTAAATTATCTTTAAAAGTGAATTTAGTTTCCAATTGAAACTACTACTATTTAACATACGTAATCTTTTCAACTGGGAGAAAGGTTTATTCATATTGAACATACATGTATTTCTGTGGAATAAAAAGGAATATGTACTGGTATATAACTGTGGCCCTGAATATTTAACATTAAGATGGAAATTATCCTTTAAGGATTTTGAAGATTTAGATGGATAATTGGACAGTGTTGGCGATTGGTGCTCGACTCTGAGTCCTAGACCTTAAAAGTATTATCTTGATAGTCATATTGCATATATATAGATAATAAAGTGAAAGTAGAGATGGCTGATACCATTGAACAGTGATATTCTTCATATGTATATGAAGTGTACTGATTAAGGGAACAATTTTAGCTATTTGTTGAATGAGGTGCTAATGCCCCATCAGGGCATTCTCTGAAATCAAATAAACTCAGAAAAACGTGAAAGAAACAAATGTGATAAAACGTTAATGATGAATTTGTTCTAATGTGTAAGGTTTATTTTCTGAACTTGCCTTGACATGTACGTCCCACACGAAGAGTGTACTAAAAACACCTTCCTTCCACCCAGTTGTTTTGTGTTCGTACTGAACAAGCATATGGGCAAATTAGCCTGATGAATACATGTTGAAATACCAAAACAGTAAAATTATTCAAATAATATACACAAGAGTTGTCTATCCAAGTCTGCATTTAACCAATTGTTTTTGGTAGAGAAAGGGGCCAGTTGTTCAGATGATTCTGTAAAGTCAAACTAAAATAGTTTAATTATTGAAATATTGATAAAGTTTTGGTGTGAAAGTGAACTATTTACTGAATTAGGCTGGAGGGGTCTCACACGAAGTGTGTACCGAAGCCTGCCTCCCTCTCGGAGACTTGTGTATGTGTTGGGCAAGCAGCTGGAGTTCAAATATTGACCCTGTCTTCTGAGACCAGCTGATGTAGTTAGAGCTTGATTAAATCCTGCATTCAGCTGCCGGCCGATGATGTAATTAGAGATGAGCTGTGGCAGGAATGTGATGGAAATGTGTCCGTCTCAGAATACGTCTCGGAATACGTCTCGGAATACGTCTCAGAATACGTCTCAGAATACGTCTCAGAATACGACTCAGAATACGTCTCAGAATACGTCTCAGAATACGACTCAGAATACGTCTCAGAATACGACTCTACACTGACAATACAACACTGTCATCTCTGTGTTTGGTCCTTTGTCTGGAGGCTAACTGTCACCTGACCAACTTTCTTGCTGTTTAACAGTTACTTGGATACTTTTTGGCAACTGTTTTCAAATTGGATCCTTCCAAGATAACGGATAACACCCTTTCGGAAATTTTTTATCTGGGTTGTTTGTGGATAATTTGATGTTTTAGGATTTATTGTGAAAATTGTGAAATCAACTTGATCCTCATGCAGTAACTGTTATATTACCTGGATTGTTTCTTGTTAACTGTTATATCACCTGAATTGTTTCTTGATACCTGATTGTTGTAACATTTTCTGGCCAACTGATACCCGAGTTGTTACATGTGAGGCTATGGGATAACTGTATATATGACAGTGTTGATGCATAATTTCTTTGATTCTGTAATTTCTATAAAAACAGACACCTTTTATATATTGAGAGAGTAGAAAGTTTATTGGAGTAATGACAGATGTCAAATAGATGTTGCTGATGTAAATATTCACTCCATCTGTCATTTCTATGAAAATAGATAACTCGGTCAAAATTGTTTCTCCAGTTTAAAATAAGTACGAGGGAGCATACTTACTCTAAGTTAGATTGGAGTTGCTAATGTATATTTGAGGGAGACATGCACTTAATCTGTAATTCCACTGAAAGCGGCTATACTCCGGCAGGACTCCTAGCTAGTAAGTATGGGAGTATGGAGCGTGAAGTCAAATTGATATTGCTAATGGATGGAGTGTGAGGAGGGATGAAGTAATGTGGACTGGCACGTGTGACGTAGCCCATACCGGAGTGTTTGCTCCGATGTAACCAGTCCTGAGGTGTTTGATCGCCTGTCCGACTGGTCACGCGGAAAAACTGATATTACACTGACTGAGAAGCAGGCAGGCTGTAATGATGAGCGGTGTGACGGTCCAGTGGCTCTCCAGTTCACCACGGTAACGCACTTGTGGTTAGGTTTGACGAGTTCCAGTTGACGAGAGATCATCAGAAGAGGCTGACAACTGTGCCGGATGCACGTTGCATGTGTGTGCGTCTCGATGTGAGGAGAATGGTTTGCCATATGGATTAATGGAACGGTTGAGTTTCTTGGGCTGACGATATTTCTCTGAGGACGTATGTGATGCATGTTGGAAGCATGTTGGAAGTGTGGTTGCAGGCAATGTGAAGAGCTGAGACAGTGTGAGGAGTTGCTACTAGCCGTAAGGTGCCAACAAGACTGTTACAGAGTGCTGCTTCTCTCTAACGAGTTTCTTTGTGCCTTGCATGACAATTAGAAGCCTGTACTGTGTAGCCTCTGTACTACAGAAGACACAGTGAGTCAGGCTGCAGCTTGATTAGCCTAATTCCAGGCTTTTTGTGTCGAGTTTCGAGAAGGTTGAATTTTGACAGGTGTCTTGACTCTGTATCACGAACAAGCGGCAGTTGGCGAAGAAACAAAGGAATTATTGCAGTTAATGATATATTGATTCTGAGTGCTACGCTTTTCTGATTATATTTCACTGGCGTGAAATTGTTTCTGAGTTTTATGAATAGTCCATACTTATCATTCAATATGAACTGAAGCTTTGGAAAGAACTGGAGTACAACAGTTGAAGTGGAATTGATTTTCAAGTGTGAAAAAAAGAGCTTTGAGAAAATGAGAAATGTTTGGAAGACATTTTGTTGATTGACAGTGTCAGAGAGAAGCAGTAAAGCCAAGAAAGGACCAACTGTAAGAGACAATTGTTTCAAGGGAGGGTGTGTCGTTACTTCTTGCTATATTCTCAATATTGAGTGATGCAATTGGCTGCTTTCCAGCAGAATTGTCACAGTAATATCAACTATTCTCTTACCTTGTAGAGCAAATTTTTTAAAATTGATGGTTTTGTTTCTGTACCATTAGTTTGCTCTGACGTCAATTCATAATAACAGTCATGGCGCTTTAACCGTCTGTTTAACCGGTCTGGTTTGTCTAAACCTGCTGCAGGCATGGTCCGTGATTATTGGTTATCGCGCTCTCCATTTCTTCGTTTGTAAATCTACCGCAAACTTTATACCGCCTTTACTTTGAAATAAGGAGTTCCGTACATTATCTTACAAAAACAATTTGCCTGGAGAAGCAAGACTGAAGCTGTCGCATTCACCTTCTGCCTAACAAGAGTGATTGTCATGTGCGTCAGAGATGTGAAAGAAATTGGTGATTTTAATTCCAGCTCTCTTGAATGTAAGAAAGTCTTATTCGTCAGTAAGTTGAACTGAAACAATGGTGCCGTTCACATCATGTGTGTGTTTCTCCCGGAATCGTGGTGCACGTCGCTGGAGGTTCGTCCGAGGTTCCATGACCCTTGACCTGTCGGAGAGTGAGTCAAGCGAGGATGAGGTAATAGTTTAAATTTCCTGCGGGCTTATCCAGCTTGCTTAGTCTTTAGAATAGTGCTTGGTGTAACGATCGCTCGGATCATGCTGTTCTGTTGGGCCAACACTCGGGCAGCGCTCTTTCATGTAAATTGAAAATTTGTGGGAAAATTGATGTTTGTGAAAGTGTAGGAATATGTTTTCGGGGCATTTTCGTAGTAAATTGATAGTTTATTGAAAATTGATATTTCTGGCAATTTAGATTGCTGAATAGTGTTATGATTTTTGTTTGACGTCATGTTTGATTGTTTCCATTGAAAATAAGCATTTTCTCTTTTTGTCAAATTGGATTGAAGATTGTTATGTTTGGTCTAATGTTCGCCAAAAAAATCAATTCAAATGTTGAAATATGAGTAGAATTTAAATTTCTCTCTCAATCAGAAAAGTTCAACATATTGCTTCAAACTTTGAAAAGTTTTACATGTTTTTTAATTTATAATTATGCTCTTATTGAAATTCTTTATCCATTTGGATTAAGTAATGATTTTTGTTATTTCGAGAAATTTCAATTTCATTTAAAAAAACATTTTGGGGAAAAGAATTGATTGGTTGTTTGAAATGAAATTTCATAATTTTGAGGAGGTATTGATTTCAAATTTATAAAGTTAGTAAGTTAGAGTTTCATATTTGCAATGCCATTTATTTTTTTAATGTAATATTAATTTTTAATCATTAATATCCTAATAAGTGTAAACTTTTCATTGTATTTCATACCTCTTGGTTGAAAAATTCCTTTCCTATATATGATAAACGTTTGTTAAGTTAAATACAAATTGTCAATACAATTTAAAGGTTACAGAAATATGCTGAAAGAAGATCAGATAGACATAAGTAAGTAATCTAAATATATGTTTATTATTTAATTATATTATATCTAATTATTTGAATCTCTTATGTTAGTAACAAATCATAATCAAGTCCTCTTATTCAGCATAGAAAGCAAATGCGTCGTGGAGATCTAAACTCTGAGAAAACATCAGACATATATGTGTGTGTATATATATATATAATAAAATAAATTATATATACTGGGTAAATCAATGGCATGGGCTGGGTCATAGACAGAAACAAATCTTTTTCTATTGATTGGAACAGTGTTTTTCTCATACTTTGTTCAATATTCTTTTGAAGATTTCTAAATGGCTCGTTTACTATAATGTGAAATATTCTGTTAAAAGATTTGTGGACACCCTGCAAAGAGTTAATGAATCAAAGGAAAAACTATTGATTTTGTGCGTATGTGTCTTCTGATCTCAAGAAAAACACAAAGTAAACACATTTTACTGAGGTGATGTTATGATTTTGTAAAGGCTTTTAGGGAAGAATATGACAAGGTTTTTATTATCTCAACAGTACAGCTTAGGTGCCTTAGAAGTGAAGTGACAATTCCATATATTTTTATTTTTTTAATTTTTTTATTTTCCATATTTTGCGTTACAGGCACACATCATATACAGAGTCAATACAATACATTGCAATACAATAAAATACAATACTTCAACATGTTTATATTCAATCTAACAACAAGTGCAATGTTGACCAAAATTTAACAAAATGATTCTCAGTTCCATTCGATAAATCTATATATCTAGTGATATTGTAGTATTTGTTGATATCTTTCTTTATAAACTCGATATGAGGTGCATAATTTCCAAGAGCACATTTGAATATATATTGTTTGATCAGAAGGATGATTACATTCATAGGATTATTATTTTTATTTTTAAATCCAAACAAAACATTTTCCATAAAAAATTTTATTGATAATTGTATGGTTTGTAGCCAATCTGTCACTTTGCACCATATTTTCCTCATGATGTCGCATTCCCAAAAGAGATGTTCTATAGTTTCGATTTCCTTTAGACATAAGGAGCAAAATGGCGAATTTGAATATTTCATTCTATAAAGAAGACATTTTGTTGGTAAAATGTTGTGGATAATCCTATATTGTAGCCACCTTAAGTCAGTGCTCTGAGTACATTTATTTGAAATAATGTTAAAAATCATCCACTCTTTATCAGTAAAGGTCTTATCCAGAACACGTTCCCACTTGGAAAAGCATGGTAACTTGGTAAAGGTTGAATCTAACAAAATGTTGTAAACGTGTTTGTTTCCAGCAGGGGTGTTTCAATTCCATATATGTAATGAAAGTTCAAATGAAAAAATATGATGACGATGATGATGATGATGATAATGTTGTTATTTTTGTCTAATGTTTGATCAAATATATTTGACACATGTTTTATAAAAAGGAGTTTTAATGGAGATCATCTCTGTTTCTAAGAAGTATTGAGAGTAAATTATTGATTGTGTGTAAATCCATTTTGGTCAGGGCTAAGATAAGACTTTTCTCTGATTAGATCTACTCATTTCCTTAATGAGATGTTGTAATGGCCGTGAATAGTGTTATTGGCTACACAAGTTGTTAATCCTTGTTTAAACAGATTATCGAACTGTCGGCTGGGTGTTAGACTCTAGATTTAACCCTTATTGTGCACCGTGTATTCATATATATTCCTGAAGAGAGCTCTTATTTTATGCTTCTATAAGAATCCTGGAACCTTTCTGTCCCTTCTGATATTTAAAGGAATAATCTCACGACACACGGGTGTACTGAAAGATGAGAATATTGCATTTGAATCAGAACTTGCAACTAATCCTATGTTTACACAGGATAGCCTGATTCCTGTAAAGGGTCAGTTAACAGTACAGATGAAAGAATAAAATTCTGACTTTCACATTTTAGAGAAGTTGAGGAGTAAATTTTCTTTAAACCAAATTGTTTCAATTATGATCACAGCTGATCAATCATGTGGGCCTAATTTCTTGGTCCTTGAACCGACTTCAGTATTTCAAAGCGAAGATCAGAGAGGTTGTTCTTCCTTGAGGCTGTTTGATGGTCAGCACCAAGGTTGATCTTGACAGGAAAATAGTTTCAAAGTGTTTGATTGCAATATGTCGTGAGGAAAATGGGTTTAAATTTGCAAGGGTATGCCCATCTTGAACAAGATAATGACAAACTGGGAAACATTTCCTTGACCACTGCCTTGTCCATCAATTCTCCCCAGCCCTTGTCAGCTTCTCTCCCTCCCACTGTCCAGGCCGTTATGATATCTCCTGCACTGACTGACCAATACAACCCATCAATCGGCCACTATTGACCACAATCCCCCTCTGATACTGACCAGACAACAGTGTTGCTCCCAACGCGAGCCTTTCTCTCCAGTTTGCCCTCATCCTCATGTTGTGAGTCACCGTTGTTATTGCTTTGATCGTGGAGATGCTTGGACCACTTATGTCAAGACAACCTGACTCATTGACTCTTTCATTGTCACAAATTAATCCATACTTCTTTTTACCTCTCTGTTTCCACTCTCAACTTCCTTCCCCTAGAAACTATAAAAGCTCTGTTTTCATTGAATTCATTAGTTACTTGAACCAGCGATGATCATATTTGAACTTTGAAGCTTTCTTAGCTTACTTTCTGTACATCTCTATCACATTTGTTCAAAATTCTTGGTCTGCCAGTACATTACGATTTTCCACATTGCCTCGTTCGCTTTATCATAGAATATCACCATCATTTCTGCTTTTTGATTTTTTAAGCAACTGACATATTTCTCTGCAAGATGTACCTACCAAATGCATGTCTACAATAATTTCATTATTACCAGGTGACATAACATTCTGAAGTCCATAGTTTTCAAGATGACAGAATCGGCTTTTATGAAAAGCAAGCGACAACCGAGCAATGACAATGATACTTGATGACATCATCACTTTTTGTGTAAATTTTCACAACACCATATGCACGAAAAACTAAGGACAAATTTCAATATGAAAATGTATGATATCATAGATATCTGTTAATTCATACACCCTGGCATATCTACCTCATACACCCTGGCATATCTACCTCATACACCCTGACATATCTACCTCATACACCCTGGCATATCTACCTCATACACCCTGGCATATCTACCTCAAACACCCTGGCATATCTACCTCATACACCCTGGCATATATACCTCATACACCCTGGCATATCTAAAGTGCAGACACCTTGGCCAATGGGGATTCTAAATTATAGATTTGGAGACCTTTTCACCCCAAATAGGGTCACAGGGGTCATGACCTGAAAACCTATTTTCATATTCTTCTCAAGTATGAAAAGCTCTAGAAAGCTGAAATTTTGTGTACAGAGTCATTGGGCAATGGGGATTGTAAATTATAAATAGGGTCAAAGGGGTCACAACCTTAAAAAGTTATTTTCATCTTCTTTAATTTCCAATACAAAAAGCTCCTTTGGCCAAAGGAGATTCTAAATTGTAGATTTGGTAAATGTATAACTTGGGATAACTTAGATATTCAACCATAGATAATAACTCAATGATGAGCTACAGAGTCCATGGCTCTATTTTTGCATATTTCAGTTTTAAATCTGGTTTGAATAACTATCTGTATGATTATTTCAAGTTATGGTTAATAATATTTGATTGCACTGAAAGATAGCATGCTGTAGCACATGTGATGAATGGCCCCGTGGACAGTATATCAGTACATTCAACTGACTGTTGTTCAGTGGAGACAACCCTCAGTGTATATTTATTAAGAAATCTGTGATATTGTCTGCAGGTCATACAATCTCTTCCTGTAATCTACTGTATACTATTAGAGTTCAGACTACTTCAATTATCATCCACTTGCAGTATGAGATACCAGGCTGCAGAGACAATCTTCATGCAACCTTATTGACAGTCTTCACACCAGTCTCTTATGTAGGACAGGCTAGGAGAGAATGGGAGCTCAAAGGAAATTAAAGAGTTTTGGATATGCTTGAGATGATTTACGTTTTGCAGGTCATGCAATCTCACTGTGTCTGGAGATAAGGAATTTGATATAGATCTGAGTTCACGACTAGTGATTTGATGTAAATCTGAGTACAGGACTAGGGAGATGTGAATGGTTAGATAGTAGATTTGGAATGATTTAGATGATGACTCGACAGATGAACGTATTTCTGAAGGAAGATAAATGCGCAAGGTGCCTGTTAGACTAACTGTATGTATGAAATGTGTGATGTAATCATTGGGTCAATGCTGGAAGTGATGGATAGAAATGATGATTTAGGTGACCTTAGTATACATAAAGGTTGCAATTGTTGGGAGCCACTGATAATTCTATTGATACAGATACAAAGGACTGATGGAGATGAACCGTGCACAGGTAATGTCACATCCGATGCAGTTATTGTATGAGAAACAAGGATAACTTCATGGACAGTGAGACTGTAGATTTCATTGTTGAGAAATTATAATCAAGAGATTGAAAGAGACCGTAAATGCTGTGACAGTCTAGGTCTAATACTGACACACAAATCCACAAGACCGCTGTCAGTTCCAGATGTCAATCAGCTGTTCTAACCCCCGTCCACTCTCTGACACTGACCGACATGTCATAAACACGGCCTGATTTCCTTCCCGGAGTGACATGACGAGAGGTTTATGACAGTGACCGACTTAGCTTCAATCTTGAGCTGTTTCATTAGTAGTCTTAGATATACGTTGGACCATGTAGAACTATAACTCTCTAAGCAACCTCAAAAACTGATGTATCAAGTGACAGATCATTTCTGTTAATTTAATATCCTTCGTGTTGCAAGACATGATCCAGATATTACATAGACCTTGAAGATCTTTCAATTACCAATTATCCAGGGAAGATAAAGGAAGGAATTGTTGATGCAACTGAGTGATATCGCCTCAGGGCTGCTGTGCTTCTTCTTCTGAGTGTTGTCTTCGAGTGAAATGGCCATTTGAACCAGTTTACTGAAATGAAGAAATAAAAGATAATAAATGCCTTTAGGATTTCATCGTTATATTTCTTCTGATATTAAACGAAACCAGTGCTTGAAGCTAATAATGTCCAAAAAAGGTATGATAATGTCTAACTAGTGCCACCTTCAAATGACATGAACATACTTGCTGGAGCCATACTGAAATAGGATATTTCATTTTCTGTAATTTTCCTTTAGAGAACTGAACTTTGCAATTTAAAGTTAGTTGACAGATTTTTTTTGGACAGGTACGTAACTTGCAAAACATTTTTAACAAGACCTCAACATGCATTCAGAGGCATATTTCCCTGACAATATGAGTATGGTTATCGTCTTAATTGAAAACCTCCATTCGCTTGGCTCCAGTTTCAGTATCTACTAATTAGAGAATCTGACTGAAGCCTCATTTGACAATCTACAAAAGATGATATAAGTAACAAATTTCATTCAAGGATATACGTCTTATCAGAAGGCGTGATGATCAGACTATATGTTGAGGCATTGTTTCCTACTGTATATATTGTAAAGGCATTGATTATCATATCTTTATGATGTTTTACATAGCTTATATCTTTATGGTATATTGTGTTATGCTTACAAAACATTGTAGAAATTCTGTACTTTTAGTGCAGAAACTTGTTTATGGGTGACATTGTTTGAAAACATTCATACATAATAAATCAGTATAAGTGGATTTAAGACTTTTAAATTTTCTTCCATTTTCTTATTCGGGTTGTTGAAAGCTATAGCTTGCCGCTTGTGAACCATAAATTCCATATCATATTCTACTCTAAATTGAAACATGTCGAAAAATTCACAAAAGAGTAACAGATTTTCAGATTTAAAAAAAAAACTCTTCTCTTTTCAGTTAACTTTTATATCAACATTAGATAGTTCTATAATGAATATGGAATATTTTTTTACATTTCATATGTTAAAATATTGTCAATCCCTTCAAAATCGTCAGTTTCCTTATCTTCTAATCTTTAGAAAGTAAAATCTCTGAGACTGTGGACGAGTCTAGATTATAGTTGTCACTATTCCGTTATGAGGACACTTTTCGATCTCTCTGCACTTCCCGACCCTGTGTGAGTGAGTGAGCTTTGTGACCCTATCTTCTCTACATGCCTCTACCTGTTGTCTATGATATGTCAAGTGATTTATGATGTTTGAGAGTATAGTTCCCACATTTTACAACTTGGAGTTCATATTTGCCAAGGGACACCATCGTTTCACATAATTTGCAGGTTTTAGTCTTCCAAAATTAAATGTGAACTCCCACTGTGAAGAACCTCGTGGTCTATATGCATACTTCTTCCTCAGGTGAATGTTAAATATTGTTTTTCATATATAACCACTTCCCTTTATATTTCATAGGTTTGTGTTTTTCGTCTCAATCCTGAAGATGAAATGTTGAAATCTTGATCAAATAAAACGTTCCATGGTAGAGTAGAAGATATGGACGAATCTAGGCTTCTTCTCCATTTTAGCCCAAGTCTGATTTCAAAATAATTGAATTTTCACCTCAAATCTTTATTTTATCAAATCTTCATTTTACCAAACTTTTATTTCATTGATCATGAGTCAATTATGGACATGTGCAATCAAATCTATCTGGTATTTTTGTTAGAAAGAAAATTTGGATTCTGATTAAATCAATGGGAATGTATCATATGTTTTCACTATGTTTTAACAGTTTATGTTACATATTTTAGCCTTAAGGATTCTTAGTGAATAACTAAACATATTAAAGTCGTAAAGTACAGTATGATGGATGTTGATGCCTTCCGAACTGACAGGATCTTAACTGAAATGACAGGCATCTGAAGTTCTCAACCCCGTCACAACAACCTTCCTGATTGGTCGTCAGTGTTAAGCGGCTGAGACAGGTCCGAGTTAAAGTGCTTCTCGCTTGGTGTCATCATCGGATGTGTTTGATCTGGGGATCACTGTCCTAGTCTAGACTGACCGTTGTCTCAGATAACCAGACAATCCCAATGTCTCTTGTTGTAGTGTAAACTCCAGATAGAAACAGTACGAAGGTAAACTTGAGATCAAAAAGCCTTTTGTCAGAGTGTCATCTCCTGGAACAGTCTCATGTAAGAGTTTAAACTCCAGATAGGAACAGTCTCTTGTAAGAGTTTAAACTCCAGATAGGAACAGTCTCTTGTAAGAGTTTAAACTCCAGATAGGAACAGTCTCTTGTAAGAGTTTAAACTCCAGATAGGAACAGTCTCTTGTAAGAGTTTAAACTCCAGATAGGAACAGTCTCTTGTAAGAGTTTAAACTCCAGATAGGAACAGTCTCTTGTAAGAGTTTAAACTCCAGATAGGAACAGTCTCTTGTAAAAGTGTAAAAGTCTAAATCAAAACATTCTCTCGTAAATGTTGTTTTCTGGAGTTGAACCATCTGTTGTCGATAGGACAGTCTCAATGATATCTGTGACCAACCATCAACAGAAGGTCAACAGTATCACCATATCGATAAACCATGGAGTGTAACAGTAAATTAATTGTTAAAATTAATGTTAAACGATGTGTAACATATTACTACAAGCTTTTGAATGCTTTAAACAATTAATCTTTAACTGACTGTACAAGAAATGCATTATTAAAATGTTTCAAAACTTAGCAAATAAGGGGAAAATAAGTTATTAATTAGTAGACCCATAAACGTCTGATCTTAACTGTTTAAAACTGTACACCATGTATGTCATTATATAACATCATCTGACCGTTATGCGACACCATTCTTGGCTAAGAGCAGTTACTATGGCAGCGGGGTACATGAAATTTGTATACTGTAAGACTGACAGGGTACATAACGAAAAATGTATCGACTGACGGCCAAGAAAAAATTAGTATTTCACAGTGAGGAAAGATAATGTTTTATTTCACTGACTAAACGATCGATAAAATGTTTTATTTCAATGACTAAACGATCGATAAAATGTTTTATTTCACTAACAACTGCAGATAGCAACAGCATAACATTTTACTGACAAATACAGTTTTCGAAGAATGCCTTGCTTAACTATCATTTTCCAACTGACTTTCCTGACAATTTGTGTTCTGAACAGCTGTCAACTTTAAATTACTGTCATTTGCCAACTAAACAGTGTCATTGCATCTCTGACATTTTAATGTTATATATAAAAAATACTTTACTGCCTTGTCAAGTTACAGTTGAAGCAGTGTCTCATAACATCACCATTTTGCAACCTTCAACTTTGAGCAGAAACTATAACTGTTTGTGCGCTGCCAGCTTTAGATAACAACAGTGGCTTATATTAATATAATGTTCCATCCAGTTCAGATTGAAGGCGTATATTAATATAATGTTCCATCCAGTTCAGATTGAAGGCGTATCCTGTGCCATGTCATTAAATGATAAAATGGGATTTTAAAGTCTATAGTTGTATCTGCCATTCAATTGATGACATACACACTGCCATCTTGTAATCTACAGACAAGTTTCTATTGTGTCATCAGTAGAAACTTGCCTGTAGATTACAAGATGACAGCGTGTTTGTCATCTATACACACTGCCATCTTGTAATCTGCAGACAAGTTTCTATTGTGTCATCAGTAGAAACTTGCCTGTAGATTACAAGATGGCAGCGTGTTTGTCATCTATACACACTGCCATCTTGTAATCTGCAGACAAGTTTCTATTGTGTCATCAGTAGAAACTTGCCTGTAGATTGCAAGATGGCAGCGTGTATGTGATCTGTACACACTGCCATCAAGTATGAGAGTAAATGTTCAGGAAACAGAGACAGGCATGTTTAAAGCAGACCAGATGTCATTTCCTGAAATGTCTTTATTTTTGTCTTGAGAATAAATCAAGTGCTTGAAGATGAGTAGAATGGATGAGTGCTTGAAGATGAGTAGTATGGATGAGTGCTTGAAGATGAGTAGAATGGATGAGTGCTTGAAGATGAGTAGAATGGATTGAGTGCTTGAAGATGAGTAGAATGGATGATTGCTTGAAGATGAGTAGAATGGATGAGTGCTTGAAGATGAGTAGAATGGATGAGTGCTTGAAAATGAATAGAATGGATGAGTGCTTGAAGATGAGTAGAATGGATTGAGTGCTTGAAGATGAGTAGATTGGATGAGTGCTTGAAGATGAGTAGAATGGATGAGTGCTTGAATATGAGTAGAATGGATGAGTGCTTGAAGATGAGTAGAATGGATGAGTGCTTGAAGATGAGTAGAATGAATGAGTGCTTGAAGATGAGTAGAATGGATGAGTGCTTGAAGATGAGTAGAATGGATGAGTGCTTGAAGATGAGTAGAATGGATGAGTGCTTGACGATGAGTAGAATTGATTGAGTGCTTGAAGATGAGTAGAATGGATGAGTGCTTGAAGATGAGTAGAATGGATGAGTGCTTGAAGATGAGTAGAATTGATTGAGTGCTTGAAGATGAGTAGAATTGATTGAGTGCTTGAAGATGAGTAGAATGGATGAGTGCTTGAAGATGAGTAGAATGGATGAGTGCTTGAAGATGAGTAGAATGGATGAGTGCTTGAAGATGAGTAGAATGGATGAGTGCTTGAAGATGAGTAGAATGGATGAGTGCTTGAAGATGAGTAGAATGGATGAGTGCTTGAAGATAAGTAGAATGGATGAGTTATTCTTGTTAGAAACGATACTGAAGCAAACGTGATGTCTGTTTATTTCAGGATGCCAAATATTTACTTATTTTCATGAACATTTTAGCCTGAAATCTATTTGTTTGCTGGCTCTTAATGTCTCCGTCTCCTGTAAAATTCTATCTATTCTTCCGTTGTTGGAAATAGCCTATCTCTTGGTGTAATGAACAAATGTGTGTGTTTAGATACACAGTTCTTCTTTGTTTGGAGACTTAACAGCACTTCCAGGGGAGCTGATTTCATACAGTACCAAAGTGGTCAGTATATATTGGCAATGTGGTCAGAAACAGCTGGACATTGGTGTGGGTCTGCTGGACTTATCAAGATTGATTCAGTCCATCTGCCTCACAGAGAGTATAGACTTGCCTCCAGTTGTGTATCTGCAATATTGATACAGTATCTGTAGTATCGTTACAGTATCTGTAGTGTCCTTACAGTATCTGTAGTATACTTACAGAATCTGTAGTATCCTTACAGTATCTGTAGTATTGTCACAGTATCTGTAGTATTGTCACAGTATCTGTAGTATTGTCACAGTATCTGTAGTATCCTTACAGTATCTGTAGTATCCTTACAGTATCTGTAGTGTCCTTGAGTATATTTGATATCCTTGAGTATATTTAGTATCCTTACAGAATCTGTAGTATCCTTGAGTATATTTAGTATCCTTGCAGTATCTGTAGTATCCTTGAGTATATTTGATATCCTTGAGTATATTTAGTATCCTTACAGAATCTGTAGTATCCTTGAGTATATTTGATATCCTTGAGTATATTTAGTATCCTTACAGAATCTGTAGTATCCTTGAGTATATTTGATATCCTTGAGTATATTTAGTATCCTTACAGAATCTGTAGTATCCTTGAGTATATTTAGTATCCTTGCAGTATCTGTAGTATCCTTGAGTATATTTGATATCCTTGAGTATATTTAGTATCCTTACAGTATCTGTAGTATCCTTGAGTATATTTAGTATCCTTACAGAATCTGTAGTGTCCTTGAGTATATTTGATATCCTTGAGTATATTTAGTATCCTTACAGAATCTGTAGTATCCTTGAGTATATTTGATATCCTTGAGTATATTTAGTATCGTTACAGTATCTGTAGTATCCTTGAGTATATTTGGTATCCTTGAGTATATTTAGTATCCTTGAGTATATTTAGTATCGTTACAGTATCTGTAGTATCCTTGAGTATATTTGGTATCCTTGAGTATATTTAGTATCCTTACAGAATCTGTAGTATCCTTGAGTATATTTGATATCCTTGAGTATATTTAGTATCCTTACAGAATCTGTAGTATCCTTGAGTATATTTGGTATCCTTGAGTATATTTAGTATCCTTACAGAATCTGTAGTATCCTTGAGTATATTTGGTATCCTTGAGTATATTTAGTATCCTTACAGAATCTGTAGTATCCTTGAGTATATTTGGTATCCTTGAGTATATTTAGTATCCTTACAGAATCTGTAGTATCCTTGAGTATATTTAGTATCCTTGTAGTATCCTTGAGTATATTTGGTATCCTTGAGTATATTTGATATCCTTGAGTATATTTAGTATCCTTACAGAATCTGTAGTATCCTTGAGTATATTTGGTATCCTTGAGTATATTTAGTATCCTTACAGAATCTGTAGTATCCTTGAGTATATTTAGTATCCTTGTAGTATCCTTGAGTATATTTGGTATCCTTGAGTATATTTGATATCCTTGAGTATATTTAGTATCCTTACAGTATCTGTAGTATCCTTGAGTATATTTGGTATCCTTACAGAATCTTTACTAATAATAAGGAGAGGGAATCCTAACTTGTTCCCAATCCGTTTCATCATGAATAAAATATGTTTAAACTAATCTTTACAGTCTCTGAAAAGTAATGCTAGAAAGAAGGTTGAATAGTATTTGTAGCATATTTATATATATATATTTGTTTTGGAACCTCGGAGACAATCTAGCGGTCAGCCTCACTGTGTTGACTGACCAATGAAACCAGACTGACTCCTTCATCAGTTAGGAAGTTGGAGACACCAGGTGACTATATATAAATATGAAGATATACATCTGAACATTAATGCATATTAAATATTTCGATCAGTGGAGGCTGGCAGACAGTCTAGCGGTCAATGAAACGAGGCGGCACTGGCTGCCAGTATACTAGTAGACCTGACCGAGAGCAGGTTGAGTGAGTGACCACAGTCCGATGCTGCTGAATATTAATTGAAGTTTACAGGAGGCGTAGGAGTCTACATCTGCCCTGAATCTTTAACTAGGTCTGCGCTAAGGTGATTGATGAAACACTCACACCATCCTGTTCTATGGCACCTGCAAACTAGCCCATCAACATGCTCTCACTTGCTCATTTGTGAGTCTAACAGTCTTTGAAAAAATTGCCTCAATTCGAAATGTTCCTGAAGTTAGTGAATTTGCATACCGGTATATGTAAATATTGTGATTATTGCAATATAAATGTATTTCATCTGAAAATTTGCCATCAACACATTAAAAACTGGTCTTTGGGAGTGTAAGAAGGTTAATTATCCCCCGCCACAACGAAGTTGGCGGGGGATATAGAAATGAGCTCCGTCCGTCCGTCCGTCTGTCCGTCTGTGCGTCCGGGCTTTTCCATTCCGGCCTCAAACTTCAAAACTATAAGACATATCTCAACGAAACTTGGTGTGTGGAACAATCATCATGTGTAGATGTGCCTTTTGGGGTTTTCAACTTCTTCGAGTTATTTTTTCTGACCGTTTCCATGGAAATGAAACTTAGAATTTCGTTTCCGGATCAGAACTCGAAAAACTATAAGACATATCTCAACGAAACTTGGTGTGTGGAACAATCATCATGTGTAGATGTGCCTTTTGGGTTTTTCAATTTCTTCGAGTTATTTTTTCTGATGGTTTCCATGGAAATGTAACTTAGAATTGCGTTTCCGGATCAGAACTCGAAAACTATAAGACAAAGCTCAACGAAACTTAGTGTGTGGAACAATCATCATGTGTAGATGTGCCTTTTGGGGTTTTCAACTTCTTCGAGTTATTTTTTCTGACCGTTTCCATGGAAATGTACCTTAGAATTTCGTTTCCGGATCAGAACTCGAAAACTGTAAGACATATCTCATTGAACTTTGTGTGTGAAACAATCATCATGTGTAGATGTGCCTTTTGAGGTTTTCAACTTCTTCACAATTTTTAATTGTTTAATTTTTACCATTTCAATAGATACATAACTTAATAACTAATTCAAAATTAAACTAAAAAAAATGCCATTGATGTATTTTTAGCTCATCTGGCCTGAAAGGCCTATGGCATGGCATGGCATGGCGTCCACCGTCCGTCCTTCCGTCCATCCATCTGTCTGTCCGTCTGTAAACTTTTCGCATTTTGTCTTCTTCTCCAGAACCACTTGGTCTAAGAAACTGAATTTTTTTTTGCAAACCCCTTGGCTTTGCTCACAACCTAAAAAACCTATTTTCATCACCAGCAAACGATAACCATCAGTTGCAATGAACCTTATATTGGGTGGGCTAAGGTTATTTTGATATGTTACAAACCTTACAGGGAGTGGCATCCCTGCCCTGATGAGCCAACAAATCATCATCCATCCTGCTACATCAGGCTATAAGGAGAAGGTTCATAGTCACTGTTATTCAACAACTATTCTTCAATAAATTTTCCCAAAGGCGGGGGATATGGCCGACTCTGTCTGCTTGTTCTTCTTGTTTTTCCCCCTCCTTTGATAAATTTGGTGAAATGTTTTATGCGGTTACCCTAGTAATAGACGTGCAGATTCTCCTCCAGCAAACAGGACTGGGCTGTGTGAATCAGTATTGTCAAGCTTTGTGCTCAGTGAGTTGAATGTTTCTGAATGTTGAAGTATCTGAATGTTGGAATATCTGAATTGATTGAAACATATTTTATTCAGTCAAGAAAGGGATTGGGCACACGTTATCCAACTTATAAAAGCCCTTTCCAGGAATATCTGAATGTTGGAGTATCTGAATGTTGGAATATTTGAATGTTGGAGTATCTATCTGAATGTTGGAGTATCTACTAGTATCTGAATGTTGGAGTATCTGAATGTTGGAATATTTGAATGTTGGAGTATCTATCTGAATGTTGGAGTATCTTAATGATGAAATATCTGAATGAATGTTGGAGTATCTGAAATGAAAGCCATGTACCTGGTGATCACATTGATACTTGGCATTTTATGAGGAATTTTGGTCAGTTTTCTAAATTGTTTATGAGTCAATAAATAATTTCCTCATTTCAGGACTTATCCAGAATTCACATAGTGATCGACAAAACATTGAATACGTGCAGCAAGTAGTGCTGAAATATAGTTATTTCTGAATTATGAGTTAAAGGGCGTCTTCTAAAGTGACAGGTCAAAATTATAGTGTTGTTATTTTGAATTTGACAGGTACTGAGAAATACAACTGTGATCAGTAGTTGTTGATTGCATCTCTGTGTGTTGGAGCCAGGTGTTCGTTGTGTGACACACCTGTAAAGCTTACCTGTACTTTGAGAAATCATTGTATGAAACTGTGAAGTGTGTACCTGCAGAACAGTTTGTCTCCCTGTGGGTGAATGAATTGATTGCAACTCTGTGTGGTGGAGACAGGTGCTCCTTGTTATCACACCCGAGTGGAGTCAATGTGCACTACAGCTTGCATCCCTCTACTAGGAGGAAATGTGCAACATACCTCTTTAATGCTTGGACAGTTCTTAGAGTAACTACAGCCTCTCAAACCTGTACTTGGATGATACAACAGATTGAGATAGCAGAGTAGAGGTATGTAGTTTTACCTCTTGATATGGCTTGTCTTCTTTCATTGATACCATTCTTTCTGTGTTGCAACCTTTAGTCTGGCGGCTGTTTCCCCAGTGCAGAACATAACGGAGGAGATTTGAGCTTCAATAATGCTTTCTGGCATATTTCCTTAAAGGGACTGGTATTATTGCAGGGAGAAGGCCTGCAGTATCAGTGTGGCTCTGCATTGTGGTGAAACCTATGATTCCACCTGAGATCTGAAGTTGAACATGTCCCCCGGTTACCCTACCAGTATTGTCTGATGGTTCATTGGACCCGGTTACCCTACCAGTATTGTCTGATGGTTCATTGTACCTGGTTACCCTACCAGTATTGTTTGATGGTTCATTGGACCCGGTTACCCTACCAGTATTGTTTGATGGTTCATTGGACCCGGTAACCCTACCAGTATTGTCTAATGGTTCATTGTACCCGGTTACCCTACCAGTATTGTCTAATGGTTCATTGTACCTGGTTACCCTACCAGTATTGTCTGATGGTTCATTGTACCCGGTTACCCTACCAGTGTTGTTTGATGATTCATTGGATACGGTTACCCTACCAGTATTGTCTGATGGTTCATTGTACCTGGTTACCCTACCAGTATTGTTTGATGGTTCATTGTACCCGGTTACCCTACCAGTATTGTTTGATGATTCATTGGACCCGGTTACCCTACCAGTATTGTTTGATGATTCATTGGACCCGGTTACCCTACCAGTATTGTTTGATGGTTCATTGGACCAGAACAAATTCTGTAGAATCAATGATTGATTCAATCAATTTGATTCGACGGAGCTTTTGAAATTTTGCCATTCATTGCAAATAATAAAGTAAATAATAGAAGTCCTATTAGCTAAAACATTTATACAAAAGGGTTGCATCTAGCTGCACTTGACTGTAATAATACAAGTCTTCAACCTACAAGACATTAGTGAGTCTACAGCACCAGCGGACACTTCATCTGACACTCCTCATCAGACACTATTAAGAAAACTTGTTTTATAAGTCTGTGTGTGACAAAATCAAGAGTTGTTTAAAAGTCTACGTGGAAGGATATTAAGTGTATTGTTGTTTCCTTGATTAATGCCTGTCTCCAGACAGTGAAAGTGTTGTCGCCTTGCTTTGAAGTTTGAGCCACCATCGTCCGCAACTAATGGCATTACTGGGTTCTTGCTTGTTCCTGAGCAGGCTTCCGATTCTTCCTCAGTAGATCGTGTGTCATGTTTTCATGTTAAGTAACGTAGTGGAGATTGACCTTCAGTCTCAAAATGTGAGTTTTAGTATCTTCTGATCAGAGATGAAGGGAAGAAGAACTAATGAAACAGGAAAAGGAAAGAAAAACTTTGGAGGAAGAAAGGATGTAAGAAGAACCATTTGTAGCCCTTGTTCCTGACTGTTACAGATTTTAAAATTATATAATATGTTATCAATAATATCTTTAATTTTATGAAGACGTTGGAAAATAAATTGCGTTTGACATTTCACAACTCAATACAAATATATAACCTTTTGTTACCTTAAAGATCAAGTGAGTGGCATTAACGTACAGCTCGATTTTACCATGCTTGTATTTGTAGAAGAAAACATCAAAGGTTAGATTGAAATTTAAATCTTTCTTTCTTTCTTTCTGCAATTTGAAATGTGATGATGACGTCAACATATTTTGTTTTGAACTAGGATTATGTACCTTTAACCTTTTATGTTATATTCTTACACATATTTAAAACTCCATTTATCAATTTCTATGTCTAAAAGAAATTAGCAACTTGAGGGATGTACATGAAATCATTATCCTTTAATTTTTAATTTTAAGTAATTTAATTTTAAAAAAACTTAACTCTCTCTTAGTTATTGTTAGGATAACACGACAAAGGTATTGTTTTTAAAAGCAGTATGATATTATTTCTGTACAGTTATTTTCTACAAAATTGTTATTATACAAGGAAGGAATTTTTTCCTGATTTACAACAATCTGGTATTTGTAATATATCAAATGTCAATATATGATATTTTAAAATAAATGCTTTTCTGAAATTTTAAAAACTTCAGCTGGTGCTCCAGCTGTGATATGTGTAGGAGACAATGTAGAGAGTAGGTGTAGGTGTGTGGGCATATACATGTAGAGGTGTGCTTTTACTAGCCCTCGTCTGCCAACTACTCAACCAGGTGTTGTAAGTATGGATATATTTTACCTGTGTATTGCATATTTGTCAAATTATATTAATTTGTATTTGTGAAAACCAGTTTATCAAGATGTTTTTGATTTGATCCACTAGATGTAGGTGTTTGTAAAGCATTATCTCCTCCTCCATTCTCCCCCCACAGAGGTTACTCCGTCATGTTACTCATTTTGATGCATACAAATTTCTGACCAAACAGAAGTCAGTTGTTGATGTGAGAAGATTCTCCACTGGATATAGACATACGGAAACAATCCTGGCTGCACTTTTTCATCAGTTTGGGACCTTGCTAGATGTGAGAAATATGGTCAGCTTGTAGCAGAGGATGCATTTGAAGAAATTATTTGAGTAACGAAGAGAATGGGTCAGATAGGTATAAATGAATAGTGCAGTGGGATGGTTGTGGAGTTGAAGTATCATTATGAAGGAGTACCGACTTACCTGTTATCATCTCAAATCCATGTAAGATTTTACTTTATCTTTATCAACATTACTTTACTTGCATCTAAACAAAAGTAGCTTATTGTACAATTTCATCAGTGAGTATATTTTGATTGTCTCTACAAACCATGTGCTCCGTTGTTCGTATATAGTAGCAGTATTACTAGTGTATGTGTAATATGAATGAAATGTATCACATACCAGGTGACCTGTGGTAGTATGATAAGTATAAGAATCATCAAACATCTACCTACGTGTAAGTAATATCTCTATATCTATGTAAGTAAATGTTATCTCCTCTTACGGGTTCATCAGCGTCACCTGCTTCGGTAGGGTACTTGTGGGTCACATTTCGCATGGTCACATTTCAGCAGGTGAAGCTCGGGTACGTGTTGTACAATTCATCCTTTAACATATCAAAATATTATTCTCAAGTAGTATTAATTGAATACACACAGACCGATGATGAGTCACATTTCATTAGCTGAAGCTTGTGTAAGTTCACATCAGTTTTGATGGTTTCTGAAATGTTCAAACTGTAAGTCTCAGAAAAGCATGACTTCTGGATAAGTTAAAAACTCCACATGATGGAGTAAGCATTTATTCTACCTTTGTGTATGTTCACAATACTGACGTTATTATCCAGAAATGATCTTGCTTTTCTGGTGGACCTCTAAATGCCCTTCAAAGATTAAATTGTAATAATGTAATATGTCAACGTGTAGTATGAATTCACCAGTGATACAAAGTTTCCTGGCGATGTATATCAGTACGTGAGAGTTCCATTATAATCACTTGAATACTAGTGCATCTATTATAATCACTTGAATACTAGTGCATCTATTATAATCACTTGAATACTAGTGCATCTATTATAATCACTTGAATACTAGTGCATCTATTATAATCACTTGAATACTAGTGCATCTATTATAATCACTTGAATACTAGTGCATCTATTATAATCACTTGAATACTAGTGCATCTGTTATAATCACTTGAATACTAGTGCATCTATTATAATCACTTGAATACTAGTGCATCTATTATAATCACTTGAATACTAGTGCATCTGTTATAATCACTTGAATACTAGTGCATCTATTATAATCTCTTGAATACTAGTGCATCTATTATAATCACTTGAATACTAGTGCATCTATTATAATCACTTGAATACTAGTGCATCTATTATAATCACTTGAATACTAGTGCATCTATTATAATCACTTGAATACTAGTGCATCTATTATAATCACTTGAATACTAGTGCATCTATTATAATCACTTGAATACTAGTGCATCTGTTATAATCACTTGAATACTAGTGCATCTATTATAATCACTTGAATACTAGTGCATCTATTATAATCACTTGAATACTAGTGCATCTGTTATAATCACTTGAATACTAGTGCATCTATTATAATCACTTGAATACTAGTGCATCTATTATAATCTCCAGTTTGCTCAGGTGTCAAATATCCCCATGATGTGTCTCTAAATTTAGGGATCAATCATTTCCTTGTCTGGTGTGTACATGAATCAGAAACTCAGTAAAGTATGTGTCAGTAGACATTATTATACCCCCGCTACGATGTAAGCGGGGGTATATAGCGGTCATTCCGTCCGTCAGTCCTTCCGTCCGGTCAATTTTCTCAAAAACCGTCAAAGGTACATCAACCAAGTACAGTTGTTAACCATGTTCTTCCGATCGCGCACAGACAATTTTCTTTTTGGACTTAGTTTTGTTGTGTTCAATGGGGACAAGTTTTCTCCGATACTGTTAAACCTATGTGAATGACATTTTGGTTGTGAGTACTCATGACATTACTCTTTATCGAGTTCGAAAACCAGTTCCGAAATATTATTTTTACGGATTTATGGCCCTTGAATCCGAAATTGAACTTTGTACCAAAAGAGCTGTGATGATCCAATGGGGACAAGTTTTCTCGGCAACTATTACATCTAGCTGAATGAAATTTTACAAGTAGGTATCCCAGATGATACTCTTCATCGAGTTCACAGTCCAGTTCCGAAATATTATTTTTTACGGAGATCTGATTGAAATTGGTACAAATTACCGGTGTGATGCTCTAATTACCTAAAATATATTACATTTGGGTGAATGAAATTTTGTAATAACAAAGCCAGTTCACAAGAATATTTTAGACAATATTATGATGCTTCAATCTGTTTTTTGAACATTGTACCCTTGACATCTATGATGCTCAATGGACGGATAGCGAATGGCGGGGGTATGTGAGCCATGCTCACTTTTTTCTTGTGTTGCATGTGTTCATTCATCAACTTACTGCATCTATTGTGTCTCACTTTATATATACACGCTAGCTCCATGCTGTTTCCTGTTAGGCCTGTACAGTAGGAAATCTATTACTTTATTAATGTTATCCCGAATTGTTTGCAACATGTGATTAGATTCACCAAAGTAAGTACTATACATGCATCTGGTTCCAGCCATCGTTGTCTAACATCTCCATAGAATTATGTATGATATCTGTCAACATACAACATGCTCACAGGGGTCAGTACTAAACTGTAAGTTGGCAGTTGGCAACAACCTTTTTTCTCGTCAGTTGTTTAAAACTGGGTTGGTCTCGAAATTGATCAGTTTTAATCATTTCCATTGAATTTTGATAACAATACCAACTTGTTTCAAGTCTTGGATAGCTATAATTCATAATCATTACATATTTGGAACATGAAGTGTAATATATTTACTATTTTTAACATTTCGGAATGGGTCAATCATCATCATCAGGGACAAAAAACATGAAAAGGTGAATTTCTGTTTGTTATATTATTGATGGTCTATATTTAATGTGATTGTCAGTTGAATGGGATCATTTAAGACTTCAACAAAGTTACATTGTTATAGATTGTTCGAAGTCGAGAAATTGACAAAATGATCAACTGAGCTCTTTGATGGTTGTTGCTCTTGTTCACAAACACACTGAAGATGAAGTGAGTTAACAGATAGCAGCAAGATATTCTGCAGGAGAATATGTATATGAATACTCTGTTTTCTAAATACGACTTGTTTGTTATAAATTTGGCAAGATTATTAAAGCATAGAGTCTCAAATCAGACATTTGGAAGTGCTAATTCAGAATAGATTACAAAAGACAGTGGAAAAAGTGAAGCCCCCTTTCATAATTCATGGATCTGCCTTTGACAATAAAGATGTTAGATGTTGTTATCAAAAGTTCTGTCATGAAGTATTGTTGAATATTACTTGCCCCAATGTATGTGATAAGTACATTCGCGGCATGTATACATAAGAGCTCTCTTTAAATAAATGTGAAATAATTCACTCTGCAGAGAGCACTGTTAAAAACATGTTTAACAATGCAAGATCGTGTGATACGTAGGCTGTATAGGCACAAAGCATGTAGGTGGTTGATATCTACACGTCCAGCTGACAGGTGAGATACAGTTGACAGGTAGGCCGGTCCAACACAGGTACACCACTAGCCTATATCTGCTAGAAAGTAGATCAGGGGGTCACCCATAGATTTCACTCACTCACTAACTCTCAAACACCGCTGATCTTTGTTGTGGCTTGTTCATGCGGAATCCATTTAAATGTATTTAGTTTCTCACAACATGCATGTGATGTGGGGAGACGACGAGATTGGATTATTTTACAATATTTGTCAACACTGCTGCAGGGCTGAAGTTGGTGATTGTTTTGAAGATTTTCTTGATGAAGAATTTTGGTAATATTTGCCATTTTTTCTTACTAATAGAAACTTTTAGAAATTTATCCTTTAAGGTGATGCATTTATGATTATGTTTTATGTTCATTGCTTAATGTTTCTTTTCTTGCAAAAATATTTGCATATGTTAATGTATTGGCAACAAAAAGTGTAACATTTTAGGTAAAGCTTCGCTAATGTTGGTATGCTATGCATAGCTTGATCACATCGATACTGTTACTGCTAGAAATATATCCAATAAGATGGGAAGATGGAGAGGAGAATATTGCTGCATTTTGATTTCAAGGAATATTTAAAAACATTAAGGAGGTATGGGACCAAGAAATAATCTATTTACGCTCTTTTAATTTAAAAAAAAAATGTAAGAACATTTGGGCGTCACCGAAGAATTTAAAAAGCTATCAGCATTGATAATAAAACTGCTATCGGCAAATGACGCTGTTTTTGACTGATTTGGTGTACTTAAATGAAGCGCTATGGTTAACTGTGAATAAACTCAAAGTTCTTTCAGATATATTTCAATCACATAAAGGGATGTATAGCAAGTATATAATTTGAAAATTATTGGCAATGTTAGGTGAAACAAAATTAAATTGAGCACTTTCTAAAGAAAACTTTTTTGTCATCATTTTGGGAATATTCAACAGGAATTTTCATTGACATGCATATTTTAGATGTTGCTAAAAATGTAAAATGATGTGTATAGTTGAATCGAAGAAATGAATTCATAAACCTGTAACCTACATAAATGTATAACCCTGACATCACAGCAGTTTTGACCAATAAAAAGGTAACTTTGGCCACATATCATGTAATTTTTATCCCCCGCCACGAAGTGGAAGGGTGATATAGGTTTGAGCTCCGTCCGTCCGAGATAAGGGGACAGCTTTTCTAAGAAACCGTTTAAGATAGGATTACCAAATTTGGTGTTGCTTGAGGGCAAAAATACCTTGGAATTTTTAAAATGGGAAGCGTGCAATTATTTTTTCCGGAGTTATTGCCCTTGTTCCGTATTTTTGGAGTCTGTTCCAGGTATCTCCAAAGGGATAGCTTTTCTCAGAAACTATTTAAGATAGGAGAACCAAATTTTGTGTGATGCTTGAGGGCATAAATACCTTGATGAAGTTCGAAAATGAAAAGCGTGCAATGTTTTTTCCGGAGTCATTGTCCTTGATCGTTTTTTTTGTGACTCTGTTCCAGGTAATTTCAAAGGGGACTTTTCTCAGAAACTGCTTTCTCTTCTTTTTTTTTTTACATTTTTATTTTTGTTGTATTATTTTGAATTATCTCTTCTCAAATTATTGCCCTTGTTCGGGGGATGTTGATGACTATGTCTTCTTGTTGAATACAGTATCCAACTAAGAGAGCAGAGTGGAAGAACAACTATTAGTTGATTATACGAGGCACTTTAAATTGCCATCACTAAACAGAGATACATATATACATATGATGTAATTGGAATAACAAACATTGTAACATATTTACTGTTAAAAAGGCATTACGGTAAATTTAAGCACTTTTTGTTAAAGTACGGATTAGCCTATACTCCATTGTAATGCATTTATTTTGAGTCTTTATCACGTCAATAAATTGTCGCAAAATATTCCTGTAATTGAGCTCAGTTTGTGAGTGTCATCTCTCCTTAAGATCATTCAGAGCTTAGATTTGACATATTTGTAAAATAAGTTTGTCTGTTTTTAATCCTGAATTCAACTTGAGAAAAAATGAGGGTCAGTGCCCCCCAACCTATAAAGGCCTTCGATATTCAACATGTTTGTTCATTGTCATTTGTGTTCAGTGATGTCATAATGTTCAAGCTGATCAAAGAACTTCTCTTATTATGGTAAGTGCATTTCAAGATGATAAGATCCGATCTTAAATTCCCCTAACATTTTAATGTAATGTATTTTGGGGGATTGTTTGTGCATCAATGGGACAAACCCCGGGGGTTTCTTGTGCTCTCAGAGCGCTCTTGTTCAAATATTCTTCAGCATTGATTCATTATTCCTATTTGGGTCCATAGAAATAAGCTCTGTCTGTCAGTGGGTCTGTTGCTCATGATTAGTCTCAAGAAAGTTTCATAACGATGTTTCACTTTAAATACACCCTCCAGTCCTGACAAACCTTGCCCCAGGGCTGGAATATTGCTGACTCCATCTTCATGTTTTATTTGATGTATATTTTTTAAGTCCAATGTGTGATTTTTATTAATCCGAATTTGATTGACGTCTTCTCGTGTTTGTGATTCATAATACCACAGAAAACAAGCACAAAACATTGCTCGAGTGATTATATTCAAATATTTCTGAGTTATTTCTAATAAAATTGGGATCCTGTCATTTGTAAAACATATTTTCCAAAGCGCCGTTTGGAAATTCAAATTTTCTGATGGGAAAATGCTTGTCAAAAAGTCTTCTCCACAAGAAGAACAACATGCTACAGAATTATCTGTTGTCAAAAGAGGAAGAGTTTTTGTGATGGATTTATCTGTAATCAAGGTTTGAATATTAATGAAGGAATGATGTATGGATGTAAGGACATAATGAGATTGGAGGATAGGAAGGTAGAAGATGTGATACATTTCCTGACATTGTGTAAATACCTAGTTTGGACTTGAGATATTACTACATTTTCATGGCTTCTTTAAATACATTGCATTTAAGCAGGATAATGCTTGTTTTAGTAAATGTTTTCTCCTGGATATCTTAATTTCTTTTGATGAAAATGGATATAAAATATCCTTAAAAAGGAATAATATATAGATCAAACCCCCGTGTGTGGTCGTCCTTGTTGTCATCAGATCAGTAGTTTACAATTTCACTTCTGAGAACACAATGATGGAGTTAGCTACTCAGATATTCAGTGCAGATCTGTGTCTTCTTGTCAATCTTAATTGTTGGGTATACGTTACTTGGTTTCAGTGCATCATGTATAATATCTTGCAGCTGATGCTCGCATGTTATCAGCTGTGATATCAGTATATACTCTTAAAATGGGTGTTAAAGCCTAAATCACCTAATAATATATGTATCTGCTGTGAATGTTATAGTCAATAGTGAATTATGTTTGATTGATGTAATTTTTACTCATATATTTGTTTTAAAGTGTTATTTGCTACCTGAAATGAGGTCTAGTTAAGCAGAAGAAACAAGTATCCAGAGAAGTGAATCTTCCAGATGACATTAAGAGCAAACTTTCCAGAATAATGTCACCCTTTACTCACCAGTCATACAAAGAAGAAATATAAATAAAACAGTTAAATTACACGTACAGAAATGAAGTAGAGAAAATAACAATTTGAAAAGTTGTGTAAGAGAGATGTAGCGATTTTTAAAAAAGGTTTTGATAAAAAAAATATAAAAATAAAAATGAAAAAACTCCTTACAAATGTATCTTCTTGTCTAAATTTTTAATTTTAATCGGACCTCCTATATTGCCTTAGGTACTTACGACATGAAGTGTTACTGGGCTCCTGTAAACTAGTCTTGTTTCTGACTCACCTCCAAACTACTGCCTCTTGCAGCTGACATCTCAGGTCGTGTCTCATATCTTTTCTGTAACCGGTCATCATAATGGGAAGGTTCTATTTTGTGTAAGGTATATTTTGTGGAAATGGAATTTTTATGGACAACCCTGTTTATAAATATGTTATTGATACGTGATTGTGACACAATCCAGTTGGATACCTGGATGCAGACTTTAGATGTGCCAAAGAATACTCCACATTTATTCAAAAATAAACTAAAAACAGTGAGAGGTGGAGTCTTGCTACAAGTGTTGATAGCGTTGTTACAGCATAAGAAGACAATGGTGATCAGTCTAATGGTATAGTATTACCCACATGGTACTTCGTAAAGGGCTTTCATAACAAACGGTTATGACACATATATGTATTAACACCTTCAAGTAATTTGATTGGCTAAAGCTGAACTTTGACACTGCCTGGACTACTTTATTCATTCATAAAATGAACGTGAATTCATTCATGAAATTACAAGTAATTTACGACAACACTTATGATTAATATTTATTTCATTCTTCGGTTAATTCATTAAATTGTATTCACCGCAGAGAAAATAAGCACAAAGTTGAGAATGTAGCAAGTTTTTGTTGGGATTGACATTGCAACGAAACACTATTCGCAGTCTCTCAATGAAAACAATGTGTTCGTAAGGTATCACAGTGGCTTTATACTCACAAGACAAACAGAACAGTGAAAGCCATTTCAACGGCAATGTTCATCTAAAACTTATATTAAATGAGGTTGTTTTAACTTATTTACACATTTTGACGACGAAAAACATGTGAAAGGCATCCGCCAGGACATGACGTTATTCAAAGGACGGATAACTCTCATCTCGTGTCCTTGAGCAGGGAGATTTTAAATTGCTTACACTTCCTTCAGAATGACTAGTACAACTGGTTAAGCCATACCGACCAGGGGGGGCTGGGCTTTCTTCCCGTATTAGTAACAGCCAGTGAATGTGAGTGAAACATACCTGAATACAAGTTAGTACTGATGTCCTGACCCGAACCTTAGTCTGAGGTATTGTCCTGGGCTGCTGTGATCCTGTGTAATCATAAGCCATAGTTGATTTGCACCAGCTTAATACCCTAATGAACCTTTGCCTACCTGATCCAGCTCCTTAACGTGTACCTCAGCTACCTGTACTTCTCTAATTAAGCCTATTGTTTGATTTCATATAATATTAACACCTTGTGCATTTGGACATGAAATATTTGCTGCTGTGTATTATTTGAAGGAGATGTAGCAACACAGCCAGCCTCCCGTGTGAGTCGTTGGTCTGTAGAATATCTCACTGAATAATGTATAGCAAGCAACAGATTTTTATCATTTTATACATTGAAGATTTGCTGGCTCAGCAATATATCTCTAGCCACGGTCCAGCCAACAGGTAACGACATATAGTTATATTCCATCTTTATCGTATCAATATTGACAGTAAAATACAGATCTCAATATCTTTGATAAGCTATGTACATCAAGCATGATAAACTTTCCTCGAAAATGTTATTGTATTGTCAAAGCTTAGGAAGTAAACCCTTATCGTGTTTGTGATATGTGATCGAAATAGTTAATATTTGTTTAATTACATGTAATGGCTCACGGTCAGACAATAAAGATATTTATGTATATTTCCTTGAGGAAAGCAACAACCCCACCCCCCAAGTCTGTAGTTAAGGCTAGTAGCTAGATCAGAGCAGTGAATTAGTATTAGTTGGGTATTAGGCTGGCACGGCTATTGTAAACATGGCTTTGATAAGGTTAATACCTGTAGAACACTGACTTTCACCTCTCTCTCCCCTCCCTCCCTCTCTCTCCCTTCTTACTTTCTGACTGAGTGAACAAGCTCTGTTAGCGTGGATCTACACACACAAGTACAGACTTTTAATGGGGGCTGTTCTCCTGGGTACACACAAACAACATGGAACCTCTAAAAGTGGCTATAACCCTGGGATAACCAGTAAACAAGTGAGGAATGATATGGTCTATTATCCTGGGTTTACATAGATAACTATGGACTTCTAATATGGTCTATGATCGTGGGTTTACATAGATAACTATGGACTTCTAATATGGTCTTTTATCCTGGGTTTACACAGACAACATGTACTATTACTGTGTGAGCTCATCTGTGGGTGTCCCTCATTGTGTTGTAACACTGGGGGTAGTCTGACAGTAATGCCCAGCTGCATGGATGTGACCTGGTATTGTGTGTGGAGGATGAACAGCTGGTTGTGACATTGTGTTGATAGAGAGGGGATCCCCCCATGCAGCCATACCTGAACATCAGAGAGGGGAGAGTAGGACATTCACTGGGGGGGAGGTGGGGTATTCATTGACAGTAGACCCGTTCTGGAGGGGAGGTGGGGTATTCATTGACAGTAGACCCATTCGTAGTGACAGGAGAGACTACCGGAGTTCAGCGAGCTGTATGTCAAATGTTTTGACACTGTGGTGGTGAAGGATTACCCTCGTGCAGACAGACAGACATAGCTGAAGAGGTGAGGAAGTGACATTAATTGAAGGGTCTGCATTGGTATGACAGGTAGAGACAGGGATTCAATGAAGACATGTTGAATGTTTGATCAGTTTACATGGACAACCATGGACTTTTAGTTTGGGCTTTATTGTATTCCAATACCCTAACACACTGGATCTTGGGAGAGAAGACTTATACATTCAGTGAGAGGATAAGGTTTATGTTTTAGATTGACATTGTATATTATTGAAAGAACCCATGCATTCAGTGAGAGATACAGAGATATAGCCATGACACTCGGAGAGAGAAACCCTCACATCCTGAAGCTTTCAATGGACATTGTGTTTAACACAGGATACTGACAGGATACTGACAGGAGAAAGAAACCTTAGGATTCAGAAATACTTGATGGATGTTAAGTTTTGACGTAACAGTCTATTCTGATTTCTTACGGTGTTGACATTGGAGAGGAAGAGAGGGATATATCCACATAATCTAGAGGAGGATACATGGCAAAGAGATATCTTTAGTGAAGTGATCTATTTGAGGCTTTGAATTCGACATTGCATTGTTCAGAAAGGGAAGTCATTACAAAATGAAAGGAAATGGATGTAAACTAACAATGAAGAGAACCAATGGATGTTATGTGATCAATTGTGATACTAACTTTGCCAATTGACAAGATTCATTGTTCTGATACAGTTGCTGGGAGAGGAGACACATGGAGGTGTCAGTAGATATCGAGAGATGGTCACATACATAGTGCAGAGCAAGATACATGTATGTTGTTGGGTGGAGACTGTCCCTAGCTTTCTCAGGAGGCATGAGTATAGCTTTATGCACTGACACCGGAGAGGTGTTCTAGAGTACAGTACTTGATGATTAGGGCAACAGAATCTGTTTCAACGAAAGGCAGTGTAAAATTTAACCCTGAGGATTTCAAAGATGTTTCCTTGAGAGGAAAATCTTAGGTTATATGAAAAGTTCAATTTGAATGGTCCCAGACCACGGTCCCAATTTAATGATATAGTGAGACATCAATCATCATATTAGATTTTAGACATTCCCAGATTTTTAATATAAAGCCCCTGAGGAGTTCAAACCCTGGTGATTCTCTTGAAGGTGTTTAATTCAACATCCTCAGTAATTAAATGTTTCAATAAATGTAGTCACTGTTATCTGAGGACACTGTTCTGAAGGTGTTTGTTAAAATCTGAAAGTCCCTGTACTGTTATGAGACATAAGCCTCTAGTACAGTAACAACAACAACAAAGTATCGTCTGATGTTGTTCCTGAATCTGATCTGTTGACTCCTTGATTGTTTACAGTTAGAGAACTCTGTGACTTGCACGTGTTACACGAACAATCAATCCCCAGCTGTTGTTTGCTGTGTGAACACAATAATCTGGAATATACATTTGACCTACACCTTGCATATTGAACTAGTGCATGGACCACTGGTTTCACTGTTTCTCTCTGGAACTAGCTGTATACATGTAGACTGCTGATGTTCACTTGTACTATACTGTTGGTATACAGTGCTGAGTGACAACTGAGGGAGTGTATGGGTGGATTACAGCACCTAGCTAGTTACCAGTTACCTGATTAGGGTCGATGTATACCAGGTACAAGGCGGAGCTGGAGGCGGTAGGTACCCACTTGTCAGTGTGTCATGGCTAGCTTTATCACCTTATTCATCGTTCAACATATTTTACCTTTATGTTCTCATTTATGAGTATGTATTTTAACCCTGCGTTGAGTTATTACCGTAAGGTGATAAATCAGGTAGAAGACAGTGCTGGAGGTGATAGAACGTGATGTGATTTCCTATGAAGTATTTAACTCTTAACAGTCTCATCTTTACTTTTATCAATAGAAACATGGTTTTCAAACTTGCAGAATTGATTATTACCATTCTGTTGTGCTGAGCTACAGGTATAAGACTCTTATGAACATAATGAGTTTAGCAGGGGCTCATCATTTAATTATATACTTGAAATAACTGAAAACAATTTTTTTTTAAATCAATTCTGAAATAACATATAATATAATAATAATATATAATAATATAATCAATAGCAGGTACACAGTTCAATAAGACAGAAAACTATAAGTGTAAGTGATTGATTGCTGTAAGATCTTGCAACACACCTGTATTATTTCTTTTTAGCTATTGCTGTTTCATCAGTTCTGAAAAAAAAATTGTGAGAAAACGGTGCTATTTAAGTTGCATATTTATCAACTATAAAGGCACATTTTATTGTTTTCTGGTATATCCTTTATTCCCATTGAGAGCTTGGTACCTTTAATGTGTGTTACTTGAGGCATTAGATGTTTGGCTGAGATTAGGTCTGAATTCAAAGTTCTAGCAGTTAAATGATCCAACCTGATTGCAAAAGTTTTATAAGTGTATTCAATCAATATTATTCATATGTTTTGACAATTCAAAATAGCCAGATATTGTCGGAGGAGCTTTTACTTTGTTGGTATGGTTATGCAAAAACTTGGTATTGACATGTTATCAGTTGACATCAAATAAATATGGATCGTGTGAGGGGGAGAGAAGTTGTACATGATTTAATTTGTAAAGAGAGAAGGCCGGGGAGGGGGAGAGAAGTTGTACATGATTTAATTTGTAAAGAGAGAAGGCCGAGGAGGGGGCGTTTTGCATGTTTCATTTTGGAATGGGAAGTGAGGGGGAGCTTATTATGACGAATATGGTTCCAAGACTTAACACAAGTTTACACTTCAATTATACATCCATTGTTCCTGTCCAGTTAACCCTGACTTAATCATACTTTCTCTTGTCGAACTGAGTAGACTTGCTCAGATCTTTAACATCAATGTTGCTTAATCTTACTTTCTGCACTGGTATCCGGGAGAAGAAATTAATGATAGTTATTAAGTCGTTCTCTATATGTGCAATAAGGAGCTGCTCGACCCTCCTCCATCACGATGTGAAATGTTTGATGTTTGAGTCATGCAAAGACGTAAGTGTAATTATGTCAGCTGAAAGCGGAGTTCTGTTGACCTAGTCAGGTGTATCATTAACCACTAGGTTCAGTGATTATACAAACGTTTATTGACATCAATTGGCAAATCTTTTTGTTCAGTCCCCGTCAGACGTAATTTATATGCCCAACTTTCGGCTTGAGAATATGTATCTCATCGAGTTCTGCATAGTTTAGTGGTATTGTGTCCTCAACGCCTGAGTTGCCTCCCCTGTTATTATGTATCATTAAAGGGCTAGATCTACAAAGTGTAATACATGATTGATAACTGTGTCTTTTTGTTGCAGAGACGTGGTGGCATATCGTTTGAGAAGACGGACAAGAATGCAATATATGTGCGAACCCTTGGTAAGTTGATACTCTGTCTTCAATGCATTCTTTCAATTATAACATTGTTAGCAAGTTCTTCTTCTTTTGTTCAGATTGATCAAATTAGGATTAAGAATTTTCTTAAGAAAATTTAAAGTTACAATAGGCATATTTTTGTTCTAATTATTCTTTTGTTCTTCCTTTATACCTTTAAATTCTTGTTTAAAAAGAAACATTTAAACTTTTTATTTAATTATTGCCAAACAAGTGCAATTCTATAATCAGGCAGATCAGTTTTGAACAGAGCTTGTATTAACTGTCATGACAAACCGAGAGAATGGAAAAGCAGGATAAGATATAATGTGATTATATTCTATAATTAGGTATTTAATCAATATTTTGAATTATTGCTAAGTGAATATTTTGTTATTTTGGTACCCTTATTGCCACTATTTTCTGTAAAATGTACACGTTGTGACATGCATTACCCTGATTGGGTTCTGACCTCAGATGAATTTCCACATAAGCATGGAGTTGCTTTGTTAGATTGTGTAACTCATAACTTCAGCGCATTATTGCACCAGCTTCACGTCCTCTGATATAATATTACATTGCACCTCTGGCCAGGATTATGAGTGAACCAAGCCTGCGGTTGTATTACTGAAGTTTTTATATCAATCAGTCAAAGTGACAAATAAGCATATAACCTTCACGAGTGAAACCTTATTTCAGTGACTCATTTGTAGAAGTTTCTTTTAAACTCATCAGGTCATCAGACTCGATAGGCTTTTGACATGGCCTAGTATCTATTTTGTACATCCAACACCTTAATAGGGGGTCGTGCCCTCATTTGAGGTCACAATAAGGATTTTGTAATCTTACCTCACTCAGTTGATGAATTTTCTTAAACTCAATTTGTCAAGGAATTCATCATTCCTTTTGTATGGCACAACACTTGTCAACTTAGGTTCTTGTTTTTACTTCGTGACGGGGGATATAGGTTTAGGCTCCTGTCTGTCTGTGTGTCCGTCCTTCCGTCGGAGATAAAGGGGACAGCTTTTCTCAGAAACCTTTTAAGATAGGATAACCAAATTTGGTGTGATGCTTGAGGGCATGAATACCTTGATGGAGTTCGAAAATGAAAAGTGTGCAATTGTTTTTGCCGGAGTTATTGCCCTTGTTCAGTATTTCCGGACTCTGTTCATGGTATCTTCAAAGGGGACAACTTTTCTCAGAAACTATTTAAGATGGGATAATTAAATTTGGTGTGATGTTTGAGGGCATAGATACCTTGATGGTGTTCGAAAATAAGAAGCGTGTGATTATTGATTCTTGAGTCTGGCGGGGGATGTTGATGACTATGTCTTCTTGTTTTCAAATGAAATGCTTCCGTATTAAATTTAGTTGCATTGGTCAACAATGTCAGTATGCTGACTTAGATGCTATATTTAAGGTCACAGTAATTTCTGGATTTTTTTTATGGATTTTGCTGAATATTAAATCTACAACTTCAGGCCATACATGTCATAATGAGTTATAGAACCCAAGCAGTTTTGTTGTATTTCATTGTTAATTCTTACCAAAAAATAGCGGATATTTCCTTTATATTCATAAAATTTATTATTGTGATATTTTTTTGAAAATAATTATTTCATTTATGCTGAAGTATTTCATGTAAACCATTTCAAGGTAAACACCAATGAAAATGTTTAACACACTTTGCAATAGGTATAAACTTAATTCGATTATTGCTTTTCTGTGTATAAATGATATTGAATATTTCTTGTAGGAAAAAGCGTCAGCAATAATGTTCTAACCGATTTGTGCACTGAAGTTTGTCAATCAGGAATAGATTGTTTTCCTCGGGTGTTAAAAGTTGAGACATTTGAATATAATTTTGCTGTGACTATTGGAGAGGAAGGTTTAGAAACACTCGTGAACAGGCTGCACTTATTATCTCTTTCAAGAGGTGTTCAGCGGCCGAGATGAAGAGGAATACATCAATATCAATCTTTCAATATCACCAAAGTGTCCAGATAAATAGTAACTTTTATGTTGCATGTCATTCATATTTCAGTGTTTCGTTTGATGTTGTAACACAGAGTCTGAGAAAGGTGTAAAGTCAAAGTTTTGAAATCAAATATTCTAGTTACAATATTATTTTATTTCAATATAAAAAATGCTACCATCATATTTGTCAGGAGAAATGTAAATATTCTTCAAAGACTTGATCATATTTGTCAAATAAGTCAACCAGAGATATATTTACAGTGAGGTATCATCATAGTTTTTGATATTTTATTCATATGTTGAATTTTTTTCTTTTTTTGTTTTGATGATCTGATATATTATTTGTTGGAAAGAGTTGTCAATATCAAAACTAAATTTTCTAAAGATAAAACAAAATCATATGACATTAAATTTCCTTTGTAATGCATTTTTTTAAAGAATGACAGATTATTATCTCTATTGATATCATATATCAAAATCAAATGAGCATAAAATCCAGCTTTGTAATGAATTGTCACTGTTACATCAAATCATTGAGTACTTGAAATTGACTACACTATTGACTATTGTTGTATACAATAATCATGCAATTGTCATTTGCGGAATTAACAAGTTAGATATCTAAGGATTTGATATATTGAAGATTTGAGTTGAGTTATGTTAAATCGACAGTTAAAAAGATGCTAAAACGCTTTGATTCCCCTTTTAATGAATCCAGACAGTGACTATGGAGCATCAGACCCTACCTTTAAGATACCGATTTGTGCTTGTTTGTTTTATATTGTTCCAACTTTTGTGACAATAAATGATTCTGGTGCTTTTGTGAAAGGATTTATAAAATAAATATTCATTACTTTAAATAAGGCCTGAGGCTTGTAACCTGGTAATTTAACTGTACTATTTAAGTTGATGATGAAATACTGTTGAGTTGCTACTTGACAAACTACGTTCATGCATGTTCATTTTCAAATTTTCTTGAAAGAGAGAGATTGTCTTTGGAGCAGTGTCTGCCAGCCATCGGACAAGGTTGCACTGATATATTTCAAAATTATCAATCCAGTTGTGTTTCCCACATCGGATCTTGATTATATAATTCAGAAATATTCAAACAAGATCAAAACAAGTATTCAAATACTTTCTTATGTTTGCATAATTCAATATTCATGGATGAAACTGAATTTTTACGAAGGCCTAGTTTTCCTAGCATTTAGCCAGCCTTTTGTGCTTCAAATGATGTCATATTAAATCCTGAATTTAACGTAAAGAATAGGTAAAATTCCCCTCTTGTGCCTTCTATTTGCCAGAATGTTTGTTTTGTTAAAAAAGTTTGATTTTCTTTCTCTCATGACGCGAGACAATTTGCAAGAAAGTGGACAGTGTGTTGAGTTGATTGTTTGCAGTGTTGTTTGTAAAACTTTTCGTCATGTTCTAGTGCAGCTGCTATATGTATCTACGTCTTGACACCAGGAACAAGTTTAACTGATGCTTAAGAGTTTAGCTTGTGATTGGGGAAGATTTGCCATGCATTATGTAGGATCTTCATATCAGCACCATGTGTCTGCAGCGCCTTGGCTGGTCTTACCATTCCTTGTAGACTGTAGACCAGTCACTGTCAAACTCTTCTTAACATCATTTCATTAAAATCTTTGATTATAACATCTCCTTGGCTGGTCTTACAATTGCTTGTAGACTATCGACAAGTCACTGTGAAATTCTCCTTAAATGTTTTATTAAATTCTTTATTGATAAAATTCATTTTTAGCTCATCTGGCCTGAAAGGCCCGATGGGCTTATGGCATGGGATGGCGTCCGTCCGTCCGTCCGTCGTTCCGTCCGTCCGTAAACTTTTCGCTTTTTCGACTTCTTCTCCAGAACCAATGACTCCAGAGAGCTGAAATTTAATGTACAGACTCCTTGGCTGAAGGGGATACTAAATTGTAAATTTGGTGACCCTGTGACCCCAAATGTGGGTCACAGGGGTCATAACCTTAAAAGCTATTTTCATCTTCTTCTCCAGAACCAATGACTCCAGAGAGCTGAAATTTTATGTACAGACTCTTTGGCTGAAAGGGATTCTAAATTGTAGATTTGGTGACCCTGTGACCCCAAGTGTGCCTCACAGGGGTCATTACCTAAAAAAAACTATTTTCATCTTCTTCTCCAGTCCCAATGAACGTAGAGAGCTGAAATTTTATGTACATACTCCTTGACTGAAGGGGATTCTAAATTGTAAATTTGGTGACAGTGAGACCCCAAATATTGGGTCACAGAGGCAATGACCTAAAATGCTATTTTCATCTTCATCTCCAGTCCCAATGGCTCTAGCGAGCTGAAATTTTATGTACAGACTCCTTGGCTGTAAGGGATTCTAAATTGTAAATTTGGTGAGTCTGTGACCCCAAATATGGGTCACAGGGATCATAACCTAAAAGCCTATTTCAGTTTACAGCATCTTTCTGAGATTATATGTGCACTTCAATCAGTAAGTAGGTAAGGGAGGTAATTTTAAAGAAAACAGCTGAGTTAAAGGCATTTCATCTTTCTGATGTGAGAGTTCTAACATGTGCTTTGAGAATATAATATGTCTGATGAAAAAGAGATATTTAGAATTAAAAACTTAGAATTGGAGGTCTAACAAAAATTATAAGTCATATTTTATCTTTGTCTCACATTTCACATATGAGTAATTATTTGTATTTTGCAAGTGAATTTGCTGATAAAGGTACACAAGTCTAAAAGTATTCTAAAGACTTAATACAGAATCTTTTATTAAATCTAATATTATGTTCTTTGTAATTTAAGAGTAAATAATGGAGTTTTTTAATATCTCATGATATAGTGTAATTATTTGGAGAATTAATTAATTAATTAATGAGAATTTCCAGTACGAGTCAATTTGGTATAACTTATTTATATCATATTTTATACTTTATAACTGATTTAGTTTTCTATTAACTTTGCAGTTAATTTTATTCAATAGGAACAAGAAATGAGATAGATGTCTACATCATGGACATGTTTAATGTGAATCTATTTGAAATGAGAACTATTGAATATCCTTTGAAGGAATAACTTGAAGAGGAATTAAATTTTTTCATTTTACATGAGATATGTGAACTGAATATGACTAGTGATGACTGGTGATAACATAGGACTATAAAAGAAGTAGCTATATGAGATTGTGACATCACACCTATTTTCATCATCTTCTCCAGTACAGAAAACTAATTAATTGTAGGAAAAACTGCATCTAACATATAAATTTTACTGGCTGTGAGTCCAGTGTCTGCATGTTATGTAATTGCATTGTGTTGACCTCTTCCTGGCAGAAGAATGAAAACTGATAGTTACACAGAGGTTTCAGGTTACTTCAAACTTCTGTGCAGCACTGTGTTATCATAGACTGTGCGTGAGACTGCTTTTCACTGACTCTAAAAAAGAATTTATTCATAGAATATCACCATTTTATCAAATATTGAAAAGGAGCCTATAAGAAATGGTGAAAAAGAATTTACTAAAAAAAATTCACCAATTTATTAAGTATTGAAATGGAGCCTATGAGACATGGGATTTTCAAAAACTGAGGCTCCTATTCATTATGTAATAAATGTTGGTATTGCCATAATGCAATTAAGAATTAAAACAATATAATGCAAAGGTGTATGATATTCATAACGAATGTTGATTTATGTGTAACCAATTTTGATAATAATTAGCAGGGGTCATGACCTAAAAAGGTTTTTTTCATTTTCTTCTACAGCCCCAGGCCATTATTGCAATAGCTTACAGTGGTGAATTGTATGCAAAGAATTGTACCCGATATATTCATTATTATATAATGTGTGTACGATCTTAAAAAATAGTATGATCTCTCCACCACATTATTATATGTTTGATACCAGCAATTTATTTCAAAGCTTTGTGTTGCTCTTTCAACACATATATATAGCAGATTGGCAAAGTTATGGTAACAAAATATTTTTAAACTGCTTTAATCGTTTCACTACCTAGATTCTTATTACTACATTCCATTATCTGACCATTGCTATAAAGTCCACTCCATAACATACCCCACTTATTATCTCCTGATGAGCTACAGAGGCCATGGCTCTATTTTTTTCTTGGTCTTCTGTGTAGATCGTCTACTAGATCACTTTTTTACAAAGATTCCTTGAACAGGCTGAAATATCATTCAAATATTTTTGACAATTTAAACACAAATTAAAAGGGGTTAAGGATTTTTGGATTTGCCTAATTTCCTAGGTTATCGTAAATTCTGAGAAAATGGGTTAGATTCAAATAAAAAAGGAAATGAAAGGAAAGAAAGGGGGCAATGAAGGCAATTAGTCTATCATCCATGAAATGTCGGTCTGTGGGGAAATATTGTATCGGTCTGAAAGCTCTCTCCTAAACTAGATTGTGATTCTAGATAGATCCTTTTTTTGTGAATGGTACATTCACTAGAAAATGGGTTTCATTACATTTGTTAACCTCAAGTTTTACCTACATATTTTGTATGTGTGTATGTTGTCATCTAAAATTCAGATATTATATACAGTAGAACACGGATATAACAAACTCCAAGGGACCAAAGAATCCAGTTCTCTATATCCGTGTTCTACTGTAGTGATAAACTGATGAGAGACAAGTCATTCCTGTTGGCCGAGTTACTGGAACATGTTGTACATGCTCCAGGAACTGGGGATGTAAGGACTGATGTGTGTTCTGATGCAAAGGTAACATTGTAGGCAGCACCTCAAGCAGCTATGGCCTGGATCGTTACACACTCGTTACTGTAAGGTTGTTACACACTCGTTACTGTAAGGTCATTATCTTGAGCTACTATTTATGGATCAGCTGTAACAGGGATATACATAAGAATTATTCAGAAGTTGGAAAACAATAGAACACTTTTGTTATGAAGTGTTTGTATTATTACTGAAGTTTTAATCAATGTTCAGAAGGATATCTTATGCATTCCACCATCTTGAACAAGCATGATTGTCCCCTAAAGTTGAGAGGAAGAGAGCGAGACCATATATACAGTTACTGTCGAGGTAATCTCACAGACCTAAGCTCGTTAGTTAACGGTTTGGGTAACTCTTGTAGGGGCAGGTAATTAACTTTGTCCATGCTGTTTCAATTAGCCCACTGTTTGATCCCCCTGTCTACGTCTCGGTGTGAAACTACAGATGTGGGGAGAGTTAGTGAGGAGAAAGCTTGAATCACTCTGATTTGCTTGGGCTCTTATGTCAGTGCAATGTTTGTACTTCTTAAGCATTCCTCGTGGGCAAAAGTCACTGTTTGATCTGACATGAACAACATTTGTTCATCGTTTATCAGTTATTAGTTTTTCCCTTGGTGTTGAAACTGGCAACGGCATCATAAATGACACTTGAAAAAGACAAGTTCGCACTTGAGGGTTGTTTGTTGCAAGGAGAGCCTTACCATACTGTATAACAACTGTTCATCAAGGTATGATTGAGACGAGAGCGGACAATCTCTCCACTTTTCTTTCTTAGATTCCGATCTTCAGCCCAGCTCTTTGTATCATGTTGTTTCTAGAGTTGATGTAAGTTGCTGGCCACCAACTGTATCCTCGGTATGCTCGTCATAACCTCGTCAATTTCAGAATATTTCTTTCTTATGTTAGAATTTTGATATGGCTTGTTCATAATCTTAGTTTTGTTTTTGGTGTCATTCATTTTTCTTTTCAATATATCTTTTTTTGAGAGAAATCTATTTTGATTTGTAGTTACTATAAATTCAATGTTTAATTGTTCCCTCGATAAAAACAGAATGTATGCAGTGAAGAGAAAAACATGTTGTGTATGCTTACTGTTAGTTGTGACTGACTTGAGTATATTTCTTTCCTAGCTGATTGTGATGTATGTGCTTTACATACATGGTTAGAATGGTCAGATTACTTGTTTGAAGTTTGGTGTCTTTCATTTTGGTTCTTATTTGTTTGGGTCATAAGAATAATTCAAGGAGAAATCTATTTCTTGAATTGTCTACATTGTTTATTTGTTACAATAGTATTTCAACTTGTCTATACAAGAAAGAGACACAGTTACACTCAGCACACAATGTTTGTACAAAGTGTGAAATATGCATGGCTCTGTCTATTTTTACAAAGTATGCAAAAAACATGTGATTCTCACTTATATTGTTTACTAAAATAATAGCCTATTGTTTTTTTTAGTTATTGTTGTCCATGTGTTTGTGTCCAGTTGGCTGATTGCTGTTGCTCCTGCACAGAGGTTTTACAGACAATCTGTACTATCATTCTAGTTATCCCATGTTGTAGGAACCAATGAACAGCGTCCTTGGAGTGGTTCTTGTATTGTAATGTCAAAGTTTTACATTTTCTTTGACACTTGTTTTTCAGGTAAATCAGACGGGTATTAATTTCTGCTGTGTTATGTCTAGACCAATTGATATTTGTAATACTGTCTTTTTTAAGATTTGAATGATGACATTTTGAGTTTCAGTTCTGACTTCTCTTTGTTGCAGTCCTAGTTGAGCAGAATGAGGGACAAATATTGATATGCATTGTTTCTATTTGTAACAAGAATTAATGTGTTACTCCAATAAGTCCTTTGCAAAATATTATTTTCCAAACAAGATTTCAAATTACAAAATTTTCTCTGTGGTTAATGTATCTAAGATCATGTTTAAAATGATTTAGTTTATTAGTTTTAGTATCAATGTTTTTATTTATTTCAGCTGACGTGAAGATGAGGATGAAACCAGAGCCAAGTTCACCACCAGGGGGCGCCCGACCCTCCATCCTGGAGTCAGAGCGACGTGTTCTCGAGAGTAAGTGCCAGAGTTGTCTCAGTAAAATGTTATGTCATTGCTTTAAGCACTTACTGCTTCTGGACAGTATTTGTCATGGTTGAGCTAGAAGTTGATCATGAAACAATTGTTGAGTTTTAAACCACACAATCCATAAGATTACTAATTCCTCTTCTGGGAAATTTGTCTTTTTCATTAACACAATAAGTGTAACTTAAAAATGATAGATGTACTGGTAATAGAACTGCTTTTTCATGTTTACTAATTAGTTGTTAATTCTATCGACAGTCAGTACCGTGATTACAATGCATACAATGTTTTATTTAGATATTATTAGTGAGTATTTCTGGTAAGCAAGTTAGCTGTTGTACATAAACTCGGTACATGCGGCAGATTATAGCCACTGTGGACAACTGTTGTTTTTAACTGAACATGTGTGTGTAGTCAGTTGACTACTTACATTTTCATGTCAGAATATCTGGCACTCATGTTTTGCTGTGTGTAAAAAACACATCACTACCAAGATAATTTTGTTATGAAACTTAAGAAACATTGATGTAAAAATCTTGTACATATACATGTTCGACACAAGTGTTTTTGTATTTCTATAAAACAGTGTTAAACATACCGCAAGCCACAGGCAAAAAGTTGTTTTAAAATAGTAGAGACCTGTTTATGATATGTACCCGAGATACACTCTGAACTCCTGAATCAAGTTAGCTGACTCTTATACATATTGCAGACTATGGCTCCTGCAAATAGTGTTATGAAGAACTGGAAACTGTCATGTGACCTAGTTGCGTATTCAAAGTGGGCCAGGGGTCGGTTGCGAAACCATTTCTAACGAAGTTAGCTCAGATATATACATACTGCAGACTCCTGTACAATGTATGTACGAACTTAAGGGATGTTGAAGGCAATGTTTTACATACATACATACATACATACATACATACATACATACATACATACATACGTACATAAGGGATGTTGAAGGCAATGTTTTACATACATACATACGTACATACTCCGTTAATTATTTTCATATTCAAGTCCATGAAATATCTAAGAATGTTCAGTTAACCCTATATCTGCTGTTACAGAAGTCTGATTTACAAGAATAAGGAATTGTTAGAAAAGGAAATGATCCTGGTTTGTTGGAGAGGCTGACACTATGATTACAGCAGTTTATTCATTGTACAATGACAGTGCATCAGATGTTTCAATTAAGAATTATAAACGTTTATGATAGACTGCACAGTAGTTCAGTTAACCTGAGCATTTTTGATATTACAAACCCTATGACTATGACAGTGATACAATCATACTCTGAAATACAAAGTGACAAGTGCAATAAATACAAATGATACAACGTAGCCACAGTGAATACTTTGTCGTAACAAACTAGAAACAATGTAATAAAATGTTGAAGACATTGGTACAAAACAGCTAGTACAGATACAATGTAACGATCTTCTCCCCTAGATGATACCTCCCAAACTTCAGCTTGTAATATACTGTAATATTTTAGTGGATATTGTTTGGTAAAGCAATAAATAATTGTTCTAATTGTATTACAGAGCTGACACTACCAGACTACAAGCTCCGGTTCCGGTCTCGCTTCCTCAGTCTACACAAGGTCCACCGACGTCGCCGTCCAGTGTTGAAGGTTGTCGGTCAGAGTAAATGTCTGCTTGATGCTCACTATGGAAACCAAACGCAGGTGAGAAAGAATTGAAATATAAACCTGAAAAGTTTTGGAATCTTTATCATTTAGTCTGCCAATCTAAGTAGTGCCAGTGTTTGAACTATGTATGAATCACAGCCATCCTGAGAGTGTAATTGCCAAGATTATTGAAAAAAATAAAGTTTGCAAACTTGCATCAAAAGTGCCAAGTGAGGGGCATTTTGCCTGGCTGTTTATCCTATACTGTTACAGCCTTACCGATCTCTATGAGAGGAAGTGTTCCATTTCCGCTTGGTGAATATCCAGGATCGACTTGGACCTCATAGTACAACTTGCCAAATATAATAGATCACATACCCATAAAATTGTATCCAAAAAAATTCAAAAAAAAAAAATCCTTTCATTGCTCACCTTTTAACAAAGCTTATGACCCTAGACTGAGCAGGTGCCAGTGATAGGACAGGCCTAATCTGAATATACCTCAATGTTCGTCAGACATTCATATTTGTTTCTGTTTGTCATTTTTCACTGTTGTATTTAATATATACATTTATAGATAAAATATGCTATTATTTCTTGATTTTCATGGTGCCAGATCATATTAATGTTGCACTGTTTATGTAAAATCTGTACTTTGACTTCCAAAACATTGGATCCATTCACCATCATCAGACACAAGGTGCTTCCAGATGTCTCGTGAGGACTCCTGATTGAATTACGTCATAGTTTATTATTCTGCATTCCAACCAGTTAATCCATAAAGCTAAAGAAAATTGAGAACATGTCTGTTTGTATTATAATTATACAAGAAGCAAGCCATCACCTTTACCGTCATCGCTCCACTGGCTGCATACGCCTGAACAAAGTCAGTCCCAAGATTTTGGATTTTAAGAGCTCATCAGTGTAGTTTCCGCCAGATGTCTCTGCTCCTACAATCAGTTTCTTCTGTCCAAACAATCTCAAAACCTATGTGCCAAGTCCTTCAAACCCCCTGAAACCCCCTGAAACCCCTGAAACCCAAGAATCCACGAACCCTGAAACCCCCTGAACCCCTTGAACCCCCACAATCCCCAAACCCTGAACCCTGAAACCCCCTGAACCCCCAGAATCCCTGAATCCTGAACCCCCTTGAAACCCCTTGAACCCCCAGAATCTCTGAACCCTGAACCCCTTGAACCCCCAGAATCTCTGAACCCTGAACCCCTTGAACCCTGAAACCCCCTGAACCACTTGAACCCTTGAACCACCAGAATCCCCGAACCCTGAACCCCTTGAACCCCAGAATCCCTGAACCTTGAAACCCCCTGAACCCCTTGAACCCAAAGAATCCCCGAACCCTGAACCCCCCTGAACCCCTGAACCCCTGAACCCCTGAACCCCTGAACCACCAGAATCCCCGAACCACCAGAATCCCTGAACCCTGAAACCCCCTGAAACCCCCAGAATCCCTGAACCCTGAGCTCCCCCTGATCCCCGAACCCTGAACCCCATGAAACCCCTGAACCCCTGAACCCCTTGACCCCCCTGAACCCCCAGAATCCCCGAACCCTGAACCCCCCTGAACCCCTGAACCACCAGAATCCCCGAACCTTGAAGCCCTCTGAACCCCCAGAATCCCCAAACCTTGAAGCCCTTTAACACCCTGAACCTCAACGCACCTCTTGATCCACTGAGACTTAACTCTAGGCGAACAGAAGTGTAATCTGTGAAAGCATTATCATTGATATAATCATTGATACTTCAGTTCTAATGAATTGTCTGGTCCACTAGTAAATCAACTATAAATATAATAGATATTTCAGTTATGAAACAGATCCTCTATAAGATTCAATGGAAAATAAATAGATATAGAAATTCATTTATTGTGAAGACTTCAATACTGCTGACGTCAATACAACAAATTAATACCACTACTTTCTCATGTTAATGAAATTCTAATTAAAGATTGATCAGCTGTCCATTGTGTTGTGTAGCTGTATCCATGTTTGACAACACCCTCTGATTAACGCAGGAAGACTGATACTGGGCTGATGCCGAGGCTCTGTTGTCAATCAGACACACATTTGATTATCACCATGATCACAGTAATAGCATCCCGATACCTTAAGGGAATAACAAGTGATTATTGTATCCTATAATCATAGATTTTAGCATTTGCTTCACTAAATTGCCATCAAGCGCATTGAGGTGAGACAGGACCAAGTGAGCAGTAACATGTGTACACCTCGACAGGGGAACTTTACACACCAATCAATTCACCGGTGTTGATGATCCATTTGGATAAAACCAAATTCTTCGGAGGGAGATGGACAGGTGGTTGATTTCTGAAAAACGTTTGATCTGTTGAGAAATGTTATTGATAATTTTGATAATTTTAATAATTGAAAGAAATTTCACTATTGTGATTTACCTCATACCCTGAAAGAACATAGACTTTGTACCGTTGAAGGTGGAGTCATCCATCCATCCATCCATTGATTTAAAAATACTAATCCACTCTTGTGTAGCCAACTTACAGGGATCAATTTGTTGAAATAAGTCATTTTGGATATTTTGAGGACTTTTTGATAAAATCATCACACCGAGTCTGCTATTTCCTTAGTGATGTGGGAATGCATCAGCTTCTGAATATAAACCTCCATTTGAAGCTCAATTTTAATAGGGAAGAAATGTAACTGATTTAAATTTCTTAAAAATTGAAGCAAGGTTTTTGCCATAATTTTGATTAAAATGATAATTCGTTCCATTTCTCTTCATTTCAAGTTCCATCGCAAAATTGAAACAAAGTTTTGATTATTTATGTCAAATTAACAAGTAATCCCATTTGGACATTAAATCATCTCTTACAAGAAAAACAAATCAAGTTAGCGCAAATTAACTGACGTAATTTCATTTCGTGAATGGGAGACCTTTAGAATTGATTATTTGTTAGCACTGAACAAAGACTGGGTAAACCCTTAATCAGCATTGCTTCATGTAGTGAGGACACTAGACTGTCTCCAAGTCACTGCACACATTATTCCTAATTCATTGCACTTTAACGGCGCTGTGGCACGCAGTTCTTACTAAAATAAAGTGCTCTCACGAAAATGTAAATAAACGTTACCAATGGCAAAGTAATGCTCCTGAATGAAATGAAAGAGTTCTAAGACGAATGTAGATGGTTCGGTTAAACCATGAGAGTCCATTTCCATGTTCCCCTCTGTCTCTATTACTGACTTATGTATGACATGCTGCACTTTTATGCCAGAGATTTCTGATTGCGATACCAGGTCCTCTGACAGTCACTGGCACAGAAAAGGTAATAAAATGCAGCAAGGCTCATGTGATAATTAGTCAGTGATACAGTGTGATGTGAGTTATGCTTTGCTGGTGTTCATTATGTTTACTTTTAAATGGTCAAGCAGCAGGATTGTGACTTATACTCATTGTATTAATCTGACTCTTGCTTATAATATGTACTCGTGAGATCTTTGCTATAAAGAGTAACTTGGATTATTGTTATCTACTATATGGAATGTTGATAAAATCTCCAAGTGTGAATAACAATAAAAGCTTTTAGAAACTTCCTGGGCTTCAGTCAATTGTTGGAAAATAAATTCATAAACCAAGTGTCACTTGAGAAAACAGTTATTGTTTAAACAATTTTAAGATTCAGCCAGATAGGTTATCTTCTAATACTGAAAATTACAATTCTCTGTGTCTCCTTTTTTAGTTTTTAATTATAAGGCAATGTATAAACAAATTAGTGCAATAACACCAGCATGTTATCAGAGACTGAGTAAGGGACTAAGATGCATGAAGTGTGAGAGGCAGATCAGTTGGAGGTGAGATGAGCCCTGTGGATAGAGAAACCTCTCTCCTTCTATTTCCTTCTTCAGCCAGCACTTGTCCTGCAGGGGGAGTTGCCTCAATTAGAGTATCTATCATAGAATAATTGTTGCTCTCTCCAGTCAAAGTTAGCCTCCTACTTGCTGGTTCACAAATGAACCAGTGCGCAAATAGTGCCTCACTGGAAATATTGTGTAGAGACCATATTGGTGCCCCATTGGGAATAATATGTTGGTGCCCCTTTAGGAAGACTGTATTGATGTCCGTTTGGGAACACTGTATTAGTGCCCCATCAGGAAGACCATACTGGTGCCCCATCGGGAATACTGTATTGGTGCCCGCTTGGGAAGACCATATTAGTGCCCAATCGGGAAGACCATACTGGTGCCCCATCGGGAAGACCATACTGGTGCCCCATCGGGAATACTGTATTGGTGTCCCTTTGGGAAGACCATATTAGTGCCCTATCAGGAAGACAATACTGGTGCCCTATCGGGAATACTGTCCTGGTGCCCCATCGGGAATACTGTATTGGTTTCCCTTTGGGAAGACCATATTAGTGCCCCATCAGGAAGACCATACTGGTGCCCCATCGGGAATACTGTATTGGTGCCCCATCGGGAATACTGTATTGGTGTCCCTTTCGGAAGACCATATTAGTGCCCAATCGGGAAGACCATATTAGTGCCCAATCGGGAAGACCATAATGGTGCCCCACCGGGAATACTGTATTGGTGCCCCATCTGGAATACTGTATTGGTGCCCCATCAGGAATACTGTATTGGTTTCCCTTTGGGAAGACCATATTAGTGCCCAATCAGGAAGACCATACTGATGCCCCATTGGGAATACTGTATTGATGCCCCATCGGGAATACTGTATTGGTGCCCCATCTGGAATACTATATTGGTGTCCCTTTGGGAAGACCATATTAGTGCCCCATCAGGAAGACCATACTGGTGCCCCATCGGGAATACTGTATTGGTGGCCCATCGGGAATACTGTATTGGTTTCCCTTTGGGAAGACCATATTAGTGCCCCATCAGGAAGACCATACTGGTTCCCCCATCGGGAATACTGTATTGGTGGCCCATCGGGAATACTGTATTGGTTTCCCTTTGGGAAGACCATATTAGTGCCCAATCAGGAAGACCATACTGGTGCCCCATCGGGAATACTGTATTGATGTCCCTTTGGGAAGACCAAATGAGTGCCCCATCAGGAAGACCATACTGGTGGCCCATCAGGAATACTGTATTCGTTTCCCTTTGGGAAGACCATATTAGTGCGCCATCGGGAATACTATATTGGTGTCCCTTTGAGAAGACCATATTAGTGCCCCATCAGGAAGACCATACTGGTTCCCCATCGGGAATTCTGTATTGGTGGCCCATTGGGAATACTGTATTGGTGCCCCATCGGGAATATGTTATTGGTGGCCCATCAGGAATATGTTACTGGTGCCCCACATTGAAGACCATAATGATACCTCACTCAAAAGATTGTATATGTAGGTTCTTCACTTGGAAGAACATGTTTGTGCCCCTTTGAGAAGATTCTATTGTTTTCCTGAATTGTAAAAGGAAAGACTGTTTTGGTGCTCCACAACAATATATATTTATGGAAATAATTTGTTACTCTAAAAACAAATGTTTAAGTTCAACCTCTCACTTGCCACTCCCAGCATGTCCCAGAATAGCAATCCTCATGTTCATACAAATTCAAGGTGACCGATGTGCAGTAATGTTCCAGTAATTCCTCTACCGGGAACATTTGCTGTTATTATTATTATTATTTGATGTATGTTATTGTTATGATTCCTGACAGTCAGCTCTCAGAAATGGCCTGGCAGTAAACGAGTTCAATGGTAAATATCAAGAATTATAATTTAAAAAAAAAAAAGGGATGCTAAGGTGATCGGAATGTATAACAAACAATTTGTTAAAAAGGAAAGTGTGCATATACAAACAAATTATTAATTCTTTTAAATCTGACAGTATATTTCTAAGTATTATTGGGTAGAGATGTATAATGTAAGTGAACAATCTAATTGACTGGTGGCAGTCTATATACATGGGTCAATGCACCCCAGTCAGAGACAGTCCCGTAGATATACAAGACAGGACCGTTAGACCGTCAGACCATCGTAGCCTGTAATTCATCAAAGTAAATACAGTGGACTCAGCAGAAACTAATCGAACTGCTGTGATTTGAGTCATTGATCTCTTTAAGACTTAATTATGTTTAGAGAAAGGTCATAAACTGGAAGGAGTACAATGTCGGGGTTTACAAGATATTAGATTTGACTCTCTGATGACCTCTGTAGTTCATGTGGGGCCTCTCATGTATATGTCAATCTCTCTGAGTTACTTCTCTCCCGTTGGTATATTAGCAGTAGCTCCGTCGGCTAACAGCGTTACAGATTATAGCGTTCTCGCTACTTTATTGTTTCCATTATGAAGTCTCAAGTAGGGAATTCTTTAGCTGATTGTTATAAGACAATAATGGTACATGTATGAGTCCCGGGGTATGAAGTCCTCAGGCCATATTGGTGCTGAGTGAAATGACATTCCGACTCTCTTAGAAGCCGTGGGGCGAATCATAGACGTACGGACACGGTTAACCTTTACACAGTAACTGGACACACAGACTCACAGAATGACCGACAGACAAACCTGGGGGTATATAGCAATTTGAGACGAGCTAGTGGGCAAATTGTCATCAGTTAGTAGCCATTCAGGATAGTTGGTCTTCAAATGTCTGTTGGAGGCGATGACTGGAGGCAGGATTTGTCATGTCCCCACTTGTCTGGTGCTCGGTGAAGTGGACAGGATTACAGGCTTATGGAGAGGCTCATGCTGCACAATTTTTTCAGCAAAACTTCTCCGTGTTGAGGTCATAATCATCATAATCAATTTCCTTCAATAAAAGGCTTGCCGTTTTCATTGGGATTGGATGTGTAATTCAATTTAGTAAATTTTATTCTTTTTGATAATGACAAAAATAATTATTTATCAAGAATGCTTATACATGTAGTATGAAAATCAGATCCAGAATCACAAAAGGTATTCGTGGATTGTAAATTAATGTCTTCACTGATAGATGGAAAGAGCAAAAGTGTAAAATTATGACAATGTTGATAATGACACCTCTTTTCCAACGTTTGCCATCAATTTCTATTTTTGAAACTTTAATAATCTATTGTTGCATCAAGTTTATTGAAACATGCATACAACGTAGTTGGTTACATTTGGCCCAGTTACGTGTTCAGTACATTTCATCAAACTTTATGTTTTTAAGAAATAGTTTATAAAACTTCTATCTCATACTTTCATTATGATTATGCTGTTTTATGAATAAAAGGGTTTTAATTCAGGTTATGCTCAAGTCAGTTGGATTGATGGTAAAGTTGAGACCTAAACTTGATACTTATATGTGGCTGCTTCAAGGTTGAAGTTTGAATGTAGAGTATTGATCACAGTGGATGCATGAGGAGAGAGCAGGAACCTTCCAGTAGCATCAATGGGCACACGAGAGCTGGAAAAGTAAGTCCTCGTGGCCTTCAAGAAATATCAAGCGGTAATTTGGTCTTTTTTTCATGTCTGTTCATCCATTGTGTGATTGTGCCATGATTGTCAATCAATCCTCCGAAGTCTCGTTACTTTCCGTGCTAAGCTGGCGGTGACGTAGGTTTGACGCACGTGAAGACAATGGACAGACTGAGCTTCTTGCAGGGATAATAGTCCAGACAAGGCGCAGAGCTCAGAGAACACCGGCAATAATTACGCAATGGCATTCTTCCCTACATCCTCCGATAATCAAGGGAGGTAATTGGATTACGACCAGTTTCTTAACTGACTTGTGCAATGGCCTGGTGTGTTTCTTGCCTGACTCTGGATATACAAACCCAGGGTACATGATATTCGACGTTGTTTTCCAATCAAGTTGGACACATGAAGGATTACATGACATTTTAAAGAGAAATCAATAATGATGAAGAGGTGTTGAAATTTGCAGTTGTTCAATTGGAGAAGTTGGATGCATGAAATAAAAACGTCATAATCACTGTTGTCATTTAAGGTAAAAATGTTGATGTCTCACTAGTTTTAAGTGCATCCAGTTTAAAAGAATTAGCAATAACTCAATTAGGATTGTCAACAAAATAACATGAAATGCCCTCTGATTCTATCTTAAATGCAGATTTAAGTTTTTATGGGCATAAATAAACTGCTTTCCACAAAATCTAAAATAATTTTCCATCCAATCTCCTAATTGTTTTCTTCAACGTATCAAGTGTAACACAATTAAACAATTATAAAATCTCTTTTTGTAACGGATCAGCCTTAACAGAGATAACGTACATAACCCTTACGTTGCGTATATATATTTTACCATTTTTAGCCCCTGTGGCGGAATTTACAGGCTCGCAGCTCGCAGCAGTAGTTTGAGCTTATTCACTAACGAGCTCTGCTGGCGGAATTTCCAGGCGGCGATTCCGGTACCGTTTTTACGAAATATACCGCATCTACATGGCGAATATGGACTATATACGGGCGTTCAATACAAATTCAAGTAGCGACACCCGTACACAAATGGCTAATTCACACCCGAAACTTTGAATGAATTTTCTATGTTTTTTCGTTTTTATTCTATTACTTTCGAAAGATTGTCTTTAATTCGGGCCTCGTAACATCATAAATACGAAACGAAAAAAATTCCATTTATATACGGAATTGAAGACAAGATGTCTAGCTTCACAATGATATAAAAATTATTAGAATGCGACCTTTGGTTATAATTCTATAGCTATGTAAAGCTTGTCTTTATTTCCACCTATAAAATCGTCAATACTTACAACATGTATGCGGCATTGCAAACGGTCGTTCATCGCACTTTTCCAAGAAATCATAATCTCGAACCAGTTGACAAATAAGCACATGTCAACCCAAATATGGTTATGTTGTTTGACTTTTCAAATAAACGCTAACCTCGAACCATAACTGATGAAAATATGTTGATTAGTTTGTGTGCCGTTTGGTTTCACATGCCTCTCAGAAAGGTAAAATTGTATCTTTATTTCTGTGAATAAATCTGCGCATTTTATATAGAATAAAAGATTATTCTTTTCGGTTTATTGTGATATAAAAATTATGAAAATGCATTCAGTATTTTAGCCGTGATAAATGTTTTAGAAGTTGTGAAAATCGCCGATTGTTTCAAAATTTATGAAGTGTAAACATGACCTTTTTCACGGCGCTTGCTGTGTCTTTATTATTTTTTTGAGATTTTCTAATTTTATATGGGAATGTAGTCCATTGTTTCCCCTTTATTTTGCCGTATTTTTTTTTTAAAACAAACTATTCGCTCACATGATATGAAGTGCGGTAGTAAGGCGAGTTAGCTATTTTTTCCCCCGTCTCGCGAGATGCGAGGCAGATAGCAGTCTCGGGCGAGGCAAACCCGAGGCAATACAAACACGTGGGTGAAAATAGCCTCAAGCGAATTAATGCTTCGGGGGCTAAGCCCGACAAAATTGGCCTTTTGTAAAGCTAATTATCAATGCGTTACGGGTCAACAACATGCAATGCACACGCAATTTGGTGTGAATTTTACTTGATATTTCGACCGGACATTCACACAGACTTGTTATCGTGGCTATCTGCGAGATGTATGTAAACAAGTTTTCATGTGGCGATATACGGACACACTTCGTCTCGCATTTCGCCTGGGGGGCAAATAGAATTATTACTGACCCGGTAAATGCACTAAGTCCAACGTACGGGTCTCGCCAAGGGTTCTAACATTTTTCTCTATGAGCCTCCCGGATAATTCCGTCGCCCGCATGTTAAGGGTTAAATTCTTACATAGCAAAGTAATTGGATTCTTTTGTATAAAAATGAATTGAATTCTTTGGCAAATAAATCATAGGAAGAATTCCATCAAATACAAACTACCACATTCAGTGCTCTCCATGAGAAGACTACAGAGTTGACCTAGCCTGTATGAATTGACAGCTCCAATATTCCCATTGTGCTCTTCGTAATTTCACTGATGAAAGCGATATTTGAACGGTATTTGAATGACACTTCCACTGGCATGGTTTCACTCTGATAAGGTTAGAAATATAATTGGAAAACATTTCCAGCTCTCTAGAGATGTGCTCCCCAGAGGAAGAGCACAAAGACTGGAGATCACTTGCGTCATTGTCGGCCAAATAGTGCTGAGGTCGGCAACATTGCGCCGGTCGGTCGTGTTAATGTGCCTCATGCTCATCAATATGTTATGACATTTATGAATTTCTCTGACACCCGACATTGTCTGTGCTTAATTAATTACATTTATTTTCATATCTGCTTCACAGATCATGCGCTTCCACTTGACACCTGCATGGAATCCTGTTGTATAACTTGTTTTATAACTTGTTTTATAACTTGTTTTATAACTCGCCTGTGGAAGATAGTGCAGTGTAATATTGATACGTTAATATTAAACTAGTGTAATACTGTTGCAAATATAACATCGCAATAATGTTCAGTTGTGACCTCACAATGGTCGTGTCGCTGTCTCAATGGTACATGACTCTCAAAAATCTTACTTCCAGCAAACTATTAGTCTAACATTTAGCCTCTGAAATGAATTATTTCATAAAATTAAAAAAATTAAAAAAATAAAATAAAATAAAAGGAGCCTCTGAGATGTGTTCATTTTCATTTCCTTAAACTGAGCTCAGAGTCTTGTTGTAGACTTGCCTAGGCGCTTAAACAATTCAGGGGTCTGGATGACAGACTAGCAAACTATTTGCAGTCTCATTTCATTAAATTTGGCAAGTAATAAACAGAGTATTAAACTTATACCGTTTTAATTGAACTTGTGAATGAATTGGTACCAAACTCACTTTCCCTTGTTTAATACCAATTCCTTAACTCGTTTAATAAACAATTTATTAACAAAAGTATGTTATATTTTGTATAATTTTATAAAGCTATTTTCTCATTGTGTACTTTCTGATGAAGTGAAGCCTAAGCTCGTAGTTATGAGGTTAATAACACAACAAAGTATTGTTTGGATTACTATTTGTTTCGGGTCAGCTTCCTTCATCTGTGGTGTGACAGGTAACAGTAAAAAACTGTTCTTGTTATTCCATACTTATTGTGTAAAATCATACCAATGTGGTGGTTATAAAAACAACCTAGAAAGAAATCTGGGCAGCAACAAACAATTCTTTCCTTTGTTCTGTGATGCAGTCCGTCATTTCACAATTCTCATTGAACATGATACTAGCGATAATATTCTGGAAGTGCTGAACATGAAAGTTACTATTGCCTGTTGCTGTAGCTAGGATTTCACAATCGTCTAAAACAATCAAGGAATTCTGCTAATGAAACTCTGTTGACTTTTTGAAGGGAAATAGAATCTCTCAGATAATCAGATTGTTCTGAAAAGATACCTCGAACAAAGGGAGACAAGTCTGTTTAGATTGTGTCTCGGATAATTAAACATTACAAAACTACAGAATAAAAAAGTAAATGTAAATTGTTTCAAGCCTGCACATGTGTTCAGTTTGCGTTGTCGGAAGTTGACAAAGTTTTACGAGGCCAGAGAATCACAAACTTGACCAGGACACAGATGTGAGTTATTTATTCATGTAGGCATATGAATTTTGAAGATCTACCTTAAGATGATCCAAAAGCTGACATTACTTTTGTAAAATAAAGAAGTTGATCATTCATAAAGACCCTAAGCTATATTGCTGCATACACCTCAATGTAAAGACTAAAACGTCAAATATCTTCAAAATTGGCAGCAATGCATCAGAATTTGTGAAATGACGACAACTGCATATCATCAAGTATAACTCAAATATTTGGTGTGCCTTGGCTGTTGACTCTAAGGGCATGCTGTTCAAGATGGCGGCAAGGGTGTTTATTTAATGAAGGTTTTAGAAGTCACTTGCCACTTGTTTCTTTTGAGTGAGACTTCTTGTTCTGTTGCTTCTGTGAAGACAACACTGCTTGTTACATGCAGGAATGTTTATTAGACGTCAACTTGTCAACTTGGCTGGGGGTAAAAAACATGTTGAAATTGATGTGAATTGCGTCTGAATTGAACGTGTGATTAAGTTGGGATAAGGAGATATCTGGGAATAAAACCTAACCAGTTAGAAGCAATTGCTTTCAACATTTCTTTTTGACAAAAGCTTTGCTAACTTTTGCTAAGCTTTGGTAAATATTTAATTACTATGTTACAACTGTGGCTTATTATTTAAGGTTTTCTTTCACAAAATAAAACAATTGCTGGGAATGCTTAAAAAGAAGAATCTCATTATCTAGTTTGTTGAGTGAAAGTATAATTTGATTGTTTTCTTTCCAGTGCATGTTGACTGATCTGGCCAACTGGGACTTCAACGTGTTTAGTCTGGACACACTGTCTGGGGGTGAGTAGAGTTCAGAAAGGGGACAGTGGGAGAGGGTTGGACTTGAGAATTATGTGATGGACTTGAAAATTATTTGTTTGGGGAAGGAAGGGTGGGAGATTAGGTTGGAGGGGGTAGGTGCTAAATAGAGAGTTGAGCTGGGTATAGGTTAGGTTAGGTTAGAAGGACAGAAAAGTTGTTGGGGGTGATTGAGTAGGATAGGGAGGGGGTTGGTGAAGCTCATTGGAGACAGCAAGGGGGGACTGGGAGGGGAATTGTAGAGGTGGGAGGGGTAGAAGAGGTTGTTGGGGATGAGGATATGGTACATCAGGGTAGGGAGTGGGGAATGAGGATATGGTACATCAGGGTAGGGAGTGGGGATGAGGATATGGTACATCAGGGTAGGGAGTGGGGAATGAGGATATGGTACATCATGGTAGCGAGTGGGGAATGAGGATATGGTACATCATGGTAGGGAGTGGGGATGAGGATATGGTACATCAGGGTGGGGATGTGGATATGGTACATCAGGGTAGGAAGTGGGGATGAGGATATGGTACATCATGGTAGGGAGTGGGGATGAGGATATGGTACATCATGGTAGGGAGTGGGGAATGAGGATATGGTACATCATGGTAGGGAGTGGGGAATGAGGATATGGTACATCATGGTAGGGAGTGGGGAATGAGGATATGGTACATCATGGTAGGGAGTGGGGATGAGGATATGGTACATCAGGGTAGGGAGTGGGGATGAGGATATGGTACATCATGGTAGCGAGTGGGGAATGAGGATATGGTACATCAGGGTGGGGAGTGGGGATGAGGATATGGTACATCATGGTAGGGAGTGGGGAATGAGGATATGGTACATCAGGGTGGGGAGTGGGGATGAGGATATGGTACATCAGGGTGGGGAGCGGGGATGAGGATATGCTACATCAGGGTAGGGAGTGGGGATGAGGATATGGTACATCATGGTAGGGAGTGGGGAATGAGGATATGGTACATCAGGGTGGGGAGTGGGGATGAGGATATGGTACATCAGGGTGGGGAGCGGGGATGTGGATATGGTACATCATGGTAGGGAGTGGGGAATGAGGATATGGTACATCAGGGTGGGGAGTGGGGAATGAGTAGAAAAGGGTGGGAGGTGGTAATGATATGGTATGACATCATAGGACATTTGTAATGTCAAAGTGTTAGTATATATATATTTATAGCGTTCAAGGTTCAATCCCTATAGTCCTCATAATGCATTGTACCCAGATTAATGTTACTGTAATCATACCTGCAAGTGTAGTGTTTCAGCAAGCTCAAGCAGATTATACACATTCATCATATTTCTTCCGCATAATCCATTGCACAATAAAGTGATGGGGTAATACTTCACATTGCACCATAAAGTGATGGGGTATTACTTCACATTTTACCATAAAGTGATGGGGTAATACTTCAGATTGCACCATAAAGTGATGGGGTAATACTTCACATTTTACCATAAAGTGATGGGGTAATACTTCACATTGCACCATAAAGTGATTGGGTAATACTTCACATTGCACAATAAAATGATGGGGTAATACTTCACATTGCACCATAAAGTGATGGGGTAATACTTCACATTGCACCATAAAGTGATGGGATAATACTTCACATTGCACCATAAAGTGATGGGGTAATACTTCACATTGCACCATAAAGTGATGGGGTAATACTTCACATTGCACCATAAAGTGATGGGGTAATACTTCACATTGCATCATAAAGTGATGGGGTAATACTTCACATTACACCATAAAGTGATTGGGTAATACTTCACATTGCACAATAAAACGATGGGGTAATACTTCACATTGCACCATAAAGTGATGGGGTAATACTTCACATTGCACCATAAAGTGATGGGGTAATACTTCACATTGCACCATAAAGTGATGGGGTAATACTTCACATTGCACCATAAAGTGATGGGGTTATACTTCACATTACACCATAAAGTGATCAAGTAATACTTCACAATGCATCATAAAGTCATTGAGTAATACATTACATTGCACCATAAAGTGATTGGGTAATACTTCACATTGCACCATATCGCCTTAAACAATAACTCACTCACTCACAATGCACCATAAAGTCATAGAGTAATACTTCACATTGCACAATAAAGTGATGGGGTAATACTTCACATTGCACAATAAAGTGATAGGGTAATACTTCACATTGCACAATAAAGTGGTAGGGTAATACTTCACATTGCACAATAAAACGATGGGGTAATACTTCACAATTCACCATAAAGTGATGGGGTAATACTTCACATTGCACAATAAAGTGGTAGGGTGATACTTCACATTGCACAATAAAGTGATGGGGTAATACTTCACATTGCACAATAAAGTGGTAGGGTAATACTTCACATTGCACAATAAAGTGGTAGGGTAATACTTCACATTGCACAATAAAGTGATGGGGTAATACTTCACAATGCACCATAAAGTGATGGGGTAATACTTCACATTGCACCATAAAGTGATGGGGTAATACTTCACATTGCACCATAAAGTGATGGGGTAATACTTCACAATGCACCATAAAGTAATGGGGTAATACTTCACATTGCACAATAAAGTGATGGGGTAATACTTCACATTGCACAATAAAGTGATAGGGTAACACTTCACGTTGCACCACACATCAGTGGACTGTGTTACAATGTTAAGAAGGGCACCTGTCACTTTAGATCAATACGCTGTTCAAGGCATGGTGTAATTCTATTGTGTGAGGGGTGAAACTCTCGAGTTCAGTTGCGTCATCACCCTTCAATACCCCTCCCCCTCCCCCTCCTATCTGACAAAAGGGGAGCAACCATATTTTCTCTGACGTCAGTCCTAGAGAGCACATTAAATCAATACCATTTCATATTTAAATATTTGTGTTCTCAGCCGAGGGTGTCAATTGTAATACGATGCACTACTATTTGAACAAATTTCATCCTTTCATTGAGACAGACTTTGAAATTAGTTTCAGGCCGATTTCAATTTTACTTTGATTTGAAAAAATAATTGACGTCAGTTGGCCTTGCTTTGTTTGTAAATGATACATGTTACTGAGATACACTGATACTGAGTGATGATGAGTTTGTGTTTGCTAGAGTTGGATTATTTCTATTGGTTGGTAACTGATATTAATGGCGCACATTCATGAAACGCACAAGAAGAAAGTCATTGCATATGTTGGCTTAAAAACTGAAAGGTGTAATTGTAAAAATATGAATTCTGTTCATCACTGATCAGTTGAAGGAGTGTTTATACATTCACATACTTGAATAGGTTACATTTATGCAACTTGTTTGTTAAAGGATAGATGAAATGACATATGGTCCAAATCGGATTCATTAAAATGGGATGTCATTTTGACAATTGCTCGATTTTAAATTTCTGAAATCGGTCCATAAATTACTTATATACGGCTTTTTAAAAAACCGCCTGATTTAGCCCCGGCGACCAGAATGAAAGTCTGCGGGGGTGTGACCCGTGAAGGGATGACTTCTGTGACGTATGTGGAGGAATTTGATTTTCAGCGATAGACATAATTCAACGTAATTTCACAAAATTTTGATTGTTAATTTCACAAAGAAATCTTCAATAAACCAACTTAAATTTCCCATATATCGAATGTTTAGATATCCAACTAGGTAATTCCGCAGATGACAATTACACAATTATTACATAAACATGTCTTTTTGGCGATGTAATACACCTCATAAATGCATTTAGCGGCAGTAATAATCATCATTCATTAATTAACGAGACACCGGCGGATGAGCTATCTAGCTGCCCCGCCTGTCGCTTATCACAGTCACGCCTCAGTGAGCATTTTCAAAAGGATTCGCCGAACAAATTGCGATGGTGTTAAAATGGGTGAATTAAAATCGTCTTGATTATCAATTGCAAGTGTATATTGTCTCGATTTTATGCTCAATTGATTCCGATATACAATATACGTAGAGGTAATCATCTGTCATTTTTGAGAAAAATGCATTTCATCTATCCTTTAAAATAGAGACATATTACTAGGGCTGTGCAATATTAACAGTATATCGGTATATATTTGTACACATTCTGCAATACAATTATCGCACTATGTTTCTTTATTTAGCAATATATATCACCAAACAAATTGTTGTGAAATATAATCGTATATCAGTACTATATCTTGTTCTAAGGAAAATTGCAGGCTTTAGATGCCAGTAGATGCTTGTGATGTGCAAGACCATTTGTTGGGCTGTATTACAAGTGAAAGTTGCTGTTTTGGAATCAGCTGTATCAAATTTGTTTTCATCTTTTTGAGTTATGTTCTGTATTTTGAAAGTTATACTAGGCATTTCATCTAAATTGTAATGTTAAACTGCATTTATAATTGTTAACGTAGAAAATATAGTACATTCAATATATTGTACCATTATCGCAATACAGAGGCCTTATATTGCTATATACTCGTATCCAATATAAAATGTAGTGCAATATCCAGCCCTACATATTACATCAAAAAGATTTTACGATATTGATTGTCATTTTGTGAAATTCATTATGGAAATGTTTCATTTTAGTGTCCAAAAAATAAGTTCCTATAGTTAATAGTTTCATTCATGGTTACATTTATTTGTAAAATTGCTTTGTGGTTTCAGGGCGAGCTCTCTTTCACGTTGGTTTTCGACTTTTTCAAGAATATGATCTCATCAAAGTCTTCCATTTAGATGTTCTCAAACTTGTACGCTGTATAAGTAAGTATACTTTAGCCTCTTGTACCAAGGAGAAGAAGACATCTTGTTTGTCTACCAATTATAGAATGACTTTGTTTCCCTTTCCAGTAACCCAATCTTACTTTCCTTTATCACTATCTTTCCAGTATAATAATCTTTCCAGTATAATAATCTTTCCAGTATCACAATCTTTCAAGTATCACAATCTTTCCAGTATCACAATCTTTCCTGTGTCACAATCTTACTTTCCTGTATCACAATCTTTCCAGTGTCACAATCTTTCCTTTATCACAATCTTTCCAGTGTCACAATCTTTCCAGTATCTTTCCAGTGTCACAATCTTTCCAGTGTCACAATCTTACTTTCCTGTATCACAATCTTTCCAGTATCACAATCTTTCCAGTATCTTTCCAGTGTCACAATCTTACTTTCCAGTGTCACAATCTTTCCAGTGTCACAATCTTTCCAGTGTCACAATCTTACTTTCCAGTGTCACAATCTTTCCTGTATCACAATCTTTCCAGTATCACCATCTTTCCAGTATCTTTCCAGTGTCACAATCTTACTTTCCAGTGTCACAATCTTTCCAGTGTCACAATCTTACTTTCCTGTATCACAATCTTTCCAGTATCACAATCTTTCCAGTGTCACAATCTTACTTTCCAGTGTCACAATCTTACTTTCCTGTATCACTATCTTTCCAGTATAATAATCTTTCCTGTATCACAATCTTTCCAGTATCGCAATCTTTCCAGTATCACAATCTTTCCAGTATCACAATCTTTCCTGTATCACAATCTTTCCAGTGTCACAATCTTTCCAGTATCTTTCCAGTGTCACAATCTTACTTTCCAGTGTCACAATCTTTCCAGTGTCACAATCTTACTTTCCTGTATCACAATCTTTCCAGTATCACAATCTTTCCAGTGTCACAATCTTACTTTCCAGTGTCACAATCTTTCCAGTGTCACAATCTTACTTTCCTGTATCACTATCTTTCCAGTATCACAATCTTTCCAGTATCACAATCTTTCCAGTATCACAATCTTTCCAGTATCACAATCTTACTTTCCAGTATCACAATCTTTCCAGTATCACAATATTTCCTCCATCACTATCTTTCAAGGATGTTCTATTCCATTTTAGATTTAATATAATTTTATTGTCCTCCAAAAGTGAAGTGAGATAAAGAATTGTCATTAGAAAAAAATCTTTTAGATTTGCTTTTAAAATTTTGGCTGTAATTTAGCTATTTTATTACATATACATTAATTATTTCTCGAACTTGAATGAAAGTGAATCATTTCAGCATTACTGGAAAGTGGTTACCACGACAACAACTCCTACCACAATGCAGTACACGCTGCTGACGTCACACAGGCTATGCACTGCTTTCTCCGTGAGGCGGCTGTAAGTTTAGATTAAACTTCTTAGTTATGGACAGTAACAGATTTTTAGTCCTATAATCCTAACGGCTGTTGTGAAAACTTAGTATTTCTATCTCCGTAGCCTCGTACCCAGGTATGTGGTTCACTTGCCTTTTTCAAAACCCTTCTACTTTGAGGAATTTTTGAAAATTATATGTGAAACCACATTTTCCTTTTCTGGACTCTGGACATTGAATATTCTGATATTCACCAACTATCCTACAAGACATACTTTACACCAGTCTCCATCACTGGCTAATTTAAGCCTGGCAGCATTTCCTTCATTTTTCCATGCTAAAGTAGCATAGTTGGCTCTGATTTGCTAGGATGGAAACATTAAGGAAATGCGGCAAGGCTTAAATAAGCAAATAATGGAGACTGGTGCAAGTTGTGCCTTGCTGAGGGAAGCTGCAGATTGGCAGACCAAGCTATATCTTTATCCTGCTCATATACACATTGCATATGCCAAATGTTTAAACAGTTTCAATGAGAAATCAATAAGAAACCATTAGCAAAATCTGTAATATTATATTCCTTTTATTCTTCCTCTAGATAAAGAAACCCTTCTGAAACCTTAGATTCTACTCATATTTCTGAAGCTAAAAGAGGGGAAATTGTATAGATGTATAATATAACAGTATGAAATGGGTCGCATGAGATGGAATTTCTTATTCATTTTAGTAGGTCGTTTCATTACTAAAAGATGTTCACCTCCCTATGAAATGTATGTTATACACGTAGAATAGACTTCTATTCCTGGTAGACAAATGTGTAGGTCTCAATTTCCTTTTTTCACTTCATGAATAAAATATTATATTTCATCTTGAATTCCATAAATTTCCATCCCCAAATGTTTCAATACTTAGCTTTCATGAAAAGTAATATATTTATGGAACTTTGTTTACAGCTAGGAAGTTGTGTGACACCGTTAGAGTTGATGGCAACATTTATAGGTGCAATGTCACATGACCTGGACCACCCGGGGGTCAACAACGCATTCCTTATTGCAACAGCAAACCACCTTGCAGCTTTGTACCATGTAAGTCCTTTCCACCTTGCAACTTTGTACCATATAAGTCCTTATTGCAACAGCAAAACACCTTGCAGTTTCGTACCATTACATGTAAGTCCTTTCCATCTTGCAGCTTTGTACCATGTAATGTTTTGGTTACTGAAACAGGGCTTGTTATAAAGGTCTTTTTACAACATTGTATTACATAGATCCGTATTACAACATTGTATAACATTGACCCTTATTGCAACATTGTATTACATAGACCCTTATTGGAACTTTGTACCGGTATTACATAGATCCTTATTATAACATTGTATTCCATAGATCCTTATTGCAACATTATATTACATTAGATCCTCATTGTAACATTGTATTCCATAGATCCTTATTGCAACATTATATTACATTAAATCCTCATTGTAACATTGTATTCCATAGATCCTTATTGCAACATTTTATTACATTGAAACATTGTATTACATGGATCTTTATTACAACATTGTATTACATAGTCCCTTATTGCAACAGTGTATTACGTCGATCCTTATTGTAACATTGTTTCACAGATGTAAATCCTTATGGCAGAAATAAACCAACTTGCAAGATTGTTTCACTTTATCAATGAAAGAAGATGGGAATGATCCCTGTTTGCTGTTACAGAACACCTCGGTGCTGGAAAACCACCACTGGAGATCGGCTGTTGGTGTCATGCAGGAGACGAGGGTGTTCGACCACCTCCCTCGCGATCAGTGGTCAGTAGAACACCCACAGTCTTGACATCTGTAAATGTTAACAGTATACTAACATCAAATCTTTGAAGGGCATTTAGAAGTGGTATACATGAGAACAGGAAGATTTTCTGGATAACAACTTCTTTGATGTGAAAATACACGACGTTTCGGAGTACATACTCACTCCTTCATCAGATGAAATGACCTGATGATGGAGTGACTATGTACTCCGATACGTCGTGTATTTTCACAGAAAACTTCTTGATCTTAAGTATATTCAGCGAGTCGGTTACCTCCGTTAATTATTATCACAGCTTACTCATGAGTGAGAGACTCGTCAAGACACTAGACAGGATATATTACCGCGGTAGGTATAATTGTAAGTCTTTCACCTCTTATAACTTGCATGTTTACTTTATTTGTCATGTAACATATTCAGCTGCAACTTAAGTCTATCATAAAATTCTTTTTCACAAGACTCAATTCAATAATCTTTTAATTTTCAGGGATTTACTTGTCAGTCAAGTGAAATCATTAATTCTAGCGACAGACATTGCCCGACAACAGGAGTTTCTGCTGAAATTCAGAGTGAGTCAGAGAGAAATTTTCCTTTTTGTCATAACTTTATGTTCATTGTATATTTGAGAGGAGGATAATATCATTTTCCAAATATTTGTGATATTAAATACCGTAATGTTACATGTCACATTTTAGAGAGTAACTCATAAGCTTTTATTGAAGAACTTTAGGAGGATAAAGAAAGTAATGGCGTTACCATCATGTTACTTCTTCATTTCAGCGGCATCTAGATGATGATGATTTTGACTTTGTCAACTCACATGACAATAGACATTTTATCTTACAAGTAAGTACAAATTTCAAGTTTCACATCTGAGTATGGTAATCAAATAAGTAATATTTAATCAATCAAGGCTTAAACTATTGGTCACATTTTGCAATAAAACATTTACATTTGTAAAGAAAAATATCTTACTCATATTTATTTAGGTGTTGATATTTACTGAAGAAATTTAAGTTTGTCATTGGTTATATATTTATTTTCTGCAGATTGCACTAAAATGTGCTGACATATGCAACCCTTGTCGGACCTGGTCGCTGAGCAAAATGTGGAGCGAAAAAGTGGTGGAAGAATTCTTTAATCAAGGTTAGTAGTTTGAAATTGATTTCATTTGCTTCATGCTATAAAGATTGAGAAGTTGAGGATTTAGTTTTAGTGATACAGGTGTGTTGCTTCCTAAACATCCATTGCCTCTAGGTGATATTTTATGGCTGCTTCAATGCAATGCGACCACGATTGGTGTCTGTATATGTCAAGTGTGAATGATTAGCCTGTTCAAAACTTGAAAAACTGTGCGAACTAATGAAACAGCACACAAAGTTTCCAGCCCAGACTAAAAGTTTTTGGACTGTTATAGAAGCATATATGAAGCACTGCTATGTCTATATCTGTCTGTATCGTTACTGATGCTGTCACATCTATATTGCAGGTGACACCGAGAGAGCGCTACACATCCCAGTGACCCCTTTGTGTGACAAGAAATCTAACACGTGTGCAAAGATACAAGCAGGTGAATTTTAGTCATGTTATAAATGGAATTATGATTATTCGTGATAAATAGATAAAATATTTGTGATTTTTAGCTCATCAGGCCTGAAATTCCACATTTCCTCCACTGCTCGATCACAAGATAATCTCCAAATGCTTCAGTCAGACTATATTTCTCATATAAAATTATTAAACAACTGTGTCACTCTTCAGGTTTCATGGAGTATGTAGCCCACCCACTCTTCATGGAATGGCACCGGTTCCTGATGTCGGGTCTGAGTCGGAGGATGTTGGAGAACATCGCGACTAACAAGACCAACTGGAAGAAGATTATCGAGGAGGAGGGGCAGGCCGTCCAAGAGTCAGACAGCTCTTCTTCAAAGAATGAGGAACAATCGGCGGACGACCGAGACCAGAGTAACGAGGAAGAGGAGGACGAAGATGAAGATGTGGAGGACGGAAAGAGCGAAGAAGACGATGTTGTGGAGGATAATATTAACCTGGCCTATCACTACGACTCGGAGCAGATGAGCGAGAGTGGGCGGAGTCTCTCCCCCGTCTCCGAGGACGTTACAGTGCTTCCAGGCAGTCGGCGACACAGCATGCCGCCAGTGTTTATTAGAAGGGATCTTAATTTCTATTTAGGAATGAGGAAAGACAGTGGCCCCCGATTACCTCTCCTTCGACGTCAGAGTCTGCCGACGACCACGCTTTTCAAATCTACCTCAGCTGATGTGAGCAGCTCACCTGCTACTGTTAAAGAAGTCCGCAGTCTTTCCATGGAGGCTTTAATGTCTCGGCCAAAACTCTCAAATTTAAGTCCTAGTATTGAGGCCAGTAGACTTGCAAGTGGTTTAGAATACTTGAACTTTGTTCCGCTGAAGAATCAAACAGTGGTGCTCCAGAGAGGAAGTATAACAAAGTTTACATCTTCCCAACGAACAATCAACTCACTTTCAGATATTACATTCCAATCAAACCGCCCTCAGGAAAGGGACGACTTAAGATTAAACTCAAATTCACTGAAAAATGACAAAAACCTTCCAAATGTTGGCCTGGCATCAAGTTGGCCTACAATTTCCCCAAAGTCTAAAATAATCACCAACGGTATTCCAGGGGTGAAGATACAAGCTAACATTTCTTTACTTGCTCAAAAAGAGAATAAAGCAAGGGAAGATAACTCTGAACTGAGTATTGACCAGAATGCACCTATTTGTCTTTCAGAGAGTGGTGAGTCGGCTCCTGGTCGACCACACTGATATATACTTATATATATATATATATATGTGTGTGTGTGTGTGTGTGATCTCAAGCGACGAGCACAGACATATTTACATACAGTGTGTAATCTGTTCCATAGCTGTTTCCCACTGTGCTGGATATATCTCTATGACTAGTGAATTACTGACAGTGTCTAGGTCTGTGATGGAAAAGGAACTACTGTGAACTATGTTTTACTCGTGTTACTATACGGGAGGAGGGACTTTTGTGGGCGGAGTTAAGCGTTATTCAAAGACACGATTTAACATTGTACATTTTTTGCATCAATTTGTAATTTTCAATTTCATTCAGGGAATTAAACAACCCTTAAATTGTTTTAATTTATAAGAAATAGATTTCATTATTCGCGAGGTTTTAACCGGTTAAACTGTTGTTTAAATGCTATTAACAAACTCTGGCATTAAACAAGTTTATCAAGAACTTTTTAAGCTATTTATACGACAGAGAACAAACAAATTATGATATCTATTTCTTGAAAAGATTTTTATATCATGCATTTTCTTTCCTATAATTATCCAAATATCTCAATTGCTAACAATAGGAGGGGAGTATTTAGCTCTATCTGTGTCGTCACGCACTGATGATACAATAGAGAAACATGCATTTTGATAATGCTCTTTTTGTTTAGTTGTTCAGTATCACATTTTCCATGATGTTTGAATGTGTTTCAAATTTTTAGTGTCCAGTAATGGTATAGTGGTATAATGGTGAGTGAGTCAGATTCTACTGAACTGTCTCTTGCTCGTGTATGGAGGAGACATGTCAAGTGAGGATAGTGAAGGATAGTAGAGAACACATGGATGTGGATGTATTCAATACAGCTTGTAAGTACACATGCCCACATATTGTGGGTGGCACACGGTCCTGTGCATAGCTCAGTCGACCGCCATCAGTGAAATTCAGCATCAACGCCTTCCATTGGTGTTACTGTATTGCATATTGTATTAACTGTAAGGTATTCAGCATAGTGTATTTACTGTGTAATGGATTTAGATGAGAGCTGTCTTAAAAACATAAGTATTATAATTATACAGAAAGAACAAAGTTAAGCACCCCTTTATTTAAAACTGTAATGTGATGATGTGGACATGTTAAGCTAATTTGACTGGACATCATCATTATGAGACTCGTTTCTTCAAAGACAAATTATCATGTTGACATTTTAAGAAGTTCTAACAGAAGTTGTGATGTTGCTGATATTTCTTCAAAAATAACTGTTGTGACGAAACCACCTGATAACCTTTAGGTTTTGCATGACAAAGTTGTTACCTAGCTGACTTTCACACATCAAAACATCTTTCAACATGCAAAATTGATTTTAAAAAGGCTATAATCAAACATTTTTAAATGCATTTGAGAATTATTTTTTTTCAATCAGGTAATTAAACACTTCTCTGTGCTTTAGAGGGGTCATTACAGCTAATGCTGGCCATATTTTGGCAACTTTTTTTAATTTGCCTCTTTCCAAATCGGTGTATACTGCTGGAACAAGTGACTTCTGTTAAAAGGCAGTTATGATCATTTATTTTTAAAGAATGGAATTAATCATATTACAAGAAACAATATTGACTTTTATTTCTCAGTATACCGGTAACTGAACATGTTTTTGGACACACGAAACACCAGGAATTTATAAAGTCAAATATACGTAAGTAGTGAATGAATGAAATGTTCTTTCTGCTGGATAATGATTCTAACATTTCAGCTGATTAGCTTAACTGACACATTGTTTTCTTTTTTATCTGACAACTTTTGTGGTGAAAACAATTAATTTGGGGGTGCTTAACTTTTTTCTCTATGTATATATACTTACAGTAAATATTGCCACGTCAAGAACAAGATCTATCCAAGTCACTTATTGAATAAAATATGGCAACTCAACAACGAAACATTTGCAGTTGTACCATCAAATTGACCAAATTTTATATTGTGTTACAATTTTCAAAAACATTTCAAAGTTATAATCACTTACAAGCTTATAATTTGCTGAGGAACAGGGCCCATGTTTTATTATAATCTTTTCACATCGGAAGAAAATGAAAAGGATTGTAGGGTTACGGCTATGTTGTTACGATTACCATTGTTTTGTTTGTATTGTGGTCCCGACGGACACCTGTCTTTAGTCTCCGTGGCTCTCGCTACTGTTTGAGATCAATGGGCAACTAGTTTGTGATCTGCACAAAGTGTTCGGGAACCATACAGTTCAAATAAAGGATCAGATGTTTCCTACCACGTATTTATGAAACACAACTTTATCAGTTTATATTCATTATTAAATCAATTAATTGTACTTAGTAACATTTCCCTAAGCATTTAACTATGATGTATAATGTAACATTGATTTCATCTGATCATGCATCGTTGAGACTTTTGATGATTTTATAGATTAATAATGTTTAACTTGTGCAAAAGCATTTTAAAAATTTTGTCTTGTATATTCTCCACTACAATTTTAAACCGTTTTATTGATAATATTTCTAACTCAAATATCAACTTTCATATCATGACAACTATTTTAATATGTATCATTACAAAACACATGTGAAGGGGTAAAATATTCTGCTTTAATAGGCATGATGGAGAGTATGGAAGCAAGCATTAGTTACTAAAAACAAGCTAACTTATATTGGTATGAGGTGACATCACCAAAAGACTATTGGTTGTTGAAAATGCTTTGTGTAACTTTTTACAAACCATTGAATAGTTTTTAAAGTCAACCGTTGTTACGTTATATACTACATGATACAATTTCATTAACCCATTTCTTGTATACATTATGTCCCATCTAAAGGTTAAAGGTCAGATATGAAAAGGTAACAGAATGATATAACCAGTTTCATCAGGACATTTGTATTGATGTATTGTCTCACACTAACTCAGGTTGTCTGTCATTGGCTGTGACCAAGTAACCAATCAGTGACTGTTCTTCCCAAGTCTGCCCATTCCAGCATCCTGATTGGTGCTTTTGTACTCCCACGATGCATCATATCACTTGGACAGTCTCGTACATACAGGCCAGATAGATTATATCATTTATATACTCATGTGTTCAGAATCAACTCGACCTTTTTGTGATGTAACATTCATTTGAAAAGATTGATTTATTTCAAAGTATTTATGTATATGTATACATATTTGTTTCAATTTTTTTTGTTCATACATGTACATGGAAAATATCATGAATGCAAAGTTGTTTTGAGTAAAATGTTTTATACTGCCCGAAGTTAGTTCACATTCAGTGAACAAGTGGTTGTTCTTTCCTACATTTCCTGAATTTCATGCCGCTTTTAAGTGTATTACTACACATGTATAATACCCAACATGACTGTATGGTTGCTCTGTCATGTGTATAAATCTTGTCACGAATGTCACGTTTAAATCTTGTCACGAATGTCACTTGTCGGACTTATCAGGAGTCGTTTGGAGCTCAGTTATGAATACTTGAATGACATAATTTGACCTTTACTCCAGAAATTTTATCTTTTCATTCTTTCATATATGTATTTATGATCCATTTCATCCTGTTACAAGTTTGTTGTTGTTGAATTTCATGTTGTCTGTGTTCAGCTGTGCTAAGTGTTGTGAAGTTATTATGTATGAATGTGGACTATGTGAGAAGGATGATGCTCAGTGTGGATTCTGTTGAGTAGTGAGCACTGAGATGTGTATTCAAGTCTCACAGGGACAGTATAAACTGCTGCAGTGAGTATTCTCCTTATTTAAACCCACTATTTTGGAGATATAACGTATAAGGATCACTCTGAATATGAAATATTTTAGTATCATATGGATACGAATATGAACCTGTTGTTGAGAATTAATTTATAATTATTAAAAGTTCATAAATTTTAAATTGGCACTCATTGACCTTACTTTATGATGAAATTTAAACACATTTATTCATTTATTAGGCTGACTGAATGAGACGTGTGTTATTTATGTTGTTCAAAGCAGATATGTGTGTGAGGTATTGCACCACGAACGTTTTGCAAGAGAAGACTGTAAAACATGAAGATGTACATACAACTACGAGCTGTAAGGAAATCCACTCCTATCTATGGAAATCCTGTGTTGTAGCAAGGAGCGTTTCATTCATTTTTGACATGTCAAGATTTTCCACTGTCATTTTTACAAATTTCATACTTGTGAGTAATATTAAATTTAGCTTTTATTTTTAAAGACCTTACAAAAAGTTCCTAGATTAAATGATCTCATTTGAATACGTGTTTGTTTTGTTTATTGAAGATGTTTGGTTAACTTCAAAGAAGGATGTCGATTGCAGGACACCTTGATTAACAATTCACATACATCTGCATCATCCAGGCTATTTATATTGGCCATCAATCAACTTAATGTCACAATCAAATATTTCATTCACTGAAGCATCACATTGGTTATTTGCACTCCATAAAAATAAATGGTCTGATCTTTGAATTTGATTAGGATTAACCACAACCATAATTTCATTCATTTGGGTGTAATAATTTCAAAGAAAACTTAGAGCTTTTTTTGGTTGTTTCTATAGAAATGTATCTCCGATATTACATTATACATTCCTCTAAGGTGAATAAGGCATTGCCCAGTCTCCAATTAATCCACATTACTGAACACAAAACCTGCATACTAAGGTAGAATTAAGTACATATTTCAAGGTGTGACCCCTGTTGTTGATTATGTTCACTCTATGGACCTCATTTATAAACTAGTAGCTTCAAATAAGAATTGTCCATGACCAGAAACCTCTGTCACTTAGTCGGAGCTGCTATCAGTTTTTGCTTGGAGGTCATGAGACCTCCAAGCTTAGAGATGAGGATAGAGCGGACGCAATGGAGGAGCACGTGACTATGTCACGAGACCATGTTGGTGTCAGCTACAAGCTAGCCTATCTGAGAAGACGCTCTTATATATACAGTTGGACCTACTAAATATGACGCTTCAGCTACAAGCTAGCCGAAGTACAAGGCTTATCTTTTACAAGCTGGCAGCAGTAGGAAGGCGCTCTGTGAGATGCTCATTTGGAGCGACTGTATGCACGCATCCTTATAATGCTTTTTATTGAGAGAATAGGCACTTTATCAGATGTTGGCACCTATGACACAAGTATGATGTTTGTGAAATAATCATAAGCATAATCATAATAATAAATAGATATGTTCCCATGAAAACACAGTAATAATAATACTAATAAGTTATTTTGCTATGAAAACACTTTACTACTACTACTACTACTACTACTACTACTACTACTACTACTACTACTACTACTACTACTACTACTACTACTACTACTACTACTACTACTACTACTACTACTAATAATAATAATAATAATAATAATAACAATAACAATAATAATAATAAACTTTTTCAAATCTTAAGTATCAACTTTATAAACTTGATGATGTCTACACCTTCATTTCTGTGTGGGAACCAACTGATAAGCAAAGTTTTGTTATTTTTAGCGTCAGCCCTGGTGGCAACACTAAAACAGTGTCAAACAGGGTAATTGGTTTACAGATAAATCATGCTTGAACAAACAGAGTAATTGGTGTACTGATATGACACCTAAAACAAGTATCTTCTCGCATGGATTTTCTGAAATAAATGTGGATCTTTTGATTAAACTTTCTTGAAATACATGTAGCGATAGTATTTCTTATTTCTGGAAATGTTTGTATAAAAATCAATTGAAATGCCTTATAAGAAAATTGACATTTTCCAACCTACATACATTACCTTACAAAAACTTACTGTCAATGTATATATGTCTATCTTTTGGAATTAAAAGAATCTTTATGGAAAATGTAACACTGATGACACAAGCTGTCAGGAATACACTTTATTCCTCCCTGTAATAAAGGATTTGTTCTGTATCAGAGAGTTAGCCTTTGAACAAAGTATGAATGTTGAGACACTGCAGGAACAACTCATGAACCTGCTGCCACTGCAAGTTAAATTCACATCAAACAATAACATCATTAATTCTGTCGCTTAAAGACAGATGCCTATCAGCTTCCTGACTTCTTAATATTTATCCATATAACTGCTGAATATTGCTAAACTATAAACAAAGTTAAGATATAAATGAAAGCTTCATAAAATAAGGGCAATAACTAATGACATTTTTATATCATAGTAATTCAATCAATGATCTTAACACCTGACTTAATATCAAGATGTTTTTTTCTTTTTTAAGTGATGCAATGTATTCTTTGTCAAATTGTTAAATGTTGAGCAAGTAAAAAGTTCAACTCGATAACATATTTGAATGTAAATGTGAAAGAATTATGCAATAATTATAAATATAATAAAAAGGAAAATCCTCCTGAATTTAGTTTCCGTATACCATACCTTGATAAGACTTAAATAGTTAGCATAATCAACATGCAGGCCGATGAATAGATAAATAGTTTCTACACTTATCAAGACAACAATAACTTAGAAGAGTTTGTGTAGAAATGCCATTTCTTGCGGATTGCGTCATGGCTACAGTAGTTTGTAGAAAAAAAAACTATATATTGCTACCATATGTTTCTGTTTGTTATTTTTTAAACATGATATTGACATTGAATATTGTTAATCAGTTGGTCTTTCACAACAAATTGGCAATGCAGCTACAAAATATTAAAAGCTTTACGTTTAGGCAGCAGGTATTTCCATGATACATATACAACAAATTGAACTACATGACAGCAGATACTATTCCCTAGTAAAAGGTTGTTGAGCTTTACAACGTTATATATATATACAAAAACAGCTAGGAATTAAAAACCTCCAAGAATTGGTTAGCTTTTTTAAAAGCTGCCAACTTGTTTGCGTTTTGTATTCGCTATAACTTTTTTCCTAGAAGGTTTTGAGAACTCATACATAACTTCTTACTTATGCCCCTGGGGAATTTGTTTTGACATGTTCACATTCAAGGTCAAAGGTCAAGGTCACGAGTTCTGAAATCGCTAAAAAAATCCTTGTAAACACGATAACTTGAAAAATATTTGTGCTATCGGGCTCTTATTTGGTGTATATCAACTATGGAGAAAGGCCAAGTTTTGAAAAGGTTTTCGCTAACATCCGTCAAAGATCAAGGTCATAGTGAGGTCACAACTTAAGCATGCTTTTGCGAAAATGTCTTATTTCAACTATTAACACTTTGAATCATTACATGATTGTGATACACAATGAACAGTGATCACTGATTGTGTGACCTTGAATTTTAAAGGTCAAGGTCACCAGTTCTGAAATCACTAAACTTTTTTCCATGAAGGTATTAACCTCATATATATAGCTTTGTACACCTGGGAAATTATGTTGACGTGCTCACATTCAAGGTCATGAGTTTTGAAATCACTACAAAAATCCTTGTAAACACGAAAACTTCTGTGCTATCGGGCCCTTACTTGGTATATATCAACTATGGAGAAAGAACAAGATTTGAAAACATTTTCGCTAAAATCTGTCAAAGGTCAAGGTCATAGCAAGGTCACAACTAACGCATGCATTGTGAATATGCCTTATGTTAACAATGAACACTTCGAGTCATTGCATGATTGTTATTCACAATGAAAAGTAATCATTGATGGTGTGACCTTGAAGGTCAAAGGTCAAAGTCATGAGATATTGGTAAAGGCCATGTTAATCCTTTGATCCAATTTTGAAATAAGAAATAGGTTTTAAGAACAAACTTGTGAAAAGTGACCCCAGTGATGATTCAACTTGTTAGAATAACTTGAATAATGAAAAAAAAATTGTCAAAGAAATTCCCATTTTATTTATGCTGAGGAGAAGGCGGAACAGGGAAAGGCGAGACCAAAAGTTTCGGAGCTGCTCTGCGTTTGCGGTGTCCCGCAAATGCTCATCTAGTTTATATTATTACAGTGTTAAGTGTGCCATATGACTATGAAACTTTTCAAAATTTGTGAATAAGTCTCATCAATTATTTGTTTTGTAAAAGTCACATGAAACATTTCCTCAGGTAATGGGGTAAGACTAAGTTCAGCTTTCAGTACCCAAGACCAAGGATATCTTGAGATGGACACAGTATTATCTTTCCTGCAAGTCCCTACACCTGTTGCTGAACGTTGATTGGTTGTTTAAAGAAATTGACGTTTCCTTAAAGGGACACTGCGTCGAGGATAAAAATGAGTCTCACTTTTATCTGCCTATGCTGATTAACGTGCCTGCTAACGAGTTACATGCAGTAGTTTTAATTACTAATTACTTCAATTGTCTAAAATTGGGGATCTGTGACTCGTTACCAGACACGTTAAACAGCAACTGTAGATAAAGTCTGATCTCATATTTATCCTCGACGCGGTGTCCCTTTAAGTGCCAGGACTACTTCAATCATCTTTCAAAGCATGTGTAAAGTTTCAGAAATATTATTAACAAGACTGCTCTGAGAACACAAGAACCCCTGGGTTTCTTATTGTCCAAAAAAGCATTTTAAATGTAAGGGTAATTTAATGAGGTACTAAAAATAAATAAGCATGTCAAATATCTAAGGCCTATCACCAATCAATAAATAATTATGGCCATGGTTAAGTTTCTCACAAAATGGACCTACATTAAGGTAGTCTGAAATTGGAAAGCCAAGCGCTCTAAATCAAGGGCAATTACTCTTAAAATAGCAATCCGATTGGTCACAAAAAAGCACATGCGTATCACCGATGCATATCCAAAGCATGTGTTAAGTTTCAGAAAGATTGATCAAAATCTGTGGGAGAAGTTGATTTCAGAACACAGGTACCGTCATTCTGAAATGGGAAAGCAGACCACTCTAAGTCAAGGGCCATAACTCTGAAAATATTAATCCGATTGGTCCCAAAAAAAGCACATGCATATCACCGATATCTATCCAAAGCATGTATAAAGTTTCAGAAAGATTGGTAAAAAACTGTGGAAGGAGTTGATTTCAGAACACAAGTACCCTTTTCGGGACGGACGGACTGACAGACAGGCTGCGCCATGACAACAACCCCCTTGGGTTTCACCCGGGAGTTAAAAACTATGGGAGGAGTTGAATTCAGATCCAAGGTACCCTTTTTGTGACAGACAGATGGGTTGCACCACAATAAACTCCCTTGGGTTTCACAAGGGGTAACTTAATAAAAAAATTAACCTTTTTTGAAATGTCTCAATAAATAGATGCCCATCTTAAGTATCACTCACCAATTATCGGCTAGGTTACGGATTTTTGGACAAACCAACGGATGGATGGATGGGTGGAAAAACAATATACCGGTAACCCCAGAATCATAAAAACAAACAAATGAAGGACTGTATCATAAGATAAGATTTTATTGCACATGTATTGATATGAACATGTTTACCAATATTTTATTTTAATCCAAATAGTGGGAATAAAAAGTACTCAGTCAGTATTGACCAAACACTTCAGTAGTCTTTTAAAGGTTATGTGTTTAGAAGAATCTATCTATTTCTAGATAATCATTCTTGACTGATAGAGATAGTGAAGTAATGATGTTGCAGTTTGTTATACATCTATGTCAGACTGATGATAACAGAAAACATCAGTAAGGAGAACCAGACACATCTTGTTATACGTACAGGCTAATGGCACCTCTCCAGTACCAGACAGATAACGTCAACTACATGAGTTGAGCAGATGGGTAGAGCTAAAATACATTTAAAATTAGAACATTACATTTGTTGTTTGCATGAAACTCAAGTAATTTGCTTTCATACTTCGAAACATAAGCGAAACTGAAGCAAAGATTGAGTTTATAGATTGTATCCTTTATACTATTATGAAACTATCTTTGTCCAGATTAACATGTATTAACTTGGTTCACACTCTATGTTCAATGTTCCATATGTCACACCTTTTTATCATAGTGTGGCTGCTATACAGTACCATCTACCTGATGTCATCAATACTCCACATAATTTTTATTCTTTTTCAATATTTATGTATTTTATATCTAAAATCACAGAATTAAAACATCTACATACATGTTGTCTAAAATGTACATATCTACAGATTATGGTATGTAGCTGCAGGAATAAAGCGTATGTAACTACCTTGAATATAACTCCATGCTCAGCTTCAAACTGAGCATATATGCAACTTGAACATCAAGCATGAGCTGAACTGAGCAAGCTTTGAGAGTTCTCATATAACAATACTTTTTTTGTATCTTTTTACAAAAGTTTAACATATCACAACTTCTTTGACTCACTAAAAAACAGAGGGAGACAACTAAGAATTCCTCACAGTTAACACAGGAGGGGAGAGGGCAGTTGGCGTTGTTCCTTCAAATACAGAGGACCTATTTTTGGGTGTGACTGTTCCAACTGAAAAAGAGTTTTTGGGTGTGACACTTCCGATGCTTGATGTATTCTTGGGTGTGTTATCCCTGGAGAGCGAGAGTCTCGATACGGGCGGGGTACTTTTGGAGGATCTTCTCCTTGGGGTGCTGTCTCTAGACGACGATCGTCTCTTGGGGGTCGAGTCCTTCACTAGGGATGAGCGTCGCTTTGTCTTCTTCAGAATATGTTGACCAAACTGTAATCAGGAGTCAAAATAAAATCATAAAATAACAAAATGAAATTTTGAAACTGATGTATAAGAATGAATATTGAGATCAACCAACTACCTACTGTGTACTTTGTTTCCTGGATAAATCAGCATTGTTGTCAGTTGATATGTTCACTTATATTCCGCATTACCCCAATGAAAATATGTTGTTCCCACCCAAATCTGCTATTTCTTCCCTATAAGTTGTTCCAACACAAATCTGCTATTTCTTCCCTTTAAGTTGTTCCCACCCAAATCTGCTATTTCTTCCCTATAAGTTGTTCCCACCCAAATCTGCTATTTCTTCCCTATAAGTTGTTCCCACACAAATCTGCTATTTCTTCCCTTTAAGTTTTTCCCACCCAAATCTGCTATTTCTTCCCTATAAGTTGTTCCCACCCAAAACTGCTATTTCTTCTCATTAAGTTGTTCCCACCCAAATCTGCTATTTCTTCCCTATAAGTTGTTCCCACCCAAATCTGCTATTTCTTCTCTTTAAGTTGTTCCCACACAAATCTGCTATTTCTTCCCTATAAGTTGTTCCCACCCAAATCTACTATTTCTTCCCTATAAGTTGTTCCCACCCAAATTTGCTATTTCTTCTCTTTAAGTTGTTCCCACCCAAATCTGCTATTTCTTCCCCTTAACGTTGTTCCCACCCAAATCTGCTATTTCTTCCCTATAAGTTGTTCCCACCCAAATCTGCTATTTCTTCCCTATAAGTTGTTCCCACCCAAATCTGCTATTTCTTCCCCTTAACGTTGTTCCCACCCAAATCTGCTATTTTTTCCCCTTAACGTTGTTCCCACCCAAATCTGCTATTTCTTCCCTATAAATTGTTCCCACCCAAATCTGCTATTTCTTCCCTATAAGTTGTTCCCACCCAAATCTGCTATTTCTTCCCTATAAGTTGTTCCCACCCAAATCTGCTATTTCTTCTCTTTAAGTTGTTCCCACCCACATCTGCTATTTCTTCCCCTTAACGTTGTTCCCACCCAAATCTGCTATTTCTTCCCTTTGAGTTGTTCCCACCCAAATCTGCTATTTCTTCCCTATAAGTTGTTCCCACCCAAATCTGCTATTTCTTCTCTTTAAGTTGTTCCCACACAAATCTGCTATTTCTTCCCTTTAAGTTGTTCCCACCCAAATCTGCTATTTCTTCCCTATAAGTTGTTCCCACCCAAAACTGCTATTTCTTCTCATTAAGTTGTTCCCACCCAAATCTGCTATTTCTTCCCTATAAGTTGTTCCCACCCAAATCTGCTATTTCTTCCCTATAAGTTGTTCCCACCCAAATCTGCTATTTCTTCCCTATAAGTTGTTCCCACACAAATCTGCTATTTCTTCCCTTTAAGTTGTTCCCACCCAAATCTGCTATTTCTTCCCTATAAGTTGTTCCCACCCAAAACTGCTATTTCTTCTCATTAAGTTGTTCCCACCCAAATCTGCTATTTCTTCCCTATAAGTTGTTCCCACCCAAATCTGCTATTTCTTCTCTTTAAGTTGTTCCCACACAAATCTGCTATTTCTTCCCTATAAGTTGTTCCCACACAAATCTGCTATTTCTTCCCTATAAGTTGTTCCCACCCAAATCTGCTATTTCTTCTCTTTAAGTTGTTCCCACCCAAATCTGCTATTTCTTCCCCTTAACGTTGTTCCCACCCAAATCTGCTATTTCTTCCCTATAAGTTGTTCCCACCCAAATCTGCTATTTCTTCTCTTTAAGTTGTTCCCACCCAAATCTGCTATTTCTTCCCTATAAGTTGTTCCCACCCAAATCTGCTATTTCTTCCCCTTAACGTTGTTCCCACCCAAATCTGCTATTTCTTCTCTTTAAGTTGTTCCCACCCAAATCTGCTATTTCTTCTCTTTAAGTTGTCCCACCCAAATCTGCTATTTCTTCCCCTTAACGTTGTTCCCACCCAAATCTGCTATTTTTTCCCCTTAACGTTGTTCCCACCCAAATCTGCTATTTCTTCCCTATAAATTGTTCCCACCCAAATCTGCTATTTCTTCCCTATAAGTTGTTCCCACCCAAATCTGCTATTTCTTCCCCTTAACGTTGTTCCCACCCAAATCTGCTATTTCATCCCCTTAACGTTGTTCCCACCCAAATCTGCTATTTCTTCCCCTTATTAACATTGTTCCCACCCAAATCTGCTATTTCTTCCCCTTAACGTTGTTCCCACCCAAATCTGCTATTTCTTCCCCTTAACGTTGTTCCCACCCAAATCTGCTATTTCTTCCCCTTAACGTTGTTCCCACCCAAATCTACTATTTCTTCCCTATAAGTTATCATCTCGGTACTACTCACAGGCATCTTCGGACTAAGGTCTGGGGAGCTGAAGTCACAATCATTCTCCTTGTCAAGTTCTGGGCTGAACACCTTGCGATGAGCAAACTTCTTCTTGAGGGCTTGAGCAATGATAGAGGCTGGATCCATGCCATCCCCATTGGGTTTGTTGCGGAGTGGGGTGCCCCCTGGTGATCTGATAGAAGCAAAGTCAGGTTACATACAATGTCATGATGACAAAGGGTTACAACAATCTTGACACCTGAAGTTGATAACCTTAACCTCTGTGTGCTCCTCACAACATTAGCACTAGATTGTTACACTTGACTGTTCAGACTCATCACTATTTCTGCATGGCTTTGCAAAGGACCAATAACAAACATGACCAAACCTTTCAGTACTGCTAGTTAGTGCATATCTAGTCTCGCTTACATACTCCTACCATACATGTACATTGGCTCAGCAATAAAAGAATTTCTATTGTTCTGTGCTAGGTTAGGTAGAAATTAATACGAGACTTTGTTGCACATCCTCAGTCTCACCTCTTCACCGATCGTAGTTTGACCTTGCCCAGACCCTTCAGTATTTGAGACATATCTGGAACACCTCCGGACGGTGCAGCGTCGTCTTTCTCCAACTGTTCAGCTGTCTGCAGTCCAGACTTCTTCTGCAATCACAGTCATTTACAGCAAGATATCTCTGAAACATGCTACTATTATCAGATAATTTTCCCATAAGTTAATCTTCCTTCAAGAAATTCATTCTAACTAGTGATGTAGGCTGATTAATTTGAAGCATTCCCAGTGCAGGCAATGAAGCTCAGTTGGTAGAGTATCAGCGCATCACCCGAAAGACCGGGGTTTAATTCCCGGTTGAGTCATACTAAAAGATTAAAAGATGTTACTTCCTTTACAACGCTTTAACTGGCCCTGCACTGTGGCTGCCGGGCGCAAAATGCACAAACTATTATTATTATTATGTAACAGGAGGATGAGCCAAGCATAGCCAGTAGCAGGTAAGTGCTAACAGTCAACAATGAAAATACACTGATGTCACATACTATATAATCATCACGATTTTAATTGATTAAATAACAGTAAATGACAAAGACAAATCCAAAACTCTTTTGGGCAAACTAGTCTGCATTGTATTGATATTAGAAACTGAGTAAGTAATCTAAGATGTATGCTCAATTATAGAGCTCCTTGGACCTACCTGTTGAAGCATTTCAGCTAGAGATGGGCCAACCAAACTCTTCTTCACCCCGAAGATGTTTGCGACTGGTGTGGGGGGAGGGGGAGGAGGAGGTGGTGGAGGTGGAGGAGGGGGGCAAGAAGGGGGAGGGGGAGGGGGAGGAGGGGGGTTTGCCAGGGTTGAGGCATGGCAAATGGCAGGGAGAGAGATACTTGCTCCTTCAGGCTCCGCTGAAACAGAATCATATCATTTAGCTTCTGCTGTCATACAATTAAATTAATTAATTAATTGGACAATTAAGGGCATCCACAATTCATTAACAAAAGGAATAATCCAGTTTGGGCACAGGCAAGAAATACGCTTCCCAGGAATATTGAGGGTTTAAACTATTTCAATAACTGATCCAATGACCAACTTCCCGTGGCTCACCCCTGGTGGACTTGTTGTTCTCCTGAGTGAGGACGAGCATGGCGATCTGTTTGCGCAGAGTAAGCAACTCCTCCTCCATGGCCGTCAGTTTCAGCACCGTGCTCATGTCTTGTGTCACGTTTGAGCACATCGACAGTGACCGGTTCAGCGGAGTGGATGTCATCTCCTTGCTCTGGATCAGGAACGTTGCATCGTCTGTAGCGTTCATGTCCGCCTCATCTCCGCTTTCTTTACGCTCAACTCTAACAAAATATCAGAGGGATCCATGTAAATCTAAGTTTGTTTTCAATGAAGCTACAACCAGGTCACAATATCATATTATGCAGTTATAGAAAATGATCCCACAATCCAAAGAATAATTTATAACAAAAGCATTGAGTTTTGGAAGGTCAAGAGCATAGACTTGTCAATAATCTCGGTTAACGGTGAGTGAAGAGTATTTGTTTGGGACCCAAATTATCAGTTGTTGGGAAATATCTCTGACCTGTAGTGTATGCAGTTCTCTCCGAAGTCCTCCTGCACAAACTGGAGATCGTCCGAGCCGTAGGATGTGGAGGAGAAACACGTGTTGATGCTCTCCGTGCTGCCATACCGGCATCCCAGTCTACTTGCTCCAATCAGGTGGCTCTATACAGTGGAGAAAACAGATTTGTGGGGAATTTAAAAAGGATCCCCTGACCGGTATAATCTACATATACTTATAAAATATGATCGTATTGTTGTTGATAACTCAAATCTTTTGGACTATAAGTCATTGCATTGTTTTAGCCCAGCATACTTCATATAAGCAATGGGCTACTAGACTTACACTAATATCTTACTGTCTGTTCATTATAATTATCTCTCTTTAACCCATTAATTTCATTTGATGATATAACTTAACTTTATGTTAGATTAATAATATTTTCATAACAAACTCTGAAGAATTCCAGTTAATGAATGTACAATGTAGACTATTGTAAGTATGACGTTACCTGCAGTTTGATTCTGCGTGCAGGTTGTCTAGGAAGATAGGATGCGAAGTGTCGCACTAGGCTCCGTCTCTTCGCCCTTCTCAGCCTCGCAAGCCAGGCCTGTACCTGCTAGGATTAACCTTGTACTATAGCAAGTGAACATTTTCATCATGAATAGTCATCATGTACATCAACATTAACAGTCAGAAAAGTGCACATTTGAAAAAGTTATCTGAAGTTAATCCGATTGTTCTATCCATTATGTATGGAAGAGTTCTGACTCTTTGGTAAAGTATGCTTCCATTGATATTGCTTTTGTAAACATAATGAGTTAAGGAGAACTGAAGGGACGTAAATCTTTTTTTAACCACTAAGAAATGACTTTTACAAGTAAACTTCTGAAATAGAACCTTAAGCTGTTCATAAAATGTACAATCTAGTTCATGTAACACTCAACTCAAGTTAAACCTGCTTACCACATTTTGAAGAAGTTCTTCCACGTCAAGGCCTAAGTAATCCAAAACCACAAGGAGAATATTTTGCAAATCTTCTATGACATCCATCTCTGAGTCTGTAAGAAAAAAAGAACAGAATTAACTTTTCAGGAGTACATTTCAATTTGACATTATAAGACAAAGTTTCTGTATTTAAACTATATCAACACTAAAACAGATTTTATACACCTTTTTCAAACATTGCGTAACAAATGATTGTATTGAGACACCCACCTAAAAGTGAAGTGTTACTCACTACACATCAACTGAACAATTATAATGTGAACATATTGTTCAATTTGAGAAAGCATGCAGCACATCACATACTTCCTGAAATAATGAAAGAATGTTTTATTTTGTTCCAGCAACACATTCAATCAAGTAATTGTCACAAACGTGACCATGTGCCCCGTCGAAACCAAGAAATGAACTAAAGGATGGACACAGTTTCGTTGTCTTGTAGTGACCTTCGAAATGAGGTCAAGGTCACCCAACTCGACTGGTGTCTGAGTATTACCAAAATAAAGACTGGTACCAAATTTTAAGATTCTAGGTGCAGTGGTTCATGAGATATTGGCTAACGTTTAAAAAAATGGTCAAAATGTCATAGTGACCTTTAAAATGAGGTCAAGGTCACACTAATCAACTGGTATCTGTGTACTCCCCAAATGAAGACTGGTACAAAATCTGAAAACTGAAGGTGAAGCACTTCATGTGATACTTGGCTAACAACATTTTGAAAACTGGTCAGTCTCATAATGACCTTGAAAATGAGGTCAAGGTCACCCAAACAGACTGGTGTCCCCAAATGAAAAGTGGTACCAAATTTAAAGATTCTAGGTGCAACAGATCATTAGATATCAAGTTAACAAGAAATTGTAACAGACGTTGAGGTGAGTTGGGGTTTAATGCCGCTTTCAAGAGTATTTCACTTATATCGCGGCTGCTAGTATTATTGCAGGGAGACGGACAAAATTTGTGGGTTATTTTCTTTACATGATTTTATTTTTTAAACTTTATTATGCCTTTTATCTGAAAAGTTCAGAATTGAAAATGTTAGTGTCACCCCCAAAAAAGAGTTATCTACATAATATTGAGGTTAGCAATTAAGTTTCTTATTTACTTTTTTGCACTTTCCACTTCTTAACTTAAACTAGGATTAGAAACATCTTAATCCTATTTAATCAGATTTAGTTACTCTCATTTTGGGATAGTTAGATTTTGAAAAATTATTCTTATCCGGGTGAGGACTAATAAAGGTGCTCCCATAGATCTTGGCATTTCATTGGCATTCATATTTTGGCACGTATTAGAGCCAAATAAAATATGAAAAACGCTGAATGTCTCTTTAAACTTATCACTTGATTACAAAATACTTCTTATGACATAACTTTTTCCAGCCTCCACAGTCATTGCACATAAACCAAAGCAGATTTACTGAGCTAAACATAACCTAAGAAAACAATATTTTCGGGGTAACAACTTCTTTATTGTGAATACACAGTTTCGGAGTATATGCTTACTCCTTCATCAGGTGGCCTGTGGGGTATAAAAAAAAAGTCACCTGATGAATGAGTAAGCACATCTACTCCTCAATGTGTATCTTCACAATAAAGATGTTGTTATCCTGAAAATCTTATTTTACTCATACATCTCTATTTTTTAAGAGACTCAATTTAACTAATATGCAAAAATACAACCAACAGATTGGGCTCAGAAATTTAATAGCAATAATGCAAAGTTTACAAGAAGCAGAAATGCACATAGCCTGCTTACATAGGCGTGAATATAATTGAATATTAATGGAAATTAATATGCCCTGCAAAGGTGCAAATCAATACAAACATAAAATGTGAATCCTCAGCAAAATTAAGGGTACACATTAACAGTGTCATAAACTGCTGGAATAGAAAAATATGCATGTGCTGCAAGATGTCCTCCTCCGAAAGCAAAGTAATCGTGCTTAAATACAGTTGCTGGAAATACCAGTAATACTACTGGGTGGGAGTGGAGGGGATGCAAAAACTTATGAGCGAAAAGCGACCTGCGGGTCGAGCATGCTAGCTACAGCGAAGTGAACGCCCTCTGGCGGAAATGGCAATGCAAGGGAGATAATTCCCAAAATATAATTCAACTTGAATTTAAACTTTACTCATACATCTCTATTTTTTAAGAGACTCAATTTAACTAATATGCAAAAATACAACCAACAGATTGGGCTCAGAAATTTAATAGCAATAATGCAAAGTTTACAAGAAGCAGAAATGCACATAGCCTGCTTACATAGGCGTGAATATAATTGAATATTAATGGAAATTAATATGCCCCAAGCCCAAAATGTCAGATGAAAAGACATGACCAAGGTGCACAACTTTGTCCAAAACCAAGACACCCAAAGCATTTACTACATAGCAATTCACTAACATGTGAAAGAAGGGACCTGGAAATGGGAAAGTTGTGCACCAGGTCATGACAATTTTAAAAGATGAAAGATAATATAACATTGCATAATAAGAAGTAAAAAATTGACATGATGAAAATCCACTGTGAATACAACAGAAAGTTACAAAGTCTCTGTACGGTTGTACCCGTAAACAAGTAGCATCGAAAGTCACTCAATTGAGACCAACATTTTTGCCACCGATTTCAAGTGTTGATCCTCGTTAGCATCAATGTATCGTACATATGCGTCGCTGGACCAGTATCCAAGTCTCTGAACAGTTTTTTCCGATAACCCGCATTTGAAGGCCCAGGTAGCACCCCCACGCCTAAATGAGTGGCCTCCATAATCTGAGGCTTTAAGGCCACATTGCTGCAACAGCCTGTACAAGGAAGTGAGAAAAGCAGGGTATGTTAGTGGAGATCTATCTCCGGTGACGAAAAGGGGCTGCAGTGGTAAAGCACCGCGAGACATATGCAAGTAGTCCTTTAAGGCACAAGCAGGACAGAGAGGGTGGTCCTTCACACAAGGCAAGGGGATTTTGACCACTCTTTCACGAAACTGAACTGTTTTTGTGTGGCTTAACCTCAACATGTAGCCACCTTCCATCCTACACACATCAATTCTACGAGGTGTGCTAATGTAGTCTTTGTCTGAGGTAAGGAAGTTGATTGGCCTTAGTAGGCCGAAGAAAGCAACCAAACATGCAGTCCAAAACACCATATGGTCACTCTCCCTTAGATCTAGTTTTGCACGGAACTGAAACAAGATAGCAGGTGTAATTGGTTTAACACAATTTTGAGCTGCTCCTAACACTCTTTTGGCACCATTAAGCACTTGCTTAACACCCCAGTTATCTTGCATGGGGTTGTCAAGCCCTTCACACTTGTGGAGTTGAACCACAATATTTAAGTAACACTTCAATGAGGCATACTTTAACTTTTTCACACACACTAAGTATGCTGCATATAACTCGAGCATCTCAGGATGTAAGGGGAACACTTCCACATGCACTGCTTCACAAAAACTGACATATGTCTGAAGGTGGGTCAAATAGGTTTTCTTTGTCGACTCGGCCCATGCTGATGACTTGAGCTTCCTTGCTGTCTGATGGAGCATCCCAAGGAGTTGAGCACCACCTACTGCGGATGAAAGAAGGTGACATGTGATTGTACAAATCTGCATAAGAAAATCCATCCCAGGATAAGCCTGGCATTAAACCATAAAGTCTTGTCAAACTACCTTCTTCATGCAAACGTGAACATGCATCTGCCATATCATTGCAACACCCAGGAATGTACTTTGCTCTGATACTGTAATTATTGATGGCACTGTTCCAAAATAATTCCCTTAGACATTCCATCATAGTGGCATTAGCAGTCGTTCCTTTGTTGATAATAGACCTAGCGGCACAATTGTCTGTATAGACTACAACACGTTTATCCCGCCACATAGAACCCCATCTAAGGGCGGAAGCAATAATCGCAATTGTTTCTTTATAGTTAATATGCATATCCTGATATCTGGGGGCATCAAGTGACCAATTCACATAGAAATAGTCGTTCAGGTATACACCGCCGCACCCCTCATTCGAGGCATCTGTATGGAGGTTCGTGATTGGACGCTCATCAAAAATCTTAACACAACCGTTGAACACTGGTAGAAAGTCACGCCACCATTGAATGTCATTATGAAACTCCTCTGTAAGAACAACTTTATGGCTTGGTAAATTTAAACTTGTGGTCATGTCTAGTATTCGCCGCATAAATGTTCGACCCCCGCTAATAACCTGCGACGCCCAATTCAATTTCCCTGCTAACTGTTCAAGTTGTCGTTTGCTTGCCCTCTTTCGAGCAGCAAAATCATCTAAAAGTGCAGAGAAATTGTGAAGTTTATCATTAGGCAAAGCGAGTGTAAACAACCTTGTATCTATAAGCACGCCAAGAAACTGTAACTGCTGGGTTGGTCCCTCTACTTTTGTCCAATTAATGGCAAAACCTAAATACCTCAGGACCTTTATCAGTTGATTCAATCCATTTGCACACTTGGTTTCACTTTGTTCAATAATCAAAAAGTCATCTAAATATGAAATAACAACAGTATCAAAATGATATCTCATAATGTCACACACAGCATCAGTCAAAGTCTGAAAGATTAAAGGACTGCTTGAACAGCCAAATGGGAGTTTTGTGTCTACAAAATATTTCACTTTACTGTCTCCTTGAAATTTCCAGTGCAAACCTGTAAATTTATAATCATCTTTATGAATATCCACTGAGCGGTATGCATGATGCAGATCAACTTTGGCTAAATAACAAGAAGGCTTAATCAGCTTACAAGCCACCCTCAAGTCTTGATATGACACAGAAGTTTCAGTTACATAACTGTTCATGCTGCAACCCTCAGGTCGGCTGCCATCATGAATTAGCCTCACTTTATTCGAGTTTGATTTAGGCACTGCCCCCAGTGAACTCACTACTGTCGGCGGTTCATTCACAATCCTGTAATTCCCTAACCGTAATTCTTCCTTCAATTCAGACTCTACTTGATGTCTATACTGCCTTGACGAAAAGGCATTTTCTACACAAACAGGTTCGACGTCCTTATGCTCATTTCCAGTAATGTGGAAACCATCTCGTACACCGGTCAAAATAAAATCTTTTTGAACATTGTCCGGCGGCAAAAGAACGTCCCAAGCTTTGTAGTTTAGGCCTGATTGTTGTAGGGGCTGGACTGGTTGCTGTTGAGATTTCCGTGAGTCTGGAAGTTTTTTGAAACAAAATTAGTGTGTCTCAGATCGCTATGCGGCTGGTAACAAGTGAAACACACATGCTGCAGTTTACAGTCTCTTCTGAAACATGTGTCCCTATTGTAACTGCGGCAAATCTCCTTGCCACCCATACTGCTTGGTGTAAAAGGGCCTGCGTTCCTGCGACGGTATGGGGACTGACTGAAACTATCGGTGCCCTTGCTAGAATAGGAATTCTGCCCCTTGCTACTGTATAAAAGGTTGTGTAAAGCTATTGGTACCAACTGTACATCTCTTAAATCCTGCAAGTAAGTACCCCACTCGAAACCATCTTGGGCCTGGCGCTCTCTGTATTCACTGTCGTAGCTTACAACACTTTTCCAAGTATAGCGAGAGGCTAGTCTGAATGTGTCACTTGTGTATTTTAGGTATGCATCGGGGGTTCGAAGTTTGCCAGTAGCTATTAGTTCTGCCATAATTCGACTGTTTGCATAGCCCCATTGTTCAATGGAAATGTCAGCGAGTTTAGGCTTTCTTTTTCCAAAATTTAACTTGGCTCCCTGTCCAATGTCTATTTCGACCTCGCTAACCCCTGACTCATGCCACACATAGTCTATTATCCTCAAAGCCTTTGCTCCTGTTGCGTGATCAAACAGCTCACCTGGTAGTGGTACTTCGATGGGACGACTAGCACTTCTTGATCTACTTGGGCTCCGATCACATGGCGGGTCACGTGACTGTCGGTTCATGGAGTGAAGCCTTTCTCGTTCCAGTACGATTTCACGTTCTAGTTCCGTCCTCCTACGTTCAACCTTCAGTAACTTAAGTTCATGTTCCAAGCGCTCACATTCCTTCTGTGCTGCTCCACACTCGTCGAAGACGGAATATGCTCCCGAGGGTCCATCGGCATCATGTGAACTTCGGTCCGCCATGCGGGCATCACGAGGTGAAGGTTTCGCGGTCAAGTTTAGGTTATCTTCCGCAGTGAATTCGACGAACGAGTCCTCACCACACTTTTCCGCCATTAGTATGTCACTCAGTCTGCTACCAGCGCCTATTCTCTTAGGTCGTTCAGAAGCCATCAATCATAATTCGAAATGCAAAAACTTATGAGCGAAAAGCGACCTGCGGGTCGAGCATGCTAGCTACAGCGAAGTGAACGCCCTCTGGCGGAAATGGCAATGCAAGGGAGATAATTCCCAAAATATAATTCAACTTGAATTTAAACTTTCTAGCAATTTCCCTTCTAAATAACCTGATCGAATATAGGCCCACCAGACATAATGACATACTTGACCTGATGTAACAAAGAAAAAATTTCTGTGAACATAGAAGAAATTTGTGAGAAACATCAACATTTGATTTATTTTGTGTCTTACGAATCTGGAAACATTGTATAAAGTCTTTAGACGAAATGAACTGCTAGATCTATGAAGGTGACACAACAACACATCTCGTTTTCATAAACAATAAAATGAATAATTTGTGTTAGGATGTTAGCTGCCTCTGGAAAAGCCACTGATTAGTACCTGATTCATACTCATGTTCCTGCGATATACATTGTCATCATATTAAATTAGGCCTAGATGTACTGTTCCACATGTGTTCTTTCAAAATCCCCACCAATTTGGAGATCGAGCCAATGAAAACCGTTTCCGGTTGGGTAATACAAAATACAAATTTCTATAAAACGAAATAAAAACTTTAAATGTAAATGTACATACAGTAATTACTATGGTAAATGTTCGTGTTCATTGTTTTAAAACATCACTTATTTTTTTATAAAGTTCATGTAAATGGATGATAGTATCCCTTTGTTCATAAGTTATTATTTTAAATTTATTCATATTTCAGTTTAATGTCCAAATTTTGTTGATCGAAAATATAATGGACAAACCAATAGAAACGCACTTCCCTTAATTTTTGGACCAATGAAATGATTCATTTTACAGAGGCAAATTTGACCATTTTCCCTTCGTCTTCTTGATACGAACGGTAGGAAAACATTTTTAAAAACAAGTAAGAAGCAATATTTTTACAATAAATCTATAACTGTGACAATACAGAAAATTTCATTGTAGAATTAAGACATAACCACTCGGATGACACCACAGAGACCATAGATTTATGCCAGTCTCTCACTCTACTTGCCATCAGTGAATCATCATTTCTCAGCTTACTTGTCAATACATCATATCACAATCTAAGACTGATATGATATGTAGAGGATAATAAAGATAGAGCATTCAGGCGACAGAATGTTATGTTAGCAGTGATATATCCATCTATATCATAACTGCCAGACTCCGACCCAACCAAATTCAAGCATGGATCCTCCATAAACCATCTGCACTGTAAATAAGGTGTTTGTTCCTTGACCTCAAGTAAGTGAAGGAATGCTGTAAATGATAGCCAACAAGCCCCTGTTCATCATGTTTGAACAACATGAATGACAAAACGTATCGCCATAATCTCTCCATATCAAGAACATTTGGCAGTTTCAGCTTTTAAAATTGTTTTCTCCCCATGGCAACAATTTGGGTGTTTTTGTTTTGAAGGGTAATTAAGAAAGAATTGTTTGAGGTTTCTAAGGTGAGCAGTTAGGGGAAGACATCTGTTTTTAGAGTAACAACGCCCTCTAGTTTCTATTGGTGAATCGCTGATAATGGCTACAATGTTGTCCAAGTGGTGTTAATCAATGACTCACTCACTCACTCTCTATCTTAGTGAGTACTAAATTGTTGCAACATTGAAAATGATTTACAGCCATTTTTTTGTATCTAGGAAGACATTTTCAAAGCTTTAAGACCATAGTTAATGGAAAACATTGTATGTATTTATCAATACAAAATTTGATACAAAGCCCTCATGCAATAAGCTTGAAATGATAAACAATGCATAATCCTTAATGCAAAAGTCTGCACATGCTAGTATAATGCTAAAAGTAGCATGAGAATCACATTGTGACATACTTATTACTTATTCATCCAAATATAGAACACATGTAAGATAATGAAAAATAATTTTAATGTGTTCTATTCAAATTTGTATATTTTGTAAATGAATCACAATTACAATATGAAACGACCTAACTGTAATAATGTGTTCACCTGTTTCAGAAAAAAAAATCAAAATGGTTACAACAGATGCAATTGCAGCTATGAAGACCATGGCATCAGATCCTAAGAAAAGGGCTGCTCTTGCTAAAGTAAGTGAAACTTTGTGATTCATATAGATTGAAGACCATAACAAGGGGAAACATCTTTAACCCTTTACTGTGTAGTGTGTATTGATATTCTGGGTAACCCTACTATGAACCCCTGGCCAAACCAGAAACATTCTACTACAATGCTTGTGAATCAGCTTCTAGTGATTGTGTGCCTCTTGAGTGGTGAAGCTCCTGCTTGTATGTTACAGGATGCTACTTGTGTTGGCGGTCTTGTGGTGGTTCTCTCTAACTCAGACACCAAGATTGTCACTTTGGCGCTGGAGGTAAGTCTCATTCAAAGTTTTTTGTTCTTATGTTAAAAATTATGACATGAACAGAACATTGACTTTTACACAAATGAAAATATATAAATTACTTATCGAAAGAATTCTGACATAATGATAGTAAAGATAAGAATATGTTGAATTGTTACATTTTTTTATATTGCATGTTTTACTTGCTATATTCAGACTTCAATGTGTTATTCAATGTTTGTTTCAGACCCTTCTTCTGCTGTCCGACAACGGAGACAACGTGACTACACTCCGTGACTCCATTGGAATGTTGGACCAACTGGAGGCACTTATGAACAGGTGAAATAAGTCACTGATTGAATTTGAAACAGTAGCCTGTGAAAATTAACTAGGAGTGTCTAAACAATTTGATATATTTTTAGCTCATCAGGCCTTAAAGGCCAGATGGGCTTATGGCATGGGCGTTGTCCGTTGTCTGCAGAAAATAACCTTTTCATATTTTCTACTTCTCCTCCAGGAAGCTAAACTCCCAAAGCTGAAATTTTGTGAGGAGGTTCCTTTTAACAACTTCTTCTTCAAATCCAGTTGACATAGGAATCTTAAATTTTCAGAATAACATTGTTACAAGTAGATTCAAGTTTGTTAATTTGGACTTGAACCCCCATTAAATTTGGGCTTGGCAAGGGCGCTCGTTATACGAGACTTTATGAAATGCTCTTATTTTGCATACAACATGGTTAACTTTTAGAGGGAAGAGGTCAGGATATATTTTATAATAATAAAATAATAATAATAGTCAATTTATATAGCGCATTATCCATGCTCAATGCATGCTCTAAGCGCTGATTTTATGGCTTTGTGTGTTAGTTCACTGTATGTATGTAACATCCAAACAAAACAACAACAATGTATGTTATCAGTTAATTGATCGTGTATCTGTTACATGTCATGTTGACTAGTAATGGTATGTTGTGAGGATGTTGTCCCTCTGTTACATCATGTTGACTAGTCTGGTATGTTGTGAGGATGTTGTCCCTCTGTTACATCGTGTTGTCTAGTCTGGTATGTTGTCATGTTGTTGTCCCTCTTTTTACATCATGTTGACTAGTCTGGTATGTTGTCAGGTTGTTGTCCCTCTGTTATATCGTGTTGACTAGTCTGGTATGTTGTCAGGTTGTTGTCCCTCTGTTACATCGTGTTGACTAGTCTGGTATGTTGTCAGGTTGTTGTCCCTCTGTTACATCGTGTTGACTAGTCTGGTATGTTGTCAGGTTGTTGTCCCTCTGTTACATCATGTTGACTAGTCTGGTATGTTGTCAGGTTATTGTCCCTCTGTTACATCATGTTGCCTAGTCTGGTATGTTGTCAGGTTGATGTCCCTCTGTTACATCATGTTGACTAGTCTGGTATGTTGTCAGGTTGTTGTCCCTCTGTTATATCGTGTTGACTAGTCTGGTATGTTGTCAGGTTGCTGTCCCTCTGTTACATCGTGTTGACTAGTCTAGTATGTTGTCAGGTTGTTGTCCCTCTGTTACATCGTGTTGACTAGTCTGGTATGTTGTCAGGTAGTTGTCCCTATGTTACATCATGTTGACTAGTCTGGTATGTTGTCAGGTTGTTGTCCCTCTGTTACATCGTGTTGACTAGTCTGGTATGTTGTCAGGTTGTTTTCCCTCTGTTACATCGTGTTGACTAGTCTGGTATGTTGTCAGGTTGTTTTCCCTCTGTTACAGGTGTGAAGACAAACCAGCTCTGCGCTCGCTGGCGGAGAAGCTGTACCTTGTTCTGACGGAGACTGAACAGCAAACTCCCCTGAAGGACACGAGCAACTTGCATTCTTCACGGTACCAACCTCCTTGAAGAATCATCTCTACTTACTGTCTGTCTATAGGAGAGATTGTCTCTAAACGTTACATAGTGTATTTTAATGAGCATATTAGCTCAAAGAAACATTTTCTTTTGTTATAAATTTTTAATACCATATTATTATAAACAAAATTTCTGTGTTATCCCAGGAGAGTAAGTGGTTGCACAAAGAAAGGAAACCGAAGTCTTCTCGGTCACAAGCACAAGTCCATCATCCTGCAGTTGCGTGGAATCACAGATAGGGTATGTGTGGTTGTCAGGGAACAAGATTGCTGTCTTGACGCAGTAACTCGCAACTGTACAATGGTTGATCTGTTCATGATTAATCATCATAAGATCAGTTTTATATGCAATGTGTGAACAAGCTTCTGTTAATTTCAACAGTTACTTGTGCACGTGTTATAGAATCCTTATTGATAAGTTTAGTTGTGCATACGCTGCTCTTGCATGAGTTGTCTGGAAACTATGTTCCTTTTTTTGTCTGAACGATGTACACAAGTCATTAAAAGGGAGATGATTTTAGATTTGATAACAATATGTGAATGAAACTCGTGACTGGTATATAGAGATTATTAACCTTGTGTGTTTGCGAATCATTAATATCATATTTTTTATTCCAAAAATATTATATTAATGATACGGAAACACACAAGGTTAATAATTTCTTCATCATATAATGTCATTATTAAAATAAGCGTTTTGTTGTGTTGAAAGTGGTAAGAGAATTGAACTAGTTTTAGCGGAGTAATTTCATAGACGGTACATCAGAGTGATCGGCGATTATTGACGTGAAGTGCCTGGAAATAGTTCTTTATGAAAACAAATTGAAAACACGATGTGTGCTATTCTTTAAAAAAATCGACAATTGGTCCCTGATTTCTTGGTCATAGAGATATTTTCAATCAGTTCGTAAGTATGTATCTAATAATTAAAAGCACTCCTAAATCGTTTGGTCACGTTACTAGAACAAGGGAAGTAACTCTAGTTTCAACATTTTGGAAGCTGCGTTGCCAGGTTGATTCGGATTGCTGCATATCAGTATCTTTCACACTTTAACGGTAATTATTTGTGAGGTAGGGTTGTTTCCTTTGTTTATGACAATAAGTACCTATTAATGTACCTAATACTGTGTATTCATCCCTCAAGAACTACCAAAATGCTAATGCGATCAACTAGGAGCAACTAGGTAGGCCACACTGACACATCGAGATTCATTTTGTACACAGGACACTACAGCTACTTGATGCTCTTGGTCAATAGCGCACTGAAGTTTTGAATGATTTTTAAAACAAATCTGCAATTATCTTGACTGTGTTACAACTATAAATGCACATGGTGTACCATATCAGATGATTTTGTCTTTTCGAATATCAATTCTTTCAAGCAGAAATACTCTGGTAAACCCCCGATTACGGTTTTCAATGATTCGTAAACAGTTTTAGGATTCGCATGAAAAGAGTGGAATTCTGCGAAAGTAGTTAGTGTATTTGACCTTTGACCTGTTTAGCATATTTATCAGATTTGGATACCAAGTTTATCAGAATGCTTTATAGCATCGATAACACCCTCCATTATATGATAATTGTATCTAACTCGCTTTTTGGGCATCAAATACCAAAGCAAAGTGGGACAGGCTATGACTGTTGGTGTGACGATGTTACAGAGTGACCGCGAGCTGTGTATGAAGCTACTGCTGCAGGTCAAGGGGGTCATCTCCATCACCTTCGACACCAAGAAGCGCCGCTGCATCCTCCGCGTCAAGAGCGACGTCAAGCCAGAGGTTAGTCACCCAACTAGGCTACAACAATTCAAAATTCTCTGTTCTGTTTGAATCTTGATTCCAGCCATTTGATTCCATTCAATTATTTTCTATACAATTTACAAATCTAATAATATTCAACTATTATCATAAAAGATGCACAAGATTTTGAGCAAGACTACTTTATCCAATATACGGTAACCACTTTTCATGCCCGAAAAAAAAGCCCACTGAATGGAATTAAACTGTGAAATGGAATATTGAACTAAGACGCCTGTTTCTGTGTTGATAAACCGAGGTGAATTGTTGCAGTTCTAAACAGAACTCAATTTTCATTTAGCAGGCTACTTTGGGATGTCTGCACATATTTATTCGTCAAATGTCAAATGGACACCATTATGTCCACATACATAAAGATAATGGTCATGGCATACCATTATAAATACTCACTAGCTTGTTTCTTACAATACAAAACATTTCTAATGTAATGTAATGTAATTACTCTGCTTCAAGACTAGTTTCAGTATACGTTGAAACTTTTTTTAAACTCCAAGAGTCTTATTTATCTTTTCGTTTTATTCAGTCAAAGTTTTAATGTTCCAAATGTGACAGGCTGTTCTTTGCTGTACAAGTGTCATTATCATATTTTCACAGAAACATCAATCTATTATCTTGTTCCGGACTACATGATTATGAGGGGGCGGGATAGCGCAGTGGTTAGCCGTTCGCTTTGGATCAAGAGGTCCGGGGTTTCACCGCAATGCATAGCCACATGGCATTGCGGGCTTTCTCCCTGCCATGATAATACTAGCAGCCGCGATATAAGTGAAATAATCTTGAAAGCTGCGTTAAACCCCAACTCACCTCACCTCACATGATTATGATGGTGTGTTATTCTATCCTTGTTCCAGACTCTAGTTCAAGCAGTAGCAAGATCCCAGACAATGGCTGCCCAACAGGTTGTACGTGACGACACAGGAGATGAGGTGACTTCTTATTCTATCTTTTTTATCCTTTTTAGCTCATCTGGCCTGAAAGGCCCGATGGGCTTATGGCATGGCATGGTGTCCGTCCGTCTGTAAACTTTTCGCATTTTCATCTTCTTCTCCAGAACCACTTGTTCTATGAAGCTGAAATTTTGTGTGCAGACTCCTTGGCTAATGGGGATTCTGTCATGACCCCTTGACCTCAAATGGGGTCACAACCCCAAAAACCTATTTTTATCTTTTTCTCCAGTTCCAAAAGATCTAAAGAGCTGAAAAGTTGTGTGCAGACTTCTTGGCTAATGGGGATTCTAAATTGTAGATTTGGTGACCCCTTGACCCCAAATGGGGTCACAGAGGTCACAACTTAAAAACCTATGTTCATCTTCGCATCCAGTGCCAAAAGGTCTAGAGAGCTGAAAAACTGTGTGCAGACTCCTTGGCCAATGGGGATTCTAAATTGTAGATATTGTGACCTTGTGACCACAAATAAGGTCTCAGGGTCACAACCCTAAAAACCTATTTTTATCGTCGTCTCCTCATGAGCTACAGTGCCCATGGCTTTATTTTTTAATTTTATTTTACACTTTTCACTTATTACCTTATTTTCTTGTATACAACCTAAGCCTCGACTACAACCCCCTGTTTATATACAGCCTGAAGGGGAAAGGCGTGCTAAAATGAATATCAACATGAAACCCAATCTCAATATGATCCAACTGATGGAAATATAGCCCCAAGAAGTCTTCCAGGAGATACAGCATGTAAAAGATAGATATCTTTTAAATATTTTTGTATTTCCTTTGCCCTAAACTACGATTTGTCAATTGTGAAAAGGTCTATGTTGGGGAAAATGTACATAATGAATCTAGGATATCTTGCTATGTTAAAAACAATGGTCTCCCTAATAGGATTCCTGAAATAAAAGAATATGGTTTAGCTGAATCATCCCCAAAATGACCTCTAATATATAGATCCTAAGACTAAAAGTGAACCTAATATTCATAAAGTGAGTATCTCTGTCCCCAGCTGCTGCTGTCATTTCGGAGCCACGGTTTGGACGACACAGAGAAAGAGAATTCTGACATGCCCAGCTACCTCCCGGACGATGCCGACAGCCCTGTGATAGACGACAAGGCCATGGCGCGCACCACCCAGGAGAAGAAGGGGAGTGGGTGGCTCACGACGGCGGCGAGTTTCATCACCAACTCCTTCTACTGGTGATCTCCCCAAGGTCAAGGTGATCCACGCCTTGTTTGCTTCACAAATAGTGGACTGAATGATTCTGTGAGAGTAATTGTAAATGAGTATAAGTGAAGATGAAGACTTGCTTTATGTCGTGCTTACAGCTTTTGTAGAGTTTAACTTTCTTCAGACTTGATCTTTGAAAGAGTTACTGGTTGATTTGAACAGTTTAGAAATAAAGAAATGTTTTAATATTTTAGGTGCCATGAAGTAACTTTTCAATCTGTGATGTCTTCCATGAGACAGTAAAAACTTACTTGGCATTTAGATTACGTGCAGTCATATTGATTTGATATGACCAGAGCTCGCAGTTCGGGATAGGTGAGAACTTTTAACAATGTTTGGTTGCATTCAATAGTTTTATCAAGGTATGACATGTCGTTGTTGATGTACATGTGATCTATTTATATGTTTTTTACTATTGTGTATGACAATGATTTGTCATAATTTCTCCATCATAATCAATACATTATGGGGGTGGGTTAGTGCAGTTGTTAGCGCGTTCAGCTTTGGATCAAGACGTCCGGGGTTCAAATCCCGCTTGGGGCACAGCAACTTTGTCTGCAGTAGAGAACTGTTCTTAATGCAGTAAGGTTTGGGTGCAATGCTACACTTAATTTCAGTGCAGTACCACCCATGGTTCGCTAGTTCCAGCCAATGATCGCAGGTTTCACCGCAATGCATAGCGACATGGCGTTGCAGACTTTCTCTCAGCCATAATACTAGCTGCCGCAATGTAAGTGAAATACTCTTGAAAGTGGTGTTAAACCCTAACTCACCTCGCCTCACCTCAATACCTACCTTCCTGGGCGTGTAAAATAAGACAACTATCTGTAACAAATCAATCACTTCTCCATACCATTGTCACTATGATGGTAACTACTGGTAAATGATATTTTACTACAAGCTCAGAATATTGCATTATAGTGCTTTGAACTTTGTTGTAAAAAAACATAATTTGAAATATGTGTAGAATTATTGGTTTCAAATATTGGAAATTGTTGCTTATTATTTGTAAATATTTGTATGATTGATATTGATTTGTTCCCTTATGTACACAGACTGATTCAGCATTCATTACATTCACATACCACGATACATGCACTGCATCAACACCACCGACAAGGGAACGTTTCAATAAACTCAACTCAAATCCATTGCTGTGTTTGTTGGTTGTTTGAACAGGAAGAATGTAAAGTAAGCTTTTCTTATTTAGAGATAGGCATAGTTGCCCAATTGTAATGGCATGAACATCTTTTCACTACTTCTGATGTATGAAATATGTCAACAAAACTTGTCAAAGATCAAAGTCTGCCAAGGATATTTCACTTTTGTTAATTACTGTTGATTTATTTGATATCAAAGGAGACACTAGGGTAGTATTCTCTTAATCAATGGAATATTCCCAGCTAAGTTGAATATAGTCAATTGCTGTTTTGAACTTTACCAATTCAATGAATTTACCAAATGACTTAACTTTTTACTCTATCATAATCACATAATGGCTATTTTAATCCCAAGTTATGGAAGTAAATGTCTTCTTAGTGGACTATCTTTCTGTACACTGTTTCTGTCCACTTCTCAGAAGGGACAATCAAGTTTTGAAATAAGGTATAAATTGAAAACAATGATAATGGTCCTTTGTGCAAGAAGTTTAGTGTTTGAAAAGAATTTTTGTTTACAAATGTTAAAAAATTTGCATGCAAGAAAAATCTTAATAGCCCCAAATGATTACAATCTCGTTATGAATCGCCGGAAGATCTCAGTTCTCTATCTGCCCGGAATGAGCTGGCCGTTGATGCCGTGCTCTGTGATGAGCCACTGGGGGGCGGACAGCGCGTAGAAGGTGTATCCCTGCCCACACTCTATGAGGCCGTGAAGCAGCTCGTCAGGCAGGTAGGAGGCACCTGCCCGATCTCGAGCCCAGTCCACCCAGTTGGTCTTCCCATTCATGCTCGTGTCGTGTGTCGGCTCCAACACAGGGTAGTTGTCTTTCACATAGCTGGAAAATTAGTGGTTCACCCCAAATTTATTACATTAAGGAACATTAAATATAGTCTGTTTCATTTGTAATCTAGTTAAGACCACAGGGGCATGTATCGCTTAGAAATACCGTTTGAAAGACATATACCTATATTATAGACCTACCCTATTACTATATAAAAGGAAAGGGGATGTAACGAAGAAACAACCCCATGCTCATTCAAAGTCATATTTCGCATCAATATCAAGTTTTTAGATGAGAATCTGTACTCAAATTACCTGCCCTTGGCTGGCGTGACGAAGTCAGTAACCAAAGAAAATGCTCAATGGGATAAGACGGAAATGCTCAAGGGAGATAACCGGTGACGGATGGCTAACACAATGCTTTGCAACGAAGTGATATGAATTGTCATTGGTTCGCAGGTCCAAGCTGCTTAGCAGTTTGATTGGCTCACGCCGGCCAAGGGCGGGTAATTTGAGTACAGATTCTCCTGATAAGGTTTCCCATGGGTGATATAGTGGAGAGTAACGGAGCATATATAAAACCATGGGTAACCGAGGATGACAACACCTATGAGTAGGCAGAGTGAAACTACAGATGTAAAAAAAATACATATCATTTCTCCGACTGTTCTATGGCATTATGTCTCAAGTCATTGACATGCAGTCCCTTTTGTCAGCCATTCATGACTTTGACATTTATTTGACTTGGGGTAACCCATATCCTGGTTCCCAGGCAATCATTCTCACTAGATGGCCCAGGGAAATGATTTAACTTTCGTATCGTAGTCATCGACTGTGCCATAAAACTTGTTTTTGATGAGAAATATTACTTTGAATGAGCATGGGGTGGTTTCGTTGTAACATCCCTTTCCTTTTATATAGAAATATAGTATAGTAATATACTCTATATTATGTATATGTCTTTCAAATGCTTTTTCTAAGCGATACACGCCTCTGTGGTTAAGGCTAAATGTAATGTTATGTATATGTCGCTAATGACGGGATGTATAGGTAGGTATATGAAGAAATGATGAAACTGTTTTATTATTAAAACTGAAGGTGGATCTTGCAAACACAGCATTACATGTTTAATTAAAATATTATCAAATGTAGTTCACATAATAGGGATAGTACTAAAACAAAGGATGTACTCACTGTGACATGTACAGACAACCCTTGTGAACTATGTATGATAGAGCACCTCTCCTGTGGCCATCGTACCTGAGATCAAAGTTCAATACATATAATTCTTAATGTGGTAGTTCATACAAGGGGTATCCAAAAAGTTTCTAACCTGACTATGAAAACTGAAGAAACTTAAAAATGTTTACGACATTATCCGCCTGACCTCAATGCATTTTTCAGAGTAGTACCACCCATGGTTCTCTAGTTCCAGCCGTTGCTCGCAGGTTTCACCGCAATGCATATCCACCTGGCGTTGCAGGCTTTCTCCCTGCCGTAATACTAGCAGCCGCGATATAAGTGAAATACTCTTGAAAGCGGCATTAAAACCTCAACTCACCTCACCTCAATGCATATTCCCCCCAGTTTTTCTTACATTTTCATCCCATCTGAAAGACCACATAAGCCTAAAAACTCCTCTACTCCGCAATGGTGTTCTCCTTGGTTTCAAATTTATGACCATGGAGCTGTTTTCAGTCGAGGGAAGAGAAAGAAGTCTGAGGGGGCTAGATCTGGAGAAATGACAGGCTGTGTCGCACTTATTCATCTAACCATAAAGTGTTTTTTTCTTTTGGTCTTCCGATAGCATCCTGGGGACTCGACCTGTTGATACCTTATTCATTTGCAAATGCTCATGTATACTTTGTTTTACTGATGTTACTTGTGTCACACACACCCCTGTCTTGCATTAGTGACAACAGATACATGACCGTTGTGTGGCTCCTCTTCAGTACTTACTCTATCACTAGTATATTCAGCACACCGCTGTTTAATGCAGCTATGACACTGAATTTCAGCGTAGTACCACCCATGGTTTGCTAGTTCCAGCCGATGCTCGCAGGTTTCACCGCAATGAATGAACACATTGCGTTGCAGGCTTTCTCCCTGCCATAATACTAGCAGCACCCAATGATTGTGACATATCTTCATGAAATTCCTTTGGACTATTTTTTTTAAATGCAGATACATTCAGTTCTGTCCATTGTGGCAGACAATGTCTGGTTACTATTGAAGAACAGACTTTTTTCAGGCAACTGAAGTGTATGCATCTTGTGATTTCCGTGTCATTTACATTACACTAGAATGTTCTTCATGAATGTACAATATCAGTTGCGTTTCGGACATTTGTTCAGATTCAGGCCAGGAACTATTCGGACACCCCTTGTATTAAAGCCTTATTGTCCCCCGCCGCAAACGCGGAACTGGGGACACAGGAACTTGATATCGTAATTAACATGTAGGTAAAACGTATAGGTATATAACATACGCTGTTATGTAGGGGGTAGTTTTTTTTACCTACGTTTTACCTACATTCTAATTACGATATCGAGTTCCTGTGACTGGGGACTACGTATTCAGCGGCGTCCGTACGTACGTACGTATGTCACATACGCGATACATCAAAAGTCTTCAAATTTGGTGTCGGGCTACATTGTGTGAAGACGCAGACACCAGTCGATTTTGGTGCCCTTGACCTTATTTTCAAGGTGACTATGACACTTTGACCACTTTTCGAACTCTGCGCAATATCTCATGAACCCAAACACCCAAAGTCTTCAAATTTGCTGATCATCATGACATTTTTTACCAGTAATGCAATATATGAAGTAGCTCCTTTTGACCAAATGATGTGTCTTAATAAGCTCAATGTTAGCTGCGGGGGACATTGCCATGTTAGTAGCAAACACTTGTTGTTCATTCTTGTAGCCTTTGTCTTGTACATTCATTCAAAACAGTAGATGTATCCAGTCAAGACCAAGGTTAAAGAAGACGCCTCAAGTCACTACCCAGCCTATGTCCAGAAACTTCCAAGGTCAGGCCGTACTCTACATAACCATCCATGATCACCATACACCCTTGCCACTCTAAATTCAGAAGATATCCGACCTGGGCCCGGTTCCCAGTAATCTCCCACTGTCCACCACTACAACACTGCACATGATTCTGTAAAACTCCTCGCCAACTCGGCAAATCTGGTCTCAAACTCAACCGAGTACAACTGTACAAAGATTAGCTAAATCATCAAACCAGACAAACTCATCAATTACAATAGACAGATATCTTCATCAAAGTTACAAGGGATGAATTCTTTGATATCACCGGGGAAAAATTAAAGATATATATTCCCAACTAGACACCACTTCGCTGTAGACCGCATCATCCAGCGCATCCCCTCCTGAATCAGCGATGCTACTTCGCCTGACCCGACAAATATTTCAGCAAACCCTCTCTAAAATAATATTTAAAGTCACATTATGAATTATTTACTTATGTTGACTTTTGACACTTTTTTTCATGTATTTATTTTATTTTTTATTCAAAAGAATCAAAGCAAAGTTTTTGCACCTATCAAATTGTGAATGTTACCAAGTCGTTTGCAATGATTAAATTAACCAAGGTTTTTGTTGTTCTGGACTTACTTGTTTCAAGCAACATAAGGACTAAAAACGATCGCCAAAGCAACAACACAACACAAAGTGTCAATTAAAACCTTTTATGTCCATTTATTGTTTGGATTAACATCAAATGATAATAATTTATCACTATTCATGAAAAATATGTGTTAATAATGATTTTATTCCATATTTTACGAACGTCTACGAAACCAACAGTAGATCCGTCTACTAAACTAACGGCATTGACGTCTACGAACCCGTTCTGTCTGCGAATAAACCGAGATCTATGTTGCCTATCTTGAAGATAGCGTCCACACCACATCACCCATCACTGGTTTCGGAAATAGATGACACATTTATTATCATCCCAGCGACGGCCACTAAACTGTTCCTCGTCCTGGTATGAAGTTTACCATGAAAGAAGATATGGATACTAAATTATCATTCCTTGATGTCCTTGTCCAGAAAGACCACAACAAGCTGCTGACAACTATATCTTCGGAAAACCCATCCAAACTGACCAGTACCTACCAAACCATCTGCAGCAAGTAAAGGGGTCCTTTCAAACAAACCCAATGAGCAAAGAACATCTGCATCACAACCCGAGCCTTAGAAGCAGAGATCATTTATATTCACCATGGTTTTATTAGTCTAACGCTTTGACTCTGAAGAAAGGGTTTATTTTGAAATGGCACCATTTTGTTATAATATTGTAAATAAAATGGTGATAGTTTCAGAATAAATACGAGTCTAAGAGATAGACTATGGTATCATTAACTGTAAACAGGGCTCCCAAAAGATTCGATTAAGCCATCAACAGCACCCTGAACCCAATAGACACACAGCCACGCCAATAACTAGCCCCTTCATCAACGCCCTCCAACATGTCACAACCGCCACAACCGTACATTCCTGAAGAAGCAATCAGACATAGATCACTTTACCAAAGTGGCAGAGCCATAGGTAAACCTCCTGCAATCACTAAAACTCAAACTCAAACTCTTTATTCTCGGAAACCACTCTCCATGGTACAAGAGATACAGTTTATAATAATGATACATAAAACAAAGCAAGATGGCAGGGTATAATTATTCACGTACAATATATAGGATGTCATTTCAGAATGCAGCTGAATTACAGTTGACACAAAATCATGTGAATGTCTTTTTCACATTTTTATAAATAATATTCAGATTAAAGAAGACCCCTCCGGCGTTGTCTATCATATTCATTGCGAATTAAGCATGTATTTACTGTATTATTCTTAAGGATTCTTCATCCATTGGAAGCATCCATATATGGCAATCTAAATAAATTTAGATCGACAGTTTTAAATTATGTTATTACAGTCTGTAATAACATAACATAAAACTGTCAATCTAAATTAGTTAGATTGCATGTATGGCATTCGTGTATTATGTTTAATTGAAGCAGAGTCCTTTCTGCAATGATACTCCGTTCCATGTCATCACACTCATTCTCTTCCCACAGAGCTTACTTCCTTCAGATTTCCGATCCTAACCTTTGTTCTACTATGAGGACTTTCTCGGCTAGAAATGGCAAGTCCTGATTGGTTGCATTTGAATCTAGTTGTGCAATCAGCGACGCCGTTGTAAAGGTGACATTTGACAACGACACGTCATAATGCTGTGTTTGGAACAGAAACGTAAGGTAAAGGTTTTCTCGTTTAATGCGTTTTCCTCGAAATATGCTATCTGATTTCGTGAAAACAATTGACCATAAATATGTTGATAAATAATCAAGACCAAAACAGAGACACAAACTAAAATAGGTTTATTTGTTTAGTATTCATATCAGACATATTTAAAGAACATATGGTAATTACAAAGACCACTTACAGTCAAATGCAACGATCTTTGAAGTCATTCTATCGACGTAGCCGATGTATAAAATGTGTTTTCATTGGAAAAGAAGACGGGATACAGTGTGAGGTACCCGTTTACCCCGCTAGGGAATTTGCTGGAACCGAGATATATGGCCTATTAAACAGAGTTTAGAATCTGAAATCGGAAGGGAATAACCTCTGTGTGAAGAGAATGCATCACGCCGGGACAGCATCATTCTTGCAATCTTAATCTCATCTCTATCAAAAATCTCTATACACGCACTTCTGTCATTTACGGTTCGGCCTGACCGACCTTCAAACAAATAGATTAACGAAATGTCTAATTCTATGTGCCATTTGTCGGAATGCATTCAGGATAATGAAAGGAGGTACATTGTAAATTGACCTGAACACAAATACATTTGTCTTTTGTTGCAGCACATCTTTGGCATATAGTTATTAATCATAATAATATTATTATAACACTACAGTAGTGTAGCATCATTGTTATTAAAACATAACTGTGTAGCCATGATATGTCTTTTAGCACGAAAACTATTTGAGTTTTTATTTTCATACACATACAAATACAAATATAACAAACAAACTGTATAAGCTAGTTAAAGACACCATTGCGTCTGTCCAACTTACCCTTCCAGCAAACACAGGACAAGAAGCAGAGCTACAATGTATTTCGTAGTCATTGCTAGCACCTGTGTGTGTGTGTCTGTTTGTGTTTTCGTACAGGTGATAAGAATGATCATGTTGTATGTAATATACGTAAGTTCCTGGTTGTAACAAGGTCACCTTATCAGGTTGAGATCTCCATTGGTTTGCTAAAACACCAAAAAACCTCGTCTACCTTGCCATGTCAAAGTCATATTATCACGATCATTGATTAAAAAAAGAATTCCAAAATGTAATTTCCACTAGTTCACAGATGCAGGCGACACACGACCTTGATGCTTTAATCTTTGGAATCTTAACATCAAGTTATACATCAGAGATCAACTAGCGACATACCTACATTATATACTTCATTAATTTTTAAGTTCTCAATTTGAAATCGGCTTATGCAAACACTTTACCGGAGACAATTGCAGACATGTATTACAATGCCATGCCATGCGTTCCTATCAGTTGGAGATATACCATACTGTTACATGACACAGGACACAGGACATATTTACCTGATTTTAAGGCAAATGAATATTACATTTAATTTAATTCGAAAGCCCCAGTTTCATCAGTTTCGTGTGAAATACTATGAATTTCTGCCAGTCCATATTGACCATTTCCATGAGTGACCCATTCTCTTTCCACATAGGTTGCTCCTTTCAGATTTCCCAGGATCGGAAATCTGAAGGGAATAACCTCTGGGGAGGAGAATATGAGTTACTAGATGCCCTAGTAGATGAATAAAAGAAAATACATATACATTCTGCAAATAGTTTATCGGCTGTGATAATAATAACTTAAATGTATTATCGAGGATTATAGGACAGTTATGCCAAAGAAACCATTTCTTTTTATCATTATCACATAATTATATACTATTTGTTAGATTATTTCATTATTTCATTTAGTCGCTCCGATGTTCAGTAGCATATGTGCAGTAGGCCTACTTGACAAATTCGTCTTTATCCTTTTTACAGCATACAGCATACAGCATTAGAACATTTAAATGGTTTAATTAACTATTCTGTATTTGTCCATTGTGAATAGTTATGATAACTGCAGTAAACTATCACAATAATCATGTCTAGAATAAAAAACAAACAAACATTTGTATTTTTGTAAACCAACTTTTCTTGTTTCTAGATGACTAATTTGACTGTTGCAACCGAAATGTAAGTAAATATACCTGAAGCAATATTCACTGTAAATGTTTTTTGAAGGAGTATTGCTGCTCAAACGTCAACCTATTGTAGGGTTACTCTGGAGACACCCTGCTTTCTAGAACTTTGTGTCGAGGTGAATAACTTATCGATGGTCGTACCGGGTCTCCGAGATACGGCTTCCTAAGGATGTGTCAGTTAAACGGAAATGTATCATTTAGAACATCGCTTTGGGTAATTGCTCAATTGTTATCTGGATGGTTATATGATGGCACTTCATAAGAGACAATGGAAAGGTTAGAACGAGTGTATAATGTGTATAGCTTACGTGAAGTGTGTAAGTATTGTGAAGTGGAGGTTTAGTTTCATTCCACACTATGGCTCCGCGGAGAGAGGGCCCGACACGGGGAGAGGTCGAGATGTACCTCATCTTTTGTATCTTTCTCACCGGAATAATATCAGTATGTTCAGGAAAGTATATAGGTACGTTTTGCGTATATCATTTTGTATATTGTATACCGGTATCTATCTGGAAGTATCATTGTTCGCCACTATGTTTGTAAAACTCTACACGTGCAATGCCAGGTAAAACGTAGTGCAAATTCCATTGATGGAGTTTTTATTTGTAAGATGGTATTTGTATTTTACTTTCATCGATTTATAAGTGAGATATTGTACGACATTTCAGTATTTAAGAGAGGCACCGGGTATGAAGGTAAGAACATATAGCCTGGCAGTTTCCTTCCCATGCAGTCAATTTCGGCTCACAAATATCCCATTGTGTACTTATGTACCTAAATTGGTCCATATTAGAATATACCTCCTGTGATATTTACCAATAGTCAAATTCAAAACATGAATAATAACGTCCACTATTTAAAGGATGACACCAATAGCATCACACATCACAAACAAGTTTATTCCAACATTAACATTTACATATACATTGTTTTCCAGACGGACCCCTTGTCCGGGTGGCACCACAGCTGATGACGGTCACAAAGTCTGGACTTGCAGTGCTGGTCTGCCAAGCTGAGGGGAACCCGACCCCCATCCTGCACTGGAGGAAGAAAAAGGGCGACTGGGTTGCCCCCCGGCGGTACCGCTACCACATCTCCAACATGCCGGGCAGGTCCGTGTTGAGCATAGACCCGGTCCGGGCCCGGAAGGACGAGGACGTTTTCACCTGTGTGGCCCAGAACGGACGGACGACGCGAGCGGAAGTTACCCTCAGAGTGCTTAGCGGCCGCGGTGAGTATCTGGACACCAGCAACCCTTGATGGCTTTGTGAATTTCTAGATCATCTCTAAGAAAACATAGGTTAGACCGCTGAGCCTTGCTGCATTTCATCGCCTTTTCTGTACTAGACATTTCTGATTGCACTGCCAAGTCAAGGGGCAGCTAGCACGATGGCACATACAAATTGACGAAATGGCTTAATTTAGTCAGAGCAAGAAACTGGCATAAGTTATGCCTTGCAGGAAAGGTTGGTCATCGACATGTACAGGCGTCGTTGTTCTGGTGGTAGTTATTCAGAATTGTAAAAGGTCATTGTAGAACTGTCATTTCAGCTGTTCATTTTCTGCTGCTCATCAAGTTGGTGGATATATATAAATTAAATTTACGCTTTTGATTTTACGCCCTGTGTCAAAGTTTTGTTTAGTTTTTTTTTCTAATAGAATGATCAACAAACAAATAAGGTTAAACGGAGAAATACATAATCTAAATACTCTTTAAAATGATACTATGAGAGGACAATAAATTCTGACGACGTCTTCTTAAGTTTCTTTGACGTCATCAGTGGATATATCTGGAGTAAGTACAAGGTTTTCCGAAAATTTCATAAGTATATAAGAAATTATTGACTTATTTGTATACAACATATTCCAGCTGACCGCGACTCGTTCCCGAGGCTGATTACCCGCCCGTCTGATACCGTTGGTCGGGTCGGGGAGAACGTCACATTGGTGTGCAAGGCAACTGGGGACCCGACACCGGATGTGACGTGGATCAAGGACCATCTCCCTCTCAACTCCAGCGACAGCAGGATAACCGTTCAAGAGTCCGGTAGAGTGAAAAATAATAACTAGCATTATGCCCTTCTTCCCAAGTGGGGAGATAAGGTCGCGTGGCAATGTTCCCGTGTATTCATATACTGCCAGCCTGCTCATGCATCACTCTTTTAAGATTACTTATTCGGACAGATAGGTAAAAGTCATTTAAAGTCATAACAACGAAGGGATATCTATCAAGTATGTACACATGTTTATATACCCCAAGGCCCATTTAAAACTCTTTGAACTTAGTCTTTTTTCCGGAGAAAATCCCTCATAAAGTCAGCAAGGCCTAGCAGGGAATTGAGCCCGCAACCCTTCGCTTCACCATTAGACCACATGGAATTGGTGACTATGATTATGAAGAGTTGATTGTTGATCTGTATTCTGCTGTCGAGAACGTTGATGATATTTTATGTGCGCTTTATTTTACTTGGATCACCTGTACTGTAGTTAAAACATTTAGACAGTTGCACTCACATTACTCTCTTTTGGTATATAAAATAGATAACACCTGAATACGAGGGCGTTCTAGCAAAGAGAGGCCTTTGCCTTCGAGAAAACCCTCGGGCGCCATCGCGACCGCTAAGGCCACTCTTGCTAAAAAGCTTTCATATTAAGTTGTTATCAATTACATAAATCCCCACTGTTAGCATTATAGAAACACTTCTCGTTTCAGCTCTGCACCTGAAATGCAGAGTGGGTCTGATTTCCTAGCACGGAAACCTTAATTAAGGAAATAAAAAACACCAAAACAGAAGCATTCTTACAATACAACTACTGAAAAGATAGACAGTTTATTCATTCATATAATGTTAAGCTCATCAGGCCTGAAAGGCATGGCATGGTGTCCAGCGTCCGTCCGTCCATCCGTCTGTAAACTTTTCACTTTTTCGTCTTCTTCTCCATAACCACTGGGTCCAGGGAGCTGAAATTTTGTGTACATACTTCTTGGCCAATGGATATTCTTAATTGTAGATTTGGTGATCCACTGACCCCAAATAAGGGCCTCACATGCCATAACCTAAAAACATATTTTCATCTTCTTCTCCAGAAATAAAAGACCTAGAAGACTGAAATGTTGTGTACAGACTCTTTAGTCAATGGATATTCTGAATTGTAGATTTGGTGACCCTGTGACCCCAAATAAGGGCCTCACAGGTCATGACCTAAAATCCAATTTTCATCTTCTTCTCCAGAACAAAAATACCTAGAAGGCTGTAACATTGTGTGCAGAGTTTTTAGCCAATGGAGATTGTAAATTGTAGATTAGGTGACCTATGACCCCCAATAAGGGCATCAGAGGCCATGCCCTAAAATATATTTCAGTCTTCATCATTAAACAATATAATCCCTGATGAGCTACAAAGCCCATGGCTCTATTTTTTAACATAAATCTTCATCTAAGATAGCCGGCTGGAAATTGGAAATACTGTCTAGAAACTTTCTCTTATTGGGTTTCAATCTCTTTGTCATTGTTTCTTATCCTCACAAACTCCGTTGTTCTTTCTCCATCTCCATCGTGGTATTATTGTCAGAATTTCCACTACAGATACCCTGCTTGACTGATACATTTTTTAATTGAATGCTATAATAGCCAGCCATTGGCATTCATTAAAATCGACCGGTGCACTTATGAGAATAACGTTGTCATATTGTTAGTTTTTAAATAACAACATTCCATTGGTTGATAACATATATGTGCTTTAAATAGCGTCGAGTTGCCAGTCGATAAGCACTGTGTGTCAAAAACGTATTAGATAACCAGTGTATTTGTAGTAGAATTGTGTATAAAATACCCCGATTGAACAACATGATTGAATGTTCTTGATAAGAGTCAATTGCTATTCCTTAGGTCAATGAGTTTTGTTACAATCTCTCTTTAAGAGTCCTTTGTTTTCCCTTAGCTTTATGAGTTTTGTTACAATCTCTGTGTCATTAAGCCGCAATGTTTCAGGCTCTCTGCACATCAGCCAGCTGTCCATCTGGGACCAGGGGAGGTACCAGTGTCTGCTCAACAACTCTGTGGGCTTCAGGGCGTCTCCTCCTGCCCTCCTCGGTGTCATAGGTGAGCTGGTGGATACTTGAGTTGATGAAAACATTTGATATATAAATCCGTTTATTAATTGATAGAAGCTAATTCGAAAACAATTTGACGGGAATTCTTCGCGGGCCACATAACATCTCCACTTGACGTCATCAGCAAATGTTACTTTAATGAATTCATTAAAAGATTACATGTACTTTTAACAATATAATTTTCATAAAAAGCTGAAAAATAGATGAATAAATTGAATGGCAGATATTTAAACACCTCCTGCAACACAAAAGCTGATATTTGACCTTTGATTCGCATCACGTATTTCAAACTCTGCTGCAGCCCGGAGTCCAAAGATCCAGTTGAGAATACAGCCTGAACGTCAGTCAGTCGCCACCAACCAGAGGGCGGACATATTCTGCATCAACGGTGGCACTCAACCCACCTTCTTCCGGTGGCTCTCTTCAGAGGGAACCGAGATAAGTCGGAGAACCAACCGGTACAGAATCCGCGATTCTCCATTCATGTCTGTCCTGAGTATCGAACCAACGAAACCCAAGGACAGGATGAACGTGACATGTATTGCAGACATCGGACAAAGAAGACTCCAACTCACAAGCCAACTTGTGGTCACGGGTAGGGATGGTATAGTTCAAGTACTATGATACTGTTAACTAAATCAGTGTAAATACTCGCCTGTTTCACTCAGGGCTCCACGTCATCGTCAGCAAGGGTTAACTAAATCAGTGTAAATACTCGCCTGTTTCACTCAGGGCTCCACGTCATCGTCAGCAAGGGTTAAGTTTTGTTTTGAATTTAAGTTGACATGACTAGTTGTGTTGTCAAAGTTTACCGGACACGGATGTCGGACAAAACGTTTATACATGAAACCTAAATAAAGATTACGTCCAATGAAAATATAAACTAAAATCCAGTTCATTATTTTCATAAATAAAGAAAGGTTTGATAAATAAATTCCACTTCACGATAAACAAATGTAACATTACTATACTTGGGAACGCACTTTTTACAAATCCTGTGGGTCATTAACGAAGTACAAGAAGTACAAATCCTGCCTATATATAGTTGTTAGTATTTTGTCACTACGGAAATGTAATACACGATATATTTTAACTCAACGTGTATAATACAAAAATATATCTATTTCATTATTTTTAAATATATTTCAATAACTTGAGAACATGAGTGTCGTCAACCTGATATATCTCAACCCATATACCCGTGATTCCGATGACTCCAGGGCCCGAACTCCCCCCGGGGTACCCTAAGATGGCAGGCCGCTCCTTCTACCCGGTGACTGTGGGGGAAGGCTCTGAGACGGAGATACGCTGTGATGTATCTGGTGAACCCAGACCTAACATAACCTGGCTGAAGAATGATGTACTGCTAGACGTCGACACACCGCGTTACACAGTGGACCAGTCAGGTAGGAATTATGGGTGATATCAAACCCTCTGACTTCCCTCTTACACAGTGGACCAGTCAGGTAGGAATTATGGGTGATATCAAACCCTCTGACTTCCCTCTTACACAGTGGACCAGTCAGGTAGGAGTTATGGGTGATATCAAACCCTCTGACTTCCCTCTTACACAGTGGACCAGTCAGGTAGGAGTTATGGGTGATATCAAACCCTCTGACTTCCCTCTTACACAGTGGACCAGTCAGGTAGGAATTATGGGTGATATCAAACCCTCTGACTTCCCTCTTACACAGTGGACCAGTCAGGTAGGAATTATGGGTGATATCAAACCCTCTGACTTCCCTCTTACACAGTGGACCAGTCAGGTAGGAGTTATGGGTGATATCAAACCCTCTGACTTCCCTCTTACACAGTGGACCAGTCAGGTAGGAGTTATGGGTGATATCAAACCCTCTGACTTCCCTCTTACACAGTGGACCAGTCAGGTAGGAATTATGGGTGATATCAAACCCTCTGACTTCCCTCTTACACAGTGGACCAGTCAGGTAGGAATTATGGGTGATATCAAACCCTCTGACTTCCCTCTTACACAGTGGACCAGTCAGGTAGGAATTATGGGTGATATCAAACCCTCTGACTTCCCTCTGGATCTGCCACTGTCAAATGATGACATTGATTTACAATATACAGAAAATTTAATATATTTGAAAATATTTGACTACAGTATATTTCTACAACACGTTTCACTTTCATTTGAAGGATTTTTGACACCATTGCATTCACTTTCAATCCGTAGAAACAAGTTGAATTGTAGAAAGTGTTATTCCTTTCATTTTCAAGGCATTTCATATCTAGAGAGCTTTAGCCGGTTTCACAAAGACTTCTTACCGGTATGACCTCGTTAAGCAGGTCATATGTCACCTCTTACGTATTGAACCCATTTCACAAAGACCTTCAAAGATGTTTGTGTTGAAGGCAAACATCCCACGGGGCACTGCTATTACACTATATACAAATATAATTCATAGAAAACGAGTGTCATCAATTAATGATTTGTATTTAAACTGCCAGGTAAAGAGTTTTTATTTAAACATATTTCAATCAGTGGAGAAAGGGATGCATCAATGCATCAAAATAAAAAAAATGTACATTATATTGACAGTATCTTTTTAAACATAATTTCATATTTCATCAAGTAATAACTTAAAAGCCAAACACTCTGTCCAAACTGGTTTTATAGTTTTTTTATATTCTGCATAAATGCCATTCATCAAGTTAATACCATTGAAAATTATTTGTTTATTTATTCAAAATATCAATCTATTACTGAATCTAAAATATAGTGTAACTGAACATAAGAACGTTTGTTTATTCCTCAACTTGACCAAATACGTTTGTGTAGATATGCGAAATGGAAAACCTATTGCAACTTTTGGTATATATTGTATAGGTACGTACAAGTGTGATAACATTGCCCAGTGCTAATACTGAGTGTTTGAAAAGAAGAATCGTATTAATTTTTATTCCAAGGTTATTTGGCTCGGCGTGATAGCGTTTTCAAAGTACTTAATGCAATATTTTAAAAAATTAGACGAATTATGGAGACGTTAGAATGCATATTTGTAAGATCAATATCTAAGAAATTAAATAAAACTTTCACAGGAGCGCTCCACATCAACGGAACAAAGGCTGAAGACACGGGAAGATACGAATGTATAGCTCGAAACCAGATTGGAGTTGCATTTTCGCCCACAAATCAACTCTACATCTTCAGAAGAGAGAACCAGACAGCGCCCAGTGAGAAATTTCTCTCTTATCAAATTCACCCTGTTTAGTAACGGCAATGATCGGCCAGTGATCAATTGTATTATACATTTCCCTTTTGTATAATAGTGAGTGTATAGAGCATCAGTCAAACTTGTAAGCACAATGAGTCTTCCTTTGTTTGAGATTCTTGTATATTAGGCATTATGATAACCGGGGATCATTGAATTTGTTCTTTCCAAGCATCGTTAGGAAACTGTTTGGGGTTTTAAAGTTGTAGATTGCATTATTGTTTGAACAAATAAAAAAAACATTGGGCCAACAGTTATTTGATAGAGACCAGCAAGTGCATGGGCGATCACTGTCTCTCAAAGGTTCATGTCTTAGTAGACAAAGCCACGATTGCAGTTGATCTTTATAACCCGACTTGGAGATTCCTGTCTGTCACTCTATCCGGAACACTATAACCATGACAATAACTTTTTATTGTTTTTTTTTAAATAGGCTTTTGATACTTGAAACGTGCTTTCATTGCCGGGAGACCTGTCACTAGATGTTACACTTTTGTACATCTTTGCCTTGAATTTTGCGTATTGTTGCAAAATTTTACCTTGATCATAACTTTTGATTGGTCAGTGATAGACCTTTGGTACTTTCCATGTATTTCTATTGTGATAAGGCCTTTTCAGATGAGGTTATATGTTTTGCTTTGTGACCTTGACCTTAGCAGAGGTAGCATTTTACGAAAACTGTAGCCTTGGTTATGACTTTTGATTGGTGAGTGATAAGTGATAAGCCTTTTTCCCTTGTGATGAGACATTTCAGATGAGTTAATGACTTTTGACATTGTGACCTTGACCTTTGCGCAGAAATCCTTTTGCGAAAACTTTAACCATGGCCAGAACTGTTTTTATGTTTAAGTAAATCAAGACATTATTTACGCTTTTCTTTCTTCATTTTGCTATATCAATAGGATTAGTTTATTAACTTTTTATAATCATGAAAGGCTACAGACGGGGCAACTAAATTGTTACTTGTCAATCAAACCTGTAAATTCGCCAGGCTAAAACACCATTTTGTTCAATCTTTATTTTCAATTGTATGAAAATTACATTGACTGTATGTATTTAGTTTCGTTATTAATCATACCTGTGAGATATATCGTTGACAAATTTATCCTGATTTACCACTGATTTATCAACGGTTACAACTGTCTTAGCTTTCTTGTGAAATTAACAGTAAATGGTCTGCATATCCTGATCTCTATAAACTTGTCACTTGACCTATGTGTAAGACGGGTTAATTGTCGAGCAGATTACATGATAATTGTTGAAATAAAAATGTTTTTGCTGAAGCAGTGACCGTCATTGCTTCATGTTTATTGTGAAAGAAAGTGCAGTAATAATTTACTTGATCACTGAAATTTAATCAAATCATTTTACTAGAAAACAGTTAATCAGGATTGTATGTTTTATTATGGTATATTTGCAACAATATATTAGTTATCAACAGTCAGTTTAAAGTTTGATTCAACTCGGCTACGGGCAAATAACAAGATACAATTCAGTTGCATGCCCCCCATCTGTAGCCTTGCTGTCTCCCATTAGTTACACATGCTAGTTGTCACACACTCTGATATTGTCAGTTGTTAGGCAGTCAACTTACGCTGCAAACAGACACAAAGTCATGGTTATACAAAGTAAATAAACATTCCTCATAATAAACCATTAATGATTAAATTAACCATTCACTTAATAGTAGAAGGAATATGTTTTACCAAGAGAACATTCTGTTATTTTAATTGAAACTATGATTATATCCAGGGGCACAAGTGTTTAATAAACATATCTTGATCGCAGAGCCACCCCTGGGCCTGACAATAAACGGGAGTTCTGGATTTAAAGGAGAGGATTTGAAGGTAACTTGCAACCTGACTGCCAAGTCTGTGACTGACAGGAACATTGTGTGGTTCAAGAACGAGGAGGAAGTCAGCATGTTTATGCTAAGAATCAGAATATCAACATCTGTAACTTTCGATTCCAATGTGAAGAGGACAACTTCTACACTTCACATCCAAAAGAGTAGAATCTCTGACAGCGGTAACTACACATGTAGGACCACGGACAACCAAGCAAGAAGCTTCTACATTCAAGTGAGAGGTTGGAATTTAAATATATACTATTTTAAAATACAATGAGTATCTGGGTAAAAACTTCATATTAAAATGTGAAAAACACAGACAATCTGAGCAGAGTTTCAAACCACTGATACTGATAAGAAAGGAAATAATTAGTCACGGAAAAACATATCATTGACTGAATTTATACATTCATGCCTTTAATCAAATTTAACATTGTGTTGAGAAATTGATACCATTCAAAATTTTTATTGTTTGAGGAGCAATATAAAATCGTAAGAATAATGAGTAAAAACAGTTTCTAACAATTACTTCTGTCCGAGTTTCTGTCAGAAGATGTATAAAATAAGTGCAATGCAGTGTTTTCGTAGACCAGACTGATTGATCGATTTACCGATTTACGTGGTAAATTCATAGACCAGACAATTTCTTTGTCTACAAATCTCTATATATTCACGGCCCTATACGTCCACAGAAATTAAGTCTTCGAAACATTCATATACACCTTTATCAATTGCTTTCAGATAAAACATGTCACTATTTAAAAGCCAAGTCTCTGGCATTCATCACTAATCCAACAACTATCCCGTTTGACTGCCCTCAGTGTGGTCTATCTTCTATCATATATCAGTAAGCACTTTAACTGTCCATGGTGTAGTCCACCTTCTGTCATATATCATTAAGCACTTTGACTGTCCATGGTGTAGTCCACCTTCTATCATATATCAATAAGCACTTTGACTGTCCATGGTGTAGTCCACCTTCTATCATATATCAATGAGCACTTTGACTGACCATGGTGTAGTCTACATTCTATCATATATCAATAAGCACTTTAACTGTCCATGGTGTAGTCTACATTCTATCATATATCAATAAGCACTTTAACTGACCATGGTGTAGTCTACATTCTATCATATATCACTAAGCACTTTGACTGTCCATGGTGGAGTCCACCTTCTATCATATATCAATAAGAACTTTGACTGTCCATGGTGTAGTCCACATTCTATCATATATCAATAAGCTCTTTGACTGTCCATGGTGTAGTCCACATTCTATCATATATCATTAAGCACTTTAACTGTCCATGGTGTAGTCTACCTTCTATCATATATCATTAAGCACTTTAACTGTCCATGGTGTAGTCTACCTTCTATCATATATCAATGAGCACTTTAACTGTCCATGGTGTAGTCCACATTCTATCATATATCAATAAGCTCTTTGACTGTCCATGGTGTAGTCCACATTCTATCATATATCATTAAGCACTTTAACTGTCCATGGTGTAGTCTACCTTCTATCATATACCATTAAGCACTTTAACTGTCCATGGTGTAGTCTACCTTCTATCATATATCAATGAGCACTTTAACTGTCCATGGTGGAGTCCACATTCTATCATATATCAATAAGCACTTTGAATGTCCATGGTGTAGTCCACCTTCTATCATATATCAATAAGCACTTTGACTGTCCATGGTGTAGTCCACATTCTATCATATATCAATAAGCACTTTAACTGTCCATGGTGTAGTCCACATTCTATCATATATCAATGCGCACTTTAACTGTCCATGGTGTAGTCCACCATCTATCATATATCATTAAGCACTTTGACTGTCCATGGTGTAGTCCACATTCTATCATATATCAATAAGCACTTTGACTGTCCATGGTGTAGTCCACCTTCTATCATATATGAATAAGCACTTTAACTGTCCATGGTGTAGTCTACCTTCTATCATATATCAATAAGCACTTTGACTGACCATGGTGTAGTCCACATTCTATCATATATCAATGAGCACTTTAACTGTCCATGGTGTAGTCCACATTCTATCATATATCAATAAGCTCTTTGACTGTCCATGGTGTAGTCCACATTCTATCATATATCACTAAGCACTTTGACTGTCCATGGTGGAGTCCACCTTCTATCATATATCAATAAGCACTTTGACTGTCCATGGTGGAGTCCACCTTCTATCATATATCAATAAGCACTTTGACTGTCCATGGTGGAGTCCACATTCTATCATATATCAATAAGCACTTTGACTGTCCATGGTGTAGTCTACATTCTATCATATATCAATGAGCACTTTGACTGACCATGGTGCAGTCTACATTCTATCATATATCAATGAGCACTTTGACTGACCATGGTGTAGTCCACATTCTATCATATATCAATGAGCTCTTTGACTGTCCATGGTGTAGTCCACCATCTATCATATATCAATGAGCACTTTGACTGACCATGGTGTAGTCCACATTCTATCATATATCAATGAGCTCTTTGACTGTCCATGGTGGAGTCCACATTCTATCATATATCACTAAGCACTTTGACTGTCCATGGTGGAGTCCACCTTCTATCATATATCAGTAAGCACTTTAACTGTCCATGGTGTAGTCCACCTTCTATCATATATCAATAAGCACTTTAACTGTCCATGGTGTAGTCCACCTTCTATCATATATCAGTAAGCACTTTGACTGTCCATGGTGTAGTCCACCTTCTATCATATATCAGTAAGCACTTTGACTGTCCATGGTGTAGTCCACCTTCTATCATATATCAGTAAGCACTTTAACTGTCCATGGTGGAGTCCACCTTCTATCATATATCAATAAGCACTTTAACTGTCCATGGTGTAGTCCACCTTCTATCATATATCAATAAGCTCTTTAACTGTCCATGGTGTAGTCCACCTTCTATCATATATCAATAAGCACTTTAACTGTCCATTGTGTAGTCCACCTTCAATCATATATCAATAAGCACTTTAACTGTCCATGGTGGAGTCCACCTTCTATCATATATCAATAAGCACTTAAACTGTCCATGGTGTAGTCCACATTCTATCATATATCAATAAGCACTTTAACTGTCCATGGTGTAGTCCACCTACTATCATATATCAATAAGCACTTTAACTGTCCATGGTGTAGTCCACCTACTATCATATATCAATAAACACTTTAACTGTCCATGGTGTAGTCCACCTACTATCATATATCAATAAGCACTTTGACTGTCCATTGTGTAGTCCACCTTCAATCATATATCAATAAGCACTTTAACTGTCCATGGTGGAGTCCACCTTCTATCATATATCAATAAGCACTTTGACTGTCCATGGTGTAGTCCACATTCTATCATATATCAATAAGCTCTTTGACTGTCCATGGTGTAGTCCACATTCTATCATATATCATTAAGCACTTTAACTGTCCATGGTGTAGTCTACCTTCTATCATATATCATTAAGCACTTTAACTGTCCATGGTGTAGTCTACCTTCTATCATATATCAATGAGCACTTTAACTGTCCATGGTGTAGTCCACATTCTATCATATATCAATAAGCTCTTTGACTGTCCATGGTGTAGTCCACATTCTATCATATATCATTAAGCACTTTAACTGTCCATGGTGTAGTCTACCTTCTATCATATACCATTAAGCACTTTAACTGTCCATGGTGTAGTCTACCTTCTATCATATATCAATGAGCACTTTAACTGTCCATGGTGGAGTCCACATTCTATCATACATCAATAAGCACTTTGAATGTCCATGGTGTAGTCCACCTTCTATCATATATCAATAAGCACTTTGACTGTCCATGGTGTAGTCCACATTCTATCATATATCAATAAGCACTTTAACTGTCCATGGTGTAGTCAACATTCTATCATATATCAATGCGCACTTTAACTGTCCATGGTGTAGTCCACCATCTATCATATATCATTAAGCACTTTGACTGTCCATGGTGTAGTCCACATTCTATCATATATCAATAAGCACTTTGACTGTCCATGGTGTAGTCCACCTTCTATCATATATGAATAAGCACTTTAACTGTCCATGGTGTAGTCTACCTTCTATCATATATCAATAAGCACTTTGACTGACCATGGTGTAGTCCACATTCTATCATATATCAATGAGCACTTTAACTGTCCATGGTGTAGTCCACATTCTATCATATATCAATAAGCTCTTTGACTGTCCATGGTGTAGTCCACATTCTATCATATATCACTAAGCACTTTGACTGTCCATGGTGGAGTCCACCTTCTATCATATATCAATAAGCACTTTGACTGTCCATGGTGGAGTCCACCTTCTATCATATATCAATAAGCACTTTGACTGTCCATGGTGGAGTCCACATTCTATCATATATCAATAAGCACTTTGACTGTCCATGGTGTAGTCTACATTCTATCATATATCAATGAGCACTTTGACTGACCATGGTGCAGTCTACATTCTATCATATATCAATGAGCACTTTGACTGACCATGGTGTAGTCCACATTCTATCATATATCAATGAGCTCTTTGACTGTCCATGGTGTAGTCCACCATCTATCATATATCAATGAGCACTTTGACTGACCATGGTGTAGTCCACATTCTATCATATATCAATGAGCTCTTTGACTGTCCATGGTGGAGTCCACATTCTATCATATATCACTAAGCACTTTGACTGTCCATGGTGGAGTCCACCTTCTATCATATATCAGTAAGCACTTTAACTGTCCATGGTGTAGTCCACCTTCTATCATATATCAATAAGCACTTTAACTGTCCATGGTGTAGTCCACCTTCTATCATATATCAGTAAGCACTTTGACTGTCCATGGTGTAGTCCACCTTCTATCATATATCAGTAAGCACTTTGACTGTCCATGGTGTAGTCCACCTTCTATCATATATCAGTAAGCACTTTAACTGTCCATGGTGGAGTCCACCTTCTATCATATATCAATAAGCACTTTAACTGTCCATGGTATAGTCCACCTTCTATCATATATCAATAAGCTCTTTAACTGTCCATGGTGTAGTCCACCTTCTATCATATATCAATAAGCACTTTAACTGTCCATTGTGTAGTCCACCTTCAATCATATATCAATAAGCACTTTAACTGTCCATGGTGGAGTCCACCTTCTATCATATATCAATAAGCACTTTAACTGTCCATGGTGTAGTCCACATTCTATCATATATCAATAAGCACTTTAACTGTCCATGGTGTAGTCCACCTACTATCATATATCAATAAGCACTTTAACTGTCCATGGTGTAGTCCACCTACTATCATATATCAATAAGCTCTTTGACTGTCCATGGTGTAGTCCACCTTCTATCATATATCATTAAGCACTTTAACTGTCCATGGTGTAGTCCACCTACTATCATATATCAATAAGCACTTTGACTGTCCATTGTGTAGTCCACCTTCAATCATATATCAGTAAGCACTTTAACTGTCCATGGTGGAGTCCACCTTCTATCATATATCAATAAGCACTTTAACTGTCCATGGTGTAGTCCACCTACTATCATATATCAATAAGCACTTTGACTGTCCATTGTGTAGTCCACCTTCAATCATATATCAATAAGCACTTTAACTGTCCATGGTGTAGTCCACCTTCTATCATATATCAGTAAGCACTTTAACTGTCCATGGTGTAGTCCACCTTCTATCATATATCAATAAGCACTTTAACTGTCCATGGTGGAGTCCACCTTCTATCATATATCAATAAGCACTTTAACTGTCCATGGTGTAGTCCACCTTCTATCATATATCAGTAAGCACTTTGACTGTCCATGGTGTATTCCACCTTCTATCATATATCAGTAAGCACTTTGACTGTCCATGGTGTAGTCCACCTTCTATCATATATCAGTAAGCACTTTAACTGTCCATGGTGGAGTCCACCTTCTATCATATATCAATAAGCACTTTAACTGTCCATGGTGTAGTCCACCTTCTATCATATATCAATAAGCTCTTTAACTGCATGTCCATGGTGTAGTCCACCTTCTATCATATATCAATAAGCACTTTAACTGTCCATTGTGTAGTCCACCTTCAATCATATATCAATAAGCACTTTAACTGTCCATGGTGGAGTCCACCTTCTATCATATATCAATAAGCACTTTAACTGTCCATGGTGTAGTCCACATTCTATCATATATCAATAAGCACTTTAACTGTCCATGGTGTAGTCCACCTACTATCATATATCAATAAGCACTTTAACTGTCCATGGTGTAGTCCACCTACTATCATATATCAATAAGCACTTTGACTGTCCATTGTGTAGTCCACCTTCTATCATATATCAATAAGCACTTTAACTGTCCATGGTGTAGTCCACCTACTATCATATATCAATAAGCACTTTGACTGTCCATTGTGTAGTCCACCTACTATCATATATCAATAAGCACTTTAACTGTCCATGGTGTAGTCCACCTACTATCATATATCAATAAGCACTTTAACTGTCCATGGTGTAGTCCACCTACTATCATATATCAATAAACACTTTAACTGTCCATGGTGTAGTCCACCTACTATCATATATCAATAAGCACTTTGACTGTCCATTGTGTAGTCCACCTTCAATCATATATCAATAAGCACTTTAACTGTCCATGGTGGAGTCCACCTTCTATCATATATCAATAAGCACTTTGACTGTCCATGGTGTAGTCCACATTCTATCATATATCAATAAGCTCTTTGACTGTCCATGGTGGTATAGCCCCTCCTTCCGAGGATGTCTCTAGCCCAATGTCTCTGTACACAGGGGAGAGACGTTCTAGGATGGTCGGGCTGTAGCCTCTACCTGGTAACTGTACACGCAAAACTGGCCAGCATCATCCAGAACTACATTCTGCAAAGTGAAACTAGTTTAAAAAAGATAGATTTCACAGGTTAAACATAAGATGTTAGTGATGGTTGAATGTTGCCATTGCTTCCTCTCCTTTTGACAAACTCCCTGTGAATCATGCATCTTGTCTAACTCTAGATGCAAAAAGGTCTACAGAATAAATTGGTCGGTTAATTGGCTGATTCTCTAAAGGTTCTTCAACCTTATTTCTTTGGATGTTATTATTTACTCTTCATTATAATCAGCGACAGAAGCTTTATTTATAATATTTTCCTCCAGACTTTAGTGCAGTTGTTTATTCTTCCAATTTCTAATGACAGACCTTGTCTTAAGCTTGGGTCAACAGAAACACATGCTATATATTTTTAATGAAACTATGTTCTCAGAACCCTATTTGCTATAAAACTTCTTCTGTATTACATACTTCCCCAATTGATGCAACACCCATTATAAGCTTGAAAAAACCTAAACCCAACAAATACTGCCACATCTTTAGCCAGACAACTAGTAACAAAATACCCGATAAAACCCTGTTATATATCATTTAAAAAGACTGCATCTTGAAGAAGAGTTGCTCAAAACATGTACAAACTGTCCAGAGAATCGGGGAAGAGTTGCTCAAAACATGTACAAACTGTCCAGAGAATAGGGGAAGAGTTCCTCAGTTCCTGTACAAACTGTCGAGAGAATCGGGGAATAAAGTTGTGCTGGTTCACCTGATATCTAGTACAACTTTTAAACAACAATTAAAACCAGCTTAGAGAATTTGAATAAATAATGTCGATAACATTCTTTAAAAAATAACCAGAAACTTTAAGAACTCTTCCCAATAAGCTTATATAATTAACAAATAGGCAAGTCACACCCCTGCCCAAACGAGCGGACTGTTGATGATCGTCAGCCCCTATCATGTATGATAGCTCGCTGTGTATTTGATGGACTATGCTAATTCCAACATCCACAAACCAGATCAAAAAGGCTGCTTGAACCTCAGAAATCAATGGCCGCAAGTAGGTTTTCTATTTCTGGTGGGGCTCCATGCAGCTTGTGTTGCAAGAGCAACGTCAGGCCTCGCGACTTAAATGTAATTTGGCAGCCATTAAGGTAGCACTTTCATGAATAACTACCGATATGCAGGATGGAAAGATATTTTTTGTGTCTCTGACGAAAGGCAAACTGCAAGAGAAGGATGATGCTTGCCAGTTTGTAGTGACCAGGTTGAGCTGTCTGGGACATGTGTTCACTGTGTTCCTCTTGAAATGTTTGTGTATCATCACTTACAAATACACAGTTTTCTTGCCAAATTGAAACAGCCATCAATTTCCCGAAAATTTTTATTTTGAAAGGTCCAAATTATGAATAATCTTCTTTTTTTGGTAAATAAAATTTGAAACAAATTCATTTAAACTTTAATAAACTGTTCGAGGTAAAGAAAATTTTGTAATTGTGGTTTGATTCTGTTTGCGACATAAAAATCTTAAAGAACTTAATATTAAACTGAAGCAAATGAAATATCTAAATTCTGGAAGGATATCGGGAGTATCTCAATATACAAAAGTGAACCAATGATTGTGAAGTTTGTCTCCCAGTAGACTGACACATTCGACTCTTCTATGGAAGTTTGATAAGGTCGTTGTCTAGACGCTAACTATTACGCTCCGACTTCATAATTCGGATCTGCAATCAAGGAAGCGCTGGCGACAGATTGCCTTTCAGTCAGTACAAACAGAAATCAATCAAGAGATATTAACCTTACCCTGCCTACCTCACATTTCAGTTTATTTTATTTTATTCATCCCCATTTGAGTATTGAACCCAGTTGTGAAACATGCTTAAAAGTTTAAGCATTTCCTTAAAGCAACAGGCAATACCAAAGTTCTTCTGAAGTTCTTCTTTACTCAATGTTAAGTCTGGCCATAATGCGACTTAAGCAATAACACGTTCTGCAGATCAATACCATAGTTTGTCTGAATTTCTTCAGATCAATTCATTCTCATTTGCACCCTACGAAATGAATTGTAACATGATTTCTTAGAAGATCTTTTCTTTCCTTCCAGGAGAACTATGAGCTTGAAGCCTCAGTTGCTTCGGGGAATTGTGATATTTTTTGTCAACACCTAAATTGATTTTCTATCACACAACTTCATGTTTTGCTATTTTCACTCAGCTTTTCTTTTATTTACAGACTTTCGATGTTTAATCAAGAAACCTGAAGTTTGGACATTGTTTAAAATGTTTTGAAATGAAACAAACTTCAGATTTCAGTTTTATTTTGTTTCAGTGATGTGATTTTACATGATTTCTTTCGTTTTATAGTAATGTTCATTTTCTATTTCAGTGATATTTAGTTTATGTTACATTGCTGTTTTGTTAAGTTATCCCCCTTGTTACCCGGATGTTGTGCCGTCACCTATTTGATTTCTAGTCTCAGTGTCTGACCATGACCTTCATGAACTCTTCTCTCTCTTACAGGCCCACCACGAATCACGTTGGCACCCAAAAGCCAGCAGGTCGCAGAAGAAGCGAAGGTGAGCTTCTTCTGCAAGGCCTCTGGCAACCCTGCCCCACACTTCCATTGGGAGAGGGGCAACAAACGGATTAATCCCAAGCAGAACCGTTACCTTATCAACGACATACCCCACCTGTCAGTGTTGCGGATCGATCCCGTCAAGTCCAAGAGGGATGATGCAACGTTCACCTGTGTGGCCAACAACGGACAAGGCGAAGCTCGGGCGAACGCCACGCTTCGAGTTTACAAGAAAGTCGGCGATGTAGACGGTAGGTGGTCTTTTACGTCTTGTTTGATCTCGTGAAGACATCTGGTCTTGATGACTTTTGGGCCTTAAAGAATGGTCTGATATATATGATTCTTGTTTCAGATAATTGTTCTTCGTTAAAATATAGATTATTATATTGAGTACAATGAAGATAAGAATGTGTTTAGTGTAATCATCAATGAATAAGTTGGAATCATTGCTCTGACAGTTAGACTCATCAATCAATATATCTTTACAAAATGATATTGATTGATAATTGTTTTATAAGAAACAAATTTACCAAAGCATCCACTTAAATTGTGTGCATTATTTCAATAATACTGATAGCATCCTTGCTGGGAGAATATTACAGAAGAAAACTAAAGGTCACCATATATCCCATTTAGTTGACCCCAATCATAGTGGCAATGAGTGTGTTGACTGTGACCACATCCATATAGATGAATTAAACTCAATATCTATTGACCTCTTGAAAAAATCTCACTGACAAGGTCATGTGTATAAATAAATACAGAAATATATATATATATATGCATGATGTGTCAAAGTGTATTTATATTTTTGTCTCAAACCTCTCAATGAAAGTGATGTCAAGTGATGCAAGATTAACTATAAGCTCTGGGTTGTTGCTGTTCCAGCTTCTATACTCTACCAGTGTGATTATTTGAGTGATTATTTCGAACACTAAGATTAAGGCATGAACCTATCCATGGAATGACAATGTGTGTATCTATCTCGACGGTACTGTGAGGTCCCAAACCATCGACTTAACAATGAAAGGATTTTGTGTCATCCTAGTTCCACTTTTGACAGTTGATGCCATGACAGACCCAGGCTGTATTTCTATCTTGGTCTATCGCACTCTTAGCAACCAAAACCTCATCTTTGTTCAACTGTATATACCGAGAAAGCCCTGGGTTGATGTCGCCACTGGTTTTTGTTCTGTGTTTGTTACTCGACTGGCGGCAAGTAAGCCAGCTAGCTGATGCTGTGATGTTGGTGCTAATGAATCAGAATGGACAGTGATGGAGGAGAGTGCAGACCTCTTTGAAAATTAGCAGTGTAGCACTTGCTGCTTATCTCTCCCAGGAGGGTGCTAGAGGTGTCTGGAGGAACAACCCGCCCCTCCTGATGATGATGCGGCTGGTTGTAGGGAATTCATGTGGGGAGGGGAGTTGTTGCAGTGGGTAGAACACAGCCTGTATGAGGTCTCGAGGTGTCTTGTGGAACATCCAGCGCGCCCTCTCCTGATGATGGTGCCGCTGGTTGTAGGGAATTCATGTGAGATGGGGAGTTGTTGAAGGGGATGGAACACAGCCTGTATGAAGTCTAGAGGTGTCTTGTGGAACATCAATTCCCTCCTGAAAAGACTAGTTGTAGGGAATTCATGGTGGGGAAGGGAGTTGTTGGAGGGGGTAGAACACAGTCTGTATGAAGTCTCGAGGTGTCTGGAGGAACATCAATTCCCTCCTGATGATGATACGGCTGGTTGTAGGGGATTCATGTGAGGAGGGGAGTATGAGGACTATAGGTGTCTGGAGGAACATCAATTCCCTCCTGATGATGATACGGCTGGTTGTAGGGGATTCATGAGAGGGTTGTGGAATTGTTGGGTTTGATTAGGATACAGCCAGTATTTGTACCTGAAGCACCAGTGGTAACATCCAGCCTATCCAGATGCCACTGCCAGCGTGTGGAACATGGTGAAGGGGAGAGAGGTTTCCAGATGTAAATTTACACCGCTTAAATTTCCCTCAGTCTTTGGCTAGAGGACTCATGTTGGAGTAAAACTTGCTGTCCAGAATATAAAGCCAGATGTAGCACTTGAAAGTTGGTGGAGATCCTCATGATGAGACTTTAACCGGTAATTTTCTGGTTACTGTCTCAGGGTACACCAGATTCCTCCTTACTATTCAGCTAGTTTCAGAGCAAATAATTAAATGATCGACTAATTAGGCATAGAATCTGTATAATAGGAACTTGTGGTTTTCTCTATCAAAGGCTTTATTTTTTTACCCTATTTTTGTTTTTTTACATCAAACTTTTTGTGGTCAGAGAAGGTATAATTTTGATAATGGAAAGATTTGTCTGTTGGATTGTATTCTTCATCAGTGTACAACCTGGATTGTATTCTTCATCAGTGCACAACCTAACAAGTCATTTACAATATGGTTTGTCTGTTGGATTGTATTCTTCATCTGTGTACAAACTAACAAGTCTTTTACAATATGGTTTGTCTGTTGGATTGTATTCTTCATCAGTGTACAACCTAACAAGTCATTTACAATTTGCTTGGTCTGTTGGATTGTATTGTTCATCTGTGTACAAACTAACAAGTCATTTACAATATGGTTTGTCTGTTGGATTGTATTCTTCATCAGTGTACAACCTAACAAGTCATTTACAATTTGGTTTGTCTGTTGGATTGTATTCTTCATCTGTGTACAAACTAACAAGTCATTTACAATATGGTTTGTCTGTTGGATTGTATTCTTCATCTGTGTACAACCTAACAAGTCATTTACAATTTGGTTGGTCTGTTGGATTGTATTCTTCATCTGTGTACAAACTAACAAGTCATTTACAATATGGTTGGTCTGTTGGATTGTATATTTCATCAGTGTACAACCTAACAAGTCATTTACAATATGGTTGGTCTGTTGGATTGTATTCTTCATCAGTGTACAACCTAACAAGTCATTTACAATATGGTTGGTCTGTTGGATTGTATTCTACATCTGTGTACAAACTAACAAGTCATTTACAATATGGTTGGTCTGTTGGATTGTATTCTTCATCTGTGTACAAACTAACAAGTCATTTACAATATGGTTTGTCTGTTGGATTGTATTCTACATCTGTGTACAAACTAACAAGTCATTTACAATATGGTTGGTCTGTTGGATTGTATTCTTCATCTGTGTACAAACTAACAAGTCATTTACAATATGGTTTGTCTGTTGGATTGTATTCTCCATCTGTGTACAAACTAACAAGTCATTTACAATATGGTTTGTCTGTTGGATTGTATTCTTCATCAGTGTACAACCTGACAAGTCATTTACAATATGGTTGGTCTGTTGGATTGTATTCTTCATCTGTGTACAAACTAACAAGTCATTTACAATATGGTTGGTCTGTTGGATTGTATTCTTCATCAGTGTACAACCTAACAAGTCATTTACAATATGGTTTGCTTGGTGGAAGATGATTCCTTTTGGTTTTGATGAAGTTCCAGATTGGCTGATCTTGAATTTCAGAATAGTTTTACCAACTTTGGAAAAAAAAATTCAGCAAAATTGTATAGGAATGTTTCATAAAGTTTTAATAACTGGTCCCCCTCCTCCATCACACAGGGATGAGCTTTCTCAAAACTTGAACTCAATATTGACAAATGCTGGTAAATTGATAAATAAAAAGAACCATTTTCTTAATATCAGAGATTGTGGTATTTCCAATATTTTGCACGAGGCGAGTTATTGGATGATATTGCACCTCCTAGGCGCTTAGCTTAGTTTACTGTGCTTAGCTCGTGCTTATTTGCTTAGCTTGATAGTTGGCTGACAGGGCTCGATAAGCTAATGAGGTTTAGATAGAAATACAGTTGTCCCTGACAGTTTGGTGATTCTCCGCGGAGCTGATCGGCAAGCGAGGAGCGTCGTCATGTGACCAAGCGTCTGCAGATCTCTTTATCCGCGGAACAAATCCAATTTAGGCAACTGTAATATGTCAATCTTCAGGATATTAGTGAAGCGAGACGTCTGTTGGATTCTGTTTTGCAGGACAGCCTGTCTGTACTAGCTGTCAGCTGTTTGGAATTACATCTGAATCTTAAACAGGCAGCTTGTGGACAGAAACTTACTGTGGATTGATGCAAATACTTCTCTTACTCATGGAAATTTCTATTTGTTACGTTTAAGAATTTCATTTGTAGATTTACATATCGCTTATTTTCAATTTTGTATCAAACCTATAACAAACAAGACGGGTGTAGAGATTGGATTAATGTACTGCCATGCATCTCTTACTTATTTGTTATATCTAAGAATTTTGGATATATTTGAACTTCACGTTTGTTATTCTGGAATTGTTTATGAATCCTGAATGAACACAGTTTCTTCAACAATCAGGCCAATTTTCAAAGAGAGTTTTTATTTTTGAAAGATCTTACCTTTGTTGAAAAATAAAATCAAACATATGTACACGTTCGAGGAAAAATATAATCATTGAAACTGTTACAAGAATTACTAAAAAAGTGTGAAAATATATTTATTAACTCCTTACCATTTTATTTCAAAAAGTGATTTTTTTTAAAAATCTGTGAACTTTTGAAGAATAACAATTATGAGATCTCTTATTTCATATAAAATAATTGTTTAAAGATACAAAAATTATCAAAATATACTGGAAATAATTATAAGCCTACTGAAAGTAAGTATCTTGTGATCAAAATCTGCCAAACAAAACAAAGTAGCTTCAGAATATGTTTAAAACTTTTAATGACAAGATACATCTCAAAATAGTGAAACTTTGTGATCAAAATACATGGAGACATGGTGAGAGATCTGCTGCACTGCCAATGTGTAATGTGTAGAGGAGTAATCTTGTTCCTAGTCAGGTGACAGCTTGGTTTGACATGAGATCCATCTAGTCCCAGATCCCACGTCTCTCGTCTGTGTACCTTAATGTCTGACTAACTAGCCATCAACCTACTTGTATTACACTCCAATTATTGTTTATTTTACAAGTTAACGTTTAAAAATTACATTTCATATTTTAAAAAATTGTATTATGTAAAAGACTCCATTACAAGAAGAAAAGCATGACATCAATCACAATTGTAGTTTACCGGTAACTTCACTGAGAGGTGAATCTGTACATCTCCAATCCATGGGTTCACTATTCTACACAGATCTACTGTGCAGTGTTGATCTGTACATCTCCAATCCATGGGTTCACTATTCTACACACATCTACTGTGCAGTGTTGATCTGTACTTCTCCAATCCATGGGTTCACTATTCTACACACATCTACTGTGCAGTGTTGATCTGTACTTCTCCAATCCATGGGTTCACTATTCTACACAGATCTACTTCACTATTCTACACACATCTACTGTGCAGTGTTGATCTGTACTTCTCCAATCCATGGGTTCACTATTCTACACACATCTACTGTGCAGTGTTGATCTGTACTTCTCCAATCCATGGGTTCACTATTCTACACACATCTACTGTGCAGTGTTGATCTGTACATCTCCAATCCATGGGTTCACTATTCTACACACATCTACTGTGCAGTGTTGATCTGTACTTCTCCAATCCATGGGTTCACTATTCTACACACATCTACTGTGCAGTGTTGATCTGTACTTCTCCAATCCATGGGTTCACTATTCTACACACATCTACTGTGCAGTGTTGATCTGTACATCTCCAATCCATGGGTTCACTATTCTACACACATCTACTGTGCAGTGTTGATCTGTACATCTCCAATCCATGGGTTCACTATTCTACACACATCTACTGTGCAGTGTTGATCTGTACTTCTCCAATCCCTGGGTTCACTATTCTACACAGATCTACTGTGCAGTGTTGATCTGTACTTCTCCAATCCATGGGTTCACTATTCTACACACATCTACTGTGCAGTGTTGATCTGTACTTCTCCAATCCATGGGTTCACTATTCTACACACATCTACTGTGCAGTGTTGATCTGTACATCTCCAATCCATGGGTTCACTATTCTACACAGATCTACTGTGCAGTGTTGATCTGTACTTCTCCAATCCATGGGTTCACTATTCTACACACATCTACTGTGCAGTGTTGATCTGTACTTCTCCAATCCATGGGTTCACTATTCTACACACATCTACTGTGCAGTGTTGATCTGTACATCTCCAATCCATGAGTTCACTATTCTACACACATCTACTGTGCAGTGTTGATCTGTACTTCTCCAATCCATGGGTTCACTATTCTACACACATCTACTGTGCAGTGTTGATCTGTACTTCTCCAATCCATGGGTTCACTATTCTACACACATCTACTGTGCAGTGTTGATCTGTACTTCTCCAATCCATGGGTTCACTATTCTACACAGATCTACTTCACTATTCTACACACATCTACTGTGCAGTGTTGATCTGTACTTCTCCAATCCATGGGTTCACTTTTCTACACACATCTACTGTGCAGTGTTGATCTGTACTTCTCCAATCCATGGGTTCACTATTCTACACACATCTACTGTGCAGTGTTGATCTGTACATCTCCAATCCATGGGTTCACTATTCTACACACATCTACTGTGCAGTGTTGATCTGTACATCTCCAATCCATGGGTTCACTATTCTACACACATCTACTGTGCAGTGTTGATCTGTACATCTCCAATCCATGGTTCACTATTCTACACACATCTACTTCACTATTCTACACACATCTACTGTGCAGTGTTGATCTGTACTTCTCCAATCCATGGGTTCACTATTCTACACACATCTACTGTGCAGTGTTGATCTGTACTTCTCCAATCCATGGGTTCACTATTCTACACACATCTACTGTGCAGTGTTGATCTGTACTTCTCCAATCCATGGGTTCACTATTCTACACACATCTACTGTGCAGTGTTGATCTGTACTTCTCCAATCCATGGGTTCACTATTCTACACACATCTACTGTGCAGTGTTGATCTGTACTTCTCCAATCCATGGGTTCACTATTCTACACACATCTACTGTGCAGTGTTGATCTGTACATCTCCAATCCATGGGTTCACTATTCTACACACATCTACCGTGCAGTGTTGATCTGTACATCTCCAATCCATGGGTTCACTATTCTACACACATCTACTGTGCAGTGTTGATCTGTACTTCTCCAATCCATGGGTTCACTATTCTACACACATCTACTGTTAAGTGTTGATCTGTACTTCTCCAATCCATGGGTTCACTATTCTACACACATCTACTGTGCAGTGTTGATCTGTACATCTCCAATCCATGGGTTCACTATTCTACACACATCTACTGTGCAGTGTTGATCTGTACTTCTCCAATCCATGGGTTCACTATTCTACACACATCTACTGTGCAGTGTTGATCTGTACATCTCCAATCCATGGGTTCACTATTCTACACAGATCTACTGTGCAGTGTTGATCTGTACTTCTCCAATCTAAGGTTCACTATTCTACACACATCTACTGTGCAGTGTTGATCTGTACTTCTCCAATCCATGGGTTCACTATTCTACACACATCTACTGTGCAGTGTTGATCTGTACTTCTCCAATCCATGGGTTCACTATTCTACACACATCTACTGTGCAGTGTTGATCTGTACTTCTCCAATCCATGGGTTCACTATTCTACACACATCTACTGTGCAGTGTTGATCTGTACTTCTCCAATCCATGGGTTCACTATTCTACACACATCTACTGTGCAGTGTTGATCTGTACATCTCCGATCCATGGGTTCACTATTCTACACACATCTACTGTGCAGTGTTGATCTGTACTTCTCCAATCCATGGGTTCACTATTCTACACACATCTACTGTGCAGTGTTGATCTGTACTTCTCCAATCCATGGGTTCACTATTCTACACACATCTACTGTGCAGTGTTGATCTGTACATCTCCGATCCATGGGTTCACTATTCTACACACATCTACTGTGCAGTGTTGATCTGTACTTCTCCAATCCATGGGTTCATTATTCTACACACATCTACTGTGCAGTGTTGATCTGTACTTCTCCAATCCATGGGTTCACTATTCTACACACATCTACTGTGCAGTGTTGATCTGTACTTCTCCAATCCATGGGTTCACTATTCTACACAGATCTACTGTGCAGTGTTGATCTGTACTTCTCCAATCTAAGGTTCACTATTCTACACACATCTACTGTGCAGTGTTGATCTGTACTTCTCCAATCCATGGGTTCACTATTCTACACACATCTACTGTGCAGTGTTGATCTGTACATCTCCAATCCATGGGTTCACTATTCTACACACATCTACTGTGCAGTGTTGATCTGTACATCTCCAATCCATGGGTTCACTATTCTACACACATCTACTGTGCAGTGTTGATCTGTACATCTCCAATCCATGGGTTCACTATTCTACACAGATCTACTGTGCAGTGTTGATCTGTACTTCTCCAATCTAAGGTTCACTATTCTACACACATCTACTGTGCAGTGTTGATCTGTACTTCTCCAATCCATGGGTTCACTATTCTACACACATCTACTGTGCAGTGTTGATCTGTACTTCTCCAATCCATGGGTTCACTATTCTACACACATCTACTGTGCAGTGTTGATCTGTACATCTCCAATCCATGAGTTCACTATTCTACACACATCTACTGTGCAGTGTTGATGCTGTACTTCTCCAATCCATGGGTTCACTATTCTACACACATCTACTGTGCAGTGTTGATCTGTACATCTCCAATCCATGAGTTCACTATTCTACACACATCTACTGTGCAGTGTTGATCTGTACATCTCCAATCCATGAGTTCACTATTCTACACACATCTACTGTGCAGTGTTGATCTGTACTTCTCCAATCCATGAGTTCACTATTCTACACACATCTACTGTGCAGTGTTGATCTGTACATCTCCAATCCATGGGTTCACTATTCTACACACATCTACTGTGAAGTGTTGATCTGTACATCTCCAATCCATGGGTTCACTATTCTACACACATCTACTGTGCAGTGTTGATCTGTACATCTCCAATCCATGAGTTCACTATTCTACACACATCTACTGTGCAGTGTTGATGCTGTACTTCTCCAATCCATGGGTTCACTATTCTACACACATCTACTGTGAAGTGTTGATCTGTACATCTCCAATCCATGGGTTCACTATTCTACACACATCTACTGTGCAGTGTTGATCTGTACATCTCCAATCCATGAGTTCACTATTCTACACACATCTACTGTGCAGTGTTGATCTGTACATCTCCAATCCATGGGTTCACTATTCTACACACATCTACTGTGCAGTGTTGATCTGTACTTCTCCAATCCATGAGTTCACTATTCTACACACATCTACTGTGCAGTGTTGATCTGTACATCTCCAATCCATGGGTTCACTATTCTACACACATCTACTGTGCAGTGTTGATCTGTACTTCTCCAATCCATGGGTTCACTATTCTACACACATCTACTGTGCAGTGTTGATCTGTACTTCTCCAATCCATGAGTTCACTATTCTACACACATCTACTGTGCAGTGTTGATCTGTACTTCTCCAATCCATGGGTTCACTATTCTACACACATCTACTGTGCAGTGTTGATCTGTACTTCTCCAATCCATGGGTTCACTATTCTACACACATCTACTGTGCAGTGTTGATCTGTACTTCTCCAATCCATGAGTTCACTATTCTACACACATCTACTGTGCAGTGTTGATCTGTACATCTCCAATCCATGGGTTCACTATTCTACACACATCTACTGTGCAGTGTTGATCTGTACTTCTCCAATCCATGAGTTCACTATTCTACACACATCTACTGTGCAGTGTTGATCTGTACTTCTCCAATCCATGAGTTCACTATTCTACACACATCTACTGTGCAGTGTTGATCTGTACATCTCCAATCCATGGGTTCACTATTCTACACACATCTACTGTGCAGTGTTGATCTGTACTTCTCCAATCCATGGGTTCACTATTCTACACACATCTACTGTGCAGTGTTGATCTGTACTTCTCCAATCCATGAGTTCACTATTCTACACACATCTACTGTGCAGTGTTGATCTGTACATCTCCAATCCATGGGTTCACTATTCTACACACATCTACTGTGAAGTGTTGATCTGTACATCTCCAATCCATGGGTTCACTATTCTACACACATCTACTGTGCAGTGTTGATCTGTACTTCTCCAATCCATGGGTTCACTATTCTACACACATCTACTGTGAAGTGTTGATCTGTACATCTCCAATCCATGGGTTCACTATTCTACACACATCTACTGTGCAGTGTTGATCTGTACTTCTCCAATCCATGAGTTCACTATTCTACACACATCTACTGTGCAGTGTTGATCTGTACTTCTCCAATCCATGAGTTCACTATTCTACACACATCTACTGTGCAGTGTTGATCTGTACTTCTCCAATCCATGGGTTCACTATTCTACACACATCTACTGTGCAGTGTTGATCTGTACATCTCCAATCCATGGGTTCACTATTCTACACACATCTACTGTGCAGTGTTGATCTGTACTTCTCCAATCCATGGGTTCACTATTCTACACACATCTACTGTGAAGTGTTGATCTGTACATCTCCAATCCATGGGTTCACTATTCTACACACATCTACTGTGCAGTGTTGATCTGTACTTCTCCAATCCATGGGTTCACTATTCTACACACATCTACTGTGCAGTGTTGATCTGTACTTCTCCAATCCATGAGTTCACTATTCTACACACATCTACTGTGCAGTGTTGATCTGTACTTCTCCAATCCATGAGTTCACTATTCTACACACATCTACTGTGAAGTGTTGATCTGTACATCTCCAATCCATGGGTTCACTATTCTACACACATCTACTGTGCAGTGTTGATCTGTACTTCTCCAATCCATGGGTTCACTATTCTACACACATCTACTGTGCAGTGTTGATCTGTACTTCTCCAATCCATGAGTTCACTATTCTACACACATCTACTGTGAAGTGTTGATCTGTACTTCTCCAATCCATGAGTTCACTATTCTACACAGATCTACTGTGCAGTGTTGATCTGTACTTCTCCAATCCATGGGTTCACTATTCTACACACATCTACTGTGCAGTGTTGATCTGTACTTCTCCAATCCATGAGTTCACTATTCTACACACATCTACTGTGCAGTGTTGATCTGTGCTTCTCCAATCCATGGGTTCACTATTCTACACACATCTACTGTGAAGTGTTGATCTGTACTTCTCCAATCCATGAGTTCACTATTCTACACACATCTACTGTGCAGTGTTGATCTGTACATCTCCAATCCATGGGTTCACTATTCTACACACATCTACTGTGCAGTGTTGATCTGTACTTCTCCAATCCATGGGTTCACTATTCTACACACATCTACTGTGCAGTGTTGATCTGTACTTCTCCAATCCATGGGTTCACTATTCTACACACATCTACTGTGCAGTGTTGATCTGTACTTCTCCAATCCATGAGTTCACTATTCTACACACATCTACTGTGCAGTGTTGATCTGTACTTCTCCAATCCATGGGTTCACTATTCTACACACATCTACTGTGCAGTGTTGATCTGTACTTCTCCAATCCATGGGTTCACTATTCTACACACATCTACTGTGCAGTGTTGATCTGTACTTCTCCAATCCATGGGTTCACTATTCTACACACATCTACTGTGCAGTGTTGATCTGTACATCTCCAATCCATGGGTTCGCTATTCTACACACATCTACTGTGCAGTGTTGATCTGTACTTCTCCAATCCTTGGGTTCACTATTCTACACACATCTACTGTGCAGTGTTGATCTGTACATCTCCAATCCATGGGTTCACTATTCTACACACATCTACTGTGCAGTGTTGATCTGTACATCTCCAATCCATGGGTTCACTATTCTACACACATCTACTGTGCAGTGTTGATCTGTACTTCTCCAATCCATGGGTTCACTATTCTACACACATCTACTGTGCAGTGTTGATCTGTACTTCTCCAATCCATGGGTTCACTATTCTACACACATCTACTGTGCAGTGTTGATCTGTACTTCTCCAATCCATGGGTTCATTATTCTACACACATCTACTGTGCAGTGTTGATCTGTACTTCTCCAATCCATGGGTTCACTATTCTACACACATCTACTGTGCAGTGTTGATGCTATATTGCTAGTTGACTAACTGCAGAAACTGCTCTTCTGATATCACAGAAATCAATAATCAGAAAACTGATTTTATCCAAATATTTTGACCTCCAAAAAATAGATATACTGTGCTTTCCTGTTCGTTGAAAGATCATATTCTTCAATCATTTCTTCATTATTCTGAGAACTTCTCCTGACTACGAAGAATTCTGTATTTCCACACGAACGTTATCTCATTTCTTATTTGTCTAAATTCATTTCTAAAATATACTTTCAATCTAGATCTTAACATGACAATTCAAAATAGCAAATGCATCAAACAAACAAGAGTTTATACTTTTTGTGAAAATAACTAAAATACAAGTTTGCTCTTTGATTAAGATATTTGCTTCATTTGTTTCCCTCCTTGCAGAGTTCATTAATAAAATCAATTATCCCCTTAAAATTTTATTCTAACAGTTCAAATGTAATTTAATACCATTTCACACTTTGTAATAGTTTATAGCTCTTGACAAATTTCAATAACACTATCTTTTCAAATTAAAGTTTAACAAGTTTTTTGAGTAGGTACATAAAAGAGAATTTTACTTTATTGCAATGCTGTTTTTGAGTCATAAATAATCTTGCACATGTCTAGAGGGAATCTAAGATTTAGAATGATAGTTGTACAATAGCTGAATGTTACAAAATTTAAGGAACAAAGTCTCTAAGGGCGTGATGTATGGCATATTATTTTTTTTAAAATGGAGATTGTTCACACAGAAACATTAGCAGAAGCTATAATGGTGTAATTACTCCCTCAATGAACAGTAAATATGTCAAGGAGTCTTATTTATTAGCTACTTGTTTCGCACCCTATCAGTGCCTTTCAGAAGCCTTAATTTTGTACTGTGGCTTATCTATATCAGGTTGTATCATTGAGTCATTCATACTTCTGGTTTTAACTTTTCGATTGAAATTTGCTGATTCAAAAGGTTCAGGCATCAGTATGTAAAAACATTAGGATAATAGCATATAAACAATTTTGTTATTATAATATAAACAGAACCAAAATGTACAATATGATATCTTGTATAATGTTGATCATCATAACCTTTGATATTATTTGTAAAAAATCATCTTTAATGTTTTTATCTCTTTCTACTTCACATTATATTCGTTGATGTTCGTGTTGGCATCATGACGGTTGAGGGAGTTTGCACAGTTACTGAAGTAGACAGAGTCCAAGTTTACAGAGACAGTTACTGAAGTAGACAGAGTCCAAGTTTACAGAGACAGTTACTGAAGTAGACAGAGTCCAAGTTTACAGAGACAGTTACTGAAGTAGACAGAGTCCAAGTTTACAGAGACAGTTACTGAAGTAGACAGAGTCCAAGTTTACAGAGACAGTTACTGAAGTAGACAGAGTCCAAGTTTACAGAGACAGTTACTGAAGTAGACAGAGTCCAAGTTTACAGAGACAGTTACTGAAGTAGACAGAGTCCAAGTTTACAGAGACAGTTACTGACTCTGCTGCACGGTTGTCTTTCTGCTGCGCTAAGCAAAGCGCAAATCAGGAAGGTGCATACAGTGACTAAACCCACACGTTTCCATGGTAACCGTTTGCAATGACAGGCGATCAATACATCACCTTGAAGATAACTAGTTCAACTGCAGATGCTTTTGATAGAGAAACAAACCAGCCCCCTTCTGAGTTCTCACTTTGTTTTAGAAGAAGTAATGCTGTATTTGCTCAAAGTATTTAATAAAGCATCTAAATCAAGGGATTGAACAAGTTGGACGATGGCGCCTGTGACTCAGAAAGTCGGCCAGAGTCTGAGACTTCCTCTATATCAACCGGCAGACATCTTGGTATTAGTCATCGTTGTCCAATCAAAATCCTCGCTTTCCTCTCTTATCAAACTGTATTTATTTCATGTTTGTATCCATGAGACCCTCTCAGATTTAAAAGCTTTGAAAGCTATTGTTGATGTTTTAATAATGCAAATTAAAGTAAAAACATCATTCTCAGATAGCTATGCATGTTCAAAATATGAAGAGATGTAGAAGCAATGTAATTTTAACATTGATGCTAAATGTATAAAGCCCGTTTTGCAATAGTGACCTTGATGTGAATGAGTTAGTATCCTTAGAGACATTTAATTGACATATAATTTTGGACCTCTTTGGATTTATTCTCTACAACAATTCAACTGATTGCTTTTTTATTCTTTCAATATTTTGCTTTTAAACAGGGTAAAAAAAAATGTAATAGTGTATTTTTAGGCAGAATTCACTTCATTATGTTGATTAATGGTGTGCAGATATTGATATTGGGTACTGAGATTTCTTCTGTCAGATATGAGTTATGTGACGAATGATTTAAAAAAAGTTTCTGTGGGAGACATTGACAATGTTAGGAGCTGCGTCCCAACACCTTGGGCTTGTGCTCTTCCAGTGCAAGGTGCTTGGCAAGGGCACTGGGCTTTGTTTCACCAATAAATCTCCATTCCTTGCTGATTAAAACAAGCTGGAAGAGCCCCTATCTCGTGTACATACAATTAATCATGACTTTTAGTCTCTTGGATAATTTGTCCAGCCATGCGTTGGGCTGATGCATGTGTTCTTGAAGAGGGCCTTCAACACACTCTCTACCACTCTGTTTGCTTATGTCAGCAGAATAAAGACCACCAATACCCATAAATTTCCTCACAAGTCTCCTGCTTGGGTAAAGCTGGTCAAGGTGGTCGACCTTGAGGCCAAGTTTGATTCTAACTTCTGCACAAAATCTTAGTTACAGTCAGGATGGTCGACCTTGATGATAGTCAGATTGTTTGATGTGTGCAAAGTCCAAGTTCTGGCAAAGGTAGTTGACCTTGATACCATCCATTAAGAGTTCTGTGATGCCAGGGGGAGAGAGTACAGAGGTCAGCATTTTCATCTAAACTCAAGAGTTTTTGTCATATGGGGAACTTTATCTACAGTTGAGCTGATTTGGGTGCTGTGCTTTATTCAGTGTAAGACCATCAACAATCTGCTTTCTTGCAGGTTTAACCATGTAGCGCCATGTAGCGCCATGTACTAATACTTGCTGGTAAGATCCAATAAAAAAAAAAAAAATCTCCTCACCAAACCTCACCTCTATGCTGCCTTACTAACCCAATTCAAAGCTTCTGTAACAGTCTCTGTCTCTAAGAGCCTGTTAATGTTTTATGTAGGTGTTCTTTAATACATTTATCTTAAATCAGACTCAAGTTTCATAATCTTTGCAAACACCGGCTTCCACCTGTCAGGATGAATGCTTCAACAGATATTTGTAGTATGTTCACCAGGGTCCCCTATTTACTGCTGTATACTGTATACTTATGCTTTATACTGAGGCATTTAAAGGTGTACCCAGTTAGGGTACAATGTGACTGGGGTACTATGTCATCCAGCCTTGCTTCATCTAAAGGTTTACCCAGTTAGGGTACGATGTTAGGGTACTATGTTAGGGTACTATGTCATTGAAGTCTTGCTTCATCTAAAAGTGTACCCAGTTAGGGTACGATGTTAGGGTACGATGTCACTGGGGCACTATTTCATTCAAGTCTTGCTTCATCTAAAAGTGTACCCAGTTAGGGTATGATGTAAGAGTACAATGTCACTGGGGCACTATATATATATATATGTCATTCAAGTCTTGCTTCATCTGAAAGTGTACCCAGTTAGGGTATGATGTTAGGGTACGATGTCACTGGGGCACTATTTCATTCAAGTCTTGCTTCATCTAAAAGTGTACCCAGTTAGGGTATGATGTAAGAGTACAATGTCACTGGGGCACTATATATATATATATGTCATTCAAGTCTTGCTTCATCTGAAAGTGTACCCAGTTAGGGTATGATGTTAGGGTACGATGTCACTGTGGCACTATGTCATTCAGTCTTGCTTCATCTAAAGGTTTACCCAGTTAGGGTACGATATTAGGGTACGATGTTACTGGGGCACTATGTTATTCAAGGCTTGCTTCATCTAAACTCCTTTTAAAGGGAACGTTCTCACTGACCTGCTCTGATTTGACAATCAAACAAAATCTACTGGTTTGATCTTGTAAATTAATCAGATTGATGTAATTCTCACAAAGTTTATTGAGTAGATGATGTTTTATGAGTATTGGTCCTCGGCTCCACATAGAGTGTTAGTGGGGACATACACTCAGCTTGCTGTGGTATGGACCTGTGGGTTAGGAGTAATATGGTTTGATGGAGAAGGGTGGTTTGATGTCATCTCGCCATGGGACGCGGTTGCAGTGCAACAAACTTCAGCAAATGTAACTTAGTATATTGGTCCTGGATGTTGAAGCAGTTTCTGAAGAGAAAGTATGACAAGGTTTTTTTTATTTTGGACACAAACTCAAGAGGAAGGTACACTATCAAAAGTTTCAATAGTGAAGTTTTCCTGAATCAAGATTTGTTTAGAATGACGTACTTATATTTCTGCAAGTTTATTACATGGGCAAATGAAAGTCATACCTGAAAGACTACTGCATTAGCCTACAGATAGATGTAACCGTGGTGGAGTAATCTGCGATTGCGATCACATCATTTAATGGTGATTTAGTGGATGTATTACTTTTCTATTAGGAAGTGTTTAGATAGAACGAAGGTCAACAGCTTATCTAGGTCTGTATCCGGTGACAATGACATACATTGTGGGAAGACAAATCACGCAGAGAGAGAGAGAGAGAGAGATTATATCCTTCCCTTGCCTTTAAAAATATATTTGTCCCTGGTTAAAGGTATGATAATGTAAATGGTGCACAAGTTAAAACATGGGAATCGTGGGCAGTTACATATTTGAAGTTTATCACATTCCAGTTTCTTGTTGATGAAAAGATACGTACAGGCTAACCAACATATAGTGTATATAGTGACAACGAAGACGTGCCGGCAAATAATAAACCAATATCTATCAGCTAGATATGTACATATCCCTACATAACAAACTCATATGTGGAGTGAATAAACTATGCCTGTATATATATAGAGAGAGAGGTTGATAATACAGTCGTATAGAAATCAGTGGTGGATCAAGAAAGTTTGGATGTTTTGGGGGGGGGGGGGGGGGTCCCTCATTGAAAAGGCCTTTTGGGGTCCATCAAGTTAAGATGCAGTAATGTTCAACAGTGGAAGTTGGAACCCCCTGAAACCCTCTCTGGATCCTCCACTGCATAAACACTGGTATTTGTGAGGTACAAGGTTGAGGGTTAAGCTAAGGAGATGGGCCATTGAGGGAAGTTATTAGCCATCTGTATTTTTCTACCTAACATCCCTATGCTTAAGTGTAATGAAGATCTTTAGCTTTGTTTCTCACAGACTTATAAATATGTAATCTGTAGATCTGAAAAGGAGCTTGTGAGTGGTTTATAAACCAGATCTCACAATTCTAACCCAACTTGGTATTATGGATAGATAGATTTTATGGCATTTATAACGTAACATATAGCAGGCCATCTGGTTTATAAACTAGATCTCACAATTCTAACCCAACTTGGTATTATGGATAGATAGATTTTATGGCATTTATAACATATCATATAGCAGGCCGTAACAAATGAAAACTTCTCTTTGATGCAGGGTACACTTGAAGCAAAAAACTGTCGTTCAACTAATGTAGTTGTGAGGAATTTCCCTTCCTTTAAATACAAACAATATGATTATAATGCATACATGAAACTGGACATGTACACCGGTATCATCCAGCTAGATAGATAATGACTGCAGGTATCTATCTATGTATGTAAGTATGTAGATAATAAGTATGTAGATAGTAAGTATAAGGGTGTGTCCTCGTACCATATCACTCACTCTGTCTCTCACTCTGTCTCTCACTGTCACAACCACAAGAAAATCACTGAAGTCTTGATATTTGGAGTGATTATATTTCCTAAAACCCTCAAATGAGTTATTTGCTTGAACTTGAATTAGTGTTTTTACATCATAAGCTGATCTGTTTTATTCTCACATCTTTTGTTATTCTTACATAATGTCTGAGCAATGATTCCCAAGCAAAATGTCATGTTGAACATTTTTCCAAGAAACAAAAAAATAGCATGATAATTAAAGAATGAGTGTTTTTATTTTGCAAGATGTTCATTGAAGATAGATGTGTACAAGTAAATATTGAATGATGATTTTGGAATAATGATTAAAAATTAAATTAACCTTGAATGACTAATATGTTTATTACATGTAGGTATAATTATTGATCAACTTGTGTGTTACTTGTTCATATAATCAACAATGTTGAATATTGTTACATGTGCTGAATATCATGTTGTAAAGCTGACAGAAAATGTCCTGTATTGAAAAAATGTCTCTCTGTTTTTCAATGTCTGCTGTTGACAGACATTGTTGTGTGTGAAAGATTGAGTGTGTACGTCTGTCTATTCCGTGCTCAAAACATTTATCAGCTGTTTGTGTGAAATAGCACTCAGTGCAGCTTAGACTGATTGGTAAAGGGAGGTAATCTAGAGATTTTATGACTGCTTCAGGAGGTTTAGATTTAGGAAAATGGCTATGAAATACCTTATTTAAACAAACATATATTTTATTTTGGATGTTTAGTCTTCTTATAATTTACTCACAAATTGAGTATTACAGAAAAATTGTTTTCTCATCAAAATTACGTATACTGCAAGGTAAATAGTAATTGTAAGTGGATAATGGTATTTATAATCATTTCTTTGTTAAAAAAACAAAGTATTCACACATTCAGCAAGTAAATGTGATATGTGGTACATGTCCTAACTGTTTTTTCCATTTCACATACAGGTGCTAACCCTTGGGTAGTTAAATATGAAGGTAAACTGCGCCATGTTACCGTGTCACACACTTTTCCTCTTTATGAGTGTATATTCTGTGTTCCGCTTCCCTGTGCCGCTGTGCAGTGTCTCTCGAGACTGGCGTTTTCTAGCTTTATCCTTAGGATGTTCATTGTTGCAGTTGTACATCATGAGTGTTCTTCGTGTGGGTGTGTGACTGTCCGTTTGTTTGTCCGTCCTTTCCAATTTCTGTCAGATATTGTCACGGAACTATTCTTAGATCTCTTTATATGAGGAGTATGAACACTTGATTACTATTGCAGAAATGATAAACACATGTAACTTAGATTTTAAAATGCTATATTCATATACCAATAAGGTTTTTTTTTCAATAAAAACTAGAAACAGCTGTCCATGATTTTAATGCAATCTAATATGATGGAAGATATACACTCCAAGTGAACCGATTACAAAGCTGCAAACATCTAATGGCATTGAGAGGAAAACAAGGTTTTTTTCCCTTTGAATATTTAATTACTTTTGAACTGCTTTCTTGGTGATATTCTCTGTTGAAAGAATCTATTCCTTTAATTTTTTTCAGCAGAACTTTTGGATGTAAAATGCAAGAAATATGTTCAAAATTGTATTTATAAGGTTTTTGAAATTCTCTCTGTATCAATATTTTATTCAAACTATGATTTCAGTTTGTATTTCCTTGTTATCTACTTTTCACTTTCAATAGTTTTGGTGCACCTCTAGGTTTTTAAATGATAAATTATTCTATGTGTATAGCTCTGTAGTTTTGGATTTTGTAAATCTTACTCCACTTTTCCCCATGTAATTGCACCTTAATTAATGAACACCTTTCATGTCACTGCCTACCTTGTTTCACTGTTGGTGTGTGTCTCCAACCATTTGTGGAAAGCTTCGTATCTCTGAGAGTGGCAATCAGTTGAAGGGAGCTAACTCCTCACTGCCTATGCTTCCTGCAAGCTGCTAACATAACAAGTAGCGTTCAACATCAAATGACTAACATCAATCCTGAATCGTCATGTCTTAAACCTGTCACTTGTCTCTGTCGTTTTGTTTACGACAACGTAATTTCATCTCAAGATGAAATTGTAAAATCAATGTCACATTTCTGTCAGTGTTTTGAGAAATATATTTGTGTTCATTAAATGTTACAGATTGTTGAATGTACTTGATTTGTATGTTGTATTTATATGAAGAAACTGCTCCACCTTGCAGACTTTCCCGCGGGTTACCCTCGGATACTTGTTAACCCCAGTTTGAAGTCGGTGGAGAAGGGCCACAATGCTATCATGCAGTGTGAGGCTGCCGGGACCTCCGAGCCGACCATTCTCTGGTTGAAAGATCACGTGCCCGTTGATATGAGCGACCCAAGGATCACGCTGTTAGACTCAGGTAAACACCGAGACTGGGCGTGTTGTTTGTACAACAGTGTTGTACTCTTGTTACAATATTGTATACTAAAAGTTAAGCTTAAAAATATTGTTGAACTCTTTTTATGCCATAACAACTATGTTGTACTAAAATTATACCATAACAACAATACTGTACTAAAGTTACACATTCACAACAATGTGTGAACATTTGTTTATATGTGCACAACAATCTTATACATTCACAACAATGTTGTACTAAAGTTACATACATTCACAACAATATTGTATAAAAGTTTTACATTCACAACCTTGTAGTACCAAGTTAAACCTTAAATGCAAGATGAGAGCATATCCCTGTACATGCTTTCAGAACAATGTTGTACAAACGTTAACTTTCCAGTAAAAATTATATAGAATTACATTTGTTGAGAACATTATTCATAATATATAAAACAATGTTGTACTTTGTATTAATATCTGAACAATGATGTACTAAAACAGAATGATATTATTCTAAAATCATATGTTCAGAACAATTTTGTACTAGCAAGATCTATTACACAAACAACTCATTACACAAATCGTAACACATAATGTTCTATGACCTGCATCTAGCCAGGCCATCTACATTCACATCTAGCAGGGAAAATATTGACATAGGTTTGAATCTCATCTAAATGGCTGATGACAAGTGCATTAGGGGTAGCTGATAAAACAGCTTGTACAATGGCTGTCGGTATGAGCCTCGCAGTGCTCTAGACTGTTGATGGAGCAAGTACGAGACAAGTAACATCGGAATAATGAGAATAGGACTGATAACACTTGCAAATATAAACATAACTTGCATAAATCACAGAACTACAGCTAGTTTTTCAGCAAGTGGCAAGTAAAATGTCATAATCAGAGTTGTAAAACGCAAGGCAGCCTTGTTTATTAGTTTCTTGACGACATTCTAATGTTGTTTCCAGATCTGTCAGGAGTTCTCTCCCTTGATTGCCTGGCATGTTGTATTTTAATGGATTTTCCTTTTAAGTTGCTTTATAAAAGGGTTCCTTGCTGTGACCTATCAAGATTTAGATAAGGATTAAACCATATAATTAAACTAGAAGATAAACTCAGCAGGTGATAAAGGGAGGTAACTCTTTCTGTTTTGAGTTTTCAATATGGTCCCAAATACCATGTAAAAGATATGATAAGTATGGTTATGATGGGTAATTATCTTGATTTTTTTCACACAACCATATAGAAGGTAAAAATTGATATATAACTTGAAATTAATACTTAAGAGAAGCATATATACATATAAAATTAACAGATGATTTATACAATATAAAATGTAATATAACATTAATTTTGTATGAAATATTGTGTGCATTTGTCATCTGGCAACCACTTTGCAGCACCAATTACAGCATTTTTCTGTTGTTATACCAGTTTTAATGCCTTGTGATATGGCAAGGACAGAAATCCAACCTGATGCTACTGAGGCTCTGCAATGATTTCCATTACGGGGTATATGTAGGCCTATATCTGTTCCAAACTTTACATTTGATCATAATTGTTAAATTTTTATTTGCAGGATATCTTCAAATCACAAATAGTCAGGAATCGGATGCCGGAAGATATGAGTGTGTTGCGGAGAATGAGGTGGGCGTGGCATACTCCTATGCTGCCATGTTATATGTCAAAGGTAGGTAACTTTTGTGCAATGTTGTCCTGTCAAACCACTAAAAAAACAATGCACTTATCCACACTAGTACCTAGAATTAATTAATTAGAAAATCAACAAAAGAGGCACGTCAGTCCTGTAAATTTCAAATCAGAAGTTGTCTTTAAAACAATGCCGATAAGGAATTTTAGATAGAGGAATTGTCTATTCTGAATCTGAAGAAAGATGCAAACTGGATGCATGAAAGAATGGTGAGAAACCTGATAATTCAATATCCCTGCCCATTCAGCCCATAATTGAAGCAATTTCTCGAGGCGCTCTGTTTATCTTAGATTTAACTCTGGCAGTTGCTAATCATCTCCCTATGAAGGGATTAAATAGGGGGAATGATTAAATGGCGATCATTTAGGGGGACCAGCTTGGCTACTTTGAAGTATAGGGTGTCTTGAGGAGTTCTCTCATTGAGGCTGCAGTATCAGATGCACAGCAAACATCTGTTGAGTTTCAGGACAAAACTTCAAGGCTTTCTCGTAGACGTGACTTTCTCAGAGAGTTTTAATGAAACAATTTTAAGTTGACATTTCCTTTCTTGAAAAACTTGTGCTAAATACACAGTTTTTTCTTTCTTGTTTTCAAATTTAGGTTTAGTTAAGGATTAAAACTTAATAAGATCATAATTTAGAAAAACTCATGCAGATAGAATTAATTTGAAAGTTTAAAAAATCTAGTCTGTCTTCAAAATCAATTCATTTCATGTCCGAAACATTTGAGGTTAATTGGCAGTTTTTTTGACTAGACCTCATAGACCTCCATTGAAGCTAGGTTCCATAAAGAAGGGAATGAAGCTAGATTGTGGCCTATTAAGCGTAGATGAAACAGAAGTTTATCAGGCGAGGGATCCATTAGCGACCACACCCACTCTGTCACATTACATACAAGCACCTGCTCCAGACTCTACACAGCAGGGGCTCACTCCAGTCCTTCTTCTAGCTTTAGTGATTTGGCTCATTTTGAAACTTCATATTTAATCAACTAAATAGGGCAGTGGAAACTCTGGACTTAATTGCCAACATTATATAAGTTTGACTTGGCTGAGGGTTAATTTCCAGCTCTAGGTTTGTGGGAGAAGAAGTATGGAATAGCAAGATTGACATTTGGTCTCTTGAATGTAAACATTTATATTTTGTTTTTAGATTAAATATAAAATGTTATGAAACTAAGACATTTGGATTTCTTAGTTCATTGAAATGGGAGGAATGTAGACTTAAGTTTGCTGTAGGTTCTAAGAGACGAGTTCTACATTCAGTCAGCTTAACCCTATCAGTTCTCCACTGTAGCTAGGTCTGTTAATTTGCTTATTTTGGGACTATAACTGAACCTTTGCTTTGATATTGAGACAGTAATATAAGGGTGATATCTAACATAATCAAATTAAATGGTGAAAATTGGAAGGCCAAAAAATAAATTGGAAAATTAAAGTTGGATTTAACAAATTTCATACTCCAAGTTGCCTGTCAAAACATTTCAAGGTGAATTTTTTTTTTTTCTCAAATAGCTTTCACTGGCTTAAATATGTTTAACCGTTATGTTTCTGTTTCCTTACTTTAAAACCATTTAATGGAACAACTAAGAATGCCCTGTATATATGATGTAAGATCACCGAGCTAGTCACACCGTTATGGACGGTACCTTCAGCTTGTACTCATACATGTTTATGTTCAGCTGATACTACAGCCCCTTGATAGACAGACTATCATCACTCTTGCCCCCAGGAGTGTTTATACTTGCTTCTGTATGATGTGGTGCTACCATTGTGTGAGATACAGCCTGATACTACACAGCTTCTACCTTTGATTTCAAGCGTTAGGGAGATAACAAGATTATATCCAATGCCTTGAACTAGCCAATCAAAGGGAGATAATTCTGTCCATCTTCTACTGTTATTCCTGCATCGAGATAGGTGCGTCATTGATAGAGCATATTATTGTTAAAATTGACAACTTGTTGAAATTTGGAAACCTTACGGTCATTGAGGTTGATGTCCGATAGTTTTGTATCAAAAATTAGATTAATATCCTATCAGAAATCCACTTGAACAATATAATTATTTATATGCCATTCAGAAATGTGTTTATGATGGAAGGATTACCAAAGTAAATTATTTGTCGGAGGTATATATAGCTGTAGATTTGGGTGGCAAGTGTTGATGGAAATAGACCATATGTTGTTGCTTCAGTGCAGGATCCTTCTCCATGTTGGCTTTAGTGAGTAGTCCCTCGTACCATGGTAGCGAAGAAATAAATACACCAACTCCCTCTCCCTCCTGTGATATCAACTTTATTATTACGCTTATTGAAATTTATTGCATTTTCATGTACTCAGAGGACTGTTAGGAAATCCAATATCACATTGGTAAGCTCAGGATTTGGTGAAAGTCAGATGTTTTGGCCTAGCAAAATAGTTTGGCGTCATGTTTCCACCTGCACTGTGAGAGAAAGGTCAACTACTCCATAGAAATATATATATATATATTATATATCTGCTCCTGAATGACATTACTGGTTCAGTGGTTCGGTGCCAGTGGCTCGGTGTGTGAGATGAGAAACAACAGTCTGTTACTGAGAATATTCCATAAAACAAACAGGTTGATGTTCTACCTTACTTAGCTAGATGTCGAGTTTGTTGCTGACATTTGAAGTAATTGTACCTGAGAGTGTTTTGCTGACATTCATTTGTTGGTGATGGCTTCCATGCCCTGTCTCTCTCTCTCTAAGTTACATTCTTCATGTTTTATAGGTTCCCTGCGTTCTTCTTATTTCTCTGCAGTTTATTTCTTCAGGTTAAAGCAACATGGGTTATAAATGCATCCAGAATTTCTATTATCTGACTTCTTGATCCAATTCAAATTCTTACCTTTACCTCCCATTCAAACCTAGAGAAGATGTTTATTTATATGAGTACTCAAATTATTTTTGAGAATGAAAAAATTAACAACATCCTATCAGTTTATTGAGACAATTATTAATAATTGTCTTCATTTTATTGACTGGAAGGATTAAGTCCATTTTAAGATTTAAGATTAAACTTTCAATGCTTAAAGGAATCATTTCTTTTCGTCCATTCTCTAGTCTTACGTTTAGACTCTGAAAGGAATATTTTTGTTTAAAAATGAAAATAAATTATAACTGAGCTCTGTAGTATTGTTTACTTTCCTTGGCTCTTTAAAAATTAAGACGTCTGGATGACAGACTATCCACTCCATATCCTCAGTAATCCCAAACCAACAGCCTTTGCCAACATCCACCCTTGTATCCAATCTCATCCACCCATGTACCCTGTATCATACACTGTTGTACCACATCTCATCCACCCTTGTATCCAATCTCATCCACCCTTTTACCTCCATCTCATCCACCCTAGTACCCCTTATCATACACAGCTGTACCCCATATCATACACTGTTGTACCACACCTCATCCACCCTTTTACCCCCATCTCATCCACCCTTGTACCCAATCTCATCCACCCTTGTACCCACCTCATTATCACACCCACCCTTGTACTCATCTCATCCACCCTTGTACCCAATCTCATCCACCCTTGTACCCACCTCATTATCACACCCACCCTTGTACTCATCTCATCCACCCTTGTACCCAATCTCATCCACCCTTGTACCCACCTCATTATCACACCCACCCTTGTACTCATCTCATCCACCCTTGTACCCAATCTCATTCACCCATGTACCCACCTCATTATCACACCCACCCTTGTACTCATCTCATCCACCCTTGTACCCAATCTCATCCACCCTTGTACCCACCTCATTATCACACCCACCCTTGTACCCCATTTCATCCACCCTTGTACCCACCTCATTATCACACCCACCCTTGTACCCCATTTCATCCACCCTTGTACCCACCTCATTATCACACCCACCCTTGTACCCCATCTCATCCACCCTTGTACCCCATCTCATCCACCCTTGTACCCCATCTCATCCACCCTTTTACTCATCTCATCCACCCTTGTACCCAATCTCATTCACCCATGTACCCACCTCATTATCACACCCACCCTTGTACTCATCTCATCCACCCTTGTACCCAATCTCATCCACCCTTGTACCCACCTCATTATCACACCCACCCTTGTACTCATCTCATCCACCCTTGTACCCAATCTCATTCACCCATGTACCCACCTCATTATCACACCCACCCTTGTACTCATCTCATCCACCCTTGTACCCAATCTCATCCACCCTTGTACCCACCTCATTATCACACCCACCCTTGTACCCCATTTCATCCACCCTTGTACCCACCTCATTATCACACCCACCCTTGTACCCCATTTCATCCACCCTTGTACCCACCTCATTATCACACCCACCCTTGTACCCCATCTCATCCACCCTTGTACCCCATCTCATCCACCCTTGTACCTCATCTCATCCACCCTTGTACTCATCTCATCCACCCTTGTACCCCATCTCATCCACCCTTGTACCCCATCTCATCCACCGTTGTACCGTACAAGAAAAGCACCTGGTGTTGTGTAGCTCCGAGCTATCTCCACTCTTGCTAGTAAACCAACACTAAAGCCACACCATTGCCTCACTTACATTGTTTTTATTGCTGGTACGATCCCAATCTCCCCATCTTATCTCCCCAGGCAGATGTCAGAAAGAGCTTTTGTTCCTTCTCTCTTCTACCCAATATTAGATCGGTACCTGCTCTCGCATTTACCACGTCTTCCGATATAAAAACAACTAGGTAAACAGATCCTTGTTGTTCTTCTTCTACCTTCAAGATCAAATAGTTGTTGATGAAATATAAAAACATGGAAATCTGCCTTGCATCTTCCACTTAAATTAATAGGGAAGTCTGTTGGATAATGTTATACTATGTATCTTATCAATCTGAAAACCACTTGCCAAGTTTTCACTTATAGTGTCTGTCTTCTGTACAGGTACACTGGCCGACACTATCAAAGATTGCTTAGCACAAACATCCTTAATAAGATGCTGAATTATAGGACTCAAAGCCATCCTCTCTCAACAGAAAAAGAATACCAAATTAAGTCATGCAAAGCCCTTACATCTACACTCTGTAGTCGATCACAGAATAACTTATGAATATCAAGTGGATACTTGTGAATTGAATGGCATTAAGTAGGAAAGGATTCTGATGTATGTAATTCCAGCAGAGGAAATTTAGAGAGAACTCGTCTTGTAAGCAAATTCAGTATCAAGTTGATGAGAGTCACTAATGAAGGAAGCAGTTTCCCCTGGCCCAGCCTTGTGACAGGTGCTTGTAGTCAGCTGATGTGTAGATCATCTATCTGTAGAATACAGCTGTAAGGGTGCAGTGTCTAGTCTACCTACATCTACACCCACAGATCTGTGTGCCGTGTGGACGCCCCCAGTACTGATGAGAGTCAATGTGATGCATCAGTGTGATGTACTGGTGACAGGTGATGGTCCACTGCAGTGTCTAGTCTACCTACATCTACACCCACAGATCTGTGTGCCGTGTGGACGCCCCCAGTACTGATGAGAGTCAATGTGATGCATCAGTGTGATGTACTGGTGACAGGTGATGGACCACTGCAGTGTCCAGGTTCACTAACCAGTCTCACCAGGAAGGCTGATCTGATGACTTCCCCCACTCCCTACCCACTGTACATTCCTGTCTGCAACTCGGTATCCTGTCAGCCCAACCTTCACTGTATTGATTAGCATTAGCATCATGTAACAATACACACCAGCTCCAACAGCTGACTGGTGCAGTGTCCCTCCCCACCAGACCGGTCCTGTACTGACGTCCCGTCATGCACTCTGTTGATGAGTAGTGACAGTGTAACAACAGGTGTCTGGTATAGGTGCAGTGTCCATGGTAGTCTGTCATCTCTCATCAAGATCCCTTAGTTTTAAAGAGCCTAGGCAAGTCTACAAGAAGGCTGCAGAGCTCAGTTTACTACTTCCCCTTTGTTATGGTACGATCAGACTTAAAGGATAGAAGAAATGACATATGGTCAAAATCGGATTCATTAAAACGGGATGTCAATTTGACAATAGTTCAATTTTAAATTTCTTATTACTTATATACAGCTTTTTAAAAAAACGCCTAATTTAGCCCCGGCGACCAGAATGAAAGTCTGCAGGGGTGTGGCCCCTGAAACGATGACTTCTGTGACGTCACTGGAGTAATCTCATTATTGGCGATAGTCATAATTCAACATAATTTCACAACATTTTGATTGTCATTGACAAATGTTCAATCAAACAACTTAAATTTTTAAACATATCGAATGTTTAGATATCCAACTAGGTAATTCCACAGATGACAATTACATAATTATTGCATAAACATGTTTTTGGCGATTTAACACACCTCAAAAATTCATCGAGCGGCAGTGATAATCATCATTAGTTAATTAACGAAGCTCCACGGAGCAGGTCACAGACGACCCGCCGTCTGTGGTTAATCAGTCACGCCTCAATGATTCTTTTCAAAAACGTTTCGTGGCAGTAATCGCGGTATTGTTAAAATGGGTAAATTAAAATTGTCTTTATATTTAATTGCAAGTGTATATTGTCTCGATTTTATGCTGAATTGATTCCGATATACAATGTATGTAGAAGTAATAATCTGTCATTCTTGAGAAAAATGCAATTCACGCGATCTTTATGTGTAGTGGCTCATCAAATCAGCCTTTGCTACTCTTTCCTATAGATTACAATATACATAAACAACTAAGAAAGGTTTATAGGGATGACAGTATTTCCAAGAGCTATATAGACTTGAAAGCCTGTAAATGAAGGAAAGCTTATGAAGGTTGGTCCCATACATCCAAGTGAAAGATCAATTTATGAATATGTCAAATATAAGAACCACACTTCCAAGACTAAGGTAGAATTATAAGCGTGTCTAACCTAAGAAAGCTTTGAAAAGCTGGCCTCACACTTCCAAGAGAAAGAAAGACTTATCAGAGTGTCTAATCTAAGAAAGCTTTGAAAGGCTGGCCCCACACTTCCAAGAGAAAGATAAACTTATCAGGGTGTCTGTACGCCCGCCCGCCCGCCCGTCCGCTGCCCGTCCTAGTACCGATACAGTGCACTGTGATGAAGCAGAGGCAGTAGATAAGACAAGCTCCAACTCACCGATTATTTATCAGGCTTTGACACAGGAACGTTTGATTCCAAGCCAGCAGAGGTGTTTAGGTGGATGCTGAAATCTTGATAAACTAGTTTTTCAAAGCTCCAGTACCTATATTAAACCTGGTTATGTCAAATACAAACATACAAACAAACAAGACACATCGTTCCTTCAAGCAGAAGTCTATCTGACATATCTTACTATCTATTTCTTTCTCCTCAATTTATTACCTGATCCAATTGTCATGCCTATATGTCTTGAAGTAAGAAAGTTCTGAGATTTCTGGATCCTTGTACCAAACAGTAGTTGTAAATCACTGATTATTAATGACAACAGCATTTATTATAGTTATTTTCCCAAATTATTTGTCTTCTCATTTGTGATGCCATCAAAACATTCTTAACTTTCCATCACTCCATCGACCCATCACCCCGTCACCCCGTCACCCCGTCACCCCATCACCCCCATCACCCCTTATTCTTTTATTCTTTCCCCTTCCTACTTCTCTTTTTGTCCCCCACCCAACTTCTTTCCTCTCCCACTCACTCCCTCCCATCTTAATTAAATGTCTCATATTGCTCCCTCCATCCTAATAAAGTTGTCCCCTCCCCTTCTCCCCCCATCCCCTCCCTCCTCTCCCCGCCCGTCCTCTCCCTCTCCCTCCTCTCCCCTCCCCCTCTCCCTCCCCCTCCTCCCCCTCCCCTATTCCTCTTGATGTCTCTGTGGTATCTCTAAGATACAGTATCAACATAGGAATCTGTGTACAAGCACTGCCTCACCTCCAGAAATGTTACCAAAACTTGGTGTAGATCTTCCACGTACACTTGATGAAATTGCCTTCAGAAACTTGAAGTAGTAGGATAGAAGTTTTACTTTCAAACATATACATGCACCTGATTAATTCTGTGTCTCATCAGTGGAACTTTAGTTGAGTCATATTCACTACCTGTGATCTAATGATTTTTGCGTCTCATTTCATAATTAAATTTAAGAATAAAATTGAGTTTTTAACTATCTTGCCTGAGTCTAATTTAACAATTGGCCCTTTTTGTAAGTCGATTCTTCATACACCCAGTTCACCCATAGGATTGGAACATCTCTGATCACCGTTATAAATGTGAAATGTCCGTCAATGTAACAGTAGTGACCAATTATTTGCCAAACTATTTTAATCCGAGTAAATTGAGTATATCTGAAGAGGGTGAATCTATGCTGAATTCAGTTGGGAATTGATAAGCTATCGGTTAGCAGAAATAACATTAGTTTTCTATTGTTTGTAAAACACTTAGCAAATTGCTTGCTGATTGCTTGCGGCAGTAATGACCATTACACGAGATGGACGGTGGACGCTAACTGATTCATCCAATCGTTGAAGGTCTAACAAACTACCGGACAACCGTTACCCGAGGTGTACGCTGATGATCAAACCAATCACTCGACAAGAACTTTCGCCCTCGTTCACACTCGACAAGCCTTTATGCCTGGCTGATTGTTTTTGGTATTCAAATCACTAACAATGTTTTGATAATTAATGATGTGTAATTAAACTGTAAGGATGGGACAATTAACTAAATAAACAAAGTCGCAGAGTAATTGAGATATGTTGTTAATTAGCATACTTGGTTACTGTGTTAAACAGAAGAGATGTACAAAGCCTATAATAGAAAGGATGAGAAGGTTTGGTGCTGGTTGTGATGTACTATAGCATGTTATCGATTTCCTGTACTGATAATCTGCTAGGTACAGTTAAGGAATTGTGATGGTGAAATCTATAAATCTCTAGTGCTAGTGACATTCCTTGAGTATGGCTAGATAAGTATTCATTTCTATATCTGGGTAAAATTGATGTTGAATTTATTTTTAATCGATTAAATACTTCATCAACAAACTGTATATTGGAGATGATCCGGAGAGGATGAGACGTGTTGATACATTGCTCCTCTTTCAGTCCCTGTAGTCGTCACCGCGGCTCCAAGTAAGTTATCCGTCCAAGCACGTCCCCTCGTTTCCCTCATAACAAATTTAATAAACAATACAAAAGTTGCTAAATGTGACTCACTCCAGTTTATCTGCATCATGGAGGAATGTGTCCCACAAGTGTAGCTAGCTGGTTGTTCCTTCCTCGAGTCTGGTCTATAGCATTGATTGAGGTGTTCATTACCCCATCGATTGAGGTGTTCAGTACCCCATTGATTGAGGTATTCATTACCCCATAGATTGTGGTGTTCATTACCCCTTGATTAGAGATCTATTAGTCGTGCATCATTGCACGGTGTTTGCTCGCTGTATCTGGAGCATAACATGCCTTGTACTGACACATCCTGGGTTTGGTTTCAGTTGAATGACTGCACTTCAGTGAATCTCTTTCACAGATTGTCTCCCTTTATCATGCTTCTCTTTCAAGTTGAGGACATTTTCTAATCATTATAAAGCATTTCCATGTAAGTTTCTAAATTATTTATTTTATCAGTTATGTATCTTGTTACTTTTATTTCAGAAATATACTTTGATGTCTAACATGGCAAATTGTAAATATTTGTTTTGATAGTATCAAACGCAAACCATATTAATTTGCTTTTAAATTATGACCAACTCTGATATTTAACGAAGCACATATCTCCCAAATAAACAACCAAAATATGGAAGAGATAAGTTTGTTTGTGGAAGTCTTTTTTTTGTTGTGTACTCAACAGCATGCTGAGTCCCATTGATTGATTAACATTGGTGTTTTAATTAATATGTGTCTCGTCAGCATGGAGACTAAAAATGTTGCTGCGCGTGTGACTGATAAGGTTTTGAAACGTGTTTGTATAAGTTTTTCTCAAACTGTTTTAGTAAAGTTTGTCGAATGAGAAGTAACTTGCAGCATCTTGATACTGACAGAATACTAACAAGGCAAGTTGTATTAATTGGTATTTCAAAATGTTTGGAATCTTTTTTAATTGACCATTTATGTCTTTTATATAATTTTTTTGAAGTAATTCAAAAAGTTAGAAATTATTTTTTAAAAACTTTATCACTGGTATAAAAATTTGGGCTAATCTATGAATGTTTTTTTCAATATAAAATTGAAAATTTGTTTGGTTTGAAGTTGGCATAACTTGAACATTTGGTAGGTTTTATCTCTGATGAGGCCATGTGGTTGTGTAATATTGATAAAAGTGCGCTTTTTGATATGAGTGGAGACTCCATACAGTGTTTATCATCACCCCAGCAGTGCAGCGAGCTTGCATTTCATTCAGTCCAATACATGAGGGATATTCAGTCTGCGATTCTCTCTATCTCTTCTAATGGTGACCTCCTTTTGCTTTCTAATAAATTAACCTAATCTTCGAAATTGGTCCACAGACTTCACAAAACGCACTTTTTACCTGCATTAGCAAAGGAATAGATTTACCAGCGATGAAAGAATTTAAGACTTTAATAAAAATTCAAGCATACATCAAATTGATATAGCTTATCATTTTTTTTTAAAGGAATGTTTCACTTTGATATCCTGTTATAAGAGTCACAAAAATATGACATATTTTCGGCAGGAACCAAATTCCTTATCACAAAGTCTGCAAGAGATTATAACACCTGAGTTTTGGAGAATCTGTCTTGTGTTTGAATTGGATGTTGAAGTCTTAGTGGTTAAGAAGTGGAGAGGAAAATGGTATTCAAGATTCAAGTTTGTCTGAGGGGAAGGTATCTTTATTGGTGTCTTTCTTGGTCAGCGAAAGAATGAAACTCAGTTTGATTTTTAAAATCGTTGGTGAAGAAATCTGGAAGGATCAACCATGCAAGAGACATTGTTTAGCTTTAGGTTCAATTTCAATCAGCAATGGCTTTGGCAGTGTTTCCAGAGCATAACTCTTTAATAATTTTCACCCAATTTGGTATTCTACCCTTTTTTTTTCAATGGTGTTTTCAAAGGGTGAATGAAGATAATGACATAATAACATACTATTAATAATGTAAAGTGTGTTTGAGGTTTCTAGGATGAATTCGGGGAAGGGGGTCTATTCTTACTCCTGTTGTGATGTAAGTGGGTGGCGGGGAAGGGGTAGGGGTCTATTCTTACTCCTGTTGTAAGTGAACAGCAGACACTAATCATGAGGAAGACTCTCTACTCTTAACCACAAACACAAGTTGTATGGAGGAAAGTCTGTTGAAGGCTAAGACCCTTTTATTCTCCATGATGACGGAGACAGTGACACCACTGTTGGGAGCAAGCTAGGTTATGCTTTAGTTTACATCTTCTTTCTTCTCCGTGAGTATCACTTACACAAACTGTTATAGCAACAAAGCACCTTGTCTGTCTATGGGTAAACTACCTTCCATGATTATCATTTACTGAAAACCATCTATACCATGAGTAGGCTGTTCTAGGTTCCAACTATTCCATGGTTATCACTTCCACACAATAATGTAGACAGTGTTCATTATACACACCTTTCATAACCAGGGATGTAGCTCAGTTGGTAGACTCACCCGGAAGACTAGGATTTGATTCCCGGTCGCGTCATACCGAAAGACATAGGAGCTGTTATTTCCTTGCTTGACACATCAGCATTATAAGGACAGAACAACGCTTTAACTGGCGCTGCACTGTGGCTGCCGAGTGCAAAATGCATAAACCGAACTTCCAATGTACATTGTGTTGCGGACAGTAAAGTGTTATTATTATAATTATGACTTACGTAAGTATCTTGATAGACATTGTTGACTTAAAGCTTGTCTGTTCCCATGTATATCACTTCCTTAAATTACTACTTTAGGAAGAAACTACATTCTCCAAAATTATTACTTTCACAGAGCAGTAGTTACAATCAAGGTAGATACTGTTGGCTTAAATCTTATCTCTTCTCCATGATTATTACATTCTCCATGTATATCACTTCTTGAATCACTACGTATAGGACGTAAGCACATTCTCCTAAATTGTTTCTTACACAAACCACTAGTTACAAGGTAGATACTTAATCTGACTGTGCCGCCCTTCTCTTGTCTTGTCTTCTCCAGTAGACAGTTATCTACCTTGCAGTTCTGTGGTACCGTCAGTGCCAGTGAGCTGGGTGTTGTGTCAGGGTGTGTTGTGTTTGGCCAATTCAGGGAGGTTATTATGTGTCTGTAGACTATAAACAAGTTAATTACTGGATGTTTAGGAGCAGTATCCTGTGCTGGAACACATAATAGAAGCTGCACTGCTGGGGGAGATACGGTGGTCTGTCTCCGTACATCTGCTATATCTGTTAACCATTGGTCCAGTATCTACTGTGTCACGTTGCCAGGCTGTTCTATTGCCTCATATATGAAGAGTGTGTGTTTATGTTCAATATTAGTAAAAACATAAAAGATGATCCATGTCTTGAGGATAGCATTTTATGCTCAAAGTGATATTACAGATTTTCCATGTATCTAAACTGTGAGACATATAGTTGTATGCTTGTTCAACCTAAATGAACATTCTTATTTTCCATCAAGTTCTGTACACCTGAATAATAAAAAATCAGTTTGTAACATTTCAAATAAACTATGTTTTAACTTGAATGAAACCCTGCCATTGAGTTTTCAGTGCATATTTAATTCTGGTCTGATAGCAAACTTCAGTGAATGGCAAGAGTCGGATCATTAAGGCTCTATATTTGTTAAACATGGTTTGGATGTTATTTTAATGATGTTTTACAAGTGATTCTGCAGACTTAAAGATCTTGTGTTGCCACCGAGGGAGTTGAACAGAGGACGAGTGTACAAGCACCTGTTCTGATCTGATTGGCTGGTATCATGTTTGAACTCACTGTAGCAATCTACGCAGTATAGGCTAGTTTGTGGTTTCTGAAATGCTGACTGCTTTGAACACAAAGTGCAAAGATATCAAATGTTTTGTTTTGATTAATAAGAATCATAATTGTTTTCATTAATATCAAACAGAAAATGTTTTTGAGTGATGACAGCGATATGAAAGCCACACCTCTGTGATCTGACGCTGTTATTGACAAGGTACTGAATGAATACATACATGGTATGAGGCTAAGCACGGAGAAAGGCGGTGTTTCATACATGCAGTGTGTAGCGGTCATAATGTATGTGTTATGTAACTCTGATTGGCTGATAACATGGACCACATTAGCCAATCAAAGGTACTGTTTTGATAATTTGGTCAGAAGTTGGTCAAAAACATTTTGGGGCATCACATTTATGTGGTGTTTACTGAATTGTCAATGTGTTAACAGAATGAATTTATTGAAGCCATCAAACAATAAATAACAAAAAATGATACAAAAACTATGATTTGAATCTGTTCAGCTAGCATGGTTTCAAGGCTAGACATTCCACTAGACATTCTTTCAAGGAAAGAGAATACTTTTAGATAGCTGTTTTCCTCTGTGTTATGAACACACACAAGAAATGCTGACTTATCTGGTGTTATTGTTTGATGCCCTGTGATGGATCTGGTGTCGCACATGATTTATACCTGGTTTATCCATGCTGTGAGGTGTGTATTCCACACCTGATGTTGTGATTGAGTGACCTGGACGACAGCCAGAGTATTCCACTACCCACCTCCACTGTACACACTACCTACCACTTTCTTGTGTTGTGCGCAGTTAGCACATCTGTCTTCCTCATTATCTCGGGAGGACTTGCTGCTTATTTGTTTCTTGTTTATTCTTATTTATTTATTGATGAATTCTGGATTCTTTTTCCTTTTCTGTTTATTATTGACTGTTTATGGTGTTCTTTTTAGCAACACGGCCCAATGATAGACACGAAATTAGTCTTGGAAACTCTGAAAGATCCTTTCTGAAAATGAAATCACTTCTCAGCTTGATTTAACATTTTGACAGAACAACCTGACTTGAATTATCTCTCCATTATACAACAAATGGTCTTTTGGTTCACTGTATGTCTGATACTGTCATCACTCAATCCATAAAATCATATCGTAGGCAGCAAACTGTGCTTGTGACTCTGCCCTTCTGTATACATACATCTCACAGACCATATTCATTCCTATCTCTCCCCTTCCATATATATTTGGTGGACATTGGTCCTGCAAGATCCCCAGCCCCATCTCGGTGGAAGTAATCCCTGGTATTGAAACAGAGCCTGCCATTAGCTGGAGCTGCGATACATCCATGCCTGGAGACTCGGTGTCTGTCACAGTGACCATCACCAGCTGTAGAAGACAAAATAATTTTAAAAATTGGACGTTTCTTTCTTGTTTTAGAGTGACATGTCAACTTTATTTTGGGGGAATTTAGGGAAAAGAAGCTGGCTTCTCCGTGTATTGTTTGATCCTTCTACCTGGTGTATCTTGAATCTTGATACTTTTACCTGGTGTATCTTGAATCTTGATACTTCTACCTGGTGTATCTTGTATCTTGATACTTCTACCTGGTGTATCTTGAATCTTGATCCTTCTACCTGGTGTATCTTGTATCTTGATACGTCAGTGTTGATGCAGTCATCCTCATGTCACATCAGCATAATTAATGTTTATATTATCTAAACATCATATAGCATTCCATGTAACAGCTGCTGACTAAGTCTCAGTTACAGTTATGAATTTTGTCCTTACAACTCTGTGTTACAAATCGCCGCTAATGGCTGCAATACTGCCGAAGCGGCGTTAAACAATAACTCACTCACTCACTCACTCACTGTGTTACAAACCTCTATTATACAAGTATAAATGTTGTGGAAATTCAACAATAGAGTAAAGGTAGCCACATCCATGATCCTTCTCCTGTCTTTGTCCAACATAGGAGCTATCTTTAACCCTTTCACCCCTACACGCCTAAAATTAGGCAAGTAAACGTATTAGCGTTCAGGTTTCTTAGTGGTGAAAGGGTTAGAGATAGTTTGTTTGTAGAAGATGCACAATTCTCTGTGACTTATATCACATACTATATAGCTTATTAAATACTGAAAGATGATAGATTATAAGCTTCCTGCAGTGAAAGGAGTTGATGTGAACCGATCCCAAGTGTAAAAGATAACTGTGTATAAGCTTCATGGTGAAGTTAGACTGAAGTTAAGTCTCTCAAAGTTATCTCTTTAAAAAACCCAAAACAAATAGGGTTAAATTATGTTATTGAATTGTGAAAGGGAGGCTCAGAGAATTCCAAATTGGCAGTTATTTGGGATTAGGAATTTAATCAAGGAGAGCTCTGGAGTTGTTGTGTGGCTCTCATATTTCTGTTGAAGAATTAAGTGGAATAATGGTTTAGAGGACTATGAGTGAGTCTTGAGTCAGAGTAATGAGGCACAGCTAATGAGCATAGCTCACCTTTTTCTATCTTACCCACTGACAACTCTGTCACAGAGAGGCTTCAAATATGTACTCACTGCCATAAAACATACAAAGTTTATGCTGACGCAATTCTTTTGGGCTTCATTACATCTGTATTTCATGGAGATGTAACATCTGTATAATATTTTTATGGTTAAACTTGTCTCCTGCCTCATTCAGAAACTGCTACGTAAGGTTTGGTTAAATGATTACCTTGTACACTGACCATGAATGGATTGATTTTAGAGATTAGTGTTTAGTTCTAGTACTAAGTGCTTGAGACAGTAGAGGTTCACACTTTTAAAGACAGTATTCTCTGTCTCCGTTCCTTCAAAGGTTGATTCTAAAACAATATAAATAGTAGGCTAGGATTGACTCAATAATTATTCTTTATCATTTTTTCTTGACCTTCAACTACCTCTTTCGTAATAAGAATATCTGCTTTAAAATGAGCTATCAATCATGGCTTTATCGTCTAGCTTTAGAAAAAAAATTCTCAAAAGAAAATAAATGGCTTAAGATATAATAGGATAACGCTTTTAAAGACAATATTTTCTATCTTGTTCCAGCAATATTAATAATAGAATAGAACTTGTAATGCTCTATTTTCCATGTGAAACAATCATTATGAGATATTCTGAAAAACAGGCACTAAATGGGAAAACAATTTAATGGATATTATTCTACTCCAGCTGATTTGAAGAAGGGAGTCTTTATTAAAGATATGAAACCTTCAGTCTGCTGGAACTGTTGATGTGACTATAGCTGGTTGTTATATATTCTTACACTCAGACTATGAAAAAAGTATTTATTCTGAAAATATCACCATTTTATTAAATATTGAAAAAGAGACTGTAAGAAATGGAATTTTCAGGCTCCTTTTCATTTTATTTTATTTTATTTTTTACAGTCTAAGTGTTAGACTAGTTGTTATAAGACACTCGGTTACTGAGCCAACGCTCCTCAGCTGTAAACCTCTCTGATCCCTGTGATTCCTTGAATTCTTCTTCTTCATTCTGAGATTAGTTGTTGAACCTTCCTCAGTTTACTGTCAGTGCTGACCTGTTTCTCTGCTGTGTCACATTGGTGATCTCTCCGCTAATGGCTGTGATACTGCTGAAGTGGCGTTAAACAAAAACTCACTCACCTCTGTATGATCCTGTATACTGTTATATATATATATATATAACCTTACCATGAAGTCTTAATCAAACTCTACAAACCAGTAAAATGTTAGGATTTCTGTGAGAGTGATGAATGAACCCCATTTGCCTATCATATATCAATAAGCTCTTTAACTGTCCATTGTGTAGTCCACCTTCAATCATAAATCAATAAGCACTTTAACTGTCCATGGTGTAGTCCACCTTCTATCATATATCAATAAGCACTTTAACTGTCCATGGTGTAGTCCACCTACTGTCATGTATCAATAAGCACTTTAACTGTCCATGGTGTAGTCCACCTACTATCATATATCAATAAGCACTTTGACTGTCCATGGTGTAGTCCACCTACTGTCATGTATCAATAAGCACTTTAACTGTCCATGGTGTAGTCCACCTTCTATCATGTATCAATAAGCACTTTAACTGTCCATGGTGTAGTCCACCTTCTGTCATGTACCAATAAGCACTTTAACTGTCCATGGTGTAGTCCACCTACTGTCATGTATCAATAAGCACTTTAACTGTCCATGGTGTAGTCCACCTACTGTCATGTATCAATAAGCACTTTAACTGTCCATGGTGTAGTCCACCTTCTATCATATATCAATAAGCTCTTTAACTGTCCATTGTGTAGTCCACCTTCAATCATAAATCAATAAGCACTTTAACTGTCCATGGTGTAGTCCACCTTCTATCATATATCAATAAGCACTTTAACTGTCCATGGTGTAGTCCACCTACTGTCATGTACCAATAAGCACTTTAACTGTCCATGGTGTAGTCCACCTACTGTCATGTATCAATAAGCACTTTAACTGTCCATGGTGTAGTCCACCTACTGTCATGTATCAATAAGCACTTTAACTGTCCATGGTGTAGTCCACCTTCTATCATATATCAATAAGCTCTTTAACTGTCCATTGTGTAGTCCACCTTCAATCATAAATCAATAAGCACTTTAACTGTCCATGGTGTAGTCCACCTTCTATCATATATCAATAAGCACTTTAACTGTCCATGGTGTAGTCCACCTACTGTCATGTACCAATAAGCACTTTAACTGTCCATGGTGTAGTCCACCTACTGTCATGTATCAATAAGCACTTTAACTGTCCATGGTGTAGTCCACCTACTGTCATGTATCAATAAGCACTTTAACTGTCCATGGTGTAGTCCACCTACTGTCATGTATCAATAAGCACTTTAACTGTCCATGGTGTAGTCCACCTACTGTCATGTACCAATAAGCTCTTTAACTGTCCATGGTGTTGTCCAACTTCTATCATATATCAATAAGCACTTTAACTGTCCATGGTGTAGTCCACCTTCTATCATATATCAATAAGCACTTTGACTGTCCATGGTGTAGTCCACCTTCTATCATATATCAATAAGCACTTTAACTGTCCATGGTGTAGTCCACCTTCAATCATATATCAATAAGCACTTTAACTGTCCATGGTGTAGTCCACCTTCTATCATATATCAATAAGCACTTTAACTGTCCATGGTGTAGTCCACCTTCTGTCATGTATCAATAAGCTCTTTAACTGTCCATGGTGTTGTCCAACTTCTATCATATATCAATAAGCACTTTAACTGTCCATGGTGTAGTCCACCTTCTATCATATATCAATAAGCACTTTGACTGTCCATGGTGTAGTCCACCTTCTATCATATATCAATAAGCACTTTAACTGTCCATGGTGTAGTCCACCTACTATCATATATCAATAAGCTCTTTAACTGTCCATGGTGTAGTCCACCTTCAATCATATATCAATAAGCACTTTAACTGTCCATGGTGTAGTCCACCTTCTATCATATATCAATAAGCTCTTTAACTGTCCATTGTGTAGTCCACCTTCTGTCATATATCAATAAGCACTTTAACTGTCCATGGTGTAGTCCACCTATTATCATATATCAATAAGCTCTTTAACTGTCCATTGTGTAGTCCACCTTCAATCATATATCAATAAGCACTTTAACTGTCCATGGTGTAGTCCACCTTCTATCATATATCATTAAGCACTTTGACTGTCCATGGTGTAGTCCACCTTCTATCATATATCAATAAGCTCTTTAACTGTCCATGGTGTAGTCCAACTTCTATCATATATCAATAAGCACTTTAACTGTCCATGGTGTAGTCCACCTTCTATCATATATCAATAAGCACTTTGACTGTCCATTGTGTAGTCCACCTTCTATCATATATCAATAAGCTCTTTAACTGTCCATGGTGTAGTCCAACTTCTATCATATATCAATAAGCACTTTAACTGTCCATGGTGTAGTCCACCTTCTATCATATATCAATAAGCACTTTGACTGTCCATGGTGTAGTCCACCTTCTATCATATATCAATAAGCACTTTAACTGTCCATGGTGTAGTCCACCTACTGTCATGTATCAATAAGCACTTTAACTGTCCATGGTGTAGTCCACCTACTATCATATATCAATAAGCACTTTGACTGTCCATGGTGTAGTCCACCTACTGTCATGTATCAATAAGCACTTTAACTGTCCATGGTGTAGTCCAACTTCTATCATATATCAATAAGCACTTTAACTGTCCATGGTGTAGTCCACCTTCTATCATATATCAATAAGCTCTTTAACTGTCCATTGTGTAGTCCACCTTCAATCATAAATCAATAAGCACTTTAACTGTCCATGGTGTAGTCCACCTTCTATCATATATCAATAAGCACTTTAACTGTCCATGGTGTAGTCCACCTACTGTCATGTATCAATAAGCACTTTAACTGTCCATGGTGTAGTCCACCTACTATCATATATCAATAAGCACTTTGACTGTCCATGGTGTAGTCCACCTACTGTCATGTATCAATAAGCACTTTAACTGTCCATGGTGTAGTCCACCTTCTATCATGTATCAATAAGCACTTTAACTGTCCATGGTGTAGTCCACCTTCTGTCATGTACCAATAAGCACTTTAACTGTCCATGGTGTAGTCCACCTACTGTCATGTATCAATAAGCACTTTAACTGTCCATGGTGTAGTCCACCTACTGTCATGTATCAATAAGCACTTTAACTGTCCATGGTGTAGTCCACCTTCTATCATATATCAATAAGCTCTTTAACTGTCCATTGTGTAGTCCACCTTCAATCATAAATCAATAAGCACTTTAACTGTCCATGGTGTAGTCCACCTTCTATCATATATCAATAAGCACTTTAACTGTCCATGGTGTAGTCCACCTACTGTCATGTACCAATAAGCACTTTAACTGTCCATGGTGTAGTCCACCTACTGTCATGTATCAATAAGCACTTTAACTGTCCATGGTGTAGTCCACCTACTGTCATGTATCAATAAGCACTTTAACTGTCCATGGTGTAGTCCACCTACTGTCATGTATCAATAAGCACTTTAACTGTCCATGGTGTAGTCCACCTACTGTCATGTATCAATAAGCACTTTAACTGTCCATGGTGTAGTCCACCTACTGTCATGTATCAATAAGCACTTTAACTGTCCATGGTGTAGTCCACCTACTGTCATGTATCAATAAGCACTTTAACTGTCCATGGTGTAGTCCACCTACTGTCATGTATCAATAAGCACTTTAACTGTCCATGGTGTAGTCCACCTTCTATCATATATCAATAAGCACTTTAACTGTCCATGGTGTAGTCCACCTACTGTCATGTATCAATAAGCACTTTAACTGTCCATGGTGTAGTCCACCTACTGTCATGTATCAATAAGCACTTTAACTGTCCATGGTGTAGTCCACCTACTGTCATGTATCAATAAGCACTTTAACTGTCCATGGTGTAGTCCACCTACTGTCATGTATCAATAAGCACTTTAACTGTCCATGGTGTAGTCCACCTTCTGTCATATATCAATAAGCACTTTAACTGTCCATGGTGTAGTCCACCTACTGTCATGTATCAATAAGCACTTTAACTGTCCATGGTGTAGTCCACCTACTGTCATGTATCAATAAGCACTTTAACTGTCCATGGTGTAGTCCACCTTCTATCATATATCAATAAGCACTTTAACTGTCCATGGTGTAGTCCACCTACTATCATATATCAATAAGCTCTTTAACTGTCCATTGTGTAGTCCACCTTCAATCATATATCAATAAGCACTTTAACTGTCCATGGTGTAGTCCACCTTCTATCATATATCAATAAGCTCTTTAACTGTCCATTGTGTAGTCCACCTTCTATCATATATCAGTTAGCACTTTAACTGTCCATGGTGGAGTCCACCTTCTATCATATATCATTAAGCACTTTGACTGTCCATGGTGTAGTCCACCTTCTATCATATATCAATAAGCTCTTTAACTGTCCATTGTGTAGTCCACCTTCTATCATATATCAGTTAGCACTTTAACTGTCCATGGTGTAGTCCACCTACTATCATGTATCAATAAGCACTTTAACTGTCCATGGTGTAGTCCACCTTCTGTCATGTACCAATAAGCACTTTAACTGTCCATGGTGTAGTCCACCTTCTATCATATATCAATAAGCACTTTAACTGTCCATGGTGTAGTCCACCTACTGTCATGTATCAATAAGCACTTTAACTGTCCATGGTGTAGTCCACCTTCTGTCATGTATCAATAAGCTCTTTAACTGTCCATTGTGTAGTCCACCTTCAATCATATATCAATAAGCACTTTAACTGTCCATGGTGTAGTCCACCTTCTGTCATGTACCAATAAGCACTTTAACGGTCCATTGTGTAGTCCACCTTCAATCATATATCAATAAGCACTTTAACTGTCCATGGTGTAGTCCACCTTCTATCATATACCAATAAGCTCTTTAACTGTCCATTGTGTAGTCCACCTACTGTCATGTATCAATAAGCACTTTAACTGTCCATGGTGTAGTCCACCTACTGTCATGTATCAATAAGCACTTTAACTGTCCATGGTGTAGTCCACCTACTGTCATGTATCAATAAGCACTTTAACTGTCCATGGTGTAGTCCACCTACTGTCATGTATCAATAAGCACTTTAACTGTCCATGGTGTAGTCCACCTACTGTCATGTATCAATAAGCACTTTAACTGTCCATGGTGTAGTCCACCTTCTATCATATATCAGTAAGCACTTTAACTGTCCATGGTGTAGTCCACCTTCTGTCATGTATCAATAAGCTCTTTAACTGTCCTTGATGTAGTCCAACTTCTATCATATATCAATAAGCACTTTAACTGTCCATGGTGTAGTCCACCTTCTATCATATATCAATAAGCACTTTAACTGACCATGGTGTAGTCCATCTTCTATCATATATCATTAAGCACTTTGACTGACCATGGTGTAGTCCACCTTCTATCATATATCAATAAGCACTTTAACTGTCCATGGTGTAGTCCACCTACTGTCATGTATCAATAAGCACTTTAACTGTCCATGGTGTAGTCCACCTTCTGTCATGTATCAATAAGCTCTTTAACTGTCCATTGTGTAGTCCACCTTCAATCATATATCAATAAGCACTTTAACTGTCCATGGTGTAGTCCACCTTCTGTCATGTACCAATAAGCACTTTAACGGTCCATTGTGTAGTCCACCTTCAATCATATATCAATAAGCACTTTAACTGTCCATGGTGTAGTCCACCTTCTATCATATACCAATAAGCTCTTTAACTGTCCATTGTGTAGTCCACCTACTGTCATGTATCAATAAGCACTTTAACTGTCCATGGTGTAGTCCACCTACTGTCATGTATCAATAAGCACTTTAACTGTCCATGGTGTAGTCCACCTACTGTCATGTATCAATAAGCACTTTAACTGTCCATGGTGTAGTCCACCTACTGTCATGTATCAATAAGCACTTTAACTGTCCATGGTGTAGTCCACCTACTGTCATGTATCAATAAGCACTTTAACTGTCCATGGTGTAGTCCACCTTCTATCATATATCAGTAAGCACTTTAACTGTCCATGGTGTAGTCCACCTTCTGTCATGTATCAATAAGCTCTTTAACTGTCCTTGATGTAGTCCAACTTCTATCATATATCAATAAGCACTTTAACTGTCCATGGTGTAGTCCACCTTCTATCATATATCAATAAGCACTTTAACTGACCATGGTGTAGTCCATCTTCTATCATATATCATTAAGCACTTTGACTGACCATGGTGTAGTCCACCTTCTATCATATATCAATAAGCACTTTAACTGTCCATGGTGTAGTCCACCTACTATCATATATCAATAAGCTCTTTAACTGTCCATTGTGTAGTCCACCTTCAATCATATATCAATAAGCACTTTAACTGTCCATGGTGTAGTCCACCTTCTATCATATATCAATAAGCTCTTTAACTGTCCATTGTGTAGTCCACCTTCTATCATATATCAGTTAGCACTTTAACTGTCCATGGTGGAGTCCACCTTCTATCATATATCATTAAGCACTTTGACTGTCCATGGTGTAGTCCACCTTCTATCATATATCAATAAGCACTTTAACTGTCCATGGTGTAGTCCAACTTCTATCATATATCAATAAGCTCTTTAACTGTCCATTGTGTAGTCCACCTTCTATCATATATCAGTTAGCACTTTAACTGTCCATGGTGGAGTCCACCTTCTATCATATATCATTAAGCACTTTGACTGTCCATGGTGTAGTCCACCTTCTATCATATATCAATAAGCACTTTGACTGACCATGGTGTGGTCCACCTTCTATCATATATCAATAAGCACTTTAACTGACCATGGTGTAGTCCACCTACTGTCATGTATCAATAAGCACTTTAACTGTCCATGGTGTAGTCCACCTACTATCATGTATCAATAAGCACTTTAACTGTCCATGGTGTAGTCCACCTACTGTCATGTATCAATAAGCACTTTAACTGTCCATGGTGTAGTCCACCTACTGTCATGTATCAATAAGCACTTTAACTGTCCATGGTGTAGTCCACCTACTGTCATGTACCAATAAGCACTTTAACTGTCCATGGTGTAGTCCACCTTCTATCATATATCAATAAGCTCTTTAACTGTCCATTGTGTAGTCCACCTTCAATCATAAATCAATAAGCACTTTAACTGTCCATGGTGTAGTCCACCTTCTATCATATATCAATAAGCACTTTAACTGTCCATGGTGTAGTCCACCTACTGTCATGTATCAATAAGCACTTTAACTGTCCATGGTGTAGTCCACCTACTATCATATATCAATAAGCACTTTGACTGTCCATGGTGTAGTCCACCTACTGTCATGTATCAATAAGCACTTTAACTGTCCATGGTGTAGTCCACCTACTGTCATGTATCAATAAGCACTTTAACTGTCCATGGTGTAGTCCACCTACTGTCATGTATCAATAAGCACTTTAACTGTCCATGGTGTAGTCCACCTTCTATCATATATCAATAAGCTCTTTAACTGTCCATTGTGTAGTCCACCTTCAATCATAAATCAATAAGCACTTTAACTGTCCATGGTGTAGTCCACCTTCTATCATATATCAATAAGCACTTTAACTGTCCATGGTGTAGTCCACCTACTGTCATGTACCAATAAGCACTTTAACTGTCCATGGTGTAGTCCACCTACTGTCATGTATCAATAAGCACTTTAACTGTCCATGGTGTAGTCCACCTACTGTCATGTATCAATAAGCACTTTAACTGTCCATGGTGTAGTCCACCTACTGTCATGTATCAATAAGCACTTTAACTGTCCATGGTGTAGTCCACCTACTGTCATGTATCAATAAGCACTTTAACTGTCAATGGTGTAGTCCACCTACTGTCATGTATCAATAAGCACTTTAACTGTCCATGGTGTAGTCCACCTTCTATCATATATCAGTAAGCACTTTAACTGTCCATGGTGTAGTCCAACTTCTATCATATATCAATAAGCACTTTAACTGTCCATGGTGTAGTCCACCTTCTATCATATATCAATAAGCACTTTAACTGACCATGGTGTAGTCCACCTTCTATCATATATCATTAAGCACTTTGACTGACCATGGTGTAGTCCACCTTCTATCATATATCAATAAGCACTTTAACTGTCCATGGTGTAGTCCACCTACTATCATATATCAATAAGCTCTTTAACTGTCCATTGTGTAGTCCACCTTCAATCATATATCAATAAGCACTTTAACTGTCCATGGTGTAGTCCACCTTCTATCATATATCAATAAGCTCTTTAACTGTCCATTGTGTAGTCCACCTTCTATCATATATCAGTTAGCACTTTAACTGTCCATGGTGGAGTCCACCTTCTATCATATATCATTAATCACTTTGACTGTCCATGGTGTAGTCCACCTTCTATCATATATCAATAAGCACTTTAACTGTCCATGGTGTAGTCCACCTTCTATCATATATCAGTTAGCACTTTAACTGTCCATGGTGTAGTCCACCTTCTATCATATATCAATAAGCACTTTTACTGTCCACGGTGTAGTCCAACTTCTATCATATATCAATAAGCACTTTGACTGACCATGGTGTGGTCCACCTTCTATCATATATCAATAAGCACTTAAACTGACCATGGTGTAGTCCACCTTCTATCATATATCATTAAGCACTTTGACTGACCATGGTGTAGTCCACCTTCTGTCATATATCAATAAGCACTTTAACTGTCCATGGTGGAGTCCACCTTCAATCATATATCAATAAGCACTTTAACTGTCCATGGTGTAGTCCATCTTCTATCATATATCAGTAAGCACTTTGACTGACCATGGTGTAGTCCACCTTCTGTCATATATCAATAAGCACTTTAACTGTCCATGGTGGAGTCCACCTTCTATCATATATCAGTTAGCACTTTAACTGTCCATTGTGTAGTCCACCTTCAATCATATATCAATAAGCACTTTAACTGTCCATGGTGTAGTCCATCTTCTATCATATATCAGTAAGCACTTTGACTGACCATGGTGTAGTCCACCTTCTGTCATATATCAATAAGCACTTTAACTGTCCATGGTGGAGTCCACCTTCTATCATATATCATTAAGCACTTTAACTGTCCATGGTGTAGTCCACCTTCTATCATATATCATTAAGCACTTTAACTGTCCATGGTGTAGTCCACCTTCTATCATATATCAGTTAGCACTTTGACTGACCATGGTGTAGTCCACCTTCTATCATATATCAATAAGCACTTTGACTGTCCATTGTGTAGTCCACCTTCAATCATATATCAATAAGCACTTTAACTGTCCATGGTGTAGTCCACCTTCTATCATATATCAGTTAGCACTTTAACTGTCCATGGTGTAGTCCACCTTCTATCATATATCAGTTAGCACTTTAACTGTCCATGGTGTAGTCCACCTTCTATCATATATCAATAAGCACTTTTACTGTCCACGGTGTAGTCCAACTTCTATCATATATCAATAAGCACTTTGACTGACCATGGTGTGGTCCACCTTCTATCATATATCAATAAGCACTTAAACTGACCATGGTGTAGTCCACCTTCTATCATATATCATTAAGCACTTTGACTGACCATGGTGTAGTCCACCTTCTGTCATATATCAATAAGCACTTTAACTGTCCATGGTGGAGTCCACCTTCAATCATATATCAATAAGCACTTTAACTGTCCATGGTGTAGTCCATCTTCTATCATATATCAGTAAGCACTTTGACTGACCATGGTGTAGTCCACCTTCTGTCATATATCAATAAGCACTTTAACTGTCCATGGTGGAGTCCACCTTCTATCATATATCAGTTAGCACTTTAACTGTCCATTGTGTAGTCCACCTTCAATCATATATCAATAAGCACTTTAACTGTCCATGGTGTAGTCCATCTTCTATCATATATCAGTAAGCACTTTGACTGACCATGGTGTAGTCCACCTTCTGTCATATATCAATAAGCACTTTAACTGTCCATGGTGGAGTCCACCTTCTATCATATATCATTAAGCACTTTAACTGTCCATGGTGTAGTCCACCTTCTATCATATATCATTAAGCACTTTAACTGTCCATGGTGTAGTCCACCTTCTATCATATATCAGTTAGCACTTTGACTGACCATGGTGTAGTCCACCTTCTATCATATATCAATAAGCACTTTGACTGTCCATTGTGTAGTCCACCTTCAATCATATATCAATAAGCACTTTAACTGTCCATGGTGTAGTCCACCTTCTATCATATATCAATAAGCACTTTAACTGTCCATGGTGTAGTCCACATTCTATCATATATCATTAAGCACTTTGACTGTCCATGGTGTAGTCCACCTACTGTCATATATCAATAAGCACTTTAACTGTCCATGGTGGAGTCCACCTTCTGTCATGTATCAATAAGCTCTTTAACTGTCCATGGTGTAGTCCACCTTCTATCATATATCAATAAGCTCTTTAACTGTCCATGGTGTAGTCCAACTTCTATCATATATCAATAAGCACTTTAACTGTCCATGGTGTAGTCCACCTTCTATCATATATCAATAAGCACTTTAACTGTCCATGGTGTAGTCCACCTACTATCATATATCAATAAGCTCTTTAACTGTCCATTGTGTAGTCCACCTTCAATCATATATCAATAAGCACTTTAACTGTCCATGGTGTAGTCCACCTTCTATCATATATCAATAAGCACTTTGACTGTCCATGGTGTAGTCCACCTTCTATCATATATCAATAAGCACTTTGACTGTCCGTGGTGTAGTCCACCTTCAATCATATATCAATAAGCACTTTAACTGTCCATGGTGTAGTCCACCTACTATCATATATCAATAAGCTCTTTAACTGTCCATTGTGTAGTCCACCTTCAATCATATATCAATAAGCACTTTAACTGTCCATGGTGTAGTCCACCTTCTATCATATATCAATAAGCACTTTAACTGTCCATGGTGTAGTCCACCTTCTGTCATGTATCAATAAGCTCTTTAACTGTCCATGGTGTTGTCCAACTTCTATCATATATCAATAAGCACTTTAACTGTCCATGGTGTAGTCCACCTTCTATCATATATCAATAAGCACTTTGACTGTCCATGGTGTAGTCCACCTTCTATCATATATCAATAAGCACTTTAACTGTCCATGGTGTAGTCCACCTTCAATCATATATCAATAAGCACTTTAACTGTCCATGGTGTAGTCCACCTTCTATCATATATCAATAAGCACTTTAACTGTCCATGGTGTAGTCCACCTTCTGTCATGTATCAATAAGCTCTTTAACTGTCCATGGTGTTGTCCAACTTCTATCATATATCAATAAGCACTTTAACTGTCCATGGTGTAGTCCACCTTCTATCATATATCAATAAGCACTTTGACTGTCCATGGTGTAGTCCACCTTCTATCATATATCAATAAGCACTTTAACTGTCCATGGTGTAGTCCACCTACTATCATATATCAATAAGCTCTTTAACTGTCCATGGTGTAGTCCACCTTCAATCATATATCAATAAGCACTTTAACTGTCCATGGTGTAGTCCACCTTCTATCATATATCAATAAGCTCTTTAACTGTCCATTGTGTAGTCCACCTTCTGTCATATATCAATAAGCACTTTAACTGTCCATGGTGTAGTCCACCTACTATCATATATCAATAAGCTCTTTAACTGTCCATTGTGTAGTCCACCTTCAATCATATATCAATAAGCACTTTAACTGTCCATGGTGTAGTCCACCTTCTATCATATATCAATAAGCTCTTTAACTGTCCATGGTGTAGTCCACCTTCTATCATATATCAGTTAGCACTTTAACTGTCCATGGTGGAGTCCACCTTCTATCATATATCATTAAGCACTTTGACTGTCCATGGTGTAGTCCACCTTCTATCATATATCAATAAGCTCTTTAACTGTCCATGGTGTAGTCCAACTTCTATCATATATCAATAAGCACTTTAACTGTCCATGGTGTAGTCCACCTTCTATCATATATCAATAAGCACTTTGACTGTCCATGGTGTAGTCCACCTTCTATCATATATCAATAAGCACTTTAACTGTCCATGGTGTAGTCCACCTACTATCATATATCAATAAGCTCTTTAACTGTCCATTGTGTAGTCCACCTTCAATCATATATCAATAAGCACTTTAACTGTCCATGGTGTAGTCCACCTTCTATCATATATCAATAAGCACTTTGACTGTCCATGGTGTAGTCCACCTTCTATCATATATCAATAAGCACTTTAACTGTCCATGGTGTAGTCCACCTTCTATCATATATCAATAAGCTCTTTAACTGTCCATTGTGTAGTCCACCTTCAATCATATATCAATAAGCACTTTAACTGTCCATGGTGTAGTCCACCTTCTATCATATATCAATAAGCTCTTTAACTGTCCATTGTGTAGTCCACCTTCTATCATATATCAGTTAGCACTTTAACTGTCCATGGTGGAGTCCACCTTCTATCATATATCATTAAGCACTTTGACTGACCATGGTGGAGTCCACCTACTGTCATATATCAATAAGCACTTTAACTGTCCATGGTGGAGTCCACCTTCTATCATATATCAATAAGCACTTTAACTGTCCATGGTGTAGTCCACCTTCTATCATATATCAATAAGCACTTTGACTGTCCATGGTGTAGTCCACCTTCTATCATGTATCAGTAAGCACTTTGACTGACCATGGTGTAGTCCACCTTCTATCATATATCAATAAGCACTTTAACTGTCCATGGTGTAGTCCACCTTCTATCATATATCAATAAGCACTTTAACTGTCCATGGTGGAGTCCACCTTCTATCATATATCAATAAGCACTTTAACTGTCCATGGTGTAGTCCAACTTCTATCATATATCAATAAGCACTTTGACTGTCGATGGTGTAGTCCACCTTCTATCATGTATCAGTAAGCACTTTGACTGACCATGGTGTAGTCCACCTTCTATCATATATCAATAAGCACTTTAACTGTCCATGGTGGAGTCCACCTTCTATCATATATCAGTTAGCACTTTAACTGTCCATGGTGTAGTCCACCTTCTATCATATATCAATAAGCACTTTAACTGTCCATGGTGTAGTCCACCTTCTATCATATATCAGTTAGCACTTTAACTGTCCATCGTGGAGTCCACCTTCTATCATATATCAGTTAGCACTTTAACTGTCCATGGTGTAGTCCACCTTCTATCATATATCAATAAGCACTTTAACTGTCCATGGTGTAGTCCACCTTCTATCATATATCAATAAGCACTTTAACTGTCCATGGTGTAGTCCACCTTCTATCATATATCAATAAGCACTTTAACTGTCCATGGTGTAGTCCACCTACTATCATATATCAATAAGCTCTTTAACTGTCCATGGTGGAGTCCACCTTCTATCATATATCAATAAGCACTTTAACTGTCCATGGTGGAGTCAACCTTCTATCATATATCAATAAGCACTTTAACTGTCCATGGTGTAGTCCACCTTCTATCATATATCAATAAGCACTTTGACTGTCCATGGTGGAGTCCACCTTCTATCATATATCAGTTAGCACTTTAACTGTCCATGGTGTAGTCCACCTTCTATCATATATCAGTAAGCACTTTAACTGTCCATGGTGTAGTCCACCTTCTATCATATATCAATAAGCACTTTAACTGTCCATGGTGTAGTCCACCTTCTATCATATATCAGTTAGCACTTTAACTGTCCATCGTGGAGTCCACCTTCTATCATATATCAGTAAGCACTTTAACTGTCCATGGTGTAGTCCACCTTCTATCATATATCAATAAGCACTTTAACTGTCCATGGTGTAGTCCACCTTCTATCATATATCAGTTAGCACTTTAACTGTCCATCGTGGAGTCCACCTTCTATCATATATCAGTTAGCACTTTAACTGTCCATGGTGTAGTCCACCTTCTATCATATATCAATAAGCACTTTAACTGTCCATGGTGTAGTCCACCTTCTATCATATATCAATAAGCACTTTAACTGTCCATGGTGGAGTCCACCTTCTATCATATATCAATAAGCACTTTAACTGTCCATGGTGTAGTCCACCTTCTATCATATATCAATAAGCACTCTGACTGTCCATGGTGGAGTCCACCTTCTATCATATATCAGTTAGCACTTTAACTGTCCATGGTGTAGTCCACCTTCTATCATATATCAGTAAGCACTTTAACTGACCATGGTGTAGTCCACCTTCTACCATATATCAATAAGCACTTTAACTGACCATGGTGTAGTCCACCTTCTATCATATATCAGTAAGCTCTTTGACTGACCATGGTGGAGTCCACCTTCTATCATATATCAGTTAGCACTTTAACTGTCCATGGTGTAGTCCACCTTCTATCATATATCAGTTAGCACTTTAACTGTCCATGGTGTAGTCCACCTTCTATCATATATCAGTTAGCACTTTAACTGTCCATGGTGTAGTCCACATTCTATCATATATCAATAAGCACTTTAACTGTCCATGGTGTAGTCCACCTTCTATCATATATCAGTTAGCACTTTAACTGTCCATCGTGGAGTCCACCTTCTATCATATATCAGTTAGCACTTTAACTGTCCATGGTGTAGTCCACCTTCTATCATATATCAATAAGCACTTTGACTGTCCATGGTGTAGTCCACCTTCTATCATATATCAATAAGCACTTTGACTGTCCATGGTGTAGTCCACCTTCTATCATATATCAATAAGCACTTTAACTGTCCATGGTGTAGTCCACCTTCTATCATATATCAATAAGCACTTTAACTGACCATGGTGGAGTCCACCTTCTATCATATATCAGTAAGCACTTTGACTGTCCATGGTGTAGTCCACCTTCTATCATATATCAGTAAGCACTTTAACTGTCCATGGTGGAGTCCACCTTCTATCATATATCAATAAGCACTTTAACTGTCCATGGTGTAGTCCACCTACTATCATATATCAATAAGCACTTTGACTGTCCATTGTGTAGTCCACCTTCAATCATATATCAATAAGCACTTTAACTGTCCATGGTGGAGTCCACCTTCTATCATATATCAATAAGCACTTTAACTGACCATGGTGTAGTCCACCTACTATCATATATCAATAAGCACTTTAACTGACCATGGTGGAGTCCACCTTCTATCATATATCAATAAGCACTTTAACTGTCCATGGTGGAGTCCACCTTCTATCATATATCAATAAGCACTTTAACTGTCCATGGTGTAGTCCACCTACTATCATATATCAATAAGCACTTTAACTGACCATGGTGGAGTCCACCTTCTATCATATATCAATAAGCACTTTGACTGACCATGGTGTGGTCCACTTTCTATCAACAACCTTGTAAATTCACAGTATCGTCATTAAACAGTAGCCACCCAAATCTGTCTTTTTGTCTGTTGTAGATAAGCCTCAAAAATTAAATTCAACTAATTAATGCATGCCAGCCACAGGTCAATGTCCCTTTTTTCATCAGTCATCCCTACTTTCACCTTCATATTGCCACTATACTTAATCAGTGGTAATGATAGTTCTCACCAACAGTCAGTATTTCTCGATTAAATTAGGAGATAGACCTAATGTGTTTGAAAATCAGATACATGTTATATTTGATTGATAGCAAGTAAATTTAAAATTAAAACCGAACAGCACAAACCGTTAATTTACTTGCTATCAATCCAGTATTACATGTATCTGATTTTCAAACACATTAGGTCTATTTCCATTCTATGATGACCGTTTTACCACAGGATTCTTTTTGTCGGATGCTGACAGTGCGTATAACACCAACGTGCAATCTCCAAATTATGTTCGAAAAATCCATTGTTGACAACAGCAGAGATTTCGTACAAATTTATTGTTATTATACAAAAACTTTATTTCAATAAGTTCTCTTTAACTTTTTACAAAAATCTAATATATATATATCATTTATTACGGGCGTTAAATTTTGTTTTCCTTACATTCACATTCATACAATCAGGTTCATTTCCCTTAATTCCGCTTGTTCTAATAACCCTCATAAGCATATCAAGCGATATTTAAAATGGCTACCGTTTGCCAGTTGCTGTGAATGACGAGTTTGAGGACTTAAGAATTGTCTCATTCGGGTAAGGAATGCACATTCTAGTTATCGACGTAGGTGTGCAGATGATATGACATATGTATTTCTTATTTTGCATCAAAACGTTACGTTCCGTTTTCAGAACCGGTTGACCATGACATTGCATTTGCTCGCCTTCTCATCTGCATAAGGTGTCACTATTTGGATAGATCTTGATGCTAATGAAGTTTGTCTTGCTAATCTATCATTTAATGTAGCTCTAAAACAAGCTACAGAAAAGAATGATTTTTTTTTCTTTCTTTTTTTTTGTGATTTTTTTTCTTTTTTTTCTTTTTTTTTTTTTTAATTAAATTTTTATTCCAGAAGTGCCTGTTACAAAAAGGAGAACATGCCCAGGGTAGCATGAACCCATTTACCCTTTGAAATAAAGACATTTCTGAGTTTTTTTTGTTTTTCTACACAAGACAAGGACAGTTCACTCACTCACACTTTCACACATTATGCACAGAAAGGATGGACAAATGACAAAAGCATACTGAGAGGCTTCTTAATTAAACTCATGAATAATAATAGCATATACAAGTAAGTTGTTGGAAGGATATTCAACAGATAAAGAATAAACTACAAATTGTTACTGGTCTACAAGACCATGATACATCATCCATTTTTGATAGAATTTAATGTTTTGGCTTTTACAAAAATATCTTGTCTTTTCAATATTGTATCTCTCAATCAATATGCTCTTAAAATATTTCATATTTGGAGTGGAAGCATTAAGTTTACATTTATAAATATGGAATTTAGCAAGTAATAAAATGAGATCAAAGACCTCATCAGAGATAAAGCTTTCTTTACATCCAAAGATAACAAGCTCTGATGTAAAAGCCAGGTTACAAACATGAGAACATTTTTCAAGCAATACTTCTGTAAGTGATTTCCAAAAAGCTTGAACAATACTACACTCCCAGAACAAATGTACAAGAGTTTCAACACTGTCACCGCAAAATGAGCATTTGTCACTAGATGCCATCTTAATCTTGACCAAATAGGAATTGGTTGGTAACAAATGATGAAGTATTCTAAACTGGAACCACCTAAGTTTGGTGTCAGGTGTTGTCTTTACTGCTTTTGTGAATATATCATCCCAATTGAATGTAATTGAGAATAGGTTCTCCCATTTTATTTTTGACTTGAAGGTCTCTTTTGAATTGGATAGTATATTATAATAAAATTTTGCTCCCTTTTTGACTGAAAGAATATTTCTGACAATTGGATTATCATCCAAAAGTTTATACGAAACAGGTTTTTCAATAGAAAGTTTCTTAAAGAAACTCTTAATTGCACTTACAATGCCGTAATATGTAATAAAATTAACCTTCAGATCGTACCTTCCTTCAAACTCTGATGGCGACAAATAGCTCCCATCAGCATTCATGAAGTCTGATATTCTGCTTATACCCCTAACAAACCATGATGATATAAAAACAGGATTGTTGGCGACAGATATACCAATATTATAAAACACAGGCTCAGTGATAAAGTCTTCAAAAGACTTTGGTGGAACCATATCAGCAAATGATTTGATTAGTATCAGTTATTTTGATTTCCACAAGTAGAGCACATTTAGAATTGGCCGTTTGTTCAGATAGATTGTGACGCCACAAGGCAGATGCGTCAATATACGGTGAAGGGACGCTTAAATCAGAGGAGGTTCAATCCATAATTGAATCCATTTGATTTGATCCATTGGAGAACCAATCAGAATCGAATATCCAGCAATGTCTGGTAGAATAATACAATTTATAATGTTTGGCAAATGTCATTCCAACAACACATTTGATAAAGCAAGGCAATCTTTGCTGCTCCATTGCACATCTAACACTGAAACGAATGTAACTTACAAGCCAAGCATATAATAACTTTGTTTAATCAAACAGATAGAACATTTGAAATTTCTCTTGGAACAAGCCAAACTAGTCATAAATTGATGCTGTGATGAATAATGCTTGACCAGGCTTTTTGTTACATGTATTTTGGCAGAAAGAGTAAGTTAATGATTGTACTAATAATGAAAGAGTAAGTATATACTCTCTAATTGGTTTGCCTTGTTTGTCAAACATCTGACTGTTGATCCAGTGTATATTTAAAACAACATATATGACTGACAATTCATGACATGTGACAAGCACACACTAGTCCAAGACTTAGTAAGATTTTTATTTGAAATTTATCAAAACCTTTTTTCACATTCCAGAATTGAAACCTCCAGTTCAATTAAACATTACTGCAACACCACTATATGGATATGGATTCCATGTGAAGTGGGTGGATCCGAACAATAGTTCCTATGAAGTACAGCAAGGTGAGATGGGGTGAATTAGATGAGGGGGGTGTGTGATGAGATAAGGTGGGTTGTGATGAGATAAGGTTGGGTGTGATGTGTTGGATATGGTGGTAATAAGATGGGATGAGATGGGATGGGATGGGATGGGATGGGACGAAATAAGGTGAGTAGGGTGGGGTGTGATTAGATGAGATGGGATGAGATGAGATGTGATGAGATCATGTAAGGGTATGGTGTGATGAGATCAAGTAGAGGTGGGATGTGATGAGATGAGATAAGGTTTGATGTGATGAGATGAGATCATGGGGGGTTGGATGGGATGAGATGATGCAGGTTAGATGTGATGAGATGAAATGAGGTGGCATGTGATATGGTGAGGTGAGTTTGGATGGGATGTGATGTGATGTGATGTGATGTGATGTGATGTGATGTGATGGGATGTGATGTGATGGGATGTGATGTGATGTGATGTGATGTGATGTGATGTAATGTGATGTGATGGGATGGGATGGGATGGGATGGGATGAGATGGGATGAGATGAGTAACGTAGGGGTGAATGGGATGGGATCGAGTAAGATGGGATGAGATTAGATGGGATGAGACGGGATGGGATGAGATGGAATCAGATAGGAAGAGGTGAGGTGAGAAGGTGCAGGTGTTGAAGAATGATTAATTTCAGAAATGTAAGATTTTAATTATTATCTCTTAATTGAAGACAGTATCATTGTTCTCATTGTAGTTGTTCCATGTGAAAGTTACAAGACGTATAGTATTGACCGGTGGCACAGTTAGTTATAACCAATTGAGTACTTGTGAGATCAACTAGTACAATAAAACATTAAAGTAGCGATCATTTTATGATGGTATATTTGCATCCTAAAGGGTTAATCCTCCCTTTTTCTGAACTGGCCCAGTTATTGAATTATTATGGTCAAAGCAGTAAATGTTGTATAATCCACTAAAAATGATGGTGAATCTAAAACTAATGCCAATATTATAAAGGTGTGTACAGACAATACACTGGTCTGGTTTAGTCGGTTGTGGAAGGCCTCCATGTTGATGTTGGGTCCTCTGGTCTGGTTTAGTCGGTTGTGGAAGCCCTCCATGTTGATGTTGGGTCCTCTGGTCTGGTTTAGTCGGTTGTGGAAGCCCTCCATGTTGATGTTGGGTCCTCTGGTCTGGTTAAGTCGGTTGTGGAAGCCCTCCATGTTGATGTTGGGTCCTCTGGTCTGGTTTAGTCGGTTGTGGAAGCCCTCCATGTTGATGTTGGGTCCTCTGGTCTGGTTTAGTTGGTTGTGGAAGCCCTCCATGTTGATGTTGGGTCCTCTGGTCTGGTTTAGTTGGTTGTGGAAGCCCTCCATGTTGATGTTGGGTCCTCTGGTCTGGTTTAGTCGGTTGTGGAAGCCCTCCATGTTGGGTCCTCTGGTCTGGTTAAGTCGGTTGTGGAAGTCCTCCATGTTGATGTTGGGTCCTCTGGTCTGGTTTAGTCGGTTGTGGAAGTCCTCCATGTTGGGTCCTCTGGTCTGGTTAAGTCGGTTGTGGAAGTCCTCCATGTTGATGTTGGGTCCTCTGGTCTGGTTTAGTCGGTTGTGGAAGTCCTCCATGTTGATGTTGGGTCCTCTGGTCTGGTTTAGTCGGTTGTGGAAGCCCTCCATGTTGGGTCCTCTGGTCTGGTTAAGTGGGTTGTGGAAGTCCTCCATGTTGATGTTGGGTCCTCTGGTCTGGTTTAGTCGGTTGTGGAAGTCCTCCATGTTGATGTTGGGTCCTCTGGTCTGGTTTAGTCGGTTGTGGAAGTCCTCCATGTTGATGTTGGGTCCTCTGGTCTGGTTTAGTCGGTTGTGGAAGGCCTCCATGTTGATGTTGGGTCCTCTGGTCTGGTTACGTCGGTTGTGGAAGCCCTCCATGTTGATGTTGGGTCCTCTGGTCTGGTTTAGTCGGTTGTGGAAGTCCTCCATGTTGATGTTGGGTTCTCTGGTCTGGTTAAGTCGGTTGTGGAAGCCCTCCATGTTGATGTTGGGTCCTCTGGTCTGGTTAAGTCGGTTGTGGAAGGCCTCCATGTTGATGTTGGGTCCTCTGGTCTGGTTAAGTCGGTTGTGGAAGCCCTCCATGTTGATGTTGGGTCCTCTGGTCTGGTTTAGTCGGTTGTGGAAGTCCTCCATGTTGATGTTGGGTTCTCTGGTCTGGTTAAGTCGGTTGTGGAAGCCCTCCATGTTGATGTTGGGTCCTCTGGTCTGGTTAAGTCGGTTGTGGAAGCCCTCCATGTTGATGTTGGGTCCTCTGGTCTGGTTTAGTTGGTTGTGGAAGCCCTCCATGTTGATGTTGGGTCCTCTGGTCTGGTTTAGTTGGTTGTGGAAGCCCTCCATGTTGATGCTCTCTATGCATCTGGCCATCCTTCTGTCGGTAAACATTTTGCATTTTCTCATCCAGAACCGTTACACCCACAAAGCTTTGTGGGGAGGTACTTAGCACCTAGGGGATCTTATTTTATCTTTCCTTACAGTAAAATACTCGTAAAATACAGATGCCGGGTTGCATCACCCCAAACTTTTCACCTATAAACAAACTTGGAGGCTTATATAACCAGATAGTTCACCGTTTTTCAAGAGTGTACAATCAGCATCAGAACATTGCAGTCGATGAGGGCATGGTGGCCTGGAAAGGCAACTTATCTTTCAAAGTTTATAATCCTGACAAGCCTAAGAAGTACAAGATAAAATCTTACATGTTGTGTGACTCGCACAATGGTTACGTTTGCAAGTTCAAACTCTACACGGGTTTCTGGAAGTGAAAAACTTATGACTTAGTAATGGACTTGGTGAAGGAGTATGTTGGACAGGGCCATCACATCTTTATGGACAACTTTTATTATTCGTCCACAAATCTGTACATAAACTTGTAGGAGCAGGGACTTGGTGCAACAGGGACGTTGAGGGCAAATCGAAATTGAAATCGAATATGAAGCCATCAAGAAGCCTACAAAGAAGCCAAAGAAAGGGGACATGACAGTCTGTGACAACCATGACCTAGGATAAGACAGGAAATCAGCCTTTCTTCAGTCCAGATGTTGTTGTACACAATGTTTCTGAGTGGAAACTGGTGGTTAAACTTCATACAACTTACATCCTCATAAAGATGAATGATTCAGCTTTGATTACATACAAAATTTACATATGCGCATGAACAAGTAAAGTTGCAGTACCTGCAGCAAGATGCGCGATGTTCAAAAACTTGTCTCAAAGGACTGACGGTACCTTCCTTTCGCACTCTTCTGGACTAAGTTGCACATTTTTAGCTCATCTGGCCTGGAAGGCCCGATGGGCTTATGGCATGGCATCCATCCATCCATCCATCTGTCTGTCTGTAAATTTTTTGCTTTTTCGACTTCTTCTCCAGAGACCTGAGAAGGCTGTAATATTGTGTGCAGAGTCTGAAGCCAATGGAGAATCTAAATTGTGGTCCCAAATAAGGGGTGTATGTGGGTGTGAGTGAGGGAGGTGGAGGAGGGGGATGCATCTTACAGATACAAACTAAACTTTACTTCATTCAAACATGTTACTCATTTGTGTTTTTAAATCAATTGGGTGCATGTTTGTGCCTTTCAATTACTATGTGTGAGCCATCAATTCATCCATTAACAGCAATTTAACTGTATTTAATTTTATGAGCCTCCTATCATGTATTTGTTTTTAGGTCTTCAAGACTACGTCTGGAAGACCTATTGTTATTATCCTGGTTCTTTACTATTATTATTAGGTCTTCAAGACTACGTCTGGAAGACCTATTGTTATTATCCTGGTTCTTTACTATTATTATCAGGTCTTCAAGACTACGTCTGGAAGACCTATTGTTATTATCCTGGTTCTTTACTATTATTATCAGGTCTTCAAGACTAAGTCTGGAAGACCTATTGTTATTATCCTGGTTCTTTACTATTATTATCAGGTCTATTGTTATTATCCTGGTTCTTTACTATTATTATTAGGTCTTCAAGACTACGTCTGGAAGACCTATTGTTATTATCCTGGTTCTTTACTATTATTATCAGGTCTTCAAGACTACGTCTGGAAGACCTATTGTTATTATCCTGGTTCTTTACTATTATTATCAGGTCTTCAAGACTACGTCTGGAAGACCTATTGTTATTATCCTGGTTCTTTACTATTATTATCAGGTCTTCAAGACTATGTCTGGAAGACCTATTGTTATTATCCTGGTTCTTTACTATTATTATTAGGTCTTCAAGATGTAAGTCATGAAGACGTATTGTTATTATCCTGTTTCTTCATTATTAGGTCTTCAAGACGAATGTCTGGAAGACCTATTGTTATTACTATGGCCTTTTTTTAAGGATTCAGCACTAAAGTGCTGAATCCTTATTGTTATTGGCATGTTTTATTATTATTCTTCCCACGGATTTTGTGAACATGACTTCTACCAGAAGAAATGCAGCTAATGCAACCAAACTTTGCAAGATGATTGCCCTTACTGCGTAGTTTCATGCCGAAGCTTTTGTGCCTAATCGGCCAAACCATTAAAGGTCCAGTTCGAATCTAAATTTTGATATTTAACAGGGGCAAATTTTTCAAAATGCAGCTAGAGCCTTGCAACTTTTTAAAAAAGATGCGCATTGACAATGCGAGCAAAAAACTAAATAATGACGAATTTGTTGGTCACATGGTTTCGCCACCATATTGTTTTTTCGCACTTGTGAAAATTTCCCGACCCCATGCACCTTTGAAAATCGTCTTCTCTGAAGATACTTGCACCACGAAGCTGAAACTTATATATGTTTGCAGCTGAGGCATTGGTGAATGCATGGTGTGTCTCCTCAAGAGCGTACCCCCAATACTTTTTGCATATTGAACACTCAAAGTTGGTTATTTTGAAAAAAAGCGTAAACTTCAAAGAGACATAACTCAAATACCTAACCGTCGAAGTTTACGATTTTTTTAGGAGAGTAAGATTAGACTAAGGTCTTTATGAATCAATAATAAAATCGCTCGTGTACAGTCATTTACGGTCGCAATTAAGCTTACAATTTCTAAAAATATAAAAAAATCGCGTTTTTAGTGAGTTTTTGTATATTCATAGAATGTTGTTTAATACCGCATCAGACAAACAAAACATTATCTTAACTACGAAAATTAAAACAAGTACATTATTGTTCATAACCAATGAGTCACGGATCTTTTAGGTTGGACAGTTTGTACCTTCTTTCTAAATTGACAATGGTCGCATTAGTAACGTGTCTTTGTTAAGTCATAACTCAACAATGTAAAATCATAGCACGTTGTTTGATACATCATCAGAATGGCAAATGATTACTCTAAATGGGGGAAGCATAATCAGTTTGATAATTAACATAACCAATGAGCAATAACCATTTTATTTTGATCAATTGTGACTTTCGTTTTGTACTCTAAGCAAAGGGGCAAATCCTACTTTAGTTTACATAAAGGTTGCTGTACTAGCTTAACAGCTGCAGATCTTCATACAACTTTCAGGAATGACTGCTGATATGATTTATTTAATAGGAAATATTTCAAATATGCTGCTGAATCCTTTTATCGTCACTTATGACTATGTTTAGGTCTTCAAGACGAATGTCTGGAAGACCTATTGTTATTACTATGTCCTTTTTCTTATTTTTTGGACGTTTTTGGTGCACCCTACTGTGAAGTAACGACTGAAACGATTCGCATGAAATTTTCAGGGATGATAGCCAGGCACATTATCTAGTTCTGTACGTTCGCCGATTTTTAATTTTCGACTTCTTTCTCGAGTTATCACCCCTTGAAGTCAAAACTTTAGACCTTCATAGCTCAAATACCAATCAATATATTTTCATAAAACTTTCACCAAAATGTGGGCAACAACATTCCCCATCGATTAAGCCTATAGCAGTTCGGCCGTATATATAGATTTTTTGCTATTTCGAAAAAACAGATTTTTTTGTGAACTTTCGTGATTTTTAGGGTACGCGTCTAAGAAAACCTTCTCGTCCTTCAATTTTATGAGTACAGTAACATGTGATAACTTGTTTTGAAGATAAAGGAATTCTTAAGAGGGTTATAGTTGTCGAATTTTTTAATTTCATCCTAGAATTTTGATAATCCGTCATTAAAAATGGTCACTTTTAAAAAGACCGAATTTCGGCCTCATGTTTAAAGGGGCATAACTCTGTAAGATATGAAGATATATCAAAAATACCTATTGCCATCTGATCACAATACGTTACTTAACATTTCTATAACAGATCTATATCATGTAAAAGTCGATAGTTAGGCCACAATTATCGCATTTGTCAAAATGTATGAAATTGTGATTTTGAGAACTTTTGAGGGGCATATTTTTTGAAGAATTTTCGATCTTAAACCACTGAAGATACCAACATGTTTAATAGCTCGTTGTAAAGCAGATTTATCCTTTTATTAAGGACAATAATTTTCAAGCATTTATTTGTCATACTTTACGTGTGACAAATCATAGAACTTTGTCATTTTTCGAAAATCGCCATTTTCAGCAAAGTTCAAAGGATCATAACTGCTTAACTAAATAAGATCATTAAATTATAGTTACACATTCGGATGCACAAATTCAAGAACAATAACTTCTCTGTTGAATAATAAGCTTTTTTGAGTTTTTCTTAAATTTCTTAAATATTCAGAAAAACATAACGCATTAATTATGTATGCAATCTAAATGATGATTCCATCTACTTAAGTGGAAATTAAAGCAAAATATTTTCTATGTTGCAACTTAGTATGAAAATATTAACCATTTTGTCTTAATTGAGAGAAAGGTCATGTAGGGGTCCATTAATAAGTGATTGTTCCATTTTCAAACGGTCATTGTCTTTGGAACATTTTTGTAAAAAAACTACTGAAGATAGAGACATGTTTGATAGCTCATTTTAAAGCAGAGAAACTCATGAATAACAGATAGTCCAACATAGAGTTCAAGGTCAAGCAGAAGTCTTGAAGACCTAAGTATTGCCTTGGCAATCCTAGTTTAGACTTACTCTCATCCTCTGTTTACCCTTTCAGCTATCGTTGTGTCTGGCACATCCTATGTGGATCATGGAGAGGGAATTACTTTGACCTGCAACGCAACCCGGGGATCGGACTTACCAGAGGAGATTGACTGGTTCAAAGACGGAGACAAAATAGACTCACAAAGAAATAGAAATATTCGTTTAACAACATACAGGACTTCAAGATTCTTAATCAGTGAACTGCACATTGACAGAAGCAACCACAAGGATACCGGGACTTATGTTTGTCGGAGTTCTCACAATGTCATGGACAGTATCAAAGTTACAGTTCTAGACCCTGGTACGTTGGATTTTCATGCATTCTCTAGTAGAATTAGAATGTAGATTTGATGAGACAGATGTGACAGATACAATCTGGATTCAAACCAGGTCCTTATGTTTAAAAAATGTGGCAAAAACAATTGTGAAATCTTGGCTTCAAACCTGGGATTTCTATGAAACACATTCTAAATTGTACTTTAGTCCTTACTTGTTTCCTGATGACCAATGACAAGCCTAAATAAAAATTTTAGAATCTAAGTTTTTACATTAAAATTGAATTTGGGTTGTTAATTCTTTTATTGTAATAAACAATTATTATCCCCCGCCACAACGTGGAAGGGGGATATAGGTTTGGGCTCCGTCCGTCCTATGTCCTTTCGTCCATTCGTCCGTTCGTCCGTTCGTCCATCCATCCGTCCGAGATAAAGGATACAGCTTTTCTCAGAAACCGTTCAAGATAGGATTACCAAATTTGGTGAGTTGCTTAAAGACATAAATACCTTGATGGAGTTCGAAAATGAGAAGCTTGCAATTATTTTTTCCCTTGTTCCGTATATTTGGACTCTGTTCTTGGTATCTCCAAAGGGGACAGCTTTCCTCAGAAACTATTTAAGTTAGGATAACCAAATTTAGTGTGTGACTTGAGGGTATTGATACGTTGATGGAGTTTGAAAATAAGAAGAATTTTATTATTTCTTTCGGAGTTATTGCCCTCCATCTTTTTTTTTATCTGTTCCATGTATCTTCAAAGGGGACAGCATTTATAGAAACTGTTTCAGATAGGATATATAACCAATTTTGGTGGTTTGAGGGTATCAATACCTTGATGGAGTTTGAAATTAGAATCGTATGATTCAGTTATCTTCAAAGGAGATAGCTTTTCTAAGAAACTGTTTATGATCAAATCAGTTGTGTGGCTTGAGGGTATCGATACCTTGAAGGAATGAAAATGAGAAGTGAACAAAAAATTATTTCTTCTTGAACTATTGCGCTTGTTCCGATTTCTTGGGTCTGGCGGGGATGTTGTTGACTATGTTTCCTAGTTTACATTGCATTCATATGAATATTTCATCATTGAGATTGTTCAGTTTGAGTAATAGTTGCCCCTGCGATCAAAAGATTGATGACACTTTTAATTATAAATCTAAATTTTGCCAGACCTCTTGATATACACAGTTATAAAAGGGTGTTGGACAGGATAGCCCATTGTCTCAAATAGGAGCTTTTTAAAGAGCCATCAAGAATGTTGATGAACATATCGGAAAATTGGCAAAAATCTATCTCCGTGAAATATATACACTTAATTTTTCATATATTTTTCAACCCAAAATAAGCCGAGAAATTGCACTAATTAGTAAAGTTGTTTTCCAGTCTAAATATAGATCAAGTCTATTATTTTCAAGCTCAAAGCATTATGGTCTAACTCACACACTGTATATAAAAGAAAAACAAAGTTTATGAGTAATGAAAGAAATTGAAATATATAATTTTTGGCGGTTATTTATTTACCATTTAATTTAATAATGAATTTGCTACAGAAACACTTGCTGCTGTGTAGTACATTGTATGCAATAAAGGGAATTCTGTTTGTATGATGTTACTCGAAGGGGTACTTCTCTTTGAAACCAAATTTCATTACATTGTCGTGATATACAAATTATTTATCACATGTCATGTTGTAAATACAAGATTTCTCTAGCGATTGATGTTATAAGTATATTATCCACAAATAATTTTGTATTTGAAACACTAACATACTTGATAGCTCTTTAATGCAACCTATTGTTCATATCAAAATGACAATAAAGGCAACTTTTAACGTTTCATAGTCCAAAAATAATTGCTTATTAAATTATAATATAAAAGTGAATCTTATTTTATAAAAACGTCATCATGCAATCTCATTATCATTGTTTCAAGTGTGAGTTGTAAGTGTCATATTTCCTAATCAATCAAAGTTTATCCCTGAGGTAAACCCAAAAGGAGGACTTAGTTTTCTCACAGCCAATTATTACCCATGAGATACTAGCCATCGAGTTTGGGATGGTTGGAAGCTCTCCTGTCACAATGGGGAAACAACAGGTCTTGAGTCTTTTGTCCTCATCCAGACCATTTCTTATCCTAATACTATTGTAATATCATTACTGATCATTGGGTAATTTTGAAGACCAGGGAAAATATATCTTTTGCTAAAGCAATCATCCAACACTATAGAGTGTATGTTAACCTCTAGACTGCCATGGTCCGCAATGATGGTTCAGAGATGGCAAAATAAAGTGTGAATGAACTATTCCTTAGGGTACTCTGGAGGGGTGATATCATTGACGTAATATTTGTTGACACTTCATGTGCTGTTAAACAAGATGTTTGACATCAATGTTGATTTCAACTCCATGTGCTGTAAAACAAGATGTTTGATATCAATGTTGATTTCAACTCCATGTGCTGCAAAACAACATGTTTGATATCAATGTTGATTTCAACTCCATGTGCTGCAAAACAACATGTTTGATATCAAAGTTGATTTCAAGTTCATGTGCTGCAAAACAACATGTTTGATATCAAAGTTGATTTCAAGTTCATGTGCTGTTAAACAAAATAGTCGTATTTCCTTCAATTACTTAGGGGGGCCTGTTGATATCAATGATGATTTCAAGTCCATGTTGACATTACAGCCCCTGCAGGTATTCCCCAGAACTTCACTGCAACAGGGATCAGCCAGACGAGTGTGCGTCTCACCTGGGAGCCCCCGGCAAGAACTCGGCGTCTTGGGGACATCATCTTGTACCAGATCACGTACCACAAGCTCTCTGACCCAATCAATGACGAGGATCTCAATGTGACTGATACCTACATTGAAATCTCTGGTCTCGAGATAAACACTGATTATCAGTTCAAGATCAGAGCCTACACCAGCAGCGGACCAGGACTTTGGAGCACAAGACTGTATTTCCGTACTTTCACACAAAGTAGGTAAACTTTTGTTAATTTCGCTTCCAATCTGAGATTCCTTTAAGTATGTGAACTATGTATTTTTCTATGATGATTAATGGCAGACATTCCAAAACCCAAGTATCTGCCTTTAGATGTACTGCTTGTCTCCCTTGATGATCACTTCAGATTGGTTGTGGTTGTATGCTTCCCTCATGTATGAGCAGGATAGCCTTTTGGGAAGCGATGTATGGATTTGTGAAGTAAGGTTTAACAATTTTGACAGGATGACATGGATGAATCAGCTGTATAATAAGTTAATAATGAGGATACCTATACACATACTTATACACATTGTCATATTTTTGCTCCTTGGTGTATTGGCTGGCACTTGATTAAGTAGAACACACACATTGAAACCTGCCATGTTTATGGCATTTCGTTACAACACACGAATCTGGGACGTCTTGAAATATTACATCAGCTCATCGGGTCTATAAGGCCAGCTGGCTTTATATTGCATGGCCGTCATGCGGCGTCCGACCCCTGACCGTCAACTCAACGCCCACCCCAATATTGTCATGGAAGGCATTTTCCCTCAAAATGATAAACATTTTCTTTTTCATAACTTTGTATCATTGGAAACTAAATTTTCAGAATAACATGGAGACTAACGTTTGTTCATGTGGTCTTGATCCACCTCAAATATGGGCGTAGCAGGGTGTTCACCATCAAACCTTCTTTCAACTTCTCTCCAACTACTAATAATAGGAGGTAATGATAAAATTTTAAAATTATCATCTTTGTTGGATGAAGACTAAGATTTTAAAATTTTATTGTCCTGCATTCTAATCTTTATGTTTGGTATTGATGTTCAACCTTATGTAGAAATGGATGATAAAGTCCCGATATGTATCAGGGATTTCTGAAATATAAAGTTGAGATGGATGATAATTCTTACGATTCCAATTTCATGTCTGTAGCACCAATAATAAAGAAGATTTATACAATAACTAATGAGTGACGGGGAATGACAGATTATCTTTCCGGAGTTATATTAATTGTGTAATTTTCGAGCCTTGGAGAGACAATTACACCCGTGTGAACGTAGGCCATGTAAATGCTGGAAATCAACCATCTGGAAATCGTTTGTTTGCTGGCTGGCAAACCCGCTCTTCCACCACCATAGCAGCAGAACAGCTGTTTATCCTTGCGGATGTCCTTCGTACGCTTGATGTACAATCTCAGTGACTTGCGAACATCAAGCACATGCGCATGAGAACTCACTGAGGCACTAGCAGAGGTGGCTTGACGTAGGACTGGAAGTTCAATGGGAGCTGTCACATGAAAAGTGTGGTCGACCTTGGGACGGTAAGACTCCGTTAATCTTATGCTGACTCTGTCCTTGTGGAAGACAGTCAGTTTGGGATCGGCAGACATTGCATGAATACCGCCTACCGGAAGTGACCACCACCAAAAAGGCTAATATAGCTAATATAGCTGTTGAATACCCTTTTACTGTAGAGGCGGCAAGGCCAGCCTCAAGTCGTGACTGAAGGAACTCAAGCACGGTGACTAGAGTCGTAGAAAAGGGATCAAGATCCTCTCTATCCACACACCAGGGCGCGTAGCAGACCCATCGATCCTCATACTGAATGTTTGTCGAATCCCTCCTCGAATCCAGACTGGTGCAGGAATTCCGCTCTCCTGGAGGCGATTCCGGACAAAGGCCAAGCCACCCACTGTATCCTGGGATTCAGGTGGGGCTGGCCATCCTGAAACAGTAGACCTGGACGACACGGTAAGAGCACGGGTGGTTGTACTAACCCTCCGAGCAGAACCGGGAACCAAATCTGCGACGTCCACAGAGGTGCTAGAAGCACTAGTAGCCGTGCAGATTGAAGAGAAAGACGTAACAACACCTTGTGTATCAGAGGCACTGGTGGGAAAGCCCACATGACTCTGTCCGTCCAGTCTATCTGGAGAGCATCGGCCGTCACCGCCCTTGGGTCGCGGATGCGCGAGCAGAACACCGGAATCTGATTCGTCACTCCAGTGGCAAACAGATCCACCTGGAACAACCCGTACAACTGGGAGATAATATCTCCCGATCGAGCATCCACTCGTGTGGGGCTAGGATTTTACAGGACAAAGCATCTACTCTGATGTTGTCCACCCCCGGGAGATAGACTGGGATTATCAGTATGTTGTACAGGTCGCACCACAGTAGGAACTGCCAAGCTTCCTGAAGCAGCGTCGGGGAAACTGTGCCCCCCTGCTTCTTTATATATGCCAAAGCGGTCTGATTGTCCATCTCGAGACAGACGACCTGACCTGTGGCAGGAAGCACTGAAACACCATTCTGACTGTTCTCAACTACAGCACGTTTATGTGCAAGGAGGCCTCCTGCTCGGTCCAGAGACCCGAAGCAGTGAGCTCGTTAAATATTCCTCCCCATCACGCGAGTGAGGCGTCTGTTTGAACTGTGAGAGAAGGGGTAGGAGTCTCCAGAGGAAAGCCCCTGGTGAGATTCCCGACCTCTGTCCACCACTGAAGGTGGGGTGTCAGCCACTGTGGAGTGACAAGAACTGTCTCGTAACTCTCTGAATGAGTCCAAAGACTCGCCAGGGCTTGTTGAACGGGTTTCATTCTCAGACGAGCCCGCCAGACAACATCTAGCGTCGCCGCAATAATCACCATCAACTATAGCCATTGACGTTCCGACAGTCTGGGTCTCTCGAGAAACTGAAGAGCAGCTCTCTGAACATTGGCGATGCAATGCTGAGCCAGGGAGACAATCCCCTGCTCTGTGTTGAACCTGGCTCCCAAGAAGACAAGATCCTGCGAAGGGGACAGTTCTGACTTCTTGAGATTGATAACCCAGCCAAGCCTGATCAGCGAATCCAGTATGAAGCGAGTAACTTCCTGGTTGAGCGCCTGAGACAAAGCTCTTATCAGCCAGTTGTCCAGGTACGGGTGGCAAAATCTGCTCCGTGCCCTGGCAACCTGTGCTGGGATCAACATCAGTTTGGTGAATACCCTTGGTGCCGTAGTGTGCTAAAGGGAAGCACTCGAAACTGGTAACATTTCTCGTCGAAGGAGAACCTGAGGAACTTCCTGAACTCAGGGTGCATAGGAACGTGCAGATATGCATCCTTTAGGTCTATCGAAGATAGCCGCTTCCTTGTTCTCACAGATGAGATCACTGAACGCAGTATCTCCATCTTGAACGACGGTACTACAATCATCTTGTTCAAGTATGACAGGTTGAGAATAGGCCTGAATCCCCTGTCCTTCTTGGTTACAATGAAGTACGTCGAGGTTTAACCCGCGTTTTCTTGACCCTTCGAGACTACCTCGATAGCCGAGAAGGAGGGGGGGACCATGCTTCCACTGGGGGAGATGGCCATCCCTGAGTGTGGACAGGACCCAGGGATTTGACGTAGCCACCAACAGGAATATGTGGCAATGAGTACCTGCCCCTGGCAGTGTCTCTACTGCAGGGGGCGGGACCACCTGGGGTACCCACGGAATCTGACGGCCTATTGGGAAGTCCTTTGCTTCCCCCTGGCAGCCCGAAACTGCAAGTTTTTTCCCCTGCCTTTGTTGCCCTTCTTGCTTTTGCTCTGCTGAAACATGGGTGTCTTCCATGATTCAGTGTTGTCAGAGTAAGCATTGGCAAGGACAGAGGGGCGTTTTTTGGATGACTTTTTCGACTTCTTCTCCAGAACCAATAACTCAACAGAGCTGAAATTTTAGGTGCATACTCCTTGGCAAATGGGGATTCTAAATTGTAGATTTTGTGCATCCTTAAAAACCTCTTTTCATCTTCTTCTCCAGTTCCAAAAGGTCTAGAGAGCTGAAAAGTTGTGTGCAGACGCCTTGGCCAATGGGGATTCTAAATTGTAGATTTCGTGACCCCATGACCCCAAATGGGGTCACAGGGGTGACATGTTTAAAAACCTATTTTCATCTTCTTCTCCAGTTCCAACAGGTCTAGAGTTGAAAAGTTGTGTGCAGACTCATTGGCCAATGGGGATTCTAAATTGTAAATTTCGTGACCCCATGACCCCAAATGGGCTCACGGGTCATGATCCAAAAACCTATTTTCATCTTCTTCTCCAGTTTATATGTAAAGCTCTAGAAAGGTGAAATGTTGGTTCTTTGGTCAAAGGTGATTCTTAATTGTAGGATTGGTGACACTTTGACTCCAAATGTGGGTCACAGGGGTCATGATCTAAAACAAATATTATTTTGCTTGTTAACAATGTATTACTTGAGATAACTTAGATATTCAACCTTAGATAATAAATCAATAAAATACTGATGAGCTACAGAGCCCATGGCTCAATATTCACATATCCTTTTAGATGGAGATAAACATTTATCTACGACATCAACACAGTAAAATACCTTAATATCTTAAACTTGCCCTAACACATTGTGACAATGACGCTAGCATTGTGACGTCAAAACGGTTGATCACTATGACGTCATGCCATGGCAACGGCATTCGGTAACCGCATGGAAGAAGGTGTCAAACTTTTACAAATCTTACTAGTTGAAAACATTTTGATTACTTGAAATTAATTAATTTTGAGAGTTATTTGTTACCTATACTGCTATTCACAAGTTAGAAAATGACAATGCCATCTGTCAAATTTGAGTAAGGGGCACATATTAAGAGAAATAGAAAAATAAAATTTTGAGTCGGGCCGGATCTTTTGAATGTGATGTATATGTTCGCGGTGATTCGCCCAAGTAATTTGCGGGTATTCATTGTCATTCAACATAGGCAAATCAACCAATCAGAATCAAGGATACATCAAAATCATGTTACAATATTGTTTAATTTTTATATCAACAAATTGCATCAGTATTTCTGTTTGATTGTGTAATCATTGCAGCAGTCCTGTAATATTTATATTTAGACAATGGGAGTGCATCATTAGACAATTTTCTTGGTTTAAAGACGCTGTGGCATGTTTTTTGGCATAAGTATTATGTTTTCTCAAATTTGCCATTTATTATTAAAGTTTATACAATATATTGGTACGTTAATGGAAAAAACATAGAAATGGTTATCCGTATTCAGAGAAAATGGTGCAACGTATAAAGCGACAGTGTTGTGGAACTGTTCAGTGTGAGAGATAGGCTTGGAGAGATTTGTAGGTCTCATGGGAAGTTGAGAGTTCAAACAGCAAGATGGTTGATCATTCCATCATTGTACCATATTTAAAACTGAACTCTGATTGTTTAGGTATCGCTTCATTAGTCATGCAGATCACTTGAACTAATTTCGAGCGGCCATTTTAATGTGAACACCTAAAAATTACCTCATGATGGGAAATTGACTTGCATGGCTCAAATGAACCATGTTAATTCTTTTTAAAACCTTTTTTTTAATTGATTTAGGAGTATTATTAAGCCATTGGTAATGAACAATCACAATAAGTAAACTTACCTCTTGATTGTGATGCCTCTCATTCTGTCACCTGTGACATTCAACAGAGAAAAACCCCCAAAAAATACAAAATAAACGAATAGTATTTATTTATTTATTAAATTAATAACCGTTAGCGATATCCCTGTCACGAGTTATCTCCCTTCCTCCCTCTCGCGAGATCTCGTCTGTCCTCGTGACTTCCGTCCACCATTTTTGAGTTTATAATTTTCTCTCCCGTCTTTCTGTCAACATACAGTGGGGAGGATTAGTAATAAATGGGTGGGAATACATTGCACAATCAAGAGGTAAGTTTACTTATAATTACAAACAATAATTGTGATTGTTCATAATTATGTCGTAAACAGACCTCTTGATTGTGATGCCTGAATCCCACATAAAGGATGGCGGGACAGACAGAAAGTACTCTAGAAGGATATCGATAACTCAGAAAAGTCAAATGATCAGAGTATGCTACCCATCAACAATACATGACCTAGTCAATAATCCAATTGAAATAGTGATTTTATCAGTAAATAAAATGACTTTGATAAGGAACACTTAAGGATGATTTTACATATTTATTCCTTAAAGTTCAGTACCTTTATCACAGAAATATCATTCAATAATAAAATACCGCCACCAAGCAACTCATGGGGAAGAGTGCGAGGGATACCAAATAACATAAAAGAAACAAGTGGATATCAACAGGAGTAACAATTTCCTCTAAATTCCAGTCTCCCTTAGGTAGACTCTCCAGTATTTTGACCCTATTTCCGGTACTATGATGTCACTTCTGGTACTATGACGTCACTTCCGGTACCATGACGTCACTTCCGGTACCATGACGTCACTTCCGGTACCATGACGTCACTTCCGGATCAATTTGAGGAAGTTGACACTCCATTGTTAGTTAATTGTACTTCACTTGGGCAAGCATATCTGACTTGCAATCAGAGAAGTGCATATGAACCTATTTAGTCTTGGATTCCTTCCACCATTGACTCTCTGAACCATTCGACTTTTCCCTACAGGCACTCTAACCCGCCCCCCCCCCCCCCTTTTTTCCTCCAAACGTCGGAGGCTAGGTGGAGACGTGTTGAACAACTACCAGAAGGTCCAGCTCCTCTAACGATGGTGCTAAGTCTCTTAGGTAGCTCCTAATGAAAGTGTTACAACCTTTCCACTGACAGGCAGCCATAAGCTGGTCTAAGGATATTGATCTCCAGGCCGTGAGGAATGTAGCTAAAGCCCTGGAGAACCTGGGATTAATTGTCTCTTGGTCATAGACAAAATAGGCCTGCGATAGTTTTTCGTCGCAAAGATGAAATAGTGTTCTTGGATATCTCTGAGACAACTGAAGTTTTACATGATAGATGAAACCTGCGCCTATTCCTCCTAAAGGTTGACGTCCTTGGTAAATACCAGCGTAAAGCCGTGATTGGACATTACAGCCGAGATTTGTCAGCCCTATTCCCTGAGATAGGCAAGGTCGGGATCTTGTAGCATCTAGCACCTAACGGACCAGTATAGCAGATGTTTGGTTTTTGGCCACAAACTCAGGTATTGCTCTGCAAGTAACCTCCTTCAATCCACCGTAGAACCGTATAGATTAACATCAATTGCATGTAATTCAGACACCCTGGCTGCAGTAGCAAAACCATAATTTCAATGGTGCGGCAACCATGGGTTTATAGGGGCCTTCAGTAGAGATTGCAGAACCAGTTGTAAGTCCCCTTGGGAAAAGATTGAAGGAATAGCTATGTCTTTAATCGTAAAGATCTAACAAGCGTGTGTAAAGATGAATCAGAAACTACTTGGAGTCCCTGAATATCACATACTGAAGGTAAAGCAGATACTAATCTGTCAATGGAACCATGCTTGAGTTTCTTGGTGCCTCACAAAACATAACAGAAAATCTGCGATGATCTGGATTGTTATAATCTCTCCTATAAGCTGGAGGTCTCGTTTCCAGAGCCAGAATTTTCTCCTTTTGCTATCATAGGGGAGTGCAGTAGATGGTATTATAGACAGGGAAATCGCGAGTGGTGTTCCTTTTGAAACCATGTTTCTCCAATGAATCCGTGGAAATCTCCACAAATGTAATTTCAACAATGGGATGGTGTTGTGGATTATCTGACACCCTTGTTGACTTAGGAGTTTGAGCAAAGGAGGAAGTTTTAGCGGATTGTCAAGGAGTAATTTGAGGAGAGACCATGTTCTTGTTGGCCAAGCTGGCGCCACTAGATACCCTACACAATCATGCTGATGGATCACTTGAATGGAGGGAAAGTGTAAGCGGACAAACCGTCCCATGTAATGGACAGTGCATCAACTGCCCATGCTGAGGGGTTTGGCACTGAACTGACTACGTAGGAAGGCGAATATTGTGTCTCATTGCAAAAAGGGACGCTCCCAAGTTGTGCTATCAACTTGAAAGCTTCCTGATGCAAAGTCCATTCCATAGGTATAACCTGATTCGGACGAGCAAGCAATCTGCGCAGAGATTTACCTTACCTGGTATATGCCTTGCCCTGATTAGACCTGAAACAATCTGTTAGGTCTGAAAGGGGAACAGAGACCGAGTTCCTCGAGATGAGCACTCCACCCCGATATTGATACTTCTGTGTACAGCGTCTACACTGGAGTAGGGTACCTGAATGGCGCCCCTGAATAATATTGGTCTCCTGTGTTCCCCACAGGAGTTCCTTCTCTACCTGGAGCGGAAACACCAAGGAGCTGACAATTCCTCTAAGATGGAGTGAATGAGCCAAATTTGCATGCAGATTGAGACGACCTCTTTCTGTGAATGCTTGTAGGGATGTCAACTTGCCTAGTAGAGAGAGCCAAGTACTGCGAGAGGCTGAAGGAAGTCGGAGCACTTGCAATATTTTCAATCTGGCCTCCTGCCAACGCTCGTAAGTTGGTAGAATGATACCTGACGTTCCGTCCAATAAAGCCCCAAGGAACTAGATCATTGTCACTGGACTTGACTCTGACTTGTCTGGGTGTACTAGAAAACCCAGATGGGAAAACACATGGATCATGAAGTGAGTCTGATTGATCAAAGTTGTTGATAGTAAATGTCATCCCTGATATCCATGAACAGACATACCTGTAAGATGCAGAGAATGAAGAATTGTGTTGATGATCACTTTAAAGAGCCAAGGAGCTATCGCTACATCGAACAAGAGCACTTGAAACTGGAATATGCGACTGTACACCGCAAATCGTAGAAATTCCTGAAATGCTCTATGGATGGGTATGTGCAAATAAAACATCCTTGAGGTACTTATGAAGTTGGTTCCAGACTGAATCAACTTCCGCACATACGCCAGGGATTTCATGGAAAACTTGGACAGTGTCCCTATGAACTGTAGTTTAAAATCTCCAAATCTATAATCATTCACATTTCCCCTGTGTCCTTCTTGGGCACAAAGAACACAGGAAGAAAAACAAAAACAAAACCTGGGGACACATCGTGTTGAGGAATCTATCACAGTTTCCTGCAACAGTAACTGTTCTATTGCTGCTAGTGCTGCCTCTAGCTTGCTTCCTACCAGAGTGAATCTTTTGCCAAAGGGATGAACAGTCAAAAGAGGAATGTGTTCGAACACACCTGTTTCTATGAGACTACCTCCAGACACTCTAGATACTACTATGACATTATTTCCAATCATATGTCACCAGCCATGTAATGACATCACTTCCAGTCCGATGATATCATACCTTGACAATGATATCACATTAGGTTGATACGTCACATCCCGTTGGTGACGTCACCTGCAGGTTTAAAAGGAGGGTCAAGAGAAAGAAGGTATTGCGCCATTCCTTTTTGACCATGGAACCTGAGGAAGTTCAGCAAGGACTAAGGTTAATGAGCTACAACACAAATGTAGAGTTTGGTACTAATTAAACTCTCATTAAGGCAACCAAAATGAAAGCCTGTGTGATTGATACTGTTACTTTGATTACATTTAGGTTGCATGCTTGCATTGCGTAAATAAACATGACACACCAAATTGCGTAAAAGAAAGGGTTACAATTCACAGTAACTCTGATTGGTTTTGGAAAAGGATCCAGGACTTCATTGAATGCAGTATTGCGCAGAAGTTATACCCTCATTAACTTTTCCTTTATTTATAAGTATAATTCCAGAGAACGCTAGTAAGAAGGTTCCCTTATAGAATAGATGCCATAAGTATTTGGGCTTGCCAAAGATCAGTTGGGTAATTGGCCTTATATTGTCAAATACACAATAAAAGTTTGACAACCAATTGAATGACCGAATGATAATCACATGAGGTATTATGATGAAGGCAAATGCTGAACTAGGATATAAATGTTACTAAACATATCCGTGCACAGTAAATGGTTACTATCAGATTATTGATAGCTTGGTGAGGTGAGATTACCTTGCTAAATAGGATCCCAAAAAAAAACTCAACATGATTCTAAGAGAGTTGACTTACTAAAATATATTTAGTAAGATCATCCTAAATGTTCGAATTCAGTTCAATGTAAATTAGGTAAACATTCAGGCTGTTATGAAGTTTCCCTGGTCATGACATACAATTCCTTATGGTAAAGGTATGACGTAGCAAGTATATGTGGTAAACGGCCTCTGCTTACCGGTACTGCTGAAGAAAAGTAAAATTTCCTGATGTATGGAATAAATGTACATATGAAAAACTCTGAAGTGGATTGAAAAAAAACACTTAAAATTGCATATAAACTAGAACTAAAATTTAATGAAATTTTGGCTTTTCTGAACGAGGTCATAGAGGGAAGAGTGACAAGTTCTTCTTAAACAATAAATTGTGCATCAGATATTGGGCAAAAGTTTCCAAGATTTACATCTCAGAAGAATAATGGGAACATGGTACACATTGATAAAGTTATCATGCATCTCGTTAGCAGATGCAGATACGTGCCCGACCTCATGCATTACCCTGTGAAACAGTATCACTATCAATTGATACAGGGGGAGTGAAAGTTGGCGGCTGTTTAGATTGTTTTGCTTTATCTTAACAGAATTTACTCCTTGCAAATGGTCCTTAGCCATAACCGTCTGTACGGCAGGGGGCTTAGGCACCCAGTCGACAGACCCATTCCCGATGCCTCTGCGGGAAGAGGAGTCTGAAGACCGTTTGCTTGAGAAACGAAAGTGAGAGGAGGGAAAAATAAAATAAATTTCTTCCCCTCTTAATTGTTTCCAAATTTGTATCTTCTGAGATCTTATAGCTTGGAGAAAGAAGCAATAAATCTAAAAAATAAATTTCCCATTTGCAAATGGTCCTTAGCCATAACCGTCTGTACGGCAGGGGGCTTAGGCACCCAGTCGACAGACCCATTCCCGATGCCTCTGCGGGAAAAGGAGTCTGAAGACTGTTTGCTTGAGTAACGAGAGTGAGAGGAGGGAAAAATAAAATAAAATAAATTTCTTCACCTCTTAATTTAGGCCAAATTTCTAAACAGAATTTCCCATTTGCAATTGGTCCTTAGCCATAACCGTCTGTACGGCAGGGGGCTTAGGAACCCAGTCGACAGACCCATTCCCGATGCCTCTGCGGGAAGAGGAGTCTGAAGACTGTTTGCTTGAGTAACGAGAGTGAGAGAAGGGAAAAAATTTTAAAACAAATTTTCCCTTAATTCTAGCCAAATTTTATCTTCTGAGAAGAATTAATTGCACATTGCCAGATTTAAGAACAGGAAGACAACTTCCGTTTCCTACTCCTAAATCGAATACGATTATCGTTCATAATGTACCATTCAAGCTCAGATAAATAGCAGCAAAGTAAACAAAGTTTATCCAGTAGGATCAGAATTGCCTTTTAAAAGGATCAGAAACACTACAAAGTGAATTAGGGACCAAATCAGTCATTAAACCTTGACACGTTACGCACTTACGAGTCGACATGATTCCTGAATCGGATAGAAAATTCAAAATTAAGTTTAAAATTCACACACAAAAACCGATGGAAAAAACACGCGAAAATGCGATGGATTGTCTCCGAATTTCGGTAATACTAACCAGAAGTGAAGCTGAATGCTTCCAAGAAGAAAGCACACTTGAATTTCCCCAAAAGAAGTTCTTCTCAATCGACACGTCTTCACAGGGTGACAGAGAAAATTTTATGAACTCAAAAATGGTGGACGGAAGTCACGAGGACAGACGAGATCTCGCGAGAGGGAGGAAGGGAGATAACTCGTGACAGGGATATCGCTAACGGTTATTAATTTAATAAATAAATAAATACTATTCGTTTATTTTTTATTTTTGGGGGGTTTTTCTCTGTTGAATGTCACAGGTGACAGAATGAGAGGCATCACAATCAAGAGGTCTGTTTACGACATAATTACACTTAATCATATGTTTGTGAGAGCACTCTGTTACATGAAGAAAATCATGCTACAGCACCTTTTAAATACATGTGTTATAATAGGGTCACAGGGGCAATGACCTAAAACATATTTTCATCTATGGTATCTCTTGAACAAAAAGCCACAGAAACCTGAAATCTAATCTAATGGGGATTACAAATTTCAGTTTTGGTGACTTAGTGGAACACAGGGGTCACAACCTAAAAACTTAGTGGAACACAGGGGTCACAACCTAAAAACTTAGTGGAACACAGGGGTCACAACCTAAAAACTTAGTGGAACACAGGGGTCACAACCTAAAAACTTAGTGGAACACAGGGGTCACAACCTAAAAACTTAGTGGAACACAGGGGTCACAACCTAAAAACTTAGTGGAACACAGGGGTCACAACCTAAAAACTTAGTGGAACACAGGGGTCACAACCTAAAAACTTAGTGGAACACAGCGGTCACAACCTAAAAACTTAGTGGAACACAGGGGTCACAACCTAAAAACTTAGTGGAACAGGGGTCACAACCTAAAAACTTACTTTCATCTCTTTATTATGAATGCTCTGAAAGCTGAAATGTATTGAACAGATCCTTGACCAATGAGGATTATAAATGGTAGATTTGGCCACGAACTAAACACCTATTTTCATTTTCATCTGGAATCATGTATAGAGCTACAGACTCCTTTAAGCTAAATGGGGAAAATAAATTGTTGATTTGAATGACCTAAAAACTAATTTACTTTATTTATTATTTAAAGTCTGATGATCTATAGAGCAAATGGAATTATTTCTGTAATAGATATACAGCACCAAGTCTCTTGTAAAATTTCAAGCTAAACAAAACACTTATAACAGAGAAAACCTCACATTTAAAATTTCTGTAAATTTCCATCTGAAAATAGAAATATAAAACATCAGAGAAAAGGTTTACGATATCTTTTTTCCTTAAAATATTATTTTTTTGGCCTTTATTTTCTTGGCTCTCTCTCATCCTCTGTTTACCCTTTCAGCTATCGTTGTGTCTGGTACATCCTTTGTGGATCTTGGAGAGGAAATTACTTTGACCTGCAACGCAACCCGGGGATCGGACTTACCAGAGGAGATGGACTGGTTCAAAGATGGAGACAAAATAGACTCACAAAGAAATAGAAATATTCGTATAACAACATACAGGTTTTCAAGATTCATGGTCAGTATCCTGGTCATTGACAGAAGCAAGCCCAAGGATACCGGGACTTATGTCTGTCGGAGTTCTCACAATGCCATAGACAGTTTCAAAGTTACAGTTCTAGTTGCAGGTATGTTGGATTTTCATGCATGCTCTAGTGAAACTAGAATGTAGATGTGATCAAAGACCATCTCATGTTTAGTGCAGGTCTAAATGATGGATCTAATCTTTCGTAAATTAACATTACATTTGAACTGCTTATTTGGAAAATAGTTGGTGCAACAATAGGATAAACCCTGGGAGTTCTTGTCCTCACAACCAATTATTACCAAGGAGATACTGGCCATCAACTCCAGGACAGTAAGAAGTTGTCCTGTCACAATGGGGAAACAACAGTATTTAAACCTTTGGTCTCGCAATGACACTGATTCTTTTTCAGAGGGTTCCTTCTTGGGGTACATATAGCTTAAAAATCCTAACTTTTGAGATATGACAGTTGAAATTTAATATTTCTAATAAAATAACCATAAAAATAATGAATTACTAAAAAATAAACATTTGGACCACCCTAAGTGGGCTGTTGCTAACCACGCCAAGGGCAGGTAACTCTCATCTCACCACTTAAAAATCTGTCATTGAAGTGAGTAGACGTGTTGTGATTTTCAAGTTCAGTTGTCACAGATTTCTAAGAAAAAGGACCAAGACCTAAATACTGTAGGAGTGGTAACCTTTTCTATTGTCTCCGCAGAGTTTTTTCATTCATCGTCACATTCTTTACCTCGTAATTATCGTTTTTCAACTTATCTACATGACCAACTGGTCCACGTGGCGGGAAAAAAGCGCCCATCATGGCGGCCTGTTACGACGTAAATTGTAATAACGATGTGAATTGTAATACTTGCAGCAAATTGTAATCAAATTGATGTAAATTGTAATACCAACGTAAATTGTAATAAATATTGACGTAAAATGTAAGACGCAAATTGTAATACAAATTGACGTAAGTTGTAATACAAATTGACGTAAATTGTAATAATCGTTACTTGCGGTAAATTGTAATAAATATTTACGTAAATTGTAATAATGTTTTCATGATACATAAAGGCATGCATATTCTTGTATGTGTTTCTTTTTATATCATATATATTTCATACGTTACTCGGTAGAGACATTAGATAACAAGATGCAGTGACAGGGGGATATATACAGGGAGAGAGAGGAAGGAGAGGAAGAGAAAGACCGCGATAGGAGAGATACAATGAATATACAAGTTTTGCAATAGCTTAGAGTTTAGATGAGCGTTACAAAGGGTTAGGAAAGGAGACACATGCTAATGTGGGTCATAATGTAATTTCAAAACAAGTCATACATAGGAAAGGAATTAAATAACCCAAGAAGTTGATGGATTGGTTTCATATATATAGTTTCACATAATGTAATGTTTCCATACAACTCCTCACAGTGTTGTTACGTCTATCTTCGCATCAAGTCTATCAGTGTATGCATGCTAAACTTGTGTTTGTACATAAATATCTGACCCTTCCCGGCCTGATATAATTTTAATGGTCCTCCCATTTTAAGTGTATTTTACATCTATAAAACCTCTTGAAATTGGCCTTCTTAAAAAGATTTGTGACACTTTAAAAATAGGTCCTCCTTCGAAAAAACAGTTATAGTATGTAGAAAATATATGCAGTTATGGGTTTAACGTGATGTGTGACGTTTAGGGTTAAAAGTATCAAAAGTATTAAAAGAACAACAGAGTCATTGACTCTGAGCTCAATAGGTACACATTAGGGGTATTGCAATATTCAATATATCTCTCTCAGGTAAAGACTATACCATTTTGAAGAAAATGTAATCGATAATTGTTATATTTCATTCATATATAGAGTACCCTGAATTTTGCCAAGGAGCATATATGCTCCTTACTCAGAATTTCAGGGAGCAAATTGAAGAAATAACCCAAGTGGTTGTTTTATTGTCTTTTCTTTTTGGAAGGACAAATGCCACCCAAATAGATATTGTTTTTGGAAAACATGCAAGTGTACTTGTTACAGTCAGATTCGTTATAGTCTCTATCCAACAAAGTTTATATTTTTTCAAATTATTAGCTTCCTAGCATTACTAGTTCCTGGACAAAAAGCGAAAGAAGGTTTCAGTGTGGACACTCTGCCATCAATATTAGAGGGGGAATCAAGACCAAATGAACAAAATTTAGTCTCCGTTCAACAAAGATGTTATTCAGAAAATCTCAGCTTCCTATATTAACTGTTTTCGGAGATGTATAACGGTTTAAGGTAAAGCCTGCCATTAACATCAATAATAAAGGGGGGTCAGGACCAAATATACAAACTTAGATCCGCAAAACAAAATTTCATTTATTGCAGTGGTTTTAGCGGAGAATTTGTCAAATGTGGCCTGAAGCCGCACGAGGGCCCATACCATATGCCCATTCGGCTTGATGGGCTACAAGCTTACAACCCCATACAGTGACTATTAAAATACATCTATTAAGATATACCAAAGAGTAACAAAGCCTTGAATATAAACTATTTCAATGAAAAAACTGCCAGTTCAGTAGATCTACTTTTGAGCTATTTGTTTCTATTAATAACGATGAATAAGGGAGATAACTCATGGGGATTCTTTATACTAGCATCGGTTTAGTATCAAGAAGTCTTGCTAGGTCCGAATTTTGAACTTCTCAAAGCTGAACACACGCTTTTACATTTTTAGACCGTCTTTCAAGTTTGCAGGAAATATGGTTTTGAGTTAAGACTATTTCATAAAACAACCTTTTGTTTTTAGTATAAACAATTTTGAAACAAGAAAAGGTTTTAAAAAAGCGAATTAGTTAGAATTTGTATCGATATGGTCTGTTAGTCGATTGAAAATATGAATTGTTTGAAATAAAATCTGATCTTTATACAATGTCTATTTTGCATAAACAAAGTTTGCGTATTGTGTGAATGTCATCCTAAATTGATCACGCACAGTTATCAAGAGAATTTTTTAAATTCAAAATTCACCACTTTTACACTTCTCTCAATATTTGCTTTAATAGAACACAAAAATGTCACCATATGAAGGTTTGTCCTGGGTGTGTCATTGGCACAACTATACCCTTAACCCTTTCCATAGAATGACGTGACATGGGCATTTTAAAGGTAAAGGTAAATTAATATTCGTGTGTAAACCATGAGTTTTCTTGTCACATTTACTTTTGATACATTTGTTTTCATTTGTAAAGTAAACTAAAAAATCATATTATACCTTACACAAGAGTTTTTTTCGTATTTCGAAAGTCGAAAATGTTTTCGATAAAGTTATGATTGATTAAACTGTAAAATTGTAATGTTCAATTATCCGAAAGAATACTAGAAGTGCGAACACAAAGTATATTTGACAAATACCGCTGGAACTGGGATCTTGAACATTGATTGTGCATTTTTAGCTCATCTGGCCTGAAAGGCCCGATGGGCTTATGGCATGGGATGGCGTCCGTCCATCCGTCCGTCCGTCCGTCCGTCCGTCCGTAAACTTTTCGCTTTTTCGACTTCTTCTCCAGAACCAATGACTCCAGAGAGCTGAAATTTAATGTACAGACTCCTTGGCTGAAGGGGATTCTAAATTGTAGATTTGGTGACCCTGTGACCCCAAATGTGGGTCACAGGGGTCATAACCTTAAAAGCTATTTTCATCTTCTTCTCCAGAACCAATGACTCCAGAGAGCTGAAATTTTATGTACAGACTCCTTGGCTGAAGGGGATTCTAAATTGTAGATTTGGTGACCCTGTGACCTCAAGTGTGGCTCACAGGGGTCATTACCTAAAAAAAACTATTTTCATCATCTTCTCCAGTCCCAATGAACGTAGAGAGCTGAAATTTTATGTACATACTCCTTGACTGAAGGGGATTCTAAATTGTAAATTTGGTGACAGTGAGACTCCAAATATTGGGTCACAGAGGCAATGACCTAAAATGCTATTTTCATCTTCATCTCCAGTCCCAATGGCTCAAGCGAGCTGAAATTTTATGTACAGACTCCTTGGCTGTAAGGGATTCTAAATTGTAAATTTGGTGAGTCTGTGACCCCAAATATGGGTCACAGAGATCATAACCTAAAAGCCTATTTCAGTTTACAGCATTTTTCTGAGATTATATGTGCACTTCAATCAGTAATTAGGTAAGGGAGGTAATTTTAAAGAAAACAGCTGAGTTAAAGGCATTTCATCTTTCTGATGTGAGAGTTCTAACATGTACTTTGAGATTATAATATGTCTGATGAAAAAGAGATATTTAGAATTAAAAACTTAGAATTGGAGGTCTAACAAAAATTATAAGTCATATTTTATCTTTGTCTCACATTTCACATATGAGTAATTATTTGTATTTTGCAAGTGAATTTGCTGATAAAGGTACACAAGTCTAAAAGTATTCTAAAGACTTAATACAGATTCTTTTATTAAATCTAATATAATGTTCTTTGTAATTTAAGAGTAAATAATGGAGTTTTTTAATATCTCATGATATTGTGTAATTATTTGGAGAATTATTTAATTAATTATTGAGAATTTCCAGTACGAGTCAATTTGGTATACCTTATTTATATCATATTTTATACTTTATAACTGATTTAGTTTTCTATTAACTTTGCAGTTAATTTTATTCAATAGGAACAAGAAATGAGATAGATGTCTACATCATGGACATGTTTAATGTGAATCTATTTGAAATGAGAACTATTGAATACCCTTTGAAGGAATAACTTGAAGAGGAATTAAATTTTTTCATTTTACATGAGATATGTGAACTGAATATGACTAGTGATGACTGGTGATAACATAGGACTATAAAAGAAGTAGCTATATGAGATTGTGACATCACACCTATTTTCATCATCTTCTCCTGTACAGAAAAATAATTAATTGTAGGAAAAACTGCATCTAACATATAAATTTTACTGGCTGTGAGTCCAGTGTCTGCATGTTATGTAATTGCATTGTGTTGACCTCTTCCTGGCAGAAGAATGAAAACTGATAGTTACACAGAGGTTTCAGGTTACTTCAAACTACTGTGCAGCACTGTGTTATCATAGACTGTGCGTGAGACTGCTTTAGTCTTCCACTGACTCTAAAAAAGAATTTATTCATAGAATATCACCATTTGATCAAATATTGAAAAGGAGCCTATAAGAAATGGTGAAAAAGAATTTACTAAAAAAAATTCACCAATTTATTAAGTATTGAAATGGAGCCTATGAGAAATGGGATTTTCAAAAACTGAGGCTCCTATTCATTATGTAATAAATGTTGGTATTGCCATAATGCAATTAAGAATTAAAACAATATAATGCAAAGGTGTATGATATTCATAACAAATGTTGATTTATGTGTAACCAATTTTGATAATAATTAACAGGGGTCATGACCTAAAAAGGTTTTTTTCATTTTCTTCTACAGCCCCAGGCCATTATTGCAATAGCTGACAGTGGTGAATTGTATGCAAAGAATTGTACCCGGTATATTCATTATTATATAATGTGTGTACGATCTTAAAAAATAGTATGATCTCTCCACCACATTATTATATGTTTGATACCAGCAATTTATTTCCAAGCTTTGTGTTGCTCTTTCAACACATATATATAGCAGATTGGCAAAGTTATGGTAACAAAATATTTTTAAACTGCTTTAATCGTTTCACTACCTAGATTCTTATTACTACATTCCATTATCTGACCATTGCTATAAAGTCCACTCCATAACATACCCCACTTATTATCTCCTGATGAGCTACAGAGGCCATGGCTCTATTTTTGAACAGTTACGTGGGTTTTCTTGTTTAAGCTATAAACAGAACAAACGATTTCTAAAGTCCTTATACGTTTTTTACAAAGTTTTAAAGAAGTGATCCGAAGCCTTAGATGTGGGTTTTAACCCGTACTCATCGGCTGTTCATCAATTGAAAACTGATAGGCTTAAGCAAGTCACACAACCTCATTAATAGCGGTATTGCCTCTATATACAATTGCCTATGTGGACTCAGCTGAGCTTTGGATAATTACCACATTGACTAATGTATATACACGATAACGTCAACATTCTGAATATGTTCGTGCGTTAGAAGAAGAAGTGCCTCTATCAGAGACTTACTCAATATAAGTATCTCTTGCATAACTGCTTTGTAAACTCAAACTTACGAGTAAAAAAAGGTATACTTTTTTTCTCAAAAGAGTTAAAAAATGAAATACAGTAATAAGATAAAATGATAATTGGTGATGTCGTAAAGACGTATTCAGTTTCATTCATCAGGATATGATCATTTACTTTGATTGGCTGTTCAAACATTATATATATATATATATATATATATATATATAGTCTTGGAGAAGAAAAGAGCTTATCCATAAAAAGATGAGAACCTTTCTAAAAAGCTATCTTTCTCCAAATTGTAGGCAAGGTATGAAGAATATGAAACGCTTTTGAAAGCTGAAATGTTGTGAAGAAACTCCTTCACCAATGGGGACCCTGTGACCCCAATTATATGTCATGGGGGTCACAACCTTAAAACTATTTTCATTTTCTTCTTCAGTACAAAAGAACTCTGAAGCTGAAGCTGAAAATGGGATTTGAATTGTAGATTTTGTGATCCTGTGTCCACAAATATAAGTCACTGGTGTTTGGACCTAAACAAAATATTTTTATCTTCTTCTCCAGTACAAAAAGGTCTAATAAGTTGAAAAATTGTGTACAGACATCTTGGTCAAATTGTAGATTTGGTGACCCTGTGGCCTCAAATATGGGGCACAGGGGTCATGACCTAAAGACCTATCTTATTTTCTTTTTTGTTATGCATATCCTAAATACTTGTGTAAAATCTACTTATTTAGTTAATTGTTTAAAACCTGATGAACTACAGTGCCATATATTTCATATTTATGATTTGTGTTTATATGTTCAGCCCCTGGAAGCCCCCCCAGGAATGTGCGTGCTCATGCGGTGAGCTCAACAACCATTGTTGTCTCATGGAACGAACCAAAGAAACCAAACGGCATTATTCAGGTACCGTATCTTCTTCAGTAACTGTCAGATAGCAAATAAGTATTATTTTCACACTTGAAAATATCAGCAAACAAAAACAGACAAATGTAAAGCAGGTTGTTTTCTGATAATCATTCTGCTAGTAAGCTGACCTCCACTAGGGTGTTAATAATCATTTTGGAATTTGTTTGTTTGTTTAGCTTATCCTTAAAACTTAAATGGTAATATATGTATCTGCTTAATGACAAAGTTCTGCTAATCTACAATGATTGAAAGCAGCTACAGTTACGCAGCAACTCCTCCCTACCTGCTGCAAGCAAAATAAGATACCGGTACTCACATGCTGTAAACTAGAAGGTTGCTTCCCTTAGATTGAAATCAGGACTCTCCAAGAATGGAGTTAGAAAATAGAATCAGGAGGTTGTAACGATGTCATTGGAAATTCAACAGTTGTGTAATCAAGGTCTTTACCAAGTTTAAATCTTGTCCTTTGAGAAATATGGTTTCACCTCTGGCATGATTAGCATCCAATTTCCATTGTTCTGTGAGATCGTCTGTCTTCAAAAGAGACTGTCTCCATATAACTTGTTAGCTGGAGAAATGCTGATGTCCATCAAATATTAAAGATTCTAGCTTCAGATTACTAACTTGAATACACTTATTAACAATTTACCATGTTGATTTGTTTAGGTAGGATATGTATACAGATTTTGTCTATTTTATTTCTCATTAAAACACCTAATTACACCACATTGTAACATGAATGGCGTTCACAAGATTATATTTATTTGATTAAAATTACAGCACTGTTGTCCTCCCCATTCATAAGATAATGTACAAAGTAAATATAATATCAACATTTTAGGTTGATGTAAGTTTCTAACATTTTAAAACATTCTGTCTCACAGGGTTACAAGGTCTTTTACACTTTGCAACCCGAAAACCCGATATTTTTCTGGGACGTGAAAGATGTGACCAACGACATTAAACTAACGACGATCAGCGGACTGGATGCAAATCAAACCTACACTATAAGTGCTTTAGCGTACTCTGGGATTGGCCAGGGACCGATGTCGCACCCTATACAGGTGCTGACAACACAAGGAGGTAAGAGTTGTCTTCCTTTGCACACTTTTCCTTATTCAATATTATTAAAGTTCAAAATTTGATGTTTTTATCAGCTCATCAGACCTACTGGTACAAAGCTAATAATAGGAAGGGCTAATATTACAGCTAAGTGGCTTGTCAGTGTTTTCTCGGGGGTGGTGAGTGTTATCCAATGTGCGGCAAGTGTTATCCAGTGGCTAGTGAGTGTTAACCAGTGGGTGGTAAGTGTTATCCAATGTGCGGCAAGTGTTATCCAGTGGGTGGTGAGTGTTATCCAGTGGGTGGTGAGTGTTAACCAGTGGGTGGTGAGTGTTAACCAGTGGGTGGTGAGTGTAATCCAATGTGCGGCAAGTGTTATCCAGTGGGTGGCAAGTGAGTGTCATCTAGTGGATGGTGAGTGTTATCCAGTGGCTAGTGAGTGTTAACCAGTGGGTGGTGAGTGTTAACCAGTGGGTGGTGAGTGTAATCCAATGTGCGGCAAGTGTTATCCAGTGGGTGGCAAGTGAGTGTCATTTAGCGGGTGGTGAGTGTTATCCAGTGGGTGGTGAGTGTTATCCAGTGGGTGGCGAGTGTTATCAAGTGGGTGATTAGTGTTATCCAGTGAGTGGCGAGTTTTATCCAGTGGGTGGCGAGTGTTATCCAGTGGGTGGCGAGTGTTATCCAGTGGGTGGCAAGTGTTCTCCAGTGGGTGGCAAGTGAGTGTCATTAAGCGGGTGGTGAGTGTTATCCAGTGGGTGGTGAGTGTTATCCAGTGGGTGGCGAGTGTTATCAAGTGGGTGATTAGTGTTATCCAGTGAGTGGCGAGTTTTATCCAGTGGGTGGTAAGTGTTATCCAGTGGGTGGCGAGTGTTATCCAGTGGGTGGCGAGTGTTATCCAGTGGGTGGCAAGTGTTCTCCAGTGGGTGGCAAGTGAGTGTCATTTAGTGGGTGGTGAGTGTTATCCAATGTGCGGCAAGTGTTATCCAGTGGGTGGCAAGTGAGTGTCATTTAGCAGGTGGCGAGTGTTATCCAGTGGGTGGCGAGTGTTATCCAGTAGGTGGCAAGTGTTCTCAAGTGGGTGGCGAGTGTTATCAAGTGTGTGGCGAATGTTATCCAGTGGGTGGCAAGTGAGTGTCATTTAGCAGGTGGCGAGTGTTATCCAGTGGGTGGCGAGTGTTATCCAGTGGGTGGCGAGTGTTATCAAGTGGGTGGCGAGTGTTATCAAGTGGGTGGCGAGTGTTATCCAGTGGGTGGCGAGTGTTATCCAGTGGTTGGCGAATGTTATCCAGTAGGTGGCAAGTGTTCTCCAGTGGATGGCGAGTGTTTTCAAGTGTGTGGCGAGTGTTATCCAGTGGGTGGGGAGTGTTATCCAGTGGGTTGCGAGTGTTATCCAGTGGGTGGTGAGTGTTATCCAACGGGTGGTGAGTGTTATCCGATGGGCGATGAGTGTTATCAAGTGTGTGGCGAGTGTTATCCAGTGGGTGATGAGTGTTATCCAATGGGTGGTGAGTGTTATCCAACGGGTGGTGAGTGTTATCCGATGGGCGATGAGTGTTATTCAATGGGCGGTGAGTGTTATACAGTGGGTGGTGAGTGTTATCCAATGGGTGGTGAGTGTTATCCAGTGGGTGGTGAGTTTTTTCCAGTGGGTGGCGAGTGTTATCCAGTGGGTTGTACGTGTTATCCAGTGGATGGCGAAAACTTTAAGGCTTGAAATTTTGTATACTTGTGGTAAATTCTACTTGAAAATTTACATTTTGAAATTTACTTTGGTTAAAAAGTTGTAAAGCCTAATGAGCTACAGAGCCAATGGCTCTATTTTTATTACAGATTTTCAAATTATCTAAAAATTATTTGATAACAAATATCTATCGTTAGCCCAAAAAACTTATTTTTACGATCTTTACTTTCATTTCTTTTTCAATTATGCTTTTTATTGCTATCAAGTACATCATGTGTAAACCTAGCATAAAAATCTGATTTAGAACAAAATAGCAAATAATACTATAAATGTTTTCAGTAAGTGAACGTTAATAGCTTGCTTCCATTTGTAACATAGATTGTATCCTCAATAGTAGCCAACTAATGACATTATATTGCAGCAACTAGGATGCGCATTTTATATCTTTAATTGCTATTAACTATAAAGGAAATCATATGCATGCATATTTTAGTCAAGCACAAGCAAAGAACTAATCTTTCGGCTTCTAAGCGCCAACTGCAAGCGTGCTCAAGTTTAGATACTTAAATGTCCATATCCTAACTGTCGCAATCATTAATATGTGTTCCATTATTGCCATCCTTCCTGCAACTAATAATCCAATTTAATGTTTCTTTTCTTCCAACCTCTACAGCTGGCCGCCCAGGTGAGGGTTTAACCCATTCGTTCACTGCACCAATCAGTCTCCACCAAACCTTGCTACCCTTTGTCAAACAAATATACAGCCATTTTGGTTTTGACATGCAAAGTATATTTAATCAAACATTGAGATATTACTGTCTTCACCATGGAAATTTAGGTTTGAATTTGCACAAAGCTTTACATTCAGTTCAATGTAATTGAAATGAATTCAGCTTTGGCTACACTAGAAATTCATAATTTTTCATTCTGTTAGTTATTTTCAGGCAAACAAAAGCCTCAACAAAATAGTTACAAAATATAACCTACCTAACCCTTATATCACATTATTACTGTGATTTCTTAAATGAGAATGAGAATATAAGTCTGCGTTTAAATCTCGTCACAGCTGCACTTGGTATTGGTGGAAACTGATTGCAATTCATATTATATTTTTTTCTTTTCAAGTATGGACATGGATAAGCTCTCTGTCCTGTCACACGAACCCCTTATCCATCCTCGCATTAACCTTAACCCCAATCCACCTGGTCGAGGTCGCTATAGCGATAACGTACGAAGGTGGTGTGAGGTTAAAGCTTACAAGCGAACATTGTGCGGGGGTTGACTCTATTCTAGCTACTCTCACCTTCTGGCTGATGCGCATTCAATCATTCAATCATTCAATCAATCGTAGTCACCTAGGTCTCGTTCTCACATGGAATGATACATCAAACTCACAAACCAGTGTACGTCACATCCATGAATATACTTCAGAACAAAGGGTATACTAGAACCAAGATATCTGATAGTACATCACAATGTATGCTATTCACAATATACAAGAACAAACCACGTTCTTCTCACAGTCAGTAGGATCTTCACCAACAGAGAATGTTAGTCACCCAGTATCTTGGAAATACATTCCTCTTTACAGTCAAATTGTTGTTCAGACAATGACACTGGCCAAAGCCAAAGTCACCTTTTTCGGAGTATAGTTTAATCCACACGTGTCAGTGCATGTCCCACAACAGTGGTCTACATGAAGGTCAAGGACAGATGTCTGAAGTGCATGTCACGTTATACTCAATATACCCGATCCACAAGGCATGGAGCTCTTACATTTCATGAAAAAACAGAAAGTTGTCTTTGAATTAGGAAATATACTGTCAAATAACTACTGCTACTGCATGCAAATAAGGAAATATTGAAACTTTTTTAAAACGTTCTTAAGATTATCAATGAAAACAACAAAACTACTGCATGCAAGTAAGGAATATATTGAAACTGCCTTCAACATTCTGATTTTTAAAAAGAACACAACTATAAAATTTAATTCACTTTTTTATGAAATAGAGATGTTAGTTACTGACTCTTATTAGTATAAAGTATGTCTGATGCCCATGTTTGATACAGTAGGGTTCAAGTTTCCTTGTTTGACGACATGGCACAATCAAGTTTATGACATGACCAGAAATACAAACTTCAGATAGGTATTTAGGTCTCAATTTATTATCAATCACTTTCCAATATCAAAAATGCAAAAGAACTACCCTTTCTGGAAGTATTTTTGTATGCGCCTCAAAAAACTTGTCAAAATCTCAGTGAATTTTGCTGATCCCCGTCGCGCCATGTGTGTAAGTTGTGAACTGTGCGCAGTTGCGTACATGCTTAGTTGCTTCACTAGTTATGTGTGCACAAGCGCAATGCACTGTTCCATAGGTCAAAATTCAGATATGGGCATTTCAAGGCTGAAATTACTATCTGATAAACGCTGACTCATCAAAATCGCTGTTTTGCTGCAAAGCTTTAAGCAACACAAATTATATTAGCATAGTATTAATGAAATTGTATTGCAGATTTTAGTTTTCTGTGACTATCCGCTATGAAGACTTTTTTGTGTTTTTTTCAGTGCCTTATCAACCTTTGAACCTTCACGCTCATCCAATCTCGGCCAATGAGATTGAAGTTATGTGGGACGCACCGACCGAAGCAGAGACCATCAACAGTTATGAACTGTATTATAATGACTCGCATTTCCGCCAAAATATTCGCATCAGTATCAAACCTCCCATTGAGCGATACAAGCTCACAGATCTCACGCCAGACACAGTACACCACATACAAGTGTCCGCAAAGTCAGAACGAGGCGAAGGACCAAAAACACCAACGATTCAAGCCAAAACGAAGATGTTCGGTGAGTTGACTGTCGATAAATATGGTATTCGCTGCAGTATTGTCAAGACGTATTGTGTCCAGTAATATATTTTGTTATCATATATTCATTCTCCATATTACATACATACATACATACATATAAACATTTGTATAGCGCCAATATCCAGCTAAGCTAAGCTGCTCAAAGGCGCTCTGTTTGCCCCCGATCATTGGATGTCACTGTTTAACGACACTCTTTTGTCAATCTCAGCTCCATTTGGAGTATGCAACTTTTGCAGCCACTAGGCGCACCAAGTTAAATCACCATGCTTACCCTTACTGGGTACCCATTCATAGCTGGGTGAACTAGGACACAGTCACAGTATTTTGTCCAAGGATACTGCACGTTGCTGTACCTGCAACTAGGTGTCTGCACGTATTCATGTGGCCACCATCTGGTCATTTACCAACGGATTCGTGGGTTCTTTTAAGTGCACAGGGTTGTGAACTGTACACTAGGGGTTGTGACAACACTGGAAGAGTCCGCACTGAAAGTTGACTCCAAGGTTTTTACACCCGGTCACAGGTGGACTCGAACCCGGCACCTCAAGCTCGCTGGATTGCTAACCTGACGCCTTTGCCGACTCGGCCACCGTGTGTGTGCAGTGCTCCTTGTGTAACTTGTTTTACAGTTGGTTTACCTTAGCGTACTCTACCTTGTAGTGACAAAATCCCCCCAAACTTTGGTTTAATTTTTCAAGATCAAGCACACGGCAATGGGAAGCATGGTAAGTACTTGATATGCTCGTCGAGAATTTCTTAGTTTCATAGTCTCAGTCACTGTCTCCAAGAATATATTTTCAAATCATGTTTGATACTTTTTTATAATCAATTCTGTTTGGATATATATATATATATATATATATATATATATATATATATATATATATATATATAGATTATTTAAGATTCATGATTAAAATGAAACTTTGACAAATGTACTGAAAGAACGCAATCTCTTACGGAGGAAAATTTTCAGGTAAGCTCCAAGTGATTTGAGAAATAAAATTGATGTAATTTTCTGTATTATGTAAATGTGAGAAAAAAAGAATGAAGATTTAAATTCTTTTCTTTGTTTTAAACATGACTTGATTTCACTTCTTGTTGTGACACAAATAATCTGAAAGTGAAACCACATTCAGTCACCAATGTAATTATATGAAGACATCACCGTGGCGCCTGTAGCCCCTATATAAGAGTTTACATACTTTCTTCGTGATCTTTGGCTTCTTATATACGACACTCGGTTAGGTTCCCGATTCAAGGTAAGTGGGACGTCATCTCGGCAAGAACCTGAACTCCGACTCACACCATGGGCCCTCATTCATGATATGCACAATCAATTCAATTCATTTCTTAGAAACTTCATTCAATTTTGTGCAGTAGCACAATTTATTTTTCCATTATTCATATGCACACAATTCAATTTGCACAAGATTTGAATTTTCATCTCCTATGATCTGCATGCCGAGTAAATGAATTGTAATTGTTTTTGAATTTTAAATAGAACATTTTCATTATGCACTTGTTGCATTTGTACAATAGTCTCAAGGCCATTCAACCTCACAACTTTCTTCAAAATTATCTTTTTGTTAGAAATATCCGACATTATGTGTAAGGTATACATTTATATTTAATGATGTTAAATTATATCCAGAAAATGAGGAAATCATGAAAATTTTTAAGCAAAATATGGACAAAAAAACTATAAAATTTTGACAAGATTGATGTAAGGTCTGACCAAATTAGAATTTTGCTTTTAAACTTATTATCTGATATTATTAAATATTAATCACTTTTAAGGATTGAAAGGTCTTGATTAGCTTAAATTATTTCTTATGGGTCTCCAATATTTCTCAAATTTCCAAAATCAAATATTTTCCTATTATTCATTATCATCTATAATTATGTGACTCAGTCAATTTGTAATTTAAATTTTTTTACAAAATAATCGAGACTGTAGAAAAGTATGGAATCCTGTTATTTTCTTTTTAAGTTAAACAACAAGAAAATAATTTCAATTGATTTGTTTCAGTTGTTTTAAAATCATTTATGACCAGAATTAACATTATGCATGGGACTACTATGGCAGAAGAGGGAACAAACCCTCGGATGCTGATTGTCAGAGAATTCAAGATGGCTGCCACTGTCTTCTGCTCGCAGATCCAATAACTTGAGTGTAGTTAGTAACATCATCCCAAGTATGATCAGGCTGCATGTGAGATTGCCATCTTGAAAAACACTGCATGATCATCTTTTTGTTTTTGTTCTATTTATTTAATTTTTCTTTTCACCCCCTTTCCCTAATCACACAGTCCCAGAAGCGCCTCCACAAGCAGTTAGAGGCCAATTCGTTGATGCACACCGTATCATCGTTTCTTGGGATCCACCCAGACCTGACAAACAAAATGGTGACCTTGCCGGCTATAAGATATATTATATGGAATATGCCGATGACAAACCAGAAAGTGAGGCTAAGGTTGCAATAGTTAAGGGTAACGTTCAGAGTTACACCCTGGAGAACTTGAAAACGTGGACCAAATACAAAATTTGGATTCTGTCCTACACGTCAGTCGGCGATGGCCCTGTCTCGCAGCCAATCTTTGTGGAGACAGATGTCCATTTTTATCAAATGTATTTTTAATTTACTCGTGGCTAATTTGCATAAAGCGGGCTGTCAAACTTTTAGATATAAGTTTGCCATGAATTCAAGGTAATTTATAATATGTTATGTCAATCATAATCAAAAGTAAATAATATACGTACTGATAGATCACTTATTCATCGTAGAACCTTTGTAGCATATTTCATAACATAAGACGTTGTTACTTATTCATATTTCTCACTTTCTTCGGCAGACGTGAAGTCATCGGTAGCCGTCATTGTTACTGTCATTGACAGCGGTCAACATGACGATCTATTGTTGTTATAATTATTCGTCATAATCTTGTTTTAAAAGAGTTTTTCTAAGTGTAATTATTTCCATGTTTCCAAAGTATCGTATTTATCCAGTTGTTGAAGCATTCCCAGTGTTGTAATTCATATTTATTCGGGACTGCAAGATCTATGTTATTGTATTCATGCGCGAGGGCGATTCTCTCGGAAAAGTTAAATAATTGCTAAATTCCTTGGGGCAGTAATCCACAGAACCTTGCCCCTTTCAATTTATGTTAGTTTTGGTTGCTGCCCCTTCAATTCCGCTTGGGGCAGAGCATGCCCCTTAGCAATTAATGAGTATAATCGTCATATTTCGACGGAGGTATATTCAGAACCTTCCTCCCCATGTTAATTTCCATTTTGTCGTCGAACAGCTCCGTGTTCATGCCTGACCCATGATCTAATGTGATGCGTGATTGGCTGAAAGGCATCACGTGACTCCTAAATCCTCTATATAAGCAGCGCCGAAATCGCTGTTAGTCATTCCCAGCTCATGCTCTGAGGTGACAACACCTAGAGCCTCACCAATAAGCTAAAGCCCAAAATTGCCCCATTTCTTTAGTTGTAAGTTATCCTTGACCCTGACTGTTTCTAACAATAAAGTTGAACTTGTAGTATTTCAAAAACATTAATGAATTAATAATATTTAATTATTAATTTAACAACATTAAAATAAATGAACAAATAATATTACTATTATTTGTAAGGAAATAAGATTACTCTCCACTCATAATTTGCCATCTTAGGTCAAAGATACTCAAGCCAGACATGAACCCTGAGAGTTGTTATTATTTATGAACTTGTTGTTATTTGCTGAATTGATCTGTGACCTGGTTTGTAACCTCAAGAATAAAACTCTGTTGACTTCAAGATCTGTTCCTGGTTCTTGTGTGAGGTGGCTTACAGTATGTACAGCAGTCTCAGTCACCTCCCTTTAATTCTCTCTAATGACAAGTTACTAGTCTCTTGTTTGGGTGACTGGCAGTTTGTTTTTGTCACATTCTAATGAGCTAGGAGGTGTTTGGCATTAGCGTGTGAACCTTGTTAACTCACGAGATAGTGGCTACATCATTATTATCCTACTTACTATCCAGGAGCTGGTCTCCACTATGGATAATACCACCAGATCGACATTTCACATTGTAAAGAGTTCTCTCCCTTCCCAGCACTCTAACCTTCATCTCGTACTAACTAACTCTCTTGTGACAACTAACAAAACAAAGTCTTCACCCTAAAGCTGAAACTAACAATAAAAAACAAGAAATTAATTCATTTTAATACAAAGGTGCAGTTTTACTAAGAAGTAGTGCTTTTAACATCAATCATACCTCATCTTAATCGTTGGTTCAGATTGATTTAATGCTGCTGGTGCTTAGTGACACTGAACCGAGGGTCCAGTCGCACAAACATGATCTTAACTTACTAAGGTCGCCGCGGTGCAATGTTACAGGAAGTGCTGAAGTCTCCTTAGTCCTAAGGTTGTTTTGTGCAACGACGCCCAGCTCGTTAGATTTGTTAATGAACAGAATTAATGGTTGAGGTTGATAAGTAGTCTATCAGATTGTAAAGGAAATTGAATAAACCTGATAAAGTTAGCAGAGCTACCATCACAAAGAATTATGATCGAGGGGGAATACGAGCCCCAAATATTAGAAGTCTTATTCAATCGCAAAAAATCTCATGGATAAAAAGAATAGCAAATTCTGAATCCAAAATACAGAAACTGTTACAAGCCAATATACAAACAGATATAAATAGCTTCATACAAACATGTGAATCACATATACAGGAATCCATTATAACACCCGAAACTAATCCTTTTTGGAAAGATACGTTAAAATCTTGGGGTAAATTTTTGACAAAGTCAAAGAACGCACAAAACGGAAATGATATCCTATCCAAGCCCCTGTGGCTAAATGATAATATAAAAATAGGCGGAAAACCAATTAATTATAAACATTACTCTAGAAAAGGTATTACTTACATAAATGACATGTTTGATAATCAAGGAAATTTCGTTACTGTGGAACAATTAAGAAAAGCATACGGATGTACAAACATTTTTTTTTAACTACAAGGAATTATCAATTCCATTAAATGCCACTGTAAATTCACTAAAGTTCATATTGAGAAGAAACTCCAAACACCATTTCTACCTTACTTATTGCAGAATATTATAGGAGATACAAAAGGTTGTAGAGATATTTATGACATTCTTATTTTTTAAAAACCTAAAAAAAACCTTTAGCATACCGGGAAAAGTGGCAAAATGAATTAAATGAATCCATTGAGGAACACACTTGGGAGACAATAGAAAAAATAACATTTAAATCCCATAATAGCGTGAAAATCACTTGGTTCCAATACAGTATACTTCATAGGTTTATACCTACAAATGATTTGTTAGCAAAAATGAAATATAAAGACACTAATATATGTACATTTTGCAAATCTGAAACAGAATCAATATTACACTTATTTCATGAATGTAAAATCATTGAGAATATCTGGAAAGAAATCGCTAAGTGGATATATGTAAAAACTGGAATGACAATAATATTCTATAGCAAAAACATAATTTTAGGATATCCCGAAAAGAGAAACTATGTTCTAAACTTAATCATATCAGTCGTAAAATATAATATATACAAAATGAAACAAGGAGATAAAATACAAAACTTGAATCACATTAAAGAAGATATCAAAACAGCATACAATATTGACCGCTGTAACGCCTACTCAGAGTGTAAATATGATAATTTCAGAAAATTCTGGTCCATATGTCATAATCTTTTCTGAATATACTGATCACTATTTTTGCCAACTGCCTTTTTTCATTAACCTGATTGTTAAAATATTTTCAGACTCTGTATTCACCTTTATAGTATATGTATTTAACATGTGTATGTATTGAACTGTTTAAATGAACTGTAATGATGGAGATTCAAAAAAAAAAAAAATAAAAAAAATAAAAAAATAAAAATTATAAGCCTGTGCTGGATCTGTTAGGGTTACAAACTAACATCCTCATTACTAACTGTAAGTATGGGTCAACTCGGTGTTGTTCTGTGCTCTTGGTGCATGTTGCTTTATCTTTGTCTTGGTCTTGATGTGCTGTTTGTCAGTAAATGTTTCACTCAACTAATTCCTTTCAGATGTTTGAATCTGGAATCAGTCACATATTGTCTGTTTCACAAGTACAAATTTGCTAAATGTTGTTAATGTTGGAACGTTCGTGACAAGCTAGCATCAAGAACAGGATGAGACATTCTGTGGAATGCTGTAGATCTTCCTCTGTCCTCAGTTTTATTTGATTTCAATGAAATTCGTGAAACATCTGATGTTTGAAATGTCCCTTCGTCTCGAAAGAGGTGAGGAAAATGTTTACTTTCTCTCTGATGTATTAACATTCTTGAAATACTTCTATGACCTTTCAAAAGGCATGTGGTTTGTTCTGTTTGAACTTTATCATTCAACTTCCGCCTATCGACTGACAGTTCTTAAATTCATCAGAAAAGCATGGTCTATGTTTCAGTTTGTTTCTTTATTTCCCAAAGACATGCATGGACTCTGGACAATGCCTGTATGTCCTGGGACAACATCTGTAAATTCTAAATGTCAATAACTCTAAAACAGGCCTCAAATCTGATAATGTTTTATATTTGTATACCAAGTAAGATAGACTGAGACTTGAATCTAGCTGTGTTTCTGTAGTTCCTGGCGAACCAAGGAAGGTCCGAACTGAAGCAATCAACTCGACAACGATCTTTGTGGAATGGCGCCCTCCTACAGAAAGTGACCGCAATGGAATCATACGTGGCTACCAAGTCTACTTTTATGAAGTGGACTCGAATGATGAACTTGTCATTGGGACTCAACCTCGGTTTTACGACACGTTTGATGGCACAAAACACGAAGCTGTGATCACCGGTCTGGAACCTGATACTCGTTACAACGTGCGGGTAGCGGCCTACACAAGGAAGGGCGACGGAATCAGGTCCAAACCGAGGGTCATCACAACCAAGGGTGCTGGTGGGTCCAAATTTCTTAATGGATTTTGATTTTGTTTTTTCGATGTGCTCATTTTCGTGATGCTGAATGAATGGGAATGGAAAAATCATATTGATAAGATTGGTTTATTGTGTAACCTTTTCATCACATACTACAGTCTTTCCAATACTGATGAACCTTCTCCCTTCTTTCAGTGCCCTCACCTCCTCGGAACCTCCATGTGGACCTGCAGCAGGAAGATCCACCCATGATCAAGGTGACCTGGCAGCGGCCACGCGAAACCCACGGTCCTCTTGAGAACTACAAGATTATCTGGGGCCGGATCGGGGAGCGATACGAGGAAAATATTCTTCCATCAGAGAAGTACTCTTTTGTGACATACTTTCTCGACAAGGGGACGACATACGAGTTCCGAGTCTCTGCCAAGAACGATGTTGATTATGGTGAACGATCTGTGGAGAACCTCAAGACTCCTGATGGAGGTGAGTTTTGTATGTTGACCATGAAATATGGCGTTTCTTAGGATTGGAATTTAATGAGCAATTATTTCCTCATTATTGCCCTCATGGATCTGAATGAAATATTCTCTTCCTTTTGTTGCAGCCCCTGCAGGTGCCCCCCAGAACTTCACTGCAACAGGGATCAGCGAAACGAGTGTACGTCTCACCTGGGACCTCCCGGCACGACCTCTACGTAACGGGGACATTGCCATGTACCAGATCACGTACCACAAGCTCTCTGACCCAATCAATGAGGAGGATCTCAATGTGACTGATACCTACGTTGACATATCGGGTCTAGAGATGAACACGGACTATAGGTTCAAGATCAAAGCCTACACCAGCAAAGGATCTGGACCTTGGAGCAATAACCTGCATTTCCGTACTTTCGGACATAGTATGTATTTTTCATCAGTAAATTTACAAAGTCTGTAATCACTGAAATCTATATAGTTGTTGGTACATGAATTCCAAAATGTTTCAACTTTAGATTTACCTGTTTTTATGTCTGTCTCAGTGGTATAAATAATAGTTTTAACTTTTTTTTACTCTAATTATCCTACTTCTGCGTTTTTATTTATATTGAACATTATTCAAGGAACATCAAGGAAATTGACAGTTACTTAAAGTGTTCAAACAATTATGCTTATGCTTATTCTCAAATTTTCATCCTCAGTGCCTCCTGCTCCTAAGAACATTAAGATCCGGCGCACATCAAGCTCCATCATCGAGGTGACGTGGGACGAGCCAGACTTCCCCGTGGCAGGCTACAAGATCTATTACAACCTGTTTGCAACACCGGACATGGACGTGTGGCAGTCCCTGGAGACAGGACCCTACACTGTCGCTCACATCACTGGTCTCGAGTCGCACACTGTCTACGCTGTCAGGGTCCAGGCCAAATCTGTTGACGACCGCTATGGAAACCTCTCTGAGATGGTCACCATTGGCTTCACCCCCAAATGTGAGTTTAGATACTATCACATTTTCCAGGCTTGAAAGAGTCCTATTTAAACTGGGAAACTGAGTTGCTGCAAATATGTAGAATCTGTATTGGAGAGTGACTAGAGTGGCAATAACAAGTTTCCAAAATGTTATATATTTATCAAATTTCCATCAACTTTGGAAGTACATTCACCTCAACTCATGGATTAAAAGATTCTATTCGAGTTCTAATAGATAAGTTCAATTTCTGATTTGCATCTTGCAGTCCGGAAGGATGTTGTTCAGAATTTCCGCGTGACCTTACGGACATCCAACATGGTGAAGTTATCCTGGGACCCCCCTCAGAAGCCGGGAGTGAACTCCTACCAGGTGGGTAATTCAACATCAGGACAAATATCTGATAGCAACTCCATGGTGACTAGCAGGCAATATTTAGCAACAAATTCTGACCTGTTGTTTGAATATGTGATGTAAAATATTCTTCTGTCCATTGAACAGCTGAAATACGAGGGTGTGAAGAACTACTGGGAGAACGGAGTCATCAAGCAGATCTACCAGGCCAAGGAGGAGGTTCGGATCGCGGGTCAGATGACCACGTGGTCCCTCCCCAACCTCCAGCCCAAGATGAAGTTTGACTTCAACATCAGTGCTATCTTCCAGGACAGCACTGCTGGCGAGGACCAACACATCATCGTGGAGACCCTCATCGAAGGTATTTGTTTGTTTCCAAGTCGTTGGTCATGTTGAAAACTTGTTACAAGTGTTATAAGTACGATCCTCAATCCACAATAACACGATTGTTCGGTTCCAAAGAGACATCACCAAGTTGCAGACAAACCCTGGAATAGTGAAATATATCATTCATAGACATGTGTGAACATTTACTAAAAACTGTGGAAGCCAAGCTGAGTATCGTGTTATAATGAAGCGTTTAACCAGTAAGGAATATAAAAGAAAGTTTGAAAGTGGCATTTCAGTTGCTTAAACTTTTCAAATGGATAGCAAATTTCAGAAATAGCTTTTAAGGATCACATTGTTGATATGTTTTGATTAATTGCCTAATATACAGCTTGCTATGTCTCCATTGTAACATAGACTGTATGCACAATTGCAGCCAACTAACTTCATTGCAGCCACTAAGATGCGCATATTTCATCTTTAATTGCTAAGTAAGCGACAGAATTAAGTAACCAGAAAGGAAATCATATGCATGCATATTTTAGTCAAGCACAAGCAAAGAACTAATCTTTCGGCTTCTAAGCGCCAACTGCAAGCGTGCTCAAGTTTAGATACTTAAATGTCCATATCCTAACTGTCGCAATCATTAATATGTGTTCCATTATTGCCATCCTTCCTGCAACTAATCAGTCTGATTAAAATCGATGGTTTTCCGAGGAATGAAAATGGTAAAATAGTGCATCTACCGGGATACAAACTCATATAATTCAGTCTGATAACAGTCTCCACACTTGCATGTTCTGACGCAATTCAGTTAACCAATCACAAGACCTCCAACAAAAGTTTTCGGTGCGGGAAGCTAGGGGCAAATAACTCCAAACAGCTATCTTTTTGTCAGTTCCGAATCCTTTAAAACGGTGACCATTTCAAAACTATGATGTGATTGGTCAGCTATTTGACTGGGCTTCGTCTACACTACTGGTTCGGAACACAGGCTTATACACGATGTTCTCAGAACACGATGTTCTCAGACCTTAGGTGAGGAATCTACAGAACCAGTTCGACCTCGGTAGATGCATTATTTTATTCGAAAGAAGGTCGATTTTAATGAGACTGTGCAACTAATAATCCAATTTAATGTTTCTTTTCTTCCAACCTCTACAGCTGGCCACCAAGGTGAGGATTTAAACTATTAACTCCGCCATTCAGTCTCCACCAAACCTTGCTACCTGTTGACAAACAAATATACAGCCATTTTGGTCTTTTAGTATATTTAATCAAACATTCAGATATTACGGTCTTTGTCATGGCAAATTTAGGATTTATTTTTTAATTGTGCACAAAGCTTAACATTCAGTTTAAGTGAATTGAATTGAATTCAGCTTTGGCTACACTAGAAATTAATTATTGTTCATTCTGTGACTTACCTTCAGGCAAGAAAAGAGCCTCAACAAAATATGTTCAAATCCTCCAAAGTATAACCTACCTTACGTGTTTTATCATCATATTACTGTGAGAAGCAGAACAGAAGTATTTGTGTTAAGGCCGCACTTTTAGGCCTTGGTGGAAACTGATTGCAATTCATATTATATTTTTTTCTTTTCAAGTATGACCATCGATAAGCTATCTGTCCTGTCACACGAACCCCTTATCCGCCCTCGCGTTAACCTTAACCCCAATCCACCTGGTCGAGGTGGCTATAGCGATAATGTATGTAGGTGGTGTGGGGTTAAAGCTTACAAGCGAACATGGTGCGGGGGTTGACTCTATTCTAGCTACTCTCACCTTCTGGCTGATGCGCATTCATTCATTCATTCATTCATTCAATCAATCATAGTCACCTAGGTCTCATCCTGTGAACTATACGTTTTGCGTGTGTGACGTAGAGGGTAATGTCCGAGTAACCCTTCATTCCTTAAAAATAATGGAGTCGAGGCCCCGGAGGGTCATGAGGATATTACCCTACTTAAATTACACTCAAAGTATTGCTCTTTTATCAACATTTCTTTAAAAAGTTAAAGAAATTAAATTTCTACTTAAAAAATATGATGTGATGTGTAACTCTCCATTACTGAAAAATAATGGAGTGAAAGAACAATAGGATGTCGCAAGTGTAATTTAAACATATGTGATGCGGTATTATTGTGGGCGGAGCTTACCGCCTGTTCAAGTTCAAGTGAACAAACACATTATGAAATATATTTCTTAAGTTCAGACAATGACAATGCCAAAGCCAAATTGACAGTTTTGGTCACCACAAAGCGGGGGACATGGTATGCAGCACTGTCATACTTTTATCAGTTTTTAAAACGTTGTTAGCAGGATATCTCAAGATTCCTTGTGCCCAGAGTCTTCAAATTTGTTATCAGATTTCAATGGAGGAGTACCAAGACACCAGTTGATTTTCAAGGTCACTACTGGACTTTGACCAGTTTTTAAAATGTTGTTGTGTGATATATCATGAACTGCTGCACCTATATAGTCTTCAAATTTGGTACCAGTCTTCATTTTGGGAATACACAGAAACCAGTTGATTTGGGTGACCTTGATCTCATTTTCAAGGTCAGTTCTTAATTGCGACAGGGGACATTGTTCTGAAATATACCGGCAGTAGTTTAATCCACATGTGTCCAAGCATGTCCCACAACAGTGATTCACATGAAGGTCAAGGATATTCGTCTGATGTGCATGTCACATTATACTCAATATAACCGACCCACATGGCATGGAGCTCTTACATTTCATGAAAAAACAGAAAGTTGTCTTTGAATTATGGAACAATTATATATATTGTTAGTAATTATTAGTAAACTTACCTCTGATATGTGTTAGCCCTATCCTCCTGTTCTCAGGAGATCACAAGATTTATAAATAGATTTTTTTCCCCAGTGATATGACATACTCCCAGAGTTACCTCCCCCTGTGGAGCACATGGGGGGGACTTGATTTGCCAGCCGGGCTATCGCTCGGGTCGCCCGCAACCCGGTTGTGAAGCGGCGACGCACTTGATTCAGGCGGGCGGGTGTTCAATATCGCCCGCCGGGGTAGCCCGGTTGACCCGGTTTCAAATGAGCGGGCTATCGCGGGCGATAATGGCGGCATACGGACCAAACTCGTTTTTGCAAATTTGAAAATATCGTAAATCTTTCCATCTAAACATTTACAATACAATTATTTATAAGAGTACTAAAGGGAAAGACTAATGTAGCAAACTTTTCTAGCAGAAGTAATAATATTGTTCATTGTTGTCGAGATATCGTTTCCATTGTCGCAGACACTTTAGAAAAGTTCGATTATTAGTTACAGGGCAACTAAGTTGCCTCTGATGGTTGCCATAACAATAACCCGAATCAACTTGATTTGGTTCATCTGCACGGATCACCTGGATAGCCCGGTCACGTGACCGGGCTATAGCGGGCTATGCCCGGGATAGTGCAAATCAAGTGCCCCCATTGTTAGACAGATGTTCTTCTGACCTCACAATTTCGCACTTATATTAACACACCTAGAAAGAGGGGAGGATGGGAGGGTTGAACCACACATATCAGAGGTAAGTTTACTAATAATTACTTACAATATATATAATTCTTCCATAACATTCATTGTGTCCTACATCTGAAGATGGAAAAAACATTACATACAATGAATTACTACCTCAAATGAGGACTTTACAAATTGAACATACTTCAATAAGTATATCCAAAATTTGCATTAAAGAATATTGCATCCAATATTTGCTACTTATATATACATTCATATATAAATGGAGAAAACACTGAGTTCATATTGTGAATGAATAATTCAAGCACAACAATAGATAATTTCAAGATTAACTCACCATAATAATAATAACCATAATAGGTTGGACTACATCTTGGAAAAAATTCCCTTTTGGTCTTTATATACTTCTCAAATGTCACTTGACCCTCTGCTTCTTGCAATAAAGGAGATCAAGTAGATAAAACTGATTGAGCCGCTACCACTGGACCAAGAGAACAGATGCCACAGAGTGATGGTTGAATGTCTCTCAGATAGAATTTTGTAAATGTGGCTGGATGAAATAACTTGTTCAACTGACACAGATTTCCAGGAAGCAAGAGAAACTGCCAATGCTCTTATCTCATGAGGATTTGGTTTGATGTTCTCTTCTTCTCTAGAAATCGTTGTTTATCCTTTTTCTCACATGAAGCAGATAAAGACGGTATATTAAAAGATCTATGGCCTAAAGGTCCTGCAACTGTCTGATTTTTGGCTAAAAACTCTGGAAGGGTCCTGAAGCCAACTGCAGACCAATTGTCAGCATGAGTGATTAAGAATGGTCTAAAGCGTGTAATTCTGATACCCTTGCTGCTGTTGCCAGAGAGAGTAAAAAGGCAGTTTTGTGGGCAACAAACTTGATGGGAGCAGATTGCATTGGCTCAAATGGCTGTCTACACAATGCATCTAAAACTACAAAAAGATCCCACTTTGGAAAGATGTTTGGTTTCCTTATATCCTGTAACTGGAAGGATTTAAGCAGTCGGTTAAGAACTTCATTTGATCCAATATTCAAGTTGTTTAATTGACAGACAGAGGAGATAGCTGATCTATAGCCTTCTATTGTTCCATGCTTAAGATTTAGACCCTGGCGAAGGTGGAGCAAAAAGTCAGCTACAGTTGGAATATCAAGAGGCCTTTGTTCTATTCCCAGCTGTCTTCTCCAGAGCTGGAACTTGTTTCATTTGTGATTGTACAAGTTTGACGTTGAAGATCTGATAGATTTTGTAATTACCAGAGAAATATGTTCTGAAAAAAACGCTTGAAGTGAGGTTCTCCTGGATAGTTTCCAGACGTGAAGGTGGGCTCACAGGGGTCACTTCCTTAAAAACCTATTTTCATCTTCTTCTCATGTTTCAAAAGGTCTAGAGAGCTGAAAAGTTGTATGCGGACTCCTTGGTCAATGGGGATTCTAAATTGTAGATTTTGTGACCCCATGACTCCAAATGGGGTCACAGGGGTCACATCCTTAAAAACCTATTTTCATCTTCTTCTCCAGTTCCAAAAGGTCTAGAGAGCTGAAAAGTTGTGTGCAGACTCCTTGGCCCATGGGGATTCTAATTTGTAGATTTCGTGACCCTGTGACCCCAAATGGGCTCACAGGGGTCACTTCCTTAAAAACCTATTTTCATCTTCTTCTCATGTTTCAAAAGGTCTAGAGAGCTGAAAAGTTGTGTGCAGACTCCTTGGCCCATGGGGATTCTAAATTGTAGATTTCGTGACCCCGTGACCCCAAATGGCGTCACAGGGGTCACATCCTTAAAACTCGATTTTCATCTTCTTCTCAAGTTCCAAAAGGTCTAGAGAGCTGAAAAGTTGTGTGCATACTCCTTGGCCAATGGGGATTCTAAATTGTAGATTGTGTGACCCCGTGACCCCAAATGGGGTCACACGGGTCACATCCTTAAAACCCTTTTATCATCTTCTTCTCAAGTTCCAAAAGGTCTAGAGAAATGAAAAGTTGTGTGCAGACTCCTTGACCCATGGCGATTCTAAATTGTAGATTTCGTGACCCCGTAACCCCAAATGGGGTCACAGGGGTCACATCCTTAAAAACCTATTTTCATCTTCTTCTCCAGTTCCAAAAGGTCTAGAGAGCTGAAAAGTTGTGTGAAGACTCCTTGGCCAATGGGGATTCTTAATTGTAGATTGTGTGACCCCGTGACCCCAAATGGGGTCACAGGGGTCACATCGTTAAAAACCTATTTTCATCTTCTTCTCCAGTTCCAAAAGGTTTAGAGAGCTGAAAAGTTGTGTAGAGACTCTTTGGTCAAAGGTGATTCTTAATTGTAGGATTGTTGACCCTGTGACTCCAAATAAGGTCACAGGGATCATGATCTAAAAACCTATTTTTTGCTTGTTAACAAAGTATTACCTGAGATAACTTAGATATGCAACCTTTAATAATAAATCAAATCCTGATGAGCTACAGAGCCCATGGCTCTATTTTTTATAGTAATTCCATTCTGGAAAAAATTCTCAGGATCAGGTGTACAATAATCCTGTCTTCTTTCATAGCAATGATATCAATTGGCAATTGCTGAATGAACTCTGGTTAACATAATCTTGTTCAGACACATTAGCATGAACAGGCAAAATGTTTGTGTACACATTTTCAGAATGACCACTGGTAGGCTGCTTCTCAGGTTGTTCCAAGTCTTTTGTCAACTTAGCTTTTGCTCATATCAATGAGACCAGAATCTTGGTTTAATGCCACATTTTTACCACTAACTGTAGATTGTCCCAGGTCAATTTTAGTAAGATTATCAGAAGATTGATTGGGAAGGTCTGCAATAGTCACTGTAGAACTTTAAGGCTTGCTAGATGTTTTGTTACTGACAACAAGATTCCCAGCTGGTTTTTGAATTTGAGGAAAAATCTCTAGGCGCGCCCTTTTATGTGCGGCTGCCAAGCTTAGGGTAACGGCTTGTGTACCCTCCTCTTTTGGATAGTCCACCCATCCCGATCGTGGCTCAAGGCGCACCCCGGGGTAGGCGTGGATTTCTCCTTTCTATCAATTTTATGGCTTAGCTTTTCAATGTACTTTTCAGTAGTAACAGCTTGCCTATTCAGAGCATGATTAAGCTTCTTTAATAAAAGACATATCAGTGGAAACTTTCTGAGTAAAAGAAGTAAACATGTACCCATGAAGAAAGTTTTAAGGTCCTGTTCCAAGTCAGTCTTGGGAATCTTGGCAGGGGAAATTTCTGCAAAAGTAACTGAGGCTCTTTTCCTCTTCTCGGCTGTCTTCCTCAAAACTTTCAAGAGAGAATGAAATTCTGAAGATGACAAGTCTTGACAAAGTTCACAAGGTACTTCTGCAGAACACAAAGTATCAATGCACATGCAACAAAGTTTATGAGGGTCACCTTTAGAAAGAGTAGTCTTACATTTGGAACATCAAGCTTGAGGCGAGGTGATGTGATGTAGCCATGTTGAGTTGGGGTGAAGAAAAGAAAAAACAAAAATGAAGTCCACTTATTGAAACTCCTGGACAAAAAAGGCAAATTTTGTCCAAAAAAAACCTTATTAATCCATGGAACACAGAGACACATGCAAATAAACACTTGTAACCTCCAACAAGACATGCAAAAGGTTCAAACTTGAGAGTGAAACTTGAGAGATGTTGACTCCTTGCACAAGAAGAAATTGTGAGGTCAGAAGGACATCTGTCTAACCATGTGCTCCACAGGGGGAGGTAACTCTGGGAGTATGTCATACACTGAGGGAAAAAATCTATTTATAAATCTTGTGATCTCCTGAGAACAGGAGGATAGGGCTAACACATATCAGAGGGAATGTTTACGAAATAATTAGGAAATAAACTGTCAGAGTATACTGTAGAGAATTTCTCAATGACAAAAAACAAAACTTCTGCATGCAAGTGTAAGAAAACTGGAATAATGTGTAATGTAAGTGGGATTGGGGTGTCACAGAGGGAAATTTATATGATATTTACCATGGTTAGGATAATTGTTTACTGGTTGTGTCTTGTAGCCCATTGTTTCACTTGCTCTATTTTAGGGACTACTTTCTGTCTGGGCCACGTGTTTATCGTAGTGCTTAGATACATTGGGTAGGCCACTTGGGTGGTGCTAGATATGTTGGGTAGGCTCTGATTGGCTGGCTAGTCCGCATTCAGTAGATAATAATAATAATAATAATGATACTTTATTACCCCGAACGGGATTAATTTTGTATCATGACAGAGCTCGTGTACAATAAAGTCAGACAATACAAGTTACAAGACATAGAACATAGTACATGTACGTAGAAAAATCAATCATGCACAATCAATTTAAATATCATTTAAAAGACAAATACTGAAAGGAATAAATGTATTTTGACCTCTATTGGTTTTAAAACGTGGTAGTAAATATCTCCTTCCAGAAGGCAGCTTGACATATTCACTGTGTAAAACTTGATCTTGATCAGATAAAATCTTCAGGGCTTAGTAGTTTCAAAACTCTTTTTTCATAAATATATGCTAAATTTGTAAACGAAACTCCTGATATTTTACTAGCAACTAGAACAACTTTTTCTAAGCAAGATTTGTTCACAAGAGACAAGGAACCATACCAACATTGGAAAGAAAAAGTTAAAATGCTTTCGACGAAACAACGATAAAAGAGAGACGATACACGTTCATTTACATTAGGATCGCAACTTGCGTAAGAAATGTAATCTTTGTTGACATTTTTTTAAAACAGCATCAGTATTAGCATTCCAATTCAATTTACTATCTATTATTGTGCCAAGGTACTTATACACATTTACAATCTCAACAATTGTCACCATTGATACATACCAAGTTATTGACGCTTTAGTTGTTCCTGAAATTAATAATACCGTAAGTTCTTTTGTTTTTTTAACATTTAAAGTTAGAAAATTGGTCACAAAGTGGTTGATATTATCTCTGTAAGAAAGTTCATTATCTTGAATAAGTCCTACCAACGCTGCATCGTCAGCAAACTTTACAGTTAGATGATTGGGACTATTACTTACACAATCATTTGTGTACAGGTTAAATAATACGGGCGAAAGGACACATCCTTGAGGGGCACCGGTATTGTATACAGAATAGAGGAGTAGGAGGAATTAACCTTTACAAATTGAGGTCTAAAAGTTAAAAATGAGGTCATGTCAGAGGTCGTCCCGGAGCACTATATAAAAGACCTGACTTTCCGGATGCAGTTGTTCCAGTCTTAGCGATCCAAGCAACATCGGAGGAAGCTCCTCGTAGTACAGATGTCCCACGCAGATCCTGTTCAAGGGTCTCCCCACCCCGTTACAGTAGGATGCTAGGCGATATATAGGGGGATGTAGTGTTAGGTTTGGCTTGGGGGAAAATAGCATAGGAAAGAAATAGGAAGTTAGGCTGTAATTTAATCATTATTTTGGATGGTGCGGGTGGCTTTTAAGAGAAAGTTTAGATATTCATGTTCCTAACAGGGCTTATTTAGGAATGTGAGTGACAGAACTGGTGCTATTTATCCAAGATATTGAGTTTTTGTTTCTTTTTTCTACCATCTTTGTAATAAAATCTTCTTGTTGTTATAATTTTGTTGTTTCTCATTTGAACTTTATTCCTCATTCGCGAACTGGTTCTGAGTCTTGAGTAGCAACACATCAGCCTAGCTGGAAATATCCACATTAAAATAAAAGTACACAACGCAAAGTCCAATAAATTGATTTTCACATCATGTTGCTAAAATTTAGTGTTCAATATTATTCTCAGCTGTCACTGGGCGTCTGAAACACGTCTATTACACAAGTAAGGAAACTTCCTTCTGCATTCATTCAATCACTCATAGCACTCTTAGTTTTACATGGAATGACTCTAACTATCAAACACTGTGCATGAAAATCTTTTGTTTACTTTCAAAGAAATATGCATGCATAAAATGCATGAAATTTCAGTGAAACAACATGGCTAGGAAAGAAAATATTGACAAATAAACTGTAAATGTACAAGTAGATAAAGATCACAACATGAAACCTATTTTCATCCTGTTTCCTGAGAGAACACAACTTAGATGAGAAAGTATGTTCATGACTTGAATGGGCAATAGAAAACTAAAGTTATCATCTGTTTAGCCAGTGTTTGGAACAAGCTTGATTAACAGGCAGAGTTCCTGTACCCTTGAAGCTCTCTTTCACATCGTGCTATGTGCGCTGACGAATCAACTTTTTTTTTGTGCTGCAAATACTTCAAGCTACATGAATTATATAAGCACGATATTAATAAAATTGTACTGCAGATTTTATTTTTTTGACAAGGCTTTTATGGGTATATTTTCAGTGGCTTATCAACCTTTGAACCTTCACGCTGATCCAATCTCGGCCAATGAGATTGAAGTTATGTGGGACGCACCGACCGAAGCAGAGACCATCAAAAGTTATGAACTGTATTATAATGACTCGCATTTCCGCCAAAATATTCGTATCAGTATCAAACCTCCCATTGAGCGATACAACCTCACAGATCTCACACCGGACACGGTATACCAAATACAAGTGTCCGCAAAGTCAGAACGAGGCGAAGGACCAAAAACACCAGCGATTCAAGTCGTAACGAAGAAATTCAGTGAGTTAATACTGGATCAGAGTAAGAAAACCTTCAAGAAATGCATGCTTTTTATGAACAAATTTAAGATTGAAATATTTGGGTACACACAATCTGTCATAGTACAAATAGTCAGACACAAAGCACCAGCTCTGAGAACCCAACAGCTCATCCCTCCAGCCAACAAGACCTACCAGCTGGAAATGAGGTGCAACAAATGATAGTTAGGCTATCCATGTAGTTACATTCAGTATCCCTCTGATTGATATAAAGCGACAGTGAGATGAGGTGATTTGGGGTTTAACAAAGTTTTCAAGATTAATTCATTTATATCACAGCTGTTAGTATTATGCCATTTTAATATGTACACATCGCTTGAGACTTACAAATCTACCTGTCAAACTGAAGAGTTCCACACCACCGCGCTACCTTGCATTATTTTCTTTCAATACAGATAATTGTTATCTTTGGAAATGGCTTATCGAGTCGCGGAATGAGATGTTTTATTCTCTAACATAACAACATATTGTATAAACTTTAATCATACTGTATATAGCAAATTTGAGGAAGCAAAAAATGTACTACAGCGCCAAGTAAGATAGACTGAGACTTGAACCTAGCTTTGTTTCTGTAGTTCCTGGCGAACCAAGGAAGGTCCGAACTGAAGCAATCAACTCAACAGCGATCTTTGTGGAATGGCACCTTCCTACAGAAAGTGACCGCAATGGAATCATACGTGGCTACCAAGTCTACTTTTATGAAGTGGACTCGAATGATGAACTTGTCATTGGGACTCAACCTCGGTTTTACGACACGTTTGATGGCACAAAACACGAAGCTGTGATCACCGGTCTGGAACCTGATACTCGTTACAACGTGCGGGTAGCAGCCTACACAAGGAAGGGCGACGGAATCAGGTCCAAACCGAGGGTCATCACAACCAAGGGTGCAGGTGGGTCCAAATTTATTCAATGGATTTTGATTTTGATTTAATGCTCTCACAATGAGAAGTCAGAACGATGCACAAGTTCTTGAAGCTGGATGGATGGCAATATTTACTCATGGTAATAACGGTTGACACCCGCCTAAAAGTTATAGGAATGAAATGTTATATAAACAATGTAACATGTCAGTTTCGATTATTGTTTTGGTAAAACATGTTACTACTGGATGTCTTTTTGTGAATTGTGTCCTTGAGCATTTTCTATTTCCCTACTTTCCAAAGAAAGAGGAATATAAGAAAATGAAATTTATTCAAAAGAGTTCAGGCCTTGGGTCTTGAGATCTTGGCATTGGTATATTGTTACAGTAGGGCTTCCACGGGTCCAAAATATTGGACTCGAGTACTCTAGGGGTTGGACTCGACTCGGACTCGAGTACTCGAAGTTGATACCTTTCAGTTAAGTGGCAGCATGTCAATCTAAAATTTTGTTTGTATTTGAGGTTTTAGATTAACATGCATACAGTGGAACATTTATATACCACGAAGTAATACTCATTTCGCGATACAATATGGCCACGTGTCCCCCAAAATAAACAGTACTCATGCAATGTTCAGCACTACAGTTGATGAATCTGACACCATACCAGGTTCAAATGAAATAATATTAGGCTATTTATTTTCTATCTCAGTGATAACGACATGCAGATGACAGAGACGGAAAATTCCAATCAAATACTATTTACTTATGTTCTCCTTCAGTGACAAAGGCATACAGTACATATGACAGAAAATGGTACTGTTGAATAAATGTGTGACAGTGTCGCTGTTCTAATTTTCACATCAAGTGTAAGAAATCTAGATGTGGAATGGTTAGGAAGGAATTTGAAATCTAATGTATATAGTTGAAACCATAATCGATAATCTTGAGAATCATTGCAGTGTATAAGAATAAGGCCGTCGTTTTTATAAACAAAGAATGGTCTTGATAATTTCATGAAGGGTAGCAAGTATAACAGTAGAAAATGGTTGAGATTTAGATAATTAATATTTACAGTGAAGACATAATAAACAAACAAAATTTGCAATAACAATATTATCTTACTTGAACATAGCTTTAAAAAAAATACTAACTCGTAACCCGTTTCATATTCCATATTTGGATTGAGTTATGTCCAAGCAAAATTCTCGCATTTTGAATGGTTGTGCTCATGGTGAGTTCACCATACAATTGACATGGAGTATTTTACCACAAATGTCGGTGTCATTATCATTATTCTGTAGTGATATGTACGATTTCGATAATAGTCTTTTATTTCGCAAACAAACTGAAATAATAACATAACACCTTTATTTAACGTTATGAAAAAGCGTAACATTCATTATTAGATATGAAACCTGTCTAGTGTCGCTTATCAACTCGACCCACACACACTCAATAAACACAAGTTTAATTTCTAATATCAGTATATCGACAAAATTGACCATATAAGCTTCATTTGTTGGTATAAACTTCATCTGATATCATCAATTCAATGTTTTATTTGGTTGCATTGTACGATTTTAACTGAACTTTGTGGCTGTGATAATGAAAGTAGTGACCAAGGCTGATGTTACTGTTCACTTGTAACGTGGTATAGAACTTGTCCCTCAGGTACGTACGGCATACGGGGTCCACGTACTGCAGTTGTCGTTAAATCTTTTCAGGCACGACATGTTCAACTTTCACAAGGTGACTAAAATCAATGAGAAATTAATGTGATCTTTTATCGAGTCCTCGAGTCCCAGAAAATGGACTCGAGTCCATCTAAACCCGACTCGTACTCAAGTACTCGAGTACCCGTGGAAGCCCTATGTTACAGTATTTTACTGTTCTCATTTTGGTTCTAATAAATAATGGAAAGTTGATTTTGAAAAAAAATGCTACTGAACCCAAATATATACACAAAATCTTTCATGGAGTCTCATTTGTACACAATTGATATTTTGTGAGTATTATATAGTTTACATCATGTGTTTGTGTCATTTAATTTTTGAAAATGCCACAATATTCAACAATATTAATTGTCCATGCATTTAATTTGCTAAAATTCATCTTCTTTCATGACCCTCCTTTCATGGAATGTTGATTCTGATGTTGATCCTCCTCTCTTGTTTCTGTGCCCTCACCTCCACGGAATCCTCCATGTTGATACTGATGCTGATCCTTCTCTCTTCTTTCAGTGTCCTCACCTCCACAGAACCTCCATGTTGATCCTTCTCTATTCTTTCAGTGTCCTCACCTCCACGGAACCTACATGTTGATACTGATTCTCCTCTCTTCTTTCAGTGCCCTAAACCTCCACGGAACCTCCAGTTGAATCTGATGTTGATCCTCCTCTCTTCTTTCAGTGTCCTAACCTCCACGGAATCCTCCATTTTGATTCTGATGTTGATCCTTCTCTCTTCTTTCATTGCCCTCACCTTCACGGAATCTACATGTTGATACTGATCCTCCTCTCTTCTTTCAGTGCCCTAACCTCCACAGAACCTCCATGTTGATCCTTCTCTATTCTTTCAGTGTCCTCACCTCCACGAAACCTACATGTTGATACTGATGCTGATCCTCCTCTCTTCTTTCAGTGTCCTCACCTCCACTGAACCTCCATGTTGATACAATGTTGATCCTTCTATCTACTTTCAATGCCCTCACCTCCAAGGAACCTCCAGTTGATACTGCTGTTGATCCTCCTCTCTTGTTTCAGTGCCCTCACCTCCACGGGAACCTACATGTTGATTCTGATGTTGATCCTTCTGTCTTCTTTCAGTGCCCTCACCTCCAGGGAACCTCCATGTTGATACAATATTGATCCTTCTCTCTTCTTTCAATGCACTCACCTCCAAGGAACCTCCAGTTGATACTGCTGTTGATCCTCCTCTCTTGTTTCAGTGCCCTCACCTCCACGGGAACCTACATGTTGATTCTGATGTTGATTCTGATGTTGATTCTTCTCTCTTATTTCAGTGCCCTCACCTCCAGGGAATCTCCATGTTGATACTAATGTTGATCTATCTCTCTTCTTTCAGTGCCCACACCTCCACGGAACCTCCATGTTGATTCTGATCTTGATCCTTCTCTCTTCTTTCAGTGTCCTCACCTCCAGGGAACCTCCATGTTGATTCTGTTGTTGATCCTTCTCTCTTCTTTCAGTGTCCTCACCTCCACGGAACCTACATGTTGATACTGATCCTTCTCTCTTCTTTCAGTGCCCTCACCTCCACGGAACCTACATGTTGATACTGATCCTCCTCTCTTCTTTCAGTGCCCTAACCTCCACGGAATCCTCCATTTTGATTCTGATGTTGATCCTTCTCTCTTCTTTCAGTGTCCTCACCTCCACTGAACCTCCATGTTGATACAATGTTGATCCTTCTCTCTTCTTTCAATACCCTCACCTCCAAGGAACCTCCAGTTGATACTGCTGTTGATCCTCCTCTCTTGTTTCAGTGCCCTCACCTCCACGGGAACCTACATGATGATTCTGATGTTGATCCTTCTCTCTTCTTTCAGTGTCCTCACCACCAGGGAACCTCCATGTTGATTCTGTTGTTGATCCTTCTCTATTCTTTCAGTGTCATCACCTCCACTGAACCTCCATGTTGATACTGATGCTGATCCTTCTCTATTCTTTCAGTGCCCTCACCTCCACGGGAACCTACATGATGATTCTGATGTTGATCCTTCTCTCTTCTTTCAGTGTTCTCACCACCAGGGAACCTCCATGTTGATTCTGTTGTTGATCCTTCTCTCTTCTTTCAGTGTTCTCACCACCAGTGAACCTCCATGTTGATACTGATGTTGATCCTCCTCTCTTCTTTCAGTGCCCTCACCGTCAAGAAACCTCCATGTTGATACTGATGTTGATCCTTCTCTATTCTTTCAGTGTCCTCACCTCCACGAAACCTACATGTTGATACTGATCCTTCTCTCTTCTTTCAGTGCCCTCACCTCCACGGAACCTACATGTTGATACTGATCCTCCTCTCTTCTTTCAGTGCCCTAACCTCCACGGAATCCTCCATTTTGATTCTGATGTTGATCCTTCTCTCTTCTTTCAGTGTCCTCACCTCCACTGAACCTCCATGTTGATACAATGTTGATCCTTCTCTATTCTTTCAGTGTCCTCACCTCCACGAAACCTACATGTTGATACTGATGTTGATCCTCCTCTCTTCTTTCAGTGTCCTCACCTCCAGGGAACCTCCATGTTGATACAATATTGATCCTTCTCTCTTCTTTCAATGCACTCACCTCCAAGGAACCTCCAGTTGATACTGCTGTTGATCCTCCTCTCTTGTTTCAGTGCCCTCACCTCCACGGGAACCTACATGTTGATTCTGATGTTGATTCTGATGTTGATTCTTCTCTCTTCTTTCAGTGCCCTCACCTCCAGGGAACCTCCATGTTGATACTGATGTTGATCTTTCTCTCTTCTTTCAGTGCCCACACCTCCACGGAACCTCCATGTTGATTCTGATCTTGATCCTTCTCTCTTCTTTCAGTGTCCTCACCTCCAGGGAACCTCAATGTTGATTCTGTTGTTGATCCTTCTCTCTTCTTTCAGTGTCCTCACCTCCACGGAACCTACATGTTGATACTGATCCTTCTCTCTTCTTTCAGTGCCCTCACCTCCACGGAACCTACATGTTGATACTGATCCTCCTCTCTTCTTTCAGTGCCCTAACCTCCACGGAATCCTCCATTTTGATTCTGATGTTGATCCTTCTCTCTTCTTTCAGTGTCCTCACCTCCACTGAACCTCCATGTTGATACAATGTTGATCCTTCTCTCTTCTTTCAATACCCTCACCTCCAAGGAACCTCCAGTTGATACTGCTGTTGATCCTCCTCTCTTGTTTCAGTGCCCTCACCTCCACGGGAACCTACATGATGATTCTGATGTTGATCCTTCTCTCTTCTTTCAGTGTCCTCACCACCAGGGAACCTCCATGTTGATTCTGTTGTTGATCCTTCTCTATTCTTTCAGTGTCCTCACCTCCACTGAACCTCCATGTTGATACTGATGCTGATCCTTCTCTATTCTTTCAGTGCCCTCAACTCCACGGGAACCTACATGATGATTCTGATGTTGATCCTTCTTTCTTCTTTCAGTGTTCTCACCACCAGGGAACCTCCATGTTGATTCTGTTGTTGATCCTTCTCTCTTCTTTCAGTGTCCTCACCTCCACTGAACCTCCATGTTGATACTGATGTTGATCCTCCTCTCTTCTTTCAGTGCCCTCACTGTCAAGAAACCTCCATGTTGATACTGATGTTGATCCTTCTCTATTCTTTCAGTGTCCTCACCTCCACGAAACCTACATGTTGATACTGATGTTGATCCTCCTCTCTTCTTTCAGTGTCCTCACCTCCACAGAACCTACATGTTGATTCTGATGTTGATCCTTCTCTCTTCTTTCAATGTCCTAACCTCCACGGAACCTACATGTTGATTCTGATGTTTATCCTCCTCTCTTCTTTCAGTGCCCTCACCGTCAGGAAACCTCCATGTTGTTACTGATGTTGATCCTTCTCTCTTCTTTCAGTGTTCTCACCTCCACTTAACCTCCATGTTGATACTGCTGTTGATCCTCCTCTCTTCTTCCAGTGTCCTCACCTCCACGGAACCTCCATGTTGATACTGATGTTGATCCTTCTCTCTTCTTTTGGTGTCCTCACCTCCACGGAACCTCCATGTTGATACTGATGTTGATCCTTCTCTCTTCTTTCAGTGTCCTCACCTCCACAGAACCTCCATGTTGATCCTGATATTGATCCTTCTCTCTTCTTTCAGTGTCCCCACCTCCCCGGAACCTACATGTTGATACTGATGTTGATCCTCCTCTCTTCTTTCAATACCCTCACCTCCAAGGAACCTCCAGTTGATACTGCTGTTGATCCTCCTCTCTTGTTTCAGTGCCCTCACCTCCACGGGAACCTACATGATGATTCTGATGTTGATCCTTCTCTCTTCTTTCAGTGTCCTCACCACCAGGGAACCTCCATGTTGATTCGATTGTTGATCCTTCTCTATTCTTTCAGTGCCCTCACCTCCACAGAATCCTCAATGTTGATACTGATGTTGATCCTCCTCTCTTCTTCCAGTGTCCTCACCTCCACGGAACCTCCATGTTGATACTGATGTTGATCCTTCTCTCTTCTTTTGGTGTCCTCACCTCCACGGAACCTCCATGTTGATACTGATGTTGATCCTTCTCTCTTCTTTCAGTGTCCTCACCTCCACAGAACCTCCATGTTGATCCTGATATTGATCCTTCTCTCTTCTTTCAGTGTCCTCACCTCCCCGGAACCTACATGTTGATACTGATGTTGATCCTCCTCTCTTCTTTCAATACCCTCACCTCCAAGGAACCTCCAGTTGATACTGCTGTTGATCCTCCTCTCTTGTTTCAGTGCCCTCACCTCCACGGGAACATACATGTTGATTCTGATGCATATGTTGATCCTTCTCTCTTCTTTCAGTGCCTTCACCTCCAGGGAACCTCCATGTGGATACTGATGTTGATCTTTCTCTCTTTTTTCAGTGCCCACACCTCCACAGAACCTCCATGTTGAATCTGATGTTGATCCTTCTCTCTTCTTTTGGTGTCCTCACCTCCAAGGAACCTACATGTTGATACTGATGTTGATCCTCCTCTCTTCTTTCAGTGCTCTCACCATCAAGAAACCTCCATGTTGAATCTGATGTTGATCCTTCTCTCTTCTTTTGGTGTCCTCACCTCCAAGGAACCTACATGTTGATACTGATGTTGATCCTCCTCTCTTCTTTCAGTGCCCTCACCTCCACAGAATCCTCCATGTTGAATCTGATGTTGATCCTTCTCTCTTCTTTCAGTGCCCTCACCTCCACAAAACCTCCATGTTGATTCTGATATTGTTCCTTCTCTCTTCTTTCAGTGCCTTCACCTCCATCTAATCTCCATGTTAGCCTGCAGCAGGCAGATCCACCTATAATCAGGGTGACCTGGCAAAGACCGAATGAAACTCATGGTCCGCTGGAGAATTACAAGATTATTTGGGGACATAAAAATGGCCGATATCAGGAGTGGATTTTCTCATCGAAGAAGTACGCTTACATGACCCCTGTTCTAGAAAAGGGGGTGGTATACGAGTTCAGAGTCTCTGCTAAGAACAACGTTGACTATGGTGAAAGTGCTATTGAGTCCCTCAAGACTCCAGATGGGAGTGAGTTTTTCTTCTCAATTGTTTTTATATTCATCAAATTCATTTGTTCTGTTACTCTATCTGCTTCTTTTTTGTTTTAAATCAAATGACTGCCCCTGCAGATTTCCCCCAGAACTTCACTGCGACAAGGATCAATGAGACGAGTGTACGTCTCACCTGGGACCCGCCGACACGACCTCCACATAACGGGCACATTGTCATGTACCAGATCACGTACAACAAATTCTTCGACTCAAACAATGTGGAGGATCTCAATGTGACCAATACCTACATAGACATAACAGGTCTAGAGATGAACATAGGCTATAGTTTCAATATCAAAGCCTACACCAGCAAAGGATCAGGACCTTGGAGCAATAACCTGCATTTCATTACCAGTACCGGTATGTAATGTGTATCACCGAAACTTCTGTGAAATAAGGGAGGTCTATGTTTGGGACACAGTGGAAATTTTCATTTGGGGTTAAGACTTTTCAAAACAAAGTCAAAACAAATGGAATGAAAGTTAAAACAAGATTTGGCCGTAATTGTCTTACTGCAGGGAACTGATTTATATTCAGTGCCACTTTTGAATTGAAGAACATGCAGCTAAGGACAAATGTATTAGTCCTTCATTGTCACACAATCTTTGTAGGACAAACATCAGACCCCACAGTAAATTTGATAAGTGGTACAGCAGTAGATTGTGTTGGTAAGAACAAAATTATGTTACTACAGCTATTAGATATGAAGACATAATTTAGGCCAATACATTTAATGTATGTTATCATATTATTTTTCATTATAATGTTCTGTAAGTAACTCGTGCTGGCATACCCAATCCACTTCACTTTCAAGCTAACATGGCATGACAGAAGTTCAATGATGAAGTTATCAATAAAAAACTTAGAAAATTACATAGCAAGAGAATGTATGTTTAGTAAAGTTAGTTATATTGCGAAGGCATTATTTTACGGTATTTATATATATTCCCAGATGTTGTAACTTATCAGGTTTTACACAACTCGTGTGACAGACAATGCTGTCGATATTTTAGTTCTTTCCACTACTATCACATATCCTGCATTCATCACGTCTATAGCATCATGTGTATTAGATATATTTGCTTTGTTCGTATGTTGTGTTTTTATCTCCATCATTTGCGTCATGTCACTTAGGAAAATTATGGTGTTGTTATGCACTTTATGTGGGTGCATTATGTTGCTTGGGAGAAATCCCTTTGTGTACGTTTGCGTCACATATTTAGCTATTATTTACCTACTCTAGTTGATAACTCACCATAGCCAATTAAGTTCCTCTCAATTAATCGCTCGACCAGATGGAGAATAATATATGGATATCCCATGATACCGAGGATATGGTACGGTTGTGGACCCTGATAGGAAGGAAAAACCCGAGGATGCGATTTGGGTGACCTTGACCTCATTTTCAAGGTCAATACGAGATACCACGATATCTCATGAACAGCTGGACCTAGAGTCTTCAAATTTGGTACCAATCTTCATTTTGGGAATACACAGACACCAGTTGATTTGGGTGACCTTGACCTCATTTTCAAGGTCACTACGAGACTTTGATTGTTTGTCAAATGTTGTTACCACAATATCTCATGAACTGCTGAACCTAGAGTCTTCAAATTTGATACCAGTCTTCATTAGTGGAATACGCAGACACCACTCGATTTGGATGACTTTGACCTCATTTTCAAGTTCACTACGAGACTTTGATCACTTTTAAAATGTTCTTAGCCTGATATAATAACAATTGAATCAAACATGTAATGGTCATTACTCAGTACAAGCTGTGTGTCCATCCTTTTAGCTCATTTCTTAATTGCGGCAGGGGACATGGTCACGTTTGTGACAATTACTTGTTTAATTTAAATATGTCTTAGAATATTTATAGCTCTTGTGTTATTTTCAATGAAGATGAAATTTCAAAAGGTACTTCACGGAATATTCTTATTCTATTAATTTAGAACCTCTGCAGGTTTGGTAAGTTTTAAAAAACAAAGGAAGTTTTTTAGTTTTTTTTCAAAAGATTTTTCAACATTTCCGAATACCGGTATTCTGCCAATTTTATGGTTTCATAAATCTTGTTTAGAAATGAAGGATATAACGTGGGCTTGGTGCAGAAAGGTACCAAGTGCATTTTTGGCACATTTTCACTTTTTTAGAAATTATTGATTGCTTCAAAGTTCTTCATGTTGTGTATAAATTTCAAGACTCTATCTTCAGTAATAACTGAAATATTTAATTATGTAAAAAGGTACCAAGTGAATAACTCGGAAATCTTTTGTGCAGAAAGGAACCAAGTGTCACATGGTACCTTACAGCACTGTAACTCGAGCTTAACCGTGGCAAAATGTTAGTGCAGAAAGGGACCAAGTGCCACTTGGTACCTTACAGCACTGTGATTTGCAATGAAACAGTGGTGAAATGTCAGTGCAGAAAGGGACCAAGTGCCACTTGGTACCTTTCTGCACCAAGTGGTTGAACAAAACCGCGGTACCATCTGCAATAATTAACATAATTAAGAAATTATGGTTGTATTTGCTAGAGACAATAAGGCATGTTAAAGTTGAAAACCACCTTCATTTAAAATCCTTGAAGTGATTATATCAACATTTTCAGTGCAAGAGATATGACCATTGGAAACTTAAAATGCGATTTTCTCAAAACGAGGAAATATGCACTTGGTACCTTACTGCACCAAACCCTCGATATTCTTCACTATTTCTACTACTTGAGTGTCTAGATATTTGCAATTCAAAACCAAAAGATATACCCATCTTTTGAAGTATGGGTGTTGTAAACATGATATTCTTTAGAGATGAATATGATATATAAATCTTCTATTTATTACAAAATTGTGAAATTTAGGAAAGTACACCAAAATTTGTAGACCGAAACCTCTGTCGTCAGAATGCTCTATCTCATGCAGCGAGCCGCATACTAACTATCCAATGGGGTTGCAGGTAGAGCCTCTCCACCTACAAAATTTGCTTCCAGGCATAGGCTGACTACCTACTATTGTGCTTCAACAATACAAAGTCATAGAAGAAAGATGATGTTATTGTTCATGACTTCACTTCCCTATTACAAAGTGTTTATGAAGACTCAATAAGACAAGTGGAGAGTTCATTCATCTTTATTCCATCGTAGACCCGTAGTACATATATAGGGTAGGAATTTGTGCATTTTGTGCACTTTAAGTTTGAAAGCAAGGTTTTTCTGTGAATACAAGAGCGAAGGAGGAAAAGATAATTCTAAAGTCATAGTAATAGAGGTATTGAAAAGGAAGCGCACGTAAAATGTCCTATTAGCTTCCACAATTTAATGGGGATAATCCTCATGATTACCCTCTCAGGGAATAGAATAAATTAAATCATGCTGAATCACTGCATGAGTCGTAGACATTCTCTGCTGCTTCCAACCTAAAGTTACGATTACTTCAAGGTTTTCTTTTGACATTCTCATAAAAAGTATTATAATATTTTCTTACTGGCTCATCGTTTGAAATATAAGAGAAAATAGTTTTGTTTGAAATTAGTGAATAAACCACTGTAGACAGTTTCTGTTTGAAAAGCTGGTTTTGAGCCAGCACCTAAAAGCTGTAGGAATTATTTTCATGTATGAGAAACAAATACTTTATCACATTATACAAAGTTGTGATTCTTTCACTGGTAATTTAATTTAAATCCATATGGCAAGAAAATGTACATAGTACATAAAGGTAGAGAACATAACCAATATTTTCTTTAAAAGAATTATCTTATCACTTGGCATCTATTCAAGACCCTGTGTCTATTTCTTTCAAACAGTCATACCCCCCCCCCCCCCATTTGTTCGAGACTTAGCACCTATCTGAGGCAATACATATACAGTATTCCTAAAGCAGGCTATTGAGAGCATGACAACCTCTTTATCACACAAGATCAGTGTGTATTCTTTTTGCACAAAACTGCTTGATTTCACAGTTTTTTTGGTTAAAATGCATGCATTGATTTATAAAGATGAACAGTGTGATTACTCATATAGTAAATAATGCCTTCTAAATATCGCCTTTTCCATGTTTTGCTCATGTAGCCTATTATATGATATGGCATGGTGACTGTCCGTCCGTAAACTTTTCATTCTTTTGACTTCTTCTCCAGAACCAGTTACTCTAGAGAGCTGAAATTTTATATAATACTCCTTGGAAATTTTAAATTGTAGAATTGGTAACCCTGTGACCCCAAATATGGGTTACAGGGGTCATGTCCTAAAAAGCTACTTTCATCTTCTTCTCCACTTTGAAAAGCTCTAGAAAACTGAAATATGGTGTCCATACTTCTTGGCCAATGGGGATTCTAAATTGTAAATTTGGTGACCCTGTGACCTTAAATATGGGTCTCAGTGGTCATGACCTAAGAAGCTATTTCATCTTCTCCAGAATGAAAACCCCTAAAATGCTTGAATGTTCTGTACAGACTCCTTAGCCAATGGTGAATCTAAAAGTATGGCCTAAAAGCCTATTTCTATCTCCTTTTCCGATACCAAAGCTCTAGAAAGCTAAAATAATGTATACATACTCCTCAGCCATATGTAAAATTTTTTTTATAATATGCAGTTGCAAGCTATTAATAATGGTAATGTCAACTGGACTTCTAATGTCAGAGATATTTTATGTTCACTCGGGTTTCGGTATGTTTGGGAGTATCAGCGTATTAACAATATTTCTATGTTCGTAAATGAATTTTTCAATAGATTAAAATTTTGTTGTGAACAAGATTGGCACTCTGCTGTTCAAGATAGTCCCAAGGCTTATTTATATGCTATGTATAAACACAGTTTTTCCACTGAATTGTACATTACTGTTTTAACATGTGATAAAGTTAGACATGCAATGGCTCGCTTACGATGTTGCTCTAGCCATCTTAGAGTTGAAACCGGTAGGCATAATAAGGAACCCAGAAATGAGCGAATATGCAATGTATGTAAATGTAATTATATAGAAGATGAATATCACTTTATTATAATATGCAAATGTTATGATGATTTAAGAAATTAATTTATTCCTAAACGATATTTTCAATTTCCAAGCAGACATAAGTTTTATGTTTTAATGTCGTCATATAACCCAATTACCATCAAGTTGTTAGCAACTTTCATTGTTAAAGCTATGCAATTAAGAGCATCAATTATATAACACATGCATTATGTACATGCTGTATTATGGGCCTATGGCCTACATACTTCAATTGAATAAACTTCTTCTTCTTCTAATACTCCTCAGCCAATGGGGATGTAGGTGTAAATTTGGTGACCCTGTGACCCCAAATATAGGTCTCAGTGGTCATTACCTAAAAGCTATTTCATCTTCTCCAGAATGAAAACCCCTAAAATTGAATGTTCTGTACAGACTCCTTAGCCAATGGTGAATCTAAGTTATATATTTGGTGACCCTGTGACCCTAAATATGGCTTACAGGGGTCGCAAATTATAGAGTTGAAACTTACCTAGTCTATTTTTAAAGCCTGATGGCCTGATGAGCTACAGAGCATAAACATAGATGAAAATAACAGCTTTATTCTGTTTCATCCTCCATCAGGACCACCTGCTCCAGAGAATGTGAAGGCAAAATATACATCAAACTCAACCATTAGAGTGACGTGGGACGAGCCAGACTACTCCTTGGCAGGCTACAAGATCTACTACAGCCAGTTTGCGTTATCGAACATGGACATGTGGCAGTCCCTGGAGACAGGACCCTACACTGTCGCCGAGATCACTGGTCTCAAATCGCACACTGTCTACGCTGTCAGGGTCCAGGCCAAATCTGTTGACAACCTCTACGGAAACCTCTCTAAGACTGTCACCATAGATCGCATGCTCAAATGTGAGTTAAGAAACTATGACATTTTCCAGGCTGGAAAAGAGTTCCATTATATCTGCGAAATATGAGTTTCTTTTCTGTCTCAAAACTAACTGCAAATGTGGAGAATCTGTATTGGAGAGTAACTAGAGTAATTACACTTTGGCAATAACAAGTTTTCAAAATGTTTGATATTTATCAACTTTTGGAAACAAATTCAGCTCACCTCATGGATTAAAAGATTCTATTCGAGTTCTAATAAATAAGTTTCAATTTCTGATTTGCATCTTGCAGTCCGGAAGGATGTTGTTCAGAATTTCCGTGTGACCTTACGGACATCCAACATGGTGAAGCTATCCTGGGACCCCCCTCAGAAGCCGGGAGTGAACTCCTACCAGGTGGGTAGTATGACCAGCACACAATATGTTCTTTGCAAGGCAACTTCTATCAAATAGGTAGTGTTGAAACTTTACACATATAGTTCCTTTTTGGGCATGACAAAGTGAAATACACAGAAATTGCAAGTAGAGCAGTCTTTGTCATTGACCAAGGGAATCAGATTTCACTTGAAATTTATCTAATGTGAATATCACTTATAATGAATTATCTTTCCTTTCAGTAAAATACTTGTCTTGGCTAACGGTCAATACATTTTGAGCTCATTTGGCCTCAAAGGGCCGATAGGTTTATGGCATGGCATCCAGCCATCGGTCCCTCTATTCATAAACTTTCATAACTTTTGGGACTTTTTCTCTAGAACCAATGACTCTAGAGACTCCTTGGCCAGTGGGGATTCTAAATTTTAGATTTGATAACCCCCAAATATGGGTTACAGAAGTCATGAACTAAAAACATATTTAAATCTTCTTCTACAGTTCAAAAAGATCTAGAAAGCTGAAATGTTGTGTACAGACTCCTCGACCAATGGGGATTCTAAATTGTAGATTTTGTGAACCCGTGACCAATATGGGTCACACTGGCCATGAAGTGAAGACATATACATTTTGAAAAACCTATTTCGTTAATTGTTTAAAGCCTGATAGCCACATGAACTACAAAGCCGATGGCTCTGTTTTTCCTTATGTACTCATTTCATGTACCTTCATGTACCCCATTGCCATGGTAACAGCTCCTTGTCAAGGGTAGGTGTCGCATAATGGTCATGTTATATAATGATGCACACATTGTTCAGAGTTTTAAACAGTTTTATCAGCTGTTTACAGTTTCTTTGAGTGGCATATTACAAGTTGGAAGTCAAATAGGGACAAGTGTATAGATGACAACTTCTTTATTCGGAAGGTTGCGACGTTTCGGTACAGATTCTTGTACCATTATCAAGCATGAATGAAAGACAGAAATATGTGAGATATATATAAAGAATACAATGCAACGAGTTGATTAACAATAACAACAACTGGATGATAGGGAGATAGATACCATACAGAAGCCAGTGGAGGGGTAGCAAGGCATTAATACTGAAGCCTTTTGGGCTAAGCTAAGTTTATACAGGTGATTGGGGTTTTATTGATGAGTTCATTGTATGTAGAGGGGATGAAATAGCCTTGATCACGATTAATCTGGGGTCAGTATCATTTGATCATTACACTTTCAATTAATTTGTGCTTAGTGAAGTCTGATTGGTTTTTGTCTAGGATTGTGACATTTTCCCAGTTGAGTCGATGATTGGGGTATTCTTGTATATGGTCACAGATGGCTGACGTGTTGTCTGATTAACTGGTGGATGTCTCATGCTCCTTGACTCGAACTTTGACAGGGCGAGATGTTTCTCCTATGTAAGAATGTCCGCAATCACAATGAATTTTGTAGATGACACCCTTTAAGTTCAGTTCCTTAGATTTAGTTTGTTTGCGTCCATTGGTCTGGAGGAGATTGCTGATGGTGGAAGACGTGGAGAAGGTGGTGTCTATGCCAGCTTGCTGTTTTAGAAGTCTGCTGATCTGGCGGGATGCTTTGCCGATGTAGAGATGCAGATTTGGATGGGGGCTGATTCAGGTCTTGGTGGTCTAGAGGAAGGTGGCTGCTATGGTTTTCTTCACTGTTGAGGATGGGTAGCCGTTAGGTCCAATGAATACTTCTTCCAGTTGTTGTATCTTCTCTTCAAGATTTAATGAGCAAATGTTCTTCGCTCTTCTGGTCAGTGTTGATATGATGCCGGACTATCTGTTTACAGGTCTATGAATCACAGACATGTTTCCAATAATTACCGGTACTGCTTTGTTTGGAAACAAATTGAATTTTGCATTGCTTGCACACTCAATTACCTAAAATTAACTTGTTTTATGGCATTTTAAACCTTGTAGTAATACGTAACACAATTTTAAACATTTCAGTCGAGACAGATGACACTATTTTGTTTAACCTAGGTCGTTCAAACAACATCTGCTTGTCCATCGTCGGCAGTCATAACGGAAGATACAAATATTGTACCATCTTAAAAATACCAATGTCATCCCTTGCCTTAAGACTCGGGAGACACTGATACAAAGATGGTACATCAGACCGTATTACCCTTGAGATAAGCATACAATATAGGATATTTTCCTTACATGCAAAGACTGACAGTGTTCAAATATAAATAGTGAACCACACTTTGACATGACATCTTTGTCAGACAAATATATTTGGTTACATACCTGTAAAGATGAAATCCTTATAAGCTAAACAACAACATTTAATCACCAATTGGTATTTTATAAAATGGCTTCGCCCAATTATTCAACACATTTAGCACTAGCTGGGGATACAATGTTCAGCAGCGTCCATCCCAACATCCCACATGGACCTAGTGATTGGAATATCTAAAGACATATTGACTGGATTCTTTTGTTCACATAGGTTCACCATAATGAGAAAAAGATCCCCATAGTTTTGTGAGCTTGACCTTCATTTCAAGGTCACAATGAGACTTTGATATTTTCCCTGTGTCAGTGACAGTCACGAAAACATTAGGCCTTGTCCTTTTTGGTAGCATTTACATTATTTTCAAGGTCACTGGAATTTTAGCCTGCATGCATATAGTTTTAAAATATTTTTGAGCCTCACCAACCACATAGAAACATATAAAGATAATTGATTGTTGATTACACCATCACCTCCAATTTATTTCTTCTTAGGTTTGAATTGATAATTTGCAGCAGGAGATGATGTAACCTAAGCGACACATTGCTTGTTTCTAGTTCAATGTGTATCTATTTTTTTCTAACAGCTTACTTTCAAGGGTGTGGAGAACTATCTGGAGAATGGCACCGTCGAAAAAATCTCTACGACAAGGACCCAGGTTTGGATCGCCCGTCAGATGACCACATGGCGCCTGCAGAACCTCCAGCCCGAGACGAAGTATGAATTCAACATCAGCACCTTCTTCCAGAATGAACATAAAGGCCCGGACCAAAGCATCATTGTTGTGACCCCGATGAAAGGTACTACCAGTACTTGGCATTTTCAGTATAAGAACTTTGTTACATGGAAAATAATGTTTGTTCATTTGGTGGTGTTCCCCACCCTAAATATGGATGTGGCAGGTTGTCCATCCTCAAAACTTTTTTTGAAATCTCTCTAGCTCTCTAGAAATTAGTAATGCCAGGGAAATTTTGATGAATAGTGATTTAGATATTTATAAAAATAACAGAGTGGCAAAGATGGAATTTAAAGTGATGCACACCTTTAATGACTAAGAGGTAACTCCTAGTTAAAATGATCATTGTAATCGTATTGAAAATGTAAAATTTTAAACAAGCCTGATTCCATGCCTGTAGCACAAAAAATAAGGAAAATAGAGGTATTTAATAACAAATCACCAATATTTCTTCACAGTGACACCCTTAGCATATCACTAAAGCTATTTACTCAGTATTTGGCCTTGCAGCTGTAGAGCTCTGCATGTGTATTATATGTGGAATGGGGCGTGTATTGGGTAGGGATGTAACTTATCTCAATGGTGCTGTGCCAATAGTACTTAATCAATATTAATTTTTAAAAACGATTGATAGTCGCGATAGCACGGCTAACTATCTATATTTTCGATAATTTAGTCAATTCAGTTATTTACTTGAATCTCAAAGTGAAATTTGCCCACAAATGCAGGTTTTAAATCGAAAAAATCTCCATACACTCCAAACAGATCAATGAAAGCTTGAAAGCTGAGTAGTCCTACCATTGAAAAGTTAGAAGTTCTCTCACTTTGGAAGAAGTCATTTCAAAGCAAATGAAATAAAACACTGTACATTCTGGAATTTGATTCATTCCATTAATTGATAAACTATCGCAGTAGTAGGTGACAATAGACTATTGTTATCACTATAGTAAGTCACAATAGACTATTGCAATAGTTCCTTGTGGAAGAGTTTGACTGACTGGGTCACTAAGTTGACTGGAGCTTAGTTAGTTACTACCCAACTGCCCAGTAAGTCTCCACTGCAACTACTGAGAAACTAAAGGCTCATGGGCTTGAGTAGTCTGTTATCTTGGCTAGTGGGGATTATATAATGTAGATTTGGTGACTGTTGCCCCTGGCAAGTGCCTTTGATGCCAGTCCTAACACCTATTTCCATTTTCTTCTCCAAAAAGTTGAAATGGTGTGTACAGACTCCAATGGGGATTATGAATTGGTAACTCTGTGGCCTTTTATAATGGCAACTGAAGGCCCTGCAAATCTTTGGTCAAAATTCCCTTGCTAATGATGTTTATAAATTGAGGAATTTTTAATTTGCATCTTATCCTAAAATCTTTCATTCTTCTCTCTAGAACCCTCTCCTGGTGTGACAATAACTGGCAACTTGAGACCGAAATCAGGAACTAACACTACACTGACTTGTGAAGCTGTCGAAGCTGAATACACGCCCAGTGATCTGGACTGGTTCAAAGATGGACTGAAATTAAGAACAAATAATAACAAAGTTTTGATAAGAAAAGCGAGGATGCTGAAAACTAAATCTTTACGAAGTGACCTAACGATTGCCAATATCCAGTTGACTGACAATGGGAGGTATGTTTGCCGTAGTTCAGACTTGCAAATTACCTCGGTGAAGATACAGGTCCAAAAAGGTTTGTCAACAGACATGAATTACTTTTCCTAACTTCTTAGAATATCAGTGGTAATGATCCATGATCGACTGATAAGGAGTTAATTGTCAAACCTAGCAGTCTTGTCTCATAGGAAAGAGTGATTGTCCCTTGTATGATTGGAATCTGGCAAAACATGTGAAAACAAAAACATATTGGTCTTAGAGAGTTTCATTCTCTATTTCAAATAATTAAAAACATTTCTTTCATTCCAGCATTGGAAGCTCCAATTCGATTAAAAGTAACTGAGACACCATCATATGGAATACAGTTGAAGTGGGAGGATCCAAACAGAAGTTCCTTAGAAGTCCAGAAAGGTGAGAGGGGTAATGGAATGGGATGGGATGGGAGGCGAGTTGGGAGTACACTGTGGTCCCTATAGACTAGTTGAAGTCTATGTTTGAGTAAAGTTTCTTGCAGATCCAGATCAGCTTTGTGAACATTTAGTACAATAAGCAATAATATTGAAAATACGATAAGCAATTTATTAATGAAAATTTTATCATAATTATTTTGTACTTGAAACCTGAGGAATCACTATGGTTAGGGTAGTACACCTTGTATATCCACTAAAAATAATGCTGAATCTATAGCTAAGTGCCATTATTTTGCAGATGTGTACAGACAATACACTGTGATGGTGAATCTATAGCTAAGTGCCATTATTTTGCAGGTGTGTACAGACAATACACTGTGATGGTGAATCTATAGCTAAGTGCCATTATTTTGCAGATGTGTACAGACAATACACTGTGATGGTGAATCTATAGCTAAGTGCCATTATTTTGCAGGTGTGTACAGACAATACACTGTGATGGTGAATCTATAGCTAAGTGCCATTATTTTGCAGATGTGTACAGACAATACACTGTGATGGTGAATCTATAGCTAAGTGCCATTATTTTGCAAATGTGTACAGACAATACACTGTGATGGTGAATCTATAGCTAAGTGCCATTATTTTGCAGATGTGTACAGACAATACACTGTGATGGTGAATCTATAGCTAAGTGCCATTATTTTGCAGATGTGTACAGACAATACACTGTGATGGTGAATCTATAGCTAAGTGCCATTATTTTGCAGGTGTGTACAGACAATACACTGTGATGGTGAATCTATAGCTAAGTGCCATTATTTTGCAGGTGTGTACAGACAATACACTGTGATGGTGATCTATAGCTAAGTGCCATTATTTTGCAGGTGTGTACAGACAATACACTGTGATGGTGAATCTATAGCTAAGTGCCATTATTTTGCAGGTGTGTACAGACAATACACTGTGATGGTGAATCTATAGCTAAGTGCCATTATTTTGCAGGTGTTTAAGACAATACACTGTGATGGTGAATCTATAGCTAAGTGCCATTATTTTGCAGGTGTGTACAGACAATACACTGTGATGGTGAATCTATAGCTAAGTGCCATTATTTTGCAGGTGTGTACAGACAATACACTGTGATGGTGAATCTATAGCTAAGTGCCATTATTTTGCAGATGTGTACAGACAATACACTGTGATGGTGAATCTATAGCTAAGTGCCATTATTTTGCAGGTGTGTACAGACAATACACTGTGATGGTGAATCTATAGCTAAGTGCCATTATTTTGCAGGTGTGTACAGACAATACACTGTGATGGTGAATCTATAGCTAAGTGCCATTATTTTGCAGGTGTGTACAGACAATACACTGTGATGGTGAATCTATAGCTAAGTGCCATTATTTTGCAGGTGTGTACAGACAATACACTGTGATGGTGAATCTATAGCTAAGTGCCATTATTTTGCAGGTGTGTACAGACAATACACTGTGATGGTGAATCTATAGCTAAGTGCCATTATTTTGCAGGTGTGTACAGACAATACACTGTGATGGTGAATCTATAGCTAAGTGCCATTATTTTGCAGGTGTGTACAGACAATACACTGTGATGGTGAATCTATAGCTAAGTGCCATTATTTTGCAGGTGTGTACAGACAATACACTGTGATGGTGAATCTATAGCTAAGTGCCATTATTTTGCAGGTGTGTACAGACAATACACTGTGATGGTGACGGACGGCTCAACACAGAGGAAATACCGAGCGGAGAAACCAGAGAAGCTGATGGTCGGGTTTGATCGGAATGTAACTTACAACCTCTCTGTGAGGGTAGAGGAGGGGGACGTGGTCAGTAACTGGACAAACATCAGTTTCCGCTCCACCAGAATGGAGGGTAGGAGCCTAGTCATATACAGCATGTGGATTATTCACCATTATAACAAGGCTCGCGACTGTCAACATCATTTCGACTCGTGCATATTTCCCTTAATCACTCGTTCATCGTTGGTTATTCTCTAATTATTACACTACTCTTAATTTTCACTTATTCCTAAGTTGTGATAAGGTACCAATTTCTAACATCTCCTGAAGGTTCTGTTTCAACTGGTCCGAGGGATGTTGAGATAGAACGAGTCAGTCCGACAACCATACACATCAGCTGGAGTCCCCCGTCATCATCCAATATAGCAAGCCATGTCACGTCAGGGTACGAGGTATTTGTACACGAGGTCGACTACGCTGATGACATCATACCGGGATCGCAGTCACGGCTGGTTCAAACCAGGAGCCCTGATAAGCTGAATGTGACTGTGAGTGGATTGGTCCCCTTCGTGAGGTACAGCGCTAGAGTGGGATCATACAACCAGACCTCGCGTGGACCTCGCAGCAATCAATTGGTCTTCTACACTAATGGTAATGTGTAGGAATACTTATATAGATGTTTTATCTTTGTTTTTCTTTTGGTTAAGCATCTAGCTATCAATGATTATTCATATGTTTTTAATTCACTCACATAGGTACTTTCAGTTAAAATTAAAATCAATTAAAAAGTGCACTATTGAATCTTAAAATTTCCTGGAGTCTTAAGTTATCATTAAATGGAATAATCTGTTATTGACCACTGGCTATGTTTACAAAAATATTGCAGGAAAGGATAAAAAAAGAAGGATGAAAGGTCTAAAAGAGAATGATTGAATGATAGGTAGATAATGATAATAATAATGATAATAGAATGCTTGTAACACATTAGAATATGTTGCCAGACGTATTTCTCAGTGCGTATCTTATATCTTGCTTCATATCTCTATACTCATTTACGAGCACTTCTTTCACTTTGCTCTGTGCGTAACCCTGAAACTAGTAATATTATCTCATGCTGCCTGTTCCATGCACTAAATGTCTTTCCACAACCCTCTTAGAATTACTCTCAATTAGTTACCGGTAATATCAACTGATTCTCTTCACACCAGCCCCACCATCAATCCGCAACCTCAAACAAGAACTACTGCGCGGAGAGAAACTGCGAGTGAGAGTCACGTGGGAGGAGCCCTGTGCGTCTATAGGTGCTGTTACTGCGTACAAGGTCACGTGGGGGTCACCGCAGGGACCATACAACACCACCACTCTGTCCGGGGACAGGAAAGTGTTTGTGGTGGATGAGGTGACACGGGGTACTGTATACACAGTGGAGGTGTCTGCAGGGGATAACATCGGCTTTGGGGCGGCTGTCATCGGCAATATAACTATCGATGAAGGTTAATGTATTGACAATTCTGTGTTTACTGTACTGACATTTAACACTGGGAATTTAGAGGGGAGCAGGGTTGGGAGTCAAACATAAATGGTGTTTTTCAATTAATAAATGTATATAAATTGTTGTTTCATGAATGCACTGATGGCCTTGTGACATATTTCATATTTCAAGTATTATAATGTGTTACTCATTTTAACAAAAAAAGTACTATTCATTGGAAACGAGCATCTGCACACATTGTAGCATTATGAAGGGGTCAGTTGGTATTGATATCCTTTTCATGATACACTTTGAAAAAAGCTAAATGTTGTGTATTATACACCTGAGGTTAATTTGTTTCTCGTGGTATCTGAACAGTGGGTGACCCGGCTGGTCCTGTTCAGAGGGTCAGAGTTCGAGCCCTCAACCAATCCATGGTCATCGTCTGGTGGAAGGAACCAGAAGAGGACATTGAACATGTTCAGGTAAGATCTCTCTCCTTCTCAGTGCATAATGCATGCCCATCTGCCTTCAGAACTAGCAGTACTGTAGCATCTTGCATCACCACTCTAAGCTACAATGTCATGAAAAGATAATTGATTTATTTGCATGAGTAGAAAACAGGAGGTAATTATAATTATCAACTAGGATTGACGCGTCAATACTTAGGTCTTCAAGACTTCTGTATGACCCTCAATTCCATGTTTGATCGAGGAATGTCACAAACATTGTTCTGTCAAAACTTCAATTCATATCATGTTATAATGTAATGAGAAAACCTAAAGAAATCATAAATTTAAGTTTAAATAAAAATGGCGGGAAAACCATGTGACCTAAAAATTCGTCATGATTGACTTTTTTGCTTGCATTGTTATTGCCCATCTTTTAAAAAAAGTGTCAAGTCTCTATAATTTTCCCCATGTTAGAAATCGAAATCGTAATTTTCTGCCTTTTTTCAGCCTTAATTGTGACCGGAAATGACTGTTCGCAAGCGATTTTATTATTGATTCCGAAAGACAATATATTGATCTAATAGCCCTGAAAATTTCATGCAATTGTGAGATCGGGAAGTTGGAGTAATGTCCCCTTGAAGTAGGTCCCATGTAACAAGTCACCTAACTTTGAAAGATCACTGTGCAAAAAGTATTATGGATATCCTTATAAAAATTTCAAATTCTATTCTACGATGCCTCAGCTGTAGACAGATATCAATTGTAGATTCATGGTGCAAGTATCTTCAGAGAAGAAGATTGTCAAAGGTACATGGGGTCGGACACTTTTAAAAAGTGACAAAAATCAAAATGGCGGCTAAACCACGTGACATACGAATTCGCTACGATTGATTTTTTGCTCGCAATGTCAGTGTGCATCTTATAGAAAAAGTTCCAAGTTTGTAACTGCATTTTAAATTTTTTTCCCATGTTAAGAATCGAAATTTGGAATCGAACCGGACCTTTAATGAGGGCAAAATTCAAAAATCTGCTTCGACACTTTTCCAGATCTCATTGAATTGTACAATCCCTAAAAGTTCCATGAACATGGCTTTAGCGGTTACTTCAGGAATCGACGCACAAAATATTGCTGAAATAATAATAATGATTCGGATAAAAACAATAGGTCTTCCAGACTTTGTCTTGAAGACCTAATTATTACGTTAAAAGTATTCCAAAAACAGTTGTTTCCTCACTTGACAGACATTGGAAATGATAAAGATAATGTTGGAGCTTATGTTGGTTCCTCTCAAGGGCTACAAGGTGTTTTACACCGACCGACCAGAGATCCCGGTGCTGATGTGGACGGTGCGTGATGTGGTCGAGGACAACCTATTGGTGCTGGACAGACTGAGAGCAGACACACTATACTATTTCAGTGTCCTAGCTTACACACAGCATGGACAGGGACCCATGTCAGACCTCGTCCAGAGCCGCACTGGATCCTCTGGTGAGCTTGAGTTGGTGTTACTCGTGGTTGTAGATCAATGAATGATGTTGGATCTGGTGTGGGTCCCTGTTAGATGGGGTGTAGATGAGTAAGTGCTTCTGTAAGTGTGACTGTAATTATGACTGTGACTGTAAGTGCAACTGCAGGTGTGTCTGTGTGACTAAATGTGACTGTAACTGTGTGTATACGTGTGAATGTAAGTGTTACTGTGTGTGTGACTGTAAGTGTGACTGTAAGTGTGACTGTAAGTGTGACTGTAAATGTGACTGTAAGAGTGACTGTAACGGTGTATACGTGTGACTGTAAGTGTGACTGTAAGTATGACTGTAAATGTGACTGTAAGTGTGACTGTAAGAGTGACTGTAAATGTGACTGTTAATGTGACTGTAACTGTGTATACGTGTGACTGTAAGTGTGACTGTAAGTATGACTGTAAATGTGACTGTAAGTGTGACTGTAAGAGTGACTGTAAGTGTGACTGTAAGTGTGACTGTAAGTGTGACTGTAAATGTGACTGTAAGTGTGACTGTAAGAGTGACTCTAAGTGTGACTGTAAGTGTGACTGTAAGAGTGACTGTGTGTGTGTGACTGTAAGTGTGACTGTAAGTGTGACTGTAAGTGTAACTGTGTGTGTGTGACTGTAAGTGTGACTGTAAGTGTGACTGTAAGAGTGACTGTGTGTATGGATGTTCTCATTTCTCACTGTGTGTACCAACAAATACACATACATAGTGTTATCCTTTATTTTGATGTTACCATTGAAATTTCATTACTTAGTCTATTTTTTTTTCGTGACAATCTAACCTTAAAAGTAAAAAAGTTCCAAGAGATGCTCAAGTTTGACCCTCCCATAAAGCTATGAGTCAGGCCATGTCAGGTGATATGATATTATTTAATTTAAATGAATCACACATTACCAACCCTGATGAATTGGAGTTGGAACATTCATGTAAATGGATTTTCTCGTACTGTTATTTTCCATTCAGGAGAGAAGCGTACTGTCACTATTCAACTCCCGTCCGCCCCGACTAATTTCCGACTGAAAGTGCTCCGGGACAATCAAACCTCTGTGTTGGTGACTTGGGACCCCCCTGTCTCACCTAGGGGCACTATTCGCACCTACAAGATGACTTGGGGTTCAAATGAGCAGTTCTTTTACACTGCCAATGTCCTCTCCACTGAGAGGAGCTTCATTATATCACAGCTGGAGATGAACACCACCTACACAGTGTCTCTGTCAGCGTCAACGGACATCGGCGTGGGGGACACGGTCATCCAGAGGATTACTACTCCGCCAGAAATAGGTATGTGCACCTCATTTTCATATTCGACATGTAAAATCTCTGATGAAGAAGACTGGTATGAAACAGAGAGTTGGTGAGAAGATCTTTCCTTGCACATTATTTACTCCAGGTCTTTGTCACCTTTCACATGTTCTAACTTCTTAAAGATTTTTAAACAATGTATGAACACATAAAATGCAATTTCTTTGGTAATATTTTGATGTCTTGCTTGCTTTTGATCAAGTAATTATCATAAACTTGGTGATATAGGGTATAGTATATTATAGTATACCCTATCACCAAGTTTATGATAATTATTTGTTTCCAATCAAAGTCAATCAACAGCCTTTTACATGTGCTGAAACCAAAATTACCAGTTACAGTCGATATGTCAAATCAGTGATTTTGTCGAATGCCTGAACGATTTAGTCATGTAATTATTTTTTCCAAGCATTTGGCTAAATGACTGGAATATAACACAAGGCATATCACTAATGCCTATATGACAAAAGGCATTTCACTAATGCCTATATGACAAAAGACATTTATCGATGAATCTCTCTTCATGATACTGGCATCCTGTTGCAACACGGGACCAACACGATTAGAAGTATATGTTGCCAAGTTGTAAAAACACCAGCCAAACTAGATACAACAAGTGTCAGTGAAGTGATTATGACAGTAACAGTCAAATTGTCCAAAACATAGGGTACGATTCAGTCATTTTGCTAAATGCCTAGGAAAATTAGTCATTGGGTTAAATGACTGACCGTCAGAGTAATTTGATAAAATGCCTGAGACATTTAGGCATTTGGCAAAATGACTGATTTTTAGTGTTGGGAATCGACCCCTAACACCCTAATCGATTATCGAAGTCATCTGGCGATCAATTATCGATAAATGATCGACTAGATATATAAATCACCAAGTGGAATTCATGAAGACAAGACAAGCTGCCTGGATGAGACGACGACTCAGTCGTACTGTCAAGTTCAACTGCTACGACATTGCTTGTAAAAGATCGTAAAGAGTATAACCTACTTTTCGTCTCTGCATTAAAAATACACCAAAGGACGTTGGTAATCTTGAATAACTGACAATACATAAACCCATTCAGGTATAGTTCAAACTTCAATGGCACACATACCATGTCGATACGTCAAATCGTTGAAAACAACCACCGCATACCTAACAAATCTCTCTGGTCAAAATGTGTTGGAAATTGAGAACGGAATCTACGAGATAAAATTCAGGTTGAGGTGCCAACATTTGGCCTTCGACCAGCATTTGACCTTCTGTAAAAGTAAAAAATAGGCCTATTTAATTGTGTTTCTTGAAGCGAACACGTGTGGGAGACATGACAGCAGTCATTTTGTTGACAGTTTCATCATTACTCATCAGCCAATCATATCACTTGCTTTCATCACGTGACGAAGGAGTATTCATTGTTTTTAAACAAACACGAGCTATTAAAACATTTCTTCAATCTTTATTCACAACATTTAATGAAAATAAATTTTCATGTAAACATTTATGTCTAAGGGCACTGTCAAAACGTAACTATCTGATTTAATAGGTATGACAGCACCTGATAAGAGCTACGGGCGGAAAGAGAAAAATGACTGCTCCCTCACAAAGTTATAAATAGACTTGACTTTCTGTATTACGGTGGTCAGGCGATGACGCTATTTCGTGTCAACTTAGAGGTGTTTCCAAAGCTTGCATGTAAAACAATCGTTTGTTAATTTTGAACATTAAATTCAGTGTAATCGATTTGGTTTTTTGATGATCGATAATCGGATTGTTAGCCTCAAACGATCAATAAACCGATTATTTGATCGATCGGTGCACCACTACTGATTTTACATATTGACTGTAATAAATATATAGAGGATATCTGTCTTTTCTTGACTAATACCATGTGGAGCACAGTGGTGTAGTGGTTAGCGTTGCTAGCCTCTCACCCCAAAGGCCCGGGTTTGAATCCCGGTAGAGACACCAAAAATTTGTGACCTGAGTCTCATGCTGTGTTGTGTCCCTGGGCAAGATACTTCAACCAGATTGCACTCAGTCCACCCAGCTGATGGGTACCTGAACACAGGGAAGTACGGACCTATATGGTCATGTGGAGCGCCACTTAGCAGCACTGAACGTACAATTCCTTCAGGATAATAATACAAATTGTGTGCTTCGAGCATCCTTGAGCATGGAAAAGGCGCTATACAAATGTGCTATTATTATTATTATTTATTTATCTCATCGAGTGAGGTAGAAAGGTTATATTTTCATGAGTGGCACAATCATAAAGCGTGACTTTCACCTTTATATTGTCACTATATCGAATGAAGGAGTTTAAGATTGACCATTGTCAGCAACAGTCAACAAGACCATTTGATGTAAAGTGACAACATTCTTAATGGCCCTTGAAACTCAACCATGTTTATTAACTGTAATTGTCATTCTGCTACTACAAGTCTGTTCTGAATTGGCAAGTGTACAATGCTTAAATAAATAATCTTGTTATATTTGTGATATATTGTTTTACTTTCAGACACGAAGTTTGTTAATAGATCAGAATCCACAAATAGAACGAGGAAAGGTAAGTGTGTGAACGGGGTAAAAAAAATTCAATTTAATTAAGGTTCTTATATTTCCTGGATTAAAATCATCAATTTGTTTATAACTTAAAATGGGTCCCTCAATAGACAGGTAACAAAAGGTTAATAAACAATAGTATTGACAGTAAACTGGCTATATTGCCACTGGTCTGTATTGGCTTGTACATTTCAGTATGTTGCACGTGCATTATGACTTGCTTAGACCTGATAAGACCTTCATATAGACACTGTGTTTCTGACAAGGACAAGCGTCTTTCAATATGTAAAGGATAAAACACGTTTTGAGGTTTTGGTTGAAAATAGAAACCCGGAACAGCTTAAGGGATGAACTAGGAGGCTTTCCAACAAGGAGGGTTTCTATTTTTAACCAAAACCTGAAAATGTGTTTTATCTGTCTAATTAACTGACACAGCACCAATACTTGATGAAAATAATAAGTAAAAGAGCGAAATTTAGGTGACCTGATTATATAGTGAATTAACGCACCCTTGAGGTTTTTCTTAGAGCAGAACACTGAGGAGTGTTTCCTAACCTGTCAAATGTCAACATCTACATTTTATAACTTTTGATTCCCAAATCCTGCGTTTAAAAGAGTAATGTCTCCCTCATTCGTGTTATATTGAGGCGGCAAAATGACGTGAGGTGAGTTTGGGTTTAACGCTGCTTTCAAGAGTATCACAGCTGCTAGTATAATGGCAGGGAGAAAGCCTGCAATGCCATGTGGCCATGCATTTTGGTGAACTTGGGTGGTACTGTGATGAAATTCAGTGTAGCGTTGCATCCAAACCTTACTGCATGTAGAACAATTCTCTACTGCAGACAAAGTTTCCGTGCCCCTGGTGGGATTTGAACCATGGACCTCTTGACCCGAAGCCGAACGTGCTAACCACTGCGCCATCCCGCCCCCAAGGTGGCAAGATGCGAATCTTATATATATATAAATAGAGTAATGTGCACAAACTTTTCGATCACCTCTCTAGCTCAGTGGTAGAGCGCCTGATGAAAGGTTTCGAGTTTGAATCCCGCCACCACTATGTGAAATTTTAACTTTGTATACTTTTCGGTAATAATTGTTGAAAATGGAAAAAAAACATGTGTTCTTTGTATATTTAGATTACCAGGGTGTTCTTGTGGGAAAACCTGGGTACTTGGTAATAGCTGTATTACAAATGTTACGGATCAAAATCAAGTACCTGGGTTGTCCTGAATTCCCTGAAGGAAGGTCTTTGTCGTATTGCCTTTGTCTAAATTGTTATGAGAAAATATTCTCAGAGATTTATAAGTTTACAAGGTTACAAGTTACAAGGAGGTGTTACCATGACACAAGAGACAAGAGTAAGAATAGTCCCTTAAGTCATGACAAGACTCTGTTATGTTTTAAAAACCTTTTAGTAAATAGATATGGCCTGATGCACAGTTGAGGCAATCCCTCAAATATGAGTGTGGGAGGGTATCCCCCCTCTCCACCCTACACCCTCAAACATTCTTTTCAAGTCTCAGTAATTTTATGCTCTATGTACTTTGAATTGTTTGATGTTTTAACTCCGTTTCCAGCTCCTCAAAACGCTCCTGTGAAGCTGAGAGCACGGCCTGTTAGTCCTACTGCTGTGCTGGTATCCTGGGATGAGCTGAAGAGCCCCTATGGACCAATTCTGGTAAACAGATAAGGGGCAGATACAGAGGGGGGTTTTCTTGTGTCAATTTAAAAAATGACGATTGAAATTTTAGTCAGTGACACCCCTCCCCTTTTCTGAGAGAGAGGGTGCATATGGCTGTATCCACCCCTGAAGATACTCAAACATTTTGAATACAAACCCTTTTGCATTTCAAGTTCTGTAAGGCCTGCAAGGCCAGATGGGCTCTTGGCATTGGCTGTCATTAGCGTGTACATCTGTTGGGCTTTGTCCATGGTCCATAAACTGTTTATCTTATTAGTTTGCTACAACTCTATTTAACTACATGTGCTACAAACTGGAAATTGGTTTGGAGGTACCTTTCACCTTATGCATCACATTTTGCACATTTGGACCTCTTGAGTTTGGGCGTGGCAGGGCTAATACCCTGAAACCTTATTTTGACCTCTTCCCTGAAAACAGTATACCAGTCCAAAGTAAATTTTTCAGAAATCATATTTCATTGGATTCAAAGTTAATAATTTTAAGTTTAAGAATGTATTTCATGGTGAACAGGAGCTTGGTTCACGTAAGTGATCTAATTCTACAAGAAACCTCCGTAAGGATTTTCAAGGGGTCGGATGGATCATCCATTAATGGTCAAAAGCAAAATATAAATTTCTTTGGATTTCTAGGGTTACAAGATACTGTTCACATCACACCCTGCGCACCCCATCTTCCTGTGGAATGTAAAGGATGTTGGGTTGAACACTACCCCTATTGTGGATGGGCTGAACGCCACCCCTATTGTGGATGGGCTGGAGAAGAAAACTTACTACTTCACTGTACAGGCTTACTCTTTGGTGGGGGCAGGACCTGTCTCACCCCCAGTGAAGGTGGATCTATTGGGTGAGGATATATAGATTAGGTTTTTGACCTAATGTAGCGAAATACTGAAAATAATGCAAAAACAATGGTCATTACAGTACAGTGATTTCATCAGAAAGCATCCTCTGTATTAATGACATATTACTTCCACTGTTTTACCTTTTGATATATTTTTGTTCATGGACTATTCATTACATGATTTTATTTATTTTATGCAATTTAGAATCATTTTTATAAATAGTCCAAACCATTAATGCATGCCAGAACTTCTGTCTTGGTTCTGTCTGAAGTTAAGTCAAAACTGTCAAGTTGATATACGCAACTAAAATTGTTCCTAAATCTAAGGCAATTCTGAACAGCTATTTTGAAATCAAATAATTTTTTTTTTTTTATAGTTTCCTTATATTGACTTTTTACAGATTATCATTTATTATTACTCAAGTGGTACTTCATAAAGGGGTTTCATAACAATTTGTTATGACACATAAGTGTCATAACACCTTCAAGTAAAGAAGACAAATATTTGTGGATGATCAACTTCTTTATTAACAATAGGAACGTTTCGGTAAAGATCCTTATACAGTTATCAAGCATATGGAAGAGATGGTGAAACAGCAGGTTATATACAGGATACATGTTGGTATGATAAAAAGATAACAAATACAACAAGATGAAGTAACAATGACATAAATGGTTGAACAAGTGAAGTTTGATAACAAGGAAACCAAAGAGTAGTAAGTTAATTAGCCAGGGGGCTGATGAGAGGACAAAGACAGTGTGAGGGTACCAATTAGTGGTGGAGGTGGAAGCCAGAGTGAGTAGATTGGATTAATACTCACTCACTCACTCACTCACTCACATCAAATCTACTCACTCTGACTACTCACAAGACAAAAACAACCAAAACGGAAGCCATTTTATCTAAAACTTATATTTACCGGTAATTAGGTTGTTTTAACTTGTTTACACATGTCGACGGCGTTATTCAAAGGATGGATAACTCTCATTACTCCTGTCCTCGAGCAGTGATATTTATATTGTGTACGCTTCCTTCAGAATTACTAGTAGAACTGGTTTCGCCATACTGAAATATAGAATGGTTTGATTTTAAAAGGGTGAATTTTTAATGTCGCAATATTATAAACTTTTAGATGCTGTGACTGGGTTAATATTACTCCACTGTTCAGTTTCTTTATAGGGACAACACAATTATATTTTAAAAAACAATAAATCGTATGAAATACAAGATGGTAATACATAGGATACAAGGCTCGAGACAAAGCAAAATTATTTCACTCGGGACATAAACTTGATATGAAAGGTGGAGCTCGTAAGATATCCTATAATTATAAACAATTTTCATATTATTTTAATCGTAGCACTGTCAAAAACTTTAGTCAGTTTCCAATGGAATCATTTGTTTTAAATCTTAATGTTAAGAAGAGATCATGTTAAAAACCTACTTGTGCTGTGTTTAGGTACTCCACATGTAACCTTCAGCCCTGAGGTTCTGTATGTGAAAGAAGGAGGCGTGGCAAGCTTTTTCTGCCAATCTTCGGATGGTTACACCCGCAAGTTTCATTGGATGAAAAACTCTGAAGTTGTTAGTGTTCGCAGCCCGATCTACGAGATCGTCACCAAACACTGGTTCTCTGTACTGAGGGTACTCAACGCTACATTTGCTCGAGACGAAGGTGCATTCACCTGCGTTGCCAGCAATGCGACCGGAACCACAAATGCAACAGGAATACTGAACGTTTATAATGGTAAACCTAAGCTATGGAATCAATTATTATCAAACCATTCTCAGTTGTCTATTTACAGGAATCATAACTCAATAACTGCCAAACATAGGCTACCTGCCTGTACAATGTGTTTAGCTCAAACATAGGCTATCTGTCTGTACAATTTGTTTAGCTCAAACATAGGCTATCTGCCTGTACAAAGTGTTTGACTCAAACATAGGCTATCTGCCTGTACAATGTGTTTAGCTCAAACATAGGCTACCTGCCTGTACAATGTGTTTAGCTCAAACATAGGCTATCTGCCTGTACAATGTGTTAAGCTCAAACATAGACTATCTGCCTGTACAATGTGTTTAGCTCAAACATAGGCTATCTGCCTGTACAATGTGTTTAGCTCAAACATAGGCTACCTGCCTGTACAATGTGTTTTATATAATAGCTCAAACATAGGCTATCTGCCTGTACAATGTGTTTAGCTCAAACATAGGCTACCTGCCTGTACAATGTGTTTAGCTCAAACATAGGCTATCTGCCTGTACAATGTGTTAAGCTCAAACATAGGCTACCTGTCTGTACAATGTGTTTAGCTCAAACATAGGCTATCTGCCTGTACAAAGTGTTTGACTCAAACATAGGCTATCTGCCTGTACAATGTGTTTAGCTCAAACATAGGCTACCTGCCTGTACAATGTGTTTAGCTCAAACATAGGCTACCTGCCTGTACAATGTGTTTAGCTCAAACATAGGCTATCTGCCTGTACAATGTGTTAAGCTCAAACATAGGCTATCTGCCTGTACAATGTGTTTAGCTCAAACATAGGCTATCTGCCTGTACAATGTGTTTAGCTCAAACATAGGCTACCTGCCTGTACAATGTGTTTAGCTCAAACATAGGCTATCTGCCTGTACAATGTGTTTTATATAATAGCTCAAACATAGGCTATCTGCCTGTACAATGTGTTTAGCTCAAACATAGGCTATTTGCCTGTACAATGTGTTTAGCTCAAACATAGGCTATCTGCCTGTACAGTGTGTTTAGCTCAAACATAGGCTACCTGCCTGTACAATGTGTTTAGCTCAAACATAGGCTATCTGCCTGTACAATGTGTTTAGCTCAAACATAGGCTACCTGTCTGTACAATGTGTTTAGCTCAAACATAGGCTACCTGCCTGTACAATTTGTTTAGCTCAAACATAGGCTTCCTGTCTGTACAATGTGTTTAGCTCAAACATAGGCTATCTGTCTGTACAATTTGTTTAGCTCAAACATAGGCTACCTGCCTGTACAATGTGTTTAGCTCAAACATAGGCTATCTGCCTGTACAATGTGTTTAGCTCAAACATAGGCTATTTGCCTGTACAATGTGTTTAGCTCAAACATAGGCTATCTGCCTGTACAGTGTGTTTAGCTCAAACATAGGCTACCTGCCTGTACAATGTGTTTAGCTCAAACATAGGCTACCTGCCTGTACAATGTGTTTAGCTCAAACATAGGCTATCTGCCTGTACAATGTGTTTAGCTCAAACATAGGCTATCTGCCTGTACAAAGTGTTTGACTCAAACATAGGCTATCTGCCTGTACAATGTGTTTGACTCAAACATAGGCTATCTGCCTGTACAATGTGTTTAGCTCTGATTCTTATACCTACTGAAGTCAGTGGAACTGAACCATACCATATTTGACCTTAGAGCTTAGAGCATTGGGAGAAGGGACAGCTAACTTAAAATAACATTATCATTTAGTCCAGTAAGTAATATGCTTGGCTATTTTGATCTACATATAGAAAAAAAAGACAATTTTATCAACATATGTATTTCGAATAAAGGTCAGACAGTTTGTTTTTATGACCCTGAATCGGAGATTCCGGGGGTATATTATTTTTCACCTGTCCATCTGTCTGTCTCTCCCTCTGTCCCTCTGTGTGTTTGTACACATAAACTTTAACCTTGGCCATAACTTTGGATTGCTCAGAGCTAGGGCTTTCATACTTTGCATGTGGATACCTTGTGATAAGACCTTTCAGATGAGGTAATCATATTTGACCTTGTGACCGTGACCTTGCCGCAGTGGACATTTTCAGAAAACTTTAACCGTTGCTATAACTTTGGCATATCCGGGGGCATTCGTGTTTAACAAGCACATCTTGTTAAATAAAGTAACATAATTCAGATATAGACATTGTTCATAGGTTCATCAGGTTGTCATCAGGTTGTCTAAAGAGGAGCGTACAGAGGAATACAGTACTTTAGTTTCTGAATCACAAGAAGCATAGTCCTGTACAGTATAGCACTGAACAGTGGCTTGCGTTGAAATCTCTGTGTATTGCAGCCTCTGAGGTTCCGGCAGGGTACCCACGGATCACCCTGCCACCGAGAGTGAAGGCTGTGGACAAGGGGGGGAGAGTGTCCATGTCCTGTAAAGCTACAGGGAGCCCCCAGCCAACCATTCAGTGGCTTAAGGATTCATTCCCTGTTCGTGGCGACACTTCAAGGGTTAGATTACACCACTCAGGTCAGTAAAATAGAGAGACAGAAGATCACAAAAGAAACAATAATATTTGGTACGAGTTGGTTTTGATTACGAATTCCCGATTGGGACAAACTCATTTTGGATACGAATTTACCGAAAGCCCTCGCTGTGTGGCCCTGTACCTACATTGGGCAATATCATATATATATATGTTGAATGTACAGGGCTGCTGGAGGTCATGAATGCTACTGATTCTGATGCCGGCAAGTATGAGTGTGTAGCGGAGAACACATTGGGTGTGGCCTACTCTGTTGGTGTCAATCTATACGTCAGAGGTATGTTACTTGGTTTTATCATTTATCATATTAATATTGTTGGTGTTTCTAACACCAAGTTATACACTTGGGCATTTTCTTTAATAGTATTTTATGTTCCATGTTTATTTGTTACATTTATGTATTATTCTTTTACACTTTTTGTCATGTAATATTACAGATTATAAATGAATGATCACAATTCTTTATTTTAAATGTTCTACTGTGATTCAGGGCCCGACATTCCTCCGTATTTCACCATTGCACCAACCAATATGCTCGTGAAACCTGGCTCCACCATTAATCTCACCTGTGTTGCAATTGGCTCACCTATGCCATTTGTGAAGTGGCGTGAGGGTATATTAGAGTTGACAAATGAATCAAAAGTGACAATTGGTCAAAATGTTCTACAACTTGAAGATGTGAGGAAGTCTAAGAACTATACCTGCATAGCAACAACAAGTCTGGATAGGATTGAATCGACTGCTGCAGTCATAGTAGGAGGTCATTGTTTATTTCTTATCAAATGTCTTAGCGCTTTGTATTTTTATCAACTCAGTGATTGGACATGTGTCTATTATCATTGGAAAAGTTGTTCCGGGTTTTGTTTATTGATTTGGTTAACTGGTTGGAGCAGTATTATATTGGAGCACTACATAGGTAATTGATTGTAATAATAATGAACTGGTATGTCATGTCTCTATGAGTGAAAACTTTCTTGCATATATCACGTTACAGTCGGGTCTATTTTCAAATTTGTCTTGTTTTGTACAATTCATTCCATTCCCTGGACAAACTTCAGGCAGCAATAAATCCCCCAACTTAAGCACAACAATATATGTTTGATATTTCTAATTCTGTAGAAGCGCCGACTGTAGTTGATGGACCGAAGAACAAGCTGTCAGTTGTAGGAGGACCACTTAGTTTCTTCTGCAGCGCGAGTGCATATCCCTTGCCCAGCTTCCGATGGATGCACAACTTCCGAGTGATAGATCCGCGAAGAAGCCAATATGAGATCATCACACATTTCAACATCTCCACACTGCGGCTACAAAACGTCAAGAGTGATAACTCTGGTTTCTTCACATGCCTTGTCAGAAACAAACATGGAGAAGCGAGATCGACAGCTTCACTAGATGTGCACACAGGTCAACATTTTGTTTCATTCCTTCTGTAACATATGTCCCAAATTTTCCTCTAATAAACACTGAAACACTATTGATTCAGCACAGTCTCACACCCAGCATTTATTAGAGACCTTGTGCTAAGTGACTACCTGGCTTTTAAGGCATTGAAAGTTATAAAAAAATAGAGCCATTGGCTCTGTAGATCATCTTTAAACATTAAACTAAATAAATTTCAAAATGTTAAATTTCCAGAAGAATTTATCACAGGTATAACGAACTTGAAGTACTTGAGATAAAGATGAAAATAGTTTTTTTAAGGTTGTGACCTTATGACACTATTTACAATTTAGAATCCCCATTGGCCAAGGAATCTTTACACAAATTTCAGCTCTCTAGACCTTTTGGTACTGGAGAAGAAGATGAAAATATGTTTTTGAGGTTGTGACCCAATTGGGGTCACATGGGCACCAAATCTATAATTTAGAATCCATATTGGCCAAGTAGTCAGCACACAACATTTCAGATTTCTAGCCTTTTTGGTACTGGAGGAGAAGATGAAAATAGGTTTTTAAGTTTGTGACCCCTGTGACCCTTTTTGTGGACACGGGGTCTCCAAATCTACAACTTAGAATACCCATTGACCAAGGAGTCTGAATTCACATAACATTTCGGCTTTCTCGACCTTTTAGTACTGGAGGAAAATATGAAAAAGGTTTTTAAGTTTGTGGTCATGGGGTCTCCAAATCTACAATTTAGAATCACAATTGGCCAAGGAGTATACACAACATTTCAGCTTTTCAGACCTTTTGGTACTGGAGAAGATGGAAATAGGTTTTAAGGTTGTGATCCCTGTGACCCTATTTGGGATCATGGGGTCACCAACTCTACCATTTAGAATCCTCATTGGCCAAGGAGTCTGTAGACAAAATTTTAGCACCCTAGAGCAAGTTGTTCTGAAGTAGACGACGAAAAAGCAAAAAATTTGCAGATGGACGGATGAACGGACAGATTCCCAGCACCTTGCTATGCCATAAGCCCATCAGGCCTTTCAGGCCAGATGAGCTCAAAATACATCCTCCATTAGTATTTTATTTTTAAAATCTATTGCTTTAATCAGTTTAATTGGAGTCCCGGCAGTAATACATACTACCATCTCTCCTTAGAAATACAGGCTACTTACCAGGAGATGATATTTAGCATCACACCATGTGAAATCTGAAATTTAGTGAGGACGAGTGCATTGCAACAAATTCATTAATTCAGAGACTCCAAGCGGTTACCCACGCATAGTTGGCCACCCTAGGTTGAAGAGTGTGGAGGTTGGAAGGACGGCAGTGATGCAGTGTGAAGCTACAGGAGACCAGACACCAACCATACACTGGCTGAAGGACTACTTCCCTGTCAATACCACCGATCACAGAATAACAGTGTTGGACTCAGGTTCGTTCCATGGTTCCTCGGTTCAGTGTCTTCGTGACTTCATTGTACTTCCAAACCTCCAGTGATGTCACTCTGTTGTTCAATTGGGATATTCTGTTACAGGTCAAACCTCAATAGTCAGTTTCTCTGAATGAATAACCCGGGTTTCTTTTGAATGGCTATTGAATTTTGAATGGATGTTGTGTACATGTTTTTAAGTCTTAGGATTCAAAGTCTTCCTCATAATAAATACCATATTAATGAAATATCACAATTTGTAAATTTACAGTATGAAGTGTTCTTGTCTGTTTTCAACCTGTTTTGTCAGTCTTACCAAGTAGGATAAATATGAGCCTGATAACTTGGATGATTATGCCTAACCTTGAACTTTGTCTTCTTCACAAGATGGAAAGTGCATGCAGCTCACGTGTATACATAGCAGTCATAGAACCTGTGGAGAGCGTGGATGTGCTCTCCTCACATAGTATCAGTACATAAGAGAGATTGAAACCAGATTTTCTGCTTGACCTCGAGGAAAGAGGGGATAGGTCTGTCGGCCCTTCTCAATCTCCCTCCTTCACAAACTTACTTCCTAAACAAAACTTGCCGCTAATGGCTGCAATACTTCCAAAGTGGCATTAAACATTAAACTCACTCACTCACTCCTAAACAAAACGTCTGACACAGGTCTGATCCTTCAAATTTGTTCAGATCCTGAAAGGATACGAGTTGTTGTTATGTCATTTATTGACAAGAGTTGTTGTTACCTATAAAACTTCAGAGAATGCAATAGTAACTCTTATTTCTATCCATATCCAATAATTACAAAAAAAATATTGATACAAATACAATATATCTTAGTTCTTAACAAATACCATGCATCAAAATTGAGATGCAATAGAAGTACCTTTAAGCTGTTTTATGTCCCCCGAAATTTGAAATGTAACATGAAACATAATGTTTTCGCCTCCGTCCGTCATTCCGTTATTCTGTCATTCCGAAATGCTTTCTTTTCTGGGCCATATCTCAAAAACCGTTCAATATTCTTTCACCAAACTTGGTATGTGGTTAGACCTAGTGGTTGAGTGGTGCTTTTTGCTATTTTGGTTATTCTTAATTTTTTTGTTTGGTTTCCATGGCAACAATTTCAACTTAGTGCATATTTGGGGTAGGGACGTTTTCCGGCCTCTATTTCAAAATCTATCTAGTATTTCTTTACGAAACTTAGTATGTGGTTAGACCTAGTGGTGCATTGGTGCCTTTTGCTATTATGGTTATTCTGAATTTTTTATTTTTTCTGGTTTCCATGGAAACAATTTGAACTTAGTGCATATTGGGGGTAGGGACCTTTTCCGGCCTCCATCTCCAAAACCGTTCAATATTTTTTCACCAAACTTTGTATTTGCTTAGACCTAGTGATAGAGTGGTGCATTTTGCTACTTTGGCTATTCTGAATTTTGTATTTCTCGTTACTAATGCAGTATTGAACTTAGTGCTTAGCAAAAGTGAAAAATAAGGGTAATATGACTAGGTTGGATTGAAAGTTGGAGCGGGGGACATCACAGTGCATCACATGCTCATATTTCTAGTTTTAAATATAGCTATACACACTGTATTGACTGTTTTCATTGTTTTCAGGGAATCTCCAGATACAAGACATTAAAGTTTCCGATGACGGTAGATACGAGTGTGTTGCGGAGAACCTCAAGGGTTCAGCATACTCCCATGCTGCATTGCTTTATGTCAAGGGTAGGTAACTCCAGTTTATTGTTTGTCCTGTGTACCGTTGAAATATATATGTACCTCGATCCAGTCTTCATGGTGTATCTTAGAAATAACACAATCATTATTTGCAATGGATTCATGAAATAACCTTTAACTTTTGCAAGACAGTATCTTTTCTGCTAAAACCCCTTTTTTAACCATTCTACTGGTAGTATTTTTACTACATTATTTCAACCTTTGCCTGTTGGTGAAAAGTCTCATTATTTAACTGACATTAAAGTTGGTAACTACATATATCATAATGATGACTTTCTAGTTAACTAGTATTGCTATTGATCATGTCAACTGCAGTAAACCTCCAAGCTGCATTGAAGTAATTGTTATATTTTACTTCCATTAATGTGAAAATAATTACAACTGAAACCTCTGTTTCCTCTCCTCCATTCTGTTTGTCTGTTCATATGTCTCATAATCATTTCCAATGTGGAACAATCAGTATGTGTATGTGACTATTGGGGTTTTCAACTTTAGTTTGACTTTATATTTGGAACAATCATCTTGTGTAGGTTGAATTAATAATCATCTAGTTTTCAACACAAAATATTTGAGTGTCTATAAGGATTGGTTACAGAATAAAGCATTATCATCATTCAATACAGCTCAAACCTGAGATGCCTCCCTTACCTTCTCAGTAATAATAATAATAATAGCATGCATTTATACAACTTCCCAATACAAGGGAATGCAAGGGAAGTCCTTGCAGTATTTCCTTGAGATATCTGAGCTTGAAAATCTGGGCCCACTATGCATTTCTGGTGCAACGATTCACTATCTTGGCACAACAAAGTGAGGGAAATACTGCAAGTCTTATATCAGCCAGTAATGGAGACTGGCAAGAGTTATGCCTTGCATTGGGAAGTTGGCATTTATAATGTTCAGCAGCACTTCACAGTGCTATATATGCTCTGTACACTATTAAGCAATTTCAACATGCGGAACATTTGAAGATTTTAAGTCTTTTCTTAAATGTTGCCACAATCAGGGCCACTTGTATATCATATGAGAGTTTAGCCCACCGTGTAACAGTCAGTCGATGTCGATATTGGGACCGTAGTATCCTTAATGGTGTGTAAGTTTTCAGAGCCAGTTTGCAATGATATAGCATTGCATTGACATTGCATGGCATCCGGACGTCTGTCTGTCCATCCATCCATCCGTCCATCCGTCTGTTAACTTTTCGCTTTTCGTCTTCTACTCCAGAACCGCTGGAGCTGAAATTTTTAATACAGACTCCTTGGACATTGGGGAATCTAAATTGTTAATTAAGTGACACAGGGGTCACAACCTAAAAAAAAATATTTTCATCTTCTTCTTCAGTACCAAAAGTCTAGAAAGATATAGCTTAAAGGGGCCATTCTGTCAGCAAAATCCACCATATTGGATTTTGTACAGTACGTGAAATGAAAACACTCTATATTTTTAAGATAAACACTGATAGAAAGTTCAAATAGTAACACATAGCGTGTCATAAAACTAATAAACAATTTGCTGTTATGCCCTAGCAAACTTTTCCCCACTCGCAGCACCGATGAATGGCTTCGGTTCTCATTGTTTTTATTTTTCAACAAATGTACGCTTGTCTTTATTAAGTTGTGAAATATAAATTCATCAAAATATTACCTTTATTAATATATTTTTACTTGACTGTGTTTTAATCATTTATAAGTAGCATATTTGTGTAAACGGGGATATAAATATCCTCTCAAATTTCGTTTCCACAAAAAATACCCCGAACCCTCTAAGACCATCTAAGGGGGAACAATTCAGTGTTAACAAACATTTAATTTATTTGCTATGTTTCACCACTTCACTTCATCAGACAAAAATACACAGTTAAAACATTCATAAGGTACAAAAATGAGGTAGAGTAGAGAACTTAGAACAAATTTAAACATTGAGAAATATATATATTAGGTGTGACTATTGACCCAAGGAGACTATTGCGATAGCGATAGTCTATTGCCACTTACTATTGCGATAGCGATAGACTATTGTAACTCACTATTGCAATAACTATTGTGATAGGGTTTTTTGTTCAAATACGCAATAATCAGCTAGATTTCTTATAGGTTTTAGTAGAAATGTTTAATTGATGTAAGGACTATGGAACCAAAATCAGTAAAGAAATCATAAATAAAAAGACTTTTTGTCATTTTGCTATTTCCTATCTCTAGTTTTTCCCTTTTGACATTCTAAAATGAAAAATCTTGAATTAAAGGCTTGTGTCAATCATTCATAATTAATAGAAATTTAATAGTTTCGATAGTATCGATTTTTAACAACACTATTGTGATAGCGATAGTGTTTTCGTATATACTATCGATATACATGTAGTACCATTGCCAAGCCAACTATTGCGATGCATCGATAGTTTGATGTATTGTTACACCCCTAATATATATATAATTATGTACATTAGAATTTTAAACATGTGAGGGAGATATCATTTGTTATTGATGGAGAACTGACAGTATGACGGGGGTGCTAAGAAAAAAGATGAGCATGTATATATATGGTTAATGGTAAATAGAAAGATATAGATTATTCAAACCTAATATGCCTCACATTCCATTCCAGTAGTCGGTGTATGTAGATTACTCAATCCCAATATGCCTCACATTCCATTCCAGTAGTCAGTGTATGTAGATTACTCAATCCCAATATGCCTCACATTCCATTCCAGTAGTCGGTGTATGTAGATTACTCAATCCCAATATGCCTCACATTCCATTCCAGTAGTCGGTGTATGTAGATTACTCAATCCCAATATGTCTCACATTCTTTTTCCAATAGGCAGGAATATGTTTATATGCTTCTTACCATTGTATTGAACACTGTATTGACAAAATTGATTTATTGTAAATTCAACTGAACTAGGGGCCACTGAGCCTTCCATGCTGAATAAACATGTCTGTCTGTCTGTCGGTCTGTCTGTCTGTCTGTCTGTCGGTCTGTCGGTCTGTCTGAACATTTCAATAATTGTTTATATATTTTTAAAATGTTTTTTTTTTTGCTTCTGCCATCCAGTTCGAAGAGTTCCCCCATGGTTCACCGTTACCCCGAGCAACCAAACAGTAAAACCTGGCTCCGATGTTAATCTGACCTGTGTCGCAGATGGATCTCCAATGCCATTTGTGAAGTGGCGGGAGGGTACACAAGAGTTGACAAATGAAGCAAAAGCTCCGATTGGTCGAAATGTTCTTCTATTAAAGAATGTCAGGGAGTCGAAAACTTATATGTGCATAGCATCATCTACTTTAGGACGAGTAGAGGCTGCAGCAGAAGTCATTGTAGCAGGTATCCCATTGAACTTGCTTTTACTTACTTGTCTACTCATGTTGTCCTACTTGTCCTCTTGAAACTGGTATTTGGTTTACGTGAAAATATTCACTCAAATCCAAGTGAGCAAACTAATATAACAATCTCCCACATTATATAAGAACAGGGTCCCGTTGCACAAAACAACAAGGTATCCTTAGTTCAGGATGGAACTAAGGTTAACCTTAGTGTTACAGTTGTTTTGTGCAATGACCCCCTGGAATATTTTATGGATAACAACTTCTTTAAAGTGATAAATACACAACGTTTTGGAGGTATATACTCCCTCCTTCACATCCTTCAAAGACCAGATCACACATTATAGTTTGGTTGCTTTGTTTCTCGCTTAACATTTGTGAGCGCCATGGTTGAGAAGTTCAACTGGAAACTATAATCCTCATCTTTTTAAAAGTAAGACAGATCCTAATTGAAATGGTTCATTTCTATGGAGCAGGGTACTATTCCACTTAATTACTAATTTACTTTGAATGATCTTGCGTATAAAAAGTGAAAAAGGCACCAAGACAAATGACACTTTTGATATTTTGGTTTTCACTATGCTGTCCAGTGAGAAATAAGAGTTTCTTCTGCTTCTGCTGCCATAGGAAAGTGGAGGGGGTCATGACCGTTCCAATGCATTGATAGGATGCCGGTAGACAACTAGTGTGATCTTCGCATGTTATTCTTTGCCTTCCGCTCCTCTCCCATCTTGAAATGTTTCTCTGAAACTATAAATAATACTCACTGATAATTGAATGTTTAGAAGAACCTAGGATATCTCAACGGCCCCAAGACCAGCGCTCAGTCGTCAGGGGAACTGTGAGTTTTGTCTGCAAGATGTCAGGATATCCCACCCCAACTATTGAATGGAAGAAAGGTTCTGATGATCTCGAACCATATGGCTACAATCATGAGATCATAAATAATGACGGCATCTCTGTTTTGAGGATTCACATGGTTAAACGCAGCAGGGACACCGGCACTTACACCTGCATTGCTATAAACCTGTATGGGAAGACTGGAGCATCAGCGTCATTGACTGTACTCGACGGTACATAGATACTTTCACATTGATTTCTTTTTCATACAATGATGTTACTTTTAATTATTATTTTAATACATGACAATACAATACAATACATGACAATACAATTCAATTTATATATATTTATCATATATATATATTTCATAATTCAGAGACTCCAAGCGGTTACCCACGCATAGTTGACCACCCGAGGTTGAAGAGTGTGGAGGTTGGAAGGACGGCAGTGATGCAGTGTGAAGCTACAGGAGACCCACGACCGACCATACACTGGCTGAAGGACTACTTCCCTGTTAATACCACCGATCCCAGAATAACAGTGTTGGACTCAGGTAAACGCTTGGTTTAGATTCAAATTATTTGAAATGAGTAACATCCTGGCACCCTAAAGTTACTACCTTAGGTTACTACCATTTGACCCAGGTGTCATTCAACTAACCAATCTTAGCCTCTAAGATCAATCATCAGCCGATTTTTTAACATTGACTATGATTGTTCTTAGTGATATCATTTGTCAACTGTACTTAGACTGTTACTGCAAATCATTATGTAAGTATAACATGATAAGGACTTAAGGAGCTTAAAGGGGCAGTAGCACATTTTGGGTAAATTTTATTTTTTAAAATTTCCCGTTTATAATGATAGTTTATGTCATTTATATTTACTTTAGAGGGTAAAATATCTTATTACACAAACCAATTATCCGTAGTGGCAATAACAGCGTGCGTATAAACCAAAATTGCATGGCGGTCATTTTATTGTGGACACATTTTATTATTTTGAATGACAAAAACGATGCCCATGGCTTTACAGAACCATGTACATTCATTTTTAACTTGATTTTCCGAAGAGAGAAGGGTGTTTTACTATTGGTAACATTATTTTCCAAATATAATATTTCATCGACCTATTTCAGCGAAAAAACGTGCCTAGATGCCTGTTCTATAAATTTAAACTCTCTATTGCCAGTGATCCTTGAGAAGAAGTTGATAAAGTTTACAGATGACGGGTGGCTGGACGGTGGACACCACACCACAAACGTATCAGACGTGTCAGAGCTTATGAGCTCAAAAGATTCCAGCCAATTTTGTTTTAAGTTCAGATATTTTAAATGGTTTCAACCATCTCAGTTTTTAATACTTATTGTAACCAATAACAAGACTCTGTAACATCAAAATGTATCTAATGTCAGTACATATGTTCCAAGATATCACAATTTGAAATTATACAGTAAAACTTGGTTAAAATAAAACCTGTTTGAGACCCATGACAACAAATGTTAGACTTGTAGTCCATTAGCAGCTCCAACTTAGTCGGGGCTGCTATCAGTTTTTGCGCCGCCGCGTTTTTTTATTGGCTATAACTTTTTTCCTAGAAGGTTTTGAGAACTCATATACATAACTTCTTACTTACACCCCTGGGGAATTTTGTTGACATATTCACATTCAAGGTCAAAGGTCAAGGTTATGAGTTTTGAAATCGCTAAAAAAATCAAATATTTGTGCTAACAGGCTCTTATTTGGTGTATATCAACTATGGAGAAAGGCAAAGAATTGAAAAGGTTTTTGCTAACATCCGTCAAAGTTCAAGGTCATAGTGAGGTCACATGCTTTTGCGAAAATGTCTTATTTCAATTATTAACACTTGGAATCATTACATGATTGTGATACACAATGAAAAGTGATCACTAATTGTGTGACCTTGAATTTTAAAGGTCAAGGTCATAAGATAGTGTCAAGGTCACCAGTTCTGAAAACACTTAATAACTTTTTTCCAAGAAGGTATCAACACCTCATATACATAGCTTCTTTCTTATATAGCAGAGATATGATTTTGACATGCTCACATTCAAGGTCAAAGGTCAAGGTCATGAGTTCTGAAATCACCACAAAAATTCTTGTAAACAAGATAACTTCAAACACTTTTGTGATATCAGGCCCTTACTTGGTATATATTAACTATTGAGAAAGACCAAGATTTGAAAAGGTTTTTTGCTAAAATCTGTCAAAGGTCAAGGTCACAGTGAGGTCACAACTTAAGCATGCATTCGCGAACATGCCTTATTTCAACTATTTACACTTTGAATCATTACATGATTGTTATACACAATGAAAAGTGATCATTGACTGTGTGACCTTGACGGTCAAAGGTCAAAGGTCAAGGTCATGAGATATGGTCATGGTGACCAGTTCTGAAATCACAAAAATAACTTTTTCTAAGACGGTATTAACACCTCATATACATAGCTTCTTTCTTATAAACCTGGTGAATGATTTTGACGTTGATGTTCACGTTCAAGGTCAAAGGTCAAGTTCATGAGTTCTGAAATCACTACAATAATCCTTGTAAACATAATAACTTCAAACATTGTTTGTGCTGTCAGGCTCTTATTTGGTATATATCAACTATGGAGAAAGATGAAGATTTGAAAACATTTTCGCCAAAATCTGTCAACGGTCAAGGTCACAGCGAGGTCACAACTTAAGCATGCTATTGTGAATATGCCTTATGTTAACTATTATAAACACTTTAAATCATTGCATAATTGTTATACACAATGAAAAGTAATCATTGATGGTGTGACCTTGAAGGTCAAAGGTCAAGGTCATGAGATATTGGTTAAGGCCATTTTAATCCTTTGATCCAATTTTGAAATCAGAAATAGGTTTTAAGAACAAACTTGTGAAAAGTGACCCCAGTGATGATTCAACTTGACTTGAATAATGAACAAAATTTTGTCCAAAAAAGTCCCATTTTATTTATGCTGACGAGAAGGCGGAACAGGGAATGGTGAGACCCAAAGTTTCTGGGCTGCTCTTCTTTTGCGGTGTCCCGCAAACGCTCATCTAGTTATAAATAGATTACCAATTAATGAAAAGAATTTTAACTGTCAAAATTCATTACCGTATTGCTGGTTTGTTTGTTCTATATGACTATGTGTTGAAATATCCATGTTTGGTACACATTTCAGGGAATCTCCAGATAAAAGACGGTCAGACTTCAGACGAGGGTAAATACGAGTGTGTTGCTGAGAACCTCAAGGGTTCATCGTACTCCAATGATGCCAGTTTATATGTCAGGGGTAGGTAACTTTTCTTCTTTACTTTCTTCTTCCTTTTCTATGTACTTCTCACATATCAGGTTGGAGTGAGCTCTCTGACTTTGTCTGCTTCTGACCATTGTATTTAAAATCTCAAAATCATTCTGTCATTCAGTCCGAAGAATTTCCCCAAGATTCACCATTTCCCCGAGCAACCAAATAGTGAAACCTGGCTCCAACGTTAATCTGACCTGTGCCGCAGTAGGATCTCCAATGCCGTTTGTGAAGTGGCGGGAGGGAACACTAGAATTGACAAATGAAGCAAGAGTGCCGATTGGTCGAAATGATCTTCTGCTGAAGAATGTGAGCGAGTCCAAAACTTACATGTGCACAGCAACATCCATTTTAGGAAAGGTAGAGGCTGTGGCAAGTGTTGTTGTTGAAGGTAATACATTTCATTATGTATATGACTTAATCGTTTTATACGTATCTTACCGTCATGAAAACAACCCCTGAAACATATACACTTGAAAATTGCCTCTCGGCATGAAACAATGTTGTAGTGATAAGCAATGACTTTGTAGAAAAACCTGACTTTATTTTCTACATTATATCTAGCTCCATTTTTTCAAATGTTGAGCACTCTGCCATTCCCCAACAAGGCTAAAATACACAAAACCAGTTTGGTTTTTGTAATTTGCTTATATATATATATATATATTTAGAGATAGAGATATAATAGAGAGAGAAGATATTAAGAAAAGTTATTCTACTGTTTAGTTTTAGTTTAGTAACGTCTTCCCAGAGCTACAACTTTCTTGTAAGCAATCGGTATTATTCCACAGGTGCATACAACAATCACTATGTCTGTCTGTCCATCAGTCCGTCAATCTGTATGAACGTCTTTATTATTTGTTTGTACAGATGTTATCTTCAAAAGATATCATTGATGAAACCATGCAATCACATAGACAAATCTGCTAGCTTTGTTACATTTATGAACGGTTAATTTAAAGAGAGTGAAAAACTCTTGTTTTTTTTTGCCATAGAAATGTCATTTTGAAGCGAAATGTTTGAAGCTTCTTTCAGCCACTGCATTCCTTAACTTCTCAAAGTTTCTTTTCTTTTGAGCTCGAGTATATATTGCAGAACCGATACCGCCGACTTCCCCACCGAGGGATGTTCAAGCCCGAGCAGCCAGTTCCAACTCCGTCGTTGTTGGGTGGAAGGAGCCAGAAAATCTTGTTAATAGCAGCTTTCAGGTATAATTAATTCGGACTCGAGTGACTCATTATTTTACTTTGCTTTCTCTGGTATTATTAATGCTTCATACAGGAAATGTAGGTATATCCTTTATACAGTGAGTGTCTCTTTAATTTTGTTGCATTGTATGCAGTGAAAACTTGAGCTTGGAATATATTATGCATACCGATATTTCAAACCTACCTACCGTTTTCCTATATAATCATGTATATTTTATGCTTTTGTTCATCTTGATAATGTACAGTACAAGGACATGTTTGATGCAATACTTGGCACTTCACTGAATTTATTTGAATTCTACATCTCACCTCTTTGTTTGTACATAACCACATACAGTGAATTTTACCATTTCATGTGTTATTAGTTAGACCACTTCTGACAAGTAACCATGTAATAACTTGAAACGAATGTTGAGAATAATTTGAATCAACTACAGATGACTATATATATGTATATTTAAAGTATGATATTTATTTCTCGTTGAAGGGTTACAGAGTATATTACACAAGACAACCCGGAGAAGCTTTACTCAACTGGAGTGTGGTGGATGTGGATAGAGATTCAACCATCACGACCATCAGTGGTCTAAAGGCAAACAAGATGTACACAATAACTGTGGCAGCACGCTCACGATACGGTGAAGGACCAGCCTCCTTGCCGGTACAGATACTCACAGTGCAAGGTGAGTAGACGTTAACTATCCATTGGGATAGACAACATAGGCACAGTCTGCAAGTTTGACAAGGGGTTGGGGGTTCACACCGGGTGGGGGGTTTACACGTGGTGGGGGGGTTCACACGTGTAGGGGGGTTCAAACGGGGTGGGGGATTCACACGTGGTGGGGAGTTCACATGGGATTGGGGTTTCACACAGGGTTGGCAGTTCACAACAAACCTGGTCAAACAAATAAGAATACAGATTCCCCATTACATTCTCTTCATCTATTCAGAAAAATCTTTAGCCTTTTACTATTAAAATATTCCTGTTAGGAGGAACATCACAAAGATTCCCCATTGAATAAGCAAAAAATAAGCATGCGTTCTGGATAACCATCCAAGAACATAGTCCCTTTCAGAATATATACACCTTCCTGGAGAAAAGGGATTTTCATGTTATTTCACATCTCACAAAAACCATGTGTAGTTTACTTGTTGACCTTCATTGGTACAAATTGAAGCACTAATAAAATGAACTCTTGTTTCTTTCAGGTTATTCACATCACAGTAAAGGTAAGCTGTTGAGTTTATCAAAGCAGATTAACAGAACTCCACAAGGGGTATATGAACACTAAATTTTAGAAAGTAGTAATTAATGAAGTAAATTAAACATTATAACGGTGGTTGTTAAAGTCGGTAGTATGTTAAAAACAACAGATTTGATGAGTTATTTGGAAAAAATAATTGTTGTATAAAGGTAAGAGTGAAGTATGCCCAAATGTTGGCATACCACAGAGACAAAAGGTATAAATGTTGGCATACCACAGAGACAAAAGGTATAAATGTTGGCATACCACAGAGACAAAAGGTATAAATGTTGGCATCCCACAGAGACAAAAGGTATAAATGTTGGCATACCACAGAGACAAAAGGTGTAAATGTTGGCATGCCACAGAGACAAAAGGTATAAATGTTGGCATACCACAGAGACAAAAGGTATAATTTTATCATAAATCATGTCTTTCAATATGCAGTTCCGTCTCAACCACGAGAGCTCAGTGCCAGATTGTTGTCAGCCAATGAGATCCGAGTTACCTGGCAGTCCCCTCAACTCGGAAGTATACTCGGTTACACACTGTATGTACGAGATTCTTACCTCAGGATGACCCGCATCCATGTCATACCTCCGATAGAACAGTACACCATCACCAATCTGACTACAAACACTGAATACGAGATTCATGTGTCCGCTACATCACAAGAGGGTGAAGGACCGAAAACACCTGCAGTTCTAGTCAGAACACAAAAGTTGGGTATGTTTTATAATATTTTTATGTAAATCAAGAGGATTCTTGATGTATTTTCATGATCCATGTATGACTTAATCATGCATATTTATATCGTATGAATTTAATACAATTTTACCCATGTCACTCGATGGAATAACTTAGTATTTGTCAAACTCCATTAAAGAGCAATTGAGTATATTTGTTTGAAAACAAACTTATGATATCTATCACTAGAGGAATCTACGTTATATAAACAGAATCCTGTATTGCAGAAAACATACTCCTCCAAAAACGTTACCGAGGCACAAAGTCTGGTAAATTTCAAAAGTCGCAAAAAAAAACACGCTTTTCTCCTGCAAGTTACCCTTGTCACACATTACTGAATGTCATGATTGCTATATCAACATGTTTCTAAATGTCCAATGAATGCACGGTACAAATTATTGACATTTTACCTGTTAAATGATATTTTTATTGTGATAATACCGTAAAATATGACAAATATGTTATGTATATATTCTCATTGATTATGAAATTCAAGTAAAATACCACCTTGTGTAAAACATTTATTTCAATATATGTAGGAAATACACAATTGAATGAAATGGTAAATAAATACATACCAAAAATGATATATTTCAATCTTTTTAAGGACTCAACTTTTAATTGACTTAATGTATTTATTTATTTCCTTTGCACTTAAAAATGATAGACTTGATCTTTATTTTGACTGGAAAACACTTAAGTAATTAGTCCGTTTTTTTCCCACTTATTTTGGATCGAACAAATCTGAAGAAAAAAAAGGTGTATATATTTCAAGGAGATAGATTTTTTGCAATTATCAAATATGTTTATTAACATACTCTTTACTGACATGACATAATTCATACAGCACTGTTTATCATGTAGTTTCAGTTCAGCGGAAACCAATATTTGTACCCACAGAGAGAGTAGTGAGCTTTGACAAGGGGAACACTGCAGTACTGCCATGTGGAGTGAGAAATCTTGGCACCAAGACAGTGAGTACCGGAGAAATGTTCCTAAAGTTGTTGATGTGTAATGATGCAGGAGCAGGAGAGAGAAGGGCTGTGTTCTTGTGCTCTAACAAGACGAGAAAGACCATGACACAAGAGAGTTATCATTTTCATTCTTTACTATTATCCCTCACCGTGTGTTTAGCAAAACAGGGGATATTGTTTTAGACAGCATAATTATATTTATCTTACAATGGATGGTGATATCGGCAGGATAAAGGCAATTGATATTTTTGATATCCGTTGGGGTCATATACGGATAAAGATGCAAATTACAGAGGTCATGTGACGGAACTTCTTTAGAAATGACAGAAGAACAACATTTGGAACGCCTGTAATAACCTAAAATTGCCGTAACAGTTGTAACAGCGTAACAGCTCCAAGTAAATATACATGCTTCATTTAAATATACATTAACTTGAGAAATGACAAAACAAACATTGTGCAATGCGGCAAAATTTATTATGATCAAGCAGTGAAACATGTTTATCGTTGAAATCTACCGAGCAAACACTTTAAAAATACTCACAGGTAACAAGGGCAGTATGAATCACATATTCATTTACCAAACGTCAATCTTCACTGTTCAATAATCTTGGTACAGGTGATGTTAGAATTAGCTGCTTAATATTCAGTTTTATATCCGTGTGATATGTGAGTCGCCATTTGCAACCTAGCGGAAGGGGAGCAACTCTCCCTTCGTGAGATGGAGTCATGATTAGGCCTGCACATAAAAACAACCGAATTTGCTGTCTTTACGTTAAATATTTTTCATTCGAAAAACGCATTTTGAAACATATCAAAACATTAAAAAATTAAGATCATGCCAAAATAACAATTATTTTAACTGAAAGCATAATTAGGAGGCATTATTTTTTGTCATTTTACCGTAAGAATAGCACGCTGTTCATTTGCATATATCAATACGCATAGTTAAAATAAAGTTCAACTTTGAAGTTAATGTTGTCAAGCTATTTTGCGCAAAATAAATGAAGAATGACATTGTATGATAAAGGAGTTATCCATGCTAGTGTGTTTTAGGATGGTAAATATCCTGCATTAGGAATAAACACAATGTATTTGCTCAACAAGGCTTGCAAAATTAAATGTTTATTCCTAATGCAGGATATTGACAATCCCAAAACACACTCTCATGATAACCTCTATATAAATATTGGGTTATCTGAATAACTATCAAACTATCTTTTCATAGTTTATACAAGTCTTAACCACGGTAAGAAAAAGGTCCCTATCAAGTTTGTCACATTGAGCTTCATTTCAAGGTCATTACAATACTTTAATATGTAATGATAATATTCATATTTATATGTGCACCCAATCCACCTCTATGTTATAAATATCAATACAAAGTACGCCGCTAATGGCTGCAATACTGCCGAAGCGGCGTTAAACAATAACTCACTCACTCACTCAATACAAAGTATATCTATCTAAAAAAAGTTCTAATTTGATATTTTCCACCCCTATGAAGTGATCGAGACCACACTTTGTTTATAACCATGGTGGGAGGTTTTATGAAACATGTGGACGCCCTAATAGTTGCTAACATATAAATTAAACGGGGATGTAATGTTTCTTCAACAGTTCTTCAAGTCAGTACTTTACTAGCCACGTTTGAAAGGATGACATGTCATTAATTAATTCATTATAAATCTCACCTGTGTGTATTAAATGAAGCAAGTCATGAGAGGAAATTGTTGACAATGATATATTAGTGTTTCTCAACATTATTTCAGGTAGTGTGGAGAAAAGGTAGCAACCCAAACCCACTGACTATTGGAAGAATGGCTTTTATCGATGATGGAAGAGTGAGAGTTGAAAGCTCTGTAAAGCATGGCACCAGTTTCTGGAACTTGATAATCCAGTCAGTAACTGGAGAGGATGCTGGAACCTACGTCTGTTTAGTTACTGACAAGTCACGTCGGTTAAGAAAGGAGGTGGAGTTGGAAATAACAGGTATGTTGATGACACTGAGCCAGACTGCTGGGGGGTAAATTTACTTGTTCTCATTTCCTTTATCTGAAACCTTCCTTTTTGGGGATTACTGAATGTGACGATTGCTTTATGCACAATGTTTCTAAATGTTCTGAGAATATACAAATAATGGCCTGTTTAATGTACTTATTATTGAGTTAGACCAGCAAATTATGACCAATTTTTACTCTCATTAATTATAAAATTAAAGCAAAATACCTAGTTGGGTAAAGCAATTATTCCAATTTATGTAGCAATTAAGTAATTAAATGAAATGTTAAATAAATAACCGCCAAAAATTATATATTTCAATTTCTTTCATTGCTCATAAACTTTGTTATTCTTTCGTGTCTTTGTATACAGTGTGTGAGTTAGACCATAATGCTTTGCCCTTGAAAATAATAGACTGGATCTATATTTAGACTGGAAAACACCTTTACTAATTAGTGCAATTGCTCGGCTTATTTTCGGTTGAACAAATTTGGGAAAAATTAAGTGTATATATTTCACGGAGATAGATTTTTGGCAATTTTCCTATATGTTCATCAACATCCTTGATGGCTCTTTAAGGTCAACCTTATTGAAAGCTGCCTTGAGAAATTGTATGAATGAATGAATTTCTATATCTCCTCCAAATGACATTCAAAGATGACTTCATATATAAACATTAATCTGACAGTTACAAATGATATGTAAAGACATATATTTACAGCAATGATAGTTGTCAAAGACAGATCATGTGAAAGTGCTTGACTTTCTTTCCATGTCTGATGTTGATTGTCCAAATCTCAGAGGTATAGAGGAGAGTTGTGATGATGCATGGCTTTGTAAATCTGTAACTTGGTTTCCAGTTGGATACCAGAGAAATCGCAGACTTTTGACTGATGATATGATTTTTTAGCAGTTTTAGAGATTATTTAAAATACAGGCTTCTCTAAAAATACACCGTTTATCAAAATTGGGACAGCGGAGGGTCTTTTCATACAACTTTTCTAGCTGTAGCATAATAACAGGTCCATGGAAACACTTATCTCCATCAATGAAATTTAATGTATATGTGCCAACAGGTGCCCCCTAGCGACTGTGCTCACGACGAGGGTGGACGTGCACCTGTGCTGGAGACCTCCACATTCTCTACTTGAACATGAGTGCAGCACTAAACTTCTCTTGTACCCACAAGGGAAAGATACTGTTGACTGAAGTCCCCAACCAATGGTTTCCAATAGTCAAACACAATCTACATATTCAAAAACAGAGACCACACTGAGCCAGTTTTCCACAGAGCTTTTATAGAGTTCGAAAGGAAAATAGATGGGTTTTATTTTGTATTTTTATATGTTCAATATTTCTGTAAATAAACTCTGTCATCCCCTGGATTTGTGTTAATTAATGTTGAAAGTCACACAAAATGTTTGCTGGATTTTGGTCAAAGATCAATCAAACTCAATGCTGGTTCAACGCAGGAGAGAAAGCCATACAATGTCAAATGTCATACGGCCACCACACAAATTAATGTAGGCCTGATTGTAGTCTACCGTTAACACTAAAGTCTCATAGTGGCTACATGATGACAGTGTGCATAGTGGGTGTGCAAAGGTTTGTCTCTTCCAGGAATACTGAGGGGTGGTACTTTCTGCCTCAGGGATCAAAGTTTGTTAAGTTGGTCTTATCCCCCTCAAACATGGGCATGGCACTGAAGCCTTCTGTCGACTTCTCTCCAGAACTAAGCTCATATTGTCAGAATGTCACTTCTTGGATCGAGACAAAGATTTGTAAAGTTCATTGTCATACTCTTGAGCATGGAAGATGTGCAGTTTAAAATGCTGCAGCCATATCAGCACTCTGATAAAATAGATTTGAGATAAGATCATATAAGATAATTCTTTATTATCCCGAGGAAAATTTCAGCCCAAGTTCAATGACATGTCTGTAGTACCATTAATAAGATAAGTAGAATATTTTTAAATATGATTCATTTGCCTGTTCTCACAGTCTCAGCCAAGCCAATGTATTGGCTAATACCTTACCAGTTATTTCAATGAGTGGGAGAGTGGTTGGGACTTGTGAGGTCCGTTTTAAGTTATTTTATTACCTCTTTTCTAATGAACGAAGATTGCTGTAAAGACATACATCAACCAGGAAATTATTATTGCATTGTTTTTATTGAAGATTCATATAATAAACCTATTATTTCATATGTAAGTTGTCAATCAGATAATCTGTTCTATGATACACAATTTATCCTCTGAAGAAGCCATTCAAATGTAATGGAAGGATTATCTTAAACAACCGATTTCTACTTTACAGACAAAATGGCAACATTAAGACCTTATAACATTTTAACTTGTGAAAGATGAAACGGATTTGATCTGCTTACACACATCAAGTGTGTCCTACACCGAGGTAATAGTAGATCACCAAAATATGACCTCATTTGAATGGTCTTGTGAAGAATATAACCACGGTATGTTGTTATATTTATATCACACTATCTGCAAAAGTACAAATTCCTTTACTTTTTCCTTGCAAGTCAGGCACCAAGTCAGGCACCAACCCAGCTTACCTAATCGGCTGACAGTGGCTGTTGGTACAGCCAGTACGTGCTGGCGGTTGATGCTCGACTCTGAGATGTAATCCCAAATATAACAATGAATGTTACATTTGTTCACTATCTAAATGGCATGTTTTTCTAAGGAGTACTGATGTCAGGTTTCAAGGTCTATCACATCCTCGGTTACCCAGGGTTTTATATATGCTCCGTTACTCTCCACTATATCACCCATGGGAAACCTTATCAGAGAAATCTGTACTCAAATTACCCGCCCTTGGCTGGCGTGAGCCAATCAAACTGCTATGCAGTTTGGACCTGCGACCCAATGACAATTCATATCACTTTGATTCAAAGCAAGCGAGGTCATCGTGTTAGCCATCCGTCACCGGTTATCTCCCTTGGCCATTTCCGTCATGTCCCATTGAGCATTTTCTTTGGTTACTGACTTCATCACGCTGGCCAAGTGCGGGTAATTTGAGAACAGATTCCCCTGATAAGGTTTCCCATGGGTGATATAGTGGAGAGTAACGGAGCATATATAAAATCATGGGTAACCGAGGATGGGTCTATCACTGACCAATGAAAAGTTATGGCCAAGGTTAAAGTTAATTGCAATTATATTTATTCATACACACTTGTTCTCAAAATACAAGGGGCGGGATAGCGCAGTGGTTAGCGCATTCGGCTTCGGATCAAGAGGTTTGGGGTTCGAATCCCGCCAGGGGCACAGCGACTTTAACGTCTACTATTCTACACGCAGTAAGGTTTGGGTGCAAGGCTACACTGAATTTCAGAGTAGTACCACCCATGGTTCGCTAGTTCTAGCCGATGCTCGCAGGTTTCACCACAATGCATAGCCACATGATGTTGCAGGCTTTCTCCTTGCCATAATACTACCGGTACCAGCCGTGATATAAATTCACCTCACCTCGAAATACAAATATATCTAATCTTTACTTCTGTATTCCTGAGCATTCAAAAAACAGAAATAAGTCTGATGGAGGGGTGTACAAAGTAATACTAACTTGCTTTGTACCAAAGCAGATTGAATAAGACACATTGAAGAATTTGAGCGTAAAAGAAAAGCTGCCAAGAATCTTTAAACAGTTTGTAACACCAGAACCATCAGTGCATCATTTTATAACATCAAATTGTTATGTGACGTCTCTAACATGGTTCAAAACTGCTCAGAAGTTGAAAATGTGAAAGTTTATGGACGACACCTGACAGACGACAGACTGGGCCATCTGCCCTTATAGGCATGAGCTTAAAATAACAAAGAAATCAACTGTTTTTAGACATTTAATATAAAGTATATGTGGTATAAACTGAATTCATTTGTCCCCTTACACAGATTGTTGGTTCTGACTTGTTTGACAGATAGTGATTGACTGGGGTCGGCTACTTCCCGGATACAGGAAATTATCTCAAACACTAACAACTCTAGTTAATGTATCGGTATCTGTTTAATTCACAAATTTTACTGACCTCACAGCGGTTGAACTTTAATACATTTGAGTTTAATATTGCCAGACCTTTCACACACTGACAGGTTGTGCCCCATTGATGGGGAGTTATTGTCATGTATCATCTCACCACGGAGACCAGTTGCCACGGCATCAGTTCTATTGGCAGGATAGTCATTGAATAGTCCGAGAGAAGAGGGAACTGCCAGATATATTCCACAAGCTTGATCGAACACCTCTGTTTTCAGTCAGGTCACAGAAGAATTGATACACCTGGTTTTTCAAGAGGGGAATATTTGATCGGAGAGGTGTTGATTCCTCTTACACAGATTGTTTATAAGCTGCAGAATATTGGAAATACAGCATCTCCAAGAAACATTTATTCTACAAGGAGAATCTATTGCAAGGAACGCTCACTTTCAACTGGTTTCAAGTATTGAGGATAAACCTTGTGAGACGATGTTGAGACCTGGTTGCTTGCCCCTGTGGGTCATGCTGACCCTACTGACTGGCTGTTCCTCAATGTATATAAGGGGGACAGGTGAGTATGATACATACATACTTATACAGGAAACGTCTCGCTGGGAACACATGTGTTAAAGAGATGGTTCTATCAGAGTATCAGCTATTTCATTTTTAGCATTTTGTTTATCAGTGCAGTATCACCCATAGTTTGTTGCTTGCGATGTTGCGGTGCTTGCAGTAATAGTAGCTGCTATGATATATATATATATATATATATATATCTGTTTATTCACACTGAAATAGCAATATTTGACTGAAGTATGTAGGACCAGCTTCAATTGTTCTCCTATTAATGTTTTCAATGAGGAAATAAGCATGTTAATAGATGATCATGTTACCGGTAATAGTGAGTCTGGATAGCCGTTCTTTTTACCATTTTGACTCTGGGACATTGAGACATAATCTTTCAAGGAAACCAGAAAGAGACTAAACCTGGTATTAATTAATCCTCTCTATTAGGGATTAGGATTAGCTTGGCCTGTCTTGGTCAAGGAGAAGAAAGTTACCTGCGAAATTATATCCATAAAATCTGAAATCCACAAAAACGTTTGAAGGCATCAGGCATCTTGTATAAACAATTGAATAACCAGAACCAGTGATGGATTGATATCTGTTTCAAAGCAAATTATTATAAGTATCTGAATATATTTATTTATTATACATTTTACATTTATTGTATTGTTGGAGGATAAAACAAATTAAACACATCTCTGAACTTTTAATTGTTATTTATAAGAAATCAATCTAAATTTTATTGTAACATGATTTCAGTGTATCCTTGATTCTGATTGGTTGATTTGCCTATGTTGAATGACAATGAATACCCGCAAATTACTTGGGGCGAATCACCGCGAACATATACATCGATGTTCACAAGATACGGCCCGACTCAAAATTTAATTTTTCTATTTCTCTTAATATGTGCTCCTTACTCAAATTTGACAGGTGGCATTGTCATTTTCTTACTTGTGTATAGCAGTATAGGTAACAAATAACTCTCAAAATTAATTAGTTTCAAGTAATTAAAATGTTTTCAACTAGTAAGATTTGTCCAAGTTTGACGCCTTCTTCCATGCGGTTGTGTTTACTGAATGCCGTTGTCATGGCATGACGTCATAGTGATCAACCGTTTTGACGTCACAATGCTAGCGTCATTGTCACAATGGGTTAGGGCAAGTTTAAGATGTTTGTTCCTAGGTCTCTTACTGTGTTGATGTCGTAGATAAATGTTTATCGCCATCTAAAAGGATAAGTGAATATTGTGAAGTGAACATAGCTGAGTGACACTGTTTGAGCTTATGTGTAAATTGTTGCTAATGTACATATTACGCCGATTATTTACATTTGTTTTGACCTGACCACACCTCTTCCAAAAATGGAACAGTCGCAAAGTCCTTCCCACTCAGAGATAGGTATGCAAAAAGAGAGTTCGTTTCAAAATGCCTGATAAGTAACGGTCATGTTACAATATCGATAAATAGTTGCGTTTGTAAAATTTCCGGGATTCATTGCTATTCAACACCCGCAAATTTCAGCGTTTAAAACCTCCGGCTATTATTATAAGACAAAAGACATCTTTCTTTACAAACATACTCTGTTGACCATGTATATATTACTGAGAATACCAAAACCTGACACCCCTCCTGACTGGGACAATCAATGACCAGTAGATTCCTGAGAATAATCCACTTTTTATACAATAGAGTGACGTTGAATACGAGAATATCCTGGTCATACTATCCCTTTAATTATTTCTAATGGCTTATCCTGAATATGTCTTTCTTCATTATTAGAACAATTAGTAGTTACCATAAAATCCAAACATTAATCAAAGAGATGCATACAAACTTAATTACACAAAATAAAATGATTTCCAGACCCACCAGCACCAGAAAACGTTCAAGTTATCATCCAAACCGAGAACAGTATCATGGTCACATGGGACAAGCCAGCCTATCCTGTGGCCGACTACAGGGTATATTACAGCATGTTCGCCCCGGACGATATAACCTTGTGGCGACATGTAGATGTTGGTCCCGTTACTATGACCCTTATAGGAGGTCTGGAGTCATATAACATCTACTTTGTAAGAGTACAAGCCATCTCATTGGACAACAAGCTTGGTGAAATATCGCCAGAAGCAAGACCAAAAGAACTGCCAGATTTTAGGTACAGCTTGGAGATGTTATTCCATATTTTATTCTTTATCTGATTCGTTTAACAAACAATGCAGCTGTGGATCCAGCAGTTTCTTTTCTTTTCAAAACTGGATCTGACAAACTGTGTATGTCATACATTGTTCTGTCTAACTGCTGTATGTCTGAGCGATTGAATTCTAACTGCTGTATGTCTGAGCGATTGAATTCTAACTGCTGTATGTCTGACCGATTGAATTCTAACTGCTGTATGTTTGACCTATTGAATTCCAACTGCTGTATGCCCGATTGATTGAATTCCAACTGCTGTATGTCCGACCGATTGAATTCTAACTGCTGTATGTCTGACCGATTGAATTCTAACTGCTGTATGTTTGACCTATTGAATTCTAACTGCTGTATGTCTGACCGATTGAATTCTAACTGCTGTATGTCCGATCGATTGAATTCTAACTGCTGTATGTCCGACCGATTGAATTCTAACTGCTGTATGTTTGACCTATTGAATTCTAACTGCTGTATGTCTGACCGATTGAATTCTAACTGCTGTATGTCTGACTGAATGAATTCTAACTGCTGAATGTCTGACCGATTGAATTCTAACTGCTGTATGTTTGACCTATTGAATTCTAACTGCTGTATGTCCGACCGATTGAATTCTAACTGCTGTATCTCTGACCGATTGAATTCTAACTGCTGTATGTCTGACCGATTGAATTCTAACTGCTGTATGAACAGGGGTCTGATCTGATTGTTTTATTTTGAGATTTGAATTGAACAAAGTCTAAAACACAGATATTGAACAAAAGATCAACTTAAAAACTTGACAAAATCTCTATTTGCCACTGTACCTCTCCATGAAGTGTAGAGGGCTGCTCCTTTCACTGCCTGGTTCTTGTTCTGAATGTTTGGTACATGTGCAAAGTGAAAGGAGTAGCTCCGAACACTGTTCTAGGCTTGCGGAACATTATAAAAAAAAAAAGCAGGTGCAAGCCGCACAGCAATAGAACATGTTCCGCACACCCAGAACAGTGTTCAAAGTCACTCCTTTTACTTAGCGCATGTACCGGACATTCAGAACAAGAACCGATATTTTAAAAGGAGCAGGCCTAAGGAGACGTGCAAACTTTGACAAAAAATGATTCAGATGTTGTAATGTATGTTTTTATTTTTCAGGTCAAGGAAATAAAGATTTGGAACACATGTCTATGGCCACTGTCCCATCTACAGTCATATGCAGTATGATAGCATGTTGTGACCTGGATGGTCCTTAAATCGAAATGTTACAAATACTAAGGTGAATAGTCAAATAAAGGATGAAAGTGAGTATGTTCTATGTTATAACAGATATGGATAATCAACATATTTAGTCAATTATTTGACACAAAATACAATCAAATTGTTAATGATAGTTCTACCAAATCTCTTAAATACTATTCATCTGATTTACATGACATATGGTAGAAATATGTACAAATAGAGAATCTCACCCAAGTGTCTTCTGATATCAAATATATCAACACTCGTTGATAAAAGTTACAAACTTCTGAGGCTTGCCGATATCAGAAGACAAAAGGGGGAGATTCTATAATTGTACATATTTCTACCATCACCCAAAATCATTACGTTTCAACGAAAATTGAACTTCTCTGAGCACAATACTGCCATTTGACCATTTGCAGTGATGTCATAGCATTGTGACATCATTATGTTTATTACTTGGTCTCACAAAACTCACAAAATTAAAATCTCCTGTGGAACACAGTTTTGGATGACCAACAGAATTTATCAAACACAACACAATATGAAATTTTATAACCAAACATTTTTGTAAATAATACAATAAAATAACAGAATACGGTACATTAAACCTTTAAAGGTTCACAGATCCACTGCCTAAGTTTAGTGTAGGAAACACCTTGTAAATACGCTTGTGATTCAATAAGAAAAGGGAGTAAAATCTTGAATCACAGATTACCCACAGAAACTTGATTAGATGGAATGAATAAAATTGTAAAAAATTATGAAGAGACCATTGAGAAGAGAACATTGTGTAAACTAGAAATATGTGCATGTGATGCACTGTGATGTCCCCCGCTCCAACTTTCAATCCAACCTAGTCATATTACCCTTATTTTTCACTTATGCTAAGAACTAAGTTCAATACTGCATTAATAACGAGAAAATAAAAAATTCAGAATAGCCAAAGTAGCAAAAGGCACCACTCTATCACTAGGTCTAAGCAAATACAAAGTTTGCTGAAAAAATATTGAACGGTTTTGGAGATAGAGGCCGGAAAAGGTCCCTACCCCCAATATGCACTAAGTTCAAATTGTTTCCATGGAAACCAGAAAAGAAAAAAAAATTCAGAATAACCAAAATAGCAAAAGGCACTACTCCACCACTAGGTCTAACCACATACCAAGTTTCGTAAAGAAATACTTGATAGATTTTGAAATAGAGGCCGGAAAAGGTCCCTACCCCCAATATGCACTAAGTTCAAATTTTTTCCATAGAAACCAGTAAAAATAAAAAAATCAGAATAGCCAAAGTAGCAAAAGGCACCACTCTATCACTAGGTCTAAGCAAATACCAAGTTTGTGTTAACGTATGGATACGTATGGGTGTCTGCAAGGAATGTATAGAGAAGTGTGAGTGGCTTTGCGTGGAGACGCATGCGCAGTGTTAGTGATACCCATGTACCGGCCGGGCATGGAGGCATGTACGCTCTCACTCAAGGAATAAAGTATGTGTCCTGGGAACAATATCTTGGTGATTTCTAAGCACGAGTCCACCTTTAACAATGGTTGCAGAGCCTGGTTATAGTTCCCAAGTGAGTGACAGGACATTAATGGCGAAATAGCGAAGTGAAGCGAGCGAGCGTGACTGAACAGCTGAAGCAAAATGGCGACCGGAAATTACAGAATTCCACCAGCGTTTATCGATGATAAGCCTTATAGTCGATGGGTTGAAGAAGTAAAGGTGTGGCAGACAGTGACAGACCTAGGAGAAGAAAAACAAGGTGCGGCAATAGCTCTCTCATTGCCAGAAACGGATAACATTCGTGATAAAGTGTTCAATGAACTAGGAGCGGCGAAACTTGGTGATAAAAATGGCGTGAAACTTCTTCTTGCATTTTTGGATGGAATTTACAAGAAGGACGAAATAACAGCAGCATACGAGGTATATAGTGACTTTGATAGATTTAAAAGAGCACCAAACATGAGCATGGAAACGTACGTTTCAGAATTTGAGAAACTCTATAATAAAACTAAGAAATTCCAAATGACACTTCCAGAATCTGTTTTAGCATTTCGTCTTCTTGATGGTTCAGGTCTAGAACACAAAGATCAACAACTAGTTCTCACTGGTGTTGATTATAAGGATTCAGCAACTCTCTTCAAACAGATGTCATTATCATTAAGAAAATTCTTTGGGAAACAATCTATGCCAAACTCAAGTTTTTCTTGTCCAACTATTAAAGTTGAACCAGTATATATGACAGATGAAACTCAAGCAACTGCTTACTTCACACGAGGTCGTGCATATGGGCCGCGTCGTAGTAGAAACAGTCGTCGTGGAAGGAGAGGTTATTATTCCACACAATTTCAAAATACTAGACAGAGAGGGAGAGGACAACGAATTCTCAACCCAATAGGAGAAGATGGCCCACAAAGGTGTGTTATTTGCGAATCAATTTACCATTTTGCTAGAGACTGTCCAGACTCTTATGAAAATATGAAAATTAATGAAGAAGCTGTGCTTTTTACAGGAAACAAACAAGAAGAGATGGAAGTTTTGATGTGTGAAGCAATAAATTCTGCAGTTCTTGACAGCGGTTGCACATCAACAGTCGCAGGTGAAAACTGGCTTGACAATTATGTTGACAATTTAGATAAAGATCAACGCAGGAAAGTGATAGTTTCCAAAAGTGATAAAATCTTCAAATTTGGTGGTGGGGAGAAATTGAAGTCAATTAAGAAAGTTACCTTTCCATGTAAACTTGCAGGACAGAATTGTTCAATTACAACTGATGTTGTGAGTAGTGACATTCCACTTTTACTTGGAAAACCAGCCATGAAAGAGGCCCGTGTTAAGTTAGACCTTGAAATAACAGGGCAAATATTTTAGGACAGGATATTGAGTTACAATGTACCTCTTCGGGACATTATTGTGTTTCATTATCTGATAACATCTCACCAATTCAAGTGTCAGAAATTTTCTTCAATGTATCAGAAAAATCAGAACATGAGAAACAGAAGATTGTAACTAAGCTCCACAAACAGTTTGGTCACCCGTCAAGCCATAGATTAAAACTCCTTTTGCAGGATGCAGGTTGTTATGAGGAAAGCATGGGTAATCTTGTGGAGAATGTAAGTGTTACTTGTGATGTCTGCAAGAATTCAAGAAAACTGTTCCAAAACCTGTTGTGTGTTTGCCAATGGCGACTAAATTCAACGAAGTAGTTGCACTTGACCTGAAGGAGTGGAAAGCTGGGATATATTTTCTACACATGGTGGATCTTGCTACTAGATTTAGTTTGGCAACAGTCATCTACAACAAACTACCTGAAACTATTGTGAATAAAATTCTTCTGTTATGGGTTGGCAGTGGTTTTGGTGTGCCAGGGAAAATTCTAACGGACAATGGAGGTGAATTTGCTAATGACATTGTCAGAGACATGGCAGAAAATCTTAATATTCAAGTGTGTACAACAGCAGCCCAGAGTCCTTGGCAGAATGGAACTTGTGAAAGGAATCATGCAGTCCTTGATGACTGTGTACAGAAGATGTTAGCAGACAATCCAAAACTTGATCTCGAAACTGCAATCGTATGGGCTATCAATGCAAAGAATTCTCTTCAAATGATACATGGATTCAGTCCCTATCAGCTTATTTTTGGATGCAATCCAAACTTGCCATCCGTGCTCGTTGACAGACCCCCTGCACTGGAGGGAAAGACTGTAAGTGAAATGTTTGCTAAACATCTGAGTGGCATACACAGCAGCAGAAAGGCTTTCATAGAGGCTGAATCATCTGAAAGAATAAGACGCGCTTTGAGACATCAAGTACGGGCGTCAGGTGTTCCCTTCCAGCCAGGCGAGACTGTCTACTACCAGCGCAATGGAATATGGCGAGGACCTGGAAAAGTGATAGGACAGGATGGTAAAATAGTGTTTGTCAGACATGGTAGTGTGTATGTTAGAGTACATCCATGTAGACTTAACAGGGTAGGTGAAGAATTCTACAATCAAAAGGAGGAAAATACATGTAGTGTAGACAAAGACAATGGCAATGGCAGGAAAGAATTTACGTCTCATAATCAAGAGGCAGAATTGACCTTTGACGACAGTCAAATCAACGAATCTCACAACTTTGATCAACCGAGGCAAGTTGTTCAGCCTGTATTGCCTAAACCACACATGGAAATAAGGTATCTGCCTGTGGGTGATGATAACTGGGTTTCCGCAACAGTGATTAGTAGAGGTGGCAAAGTGCATGGAAGAAATAAAGCTTGGTTTAACATCAAGGACAATAATAGTCAAGACGTTAAATCACTGAACTTTGAGACAGGAGTGACGTCATGGGAATTAGTTCAACCAACAGAAGGTAACATTAATCATGTTGATGAACATTCTGATGATAATAATGTCTTTCTTGTCGTATCAAACAGTGTTGATGATGCAAAACAATCAGAATTAGACAATTGGAAAAACTTTAGTGTCTATGAAGAAGTTACTGATCATGGACAACCTCAAATGTCTACCAGGTGGGTGCTGACTGAAAAACAACAGGATGGAAAGCTGATTAATAAGGCCAGGTTAGTTGTTCGTGGTTTTGAAGAAACGATAGAATACAAAGTGATTCACCAACTGCAGGGAAAGACACTCTCAAAATTTTGTTATCTCTATCCTCAACTTTTGGATGGCAATTAAACACTATAGATATTAAAGCAGCCTTCTTGCAAGGACATGGAATTGATCATGACATTTACCTCAAGCCACCCTCTGAGGCTGATGCTAATGGAAAATTGTGGAAACTGAGAAAATGCGTTTATGGACTCAATGATGCATCAAGGAAGTGGTATTTCAGTGTTAGAGAAGAATTGCTGAAAGCAGGGTGTTTGCAATCATCAATAGATCCAGCTTTATTTTACTGGTACAGTGATAAGTTAGAGGGACTTTTCCTGATGCATGTGGATGATTTCATTTGGTCTGGAGCACTTTCATTTGAAACCACTGTCATTGATAAAATAAGATCATCATTCAGGATTGGAAAGGAAGGGAAAATGATGTTTAAATACATTGGCATGGAAATCAAACAGGCTCAAGGAGTTGTCTTTGATCAGTGGTCCTACATCAACGGAATACAGCCTATTCCTCTATCGACAAGTCGCTCAGCGCAGAAAGATGATGATCTCAATAAAGAAGAAATTGGTTATCTCAGAAGTTTGATCGGACAGTTAAGCTGGGTAGGAAACCAGACAAGGCCTGATATTTGTTTTGACGTTTTGGAACTTAGTACAGCAATAAAGCATCCTCGCGTCAGTGATATTCTTAGGGCCAACAAGACCTTGAAGAAATTGAAATATGAGAACTTTCCTCTCTATTTTCCTAAGTTTGATGGTTGTTCAGATCTAAGAATAAAATTATTCTGTGATGCATCATATGCTAATCTGAATGATGGAGTTTCAAGTGCATGTGGTTTCATCATTCTTTTGTCAGATGGAATATGTCAAAGTTGTCCACTTGCGTGGAAAGCCAACAAAATACAGAGAGTAGTGAGAAGTACACTGGCAGCTGAGACATTAGCTATGGTTGATGGACTAGATTCCGCCTGTTATCTTGGACATCTCCTCAGTGAAGTTCTTATGAGAAGAAACACCAACGTAATACCAATTGACTGTTTTACGGACAACAAATCACTGTTTGAGAACATACATTCGACAAAACTTGTGAGTGAGAAACGTTTGCGGGTTGATATTGCCAGTATCAAGCAAATGTTACAACAGAATGTGATAACCAATGTTCACTGGGTTGAAACAACTCAACAACTATCAGACTGTACGACGAAGAAGGGAGCTAGTGCCGCCCAGCTTCTCGAGTGCCTCAGATCGGGAAAACTATCATATATGTGACTGTACAAAGAGCCATGACAAAATACCTAAAGACTTCCTCAATAATTCAATTATAATATTTATATTCCCAGGACTTTTAATATCCTTTATTTCTTAAGGACAAATAACAACAACAAAAATAATGATTGAATTTCTATGTATGTTTTGACATGTTTTCTTTTCAGTTTTATAAGACTATAACAAAATAGAAAAATTGGGAGTGTGTTAACGTATGGATACGTATGGGTATGTATAGAGGAATGTATAGAGAAGTGTGAGTGGCTTTGCGTGGAGACGCATGCGCAGTGTTAGTGATACCCATGTACCGGCCGGGCATGGAGGCATGTACGCTCTCACTCAAGGAATAAAGTATGTGTCCTGGGAACAATATCTTGGTGATTTCTAAGCACGAGTCCACCTTTAACAGTTTGGTAAAGAAATACTAAATAGATTTTGAAATAGAGGCCGGAAAAGGTCCCTACCCCCAATTTGCACTAAGTTCAAATTGTTTCTATGGAAACCAGAAAAAATAAAAAATTCAGAATAACCAAAATAGCAAAAGGCACCACTCCACCACTAGGTCTAACCACATACCAAGTTTCGTAAAGAAATACTTGATAGATTTTGACATAGAGGCCGGAAAAGGTCCCTATCCCAAATTTCACTAAGTTGAAATTGTTGCCATGGAAACCTGTAAAAATAAAAAATTCAGAATAACCAAAATAGCAAAAGGCACCACTCCACCACTAGGTCTAACCACATACCAAGTTTCATAAAGAAATACTAAATAGATTTTGAAATAGAGGCCGGAAAAGGTCCCTATCCCAAATTTCACTAAGTTAAAATTGTTTCCATGGAAACCAGAAAAAATCAAAAAATCAGAATAGCCAAAGTAGCAAAAGGCACCACTCTATCACTGGGTCTAAGCAAATACCAAGTTTGGTGAAAAAATATTGAATGGTTTTGGAGATAAAGGCCGGAAAAGGTCCCTACCCCCAATATGCACTAAGTTCAAATTGTTTCCATGGAAACCAGAAAAGAAAAAAAATTCAGAATAACGAAAATAGCAAAAGGCACCACTCCACCATTAGGTCTAACCACATACCAAGTTTCATAAAGAAATACTAAATAGATTTTGAAATAGAGGCCGTAAAAGGTCCCTACCCCCAATATGCACTAAGTTCAAATTTTTTCCATAGAAACCAGAAAAAATAAAAAATTCAGAATAACCAAAATAGCAAAAGGCACCACTCCACCACTAGGTCTAACCACATACCAAGTTTCGTAAAGAAATACTAAATAGATTTTGAAATAGAGGCCGGAAAAGGTCCCTACCCCCAATTTGCACTAAGTTCAAATTGTTTCCATGGAAACCAGAAAAAAAAAAAAATTCAGAATAACCAAAATAGCAAAAGGCACCACTCCACCACTAGGTCTAACCACATACCAAGTTTCGTAAAGAAATACTTGATAGATTTTGACATAGAGGCCGGAAAAGGTCCCTATCCCAAATTTCACTAAGTTGAAATTGTTGCCATGGAAACCAGTAAAAATAAAAAATTCAGAATAACCAAAATAGCAAAAGGCACCACTCCACCACTAGGTCTAACCACATACCAAGTTTCGTGAAAAGATATTGAACGGTTTTTGAGATATGGCCCGGAAAAGAAAGCATTTCGGAATAACGGAATAACGGAATAACAGAATAACGGAATAACGGAATGACGGACGGAGGCGAAAACATTATGTCTCCCGAAAAAAATTTCAGGGGACATAAAAACAATATTGTTATAAATCTGATTGAATGAAAGACACGATTCACATATAAACATATGAAAAGATTTTCCTACCGGTAATACAATAAATCCTTATGCGCAAGCAATTTTATAAAGCAAAATGTGTAAGTATATTTAATAATTGTCACAAATAATTGTACATAATAAACTTCTTGGGAAAAAAGCATCTACTAAGTGATCATTCAATGATTTATAGTATTGCAATATGGTTCTAGCTACATTGAGCATTATAACATGTTGGAAGCTTACATAAGGCACTTTCATACCCAGTTGTAGGGCACATTACACATTATACGTGAGCCACCTTTTAGGGTTGTGAATCGTCATTCTATCAACATCTTCCTGCGATATTCCCCGAGCAAGCATCTTCGGGAGGACATTTACCAGAAGATGAGAAAATCCGTGACCTCCAAATTGTGTCTGAAAGGAGATGATTATTTTCCAGAGGGGAGCATGATTGTCATATATTTAAAATTGAGTTGAGCTGTTTTCTCCAGTAGGACCAACGTGATTATCATCTCACCAGTGTAGGGCATGCACAGTACAGTCAACATTACATGTAGGAGTGTTGCCCTTTTACGTCATTGAGATGGCAATTTTGCTGAATGATTAGTGTACAGGAGATATGAATACAAAATGCCCCAACATATCAACTAAGCAGCAATCCCTGTGCCAAATTGGTATTTTAATCCATAAGACTATTAATTTATTCCTATTTATAGCACGTATATTGTCAGCCAATGAAATGTTGATATTTGAAAGTGGATGATCGTTCTTATCCTGAGAATGCGATTTTGCTAATATTTCAAAGACTTTTTATTGGTTGATTGTTTTATGCATTATTTATAAACATTTCCATTCTTACACATTAAGACGTCTTACAGATTAACATACTGTGATGCTGCAGGACGTTCAGCAGCCACAGTGGTAACGCTACTAGCACTCACCAGCCTATGTTCAGTGGTAACGCTACTAGCACTCACCAGCCTATGTTCAGTGGTAACGCTACTAGCACTCACCAGCCTATGCTCAGTGGTAACGCTACTAGTACTCACCAGCCTATGTTCAGTGGTAACGCTTCTAGCACTCACCAGCCTATGTTCAGTGGTAACGCTTCTAGCACTCACCAGCCTATGTTCAGTGGTGATGCTTCTAGCACTCACCAGCTTATGTTCAGTGGTGATGCTTCTAGCACTCACCAGCCTATGTTCAGCGGTAACGCTTCTAGCACTCACCAGCCTATGTTCAGTGGTAACGCTTCTAGCACTCACCAGCCTATGTTCAGTGGTGATGCTTCTAGCACTCACCAGCTTATGTTCAGTGGTGATGCTTCTAGCACTCACCAGCCTATGTTCAGTGGTAACGCTTCTAGCACTCACCAGCCTATGTTCAGTGGTAACGCTTCTAGCACTCACCAGCCTATGTTCAGTGGTGATGCTTCTAGCACTCACCAGCCTATGTTCAGTGGTGATGCTTCTAGCACTCACCAGCTTATGTTCAGTGGTGATGCTTCTAGCACTCACCAGCTTATGTTCAGTGGTAACGCTACTAGCACTCACCAGCTTATGTTCAGTGGTAACACTACTAGCACTCACCAGCCTATGTTCAGTGGTGATGCTTCTAGCACTCACCAGCCTGTGTTCAGTGGAAACGCTTCCAGCACTCACCAGCCTATGTTCAGTGGTGACGCTTCTAGCACGCACCAGCTTATGTTCAGTGGTGATGTTTCGAGCACTCAACAGCCTATGTTCAGTGGTAACGCTACTAGCACTCACCAGCCTATGTTCAGTGGTAACGCTTCTAGCACTCACCAGCCTGTGTTCAGTGGTAACGCTACTAGCACTCACCAGCCTATGTTCAGTGGTAACGCTTCTAGCACTCACCAGCCTATGTTCAGTGGTGATGTTTCGAGCACTCGACAGCCTATGTTCAGTGGTAACACTTCTAGCACTCACCAGCCTATGTTCAGTGGTAACGCTACTAGCACTCACCAGCCTATGTTCAGTGGTAACACTTCTAGCACTCACCAGCCTATGTTCAGTGGTGACGCTTCTAGCACTCACCAGCCTATGTTCAGTGGTAACGCTTCTAGCACTCACCTGCCTATGTTCAGTGGTAACGCTTCTAGCACTCACCTGCCTATGTTCAGTGGTAACGCTTCAAGCACTCACCTGCCTATGTTCAGTGGTAACACTTCTAGCACTCACCAGCCTATGTTTTGTGTGAATATCCTGAGACAGCAGTATGTTGTCCTTATATCCATTGTCCAGCAAAGACTTGACCATCTGAATCCGCTGTGCGTCGCTCAGCATGTCGATGGACGGCTCACACTGGTAGTGAGATTTCTCTATCCCGAACAGATCATACTCGCAGTAGCACCCCATCTCTGCGAAGTCAAACAGTCTACTTTCGTCCAGGAAAGTTCCTGCAGGAAATCATCACTCATTCAGGGGTTACAAAACAGGGTTGCCCCACAGCTGAGAAGGGTGAACTCTTATTAACATCAAACAATCAGATGAATAAAAGATTGATTGTAATCTATATCATACAGGATAAAGAATGACTCGCAGGCATATGTGAGTTGATGATCAAACCAGACAAATACCAAATAAGATTTCAGAAAAACACATTAATTTACACATTCAACAAAGAAGGAGCTGCAAGACGCCCTAGCTACTCACTGTCCAGATGTGACATGACGACCCGATCAGCTCTACCTCCCGCCTCCAGAAATATCCTCATGATTTCAAACGGAGACTCTGAGTTGCGACCTGGGTGGATGATAGCGGGAGTACCAAGCTTTGATTGGACGATACCCGAGGCTTGCAGAGACTTCTTTTCGAATGCTGCAGTGAAGAAGACTTTTGATTTTGTCCTTGTTTCCAACTGCTAATTGGTTTGAATAAATCTGACAACAACTAAGTCATAATTGTTAATCAGTCATTAAATAGATTCTGACCTTAGAAATACTTGCCATTTAGATAATGAACAAATATAACATGGTTATATTTGGGATAACACTACCTTCAATAGTAAATTTTCTTGTACTTTTTCGGGCCGAGATGTACTTTTTCGAGGCAAAAATGTGGTAAGCTGTTCGTACAGTCAATGCTGGTGATAGTTGCCTTACTCTGAGTGTGTGGATTCGAATCCCGCATGCCTCGGCCCGATGAAGTACAAAAGTTTGTACTATTGAAGGTAGTGTTTTCCCAAATATAACCATGTTATAGGTTCTGACCTGTTAAAAACTGAAGACATTTATTTAAAGACACATTTAGTTGAAGACATTTTGTTGAAGTCATTTACTTGAAGTTGAAGTAGTTTATTTGAAGACACATTTAGTTGAAGACATTTTTCGTTGAAGTTATTTACTTTTGTTGACATTTACTTGAAGTCATTTATTTGAAGTCATTTCATATATATTAAAAGGATTTCCTTGCTTTTGTGTTCTGTGAAGCAGTTAACAAATCAACTCAATACAAACCCTCACCATATCACCCATCCATGTGGTTACTTCAGGAGGAAGCACTATAATCATTTGGATTAGTTGACTAGCAAGTCATATAGGTGCTTACACAAGTAACAGCTAATTCTGTCAGCAAGTTGTGAGAGTAGTTAAATATCATAGCAGGGATGACCGACGGACGGATGGACAAACAGACTCACGTTCAAGGGGCCAGGCACATCCTATCTCTCCGATGACTCCACACTTGATGCCAGAGTCGTCAACACCCTCCTCGATATCATGTATGATCTGTTCACACAGCGACTCAACACTCTTCTCCTTCACCGCCTCAGTCTGGAACTGCGCCACATAGAAACCTGGAGCAAACAATTCACATTCACTGTCATTGCCAATATTGTGCAACAGTCATGTCAATGAATGATGATCATTTTTAATGGACACCTGTCAGTTGCCACTTCATTAAGATCATTAAGGAATTTGTGAAAGAAGATGAAAACTGTGGCGATTGTCATGAAATTCAATTAGAATAATAAGTATCAAAAAGACAAAGGATAAATCGGTTATAAAAGTTTGATATTAGAGGAAATCTGTCTTTCCTTGACAAATACCATGTTTATCTCAGCAAGTGAGATAGAACATTTTATTTTCACATGTGGCACATTCACTTGTGAATATGTCTTACTTTTCTACCTCACGAGATGAACTGAACATGGCATTTGTCAAGAATTGACAGATATTCTATTTGTTATATGATGTTATCCTTGTAATCACGCCACAACAGTGTCAATTTTGTGTTGAGAGTGTCCGCTAGGAACAGCCTATCAGCACAGCAACATCATGACATGAAAACATAATTTGTTACATCAGAACATTTTTTTATGATATTACATTATTCTATTCACTGGTCACAGTGAAAATAAAAGGTATTGTTATTTCATTGATAAACTGATATAATAAAAAAATATTTCCAATTTCCCATAGTTTCAATCTATATCCACCTGCTCCTGCTACAATGTTGACCCCAGTCTGTTCAGACACCTCCTTCAGGAAGCGCACATTCGGGTCGAGGCCAATCGTCGTATTGTCCACGACAGTACACCCTCCGTTCTCCTGCAAAACATAGCTTCCATTCACAACTCAAGTTGATATTTTACAGTGTATAACAGTACAGCTATCTTGATCCTGATATTTATAATCCAAACCATGAAGTCTCTGGAAAGTCTGTCAACTGTGACAAGGGAGGAAACAGAAAATTATCACTCCACTTTTAGTATATTGGGGGTGGAGGTATGTGTGTCCCCCCAAATCCCCCCTGAAATCCATCTTCAAGATGCGCCAAGCGATGAGGCATTCAACAACAACAAATAGTGTAAATTTGTTGCTGCAAGTTAAACAATTCTACACTTTATACAGCTTAATAATGGAGGCCTTATACAGCATGTAGACATCTCAGCAGGTTTTCGAACTCATTCTCATCTAGTTACAAGAGAATTTACACAATTCTACAGCACAGATCAATGATGCAAATAGAACAATCAGACAGAGTCTACTATATCCCCCGCCAAGTGGGAAAAGTTTAAATTATACTGAACAATCATCATGGAGCTTTATTCATTTATAAATCTTTAATCACTCAGTAATAAATTCATGCTTTCCCCTTTCCCTTAATGAAGGCTGGTAACAAATTTGAAGACTCTGGATCCATCGGTTCATGAGATATCGTGGTAACAAGAAATGGGACGTACGGAGCTGAATACTATATACCTGCGCTTCGCGGGGCGCGGGGGACAACAACACACATCAACACATGATGATTGTGTCACATACCATGTTTCATTGAGCTAGGTCTTACAATTGTTGAGTTCTGTTTCAGAAACAAAAAGTTAAGCTATGTTCTCATAGAAATGGCTAAAAAGGCACAGTTACACATGATGATTGTTTCACATACCAAGTCTCATTGAGCTAGGTCTTACAGTTGTTGAGTTCTGGTTCAGAAAAGAAAACTTTAAAGTATGTTTCCATGGAAACAGCTACAACCAAAATTCCAAAGAAGTCGAAAACCCCAAAAGGCACATCTACACCTAATGATTCTTCCACATACCAAGTTTCATTGAGCTAGACGTTACAGTTCTGGTCCGGAGTTCCATACCTCCAGACAACTGCGTTGTGGCGGGGGATTATGACAAACATATGAGGGAAAATAGAATTAAAATGAACAATTGTTATAACAAGGTACCTTATAGAAGTTCATCTCCTCTGTGATTACATCTTTTTCATCTTTACCATAGAACAAGTTAGGCTTATGACTGTATCTGGAACAAATGTTCATACAGGTTCAGCAAGACTAATATTCAACAAGTTTTAAAGGTGCTGTGGCATGACTTTCTTACTGAAATAATGTGCCCTCACAAAAATAAATAAGTTTTACGAATGGCTAAATAATATTCCTGAATCAATAAAAAGAGTTCTAAAGGGAATTTACATTGTTTGGTTTAGCCATGCGAATGTAGTTCAAGTGATCTGACTCAGAGTAGAGTTTTACATAAGGTACAATGACGGAATCGTCAACCATCTTGATATCTGAACAAGGTAGAGTTCCACACCACTATAAGTGAGTTTGGGTTGAACGCCGCTTTCAAGAGTATTTCACTTATATTACGGCTGCTAGTATTATGGCAGAGAGAAAGCCTGCAACGCCATGTGGCTATGCATTGCGGTGAAACCTGCAAGCATCGGCTGTAACTAGTGAACCATGGGTGGTACTACGCTGAGATTCAGTGTAGCATTGCACCCAAACCGTACTGCATGTAGAACAGTTCTCTACTGCAGACAAAGTTGCCGTGACCCTGGCAGGATTCGACCCCAGACCTCTTGATCTGAAGCCGAACGCGCTAACCACTGCACTATCCCGCCCCCAACACCAATATAGCTTTATACGTTGAACCATTTTCTTGAAATACGGATAGCCGTTGTCTATGGATATGGCATATCGGGTTGTGTAATGAGATGTTTTACCCATAATATATTGTATAAACTTTAATAATAAATGGCAAATTTGAGAAAACGTAATATGCAAAAAATTTGCTACAGCACCTTTAATGTTAATAACTGAGTTGTCAGTATCAAAATAGCTGAAGTATAATGGAGAATTCATGTGACGTTTATAATGTTATCAATAAACCCGTGAAAGATTGAGATTCTGCAATAAATAAAATATAACAGTTTGTATTAACAGTCTGTCCTCAAAGCATGGAAAGAAAGGTGGATGCAGTTCCACTTACCAATCTCAATGTTAAAAAAATAGAGCCATGGGCTCTGTAGCTCACAAGAAATTGCTCTGGCATAATGTAGAATATTTCCTAAATACTCATCTCCAAGGTAGTATTACCCTTGTAAGACTCATAATAATGTTTGGATACAAGTAGAATGAAAGTTGCATTAGACAGCTCTCGAAAAGACCTTTAATCCAAATACAAAAATTGCCAATATTTTTTGGTAGATTTAATGTTGGCAAAATGGTACACTACTAATATGTTTGCTCTTATAACTTTCTTTCTTTTCATCAAAATAATTTTGCAACTCTTGATATTCACTAAACACAGATGATATCTTCAAAAGTAGAGTGTTCTAGGGCCATTGGTTTCGGAGATGAAAAATATACATTTAAATGAACCCGTCAAAAGCAAAGTATCAAAGTTTCATTAATGAAATGAAGAAATCATAATCTCCATCTTTTGAAGAAAACACTGCCAAGGTTTCTGGATATCTCCTAGTGTTGGTTCATGAGAAGAAGTCGTTTGAAGCTTTTAGGGTGAACCCCCTGCAAAGTTCATATTTCATAATTTTTCTCAACCAAATTTACAAACTTGCATCTCCATCCTACAAAGATGTTAATGACAAAGCGCTTTTGGTGAAGAAGTCGTTTAAAGATTTTTCTTTTAACGTCTCTGGCGGCCATATTTGTGGGCGTTAGAATTCGTAATGAACAAACTGTGACCCCCTAGGTGATGGGTACCCACCCACCAAATTACAGCTTTGGGGGTGTAGTGGTTCTGGAGGAGAAGTCGAAAGAGTGAAAAGTTTACGGACACCAGCCCATGCCATAAGCCCATCTGGCCTTTACAGACCTGATGAGTTAAAAATGGGTTTGGGGTTAAATCTGGTAAGTGGAAGACACTACAGGCCAGCCATCCCTTCCTGGAAGAAGCAGACATGCCAAGTCTACCGGTTCCAAAACCGTTCTACCGACCTACTGGGTTGTAGGTATTTTCTACTAGGTTTTCCAAACAAAATAAACATACAAATTTAAAGCCAAAATTGACATAAAAGACTTACCACTTTACCATGTACGCTGGTCACAATGAAATATTTTCTCACTTCCTAACTCATGTCACACCACGTGTTTTGATTTTCAACATTTATTAATTTCACGTAACTAACATCCTAATTCTTTTGACCTCAAAGTCTAATAACTAAGTATTATGTGACAATCAAATGTCTGATTTTGAATTTACATGACCAAATTGCGACAATACAAGTTTACAGCAATCAGCAATCGGAAACAAAACATTGTTTTTACTGGAATATTTATGTAAGGTGAAAGGTTAGCCTATCGAATGTCTCAGATGTCTTTAACAATTAAGGTCAAAGGTGAAACTACAGAGTCGTGCAAAAAGTGTTCGGACGGTGACGTCATTTCCATAGACTTACATGTTAATTTAGTCTGGGATAAATAATTTTCATTGATAGGATTTTTGTCAGATCCTATTCACATTTATCATGTTTGTGAGGAATAATCTTGGCTACAACCTCATAATTAATGTTTAATGTTCCGTTTTATATATAGGAAATGACAGTAATTTCATCAACATATATACATAGTTGTGATAACATTTAACATGGCGATCTATGGGACCCGTTTTTATTTAATGTACACACGTAGGTAAATCGGATGACATTTGTTAAATTGTCGTCAGAAAATTTAATCGAAATTATGTACTTTAAGCTGAGATGTTTTCCAATCAAGCTGGAAGCTTGACATTGATCCAACCAGAGTTTATTTCATGAAAATTATTCATCTAAGACTAAATTAACATGCAAGTCTAAGGAAATAAAGTCACCGTCCGAATACTTTTTGCATCACTCTGTAGGTCAACCCTGTGTAACAAATATATAGCATGATTAATTTCTATCACCGTACTGTCCACAGAGACTGGTATTGTTTTACAGGAATTTGGTTACATGATATTTATTTCTGTCATTTGATTATAATTTTGATATAAATATAAATTTGAACCAAAAAACATTAGCTTTCTAAGATTCACAACTTCCCAATGCAAGGCATAACTCTTGCCAGTCTCCATTACTGGCTGATTTAGGCCTTGCAGTATTTCCTAAAGATCTCTGTGCTTGGAAATCCAGGCCCACTATGCATTTCAGGTGCAGCGATCCATTATTTTGGCACAACAAAGCGAGGGAAATACTGCAAGGCTTAAATCAGCCAGTAATTGAGACTAGCAAGACTTATGCCTAGCGTTTGGAAGTTGCAAGATTCAATGACAACGTTTTTTCTTAATATTGGAAAATGAAACAAACATGAAAACAGTGGATTTTATTGCTTGCTTAATTCAGAAATTATACCAACAGTTTTTGTTAATATTGGAAAATGAAATAAACATGAAAACAGTTGATTTTATTACTTGCTTAATTCAGAAATTATGCCAACAGTTTTTGTTAATATTGGAAAATGAAACAAACATGAAAACAGTGGATTTTATTACTTGCTTAATTCGGGAATTAGTCAGTGAATTTTGAATTCTCTTATGATGATTTTTATGTACATTTAATAGATATTTTGATTTGTACAAAATATTATTTGAACAATCATAACCATGACAATTAATTAAAACTGTCAGTTTGCATAGATTAATATCATGAAAGACAGCAATTCCAATAAGTACAGATAATAATTTGTAAATTTTGAATTGAATTCATTAATATAAGCTAAATTCCTTTATTTAAATAAACAAAGAATGTGCTGCATTGATTTAAAGAAAAATTATTATGTGAAATTATTAACATATTTTAATAAGATATTAAAGTAGTGAAAGTTTAAATCATTGTTGATCGATATTACGATGGCGGGGCGATTCAGAAATCTACCTGGTTGGGACCTTGGAACCAGGTAGATGTACCTGGTTGGACCAAATGAAACTTGGCATGTCTGAAGAAGGTACTTTTGACATTCAACAACTATTTTCCTCAACTTCACACTCAATGTTAACTGAACCTGCTTACGGATTTTGCATAATCCATCCAAAGTTGGGAAGTGTCAATGGTGTGTTTATTTTGCCTTTGTTCTTTGGTTCCGGGTCAATAAAGAAATCTCCTGCATCGATCCACAGATGTTCATGAGTCAAGGTCACTCCGAGGGAGTCCGGGTTCATTGACCCTGTCACTGGAAACACACATTCATCAATCTCAATTAAATAATTCGAATTAAGGTTTCATGGAAATAATGTTTTAAATTGCATTGCACAACCAATGACACAGTTACTCTACCACAACATCAAATATGCAAAGTAAATTATTGAAGATTCAAGCTGACATACATTATTTGAGGTTTCTATTTCTCAAAATGTTAATACCACTTACAATAATATCATTCAGTTAAAGAAAAAAAAAAAGATGATTGGAATTTCTATTCCCAACAAATTCATTTATATTTTTATTTTTTTAGCTTTAAATTGATTTCTTACCTGTTTGCACCTTTCCCATTATTGCTTTAGAGTAGCACTGAATCCAAAGAGTACCTGAAATATTATTGTAAATAGTGAGTGAGACTAGTTACATTCAGAATGTGATGGTACATATTCATATATTCATGGATAACACCACCACATGCGTGACTAGCTGTAAATTATCTACAATAAGTTTCATTATTACTGACATGTGACCTACTTCAGCTGGCAATGACTAAATGCTGAATTTTGGATTTTTTATAATACACCTTAGGCCAAGCAAAATTAATAACTTGGTTTTCTGATTTTTGGGCCAAAATGTCTAAAGGCAGGAGTGAAAACAAATTGGCTTTAATGTAGACAAACAATTTTCAGGTAAGCAAAACAGGCACAGAATTGTAAGAAAATCATAATTTCTCACTTGCCGGAATATTTTTAGTTTGGTAGTAAAATGTGGTAATATTTTCAATTGAGAGGGAAAATATGGCAACATTATTATTGGGAGAGATTTTTTGAGTAGCCTTTTAGTTTCAAATTGGTCAAAATCATAGGAAAATCCACAAACCAACAAAATAATTGTTTGCCATGGTACTGACTGTATGTTAACCAATGACTGTCTAACAGAATATATGGCTGAATACTATCCAGTACAGAGCAGGATAAGACCATGGTACTGTGGGTGTTAACTGATAACTGTCTAACAGGATATATTCCTGAATACTACCCAGTACAGAGCAAGATAAGACCATGGTACTGTGGGTGTTAACTGATGACTGTCTAACAGGATATATTCCTGAATACTACCCAGTACAGAGCAAGATAAGACCATGGTACTGTGGGTGTTAACTGATGACTGTCTAACAAGATATATTGCTGAATACTACCCAGTACAGAGCAAGATAAGACCATGGTACTGTGGGTGTTAACTGATGACTGTCTAACAGAATATATTGCTGAATACTACCCAGTACAGAGCAAGATAAGACCATGGTACTGTGGGTGTTAACTGATGACTGTCTAACAAGATATATTCCTGAATACTACCCAGTACAGAGCAAGATAAGACCATGGTACTGTGGGTGTTAACTGATGACTGTCTAACAGAATATATTGCTGAATACTACCCAGTACAGAGCAAGATAAGACCATGGTAATATGGAGGTTAACTGATGACTGTCTAACAGGATATATTGCTGAATACTACCCAGTACAGAGCAAGATAAGACCATGGTAATATGGAGGTTAACTGATGACTGTCTAACAAGATATATTGCTGAATACTACCCAGTACAGAGCAAGATAAGACCATGGTAATATGGAGGTTAACTGATGACTGTCTAACAGAATATATTGCTGAATACTACCCAGTACAGAGCAAGATAAGACCATGGTAATATGGAGGTTAACTGATGACTGTCTAACAGAATATATTGCTGAATACTACCCAGTACAGAGCAAGATAAGATCATGGTACTGTGGGTGTTAACTGATGACTGTCTAACAAGATATATTGCTGAATACTACCCAGTACAGAGCAAGATAAGACCATGGTACTGTGGGTGTTAACTGATGACTGTCTAACAGAATATATTGCTGAATACTACCCAGTACAGAGCAAGATAAGACCATGGTACTGTGGGTGTTAACTGATGACTGTCTAACAGGATATATTGCTGAATACTACCCAGTACAGAGCAAGATAAGACCATGGTACTGTGGGTGTTAACTGATGACTGTCTAACAGGATATATTGCTGAATACTACCCAGTACAGAGCAAGATAAGACCATGGTAATATGGAGGTTAACTGATGACTGTCTAACAAGATATATTCCTGAATACTACCCAGTACAGAGCAAGATAAGACCATGGTAATATGGAGGTTAACTGATGACTGTCTAACAAGATATATTGCTGAATACTACCCAGTACAGAGCAAGATAAGACCATGGTAATATGGAGGTTAACTGATGACTGTCTAACAAGATATATTCCTGAATACTACCCAGTACAGAGCAAGATAAGACCATGGTAATATGGAGGTTAACTGATGACTGTCTAACAAGATATGGGGAAGGCTACCAGAAAAGGGACCACATGGTCGATCCTGGTTTAGGAGAAATAGGCTCAGAAAGATTTTTTGTGCATTAAATTTGAAATTTTCATTTTTTAATGCTAGTGAAATAATAGTTCATAAACATCGCTTCTTTAAGTTCAAAGTCTCCAAATGTCTTCTTTGCTTCTATAAAATCCTGAAAAATGTTGATATTAAAAGGTACCAAAAAGGTGCCACATGGTCGGAGCAACTGTTTATGCTTCATATAACTTTATTTTGAAGCTGTCGAGCTGTTGGTCTAGCAGATATTTTACGGTTGCATCTTTGAGCATGGGTTATTGCTGTTTGCAGCATAACAGCGTTCTCAGTGACCGCCACTTGGCAGGTACATACTTCCGGAGTAGTATGTTTATACCAGTCAGGATTTAAACGTCACTAATCCAACATAATTACCACTATGCGATTGTAAATCTGGTTTATATATGTCAGGAACAATACAAATAAATTTTTGCATGTATATGATTTATATTATTGATTGATTCAAGTCGTGTGTTTAGATAAAATAAACACACGTGCTTTATACGACCAAGTGGTCCCTTTATAATAGAAACTGATTTTGTTTTGTTCTTTATGATTCACCTTACAATGAGCTTTTAAATCGAAATATGTCTTCTTAATTGTATTATTGTGATTTGATTTTCAGCTTGATCACGACTCTCAATAGAATTGTATGCTGACTTGGTGTTTTACCCTTGACACTATCCAGCAAAGTAATGTAAAACATATGCGCAACATTTTAACAGAGTCGAATCAATAGTTTTGCAAAAGGTTATATTTCATGAAAGTGACTTAGTTCAATATACAGAAATATACGTAAAAATGCAGAAATTCGAAAGAGGACTTTGTTGTTTGACATTGCCTGAGTAGACCCTAATGTAGAATACTTTTGCAAAATTTTAACAAAATCGGATGAGTATAGTTCTGTAGTTGTTCTGTAGTATAGGTCGCACTAAGTTCAAAACATATAATAAAAATTGGAATAAAATAATAAATTCACGAACGTCATTTCAACTTGGCAATGGAGTCCACTGAATAAAGTAGAAGACATGTGCCAAATTTAACAGAATTGGATGATTAGTTTTTCTCTCATAGGTTGGAAGATTATGGAACGGACAGAAGGATGAACGGAATCGTTGTTACTTCTGTTGGCCTCAGTCAGTGGTACAATACAGTTCACAATTAAAGTTAACATATTTTGTCTTTCAACTATTCTATAGCAATATCTAAATTTTTGTTTGTAGGTTTATCAACGTGTTTTATAAACCTATGACCTTATGCTGATCTGAAGAAAAAGGGACCACAGCAACCATTACGCATGCACGTGCATAATAACAACATGCAAAAAAACGTTTTGTTCTACGCAAACATACATTAACACCTTTTGAAACAAATTCTGATACACACACCGTAACTTCGTGTTTGATAATGTTTTGTGGTTTAATAAATACAAACAACAGTTGTAAGCCAGGTTTTCTCATTTCCATAGTCCCAGACAATTTTGACCCTACCACTCTTTTACTGACCATCGCTTTGCCAATTTTTATCATAATTTGATGATTATTTTTTTATTTTATGGTTAGACATCGTTTTTTATGAACCTGTGCCTAACTCAATACAGACCAGGTGGTCCCTTTTCCGGTAGCCTTCCCCATATATGGAAGTACATTTGTATACTACCCAGCCCAGAGCAGGATAAGAACATGGTAATATGGATGTTAACTGATGACTGTCTAACAAGATATATGGAAGTATACTACCCAGTACAGAGTTTTAATAGTTACAATGTATTCCGGATGACTGTAAGATACACTATACAGAAACTGTAAACTTCGATATATTTCTTTACTCACAGACCTATTTTAAATTTGTGACACTTCTTTCAAAAGGACATAATTTGTGTCACAAATTAACTTGATAGTTTTCATTCGTTGAGGGACCGCACACTAGCTTGTTTTATCGACTGGTACAATCGCGCGTATAGCACAATCGAGTTCAACTAAAACTGGTTGCTTGTCTTCAAGTGAATATTGTGTTATTCATTTTTGTCATTCTCTTTACAAAACCTTAATTAGTGTAATTAGAATCTCCATTAAAAGTAATACTAATAGCAATCAACATCAGCAGTGAAAGCTGATTTCACTAAACAGCAAACCCCTATGTGGTATGGATTTCAGGGCAGTAGGCCTATAAGTAACCACATTATTATTATTATGCATATTCGATCCATTTGATGGTGAATATAATTCACTCATGAGGTCATAAGAAAATTCATTGCATTTCATCAAAATTGATATTCAACTTTATTTACGCTATTTATAGACACTTAGCGCTGAAAACAGTAGACAGCCAGTTTTAGGTGGGGCTTACCAATCGATAAAACAAGATGGTGAAGCAGCCTCTCAACAGATGGGAAATAGCGCGTATGTTGATTAAAACATTTGGATGAGGAAGAAACTCTACGGACTCTACAGAGAACAACTCGATCACATCGGGGTTAGTATCAGGGCCTTCATTTTAGATTTCCATCCTTCTTTGGGTTTGGTTTCGAAAAATAAAGATTATTACCAGAACAAGTGCCATTTATTATTAATTTTACGGAACGAGTGTGGATTTTTATTGTCCGGGCGAGAGCTGGTTTTCACTTCAGACTCCGTCACTCACAGAGAGACCATAAATTTGTTTTCAAATAAATTTGAAACTGATATCATGTATCTAATGTACCATAAAATTATGGTTTTATTTAGAACACAATATTGTGCATGCATTTTCCATTGATATTTGAAAATGAATAACAATGTCATTATGAACTTATTACCAGTCTGATTAAAATCGACCTTGTTCCGAGGAATAAAATTTTCAAAATAATGCATCTACCGGATACGGTTGCTGTTTTGAACACAGGGGCGTGTGTATCTTAGAAACAGTGTTTAAAAGATATACAGTGCGTACGGGTATTCTGGATCACGGGTATTCCCAATCACTTGGACGTCTATTTAAATCTAGGGAGTGCAAACCACTATCATGACTATGGATTTCTTCACTCAATGTCTTATTTTAAAGCTGTGTCAATGTTCTTCAAGATGACATATTAATAACTGTTGAATTGACGAAATATATTTACAATGTTGTATAATTTTTAAATATCTACGAATAATAATGTCTTTCTGGTCCGAGAATGCAATTTAGGTCTACATGGCAGTACATGTTATATTTATTTACAAGAAAATACTGTTTTGAGTTGCAATGCTTGTTATTCGTAATATATTCATCATAATTAATATTTCAGACGCATGTGTGTAATTAAACTAGTGTTTTTATTTGACAATTCCCCCTTTTTGTCCTAACAGGCATAATAGTTGGGCGCGACCTCATGTTGTCACGTGATCCGGAATACCCTGAAATGATCCGGAACTGCCGTAACGGCGGAGGGTTTTATTTGTCAGTTTTCACTATTAAATCCTGATCGCCCGGGTCTCTTATTTTGATATGAGTTAGATGAAAGATACCTTATACCGAAATTGTCTTTTGATTTTCTTAAAGGTCCATCCATTGTGTTGTTGGGGGTCACATATTGCAAACGTTATAAATGGTGTTACTTTATCGAGAAGTACCGACTGTTACCGAAAACTAGCATTTTGATGATAGTCGGCTCAGTATATTGACGATATGAAGGTAAAAGTATCGATTTCTGATCGAAAACCGGACAATGCACAGCGTGTGGCGCGCGTCAATGAGTCAAACGTAATTTTGGAATTTTATTTATAACAGACAAAAAGACAAATTTGAGTTGATAATGTTTAATAGGTCACATAACTACTGTGCATGTAATTGAGACATGCAGTTTCGGTTTCTGCACATGCATAATGATTGTACTCAATTTTAATTGGAAACTAGTAATTATGATATATTTGGCAATTTGGGATAACTATGCAAGCTGAGTGAATTTATTTGTATTGTAAACAGCACAGGTGGCGAGTTGGTACGCATTAAAGCCAAATAAAATTTTATGAAACACAATGGATGCACCTTTAAAGTGTCTTTGCGTACGTGCATGCAGTCGCTCTTTCCTTAGTGATCCGAAATACCTCGACGTACTGTATACCTATAAAGACCCTACCCTATTACTATATAAAAGGAAAGGGATGTAACGACCAAACCACCCCATGCTCATTCAAACTCATATTTCGCATCAAAACTATTTTTATGGCACAGTCGATGACTAGGTTACGAAAGTTAAATGATTTCCCTACAAAATGAGCTATAAATGGTCACAATCGGATCATTATTTCAAAAGCTATGCGACAAAACAGTCCGTATATTGCTACCTCCACATTTTCAAGCCAATTTCGACGCTCACGAAAATCAGCGAAAACTCACCTTTTAAAATCGTTTATTAATTCCAATAATGTTGACAGCATCTATGAATTGGCAGATTCGAACCGCAGAGTGAAACTACAGAAATAAAAACATATTACAACACCTACATATCATTTCTCCGACTGTACTACAGCATTTTGTCTCCAATCATCCCTAAATGTCAGCCATTATGACCTTGATATTCAGTTGACCCAGAGTATCACATATTCAGCTTCCCGGGCCTACGTTCTCGCAAGAAGTATCCCTTCGAGTAACACGCGCCAAGGGTATCTGATGTCATATAAACAGAATTCCCTTTATTGCATAAAACCTACTACACAGTAGCAAGCGTTTCGGAAGCGTGAAGGCTCGTCTTTAGCGTAGGTCGCCACAGAAACCCGTGTGTTGCATGTGCTTCTCTTGGTTAGTTAGGTTACCCTTGTCACACATTACTGAATGTGACAATTGTTTTATAAACAATTATTCTAAATGTCCTGAGAACAACAAATTATTACATGTTTAATGTTCTTTTTATTGAGCTAAGACCAGCAAATTATGACAAATATATTCTCATTGATTATAAAATTCAAGCAAAATACCTAGTTGGGTAAAACATTTATTCCAATATCTGTAGAAAATACATAATTAAATGAAATGGTAAAAAACTAACCTCCAAAAATTATATATTTCGATTTCTTTCATTGCTCATAAACTTTGTGTCTTTGTATACAGTGTGTGAGCTAGATCACAATGCTTTGCGCTTGAAAATAATAGACTTGATCTATATTTAGACTGGAAAACAAACCAAATAGGGCAATTTCTCGGCTTATTTTGGGTCGAAAATAATCTGCGAAAAATAAAGTGTATATATTTCAAAGAGAGAATTTTTGCAATTATCCGATATGTTCATCAACATCCTTGATGGCTCTTTCACTATAAAACTCTCATCTTTTTCTCTGTAGATTGGACCTTGCCATGACTGGAGCTTGTGTACCTTTCAACAGTCGTACATTTGCAGACCCATTTGAGATTCCATACCAGAGACAGGCCAAACAAACTTCTGAAAATGACAAAACATTGAAATAATCTCAAATTCTGGAAAGAAATCATACAGAACATGTTCAAATCCTAAATTACAGAAACATGAGAATTCATACATGGGAGACACCATACAAATGAAGCGTATGTGATAAAACATTTAAAACAATGTAGATCTATTTTTCTGCAAACACACTTTAGAATCCTGAATACTGGAAAGTGACTTTACAAGTTTAGTGAATTAATGATGTCATCGAGCACCTTGATTGGAGGGAAAGGAATTCACTCTGGAGAGAAACCGTATAAGTGTAATGAGTGTGGTAAATTATGTACAAAATTGGGCAATTTGCAAGCACACATGAGAACCCATACCGGAGAAAAGCCTTTCAAATGTTCCTTGTGTAGTAAATCATTTACAATAAATGCCAATTTGCAAACGCACTTAAGAATCCATACTGGAGAGAGGCCTTATGAATGTTGTGTGTGTAAAAAATCATTTAAATCATCAAGCGATATACAGATACACATGAGAATCCACACCGGAGAGAGACCATACAAGTGTAATGAGTGTGGTAAATCATTCCTGTCATCAAGCAAACTACACCGACACTTGAGAATCCATACTGGAGAGCGACCATACGAATGTAGTGAGTGTGGTAAAGCATTTGTATCATCAACAAACGTGCAGATACACATGAGAATCCACACTGGAGAGAGACCATACAAGTGTAATGAGTGTGGTAAATCATTTAGATCATTGGGCGAGTTGCGGAGACACATGAACATCCATTGTGGAGAGAAGCCTTACAACTGTAGTGTGTGTGGCAGATCATTCACTATATTGGGCAGTTTGGAAAAACATATGACAGTCCACATTAGAGAGGTGTCTTACAAGTGTAGTAAGTGTCCTAACTCATATACATCATCAGACAACTTGCAAAAACACATGGAAGTCCATCTTGGAGAGACCCCTAACATCTGTAGTGTGTGTGGTAAATCATTTACTGTCTTGGCCATATTTGAGAAACATATGCGAGTACATTCTGGAGAGGTACCTTACAAGTGTAGTGAATGTCCTAAATCATATATGTCATCAAACAACTTGGAAAAACACATGAAAGTCCACACTGAAGCAAGGCCTAACATCTGTAGTGTGTGCGGTAAATCATTTACATTGTTGAGCCGCCTGCAGACACACATGAAAATACACACCGGCGACAAACCATATGAGTGTAGTGTGTGTGACAAATCATTCCCAGCGTGGTGTCACTTGCAGACACATATGAGAAGCCATACTGGAGAGAGGCCTTACAACTGCAGTGAGTGTGGTAAATCTTTTACAACATCAAGCTGCTTGAAGAGACACATCAGAATCCACACTGGAGAGAGGCCTTACATGTGTAGCGAGTGTGGTAAATCATTTAGAGCATCGAGCAATTTGCAAGCACACTTGAGAATCCATTCTGGAAAAGCCTCAATGCCATGAAGATGAAGTGTGAATGAGAATCATTCACATTATCAGTTGACCTGCAGAAACACACAGGAATTTATTCTGGAGAGAAACCTTAAAAATTTTGTGAAGGTCATAAAACATTGAAGTGTCGTTCGCCGCTAATGGCTGCAATACTGCCGAAGCGGCGTTAAACAATAACTCACTCACTCACTTAAAGTGTCGTCTGTAAATTTTCACATGTTCATCTTTTCCTGAATCACTGCACCCCCAAAGCTAAAACTTTGAATTTGGTGTAGCAATTGTTTTGACTGCATCATCAATTGTGAACAGTTGATCACCTGAATACACTAGAGTGTATGTGTTGCTTTAATTGTATTGGACTGAGCACTTGATGGGATAAATTGAAGGTTAACAAGGTCCAGGAATTTTGTTAAAGGGGGGGGGCCTACCAATGGAAAATGGGGGGTCCAATGTTTTCCCCCATACCTGCCGATGCAAGACTTTTTGAAAGGGGGGAGGGGGGGGGGGGGATCCAGCCACTGAAGGTTACAGGAGTGAGTGAGTTCTTGTTTATCGCGGCATTATCACATGTTTAAATAAACGTTTGAATTTAATAATAATTGTCGAGGCATTATTAAATGATTTACGATATGTCAGGTGTTTCCCAGTGTAAATATAGTTCTATGGCCTGTTCAAAGTATTGTGGTTGACTCCTACACTATGGCACCAGAGGAGGAAATAGGTGAGCGACATTGATAAACTGGAATATGTTCACTAAGAATAGTTTTCTTTTTTATTATATAATTTAGATATCTACATGTGTTATTATTTCTGCACATTATATATCGGGTAGAAATATCTAATTCTGTGGTAAAAGGGCTGAGGCAAAAAGAAAAATGATTTATTAGCATAGTCATTTGTTTTAATCAATTGTGCTCTATTGGCCATTTCAATTGGCAATCTATGGTTAGACGTTTCAAAGCATGTTTCTAGAAATGAACAGGAAGTTCTGAAAATCCATGATAGGCAAAATCAATCAATAAGAACCCCTTTGTATTCTAAAAAAAAAGTAGCAACTGTTTTGAGATCTCCATACAAAAGAAAACTGATTTCTGCATTGTTCCTTCAATTGAATTAAATTGACATTTTGTAAATTTAAATTATACATGAGGAATAATTAATTGCATTTTATAGTTAAAAAAAGCTTTGGGGCATTGTGGTATTTTACATCAAATAAATCAATCTGCTTTCGATGAACAAAAAACCAAAACAGTCTTTACAAAGACAAGTACTATTTTGAAATCCTAATACGTCCGATCTATATACAAGTATTTGTTGTACAAAATAGTCAAGTAATTAACTGACAGACAGACACTGACTTGTCCTAACCACAAGTGTCATGACTTAGGATGATGTCCCAATATCAGTTAACACCATTCTTCAGGACATTATCTTCTCAACACATACATAAAGGCACTTTCTTACTCCATACTGTACATTTCTGTAGATTCAATAAATAATCTTTGAAGTCTTTGTAGTTGATGTTTAATAAGTTTGAATTTAATTATTTAATATGATCAAAATACTTAGTTTTAGAAATTTTACAATGTTAGATCATTAAGTCGTGCTTTACATTTACAGAGTATGAAGGTTAAGGACAAGCAGAGAGGGAAACTTGAACAACAAGTTGAGTCTGGTTCTGGGTGGATCATCATTATCATGGGCCAAAAACCAAGGCACAAAAAAGAATTTTGAAATTTGGAGTATCAGAAAAACATGCCATTTAGATAATCAACAAATGTGGTATTATTATATTTGGGATCAGACCATCCGAAAAGTGAAAGAATTTTATTATTGCAGATGTTATGTTGCAAAAGATAATAATTTTAGATAATCAAATTGTGCTTTGAAAAGAATGAGAATTTTGAATGTGAGGAGAAAAGGGAATTTTGAAATTTTGAATGAATTCAAGCAAACTTCTTAAATGACCATGATTACAGGAATACATACCATTTACATAGAGAACAAATATATACCATTGATGTATCAAGAATCAGATCATCTGCACTAGTACAACTTTTTGGGGGCGTGCCCCTTATGGATAGTGTCAAAAGTAATTTGCATTATTGCAGATGTTGTGATCCAAAATATAAAAATGTAAAATCATTACATTGTGGTGATAATATACTGAACAGCAAAAGAAACGCGAGTTTTAATGATAAAAGTTTCTGTTTGAATATCAGCCCATGGTTTGTCATATCATTGTCAGAGAACATGTTGAACTTTTGGTACTGTAGAGTACAGATGATTACCAATTGCAAAGGGTATCATTTCGCGAAAATGCACGTCACATGTTGTCATGATAACATAATCTGCATGAGCCTGGTAAAATTCAAATTACTCGTGCTGTAATCCGTACCTGCTCTGTGAAAAGGAGCCCAAATTATGACTCCAGTCTCAATGTTTAATAAGTTAATGCTTGGGGAAAAAAACGTGAAATTTTCGGAAACTGGGATATTGGCCGATTGCATGCTGAACAGTTTGCAAGGTCTGTAAGTGTGCTCGTGGAACACCTTTAGTTTTACCAAAATGAGACCCATAGAATCATTCTGAAAAGCGAATTTTGAAATTTGAAATGAATTTAAACAAACCATGCTTATATTAGGAATACATACCATATAAAGAGAAAACAGAAATATAGCATTGATATAGTTAGGATCAGATCATCTGCACTAAAACAACTTTTACGGATGTGTCCCTTACGGAGTCCCAAAAGTACAAGAAATTGCATTATTGCAGATGTTTGGATTCAAAATGTAACAATGATTAAATTGCACTGACAAACTTTGACAAGTAAGATTATTTTGAATGTGAGGAGAATAGAGAATTTTTCAATTTTAAATGAATTCAAACAAACTTCTTCATGAACATGATTATATTAGGATTTACCATTAAGATAGTCAACAAAAATATAGCATTGTTATATCAAGGATCATATCATCTGCGCTAATACAACATTTGCGGACGTGTCCCTTACAGATCGTCCCAAAAGTACAAGAATGTGTATTATTGCAGATTTTGTGATCCAAAATATAACAATGTCAAACAGACATATCTCCAACGACCAAGGTCACATCCCTTCAGTTCTCATTCGTTAATGATAGAAAAAGGTAGATGGGCCCAGAATAGATTAGAACTTGCTCAACGAACATGTAGATACTGCACTAATGAAGTAGAAGACGAGTTTCATGTATTATTCATATGTCCTACTTTCAATGATATAAGGAACATTTACATACCTAGCTACTACCATAGACGTCCTAGTTTGTTTACATTTCAAGAACTTCTAAATAGTGACTGTAAAAGTCTTAATTTCAAGTTAGCAAAATATGTGTATCTTGTATTGAAGTCATTTAAATAATATGTTGAACTCTAGTATATCTTAGGCTATGTCGTACATTGATCACTAACTAGCATTATGTACATTTACACTGTTCTTCACCATGCTGAGAAATTATGTTGATTGACAAATGTATATTTTGACTAATTGTCTAATAAAGAATCTGTCTGTCTGTCTGTCTGTCTTCACAACAGCAGCCTTCAGACGGCAGAGTAGGATGACACTCTGTAAAATAAAGAATATGATGATCAACTTTTACATATATATCGAAGTTTGATTGTTGTGAAACATCTCTTAATTACACATTCAAACATACAAATAGTATTTAAAAAAAAACCCATAAGTGTCAGGAGTACAATATTTGACTTATTGCAAAACATTCAGAACAGGAATAACGGATTTCTATTACAAGATAACAGACATAAAATCAATATCATCACTTTAAGAGCTCACATGAAATGCACATGAACGCCATTCCGCCAAGACGTATAATAACTGTGCTATTGTAACTGGGGGAACCATTCGGACCATCACATTGGAAGAATTTAAACTGTCCCTCTGATGTATGTATTTGGAACACAATATAATCGCCTTAGTATCCGCGCACAACTAGAACAGTACAGAATTGCCTCCTTTTCAAGAACAACACAATCAAACGTTTAAGAGTTTATTGAAGATTGCCAAAATCGTAGGTGTGTTACATTGTGCCTACGATGAGATAATTGTAATGATTATATATGTATAAATATTGATTCACAAATTGGTAGTTACATGAAATATATACTTTGCCAGTTAAAAACACGAGCAAATACTAAACGAGTAGACATGGAAACTTACAATGCGAGACAACAACAAAACAAATTGCAGTACAATACAGCAAGTAGCAAAGCCTCAGAAAGGCGAATTGAAACAATGTAAATGATATTTTTGTAAATTACATGTAGCAAGGTTAAAACATATACCTACAGGCAAAGCCTAATGCTGACCTGAATAGGAAGGCGGCCAAGCCGAAGGCCTCCATTACAATAATACATTTAAAATAGGGGAGAGGGTTTGATTGTTGTGAAACATCTCTCAATTACACATTCAAACACACAAATAGAATAAAAAACATATATGTCAGGAGTAAAATATTTGACTTCTTGCAAAACATTCAGTAACTGAGGGAACCATTCGGACCATCATTCGCCGCTAATGGCTGCAATACTGCCTAAGCGGCGTTAAACAATAACTCACTCACTCACTAACTCGGACCATCACATTGGAAGAATGTAAACTGTCCCTCTGACAATGCGCTTCTCCAGAGCTTCCCACAAGTAAAGCTAAGACTGTTAGTTTCTACTGGACTACACTCAGAAAGACAGCATGTATTTGGAACACAATATAATCGCCTTAGGATCCGCGCACAACTAGAACAGTATAGAATTATTTCCCACCATCCACACCAACAAGAAGCTTGGTCAACTGCGTAACAAACACAAAATACTAAAAAGAAAAAGGCAACGAAAATAAGCACATCCAGACATATTGATACTAAAAATACAACAGAGGGATTCACGGTTACCAAATCAAATGTACAGATGTCAGATAAGAGACCTGGCACATGTTCATCTATAGGAAAACTCAAATTTCAAATTCGATATCGGCGTACTATTTGAAATAAAATCTAATTGACATATTTTGGACTCAAAATACGTAATTAGCTCACACTCCTAATTTACTTATTTGCAAGCTAGTGGGCCTTCATCATTCAAAGTCAAAGTCAAAAGTGTTTATTGTATTTAAAGGCCTCCGGCCCACATACAAAATATACATATACAAATGATAGATATAATACAGATGTTATAGAAATACAAACGATAGAGAACACTACTTGAACAACATGGCAATTCTAAAATAGTTATTTTTGCTTCAGGACGAGTTTCCATCATTTAATAGTTCAGTTCTTAGTTTCATACTATGTTTAATAAACAGTGACAAGTTAAGAATTATATTGTCATTTTGAGAAGACATTAATGATATAAAAGCGAGAGCAGGTGGTTTTGACAAATAAAAATCAGGAATGTATTTTCTTCTATAAACGGAGTAAAATGGACAAACAATCATGAAATGAGCTTCGTTTTCAACTACTGATTAACATAATAGACACATTCTTCTACTCCTTTCGATGTACTTTTTTCTGCCTTTGTTTATCATTAAATCTAATAAACCAAGTCTAAATTTGATGAAACTGTTTCTTAAATCATTAGAATATAAAATAGATAAATATTTTTCTGGTTGAAGTAAACTTTTAAATGTCCTGTAACTATCATTCCATTCACCCTTTTGTTACTTCTACCACTCATTAAACCCCAAGCTGCTTGGGCCTATCAGCTTCTCATCTTGATTGTTTCCTTGCTTCTTTATAATCACCTTTCTTATATCCTCATTATTGTCAAGTCTGCCTTCCTGTTAACTTCATGCTGTTTGAAATCCTCAGACCAAACAACGAATGTAAGATGAAGCGTTACATCGCACAAACAATACAAGAAAGAAAGCAGATATAGGTGTTTATTTGTGAACAAACATCTTACCGATTATGAAAATCTGACTTCAATATGGTTTCGATATATCATGTTGGTAACATATCATTGCAACTAGAATTCAAAGACCAGCAGTTCATAAAGATAGAGAATCCACCACTCAAAAGCCAGAAGGACGACTCGTATAGTCATAATAAAAAGTAATGCGTCAACTCTACCCACGTATAAACAAAGATTTCACAAGACCATCTGTATTGTTTCATTTGAAGGGTGAATCGAAAAGAATTTAATGTTGCGATGTATTATGCAGTGAATGTATTATGTAGCAATTAATGTGACGATTAAAGAAGTCATTAATGGTATTATGGACCCTAAAGGGTTCTTGTAGGTTCACATGAAACAAGCAGTTGTTTCATTCTTCTTTAACCGCCAGTTTATAAAAAAAGTTTATCATCCAAAGATCTTCCACAGGAGATATCGCGTGTATAAGATCAAACCATATCTCCTAGAAGATATCATTTTGATAGTAGATTTTGAACAATGCCCTGTTGGCATCAGCTACATGACATCACAATGATTTTGCATCATCAAGTTATGCCATCACAATGCTATGACGTCATAATCATGATGACGTCACAATGCTATGACATCACAGCACTGGAAGCCAAAATGGCAGTTTTATGTTCAGACATGTTCATTTTTCATTAAAAACTAATGAAGAATGATTTTGGATGATAAATAGAATCTCACCCTCGTGTCTTCTGATATTAAATATATCAACACTCGTTGATAAAAGTCAAAATATCCTCGGCAAGCCTCGGATATGTGTAACATTTATCAACTGGTGTTGATATATTTGATATCAGAAGACACTTGGTGAGATTCTCTATATATCGGTCACATGACCGTTTAATCCAATCAGAAGGAAGCGTATTGCTTAATTTTCAAAGTCTCAATATACGAAGACATGCTTTCATTAGGGTGTTTATCTACTTCGCGTTTTATGTACTTTTACAAGTATCACTGTTCCATATAAAATATTCATCTATAAATGTAGCATGTTAGTTCTAGCTAGAACGCAACTGATTATAGTTGCATGTATAATATAAATTGTAAACTAGTGTACACTAAATCACTCGAAAAACTACCGGGTATTTAGATCAAGGTTCAACTAAACATAATAATTCCTTTTTTCCATTGAAGACATAAACAATACGCCATACCTGCATGCTGTCCCCGTCGTGAATGATTTAAATTTCTTTAAACGTTCAGTAAGCTCTGCCAATCAACAGCACAGCGGTCCAGTTTCGGTGACCAGTAGACTGTCTTCTGTCCCCGATATAATTATACCTACTAATCCGAACCGTATGTTTATATCACGAGTAGGTAATGTAAATGGAAGTCGAGTTCAATCTTGTCTGTTATTTGTATTGTCTTGAAAATCTCTTTGTTTCACATGCATATAATCAATATGATCTGCCTTTTGTATGTTTCATACCCTCTTTTGCATTACCATCACACTCTTTGTACATTCGTTGGTAGTGTATTGTTTCCGTGATTTGTTATATATGAATATGTATAATTGTGTATTTATGCTCATCATGATATAAAGCAAATTCCCTTAAAGAGACATTATCATGTTGGTGAAGTCACATATATGTCCAATTTTATAATTCATGTTATTTAATTGAGAATTATCAACTTAACCGAAAATAATCAGTTTAAGGTCAATCAGTTCAGTATAACGAAAATACAACCATTCAAAGTAGTGGTCATGGTCGAAAACCGGACAATTGACCTTGATTTGCTTTAGCCATGAAGTCAAACGTAACTTTGGAAACTTTAATCAAATAGATATAATGTAGACATAATTGCTTCTATAGCGTTAAATAGGTCGTATAACGAGGACATACGTGGAGCCATAATTTTCGGCTCCTACACATGCATGAGACTGCCTAGCTTTGGTGTGGATATGAAAGTCGAGTAAGAAGATATAACCTAAACCAGCACCTATTGTAATATGACACATTTAAGAACCAAATAAAATATCATGCAAATCTGAACATGCATCTTCAACTGCTGTCTAGATCGGATTGCCATCTTTGAAAAAAGCCAATATTAATTGCTACATAACGAAACGTTTTTGTCCATCGCCAACTGTTTGGTGAATCCATATAAAACCATTTCCTTGCGAAAATAATAATGTTCTTACATGCGATACCAATGTTATCAGACCAATACTTTCGAAGTGAAACAGTATGCTGTAAGCTTTCTTTGAAAGCCGATGTTCTGGCATATGCATACGAAGAATCTTAAATCAGTACTTTAAACACGTTATCTGTAAATTAATATAAAGTGGGTATCTGCCACATTCACCATATACATTTGGAGTAGATATTCCGACACATAAGAACTTCTTACAGTAAGTGAATTTCTTTCTTTCAGAACGACTACTGCATGAAGCCTTCGAGCTTTACTTCTGTAATACATAAACTTTAAGCAATCTGAAGATTGGATAAGTTTGGCTTTCCTGGTTTAGCTTCCACTTCTTGTTGATATTTCTGTTCCAGTTTTCGGGTGCTTGTAATGTTTGTGTTATGGGATTGAGTGCCTGAATGTCATTAAATGGAAATGAGATTCATCTTCACGCTTCTGCATTGAACATATTTTTGAAGACTGACAACCTCCCTACTGGACATTTCTGAGAAAAACGTCATCAACATTGCGGCCCATGGAAGAAATCAGCTTCACACATACATTTCAGCGTTCTAGTGTTGTGTTATCCCTTCGGATTGATACCAAAACTAACCTTGCTGCTCTCCCATTGCAGTTTCAGGAGACGTGGAGTCATGTTTAGGTACTTGATACAGGAATAAGGTATTCGTTCCCTTTCTCCTAAACATGATTTCAAAAGCAAATGGTAACACATTCTCTTTCCATAGAGATTCCTCCTCTCAGTTCTTCTATCCGAAAACTGGGTGGAGTAATCTATGTGGGAAGAGAATGAGGTAACACGTGACCAGTTCCATATCCCAATACCTGACCGACCGAGTTCACCAATACTAAAGAAGTGTTCGAAATACACTCGCGGGCAAAAGAACGTATAGACGGGACAGACATGTTTATGCAGCATGTAAGGCTCAGTGGCCCATGCATGGTACAGTTGAAATTATATTAAAGATCCACAAACCCCGACCATATCACTTTTCGGTTTTTATTCAAGCATATTCCAAGATGACGAGGATTCCACTTGATATTTGTCAATTCAACCAATAAACACCTTTTAGAACGCTTTTTAGAACGCCGCTCAATTACGCCTCATAAAACTTTAGCCGAGAGCGAATTCCGCGTGCTAGGCCTTGTGACGTAATACACAGGAGTCGCTTGGCGTCTATATGACAGAATCCACTAGAATCAGCCTTACATAACTGCCTAAATATCATATTTACCTTTGTCCTTATACAACAAAATTACATATATACACGCCCCGTAAAACGTACTACAAATGGCAACGGATGTCAACACTGTTTAGTACTGGATGTGACCATTGCGGGACCCGTAATTCTGCAATGTGTTTTGGAACAATTCTTATCGTTGCCCAAATATGGCGGCGGCACGCATGTCAGATGGTGAAGATGTTCAAACGTCACAGAGATCTATTACACAGTTCATACGGTGTATAACGGTGTTAACACGCCTCATTCATGTTGAATAATTTTTGTTTTCATATTCGTCCTTATGCAAAATAACAAAATATATTTTCAGTATTTTTGTTTATCAATGTAGCGATATGTAATAAGTGATGTAGTTGCGTTATTGACACTCTAACTTAGATAAATATTAAATAAGAGGGGAAATCTACACGACTGAACTATAGCAAGGCCTTTTATATAACATGCTAGGAAAATGGTAGTGGTATTACATTGAATCTAAGTAATTGTAAATGTACAAGACTATAGATTTATAGATAGCCCGAATATGTTCTTCTAAAAAGTGTAAACCAGTAACATCGATGAAAATTATAGGATTTTCTTAGTTGTAATGCAACTATTCTATTAGCAAAATAAAGTCACCATGACAAATATTGACGCAGTAGATTTCAAGCTAGAGACCTCTTCAAACACAAAATCAAGCACAACAAAAAAATTAACTAATAATGGCGTTTATAATAAAAATATTTTTATTTTATTTTTGAATTTTCAGTTATTCATTTCAAAACATATTGTAGCTTATAAGATAACATAACACTCCACTCGATTGGGAAAAGAACAAATCTAAAATCAGCGATTGAATATCGAAAAATGCTCCTAAAACTTCGAAATTACTTCCTACGGACGCACAAATACCCATTCTATCGGAAACTTGTAATGTCAAAACGTTCTTATTATGTTTTAAACGAATTATCAACGAAAATCGACAAATCGCCTAAGGATTTCATTAAGCAACTCCTGTGTATGACGTCACATCGCTAACGATCGTTAAGCTACACTAAGGGGCCGCCGAGACTGTTTCAAGAATGAGATAATTAGCAGGCCAATTTTACTCACTTTGAATGGCAATATCTTGATAAGTAGATGACGCTTCGAAATAATCGTATGTGTTTTGCTTACTTGAAAGTATTGTCTATATGAATAAACAAATTAACGTCGAAAAAAACAGATAGATGATATTATCTTTAAACCAATTGTGTCACGTGACTTTAAAGATGATTTATATGAGATTTCATAAGGTACATCAAACGTTTTATAGATATGGCAACTTTTTTTGCATTTAGAAGATTGTACATCGTTTGTTGGTGTAACGCATTTTAAAAACTTATTCGTGCATTCGGAAACGGCTTCACAGATTATGATATTCATCTTCAGTTTGGCCTGAAGAACAGTATCATCATGTTAAATCGTTCAGAGTATTATGATCTTTCCTAAAACATTGAATTTTTAAGGCATGTAGAGATATTCTATAGTTACAGAAACTCCTTAAAAGTGAGTTATCATTGAGGACACTGATGTATTTTTCAGGCTCAAAAGCTGATTTACAATAAGAGTAATGGCTGAGGAAGGTGGATGAATAAATTGAGTCAGACCACTCCTGGATAAAAATGTCTTTTATTCAAGAAATAAAGTTCGTTGTACCCCAATGTGTTTTGTAATAAAGTATAATTTTGCCCTGAACTATTATTGTTAAAGCAAAGGTCTAGTAAGCTGTAATGTTGTGTGCAGACTCTTTGGCCAATGGGTATTCTAATTTGTAGATTTGTTGACTGTGACCCCAAATAGGATCACAGTAGTCACAATCTTAAAAACCTATTTTCATCTTCTTCTCCAGTACCAAAAGGTCTAGAGAGCTGAACAGTTGTTTGCAGACTCCTTGGCCAATGGGGATTCCAAATTGTAGATGTTGTGACCATGTGAACCAAAATGTGGGTCACAGGGGTCATCATCTAAAAACCTATTTTCATCTTCTTCTCCAGTACCTAAAGGTCCAAAGACTCCTTGGCCAATGGGGATTATAAATTGTTGATTTGGTGACCTTTTGACCCCAAATATGGGTCACAGGGGTCATCACCTAAAAACCTATTTTCATCTTTCCCAGTTCCAAAAGCTCTATAAAGCTGAAATGCTGTGTACAGACTTCTTATACAATAGGGATTCTAAATTGTAGATTATTTTACTACCTCTTCATCAGTAATCGGGGTTCATAATATATCATCAGAGAATGAAAAATCCTCACATTCAAGACATTTATGACTTAAGGTAAAATTGTAGACATATTTATCGAAATCAGAGAGCAATATAGTCTCTTTACAGGAGAGGAGATCTTTGAAATAATGAAACCATTGATATGGTGAGATACTCTCATTAACAACTGATTTCTTCAGATGACGTTTCAAAGTGCTCCAGAATATCTTTCAGTCAGGATTTGCTGCAGCGATTTTTATATCGTTTGCAGCCTCAGATACATATTTATTTTGTTTTAATTTTACATAGGTTTTAAAGAGGCGTTTAGCATTTACATATGCATCAAGATTCGAAACACATTTATGTCTTCGAAAACGATTTAAAAGTAAAAGTATAGATACAACGTTTTTTAAAAACCACCATGACATCCTACAGCAACGATGCATGCGCAATCGAATGTACATTATGCTGACAACATCTTCCATTGACATAATTCATATACATCATATATACGAGTACTTCAGACGACACTTGCTGTAGATATAATTTTAATGATGACTGAATGATGACTGGATGCGTCGCATTTCGACTTATTTACAAGTCTTTTCAACAGTGTGGAGCATATTCAACATGGCGAATATATAGGTAGCTTAAACAATGTACAATAGATGTTGATTGATTGGTAAGTGACAAGTGGTTAGCTTGATTAGCACACAATACACTATTTACGAGGGATTAAAATTTTAGTCATTGCAGGTCTCACATCCTGGCCCGCAGTCCATGAATTGATCCTTTGACATTTCTAGCATACATGTATAGTTTCTATTGTTTAACCGTAAACCCCACCCCCCACTTGATTACCCTCCTATGGATTAAATAATACTCTCCTCCTATACATTCGTAAAACTAGTGCGGCAAGAGATTTAACCATCGCTGTGTCTTTCAACATAAATAAGGCTTGTTGGTCGGTAGACAACAGTGAGAAACCCGGGTAAATGGTTAATATCCTTGAGGAAACTGAACTGTAAATCCGAATAGAATGGACAACTGTTAAGAAAATGAAGCTCGTCCTCCACTGATTGAGAGTCACACTTGTGTTGGTTTGGTCTAAGTCTATCTATGTATGCCATGTTTGTGCCCGTGTATATGTCTTATTTGTGCCTATGTCTGTCATATATTTCTATATGTGTCATGTGTGTGGCATCATTTGAAAATAAACATTTAAACAACGACAGTTGTCCTAGCCACTTTTAAAAAGAAATCATGAAAAGGGAATTCAAATACCCAATACAAATGTTCGCAAAGATATGACCTCTAATAGCTAAGGATCAATGATATTGTATGAGAAGCTAATATAAAACACTACCACTTCAAAGGTACTAGAGTATTGGAATACTTTACCAACAGGGCATCATTTGGAATGATGTATTTGGATATAATATAAAATGTACAAGTGTTTGCAAGCTTTTACATTTTCAATATAAGTATATTTACAGAACAATATACACAAAGAAAGAACTTTTGAGGATGAAGTCAGTTGATGACGATACATGCACCTTTTGTAAAAATACCGTAGAAGATATATCACATGTGTTTTTTGACTGTGACTTTTTTACAACCTTTTGGCATAATGTTGAATATTATACCCATCTCTAATGAACTGTAATATTACCCTTACAAAATTCATAATCATGTTTGGATAGGACTTGCACAATAAAATACTAAATCATATTATTCTTCTAGCCAATAGATTAATTTATGTTTCAAGTATCAAACAACATGCTCTTTCTTTTGATACATGCAAAATTGAAAAATTCATAGCTAGAAAAAAACAACAGGACAGATCTATATTCTGAAATGGAAACATGTTAATTGTACCTGTCATATTTAGTATTGGTTGAAGCGTTCATATAATACCAATAATTTGTATGTATTATGGGCCAAAGGCCTAAACTACTGAATAAATCTGTCTGTCTGTCTGTCAATACCCTCCCAGTGTGCAAATGTTAGTTCTATCTGTGACCTATCCAGTCTGACTGACTTTGCATGTATATTCTTACATTTGTAATAAAACAACGATTATGAACATTCACCGCCTTCGTTTGTTATATGAACTGAATGTATGAATTTGAAACGCATTAAAAAATAAATTCAAATACCCTCCATATCGGAGTGTCTGTAAATGCTTGAAGTGCTTATAATGATACATGAATAAAATGAATCATTGTTATCAGCTTCTATATTCTATTCTTTTTACATCTTGGAGATTTTGTTCTACCCTGTTCGGGATTCTGTCCACTGGGGATTTTGTCTTAGGGGATTATATTCTTGGGGATTTTGTCCATTGGGGATTTTGAATAAAATAAACTATTTATTTTGCAACTATATGTAGCTTATACAGAATAAGACATCTTATTTTGCCCTTCCCTGGCTTCTAGTGGCCAGAAAGTTGAAAATTGACAGCTCCATACACCACCTACACCTAAAACCGTGTAAGGAACACTCGGTTCATTATCTCCCTTGTCTCTTTTCTGATTGGTTGAAGAATCTAGCGCATGAACAAGTGCCCGTTTGAAAACAACACAGCTGCTTCAAGTGTATTGTCAGTGAGTGATTTCTCTATCAATACACGCATAAAACCCAAGTCATGAATTATAACTTCATAGTAACATGTTATTACGTTGTTTGTGAAGTAAAAATGTGAAAAGGGGATTTATTGGGATACGGACGAAACGGCGACACGGCAAAACGGCGACAAAATTTGTCTGAAACGGCGACAAATTGGACAGAACGGCGACAGAAATGGGTTGGACTAAACGGCGACACCAAATATTTTATTTTTATATTAATTATCTATGAATTTTGACTGTCGCTGTTCCACCAATTGTTCCATTTATTTGTTGTATATTTGTCTGCTGTATATTATATATTCGTATATAACCAAAACAAAACAAACAAATGTAGGGCCTATTAGTCTCTAATATTTTATTTTAGACCCATATTCATATTACGAGTGACATTTGAATCTCTCATTTCAAGTTCATTTCATTTCAGTTCAAAAGTCAAAAGGGCCGAGTGAAAAATTCACAAAGGCCGAGGAAAAAGGGCCGAAAATAAAAAATATATATTCATTATATCATTATATATGCATTAACATGTATCGACACTAGTATATACTTTCTTACAGAGGCTCTATGCCTCGCAGGATCAGATATGAAAAAGACATGCAAAAATATGAAACATAATGTTAATAATTGGCATGATGATGAATGCAAAAAGCTTAAGTCCGACAGGTGTAAATTATTGAACAAATTCCGAAAACAAAAGGACAAACAGTCATTAGAGCAGTACAATATTGCAAGAAATAAATACATTTCTGTTTGCAAAAAGAAACGAACCGAGTATTATAAACGCAAGCAAGATATTATTGAACGAAATATAGATAACTCCAAAAAGTTTTGGTATGAATTAAAATGTTTAAATAATAGAAAGACTGAACAAAACAATATACCCATCAGTGAATGGTTTGAGCACTTTAAAACTCTGTTTGAAGTTGATGACGAAAGAACAGGCGATAACGATAATTTCGAGAATTCATCTCATTCTGTAACAGATGATCTTACTCGAGAGATCCTTGATTCACCGATAACAAGAGAAGAAATACTAGAGAGCATAGATAATCTCAAACTCAATAAATCTCCAGGCATTGATAACATAATACCGGAGTTTTTAAAGTATTCCGCTGATTTGATGTTACCATATCTTGAGCTTGTATTCAATTTAATATTGGAAAAAGGTACTTTTCCTCAAGCGTGGTCGGCTGGACTTATAGTTCCCCTTCACAAGCAAGGAAACTTGAATATTATGGAGAACTATAGAGGTATAACTTTGTTAAGTATATTTAGCAAGGTATTTACTGCGATTATAAATAAAAGACTGATATTCTGGGGCGATACCATGGAGAAAATAAGCGAATCACAGGCAGGCTTTAGACAGGGATATACCACAATTGATAATATGTTCATACTACAGAGTGTTGTACAAAGATATCTTAATTCAAAAGGAGGTAAATTTTACGCTTTGTTTGTTGATTTTTCCAAAGCTTTTGATTCTGTAAAAAGACACAAACTATGGCATCTATTTAATGCAGAGGGATTGAGTAGTAAAATGTCAAAACTATTAAATAGCATCTATGAAAATGTGAAAGCTACCGTTAGGAATAGAAATGAAATCTCTGAATCTTTTTATGTACAAATCGGCGTCAGACAAGGCTGTGTACTTAGTCCCTTTTTGTTCTCATTCTTTATAAATGAACTTGCTTTACAAATAGAAAACAATTGCAGAAATGGCATCCAGCTACATCCAGATGTATTTCAAATTTTCCTACTGCTATTCGCAGACGACATAGCTCTTATTTCAAGCACTATTGTAGGTCTACAGAAGCAAATCAACGAATTAGAAACCTATTGTGAACAGACGCACCTTAATGTGAATATGAGTAAAACGAAAGTAATTACATTCAGGAAAGGGGTGAAATTATCTAGACATGAAAAATGGTATTTTAAAGGTAACCTTCTTGAATCGACCACCTCATATAAGTACCTAGGTGTATATTTTACGTATAATCTCTCTTGGTCAACCCATGCGAAGTACGCGTCTATCCAAGCACAAAAAATATTAATAGGTATATTGAAAAATTTAAAAGTACTTGGAGACCTCAATTTAGCTTCCTTTTTTAGAATATTTGATGTCAAGATTAGTCCAATTTTATTGTATGGATCTGAAATATGGGGGTACACATATTTTGACCAAATAGAGAGAATTCATCTATTGGCATGTAAAAAGTTTCTTGGGGTGAAAATGAGCACACCAAACGTAATGATATATGGGGAATGCGGGAGATATCCGCTCATCATAAACTCCCAGGTGAAAGTTGTTAAATACTGGCTGAGACTCCTAAGTATGCCCTCTTATCGTTTACCAAAAAAATGTTATGAAATGATGATTCTACATGACAGTCATGGACACAAAAACTGGGTATCGGATATTAAAGAGCTGTTATATAAAACTGGTTTTAATCATGTGTGGTATGAACAAACTGTTGAGTGTCCTTCGAAGTTTATAAGTGATTTTACGCGAAGACTAAAGGATATATACCAACAAAACTGGCTCAGTAAACTTACACTTTCTTCAAAATGTTACACTTATTTGGGTTTTAAGCCATATATTTACACTGAGTACTATTTATCATGTATTACCATTAAGAAATTTAGAGTAAGTTTATCACGTTTCCGATGTTCATCTCACGATTTATTGATTGAAAAGGGCAGATATTTTAATATGAAAAGAGACGATAGATTATGTAAATCATGTTCTACAAATGTAATAGAAAATGAATATCATTTTTTGCTCGTGTGTCCGTTATATTATAAAATCAGAAGACAAAACCTTAAGGAATTTTATTATGTTCATCCCTCGTTGGAGAAATTTTCATCCTTAATGAAATGTAATAAGTATGATGTTATAAAAAATCTTGCAATGTTTGTGTACCATGCCATGAACATTAGGAAATCCAAATGTTAGTTATGATTGTCGACATGATTGCCATATATTTTGTATTTTGTATTTTTGTAAAATGTACTATAGGCCTGTGGCCTTTCAGTATTGAATAAAGATTGATTGATTGATTGAATAAGACATCTTATTTTACCCTTCCCTGGCTTCTAGTGGCCAGAAAGTTGAAAATTGACAGCTCCATACACCACCTACACCTAAAACCGTGTAAGGAACACTCGGTTCATTATCTCCCTTGTCTCTTTTCTGATTGATTGAAGAATCTAGCGCATGAACAAGTGCCCGTTTGAAAACAACAACACAGCTGCTTCAAGTGTATTGTCAGTGAGTGATTTCTCTATCAATACACGCATAAAACCCAAGTCATGAATTATAATTTCATAGTAACATGTTATTACGTTGTTTGTGAAGTAAAAATGTGAAAAGGGGATTTATTGGGATACGGACGAAACGGCGACACGGCAAAACGGCGACAAAATTTGTCTGAAACGGCGACAAATTGGACAGAACGGCGACAGAAATGGGTTGGACTAAACGGCGACACCAAATATTTATTTTTATATTAATTATCTATGAATTTTGACTGTCGCTGTTCCACCAATTGTTCCATTTATTTGTTGTATATTTGTCTGCTGTATATTATATATTCGTATATAACCAAAACAAAACAAACAAATGTAGGGCCTATTAGTCTCTAATATTTTATTTTAGACCCATATTCATATTACGAGTGACATTTGAATCTCTCATTTCAAGTTCATTTTATTTCAGTTCAAAAGTCAAAAGGGCCGAGTGAAAAATTCACAAGGGCCGAGGAAAAAGGGCCGAAAATAAAAAATATATATTCATTGTATTCAACCTACATTTGATAGTTGTAATATGTTTACTGTTTACTGTAATGATTTTTATATGTTTTATTAGAATGTATATATAGATATATTTTACAGTTATGTGTGAATCCATTTTAATGAGGTGATACGATAATAACATATCTGTCTGTAATACGGTTTCAAGGCTTTAAAGATATAGGCCCAACACTTAAAATGTGATCAACCATGAATACACGATTACTGATTGATTTAATAAATTAACATGGCCAATTGCCAATACCTCGATAGTCGCTAATTAATGTAAACAATAACCGGATTAATTGATAATTGCTTGTGTAAAAGGCATGTTGAGAAGTGTGACTGAAGTTTCTATGTTTCGGTTTTCATATCTTTTTCAAGTGACATTGAGTCCGTCTATTTAACTTTTAATTAACAATTAATTAATGACAAACAAAAAAATTAATCCAAGGATCAATACAACATCAAAGCATAAGACAGATATATTGGATTATAGTCGTAAGCAATTAAAACAACATCTCACGCACATCAGAAATTCTTTATTTAACTATGTAAACATCGTGAATAAACATCTCAGACATGAAGGATCTAACAATATAACTTATAAAAACTATTTTATACAAAAACTATTGTCGCCGTTTAGTCCAAATGTGTCGCCGTTTAGTCCAGCGATTTTGGTCTAAAATTTAGTAAGAAATCTGTTTCGCCGTTCTGTCCAGGAGATTTTTTCCATCTGTCGCCGTTCTGTCCAAATTGTCGCCGTTCTGGTTTGTCGCCGTTTTGCCGTGTCGCCGTTCCGTCCAGCACCCAATTTATTTTGGTGTCAGTAACAACAGTTTTATCGAGTCAACATACATTCACAAAGAAACAATGACTATTATTCTATCATTGTACAAGCATTATGCACAGTATATATTTATACAGAAAATGTTCAGTTAACTATCATCCAACATTTACTTTGTAACTTTTTATTTCTTAATTGGTTGTGCCCAGGCTGAAATATGGCAGACAAAGTGTATCTGTGTCAACAGAGCGAGTGTGAACCAGCCAACATAGCAGAATTCCTCCAACAACAGGGTAGGTTATTTGTTGCATTTAAAGTTGCAGAAACATGTTCAGATATTTGGTAATAGTAACGCCATCTAGCGTCAGTGTGCCAGTGATGATAATTGTTGAAGATGATTAATTATAAATTTTATTAAGTTATATTAGTTAATTATTTTAATGCAATAAAATAAAACTACAACAATTAAGAAGTTGCATATCCATAGAACTCGTTCTCTTTCATCTAACCAACTTTTAAATGCCATTGAAAGAAGTCTTTTAGCTTCCCTTTTCTTTTCAATTGCTTTGCTGAAATTGCATCTGTGATCGGAATTCAATGAGGTATTCGGATACAAAATTAATGTGCTCTAGCTGTTCTTAAATATAAATAAATATATTGGAAAAACTGTCAAAATTTGATTGCAAACAACCCGAATCCCCAAACAGTTGGTCCAACATATAGGTGTAATATAGCAGAGCTTTTGTGGTAAAGGGAGGGTTCTATCAGGGTATTATCTGTGGAAATGAAATTCGAGAGGATATTCCTACACCTATATGCTATTAATATGTGATTAAAACAGTCAAATTAAAAGATATTAATGAAGTTAATATTTTGATGACTTTATATTCACAACGTGATAAAGACAAGTGCACATGTGTTGAAAAATAAAAACATGAAAACTGAAGCCATTCATTAACCTTGCAAGTGGGGAAAACTTTGCCACGGCCTAACAGAATGGATTAGTTTTGTTATATGTTTTTGTATTACTATGCGAATATTCTATCATTGTATATGTTTTATTATTACAAATTTGTAAAATTGGGTTTAATGCCAGGAAACCAAGATGGCAGTTGCTGCTGATAGATCATGCAGTGATATAACTTTCCCTTTAAGACTTGAATAATATCTGTCAAGAAATAATTTGAGACAAAAAGCAATATTGTTTTCAACAGGTAAGCTAAAGAAGATCCAGTTCATTTCACCTTCGTGCGGAGGATTGGAGAGTACCGACAGCTCAGCGTATCCGAGTCTTGGAGAGTATGTGATCGGACTGTGTCGAGCTCATAGCTTGCTGCCAAACTCTCGTGTCACGGTTCTCTCGCAACAAGAAAGTGTGCAGGCTTTGCAGTTATGTCTAGCTCAAAAGAATAAGGAGGTAACTAAGAAAAAAAAAAGGTTTCAAATGTTTTAATAATTTATCCATATTTGAAAATTACTGTAAGCAGAAATAAGATAAAGCAATGTTGAAAACGTTGCATAGAAACAACTGAAATATTTCATTTATTAATTTTGCAGAAGGGTGATGCCTTTGATGTAGAGGACAGCAAGGTGTTTGAGTATCAACAGAAGATAATGGCCGCTAAGTTGCACCCTGATGATATCTCTTCCTCCCAGACTAGTTTGGAGCTGCTTCATCAGTACAACTCATTCCTCACTTCCTGTTTGCATGTTGATATGGCAGACATTGTTGCCACATTCGTTAAGGAGGTACAAAAACCAGCCGAGGACTCGGAACTTCAGCGAGAATTGTGTGATACCATGTTGGTGCTGCTTGGCGCCCCTTCAACACAAGTGGAGGTTTGTTGTAGCAACAATTCATCATTATCTACCTGAGAAAATATAAGATTTAATGAACTTGCTCCGGAATAAAAAGGAAAAAAATATTTAAATAGGTATTTTCTTCAATTACTGTTTTAGACGAGAAATAGATATCACGTTGTGAAGAAATAAAAAGTATGATTAATGACAGATTACTGTTAGCATATATATAAATAGATAATAAATATCAAATTAGGTAAAAATATAAACACTTAGATTTTTCCTTTTCATTTAAATTTCCTTCAAAGGACTCAATCTTTGAGCATTAACGCTACCAGCTGTGTAAGATAAGTATTTTATTACCCATATGGTTACAAATAAACAAGTTACCGGTAATATTATTGATATGAGCACATGTGCACATATCACGTTTGCCTAGCAACCATTGATTATTCAGGACGTCGCTGTAGATTGGCGTCGCAAGAGAAGTGGGCCGCTTCCTGCCTATTTTTACTCGAATGAAATTTAAATAGGTATTTTCTTCAATTACTGTTTTAGACGAGAAATAGATATCACGTTGTGAAGAAATAAAAAGTATGATTAATGACAGATTACTGTTAGCATATATATAAATAGATAATAAATATCAAATTAGGTAAAAATATAAACACTTAGATTTTTCCGTTTCATTTAAATTTCCTTCAAAGGACTCAATCTTTGAGCATTAACGCTACCAGCTGTGTAAGATAAGTATTTTATTACCCATATGGTTGAAAATAAACAAGTTACCGGTAATATTATTGATATGAGCACATGTGCACATATCACGTTTGCCTAGCAACCATTGATTATTCAGGACGTCGCTGTAGATTGGCGTCGCAAGAGAAGTGGGCCGCTTCCTGCCTATTTTTACTCGAATGAAACAGAACAGAATTGGTAATAGAGAAATTATTACATTCGAAAGTGTGCCAAATGACTTTTACGAAACTCATGCAAATTTGTGTATAGCCCTCGCTCTTGCTCAGGCAATACAAAAATTCACACTCGTTTCGTAAATATCATATGACATACTTCCTCGGGTAATAATCTCTATATATATGCTGTGGTGTTAGTTCCATGTTCTTTAACAAACATTATTATAAGTACCGTCCATAGTACACAGGATATAGATGGTGTGTTATGTTGTACAGAAGGAGCTGATTAGTGGACTGTGTGGAGACAAACAGGTGACGGAACTAATCAACACAGACTTGTCAGGGGATTCGCCTTGCTTCACTCAACATATGCGATGTGTCGGTGAGATCCACTCCCTGGTCACTCAGACTCCCACAAAAGTGGCTTCTCAGGATCACCACTCCATACAACAGGTGGGCTCACTGCATATAGGCTCCTAGGAATAAAGATACAGCGCAATTGTATCCTATTATGACTTATAGACAGAGGGTAGAAGTCACTGGGTTCATCTTGCACCAATGCATAAAGCCCTTGGAAGACTTATAAGTTAGTTAAAATAGCTTCAGTGAAATGCTGCCATGCAACTATACCAGGACTTAGTTCAGCCAATAACATGACCCTTCTGGAATGTTGGTTCACTTTACCCTGTACATATAATAGATTGGCTAAACTATATGAACACAGCATTAAAATAGTTCAATCTTAATTTACTCTTTTCGATCAACTTGATGTCAATTTACCAAAAGCTCCAAATGTAAATCTCTGAATATCCCTGTATTGACAGATTTTCTCATCGCAAGTGTTGCTGTCCTACCTACATGTCTTAGTGAACTCCCGCAGTGAGTTGGCCCTCGCTAAGATCTTCAACGTGCCCCATCGAGAGTTGGACCGACATGCCTTCACCGCCCTCAAACACATGGCACAGAAGAAGAATATGTCAATGTTTCTGGTAAAACTATTTTTGTGAAAGATTATAAGATTTTTCTAGTGTTTTAAGATGCTCACCTTAACCAATTTACAAAATATTTACTTTATTAATATATTTCTTTTCCTTCTCTGAAACTTAAAAACTCCTATTTTTCAGAGAAATATTTAGTAATTAATAATGAGCACAACTTACAACAAGAACAAAAGATGAATGTGTTTATAAAGAATGATATATATCAGAAGAAGCCTGAAGGCCCCTTTGTCTTGAAGTCTTTTATATTGTTTCTTCCATCTGGTCACACACCCTACAGGATCTACTGAACATGGAAGAAATTATGTTAATGCTCCAACATTAACAGTGTCCGTCAATCCATAACCAGGCAAATTTGAGTCAGGGCTGATATTGTTTAAGGTTTTTTTAAAAAAAATTGCCATTTCAACAAAATAACACTTTCAAGCTTCTTTTCAAGCTTATTTGATACACCAGACTACAATAGATATAAACTGTTTGCCTCTACAGACAGCCACTTCGTTCTTGATGCGGATCCGACTGGGCAGCAAGAGTTACCAACCAGACATGTCCTGCCCTCTCAATGTGCACACCAAGGGACTGGGCGAACTCATTGACCTCATCCACAACCTGCAGACTGTAACCGAGGAGCAGGCCGATATCAGGTCAGAAGTTAAAGGCGCTGTAGCATGTTTTTTGTTACTTAATTTCTTCTCAAATTCATCATTTATTATTAAAGTTTATACCATATATTGTTATGTTAGAGGGTAAAACATCTCAAGATTAACCATAAATCGTTTAAGAGGAGGTAGGATAGAGTGGTTAGCAAGAGGTCTGTGGTTTGAATCCTGCCAGACGCTCAAACACTTTGCTGTATTACTGTTCTAGAACTGTTCCCCTTGCATTAAGGTTTGGGTGCACTGCTACACTATGATTCAGTTCAGTATCACTCATGGTTCCTGGCGACTCTTGCAGTTTTCCTTGAAATACGTATCTAAATTAGTGTTGCTTGATTCTAGCCACCATAAAGGAATAAAGGATATCAAATCCCACTTCACCAAATGGCACCCAAACATTAATACAAAGGAAACAACCAATCAATGGTTTATTTCTAAATCTGGAAAGAAAGAACATGTATATTTTCCACTGTTCTAGGGTAGCGTGTCGACGTGTGTTGAACATCGTGAAGAACCGACTGATCAAGTGTCCGATCCTGAAGCTGTCACGTGAGGACGTGGAGGAGGTTACAACCCGCCTGTACAACTCCACACTCCGCATACTGGAGTCCATCGAGGCCAGCAACAAGGCTAGTCCGGATAAGGTACTACAGGAGAGTCAAATAAAAGTTTTCCTCAATATTGCCTTACAATATGTAAGTCATACAACTGAGTGAAGCTCTCATATAATCTTCTTTACTGAACTGGATGTGGGCATGTACAGGATGGTTTGAAAGTAGCTTCAGAAATCTTATGCAATTTGACAATAATAAGGGAAGGGAAATGTGGTAGGTTAGGTATCCGGGTAGAAACGTTAGATGATCCCAGTGATCAATTAAGTGAATTGTCGATCAGTGACACAGAAAGCCAAGTTAATATTATTCTTTCCAGATTCTTTCTCCATGATGGTTTTCAATTTTCCAAAGAGGACTTTGACAAGTGCCTCTGGGATCTAATTTCAAGATTCTCGTCAACTCTGACAAGTACAATTTATATTTCAGCCCGCTGCAGAGGGGGGATCTTTGATTGGTCGAAGGACTCTCCGTATTTTCCGCCTTCTCCTGGACAAGATGGCTGCCAGTCAAGGGGCAGACAGCTCTCAGTACTTTCTGAGCGATCTGGCACTGAACCCAACCACACCCACCAGGGTGCCTAGCTTGCTGTCACAGTTCAGGTGGAGTACTTTGTGAAAGGATTTCTAAAATTTTATTAAATTTGCTTTGTTGAGATATTCAAGATGTTTTCAGAGCTCTGCATAATGGAAATATAGTCCAAAAAATAGTCATGGACTCTGTAGCTCATCAGGATTTGTATTGTTATAATACATTTTCTCAGCTTGTTCTAGAGCTTTTCTTACTGGAGAAGAAGATGAAAATAGGTTTTTAGGGTTGTGACCCCAGAGACCTTATTATCTGCACTTTTCAGCTCTCTAGACCTTCTGTAACTGGAGAAGAAGATAAAATAGGTTTCTAAGGTTGTGACCCCAATTGAGGTCACTGGGTCACCAAATCTGCAATTTAGAATCCCCATGAGCCAAGGAGTCTGCACACAAAATTTCAGCTCCCTAGACCAAGTGGTTCTGGAGAAGAAGATGAAAATGCGAAAAGTTTATGGATGGCCGGACGCCATGCCATGCCATAAGCCCATCAGGCCTTTCAGGCCTGATGAGCTAAAAATGTGATGCTTTCATAGTTTTCATTGATTTCATTTTTTTTAAAGTCTTGTTGGGACATATTCTAGATACGAGAAATTGTATTGAGATTTCTTTCAGGACTACCCATTTATTTTGAAGTTTATATTTAAAAGCATAATACTAGACTCTAGAAACATTTCAGTATTTTTAGTTACACCACATACGGGTTTATTATCATTCCATATAAATAAAAATTAACCATTTACCTACCAAAGTGATATTAACCCTTTGTCCTTGTTTGATGTTACTCGATCGAGACAGCAGAGTTACAAGATTGTGTAGTGATATTGAAATGTAAATACTAGATTTATTCATATGTGTTTGACAGATCTCCTGAAATAGCTGAAATTGAAGAAGAAAGTCCAGAAAAACAAGAAAGTATGGGGCTGACTGACAGGACCAATGTTCAGACTTATGTGAGTTGAGAATGTTGTACTACGTTTATAACATTAACAGTTGACAAGTGACAACAATATTAGAAGCTGTGTCAAAACATTCCATATTCTCAGAATAAAGTAGTTGAATATCAAGAAAAATGGTGTAAATCTTTCACCACCACACTTTCTAGAAAATCCATCAAAGATGGTTGAAGCATTCGTTCTATTGTTCATGTCAAGAAAGAGTTATTCCCCCTTGATCGTTCAGTGCCAAGTTCTTGTTCTTTGAATCATGGATTACTGATAATGATTCTTAGTTATCATGCTTTCCTATGGTTCATCAATACAAAGCTGCATGATCTTTCTGAATACTTCTTCCCTGGTTTAATGAGTTTAATGAACCTTCAGACCCATATTCAAATCAAATCATGTCAATGATATCCATGCCTGATCACTGATTGGCTGCAGTGAAAGGACATGAGATATGGTCAAATCTTAACATTATGAGGCATGATGTTATGCAAGATCTGATTTAAATGAGATTGGTTATTGTTCTTGTCTTCAACTGCTTGACTCCCTAATTCATATTCATATTAGTATACTTCAGCCCTTTTATTGATTTGACCTGTCTCTTTGATATTCAGGAAAGCTCTGAAGTCATTCTTCCATGTGGCGAGAAAATCACACGAAAACAGCTCAATTCTGTCATCGTGTTTCCCAGGTTTGTAACTGAAAATTATTTTTTCAATATTCTCCAGCAGATTCTATAAGAAGCCTTTTATTAGTTGCTATGGATATACAAGCATGACATCCTTCATGTTGAAAGTCATATCTCTATGAAGTAATTTGTAACTTTTTATACAGCTATAATCTCTGCAGCGTATTCTCCATTTCAATATTCAACAAAAGGTTTTTATCAGTGAAGCAGTTACTCGCTCTCACACCAGATACTTAACTCAAGGCTTTTTTACCTCTGCTAAAGAAATAATTAAATTTCATCAACTTCTGCATATTATTTCAGTAAAACGGTCGCTCATCCTGCACCGGAGACAGCTAAACTGATGCTTGGGTTGAACCCAGACAAAAAAAGAAAGACTTGTGCTGCTTTGGACAAAGAAAATATTCATACAAAACGTGTGATAGACTCGCATCAGCCAGCAAAGAAAATGAGAATCACAGAGAAAGCTGGTAAAGAGAATGTGTTGAAAGATTCCAATGAATCACAACTGATTGGGGATCGGGTTGATCTTTCATCTTCTCAACTTTCTCAGCCCAAGAAGAAAGCACCCGCCAAGAAGGCATGTCGTCGTCGCTTAATGCCACAGGTCAAAGGTCAACAAAAACTCTCGGGATTTTTTAGAGTATAACAATAATTCATGTTTAGGATGACTGTCTCAAGTTACTATTTTTAGGGTGTTTTTATATAATTAAATTATATTTTAACTTTTGTAAAGTGTAAAGTTTTGGATTAAATAATGAAATTGTAATGCTTTTAGATTCAGTGGAATAATATAATTTCTGCTGGTTTTTATAAGGACATTACATTTTTTTGTTAATTATAATTATTAATCATAAGTACCAGTATTTTACAGAAATAAGTTTGTGAATTTGTTTACTTCATTTAAATTATGCACATCATTATTGATAATCTTGATTTAAGTAAAAATGTGCAATATTCTGTATATATAACATTTATTTTACTTAAAAACATTGTTGTTTTATAATTGTGTTACCTAATTTTATGAACCTTTTATTAATAAATTTTTAACAAATAACCTTATCTTATCATTTGAAAGTTTAGAAATTTGTTTTCATTTTGCAAATGAGGGTATGAAACATATAAAAGGCACAACATGTACACTTAGTGTCCGAGTTATGAGTGGGACAGATGGACTGACTACCATATTTCCTCTAATCAGCACCCCTTGACTTCTGGCACCTATTAGAGGAAATACTGCATATCATCCCAGTGTCATCCGATTTTTCTCACACTTCATTATTTTTCAGTATTTCACATCAAATATTTAAAGTAATTTCATTTCCTTATCTTTTTAAAGCAAACTTGTTAAAACAGCATTACTTTGAGTATAATCTAAGTAGGTTAATGACCTCATAACTCTCCATTCCTTCTAAAATAATGGACATTAACCTACCGTATAAAATTTTTGTGAACAATTTGGTCATAAAGATTTCTACTGTGATCATGTTTCTCTCAATTGAAACTTCATGGTCAGATGTCAGTTAAACAATATTGATAGATGAAGAGCTAATGCGTGGTTCCACCAAGAGGAATATGGCAAAGAGAACTGGTTATAAGCATTAGGTGTAATTGGTAGATAATGGCACCGTGTCAAAGAAGCCAATTAAATTCAGAATTGTCCACTGTCTGGTTAGCCAAGACCAACATCAAGGCCAGTTTGTCATTCAAATGACATTACATTAGCTTACTGTCACTTGGAGATGCAAATCATATTCAGGTATCTTACCAGACCATATGTAGCAAGCCCACAATATTCTACCCCAAGTCTTTTCCAAATGGGAGCAGGTTCTGCTCTTCAAGATAACAATGCCAGACTACAGTGTGCAAGGATTGTTAACAATTTCTCACCCAAAATGGCATTCAATGAATACGAGTGAGTATGCATGGGAAGAGTTGAATGAACCTGTCAGAGACAACTCAATTCTATTCCAGAATTGGTGCAATTCCTTCAGGCAGATAGGCAGGCGATTCCCAGATGTTCTTTTGACAATTTATTGACACCACACCTCAATTGACTGGTAACATGAGCATGGGGTTGTTTCAGAATTCTTTTGACATTGATCATGATTGAGAGATTTTTGTTGGACCCCACAATTCTAGAAATGGTGAGCTTTCAAAAGATACTCACAACAGTTGTATCTGCATAATTTGCACAATGGACTCAGTTTAATGAGGTGCTATGATTTTTGTATTGATGTGATGAAATATTCTGTGCAAAACATTTGGTTTGACCCATAACTTCTTTTGAGTAGGTAGAATATTTATTTGCACACTTAAGGTACACATTACTATTTATATGTGGTCCTTGGTTTCAACATAATTTTGTGGTGAACAGAGATGTGATGGAGGCACTGACTCAGTTTATCCAACCTTCAACCGCTGCATAGAACCATTTACCATGATGTTCACAAAATAGAAGTTGTTATTCAGTTACGTTAGGGGGCGGGTTAGCGCGTTCGGCTTCGGATCAAGAGGTCCGGGGTTCGAATCCCGCCAGGGGCACGGCATCTTTGTCTGTAGTAGAGAACTGTTCTACATGCAGTAAGGTTTGGGTGCAATGCTACACTGAATTTCAGCATAGTTCCACCGCAATGCATAGCCACATGGCGTTGCGGGCTTTCTCCCTGCCATAATACTAGCAGCTGCGATATAGGTGAAATACTCATGAAAGCAGCGTTAAACCCCGACTCACCTCACCTCAGTTAGGTTAGGTAGGTTGTATATATTAGGCAAAACTGAAAACATTCTGATCATCATAACTGTCATAACGTCAGTTGAAAGCGTTCTTATTCAACCAGCAACCCTTGTGAGCGACTGTGTGTATGTGTAGGGAATTTAGTGTTAGTGTTATTTTGGGCAAATTTTGAAATTGTCAGGCCACGATGTAAGACTTGTATGCTACCAAAACACAATACATGAGTGATAAACACAACTGTATGTTTCTGGACCAGGAAGACAACTAAAATAACTTTTGAAACGTGTCTCTGAAAAGTGTGCTTTAAAAGAAAAAAATTGTTTTGGACTACGTATAGAGTGAACTAAAGCTTGTTTTATGACGTCCTACAGTAACAATTACATAAACATTTATGAAATATGGAACTTAAGTTTTGTCCATTATGAAATTTCAGCACCCCATTGTACAAACTTCTTCACAAAATATCACAGACAATCAACTTTATCTACCTGCACTAGCAGTATTTTGAAGGTGGCTATAGTATCTTTCATATAGTTTAATTATGGAGTACAGTGTAGTCACTTTGTTAGATCATTTCTTAAGGTCTTTGAAGGGCATTTAGAGTGTATACATAAAAAGTTGTTATCCAGAAATCTTCCTGTTCTCATTTCTGAAGGTTAACATATTAAGTTAAAACTTAAAAAAATAGATACCTTTTAATTTACAATATGATAAAGCAAAGTTTTAGGATTAAATCACGAATTAGTTTGTCTTGAATAGAACTTTCTTCAGGATCAAATTGCGTCAACTTCACACAGACAAAGAACGGGGGTGAACCCATCAAACACACAAAAACAAGTCCAAGTTTTGCATAAAGGTGTATTACGTTTCAGCACCAGGTTGGGTGCCTTCGTCAGACGAAACGTAATACACCTTGATGGAAAACTTGGACTTGTTTTGTGCGTGTTTGACGAGTACCCCCCCATTCCCTTTTGAAACTAATGTTCACACATTAGCATACATGCAAGTATCCTTAATTTGGTTTCACATAATTTTCAAGTAAATTTTTCCTTCATTACCGCCTCCCCTCCCTTTAAGTGTCCCAAAGACAAAGAACACAAGGCAGTGAGTGAGCATTATTCTTTATTTGACTTTACTGGCTGAAATATTGATAAATTTTCCTGATGATTCCATAGCATACAAAATACCAGTTAAGATGCACACATTGTGACCTGTTGGGACCGAATCGTAGCGGCACAGACTGAATGTTCACATGCACAGTGAGTGCAGCGGGTGTTCCGTTGGTGTCGTCCGATTGGATGGCTGGCGACACCCGCGCTTTTCAGCTCTATCTACAGCTTCAGCTCAGGGGAGATAACTCTATCTACATTATGCAAATTTTACAGATACGTTACTGAGAAAGAATCGAGATATCTACACGTTCCTCTGAAAGTTACACATGATGGCGGGCGGCGTTTGAGGTACTTGAAATCTGTTCTTGAGATCGGTTTTGGAATGATTAGTTAGACTGTGGTATGTTTGTGTGACCTTGCATGGAGCGGGTCTGAAGTATTGTTGATTTGAGGATGAGTTCAAAAGTATATCACAATGCATTATGGCAAGAAGGTGCAGGGAAAGTCATTAGATCTGTTGTAACTTTCAGAGGAATTCCTGTCAATTTCATTAAACTGCAAAGGAAACCAAAGACAGAAATGTCCAAAATGTAAAGTTTCTTTGGTTTTGGGGAAAGTGAATGAAATAATATTTGTAATATGAAATAAGGAACAGCTCTGAATTAAAGATTAGCAAGTAGTTTGTTTTGGCAGGCTGAGTGGTACTCAATGTGCTTGAAAAGTGTTGCAAACTAAAGTGTTGAAATTTTGCATAAGTTAATCACAGACAAGGGGATTTGAAACTTTCAAAATAGCGTACAGGAAAGTATGTAATGTTGTTGAATTACTGAAAGGTTGTAAGTGCGTAAGATAAAGATATTTCTTTACATAGGACAGTATTTATCACACATACGTACATGCGTCAAAAACATGGCCTTTCTACATGTCTAGCACAAGAAAGTTAACCAGAGTGGCCTCCCTTGGAGAGTAGCACAAGATGGAGCTCACATCTATAGGTGGGAGAAAAGCCAGAGAAGTACGAATGTTTGGCCCCTATGAATTCATTAGAAGAAGGTCCATTGCACAACTTGAACACCTCCAAAATAAAGATAATACACTTCTTATTGACAATACACTGTTTAATAGTGAGTACAGTTCAGCCTTACATTGCAAGACCGATAAACACAAATACGTCCATAATGCTCCTTACCGGTGAGATTCTACAACGATTGATGGTCCATATTAAATCTATCTACGATGACATAATGATCCTCCTTGATATTTGCTCAACAAGTTTTCTTGTATTAAAACATGACCCTGCTTCCAGGACATGCGTGTACTGCTGCTTGATTTCAGCTCAAAATGTATACAACTCTTCTCTCACTGTCGTCTCAATGGCTTCTTTATTCTATTCTACGTAACTGTCAACATAAATTAATTCAAATGTGAAATCTGTTCAATACAAAATGTATAACCATAAACTCTTATCAGATCTCCATGCTTTCATAAACTTCAGAAATAACAATGAACAATTTGAAATTTGAACTAGTGGAACTCAACACGAACAGAGCTCACAGACACTTAATAAATACATACATCTTCCACAAAATGCTGTTGAGTTCTACATATACGTAGGTCAGTAGATCTGCCAGGTGAAGTTTTACACATTACAGTAGCCCAGGATTGTTAGCGTTAGTCTTTACACCTGACACACCATGGCAGTGGGTGTTTTGTAAGAACCTGCACAACCTTAACGATGTGACTACCAGTGGATCTATCGATCAGTCGTCCGCCTCTTGGTGGGCATTCACACAGAAGACTAGATGAGTAACAAGTCATCGTCTTTAAAAAACTGACTCACTTTTTGGTAAAAATGGTCGTTATGACAACATACGAATCCTACATATTGTGCCATTACAAATGGCTCACTACAATGTTGACACCGAATGGAAATGTAATGAACTCAATGACATACGATACACTGACAATGTACATATGTAGCAAATTGAAAAAACATAATGCAACATGAAAAATAGGACACGTGAATGACATTAATGAGTACAGTCTATAATACAATTGAAAATGGCTAAAGTGTCCTCATATGTCGTCGTTTTCGTTCACACCAGTTACTTCCTGTATCAGACGCTCAGTCCACAATTTTGTGGCACTCGCACCACGTAGCACGATGGAGGATGCACGCAGTTGTCTCACTCTGCCATACACTTGCGCCTGTCAGTCAGTATCCAGTAGTTACTACAGAGAACACAACTACTTATATTGCTCAGTCCAGTTGAAATATTGGCTAGTACGACACAACAGTGAGCGGCCAGACACCAGCGCCAGTATACCATGATGCTGTAGAAGAAGCGATGTGACGTGACACGTAACTCTCCACCAGCGGACAGCAAGCGACGTGTGGAGGATGATGGGATACACAGCTTCCTGTCAGCCGCACGATGACAATCAAAGGATCAAAAAGATGATCAAACATGGAAGCAGCTTGGTCAATGGCGTTGGCACAACCCTCTCTCAGTCGATTTTCGTCACTTTCAACCACTTTAACAAATATATTCCATGCCTTTTCACAAATAGTCCTGGTGATGTACTCACTCAAGCACAACTCTCTGCCATGCAGAAACACATCACACCAAGTTATAGTCCGAGAATGTCGCACTCGATGACTGAATCACATTAAATGTTCTCCATTACAGCCTCGAGTTGGACTCCTCTCAACTTGGTCTTTAATACTCTGTCCATCACCAGGTGACCAAAGGCTGCATAGCTTCACCGTGCTCTGCAACCCTTGGTCAATTTGCATAGTGGTCAAATGATCCCAAATACTCCAGCGCCGCTCGGTAGTTGAACTGGTACTGATCCTGGAAGGCAAAACAAGCTCAGAGTCACTCAATAGTCAAACTATATTCATTCACAAAATGACATCGCTTCAATGGAATGGAATGTTCAAAACATTTTTCATTAATCATTTTGAAGTACATAAGATTTGATAAATAAGCAATGACAGGAGACCATTCCAATGCTACTATTTGTTTGTACATCTGAATCGTTTCAATATTCCTCATGCTATTTCATAGAAGATATCCTACCCTGCAGTAATAGAAACTATAAGAATTCACCACTTCTCCCTAATGGGTTCCATATCACATTTCTATTGCTGACCAAATCCACCCTTCTCCAGGCTTTAAGAAATACATGCATGCAGAGGTGTCCAGCTGACTAAAAGTTGATAATCCTCTCCTAGACTGGACCAGGGTGGGTACAGCATCTTACTTTATGGTCGAACTGGATACAAGAGTTGGAAGTTGTATTTTGTACTTGTATTGAAGTAAAATATAACTAAGTGTAGCTGTCTCACCTCCGTCTGGACCATCGCTGGTCTCTGGGTGCGCAGCATCTTCACCGTCTGGAACATGTCCACCACGCCCTCGTATCTCATCCGCTCTAGCACAATACTGAGGGTGATGAACACACCCGTACGTCCCACGCCGGCACTGGAACGGGAAAATAGAGAGGGGCTTGTTAGTCATTAGCAGAGTTGAAAGCTTGTAGATTACAAGAAAGAGTCCCTTGAATTACATGTAAAAAGCCACGTGTGTGTATTATATGTCAGTATTTTAATTGCCTTCAGTGATGACAAGCCAATCAGCATTTAATTAATTACTTCATTCATTATCAGGAGCATTCATTATTATGATAAAATATCTGATCCAAATCCAAACTGCCATGACTAAAGTGAATATATTGTTAAAATCTAAATATTTTAGATATTTAAAAATACTTACCCTACTTTTACTAGTGCATATTACCTATATGATCCGATGAAGGATTGAAAACGTGACTGAGACAGGATCCTAACGTAACTGTAGTGAAGTGTAGACAGACTGGCTCTAGGGCACGTCACTACCCGGAAGTGTAGTGCAATCCACACATAGCTGCGCGCGCAGTGATATGAAACCCTCACATTTCCTAGAGTCAGTCCGAGCGAGGTCCTAAATGCGGGGAGGTAGTTGATCCAACGATGGGTGGGTATAAACCCTAAAAGTAGGGTAAGTATTTTTAAATATCTAAAATATTTAGATTTTAACAAATTTTTAATACTTACCCTACTTTTACTAGTGCATGTTGATTCGACAGTCGGACGGAGGGAAAGGACCCACAGCGAGGACCTCCACAGCACTAGCAAGAGTAGGACGTGACAACTGAGCGGAAACCTACAAACAGGAAACCCAAATCAGTATATGAAACCACTAAAAGGATTGAAAGGAGAGATCTCGACGAACCGAGAAATAGTCCTAAAATCCACAAAAACCAGGTCTCACCTAAGACGAAGCGGGCAAGGTGAGTTGCTGAGCCACTACGAGAGGTCCAAAAGATTGGAGTCCTTGTACGTCTTCCACGGAGACATCTCTCAAATAGTGACTGGCAAACACAGTGTTGGATTTCCAGAAACAACCCTTCATGATGTCTGGCACCGAGCAGTTCCTGTGAAGAGCCATAGTAGAAGCCAAGGCCCGAATCTCATGAGGGTTATTTGCGGAGGGGTGAGGTATTCCTGCTGCATCATAAGCTGCCAAGATGGATGTTCGCAACCATAGAGCCAGCGTGTTCCGGTTTACCTCACCCTTAGCTGCAGAAGAAAAGGGAATGAACAATCTCTTTCGCCCAGCCCTCTTGTCCGTGGACCGGGAGATGTATTCCTTCAAGGCACGGACTGGGCACAAAGAGAGTTCTTCAGACTCCGATTCATCCACAATTAAAGACAACGGCGGAATAACAAAAGATCTGTCAGGTTGACCAGGCAGTTGATTTTTCGCTACAAAATCCCACAACAGACCCAGATGCACTGAACCATTGCGCCGTTGCTCGAACCGAACCCTCGTTACGTCGATAGCATGTAATTCACTTACTCTGGCAGCCGTTGCCAAAGAAAGTAAAAACGCCGTCTTCCTGGAGAGGTTCTCAAAAGAAGCCTCCGACAGAGGTTCATATGGAGCTCCACGAATGTGCTTCAAAACCAGGTTCAGATCCCAAGCTGGAGGACGAAACTTGACTTTTTGGTCTTCCAGCTTAAAAGACTTCAGCATGGCTATTAGTTCCGGGATTTTCGAGATCTTCCTGTCTGTTTTAACAGCGAGAACTGAATTGAGGGCCGAGAGATAGGTAGAAATTGTTCCACCCTTAAGGTGCCTCTTCGAGCGGAGATGGAACAAGAAATCTGCCAGGAACTGTGGTGAGGCTGACAACGGGTCTTGCTTGTGGGATCTACAAAAGTTCTCAAAAGACAACCATTTATCATCATAAAGGGCTCTAGTCGAAGGCCGGTGTGCTCCAGTAATGGCGCTGGCCACCGATGCCGAATATCCCTTATCTCTTAAAGTCTTCTGCAAATGGTCCAAACGCACAGATGAAACCGCTGTGGATCTGGATGCACCTGCCGACTGTGAGGATGTAGAAGGAGGTTTGACCACGGGGGCAATGGGTTTGGTTCTCCTTCCGCTAGAAGACGCAGTTCTGGAAACCAAGTTCTGGCCGGCCAAAAGGGCGCGACCAAAAGCAGATTCATCAACTTGGTCTCCCTGATCTTGGCCAGAACCTTTGGTAGCAGAACTGGAGGAGGGAACGCGAACGCATCTAGACCGTCCCAAGACAGGGACAAGGCGTCCACTGCCCACGCCATCGGGTCTGGAAGGGGAGAGACGTAAGTTGGCAACTGGTTGTTGAACCTTGTGGCGAACAGGTCCAGCAGAGGCCGATGGTGTAACTGACAAATCAGGGAGAAAGCTTCCGGGTTGAGCATCCACTCTGTTGGCGATGGCTTGTCTGGTCTGGACAGAGCGTCTGCCAATATATTCCTGCAACCCGGAATGTGACGAGCCCTGATCAGAATGTTGTTGGTGTCTGACAACTCGAACAGTTGGAATGTCTGTTTCAATAACTGGCGCGACCGAGTCGTCCCCTGGAAATTGATCAAGTAAACCACTGTCGAGTTGTCTGACGCTATTCGAACCCGAGAGCCTCTGAGGATTTCGACCCAGTGCTCGATGGCCAAGATGACTGCCTGTAACTCGAGGTTGTTGCTGTGCCAACCGGTCTGATGTTCTGCCCACAACCCTGCTGCCGTGCGTTGTCCCAGGTGGGCTCCCCATCCTTGATGTGAAGCGTCCACGAACAACTCGTGGTGATGACTGAACTCTGTCAAAGAGACTCCTTCGCAAACGTTCAATGGGATCGTCCACCACCTGAGGTACCGGTGCAAATGCAGTGGAAGCCGCACGCTTTCCCTGGGATCGTCCTCCTGACAAAACGGAATGAGGAAGACTTGAAGAGGGCGTGCCATGAGACGGCCTCTGAGAGTGAGAGCCTGAGCTGAAGTCAACAGGCCAAGAAGTGACTGCCACTGGCGAACTGACAAGGCCTGATGAAGACCCCGTAAGGCTAGCCGTTCTATCTTCTCCCACCTGTCTGGAGGTACTCGGAGAAGATCTAAGTTGGTTAAAAACAGACCTCCTATAAACGTCAGCTGCTGGGATGGGACTAGTTGCGATTTCTCTGTATTGACGAGCCATCCCAACTGTCGCAGCAGGTCCAAGGCAAATAGGGTCTGTTTGTGTAGCACTGTTGAGTCCCCGTGGCTCATCAGGCAATCGTCTATGTAGGGGTCGAACTCTATCCCCCGAAGATGGAGAAACCTGGCTATTGGAGACGTAATGCGAGTGAAAAGCCACGGGGCCGTAGATATTCCAAACGGGAGAACCTTCCATTGGTAATGTACCCCTTGGAAGAGGAATCTGAGGTACTTCCGATGATGTTTGAAAACTGGTACATGGAGGTAAGCATCCTGTAGATCTAAGCTGACCAGCCAATCGTTGGGTTGAAGCTTGGAACGCAGCAGATCCAGGGTAACCATTGTGAAATGCGGGGGCTCTGGCATGTATAGATCGTTGAATGCTGCCAGGTTGTGTATCATCCGCATCTTGTCTGAATTTTTCTTCGGAACCAGGAAAATTGGGGCGTAATATCCTGGGTAGAAGTGGGGGTCTGTAACCACTTCTATTGCTTTCTTCTCCAGCAGTGTCATGATGTTGGTAGACAACTGATCGATCTGGGTTAGCGAGTACACGCATGGCCGGGGCAGGCTGGTCAGAGGCGGAGGGTTGGAGATTGGCAGTTTGTATCCAACCCTGAGAATTTCGGTGACGAAGGGATCTTCTAGGATTGTCCAATTCGGCCAGAAGATCCCAAGTCTCCCGCCTACGGGTGTAAGCTGGTAAGGGACGACTGGAGGCGGGAGGCGCCAGTCGTGCAAATCCAACGCTTCAGCGGCGTTTCTTGTAGGCTGGAGTCTTTGGTGCCTTGGACTGGTCAAACTCTGGGCGAGGTTTCTGGGAGGTGTAGCCTCCTCTGCTGAACTTGCCACGACCTCCACCACGTCCTCCACGAGTAGCGTTCTTGACCACGTTGCGTCGTGCCTCGTACACCTGGGTAACTCTCGAGTTCCTGGGACCGAGAGATGACGACAGTGACTTGATGGCTCGAAATGTAAAGTCCGATTGAGCCATAGCGGCATGCTCCTTGTACACTGTCGGGATCTTGTCCGCAAACAACATCGGAGTAGAGAGAGGAGCTCTGATGAGGGTCTTCTTGAACTCCTCCTCCCAGGCGCACGGGGCAAGGAGACCATTCCTGCGGATGAGGACAGTAGTGGCCCAAGCTGAGCGGATATGGTCCATGATGACAGAGAGCGTGTTGTACTGCCACCTGTACATCGTGGATAAGTGCTCTAGTCTGGAGGGATTGTCTTCCAACAGATCCTGTGCCAAAGCATCCGTGGCAGAGGCCAACACTGACAACGGCCTCAAAGTGCGTTTGAGCTCCCTCTCAATCGCCAACATCCTGGTGTCCTGGACTTTATACACTCCTTGCGGCGCATCCGAGAGTCTTGAACATGAGTCATCTTGTGGGGACCCCTGATCATACGTCTGCAAAGAGTGGACCTTGAAAGACGAAGTGGAGTTCTTGGCTGGACGAAAAGTGGGATTAATTGACAACTTTTGGAACTCCTCGTCCAGAGACTCGATGGTGTCGAGAACCAACGGATGTGGGGGAATGAGCAGCTCAGGCTCACTCCAAACAGCCAGTGCAGTATCCTGCTCCGAACCCGGAGAGGGGCAGTCCACCAGTCTGTCAGCGATCCACGTATACACCTCTCCCATCGGTAGATGTGTCTTCTGGGGATCCTTAGAGTCCACTGACTTCGAAGGTGAGAGAGGGGCGAGAGACCTGTCGTCGACAATAGAGAGCGAGTGTCGTGGTGAACCTTCCACAGAGGGACCCTCCCTCTCTCGTGAAAGGTACCTGTCGTTGGAGTGGGACCTCACAGAGGATCTGTCCCGGCGTGGAGAGTCACTAACATCCTGGTCCCGCTCTCTGTGTGCTCTATCCCTCGAGAGCTGACGCACCTTGGCTGGGCGCTCGTCATGAGAGGGTTCCTCAGAATCTCTAAGAGATCGGCGCTGCTCTTCCTGGTGCCGGCGCTCATCCTCCTGGCGCTGGCGCTCCCAGTTCCTGAAGCGCTTCTCTTCTAGATTCTTGAGGCGCAGGCGCTCCTCCTCCCGAAAACGGCGCTCCTCATCCAACTGAACACGCTGGCGCTCCTCCTCCTGGCGCTGGCGTTCAACTTCCCGGCGCTGGGAATCTACTGAGCGCCGAATGTTATCCTGGCGCTCAATCTCCTTTCGGTGCTCTTCCTGTCGCTTCAGGTCGAGCCGGCGCTCCTCCTGGCGCCTCCTAGTCTCCCTGAGTTCTGACAGGCGCCTGTCATCCTCCAGACGCTCGAGGTCCCTTAAAGATCGTTGATATCTTTCTTCTTCTCTTTGAACCTCGAGCTCCAGGCGCTGACGCTCGCCAAGGCGCTGTTGGTCTTCCAGGCGCCGGGACTCGGCCGAGTCAAGATCGAGGTCAGAGGACTGAGGCGCGATGGGCGGAGCACCCGGGTTGATAGCGTTGTCCAGGTGTTCCTTGGGTACACGCTTGGCCTTAGGTTTCGACGAACCCGACTCTCCAGTAGAGGGAAACGCATCCCGTGGGTGATCCCTCGCTGGTGATAGGCCGTCGACTGGTTCAGAGATGACCAACGTGTCCTGGTCCAAGTCCGAAGAGGCCATTCTACACCGTCTCTGAGTGAACCTTTTCCTCCTAGCGACTGCGTACGCCTTGAAGTCAGATGCCGAAAGATGACAGCAATGCTGACAACGAGATGTCCACTCGCAAGGTGAGTCCACCAGGCAGTCCGGGCAAAGGGGGTGTGGGTCCTTAGCCGATTTGGACGATTTGCAGGCCACACAGAAGACACGCGGCATGCAAGAGAAAGTTCACTGTCAACAAAAAGAAGAAACAGTGAACATAACAATCAAGCAAACAAAACCACCAACACATGTTAAAATACATACTTTAACATCAGAATGGTTGAGTAAAGAATGCTTAAATCAAGCATGAAAATTACAAAGATTGGTAAAGAAAAATTTACAAAGAAATTTTAATACCAAAAATTTTAAATTCCCATGAAGAAAGAAACAATTGAAGTAAACACAAAACAAGATAGAATACGAACTACACAGACCCAAGGTTAAAAGGGAGATAACCGCTGTGGTCAAAGTTCATACACATGGAATGTAAACACAAATGAAACTTTCAACAAGAAAAAGTTTACAATGTAAAATTAGCGAATATAAATAGCCAAATTTTACACTAAAGGTACACAATGTAAACAACAAGCAATATTATCCAAGAATATGGATAAAAAAAAAAACAAACCAAAACGGTAAACAACAAGTCGTGACGTCATCACAACAAATCGAGCAAGACGAAGGAGGCCGCCATTTTGAATGGCGAACGAAAACGTGCTCCGAAGAAAAAACAACGAAAATAGCTACCAAAACGCGTAAAAGTGTTAGAAAACACGATAAAACGGTACAGTAAGCTGCGTAGCATGAAAATAGAAGTCAAATTGCTCACGAAAACCAATGCAAATGGCGACATGAGCGAAGAAAAACATCGTTCTCGAAGGATGAAGAAAAAATTTCTACGACGAGGTAGGTGAAACTACGCATGTTACACTTCACAATACAAGAATAGGGAAAAGACATACCAATAGCTAAACCACACGGTTTAGGAAGCAAAATAAGCAGTCAAAATAAATTTCTGTCTCAGAAAACACGTCCGTCGTATCGAGCGATATAGGAAATGTGAGGGTTTCATATCACTGCGCGCGCAGCTATGTGTGGATTGCACTACACTTCCGGGTAGTGACGTGCCCTAGAGCCAGTCTGTCTACACTTCACTACAGTTACGTTAGGATCCTGTCTCAGTCACGTTTTCAATCCTTCATCGGATCATATAGGTAATATGCACTAGTAAAAGTAGGGTAAGTATTAAAAATTTATAATACTTGGAAAAATATAAAAGAATATATTAAAATACTATATGTCAGACCTGCAGTGGACAGTGATTGGTCCTTCTTGTCCGAACTGTTCCTTCGTTTTGTGAACTTGACCAATGAAATCAATGAATCCCTCGCCCGATTTTGGCACACCTTGTTCCGGCCAATCAGTGAACTGGAACTGTCGTATTGTCCGGGACTGTCCATCCTGGAGTAATTATATTAACTCAGATTAGGTTCATAGTAAAATAAAATAATATCATCAAAATCAATAGGAACATAACTTTTTGAGTATCTAAATTTTAACATTTATATAATTATAGTTGCTGATCATTAACATGGAATCGTTTTTTTCCTTCCAAACTGTACAAAAGATATAGATATAGTTATAAAGATATAACATACCCGAGCATCTGTGACCTTGAACTCTCGGAGGATGTATTGTGGCATGTTGTACTCAGTCATGGGGTCGACCACGAAATACTGATATCGGGCTGACCTCTCACTAGGCCAGTACTGGTGACACTTCTCCTGTGAACCGAGGAACCAGTGCTTTAGATTCATGTGTGCTGGGACTTCTCATTATGTTAAGTGCTTTAGTCCAGGAATCATCTATCATAGTATCTACCATAATGTTAAAGTAGCTTCTGTAAATTAAGAAATCTATGGCTATTGCTTTCGGTGAAGACGTTGTTTGAAGGTTTTAGGCAAAATGCCTGCCATAACAGTAGGTGGAGAGTACATCTTCACACAATTAGTGCAGCAATTCACAAGGAGAATATTTTACAGACATCAAATGAGCCTGATGAGCTTATCACAACTAATACAGTAAGATTTTTAAGCTTACAAGAACAACTTACTCAGTTCAAGAATATATTCTTATGAAAACATTTGCCTACCCTGCCCATTTCCCTCAGTTTTGTCAACATCACAATGATAGTCGAGTTATGTTCCCACAACATCCGCCAGAAATCTTCCGTTGTTTCGGCCAGAGGACCCTGTGTTGCTATGTACGCCTTCTTGTAGCGATAACCCTGCAAACATACATACAGACATACAAGCTTCTTAAACTCACCATAGAAGCAAAATAACATATTTATTTGTAATCATTCTATAATATTTATTTATTGTTATTTTTCCTATTTTAATGTAAACATTTCCAGAAATATAAAATTCTTTAACAAAGGGATTCTTCAGGATTTGCCATTGATACAAGATAGGCAATCCTGGATAAAAATTCTGTTAAATGACGGTAAAGAGGCTAACATATAAGGACATTAATAAAAAAAGTGGTGATAAATATTTGTGTACTGTCCAGTGAAGGAGACCACATTAAACCCCATATCAGTAGTAGTAACTGAACATTGTAACATTTTATCATTGAAATAACACTGCAGGAAATGTAGAGAAGAAGCTTACATCGATAAAGCTTGCATTGATGTAGTCCGATCCATCCACTCCTCTGATTGGCTGCAAACACACTCGCGTAGACTCATCTGCAGCAAACCAACCAATCATGTCACACTTAGTCAGGAATCACATCTGACAGACTTTACTCCAACTTGAATGACTAATGGCTATAGTTCATTACAACATAGGACTTTACAAAATGGACTTGACATTGTATTACGTTGATTTATTGTTGATATCTAAATTGATAAATTTTTACTAAATTAAACAAACTTCACTATGAAAAAGCCAAAATGATTGATCTACATGTATACTTACAAGGCAGTATGTTGACAAGTCTATTTTTAAATTTGTTAACGGGAAGATTTGCACTAACAAATCTATTGGGACTGGCCTTCACGTTGGCTAATCTCTGCAAACAGAAATAAATACATCGTTATTATACGTGAAATCTTCATCAATAACGGAACAATGAACTTTAAAACAATTCCGTTCTGAAAGGTTGCAATGTGAACAAATATAATATATCAAAAATAAATATAGAAACTGATTAATCAAAACTGGAGAAAGATTAAAAGTTAAGCATTATGATCAATTTCAATCAGAGCAAGGACAGTTTCTCTCTACGAGAGCTGAACCAGTGATGCCATACACAAGGGGCAGCCTTACCTTAAACTCGAGTTCCATGCCGCTGACAGTTTCCCCAGGTTCTGGTGAGGTGAGCTTCTGTATATGTGCGGTGAGGTTGCGCGCCGGCACCTCTGTGTTTCCGCACTGAACCGCCTCTAGGAGAGCGTCGTGAATGAAGATGTACTGATCCTCGGTCTGTACCATGTAGTTTCGTTGAGCACGGAGGCACGTCACGTGACCATAGATGTCAACCGTCTTCTCATGTTTTATTCGTTCCAGCATCGCATCTACGACTATGAATGCTCCGGTCCTTCCGACTCCAGCACTGCAAAATCAAAATGGTGAACACTGATTCTCTCCTTCAGAACTTAGTACGAAACTTACGCTGCCATAACATTTCTTCAGGGAGAAGTTAGTCCCAACATTTACATTAAACCCTTACCACTACAGTAACAACATATCCAATCCTTGTACAGCTCACTAGGTCAATCTCAGTCGCACTGACTCTCCAACTTTGCTGGGAGGAAGTTAGATAATCTTCTTTGTCCTACATGCTAAAGATCAGATTCAACTCCCAAACACTGTGTTACTAAGATAAAAGTGAGTACAGCTCACATAAATAATATTTCGGAACTGGTTTTCGAACTCGATAAAGAGTATGGTCATGAGTACTCACAACCAAAATGTCATTCACCTAGGTTGAACAGTAGCCGAGAAAACTTGTCCCCATTGAACACAATAAAACTAAGTCGAAAAAGTGAAAATTGTCTGTGCGCAATCGGAAGAACATGGTTAACAACTGTACAAAGTTTGGTTGATGTACCTTTGACAGTTTTTGAGAAAATTGACCGGACGGAATGACCGCTATATACCCCCGCTTACTTCGTAGCGGGGGTATAATAACCTATAGGAGGGATGGATGGACCCCTATATCCCCCTGCCTACTTCACAACGATGAGATAATAATCTATAGGAGGGATGGACGGACCCCTATATCCCCCTGCCTACTTCACAACGATGAGATAATAATCTATAGGAGGGATGGACGGACCCCTATATCCCCCTGCCTACTTCACAACGATGATATATAATAATCTATAAGGAATATCCAGGAGAGACATATATATTGTATTGAATGGTGAACAATCAGTCTCTGTAATAAACACTCCGACTCCTGCCAACTGACCTGCAGTGTACCACCATGGGGCCTGCGTCGGCGGGGTTGCTCGATTTGACTCTGCGCATGAACATGAGGAGAGGTGTGGGGTGGTCGGGGACGCCGTGGTCTGGCCAGGCTGTGAATTGGAACTGCCGCACTTCACGCTTCTCCGGGCAGCCATACTGTAATGTCACAAATCAAGAAATGTCAATTTGACCTAACAACAGTTTTTTAATTTGCTACTGCTTGGTTCACTGTTGATTCTAAATACAAAGATGGGATCAAAACGAAGGAACTCTTTACAACATTTAATGTTTTAGCAATCACCTTATTATCTTCTCCAAAAACCAAATGTGATGAATAATCTGAATGGGTAAAAATTTGATATAAGAAATGGCAGTATAAAGCAACAATGTTATGTTTGAAGCTGATCATCATTTGTAAATGAAGGAGGATGATACACTGGCTATCATACTGTAGCTGAACATGAGTAAAGATGAGGATGAAGAGAAAGACAACCGACCCTGGCGATCTGGAATGTTCTGACGGTGTAGGTGGCGAGCTCGGTGACGTCGACAAGGTGGATGTGCATGATTCCGTATGTCTCGGCTCCTCGTGACGGCCAGTACTGGTCACACTTTATCTGCAATAATCAGGAAAAGGTCACAGCAAATCTCATAAAATAAAAATAATTCACTAACAGTCAGATATCGATGACAAGTTTGAATATCTTGGAAGTAATTAAGTTAATTAGTAAAATACTTCTTCAAAGCCATTGACACCAACAAGAGTTATAGAGAATACTAAACGATGTCCCGTTTAATAACATATTTATGAAACGAGTGGTGGTTTGGTATTTAACGAGCGAAAGCGAGTTAAATACCATACCATCCACGAGTTTCATAAATATGTTATTAAACGGGACTGAGTTTAGTATTTTATTTATTACACGCTTATAGAAATGAAGCTATACTGCAAGAAAACTTGACTTGAAAGGAGGACACCCGCCATCGCCACCGGGCCGCAAGCACTGTGACGTCAGATCTAAACGTTTGTGACGTCAAACTTTGGCAATTATGACGTCATGAACCGATTATGACGTCCGGCTGCGATCGCTTGAACGTGCAATGTTTCACAACAGTGTTGAATAACATTTCAATGTTTCACAACAGTAGTATCTTCAACGAGAGTGTAATAAAATAGAGGTATACATATTTTGGACAATACCAGCTTCACATGATAATTTGACACTGACCCTTGACCTCTCCTCAAGTTTGGTCATCATCACGATGGTAGTTGACCTTTGCTCCCAGACCATTCTCCAGAAGTCTCCGAATGTCTCTGGCAGTGGACCCTGCAATTGAGGAAATATTAAGGTAAGTGCTTGAATACTGACATTTCATCTTTCAATTCAAATATTGACTGAGCCAGAAAAAAGCATTGAGAACTACACTTCGTAAGCTCCTTATAACAGGAAATGATGCAAACACTTCCTTGGATCTATATTTAAAGAAGCTCTAATATTCAATAATTTTTATCCAAACAGGACAAGTATCCTTTGTTATTTAGAAGACCTAAGAAATATAACTATACTAGCCTCAGATGAGAGGAGTAGTTCAAACTCAAAATTGTTATATTAGAGATTACATAGTGACAGTTTTTTTGCAATATATATATATAGTGCACATTTTTGTATTTTTAAAGAACTACGCCCACCCTCAGAGCCAAGCTCCAAACAGGCACTGAATATATTTAAAGCTTATCCATTCGGCCACTGTGATCACTAAGACAACTTGTTTTGGATAATGGTTTTTATCAAAACTTCTTTTAAAGTATATTGAGGAGTATTAAGGCTACATAAAACAAATGGAATGCTTCTCAGGCACTTACTTTAAGCAACGAGGGCAGTAGGACTTTATTTTTATTTTTTGTTGGAAAAAATAATAATGATGGGAGGAGTACATTTTATTTTTTCCATCAAATACAGCTTGGAAGTGATAAATGTAACGGAAGCACATCTGGTTCTGAAGCTCCATATGTTTCGTGGACAATTGGACTTTGGGCTTCAGCAAAATTCAGGTGGCAAAATCTGTATTTTTGTAAGGACAAAACAAAATGCTGTCAGAAACATTTCATATTTTAAGATTTAGCCTAATGAAGGAGATCTAGAGCCTACCTGAGTGGCAATGTAAGCATTCTGTTTGCGGTATCCATCCATGTAGTTGGCATTGATGTAGTCGCTGCCTGGGACGCCGTCTATCGGCTGCAGAATGACGCGGGAGTGGTCGTACGCGATGACGTTGGCATAGCGGTTCTTGGGCTTGTTGACCTCCAGGTTGGAGTTATCCCAGGTGAACTGCTGGCCTGGCTCGATGCTCTCGTACTCCTGCGAGAACTTCAGGTTATCGTTGGCTTTCAAGTTTTCAATGTGTTCTCCAAGTCTCTCAATCGGTATGGGCGGGTGACTGATCATTGCTGCAATGGATACGTAGATATTTATAATTCTTCTACTCTAGAAGTCGTGGTGAGTTTTATATTCACAAGAACTTCATGTATCATTATTCTACAGCTTGTTCATTGTCAAGAAGAAATAATGATACTCCAAATATTGCATTCCCCCTATCAGTGTATGAAATAAGACATGTCTAACAGCCCGGAGCCTGTTCAGTTTTGATTTGGGTTGGCAAGTTTGATGCTCTTCTTTAATTCTACCATTTGAATAGACACACCTACACTTGAGACTGGCTTGTTTCCAAGGCTAGCTAATACACTTCTTCTATCTTTCTTGTTTATGAGAATTTTTGGTAAGAGTTAAGTCTGTACAAAAATAGTAAGTTTAGAAATAAATTACAAAACTTTACAATAAAGATGAAACACTGACAGTTTATTATCATCAAAGATCCTAGAATGTATTAAAAATATAAAATTTTAAGTACCTTAAGAGATTAGTAAATAAATAAACAATATCTTATGTACGAGAACCTACCAGGGGTTTGGTAGTGCTGTCGTCGCATTTCCACAGGATCCACCAGGTAAGGCGGTATGTCTACCGTTACCTTAGACTCGGGTTCGAGGATGGCCCCTTTGGAATTGGACTTTTTGCTGTGAATAGAACAAGAAATATAATATCATCATTACCTAATCATACTTAGAATCTACGTATGGATAAGATTGTAGCCTTTCTTAAAGATAAATTGATTATCCAAACCTTGAACTAGAATTGACAAAATATATTTTTACAATTTCCAGTTTTAAAAAAATGCACTCACCGGAACATTAAAAAAGCAATGACTGCACAAACTAAAATAAGGAAAACGCCTCCCCCGCAGGCGGGCGCTACGATCAAAAGCAACTTGTTTGTTTCATCACTGTTCCTGGGTTCTTCGGGGGGCGATTCGGTGTATTTTGGTCTGTGTGGCGGCTTATACGGAGTGTCTGGGTAGGGGTCCGAGGACAGAGCCAGAATCTCCGAATAGTCGCTGGAGGTGTACAGACGCTAGAGGAGCAAACAGAAATACAGTGAACTATCAAAAACTGGAATGAAATATGATTATTATGAACTATCTGATGAATATATTCCAAAGCAAATATTCCATTACAAAAGGATGCCTTGTGGCGAAAGACATTAACGACACATGTATATATTTCCAAGACCAGCACCCATGTTCAATGTTGTAGTGACAAGGAGACCAGTGATTATACAAAGAGTGTGCAGTAACTTGGACCTACCGGATCCACAGAGTATGCGCGGAGGAACACTCTGTACTGATCATCGGGGTCGAGGATTCGGTTGAAGAATGCCCCATACTCCTGTCCATTGCCAAGATCAAACTCTGGCGGAAGGTTCCGTGAGTCGAATCGAGCGGCGATGTAAGGGTAAGAAGCAGGGCTGTCCACACTCGTCATATCCTTAGAGATCTGGTGGAGAATTATACACTCAGTGGGGAATAGTTATTCAAGACAATGTCAATCCAATCACTTGTCATTAGATGTATTTTTGAGATCTGTTAACCCTTACGTTGCGTATATATATTTTACCATTTTTAGCCCCTGTGGCGGAATTTACAGGCTCGCAGCTCGCAGCAGTAGTTTGGGCTTTGGCACTAACTAGCTCTGCTGGCGGAATTTCCAGGCGGCGATTCCGGTATCGTTTTTACAAAATATACCGCATCTACATGGCGAATAAGGACTATATACGGGCGTTCAATACAAATTCAAGTAGCGACACCCGTACACAAATGGCTAATTCTCACATTTGAAACTTTGAATGAATTTTCTATGATTTTTCGTTTTTATTCTATTACTTTCGAAAGATTGTCTTTTATTCGGGCCTCGTAACATCATAAATACGAAACGAAAAAAATTCCATGTATATACAGAATTGAAGACAAGATGTCTAGCTTCACAATGATATAAAAATTATTAGAATGCGACCTTTGGTTATAATTCTATAGCTATGTAAAGTTTGTCTTTATTTCCACCTATAAAATCGTCAATACTTACAACATGTATGCGGCATTGCAAACGGTCGTTCATCGCACTTTTCCAAGAAATCATAATCTCGAACCAGTTGACAAATAAGCACATGTCAACCCAAATATGGTTATGTTGTTTGACTTTTCAAATAAACGCTAACCTCGAACCATAACTGATGAAAATATGTTGATTAGTTTGTGTGCCGTTTGGTTTCACATGCCTCTCAGAAAGGTAAAATTGTATCTTTATTTCTGTGAATAAATCTGCGCATTTTATATAGAATAAAAGATTATTCTTTTCGGTTTATTGTGATATAAAAATTATGAAAATGCATTCAGTATTTTAGCCTTGATAAATGTTTTAGAAGTTGTGAAAATCGCCGATTGTTTCAAAATTTATGAAGTGTAAACATGACCTTTTTCACGGCGCTTGCTGTGTCTTTATTATTTTTTTGAGATTTTCTAATTTTATATGGGAATGTAGTCCATTGTTTCTCCCTTTATTTTGCCGTATTTTTTTTTGAAAACAAACAATTCGCTCACATGATATGAAGTGCGGGAGTAAGGCGAGTTAGCGATTTTTTTCCCCGTCTCGCGAGATGCGAGGCAGATAGCAGTCTCGGGCGAGGCAAACCCGAGGCAATACAAACACGTGGGTGAAAATAGCCTCAAGCGAATTAATGCTTCGGGGGCTAAGCCCGACATAATTGGCCTTTTGTAAAGCTAATTATCGATGCGTTACGGGTCAACAATGCACACGCAAATTGGTGTGAATTTTGCTTGATATTCCGACCACACACTGAACAAAGCTTTATTCTCATGTCGGGTCGCGATGCGTAAATACAGCCATTCTCACGGGTCGGGTCGCGGACACAATCGACTCGTGACCCGGTATGGGGTATAGTATATACTTAGACAGCCGTGAATTATTCTAAGTCTTGTATCCGGGATCCGTATACAGACACCTAGGAATCGCTTATAGCCCGCCCGGATAATTCCGTCGCCCGCATGTTAAGGGTTAAAATATTTCAATACTGTTATGGAATAACATTTTGTCTTGATTATATCTGAACACATATATTTATATGAATCTAAAGCAGATATCTATATAACACGCACTCTCTGATAATTGTTGTTCACATCTTCATCATTGCTTCAATTGTATATCACAAACATGAGGGAAGTTTCCAACACCTGCTGTTTCAAACGGCTGTTTCTCGGCCATATCTCAAAAGAGTTCTTGCTATAAAGATACGTAGATCTTGACTGTTACTGGTACAACAAGGATTAAAGTTCCCACATCTTAGCATTACGCTGCTGTAGAGAACAGGTGCCCCTACATTGTAGGCTGCCTCTATTAAGAACAGGTGCCCCTACATTGTAGGCTGCCTCTATTGAGAACAGGTAACCCTACATTGTAGGCTGCCTCTATTAAGAACAGGTGCCCCTACATTGTAGGCTGCCTCTATTAAGAACAGGTGCCCCTACATTGTAGGCTGCCTCTATTAAGAACAGGTGCCCCTACATTGTAGGCTGCCTCTATAAAGCACATGAAGAGAGCTTACCATCTCCATCGTGAAGTCTTGAGGGAGCTTCTCTAGGAAGTGATTCCTGTTTTCCCGCTGGGGCACCACAATCAGATGGTAGTAGCTGATTGGGCCGTTCCTCTCGGAGGCACGGAAGAGACGCAGAGTTATCTTCCCATGGGAAATACGCAGTACTTCAGGTTGCATGACACTAGGTGGCGCTGTTGAACAGAATCATCACTTTACATTCAAATTCTTATCAAAACATATCAACAATGTGATCCATAAAAGCTATTTCTGAAATTTGCTTTCCATTCTAAAAGTTTAAGCAACTCAAATGCCACGTTCAAACTTTCTTTTATAGTCCTTACTGGTTAAACACTTCATTATTACACGATACTCAGCTTGGCGTCCACAGTTTTTAGTCAAAAGTTCACACATGTCTATGAATGATATATATTTCACTATTCCAGGGTTTGTCTGTAACTTGGTTATGTCTCTTTGGAACCGATTGTGGATTGAGGATCATACTTATAACACTTGTTACAAGTTTTCAACATGACCAACGACTTGGAAACAAACAAATACCTTCGATGAGGGTCTCCACGATGATGTGTTGGTCCTCGCCAGCAGTGCTGTCCTGGAAGATAGCACTGATGTTGAAGTCGAACTTCATCTTGGGCTGGAGGTTGGGGAGGGACCACGTGGTCATCTGACCCGCGATCCGAACCTCCTCCTTGGCCTGGTAGATCTGCTTGATGACTCCGTTCTCCCAGTAGTTCTTCACACCCTCGTATTTCAGCTGTTCAATGGACAGAAGAATATTTTACATCACATATTCAAACAACGGGTCAGAATTTGTTTACAAATATTGCCTGCTAGTCACCATGGAGTTGCTATCAGATATTTGTCCTGATGTTGAATTACCCACCTGGTAGGAGTTCACTCCCGGCTTCTGAGGGGGGTCCCAGGATAACTTCACCATGTTGGATGTCCGTAAGGTCACACGGAAATTCTGAACAACATCCTTCCGGACTGCAAGATGCAAATCAGAAATTGAAACTTATCTATTAGAACTCGAACAGAATCTTTTAATCCATGAGGTGAGCTGAATGTACTTCCAAAGTTGAAGGAAATTTGATAAATATATAACATTTTGAAAACTTGTTATTGCCACTCTAGTCACTCTCCAATACAGATTCTACATATTTGCAGCAACTCAGTTTCCCAGTTTAAATAGGACTCTTTCAAGCCTGGAAAATGTGATAGTTTCTAAACTCACATTTGGGGATGAAGTCAGTGGTGACCATCTCAGAGAGGTTTCCATAGCGGTCGTCAACAGATTTGGCCTGGACCCTGACAGCGTAGACAGTGTGCGACTCGAGACCAGTGATCTCAGCGACAGTGTAGGGTCCTGTCTCCAGGGACTGCCACACGTCCATCTCCGGTGTTGCAAACTGGTTGTAATAGATCTTGTAGCCTGCCACGGGGAAGTCTGGCTCGTCCCACGTCACCTCGATGATGGAGCTTGATGTGCGCCGGATCTTAACGTTCTTAGGAGCAGGAGGCACTGAGGATGAAAAATTGAGAATAAGCATAAGCATAATTGCTTGAACACTTTAAGTAACTGTCAATTTCCTTGATGTTCCTTGAATAATGTTCAAAATAGATAAAAACACCGAAGTAGGATAATTAGAGTAAAAAAAAGTTAAAACTATTATTTATACCACTGAGACAGACATAAAAACGGGTAAATCTAAAGTTGAAACATTTTGGAATTCATGTACCAACAACTATAGATTTCAGTGATTACAGACTTTGTAAATTTACTGGTGAAAAATACATACTATGTCCAAAAGTACGGAAATGCAGGTTATTGCTCCAAGGTCCAGATCCTTTGCTGGTGTAGGCTTTGATCTTGAACCTATAGTCCGTGTTCATCTCTAGACCCGATATGTCAACGTAAGTATCAGTCACATTGAGATCCTCCTCGTTGATTGGGTCAGAGAGCTTGTGGTACGTGATCTGGTACATGGCAATGTCCCCGTTACGTAGAGGTCGTGCCGGGAGGTCCCAGGTGAGACGTACACTCGTTTCGCTGATCCCTGTTGCAGTGAAGTTCTGGGGGGCACCTGCAGGGGCTGCAACAAAAGGAAGAGAATATTTCATTCAGATCCATGAGGGCAATAATGAGGAAATAATTGCTCATTAAATTCCAATGCTAAGAAACGCCATATTTCATTTGTCAAAATACAAAACTCACCTCCATCAGGAGTCTTGAGGTTCTCCACAGATCGTTCACCGTAATCAACATCGTTCTTGGCAGAGACTCGGAACTCGTATGTCGTCCCCTTGTCGAGGGAGTATGTCACAAAAGAGTACTTCTCTGATGGAAGAATCTTTTCCTCGTATCGCTCTCCGATTCGGCCCCAGATAATCTTGTAGTTCTCAAGAGGACCGTGGGTTTCGCGTGGCCGCTGCCAGGTCACCTTGATCCTGGGTGGATCTTCCTGCTGCAGGTCCACATGGAGGTTCCGAGGAGGTGAGGGCACTGAAAGAAGGGAGAAGGTTCATCAGTATTGGAAAGACTGTAGTATGTGATGAAAAGGTTACACAATAAACCAATCTCATCAATATGATTTTTCCATTCCCATTCATTCAGCATCAAGAAAATGAGCATATCGAAAAACAAAATCATAATCCATTAAGAAATTTGGACCCACCTGCACCCTTGGTTGTGATGACCCTCGGTTTGGACCTGATTCCGTCGCCCTTCCTTGTGTAGGCCGCTACCCGCACGTTGTAACGAGTATCAGGTTCCAGACCGGTGATCACAGCTTCGTGTTTTGTGCCATCAAACGTGTCGTAAAACCGAGGTTGAGTCCCAATGACAAGTTCATCATTCGAGTCCACTTCATAAAAGTAGACTTGGTAGCCACGTATGATTCCATTGCGGTCACTTTCTGTAGGAGGGCGCCATTCCACAAAGATCGCTGTCGAGTTGATTGCTTCAGTTCGGACCTTCCTTGGTTCGCCAGGAACTACAGAAACACAGCTAGGTTCAAGTCTCAGTCTATCGTACTTGGTATACAAATAAAAAAACATTATCAGATTTGAGGCCTGTTTTAGAGTTATTGACATTTAGAATTTACAGATGTTGTCCCAGGACATACAGGCATTGTCCAGAGTCCATGCATGTCTTTGGGAAATAAAGAAACAAACTGAAACATAGACCATGCTTTTCTGATGAATTTAAGAACTGTCAGTCGATAGGCGGAAGTTGAATGATAAGGTTCAAACAGAACAAACCACATGCCTTTTGAAAGGTCATAGAAGTATTTCAAGAATGTTAATACATCAGAGAGAAAGTAAACATTTTCCTCACCTCTTTCGAGACGAAGGGACATTTCAAACATCAGATGTTTCAAGAATTACATTGAAATCAAATAAAACTGAGGACAGAGGAAGATCTACAGCATTCCACAGAATGTCTCATCCTGTTCTTGATGCTAGCTTGTCACGAACGTTCCAACATTAACAACATTTAGCAAATTTGTACTTGTGAAACGGACAATATGTGACTGATTCCAGATTCAAACATCTGAAAGGAATTAGTTGAGTGAAACATTTACTGACAAACAGCACATCAAGACCAAGACAAAGATAAAGCAACATGCACCAAGAGCACAGAACAACACCGAGTTGACCCATACTTACAGTTAGTAACGAGGATGTTAGTTTGTAACCCACACAGATCCAGCACAGGCTTACAATCTGATAGACTACTAATCAACCTCAACCATTAATTCTGTTCATTAACAAATCTAACGAGCTGGGCGTCGTTGCACAAAACAACCTTAGGACTAAGGACACATCAGCACTTCCTGTAACATTGCACCGCGGCGACCTTAGTAAGTTAAGATCATGTTTGTGCGACTGGACCCTTGGTACAGTGTCACTAAGCACAAGCAGCATTAAATCAATCTGAACCAACGATTAAGATGAGGTATGATTGATGTTAACAGCACTACTTCTTAGTAAAACTGCACCTTTGTATTAAAATGAATTAATTTCTTGTTTTTTATTGTTAGTTTCAGCTTTAGGGTGAAGACTTTGTTTTGTTAGTTGTCACAAGAGAGTAAGTTAGTACGAGATGAAGGTTAGACTGCTGGGAAGGGAGAGAACTCTTTACAATGTGAAATGTTGATCTGGTAGTATTATCCATAGTGGAGACCAGCTCCTGGACAGTAAGTAGGATGATAATGATGTAGCCACTATCTCGTGAGTTAACAAGGTTCACCCGCTAATGCCAAACACCTCCTAGCTCATTAGAATGTGACAAAAACAAACTGCCAGTCACCCAAACAAGAAACTAGTAACTTGTCATTAGAGAGAATTAAAGGGAGGTGACTCTGCTGTACATACCCTCCTCATCTGTCTCCACAAAGATTGGCTGCGAGACAGGGCCATCGCCGACTGACGTGTAGGACAGAATCCAAATTTTGTATTTGGTCCACGTTTTCAAGTTCTCCAGGGTGTAACTCTGAACGTTACCCTTAACTATTGCAACCTTAGCCTCACTTTCTGGTTTGTCATCGGCATATTCCATATAATATATCTTATAGCCGGCAAGGTCACCATTTTGTTTGTCAGGTCTGGGTGGATCCCAAGAAACGATGATACGGTGTGCATCAACGAATTGGCCTCTAACTGCTTGTGGAGGCGCTTCTGGGACTGTGTGATTAGGGAAAGGGGGTGAAAAGAAAAATTAAATAAATAGAACAGAAACAAAAAGATGATCATGCAGTGTTTTTCAAGATGGCAATCTCACATGCAGCCTGATCATACTTGGGCTGATGTTACTAACTACACTCAAGTTATTGGATCTGCGAGCAGAAGACAGTGGCAGCCATCTTGAATTCTCTGACAATCAGCATCCGAGGGTTTGTTCCCTCTTCTGCCATAGTAGTCCCATGCATAATGTTAATTCTGGTCATAAATGATTTTAAAACAACTGAAACAAATCAATTGAAATTATTATCTTGTTTTTTAACTTAAAAAGAAAATAACAGGATTTCATACTTTTCTACAGTCTCCATTATTTTGTAAAATATTTTAAATTACAAATTGACTGAGTATAGATGATAATGAATTATAGGAAAATATTTGATTTTGGAAATTTGAGAAATATTGGAGACCCAGAAGAAATAATTTTAGCTAATCAAGACCTTTCAATCTTTAGAAGTGATTAATATTTAATAATATCAGATAATATGGTCAAAAGGAAAATTCTAATTTGGTCAAACTTGATCAGTTCTTAAAATTTGACCTTACTTCAATCTTGTTAAAATTTTATAGTTTTTTTGTCCATATTTTGCTTAAAAATTTACATGATTTCCTCATTTTCTAGATATAATTCAAAATCATTAAATATAAATTTACACCTTGCACAAAATGTCGAGATATTTCAAACAAAATGATAATTTTGAAGAAGGTTGTGAGGTTGAATGGCCTTGAGACTATTGTACAAATGCAACAAGTGCATAATGAAAATGTTCTATTTAAAATTCAAAAACAATTATAATTCATTTACTCGGCATGCAGATCATAGGAGATGAAAATTCAAATCTGGTGCAAATTGAATTGTGTGCATTTGAATAATGGAAAAATAAATTGTGCTACTGCACAAAATTGAATGAAATTTCTAAGAAATGAATTGAATTGATTGTGCATATCATGAATGAGGGCCCATGGTGTGAGTCAGAGTTCAGGTTCTTGCCGAGATGACGTCCCACTTACCTTGAATCGGGAACCTAACCGAGTGTCGTATATAAGAAGCCAAAGATCACGAAGAGAGTATGTAAACTCTTATATAGGGGCTACAGGCGCCACGGTGATGTCTTCATATAATTACATTGGTGACTGATGTGGTTTCACTTTCCTATTATTTGTGTCACAACAAGAAGTGAAATCAAGTCATGTTTAAAACAAAGAAAAGAATATAAATCTTCATTCTTTTTTTTCTCACATTTACAAAATACAGAAAATTACATCAATTTTATTTCTCAAATCACTTGGAGCTTACCTGAAAATTTTCCTCCGTAAGAGATTGCGTTCTTTCAGTACATTTGTCAAAGTTTCATTTTAATCATGAACCTTAAATAATCTATATATAAATATCCAAACAGAATTGATTATAAAAAAGTGTCAAACATGATTTGAAAATATATTCTTGAAGACAGTGACTGAGACTATGAAACTAAGAAATTCTCGACGAGCATATCAAGTACTTACCATGCTTCCTATTGCCGTGTGCTTGATCTTGAAAAATTAAACCAAAGTTTGGGGGGATTTTGTCACTATAAGGTAGAGTTCGCTAAGGTAAACCAACTGTAAAACACGTTACACCAGGAGCACTGCACACACAATATGGAGAATGAATATATGATAACAAAATATATTACTGGACACAATACGTCTTGACAATACTGCAGCGAATACCATGTTTATCGACAGTCAACTCACCGAACATCTTCGTTTTGGCTTGAATCGTTGGTGTTTTTGGTCCTTCGCCTCGTTCTGACTTTGCGGACACTTGTATGTGGTATACTGTGTCCGGCGTGAGATCTGTGAGCTTGTATCGCTCAATGGGAGGTTTGATACTGATGCGAATATTTTGGCGGAAATGCGAGTCATTATAATACAGTTCATAACTTTTGATGGTCTCTGCTTCGGTCGGTGCGTCCCACATAACTTCAATCTCATTGGCCGAGATTGGATCAGCGTGAAGGTTCAAAGGTTGATAAGGCACTGAAAAAAACCCAAAAAAGTCTTCATAGCGGATAGTCACAGAAAACTAAAATCTGCAATACAATTTCATTAATACTATGCTAATATTATTTGCGTTGCTTAAAGCTTTGCAGCAAAACAGCGATTTTGATGAGTCAGCGCTTATCAGATAGTAATTTCAGCCTTGAAATGCCCATATCTGAATTTTGACCTATCGAACAGTGCATTGCGCTTGTGCACACATAACTAGTGAAGCAACTAAGCATGTACGCAACCGCGCACAGTTCACAACTTACACACATGGCGCGACGGGGATCAGCAAAATTCACTGAGATTTTGACAAGTTTTTTGAGGCGCATACAAAAATACTTCCAGAAAGGGTAGTTCTTTTGCATTTTTGATATTGGAAAGTGATTGATAATAAATTGAGACCTAAATACCTATCTGAAGTTTGTATTTCTAGTCATGTCATAAACTTGATTGTGCCATGTCGTCAAACAAGGAGACTTGAACCTAACTGTATCAAACATGGGCATCAGACATACTTTATACTAATAAGAGTCAGTAACTAACATCTCTATTTCATAAAAAAGTGAATTAAATTTTATAGCTGTGTTCTTTTAAAAAATCAGAATGTTGAAGGCAGTTTCAATATATTCCTTACTTGCATGCAGTAGTTTTGTTGTTTTCATTGAATAATCTTAAGAACGTTTTCTTAAAGGAAGTTTCAATATTTCCTTATTTGCATGCAGTAGCAGTAGTTATTTGACAGTATATTTCCTAATTCAAAGACAACTTTCTGTTTCTACAAAGGTGAAATGTAAGAGCTCCATGCCTTGTGGGTCGGTTATATTGAGTATAATGTGACATGCACATCAGACGAATATCCTTGACCTTCATGTAGACCACTGTTGTGGGACATGCACTGACACGTGTGGATTAAACTATACTCCGAAAAAGGTGACTTTGGCTTTGGCCAGTGTCATTGTCTGAACAACAATTTGACTGTAAAGAGGAATGTATTTCCAAGATACTGGGTGACTAACATTCTCTGTTGGTGAAGATCCTACTGACTGTGAGAAGAACGTGGTTTGTTCTTGTATATTGTGAATAGCATACATTGTGATGTACTATCAGATATCTTGGTTCTGGTATACCCTTTGTTCTGAAGTTTATTCATGGATGTGACGTACACTGGTTTGTGAGTTTGATGTATCATTCCATGTGAGAACGAGACCTAGGTGACTACGATTGATTGATTGATTGAATGATTGAATGAATGAATGCGCATCAGCCAGAAGGTGAGAGTAGCTAGAATAGAGTCAACCCCCGCACCATGTTCGCTTGTAAGCTTTAACCTCACACCACCTACGTACGTTATCGCTATAGCGACCTCGACCAGGTGGATTGGGGTTAAGGTTAACGCGAGGGCGGATAAGGGGTTCGTGTGATAGGACAGAGAGCTTATCCATGTCCATACTTGAAAAGAAAAAAATATAATATGAATTGCAATCAGTTTCCACCAATACCAAGTGCAGCCTAGAGGAGATTTAAACGCAGACTTATATTCTGATCCTCATTTAAGACATCACAGTAATTGTGATATAGGGGTTAGGTAGGTTATATTTTGTTGAGCCTTTTGTTTGCCTGAAAATAACTAACAGAATGAAAAATTATGAATTTTTGGTGTAGCCAAAGCTGAATTCATATCAATTACCTTGAACTGAATGTAAAGCTTTGTGCAAATTCAAACCTAAATTTCCATGGTGAAGACAGTAATATCTCAATGTTTGATTAAATATACTTTGCATGTCAAAACCAAAATGGCTGTATATTTGTTTGACAAAGGGTAGCAAGGTTTGGTGGAGACTGATTGGTGGAGTGAACGAATGGGTTAAACCCTCACCTGGGCGGCCAGCTGTAGAGGTTGGAAGAAAAGAAACATTAAATTGGATTATTAGTTGCAGGAAGGATGGCAATAATGGAACACATATTAATGATTGCGACAGTTAGGATATGGACATTTAAGTATCTAAACTTGAGCACGCTTGCAGTTGGCGCTTAGAAGCCGAAAGATTAGTTCTTTGCTTGTGCTTGACTAAAATATGCATGCATATGAGTTCCTTTATAGTTACTTCTGTCGCTTACTTAGCAATTAAAGATGAAATATGCGCATCTTAGTAGCTGCAATGTAGTTAGTTGGCTGCAATTGTGCATACAGTCTATGTTACAATGGAAACATAGCAAGCTGTATATTAGGCAATTAATGCTTCTTAATCAAAAATTGAAAATTACTTAGGGTAAAAAAGATGAAAAAGCTATTAACGGCAGAAACTTGAAAACAGACAGAGACTACACAAGTATAACCATTCAGTCTGTTACAAGTGCAGTATGACAGTGAAGAGGAGAGAAACGTACTGACGTCAAACTGGGTGTATTTCTCCTAGTCATTCAGTTGCAAGTGCGCACCCTACCTTCTCAGACATGTAATGACGGACAACCAACGCAGACATGATAAACACTACAAATATACGCAGCACAAAATCGCGCTAACATGGAAGAAGAGTAGCAGAGACATACGACCAGAGTGACGGACGGACGGACGGACGACAGCCAGAGAGACAGATAAGAGCATTCAGCATGCGAGATGTTCAGCGCGGGCGTGGGCAGCGCTTAGGCACTTCAAGTATAGGTCAGAGGTCACAAGTAGAAGGGAGAAAAAACGTCAAGCGTGGTCTCTGTATGTACACAGACCATACAGAGGTCATTGTTGATGCATCTGATAGATAACTAGACATCAATAAGAAAAAATACTCGGATAGTTCGCTGGCATGCACTCCAAGTTGGACAGAGTTTTCAAAACTGTAGAAGACTTATGGGAGTAATTGCCTACTTAGGTACGTTAGAATACCTCGACCTTCCTTCTTCTCCAAACTTACCATCAAATATGGGCGCTGCTGCAATGATATGAACAGTCAACCAAACAATTCAAAGCTTTCTCATCAACTTATATCTCTTTGGAAAATAACTTTGCTGGGAAAATCCTCTGAATGATTGGGGCCACAATTGCACAGAAAATATCAACCGAAGGAAAACCAAAAAGAAACAAACAAGGTCGTGTTGAAGTTGAAATGAGGGAAACTGAAGTGATACCATTGTGTGATGGATGATAATGACCGTGAAAAACGCAAACCTCGCTTGGTTGAAGATCAGTTTAAGGAAACCAAGAGTGAGTCAAAATAGTAAAACAATTAGAAAGGCATAAAACATTTGCTTAAAATCATATAATTGAGATTCAAATTGAGATAAATAAATTCAACTTTATTGTCATCAGAAAAATGAGATAAAAGATCAAGAAGAAAATGTATAAAAGTTGAAAACAGGGAGGGGAGGGAGAACTGAAAGAGCGCAGATGCAGGGCACTTGTCTGTGGGTAGCCAAAACTTAAACTGGGCAGGGATCATCGCTCGCATGGAAACATTCCAACTGGTCTAAACATGGCCTGTGCCATGGGACTAACGCATGCGACACTACTACAAAATGCACTGTGTTGTGAATATATAGGACAGATTTATCACTGTCCAGTAGACTTCATGAAAAACAAAAACAAAAATAATAATAGCATGCATTTTTAAGAAGATTAAATTTTAAATATTTTTGCTTGTTAGTATAGAGAAGTTACGACTGAGCTCTAAGTAATATATGTATATATATATGTACATATAAACCATGCACAGGACTGTTGTTGTCATGCTGGGCGGGGGAGACTAAAACACACAAATATGACTTGCTCAGTCAGCTCACAGTAGGTAGGTCACAATTCATCTTGTTCACCTAAGCGACCTGAAATCGAAAAGAAAATAAGCGGACCATGCCTGGCAGGCGGGCAAAGGGAGACAACTCTTACCTCCTTGTGTTGTCAGCACCTGTATAGGGTGCGACATCGGTCCCTGGCCAATCCCAGAGTACGCTAAAGCACTTATAGTGTAGGTTTGATTTGGATCCAGTCCGCTGATCGTCGTTAGTTTATTGTCGTTGGTCACATCTTGCACGTCCCAGAAAAATATCGGCTTTTCGGGTTGCAGAGTGTAAAAGACCTTGTAACCCTGTGAGACAGAATGTTGTAAAATGTTAGAACCTTATTACATCAACCTAAAATGTTGATATTATATTTACACTGTACATAATCGTATAAATGGTGATGAGAACAGTGCTCAAAAGGCTATAATCTTGTGCTTTCAACTGTTGTAAATGTACAATATGGTTTAACTTGGGTACTTACATCAGAATATATTTTTTTTACAAAATCTGTATACATAATCACATATACCACAAATGTTCATGGGAAATTGTTGATTAGTGTATTCAAGAAATCTGAAGCTAGAATCTGTAATTTTGACGGACATCAGCATTTCTCCAGCTAATAAGTTATATGGAGACAGTCTTTTGAAGACAGATGATCTCACAGAACAATGCAAATTGGATGCTAATCATGCCAGAGGTGAAACCATATTTCTCAAAGGACAAGATTTAAACTTGGTAAAGACCTTGATTACACGACTGTTGAATTTCCAATGACATCGTTACAACCTCCTGATTCTATTTTCTAACTCCATTCTTGGAGAGTCCTGATTTTATTTCAGCGGATTTCCATCTCTAGGAAGCGAGTTCCAGCTAAACGGATGTGAGACGGTCGACCCTGATCAAATTAAGGTTTCAGTGACAAGAGACAGGACTACTGCGACCAGACAGACGGTAGAAAGAAGCAGCCCTGATTTTACCTGCTTCTCCACCAAAGAATCTCAAGATCTTTCGACAAGTAGTAACTTCAGGTCTGGCAATTAATTAACTGATTACCCGGGACTGCAAATTAACAATGGAGGTATCTTATTTTCTTACAGCAGGGAGCAATGGGCATGGACAAACTTTCCTTCATTGTCGACTAGCAGAATGTTATAAAGCTGATAGGTATATTGGCAAAAAAATATCCTTGTGCTTAAGAGACGAGGCAAATATATTAAGTGATTTTCAGTTCAATAGAAGTTATCAGTGAAGAAGCTGCTTTACATTTGTCAGTTTTTGAAAGCTGGTGTTTAAGTCTGAAAATATGACTTATTTGCTATCTGACAGTTACTGAAGTAGATACGTACCTGAATAATGCCGTTGGGTATCTCTGGTTCGTTCCATGAGACAATGATGGTTGTTGAGCTCGCCGCACGAGCACGCACATTCCTGGGGGGGCTTCCAGGAGCTGGAAATATAAACACAAATCATAAATATAAAATATATGAATGATTTATTGATACTATATACCAAAGTGGCAATGTGATAACAAAGTTGCAAAACTATCATTGTTCATTTGCTGGGCCTGAAAGTTTGAGTTTGAGTCCATGCATGATATAGGAGGACTGGCAAGATTCAACATGGCATCACAACACGATGGAACGCACATTTCTCATGCACAGGCAAATTTTTATTTATCTAATTTTCATTAAAAAATATCTAGAATTTTGTCAATGAATGACTTTAAACCTTTCATAACCACTGTATAATTTAAAGTATCTTTATTTTTCAGTTAAAGTTCAGTTCAGAGGATTATTTGAAAGTGTTAATAAATAAAATATAAAATATATAATTATTCATTGGTTAACTCGGATTTATTGAAAACTAAGTTTGAACACAAACTGACAAGTCAAATGCAATCTAAAAACAACAGGGAACAATGAAAAGAAAAGGCAACAATATCTATACTTAGTGCATCATCTATGTTAAAACACTTAGACACATAAACATGACTTGGGATTAATTGAATTATCTCTTTAGTAAAATTATATAAGATATTCTTTACTTTATTCTAGTTTCACCTAAACATTTTTAACAATTATTTATGTATATTTTTGTGAACACATCTGATTATTATTACAAGAAGCAGGAGTTTGAATAAAAAGTGAAATTGATTTCCAGGCTTGTGAAAATTCAATTACCGTATATTATTTACATGATCTTTATTATATACATGCTCATATCAATAACTGTTATCACTGCTCATGCTTGTTTTCTGGATGGAAGAACGGACAGACAGATGTTTATAGTGGGATGTCAACCCAACATCTAAGAGAATGAGGATTCACAGGTCCAACAACTCAGCTTAAACTTCCCCTTCACACAAGTCAGCACTAACTCTTTACTTCCAACTAACGCTTCAGTGTTTCATCTGCACTAAGTGTTTATTATTTCCCAACTTCACCAACTGAGCTGAACAAGGTTTCCTTGAACCACAACCAGAACCATCACTCCATCCCTGCGACCCAACGGTTCATGTTCACAAAGTGCATCAAATCATCAGAGTGGGATTTGAACCCAGGACATGAAGAGAAGGACCAAAGTCTTACCAACTGAGCTGAACAAGGTCTACCAGAACCATCACTCCCTCCTACCCAACAGATTCAAACCCAGGACATGAAGAGAAGGACCAAAGTCCTACCAACTGAGCTGAACAAGGTCTACCAGAACCATCACTCCCTCCTACCCAACAGATTCAAACCCAGGACATGAAGAGAAGGACCAAAGTCCTACCAACTGAGCTGAACAAGGTCTACCAGAACCATCACTCCCTCCTACCCAACAGATTCAAACCCAGGACATGAAGAGAAGGACCAAAGTCCTACCAACTGAGCTCAACAAGGTCTACCAGAACCATCACTCCCTCCTACCCAACAGATTCAAACCCAGGACATGAAGAGAAGGACCAAAGTCCTACCAACTGAGCTGAACAAGGTCTACCAGAACCATCACTCCCTCCTACCCAACAGATTCAAACCCAGGACATGAAGAGAAGGACCAAAGTCCTACCAACTGAGCTGAACAAGGTCTACCAGAACCATCACTCCCTCCTACCCAACAGATTCAAACCCAGGACATGAAGAGAAGGACCAAAGTCCTACCAACTGAGCTCAACAAGGTCTACCAGAACCATCACTCCCTCCTACCCAACAGATTCAAACCCAGGACATAAGTGAAGGACCAAAGTCTTACCAACTGAGCTCAACAAGGTCTACCCGAACCAGACAAACCACTCCATCCCCCTACAAAATGGTTCATATGCACACAGTGCTACCTAATGGTTCATATGCACACAGTGCTACCTAATGGTTCATATGCACAAAGTGCAGAGTGCATCCACGGAGTGTTTACCCCCAACACACACACAGCCTGCAGGCCCTTCACTGAGACACCCGCTGGTATTTAGCCAGTTGCAAGGTGGAGACATACAACCAGCGGAAATGGCCAGGAAAGCATTTGTTTCTCCAACTGCAGATGTGGAAAATAAACAGGAAAAGATATTTCCGAATTATTTGGACTCAGACATGAGAATCTTGTTTAGATTTAAATCTAAACCATATTACTTTCAAATAATCATCAAAAAAAGAACAGTGTTTAATTCTAAACCATATTACTTTCAAATAATCATTTAGAAAGATCAGTATTTCAAAATTCGAAAGAAAAAAACAAATATATAAGTAATCTTTGAATACTGACTGTTAACTTATTGTTAGGATAATCCACACATGATAAACTACTACATCAAAGTACTAGAAGCAAATGTGTTTATATGCAAGCAGCTGGGACAGGAGAAAATTATATCTTGCCAGTTACATTTGGTTAATACTCAGTATATAAATGTCATAGTTATACAGTTTCTCTATATTCATCTATCCGTAAAAACATACAGCATTCAAAGATATTTTATTGCATGTTTTTGATGCTGTGTGTCGATTTAACGAGCTCAGTTTCAAGCTATTGAAATAACCAAGGGAGTTTAATTAATGAGGATTTATCTACGCAAGTACATTAACTGGAATTGGATTCACTCTTTGTTGTCTGTTAATGATTTCAATAAACATATCCCTGTTGCTGATTATTGATTTTAGAGTCTTAATAATTAACTTACTTACTCTATGCTTTAGGATGAAATAATCATGAATCGATGCCTGCTGAACAAAGCACTTCCAGGAACCGTTCTCAACACCATGCTGGAGGAAGCTGGTCTTAATTACACTACTCTAATATTACTCTACTTCATTTTAAAACAGTTTTAGTGTTTCGAAAACATCAACGAATGGAATATGCACATTTATTTAAAAAAACATCAACAAGTTTACAAACTACAACATTGTTTGAATTCCCAAAGAATATAATACTCCACAAGTATCTATCATCAGGTTTTGTTTTGGAATTTTTGGGTTTCTCATTTTCCTAAACTTTTCCTTTTAACCACTTTAAAAGTTTTTCACTGTCTGCATTCTGTCAAATCTATTTCTTGTAATTTAAATATTTGAAAAAAATGGTATTGGATTCTTAAATTTTAAGAAAGATGGCTGCCATTTATAGAGAGTGACGCTAACATTACATATGGTTGTCACAGCAACAGTGGATGTCCATGTGGTCTATATTTGCTGTAAAGTTTTGGGAACACATTTCACGCCAGGTCGCAGCAGACATGACGCTATGAAAATATATGACACATACGCCTGGTTGGGTTTGAATATAAAACATCAACACCATGATTTCAAACAGCTGTTACTGGGGTGACATAATTCTCATATAGATCACTAGTTTTCTGTACATGGTAATAATTGCATCTCTTACTTCAATGAAAGCAGCCATATGTCTTATTATTGATTAGAATTGTGCATCATGGACTCTTCAGATTATCATCTACATTCTTTATGAAAATGTAAACTTGATATAGAGTTTTTTTCTTTTTTGCAATTTGCAATATTCATTTGAAGTTTTCAACAAACATTCAGAATGAGAGAAAAGAAATCTTAATGAGAATTTCCAATTAAGGGATTTTACCTTTTGGCACTATGTTTACAATAAGATTTCAACACAGCTTCTAAATAAGAGAAAAATAAGTTACCTTTCAAGATAATTTCCTAGACGTTTGGCCAGTCACTAACTTGTGAACTAGCTGATATTTCTCGATTACTTCCAAAACACAAATAAATAGAAAAGCTAAGGTCTTAGAAAGTCTCTGTGCTCGTCTATTGGAAGCGAAGGAAAAGAGAAATATAAATAAACTACACACAGAATAAACCTCCAAGCTGAATGTGAACAAAACATATGTCTGTGGTAGCTAGCTCTGGAAATGTCGGCCACAGAATCCCCAATAAACAGAATCATACACATACAGGCTACTGAGAATATCAACACGTCTCTCAAATACCAGACAAAAATTTTTTATGTTAACTTTGAAATTGAATTGAAATTCAAATAGAAAAAATATTACATTTGTCTGCAGAATGATTTTTTATAAACTATCCATATGTGTTCTAATATGATATAAAGAAATGGGAGCAACATGACATAAGATAACTGATATTTTCCAAACATAAGACAAAAAATACGACCATGAGATTAGAATATTTCAGAATATACGGCTGGAGTGACAGGGAACTGGCTACAGAATGGCTCCCAGCCAATAAGCTGTGGTCTACTGCCCGCTACAACTCCGTCACAATGTCCTGGTCTACAGCAAAACAATAACAGTAATCAAGTCAAGACAGGGCAAACCCAATCTTGTCAGTACTAAATACAATAAAGTCAATCTCCTAGAAGGTGAACTGCTGTCGTGTCTGGCGTTTTGTCACAAAACATTTCCCTTTTGTCAAATCAGCTTTTTTACTTCCTCACTCTATTATACCCCTCCATCCTCTCTGTCAAAACAAATCATGACTTCACCATTTTCAACACAAATCAAGATACTAACCATCATAAACCTCAACCTCACTGTTACGCTAAACAGGAATCAAGACCTTTTCATCTGCATGAGGTTTTTCCTAACATAATTATTTTGTTATAGTATAAAGATTTGTGCCATTCATGCTGAAGCATTCTTCAACAATGTTGCTATCCGTTTCCACACGGCTGCATTATAAACTAAACTAAGTCTGGCGACACACAAGAGAATAGTACAAGTTCTTCTGGTGAATCTACGACTACACATCCCCTTCCAACATTATACCTAGAAGCTCTTGTAAGCATTAACTTGACTACAACAAAGAAAACATGTACTTATATCCAGCCAGTCTTCTGTCTCCTGTATTGGGATATAGGGGCTGGTGTATGGTACTTTCATACTGATCTAGATCTTGCTTCCCATTTACCTCAGAGCTAGCCTGTCTGTAATGCTGTGTACATGAGTTGCTCTATTGTAAATGTTTGCGTATATTTTCATTTATATGTTACTCCCTCCCTTTATCTGAAAACATGTCTTCCATATTGTTGCTTTATTGCATGTACTTGCCTTATCAATACATTGGAACCTCTTTATACCATATGTCTTCCATATTGTTGCTTTATTGCATGTACTTGCCTTATCAATACATTGGAACCTCTTTATACCATATGTCTTCCATATTGTTGTATAGTTAATATCAGTTTACAAGTTGATCCCCATTTACATGAACAGCTCGTTAACCTGGGACAGGTAATGTTTCTTTACATATTCATATATATGCAACTCCCTCTCTTCACCTGAAAACCTGTGAAGCAAATTTCAGTTTATTGATGATCCCCATTTACCTGAGCATCTCGTTAACCTGTGACAGGTAAGCTGGGAAGCATGTGTTCTGACTAAAGGTAACAACACTGGAGGAGACCCTTGAACTAATGTGAGGCGCTACACAAACCTGTACTGTCTCTGTACAGAATACACGTCCTCCCTGTGTATCATGCCAGCCCTTCTCAGATACACCTTCACTGCCTTCTTCCCAAACTACTTGTGTATTGTGCTTTCAAAATGTTTAACTACCGGGTAGTCTCTCTCGATTACTAGATCATGATTTACTTGAGGTCAATATGATATTTGGAATAACATAATTTGGCATTAATTCTTTCTATAATGGCAAGCAACCTTTGGTGTTGATTTTTTCATTCGATAATTATATTTATTTTCAGACACTTAACAGGTAAATTTAGTAAGTATTGCAAAATAGATATTTGTCAGTATGAACAACATCTTCAAAATCTGTTTATCAACTGCATAAAAAACTCTGTCTCACTTCAATTTAACTAACCAAACTCCTTCGTTATACACCTAACCTACTGCAAGGCTAATGTCTTCCCCCTTATATCCAGTGAGAGAAGTCTGCTGTAGGAAGCACGCAGCTAGCGCTAGGGATGAGTGACTTCAGACAGGGAGGTCCCATCTCACTGCAATATATTATTCATTCTACTTGTGTTTTTGTGGATTGTATGACAGAACCATTGAAAAAGGTAACACTGTGAGACCATCCTGGGAGTTAAAAACCTTTTTGTTGGACTCCAGGTACCAACGTGCAATCACTCAGTGCTGGACCGTCTCCTTGGTGTACCACTGAACCCTAGCTGCTACTCATAGAGCCATTGCAATGATCACTTCTGGCACTCTTGGAAAACAGCCTATAGCCATGACTTTTAATCTTTTTATGTCAGAAAAGTGAGCCATCATGATATCTTTTATAAATATTGAAGTTTAGTCAGTGAGGTATCTAGATATTTAATTTCTGGTATATTATCATCACATGCCATTTCGTGTAGTATCACTATCAGTATTACTACAAATGCATTAAGAGCACTTGACACCAAACTCGCGATCCACTTAAACTGCCATTCAGAAATGCCATGTTTAATATTAGAAGTTTGTCTAAATGTTGTTTTGAAAACAATGTAATGGGAAGATCTGAGCAATACATGTGATTGGCTACCAGAAGAAAAAAATGGTAATAGGAAGTACATGAGAAAACAATGTTATAGGAAGATACGTCAGGAAACAACATAATAGGAAGATACGTCAGGAAACAACGTAATAGGAAGATACGTCAGGAAACAACGTAATAGGAAGATACGTCAGGAAACAACGTAATAGGAAGATACGTCAGGAAACAAGGAACTACCGGTACTCTTCTGGTTGGTAACTAAAGACAATTCAACTTGAAATTCTTCATTTGGTACTAAAGACAATAATACCAAACCCTCGACTGGGCCAGGAAAATTAGACATTGAAAGTAGGGGAGGAATATGTTGAAAACTCATTGTAAGTGTATTGGACTAATTAAATAAAGTCAATGTGGTTTTTGTCACAGGTTTACAGCAGTGAGGGGCCTGGCTACTTGAATTTACTCCACCTTTGTCTATCAAACCCAAATAGTTTTAGCAGACAATGCTTGTAAAAAGTGTTTGTGTCAAATATGAGGTCAAGATTATCCTTAAGAGTTCAGTTGTGTGTAAGTGTTGCATTAAGTCATGCGTTGTCTTACATCTGGTTCATAGTACTTCTGAAAAGTTCCTACCATAAATTTAATTTATGTTAGTAATATAACTTCACTCAAACCAAGCACACATATCTTGCATATTGAGAATAGTGCAAGTGTATTTGAGGCCATGCGTTTACACCTTTGTCGTACATAATAAGAAAGGCTCCAGTAAGTCCCACTTGAAAGCTCTTTGTAGCTTCCCAATGCTTCAATGGATCCATGCTTGTAAATTGCCCCACATGTTAAGAATGTTCAGAGAGGTTGAACCAAACCATGCTTGAAAGCACCTTGCATACTCAGAATAGTGCTAACACACATTGCATGTGTAACTCTGGTGTATTGTGTGTGGAGGGGAGTACCCACAAGCCCATGGGGAGAGCAGTACCCACAAGCCCTTGGGGAGAGCAGTACCCACAATCCCTGGGGGAGGAGGAAGAGAAGTGGACCAAGAAGAATGGATTGAGGGAAGAGAAGTGGTCCCTGTATTTCCATGTAGATCCACCTCTGACCGACAGTTTTCTTGATCCCCCTGTCCAGGTGACTGACCACTAACTAGCCGTGGTCTAGCAGATCCATCCCTTGCGGTCTGCTAGATCTATCCCCTGGCTACCAACGTCCACCTCAATTAGTGTGGGCTGCGTGCCGCTACTTATTATGCTTCTCCCCACGGATAGGCTTTTACTCACGATTCTTACCAGTCTAACTTTGCTTATATCTAGTTTGTGGCTTCTGTAGAGGAAGACATTACAGTAATGCTGATATCTTTGTGATACATATTTGTTTAGACTATATAACATACTAAATACAGAGAGGACATGAAATTGGAATATTTTCTAGGACATTATCAATGATAATATACTTGAAATAAATTCTGTTCGGGGATTTACAACATTATTGAAATGGTAAAAACTTAATTTGAAAAATTCCACTGATCAGTAAAATAATCCATGCTTCCCCAAAATATTAGAGATTTACTACAACAATAGATGAGTTGGTCCCTCATTATCAAGATTTTGTGAGAATTTAATGACCAGGTTCAAAGTAAGAGTTTTGACCTGCAGGTTAAACAGTTTGACCATTAGCAGCTGGGCAGGGGTGTTGATGGACGCCAGCTGGTTCAAGAACTGACCAATGGTCAAGTGAAACTCCAGACCACATACATCAAAGTGTTCAAATAGTTGAGGCAAGCAGTCTCTGTCAACAGGTAACATGGAGAAGTGGCCAGTCATCAATACCTTACAAGCACTGATAGCAGCACATACCTCCATTTGAAGCTTGTTAATATTGAGAGCTTCTTAACCATCACAAACCATTGCCCTGCCAGGCATCAAGGAGGTAGATGATTGGATGTGTTTGTAGTATTAACTGGGAAACATCAACACATGAACTTCATGGTGGGTAGAAGATGACCAGTGACAACAGTATAATGACGGATGGACATAGCTGGTAGAAATGCTGATGTAACGATAGAACAATAACACAATTCCACAGAACCTGACCTGGAACTTCTGAAACCAACACCCGGAGTTTCCACTTTAACAAGGCCTGATTGTATATTTTAGTTCTCATACTGAGATACCAATGTATTCTTACATTGATTTACAGAATGGTTCATTGCCAAAGACAAACAGACATTAATGAAGGTGTAGCTGTTAAAGTCTTATCTCTTGCAGTCACACCTCTTGTTCTAGAGAAGCAAACAGATTAAGTCCGACTTGATGAACAGCACATTTTATCTTGACTACCCGAAACACAGGACAACTCCTGGGTGTATCTTCCAAAGGACAGACAGACAGCAAGGAACATCATTAACCCAGAAATCACAACATTCCCCTCTGTCTTCTTACAATTATTGTTATCTTGTCACTTGTAAGAGCGGAAACTTGATACTCTGACAAGAAACCTTCCCCCAAAAAGACCTTGGATTTATTCTCGTCTGACAGTATAAAAGAATGATAAAGAATTGGAGAAGAATTTCAATCTGGCACACATCATGTTGATTCTTATCGAGGTGAACAGCTGCTGGGTATGAGAAAACATGCTACATATCTCCCTGGAAGAAAGATGCTGCAGGTACCCAAGTTCTGCCCATCTAAGTCACGTAACACGCGGCTCAGCGTTGCATATCATCTTGTATCTGCCACCTTAGTATAGTTTATCAAGTTTAATGATAGTCCCCTATCTTCGGAAGCACCGTATTCCTCATTTCTCATTTCAGGTACTCCTATTTACATAGATAACCCAGACCGTCTTTACATCCTATGTTATTTTCATAACAGATCAGGTGAAATGACGATCCCTGTAGAAACATCAAGCGGGCTGGATGTGAGATAGTGATCTGCATGCAGTGTAATGTTCCTGTAAGACAGCCCCACATTACCTTATCATAACTACTATATGAATATTCCCATACCGCTAGCACCACATTACCACAAAGCAAACATATTTCCTCGCCACTCAGACTGTCTAAAACAACAAGTTATTATAAGCATATACCTGACATCTTCAGAATCAATAATATCCTGCCAAAATCTGGGAGTAGGAGAACCCTTTCTCACAAGAGTTCATCACACACACACACACACACACACACACATAATATATATATATATATATATATATATATACATCCTGGGGGTTGTTTTAACTCTATCTACCATGAACAAAATAACAACCATATATCCGACATGTTCCATCTCCATATCAAATAAGGGTTTTGCAAAAGTGTTTCAGTCATTGTATAAATCTCTGCTACAAATACAGCCATGTATCCTTTCCAAGATGATTTGCCAATTTTTCATAGCTTTTTTAAATACCATATTCCTGCTTCAAACGAGTGGATATAAACAGTTTAACATGTCTCCGATATATCTCATTACACATTGATAAGATGATATTGAAAAATATTTGATTGTGAGAGAAGAAAACATCTTGCGAAGATAATGTGTCTTTGGTCTATGGTTACCAGGTGTACGGAAGACATAACTCGGCAGTGCCTGTATTAACTCATTCAAGTTGGCATCAGTTCCAAGCCATACTTCAAACTCTGGTATTCCAAGTCACATTTTCCGACTGGGTGTTCTTTCCTAAGATGTACTGCCTTGGTGATTGTTCTAAATCTTTTCAAAGAATACTTTCATCATCTTCAAAGAACACTGCAAAAATTCAGAATGAAAAAAAATTCCATTTCATAAAAATGTTGTTCTTCACCATTTCAATTGACTGATTTCAACTAAGTAGAACAAGGTTGTGGAGTATAGTCTGTATCTACCTGGGTGTTACCGAGAGTTATCACCTGAGTGGGTGATATGTGAGGAATCAGCCCCGGTGTGTGGAGGGGGAACCACAGGTGAGGAGGATAGCCTTACTATCAGGATACATAGAACAACTGTACTCATACACTTCTCTTGTGGCGACATTCAGACATCAGGAAACTATCTGCAGTATCATCATCAAATTTGAATATATCGGGAAGGGAAGTATTATTTATCTACATATTTAGCAAACATAACGTCGTTTTACAACAATAGTATGTTTTTTAAAAATATGTTTGAACAGTTGAATAGATTTTTAATAACTGAATAAAATGTATGCATTGTGAATTCAATGTAGATATTATTTGAACAGGTTTAGCAATTCCTTGATCTTTAAATCTATTGATGTTTCAGATGTTTTATCAGATTTCTGCGACTTTGTCAGATATCTGAACATCTATAACCATGTTCAGATGAGTCTCGGCGTGCTGACCACATGTTCCTCCGACTGGCTGATGCCACCTTCCACAACCCATGTCTGTCTTCTTGTGTTTTTCTAACCTTTTTTAGCAAACACTTGGCTCCAGGGACTGTTCATAAAGCAGAATGTTTATGTTCCCACTATCTCTCCAGCAACAACACACATCTATACAGCCCAATACAAGTCAGTGCTAGACCATTAAACTTGTTATGCAAGTACTTTAGCAACTGTTAAACAATTGGTAGAGATTTGGGAAAGCAAAGCATGAATACTTAAAAAATCTAATCCGAAGGAGTAAGAAGATCTAAAGCAAATAGTACAAGAGAACAGTTAATCTTCTCGGATCACCTAGAGCTATTCTGGAGTGTATATTTATGTTGCTTTGTGATAGAGAACAATACCTCCACTACAACATCCAGCCTCAGTCCAGGAGGTTAACCAAACCAGTGATAAACACACAGGGGTGGCGTGTATATGGAGGGCGACTCTAGATACCCCCTTCAGTCCTTCCCGTACAGCCATCTTCCAATCTCTGAAGATTTCACTTAATTCCATGACTGCTGAGAGAGAAAGGTGTGGGACAACTTTCTGACATTCTTGATAATATGAACCAATCTTATCATTGGTATCCGATTTGTCATCACTGAGAAAATGTTTTTTTATTTCTTCAAAGATACTGAAGAAAACTACTTAACTGTGATAGATACCAGAGAATTCTGATTTTATCTTCTTGATAACTTCTGAAGATGATACAAAACCAAGCCTTAATCCTAATGCTATTGAATTTAAACTCAAATACTATACTTCAGACTGTAAATCAACTATGCTGTTAGTCTCTCAAAAATATGCACTAGTTTTGTTTTTATTTTAACTATGTTAATATTCAATTAACGCTGTGTGTTTCCGCTTACATTGTCCCACCTGCGAAGATGAAGGGGGAACTTGATACTTACTTATCTACATGCCCAGTCATCATCAGCCTTTTCCACATCAATATATCTTTAGTGGGCAGCAAGTTCTAACACAAACCATACTTATCTCCTCGCTTTGACGTTTTCAGTAAGCAGCCATTTTGGAGAAGATAAAAGTGTTGTCCTACATGAACAAAATATCCTCCATAATATTTGGATTTCTTACGACTATTTTTATCTTAATTGTTGCCTGTTTACTAACATTTCCTGAATAATGTTATGTTTGGAACATAAACAAAACCTTGAAGGTTATCGGATACCTTATGAAGAAAAGCTCTTTTCATAACGGATACCTGAATGACTTGTTTAAATTACCAATGAAGTGTATTTAGAGAAACAAAGATTTGAGGTTTATTTTGGCAAGCTTTTTCTGGGACCTCCTGAGGAGCAGTCTGCTGTAAAAGACATCAAGACTCTAAAACCAGATATAAAAAAGATCAGCATGTCGGGAAGTGAGCGGTTCGTGAATCATGGCAGCAATACATTGGCACCTTTATAATAGTCAACCGCGATTGTTTCTGTTTCAGTGATAAGGCAGTTACACCAGTTGCTTCAATGAACAACGAATGTGCAACTGCACGTATGAGTGAAGATAAGTAGCTTCAAACTGCCGAGCAACACAGCCCAATGAGATAACTACAGCCTCCTATTGCGGAAGGAGGAAGGAGGGGCTCAGGTTTTACCTTTGTTGTAAAATCAGCAGAGCTATCGGGTGACTGATTTGTGAAGAATGTGCAAGGAGCATTTTTAGCACCTTGAGAATCTATTTCTCCACCATGTCCTGTCCAGAGTGTTCTGTCAAGGTATGGCAAGCTCTCGATCTTATCTCTCTGACCCGTTGCCGACCCCTGATAGAAATTCTTCCTGAAATTTGCCCTGGCCATCTCCCTGCAATCTCTGAAGAAGATTGTGTTTAGGATGGATGGAGTTGTGGTGAGTAATATCATGCAATGTGCTTCACATTAGCTCAGCATCAGATCTTAGGACAGCCAGCATCTCTAGGTGGCAGAAAGGGCACCTGCTAGAGACGACCCTGCATACAATGTCACTGGCAGCCAGCCAGTCGGTACATAGTCACATGCCAACAATAATAGACCTCTTTTGAAGTCTAAACCATCTCTGAACTTAAGTTGGTATATCCACATTTCAAAAAGATCTACTGATTAATAGGTTGTCCTTAGCAGATGTTCCTTCACAATGCCAAGAAATAAATACTGGTATATTATCACATATTTCATGAAAACAAAGTAAAGCTGCCAGTTTAACGACAAACTTCATTTATAACCAACATAGTTGCACTACCTGAGAAAGTCAAACTACCCTTCAGGTATGCAGGCAACAGTTGTTGGGCAACAGAAACAGCAAGAGCCAAGCTGCTCAACGTGAGTTTACCAAGAATGTAAATGGTTAAATGGAACAACAACCGGATGTTTGTTCAAAGTCCAAAAATACTTGTCTAAATGTCACTTTCATCTACATTTGTATATATTTGTAAACATGAATGATATTTCACAAAGGTCAAATCAGAACTAACTGACCATGTCATTCCAAATTGGAGAAAATTAGCAAATATGTGTATGAATGATTGTTACTCCTACTAGGGTCAAACACCTTGGACAATATGGAAAGCAAATTAGTTTGTCAGATGAATAAACGCTGAGAAAATTCAATAAGTGATCACAACTCATGAATAATCAAACAGAAATAATCCCGGCCCTGCAATGATGCCATTGATGCTGATGTATGCTTGAAGCAGCGTTATGAGTCTGTTTAGCATGCTGCTGCTGACGTCTATGCTTGAAGCGCCGATTCCCGCCTATGCTTGAAGCCTGATTCCCGTCTATGCTTGAAGCAGCATGGACGATTGTCGGAGCTGATTACTATTCGGAGGATGCGACTCGTCTTATCTTCAGACAGCAACTACTTGACTTGTCATCAGATCTACATGATACCCCCACTCACAACAAATGCCCAATCTCAATAATAAAACGTCTGGTCAATGTACATTTGATTGAGGTGACAGCATCTTTGCTTGACAAGATAAGATGGAAGAATATCTCTCAGAACTAGGGCTGGGACGGGTAACCCGGATACCCGGGACGGGTGGGTATTGAGTAGGACCCGGGTACCCATCACACTACCCGGACCCGTTTTTATCATGTGACTAATCATAAAACAGTTTAATTTGCTATTCTTTCATTTCAAGATTACAATGTATTTGAAGATTCTAACATAATATTAAAATGATCTATTGTCATATATAATAAATTTGATTGAAATAGCCATGGGTCTCAATGCTAGGCTTCTAGCCCCATGTTCCAGCCAACCAGTTGAATAAAGTAGTACAAAATCTTACAATTAGATGTTGGAGATCGACAAAACGGGTATCCGGGTAGGGTAGGGTAACAGATGGTCGGGTACCAGGGTAGGAAATATCTACCCGTCCCAGCCCTACTCAGAACCTCCCTTGAACATATGCATGGTTTCAGAGCAAAATGTCCAGCTTCACTATTAAAAAAAAGTATAGAATGGCAATTGAATTTCATATTTCAATTGATAATATTTTCTAAGAAAAGAAGATTTTCTGGATAACAACTTTTATATTGTGTAGATCTATGACGCTTCACACTATGTCCTCACTCCTTCATCAGACTGAATGTCGTGTTTTAGCAAGGTAGGATACATTAGTACAGAATGTTATTTTCTAGTTGTTTTTTTTATTGAATGAACACAATAAAAAAAAATTCCAAATTATCTGTACATACTTGATGCCAGAATCTTCACTTAATTAAGCTGGTATAAGTAACAAGGACTATGATGCTGCTGCCAAGTTAAACACTCCAGACAATTAAAATTCTCATTCATCCAGTTTACTCCTCTATCAAGTGACACTGCTCAACAGTGTAGAAGTGCATTAAATATGTCTTAAACTTTAATCTGGGTGGTCCTCAAGTGATGTTCACGAAGATAGGAGCAGAGATAAAAGCAAGCATTTTTAATCCCCCCCCCCCACATCTTTTTCAGCTGATTTCTAACTTTCCTGAACTCGATGGCTATCTGTGCAGGGGACCAAAATGAGTAAAATATCCTTTCATACTAGATCTCAATTCTCAAGTGTCACGATGCACACCATAAAAAATATGATTTGAATCTGGAATCTCGCAGTAAATATGGTTCCCAAACGAAGCGTAACACATTATGGGGTGAACATGTGTCTCGGTTTTCTGCCTGCCCCAGGAGGGACCTGGGAAAACAGATGCTTGCTGGGACTACATGGAGACACCATGTTGCATCTGGGTCCCAAACATATTGGACTCATTTCATTGGCTACATTCAAAATATTAGCTTTTTATCCACTTTTTCTATACTAGTTTGGAGATTGAGAATGTATGCATGTTATTCTAGGTCTTATTTGGTATTTTAACCATTTTTGATTACATATTTTCCAGACACTAGGTAACTACACATTAACTACCCAGCACTGACTGTAACACAGGCTTACCTATTCGGCCATCATGACCTCAAAAAGACTAACTATAAGCATACAAAATAAGAAGTACCCATTTTTAAAAGGAAACAAGTAGTTTTGAAAGCAGACACCAAGCACAGTTTTCTCCAGTTTAATGTATAAATCTGGACACACACAAAGCAGTTGGTCCTTTCTGTCTGTCTGTCTGTCTGTCTGCAGACATTTATCTGCACTGATGGCATTTTGATGCATGTGACCCCCTCCCGTTCTAATCCTCCGTACTGATAGCACTGAAAACTTTAATCTGCGGATAGATTAGCTTAGCAGCCTGATCTTCACATGTGACCAATCACATGCTTAGTTATTTACAGGAAAGTCTGCACATAAGGTTAATGGACTCAATTTATTTGGATGTGAGGTTCTGATTCTGAATCAATCACAACCTTGACCTCTGGTTTGTGAGCAGACGGCATCTTAGTGTCGCCCCCTAGTGGGAGATTGAAGAAGCACTGATGTGGAGGCTTTCAAAGAGGCATACATCACTCCGATAACGTACACAAAATGAGTTGTTGTATCTGTTAAACTGATACACTGAGTGTAGAAAAACTGGATGTTAATACACTGAAAAATGGTGAATGTTGATACAGGGTGCACGGCCTGTTGGGGCACTGCTGATGAATGTCTGCATGCGTTGTCTTGCAAACTTGGAGCTGCGCCACATCATGTAGGCAATTATCTGTTATGTAAGATGCTAAATCTCATAACCATATGTACAGGTATAATTAGTTTATTACTTCAAACAAAATATTTCAAGATTCTAGCATATGCCACAATCTATTATTCACCGATGTAACTTCTGACTTGGTTATTTTTATCCCTAAAACAGGTGAGCGTTCAAATAAAAGATATAAAAGATATCAAATATGAATATGTCAAGATTGTCAGCAGTTCTTAAGAAATAAAATTGAAATAAAAACCCAAATTTATCACAAACATAATTTTGCAGATTCAGCAATTCTTTGATGTAAATCCTTTTCGAAATCCTGTTTTTATGTAAAGATGTCAAGAAATATTCTGGCGTAAAATCTAAATGATTTGAACTTATTCAACCTTAAACTTAGCTTTACCTTGATCTTAACAAGCAAGTTTAAAAAGATACATATTAGATAATGAAGTGCAGCAGGTGTTGAAAGGTGTCTACGAAGATGGCCGCCGCCCTGAGACAGCACCCAGGTGTTATGTAAGGAAGTGGTGCTGACAGGTTCAGACTCTGCTTTCTATCTCTCCACATTCCAGCCGGCTGGTCAGAATACCTGTGCTGATCAGGAGGGCTACTATATCAAGACTTATCTCCTGGAGGCGATGCAGCCAGCTTGGAATACTATCACCTTCTTCTACTCAAAGTATGATTACACTATAATTAGAATGGTTACCCCAAAACATCAACACTATAAAGCATGGTATTGATGTTGATGTTTGAATAACTATAGTCTATTAACGTAACCCTTTTGTTGGAACAGTCTATCTAGCAAGAATTGAAAATGATATGAAGATGATCAAATTTTGAATTTCTCATATCAAATGCTTCAGATGGTTATCAGGTAGTAAGAAGTATATCCTTGATATTACCACAACTAATATTACTTGTGAATTCAGAAATATAAACACTATGACGAAATACTCCAACAAGTGTGTAGACAGTGTGTTTGTGTTGCAGTGGAGGTGATGGTCTCGAACATGTCTTCCTTCACCTGTACCCCCATCACAGTCCCTCCCGACCCCCCCCCAACCTCATTTCTTCCCCCCTCAACCAACCACCATATCACAGCAGACCTCATTCATTACACAGCCATGACTTAAAAGCAGGCAGGAACAATCTATAGTTAAACTTGTACATATGGTTGCCATCACTATCAATGTCTCTCAGTAGAATAGCTGATCTGGCAGATTTGTGTAAGCTCTTGTGAAACTATAAACACTGCTAATGAAACACACGAATTGAACAGGCAATGAGTGATTTCAAGCAAGGTGTTCCTTGACAATAATTGCTTTTTTCAAAGTAAACAACACATGTAGGAAAACGTGCATATCCTCATGCCGATCTTGAAGACTTGCCAGAGCACATTGCTCACTGTCACAGCTATCTGTGGGCTGGAGCCCTCTCTACCTCTCATCACTGGTATCAGGTCCGACTGTCAACCCATTATCTACAGGCCCATACACACAGCACTCCATACATCCACCCAGACAACTCAATGAGTGCATCACGCTGTACATAGCTAGCTTGCTCCATGTATTCCAGCGGTAAAGTGAGATGTATGCAGATTGCGTATCTTTCTCTGACTTCTTGAAAGTCAAACCATGACCATTTCAGCTTACTATACATGTGGCAAAACATACATATGTAATTAGCTATTTCATAGAGATATCATTGGAAAAAAATTTTTTACTGCCATTCAACCAACTTTCAATGAAATTGAAAACCTAAACTTTATGAAGAAACTTCTGAGCGCCAATGGAACAAAAGCTACCCATTCAGATCCCAATCTGCACGCTGGCAAAGAAAAACACCTTCCCAACTACGAACACAAATGTCGCCAGTCGGCATACAAACTACAAGTTGGTACAGACGAACATCTACACATCTCCGCATCAACAAAGAGGCTGAACATGTGGAACAACAGAACATACACATGCCTGCAACAAGCAGACACCTTTGACATGGACGCTGGGTAAGCCTGGCATTTACCTGCCGCTTGGTCGGGTCAGGGGAGAAGAATCACCCCATGCCACACAAATTGGAAGCAGGGGTTGAAGCATATTGCTGCAGAGGTCAGCTCAGATAGTTGGCTCTATCACTGACAGTGTACAACCACCCACACCTTGCAACCAAATAGACTTGTAAATATCAGAGGAACTGGACTCCATCTTGCATCCAAATACTGTGTACATGTCCAACATTCTGGTTTCAGCTATGTTCTGGACTGCAGCAATGTACTACATCTGGACGCGGACTTACGAACTGTCTTGGTTATGATAATTGTAACTCCCATACATTAATATTGGCTTCAACTATCTTATTTTTGAGAGAGAAAAATCTACGACCTGTTCCTCTGGTACATTCTGATTCTAGCAACCTTTCAAAAATAGACACGCATTCCATTTCATGTATCATTCAATGCTGATCAGAATCTCAATAAAGTTAAGAAGCAAGCAATATCCAAGAGCAAGAGTTGCCAGTATCAGAGCCTCGTGAGTAATGTATTCGTTGTAGCAGAGTGACTAAGTTGTAGATAAACGTCTCTGATTGTGCTTCGCTTGTCCTCTCCACTTCTACACAACACCGATAACATAATGGGTCGCAGGGCAGGTATTTGGCAGTTTCTACTTGTCTTTTTTTTTTGTGAGACAAAATGATAAACATTTCTTCATTCAGTGATACTAGGGTTTCATGGCTCTCACTACTACCACGGAATACCACTTTCAGTATACCGAGACTGCGTGAAACTTGGGGTATCGGCTAACATCCTCAAACATAGATTTTGTCAGACTGAATCACAGACAAGCATACTGGCAAACTGTCAGTGACTGCGACTTGTAATTGTCTAGGGCACCTGCTATTACCATTAACAAGATAATTATTAATTCAAAATCAATCAACCCTGTATCCTGGAAACATTGATGAAGACTACAAGCTACAAGAGACTGCATCAAGTCTAGAGCACCTGCCTCCCAGTATATTCCTACCTGCTACAAAACTGAATCAAGTCTAGAGCACCTGCCTCCCAGTATATTCCTACCTGCTACAAGAGACTGCATCATGTCTAGAGCACCTGCCTCCCAGTATATTCCTACCTGCTACAAGAGACTGCATCAAGTCTAGAGCACCTGCCTCCCAGTATATTCCTACCTGCTACAAGAGACTGCATCAAGTCTAGAGCACCTGCCTCCCAGTATATTCCTACATGCTACAAGAGACTGCATCAAGTCTAGATCACCTGCCTCCCAGTATATTCCTACCTGCTACAAGAGACTGCATCAAGTCTAGATCACCTGCCTCCCAGTATATTCCTACATGCTACAAGAGACTGCATCAAGTCTAGATCACCTGCCTCCCAGTATATTCCTACCTGCTACAAGAGACTGCATCAAGTCTAGATCACCTGCCTCCCAGTATATTCCTACATGCTACAAGAGACTGCATCAAGTCTAGAGCACCTGCCTCCCAGTATATTCCTACCTGCTACAAAACAATTGTGTCAGATGGATTCCATCCTTTATACAATAATGATAAATTAGAAAGCACAGACAGCCAGTGTTCTGACGGAGAAAACCTTTATACTAAATGTCTACAGCATGGATTATTCATGAAGCAATATGGCTTTATTAGATTATATTGTTTTCAAGCCCTGACTTGTTGCCACCTTCAAGCATCGAAATCAAAGCTGTTTGTGATCATATTTGTCATACGACTTGTTTTATTCAACAGACTAATGCCCAGGTGAGATGATAACCATTCTTGCTTTGTAGAATATCCTCCTATTGCACATGTTAAAGAATTTAATCTTTTTCTTTATTTAATTGGTCACACTCAACCAAAAGTTGAAGAGTCTTGGGATGAACTGAACAATGGGCTAAAACTTGAACTACTCAATATAACCATGCTAGTAGCGCTATAGCGTTAAGTGTAAGCACTCTGTAGAGAAAAACATTTACATAATTGATGAAAAATGTGTTAAATTCTATATATTTTTTTTACACTGCCAAAGATTGTGAATCAATAAACTGAAAACATTTCTAGAAGGCAGATATATTGTGCGCACGGAAGAAAGCTTAAGTAAGCGTCCATCTTTCCTCCAACAGAGTACTTCCATTACTGCAGCCAGAATCAGGAGCAGCTGTCAGGGAAACAGTTTTTGACTTAAAGCATTGTAATGGCTGGTAAATAAACATGGTTTGAGTGGTCAGGTCCTCTGTTCTAACAGAATGAAAACAATCAATCTGCTCTGCCTATTAGCCCTGAGTTGGTCCTGGAGGCCATTACACTAGTCCAGTAAGGAGACTGTGTAGGGCCATCTTCCTCTTGCCTCGATGTAATGTGCGAATGCTGGGGTACGTGGAATAAACTGTTTACATTCTCAGAATAGACGTCCATTTTATGACAGCATAACACTGAAAGATGCCAGCAAATACAAGAACAAAAGTTGTAGCAAAGCTCGTTATGACCAAAGTAAATAAGCCTCACACGAGAATACAGTTCATCCCGTAATGGAAAGATCTAAACACCATGATAGCTGTAAATATAACTGTAGTCCTGTAATGCTTTCATATGTACTGTACGACTTCCCGGATCTGACCATAACCAATGCATACTTTATTACAGCGGGTAAACAATTTACCCCACAACAGCAATAACACTAGCCTAGATGACCACATAAAACATTCACAGCATATCTATGTACTAGGAAAGGCATCAGCACAAACCAGTAGGGTTTCTGGGAACACACACAGGAAATGAACCTTCCATCGGGAGCGTGACTGGACAAATTGCCTGCCAGCGTTCTGTGCGGGCTGACCAGTACCAGGTTCTGCCTACCAGTTGGTACTAACTACACGCTGATGGTCTTCATTCAGATCAGATCTCAGATAAAGTTAGTGCAAGGCTAAAAAGCTTAATATAAGGAAGATCAACATCTCAGAAACAGTCTTCCATAGAATTTCATTTCAGAGACTTGAGTTAGTTTTGTATAATACCAATGGTTTTACTTTTACAATATTTCTTGTCCAATAACTCTATTCATATTCAAACCTAATGAAAAACTGGTACATAGTATGTTAAAAACTTCCAGGCTTTTTCTTGACCAACAGATTATATTCATACACAAATTTGCAAAAGTGAAATATGATCAAATAGCAACATTTGCAACATTGCAGAAAGTAAAAAAAAATCCGCTGGCTATCCCATTATGACCACTCCCAGCCTGCAGGCTCCTCTCCTCGTGGGCAGCTAGCTCGCTCGTAAAGCAGGTTTATAGGAGAACAACTGTGGTCAGCCTGGTGTAATCATCATCATGGTCAGTCGATGGCTTTACCTTTACTCTCTGATTCTGATGAGATGCATGTCTGGCCAAAAAACAAATACTAACACAAATCTACCATGACCTTCAACCCTGGTTTGCTAATTTTTTTTACTATTATTTCTATATATTTCTTATAAAACTTCACTGGTTGATGGCATCTAAGAAGACGAATAATGAAAATAATTTTCCTCAAAACATTCAAATTTTTGGAAGTCCTTTTTGTACTCTCAAGACCAAGCAGCCACAATGCAGTGGTAATGAAAGCTTTGTTCTATCCTCATTATACTGTCAAGTGCCAAGCAAGGAAGCAACAAGACCCATCTTTAAGCATGACTCGGTCAGGTATCGAAGCCAGGTTCCGAGTGATGAATGGGTAGCTCAATACAGTAGAACTATAGTGCCAGCGTGCTTCATGAGCACGTAGCTCAATACAGTAGAACTATGGTGCCAGCATGCTTCATGAAACCATCTAAATTGTCTTTGACACAAACTTCAACAGTGTGAAAACAATCATAACATTTAAATTGGCAAATTGGAAATGTCAGCGTTGAAAACTAACACACTAACCTAGGAATGGAAGAGCTCTGAGCTGTGAATTTCGCATATCAATCTATCAATTATGTAAAGCGAACAATGTATACATAATTTAACCGGCACTGGGTCGGGGAATGACTCATGGCGCTTCCAGCATGCAGGTTCCAGACTGCAGCCAACTGCAAACTGCTCCAAGCAGTCAGAGAGTCTCTGCATTGGGCAACAACTGTATAGATGGACACCAAACTGCATTTAGTACTTACCATATACTAATATTTATATATATATGTTTTGTTTGGACCTGACCTAGTATGTAAACAGCGTACAGTATACCCACACATATATGTTTCATTGAAACCAATATGAAACAGGTTCCAAATTAATTACATTGGCATTACATTATTTATTTAGACTAAGTAACTGTATCTGGAATATCTGACCCATTTCATTAGTCAGTTCTAGATCTAGAATCTAGGATCAAGGGACAGATTTGTTGTGACCCAGATTCTTGCTATAAGAAAATCCATTAAGTGTCATTAAAATGCTGTGTCTAAAGACCGTTCCATTATGAAGCACAATGTCGTGTGACAATCTGAATCAATATAATTGTAAGGAAGTCTCCCTCCATCTCTGTATACTATTATCCATAAAACTTGTTTACACAATCAATTAATGAAACATTGATCTTTGCACTTGCTTTACCATCCAGACAGCTAAGGTAAATAATACAGAAAATATCTCAATTTGACTTTGACTTATAGAACACTACCATTCATACAAAAATATTTCCAATTTTACTTTGAAGACAGCTTAGCCCATTCATTCAGAAAATATTTCCAATTTGATTTGCACTGGGCATCTGTGGTCTTTCAGTTTAGCTACTGCAGAGTGCAGAGACTGTGAGGATGGACGTCCCTGCAGGGTAGAAGAGGAATTAGCAGTGTATATGCACATTAATAAAGCTTCATCTGATCCTAATGGCGGTGTGGATGTGTTCCCTGGATGAAGAGCCCTCCAGCTCCTAGGCTGATGTGTGCTCTATAGAGCTGTACTGTGGGATATGCTCTCACTATTGACTCCAATACAGATCATCGCTTGAATGAATCATACCCTTAACGTATCACTGTAAACATTCACATACAGATATACATTTATCATATGGATGTTGACGGACAATAAGTCAATTACTTTGTGTCATTATTTCAAATGACTGAAAAGAAAATTGTTTCAATAAAGTCTAATTTTAAAAATGTGGATGAATGAGGCTTTATTGTAATAAAATTTCCAAACTATTCTGATAATAAAGGCATTTTTAACAATCGTTTCAAATAAGATCAAATGAAATTGTATGTTTCATTTCAGATTAAACCAACAGAAAATCAACCCAACTTTTAAAGCATTATCTTTCATTTCAGGATAAAGTTGAAATGTGCAGAATGCTAAGGTTGCTTTTCTCTGTACACACACCATTAGTTTTACTCTGCTAAGATTTACTGCTAATGTTGAAGCAATGAAGTCGGAGAGGGTGTTCAAGCTGCAGCTTTTATACAGTATGTGCATAGCATGACCCCCTAACCCCATATACTTACATGGACCAGTGGTAATGGACCTACCAGAGCAGTCCTGTAGACTAGTAAGTGTGCACATAACCTCCCCCAGACATCACACACGCTCTGACACACCCCTCGCTCACGTACAGTATCAATATGAGAGGGGTCAGAGTTGGTATTTCACACACATCAGAAACATTTATCTGGACAAAATTATTAAATTTCTGTATTTGTGGTTAGAATAGTGATGAAGGTTTTTTAAAATTAAGTCTATCGATAATTGTTTTCAAAGTTAACTTCTAAATATCTTCAAAGTTAAGGAAAACATGGAATAACAATAAAAAGTATATATGGGGAATATCGATGAGATAAACTTGTAAGTTAACAATTAGAGTTTTTATCTATGCCAGGATGAAGAGAATGTACCATGCTAAACTCATCATACCAAGTCCCGAACGTAGAATATACAATGTATACACATTATCTGATACTGCTACACACATAACAGCATATTTACTTGCCTAGGAACAGAGTTGCAATTTGAAATTCACAAGGTGTAACTTTCAGAGGAATCTTCAATCAATATTTTTAAAGTAACCGAAGCCTAATGATTTCTGTGGGGAAGCATCTATATTACATTGCACTTGGTGCTCAAGTGTTCTCCAAACAAAGAAGTCATAAAACCAGCCAGCAAACCATCTCTCCTCCTGCTGGACACGTACATACATCCAAGATGGCCGATGATGGAAGACATGTTCAACTGCCCCCTTCAAAACGGGTCATTATTCAGGGTAGTTTAGCACCCAATCAGTGGACCTGTAGTCTAAACACCAGCAGCTATTGGAGGAGGTTTACAACATTAGTCAAAGCCTGATGCTTTATTCCCCATTACCGTGTACATCTGTGGAAACTTCAACTCGCTAGCTCACACTTTCCTTCCTCCTTGACAGAAGAATTAGAACAGGTGCTTCTCTGCATGTAGCAAATAATCTTGCTTTTCAGAATTTCAAACTGCTAAAATTAATTGATACTTAATGCTATCTCCCCTAAGAACTCTCCATAAACATGCTCTGATTAAAACCTAACAGCTGATTTTTAAGAGTTTTTAGATTTTGGCATGGCTTGGCATGAGATTGATTGTCAAGCTACATGTTTACCCAAACATTGAAACTTAAGAAATGGAATAAACATTCTATAGATACAAACTTCTCAAACTTAGCATTCCAAACTAGCAATTCTTTTTCTGTTTTACTATTCATACCAAAATGAAACAGGAATTCATCCAGCAAGGATTAAAGGCTAAACTTATGTTCATTAACAGTGTTTTCTCCCAATAAACAAACAAATTATTTCAAAGTGTCAATACTCTGTACATCCTCAGTACACAGAAGTTATGCTGGGAGAATATGTATCAATACCTGAAGGAGACCGTCTTGTTTAGAAATTGGCAGATTTCGACCCAAAAAATAGTTATCGTCCCTACTGAGAGGCAAATATTTATTCAGCATGGCTCCCATGAAAGACTAGATCTATGTATCTTATTGCGGGGAGAAACATCTCCAATCTCCTGGCACCCTCACATGCTCTTATCACGTGCTACCCTCACATACACTTATGGTACCCTCACATACACTAATGGGTCCCTCACATACTCTAATGGTACCCACACATACTCTAATGGTACCCTCACATACTCTAATGGTACCCTCACATACTTTACTGGTACCGTCACATACTCTAATGGTACCCTCACATACACTAATGGTACCCTCACATACTCTAATGGTACTCTCACATACTTTAATGGTACTCTCACATATTCTAATCACATGGTACCCTTACACACTCTAATCTCGAGATCCCCTTACACACTCTAATCTCGAGATCCCCTTACACACTCTAATCTCGAGATCCCCCTTACATACTTTCTTCTTTCGATAGGGCAAGAAGAGGATCAAGTATATCACCCAAGGTAAGTTGATTCTGTGGGTGTGTCCCCTACAAGCTTCCATACTTTCTCAACAGGGGGTGCTCACTGTTTCCCTTTCAAGCACTTCAAGAATACACCACAAAAACAAATCCATTTAAAAGATTATCTCCTGTTTATTTTCACAGCTGAGTGGAATATTTAAAGTGATAAGATTTTTCAACATGGGGTACTCACTGTTTTAAAAATAATAAGATTTTTACTTCACACAGTAAAGCGGAACAAAGCAACCGTTTGTTAATTTTATTTTGGAGTAGAAATAGGGCTTTGAAAAGATGTGCATCAAAAGCTATAATCACATTCTTTTTGGGGGGAAAAACATCTCTGGAGAGTTATGTAAACAATATCTTTTTCACACATTTTATTTAGCAAAAGTTTTAAAATGAACTAAGTAATCCAGTTTAGCTTTATTTATATCTTACAAAACAAAGTTGCCAATCCATACAGTGCCATGAATCATCAACAAATGCAAGCGTAACTGTTTCAACAAGATCAGGTTCTGATTCTACTGCTTTGTATATGTCATTGTTGCTCATAACACAGAAAGGCTTTTTGTCTCACTTCATTGGACAATAATGGCATCATTTCATGCATCACTTACAATGATAAAAGAAGGGTCTAATATAACAATCTAGACCATATCAGTAACGTACCCAATTACTAAACGAAGCTGTCGCAATGATGAAGTTGATACTTTGTTCTCCTCGAGATGTCCACAACTGTATTCCCTTGTGCTTCGTTACTAATTGGATATGTGGAAAACCAAACTTGGGGAAAAAACTCTGTTAAATCTATTTACACACACATCTGTCGTAGCTTTAAACTGTTAAGTGTCAAATTTGTTTTCTCAGGCCTCAAGCTGATTAAATAATTCTCCAGGATTGGTTACTGTGATACAACGTACCCATTCTCATACAAAGGAGAACTTGGACACAAAATTGATAATGTGAAACCGATAGCTATCAAACTAATCACTTGCTGTCGTTCACATGAGGACAGATCAGTGTGCTCCTAGTGTCATACCACAAAGAAGCATTACATCACTTTCGAAAAAATCGACAATCATAATGTTCGAAATCTCAGATGTCATTATTTCTGAGGCATGTCAAACTCGTCACATGTCAAACTCGTCTTTCAAAGTGATCCAGTTTGGCTGATGACATATATGACAGTTGGGAATGCGGAGACCAAAGAGCTGCATATTACACAAAGGAAGCAGCTTTTTCTGTCAAACTAATTGGGTTTAGAGCTATAGCGGGGTTGAGAACCAGATTATAACGAGGCTGAATGGAGAGATTTCCCTGCTGAACCAGTCTCCTAGAAACTCCCCTGGGATGGACTTGTCTGCTTCTATAAGATCTCTTACTTCTCACGCTAAGAACATAGATGAAGAGATTTAAATTTCTTCATGTGACCTTTTTCTTTTATGGTAAATATGTAAAATTCTTAAGACTTTATGCAGTTGATTTCATACAAATGTCATTTGGTTAAAGAAGCCTGAAACGGTTATGCATTCGGTGAAACCTGTGAGCATCGGCTGGAACTGGATAACAATGGGTGGTACTACGCTGAAATCAGTGCTGTGTGTAAAACAGTTCTCTGCTGCAGTCGAAGCTGCTGAGCCCCTGGCGACATTCAAACATATTATATATTTCAATACAACATCCTGCAGTTCATTGTCAATGTTATACTCTGTTCATCCTGGTCTGTTCAAGCTTAAAATAAGTCAACAAAAAAATGTTGACCTATAAATCTAATCTTGAGCTTAAGGATGACAGGACTTGTGTACGACTCACACTATGACTGACTTTGTCTGCTAACAGATGGCAGGTGAATTATTTGTAGAGGATGAATGCACGCAACACTAGAGCCATTCTTTAAGAGTTGTTTCCCCAACAGGATCCTGCACAAACAAACCATTAGCTCATCTTGTGGAGGGTGGACCTGCTGGTAGAAGCCCCAAGTGCTACCAGAATAACAGGACCACTGCAGTCGCAGATGGAGCAGATACACAAGGAAAGCAAACAGATACTTTCTGGTAGGTTCAGAGAGGCAGAGGAACTGTCACCGACAGCTTGGACTTCTCAAACTATCAGAGATGAGAGAAACTCGGTTAAGACACAGCTGAGTTTAAGGAGGTGGCCCTTGAAGAAGAACTAGGTGTTCTGATTGTTACCTAATATTCCAAACTAATACTGTGTATCCAATAATTCAAAGAATTACCATTACAATGATAACAGCTGGTAGTAAAAGTTGACTTAAAGAGAATTTAGCAATTGAATATCCTCTCAAGACAGTTCCTGAAGCAACTAAAGTTGTCTTTGATAAGAAAAGTCAACAATGTCAATTTGGAACAGACCAAGTTCAAAGATCAGAGACAATTCATGACAATTGGAATTCATGCAAACTCTACTGGCATATGCTAAAGACATCCAGACCAGCAACCAGACATTGGAGTGAATTAAAGTTCAAGTCAACAAAGACCTGATCCTCTGAAGGCATAGAAGATGCACCCAGCTGAGGTTAAATGTTCCTAAAGACACAGGAATGATCTTGTCAACATGAGTGATGACAGGGGCCTCATCGGCACAGGTTCATATAGCATTAGCTTGTGTGTAGGCATTGTATTGGAGGCATGTCTTATTGGACATTAGCTTGTGTGTAGGCATTGTATTGGAGGCATGTCTTATTGGACAAACATCTTCCTCCCTCAACTAACCTCAATCTCATCCTGACATTTGTAGCACTAATGTAGCCACAATAAGCAAGGGGGAAGCATTCCAGCATCTCTAGAGTCCAGACTGCTTCATCATGCATGTTCAGTTATTCTTAGTAATAACTACAGGCCCTGAACATGCAGAGGACTAATTCTGATAAGAAGTCAGTCTCCTAAGGTTTAAGCCCAAGATGTCAGGTTTCTGGTTTTTGAGGCATAAAAACAAGCCAGGGTATTTTCCCAGACTGGCCTGTCAAAGCCGTGTAAAGGATACAGCAATGTAATTCTGCCCGTGTAGGTGGATCCATGCATCTCCCTGCAGTAATCCCCACTCCTGCCTGGCAAGCCTCACGTGAACATCAAGCATATCCTCTTTTAACATGTTTTCATTACAAGCCAGCCTTGGCTTGAGTCGCTAATTAGCTGGCTGACAGTCTCGTTTGAGTAGTCTCTGGAACATACCACGGGCGTCATTATCCTGCCATTCCAATTGTCACTGTGTACTGCTTATCTGATCAATCGGAGCAACATCTCAGAGACCTCTCACAACGGAAACAATTCAGGAGGCCATACGAACCCCAGAATCATTAGACGCAGGAAGAAGAAACGTGAAATTGTCAAAACAAAGCAAGGACCAAATTTCCTTCATTCTTGGCCTCTGAAGATGAAGAAGGTTGCATTCAAGAGATACGCATCTCATTTACCTGGGATGTCTCGAGAACAGATGAATCACCTTGCTGTCAGACGTGTGCTACCTGGGTGTCATGTTTATGGTTATGTAACGCTGGGTGTCTTGTGTTAGACAAGGGAATGCCATCCATCAGCGATCAAACTTCACGGAGTCGTCAAGAAGACATCAATCACATAGGTGCATCAAAACCAACATCAGATACAGACTATTTGCAGCAGTCATCTAAATACCTGGAAAATATCTAACATTAAACAGTCCAAGCATTCTGATCCACCAATAACTCAGAGCCAAATAGATCTTTATCTATAACTTCAAAGTTTCAATTTAAAAATTCAAACATCCTAAAAGCTCTCCCATTAAATAAGCTTGTGGTTTTTTTTAAAGTTTAAAATAAAAGTGTAATAGTCAAACGATTGACATTGCCGAAGACTTAGTAAAGTAAAGTCCTTTACGAACTCTCTTTTTAAAGTTTAAAGCACCTTCTGAAACATTCAGCCATTCACTTAGGATCACCAAAGCAAACTTTTCCAACATTGAAAGGCACACTGCACTATCTCCACTGACTTATATATATCTATTTTATTGTAACAATGGAGAACAATTCCCAGTCATCACAGACTCAGATGGGGACTCCCCTCCAAGATAACAGCGTGAGCTATGTGCTTTTTTACTGCCTCGGAATGCAGTGTTGTCATATTTCTTCATGTTTTCTACACATGCCCGACAAGGGTGTCGTGTAGGCCTGAAGAGGTTTTCATTACATGAGCGATGTGACTCCAGTTTTTAGATGACTGCACTGATAGTTGTCTGAACACATTATACACCATGACAGAAGAAGAAACAGAAGCTCACAATTTCTCAAGGCAAACAATGACTTTTTCTACTAGCTCTCGATAGGCATGTATTGACGAAATGTTCAAACTTGTTCAAATTTCCAAAATCTCTCAAGACATCAAATAGGCCTCAAACTCACTAATATTAACATATGAACGCTGTTTTACTGTATATCTAACCAAGAATGCATTCATTCCACTACAGAACCATCTACAGCTCCAACATGATACTCACTGCCAGCTACATCCAGTGACAAGACAACTAATCATGGGTCACAGATGAGACGAGGCTGTCAAAGGAAGACCACATAGTTGGAGATGATCTTCCCTGTTTTGCCTCATTGATAGCAAATGGCTTCCCTCTCCCTTGTTCCAGCAAAAAATGCTGCATTCTTGTCTCAGAAACTTATCATGGATTATTTTAAGGGTACATTGTAACTTACCCTTAAAATCATGTACCAAATAAAAAGTAAAATCCACAAGCACTAAAAAAATCCAAATTAATTGGAAATGTCATGGTCTGCACCAAAAGCTTTTTGATATTGATTGGAATTGAAGGAGTAACAAGCAGCTACAAACTGCCAACAAGTTCAGAGTGCCATCATGGAATCTGAGAAGCATAAATTTTCATGACTTATTACCATCTCTATTCAACCACTTCATAAAAACTGACATCCTGTCTTTGAAAAGTGATTGCAAGACAAGCAAGACAGAGTTAACATTTGTCTTACAAAACACTTTACAAGTGGAACAATTTGCGCATTGAGTTCGGGGAGGCACTTAACTCTTGTCAAACTGCCAGGCACTTCCTGCATAGCTTCCTTCTTCCTTCCTTCGTTCCTGAACCCGCTCCGTGAATCTGTCACTTCCTCTGCACACTCTAACCACTCTACTAACTACTACACAGACTAATCACCTTCAACAGACCAGATTAACCCTTGTTTGCACATCTCAGTAAAACACACTCAGACAAATTAGAAAAAAAGTCGAGACAAAGCTCTTGATCCATACTTGACATTTTAGCAGTTTTGTTTAATTTTTCAACAACTGACAAAATTCCACTTTCAATCTGGCTACTTTTCAAGTCTATTTTACACTGGGTTTGATCACTCCAGTGTTCTGAGGTGTGTTTGTTGGACAGCATTGTGATTCATTATACATGATTTCAAGGCTACATCTGCAGGAGAGAGATCTAAATTGGGAACATGTTAGTTTAAAGTAAACATGTATTTTCAGAGAATGCAGACATGTCAAGAGCGATACAAGGGGTAATAAAATATAGTTTTATATAAAAACCTCACATCCTATTATGCTTAAAATAACTGTAAAAAGTTTTAAAGGATGTAACAGATGAAGTTTTAAATAAAGCCAGACATTCTATTTTGTCCAAAGAAATGAATTGAAATTTCAAACAAGTAAAGTGTGTAGTATTTGCTCCAGTTTGACAGGTTTTTGATTCTCATGTATATATGATTTGGTGGACGGCTTGCTCATACTCTGAACACAACTTACTCCGTCTTTTGTTAAAATAAATGAAAAGAGCTAAATTCTTGAAGAAAGAAAAGCATGTTTCGTGCCGACTGATTATTTCTGCAGCCAACTCCGCCAGGCAGATCCCTAGAGCACAATGTACAGCAAGCAGAGTGTGTACAGCACCATTGACAGCAGCTTCTAAATCCTCTTCTTGAACCACTGCCAGATCAGTCATGAAGAATTTACTATGAGTGTACCCAACACATCCTTCCTCCGGCAAGGTGCGACTGACTACACATGACTTTGACTAACGAGCCTCCAACAGGTAACCAACAACCACCTAATTACACTGACTCATTAGTACACACGCCGCAATAACACTGATAAGGCTTTCCAACCCTGCTCCTGACCTCACACTTAGGTGGAACTCTCCAACAATCTAAATTAATGTTTTTGGTTCATCAATGAAGACATTAAGGCTTGAGTCCTCTGGTATGTTGATAAAACATGAACAAAAAGGTTTCCTCTTAAATCTTCCTGTACTGAACAGGGTTCAACTGATCATAATACAATCAAACATTTTACATATATGAAAATGCAAACATCAGCAACTTTGAAATAATGTATTTGAAACCAGTGATAACGACACACTTAAATCATTAACACCCAGCCTTGGTAGTAATTTAAAGAAATCCAGAAAGCGCTCCAATTATCTTCAAAGCCCAAAGTTCAAGAATGAAATATGACTTCTAGATTTGAGTTTGAAGTCGAGGCTATATGTTGCAGTGCATGGTGGTCTGTAGAGTTTCCCCATAATCAGACTGGTTGACCCACAATTCCTTCCTCCCGTCTGCTTCCTCTCAGTTGTGTCTGTTTGCAATGAAAAGGACTTCTGCCATCTTCCATATACAACCAACAGATATAGCAGTGTTCTTATGCACACACACATCTCATCTTCTGCTTTTTAATGAAAATCATTAATTTTACATCAGTGTAAGAGTTTTCTATTCACTTTTTGTCCCTTCAGAATGCTTTTATATCCACTATCACTTCATTTTTTAACTTATAAATGCATACCATAAAATTAAACGGTTTTATAAGCATACATTATTAAGAGTTAGTACTCACACTTTATCAACCTTAACGATCTTTACAGGGGAGTGTAACAAAATCTTTTTACAATAAACATACATTAGCTAGCAATCTATCTGAACATTTTTCATTTTCACTATCAGATCTTGCATGCTTCAGACATGAACTTGTTATTATGCCATCTCGGTTGGCTACACAAAATTTTAACTGCAGTGGAATGTGGCATCAGAACTAACGTCTCTCTTAGTGGGGGAACACACACGCTTCATGTATCTTCTAACTGTAAATGAGAGGATATTTGTTGTTGGTCAACAATAGGAATTTGGTTAATAACTTGGGAATAAATAACAATGCCATTTCACCAAAACCAATATTAGCATTCTCTGTGATGTTTTTGTATCCCCAGATGTATGCATCTTCATAATCATATCACAATTTCATTAAATCTAACAACATAATCATAAGTTAACAATACCTAATGTTGATACAAACAATTTGATCAAAAGGATCTCCTTGCTTAATCCAGCTGCTTAATGATCAACAAAGGCTATGTATTGAATGTCAAGTTCATGATTCTAGAAAGTGAAAGATGAACAGAACTAAACCTTCTCCGACTTGAACTTTAACTTTTGACCTCAAGACAGTGTGGTCGTGTCATTGAATCCCTGAATCTCTGATAGTGTCATTAACCCAGTCAATCCCTCAATTAGTTGTCTGTCAATTTAATCGGAGCTTCAATTAACAAATGTGCGCTTGTTGTCTGAGGATGCCCCAACAGGTTGCAGCTTGTATCTTGAGATACCCACTTCCTTCCCTTCTGTGTGGAGGTATCCGGTACCTCGTCCTTTCTGATAACACCCATTAGACCAACCCAATCTCAGACTGCAGTATCACTGCCACGACTTATCTTAATTACGAGCAACACTATCTCAATAAGGTTAAACCCATGACCTCGGACATGAAACACACCAAGTGCATCTCATTTGAATGTCCATGTTCATCTATTATCAATTATTAAAGTAAAGAATTGATATTCCTATTTGTAAAAAGACCTGGTTTTCAGAAAGAGTTGAAGTTAGATGAAGCACTGTATAATTAGAGCCAGCTTATCCGTGATGGTGGTTGTGGAAGCTGCTTGACCCGGCCGAGTCTGCTAGCTGGTCTCTCACTGTGGTTCTACCTCAGGGCACTTCCAGGCCTGCAATTGCTACCCACTCCTTCACTTTGCTTCTAGTTGTTTCCAGCTATTTCGGGAAAAGCTTTCTCATACTTCACAAAGACATTCATCTCTCCACCAGCATTTTGTGACAAGATATATGACCATTTTAGGAGGAGTAAATGGTGAGCTTGTAATAGAACCAACTTCAAATAATGGTGTCCTTTTTAAAACATATTTAGAATAAGTTTTACTTAAAGGATTCTAAAATACACACACCTCAATTATAAACAGACCTTGATATAAACCAACCTTACAAATATAAAATGAAATCAATCGTTTTAAACTGACAAGATCTTCTTCAGTTCCTTAGATAAAAATATTTGGACAAAGATTGAATTTCCATTTAAATGAGAAGACTGCAACTAAGAAGAGTTCCAGTCAGCTGCCGGCAAGGATCATCATCTACATGGTTATATCACTGGAGATCTCGGTAACACTGTTACATAGTCCTACCCTAGTTACCATCTCATGGTTACATAGTCCTACCCTAGCTGGTGTACGACCCAATGTTGACCTAACCTTGTAGTCATTATAGCCCGCATTGCACTGCTAATATTCCCCTAACAACTGCCTATTTACATTTCTCTCAACACCAAATGGCAATTAGTAGAGACAACATTTTCACTCCCTTTGAGTTTAGAATTGTCCTGGACGAGGATATATGAGAATGAAGTTCTAATTTCTTCAACATATCTTAGTATATACCAATATTGATTTAAACTTTGTTAAAATTGAAACAAAACAAATATGAAGTAACACTGCTCATAAGTCAATTATTGATTCAATCGAAATTAAAATTTTCTACATCTACATCACTGTGGAATTCAGCTTATAAAGCTATCATTGTAATCTGGAGGTAATGTTATGACAGGAAATTACGCGGGTATATTGAACCGAGATCACCTTATGTCTGGATCAATGAGGATCAATCTACAATGAGAATACCTTGTCAGATGCAGGAGCAAGTTGTGAGGTAAATACAACCAGTACACGTTTATAGATCTTCAACCGGAGGCATGCACCTTCCCAATCCTCTCTCACAGAAATCATTAATTCACATCAGATCATTCCTATTAAAAACACAGACAATGGAGAATCTCTCGCCCCTTCAAATATTCATACCTTCATTCCTTCTAAAGGTCACTAACTGAGTGAAAATGAGATTTAACCAGCAAGAGAGTCAATAAATCAGTCGGCTAGAACTCGGTGCAAGTCAAGGGTGTCAAAGACAAAGCTGAGTTTAAATGTTTAACATTTGACCATCTTCATAAACATGATTAGGATTTGTTTACAGAGGTCTAGGAAACATTTGGAACCTGTCTTTGGTAAATATTTCAAACTGTGAAAGCATAATTGATGACCCTAGCTCCCGTACATTCATCCTGCCCTGCATCTGTCACTGTCAACACTGTAATGCACTCCATAATCCCCACCTGAACGCTCTCCTCTCAACTCCTGACATTCTTCAATGAAACCCACGCTTCAGCTGGCAAATGTAAAATTTTAGAATAAAAGACAAATAGAGCAATAAATGGTTGTTTATCTGAATCTGGCCATGTGTGGATTCCTGGAAGTCCTGTGGGAGGAGGTGACCATTACTCCAGTACCCTGGGGAGAAGCTATCTTTCACAGAGGGGCAGAAACATTTGCTTGGACAACTGTCTTCAACTTCAAGACTTCCTAATCATTTCTTGAGGAGTCTGAGAAAAGGACACTGGTCAAACAGATCAAAGAAACGGAATCAGATTAAGTTCAGATCCCCCCATGGGGCGGATGATTGACTTGTTGAAAACCCAAAGATGAGTAAGAACATAATACTAGAAGATTTGAATCTAAACCTGGGGAGCCCTACCCCTTGCTGCTGTGGACACACAGATTGCAGTAAGGTCTGGGAGCAGAGGAACAGTGACTGACGTACAGAATCGGGTCACACCACAGGGGTCTTCTGTCTCATCATGGCCAGTCCTTGAGGGCCCACATCAGGGTTAGGGGGCATCATATGGGGTGTCATGTTGGGGTATCATATTCAGGTAACCGAGTGCTAAATATCATCTACCCTCATTTACATGTGTAATGAAATCAGCTAATCCCATCAATAAAATAGGCTTATTGTTATGTTTATCACAACAGATCTTGACCAAATACAACTGACATATGAATGAAAATAAAGTTGTTATTGAAGTATTATTAGATGGAACAAGTATAAGCAGAGCAAGATTACAACAGAAATGGGAGTCAACATCAGCAAGGGACATGGATTGAACTGAGAGGTCTGCAAAATCATCTCAACATTATTATAAAGGGTTTGGAATGGTTTGGAATGGTTTGGGAGGGTTTGGGAGGGTTTGGGTGGTTTGGGAGGGTTTGAGTGGTTTGGGAGGGTTTGGAATGGTTTGGAATGGTTTGGAATGGTTTGGGAGGGTTTGAGTGGTTTGAAATGGTTTGGAATGGTTTGGAATGGTTTGGGAGGGTTTGGAATGGTTTGGGAGGGTTTGGGAGGGTTTGGAATGGTTTGGGAGGGTTTGGGAGGGTTTGGGAGGGTTTGAGTGGTTGGAGAGGGTGGAGGAGGTTGGTCTCTCAAACAGGGTTGGGACTGAAAGTTTCATAGGGCAGATGGGGGTTGTCCCCCAGCAGGGGTGCAAACTTGGAGGAGAGTGTTGAAAGATAGACCAGATTAATGATTCTGTGCAGTAGCAGACTCTCCAGCTGATTAGCTGGGTCGTTAACGAGCAAATAACATTGTGTAACATTTACTCACAGATCATCAGCCTGTAATCAAACCAGAAGCTGCAGGACTCCAACAGATCATATCTCAAAGAATCAATTTGATTTCAATACTTAAGATTAAGATTTTCTTTATACTATTTCTTCAACATAAGTGCTCTCTGTGGTACCAGTGTTGAAAAACTCATAACTCAAAGCCTTGAACTCAAAATTAATCAGTTTGTGAATATTATTTGTGTTAATCTGACACAGTTTTATAAAATTCAAACAAAGAAAGAACTTTAGATCCCAAATTCTAGAAACGGTCACTGGAGAATGGTTAAGGTGTACACCATCAATTACTGAAAGCTAGATATAGACTCCTATGATGTTCAAACAAGAGAGCTTTGATGTGGAGACTGCCCAGTAATTACTGCAGGACATCAGCTGGCTTCATCCGTTGTCTTCTATTAACATATAGAGAATGTAACATTTTCACTTTCATTAATGAAGACACTTTCAACAACACTGCACCCAAACCATAAAAATTCCATTTCAACAAACAATGTCAAAGATATCCATGTTTAAAAGTCATTTTCTCGCTCCTCTCATCAAACTAATGCTTCTCTGAAAAGGTCACCAATTTCCTTCTCTGCTCCAAATGAGGTAACAATGTCGACCTAACCATTGAATCTCAGTCCGGTCCAACCATGAACACCAGAGTAGGTGATGTCATCAGACTCTCACAAAACCATAAAGAAGACAAACTTCCACAGCCAAACTACAGCTAAAGTGTGTGAATTCAGCAACAATTCTTACTAATGACTCCATTGGGGCTGTAAGGTATGCTCCAAAGTGTTTCTGACTTTGTTATGGAATTGGTGTCCAAACAGTCGAGACAGAAAGAGACTTTAGGGACGGTGTGATGCATTGACTGGGTAATGGGCTGCTGGGTCTGGGTTGGACCACATATACTCAACTCTTCACCCTCTGATGAAAGTGCTCTTTTGGCTGAATTACTAACTTAACTATTCTTTAAAATAACAAGCAATCAAATAGATGTCAAAATACCTATTTCAAAATAAGTGTCCTTAATAATGATGCTGTTATCATAAGAGCATTGACAAACTCCCTGATTTTGGGTTAAAATGGCCCAAAAATTATCTATTTGACAGAAAGTTGTGGATTTCTCTTCATTGTTACAAAACAGCATTGTCAGCATATATGAGTTGGTGACAGCCAGGTTATGGGTCAAAGTCATGCCTCTTTTTTACCAAGTGTGGTGAGTGTAGGACTTTTTTCCTTTCTACAGTTAAGTGTCATGAACATAATCTTCTTTAAGGTAACGGTTTATTCCACATCTCCACTAGATCTTCCAAATCTCATATAAACCATGACAGTGACTTAATCTTCTATAAGGTAACGGTTTATTCCACATCTCCACTAGATCTTCCAAACCTCATATAAACCATGACAGTGACTTAATCTTCTATAAGGTAACGGTGTATTCCACATCTCCACTAGATCTTCCAAACCTCATATAAACCATGACAGTAACTTAATCTTCTATAAGGTAACGGTTTATTCCACATCTCCACTAGATCTTCCAAACCTCATATAAACCATGACAGTGACTTAATCTTCTATAAGGTAACAGTTTATTCCACATCTCCACTAGTTCTACCAAACTTCATTTGAAGCAACCCAGTGGGCAGTAGGTAAAGGTTAACATAACCCATCATGTCCAATGGAACCCAAATGGTAGGTATACTTGACTTTACTGCAGAGTAAACTGTTCTCAAGCACCATTAGTGTAGGTGACCATAGAGTCGGTGATGCGAGGACAGATTAATGGGGCTGGCTCAGCCTGGTGATACAAATTGCCAATAAGTGTGCACCGGTGCAGCATCCACTTAGGAAAACATTGTTGTTGTATCAGACCTGATGTATGATGAGGACATTAATATTGATTTGATCGGTACCATGAGAACAAATCCTCTCCTGTAAACATGGAATAGTTACAGTAGTTAATTATGGTTGTGCTCGGAGTTACCATTATCATCATTTCATCTCACTGGGGGGTCAAATAGATTTGTACATGTTCCACATAGCTAGAACAAACCACCTTAATGATTTACCAATTCCATTATCTATACCCATGATTTGTCGAAACTGAATTTTCCTGACAAATAATTGAATAAAATCTAGAATAACATTTTATGATGAAAATTCCAAAACCCCAACTATTCAGAGACTGACATGAAAAGCAAAAAAGTTCTAAAAGTGTATCTTCAGAAGATAAAATGCTGATCACAATCCAGCGACTTCGCAATAGTTGATGAACAAACATCTTTTAGGGAAATGTAAGGACATATCACAGCACAAGTGTCCCCTGCAGAAGGACCTGCTAGGGGCTGTGTCTTGTCCAAAGAAATGCCAGCATTGTCTGGTTCTCAGGACTAATTTGTGGGAATTTAGGCCATATCGTGAACAAGATCAATGCTACATGTTGGCCTGCCTCTCAGACATTAGGAAGTAGGGAAATCCTAGTGACATTTACATTCATAGCGGAATTCTGCCTAGAAGCTAAATCCTGCTCTACTCAGCTGTACCCAGTCCCACATGAGACCTGCATTCTTTCCCCATACCTCTATAATGGCTTGGTAGTTGTCAGAGACATCTACATGGCGCAATGTGTTACGTAACAATCCACCTTTTATGAAAAATGTTAATGATAATAATTAACAACCTACGGTTGTTGATATTTGTTGTTCAAAATAAGCCGATTGATTTTGTGGAAATTACCCTTGACGATACTTATATATGTCATGCAATTCATTCCTTATTTATATTTATGCAATTATATATTTATATACATACATTAGTATATACACTTCTTCTACAAACAATTTGGTTATGAAAAACATAAAAACAAGCTATGTTAAATCTTTCAATAAACTTGACCTGAAATAAAAGGGTTGTTATTCTAGATATAAACATGTATATGGAATCTATGATAAATATAAGAATATATCAAACTTGATTATATGATCAACACAATGAACAAAACAAACGATGTGATGAACTAGAGTCAACAGAGCGATATATCCAAACGAGACAAACAATATCCAAGTGTTGTACGATTTCGTGAGGGCAAGCAGGGGGGATAACCACAACCAAACAAATACACAGGGTGCGTGACACATGCGAGAGGAGGGTGGAGTTAACTAAATATAACGAAATAAATAATAAAACGTTAACTAAAGATCGGCCAGCACACATTGGGTAACTAACCTAGCTCTCCGGTGACCTTGACAATTGGATCGCTGGGTCGACTACGACCAATTTTCGTATTGGCGACCACTCGGAATTCGTAACGGGTATATGGTTTAAGGTGACGTATTGTATATGGTGGTTTTCCTACACCAGTTTTTTCCTTATAAACATCGTCCGGATCGTTTTTAAGTTTGAATTCCAAGATGTAATTGCTATACTCAGGTGAGTGGTCCCAGGATAGTTCGGCGGTTGTGGCGGTAACCTTGGTTACGTGTAGTCCAGTTGGCTTCTCGGGTAGGGCTGTAGTGGAACACAGGAGCAACACTAAACATACTACTATCCCAGGTAGCAAGTCACACACAATGGTTAAGCTAGACATGTTGTAGCTACGACGTAAAGGCGCCATACTCCAATTTGGAAACTAACTCAGAAGCACTGTTTGTAGAGGTGTTGTATTCTAGAGCATAGCGAAAGAGTGCAAGCAGTAGTCTGATGTATGGACAGACGGCCTGACGGACAGATGGACCGACCGCCACGTGTGTGATGAGCAGAGCTTGCCAAGTGTGGGACTCACAACATCAAGTCTTGATATCTAGCATGAGTAGAGTAGAGTAGCAATGCCGGCTAAATGAAGAAATGTGACAACACAGACAGTGGGAGACGGGTCTCCACACCAACCTCCGAGTCAGGAGTGGTTTTAACACACAAGTGCTACTAAGAGCCAAATAATGCACAGCTTGGTGATAGAGGTGAATGAATATAATCCTAGAGCGTGAACAGTTGTCGGTGGTTGTAAATATGGTGTACAAATCAGCACAGAAAAAAGGCAAAACTGAAATAATCCCAGATTGAAACAAAGTTATCCAGAGTCAGTGCCAGAACGAAAGCATCGATAGGCTACTATCCAGAAGTTCTGGTGAACAAGTCTTGCACAAAGTGTAAACTCAAACTCATCGGTGGTGGCGAGGCGACAGGCTCATAGTGTAATCCAAACTGCCGGAGTTTGAGAGAGTCTGAGAGTGCGTGAGTGCTCACAGAATGGTTATGTAGTGTATATCGCACTGATAGTCAGCCTGTAACTGTGGAACTGAGATACATCTAGTACAGGCAGGCAGTCCATGCTGCTAGCAGTCAGTCTAGAGGCAGGCAGGCAGGCAGGCAGGCTCAGTGCCAGTATTAGAACAACAAGAGTCAGTCAGTCAGTCACTATGTGTGCCGGGAGGCAGTGTATTGTAGGCAGTGGGAACCATCAACATCTGATGGAAAGTTAGAGTTTCACTAGCAGCCAGTCAAGCAGCATCATAAAGGTATATCTACAAGTTTTCTTCTCTGCCTTCTCATTGGCTAAGCTTGGGACTGTAGCCTGACAATCAAGTTCTGACTCCGCCCCCCCACCTTTCCCCTGGTTACCAAGGAAACATGCTGCTGTCCAACTTAATACACACATGGCCAACACAAATATAAGCTGTAGGGGAGGGGTGGGTAGGTTCAGTCCACCAGGTGACTGGACTGGAGGATGTATCCCAACTAAGGGATGGAATTAAACAAGGGATACCAGCAACTCATGAGACACAGAGAATGCAATATGGATTTGTAAACAGTTAGGTACGTTGCACCATGCATCTGATCAAGCAATGACCAACCAATCAATAAACAGTACGGAGAGAGAGAGAGAACGTGAGACGGAGGAGGTTGAGGACACCTTGTTCATGCAGAGTTGATGACAACATATCGATAGATAGATAGCCGATACATAACCACCAATAAGTGGTAAATATTTAAACAGAATGGCAACGCTTCTCTCCAGGCAGCTTTACCGTCCAACCTCACAACTCATACACCTCAACTTGCTTTCATCAGTTTTCTCTTTTTTTCAGGGAATGGCTCGTTTGTTGTGCAAGTGTCAGATTGGTCAGATTACTTAAAGGGACATCAAGACCAGGCAATTTTTGGTGGAAATGAAATTTGATGCCATTTATTACTGTTTATCCCGTTATGCTTTTACTGCTTACCAAACAAAATACACATATAAGAACTTTAAGTCAAATTTAGTTTCCACAAAAACAACTGGTCCTGCTTTGCCTTTAACTTACTGTATAATTATATGTATCTATATATTTATGTATATAGATATATATATACAGATCTTATCTTTCTTTTCTTTCACTGACCTACTTTCATTCACTCAAATTAGTCAATTTTCAAAGAACATTAAGTATGAGGTTGGAAAATAAACTAAAATTTATAAGAGACAACTATTCTTTAATAAATGCTCAATTAATCAAGATGTAAAGTTCACTTGTTGTATAACACAAAAGAAAGGGAAGGCAATTGCCTTCATAATGATGTGCTAAGATACAGAATGTAGAGATGTGATGCAGATACTAGAGTGGGAGGTCGCTAGGGACTTTAGTTCAGTTGTTAAACAGCAAAATGTTCCTGAACATGTGTCAGAACCACGCCAAACAAAAAACAGGTGTCATTCAAATTCAAAAGTTTAAAGAAATTGGACCATATATTAAGAAAAACACATGTAGAATACAGGGGGAATAATCTTTATTTGGATTGTGCAGTTTCCTAAATAAATCTTGAGAACAGACAAGGTGAACAGTCTTTATTGGGAATGTGCAGTTTGATTAACAGGCCTACCAAAGAAAAAATCAAATTGCAATGAAAATCGTCGAAATGCACACATTAAGATATGAATTTGCATCGTAAATTAGCGATACAGAATGAAATGAAGTGAATCTGCACACAAATGTGACAATCAGCAATTATAAATACACAACGATTTGTCTCTTTATGTGTTCATTTCGATGATTTTCGTTGCAATTCGATTTTTTCTTTGGTAGGTCTGATTAATAAACCTTGTGAAGAGACAATATAGAAGGTAGAGAGACTGCATGTATCAGGAGGACAGTGGAGGAGGTATCTTGTGATGGTGGAGCCTGCTGGTGTTAACTGAGCATTTATAACATTATCATCAATGAATTGATTAATCACAATTAAATGCTTGATTGTGTATCCAAATTCACGTCACAAATCTTGTGTTGTGTTTAGCACAATGTCAACAACGGCTGAACCTCTGCAGAAGATCTCAGACAAGGAATAACTCCCGCAAAAGAAATAATCTAAATAGTTTATCTGCAAATAATTATCTTTATAAAATAAAATCTATAAATGGGAAAGTTACTGAAAGAAAAAGCAGAAAATAATTTTACAAAGCGATTGATTAATTTTACTATCTTCTGCAAATATTCCACATGCATTTGGACAAAGCATTCTACAGTGGCAAGCAAGAAATGCCTACCTTCCACGATGACTTTGGCCATTGACTCGATGTTGCCCAGGTCGGAGGAGGCAATGCAGGTGTAGTTCCTCGACTTGCGCACGTCCTTCAGTTGCAGGATGTTACGTCCGACCGGGAGTTCATCGTCGTCTGTAAGATCCTTGACACCCTCACGCCATTTGACGAGGGGCATCGGGGATCCAACAGCAACGCAGGTCAAGTTGACATCGGACCCTGGCATCACTTTGATGTCCTCAGGTGGAATGGAGAAGTGGGGCGGCACACGGCGGACTGAAAAACAGATTTCGAAAATGAAAGTTCATGAAACAATTGAGGTGTGTATATTTAAGTAACTGAGTTTGTCTCTTGAACTCGTATTCATGAGATAAGAACCTAAAATATTTCTGAAATTTAAAAACTTTTCCCCTCGAGAACACAAACTTCAGATAGTGAATAAACAATGTTCACAGATTTTCCAACAGGATAACACTACCAAGTAAGGAAACTTTCATCCAAAAGGAGTTCAATACATTTAGCCGACATCCAAAACCAAAATCCACATTTATATTGCTACCTGAATAAACATAGACACAAAGAGGAGTTATGTAAATATATCATTATTTAAAACAATTTTACCTATATATATAGCCTCATTAAAATGACTTAGTATTTAAAAATGTAAAATCAAATTTCTTGAAATAATTAATTTGTGTATATTTACGTTTATTTAATCTGGTTTTGTGAGTGTATGTTCTTTTAAAATATATCAACCTTAAAAGTTATTTCCCAATTATGTTTAAACTTAATAACGACTCACTAACAAAAAGACCAATGGATGTATCAATAATGCTGATCTGAGTTAGTGATTAGTGTACAGTCAGTCACAATGGACTATTTCCATACGCAGCATGCAGCACAGCACAGCACATCATATGGAGCTGACTGCATCCATGAATGGAATTCCTCCAGCCCTGCCAGATTATGTACACAGTAATGAAGGCTAATAATGCCACTAACTACAGCTGGATCCATTATCAGCTACTCTCTCATACTGCAATACATATCTAGAATGTAGCCAATTAAATTCAAGCATTGTCATCAAGGTTTTATCATTCACTGAAGTTAAGCAGTCATGTAGGCAACATTTTTAACTTATAGAAAGATAAAATCAGGTAGTATTGATGGTCTTATATGTACATTTAACGGTGGAAGTGACCATTCCTAGGTCATTATTTGTACAATCTTTGCAAACATGAACATATGCCTGAAAGTTGTCCCAGATGAGCACAATGGAGACACAGAACTGAAGAACAAGATCATGCAATTGTGTTTTTAAATCAAGTTGGATTCTTCTGAGTAGCATTTCTTGAACTTCAAAAACATTGTCCAACCTATGGAAGGATGATCCATTAAACAACTAAAAATTATTTTCACCAAGTGCATATATGTATTCTATGAAGATTAAACCATCTACAATGTTCCTGAGTACAGAGAGAAACTATTGGCAGGAAGAAACTGATAAAGAAAGGTCCTCATGTGGAGCAAGAGAAGAGCATCAAAGTGGAGAGAGGCATAAATCACTCAATTACTTCATCTCCCCCTCCCCCTCCCCCTCCCAGATCATCTGATACACACTGTACGGAACATTTACCATCCCACAGTTTCAAAAGCTTTCTCCAAGTCTTATCACATTATACTTCACTTGGCAGCGACCAGATTTCCCAACTGGGCACTGGCTACTCTTTCAGCTTGGACCAGGATGGACTTGCAGACTTTATCGAGGGACTGTCGGGATGAGTAGCAGTTATATATGCTGGGTTCAATTGGCTTACCTCTGGACATACACAAGACTTATTCTAACCATCAGAGAATTTGAAGTATTTAATTAATCATTGTGTTTAAAACTTGGCCGAGTGTCTGATTGTGCTGGATTAACAGACAGTTTGAAGATCATTTAAAGTTTGAGGACATGTCTCTGTGAAATGAATATTAAAATGAAAATTTAAATTCATTTTGTTGAATTGGCCTTTTGCTAGTCATTGAAAACATCTAAAGTTATTTGGTTTTTAAACACATTTTACAACTTATTACGAACCACAATTATTTTCTAAAAAAACATTATCAACTAAAGAAAGTGAGAAAATTTCTTTCTTAATTGTTACTTGGTTTTATTACATGACCCTATTGACACTTTCAATATTTCTACATAATCCTGCAACAAATCCGCCGCCCTTTATTTAACTCTTTGCTTCTTATCACACTATCAAATCAGCTTCATAGAACAAGCCTTCAGTGAGATGATGTTGATAACTCCTCCAGGCAACATCAAACATCTGCCCATGAACTTTGTGCCTACAATTTGCTCATTTACTTATCAAATTTCCAAAGGAAAGGACTTAGATGATAAAAAGATAGACAGCTGAGGGGGACGAGGCAGTATATTAGTGAGGTGTGGAGAGATTAACACAAGACATATTGTACAGTGCCATTTGTAATGAGGGTCGACAACCAACACAATTGAAGCCTGTATGCTGGCCTAGATTATCAGTGCACATTTAGAGATAATTTCATTATAATGTACTTGGAGAAATTTTATGCTCTGCTTTTATGGGTGGCAAATGGGATTCATTCATCACTCACAGAAATCCTAACATTTTATTGGTTTGTAGAGTTTGATTAAGACTTCATGGTAAGGTTATTTATATATATAACAGTATACAGGATCATACAGAGGTGAGTATGTTTGTTTAACGCCACTTCAGCAGTATCACAGCCATTAGCGGCGAGATCACCAATGTGACACAGCAGAGAAACAGGTCAGCACTGACAGTAAACTGAGGAAGGTTCAACAACTAATCTCAGAATGAAGAAGAAGAATTCAAGGAATCACAGGGATCAGAGAGGTTTACAGCTGAGGAGCGTTGGCTCAGTAACCGAGTGTCTTATAACAACCAGCTTTAGTCACAACAGTTCCAGCAGACTGAAGGTTTCATATCTTTACTAAAGACTCCCTTCTTCAAATCAGCTGGAGTAGAATAATATCCATTAAATTGTTTTCCCATGTAGTGCCTGTTTTTCAGAATATCTCATAATGATTGTTTCACATGGAAAATAGAGCATTACAAGTTCTATTCTATTATTAATACTGCTGGAACAAGATAGAAAATATTGTCTTTAAAAGCGTTATCCTATTATGTCTTAAGCCATTTATTCTCTTTCGAAAAAATTTTTCTAAAGCTAGACGATAAAGCCATGATTGATAGCTCATTTTAAAGCAGATAAACTTATTACGAAAGAGGTAGTTGAAGGTCAAGAAAAATGATAAAGAATAATTATTGAGTCAATCCTAGCCTACTATTTATATTGTTTTAGAATCAACCTTTGAAGGAACGGAGACAGAAAATACTCTCTTTAAAAGTGTGAACCTCTACTGTCTTCATCACCTAGTACTAGAACTAAATACTCTCATCTCTAAAAATCAATCCATTCACGGTCAGTGTACAAGGTAATCATTTCACCAAACCTTACGTAGCAGTTTCTGAATGAGGCAGGAGACAAGTTTAACCATAAAAAGATTATACAGATGTTACCACAGAATTCCTATGAACCCATCACATCTCCATGAAATATAGATGTAATGAAGCCCAAAAGAATTCCGTCAGCATAAACTTTGTATGTTTTATGGCAGTGAGTACATATTTGAAGCCTCTCTGTGACAGAGTTGTCAGTGGGTAAGATAGAAAAAGGTGAGCTATGCTCATTAGCTGTGCCTCATTACTCTGACTCCAGACTCACTCATGGTCTTCTAAACCATTATTCCACTCAATTCTTCAACAGAAATATGAGAGCCACACAACAACTCCAGAGCTCTCCTTGATTTAATTCCTAATCCCAAATAACTGCCAATTTGGAATTCTCTGAGCCTCCCTTTCACAATTTAATAACATAATTTAACCCTATTTGTTTTCGGTTTTTAAAAAGAGATAACTTTGAGAGACTTAACTTCAGTCTAACTTCACCATGAAGCTTATACACAGTTATCTTTTACACTTGGGATCGGTTCACATCAACTCCTTTTACTGCAGGAAGCTTATAATCTATCATCTTTCAGTATTTAATAAGCTATATAGTATGTGATATAAGTCACAGAGAATTGCGCATCTTCTACAAACAAACTATCTCTAACCCTTTCACCACTAAGAAACCTGAACGCTAATACGTTTACGTGACTAATTTTAGGTGTGTAGGGGTGAAAGGGTTAAAGATAGCTCCTATGTTGGACAAAGACAGGAGAAGGATCATGGATGTGGCTACCTTTACTCTACTGTTGAATTTCCACAACATTTATACTTGTATAATAGAGGTTTGTAACACAGTGAGTGAGTGAGTGAGTTATTGTTTAACGCCGCTTCGGCAGTATTGCAGCCATTAGCGGCGATTTGTAACACAGAGTTGTAAGGACAAAATTCATAACTGTAACTGAGACTTAGTCAGCAGCTGTTACATGGAATGCTATATGATGTTTAGGAAATATAAACATTAATTATGCTGATGTGACATAAGGATGACTGCATCAACACTGAAGTATCAAGATTCAAGATACACCAGGTAGAAGGATCAAACAATACACGGAGAAGCCAGCTTCTTTTCCCTAAATTCCCCCAAAATAAAGTTGACATGTCACTCTAAAACAAGAAAGAAACGTCCAATTTTTAAAATTATTTTGTCTTCTACAGCTGGTGATGGTCACTGTGACAGACACTGAGTCTCCAGGCATGGATGTATCGCAGCTCAAGCTAATGGCAGGCTCTGTTTCAATACCAGGGATTACTTCCACCGAGATGGGGCTGCGGATCTTGCAGGACCAATGTCCACCAAATATATATGGAAGGGGAGAGATAGGAATGAATATGGTCAGTGAGAGCCTTGGGTACGATGTATGTATACAGAAGGGCAAAGTCACAAGCACAGTTTGCTGCCCACGATATGATTTTATGGATTGAGTGATGACAGTATCAGACATCCAGTGAACCAAAAGACCATTTGTTGTATAATGGAGAGATAATTCAAGTCAGGTTGTTCTGTCAAAATGTTAAATCAAGCTGAGAAGTGATTTCATTTTCAGAAAGGATCTTTCAGAGTTTCCAAGACTAATTTCGTGTCTATCATTGGGCCGTGTTGCTAAAAAGAACACCATAAACAGTCAATAATAAACAGAAAAGGAAAAAGAAATCCAGAATTCATCAATAAATAAATAAGAATAAACAAGAAACAAATAAGCAGCAAGTCCTCCCGAGATAATGAGCAAGACAGATGTGCTAACTGCGCACAACACAAGAAAGTGGTAGGTAGTGTGTACAGGGGAGGTGGGTAGTGGAATACTCTGGCTGTCGTCCAGGTCACTCAATCACAACATCAGGTGTGGAATACACACCTCACAGCATGGATAAACCAGGTATAAATCATGTGCTACACCAGATCCATCACAGGGCATCAAACAATAACACCAGATAAGTCAGCATTTCTTGTGTGTGTTCATAACACAGAGGAAAACAGCTATCTAAAAGTATTCTCTTTCCTTGGAAGAATGTCTAGAAGAATGTCTAGCCTTGAAACCATGCTAGCTGAACAGATTCAAAACATAGTTTTTGTATAATTTTTTTTTATTTATTGTTTGACGGCTTCAATAAATTCATTCCTGTTAACACATTAAAAATTCAGTAAACACCACAAAAATGTGATGCCCCAAAATGTTTTTGACCAACTTCTGACCAAATTACCAAAACAGTACCTTTGATTGGCTAATGTGGTCCATGTTATCAGCCAATCAGAGTTACATAACACATACATTATGACCGCTACACACTGCATGTATGAAACACCGCCTTTCTCTGTGCTTAGCCTCATACCATGTATGTATTCATTCAGTACCTTGTCAATAACAGCGTCAGATCACGGAGGTGTGGCTTTCATATCGCTGTCATCACTCAAAAAAAAATTCTGTTTGATATTAATGAAAACAATTATGATTCTTATTAATCAAAACAAAACATTTGATATCTTTGCACTTTGTGTTCAAAGCAGTCAGCATTTCAGAAACCACAAGGCGTAGATTGCTACAGTGAGTTCAAACATGATACCAGCCAATCAGATCAGAACAGGTGCTTGTACACTCGTCCTCTGTTCAACTCCCTCGGTGGCAACACAAGATCTTTAAGTCTGCAGAATCACTTGTAAAACATCATTAAAATAACATCCAAACCATGTTTAACAAATATAGAGCCTTAATGATCCAACTCTTGCCATTCACTGAAGTTTGCTATCAGACCAGAATTAAATATGCACTGAAAACTCAATGGCAGGGTTTCATTCAAGTTAAAACATAGTTTATTTGAAATGTTACAAACTGATTTTTTATTATTCAGGTATACAAAACTTGATGGAAAATAAGAATGTTTAGGTTGAACAAGCATAGAACTATATGTCTCACGGTTTGGTTACATGGAAAATCTGTAATATCACTTTGAGCATAAAATGCTATCCTCAAGACATGGATCATCTTTTATGTTTTTACTTATATTGAACATAAACACACACTCTTCATATATGAGACAATAGAACAGCCTGGCAACGGGACACAGTAGATACTGGACCAATGGTTAACAGATATAGCAGATGTACAGAGACAGACCACCGTATCTCCCCCAGCAGTGCAGCTTCTATTATGTGTTCCAGCACAGGATACTGCTCCTAAACATCCAGTAATTAACTTGTTTATAGTCTACAGACACATAATAACCTCCCTGAATTGGCCAAACACAACACACCCTGACACAACACCCAGCTCACTGGCACTGGCGGTACCACAGAACTGCAAGGTAGATAACTGTCTACTGGAGAAGACAAGACAAGAGAAGGGCGGCACAGTCAGATTAAGTATCTACCTTGTAACTAGTGGTTTGTGTAAGAAACAATTTAGGAGAATGTGCTTACGTCCTATACGTAGTGATTCAAGAAGTGATATAATGGAGAATGTAATAATCATGGAGAAGAGATAAGATTTAAGTCAACAGTATCTACCTTGATTGTAACTACTGCTCTGTGAAAGTAATAATTTTGGAGAATGTAGTTTCTTCCTAAAGTAGTAATTTAAGGAAGTGATATACATGGGAACAGACAAGCTTTAAGTCAACAATGTCTATCAAGATACTTATGTAAGTCATAATTATAATAATAACACTTTACTGTCCGCAACACAATGTACATTGGAAGTTCGGTTTATGCATTTTGCACTCGGCAGCCACAGTGCAGCGCCAGTTAAAGTGTTGTTCTGTCCTTATATGCTGATGTGTCAAGCAAGGAAATAACAGCTCCTATGTCTTTCGGTATGACGCGACCGGGAATCAAATCCCAGTCTTCCGGGTGAGTCTACCAACTGAGCTACATCCCTGGCTATGAAAGGTGTGTATAATGAAGACTGTCTACATTATTGTGTGGAAGTGATAACCATGGAATAGTTGGAACCTAGAACAGCCTACTCATGGTATAGATGGTTTTCAGTAAATGATAATCATGGAAGGTAGTTTACCCATAGACAGACAAGGTGCTTTGTTGCTATAACAGTTTGTGTAAGTGATACTCACGGAGAAGAAAGAAGATGTAAACTAAAGCATAACCTAGCTTGCTCCCAACAGTGGTGTCACTGTCTCCGTCATCATGGAGAATAAAAGGGTTTTAGCCTACAACAGACTTTCCTCCATACAACTTGTGTTTGTGGTTAAGAGTAGAGAGTCTTCCTCATGATTAGTGTCTGCTGTTCACTTACAAGAGGAGTAAGAATAGACCCCTAACCCTTCCCGGAATTCATCCTAGAAACCTCAAACACACTTTACATTATTAACAGTATGTTATTATGTCATTATCTTCATTCACCCTTTGAAAACACCATTGAAAAAAAAAGGGTAGAATACCAAATTGGGTGAAGATTATTAAAGAGTTATGCTCTGGAAACACTGCCAAAGCCATTACTGATTGAAATTGAACCTAAAGCTAAACAATGTCTCTTGCATGGTTGATCCTTCCAGATTTCTTCACCAACGATTTTAAAAATCAAACTGAGTTTCATTCTTTCGCTGACCAAGAAAGACACCAATAAAGAAACCTTCCCCTCAGACAAACTTGAATCTTGAATACCATTTTCCTCTCCACTTCTTAACCACTAAGCCTTCAACATCCAATTCAAACACAAGACAGATTCTCCAAAACTCAGGTGTTATAATCTCTTGCAGACTTTGTGATAAGGAATTTGGTTCCTGCAGAAAATATGTCATATTTTTGTGACTCTTATAACAGGATATCAAAGTGAAACATTCCTTTAAAAAAAACTGATAAGCTATATCAATTTGATGTATGCTTGAATTTTTATTAAAGTCTTAAATTCTTTCATCGCTGGTAAATCTATTCCTTTGCTTATGCAGGTAAAAAGTGCGTTTTGTGAAGTCTGTGGACCAATTTCGAAGATTAGGTTAATTTATTAGAAAGCAAAAGGAGGTCACCATTAGAAGATCGAGATAGAGAGAATCGCAGACTGAATATCCCTCATGTATTGGACTGAATGAAATGCAAGCTCGCTGCACTGCTGGGGTGATGATAAACACTGTATGGAGTCTCCACTCATATCAAAAAGCGCACTTTTATCAATATTACACAACCACATGGCCTCATCAGAGATAAAACCTACCAAATGTTCAAGTTATGCCAACTTCAAACCAAACAAATTTTCAATTTTATATTGAAAAAAACATTTCATAGATTAGCCCAAATTTTTATACCAGTGATAAAGTTTTTAAAAAATAATTTCTAACTTTTTGAATTACTTTAAAAAAATTATATAAAAGACATAAATGGTCAATTAAAAAAGATTCCAAACATTTTGAAATACCAATTAATACAACTTGCCTTGTTAGTATTCTGTCAGTATCAAGATGCTGCAAGTTACTTCTCATTCGACAAACTTTACTTAAACAGTTTGAGAAAAACTTATACAAACACGTTTCAAAACCTTATCAGTCACACGCGCAGCAACATTTTTAGTCTCCATGCTGACGAGACACATATTAATTAAAACACCAATGTTAATCAACCAATGGGACTCAGCATGCTGTTGAGTACACAACAAAAACAGACTTCCACAAACAAACTTATCTCTTTCATATTTTGGTTGTTTATTTGGGAGATATGTGCTTCGATAAATATCAGAGTTGGTCATAATTTAAAAGCAAATTAATATGGTTTGCGTTTGATACTATCAAAACAAATATTTACAATTTGCCATGTTAGACATCAAAGTATATTTCTGAAATAAAAGTAACAAGATATATAACTGATAAAATAAATAATTTAGAAACTTACATGGAAATGCTTTATAATGATTAGAAAATGTCCTCAACTTGAAAGAGAAGCATGATAAAGGGAGACAATCTGTGAAAGATTCACTGAAGTGCAGTCATTCAACTGAAACCAAACCCAGGATGTGTCAGTACAAGGCATGTTATGCTCCAGATACAGCGAGCAAACACCGTGCAATGATGCACGACTAATAGATCTCTAATCAATGGGGTACTGAACACCTCAATCTATGGGGTAATGAACACCTCAATCAATGTTATAGACCAGACTCGAGGAAGGAACGACCAGCTAGCTACACTTGTGGGACACATTCCTCCATGATGCAGATAAACTGGAGTGAGTCACATTTAGCAACTTTTGTATTGTTTATTAAATTTGTTATGAGGGAAACGAGGGGACGTGCTTGGACGGATAACTTACTTGGAGCCGCGGTGACGACTACAGGGACTGAAAGAGGAGCAATGTATCAACACGTCTTGTCCTCTCCGGATCATCTCCAATATACAGTTTGTTGATGAAGTATTAAAAATAAATTCAACATCAATTTTACCCAGATATAGAAATGAATACTTATCTAGCCATACTCAAGGAATGTCACTAGCACTAGAGATTTATAGATTTCACCATCACAATTCCTTAACTGTACCTAGCAGAGTATCAGTAGAGGAAATCGATAACATGCTATAGTACATCACAACCAGCACCAAACCATCTCATCCTTTCTATTATAGGCTTTGTTCACAGAGTCCATCTCTTCTGTTTAACACAGTAACCAAGAATGCTAATTAACAACATATCCCAATTACTCTGCGACTTTGTTTATTTAGTTAATTGTCCTATCCTTACAGTTTAATTACACATCATTAATTATCAAAACATTGTTAGTGATTTGAATACCAAAAACAATCAGCCAGGCATAAAGGCTTGTCGAGTGTGAACGAGGGCGAAAGTTCTTGTCGAGTGATTGGTTTGATCATCAGCGTACACCTCGGGTAACGGTTGTCCGGTAGTTTGTTAGACCTTCAACGATTGGATGAATCAGTTAGCGTCCACCGTCCATCTCGTGTAATGGTCATTACGGCCGCAAGCAATCAGCAAGCAATTTGCTAAGTGTTTTACAAACAATAGAAAACTAATGTTATTTCTGCTAACCGATAGCTTATCAATTCCCAACTGAATTCAGCATAGATTCACCCTCTTCAGATATACTCAATTTACTCGGATTAAAATAGTTTGGCAAATAATTGGTTACTACTGTTACATTGACGGACATTTCACATTTATAACGGTGATCAGAGATGTTCCAATCCTATGGGTGAACTGGGTGTATGAAGAATCGACTTACAAAAAGGGCCAATTGTTAAATTAGACTCAGGCAAGATAGTTAAAAACTCAATTTTATTCTTAAATTTAATTATGAAATGAGACGCAAAAATCATTAGATCACAGGTAGTGAATATGACTCAACTAAAGTTCCACTGATGAGACACAGAATTAATCAGGTGCATGTATATGTTTGAAAGTAAAACTTCTATCCTACTACTTCAAGTTTCTGAAGGCAATTTCATCAAGTGTACGTGGAAGATCTACACCAAGTTTTGGTAACATTTCTGGAGGTGAGGCAGTGCTTGTACACAGATTCCTATGTTGATACTGTATCTTAGAGATACCACGGAGACATCAAGGGGAATAGGGGAGGGGGGGAGGGGGAGGGGGAGGAGGGGGAGGGAGAGGGGGAGGGGGGAGGGGGAGGGGAGAGGAGGGGGAGGGGGGAGGGGGAGGGGAGAGGAGGGAGGGGAGAGGAGGGGGAGGGGGAGGGGATGGGGGGAGAGGTGGAGGGGACAACTTTATTAGGATGGAGGGAGCAATATGAGACAGTTAATTAAGACGGGAGGGAGTGAGTGGGAGAGGAAAGAAGTTGGGTGGGGGACAAAAAGATAAGTAGGAAGGGGAAAGGATAAAAGAGTAAGGGGTGACGGGGTGATGGGTCGATGGGGTGATGGAAAGTTAAGAATGTTTGGATGGCATCACAAATAAGAAGACAAATAAATTAGGAAAATAACTATAATAAATGCTGTTGTCATTAATAATCAGTGATTTACAACTACTGTTCGGTACAACTTTCTTTTTTCAAGACATATAGGCATGACAATTGGATCAGGTAATAAATTGAGGAAAAAGAAATAGATAGTAAGATATGTCAGACCGACTTCTGCTTGAAGGAACGATGTGTCTTGTTTGTTTGTATGTTTGTATTTGACATAACCAGGTTTAATATAGGTGCTGGAGCTTATAAAAACTAGTTTATCAAGATTTCAGCATCCACCTAAACACCTCTGCTGGCATGGAATCAAACGTTCCTGTGTCAAAGCCTGATAAATAATCGGTGAGTTGGAGCTTGTCTTATCTACTGCCTCTGCTTCATCACAGTGCACTGTATCGGTACTAGGACGGGCAGCGGACGGGCGGGCGGGCGTACAGACACCCCGATAAGTTTATCTTTCTCTTGGAAGTGTGGGGCCAGCCTTTCAAAGCTTTCTTAGATTAGACACTCTGATAAGTCTTTCTTTCTCTTGGAAGTGTGAGGCCAGCTTTAGAAAGCTTTCTTAGTTAGACACGCTTATAATTCTACCTTAGTCTTGGAAGTGTGGTTCTTATATTTGACATATTCATAAATCGATCTTTCACTTGGATGTATAGGACCAACCTTCATAAGCTTTCCTTCGTTTTACAGGCTTTCAAGTCTATATAGCTCTTGGAAATACTGTCATCCCTATAAACCTTTCTTAGTTGTTTATGTACATTGTAATCTATAGGAAAGAGTAGCAAAGGCTGATTTGATGAGCCACTACACATAAAGATCGCGTGAATTGCATTTTTCTCAAGAATGACAGATTATTACTTCTACGTACATTGTATATCGGAATCAATTCAGCATAAAATCGAGACAATATACACTTGCAATTAAATATAAAGACAATTTTAATTTACCCATTTTAACAATACCGCGATTACTGCCACGAAATGTTTTTGAAAAGAATCATTGAGGCGTGACTGATTAACCACAGACGGCGGGTCGTCTGTGACCTGCTCCGTGGAGCTTAGTTAATTAACTAATGATGATTATCACTGCCGCTCGATGAATTTTTGAGGTGTGTTAAATCGCCAAAAACATGTTTATGCAATAATTATGTAATTGTCATCTGTGGAATTACCTAGTTGGATATCTAAACATTCGATATGTTTAAAAATTTAAGTTGTTTGATTGAACATTTGTCAATGACAATCAAAATGTTGTGAAATTATGTTAAATTATGACTATCGCCGATAATGAGATTACTCCAGTGACGTCACAGAAGTCATCGTTTCAGGGGCCACACCCCTGCAGACTTTCATTCTGGTCGCCGGGGCTAAATTAGGCGTTTTTAAAAAAAGCTGTATATAAGTAATAAGACATTTAAAATTGAACAATTGTCAAATTGACATCCCCTTTTAATGAATCCGATTTTGACCATATGTCATTGCATCTATCCTTTAAGTCTGATCGTACCATAATAAAGGGGAAGTAGTAAACTGAGCTCTGCAGCCTTCTTGTAGACTTGCCTAGGCTCTTTAAAACTAAGGGATCTTGATGACAGATGACAGACTACCATGGACACTGCACCCATACCAGACACCTGTTGTTACACTGTCACTACTCATCAACAGAGTGCATGACGGGACGTCAGTACAGGACCGGTCTGGTGGGGAGGGACACTGCACCAGTCAGCTGTTGGAGCTTGTGTGTATTGTTACATGATGCTAATACTAATCAATACAGTGAAGGTTGGGCTGACAGGATACCGAGTTGCAGACAGGAATGTACAGTGGGTAGGGAGTGGGGGGAGTCATCAGATCAGCCTTCCTGGTGAGACTGGTTAGTGAACCTGGACACTGCAGTGGTCCATCACCTGTCACCAGTACATCACACTGATGCATCACATTGACTCTCATCAATACTGGGGGCGTCCACATGGCACACAGATCTGTGGGTGTAGATGTAGGTAGACTAGACACTGCACCCTTACAGCCGATTCTACATAGATGATCTACACATCAGCTGACTACAAGCACCTGTCACAAGGCTGGGCCAGGGGAAACTGCTTCCTTCATTAGTGACTCTCATCAACTTGATACTGAAATTTGCTTACAAGACGAGTTCTCTCTAAAGTTCCTCTGCTGGAATTACATACATCAGAATCCTTTTCTACTTAATGCCATTCAATTCACAAGTATCCACTTGATATTCATAAGTTATTCTGTGATCGACTACAGAGCGTAGATGTAAGGGCTTTGCATGACTTTATTTGGTATTCTTTTTCTGCTGAGAGAAGATGGCTTTGAGTCCTATAATTCAGCATCTTATTAAGGATGTTTGTGCTAAGCAATCTTTGATAGTGTCGGCCAGTGTACCTGTACAGAAGACAGACACTATAAGTGAAAACTTGGCAAGTGGTTTTCAGATTGATAAGATACATAGTATAACATTACCCAACAGACTTCCCTATTAATTTAAGTGGAAGATGCAAGGCAGATTTCCATGTTTTTATATTTCATCAACATCTATTTGATCTTGAAGGTAGAAGAAGAACAACAAGGATCTGTTTACCTAGTTGTTTTTATATCGGAAGACGTGGTAAATGCGAGAGCAGGTACCGATCTAATATTGGGTAGAAGAGAGAAGGAACAAAAGCTCTTTCTGACATCTGCCTGGGGAGATAAGATGGGGAGATTGGGATCGTACCAGCAATAAAAACAATGTAAGTGAGGCAATGGTGTGGCTTTAGTGTTGGTTTACTAGCAAGAGTGGAGATAGCTCGGAGCTACACAACACCAGGTGCTTGTCTTGTACGGTACAACGGTGGATGAGATGGGGTACAAGGGTGGATGTGATGAGTACAACGGTGGATGAGATGGGGTACAAGGGTGGATGAGATGGGGTACAAGGGTGGATGTGATGAGTACAAGGGTGGGTGTGATAATGAGGTGGGTACAAGGGTGAATGAGGTGGGTACAAGGGTGAATGAGATTGGGTACAAGGGTGAATGAGATTGGGTACAAGGGTGAATGAGATTGGGTACAAGGGTGAATGAGATTGGGTACAAGGGTGAATGAGATTGGGTACAAGGGTGAATGAGATTGGGTACAAGGGTGAATGAGATTGGGTACAAGGGTGAATGAGATTGGGTACAAGGGTGGATGAGATAGGGGTAAAAGGGTGGATGAGGTGTGGTACAACAGTGTATGATATGGGGTACAGCGGTGTATGATAAGGGGTACTAGGGTGGATGAGATTGGGTACAAGGGTGGATGAGATTGGATACAAGGGTGAATGATAAGGGGTACAAGGGTGGATGTCATTAGGGGTTACAACAGTGTATGATATGGGGTACAAGGGTGGATGAGATTGGATACAAGGGTGGATGTTGGCAAAGGCTGTTGGTTTGGGATTACTGAGGATATGGAGTGGATACTCTATCATCCAGACGTCTTAATAAAGAGCCACGTAAAGTAAACAACACTACAGAGCTCAGTTATAATTTATTTTCATTTTTAAACAAAAATATTCCTTTCAGAGTCTAAACGTAAGACTAGAGAATGGACGAAAAGAAATGATTCCTTTAAGCATTGAAAGTTTAATCTTAAATCTTAAAATGGACTTAATCCTTCCAGTCAATAAAATGAAGACAATTATTAATAATTGTCTCAATAAACTGATAGGATGTTGTTAATTTTTTCATTCTCAAAAATAATTTGAGTACTTATATAAATAAACATCTCTAGGTTTGAATGGGAGGTAAAGGTGAGAATTTGAACTGGATCAAGAAGTCAGATAATAGAAATTCTGGATGCATTTATAACCCATGTTGCTTTAACCTGAAGAAATAAACTGCAGAGAAATAAGAAGAACGCAGGGAACCTATAAAACATGAAGAATGTAACTTAGAGAGAGAGAGACAGGGCATGGAAGCCATCACCAACAAATGAATGTCAGCAAAACACTCTCAGGTTCAATTACTTCAAATGTCAGCAACAAACTCGACATCTAGCTAAGTAAGGTAGAACATCAACCTGTTTGTTTTATGGAATATTCTCAGTAACAGACTGTTGTTTCTCATCTCACACACCGAGCCACTGGCACCGAACCACTGAACCAGTAATGTCATTCAGGAGCAGATATATAATATATATATATATATTTCTATGGAGTAGTTGACCTTTATCTCACAGTGCAGGTGGAAACATGACGCCAAACTATTTTGCTAGGCCAAAACATCTGACTTTCACCAAATCCTGAGCTTACCAATGTGATATTGGATTTCCTAACAGTCCTCTGAGTACATGAAAATGCAATAAATTTCAATAAGCGTAATAATAAAGTTGATATCACAGGAGGGAGAGGGAGTTGGTGTATTTATTTCTTCGCTACCATGGTACGAGGGACTACTCACTAAAGCCAACACGGAGAAGGATCCTGCACTGAAGCAACAACATATGGTCTATTTCCATCAACACTTGCCACCCAAATCTACAGCTATATATACCTCCGACAAATAATTTACTTTGGTAATCCTTCCATCATAAACACATTTCTGAATGACATATAAATAATTATATTGTTCAAGTGGATTTCTGATAGGATATTAATCTAATTTTTGATACAAAACTATCGGACATCAACCTCAATGACCGTAAGGTTTCCAAATTTCAACAAGTTGTCAATTTTAACAATAATATGCTCTATCAATGACGCACCTATCTCGATGCAGGAATAACAGTAGAAGATGGACAGAATTATCTCCCTTTGATTGGCTAGTTCAAGGCATTGGATATAATCTTGTTATCTCCCTAACGCTTGAAATCAAAGGTAGAAGCTGTGTAGTATCAGGCTGTATCTCACACAATGGTAGCACCACATCATACAGAAGCAAGTATAAACACTCCTGGGGGCAAGAGTGATGATAGTCTGTCTATCAAGGGGCTGTAGTATCAGCTGAACATAAACATTTATAGGAGTACAAGCTGAAGGTAATGTCCATAACGGTGTGACTAGCTTCGTGATCTTACATCATATATACAGGGCATTCTTAGTTGTTCCATTAAATGGTTTTAAAGTAAGGAAACAGAAACATAACGGTTAAACATATTTAAGCCAGTGAAAGCTATTTGAGTAAGAACAACATTTTCACCTTGAAATGTTTTGACAGGCAACTTGGAGTATGAAATTTGTTAAATCCAACTTTAATTTTCCAATTTATTTTTTGGCCTTCCAATTTTCACCATTTAATTTAATTATGTTAGATATCAGCACTTTATATTACTGTCTCAATATCAAAGCAAAGGTTCAGTTATAGTTCCAAAATAAGCAAATTAATAGACCTAGCGACAGTGAAGAACTGATTGGGCTAAGCTGACTGAATGTAGAACTCGTCTCCAAGAACCTACAGCAAACCAAAGTCTACATTCCTCCCATTTCGATGAACTAAGAAATCCAAATGTCTTAGTTTCATAACATTTTATATTTAATCTAAAAACAAAATATAAATGTTTACATTCAAGAGACCAAATGTCAATCTTGCTATTCCATACTTCTTCTCCCACAAACCTAGAGCTGGAAATCAACCCTCAGCCAAGGCAAACTTATATAATATTGGCAATTAAGTCCAGAGTTTCCACTGCCCTATTTAGTTGATTAAATATGAAGTTTCAAAATGAGCCAAATCACTAAAGCTAGAAGAAGGACTGGAGAGTGAGCCCCTGCTGTGTAGAGTCTGGAGCAGGTGCTTGTATGTAATGTGACAGAGTGGGTGTGGTCGCTAATGGATCCCTCGCCTGATAAACTTCTGTTTCATCTACGCTTAATAGGCCACAATCTAGCTTCATTCCCTTCTTTATGGAACCTAGCTTCAATGGAGGTCTATGAGGTCTAGTCAAATAAACTGCCAATTAACCTCAAATGTTTCAGACATGAAATGAATTGATTTTGAAGACAGACTAGATTTTTTTAAACTTTCAAATTAATTCTATCTGCATGAGTTTTTCTAAATTATGATCTTATTAAGTTTTAAACCTTAACTAAACCTAAATTTGAAAACAAGAAAGAAAAAACTGTGTATTTAGCACAAGTTTTTCAAGAAAGGAAATGTCAACTTAAAATTGTTTCATTAAAACTCTCTGAGAAAGTCACGTCTACGAGAAAGCCTTGAAGTTTTGTCCTGAAACTCAACAGATGTTTGCTGTACATCTGATACAGCAGCCCCAATGAGAGAACTCCTCAAGACACCCTATACTTCAAAGTAGGAAAGCTGGTCCCCCTTAATGATCGCCATTTAATCATTCCCCCTATTTAATCCCTTCATAGGGAGATGATTAGCAACTGCCAGAGTTAAATCTAAGATAAACAGAGCGCCTCAAGAAATTGCTTCAATTATGGACTGAATGGGCAGGGATATTGAATTATCAGGTTTCTCACCATTCTTTCATGCATCCAGTTTGCATCTTTCTTCAGATTCAGAATAGACAATTCCTCTATCTAAAATTCCTTACCCGCATTGTTTTAAAGACAATTTCTGATTTGAAATTTACAGGACATAAAACTGATGTGCCTCTTTTGTTGATTTTCTAATTAATTAATTCTAGGTACTAGTGTGGATAAGTGCATTGTTTTTTTAGTGGTTTGACAGGACAACATTGCACAAAAGTGACCTACCTTTGACATACAACATGGCAGCATAGGAGTATGCCACGCCCACCTCATTCTCCGCAACACACTCGTATCTTCCGGCATCCGATTCCTGACTATTCGTGATTTGAAGATATCCTGCAAATAAAAATTTAACAATTATGATCAAATGTAAAGTTTGGAACAGATATACATATACCCCATAATGGAAATCATTGCAGAGCCTCAGTAGCATCAGGTTTGATTTCTGTCCTTGCCATATCACAAGGCATTAAAACTGGTATAACAACAGAAAGATGCTGTAATTGGTGCTGCAAAGTGGTTGCCAGATGCCAAATGCAAACAATATTTCATACAAAATTAATGTTATATTACATTTTATATTGTATAAATCATCTGTTAATTTTATATGTATATATGCTTCTCTTAAGTATTAATTTCAAGTTATATATCAATTTTTACCTTCTATATGGTTGTGTGAAAAAAATCAAGATAATTACCCATCATAACCATACTTATCATATCTTTTACATGGTATTTGGGACCATATTTAAAACTCAAAACAGAAAGAGTTACCTCCCTTTATCACCTGCTGAGTTTATCTTCTAGTTTAATTATATGGTTTAATCCTTATCTAAATCTTGATAGGTCACAGCAAGGAACCCTTTTATAAAGCAACTTAAAAGGAAAATCCATTAAAATACAACATGCCAGGCAATCAAGGGAGAGAACTCCTGACAGATCTGGAAACAACATTAGAATGTCGTCAAGAAACTAATAAACAAGGCTGCCTTGCGTTTTACAACTCTGATTATGACATTTTACTTGCCACTTGCTGAAAAACTAGCTGTAGTTCTGTGATTTATGCAAGTTATGTTTATATTTGCAAGTGTTATCAGTCCTATTCTCATTATTTCGATGTTACTAGTCTCGTACTTGCTCCATCAACAGTCTAGAGCACTGCGAGGCTCATCCCGACAGCCATTGTACAAGCTGTTTTATCAGCTACCCCTAATGCACTTGTCATCAGCCATTTAGATGAGATTCAAACCTATGTCAATATTTTCCCTGCTAGATGTGAATGTAGATGGCCTGGCTAGATGCAGGTCATGGAACATTATGTGTTACGATTTGTGTAATGAGTTGTTTGTGTAATAGATCTTGCTAATACAACATTGTTCTGAACATATGATTTTAGAATAATATCATTCTGTTTTAGTACATCATTGTTCAGATATTAATACAAAGTACAACATTGTTTTATATATTATGAATAATGTTCTCAAAAAATGTAATTCTATATAATTTTTACTGGAAAGTTAACGTTTGTACAACATTGTTCTGAAAGCATGTACAGGCATATGCTCTTATCTTGCACTTAAGGTTTAACTTTGGTACTACATTGTTGTGAATGTATAACTTTTTATACAATATCTTTGTGAATGTATGTAACTTTAGTACAACATTGTTGTGAATGTATAAGATTGTTGTGCACGTATAACATTTTTTTCACACATTGTTGTGAATGTATAACTTTAGTACAACATAGTTGTTATGGCATAAAAAGAGTTCAACAATATTTTTAAGCTTAACTTTTAGTATACAATAATGTAACAAGAGTACAACACTGTTGTACAAACAACACGCCCAGTCTCGGTTTACCTGAGTCTAACAGCGTGATCCTTGGGTCGCTCATATCAACGGGCACGTGATCTTTCAACCAGAGAATGGTCGGCTCGGAGGTCCCGGCAGCCTCACACTGCATGATAGCATTGTGGCCCTTCTCCACCGACTTCAAACTGGGGTTAACAAGTATCCGAGGGTAACCCGCGGGAAAGTCTGCAAGGTGGAGCAGTTTCTACATATAAATACAACATACAAATCAAGTACATTCAACAATCTGTAACATTTAATAAACACAAATATATTTCTCAAAACACTGACAGAAATGTGACATTGATTTTACAATTTCATCTTGAGATGAAATTACGTTGTCGTAAACAAAACGACAGAGACAAGTGACAGGTTTAAGACATGACGATTCAGGATTGATGTTAGTCATTTGATGTTGAACGCTACTTGTTATGTTAGCAGCTTGCAGGAAGCATAGGCAGTGAGGAGTTAGCTCCCTTCAACTGATTGCCACTCTCAGAGATACAAAGCTTTCCACAAATGGTTGGAGACACACACCAACAGTGAAACAAGGTAGGCAGTGACATGAAAGGTGTTCATTAATTAAGGTGCAATTACATGGGGAAAAGTGGAGTAAGATTTACAAAATCCAAAACTACAGAGCTATACACATAGAATAATTTATCATTTAAAAACCTAGAGGTGCACCAAAACTATTGAAAGTGAAAAGTAGATAACAAGGAAATACAAACTGAAATCATAGTTTGAATAAAATAGAGAATTTCAAAAACCTTATAAATACAATTTTGAACATATTTCTTGCATTTTACATCCAAAAGTTCTGCTGAAAAAAATTAAAGGAATAGAGTCTTTCAACAGAGAATATCACCAAGAAAGCAGTTCAAAAGTAATTAAATATTCAAAGGGAAAAAAACCTTGTTTTCCTCTAAATGCCATTAGATGTTTGCAGCTTTGTAATCGGTTCACTTGGAGTGTATATCTTCCATCATATTAGATTGCATTAAAATCATGGACAGCTGTTTCTAGTTTTTATTGAAAAAAAACCCTTACTGGTATATGAATATAGCATTTTAAAATCTAAGTTACATGTGTTTATCATTTCTGCAATAGTAATCAAGTGTTCATACTCCTCATATAAAGAGATCTAAGAATAGTTCCGTGACAATATCTGACAGAAATTGGAAAGGACGGACAAACAAACGGACAGTCACACACCCACACGAAGAACACTCATGATGTACAACTGCAACAATGAACATCCTAAGGATAAAGCTAGAAAACGCCAGTCTCGAGAGACACTGCACAGCGGCACAGGGAAGCGGAACACAGAATATACACTCATAAAGAGGAAAAGTGTGTGACACGGTAACATGGCGCAGTTTACCTTCATATTTAACTACCCAAGGGTTAGCACCTGTATGTGAAATGGAAAAAACAGTTAGGACATGTACCACATATCACATTTACTTGCTGAATGTGTGAATACTTTGTTTATTTTTATAAATACCATTATCCACTTACAATTACTATTTACCTCGCAGTATACGTAATTTTGATGAGAAATTTTTTTTCTGTAATACTCAATTTGTGAGTAAATTATAAGAAGACTAAACATCAAAAATAAAATATATGTTTGTTTAAATAAGTTATTTCATAGCCATTTTCCTAAATCTAAACCTCCTGAAGCAGTCATAAAATCTCTAGATTACCTCCCTTTACCCATCAGTCTTAGCTGCACTGAGTGCTATTTCACACAAACAGCTGATAAATGTTTTGAGCACGGAATAGACAGACGTACACACTCAATCTTTCACACACAACAATGTCTGTCAAAAGCAGACATTGAAAAACAGAGAGACATTTTTTCAATACAGGACATTTTCTGTCAGCTTTACAACATGATATTCAGCACATGTAACAATATTCAACATTGTTGATTATATGAACAAGTAACACACAAGTTGATTAATAATTATACCTACATGAAATAAACATATTAGTCATTCAAGGTTAATTTAATTTTTAATCATTATTCCAAAATCATCATTCAATATTTACTTGTACACATCTATCTTCAATGAACACCTTGCAAAATAGAAACACTCATTCTTTAATTATCATGCTATTTTTTTGTTTCTTGGAAAAATGCTCAACATGACATTTTGCTTGGGAATCATTGCTCAGACATTATGTAAGAATAACAAAAGATGTGAGAATAAAACAGATCAGTTTATGATGTAAAAACACTAATTCAAGTTCAAGCAAATAACTAATTTGAGGGCTTTAGGAAATATAATCACTCCAAATATCTAGACTTCAGTGATTTTCTTGTGGTTGTGACAGTGAGAGACAGAGTTGAGAGACAGAGTGAGTGATATGGTACGAGGACACACCCTTATACTTACTATCTACATACTTACATACATAGATAGATACCTGCTGTCATTGTCTATCTAGCTGGACGATACCGGTGTACATGTCCAGTTTCATGTACGCATTATAATCATATTGTTTGTATTTAAAGGTAGGGAAATTCCTCACAACAACATTAGTTGAACGACAGTTTTTTGCTTCAAGTGTACCCTGCATCAAAGAGAAGTTTTCGTTTGTTACGGCCTGCTATATGTTACGTTATAAATGCCATAAAATCTATCTATCCATAATACCAAGTTGGGTTAGAATTGTCAGATCTGGTTTATAAACCACTCACAAGCTCCTTCTCAGATCTACAGATTACATATTTATAAGTCTGTGAGAAACAAAGCTAAAGATCTTCATTACACTTAAGCATAGGGATGTTAGGTAGAAAAATACAGATGGCTAATAACTTCCCTCAATGGCCCATCTCCTAAGCTTATCCCTCAACCTTGTACCTCACAAATACCAGTGTTTATGCAGTGGCGGGTCCAGAGAGGGTTTCAGGGGTTCCAACTTCCCACTGTTGAACATTACTGCATCTAAACTTGATGGACCCCACAGGCCTTTTCAATGAGGGACCCCCCCCCCCCCCCCCAACATCCAAACTTTCTTGATCCACCACTGATTTCTATACGACTGTATTATCAACCTCTCTCTCTATATATATACAGGCATAGTTTATTCACTCCACATATGAGTTTGTTATGTATGGATATGTACATATCTAGCTGATAGATATTGGTTTATTATTTGCCGGCACGTCTTCGTTATCACTATATACACTATATGTTGGTTAGCCTGTACGTATCTTTTCATCAACAAGAAACTGGAATGTGATAAACTTCAAATATGTAACTGCCCACGATTCCCATGTTTTAACTTGTGCACCATTTACATTATCATACCTTTAACCAGGGACAAATATATTTTTAAAGGCAAGGGAAGGATATAATCTCTCTCTCTCTGCGTGATTTGTCTTCCCACAATGTATGTCATCATCACCGGATACAGACCTAGATAAGCTGTTGACCTTCGTTCTATCTATAACACTTCCTAATAGAAAAGTAATACATCCACTAAATCACCATTAAATGATGTGATCGCAATCGCAGATTACTCCACCACGGTTACATCTATCTGTAGGCTAATGCAGTAGTCTTTCAGGTATGACTTTCATTTGCCCATGTAATAAACTTGCAGAAATATATGTACGTCATTCTAAACAAATCTTGATTCAGGAAAACTTCACTATTGAAACTTTTGATAATGTACCTTCCTCTTGAGTTTGTGTGCAAAATAAAAAAAACTTGTCATACTTTCTCTTCAGAAACTGCTTCAACATCCAGGACCAATATACTAAGTTACATTTGCTGAAGTTTGTTGCACTGCAACTGCGTCCCATGGTGAGATGACATCAAACCACCCTTCTCCATCAAACCATATTACTCCTAACCCACAGGTCCATACCACAGCAAGCTGAGTGTATGTCCCCACTAACACTCTATGTGGAGCCGAGGACCAATACTCATAAAACATCATCTACTCAATAAACTTTGTGAGAATTACATCAATCTGATTAATTTACAAGATCAAACCAGTAGAATTTGTTTGATTGTCAAATCAGAGCAGGTCAGTGAGAACTTTCCCTTTAAAAGGAGTTTAGATGAAGCAAGACTGAATGACATAGTGCCTTAGTGACATCGTACCCTAACATCATACCCTAACTGGGTACATACTTTAAGATGAAGCAAGACTGAATGACATAGTGCCCCAGTGACATTGTACTCTTACATCTTACCCTAACTGGGTACACTTTTAGATGAAGCAAGACTTGAATGACATAGTGCCACAGTGACATCGTACCCTAACATCTTACCCTAACTGGGTACACTTTTAGATGAAGCAAGACTTCAATGACATAGTACCCTAACATCGTACCCTAACTGGGTAAACCTTTAGATGAAGCAAGGCTGAATGACATAGTGCCCCGGTCACATCGTACCCTAACTGGGTAAACCTTTAAATGCTTCAGTAGAAAGCAGACCACAGCAGTAAATAGGGGACCCCGGTGAACATACTACAAATATCTGATTAAACATTCATCCAGACAGGTGGAAGCCGGTGATTGCAAAGATTATGAAACTTGAGTCTGATTTAAGATAAATGTATTAAAGAACACCTACATAAAACATGGTTAAACCTGCAAGTATTAGTACATGGCGCTACATGGTTAAACCTGCAAGTATTAGTACATGGCGCTACATGGTTAAACCTGCAAGTATTAGTACATGGCGCTACATGGTTAAACCTGCAAGTATTAGTACATGGCACTACATGGTTAAATCTGCAAGTATTAGTACATGGCGCTACATGGTTAAACCTGCAAGTATTAGTACATGGCACTACATGGTTAAACCTGCAAGTATTAGTACATGGCACTACATGGTTAAACCTGCAAGTATTAGTACATGGCACTACATGGTTAAATCTGCAAGTATTAGTACATGGCGCTACATGGTTAAACCTGCAAGTATTAGTACATGGCGCTACATGGTTAAACCTGCAAGTATTAGTACATGGCGCTACATGGTTAAACCTGCAAGTATTAGTACATGGCGCTACATGGTTAAACCTGCAAGTATTAGTACATGGCGCTACATGGTTAAACCTGCAAGTATTAGTACATGGCGCTACATGGTTAAACCTGCAAGTATTAGTACATGGCGCTACATGGTTAAACCTGCAAGTATTAGTACATGGCGCTACATGGTTAAACCTGCAAGTATTAGTACATGGTGCTACATGGTTAAACCTGCAAGTATTAGTACATGGCGCTACATGGTTAAACCTGCAAGTATTAGTACATGGCGCTACATGGTTAAACCTGCAAGTATTAGTACATGGTGCTACATGGTTAAACCTGCAAGTATTAGTACATGGCGCTACATGGTTAAACCTGCAAGTATTAGTACATGGCGCTACATGGTTAAACCTGCAAGTATTAGTACATGGCGCTACATGGTTAAACCTGCAAGTATTAGTACATGGCGCTACATGGTTAAACCTGCAAGTATTAGTACATGGCGCTACATGGTTAAACCTGCAAGTATTAGTACATGGCGCTACATGGTTAAACCTGCAAGTATTAGTGCATGGTGCTACATGGTTAAACCTGCAAGAAAGCAGATTGTTGATGGTCTTACACTGAATATAGCACTGCACCCAAATCAGCTCTACTGTAGATAAAGTTCCCCATATGACAAAAACTCTTGAGATGAAAATGATAACCCCTGTACTCTCTCCCCCTGGCATCACAGAACTCTTACTGGATGGTATCAAGGTCGACTACCTTTGCCAGAACTTAGACTTTGCACACATCAAACAATCTGACTATCATCAAGGTCGACCATCCTGACTGTAACTAAGATTTTGTGCAGAAGTTAGAATCAAACTTGGCCTCAAGGTCGACCACCCTGACCAGCTTTACCCAAGCAGGAGACTTGTGAGGATATTTATGAGTATTGGTGGTCTTTATTCTGCTGACATAAGCAAACAGAGTGGTAGAGAGTGTGTTGAAGGCCCTCTTCAAGAACACATGCATCAGCCCAACGCATGGCTGGACAAATTATCCAAGGGACTAAAAGTCATGATTAATTGTATGTACACGAGATAGGGGCTCTTCCAGCTTGTTTTAATCAGCAAGGAATGGAGATTTATTGGTGAAACAAAGCCCAGTGCCCTCGCCAAGCACCTTGCACTGGAAGAGCACAAGCCCGAGGTGTTGGGACGCAGCTCCTAACATTGTCAGTGTCTCCCACAGAAACTTTTTTAAATCATTCGTCACATAACTCATATCTGACAGAAGAAATCTCGGTACCCAATATCAATATCTGCACACCATTAATCAACATAATGAAGTGAATTCTGCCTAAAAATACACTATTACATTTTTTTTTACCCTGTTTAAAAGCAAAATATTGAAAGAATAAAAAAGCAATCAGTTGAATTGTTGTAGAGAATAAATCCAAAGAGGTCCAAAATTATATGTCAATTAAATGTCTCTAAGGATACTAACTCATTCACATCAAGGTCACTATTGCAAAACGGGCTTTATACATTTAGCATCAATGTTCAAATTACATTGCTTCTACATCTCTTCATATTTTGAACATGCGTAGCTATCTGAGGATGATGTTTTTACTTTAATTTGCATTATTAAAACATCAACAATAGCTTTCAAAGCTTTTAAATCTGAGAGGGTCTCATGGATACAAACATGAAATAAATACAGTTTGATAAGAGAGGAAAGCGAGGATTTTGATTGGACAACGATGACTAATACCAAGATGTCTGCCGGTTGATATAGAGGAAGTCTCAGACTCTGGCCGACTTTCTGAGTCACAGGCGCCATCGTCCAACTTGTTCAATCCCTTGATTTAGATGCTTTATTAAATACTTTGAGCAAATACAGCAACACTTCTTCTAAAACAAAGTGAGAACTCGGAAGGGGGCTGGTTTGTTTCTCTATCAAAAGCATCTGCAGTTGAACTAGTTATCTTCAAGGTGATGTATTGATCGCCTGTCATTGCAAACGGTTACCATGGAAACGTGTGGGTTTAGTCACTGTATGCACCTTCCTGATTTGCGCTTTGCTTAGCGCAGCAGAAAGACAACCGTGCAGCAGAGTCAGTAACTGTCTCTGTAAACTAGGACTCTGTCTACTTCAGTAACTGTCTCTGTAAACTTGAACTCTTGTCTACTTCAGTAACTGTCTCTGTAAACTTGGACTCTGTCTACTTCAGTAACTGTCTCTGTAAACTTGGACTCTTGTCTACTTCAGTAACTGTCTCTGTAAACTTGGATTCTGTCTACTTCAGTAACTGTCTCTGTAAACTTGGACTCTGTCTACTTCAGTAACTGTCTCTGTAAACTTGGACTCTGTCTACTTCAGTAATGGTGCAAACTCCCTCAACCGTCATGATGCCAACACGAACATCAACGATGAGAATGTGAAGTAAAAAGAGATAAAAACATTAAAGATGATTTTTTACAAATAATATCAAAGGTTATGATGATAAACATTATACAAGATATCATATTGTACATTTTGGTTCTGTTTATATTATAATAACAAAATTGTTTTATATGCTATTATCCTAATGTTTTTACATACTGATGCCTGAACAATGACCTTTTGAATCAGCAAATTTCAATCAAAAAGTTAAAACCAGAAGTATGAATGACTCAATGATACAACCTGATATAGATAAGCCACAGTACAAACTTAAGGCTTCTGAAAGGCACTGATAGGGTGTGAAACAAGTAGCTAATAAATAAGACTCCTTGACATATTTACTGTTCATTGAGGGAGTAATTACACCATTATAGCTTCTGCTAATGTTTCTGTGTGAACAATCTCAATTTTAAAAAAAATAATATGCCATACATCACGACCTTAGAGACTTTGTTCCTTAAATTTTGTAACATTCAGCTATTGTACAACTATCATTCTAAATCTTAGATTCCCTCTAGACATGTGCAAGATTATTTATGACTCAAAAACAGCATTGCAATAAAGTAAAATTCACTTTTATGTACCTACTCAAAAAACTTGTTAAACTTTAATTTGAAAAGATAGTGTTATTGATATTTGTCAAGAGCTATAAACTATTACAAAGTGTGAAATGGTATTAAATTACATTTGAACTGTTAGAATAAAATTTTAAGGGGATAATTGATTTTATTAATGAACTCTGCAAGGAGGGAAACAAATGAAGCAAATATCTTAATCAAAGAGCAAACTTGTATTTTAGTTATTTTCACAAAAAGTATAAACTCTTGTTTGTTTGATGCATTTGCTATTTTGAATTGTCATGTTAAGATCTAGATTGAAAGTATATTTTAGAAATGAATTTAGACAATTAAGAAATGAGATAACTTTCGTGTTGGAAATACAGAATTCTTCGTAGTCAGGAGAAGTTCTCAGAATAATGAAGAAATGATTGAAGAATATGATCTTTCAACGAACAGGAAAGCACAGTATATCTGTTTTTTGGAGGTCATGGACTGGAGAAGTACAGATCAACACTTCACAGTAGATGTGTGTAGAATAGTGAACCCATGGATTGGAGAAGTACAGATCAACACTGCACAGTAGATGTGTGTAGAATAGTGAACCCATGGATTGGAGATGTACAGATCAACACTGCACAGTAGATGTGTGTAGAATAGTGAACCCATGGATTGGAGAAGTACAGATCAACACTTCACAGTAGATGTGTGTAGAATAGTGAACCCATGGATTGGAGAAGTACAGATCAACACTGCACAGTAGATGTGTGTAGAATAGTGAACTCATGGATTGGAGATGTACAGATCAACACTGCACAGTAGATGTGTGTAGAATAGTGAAGTAGATGTGTGTAGAATAGTGAACCATGGATTGGAGAAGTACAGATCAACACTGCACAGTAGATGTGTGTAGAATAGTGAACCCATGGATTGGAGAAGTACAGATCAACACTGCACAGTAGATGTGTGTAGAATAGTGAACCCATGGATTGGAGATGTACAGATCAACACTGCACAGTAGATGTGTGTAGAATAGTGAACCCATGGATTGGAGAAGTACAGATCAACACTGCACAGTAGATGTGTGTAGAATAGTGAACCCATGGATTGGAGATGTACAGATCAACACTGCACAGTAGATGTGTGTAGAATAGTGAACCCATGGATTGGAGAAGTACAGATCAACACTGCACAGTAGATCTGTGTAGAATAGTGAACCCATGGATTGGAGAAGAACAGATCAACACTGCACAGTAGACGTGTGTAGAATAGTGAACCCACGGATTGGAGAAGTACAGATCAACACTGCACAGTAGATGTGTGTAGAATAGTGAACCAATGGATTGGAGAAGTACAGATCAACACTGCACAGTAGATGTGTGTAGAATAGTGAACCCATGGATTGGAGATGTACAGATCAACACTGCACAGTAGATGTGTGTAGAATAGTGAACCCATGGATTGGAGAAGTACAGATCAACACTGCACAGTAGATGTGTGTAGAATAGTGAACCCATGGATTGGAGATGTACAGATCACCACTGCACAGTAGATGTGTGTAGAATAGTGAACCCATGGATTGGAGATGTACAGATCACCACTGCACAGTAGATGTGTGTAGAATAGTGAACCCATGGATTGGAGAAGTACAGATCAACACTGCACAGTAGATGTGTGTAGAATAGTGAACCCATGGATTGGAGAAGTACAGATCAACACTGCACAGTAGATGTGTGTAGAATAGTGAACCCATGGATTGCAGATGTACAGATCAACTCTGCACAGTAGATGTGTGTAGAATAGTGAACCCATGGATTGGAGAAGTACAGATCAACACTGCACAGTAGATGTGTGTAGAATAGTGAACCCATGGATTGGAGAAGTACAGATCAACACTGCACAGTAGATGTGTGTAGAATAGTGAACCCATGGATTGGAGATGTACAGCATCAACACTACACAGTAGATGTGTGTAGAATAGTGAACTCATGGATTGGAGAAGTACAGATCAACACTGCACAGTAGATGTGTGTAGAATAGTGAACCCATGGATTGGAGAAGTACAGATCAACACTGCACAGTAGATGTGTGTAGAATAGTGAACCCATGGATTGGAGAAGTACAGATCAACACTGCACAGTAGATGTGTGTAGAATAGTGAACCCATGGATTGGAGAAGTACAGATCAACACTGCACAGTAGATGTGTGTAGAATAGTGAACCCATGGATTGGAGAAGTACAGATCAACACTGCACAGTAGATGTGTGTAGAATAGTGAACCCATGGATTGGAGATGTACAGCATCAACACTACACAGTAGATGTGTGTAGAATAGTGAACTCATGGATTGGAGAAGTACAGATCAACACTGCACAGTAGATGTGTGTAGAATAGTGAACCCATGGATTGGAGAAGTACAGATCAACACTGCACAGTAGACGTGTGTAGAATAGTGAACCCATGGATTGCAGATGTACAGATCAACTCTGCACAGTAGATGTGTGTAGAATAGTGAACCCATGGATTGGAGAAGTACAGATCAACACTGCACAGTAGATGTGTGTAGAATAGTGAACCCATGGATTGGAGATGTACAGATCAACACTGCACAGTAGATGTGTGTAGAATAGTGAACCGATGGATTGGAGATGTACAGATCAACACTGCACAGTAGATCTGTGTAGAATAGTGAACCCATGGATTGGAGAAGAACAGATCAACACTGCACAGTAGATGTGTGTAGAATAGTGAACCCATGGATTGGAGAAGTACAGATCAACACTGCACAGTAGATGTGTGTAGAATAGTGAACCCATGGATTGGAGATGTACAGATCAACACTGCACAGTAGATGTGTGTAGAATAGTGAACCCATGGATTGGAGAAGTACAGATCAACACTGCACAGTAGATGTGTGTAGAATAGTGAACCCATGGATTGGAGATGTACAGATCAACACTGCACAGTAGATGTGTGTAGAATAGTGAACCCATGGATTGGAGATGTACAGATCAACACTGCACAGTAGATGTGTGTAGAATAGTGAACCGATGGATTGGAGATGTACAGATCAACACTGCACAGTAGATCTGTGTAGAATAGTGAACCCATGGATTGGAGAAGAACAGATCAACACTGCACAGTAGATGTGTGTAGAATAGTGAACCCATGGATTGGAGAAGTACAGATCAACACTGCACAGTAGATGTGTGTAGAATAGTGAACCCATGGATTGGAGATGTACAGCATCAACACTACACAGTAGATGTGTGTAGAATAGTGAACCCATGGATTGGAGAAGTACAGATCAACACTGCACAGTAGATGTGTGTAGAATAGTGAACCCATGGATTGGAGATGTACAGCATCAACACTGCACAGTAGATCTGTGTAGAATAGTGAACCCATGGATTGGAGAAGAACAGATCAACACTGCACAGTAGATGTGTGTAGAATAGTGAACCCATGGATTGGAGAAGTACAGATCAACACTGCACAGTAGATGTGTGTAGAATAGTGAACCCATGGATTGGAGATGTACAGATCAACACTGCACAGTAGATGTGTGTAGAATAGTGAACCCATGGATTGGAGATGTACAGATCAACACTGCACAGTAGATGTGTGTAGAATAGTGAACCCATGGATTGGAGAAGTACAGATCAACACTGCACAGTAGATCTGTGTAGAATAGTGAACCCATGGATTGGAGAAGAACAGATCAACACTGCACAGTAGATGTGTGTAGAATAGTGAACCCATGGATTGGAGAAGTACAGATCAACACTGCACAGTAGATCTGTGTAGAATAGTGAACCCATGGATTGGAGAAGTACAGATCAACACTGCACAGTAGATGTGTGTAGAATAGTGAACCCATGGATTGGAGAAGTACAGATCAACACTGCACAGTAGATGTGTGTAGAATAGTGAACCCATGGATTGGAGAAGTACAGATCAACACTGCACAGTAGATGTGTGTAGAATAGTGAACTCATGGATTGGAGATGTACAGATCAACACTGCACAGTAGATGTGTGTAGAATAGTGAAGTAGATGTGTGTAGAATAGTGAACCATGGATTGGAGAAGTACAGATCAACACTGCACAGTAGATGTGTGTAGAATAGTGAACTCATGGATTGGAGAAGTACAGATCAACACTACACAGTAGATGTGTGTAGAATAGTGAACTCATGGATTGGAGAAGTACAGATCAACACTGCACAGTAGATGTGTGTAGAATAGTGAACCATGGATTGGAGAAGTACAGATCAACACTACACAGTAGATGTGTGTAGAATAGTGAACTCATGGATTGGAGAAGTACAGATCAACACTGCACAGTAGATGTGTGTAGAATAGTGAACCCATGGATTGGAGAAGTACAGATCAACACTGCACAGTAGATGTGTGTAGAATAGTGAACCCATGGATTGGAGAAGTACAGATCAACACTGCACAGCAGATGTGTGTAGAATAGTGAACCCATGGATTGGAGATGTACAGATTCAACTCTCAGTGAAGTCATGTTACCGGTAAACTACAATTGTGATTGATGTCATGCTTTTCTTCTTGTAATGGAGTCTTTTACATAAGTACATTTTTTAAAATATGAAATGTAATTTTTAAAAGTTAACTTGTAAAATAAACAATAATTGGAGTGTAATGCAAGTAGGTTAATGGCTAGTTAGTCAGACATTAAGGTACACAGACGAGAGACGAGAGACGTGGGATCTGGGACTAGATGGATCTCATGTCAAACCAAGCTGTCACCTGACTAGGAACAAGATTACTCCTCTACACATTACACATTGGCAGTGCAGCAGATCTCTCACCATGTCTCCATGTATTTTGATCACAAAGTGTCAATATTTTGAGATGTATCTTGTCATTAAAAGTTTTAAACATATTCTGAAGCTACTTTGTTTTGTTTGGCATATTTTGATCACAAGATACTTACTTTCAGTAGGCTTATATTTATTTCAAGTATATTTTGATAATTTTTGTATCTTTAAACAATTATTTTATATGAAATAAGAGATCTCATAATTGTTATTCTTCAAAAGTTCACAGATTAAAAAAAAAATATCACTTTTTGAAATAAAATGGTAAGGAGGTAATAAATATATTTTCACACTTTTTTAGTAATCCTTGTAACAGTTTCAATGATTATATTTTCCTCGAACGTGTACATATGTTTGATTTTATTTTTCAACAAAGGTAAGATCTTTCAAAAAATAAAAACTCTCTTTGAAAATTGGCCTGGTTGTTGAAGAACCTGTGTTCATCCAGGATTCATAAACAATTCCAGAATAACAAACGTGAAGTTCAAATATATCCAAAATTCTTAGATATAACAAATAAGTAAGAGATGCATGGCAGTACATTAATCCAATCTCTACACCCGTCTTGTTTGTTATAGGTTTGATACAAAATTGAAAATAAGCGATATGTAAATCTACAAATGAAATTCTTAAACGTAACAAATAGAAATTTCCATGAGTAAGAGAAGTATTTGCATCAATCCACAGTAAGTTTCTGTCCACAAGCTGCCTGTTTCAGATTCAGATGTAATTCCAAACAGCTGACAGCTAGTACAGACAGGCTGTCCTGCAAAACAGAATCCAACAGACGTCTCGCTTCACTAATATCCTGAAGATTGACATATTACAGTTGCCTAAATTGGATTTGTTCCGCGGATAAAGAGATCTGCAGACGCTTGGTCACATGACGACGCTCCTCGCTTGCCGATCAGCTCCGCGGAGAATCACCAAACTGTCAGGGACAACTGTATTTCTATCTAAACCTCATTAGCTTATCGAGCCCTGTCAGCCAACTATCAAGCTAAGCAAATAAGCACGAGCTAAGCACAGTAAACTAAGCTAAGCGCCTAGGAGGTGCAATATCATCCAATAACTCGCCTCGTGCAAAATATTGGAAATACCACAATCTCTGATATTAAGAAAATGGTTCTTTTTATTTATCAATTTACCAGCATTTGTCAATATTGAGTTCAAGTTTTGAGAAAGCTCATCCCTGTGTGATGGAGGAGGAGCACCAGTTATTAAAACTTTATGAAACATTCCTATACAATTTTGCTGAAATTTGTTTTCCAAAGTTGGTAAAACTATTCTGAAATTCAATATCAGCCAATCTGGAACTTCATCAAAACCAAAAGGAATCATCTTCCACCAAGCAAACCATATTGTAAATGACTTGTTAGGTTGTACAATGATGAAGAATACAATCCAACAGACCAACCACATTGTAAATGACTTGTTAGGTTGTACACTGATGAAGAATACAATCCAACAGACCAACCATATTGTAAATGACTTGTTAGTTTGTACACAGATGAACAATACAATCCAACAGACCAAGCAAATTGTAAATGACTTGTTAGGTTGTACACTGATGAAGAATACAATCCAACAGACAAACCATATTGTAAAAGACTTGTTAGTTTGTACACAGATGAAGAATACAATCCAACAGACAAACCATATTGTAAATGACTTGTTAGGTTGTGCACTGATGAAGAATACAATCCAGGTTGTACACTGATGAAGAATACAATCCAACAGACAAATCTTTCCATTATCAAAATTATACCTTCTCTGACCACAAAAAGTTTGATGTAAAAAAACAAAAATGTGGTAAAAAATAAAGCCTTTGATAGAGAAAACCACAAGTTCCTATTATACAGATTCTATGCCTAATCAGTCGATCATCTAATTATTTGCTCTGAAACTAGCTGAATGGTAAGGAGGAATCTGGTGTACCCTGAGACAGTAACCAGAAAATTACCGGTTAAAGTCTCATCAAGAGGATCTCCACCAACTTTCAAGTGCTACATCTGGCTTTATATTCTGGACAGCAAGTTTTACTCCAACATGAGTCCTCTAGCCAAAGACTGAGGGAAATTTAAGCGGTGTAAATTTACATCTGGAAACCTCTCTCCCCTTCACCATGTTCCACACGCTGGCAGTGGCATCTGGATAGGCTGGATGTTACCACTGGTGCTTCAGGTACAAATACTGGCTGTATCCTAATCCAACCCAACAATTCCACAACCCTCTCATGAATCCCCTACAACCAGCCGTATCATCATCAGGAGGAAGTTGTGTTCCCCAAGACACCTATAGTCCTCATACTCCCCTCCTCACATGAATCCCCTACAACCAGCCGTATCATCATCAGGAGGAAGTTGTGTTCCCCAAGACACCTATAGTCCTCATACTCCCCTCCTCACATGAATCCCCTACAACCAGCCGTATCATCATCAGGAGGAAGTTGTGTTCCCCAAGACACCTATAGTCCTCATACTCCCCTCCTCACATGAATCCCCTACAACCAGCCGTATCATCATCAGGAGGAAGTTGTGTTCCCCAAGACACCTATAGTCCTCATACTCCCCTCCTCACATGAATCCCCTACAACCAGCCGTATCATCATCAGGAGGAAGTTGTGTTCCCCAAGACACCTATAGTCCTCATACTCCCCTCCTCATATGAATCCCCTACAACCAGCCGTATCATCATCAGAAGGAAGTTGTGTTCCCCAAGACACCTATAGTCCTCATACTCCCCTCCTCACATGAATCCCCTACAACCAGCCATATCATCATCAGGAGGAAGTTGTGTTCCCCAAGACACCTATAGTCCTCATACTCCCCTCCTCACATGAATCCCCTACAACCAGCCGTATCATCATCAGGAGGAAGTTGTGTTCCCCAAGACACCTATAGTCCTCATACTCCCCTCCTCACATGAATCTCCTACAACCAGCCGTATCATCATCAGAAGGAAGTTGTGTTCCCCAAGACACCTATAGTCCTCATACTCCCCTCCTCACATGAATCCCCTACAACCAGCCATATCATCATCAGGAGGAAGTTGTGTTCCCCAAGACACCTATAGTCCTCATACTCCCCTCCTCACATGAATCCCCTACAACCAGCCGTATCATCATCAGGAGGAAGTTGTGTTCCCCAAGACACCTATAGTCCTCATACTCCCCTCCTCACATGAATCTCCTACAACCAGCCGTATCATCATCAGAAGGAAGTTGTGTTCCCCAAGACACCTATAGTCCTCATACTCCCCTCCTCACATGAATCCCCTACAACCAGCCGTATCATCATCAGAAGGGAATTGATGTTCCTCCAGACACCTTGAGACTTCATACAGACTGTGTTCTACCCCCTCCAACAACTCCCTTCCCCACCATGAATTCCCTACAACTAGTCTTTTCAGGAGGGAATTGATGTTCCACAAGACACCTCTAGACTTCATACAGGCTGTATTCCATCCCCTTCAACACTCCCCTCCTCACATGAATTCCCTACAACCAGCGGCACCATCAACAGGAGAGGGCGCGCTGGATGTTCCACAAGACACCTCTAGACCTCATACAGACTGTGTTCTACCCACTGCAACAACTCCCCTCCCCACATGAATTCCCTACAACCAGCCGCATCATCATCAGGAGGGGCGGGTTGTTCCTCCAGACACCTCTAGCACCCTCCTGGGAGAGATAAGCAGCAAGTGCTACACTGCTAATTTTCAAAGAGGTCTGCACTCTCCTCCATCACTGTCCATTCTGATTCATTAGCACCAACATCACAGCATCAGCTAGCTGGCTTACTTGCCGCCAGTCGAGTAACAAACACAGAACAAAAACCAGTGGCGACATCAACCCAGGGCTTTCTCGGTATATACATTTGAACAAAGATGAGGTTTTGGTTGCTAAGAGTGCGATAGACCAAGATAGAAATACAGCCTGGGTCTGTCATGGCATCAACTGTCAAAAGTGGAACTAGGATGACACAAAATCCTTTCATTGTTAAGTCGATGGTTTGGGACCTCACAGTACCGTCGAGATAGATACACACATTGTCATTCCATGGATAGGTTCATGCCTTAATCTTAGTGTTTGAAATAATCACTCAAATAATCACACTGGTAGAGTATAGAAGCTGGAACAGCAACAACCCAGAGCTTATAGTTAATCTTGCATCACTTGACATCACTTTCATTGAGAGGTTTGAGACAAAAATATAAATACACTTTGACACATCATGCATATATATATCTATTTCTGTATTTATTTATACACATGACCTTGTCAGTGTCAGAGAGATTTTTTTAAGAGGTCAACAGATATTGAGTTTAATTCATCTATATGGATGTGGTCACAGTCAACACACTCATTGCCACTATGATTGGGGTCAACTAAATGGGATATATGGTGACCTTTAGTTTTCTTCTGTAATATTCTCCCAGCAAAGATGCTTTCAGTATTATTGAAATAATGCACACAATTTAAGTGGATGCTTTGGTAAATTTGTTTCTTATACAACAATTATCAATCAATATATTTTGTAAAGATATATTGATTGATGAGTCTAAATGTCAGAGCAATGATTCCAACTTATTCACTGATGATTACAATAAACACATTCTTATCTTCATTGTACTCAAAATAATAATCCATATTTTAACAAAGAACAATTATCTGAAAGAAGAATCATATATATCAGACCATTCTTGAGGACCAAAAGTCATCAAGACCAGATGTCTTCACGAGATCAAACAAGACGTAAAAGACAGACCACCTACCGTCTACATCGCCGACTTTCTTGTAAACTCGAAGCGTGGCGTTCGCCCGAGCTTCGCCTTGTCCGTTGTTGGCCACACAGGTGAACGTTGCATCATCCCTCTTGGACTTGACGGGATCGATCCGCAACACTGACAGGTGGGGTATGTCGTTGATAAGGTAACGGTTCCGCTTAGGATTAATCCGTTTGTTGCCCCTCTCCCAATGGAAGTGTGGGGCAGGGTTGCCAGAGGCCTTGCAGAAGAAGCTCACCTTCGCTTCTTCCGCGACCTGCTGGCTTTTGGGTGCCAACGTGATTCGTGGTGGGCCTGCAAGAGAGAGAAGAGTTCATGAAGGTCATGGTCAGACACTGAGACCAGAAATAAAAAAGGTGACAGCACAACATCCGGGTAACAAGGGGGTAAACTTAACAAAACTGCAATGTAACATAAACTAAATATCACTGAAATAGAAATGAACATTACTATAAAACGAAAGAAATCATGTAAAATCACATCACTGAAACAAAATAAAACTGAAATCTGAAGTTTGTTTCATTTCAAAACATTTTAAACAATGTCCAAACTTCAGGTTTCTTGATTAAACATCGAAAGTCTGTAAATAAAAGAAAAGCTAGGTGAAAATAGCAAAACATGAAGTTGTGTGATAGAAAATCAATTTAGGTGTTGACAAAAAATATCACAATTCCCCGAAGCAACTGAGGCTTCAAGCTCATAGTTCTCCTGGAAGGAAAGAAAAGATCTTCTAAGAAATCATGTTACAATTCATTTCGTAGGGTGCAAATGAGAATGAATTGATCTGAAGAAATTCAGACAAACTATGGTATTGATCTGCAGAACGTGTTATTGCTTAAGTCGCATTATGGCCAGACTTAACATTGAGTAAAGAAGAACTTCAGAAGAACTTTGGTATTGCCTGTTGCTTTAAGGAAATGCTTAAACTTTTAAGCATGTTTCACAACTGGGTTCAATACTCAAATGGGGATGAATAAAATAAAATAAACTGAAATGTGAGGTAGGCAGGGTAAGGTTAATATCTCTTGATTGATTTCTGTTTGTACTGACTGAAAGGCAATCTGTCGCCAGCGCTTCCTTGATTGCAGATCCGAATTATGAAGTCGGAGCGTAATAGTTAGCGTCTAGACAACGACCTTATCAAACTTCCATAGAAGAGTCGAATGTGTCAGTCTACTGGGAGACAAACTTCACAATCATTGGTTCACTTTTGTATATTGAGACACTCCCGATATCCTTCCAGAATTTAGATATTTCATTTGCTTCAGTTTAATATTAAGTTCTTTAAGATTTTTATGTCGCAAACAGAATCAAACCACAATTACAAAATTTTCTTTACCTCGAACAGTTTATTAAAGTTTAAATGAATTTGTTTCAAATTTTATTTACCAAAAAAAGAAGATTATTCATAATTTGGACCTTTCAAAATAAAAAATTTCGGGAAATTGATGGCTGTTTCAATTTGGCAAGAAAACTGTGTATTTGTAAGTGATGATACACAAACATTTCAAGAGGAACACAGTGAACACATGTCCCAGACAGCTCAACCTGGTCACTACAAACTGGCAAGCATCATCCTTCTCTTGCAGTTTGCCTTTCGTCAGAGACACAAAAAATATCTTTCCATCCTGCATATCGGTAGTTATTCATGAAAGTGCTACCTTAATGGCTGCCAAATTACATTTAAGTCGCGAGGCCTGATGTTGCTCTTGCAACACAAGCTGCATGGAGCCCCACCAGAAATAGAAAACCTACTTGCGGCCATTGATTTCTGAGGTTCAAGCAGCCTTTTTGATCTGGTTTGTGGATGTTGGAATTAGCATAGTCCATCAAATACACAGCGAGCTATCATACATGATAGGGGCTGACGATCATCAACAGTCCGCTCGTTTGGGCAGGGGTGTGACTTGCCTATTTGTTAATTATATAAGCTTATTGGGAAGAGTTCTTAAAGTTTCTGGTTATTTTTTAAAGAATGTTATCGACATTATTTATTCAAATTCTCTAAGCTGGTTTTAATTGTTGTTTAAAAGTTGTACTAGATATCAACTAAATCAGCATAACTTAATTTCCCCAATTCTCTGAACAGTTTGTACATGTTTTGAGGAACTCTTCCCCGATTCTCTGGACAGTTTGTACATGTTTTGAGGAACTCTTCCCCGAACTCTTCCCCGATTCTCTGGACAGTTTGTACATGTTTTGAGGAACTCTTCCCCGATTCTCTGGACAGTTTGTACATGTTTTGAGGAACTCTTCCCCGATTCTCTGGACAGTTTGTACATGTTTTGAGGAACTCTTCCCCGATTCTCTGGACAGTTTGTACATGTTTTGAGGAACTCTTCCCCGATTCTCTGGACAGTTTGTACATGTTTTGAGGAACTCTTCCCCGATTCTCTGGACAGTTTGTACATGTTTTGAGGAACTCTTCCCCGATTCTCTGGACAGTTTGTACATGTTTTGAGGAACTCTTCCCCGATTCTCTGAACAGTTTGGACATGTTTTGAGGAACTCTTCTTCAAGATGCAGTCTTTTTTAAAAAAAATATATAACAGGGTTTTATCTGGTATTTTGTTTATTGTTTGGCTAAAGATGTGGCAGTAATTGTTGGGTTTAGTTATTTTCAAGCTTATAATGGGTGTTGCATCAATTGGGGAAGTATGTAATACAAAAGAAGTTTTATAGCAAATAGGGTTCTTAGTACATAGTTTCATTGAAAAAATTTAGCATGTGTTTCTATTGATCCAAGCTTAAGACAAGGTTTGTCATTAGAAGTGAACATTCGGAAGAATAAACAGCTACTGCACTAAAAGTCTGGAGAAAAATGTTATAAATAAAGCTTCTGTCGCTGATTATAATGAAGAGTAAATAATAACATCTAAACAAATAAGGTTGAAGAACCTTTAGAGAATCAGCCAATTAACCGACCAATTTATTCTGTAGACCTTTTTGCACCTAGAGGTAGACAAGATGCATGATTCACAGAGTGTTTGTCAAAAGGAAAGGAAGCAATGGCAACATTCAACCATCACTAACATCTTATGTTTAACCTGTGAAATCTATCTTTTTTAAACTAGTTTCACTTTGCAGAATGTAGTTCTGGATGATGCTGGCCAGTTTTGCGTGTACAGTTACCAGGTAGAGGCTACAGCCCGACCACCCTAGAACGTCTCTCCCCTGTGTACAGAGACATTGGGCTAGAGACATCCTCGGAAGGAGGGGCTATACTTACTCTGCACAAACTCGATGTAGCGGAATTGGTATGTCATGTTGCCTGTCCAATAAAGTCAGCTTATTAGTTACTATATTTCATGGTTTCCTATATTGCAAGTCGGCCTGGAACATCTGACTGTTTATCACTTACGTGCGAAACTCTTGTAATATCAAAAATAATCTTGGTTATTTCTAAATTGATATAAATATTGTAATAAAGTTTTCTCAATATATATGGTGTCAAATTTACATTCACATTTAAGTTTTCATTAGTTACTTTAATAAATGGATGCTAGAACTGCTATGACTCCAACATAAACAATCAAATGGCACTAGGTTTGTTGTAATGGCAGTTCTCCTGTTCCAAATTGCCTTGTTCAAATTCATTCTTTGTCAACTGCACTGTAAATGGGCCTGTTTATGAAATGGCCCATCAAAACATATCATGTTTGTGACTGGTTTAACATTTTGTTTCCTGCTGTGCAGAGGTCGTAAGATACATTTCCAGTAATGGAGACCTCGGTCTGACCTCCACATGGAGTTTGCATCATGAACAAGCCACAGTCACATGTTCCGTGCCTTGCTTGCTGGTTGAGTTCCCTCCATTGAGGATTTGAAGCTTTGAAAGTTTCATGTGATGCACGCTGGACAAAGTATTTGTATGTTACAAAAGGGTCAAATAAAAAATTTATCAAATATTTTATACATCCTTTTGTGCTTCCACTCTAATTTTGTTTTTTACATTAATCCTCCTTCTGTAAATATGTGAACAATGAATTGTCTACATCCGGTAGGATTTACTGAAAAGTGTTTTATGCTGTTAATGTATACACAAAACTTTCAAAAATAAAAATCTTCAATGGATAAACCTTCACTATATTTGTTGAGAGATTGAGAGAATATGATACTTAGACAACAACATAATACTCTACATCACGTCTTGGCAGAGTTTCTGCAAATATTCTCTCACTGAACTTGGCACCAACTGCTTAGAAAATGTCTAAGATAACTGATTTTCCATCCAAGAAATAACAATATAACACATTGATTTACAAAGATGTAAGATGTTCTATAAGAACTAAGATTCTGAGAGAAGCACCTGCAATATGGCGGTGCAGTGAGTGATGTTTATGTCCCAGGGTGTGATATTGCTTGTATTCACACCAAGTAAAGGTCACTGGGTACACTGGAGAGATTTCAACCATCAATTATTCAGAAACTGTATGGAGAATTTTATGGTCTCCTTCCTTTGACATGAAATATAGCAATCAAAACAAAAGCTGACACACTAAGGTATCAATAGTTCTGAGGTAAATTTACAACTTGGTCAGCATGAAATCAGCCTCTGTCATTCAAACAAGGGAAAATAATGTATCATTCTTATTTGTGATAACCAAGCCTCTATTGTCATCTCCTCCTGCCAGTTAGGTTAAATACCCAAAACTAACGCTTACTGGAACACGCCAGGATAACCTTATAGTCAGAGGTCAATATCAAATATTTCCTCTTGTTCAAGAGTTGATTCCTCTACATTGGCTACTCAGAAACATGTGGCACTAGTACATTCAACAGCTGAAGTGATGATATCAAGCACATAGGGCCTAATTTATATGACCCTCATAAAGCTTTAATTTCCAGAAGTTTCAACTATGTTGTCCTTATCGATCTTACTGGTAAAGCCTACAGCAGTAATAGGATGTGTAGTAAAGTTAGTAGAGGCACTAACAATAGCTCCAATAACAGGAGCAGTAGTACTAAAAGTAGAAGCAGTATTATCCAGAGCTTCCACGGCACTAACAGTAACATTAATCCATCAGTGTCGCTCCACTGTATTGTTATATTGGATTCACTCTCTCTCATTACTACAGCGCGCTTCTTCCCCACACAGTCAACATAATAATAGGCAACACGATACCTGACTTAGATCTAATATGCTGGTGAACAGGCAGATAACAGGCAATGGAAGCGGACTGATCTGTTTACAAGAGCACTAGGCGCGATCTTGGTTCCAGCACAATCAGAGAGTTCCTAATGAAATCCCTGCTTGTGGAATGTGCAAGGTGTCGAGGGTCTAGGGACAATGAGATGATCTGGAGGGCTTCATCTGGGTAACACTAACCTCTCTGGAGTTGGGCAAGGGGAAGGGAGGGGGGCACCTGCAGTTCTAGGGAATCCCTTTGGAGTTGGGCAAGGGGAAGGGAGGGGGGCACCTGCAGTTCTAGATAACCCCTCTGCAGTTGGGCTAGGGGAAGAGAGGGGGGCACCTGCAGTTCTAGGGAATCCCTTTGGAGTTGGGCTAGGAGAAGGGAGGGGGGCACCTGCAGTTCTAGGGAACCCCTTTGGAGTTGGGCTAGGGGAAGAGAGGGGGGCACCTGCAGTTCTAGGGAACCCCTTTGGAGTTGGGCTAGGGGAAGAGAGGGGGGCACCTGCAGTTCAAGGGAACCCCTTTGGAGTTGGCCAAGGAGGGGGCATTTTACCAGGATATAACAATATGTACAAATTATGATTATCTATGTATTCACATACTACCAGAAGTAGTAAGCAAATGTATTGTGTATGTTCGCAATGAAGAAGATGTTATGCAGAAAATCATGTTTTCATAAATATAATTTATCACCAAGCACCTATTGCTAAAATGACCATGGAAGCATCACACTGTCTGTGTTCTTGCACAATGTTTGAATGGAGATGATACAGAAAACACCTCCATTACAATAGCATAGATCCTGTATTAACAGGTATCACAAATTAAAGGGAACTTGTCAAATGAGCAAGTCTTTGAAATCTGAGGACAAATATCATTTCCAATCGGCACCAACATTCCTGACGTTCCAAATGTAACAGAGATAAACAGTCATTTTATTTCCAAGTAAGTCCGAAGTATGACAAACTGAGACAAGGTCAGGTACCAAACCCAAAAACAAGGTACCTATATCGAAGATAAATCATTGTACTTAGGATGTTTCGAACCTAAGTCTGCCTCAGCACCTAGTCCAACTGCCCAATAAATCTGCTATCCTTATACCACAGCACCTTCTGTCTGCACTGCCAGAGAACAGTCAATGACCAACAATCCAGATGCCAGGCAGATCAAAGCCACAAAGACTTACTAAGAGGACTAAACAAGCATAGCATTGCTTATTCAGGTAGTTCCAAGGAAGAATGTATGCATAATATTATCTGGGTAATCTATAGGCCTTGGTAACATGACCAGTCCATTGATTGTGGAGGATCAGTGAGTCTAGAGCTACTTGAGGCCCAGTCAGCCGTGGATTAGGATCTGGTAAGTTCATCAGCATACCCAGCTCGCCAGTCAGCTACGTACACTCATGTGTAATGATAGACTGGGATTGCCGATAGCTTTTACTTTAGCTATAGGAAGGGCCAGTAATTATATCATAAAGAAAGGATTAGTAACACTTTTCTGAACCTTGTAATGTGGACTTGAGGAGAGAATCAACTTGCGACGGAAATGGGTGAAATAAAGACACGAATATTGTGACATGGTCGGTTTGTCATTAACATAGACCACACACAAGTTTACTTTAAACTTGGCAAGTAACTCTTGGAAATAAAATAAAAGGTTATGCAAAAGGATACAGATAATCTTTCTGAAAAAAGGTGAAAGGATTTTTTGGATTGATTCAGATAAAAACTGAAATATATAAAATCTTTAAAAAAAAGAAAAATCCATTTCTCAATTGCATGAAGATGATTCACGCCTGCAAGATGGAAGCGAGGGAGTGTGTCTTGCACGGACGGACCAGTGAAGCGGACAGGCAGAAACCATTTGTTATCTATAATCTGTTCTGCTTCCAATCAAAGTCTCGATCTGCACCAGATGACTTCACACTAGCCACTCTAGGAACTTTGATCGGTGACGTGCCGGATTACAATATGTTTTCATCTGCATAAATCAGCAATTACGAGTCTGATTTCCATGTTACCGAGGAGTTATCAAACTCCTGCATGCTAATCATACTGATTGCTGACCGGGGCTCGCCGGCGTGAAGGTCAGGGGACAGGTCAGACATAACTAAGCACATCATGTTGACTAATCACTCACAAAGTGGACAGGTCTGGACTAATGACATATCCTTGCCTCATCAACTGCACGAGCTTGACTTTAATGGTTGTGGTCATCTTGTTACACCTTGTACGAGGGTCCACTACACGGACTGGACACATGGCCTGAATGTTATTACTTCCAGCAAGTGACCGCTGACCTGTGCCTTGCTTGTAGGTAATTGGTAAAGTAGATCGGGCAGCAATTCAATCTCCAAGCTTCGGTTTGAACAGTGATAGAATTATACTTGTACAAACAAGGATATCTCATTCAAGTTAGGATCAATATCAATATAGATTCAATCAAAAATTATGAAATTTGAATTGGAGGAATTATGAAATTTTAAATGAAATAAGTTCCATGGTTTGGTTTCAATTCGGGACTTTAACTGAACAAAAACATTTGCCAAGCTACCATTACCTATAATTCTCACTTTAGTTTTAATTGCTCAGGTCTAAAAACAAGTGAAAGTTCATCCTAGTGAGAGTATGTTTTTGAGAAGTTTCAGAGACAATAATTAGTTGCTGTCAAGTTCCCATTATTTCGAGGACGACTGAAGCGTCATTGCCTGGATTAGAACTGCAAAAACAGTTTCATAAGGACCACACTGCGACAGCAGCTGACAATTTAACATTCCACATTCACATACCAACTTCAGTTCAGGCATTCTCACTTAATATTTACTGGACATGGCAAGTTTTTAAAACATTTTTTTTCTCCTCATTTCCTATGTACTTCTTTTATCAATTTCTTCACTGAAGAGTTCCAACAAGGAGGAAGGAGTCTGGTGGCCATATTGATCGAGGCCGTCCATCGAACGCTGCATACAAATTTCATCATTAGGTCTCCATGACTTGTCTGTATGGAGAGCTTTACTTCCAGTAGTGGTTCAGTGTTGTGGACACATCTAACACATATGATGGTATGGGAAACAACAATTGAGCTTACATTGCATTCAAGTTTTAATTTGAGACAAAAATCTATCACTCTATCAATATAAACCAAACACCTTACATTATCACATCAGAACTGGTTGTTTCACCAATAACAACACATAATATATAACAACTGATCGTTAACTGTCTCAATAAAATTTAGAAATACTTACATTATAAATCTTTCAAACTGAAATCTTTATGTTCTATGAAAAGTTGGGCCTAATACAATATTTAACATTTATGAACACAATATTAAGGACATGGATATTCAAGAAACTAAGAATTTAAACTCCTTGTTCTCCAACATGTCTGCATCAATGTTAAATGAAGGCAAGCAAGAGACTCCACGACACTTTTCCTCGTGATGGTAGCTGACATTTCCAGCTCCGTGTGGCAGTTTCCACTGCAGGGAAACAGTACCAGAAATAACCTCCTCCCGGCTACAGGAAGCCAAGGAAATAACTCACTGATTAAAAAATAAATTCAAGTACCCTGAAACGGCTGTCCATGATGACATTGGGATGTTATCTTTTACAATTTTTTTTCAAAACATTAATTTTCCGTATGAAGTTCTGAAGATCTATGATCATCGGTTTGGCTACCAGAACATGATATTTAATAATTGTTTACACTGTTATTGAAACTTGATTTTCAATGTGAATTTCCTTTATTTTTGGTTATAAAAGTAACATCAGTTAGAGAAATATTGTATCTATCAAATAAATTGTGATAAAACTATTAGTAAACACATTTTAAAAAGTAATGATTTTTTTTTCATATTTAATTTTAATCTTAATCTTAATTTTGAAATATCTAATATAATAATTTTTTGGGAAAATCTTTTGACAAAAACGAGATAAAGGAAATGTGCATTGATAAAATCATACATCTAAAAAGCAATTAGAAAGAGTCGTTTATCATGTGAAGCATTCAACAAAGCAAGTCAAGTTTATAAGGGAATTAAAACCTGCCCTCCAACAATAAATTTGAATGCTGAAAGCTAGCCGAGTGGTTTCTGTACAAGGGTTCCTTGCCTAGCAACTAAACAATAGCTCCAAGATGGACCCCAAGAATGATCTCAGGGGTAAAAAATTCATTAATGTGTCGTCTGAGAGTGTGAAATAATATGTTCTATCAATTCTATGTGATGTTTCCACTAAAACATGGCTGGTGTTCTGTACTGTGTTACAGCTCCACATCAAAGATCGCTCCACTGTCATGCATAAAGAATCGATTGTGCAGCTCTCATTAGCCGATAAACCTCTTTCCCAAAGTTTTATCCCAATAAATCTATTTTGTTTTGATCTAGACAGGAAGACGTAAGTACTGAATCAGTCAGTGATCAACACTGGGCATTTCACTCTACATCCCATACAGTCACATTGGTCAACTGTAATATAGCACAGTGTTTCAGGGATAACTGATATAACCTACACAAGATGGACGCAGCCGGGTCCTATTGGCGAGGTCCTTGGTGCTTGTATCACCTCATCTCGGTGACATTAACAGCAAACTTTCATGACCAGAGTTTAATTGGATCGTAACCATTCATGATGATCTGTCGAAATGTGACAAGGCACTGGTCCTCAACAGGATTTTCCACTTTCTCATAATATGCTTGCAGGCTTTCAACCAATCACAACCCATGTAACATCCATTCAGCCAATGACTTCAATGATAAATGGACATGTATTCAATTAAAGCGAATAAAGGATTTCCAAAGTGTTAACGATAGACAGCATACCATAAAAATATTCTTCCAAATAAAGCTTAAAACTTCTTATTCAATGAGTTAGTTCATTGTAGCTACAAAATAGCATGGTCTTAGTCTATTACAGTTGCTTAAGTTATAGATCAAGAAAAGTTGAACATCAATGTCGTTACTATAAGATGTCAGAAACAAACCTCCCATAAGCTAAAACTAACTTAACATTCTTGTACAGTTGCCTCAGCTAAAGTCAACATTTCCCTCTAACCATGATGGCTAGGAGTATTACACAGAGAAAACCTAATATGTCTCTGTCTCAAAGCATTGCAGTGAAACTATACTTATATCAATGTAAAATTGTACTTAAACCATACTATATATAGAAAAGTCAGCTTATTTCCACATATTATTGCTGAAGCTCTTCAGAAGAGGGAAGAAAGCACTACACCCTCAGATGAGAAGACGTACATCAGAGTTATGAGTCTTGGAGCGAATTACCCAATAAGGAAACTCCCCTGGATACAAAGTACCTTCAGGGATGAACAACAACCAAAGGAAGACAATTAGGAACCCAGTCTGAAGTTTGCCTAGAGTTGCCAAGGGGGAAATAGTAGTCCAGCTTTGGAGTCCGTATCTTCCAACATTTTGACCTAATAAATCAACGTCATTGAGCACAATATGTGACTAAAGGTTCTTATGGGAGGCTTTTTCAGATGTTAACACACTCATTAATTAGTTTCAGGTCAAAATGTTGAACCTAACATGACCAAATTACAACTGATGAACTTCGATTAAATATTTCTGAGAAAAAGCAAAGGCCAAAGATATATTATTCATAGGTTCCAAGACAAATATCTTCAAAACAGGACAAATGTTAATGGAAATTACCCAGGAATATTCAACTGTGGATCATTAGGACTTGGTAATGACTTGTGCATGAACAATGGATGCTGAAGATTTCACATTAGCCCAGGGAGGGTTCTTCATCGATGCAGTTTCTTGACTTAATGTCCATTTTTATCTTTACTTGTAATCTAAATGTATTTCCTTTAAATGTCTTCTTAATATATATATGGGCTATGACAAAAAGCAAACTATCATAAAATTAAAAGAGAGGCAATTGCTTTTGAGGAAAGAACATTTTAATTCTTGGTTATCCATAAATCTCATTTTCAAAGGGTTCAAAAGTAGGGTGAAAATTGTATATCTTGCAAAATATTGGAAAAAGCTCATTCCACTGGAGGATACTTTATTTGGATATCAAACTAAAAGATCAGCATGCCTTAAATCCATATTACCAACGAATATATGCAGGAATGCAGTGGTCAGTATGGCAAGGTAGCAATCTGTCGGTGTACTGTCAGTCATATTAAACCATTGACTGACCAGCAAACCAGCAGGGCTGAATGATGGAATGTGAATGCTACCCTACTGTAATGTCAATACCCCTGTGTCAGTATGAGCAACCCCCTGGAAAAGGCCAAACTAGATGCAACTGACTGTGGGTTGCCAATTTTCGGTGGGCACTAAATGACCATAAGCTAGTTTCACTTTCCATATCATGTTTACAAAGGTTTTGACAGTTGTCAAAGTTTGAAAGTTGAAATCACTGATCAGGGTTCACCAACTCGACACTGCCTGACCAGAAGTTAGTTGCTTACTTTCATGCGAAGTGGAGTGAACTGTGTGTTTATGCGCCTTTCAATTAAGAAGGTGACACCAGAAACAATTGAGAATTTGTCCACCAACGAACTGGGAACCGAGATATCATAAGTACTTGCACTCATGTGGCACTGACTTGGGTTTCATGGTTGCTCTCTATAGCGAAGTTAATTGACAGCAGGAAGACTGGAGAACAGTCACAAACAAACCGGGCACCGAGAGATCATAAACACTAAATATACTCTCATTGGCACTGACCATGGTTTCGTGGTTTTTTTCAATAAAGAAGTTGACACCAGAAACATTGATCAATGGTTGCCAACAGACTGGACACTGATCATAAGTTCTTGTCCCATTTAAGTGATCTGGGTTCATGGTTCCTTGCCATAAAGAAGTTGCCATCAAAACCCTGTGGTGATTGTTTCAAGGTTGCTATCAATGACAAAAGTAATGTCCGATCCAGAAACATGTGTGCCTTGTATGTTCAGGTTCTAAATGTCACCAGCAGACATGGAAATGAGTTTCTTGCTGCCGGCCATGTCCACTGACCTATGGTCTTGTCTCCAGGCATTTGTCATTGCTCTTCCCCTTGTTATATCAATAATTGATGTGTGATCCAACAGTTGTACAGTAAAGGTCTCAACTTGCATACAATCTGGCCTTTACACTCATGGCACTTGGCAATCAGGATGGCACTGCACAGAGTCCAACCATGAATTAATTCACAAACTTAGTTGATGCTTCACCGATCAGGTCTTTGAGGGGCATTTAGAAGTGGTAAACATAAGAACAGGAAGATTTTCTGGATAACAACTTCTTTCATGTGAAAATACACAACGTTTCGGAGTACATACTCCGAAACGTCGTGTATTTTCACATTAAAGAAGTTGTTTTCCAGAAAATCTTCCTGTTCTTACTTCACCAATGATGAATACTTGAACACATAACCTGCTGAATCAATCAGTGCCAAAACTTTGTTAACCAAGAAAATAATTTTGGATTGTCTAATGGTTAGGATAGCTTATCTGTACCCGGAAGTAAAATGGTTAATTTACACCAACCTGTAATATAAATTTAAATCCATTATGTCAATTATTCTAAATGTTTTCCAACCAGAAGAAAAAGATGTGACAAATTGATATTTGATATATTTGTCATTTTCAATGTTTAATGAAGTTCTCTGCATTACATCCTTAAATGAAGAGAATTTAATTTATTGCCAATACAGCATATTTTCCTCAACTTTCATGTTATCATAAATGCAATTATATCTGATCAAATCCATGAAATTTAAAATTTGATCAAAGACATGGAGCAATTTCTTTGAAAATGCTGCATAGTTTCTTTAACTTTAAAATGTTAATATCATTTGATTTGTAAGACTACCATTTTCAATTCATGGTCAATTCATGGCTGATTAAGATGCAAATTCAGCATATATTCTTCAAATTTAATGTTGATAAATGCAAGTATCTTCTATAAACGGCCAGAACGTTGACCAGGATGACCAGTGCATGAGAACAACAGTATGAAATCCGCTTGCTGTCCTCCTATTGACCTGTTGCCTCGTCTGGTGACACTAAACTGATTATCGGTGATATTCCTCGTCTAGTTTTGTGGGCAAACATCAAAAGGAGAAGCCAATTATCATCTTATAACTACAGACCACTTGCCGTTTAGCGCGGCTAGCTCAGCCGAATTAAACCATTAACTTCTTCAAGAATTCATTGATGCCACTGAAATTAATCCAATTTTCTCCGCAAAGTGATTGTGGCTGTTTCACTTTATTACACCTACTAAAAACAAAACTTTTATTTGTTCCCAGACACTCCCTTCACGAAGGAATAATAACAACAGCACAAAGCAACTTGTTCAACTCTCTGGCCCAGTCCAAGCTTAAATGAGAATGTATTGATTCAGTATTGATCTAATCCCCTCGCATATTGAGACCTGTTTAAAATCATCCGGAGCTGGTCCCTAACCAACATCTTCACATGCAGGACTGTCTTCCCTGCAACCCTGAAGCAATTAATTTTTTTATTAAACAATATTGAACAAAAAAAATTACTACTGAGAATAAAAACTGGAGAAAACCAAATAACTTACAATTTCTTCTAACCCAAAATTTTATTTCACATGTCAAAGAATAATAGAAATTCATTCAATGAAAACAATAGGTGAACACTGACAGAAACACTGAGATACACAAACATAACAGCAGGAAATGTGGAGAGCACTACCAAAAGCCATTCAGTGACTAGTGTAATGTATCAGGTTATTATTTCAATACAGAACTCCCCAACGAATGCTTATTGATCCTATCCATGCTAGCCTAACCTCCTTCTATTATTATCAGCTAACCCTTTCATTAAAAATATCACATTCCAAATTGTTATTGTGGAAATAGCATGCCCTGCTACATTATAAATAAACATATTGGTCTATTACTATAAAATCACAAATAAATGCTTATTTCCTGTGTTAGCGAGCACTTGCGATCGTGTCCTATTTCACTGTCAAATCTGATAAGCGACCCAGTGAATATGGAAACAATCTTGCACATTATAAAGTCATTCATCATATTTAATAAATACCCACATCAGAGAGGATCCTGAACCAACATATTGCAGTGTTTATATTTCAATGAGGAAGCCATTACCATACCTCATTATGACCAATACGAGAAATTGTAAACATGACACACGAGAGCGATCGCGGCTAATCAATTCGGAGGGTATCTCGATTTGGTTCGAGCCCGGAGTGCAAGAGACAGCCTATTAAAGCATAATAAGCCATTTCCCATGCTAATAGTTGTATTAGTTTGCAGACCATTTTGGATTATCTGACACTGTCATGGATACAGGCTGTCGGACACACGCCCCATTATCAAATGATTGCCTCAACGTTTGACCCTCATGTTCAACTCCAACTTCAATATTTTAATCTTGTGCACTCCATCTAGCAGATATTTGTGTGTTTGGACCTGACACTTGCTGGAAATATGTTGCATGTAATAAAGAGTTGCACACATTTGTGTATGGGTCTAATGTTCATCTGGGCAATTTTGAGCTCAAAGTCCTAGTACTTTTTCAGTTTCAACTTCAGAATTTCATTTTTGTGCATTGCAAACTGCATGTATTTAAAGGTTTGGAGTCAGTGTTAATTGGTAATATTCTGATTTCATCAATCTGCATCTTGCACAGTTTTGACTTTGAATTTCTTAGGAATTGTTCTTTTCAATATCATGCATATTGCATATATTTGTGCATTCAAAATTGTTCTTCAGGAATATTCAAATTTCTCAATATTCCAGCAAAAACCCTGTTAATATTGAGGATAGCATTTCCTTGAATGATGTGTTATGTGCTGCATCATGAGTGTATTTTAGTAAACTTGAAGATTGAATAAGGATTTTCTTGACATGTGCCACGTCTTCTATTTACATGACTTTATGATAAACATTGAACTATTTGACATTTTAAAATAACCGTTCTGAACAACACTGAACAAATGTTCCTTTCAGGTCGAAATGAACGTCAGACTGTTCCAATACAATTAACTGATGAGAATACCTATTCTCAGAAAATGTTTCTCTTCACAGCAAGACCAGATTGTGTCCTGAAGACTCCACCCAAGAGTCAGTCAGGCATCAAGGTTCGGTGAAGTGTGGGGAGGAGGTCACACTCAACTAACTCCATATGAAGGCTGACACTGGTCCATCGTTCTCCTGACATTAGAGTCCCGTGGAGTGAGACACCTCGACGCTGCTTATTATGACAGTGTCTGCCAGCCCTACTCACAGGTCTATCTACATGTCCGACATCCGTCTGTCTCAACCCTATACAATGTCAATCCATGTCTCCACCGATCACTATTCAAAGGCAGTTCATGGGGCCCTGGCAAAAGCAGTTTGCTCCCAACCTCCTACAATAGGAGTCCATAGTGCAGGCCGGGCCATGTGAGTCCTCTGTAGTTGGCCAGTCGGAGACATGCAGGGACTGAATGTTGTGAAATTTGTCAGCATACATTAGTAAAGAGCTGGAAGTGATATCTCCACACAAAGCTGCTATCTCAGGCGGGGCAGGGTCCATTATTGAGGAGAAGATGAGCGAAAATCCTATGTACACTAATACAGGCAGGAAAATGGGCTCCCTCACTTAACGCATTCAATACAATAAATAAAGACATCATAAAGTGAAGAGTTGATGTGAACTTAACCAGAACAGCTAGTCTTGTTAGATATCCAGAGAACCTTTTGTCACGGAGCCACACCTGATAGACCTATTACGTTTTGAAGTAAAATGTTTGACCGATGAATTGGCTAATTTTACAAAAATCTTTTTGAAATTGAGCAAAGCATAACAGATCTATTATATCTATAATATTCAAAATACCAAATTCTTCTAGAAGGTTGACTTAAATCAATAACATTAATCATTAAACTAACTGATCTTTAGATGCTGACTCGGAAACGATGACTTTAATTGAAATATATTGATAGAGTGTCAAAGAGACTTCAAAGCATATTCTCAATCTTATCATGTCGTGCTTATCACATCTAAAGGAAATATTTTGGGTGTGAGTGTCAATTTCAAAACAATATCCCTCTTGATTAGCTACAGAACACCATTTAAAAGATCATTGTGATTTTTAATGCTCCTCCTGTCACAGACCCTTCAACTAGGACATGTCTCCAGTAATCCTTATTTTTAACAAAATGATGTTGAAAATGTTCATAATTAACAAATTAAATCATTTTTAGCTTCAAAGATCACTGGTAAACCATATCAAATTTGAAAATATTTTGAGAGCTGTTGTCTTCACATTTTGACATTTGAAATAAGCAGAACATTTGCTATTTTCCTTTGAGTGATTATCGGCAACATCGAGAAGACAAACACTTCAAGAATTTGTTCATATTGTGACACCATAACATGTCCCAAGTAATAGTTGGAGCCAGTTTTGACACAGTGCATGTGTAGGTGGGTGGACGTAGAATGACGACAGACAGGATGACAGGAAGTGACCTTTTGTCCAATGATTCGCTTCATTCTCTGTTTTATAGAGTTGTAGCTTCCTCCATTGCTCCATCTAACTCCACTGCGACATTTACACAGCCTGAGACTGCCCACGCCACTGGAGGAGGCAAATTTACCAGATGTTTAAAAATTTCAGTGTCTGTGGACTCCTATGTGACTAAAATTGGCAGAACATGAAGATACATCACTGGTTTACATTTCCTTCCTTACTTATCTTTTTGTTGGAAAATTTGTCACTTTAATATGAGAACATTATGAACCTCATACTGATTTGATTCTTAACTCCTGAAAATATTTACTACATGGCTTATAAGTATGCCAATAAATACTTTAAGTCTTTCCTAGAATAAAATGGATGAACACTTCTTCAAATAATACAATGTTAACTACTTTATTCCTAATAAGTCAAGAAAAACAAATAACAATAGTGATACACTAGCCTAGCAGTTTCTAGGTACGAGATATTTCTTGAATTTGCATCTGCATTCAAGAACCTTTTTTCTCAGGTACAAGATGTCATTATTCAAAATATTTACACTTTGAATTAGTCGTAGGGTCGTACAATAGTTCAGCTCATTGTCAAACCATGCATCAGCAATCACCTGTGTTAGTCATAACCTGCTTGTAAATGAATCATGTCCCAAACATCCACTATGGTTGTGTTGTGGATTGCCTGCATTTATTGTTCTGATATATGGGTCACACATCATGACTTACTTGGTATACTTACCTAGCTAATATTGGCACAGATAAGTACTTTATGTAGGTATTATTTGCATGCATTACTTATACATTTCTAGCTTAAAGATTACTTGGCATAGATCATAAGAAGTATGTCAAGAATATTATCCGCTGGGAATAGCAAATAGCATGAACAGCAGGTCATTGGACATAATGCTCAGAACTTGCTTCAGATCAAGTTTTTAGTATATTGATTATGATCAACCTGTCATTCACTTTTTGAAGCTAAACAAGTTCATAATAATTAATGTTTGTGACAGTGCAAATGAAAACCCTCTATCTTGAACACCTTACACTTGACTAACTGTCCGACCTTTACGACTCATGACAAAGTGTATGTATCTTTCATGTAACCTATCTGAAATGTATGGGTACTACAAAATATGATATTAACAACCAACCAAAACACCAACATTTGTACTGACATTGATGAAAAATATCTCAGTCTTAGGCCTATCTCGACAGAGAATGATTGACTGAAATTGTAACTGTAACTGTCTGAAAATTTTTGAAATTTGAATTTGGATTTTGAATCACAAGTTAAATCACATTCTCCTACAGATACATCCATTATCATACACCAATGATACAAAACATGTCTTGATTCGACAGATCAACATCTCAAATACCAGAGGAAACAAGCCGTGAATCATCTGCAAGATAAGAAATATAACGCTCTCAGTGCTGCCTATGCTCTGCTTTGTAGTTGTACAAGGGACAATCGCAGTAGTTCAGTGACTTGGTGACAACAATGTACACTCCTGAATTCCTTAACACTGTCCCAAATAGTAGAGAATATTTTTATACCTTTCTTGACCCATATTCATGCCCCACTGTCGAGCCAGACAATCAGTGTATTGTTAGGATCAGACAGGGGGATTCCTTTTCACCTCCATTATTAAATCATGATCAGTTGCCATACCTGACAAAGGATTATAGACTCAACTGGAGTTGACTTGCAAGAGCAACCTGAGACGTTTACTTTGATGCCAAGTGCACTTCAAATATTTTAGATCTTAGTAATTTCCATAGTAAATAAATACAGCTGTTTTCCATTGACCTATTTTGGTGGCAAAAATACATAAAATCCAACATACAGATTTGGCAATTTGACATATGTGTTGACTTTGCTGTATTACAATAACTTGATTCAAGATTTGGCCCAATATTACAAAAATTTAATTAATAAAAACCCAAATGTGGCATAGGTAAAATATAGTTACGATAAAACTTGATAAAACTCAAACATTATTTATGCTCCATGAATAATTGACTACTTTAACGAATTATCCAACAATATTGTCTATAACGAGATGAAAACTGGGCTCTATATTAACATATAATATTCTGTGTAGAGACGTTACAACAGGTAATAAAGTTTGAAGTAGGATATGAAGTGAAGTGTGGACGATCTAACCGCGGACCCAAGTACAGAGCAGGTGTGAAGTAATAGCAACCAGGTACACAGGTGTCACTCGTGACATATATACGTGAAATCTGTCACTTGGACATGCTCCCAGCCACCTTCGTTAAGGTCAAAGGTTAAGGGTTGAAACACATGGGAAGTGTCTTTAGCGTTCAATATCACACACGATAAGAAAGTATCTAATACTCAACGTAAGTTGATTGAACCTTCAGCTACTGTTGGTAAGTGCTTCAGGTGTTTTTACAGGTGTGATGAGCACCCGGATATATATATATTCATATAAAATAAAGACTCAACTACTTCAAACATGTAAACACAAAATATTCTTTGTCAATCACACTGCTCCATTATAGAAAAGTTTGTGAAATAGAGGAATTTTGTATGTTGAAGTTTATGAAATTATGGACATTATTTTCATAAAAGTTATTTCTTGGATGGTAAATCATAATACGAATGAACATATTTCACAATATTCACACTCTGGGTCCTTCTACAGAGACAATTTATATTTCTTGAAAGGTAAATGGTGATATTGAAGAAACCACAATAGTAAAACATATAAATTAGTGCACGTTTCTTGAACAGTAAAGCTACATTACACATATATTTCAGAATATTGATAAACCGAGGGATGTGTTGGAGTATATAATATTATGTGAGTTGTCCAGTGCTCATATTCTTCCTTCTCTCTCGCTGTCAACTGAAACCTGCGTGACTTCAGCTTTATTTACACATGGCTAGCATGGAGATGACCGAGGAACGTTTGCCCAATAGACAGCCATTCCTCAGACATCTTTCACATCTCTGATTCATGGATATATAAAAACTGTCATGCAGCGTTTACACAATGGAGTGAATGTGGCTCTGTCAGTTTCAATTATAAAGAAAATTCAATTTAACTTTAATGTGATATTTCTACAATAATGGACCATATCCCATAAACCCCAGAAGGAAGAGTCAACATTCTGCTCACAGTTCTGTCTGGAGCCACAGTCACTCCATTGTGTCATATGGGTGTCATTTTAAACTAATATTTGAAAAATGACACTGACAATTTGAAGACATATTACAGACAGAAGACATAGTACAAATACTGTTCCCCTACAACTGAGTCTGATGAAGACTGTCGGCCACGCCTCATTGACTCAACTTCATCGTGAACTCTTCATCGCGGACTCCTCGTCTTGACGTGGGGGACCACGGGGGGCATTCACATTAACTGTTTATCTTTCTCAAAATTAGTTTTTCTACCTATAAAGTGCAACGACCATTTCAACAATGTGAGAATTATGGTGAAATAAAGGAGGGAATTAAGTTCATAGGTGGATGGACTATTGGTTGAATTTGTGATAGATGGTTAACATGGATAGATGGATGGATGGATGGATGGAAAAGTGGGTATGTGGATAGATCTTCGAATGGAAAGATAAATGGGTAGATGATGGATGGATGGATAGATGGGTGGATGTATAGATGGATGAAAGCAATGATGGAAGATGAATGCAATGATGGAAGATGTGGATAATCATGGACATTTGGTCATACTTGTTCAATATGTCATCAATATCGGTGAAGTACTTCTCTACCAAGGTCATGATTATATGAAAGATACTTCTTGATACACAGGAACATTAAATATATACATAGGACATTGAGTCTGTGTGTGTGTTTATTTGCGAGAGATGACTCCTTATTAGTGAATGCTCCCCTGTAGGTAGGTATATGAGTGGGAAACTAACTGACCAAGAGGCCTGATAGACCTATTTGCTAGATGAGACTGAGGGGATGAACAAGATACGGATGATGAGACAGTCCCCCAGCTCCTCTCCCCCTGTGTGTAGGTAGGTACATGTAGGAATGTGAAGCACGTAGACTCGCACAGTAAGGTCAGGTGTTCCCGTCTCCCCGAGAGGCGAGCAGGAGACCTAAATCACACTTCTGTGCACTCCGACTGTCTACATGTGTCATTCTCTACCTGTCTCTGAAACCGGCTCCTCTCACTGCCTCGTAAATCTAACTGTCCGTCTCAGTCCCAAATATCATTAATATTTTAAATTCTATGCAATTTTGAATATAATTATGCTGACAAATACTTCTTCTTTACGTCACTATCTTTCACCCCTGTACAGATCTGTCTGAGAGCCTTCCTTTGGCACTGTCTACTCCATCAGGATTTAAAGAACAGTCTCTCTCTTTCTCCTTTTGTTATTTCACATTTAAAAGCAACAATGACTATAATACCTCCCTTAAAACCTTTTTTTGTTGAATTTCTTCGTTCTTTGTTTAAATTTGCCAAAGATAAAGACTTGAAAATGATTATATCATTAAATACAATTAACAATTTTAAAACATGGTTTGTAAGTGCATTTCCTAATTCATTATTTTTGTATGCACCTTTGCAAAGGCTGAAATAGCAATAATACTGAAATACTGAAAAAAAAGGGGTTTCTTCAAAAGCTTTAACACATTTGTTATTCTGATCAATAACTTAAAACTGGATTCATAAAATGTAATTTGCAACTCTATTTCCTTCAATTACAATAAAGAGCAATATAAGAATTATTCATAAAACAAATATTATTCATGAATAGTAAACTAATATTGTAATGCTTTGTCAGTGCTGATTTAAATATGTTTCCCATTCCTGAATAGAGTTTTTATATGATCATCAATCTGTTGACAGATGTCCTAGAATGAATGTAAATATTTAGTTGGCATGTGAATCATAGCACAGTGCAATATAAGTATCTGAAACTAATACACATTCATTCACTGTATAATGACTGAATGAACAGTATTCTAACCTGTAATTTGCCAGCCTCAGGAAACTGTTCACAAATATCTCTACAACTCTGGCTTCAGTGAATTACTTTGATGATAAGACATTATATAGCTGTGTATTCATTGAAAAGGCAATAGTAAATTGCAGCTGTACTCCACTATCATCATCCTTTGAGATCAGGTAACACACTGAACACAACATACTAAACTACAATTAGGAGTATTCCAATACAAATATACAATATACTTGTATACCTCTAATGAAAAGGAAACATTTTCCATGAAAGACGTAGCAATTGACGAGTAGTGCTTGGATTTAACGCCACTTGCCTCTAGTTTGTGAAAGAGTTGTTGCGAGAGTAAGAGAGTGGGTAATGACAGGGGGATGCTCTGGGTCAAAGGCTGTTCCACCTGCCTGGTTTGTATGGTGAATATCTGAATTTCATCACTGCAGTGAAGATATCCTCATTCATTCAGTCCTAGCATACTGGCAAACAACTCAAGGGAATAAATTGTTGGAAAGGTTCTCACAGTTTTATTTGCTGAGTCAGTTATGAAGAATATGTTTTTGAATATCATTTATATTCACTTTTCCTCTAACATTAATTCAAATGTCGATAGGTGGTGTTGCAATACATGGAATTAGATTAATCATTTTATTAAGTGATAATTTCCATATATAATTCACATTAAAGCCAACTTTATATTAGTTGCATTTCTCAGGACCCAAGTGGTCCGAATAATGATGTTGTTTGTGTTTTGAAAAAGTTTGTGTTAAAAGATATTCGGTTCAGTGGTGAATCAATTCATTTTATCGGATATAACTGGAAAGAAATAATAAAGCGGGCATATAAATTCCAACAAAAATATCTCAAATCCATTTTGTTTCTGTTAAAAGAGGTTGAATATCACAGACATAACAATTGAGCTATAAAATTCTCAGAATTTTTTTTACAGAAAATGTGTTTTGAATGAAAAGAAGGCCAACCAACTAAATTGAGTTTCATATTGATTCTTTGGATAAATTAAATAAATAAATGAAACAGTTTTATCAAATTTCTTTTCTGATTTTAAATAGCTGTCAAGTTGAAATCAATTCCCTTACTCCATTTTCCATTCTGTTTCGTAAACAGTCAGGCCTCTATACCACTGTGCTCCAGACAGCTGTTCCTCTGGAACAGACTACTGTGCCTAAACTGACACAATAAGCAAATGATAAAACAAACTGACATTTATGACTAAAAAACGATCTGTCGGAATGGTGTTAATGTGACTTTAAGTCCCCAGGCATTCTACACACTCTCAGAGCCGGGTCTGCACAAAGAGGTAACAATGGTGGGGGTGCCAGCCGCACAGCCTCTAATCTCTCTTCATAAAAAGCCCCCATGTCTGCAATATCGGAGGGAAATGACCCCCATACTAAGTGTTTTTCTAGAGCAACCAGGCATATAATGGGGACAATGATAGTATTATGGTGGAAGATTACATAATCAAGGAGAGCGCAGGAGGCAGGCCTAGATCAAACATTACGGCAATACTTGTGCTGTTTTCACTCCAGATGACACGCAGTGTTCGAGATTCTTAAGGCGTTGTGTTCGTCCTCTTGACAAGGGTAACCATCCCTGTCTCTATTGTCAGTACACGGGAAACTTCTTCCGTCCAGTAGCCAAACAGCGCCAGAGAAAAACAGTTAATTTCTTGTTTTCAATGCAAGTCTATCAAAGATTGGCAGCGCTCTGATCAAAGTGAAGGAGAACGACTGCACCTGATTGAAACCAAGTCCGAGTCGTCCCTCGCCGCTTGTCCACGCTGCCGCGCAGACCTGATTGCTTAACTGAGACGCTCTCCAAGGAAATAAGTCCCCAACTTGCAACACTGCCTACTCTGCTTACAGCCACTCTCGATATTTACATGTAACTTCAACTTGACAGACTTGGAGACAATTATATTCACAGTTTCCCCTCAGAGATAATGAATTTAAGATTTAATGTTTTTTTAATTTATGTTTTTATTTTTTCATATTAATTATTCATATCTTAAGATACTCTTTATTACCTCTTTCCCACAAAATACAACTCGGGTTGCCCTTTTTGTGGTTAAATTAATACATATAAATCTACTTAAATAATCTACTTGAAATCTACAAATCAAAATTGAAAGAAAATATAAACCAAAATTCTTGAAGAAAATTCCCAATTCCATTTGAATAGAAAGAGGATATAAGATAAGGTAGGTTGTATACATGATATACAGGATACAAACAAATGACTTCACTTATAATAATGGAAATGAAATACGATTAAGTAAACAAACTTTGGCTTTCAAATTTTCTCTTTTGCAGATACATGCAGTCTTTTTCTACCATTTTATGGTCTAAAAAAGAGCCTGGGGATTGCAAATCAAAAGAAATCTGTGCCAACAAATACACAAGCTTTTCTCATCTTTAACATCGATCCAGCAACTGTTTTTACAATGAATTCCGTTTCATCTTGTTTTATTTGTGGGCAGGATTCTGTTGGTGATTCAATTTGGACTTCATTATATTTAGGGTTTATTGGAAATCCGCCTCTCCAAACACTGGCTGCTACACGGAGCTCCTCCGCAATGGAGCAAAGGAGATCAGCACCGCCAGATTGCCGATGCTTATTACCAATTGACGGCTGGGGCGCAATTACTGATTGGCCAGAGTCAGTTGACCTCCAGGGGTCAAGAGGTGACCACCTATGAAAAGAGTAAACTAACACCTCCCTGTTCTTTAGTCCTACAATATAGTTCCACGTTTGTTCTCTCTTGGTTGTTAAACCCAAAAACTAGTCTCATTCTCATGTGCCCATTTCAATTTTCTGAGCTTAATGTGTGAACTTAATTCCCATTCAAAGAGCTGTTACATTTCATTTGGCTTAAGAGAGTACAAAAGAAGTAGTGTAAAAAGCTCCAGTGTCTGAGCTACCGGGAGGAATAACATTGCAAGAGGAATCAAGTTACTCTGCTGCTATAGAAACTTACGTGATTGACACAAAGTCTAGAAATATCAATTTCAATTCCTTTCTTTAACATTTCAAGCCATCTGGCCAGAATTGAGGTAATTGCCTTTCTTGCTTCAACACCTTGGACAAATTGGTGACAAGTTGTGAGTACCAAATGGTATAACCTTAATGGAAGAATAGCCCTCAAACATACTAAAGCCAGAGTCAATAGAGACAGCGGGTAATTACATAATTCAGCGGTTTACCCAAATGTAGCGTGAGTTGATAAGCAGGCCAAGCAACACTATCTGTGAACTACAAACGTGTTAATCATTAATCACCCCAGAGTCAACAACAACAGAGAGGCAGCTGACTTGACCAATTAACTAATTGTCCTTGTCGCACTGATTACGGCATACTACGAGCTAGATGACATAAACTGATTGCAGAAATTGACACGGTCCACGCTGGAGCTACAGAAATATGATCAGCAAATCAGTGGAATTGTGTGCATGATAGTTCACTTTCAGAGTTTGTGATGGAAGAAGCTATACATGAGTCTGAAAATGATAGTCAAAGACAAAGATATAGGCTGTTATAGGACGGATAGAAACATAGTTGAGAGTCAGATACTATAGTTTGAGGAGGCGGTTTCTATAGTTTGAGAAGTCAGATTCTTTAGTTTGAGGAAGCAGTTTCTATAGTTTGAGGAGACAGTTTCTATAGTTGGGGGAGACAGTTTCTATAGTTGGGGAGTCAGTTTCTATAGTTTGGGGAGGTAGATTCTATATTTTAAGCAGGTAGATTGATGGAGGTCTGGTGTCACGTCTCCAGCACGTCCATCTCTCATTACAACCCCCATCCTGGTCTGAATACCATCCACCCTCAACCTTTGCATGCCTCTGTTTTTTGAGCTGCCTCTATTTACTCGAGTTATAGTGTGTACTTTGGGTCAGGGGGAGATCGATACTGACTACAGCTTTAGGCTACTGGAGTATTTACACAGAATTACACACCCAACACTGGCAAATTACAGATATTTGTAGCGTATCATGTTTTAAACCACTTTGTCGTTTAATAAACAATTAACTTAGTAATTAAACAATGATTCCATCTATAAATCTTTTAATGGACATTTGGTATCTAAAACTTATAAACTAATGAAAACTTTATTCTTTAAAATTCAAAAACAGTTATGAAAGACAAAACATGATCACTGGTCTATTTGTGTTTCAATTTATTGATTTCAAGTGTACAACATAACGACATGTGTGCCGTAACCTGAAAGATATATTTCTGAGGACATTGATCACGAATCAATGAAATGACTGTGAACCCATTTGGACCGAATGTTTTCATATAATGTGATCAATTTACTGGATCACAACATTCTGGTCAATTCCTCAAACTTGTTTCGGATACATAGTTTCAACTGCAATGAGAAGTAAAGTTTGTTCACATTATGGGTTTCAAGCTTAACCTGGCAACCGCGCTGGCAAGGCTGCAAGATATTGTCTGGTGTATTGGCTAACCTTCTCATAAACCAACTAAACACTTCATTATTCTTATTAAAACTTGCCTGAGTCAGGTATTGTTTAGATTTGCTTGGGAAATATTTCAGCATGAGTTTGAACAATATTTTTGAAATAAACATTAATAAACTGAACCTAAAGTGAATATCCTATATGCGACATTACATCACAGAATGCACTAGTAATAAATTAGGGTCGTGTGATACATCTATTGATTATGTGACATAATCAGAAGGCAATGAAGTGGATCAAATCTCAGAAACAATAGAGCCTCAATCTTCTACATCAGGTCCGCCACGGTGACCTCCGACCCCGCAAATAGCTAAGCTGTCTATCTGTCGGTCTCCAAGGTATACACGACTAATGCACAGAACTATTTACCTTCATTTGTAAATTTGTTGGAGGAAAGTCAACAGAGATTGAGTCAGGGAGTAGGACCTGACTTGTTGTGGGGGAAACAGTATTTGTAAGACATGTATGAAGTACATTCAGCCTCGTCCCCCAATCTGATTCTTAGGCAAATAAACCTTCTGGCAATATTTAGATACAAATTTTGAATCTAATCCTAGGGACAGGGGATCTGAGTTCAGCAGACAGAATTTCATGCTGATGGAAATTTTGGCATTTCTTAAACATTTCAAATGAGCGGACATAGTGGGCTCATGATGCAATGATGTCATACTGGACTATTTCAAAAAGAAATCTGGTCGTGTTGAGGGAAAAAACATGCCTAGCAGCTTGTTTCATGGTGGTGAACACATGTTAATCTGGGAGTTGGAAACAAGGAGATTCAATACATGCTGCCGGCTCCTTTATAATTGATGGGCAGAAGCTTGATCAATAGAAGTGCTCAGCTGAGGCGCTCTTGCAAATTTACTCCAATCTGCTGGACCCAAAAACAATTTGAAATCGTGACCTCACTCCCTTCCTCCCTCCCTCCCTCCTCTGCTTACTGCCTCATCATTTGAACTATGTAGTTGTAAACAATGCATTTTTGATGGGCTGACAGTTGTAGCCAGGGGCAATACCGTGAGGACAGATGGTGTACAGGCACCCAGAAGCATGTGGGGGGAGGAGGCTGTAATTTATGGGTAATCATGTCAAATTGAAAAAGAAAGAAAATGACTTACCTGTCGAACTGTAGGCTTGGCGGACCAACAGAGACAGTAGCGTGGCCAGAAAACACACATACATCCTCATAACGCAACCATTAATGCAGGGTAGACCACCTACCTGGAAAAACACCATTGACCATTAGAATACCTGACGGACATGGGGGCAGGGTGGGGAGGGGGGTAGGGGGGTAGGGGATGGGGGTCAGGGGTCCTCCAGTGAGCTTGGTAGTATCCGGGCCGAGAATTTAATAATCTGTCGTTAATATCCACCAGTTTTAAAGACTGCTACTCCGGTAGAGTTAGAGAGAATCATATTCCACATCCAGTAGTGTAGTGTTGTGTAGTGTTGTGTAGCCGAGTAGTATCCGGGCAGTATGTAGGTATATATCCACAGTGTCACAGGTGGGAGCAGCAACCACCACACAATCACAGTCCAGTCATGTTGGAATCAGACTAACACACTCAGTCATGTACCTATTGTGACTTTCAATAATACATAATATACCCATGTGACTCCAACAATTATGGCCGAGCGTGTTGACCAATCAGAGATACTGTTACAATGATGCCATCCATCCGTCTTGACTGGGTCACCTACGTCCCATTGACAGAGAGAGAGAGAGCAATATGGCTGAGCACACTGACTAGCAGCCAAGTCCGAGTGAGAGAGAGACTGCTGTCCTCTACCTGGCCTGCTTGACCCAGAGTGGACACAGATGACTGACCGGTGGCCGAGCTGGCTACTACTAGCTCCCTCTACAGTGAATTGTCTCACTGCCTACCTGCCTGTCCTACCAGGCCTCTGTCGTCCACAATATCACTCAGGCTTTGTGGCAGGCAGGTGAAGAATACAAGGGGCCCTCTTTGGGAGGATCAATTCTCAGCCATTGAAGGGTTGGGGAAATTGTTATCACCAAAGGATAATTGGATGGGATTACAAGGTATTAAGAGAATAATTAGGAAGTAATTGATGAAACCATTAATAATATCTTTTGTAAAGAGAAATGATTTAGTGATGAATAAAACATTAATACATGACATTAAGATCTCGGCAAATAGGGGCGAGATGAATATTGATGACATTACGGTAAGATGATATGACTTCAATTGGAGAACATTGACTGTAACATCAAGCCTCCTTGAGTTGATCACAAGTTAGATAATGATACTATTAAAATTACATAGGTATTCATGTTTAAAGAGAAAATGGCAAACATATTGGACAATTAAACTGTAAAGTAGAAGTCATGTAAAATGTGAAACTAGGTTGTAAATTATCTCATCTTGATAAAATTGTCCCTCATATTATATGAAATGTAATTTTTTTAAAAATGACATCAATTATGTGAAAATCATTATTTTAAATTCTCATATATTTTTACTACAATTCTCAATTCTAACTTTCATAACTTTAACAATTAAAACACCTATTACAATTGAATTCTATCAAACTTTATTTTGACTTTAAATTTGAGCCTCATGTTTAACCAAGGACACCTATTTACATAAATTTTTGCTTTCATCATGCTAGAGAAATCTGTTGAAGCATTTGAAATCCCCTTTTGGAGAGATTCATTGTTCGTGATTTTTAGGACAGTGTGGTCTTGCACCTCACAAAATTATTTAGAGTTTTGATGGTTGATATCTCAACTACTTGTAAAATAAAGTGTTCCGCAGACTTAACACTTGTATAAATGTCACAAATACATGTTAGCGTTTCTTATTTAAATCATGTCTTGCCAAGCATGTATTATTTATTTCAAAGGTTCCCATTATCACGAATACATGCCAGAGTTTCTTATTTATAAATGTCACGTCTTCTTACTGTATTATCATTTGGAAAGTTTATAAAAAAATGTTTAGGTATTTCTTAAAAAGTATTATTTCATTCTAAAAGTCCACATGATCATGAAAGCAGGATTATGTATTATATATATATATATATATATCATAATTCATATAAGTCCATATTGTCATGAGTGCAGGATTACAGTCATTACTTGATTAAATGTAAAGTTTTCCCAAACATGTATTATTTCAAATTATCACGTAAGCAGGATTTTGTACTACTTGTATAAACATTTTCATGTAATATTTTATTTCACAGTCCACATTATAATGAACGCATGGCCTAATGATCATGACGTAGTGCTAATGAAACTCAATTGATCTTCTATGGGTCCCTATGTCCTCATGAGTATTCATGACCACAAATTGCTGTAATCAGGAGCCGGTTCAGACTGTGTATAGAGAAATAAGGTGATCAGAAAACCTCACTTTGATATTGAGAAACATAAAACTTTAAGCCTACTATCACAATACAAATGCTACAATTCTGATTTTTATGATATAAATTTTACATCAATATATAAATCTGCAATTCACTAAAGTGCTTATGGTTTAATTTCTAAATTGGAGTGAAAATTATCATTATTTTGTTTATAATAAATGATGTAAGAAGTATTTATTACGTTGACAGTATGATAGTCATTTGTAATGGATTGATATTGGCTATATTATCAAGAGATGTAATACATATTGTAAAGTCACATTGAACCATTACAAGCAGATTATATTTTTTTATTGTCAAATTTTGTTAAAATTCTCAAATTCCTTTTGCATACATGATAATTTTGCTACCTGTCACTTAAAGAAATTCACGGGACAGAACAAGATTTATTCTTGTGAATAATTATCCATTTCCTTGGTAATGTTTTATCATGTTAAACCTATCAACTACCTGAAAATAACACCATTCAGCAGCATTTCTGCACAAAATTATTCAACCCAAATAGGGCCTCCAGTGCATTTTTTAGCATAGAAATGTAAACAAGGGGCCAAGATCGGCCAGTTGTGTCGTGTGTTATGGTTCGTTCAAGCATGGAAAGAACAGTGAATCCCCACTGCTCACACACCCCACGACTTCACGCTCATTAGGCTAGCAAAATATATCAGCTGGCAGCAAAACATGCCCCAACTGCTTATTGTTATACACAATGCACACTGGAGATTTACTTTACGAGATTCCTGTACACAATATTTATATTTCTTCCAGGATATTGCTTTCACTAATCTTTACCTTATCTTTGGAAAATGATCCTAATTTCATTTTTTTTATATTTTGATTTGTTTCCATTTTCATAATTTGATCTTTTCATTTTAATTTTTCCCTGTTATCTACATCAATGCTTGAAAAATATTAAATAAATCATTTTTAAATATCATCTATAGGACTCCATCTTTAACTTTGTCTTAATTACTACCACGATTAAGAATTCATTTGAGTCTACAAAAGATAGCAATTAACATTTAAAGTTTTTTCTATACAAATGGTGGATGTCTAGACCGTAAGCTTTATCTCGCAAAAGCTGATCTTTTTCTGGAAAGAAATTCAAATTCATGTCATACACGATTGATTTATTTATTATAAAGTCATCAAACTGAGCAGCACACTTCTCAGGGAGTTGGTATGGTAAGATGAATGACTCACATGTCAAATATATTTGTTTAAAAATGTTTGAAATAATTCAGGAATGAAATAGAATTAAAAGAAGTGTTTAAAATTGTTGATTAAATTCGGATTATTCTCTTATGAAAGTTAATGATAAGCTATTTGCATATAATTGCATTTAAAAGTAACATAAAAAAAATTGGAAAATTTTGTTCTTTACTAAAGGTATGACATCTCATTAACAAAACAATATGCATTCTAATATAATGATACTTTTCAATATAATGTATATTACAATATGCTATAATTATCTATGATTGATGTCCGTTGATTATTAAAGGTATGGCATCTCATCAACAAAACAATATGAATACTATTCAATACGATGTATATAACACTCTTCAGTCAGACCTCGTTTATCTGGCAACCTGACCATCCACACAGTAGTATTTCAAATCTTCTCGATGCATTTCTATGCAAATGATGATTCACATAACTACCAAACTTGTTTTTCAGATGATATTCAACTGTTACCAAATCGTGCAAATACACAACGTCTCACTGTACTGTATTTATTTGCTGTAAGGCTGAATAAAATAAGTTAAATATCTCTCAGCACGGCACATTTTTATCAAAAGAGAGGGCGGTGCAAAATGAGAGATGCGAAGCGCAACACTGTGACTATATTTATAAGAAGGCAGAGAAGCCAGCCGGCAAGCTACCAGTTCTCCACTACAATACTCGCTCTTCATATCATTGAGGTACAAGAATCCAAAATAAATCTGGGAGCCGCAGGTAAGGGGTTAAGTGTAATGGATCAGATTTGGAATACATCTACATTCATGGGAAGAAGTGGGGTCCAGAGAAGCCAGCAGTTGAGCAAACAGTGCTCCATTACATTACTCGGTCTTCGGAGACAGGCTATAAAGGTCAGCAGTGGATGTTGTCACTTCCAGCACTCATTATGCACTGTACAGTGTTTGTCCACGCTACACAGCATGCAGTATTTCTTGTCAGTGCTGGACGTGCACATGGGCACAACATAGAGTGATATCAGGCTGGACATGGGCACAACACAGTGTGACATTAGGCTGGACGTGCACATTGGCACATCAGTGTGATATTGGGCTGGACATGGGCACATGGGCACAACATAGTGTGATATCGGGCACATTGTTGTGTCTACTCAATCAGTAGATTGAACGCTTTCTTTGAAACTTAGTCGGTTAAGAATTACTTAACTTTTAGAATTATTCTTAGAAAATAATCTAATAAGATATTTGGAAAGATTAGAGATTGTGCTAGGTCCCGAGAATGCCCCAATGTTCCAAGAAGAACTCGGAGAAGATGAAGATGATCTACAACTCGTCAATCCAAATAAATAAGAAATGGACCAAGTCAACATAAGTGTTACCTGTCATTGATTCCATCAGTTGGAATATTAGACGGAATCTGCCATTTTGCAAGAATGTAAGAAATACAGTCATGGTTTGAGAAAGAATACATTCCACTGAGCTTTACCTTACCTTAGACAGCAAAGAATTTTGACTAAATTTTACAAAGGCTTCAAATTCAAGAAATGATAAGAGAGTTATATTTTCTGACACAAAGCTCCTGTAGAAGCTTAAATTTAGCACAGGAATGTCAAATTTTAAAATAAGAAAGATTAATCTAAGTTTTTGTCTGGCTGTTTCTCGCTTGTCACTTCATGATTTAATACACATGCAGGACTCCCTACCTTGTGTCACGCTTTATTTCATGGACAGAATTTTCAGTATAAAATGTCTCTCCTTTGCTGTTTTATCAGCATCTTCGAGACTTTACATTGTCATAACCAAAAATTAGATAGTTGATCATATTTGTAAACAATAAATAACACAACATGGGGAATTTATCATTGTCATTCAGAATTTCAAGCCACAAATTTACATAATATTAACTCATTATTTCTTTTGATGTTTCAACCAAACTAGAAATGAAATACAACTAGCGAGTATTTATCAAAACTGAACCTTGAGTTCTGAAGTCAACAATATCGCAACATGTCGCCATCTGATCAAGATATCCAAGTTAACTGCTGCTAACAGTATAGATGCAGATTTCACATATATCTCATTGTTGAAGAACAATAAACACAGGTCACACCATCCCACTGTGAAAACAACCAGGTATATTACACTACATCTCTCTATATATCTTTATCTATAGTATATGAAAGGAAAGGCAAACTGTTATCAATCGTCACAATCAGAACCAGGTGTAAATCTTATTAACACCTGAGCGAGTGGGAGGCTGATATAGTAAGGATATCAGCTCCAATCTGCATGGCATCGTCCTGGCAACTGATTGACCACACCTCTTCACACCTTTAATTACAATTCCTCTCAGGTGTTCCACCCGCAGGCGATGTCGATCTCACTCCAGATCGGAGTTATTGTCCGTGCAAGTGACACAGTAACACACTGGCAGACTAAGACATTGTGCTGTTTGTAACATTAGCCATCAAACCCTCCTCATCCTCCACATCTCATTACCTCTCAATAACTCTGTCACACTTAAGATGAGGAAAATATTATTTTGTTGATAAGGTTGCTGCTTGCTACAATGGAGTTAGTTTTCAGGTTAAGCGTCTCTCTTATTCACTGTTTATCCCATCTTGATCGCCTTTCTTAGAATGACAGAGTATGATGGCTTTGAAATTTGAGAATATAATGGGAATATGATACATTGTTTGTGGTAATAGACTGGGGTATCAAAAAACTGACAGCAATTCTGTAGGTTCACTAAACGTGATGTCAGTAGCTACTCTAGCTTGTTGTATCCTCCTCCTCCTCCTCTTAACACTCCTCCCCTTGACAGGACCCCCTGCCTTTATCTGAAATACCTTATCTATTTATAACATAGTTATATTTGGGATAACACTACCTTCAATAGTACAAATTCTTGTACTTTTTCGGGCCGAGTCCCTTGCGGAATTCGAGCCCATACCCTCAGAGTCCGGCAACTATCGGCAGCACTGACCGTTAAAACAGCTTAGACCCCGGCGTCTTGACAAAATCAAACTCCAACAATCCGTAGTGAAGTTAAATTTCCATTCAGTGACCCTCTGATAGATGTATTTTATTTAGTCATAACAATCTGATTATAGAGTAAACATTTCTCCTAATGAAAAATAGCCCCCAAAAAAATCAGTTAAAAAGTAATAATTAAAATAATGTGGGTATTTGTGTGACACTGCAACCAGGCACCTGCTCCTAACATTACAAACATATACAAAGCAGGAAAACGAGACAGAGGAAGTTCAACAAAATGCCATTCAGAAGAGGTAGATGAAAGCGAGTTCAGAGATTCATGACTTATTACTTGTGAGGGCGGGTTCATGCACAAATAAGGAAAAACAATATTTTTTGTAAATAACTTTGGTATTTTCAAGCCAATTTGTGTAGGAAGTGTGACTATCACAACAGTTAGCTCCCGAACTACCTACACTCTTGCTATGTTTAACTCTAGAACATGGCGTGGAGATCTCTGTAAAAAAATATACTCTTCATCTGTGATCACAGACATGTTGCCACTAACAATTAGATACAGTGACAGCATATCACAGATCTTTGCTGTTGATTTGATAAAACATGGGAACTGTCGCCAATCAACTGTCGATCCTGCATACAAACAATGGATAAAGGTCACCAAAAAAGGAGATTTACAATTTAAGAATATAACATAATCAGAGGAATGGTGGGTGTTCTACAGTGACAGTGACATCAGCAGAACCGTAGGTGTATCACTGAGGTACATAAGTACTCTACATACCTACATATTACAATAACAGACTGAGTGAACCTACATATTGTTGACTGTTCATTTAGCATTGACAGAAGTAGGGCTGTAACGATTCATCGATACCTACGATACAATCGTACCTTGGGAAATCGTGATTATTGTATCGTGAGCTTCCTGTATCGTGATACACTAAAAAAAGATTTTACTTACTTAAAAATGAAAAGAAAAACTAAGTGAACACTATAAAACCAGCTAGTGTTGTGCAGTAACAGTAACTACAGTAAGCATGAAGCAATCTGGTTCATAAATAATTGTTTTTAGAGAAAAAAACCTGTTTAAATCTTCGATCTCATAACACAAAATTTCCACCATCTTGAAAATTTCACAAAATATGCATGAAGTTATACTGTAGACAATGTATCGTGATACATTCTGTATCGCCTGTCTGTATCGTGAAACATATCGTATCATGAGATTTTCCATGATACTCAGCCCTAGACAGAAGTAGGTCCTATAGCATATACAGTGGGTGGGTGATCTAGCACAACACATACATCAGAAAGGATATCCACTCCTACAACCAGCAATAGGTGCTTGCTTCCACGGGTAATTACAACTAACACGGTCTACTCGTTAATCTAGCTGTAATAAAGGATTGAGCCTTGGCAGAATTTCTGTGTATTCTTCCTCCACTTTGAGCTAGATTTGTTGTCCAATTTATTTTCAGATTGAAGGCTACTGCAGCTGCACTTACAAGTTCTAATTGGATAAATATTATCCTGACTGGACACATTTTTAACAGTTGAGTTGTAAAGTAGGTCACCAAGGTTCAAGATGTCAAAGATGTGCCAGCATTCAGTACTTAGCTTTCCATATAACTACCCGGGCATAGTGAAAGAGGTCAGTGTGGTGACACTATATTCACAATGTCGACATTCAAAGACTGACATGAAGGAACAGACATTACAAAGTTGAGGAGAGGAGACAGGAAACAGCAATACAGAAGGAAGGTTGCATGTATTATTATTTCAACTGAGGGCTGTAAAGCCTTCAATGTGGGTTGGAACAATACTCAGTTCACAGAGCCAATGGGTCGGAATCACATGATTTATTCCAGGAATGTGTCAAGAATGTTTCCTCTAAACAGATGATCAGATCAAGTAAAGATGCATTTAATATTATTCTATTATTTATTTATCATGATATATAACTATGCCATTAATCAGAGATAACGTCAAGAAGATGATGCCAAGGATTTTCTTTTCGAGAAATTGAATTCTCCAAGTTGACCAATCTAATAAGTCAGTCACATTCATCAAATTATGGAATAACAAAGCGATGTTGAGACATAAACAAAGAACAGAAGGAAGCCGCAAGTAAAACCAGTCCCCGCTAATAGTCTGGTAGTTGGACATCAAGGTGAGATACAAAAATCACGACTTCTAAGTGGTTAGTTTTGATAAAGGCATATTCAAACAATGGTGCCAGTTGATGAAGAAAAGGACAATAGGTACTTTATTTAGGTTTGGTGTTTGAATAGGTAATAGAGGGAGAGGCGGTTCCCTAGATGTAAGTCTGCCATCATTGGAGGAAGGATACCAAGCAGTATACACACTACATATAATAAGTACATGATCAACCAAGGATATATCTATCAGAGCTATGTCAAGAGATTTCTCCTCATTGGTGCCTCATATGCTGCTAATTAATCCTTACAACAGAGGCAGTAAGACAGCTAACCGGGAGTACACCATAATCTCACCACACACGACACTGTGTACAGATATATGTGTATCACACTAAGCAGACACAGATCTCCTCTCTCATTGGTGCAGATCAGCAGCTCCTTAGGAGTTGATTGGTGCAAAGGTCATAACATTATCTCCCTGACCTTCAACACCAACAGGGGATTATGGGATAAGTAGGGGATGAAGACTGGATCAATTCTGGTCCACTCAATAGACAGATCTTAAGTATATTACAATAAATATTCAGAAATCGGCCAGGGAAAAATATATGATGATTGTTTAAAAGCAGGTAAATTATTTAGTATATTTAACTTCTTTTTTCAATTGTCGAAATTTGAAAAAGGCTTCGAAATTTCACCAGTTCATAGATATTTCTGTGTTGAAGATAACTTCCCTTTTAATTCCTGGAATTAATATACCATAGAGTTTCTAAAGATGGGCTTACCATCAATATTTGAAGTGAGTGTTAATATTAACAATTAAGCTTTTTACTGTTGCATAACCATTCTTCTGAATGTTCAATTTTCAGGAATCACAATTGTTTTAACAAATAATAATCTTTTATTGGCAACTAGTTAACACTACGCCATCTTGGGATAGTTTGAGAATACTAGAGAAGTGAAGCATCTCATCAAGCAGAACCTTAGAAACCACTCAAACAGGTCAAAGGTCAACATGACTCTTCAAAGACAACAGGCCATGTGCATTGTTTCTCTCCAGAACTGCCGGAAAGATAAAGTTATGGTTTAACTAATCAAGAATACTCATTATTATACATTTTGTAGAACTGTATCTTCATCTGACACTACTACTTGTACACATATATTTTATCATCAATAGTCATTTAAACAACATCCTAAGGACCAAATGGACTGTGTTCTAGTGACGCATGGCAATGGATAACACCGAGGTTCCTCTCCAAATTGTTTTCTTGGACATTCTTTCTTTTTAAGAGGAGATGTATGAAAAGATTCACTCTCTCTGCATAACCAACACACTGATGGGGTTCTGGACGGAAGACTTCATATCGACAGTCTCGATTATCATACCACGGTCATTTATCCAGCAGCTAACAGCAGGAACCAGAATATCATAAATAATCCATGAAACTCTTTGACCACAGGGCACTGTCCTGCGAGGCTTTGGAATGACCATTCCACTACATGACCCTTGGCTATTTTTTACAGAACATAAATAGAACTAAACACGCAATTTGTACTGTTTACGATTAGTTCTCAACCAATGTCTTATTTGTACTCTTCAGTTGAGCTTGTGTACAGCTATCATAGATACATGAACTCTGTCAGTTTGGAAGAGACAGACACTTGCAAGTTGACAGGAAACTAGTCCTGTAATTCAAGACAATCTCAGGAGATAAATAAACCAATTTACAGCAAAAGAGTGGCAAGATCAAAATACACACTCGGACACCTTAAAAACACTGAAATTACACTGGGAAGGATGAAGACGTACATTAGTCTGCTGGCGAGGGAACTAGGGAGCAGTCAGTTGTCTGGCTATCTGAAACTGGTGACATTCGCAAGTCAATCAAAATGCTTGGATAACAACATGAAAGGGAAGAGGCTTGTTGTCGAGGAACGTTCAAGGTTGTCAACTGTCACTTTCAGATTCAGTTTACAACAAACAGTCCTCCTTGTTTTCCAACTGCTTCTCTTCTGTTACCAAGGCGACACTACATTACCAGAAATGGAGTAGAACCGACCGTAGGAATCTCTCTTGAAACACTTAATGCAGAATTTCTTATTTTTATTGAGACATTTATTTCGAATATTTCAACTGCGGAAACACAAAAGCCCTTTATCAGCACTTGGGCCTGTTTTTATTGTCCCCTGACTGGGGAGCAAACAGGCCCTTGAATGCGCCCCTTCCACCCTTCGCTCAGGAAGCAGGGAGCATGTGATGCCAATACAGGCCACCGGCTCTATATCGATCTGCTACACCAGTCAATTCTTTCAATCATTGCCCGTTGATTAACCAATTTCTATGGTTAAAGGGGAAAAATAACAGAACTCTGCAAAACTGCAGTCTGGGGGATTTGCTACCTGCTTGGGTGCTCATGGCTGCACAAAGCAACAACAGAGCAGGAAATGAGTCAAAAGAACTCCGGCCATATTTCATGGCACACTTGTCTGGAGGTGTTTGATGTGAGGACACAAAGCAACTGTCTGTTCGATACTGTGTCATGTGTATGCTTGCCAGGCTATTTGTTTATGCTTGTGTGTATGCATGAAAACTCATTATGTATATGCCAGTTATTATGTTGCAAACCCAATAGGTATATGCTAGCTTTTATGCTTGCCAAAAGTATCCCTAATGGTGTATCTGCTTGCTGTTAGATTGTTTGCATACTTGCTACAAGATTGTGTTTATGCATGCAACAAGATTGTGTTTATGCATGCAACAAGATTGTGTTTATTCTTGCAACAAGATTGTTTTATGTTTGCTACTAGATTATTTGTGCATGCTACAAGATTGTGTTTATGTTTGCTAAATGATTGTGTGTATGCTTGCAACAAGATTGTGTGTATGCTTGCTACAAGATTGTGTTTATGCATGCTATATGATTATGTGTATGCTTGCTACTAGATTGTGTGTATACTTGCTACAATGTTGTGAGTATGCTTGCTACTGGATTGTGTGTAAGCTCAAGGTTGTGTTTATGATTGCAACAGGATTGTGGGTAAGCTTGCTACTGGATTATGTGTATGCTTGCAACTAGATTGTGTGTATGCTTGCTACTGGATTATGTGAATGCTTGCAACTAGATTGTGTGTATGCTTGCTACTGGATTATGTGTATGCTTGCAACTAGATTGTGTGTATGCTTGCTACTGGATTATGTGTATGCTTGCTACTAGATTGTGTTTGTGCTTGCTACTAGATTGTGTGTATGCTTGCTACTAGATTGTGTGTATGCATGCTACTTGATTATGTGTATGCTTGCTACTAGATTGTGTGTATGCTTGCTACTGGATTATGTGTATGCTTGCTACTAGATTGTGTTTGTGCTTGCTACTAGATTGTGTTTGTTACTAGTGTGTGTTTGTGCTTGCTACTAGATTGTCTATATACTTGCTAACGGATTATTCCTGTAAATGCTCAACCCTGTGAAGGAGGGTTTACATTAATTACTGTTTTGTAAGTTTATTTATCAAATGCTCAAGATTGTACTACATAGCTTATGTTTTCTAGGGGATGGGTTCTTTACTTCTGGATTGTGAGAAATAGTGGGTTGTGTCATAAGAAAGTCCATATCTCTGACTGAGAGCAGTGCCCAAGCCAGGGAGATTATTTCCATCGACTCCCATCAACTGGCATTACATCCATCATATGACTTCTCTCCGCATATTATTCATGACTGCTCTCTATTGTCGTAGTGGCAGGATTGGATAGAAATAGTAAATATGGTTTACGTAATCAACTCCACACTCTGCAATATGCTCGTATTGAAATCTAACATTATCAATAAGAAATTTGCAAAAGTGAAAGACGTAGTGGCTGACAAATTTGTATCACTGTTTTTCAGAATATTTGTGCATATATTAAAAAATGTAGACAAAAGACAATTTCACTTCCTGTGTAGAAAATAAGCTTGAAGCTTAGCTATCCTGAAACTGTAATTTTGTCAATGGAATTTTACAAAAATAAACTTAAAATGTTACAACCACGGGACAAAAGTTACTCGTTTATGGGCTGGAATACATTGACACAAACTAATTAAATAACCATGATGCATTTCGGCAATCCGCTGAGGATCAGCTTGGTCTGGCATCGAGAGGAAGACCTGCATGGCACTGCCAATGTTATTGCTCAAAGTATCAGCACCATCAGAACTATAAACACCTTTAATTCGGATTCTAAAACATGCAAACCCAATTACTACTCGGTCGATCAACACTACTTTGAAAAGCTTGCAAATTACTTCCAAGATATTAACAACTTTGTCAGTTGAGTTTACATAATCACGAATTATCATAAATTTCTTTCAAATTATTTCCAAAACATTAACAGCTTTGTTAACAAAGCTTACATAATGACAAATAAACATAAATCATTATGCATGGTGAGAGTTGCATTGACTATGTTGTACATTGAGATAGGCCAGCTATGTCAGCTCTGATTTCCCCCACACTTCTGTCAATAAGCCTTCATTCCACCACCTGAATGATGCCTTGTTACACGGGCTGTGCTAATTGCATGTTGATAGGGATCGATATGGCGTGAATGATGCGGGGATGACGAGAGGAGTACACTGTCGGTTCATGGCGGGTACTTTCTACAAGCCGATATACTCTCCACGAGAGAAAGAACAACACTGACGTGCATGTCAGTGAGTGCAGTGGGAGCAGGAGAGGGACCTCACTTACTGGATGTATAGAACACTAGTTTCTCTTGTTGTTTTGCTGCTTACATGTGTTTGGGTGGCAACCCACTTCAACTACAGCAATGGGAGCACATGGTTAACCCTAAATATACACGTGTTAAGGACAACTTTCTTTCTCTATTGGGGGGCAGGGTGAATGCTATATATGATATGCACCAATAGTAATATTAACATATATTTTCACAAAGATATTGTCCAAACAGATAAAATTATCAATATAACTGCTAAATTGACAATTGTGAAGCTGAAATCATTACCCATCAGAAAAAAACAAACAAACTGAATATCACACTATAAAGATAAAAGAAGAAAATATGAACATGAAGGAATAATATGTTCAGACCCGTTCTCACGTTAATTCTGAAAATTAATGTCCTCTCTACAATTTTCATATAAATCACTTTAAAAACACTTAAGATTCCCCTTGTTCACATAGTACGGCCACTTAGTAAAATGCATTTCTCTTTGAAAAGCAAACACGTTATGAGGTAGAATTAATGGCACATGTCCCCCACTCAGCCAGTGGGTGGGTACAACTGTAAACATCAGAATACAGGGAGTAGATGAATGAAGGGACGGACAGACGGACGGACGGACATGCGTGTTCGTGAAATGCTAGCAAGTGCTTGCATGGTCACACGTCCTACCTCTACATATACTCTTCTTCTACTTACTGTCCCTCCTCAAAATATTTTCCCACAAACTAACATAAATAATTTATGAAATACATATGTCATTTCCTTATATCCCTCAGCCCAAATATGTATTATATATTTCCAAATTATTTCCTAAATGTTTTCATTCATCTGATTTTGATTTGATTTTCCATCATGAAGATAGATGTTCAAGGCATCATGGCTTGGTATTAACAGTTGCAGTAACGTCTTTCCTTATGTGAGGATAGAACTCAAGCCACACACATGAAGTTCATTATATTATAAAAGGCAATACACTGAAGGTATTAAAGCATCCTCGATGGAATGTATAAATTCATATCCTCTATTTCATTTCATCAATTTTTTCTTGTTTATGACAACATAAATAAAATTATTTCCATGGCCTCTGCCTTACACATACTATCTCTAAGCTGTCTGGTGTTAGGTACCACATGAAGACAAAACTACACACATTGTGGGGGAGTTCACCTGTATTCAACTCTACAATAAATCCTAATGGTTATTGATAATAAACAATAACCTCTATTCACCAACTCGTGTGCAGTAAAACAAGGTGTACTTGGAGCAGACTGCTGGTGGGAGATATCGTGTGAAGTTAATACCGCTCACACTGCGGGGGAGTCATCTCCATTAAACATTTAGAGCCTCAATCAATCCTCACAGAGAAAAATGGAGCAAATCCTTGTTGTGATTGTTCATCTCACGATCAATAAAATATATGTATTTGTTAACGTAACAAATGTGGATAGAAAACAATAAAGTAAAATGTCTCCTTGCATAAAAAAACTTCGGTTTTATACATGAAAATTGACATTTATCATTTAGACATTGAAATTAGCCACTATTCTGGGTGCTACTTTCTGCAAAATGAGTTGATTAATCGTAAGCCTATTCTCATTTTGACACATTGATATTTGAAACGAAAAATACCAGCCAGTATCAGCATTGTTTCAAAATCTCTCTGGGTCGTCATGTTAGGCTACAACAATATGTGATCAAAGCTGACATTTGAGGAAAGCAATCTAATTAATAAGTGGAGTCTAGATGTACTAGGTAACACGATCTGGTAGCTATCAACACTAACAGTATTAAACAGAGAGCTGACAACATCAGCAGCCGGGAGACAACTCTCAGACAGACAGACAGACAGACAGACAGACAGACAAAGAGAGAGAGAGAGAGAGAGAGAGAGAGAGAGAGAGAGAGAGAGAGAGAGAGAGAGAGAGAGAGAGAGAGAGAGAGAGAGAGAGAGAGAGAGAGAGAGAGAGAGAGACAGACAGACAGACAGACAGACAGACAGACAAAAAAATGACGAAATGAGCTGAGACAAAAAGAGAAACAAGAGATGGGTCACATGGTCAGTGGTCGATATATAAAATATATAAGCGCTATCCACTTGGACTTGTTAATTTCATGAAGTACTAGTCCACAGTCATTGCTAGCACACTATCTACAGGATCATAAGGACAACATCGTACATTCAAACCAGTTTTTGGAGTACCAGTGAAAATATTACACTTGCCAAGAACATTTTAAATAGCCCTGGGCTAAGGGATATATGGAGTAAAGAAAGTAGATTCTTGAATATGTGGAGAAAAGAAAGTAGATTCTTGTATATGTGGAGAAAAAAAAAGTAGAGTCTTGTACATGTGAAGAAAAGAAAGTAGAGTCTTGTACATGTGGAGAAAAGAAAGTAGAGTCTTGAATATGTGGAGAAAAGAAAGTAGAGTCTTGAATATGTGGAGAAAAGAAACTGGGGTCTTGAATATGTGGAGAAAAGAAAGTAGAGTCTTGTATAAGACAAGAGGAGAGGAGAGGAGAGGAGAGGAGAGGAGAGGAGAGGAGAGGAGAGGAGAGGAGAGGAGAGGAGAGGAGAGGAGGAGAGGATGACACGACAAGACTGGAGGAGAGTAGTGGAGATGAAGACAAGACAAGACTAGAGGAGAGTAGTGGAGATGAAGACAAGACAAGACTGGAGGAGAGTAGTGGAGATGAAGACAAGACAAGACTGGAGGAGAGTAGTGGAGATGAAGACAAGACAAGACTGGAGGAGAGTAGTGGAGATGAAGACAAGACTGGAGGAGAGTAGTGGAGATGAAGACAAGACAAGACTGGAGGAGAGTAGTGGAGATGAAGACAAGACAAGACTGGAGGAGAGTAGTGGAGATGAAGACAAGACAAGACTGGAGGAGAGTAGTGGAGATGAAGACAAGACTGGAGGAGAGTAGTGGAGATGAAGACAAGACAAGACTGGAGGAGAGTAGTGGAGATGAAGACAAGTAGAGTGTCTGAAGAGTTAATCTGGTAAGAGTCCGAGAACTGTTGCTCATGTCGACACTGACACAAACCATCCTTCAGTCTGCCGTCATAACTTGAGTTAATATGATACGCGAGACAATCTGGGCCCTCACTGATAATCTCGTGAGAGTCACTAGCTGCTCTGCTTGAACAATAACAGTCAAGATGTCCCTCTTAGCTGATAACAACGAAATGATGAAAAGGACGGCCCTGTTTCATGTCGCTTCACAGACTGAATATGTTCATGTCAATCCCGTCTTTATTCAAAGACCATACACAGTCATGGCTACTACGTTTTGTTAACAGTGCAAAATAAGGGTCACTGTCAGATCATGAAATTTAAAACTGTGGTGATTTGTTTTCCAAATTTGTTCATACATATTAAATATTAATTCATTTTCACATATGACCACTTATTTGGCAGCTATTTTTCTCTCTCTTGGTTTCGATGAATAAAGACTTTGCATACAAATCTATCTAAAAAAGGGAAAAGAATGAATAGTGGCAAATGAACAGATTTAGCTTTATTCACTTTAAAAAATTGACAATGAAGGCATTCAAAAGATTAAGTGAGACAATAAAAGCTTTTCACTTTGATTAATTTCAATAAATATTTCCAGTCCAGGTAAATCCTGATTACACCTGTGAAATGTCGTCCGCTAACATATGAAGTATAGACAAGTAACTAGACTCATTGAAATATTTCTCCCTTACATGTTTATTGCTTCTATAGGTCACCATTCATAGTCTAACTGACAGAGAGGGCAGAGTGGGAACAGTACCCACAACTTTACACAATACTTGGTAAGTCAATTTATAGGAGAAGCACTGTCTTGATATTTAGATAATGATAATGGCTGGCACTTGTATTCTCATCGACTCGACTATATTGTTTATCGTCAACATGAGCACCAATCTGAATGCAGGTATTGAAGAGTTTTAGATCACAATTGTTTAGGGAAGAAAATGTTCAAAAGCCATGTGCATTTAAAAAATTGTTTAATAAGAACCTAAGATAATGTTCACTACATTATCGTCACAAACCTAAGATAATGTTCACTAGTGTATCGTCCCAAACCTAAGATAATGTTCACTACTGTATCGTCCCAAACCTAAGATAATGTTCACTACTGTATCGTCACAAACTTAAGATAATGGTCACTACTGTATCGTCACTGTTAAAATCATATACGTAAGCAAAATTGAACAAGACACCAGTACACACAGATGGAATTGGACAATGGTCACATTACGGTGGTGAGTTAACAGACTGAGATTGGGAACGTCAATGTTTATATAATGTGATCAGTGGAGAGATAAAGGGCTGGTATTGACCGGGGACGAGTGGTCACTCTCTATGTCACATCCAGTAATCCTCTCGTCCACTCTGCTCACCCAGGGGCACGTCCACTATCTCTACAACCATCTATGAAGCTCAGGCCTGTACCCTTTGTCTCCTGCTAAATCTTAATCTTACTTAATCGAATAGGTCAAAGTATTATTCAAGAGTTTTTTCACAAATGTAAATTGGTTATACAATAAGGAGGAGAAATTATGACTGAGAATGAGAAAAACTGACTAATGAATGTCATCCTTGTCCATGCACTGTTACAGAGTCAATATTTCAGCAACAACTTCCTCACTGTGAACGTATGATGTTTCAGAGAATATATGCCTAGTCCTTCATCATTTGTAGTGTGAAGAAGTAAGCATATCCACCAAAACATTGCTTGTATGTTCATAATGAAGAAATCATTATCAAGAAAATGTATTTCATTTTTAAATGCCCTTCAAAGCTAAGGTCTGCTCTGGGCGGGAACCTTCCGTCTCCCTGCCACCATGTTAAGTTAGAGTCCCTACAGGTGCTCCGGGCGGGAACCTTCCGTCTCCCTGCCACCATGTTAAGTTAGAGTCCCTACAGGTGCTCTGAGCAGAACCTCAACCTGCTATCTCCTGCTAAATCTTAATCTTACACTGTCCATCTAGTCACAGTATTATCAAGAAGTGCCACTCCACCTGGTCAAATCTTAATCTCTTATTGTTGAATGAGTAAAGTCATGTTGCCATCTCTGATCTAAATCTTCATCTACTAGTCAAGACTTAGCTAAATCCACTGGAAGAGCTTAAGTTTGCCTCTAAACATGAAGAAAACATGGGTCAAACCTAATGACATGTGATGTGAGTATATAAACAACAGACGGAATCGGGACCCAATCAAGTTGCTAACCTGACATGTCGTATCCTGCACTGATGACTCCTGAACCCTGCAGCCAATTCTACTCCATGTATGTAAATATACTCTTCCAATATGATGACATCTTTGACAGGTCTGTTCTAAACCTAGAGTACACTTCTCTTTCACTCGTGTTGACCACCATTCACAAAGCTGATCTGATTAAGTTTTACATAATTTGGAGCGAGGTACTAGGTTTTTAGCCACTCGTGAGACATCATTAGGATGATGAATGAGAATATTTTCTATTGAAACTTAATTGGTAAGTATTATTGGCCAAAGGAGATGGTATAATCAATAATGGAAACGGTCCTGATCAGGCCAATAGATAGAGGTCGACCTTCTCAGTATAGTCCAGGACCCGTAGGTCAAGCTTTAACAAAGTTCTGTAAGATGACCTCATGTTAGCCCTTTACAATGTTCCAATGTCGAAGTTCAATTTCATAAATATATAATGAATAAACTAAAGAAATATGCAAAAGAATTGCATCCTCAACATATGCTAGACTTCCTAATGTGAAGTATAAGCCAACTCAAGACATTTCCAGGAGTCCAGTCTGGGATTCCAGCTCATCCAGGTAATGGCTTTACTTCAATGAGATGCAGAATACCAATCTGACTTTTAAATATATTCATTGGAAATGTGTCGAAATCTAGAGTTGGATTACCCACACCATGAAGAATTACCCTGCAAGTGAAGGGAGCCTATTTGGGAGAATTCCCTGGACTATTCACCATCATGGAGCTGAAACCCACCACCCCTAAACTGTCAAACCCTCCCTAATCAGGTATAAATCACTTAACAGCGCTAGGGGCAGGACGAGGACTTGTAAACGGCTCCTCGAATGGGCAGATCAATGCCCCAGAGAGAAGTCCAGGAAAAAGTTGGTATTGATGCAAAGGTTCTTGGTAACGGAATCGGTCGCGGTGAGGCATCACTGGATCAGCCAATCAATAGCCCCCGCTGTCAAAGCATACGCAGATCATATTCTTTGTGTTTACATGCATGATCCCTGGCGGAAGTATACAGTCCATCAAACCCCTCATCAGACACATTACATGTCCCTAGCTGCCTATAGTGGCGACTAAACAATACTAGCTGGGGAAGCTTTAGTTTACTTTCTGTCCTATCATCCTTTTTTATTTTGATCATTACACTGATGATGTGGTTGTTGTCATTTATATACTTATGTTTCACTTGATAATTGGATTTCAATCTTCATAATTGACTTTTAATTAGCTAAACAAAAGTGATTCTTATCATATAAAGAAAGTTAATAAATTGATCTTAGCTTGGCTCAAATTAATCAATCAATATTTATATTTTTAAGAAAAAGTCTTGACAATATGCCCTCTAGGTGAGAATTTGGTTGAATAAAATAAGGTGAAAATTAGGTATCAGAAATCCTTTAAAAATCGTCAGCGAGTTGGGACCAAAAGTACAAACATATCCTCCAGGCACACGTACCTCCCTACAAAATCTTGGGGTAAAGCATTTCTGCAGACAAGTCCAAAATGTGAAAAACTTATGTACAAAGGCTGATGCCATAAACCCATCTGCCCTTATGCTAAAAACTAATTTATTTCTATAAACAATAACCAATTGCAAAATGCAAAATGATAGCAAATCACTTTCAAAACAAAATATTTGAGCATAACTCTTTTGTAAAAAAAAAAGCTGTCTCTTTAAAACTGGATTAACTTGTGATGAACTTGTGATGAACTTGTCATGAAACAATGACAGCCAAACACTATACATATATATATATATAAATGTATGTATGTATTGAGGTGGGTAGGTATATAAGAGTTAGAACCGCACCCTCCCTAATCTGGCCAATCCTGCTGGTAAGCCTGGGAGATATCAAGTTGCGTTCAACTTGCAGCACTCATTACCTGCCCGGCACCAGGTACTGCAGCTATCCTCTCCTCACTAACGACTTCACCTTGCTAATTAAAGCAGGTGGGGTGCTTAACTCTCATACTGCTGCAGTGTCAATAGGGTGTCAGGGATGCTCTTTCACTATCTTTCGGCATCGAGTACAAGTCCTCGTGAGATATAGGAACCACTCCTATTGACTAAATATAACGAGCAAAGAGAAATTGTTTTTTCTTCAAAAAACAGATGTCTCCCCTTCCCCAAATTTAATCTCAAACGACACAAAGTCAAATTTTTTGCCATGGAAACAGAACAAAATAGAAATTCAAAAAACGTTAAAACCCCACAAAGGCATATCTACATGATATGCGGTGGCAGTATATCTAATTTGGTTGGGATTGGTTCAAGTTTTAGAGTTTTGCTCTGGAAACCATGAGAATGGTGACAGCAATGCCAACCCAGACACTAACAGCGATAACAGTGCCAACCCATACACTAACAGCGACAACAGTGCCAACCCAGACACTAACAGCGACAACAGTGCCAACAGTAACTCAACCAAAAACTATTTGTCCCCTGACCCTTCAGGAGGAGGCATAAATATGAATGCATAACAACCACGACACTCTTTGAATAATCTCTGAGATACCATCATGGACATATATTCATTTATTCAACAGTGTTTGTTACTATTCACCTCATTATAACCAATGTTTGCTACATTCTGAAACACGTCTGTGCATGTCTCCAACAAGAAAACCAGCGGCCATGACACTGGAGACCTACATCAGAAGGACCACACACCCCAGTGCCAGCTACATTCCTGAGAAGACTTCAACATGGCAGAGTCACACCACAGCCTCTAGAGCTCCCCACCTGCCTGTCTCATCGATCTTTGAATCGTGGTCGATTCCGTCAGTACAGGGTGGACAAGTGCACCCTGGGAAACATCGGGCGATGCAACAATCAAGCACACCTGTACCACAGGTGAGTCAGTGCTCGTTAACTCCTCACCTGCATTTACCTGATTACAACAGGTAATCATTCAGAAAGACAAGCATCGGCTTAATTATTTATATCTCTTTTACCTGAGAGACTTATATTGACTGGGACCTATTCACAAGTGCTGCATGGAAATGTGCATCGTGAGAGCACTGGACCGGGTGATCTGTGACCGACTGAGTAATGCTTCTCCAGTACACACTGTACAGAGGAGCCAGCCCGCTAGCTCAGTCACCTGATGGAACCATGCTATCAGATCATACAAAGCTTGATTAAAGACTTGGCTGCTTTTTTGTCCAATCTTTTCACTTTTCAATTACGCTCTTTAAGCAATGTTTGCCAAGTTCCTTGATTACAAACGGGAAATGTTTGTTACGTAAATACCAACACAAAAAGGGGCCAGGTGCAGAATGAATGTGACAAGTCGGCTGATGAGATCACAGAAACATACTGGACATTTAAAGAAATGCTGCCATGGTATTGGCTTTTATGTGTCTTTCTGGGACTCAAATGTACTCATAAATTAAAACGTTATTCAATACTGTCAACATTGTATCTTATTGGCTTTTCTTTCCATATTAGATTACATCCACAGAATAGAGCAAACATCTGCAGTGAAGACCCCTTCTTATGTAGTCCATTGATAAATGATCTATCAAGAGATGGTAAAGAATTACCTTTCATCATGCAATGAACACAGGCAATGGTTTTATGAGGAATTTTGGGACTTGAATAACAAACATCAATACCAGTTATTTTGTGACCAAATAAAAGCAAATAAAGTTGTTTACTTGCACATGAGACAACATTTCTGGATAATTTACTTTAAGATAACCAATGTTTCTTCTATATTTTGATATTTAATGACATCTTTGAAGGGCATTTATTAATGAAAAACAAACAAAAGGCCATATTCCTGGGCGTGAACCATGTATGGATCTCAACTGAAACCTTTGAAAAATAAATTTAACTTGTGCAACTTCGCTGTCACTCAGGCAATACCAAAATTCACACCATTTTGTAAAAGTCATATGACACACTTACTCGTGTAATTATCTAAGAAACTACAGCTTCAACAGGTTACTGGCCAGGACCAAAATTAACCAAGTTACAGGCTGCCAGACGAGCCACATTTCATACACTATAAAACTGTTTGGGCAAGATATTCATTTTCTCTTTTTACCAAACATATTTCAGTACAATCAAACTGAAGTAAAGCACATGCCGTCATCAAGCCAGAAAGTAAGAAGAAAGGGAGAGAGAGGTGCCATTTCCGCTTCCTGTAATTTCATCTGATTAATTGAAGACATCAATGCTATCAGCTTCTATTTTCAGATACATTTTAGCACGATCAAACCAGCCGAGGACAAATTAAGTTGAATAAATGGGACTTGTTTGAGATTTAATTCCCTTTCTATTTTCACAAATTTTATTTAATATTCAAATATTTCAACCAAACAGAGAGAGAAATTTGGTTTCATTTCAAATTCACAAATGACATCAGTACAACTGATCAACATGAAGGTTTTGATGCCGTGCCCTGTGTCCCTGTGATCCATGATGTCATAGCGGCATGTTGACACAACAGTCACACGGTGGACTCGCACACCAGACTTGAGACTCACGGTCATATTTTATGTATGACGGAACATCCGCACCTTACAATGCACTTTAACATAATAAATGTCCATCGCAGTGTATATGTTTTTTGGGAAATTTCCTAAGGAGCGATGTTAATGAAAGGCAAAATGGCTGCTGCATTTTTAATGATTGGGGGGTAGAGAGAGAGAATAGGAAGCTGTGCAAATGTCCCGAGTTGTGAGAGAGTCACTCGACTGCAGATCTGTCTAAAACATGTCCATGGTACCAGGGTGACAAACACTCGGATCAATAGCAATGAAGGGGACAGGCCAGCTGAGTCAGAGAGAGCTTCTTCCCAGTAACATCCACAAATATTTCATCTATGAAATATTCAACATTAAACTAATGTTTAAACTTGAAATTATCTTTTGCAAAAATTACATTAAATTTGAAAAAGTTAATCAATAGATCTGAAATGAAAATTCTGACATTATCTAATCTGATAAATGGATCAAATGTTGTAGTTTATCTTGATACGTGTCACTGAAGAAATCATGGAGGGGAGGCCTGAGTGACAAGATGACTAAAATGGCGCTTTCTTGTTGCTGTTGTTGGAAGTGGAAGACCAAGGGAGGAAGGGAGGGAGGGAGGGAGCAGGAAGGCACGGGAGGACAGGGCCTGTATTAATTAACTACACTACCATGGAAACCGACTCTCAGATCCCGCCTGACTGCCTGCTGCCTATTCAGAGTCAGAGACAGGCAAATGATGGGGTGAGTCATCGCTACTAATTATAATATTACACAAGGTAAGATATTATGAATATTGTCCCCATTCCACCATGGGCTACAAGTCCAATATCTTCACAAGAGTTACTTCCCTTTGTCTGTGGTGCCGGTCTGTATGGAAGGAATTGGTAATGGTAAAATCAAACCCTCACACAGATTGTTATATCCCAAGCCTTTATTTAGTTTTTCTTTACAGCAGAGATTTCATAGAATGCGCCCTGACAGAAGTGCATTATCTTTGTTATTCCTGTTATGAATTAATTTTATGTTTGTTTGTAGTTGCAAATTATTTCACTCTGCTTGAACAAGATATAGGCTAATTTATGAAATCTCACAAAAAAAGAAAACAACTATTTATACATTTGACATCTAAAAGATATGAAAGATTCAGATCAAGTTGTTTGAAATCATTATTCTAAAGCAAAATTCTGAATAAATCCCCCTAAACAATTCAATTGAAAGAAATGACAGCGCATTATATTTGTGTTCTGTAAATACAAATTAGTTCTGCTTTCACACAGAGCACCATAAGAATCCATCATCTCTGACCATGAAAAGATTGTTTATGTCTCTTCCTCCGCTACATATAAACTATGTTATATGATTACAAACTCAACACAGGGATCTCTCCAATATTCAATATTCAATTCTTACATGGCTCAAAAATTAAATATTTTCTATTCCCTTCACTTCGAGACAGTAATATATAAAAGCTAACCAATGAAAATACCAGGATAAGGCAGAAAAAATCCACAAAATAGAAAATGTCAATAAAATGGTAAAGACTTTCAAAGGATATTTCATTAACAATTTTAGGTTACAGCTTGCTAATGTGACATCACAACACGAGCTGGAGGGCGTCCATTAGCCCTGGACATCAGGGCCGAAGATCTAAACAGATTGTTAATACCTCCTCCTACACCTTCATACTTATATACAGATATAGATATGTACTGGTAACGAGGACAGGTGTGGGGATAAGCCTAGCCAAGGGGCAGGTAAGTATAGAGAAAGATAGCTTCAAGAAGCACATTACCATTGGCATTAAGTTTCTATAAGGAGACCTATCACTGCATTCATCACATTTTTGTATATTTTACATAAAGCACCACGGATCAGATAGCAGGGTAGGGTGACTATCTAGAATAGCAGGAGTCGCTCAGCTCAGTTGATTCATCTTCTCAGGTTTTAGAGGGTTTTTTTATGTCGGTGAATTAAGATGAGAGTTACAGAAGACTGTAAATTTCTAAAGTTCTTTTTCTATTTCAGTTAATCAAGAAATCTCAATCACACTAAATTTCAAATGTGTTGGTGTAATCTATTTCACTTAATAAAGACACTGTCAAGTTACAGGGTGGTGGTGTTCCCAGGTGATCAACTGAGAGGGTCGTCCTGACTTAATTCTGAATCCAGATGAGACTCTTTGCAGTGGTTCAAGTATCCTATTTCTCTAGTTTTAAGGGACACCTAATTTAAAGTGTATCAAACATAACTCTCTAAGAAAGAAACTGCAGAGTTTGAGTTTGTTCCATTCAAATAAGTCAGGTGACAGTCTTTCTAAAATATCATTTTCAAAGGAGTACACTATAGCAAGCGGTTTAGTAGTCTGATACTTAAACTCTGAAAAAATAATTTTTATATCTGAAAAAGATATTGAAAAAAAGTAGCCTTCTTTTTATGAATTTCTTTTAATGAAAATTCCATTTCTTACAGTCTCCTTTTCAAAATTTAATAAAATGGTGATATTTTCAGAATAAATATTGAGTTTGAGTATAAGACTAGTGGTTCAGCTCAGTTCAGGGAGTACGCTTATATTTGGAATTACAATGTTGCTGTATAAGGGAACTGAATTGATAATTTGTGTCTTCAAGTCATGGATGTCATGTTATTCTTTGTAGCATTTCTGACTATATTAAACACTTATCAAAAGTATGTGACTAAATTATCTATTTAATTATGACCTTCTAGAATAGAAATGTACCTTTGTGTGATACAGTGTACGCAACAGTGTGTAATACAGGTGTAATACATAATGACACATTCGTGCATTTATTCATTTCAAATGACTCAAATTCAATTCAATTCAACTCTATTATATGAAAGACACATTCTTGTGTAAACGTATCCAATCCTCCATGTCAACTGAACATATAGATCGATGTATTTATTGTTAAGCTTTGTTCATTTTTTATCAATATTATTGACAATTATTATTAGAATCTGTCCTTTTGTGCTGTATGGTCGGTCTAGGTGTCTTGCACAACTAGCAGTAGACATACCACACCAGTTGAGTATACTTTATTAACCTCGGTTTATTTAGTACACTGCCCTGGGTGATATGAATCATTCAAACTCAAACAGGCGACCAATCACAGTGCAGATATGACGTGGTCTGATTTGAATGTCATAAATCTTTCAAGTACGAATTAGTTAGCAACTTTATGTGCATTCCTTTGTGAAATAATCAAAAGTTAAACAAACTGACTGACATGTATGTTATTTCTATTCTTAGTCATAATATTTTAACGGTTTAAAACTTTGTGTGATGTGAATATTGTGGATGCAATTATAGATTTTAACTCTTCTTTAGTTATGTGCCTAAATAGATTATCAAGAAAAGATTAAATATTCAGTTTCCTATCATTATAATTCAATTTTAAAATGTGATGTTTTCAGTTAAAAATGTTTAAGTTCATGTTCAAATGTTAACATGATTTCTTAACTTTGTGAATAAAAAGACATACACAAGAATACTTGTTAAAAGTCCAATGTTTGCCATTTTCTCTTAATGATTATGAAGTAAGTTAAAGAGTACTTACCAATCATTGTAAATTCATTGTGGAGCCAGGCCGAGCTGGCTAGTATTGTTTAAGGTAATCCGTATGGCAATCTGCAAAAAACAAACAAATACATTAGAACTTATACCAATCTTCATTTTCAAAACATTAAAATTATGAAGTTGGTCCAGGTCTCTGAGAGAAATAGAATATAAATAGCACAAACACAATTTGTAAGTGATAGAGGTATCATGAGAGCATGGTATACCAAATGAAACTGCAAATATCATACATGCCAGCGCATAGAGAACAGGAAGTACTGAATAGTCAAGTCTCATGCATCTCAAATGCTAAACAGCAGCACAAATACATAGGAGCAAAAACTGGTAGAGACATACACATGTGCATATACCTTAATTGCTCTGGTAGGCACAATTCACTAATGTCAAAAGTTGTGAAAGAAAGAAACATATGCATAATGCATATAATAGGTAATAAGATTCCACATGAACATCTAAGTGGTCTATTATGAATTTAAATACTGGACAAATCCTCCTAATTGACTATAATTATCAGCTGACACAAGGTTCCATTTAAAACAGTTAAGATATTTTGTCTCTATCACGCCTGTGTAAATAAACATTGGAGCAAAGAAGTGACGAGAAGATGAACATCCTGGCTGTTTTTATATCAACTACTGTATGTGTACTTTGTAACCCAATCAAGCAACATGTGAAGATACACTGAACTGGGCATGTTGCTGCATATGTTTACAGATCAGGTAGCAGGTAGGTTTACCAGGTGACATTCCACCAGGTAGAGACATCACACATCCTTCATAGGGCCTGGGAACCTATAGAGCTTATATAGACTATATAGTGTTACAAAGTGTAGCAATACACTCTCATCTTTGATATTGTATATCATAAATCTGTCTATTCATATCAATTGTTTGGATGGAGCTGCTCGACAATAAGCACATTACTTGGATGATACGGTACAATACGATGCATGACACTTGTATGATAGTACACCACATATCTGAAAACACCCAGTTAACCCGACACCAGCATATACCTACAAGTGTTAAATCGACACCACTTCATAAAGACCACCGCACACTTGTATCACACAGCCGTATCACACATACCTGTATCACACAATTAATCACAAATAAATGTATCACACATACTTGTATCATATATTCGTATCACCTGCCTGTATTCCACGGCATATCACATACTTGTATCCCAAATACATATCACACTTTTGTAACACACATACATATCATCAAACATATCACACACCGATATCACACATGTGTGTCACACAAGCACACCACAAAAGCATATCAAACACTGATATGACACCCCATGGGTCTAGGGATGTAAACCAATGTTACTGCACGTCTCACAGAACACTTGACTTCTAGTTGAGTTACTCTACTGTTATGGTGGCTGCAAGTGTAAATATACATTATAATGTACACTTACTCACAGATAAAACAACTCCGCAAATATTTCCTTTCATGTTGAACAAGCACTCAAAGAAATCGAATTTAAAACACAAACAACTTGAAACATGTACTTGTAATATCTCTCTCTCCAAATATTACTCAGTGTTCAGTGATCACCAGTTGAACCTGAAAATACTTAAAACACAAACAACTTGAAACACGTACTTGTAATAACTATCCCACGCACTATTGCTTAGTTTTCAGCAAACAGAAGGTGAACTCAAATACTTTCAAAACCAAACAACTTGAAAAATGTAGAAGTAAAGTTTTTCTGTTACAAGTTTTGAGTTTTTCAGAATTCAAATATAGACAGCTTCAAATGAGCTTGCCGAAGATTCACGTCTACCAACTGACAGTAAGGATAACTTCACAACATTCAAACTCTTATCAACTTATCGATGCTTTTCTTCCTGATACATGTTGAATAATTGTTGTGATCTTGAAAATATTAAAAAAACAAACTATATCTGTCTCTGTACATATCAGCTTATCTATATATATGCTGTAGACAAATCACAATCATAAAGAGAACTTCAAAATATTCAAAATGACAATGTTAAACTTTTACCTCATTTTCCTGTGACAAACTTTCAAAATATCAGTCAGTCAGTCTTTTGCATACAGAGTCTGCCTGCAGAGAGTACCCAAACAGTGTCTCCAGAGAAGGTAAGGAAATGCCTGTCTATCTGTACGTATGTCTGTATGTCTGCCTACCAGAGATAACCCGCATGTGAGGATTGTGAACCCTGACCAACATTAGGACGACACAATATGACAAGCTGCACGTACAGTGTGACACGCATGCTTCTAGCTCTCCTCAACTTCACAGATTCTACTGTACAGAATAGGTCGTGTGAATCTTGAGAAAAAGAAATATTTACGCTAACAGCTACAATCATGTGGTTAAAAATAGTGACTGAATACATGCATTTGAATCACACATATAATCATTCTTGTACTCTCATATTGACATACCGTAGTTATATTTCATATGAAGCTGATTTTTCTCTCCATCATGCTTGAAAGAAACAGGGGGCCTGATACAGATACTGACACTTACAAAGTAAAGGAATCACACATACAATCCTTCTGACACTTTAGAGCATTTAGAGCTTGATTCATTACTAAAATTAAAACAGAAAAAACACTGAGACTAGAAAATATTAGATGTGTTTTAAAAAGTTGGTTTCAAATTATAAAGTTATGAATACTTCAAAACAAGCTGTCAAAGTATTTTTTATAAAATAAATTTGAATAAAAGGTCTCTCTCCTTACGAAGCTGTTATCAGGCTTGGAGCCAATATACCACAAATTGATTAGCTGCATTGAATAGTCAGCACTTTAATCTAACAAATCTATTATCTTTACCAGCATCTGCATTTTACAAAGGAAACTTCAATGCAAACTTTAAAACTGATCCTTTTTTTTTCATTTATATTCAGACAGTCTCGAAATTTTTCTCTAACTAAAGTGAGCGCTGGTAGATTTCCAGCAATTGATTGTTGTGATTACAGGACCGACGAGTTGACAGAGGTTTTATTCTGATGGTTTATGGCATTCTACGAGTGTGACTCAGCAGCGGGCGGGCAGGCAGGCAGGTAGAACTACCCGAGTTACCTGGATACAATCAGTGCTGAACTACTGCTGCTCTACCCGGCTGCTGTACACGACTCTCTGCGGCAGGTAACAGTAGAGGAAAGTAATACCCTTACACTCTGTTCAGTAATGATGATGTCTTGTAGCAGCTCCAGTGGGCTGCATCAAGTCAATGGTGTGATGTTTCAATCAAAATAACAGTTTATATTTAGTATACATGGTAGCTTGGTTTTCTTCATGGTTTGGTATAATTCATGGTAACAAATTTTCTGGAAGCTGCAATCACAGGTACTAACATCTAGCTTCTCCAGAACCACATGTAAATGGATAGGGAATCTAAGACTAAAGGATCTTCCACATGTTAGGCTTCATAAGACAGGAGACTGTGTAACTACCTGAGAGACAGGTTTACCTGTGTAACCTAGACGAATACAGCAGGTAGGAATGTAGGTAGTGAGTCTATGTACACAACATATAGGTCAGTGATCGGTCAACCCCCTCTATACATGCAGCATTTAGTGATAGTTCCCCTCACAATCACCCTCCCTCCCTCCCTCCCCAGTAGATAGGGTAAACATACCAACATCCCTCCCCTCTCCCAATATACATGCAGAAAATAGATGCAATTTGTCCCCTTCCACATCACCCCCTCCTCAAAGATTTTTGCATGGAAATCTGATAGACCCAAAGTGCTACCACCCCCCCCCCCCCCCCCCCCCCCCCCCCCCAACCCCTCCATCTCCCAAAATTAAAAACTTTCTGGAATTGTTAATGCAAATAACCCGCCACACATGCATCATTGGCGCTAGTTCCCCCTTTCATGTCCTTTATTCATGACTCATCCCAGGTGAGACCAGGTACACCTTCATTAACGAGCCTGGCTTCACACAGGTGTGATCAGATATTGTTGTACAGGTAAACTTTACCTACAACATAAGTAACCGGAGATTTGTCCCCATTTTTAAAAATGCACTAATGGCTTTCTCTCTTTTTTAAAAAATTAAATGACAATGGTGGTCTACAGAGTAATGTAAATTGTCATATATTAAAAGATAGACTTCAAAGTGAACTTTACAAAAAGGTTGCTATAAATGTTCTTAATTTAATAAAATAAATGTTTCAGAAGGGAATGTTTCCTTTTTGAAGGTGAGTAATGAACATTAGGTGTTAAGGTGTAGATTCTTATTCATGGTAAATTTCAACTTCAAATACGTCCTATCCATCAAGGAAATCTGAAACTGTTGGTGCTTTGGGCATGTTCTCTTTTTATTTGCACATGTAATAGATCTAAATGAGTACAGTGGCAAACTGCAGCAATTAAAATTCAAGCTGGGCATGACGCAACCACTTCATAGCACAGATCAAGATAATGTTTGATAGCGAAATATATCTGCATATCTTAAAAAGTACATAAAAATTTAAACGCCCATAAATAAAACCATAAGTGAAAAGGAGCCTTGTTTTGCATTGTTTACCTATATCGCTTACATACATTCTTCAGGAGGGTGGTCCTCCACGAGATGGGTGGACCCTAGTTACTGGGGATGACACTTCAAATGTGTACAGTTCATTGAAATATGAACACCTCAGCTTCTTTTAATTGAAGATTGAGTTTCTCCACAACTTTGACAAACAGAGAAGGAATTTTATGAGTGCTACAGTCACATTTACACTGGAGAGAAGACTGCTGAATCACACTCTACACCGAGTGCTCCGACAGTCACAATTTACACTGCAGAGAAAAATCACACTCTACACTAAGGGCTCTGTTAGTTTTAGCGATGTCATATATTCCAATTTCAAATTGTGAATTATAATTTATGAAACATGTATAACAAATGCATCAAGATATGGTTTTCTGTTTACAATTATCTGATATTCAATGCTCATGCTAAGTTGTGACATATATATCTGTTAACTAAATAATTTTGATGATTTGCGCAAGTTCTTGACTATTTCAACCAAGGCGACCACTTACAACTACAAACTTTTAATGACTTTCTTTTTCTGTTTTTTTTTCAACCACATCAAAGTCCAATACAATAAAACCACAGTGCACAAGGCTTAGAAGAAAACATTCAAAGGTTTTTTAGAAATGAAGAATGAAAATTTGAAGGTAAATAACTGCAAAGCACTAAAGATATATTTCATGATAAGTCGATGACTTAGAGGTTGAAGCCTACACAGTACTCCCTACTCTGGGTGAGAAGCCTGACAGCAGCTATAGTGGATCTGACACAACATCAACTACCTGGCTTCTAGCGTCCTTCCAATTAGCGCCCTTACCTACGTCTATATACAGCTGGGGACTCGAACACCCACTTACAGTGATCGTTGTAGGTGGGTGAGTCATCCCATGTCTATCACTCAAATAGCCTTAGGCATGTTTAATTACTTGAAATATACCACTTTAAATCTTGAACATCTAAAACAGGAAAAAAAATCATATTCAGAAATGTTAAAGTATCATTCAGAAAATCGATGTTTATATGATATCCAAAATTTTTTCAAGCTTCTAAAATGGTAATGTATGGAAATGCCGTGGATATTAATATTGAATCTATAATGATAACTATAATGACAAAAGGGCACATAAAATCTGGAGTTTAACACAGTCATATTCATGCTGCACCAAATATCAAAGAATATCATAAGTATCATGATAAAAGCATTTCAAGGCAATTCTTATGGACAAAAAGGTCTTTATCTTAAAAAAGAGGTCGTCATTAATAAGATTTGTTTTGTATTACTACATCATTTAAATGCCCTTGAAAAATGTCATGATAAAAGGGTACACAAACAGGTAGTTAACAAGCTAGGATATAATAACATTGGAAAGTACTGGCTACACAACCATGATAGACGAGCATTAAAAGAGGTAGGTTAAGAGATGATACTGAACTGATATCATAAACCCATCCAAAGATAATCTCAGTGTAAACCGTCCACTGACCACCTGTGGGTCGGGACAAAGCCAGGTGAATCCTAATCAGCTGTGACTCACCTGAACAGGTATCACAATGGCTACAGGTGAATGAGTGAGTGAGTCATTCACTGGACAATACATTACCTGCATTTTGCAATAACCTTCATAACAGCTTCATAATCATTTTATCTTTTAAGATTATAATTTTGTTTGTGAAATTAGAGGAATTTGTTTTCTCTGTAATACTGTAACATGAAGTTAACATGTACACAACATAAAATCACACAAAATAAAAAAAATAAACATCTCATTTTAAAAATAGACACAAAGCAATTTAAAAATGTAAGAAATATTTTCAAATTTATTTTTTCAATATTTATATGATATTTGGAAAAAAACAATCTCATTCTTACAAACTATTTTTAAATCTGGAAAGTACAAACTACCAGTAAATATCTAATTATCTTATAGACTAATGATTTCTTTTCAATTAAATTGAGAAAAACTACACTTACTGATTCGAATGGTAAGTATCTGGATTCCAATGGTAAGAGTCTCAATACCTATGCATCTATGTGAACAAAGCACCTCAATGGCACGACACACAGCAGGTAACTCGATACTGCATCCAACTCCAGGAGGCAGTAGTAACAGATGCCAAGCTGTACAGAGTTATCTCCCTTCTAACCATTCCCCTTTGTTATTCCCAATGGCAATGTTTACATTGTATTCAATCAATAACAGACACTGATCCTGGCATCCATGTCCGAGCTCATGCCTTTGTCATTATAAACATGCTTGTATAATTTCATGAAATTTACCATTAAAATTACTTTTATCACAAGCAAATCTCAATTTAAAAAAGTATTTTAACATTTTCATGTACATCAATTCTGTCTTCTGACAACATTTGAATTAAAAATACTCATATGAAATGAATATACAGACAAGAATTAATTAAATTCCTCGGTGTTATATAATTTTGGGTGTTATCAATCAAATTAGATGATAGTGAAACTTATTGGAGTATGTCCCATTTCAGCTCAAAATGAGTAATCACAAGCGCTGTATCTATAGACAATTAATGAGTTTATTAAAATCCTATCTCCCATTCTGTCACAAAAAAATATTATATTCATGCCATTTTGTCTTTAAAAGACTAATTTCAATAATGGTATCAAACTGAATAATTGATTTTCTTTGACATGAGCTAACAATATAATGACTCAGACATTAAAAATATCAGTTTTATGATCCCACGCTGCTGTAAAGCCAATACAACAGAGTGATGAATTGTAAACAAAGAACCTTCAATATAAGGCAAATTGCCTCTCTATAAAGCTGTTGAATATTCATTGAAATACTACCCTGCTAAAAGATATTCCAAAACCGTTCTCTAACAGTCCGACATGTAAATGTTACTCAAGTGAATATTTTTGTGAAGAATACTATTCTATAAACACTATCAGACGGATACACCTAACTAAAATACTTGTGAATAGTTGAGTGAAATATTCTACTATTGGCAAGAAATTATACAAAAGAACCCATGCAGGTTCAACACATGGCAACTTGCCTCACTATAAAACTGTTGAATATTCCAGTGAAAAACTGTACCATTGAAAATGAGTTATTCCAAAAAAAACTCCCAACATCAGACAGACACACAGTACTAATGGACTTGTGAATATTACATTTTAAAACTGCGAATTAGACAATTATAGTAACTCCAAAGAGAGACAAATGCAACTCACTAAAATATGTGTAAATATTCCAGTACCAATGTCGAGTATTATTGAATTGATTATTTCAATTAACCCTCAATATAAGACGACTTGCCTCTCTATACAGAACTGTTGAATATTCAAGAGAAATGGTATACCTTGACAATGATTGTAATGAACATTACCATATGACAGTACCTTGGGATAGAAGAGACAGAGAGAGACACAAAGATAGAGAGAGACAGAGAGAGACATGGAGAGACGAATGAGACTTGAGTCCCTGAAGCTCTCAGTTAGTCACTGTATCAGGGGAAATGTTTTCTACGGACCTGAAGCGCGTAATTCCACCAGGAATACAACAAAGGTCTGAAGACAGATGGCTAATTCTAGTTATTACTTTGATCCTGTCTTTAAACTTCATGAGAAAAATAGAGTTGCAATTGTTATTAGCTCAAGCTGTGAAAATTTGAATGGTGCATTGACGGCTGTGAGAAACTTGTGAATGTTACAGAGAATAGCAATAAAGACAAATCTATCATAAATTCTCAACTTCTTTATTCCACTAACGAGATATTGATTGTGTGGTTAAATAGTTACACTAGAAAACAGTCAACTAAATCTATAGTTATTTATGTTGTGAACATTTGTTAAGTTCAGGATCAATTGAAGTATTGTCTGTGCAAAGGAATTATTTTTAGAATACTCGAAGAAATGTAATGAAAATAAAGCTGCAGATAAAGAAACGTCTTTTACTGGTTCCTCAGTACAAACAATGCTTCAGCAAATTGACTATTTTACTGATGTAACATTGCTCAACTGGCTCCTAGTGTATATCACTGACGGAGAGGACAATAACTAGCTATATGTTCAACATTGTAATAATCATGCTTCAAATACTGAAGGGAAGAGGTGATAATATTCAATATCGACAAATGGATCAGGTATTATTGAAAATTAAACACACATCATGGTTGAGTAACACTACATCAAGGCTTCTAATCATGATGAAATATAAAGGCTAAGGCTGAAGGCTCCCGTCAACAAAGGCTATTTATTCTCCTTGCAGCGTATCAATCAGCGGGGAACTACATGACTAATATAAGGCAACAGCGGCCATTTGTAACACCTAATACGCTATCAATGCACACTGCACATGCATTTGTCAGGTGACTCACTTTATGCATGCATGCATGCACCTGCACTGTTCTTTGTTAACTACCTGGTAGGGAATTAAACATTCCACCTTCTAGTTTCTCCCCCTTTTCATTTGTTCTTTGCTGGAGAATCATGCTGCAAATTTTACTATCACCAGTCATGCCCTCATGTTGAAAATTTAAACAACAGAAACTATTTAATTTTAAGTTATTTTAGTTATTTACAAACAAAATATTCTAAACTATAATGAATAAAGAAACAAAGAAAAATTTAAATTAAGTTGATAAAAAGTAAATAATTTTAAACATGATTTGAAATTCTATCAATTTAAATTTTCCCTGGTATTGATATCATTATTCTGAGAGAAAAAAACATCAAAACATTCTAGGGTTTGATCCAAAGGTAACAAGATATAAGAAGTTGTTTGATTCTGTGTTTCTGTTCAACTGGTGTTGTCTCCCTTTCACCAGGGAAGTGATACAACCAAGCAAGGTAAATGTTCCTGCCTCGACTGAAAGAAGTTTTTATCCTGCTACAAATATTTTGAAATTTCTTAGCAAAACCACCTTGACCAACATAATAGTTTCAAGAGAAGCAATGAATTTATACAGAACAGCAAACAGAACACATATGTAAGTAAATTATGTCTCCTGCAATGTTTGTTACCCATAGAGGACAAGGCCAACTATTCACAACCATAACACATCATAAAATTGATATTTACATACCTTGCCTTGGTCAAATAGACCAGTTTCAAACAGATAAAATGTGTCCAAACATGTCCAGTCAATCACAAGCCTACCATCCTGTGACCAGTGTCCAGCAAGAGGTAACACAAAACCTCCCCTCCATCCCATCTGTCAGGCCACACTGACCGGCTATCTGACAATCAACTAATTAGAGTGTTAATTACCAGTACAATGCCATATCTTACACCAAGCCTTTGAAGATAGCCTTCACTATAACCACCTATTTTCACTCCAGCAAATCTACCCTTTAATTTCTCCACAGAACGGATCAAAGGAGGGCAATTACCCTTGTCAAGTCAAATAGAGGGTGTGAAATGTTGAACAATCTCAATTGCTTTGTCTGTATGTATAATTATCTTATCATTTCATATATATCCAAAGTAACTTCAATTTCATGGTTTTGATGAGATTTTACAATCCCTTTAAGTTCGACTAATTTTGTTATCTACATTTTGTGATAATACCTGGAATAATGACATCACTTTACAGGATCATTATGATGATGTTATCAAGGTAAGCTAGGTTTACAACAGACAGGTGTAGATCGAACTCCATTGACCCGTACACAATGGTCCTGCTCGTTACTCAGTGGAAGAGTTAATTAATTTACAGCTTTTAAACCATATATAACTATCTCAACTATTTACAAACTGGGTAACTCATGCAATTCATTTTCTTTATTACGCATGTTCATTTAATCACAGTTCTCAAAAAGACCCTTTGATAACACTTTCGTGCTGCAGTAGAACCCAGATATAACCAACTCCAAGCGACAAAAGAATTCAGTTCATTATTCACTTTTGACATATTATATAGGGCTTTTGACGGGACTTATAAATGTGTTCGCTATATCCGTTTGTTTGCTACATCCGTGTTCTACTGTAAAATTACTTACACAGCAGGTTTTTTCTTCAGTGAATTGTGCTCCCACTGTCATCCTAGGGGATATAATTAATGTGTGCCAGCAGACTGATTACAGACAAAAAAGCTAAAAGTTTCTGACATTTTCATATTATCTTTTTCAATTTTTGTCTTTAAATTGAATTTCCTTTTTAAAATGGTCAAAACGAGGTATTAGGAAAATAAATGTTATTCATAATCTACTTAAAAAGAAAACATTATGTAAATGTTGTAGCAGTTTAACTATCAACAGCTCGCATCACCCTGAACTCAACTCACTGTAATGTTATCAGATTTTCATTGAATCAATTATCCACTAAACAATGTCATGTACATAAGCAGGCTGAATGTTGGCAGCACATAACTAACTCTCCAAGGCCCCTAAACACCTGCTTCAATGGTCTCATCAAAGCCCATAAAGCCATGTTCCCACCCACACACATGATTTATGTAGCACCTGTTTGAAGCACAGGTAAAACATGCACCATCTGCACGCAACCCTTACAAGTTGTACACTGCATCAAAACACTCCTTATATATCTGAACATCTTTCAAATTATACACAGCTTCAAACACTCCTTATATATCTGAAATTATTCCACTTATATACATTTGTTCCAGTTATATACTGCATCAAAACACTCCCCACATATTTGAACATATTTCCAAGCACTTGATTCAGAAATATGAAGGTTACCTACAAGGGCAAGATCATCTGGGTGTAAAATTTGAGATTTAATGCCACTTGCAAGACTATTTTCATGTGTCATATTGACTGGTATCATTGCTGGAGGAAAGCCTGATGTATCACTGTGACTATGTGTTGCTGTGAAACCTACATGTCTGTAATCCTGAGTGTTACTCACGGAGAGGCTAGATGTGTAAGTAAGATATCTGGATTCATTCATTCAGGCAAATACTCAATTGAGGACTGTCAATCTGTGAGAACTTTCCTAGCATGAAAACACTACAAATTTATGTCCACCGCACCAAAAACACTGCTGATTTATATCTTCTGCAGCACAAAACACTGCAGATTTATCTGCAATTCTGCACAAAATATTCATTTGAAGTTATTCACCTGACCCCCTATACAAGATTCCACCTGTGATTAGTATAGCACCTGTAATAGATGTCACCTGTGATTACTTCACAGCACACCTATCTCCAGTAATCAAGTCCACACTGTGTGGGAGTAGGCCTTGCGGTTACAGGCAAAGGTCACATAAATAATGAAATAATATTTTTGATAGATTTTGTTGTTTATATTGATAAAATGTCTTTTCAAATAAGACCTATTACGGAGGTAAATGTAAATGATATTTCTTTCCTTTTACCTGTGTGAAAACTAAAACATAAACTGTACTTTGAGAAACACTATTACGTTATGAGGAAACGTAAAACCTACAAACTGTATAAAGCAGGTCATATGAATGAAATATTTTAAATACAACGAGATTCGGATTATCGGTGGCCGGATTATCGCAGCTTGACTGTACTAACAAAAACAAAATATTTCCATTCATACAGTGGAGTAAGATCCGATATTGACATGCACCGCAGCATGCGGGAGTAGCGCTCTCGTATATTAGCCTACATAGCCTGCGGTAGGGGAGCAATATCAATAATTATCTGCCAGCTTGATGCTTGTTATGGTGCTGTAACACCTAGCTACTGGAGAATATTGATGTTATGACTGGCAGGTGAAATCTACATTAGGGGGCGATATGGACATAACATGCTTCATTATTTGCAACATTCTAATGGAGTTGTCCCCCTTGATGTTGATTGGCTCGTAAAACTGAATGACTTGTGTAGATAGGGCCCCACTAAAATATTGATGGCAAATCAAAGTGAATGGATTTCAGTCCAAGCTTCAAATCACCAGAAAAGAGTTGGATGTTTATTAGAAGATAATTTTATTGTCAATATCATAAAGGACAGTATTAACCTTGGCTGAATGATGAGAATAAATGAAGAATCTAAATGTGAAGATAATTGATGCTTGAACTATAAGCCCACCTCCACGGGGAGTATACCTTCACTTCAAACACACACAGGTGGCATAGAGTTGTCTCTGATCTCCCAATGTGTTACACACAACACTGAGTGTATCTATCACAAACAAAATAAAAGATATACAACACACAATTTTATTAAGTTATAACAAAAACTATTTCAGCTTTAAACAGAAAGATACAAGTACAATCACAATCAAACATTGAAATGGCCTTGACATGTTGTAACACTGACACGATGGCACTTCTTATGTACTGGTATATTAAGACTCCATTCTACACCAATGTTTCTCTCTCCTCATGAATAACAACTGCGTTCCTCACCTCCATGTTACCAAATACAGTAATAACACTTGTGACAGACACCCAATTTCTGCCTCTTTTTCCCTTCAAAATCACACAACAAAGAAAAGATTCTGCAAAATCATCTTCAGTTTTCTTGGTCCATTGTGAAATGTTCACTCAGATTTCACGCTCATAATCCCCTGCTGTCTGTGCGAGTGTTAACAATGTATTTACCTACAGGAGACACTTACTCACTCCAACACAGATATCGTGGGTATAATACAGGACATGCTACTTCAATATCTTGGGTAGAATAGAAACCTTTTTCACCTTGACCCTATGGTAAAATAAATGTGGTAAATAATCGGCATTATCTTTATCATGACTTTCCAATAATTCTACCATTCACATACCTCTGGTTATCAAGGAAAGATGCAAACACAACCCAGAGGGTTTCTTATTTTTAGGTTTGGTATTTTTGCAAATACAGCATTCAAAGATCCATATGAACTCAGTCAGGAATCATGAGCAAAACATAAAATATTCACAAAAGCCCTCTACACTTTTACCTTATGACATGAAACACAGCACTACAGTGATGCATCATAAATAATCAAATTCACAGCTATGGTATAAGTAAATCAATCAAAGAGACATCTTGAGTTGGTTATCTTGTACAGGGATTGACGTCACACCGTGGAACCAAGCTGCCGGAAGATGTATTCTCAGCTACACACAAATGAAGATTCATTATAGAACTCAAAATACAATATGATAAAGCAAAGGAAATATTCCAAAGCACCACTCCCAAAGCAAAGAAAATATTCCAAAGCACCACGCCCAACCCACCCTTCTTTTATCTCCTATCAGAGGGTTGTGATTAAAAAATTTGACATAGAAAGTTTACCTCAGCAATTGAAAACCTTGAATTCCTTGTATATTACACAGTAATTCCTACACATACAGCATCCTTATCCCATACAGGATTGAAGTCCAAGGCTGCTTCTATCATAAGACAGTGGTCACGACATCACATGTCTTCCGTCAGCCTGATACAACCCCTACCCTCCTCGTCAACTTAATCCCCCCTCCCTCCCCTCTCTCAGACACAGAACTATCCATTCACATGCTTAATTCAACTCTAATATTTCCAAGCTTTTTCACAGTTCCTCATTAGCTTATGCCTTATGTGGATTTGTGGGGTATTTACAGATGTCAAGATGCCTTATCTGGATTTTGTGAGGTATTTACAGATGTCAAGTCCAACTTAGGTAACAAACAAGTTGCGACACCCAGGCAGGTCACCAATCTGATGCACTGCAAACTCCTCACACCACACTTTCTGTTCAGGTAAGCCGGGAGGCTTATCCAGGGTAAAACTTTGTAAGTAAGGTTTTTAACAATTTATTCATTGATGAAAACCACTCTGAGTGTCACATTTACTGGAATCACATCTTGTTAACATAGGGAATTATCTAGGACCATGCAGCCATCAGCTATATGATCTAAGTATTCTAGGATCAGCAGGTAGAGGGTTAATCCATGTCCAACTGGGTTGCAGCAGTAACCGTAACAGGGAGAACATCGCAGTGTTAGTTCAAGTCTAAGTCAACTCAACTGAGATCTCAGAAGAGTGTGAAACTAAGTACATACCATAAACCTGATGAATGAACATTGAATGAAGAGGAGAGACAACTAAAAGAACATGTAAGTCGAAAGAGAAACTGTACTTACAATTTGAATGGAATTAGGATTTGTCTATTATTTCGAACAGCAAACAATAATGGTGCTATAAAATTCGATTTTAAAATCAATTTTTGAATCTGACATCAATAAAAGATCAAAGTAAGTGTGTCACTGCACAAATGTAATCTAACCAAAGATTATTCTGCAGTGTATTCATGAGCGACCTATTTCAAAGAGGCTATCTCCAGGAGTAAGGGTTGTATCTCCTGCACAGACAGCTGATAAACAGGTTGCTCAATACGCTGGGAGAAAACAGGCAGTGACGACCACCTTCAAAGGGTCGTGAGATTCTTATCCAACCCTGTCTATACTGATGCAACGATAACTGATAAGGGGAGACAATCCTAGATAAGCTGGTTGACGGAATCTGTCTGTATCACAGCGGTAAAACTGCTTGCCTCTCAAGGAACGAACATTCACATGGCAATGACAGTCTTGCTCTAGCACAACTAAAGTGTACAAATATGTGACATGTCTTCAACCTTGTGCTACAATATTACAACACTGTCAGAAACATCAAATTATCAAAAAACAACAAATCTCACTCTCTTTTTAATTTTGTTTTAAAATATTACACAACATGATAATCCCAATATCAAAAAATTTCAAATCAAATGTTTAAAACTTAATTTGGCTATTTTGTACTTTCAACTTCAAAAGTTTGGACCGAGACCAAACCTGAGGGTGAATATCAGTGATAATTCCCCATGGCATATACAGTGTATTAGTGGCAGGACAGCATTCAGTAGCTGTCACAGCGTGCATATCTAGTAGAGAGAGGGGCATTAACTTAATAACAAGGTGGATCAGCAGTCGCAGATAATCCCTCCTGGCAGCGTGATACGAGACTTAACGTGATGTTGACTCACACAGACATGATTATAGTAATCTGTCATATCCATCATCATCTTCCACTTGTAGCAGCCAGACTAGATAACAACCTGGAGTTCTGTGACTGGAATCTGGATATATCATCTAACATCACATTGACAACCAATATTCTCATTAACATTTACTATCATTTACATTCATTCAACTTTTGAGATTACTTGTTATTTTTTAAATTGGAGCAACTTCAATTCTGCCTTCGTCCTTTTCGATTGTGAATTATTGTTTGTTTATTATCTACATCTTTAAACATCTTATCACCAGGACTCATAAGCTCCTAAAGTAACAGATTAATATGAAAAACTCCTTTTATGAACAGTCAGAGTTTTTTCTATTTGGTCAGTGACACAATAACAAACACCTTAAAGACGAAGTCATTACCAGGTGTTAACAGGTAAGCAGGAAGTCACCTGGACGTGTTTGAAGATACAGATGTACACACACCTGTGCGAGACTCCCGTTCACCAAGAGACATCTTCACATCACCTCACACACATTACACGCAAATCACAAAAACCACATTAAACAGAATTCGTTTTTTAAATACCGAACACACATCACACATAAACTTCAAACACACGCCACAAAAAAATCACACAAAGCACAAATTTCTTGGAACCACTCATTACACAACCCCCAGAAGATCAAGCATTGCAATACAACACACCAAGAAGAACTGACTGCCAACTAAGGTGTTCTAAGAAACATATGTACTTTTTTACACAAATGTAAAATATGTCAGCATCTGCTTTATTTTGAGACTTCAATTTTGTTATGCCATTTTTTAAACATCAAAGGCTAAAATTCACATTTGGATGTTAACATTAAAATCAAATACAAAAACAAATAAAATATCTCCACTTTACTTTTAATAAACAAACACTGGATCTCTACGCCTTGTCCTACATGCATGCAACATTAATTTCTTACGTGAAAAAACAAACTATCAACAAAATGGATAAGATTTCAGCAGCTAACGTGTACTGCTAAAAAAACACATAAACTGTCTCCATATCCAATGTGTGACCTGGAGACAAACCTTGAAATAAACACTTAGTGTGCAGACAGCAATGTGTATATATATATATATATATGTAACAGGATGCACAACGCACTAACGAGATAGCGTACACGCTGTATGAAGGCCCACTGCCCCAGACACATGTGAAGAGTTAAATCATCACTGAATGACAACTCTCTGGCTCGCTGCACCCTCCCAGCTCACTGTGGACAGCTACCACACACGTACATGGCTCTCCTAGACTAAATAACATTCACAATTATAAATCATATTATTACTTTTCATTTTGAATTATACAGCAGCTAATTAAAGTAAAGCTCAGTAAATGTTTCAGGGATGGCATTAGTAGATGATTTTTTTTTAACAAAAGGGTTGAAATTAATAACATCAAAGCACTAGCCATTCAGACATGTGCATTTCGGATAGTATGAGTTCAATCTGTGTTGACTAGCTAATTACATCTATACGATCAGCTTTGAAATTTAAATAGCTTTTTCAGGATATTGATCATTATTTTTACTAGCCCACCATCTTTTCTACTAGCGATGGGCTATGGGACTATTGCAAATTCTAACCCTGCTGTATCATTCTTGTATATATGTTCACAGGTAATCACAGACTCGTACACAGTAGGTGCGTTAATAGATTTGACACATTTCAAGGACTGCGTTAAAACAAACCTGAGAAGAAGAAGTGCTCTGGCAGAGAGACCTTATAAAATCCAATCAGAGTTTTCTGGAGGTAATCAAGAAACTCCAAGCCCTGCTTCTCAGATCTGCTGCATTTGTTTGGTTTTATTTGTACACAATTTGGAAAATCCTCTAAAATCATATCATGCGCACATATGCACTTGTTGCAAAACATACAATCCAATTTCCATCAATTTAGGGGTGTCCCTGCTGGGGAGAACTGAACTATCTTTAATACAACAGATCTCTGCAGCGCCCGTACACTTCACACCAGTAAACCTATCAGGTCTGAATCAACATTACACAGCATTCAGGACGCTTCTCAAACTCAGCCCTCCAGTTGAAATCTGACACAGGGTTTGATCACAATTTAATTAATCACCATGGAAACATAGAGATGCAGTAAATTATCCTCACTTCTTTCATATTGTCCTTCTCAGTTTCTGTTCCAAAACCATTATTTGAAATCACATTGGTTGAGAGGCGCCCGTTTTCCGTCACAGTCGATGTTGAATTGATTTGAAAACATGCAACTCACACTTCCATTAATGTCCATCAACGGCATGCTTTTTTAAGTCATAATCGGCTTGCATGAAACAAGTTGGAAAGATTTAAAGACTTCATTGACATAATTTTTGGTATGCTGTCTTGAGTGACGGCAAAGTCGGCCCACATAGATGAGTCATAGATGATGGCATTCTGGACTCAGCGGCCGTTCCGCGATGGAAGTCCTTAGTTAATCAATATCCACCAAGATAGAGAGAGAACCTATATGCTTTCTTTCCCTCCCTCCCTCCCTCAAGAAGCAGCTACGTCTTCATTCACGGTACTCCATGTTTATGATTAGCTCTGCCAATTTGCAGCCAGCCATCAATATTTTACATGAACACTGTCTCCACAAAACTGCCATTTCAGAAGGTCTGAAAGGTCGCTGAACCGCGACTAATTGCATCAGTTTCTGCTGACCGCAGTCTTCATCTGTGGTTTAGAACATGTCAGAACCTTTTAACATATACATCTATTTCTGCATGGAAACAGCTCCGTCAAAATCGAGTGGAGGTTTCTCCGGCCTTCGGGAAAGACTTTCCATATTTTTTCATTTGTGCTAAGCTATTACAAATTTTATTTGTCATCATATTTTAGTTGTTGCTGGAAGATGTTAACATTTAACTCTGAATTCAGTTTGACATTATGTTTGTTTGGTGAATATAAAATCATGCAACATTATACAAATTTAAAAAGATATTTAAGGTTTTATGTAGAATTCATAAGAAGATGCTGGCAATGTATTGGAATAATATCCGAATGAGGTTTGACTTTATTACTGTTGAAACGCTTGTTACTTGAAAATAATGAGAAATCTGATCCATACATGAAAGGAAGATACTGAAACTCTGAAAGTTAAGTGTCCAGCACGTAGCGTCTGTGACATTTAGACAAGGAAGAATTGTCACAACGTAATGATGAACCTCTTCTAACAGAAACTGAACACCAGCAGTGGAAATCTTGGACGCAAAGATATAAGGAAGTAAACTGACAACTATCTGCTAAAGTTGATAATTATTGCAAGCTATACAAATGTTCCTTCCCAATTACATCGCATCATTTCTAGTAAATTTGTAACATCAGTGACTTCAAATGTCCACTTATCCTTGGAAGTGAACAAATCCCTTAATTAGATACACTACAGACATAAACACCCGTAAACCATTTTGAAATCAAATTCAAACCATTTGAGCCAGACCAAAATAACAAGTCAAATAAATAAGCAGGACTGTGGCATCCCTTCCATGTCAGTAAATCACAAGTTGCAGCAATCACACCGCTTGTTACATTTATTTATTGCAAATGGAAAGACAACAAACAAGGTGCTATCCTTCATCTGCCTCCACGAGACTGTTTGATCACCATCCGCTCCACGTCTCTTGTACAAACACAACACGTGACGGCCCACACCTGCTAATGTGCTGCATACAGGAGACAATCACGGAGACAATCGGAGACAATCACTGGTGTGACGACTGTCGTCCATCATCCTACTGTTGCGGAGAGAGAACTGCAGTATAGGAGCTCCAGCCTGCTTCATGTGGATGCTGATGATGCTTGAATAGCTCCCTATAATCTTCCACCTGTATCATTTTCACAAATAACCTGTATATAATAATACTAATAATATGTCATCTTGTATAGCGCTTTATCAAATTATTTTGTAATTTCTCAATTATTACCCTGACGGAATTGTATTATATAAGCTATAAGTGCAAACGTATAACCTTGTGCAAACTAATACTACTCCATGCTGTCCTGCACATTTACAATGGACACATTAGGGCGATTGTTTATTGTGTTTTCAGCCAGGTATTGTACAGAATTGCCTCTTCTTTCACGTGATATGACAAGAAGATACCACAGAGGCAACATATTGGGATGCGGGCTGTATTAAACCACATTCTGACAGCATTCAGGCAGTGCTTCTATACTATATACACATGTCATACACGCTTCTTATGGTAGACTACCAGATGCTTGCATGGTGTATATATACACATAACACTTCCCAAGGGAATGCTATATATCAACTGCACAGAATAATTTCATATGAGAATGTACCAAAGTCCTTCCATGCTCTTTAAACCAGATTGTTATAGCAACTACATAACACTTATTGCTTGCTCTTGAGATAGTCCTGGAGAAAAGTGTCGATGTTAAAATGAGATTTTCCGGAAAAGTAATAGAATACTACTGAATGATTTTTGTGTATCTTAGCAATGGGATATTTTGCAAATCTTGGTTCATCAATGGGTAAAAATCCCAAAATCCTGACCCAAAGTGATCTCTACTCCTTTTCCAGCACACACAGAACAAGTGTCCAATTTGCAACATTGGTGTACAATCATATAGCATGGTCATGTTTATGAATAGTCCAAACTCGTACCAGGGGGTATCCCTGTGCTAGGTACCATAGCATCATTCCGTGTGATACAGTAAGAGATTATTGCACGCTATTCCACTGCAGGAGCTCTAGTTTTATGTCATCCAATGCTGTGTACACAGAGATGGCTCTGCACTGTTACAACACAATAAAGCAGATATATGGATGTATTTCATTACATTGGATATTGTCGACTGATTGCTGGCTCTCTCAATGGGTGTGGATGGAATGCTGGTTGTGTTCAATAACACTGCATTGACAATGAATAAACAGCTGTAAACCAGATTGTTGTTTATACAATATACATACATCAACCGTGTACAGATTACTTATTGTTTGTCTATGTAATGCAGCATGAAGGAAATACATAAACATTCATGATGCAGTAGGATTGGTACAGAATCAAATTACATTACTTTTAATCAGTTTAATTATATTAATCTTAAAAAAATAAATATCTCAAGTTAAAAGTTATAATAATGATTTGATAATAATGAACATCTTCATATTTGAATGGTCAACAAACTGGAACATTCTTATGAAGGCTTTATGTTTAAATACTCTGAAAAACCTCCTCCCGCTAGTAGACATGGAAGACTTAAACAGCACTTCATAACAACATTTCACCAAATTGTCAGTCAACGATCAACTTGTCAGCTTTTCACACCCCAATGAGAGAAGCCAATCTACGACGCCAAGATTATGATATTACCCATTTAGCATGTCCCAAATACCTTTCCCAAACAGTTTGACATGAAGATTACAACTAAATCCCGAACAAAGCCGATTTATCAGAGAAAAAGCATTATGAGCACAGAGAACAGTGGCAGTATCAGGCAGCGATGGTAGTTAATTTCAGATATTGCCTGGAAACTGTTTGACAACCCGCGACACCAGCGAGAAACGTACACACGCAACTTCAGCCAATGATCTGCTCAATACACTGGTGATATTTGACGAGGCCACTCATTGCTTGTTTCCATGATAGGCCATATTTCACGGAGGTAATAAGCCAGTCTGGTCCTCTGTACAGGTTCATATAACTCTGCACCGAGACATGCTTCCTGGGAGACACAAGAATGGCTTGTACAGCTACTGTTGGACTTGTCCATGTTGTCATTAGCAACTGTTCTAATTTAGAAATTCAACTTTTCTTATTATTAGCAATGAAGATTTGTGCTGCATGTGAGTGGAAGAATTCATTTCATGACAGACGTAGCTCTGTGTCCCATATCCAATGAATGAGCCAAAATTTACAAAATATTCATGGCTGATCTTTTTAAAGAATATCAGTACTGTACTGCTCCTCATGTATTTTCCATTATTTAGCCTTTGAAAAAAAATATCAATATATTCAAGCAGTTTTGAAAAATTTAATATTTCTGTCCAAAACCATTCAAATTCCAACTCTTCTTAATAATATTACTCTATTCAGTGTTTGCCTCCACCTTATCAGATGAAGTCAACCAGTACCTGGTGGAGAGAAGGAGTGTATGAAATATTGAGTGAACTGCTCCATGTAGAAGTGTCCACATAGTACAGGTGGGGAAACTCACATCAACTTTATCATTCATCTCAAAGCTCCATGGTCAAATATTTTGGCACTGCATAATTATTTTCTATCGGAAAAATATTTTTTTTAACAAAACATTTTCATCTTTTTTACAAACTATTCAAAATTACGTACCTTATGCACCACATTATATTGTAAGACATATCTTAATACGATATTCATATTTTCTTGAGTCAATTCAGACGTCTTTATTACATGTTCTCCGCTCTCCATTCAAATGCCAGGTGCAACTTTGCTTTTCTATTTTTATTCAACAGCTTGTTCACAAAGGTTTCGATAATATAAAAGGTTAAAATATGTGCTTATTTTCCACTTGCTATATCCCTTGAAATGAACCTCATACAGTGACATGCTACAACACTATGTGTCTGACACTAGGGTTTCGCTGTAGTAATAAAACACTGTATTACTTGTGTTATTACTATAATGATATTACTTTACACAGTACACATGTGTTTCATTAGGTACAGAATATGTGAAATCATATCATCTGTAGTGAAGCCAAATACAGATACAATGAATTTAAAAACACAAATCCTATTTCTCAAAATAATTTTGTCAAGAGACAAGAGAGAAATTAGAATTATAGAAGATTGATGGATGGTAGTTACTATAATAAACAGATAATTAATAAAACATCCTTGTCAATTTTAGTAAATCATTACGGACCAGATGAACACTAACAGACTCCACAAGACATTTATTATTCATTCATAAGATGTAGGCTATCCTGATGAAGAAATAAAAGCTAATAAATATCATATGGCCTACATTACAAAACCAGAGCAAAATTGATTTTTCATAAATTTGGAGCTGGCACCTTATCAATAGTGATGTGTATTTCAGTCTTTGGCCTTTCCAAACTGAAGATATACATATATATCACATTAAGTATTGTGTTCTCTCATATCATAATGACTTATTCCTTATAAATGAACAATAATTTAGAAAATGAAGAGTTTCTTCTTGATGTTCCTCATCTTATTAATTAATTAATTTCTCTAACAGGTAGATCCACCATGGTAATATCAAAAGCAGTTCACTTTGAGGATGACGACCTTTGTAACATGCCCCTTGAAGACCAAGAGCATCAACTTTTACACAAATTCAATTGAACTAAAATCAAATTATGGGAACTAAGTAACTAGTGAATTTGACAATTGCAACCAAAGTTATAACTGCTTATCTGGCTAGTAAATTTTTTTTTTTTTTTTTACAGTACTTAGTAAAATAACTTAACATTGACTGGAATATTGGTAAGTAAATTTTAAATTGTACTTCTATTCCTCCTGGCACGTCAAAGAGTCCTAAAATTGTTGCTAACCCCAAAACTATCCAATGTCCACTGAATAATCAACCTTTTATTTACCCTGCTGATGTGTATCTTTCACCAAGAAATGGAGCACATGGATGAAACAATCCAACCAACTCATTACGACATTGTGCACCTCATTATTGTATTAAATGTTGTGTGAGAAACTGGATGTAGGAATTGAGAAGTGTGGTGAAAACATTTGCCAAGAGAGCACAAGAAGAGAGCTAGGTGTCGAGCAAAGTGAAAAGAGTCCCTTCTCTCTCCTTCTCCCTCCCTCTCTCTCTCTCTTGTCTTATCAGCTGTTTTCCAGTCCTGACATATGAATGGCTCCAGGACGTAATGCTTGTGAACCAAGAACAAACAAACATAATAGCCGGCTTCTATGGGTCTGTATCACACTGCTGCAGCAGTTTATCTCACGTTAGGGCGATATCACTCGATACCATACCACCTGACACACCCACCACTTATCAGAGGGGCTTTGTTGGGATTGTCATGCTTACCACACAAGCACATGTTCTTCACAAAACATACTAATTATTCAGATAAATCAATTGGTGATTATAAATGGCACTCTATCTCCCGGATGAACAGCAATAGAAACGTGGATTAAATCTATTATGCGTAATTGTATTGATGTATCATCCATTAAGCTCCATGCTTTATCTCAATCCTAGAATGGATGGCTGATCAGACTTCATCATGGAGTAACAGTTTCTCATTGACATTACGATGTATCTTCCGAACAAATTAAGTTCAGTTATTATTGGTATACTTTATCTATTTTTTAAAATATTCATTTGACAATTAATATATCAATAATGGCCTAATCATCTAATCTAAAATTTAAATGTTTAAACAAAATGATGTTTATCATGATAAATTTCGAACAATAAAAGTCACATATCCAACAACAAAAACGTAGTTTTAATTATTTAACAAGGAAGACTGAAGAATTGGTGAAATTTGAATTAATAATGTTAGCAATTCCTATAAACTTGGTGAAGTGAATGACATTATTATGACCAACAATAACATTGCTGCCAGTCACCCTATGCATACAGCCGAAGCCCTGTGGCATACACACCCACCTTACAGCAGCAGAGCTCTGAGAGTTTCAACCACTCCACACACAAACCTACCTAGCAGACAGAGTATATCCAGATATCCAGTATAGCATCCAAACATAGGGAATCCAAGGCACAAGTAACAGTTACACACAAAGCCTTTGTCTTGAGATGGTGACACACACCCTCCCTCGCTGGACTGAATTCTCCCAGTCAATACTGTCCTCTGTCCACAGCCCAATCCTGCGGACTCACAGTTGACAGATGTCTGCCTGTCTGCTGGAGACAATAGCCTGCCTGCCTCCCTCTCGCCTCACTCACTCACTCCCTTGGTGCCTGCTCGATAGCTCCGAGTGAAGTCGTTCCGCCAGTCAGCACCAATTCCACGCCTCAACTCAACCCAAGGCCTCAGCTTGCCTCTACACTCACTTGTGTAACATCCACAGTTAAATTAATTACTGGACTGAGACCTGCATCGTGACCAGGTCGTTTAGAGGTAATTACTGCAGTGCAGTGTGAGCAGAGAAGGACAGGTGCTTGGTGCTTGGTGCATGGTGCACCGGGTTTGTGACCCTCCTCACACTGCTTGCACCGGGGGTCCATACTTGGATATATATATATATTGAATATTTAAGACCAGTTAAACTTACATACAAAAGGATGATACCAGAAAGAACACCTATATAAAATATTCAAGTATAAGCAGAAAATAATATGAACTATTAAATACTTCAATCTTGATTGTTTTCTCAACATCTGTGTATGAATTTACAAAGCAGCACAACTGTTGAACACTTTGTCACACCTTAAGCTCTCACACAGAGAGATGTTCACGCTCAGACAAATAGATGCACTCACTTATTCCGCCCTGCACTAAAGAGTTGCTTCAGCCACGGTGCACTCACTCACGCACACAAGGTGTGGCGGGGACAATACCTGGAGACAGGTACATCTCACTTCATTTGTTGTCTAACATTCTACACTGAAAAACGTTACAGGATCATGCACAAAAATATTACGTTTTTAACATGAGAATTGTTAAATGTAAGTTTTTCTTATGGCTTGGAATATTAGCAGTATGATTATTAAAATGATTGTAAGTGTCATTGTTTCTTTGTTTGCCACAATTCATTTACAAGAACAAAAAAATCCAATCATACACCCAAAACTATAAAGCAGTAAATTTTATGCATATCCTGTAACACAAAAACACTGTACATTATTTTATTACAAAATTAATACAGAGATTTATTTCTGTTTTCTGCCGATTTTCCTGCCATTTCCCCCCAAAAAAGGTCATTAAACTCGAGGGTGATATAAAGTCAGTAGTATATGATCACAGTAATGATGGGGTCAGATAGTGGAACGACATTGGTGTCCATCAGAGTACCACAGCTACGGAGCCACATATGTCATTAGTTGTAGGCAAGTGTTATGAGACGATGGTCTCTTGAGCCTATCCTGGAGGTCTCATTACATTGCTATCCTTGTGAAAACATTAGTCAGAAAGTAATGGACACTGGAATAGCTACATGGAGATCCACAAGACAATCAGCCAAGTTCATTATCTAATTACAAAAAGTTCTATTTATCAATGATTTCAGATGTTTCTCACAGATGTTGGGATTTTATTTTTTTCTAAGAAAACCAGAAAATTGGAGAACCGACCAAGCATAAAAATAATATTTATCAAATAAAAATTTGCATTTTTGATAAATTTTACAAAATTTGATACTAAAATTGATTCTTTGAATAATGATTCATCACAGAATAGGAAACGAGAGGTATCTAATTTTACAAATTAAAAATAAATACTTTAAAAGATTGTTCCATCAATATTAGATGGATATCACACTTGGTACAATTTTCTCTATAAACCGACATTCTCCACAATAGGACTCATCTTCCTGTAAACATGGCTCAATCCACAGAGGACAGGGCTTCCTGTCACCGATCCACGGGCTATCTTGTAACAACATCACACTATTAATGAAATATGAAATCAGATCGGTATCGGCCCTCATTAATATTTCACTAGCTGACAGTCTGACATCACACTGAACAATTACCAGTGAAGATGTTTTACCAGGAAGCAAACAAAGAATCTCCCAGCAATGATTCATGCTCTCCGACAGCCAGCGTGACCAGACCGAGACTGAAGTCAGTCTGGGGAGGATTAGCTGGATTCAGGATGCATCCATTGATGTGACGAATGAAGAACGTTTGAGGGGACTGCACACCAGGCTAGAGTGGACCTCAACAATAGATGGTTAAAACTGTCAACTTGTCACAATTGTTGGAGAGCAGAACTCCAATGAAAATACTTAACAGTTTTGGTCATTGTGCCACTAGAAGCTGAAAATTGAGCTGAGAATCCCATAGCAATATTTGTCTATTTAAAATAACCAAGTGCAACTGCTGGTTATTTGTTGAACTTAAATGTGATCAATCACTAGAGAAATTTCTTCTATATCTTATATCACCTGTTTATGTCAAATAAATAGGAATTTCATAAACTGTATATTTCTATGTGTCTAAAAGAAGCTTTTTAATTCAATCATTCATGTATTCATTCATTTATTTTTATTGGAGACAAAATCTTACTTTTTACTTAATTTCTAGAATTATAAACACAAATTGGCATTAAAATTCTTCATTGAACGTAGAATTCCATCTGACCAGCCAGGAGCACCTGTTCATCACCTCGGTGAATATATACTGCTACAGTTGTCCGATCACTCCCAGGCAGCAGGTGCTCCTCTTCAAACAGAATCCAGTATACTCACTTATACCTGGACACATCTTTGCTGATGGGACTTAATTATAAATGATTTCGATGTCATGTAAATCGACAAAAGACATGCAACATTTAAATGAGGAGAATAAGTGCATTCAGAGCACACACCTAACAGATCTGTTGACCACATACACATATTGGACTTGTGATGCTTGTGATGATTCTTCAAAATATTTTAATCAAAACTTTAACCCTCAATTTGCTGTATTATACAGTACATCCTTTAGCCTCTGTGGCAGAACATTTGGACCCCCTAGTTCGCAGCTGGATTTTGTCACTGCCAACCAAATTTCCTGGACATCAATTCTGGTTCTGCCTAACTGACCGGGAGTCTCTAGCTAGTATCTTAATGGTAATGATGGGCTGTGGAAAAAAATTTAGGTACCGCTTCCTGGGCTCGTCTTTAGGGATATATGAATTCACTATTTCTATTCTGGACAAACCCCAGGACCCGCAAGTAAAGGTTAATGTCGAACAGGAAAAAAGGAGATTTTAGTGTCCTTTAAAAATTTTGTCTTAAATTTCTGGAAAAATTAACTCGAGCAAAAATTCCCAAGGTAACCCATTTTCAGGTAATATTTAAATCTTGACTCACAGCAAAGGCAAAGGCTAATTTTCAAAAGTTTAGTTCTTCAAACCAAAAGAACCATATGGAGACATGAAGACTTGTTATGAGAAACATGGTAGATTTGGCAAACTGATGAACTTATTGTTGTATATGTTGGAGTGACACCAGTATTGAATGTGCCGTCATTACTGGACATTGTGATGGCAGCCATATTGGATTACTCAACAACACGACTAATGATGCTGCTGCTTATCTAGTTTTAAAAAAACATACCGAAGTATTGTTCAACAAAGAGACTATTTCCCAATACCTTGAGATCAGCTTTAGTTTCTATGGCAACGTGTCAGTATATGGTTGTCGGTATATGGTTGCTATGCTTCTTGAAAAGTAAAGTTACTTAATCAACAAAAGAAGATGCATTAGTTAATCGTCAACAATAGCCAATCGATAGGAGACAGTCTTCAAATGTTTTGAAGTTGAAGTTAAAACAGAAAAAAAATGTCCGATTTAAACAAATTTGTAATCAACCACTGAACCAGTGCCCGACATCTACACCAAAAGCATCATTAACCTACAAACTAAGAACCGTGTACAAAACCCTTACCAAACCATCAAGAACGATCTTCACAAGGTTCATGAAATGTGTTCAAGACTAAAGAAAAACAAACACAAGGTTAATCAAATTGGTCCAAGACTATTTCGTGTAAGTGAATTACCGAACTGGTCATTTCAAGTTCAAGCCCACACGAATGACCAGTAGCAATGCTCTGAACAGCCCCCTAAATTGGCTAGTTCGTATTCTCGGCACATCTACATTAAGTCAATTTCCTTTGTGAGCAGCTAACAGCAAATTGTTTTACATAGGGAATGAGTTTGCGGTTGACACCTTTGCATGCAGTGGTTGAGGAGAAGGTAGCTCCACAGACACATACACAGCCGGGTAATCAGGTTAGGGGCCACTACAACTCGTACAAGACACTTCCAGAGAACAGTAACATCAACCATGTCTTGCTGCAAATACTGGCTGTTCTATACATCCAACACGGCTTGGGTTTCTACACATCAATGCAAACAGGCTGCAACATTCACTGTTGTCATTAGGGCTGAACCATTCTTGGGTGTCCGACTTGAAGGAATCATAACTTGTTATCAATGGGAAAACGAGTCATGGACTACTGACATGGCACACTGGAATAACTGCATCAGCAGGTAAACGGATAAAATAAACTCTCAAAATCGACAGCCTGAAAGTACAATTACATAAAATTTAAAATTCAAAATTAAGCAAAAGCAATTCCCAGTGATGAGATCAGCATTATTTCAAACACTGTCTTTACCAACAACAAGGCTTCCTACTCCAAACTGTTATCAATGGGAAAACACTGGAATAACTGTATCAGCGGGTAAACGTAAAAAATAAACTTTTAAAATAGACAACTTGAAAGCAAAATAACGTAAAATTTAAAATTCGAAATTAAGCAACAGCAATTGTCTTTGCCAAGAAAGCTTCTAAGTCCAAAGTGACATTATTTGTTATGAACTTGACATGAACAGTTAATCTCCACCAGAGGAAGCCCAGCACATGCCACAGTTCTTCCCCTCACACTAACGGATATCCTCCACTCAACACCTGACTGAAGCTACACAGAATGGTCCATTGTTCTTACTAAATACAGGTCACAGAAATCACTTTCTTGTTGTATTTTCAACGTTTTGGCTCCCATTTATTGAGGTAACGTTGTCAACATTTACCATTTGTAAGGTTTCCAAAATGTTCTGAAAAGATGTTCAAGTATACCCAATTACTGATCACTTAAGCAACAAGGTAATGTAAACTGCATATTAAACATTAAGAAATATTTCAATGTCATTTTGAAATTTTTTTAATAATAGAAATTAAATCAAATAAGATCAAATTAAAAGATGTTAATGATAAATGGTTCTGTTTGAATTGCCTGGGGGAACTATCAACTGTACATTGCTATCGATTCTAGTTGTTATTCTGTCCTAAATAAATTGCAGGCATTGTCCTATGTTTACAACTTGCTCCAAATATTGACAAGAGAGCAACCTGATACCTCCAGAAGATGTTCTGTGGCATTAAACATTAATCGAAGATGGAACCGTGATTATTTGCAGAGCTATGAAACGCTAGCTTTAATCAATATTCCACATTCCAAGTTCCCAATTTAACATAAACCCTGATTCCTTGTATAGTTTTACATGACCTGGCCATAAAGCTTCCTAAAAAGATTACTATTTGTGAGAGGAATGAATTCAATATATTTGAATGTGAATTGCCTTCACCATTCATCATTCTGAGGAGCGTTTTCAGGTTACAAAACAGATGCAAAGTGAAGCAGGGAAACTGGAAAAGTGCTTGCCTCTCATAACTGCCTTTGAAGTATCCACAAGAATTGTTGGCAAATGGAGTGTAATTCACTTTAGCAGTGCAAACTTGTTTTCATAATGATGAGGGGGATTTTTTTTAGCAAATTTGGGAGCATAAACAAAGATTAGAAATAAACAATATGAAAGTTTGCTTTTCTAAAAAAAAAAAATATATATATATATTAAATTTTTAGAAAAGAACCTTCAAAATTTAATTGACAATTGTGATTTGATATATTTCCACAAACTTGGAGCACAAATGATGACATCAATTTCAGTATTCCGATGCAAATGTATTTTATGACAAAGATATTAAATTATAAAATGATAACCAAAGCCTACCTGTCAAACTTCACACATAAACTGAACTGAGATTTATTTGCACAGGCTGCAGACATGGGGTACAATAATACATATGCATTATCCTCAAGCAAGTCATATACACAAATAAAGTAAGCAAGAAACATGTTATACATGTGCAAATACAAGTGAACAGATAATTCATAAGGAACACTAGGATGACATCACCAAGCTCTGCCCAGTCCCCCTACTGATAGTGAATGAATGGCTACCTGACATCACCAAGCTCTGCCCAGTCCCCCTACTGATAGTGAATGAATGGCTACCTGACATCACCAAGCTCTGCACAGTCCCCCTACTGATAGTAAACGGCTACCTGACATCACCAAGCTCTGCCCAGTCCCCCTACTGATAGTGAATGAACGCTACCTGTGAGCTCCAGCTTGTCAAGCACCTGCCCCGGCTCCAGACCCCAACTGCTGATGATGCAGTTCCATCAATGACCCTGGCCAATCAATAAGCTGTGAATGTCTTCATTCCGGGCTCTGCTACCTGGGACCCCCCAAGACCAGCACGATTTACGTCATCATCCCCTTTCTACCTGCTTTCTGACGTTTACCTGATCGGCTCAGTCTGTCAGTACTTCAAGATGTTCTCCATGACCTTCTTTCTTTCCTCTCCTCTTCATAAACAGTGAGTTTATACGCAATGACAAAATCAATAGCTGGATGACATATGAGGAGGAATGAGGCTGAAGTAACGTAGAGACTGCTGAAGCAACGGGGAAAGAGGGAGTGTTGAACTGTGCAAGGTATGGCTGACACTCACCTGGCTCACCTGGTGTGGTCATCAAGAGAAATAGTTGGGGTCATTGCATGACCATCTCTTGTTAGGGCTTAGCAGGTCCAGCAAGTGGTGTTTGTAAAAAAATAGCTTCTTTTTTTTTCTCAAGAAATAGCTCAAAGTAAACTCCCATTTTGATTAGAAAACAAAATATTTCCAAAATCATGCTCCATGGAAACTGATGACTAGTGATTATCCATTATTTTTTAATTATTCAACACCGTAAGTGACCATTTGATCAAGTTATTCTTCTATGAATAAAAACCGTTAAATGTAGGTTATGATCCTCCCAGTATGTACGTCTTCTCTAGCCCTGTGAGAACGGACCTCTCTCTATGAAGCACGGTCCTCTCTTCCCTGCTCACTGATCAATACACAGCTTTCCATTAGCCATTTCCGTAACCATTCCTGTCTGATCAAGACAAATGACCTGGCAGATTTTGCAATGAAGTAATGGTATATCGATGCAAGCCACCTGAGAATTGCAACTAGATAATCAGCCCAATTTTGAGTATGATGGGACCATACCCATGAAGCTTCAGACCAAGTGGTTAGACGGGCGGACGGGCGGGCGGGCGCGTGTTCTACCAGATACGAGAGAAATTCTCTCTGAATCACGATTCTCACACAATCACTGCCAAGTCGATAACGGCTTTCAATGGAAGAGAATGTACTCAAACATTGCCAAACGTCATTTGAAGGCAGACAATTTTGCTGAAATGCATTCAGCGTGTTTTTTCCCCTCCAATCAAATTTGAACTGTAATTTCTTCCTTAATCCCCAGCATTGTGTTCTTTTAAAAGGTAAAATATGATTTTAAAAAAGCAATTGGCCTTTGTTGTTCACATTTACCATATCTAAGAGAATTAACATATTTCTTCTAAAACACAAACTTTGTATAATGCTACAACTTCATTAAAAGTTTACTAAATAATTTAAATATATACTGTTTATTTGAAGTAAAAATCAAATAAGAATAAACAATTCATAAGGAGATATCATCTTCCACAAAGTGGTTCAAGGATAAAATTCTTCTTGCTTCCAGGAACACAATTTTCATCTAGATGAAGTTCAACAAAACAGATGAATTATTAACAACAAGATAGTTTTACCGTTTCCACTCTACACATTATTGATCACAAAATAATCATTTCAGTATCATATCAAACTACATTATCTTAGAGCCCAACCTTCTCCTAATGTAAATTCTCTCCCATCTCCATCTTGTTTATCAATTTAAGCACTTACCCACAATACAGGCCTGCAGCCAATACATGCACTTCAAAGAGCACGGCAAGTGTTATAGAATCAATATCACCCACTGACATCAGCCAATCAGCTGTGTCTAACCTAGCTGCTCAAATATACACCGCTCGGGGTATCGGTCTGTCAGTCGCTTCTTGTACGCAAGGAACTGTTACAGAACATCTTACAGAGAACTCATTTAACTTATATTCTTACTCTTAGGTCTTGAACTAATACAATGTCCACATGTCCAGATCTGTATATTTGCTTAACACTCAACCCTTCACATGCCAGTCCTGAAATATTCTGACCACTCATATTTTGCTAATTAGTATGGATTCCTGTAAATTGGCAATCAGGATTGGTTGGCACAACTTTATTCAACAGTTCTCGTGTTGAATTGAAAAGTTTTCTTTGCAAGGACCTTATGATGTATAATTTAAATAGACTATAATGGCTGGACGGTTTTATCTGTCTTCAATTGAAGATGGCCAAAATGAATGGCATTCATTTACAGGTAACACATTCATTTCACCTTTCACTAGTGACATCTAGTTCGTAGTGATAACCATCACTAATCCTTTCAAAACAGTTTTACAATAGTTTTCTAAATTTTGAATATTACAAATACATTATTTCATATATTGGTCTTTCGAGGATTCAAAAATTGAACTCAACCTTTAAAAAATTTTCAAATGATATATCAAATTATTGATCTATAATACCAAAAAGGGTTACTTTTTTTTTTAAACCAATTTTCTGCCGCCATCTATACGTGTAGTGAGTGGTGAGATGTAACAAATGACGGCAACTATCTGATCGGGAGTTCTCCAGGCATCTAACAGGGAAATTGTTTGCAGCACAAATAACTCTGCAACTTGGGAGTGACAATCCATTATGGCCGCAGTGTTTGTCTACTTCGTCTTCATGTGACAAATCACCAACATGGCTGCTCCACGCTTTCCAGAAGTTCTGACAGTGACCGAGTGGGAAATACTCTACCAAAGTGTCGACAAGCATAGGCGCTGATGGTGATGTTGTAATCAGGGGTCAAATCATACCTTGATATAAACTCACCGTTCTGTTATTGAGCTGGTCAATGATAGAGAAAGAACTGCACTGGGACAATGCATAGTGTTACCAATGCCATGACCAAGAAAGGTCAAACCATACACTTGATTAGAGTCAACATACTCCCATCAAACCAGTCTGACATAGAAAACCACTGTGCACCATTGTGCCAGATACAGCAGTGATGAATGCAATTGCAGCTAAGGCCAAACTATACATGTTGTATACAAGTCACAGTGCCTCACGTATCCAGTCTCATTCTGATATGGAAAACTACATGACTTACAAGTGTTTTGGTCAAGGATCAAATGATATGTTGAAATGTCACATGTTTTTATTCAGCCTAATTCCTAAACGCCAAGATATAAATGGCTAACAACTACCACTGTAATGAAGGGTCCATTAATAAACTTGCGTCAAGTCGCTGAATCTCGTCCTCGATCCAGTTGGGCAAGACGGCACTGCCTTAGTCGCATCGCATATAGCAACAGCGCAGATACTGGCAGCATTTACATACAGAACTCATCCTGTAGGAGGGCTTTTTCCTCCGTGCTTGGCTATGAATGTTAACATGGATATTATACACTCCTCTGGATTTAGCCGGGATAAGGAGATTGATATTTTCATCAGGAGGTTCAATCATTTTCTGGTTGAAAACAATAAACAATCTGACAGCCTATTAGAAATCTCATTCACTAGGAAAAAGAAGTGGTCTTTGATGCTTCGAGCTGGCATTGCTGAGACTTGGAGTTCATGGAAATAAATGATTTGAATTTCGATGGGTTTTTGCTAATGAAGAATGACACAAAGCGAAAGAGCATGTGATGATGAATATTTCATCGACTCGAGTTGAGCAACATAATTCTAGGGATACAAGAAAGAATCTCCTCAGTTTGCTTCATTTGTCTGACTAAGTGTCCTTGTGTGATAGGATTCTCGCTAAAGAAAACTGCTGATCTAGCAAAAACATTTGGAAATTAATAAGGCGATATGACACACCAGTCACGAAAGCAATATACAAGAATAGAATATGAAGTTAACGAGTAATTTTATCAAGGTATCAAATTTCATTGTATTATAGAAATTAAAATTGGATACAGAATTTCTTGGATGAGGACTATATTAAGAAGTTTTATAATATTTAATCTGAACATTTTGAACGAGGTTTTCATGCACTAACAATTGACATTCATAAATGTACAATATATATCTCAACAGCCTATTTGAAGATTACAGCATTCATGAAGTTATATCAGCACTTTGACCTTCTAATTGACTCAAGAACTACCTATTATATTCATAACTCCACAACAGAAAGTTTAACAGTCCAAGGTTAAGCTTAAAGGATTCAAGAGGTGATATAAGCACTTTGACCTTCTAATGGATTCCACAATTAGCTCGAGTTCCTGTTACTAGAACGTCCTTCACTAGTATTATTGTGGAGTCCGGAACAATTGTTTATTCAATATAGTCTCGGAATCCAGCCGGGCTGACTGACAATGAAGTTGATGGAAGCAATGGTCAGAGGAGCAGGACACCGATCAATAGGTATTATCATGAATATTTCACACAGGGAAGCTTCATGGATTTTATTGCAGGTAATAAGGAGTCAATGGAGCGGCAAGGGGAGGGGACCGTCAATCAGAACAAGCACAGAACCACTGGAGTGTGACCGGCAGTATTCTCCTGGTCAACAGAGTAGAGTCGACATGGGAGACAACCACTGAATCAATAGATTCATTGAACATGCAAAATAACATACTTCTTGTGGTTTAATGTAACATAAACACAAATTAATTTCAGCGTTAAAATAAGCTTTAAACTGTTGGTGTATGATCTCTGAAATGTACAGCTGTAAATCAAAGAAGTTATAAATACCTTTTACATCTTGATTTGATAATAAATGCCATAATAAAAATAAATGCATACAAGAAGGGTTAAAGCCCTATATTTTTAATTTTGGGTCGTGATCTTTATTTTGATGGTCAGTATACTCAAGTAGAATTGGGAAATACTCTTGAATCATTCATCCTACAAAAATTATAGACTTCTTTCTGAACTCACTACACATGCAAACATCTGAAGGTTAAAGGAACAAGCTACCACTAGAGTGTGACCATCGATGTCAGTTAAACACACAGTTGTCTACATCAATGATAAACTTCTCCAGTAGTAGATGTGTCACTACCTAATGAAGAGAAGGAACTGAAGAACTGGACTTGCTGGCCCTGGAATCGGTACTATGGAACTTGGTACGTAGTGACTATAGGATGGCTCCAGGAGGGTTGACAGTCACCGTCATAAATAAAGCCAATATACAGAACATGAATATGCAATTGGGGAGTTTCTTAATGTATATTCATACTTCATGTCTGTACATGAACTTTATCAGCTTGATGTTCTGTTATCATGTGAAGGAATGAGATACCAACAGATAGATCAATAAGCTATATAAACCTAACAATTACTGTACCTCGATATTGACTGGTACAAGAGACTAGCAGTCGGGTTCTGCAGGACAAAACTCAATAATCAAACTCTAGTATTGAATGAGAAAAATGATACAAGAGACTGAGAGAAAGTTTAGACCTATGTCTCCAATCAATGAAGTGTACAAAACCAGGTAAGATAAATGATATAAGAGACTAAGTCAAAGCCTATATCCCCCATCAATAGTGTGAGTAAACCCTTATAATGAGATAAATGATATACAATATTGAGAGGAAATCGAGACATGTTTCTAATCAATGAAGAGAACAAACTCTTTTGATATAAATGATACAAGTGACTAAGTCAAAGTCTAGATCTAGATCTCCAATGAATGAAGTGAACAAACCCAGATTATAAGATAAATGTTACAGAGACTGAGACAAAGTCTAGATCCTGACTGCTGAGATCTCCAATCAATGAAGTGAACAAACCCTAATAATCAAACACTAGACTGTTCGCTGACCTACGATGCGCACATCGATAGAAGATCGAACATCACGAAGAGTATCAGTGAAGTGGGTTGGTCAAGCTTCACCAATAGTCAGCCTGTTTGTCTGTGAATCATCGCTCGTCACTACACGCTCGTCTAGCTCTGGTAAATACATCTTAACATTAATATCAACACATTTTTCTATCATATCCTCAGTGATCGACTTGGCATATTTGCATGAGTTTTCAGGCATCATCCAGTTCTTGACAATTGTTTTCCAATAACATAGACAAGAACAAAAGCTTATGGTTTTTGTTCCTTTATTTTTAACCCTTTCATAAATGTAGGCATGAAGAATGAAAGACATTTATCAGTATAGAACAAAAAAAAGGTTAGAGAGTTTATTTAGTTTCAAGTAAATGAAACGAAAAAGTAAAAATTCTTATTCACCAACATGTTTCTATCTGCAACAAATGCATGACTGCTTGCCCCAAGTTCACCACAGAACCGTTTTGCTCACCAACATTTACTTCTGGTTCAACCATGCCCTTGCATATCAACAACAAGGATACTCTTGCAATTCATGTCAATTATTATACATATATTTATTATAAGCTAAGAAGTGAAAAATGTTGGTGAAAAATGTTTTCATCATTGCAGTTTGATATATCACTTTCTCAACACAGTGAAAATTTTAAAGACAACATTATCACCATTGCTATGAAGTGATAGTGCCACAATGGTAAGATGTCACCAGATCTCGCTCACTTGAAGCAGTTTTAAATGTAAAACATCATATCACAACACATTGACCACAGAAGCATACTATAAACAGAATATTTAGTATTTTCAGTGTTATATCACTCATCTCACATCTTGTGATGGGGTAAAGCCTATATTTCACTTGTGAAAATACCAGCTTTATCCCACCACTTCTTGAGAGATAAGTGATATCACACTGAAAACACATAACATCCTCTATGAATTATATGGCATCAGTACCTATTTCCCCTCATTCCTCTTGTAAAGATACTCTCAGCAATAGAGTTTGTCTTATCTCCACGAGTTAGGCTTGCTGTAGGTCCCTCTCTAGACCTTCCTAAATCAACATATATCACATAGATTGCTTGTTGAGTAGCCATGATTTATTTGTCTTTCATACCTTATTTACCCAAACAAACCCAGTCTTCCATGTCAATGGATGTTACTGGAGCTGTTACAAGATTACCAGGTCTCTTGGTATCGACCTCTCATCTCATCTTGTACTTATGACTATCACTAACAACCAACAAACGTACAGGGTCTAAGTAATAGCCTAAAAAATATACACAGGGGAGATAGTTTGAAAACCTCATTTGAGGATGTAAATTGTGTCAACCATGTTGTTAGTACCTGTGGTCCATGGACTGTGTTTGCTGTGTGGACACTTTGTTTCATATACAACTGAATTTTCGGTATAAAATACACACCAAGAAGATACCAAGATAGTGCACAGAGAATTATGATATACTGAGATGGAGGGTGAAGGTTGCCAGTGCTTAAATTTGTAATAGGGGGTAGTTATTCAGGTGGTCTCTAGACCTATGTTCTATACTACCCCTGGAGACCTCAATCAAACCACCAGAGTGAACGGTTGTCCTGCTGTTTCCATCTACACATTCTATCTCCAGGACTTCCTACCAGGTGGTTCCCTTCAGTGTCAAGCTGTACATAATTAGCTGGTGGAAATCTACATCTAAACTCTCAAAACAAATCATTGACCTCAAAGTTGACCTCTTCAAGAAGACCAATGTCAATATAAGTGTTTAGACGATAAACTCAAACCTTATTCTCAGAGAAAATATAAACCTTTGATTTGAGTGTAGACAAGTGTCTATTTCATGTAAATTGTTTTGGCAGTTCAGTTTCAAATTAACCATCCAAACATCCAATGCTCATTTTTAATCTTCCATTGGTGTACATTTATACAATTGTTTGATACATAGAATAAAATCAGAAGCTAAAGATTAACAATCCTTTTTCATTCTTTGGATCTGTAAATAATAAACTAAACTTTCTTTCAGATTTATAACATTGCGGTACAACACTGACAGGGTCAGAGAGACAAGGAAGGCCATCTAGTTTCTAACCCTTTGTTTTCTGATGCAGTGCTCCAATGAGCAGGAAGTGTCTAATTGTAACCTCTTTACTCCAACAAGGACGGCATGTGTGTATGTAGCATTTCTATAGGGTACTTTTAATTGTGCAATTCAGAATGTCAGACAATGGCTCTCAATGATGATCATAGACATGATAATAAAATTATTATATTATTATATTAAATGTTTCATATTATGTCACTTTCCTTGCAACATGTAGTCACTTATACCCAAGTTTATATATAACATTATATTTGTGATAAAACTAACACATGAAAGATTTCTTTAATAAGATACAGGTTTCAGCATGCAGTTATTGTATTATTGTTAACATTAATACCATTCTTATAGGATCAATCTTACAAATACCTTCAACTATATTTGAAGTTTCAAGAAATGGCTTTTTACAAAATTCTGAAAATGTTTCCGGACCAGGAAGTAAAGTATACAATTCTTACCTCCAGACATATCACATATCCTTGTATTGTCTCAATCTCAAGCCTTAACTAGGCTGAAGGAAGGTTTTCTTCAATTTAAATAGAAATTAGAAAATCAGTTTGTTTGCAATATCTCGAGGTTATGACAGATCATGTCAGTAGATGATTTTATATATTTTGTTAAAAGCACTTGCATAATAAGTATATATCGCCTGGATGATATTTTGAGTAGAATGAGTAATTATAACAGTGGGGGTCTGACCTGGTGTGAGGCATCTACTTGTGAGGGAATCGATGCAACTCATCTCAGCAGGATGTATCATGCTCTTGTGACAGGAAAATAGCTCTTTGACAACCCATCCACTTATCTCAGCGTTTCCGTCAAATCATTGTATAATTAACCAGTCAATTGAAAACATGTTAAGTTTATCATGCATGTGGAGACGAAACATCTCTATGTATCTTCCATATCAAAATCTTCTGTGTATAATGTATATAAATGGCGAGTTGTCAATAAAATGATAAATTTTCTTCTCAATAACACATTGGTTAACATTGTATTGGTAATTTTCTATGACATAATGCAAATTCAAATATGAACAAGAACTGGATTTATTCCTTAATTTGATCAATTTATTTTTTTCAAACAAATAAGCAAAAGTAACCACATAAAAAAAATCCATTGGTTTAATCAGCTTACAAATTTAATTACACATTTCAGTTTGGATTTAACCGATTTGAAAATGTGTCCCACTGCCGTCATCTGACGAAGTAAGTACCCTAAACAAGAAACAAGATATTTCAAATTAGCATGCATGTCAGAGAGACTTATCCTAATCGGATTACAATAACTGTAGCTGCTACTGTATGGATCTCTCTAGACAGGTCTGTGACAGGGTTACCTTTTCTCACACCCTTTATTTATCCCTCAATTAAAGTTGAAAGTAAGAGATTTGTCTCTCAGCTCAGACATGCAAGGTTTATTTTTCTACCACTGGTATTCCGGCTTTAACAGATGTGCTTATCAATGTCAAGCGTTATCAAATCTTGCCAGATCAACATGACAAAATTACATTTCTACAGGCAGCTAATGTGAAAACTATCTCATACAAGATGATTTGACATTCATCCATGTCCAAATTCATATCCTAAGTGACATCTATGAATCAAATTTGCCAAGTTCAATTAATAGCGATGCATGACTATTGCTAGAAATATGTCTCCTTTGTGAAAGACTGGCTCCTCCAGTGACAATTGTCTTCATTTCTACAATGACACTGATGACTCAGACTATTTTAATTAAATTCACCAATTTGACTTCAAATTCCACCCTTTGAAAAACAAAGAATTTTTCTGCAAAAAACCTCATTCGAATGTATTGCAATTGGCAAAAATAATTTCATCCTCTTTAAAATGGAAATTTCAAATAAAGAAAAAGCTCTGTCTTTGTCTGCCGAGGGCCATTGTATTGATAAAGTCATTCAGGCTGTGACAAAACTTCATTGGCTCAAAGTTAAAGTGAAAAACGTCCGTAAAGGAGAAAACTATTGGTTCTAATTGAAGAGCAACTTCAACAAGACTCCGTGCTCTGAGGTTATGAGACAGCCTCGTGGGAGATAGATGGTTGTGTCATCCTTAATAGTCACTTCTAACACTCAGCTCCACACTGCTGCATCAATTTTGTCACAAGCCTTAATTCAGATCGCTTGTTTGATGTTGACAAATCATATCATGGTGGGGACTCAGCAATAGCTGACCCTTGCCATGCAGGTTTAACAACAATCCAGAAACCATTATTTTGACAAATTTTACAATCAATCGGGCATAACTTCCTCAAGGCTTCCAAGGCTTCTCGCTGCCTCCTTTTCAGTTTTACAAGATTTAGCCATATTTAAAGACTTTTCTTTAGGTTTCAGAACAATGAGGAAATGGTGGTGTTGACATATAATCTTGCAGTTTGTCGAACAATGTGGTAATGTTTGTACCGGGAGACTGGACAGCTGACTTCTACCAAAAGGAATAATGTATTTTACCTGGACAGCTATTTTAGGAGTATTCTATATTCTCAGTTGCACTTATACAATCTGCCAAATATTTACATTTGAGAAAAACGCATTAGATGGCAAACTGATCTGTCACCTTTCCTGCCGTAAATATAAATCTGTCATTGTCTATGCATCATTTAGATAAATACAACATTTAAGGTGATAAAGAAGATATAAATACAGATACATCAAGCACAAACGGCTGCAAGCAGTAGAACAGAACACTTACATCAACATAAGCTAGTGTTCTATCAAAATATGCCAACTAGAATCTCAAGAACATTGTTTTAAGAGTTAAGATCTCAACAATATTGTGCTAAGAGTTGGGACCACCATCACCTGTTTACAAGTCGAGAGTTATCTCTCCCTATCTCCATGCAGTAATACCCTTATCACACAGGTAACTAATCCCTGTATAACATGGCCTTTAATTTATTACATGGTTCTCCCGTGTCTGTGAACACCAACATACAGACGTACGCTGGAAGCCTTCTCTCGTCACTTCACCATTTACTATCAGACAAGCGGACCGTGCAGCGTGCTCATCTGTATATTATCTCTACTACAAGATACAATGTTACACACTATCTTAATGTTCCAAGATAAACCCACCCACTATCAACAGTACAACCAGATGGCATATGTACCTTATATACTTAATAGATCGGCACTTTTCATCTCGGATCTACCAAGTGAGATATTGGCTTTTTAAGTCCTGACATTTGGGTGATAAAATATTATCGTGTTGGAATCCGTCTTTTGTTTTTAGAGATATCATTTAATACTTTTGTCACTTTTTGAGATACCTGGTTCAATTTTCAACTAGATGAAAAGAACAAGTTTGTATGAACACATAACTATTGAGACACCTTCACATGTACACCTGTGATCCACAGTATGCTTTCAGAGCTAAAGATGTTTTTGTATAGTGATTATTTCTTTCTGGTATCTCCCTGTAACACTTATTCATCATTTATTTATGTATATTTAAGATTAAGGAATAACTAAAATAAAATAGACAGAAATGTTTGAAGCAAGAAAGAGAATACACAGAAATTTTTGAAGCAAGATAGGTAAGGAAAGAAATGCTTGAAGAAATAAAACATACACACAATTTTTTTTAAAGCAAGAAAGAAAAGGACAGAGAAGTTTGAAGCAAGATTGGGAGGGACACAAAGAAGAAGAGTTGTTGTCTCAATATTTCAGACGAGTTGATGACCCCCAACTCCCCCTGTCTCCTGTCCAAGCCTTTTCCTCTTCTAATCGCTGTGTACTCGTTGCCTCTCGTTATCAACCCAATTAATGGCCAGGGACTATCTCTATCTTAAACAGCACTCACACAAATTATAAACATTCTCATGTGTTAATCATAAATTATAGAATTAATCTTTTTTTAAATACTTTAGTACCAATTAATTTTGTTGTTAGAAATAAAATGATATACAAGAATTAACCTTGCAAAATCAAACAAGAAACATCTTAACTATACACATGGTATATTAAGTCCTCTGGATTCCATACTTCACTGCTAAAACCTATCAGCAGAGTCTCACCGTTAGTTTGTGATTGGTCAATAGCAACAAAACATCCAATTAGGAATCACTGAGTACAAAGCATCACCAAGTACAAGATTATGCCAGGACCCACATGATAAGGATTTCTCTGAACATTTGGATAGGTGATTCTACAGAAATTAGGTGAGGTGAGTTGAGGTTTAATGGACCAAGCAATCATTTGATCCATACAAAGCCTTGCAGATTCCTCTGTCTTATCAGTCAACACAAATTACTTCCATTTGAGAAAACTGAAGATTAATCAGTCTGCAAGGCAAACCGTGGGGCCCTTGAAATGATCTGTCCATTTTTGGATCACTGACTTGATGACTTGAAGGTGATCAAGCCAGCTACTTCACAACTACATGTACCCACAATTTGTGAGCAATTTATAATATATTCTTTGAATGGTTCTATCAGGTATCTCACCCCAAGAAATGGCTCCACTTGGGGTGAGTTTAGGTGAGTTGGGGTTTAACGCTGCTTTCAAGAGTTATTCACGTATATCGAGGCTGCTAGTATTATGGCAGGGAGAAAGCCTGCAACGCCAAGCGGCCATGTATTGCAGTAAACCTGCGAGCAACGGCTGGAACTAGCAAACCATGGGTGGTACTTCACTGAAATTCAGTATAGCATTGCACCTAAACCTTACTGCGGTAGAACAGTTCTCTACAGCAGCAAAGTTGCCGTGCCCCTGGCGGGATTCGAACCCTGGACCTCTTGATTCGCAGGCCGAACACACTAACCACTGCGCTATCCGCCCCTGGCTCCTCTTGGAGTCATCAGCTTGCAAGCACTTTGGCACTTATTATATCAGACATATTACAGTTAACAACTTATCTTTGATTAAGCCGCAGTTGAAATATAAAACACAAAACAGACCAGGATGTCACAGAGAGGAGAGATAAACCTAGGACTCCTGTCTCAACCAATTGAAAAACATGGTACATTTCTTGGGAGGAGTTCTTTGTTAACATATTCTGAGATAACCCCACAAAGATGGAGAGCAGTGCCAGATAATTACAACGTTTACAAGCTTCCTTCCATCAGGAACCATCCCACTTTGATGCCGTACTTTTATGGAATCTTTTGTAATGTCTTCTCAAGCAAAGAGGACTTAATCAGATATTCTTGATTTCTTGATGTCATAAAAATATCATGATTCACATCTGACATGTCCTTTAATGACATGCTGGTGGGATTTGATGAACATGCTCGCTGAAATCAGTAAATGCAAAAGGACAATGTGGTTTAAACATATTTTATTTCATAAACATGAATATAGGATTGGCGAACAAGCCAAAGGCTTATTTCAATGCCGCTCCTGTACATACATATATATATATATATTATTTATTTATTTTTGGTGAAATGTGAAAGTGAGGATTTAGGTAAATAAATGATATTTTGTTGACAAGAGAGAAGTGACATTTTAGATTTAGCTGAATTTGACAGCTGTCAACATGAGACAATAAATTCAAGTGAAACTCTTATTCTCAAGAACCATATGCACTTTACACAAGTATATTCTTTAGCATTCATTGAAAGTTGAGAACCTCCACAGCGCACACTCACAATCAGAACCTCCACAGTGCACACTCACCATTCCATTTAGCATTCATTGAAAGTTGAGAACCTCCACAGCGCACACTCACAATCAGAACCTCCACAGCGCACACTCACAATCAGAACCTCCACAGTGCACACTCACAATCAGAACCTCCACAGTGCACACTCACTCACCATTCCATTGATCTTTCACCTTCTATGAAGAAAAACACTCACATATCTCAAAGCTCATTTGGATTAATAATTCACAGACACTAAAATTGGAATGAACATCTGCATCAAAATAGATTACCCTTTAACAAAATAATGGCTTTATCATGCTTATTTTATTTTGCCTAAGCAGCAGGTTAATCTCCATAGTGTGAAGGAGTAAAAATATATCATTAGTTTACTCTTATAATCATGTCCAATTTTCTATTTCAACATTCTACTTACATACTCCAGGAGCTCCTGTTCAACTGTTTGCAGTAAAGTTATAAGCAGATTTGACAATAAACATCCCATCATGCTTTCATTATGTTCATGTTTCAACTGACAACTGGATTCAACCATAACATTCATCATACAGTGTTCACGGCAGCTGAACCAATGGATGCACATAACCTACCTTCAATTAGGACATATTTCTATGTTCCTATTTTGATCAAGAAAGAGCATAACAGTTGTTGACGGTCTTGAATCAAGGACTGGATCCTCAACCTCGTCTCCTGTCTGCTGACAGTGCTATATCCTCCCGTCCAGTGCTGACTAGGATCAGTCGGTACACTCGATGTAATCAATTCAAGGAAATATAAAAAGTCATCCTGCTCAATAGCTGCAAGAAACTTCCACTGGAGCAGAACGCGCAGTCATCTCAACAGAGAGACAGTCGGCACTGGAGGTGACACCAGCCGTCTTGTGTCAGAAGTGGAGTGTTCCGTCTTACAAGGAACAATTATTGCTGGACTTTTTATTTAGTACTAATTGCTCTGAATTTAATTTTCAAGAATGACTTTCTTGTCCAGTGAGAAGAAGGTTTATATGAGATCAATTTGTTTTGATATGTTAATTCTTTATTTTGTTTCTTGACTTTCCAAAACAGTCTCAGGAATAAAATTTGAACTGTAATCAATTGTGCATGCTGTAAACCACCTCAGGAAACCAATTCGTGAGTTGACAATCTGGGTGTCCATCATCCAACTTGACTATTGTAATACATTAGCTGTTTCTACATGCAGCAATGAAGTTTAACCAAATGTCATATTTGTTAGCATGCAATAGCATACATTTCTTATTTTCAATTGTTGAATGTCCATGTATATAGGTTGTGGTAATTGTTGAATTTACATATTCAGTTTTTTGTATGTGAAATTATTTCTTGTTGTAATGTATGTTTCATGTTATAATGTATAAATCCTGTCAACGTCACGGGGAGAGATATTAATATAGGGGTAACCCTGTTTATCAATCCCCCTTTCCATGTACCATCTGGAAATAAATACTGTTTAAATCACATGCAGCTTAAACCTTATATCAAATTATCACACCAGGACTAATGAGATCAAGTAATCATCACACCAGGGTACCGTTCCACTAACCAATCTTAGCCCTAAGATCAATCTTAGCCAATGTTAAAAGATGGACTTGTGATTGATCTTAGGGCTAAGATTGGTTAGTAGAACGACCCCTAGGACCGATGTGAACACAGCCTCAGATCAAGTAATCATCACACCAGGAATGATGTGAACACAGCCCAAGCCTCAGATCAAGTAATCATCACACAAGAACTGATGTGAACACAGCCTCAGATCAAACAATCATCACACCAGGACCGATGTGAACACAGCCCCAGATCAAGTAATCATCACATCAGGAATGATGTGAACACAGCCTCAGCCTCAGATCAAGTAATCATCACACAAGAACTGATGTGAACACAGCCTCAGATCAAGTAATCATCACACCAGGAATGATGTGAACACAGCCTCAGCCTCAGATCAAGTAATCATCTCACCAGGACCGATGTGAACACAGCTTCAGATCAAGTAATCATCACACCAGGACCGATGTGAACACAGCCCCAGATCAAGTAATCATCACACCAGAACTGATGTGAACACAGCCTCAGCCTCAGATCAAGTAATCATCACACAAGAACTGATGTGAACACAGCTTCAGATCAAGTAATCATCACACCAGAACTGATGTGAACACAGCCTCAGCCTCAGATCAAGTAATCATCACACCAGAACTGATGTGAACACAGCCTCAGCCTCAGATCAAGTAATCATCACACCAGGACCGATGTGAAACATGATCACAACCTGTCTCCGAAGACAGCAATTTTCCCTGCAACATTTTGATCAAGATGAGTAATAACCCGCCTCCATCAGGCACAAGAAGTCATTAGTTTTCCCAGAATGCATTACAGAATGGCACCTAAAGGACTAGATTTCATGTCTAGACCGCAATCATCCTATTGCCATGGCCTGTCCACCTGTCAAATGATGTATTTAAGTCCCAGCTACTGGATATGCTGGTAACTCCAGTCTTGGTGTTGGAGTCCATTGCAAGAGGTTCCAGATCTGATCATGGAGCCCAAGACAATGTTCCTCTAATCCCTACAACCCACCCCACCAACCAACAATCAACCTTCAACTCAACCCCACTCACCCTCACCCTCCCCCTCCCCCTCCCCCAGTCAACACTTCACCCACCACCAATCATTCAATCCAGCAGACACATTTCTTTTTAACTATCTTTATAGTCTGACTCACTCTAAAACTTTCATAACTGCAATATAATAAAATAATTTTCAATTGACCAATTCCTTACAGTTAATGTTAACTTTGATAAAGTCTTTACTCTCAATATGTCATTAAAACGGATTAAATGATAAATTATTGATGGATATAATCTCTCTTTACAAAAAAGACATAATTTGATTTGATTAAAAATTGCCATAATGACATTTGAATTTGACAACACAGCGTGAAAAACACCATATATAGCCACCAAAGGACCTAAATAAATTTAATTTGTAGACAATTAACAAAAATATTGAGCAAACTAAGGAATTCAACAAATATCTAGATGCAGCGATAGAATCTATTCCACAAATATACACGGCAGAAGACTGACATTTCACTTTCAACATATTTTTTCATATACCTAATCTCAAATGCTTTTTTCAAAAATAAATATTACCGGTTGCCATGACGATGATGTCAATGCTTATGAAATATTCAAACAACTAAAGAAAAAGAAATCAACTAAAGTAAAATTACCATCATAATATCAAGTTAATTGAATTTTTAACCTCAGCAATGAATTTTCAAAAAGAAAGCAAGTCATTAGTCAATCGAATTATTCCTAGTTTGTAATATTCACAAAACAGCAGAAATTAATTTTGTTTTTTAAAGGCTCAATTTGATACTTCAACATAACAGAAACATTACGGTTACAAGGGAAATTTTTTTCTCATCAATTAATAAAATTTCTTCACGGTAGGAACACTCTGACCCAATTTCCTTGTCAACATCATCAAAATCCTCAGGAGCTTTTTGCAGCAATTGCATCTAATCCAATAATGTGCATTCAAGCAAACTGAAAGTGCCGCAATACAAACACTGTCTTCCAAATTGACTGCAATACAACTACCCAACACTATCAGTTAAGAAAGGACTTGCAACTTTCCTCGCAGCCATTGTACATCTTCGGTCCTCAGGCCTGCGGTAGCAATAATTAACCACTTTTTGTCTTGCAGCGTGGAAGGAGGAGGGGAGTATGGGGAGAAGTTGGGCAAGCAGAAAACTAACAACGCAGATAGAGAGAGAGAGAGTTGGTGATAATGAAGAGTTAGATACCAACCTGGCCTGTCCTCCTCCTCCTCCTAGCATAGATACAGAGGTGGTAATCCTCTCTCCAAGATTACTCACTCTATCATGGATGCTAGATACACAACGATGTGAATCTATTTTGCTCTCATCTTATCACTCTTTCATAGGAATGCTAAAAATCAATAACGCAGACTGTTTGGTATGCTTGGGCATTGATGGTGAGCAGCCTCCTTCGTAGTCTGATTGCCAGCCGAGGCAAGGCGATACATTGATTATGAAAATATAATCGCCACAAAACTTGTCCAGGGTGCCATAAATACCTCTAAGTGGTCCGTCTGGTGGAGTCCGCGTGGCGGAAATCATACAGCTTCATAACGACGATGTCATATCCTAAGTCTGACAGAGCACGGAGGTGGTGTCCGCGGACGTGACACTTGGAACCGGTCTTCATCCACTCCTGGAGAAGTCTCCCTTCAGCCACTCTCGTATCAGTCAGATGTATTAAACACTTGGTCAGATACATTATTCAAAGGCTTGTAAAAGACATGGCTCACTCGGGAGCTACCTGGAAGGTATTTGTATCACATCCATCAATAAATGGAAATTTCTCTAATAATAAAAGTTATCGTTTCATTAACAATTAAAGATATCAGATCTTTAGAGCTGATTTATTATCTTTGAGTGCAAATATGCAAATTTTTGAAGATTCAATGACTCCATTTCTTGACAATAAATGCTTCAGAATGCCAAACTAATCAACCAAATTGACGGAAATACACTGTCTGGGCAATGAAAGCCATAGCATTTTAAGAGCAAGAGACTAATTGATTTACAACCTCATGATCTCCTGCAAACAAGTGTTGACTCATATATAGAGACTGAAAAAATTATTCCAAATTCCTCAAAACCATGTCACTTAAGCCGTCAGTTGTAGGTCACTGTCATCCATCTTTCTTGTAGAGAACTGAAGTAACTCCATCATATTTCCTTCTATTCTGTATCACACTGGATATGACAATTGGTGATTTCAGAGAATATTATGCTTGTTCTGTACCCAAAACTTATAAAAACACAACAGAGTCTGAAGAAAGCTACCTCACAGGCACCAATCCATAGCCACCTCTAAATTGTCTCTGTCAAAATTTCCAAATAGAAAACAAGATTTAAAATAAGTTTATCGTCAATTATTTCAATCCAATTTTCAAAATGTCTGCTTCTCCCTGGTAAATAATACATTCCTCTGTCCTCCTTCTCCGGTAAAGATTCTCGGAAACGTACGTCACAACCAGTGATATAAACATATCCAGGCCCTGCCCGGCTGAAGGATACAACAGAATCTTGGGATTAATGTATTCTATCAAACCAAACAGTTGTGTTCCAACATTATTGATATAGAAAGTGAGTGATTGATTGCTGTTTGTTATATCTTTATGAAATACCAAAGCTTTGTGTCCTCTTCCTGCTGGGCAGAATAATGTAATTCACGAACATCAGAACCATCAGTTTCAGTTTTGACAGGTTGAATTGATAGATTCCTGCTTTGCTACAACCCTATATATCAACCACTAGTGCTCCAGTTCACCCCTCTGTTTGCTTGCCAAGAAAATATAATATATGATAGATCTCTAGGTCTCCTACGTTGCTGCTTTTGACAGGTACATTCTGATGGTTTCACATCAAACTCTAAGAGCCTTTTATGTTGTACTTAAATTCCAACTTCCACTTATTTCAGATAAGAAAGATATAGATGTGCATGGTATTACTTATAGAAGATACAGGAAGACTGTTCCATTATTAAAGCCCCAGCATGATAATTGTACTGATATCAAGACCAGTTCCCATTGCCCACTCCTCATCTGAAGTACAGATCTTTGTTTGAATCTACTATACCCTTAGTTTGATGGAATACCACCAGAGGGCAGCACCGTCACCGTCAGCGGACACGGCTCACCTTGTTATGGTGTTGTCAGAGTAAAAAACATGGTGGAATATGAGCCCTCATGAAGATCCATCTGATGCCCAGTGCTGCTAGTTTGACAGCTTTAATGTGACCCCTCACCTTGTCTAATATTCAAGGAGGTTGTTTCCACACTTTCACAATTTTCTAGTTGGCGATATGACAGTGCAGGTTTCTATGTGACGGTACCAAATAACTGGCACAAATTTATGAAAGCTTTGAATGAATATTGAAATAACAGTATAATGTATTTTAAAGGATTAATTTCAGTTTACTTAGTCCTTGTGAACAAATTTTGTTGTCATTATAAAAGTTTATGGTATAATACCTGAAACTCATATTCATCTGCTGATAAATTTTGCTTTGAAATCAAAGAAATTATCAGATATGGTAAAAACTTCTATAAAATGATTTTTCATAAAGGATATTTACATAATTTTGTATTGAAAATATTGTTAAACAATTTGGCAAAACAAACAATAAAAAAGCCATTAACCTACATCATTAACGGAGACTATGGAGAAAGAGATGATAAATCAGACAGGGACTATGATTACAGACAACAGCAGGTAGGTAGACCTCCTGCTTCCAGTTGCTACCAATATATCCGAGGAACCATTACCTCCATTCTTACAGCAATAATTCATAACTATCACTGATTAACGAGCACTATGAAGATGGAGTGGCACTGAATCCTGATTGGCCGGCAGCCCTTGATGAGGATGATTAACGAGTTAGTGGCCTCGTCAGTGTTTATTTCTCTAATTACTTCTTCCAGCAGTGCTACACACATTGCACCCACTTTTTCTGCCTGGTTAGCGCATGGCCTGAATGTTGGAGTTCCTCTCCGCTAGCATGGGCCACCCCTGCTCTCACCTGTATTTAACAACTTGATTGCCTCCCCATGCATCCTAATCACATCTTCTCACTTCATCACACTGACTTACTGTCGTGTCCAGGAGGAAAGAGCACAGGGCTTGAATCTGGTTCTACTACGAGAGAAGTGTGGCATTTGTGTACATTAATTCATTTAGTTCATTAATAGCGAGGGAGGAATGAAACAGTAGATGAAGGATCTGGTTTCTGCTACAGGAATATGCCCTTTGTTAGAGGCATCAGCAACTGGATGAATGAACTGAAATGTAAACTGCTTGAAGAATCTTTCTGCAACATCACTGTTTCAATGTGGTGTGTTCTATTCTCAACAGATTCAATCATTCAGTTTATAAAATGATCTCGAGAGGGCAATGATATTTCAATTCACTTCTTATGAATCACAAGCAGAATTATTTAGTTCACTTGTATAGCATAATGGAACAATAGAACAATAGTAGTTTTAACCAAATGTAATATAATGAAGAATAACATTTGTTATTTCAATGTCTCTCTGGAATATTTACTGACAATAAAGTTTCATATCTTATCATACACATTTCTGTTTCTAAAACTCAAATGTCGGGTTACTTAAGTATTATGAAATGAGTGAATAAAACATATAGGATTTACTTAATGGATGGAAAATACTACAAAGATCATACGCAATGTATTATTTGGATTTCAAATGATAAACTGCAAATAATGGATATCAAATTATCTAAACCATATTTTCATGGACTCAAATACAAGATGATGGTTTAATTGTGACAAGTCAATTCCCAAGAGCTCAAATATCCAAAAGGCATGTAATTCAGCGGGTTAAAGTAAGTGAAGGACTAGATGGAAAGCTACACACGGGCGTCATAAGGCTGCCCTGTTTATAATTAAGCAGCCTGATTCCATGTGGCCTGGCCATGTTCTATAATAATGGTTCCCTTGACACCCATACAGAAGTATCACAGGCCCTTTTCTCCGATAATTCTGTGAATAATTCGGTGAATCAACACTTCAACCGCAGCCTGTTTGCACAGATCCCTGCTCTCATAAATTACAACATTTCGAGAATTTTACATTCTTTACTGTTGCCGAGCAACAAGCATGTTAGGAGATAAACATGCTTTAGGAAACACTTTGAGTGGATTAAGAAAGCATGGCAAGACTAAGTGATAATGTCCTCCGATACAAAACCTCAACACTTTGGTTAAACATGCCAGGCAACAGTTCATTGAATCCTCTTGTACCACACAAACAGTGAGCATGTCTCTCTTCCTCAACTTGCACACAAAACTTCACCTTAGACAAGTCTAGCCGAGTTATGAAGGGTATGAAGTTACTTCTGAAATTCTATAAAACAAAGAGGCTCCCTTTTAACTTTTTCCATTAAAATTTTAAAAAAAATTATAACAGCTTGTCATCTTTGACAAGAATAACTGGTCAGGAGCAAAAGTAAAGAGAATATGTGGGGTTTTTTTCTTCAAATTTACATCATATTTGAAGGTTGACAAGGAAGTTTGAGAATAAAAACGTTATCGCCAAATCAATCCTAATGGAGATTAACAAGTCTACCTTAATCAGTTGGAATAAATAATAATATTGGTGGAATTAAGTGGATTCGTTCGTTTGTTTCTGTTATCTATTCAATTACTTTGTTAAAAGCAGGTTCTATTTTGAATGTACAATTTTCAGTATTGTTACAGTTTTGCTGTTTCCTCACTGACAGTCCATATATTTCAATCAGTCATCGGCAGAATCTTGCCATGTAAGCAGACCAAGACACGTCACCCTCCACTGCACATGGGGTCAGGGAGTTCCCTTCTTGAAGCGCGGCGACTGCTGCTGCGTCTATTTACCAATCCCTCATCAATATAGTGTTCAGCACGCAGTTGATAATGCCATAAACTGCGGATTATTTCCAGTACTTACATTGATTTCTAAAGCTAAGTATCTTGTTCATCAATTATTTAGCAACTTTTTCTGCAAGGCTGAACATACCTTACATTTAAAGATAGCTATCAAGAGATTATAAAAAGAAATGCCATTCTTGTGCTTATCTTTGAGCAATTTCCTTCACAAGCTCCTGACGGAGACTGATGCACTTCGAACCGTGATTTCTAAATCAGTGTGCAGGTATTGTTGCAAGCTGCCATTACGTAGCAAGACCTAAGCTCAACGGGATGCCTGCAATTATGATGTCTAAGACGCTGACAATACAAGCGATACAGTACTTCCCTGAAAAGCTTTTCCTCCACTCCTTTCAATTATTGCGGCAATTCTGAGCCGAAGGAGTGAAAGTCTGACGGTAGAAGTTACACTTTCCTACCCATCCAGGACTTTAGTTGGATACGGGCCAGCGCTCTGACAATGGTGCAGGGCTTGTCTTGTAATCAATCAATACTTCTGTGCAGGAGGGAGAAGAAACTTCTTTGTAAGCTGGTAAGAGGACATTAGCATAATGCAGCAGCAGTAGCAGTAGCAGTAGCAGGAAGAGGAGTAGGAGTAGCAGTAGCAGTAGCAGTAGCAGTAGCAGTAGCAGTAGCAGTAGCAGTAGCAGTAGGAGTAGGAGTAGCAGTATCAGTAGCAGTAGCAGTAGCAGTAGCAGTAGCAGTAGGAGTAGCAGTAGCAGTAGCAGTAGCAGCAGCAAGAGGAGTAGCAGTAGCAGGCACGGGACACTGAGTGATCACAAGAACCGTGAACCAGAACAAAAACTGTGCCCAATAGGTAGTTGTCTAGGGGAATGTGATTAGGGTGCGACAACTTATAGATGGAAGCGTCCCAGTCTGCCCCGCTCCATGAGTCATAGTCTAGCGGGGAACAAGGCATGCTGGGAAAATTTCCTACAGTCGCGAGTGGTCAATAGGAACTATTCTACAATGTACTTAAAGTCTTATCGTCTTTATAGAAAGCGGCATTACTGAAGAGGGTCCTTATGTCGATCAATGTATTGAAGAGATCGATTAGCGGCCAAATAGAGAGAGAGGGCCTAGAAATGAAACACGCAAAAGCCTCTGTACGTGTAAAAGTAGAGTTAAATTTAATACTTGGAATGTTTATAATTATACTGTCTCTTTATCCTTATGATTATATTTTATAATACTTTCTATTCATTATTCAAGTGATCTAGACTTGCTTTATAAGGATCTACACTGTTTTTAATGCTCTTATCATGGAGCCGGACTTGCGTAAAAGTAAAACTTTTACATCCTTGTTTAAAAAATTGGTGACCTGCATCTGGACCAGAGAATATTTTAATCAGAAGAATAAACGACAAAGGATCAAAATGTGACTATCAAAATCATAACATGAAGATATATTCCAAAAGAAAATGAGAAGAACCTCTGTATGTATAAATGGAAAACTTTTTTTTATTGTAAATCATAATTAAAGATGACAAAGGACAGAAGAGAATAGCTTGTACATGTTGAAACATCTGTGCATATCAAATGCAAAACTTTTCCTTAGATTAATAATAATAGACAAGCAATAGTTAATTGGAGGTGAGAAGTTGCAGGACTTGTAAAGCAGGCAGCAGCACGGAGACTAGCTGATGCTCACTGGACAATAGCCAAACAAGTATGCCCAGTGGAGGTGGTTGATTACTGCTAGATGCAGACTCCTTCAAGAACCATCTCCTGTGGCCACACTCAACCAAGAGTAACAGATGGCATGGACATCCCAGCCAACTTGTAGTTATAACTGCAGTTAGTGGTCTCGTTCACTCTCTAGGGTGTACAGTAAACGTATGCAACATGATGAACCTACAACTGTCCTAATTGGACATGGTCAACAAGACCACAGGCTGATTGCCTCAATGATTAGTTTCACAGAAACACAAGAAATTTTTTTTGCTACATTTTAAAGGAGATTTTCATTCCATTGCTTTTTTTGTCATTAATCCTGAATGATATGATGCAGATTTTCCTTTCAGCTGAGAGAAAACAAGTATGTATATGGTGGTAAATGTTTACTATTAAGGTTAACACTTTTGGTTCTACAGGCGCTATTAGTACAATATACTTCTCTGACCAGCAAAATACCATCTGTCCATAAAGGTAGTCTACAGAAAGATCCCCCCCCCCCCCCCCCCCCCGACTGTCCTTACCTAACATAGAATAGAGCCACCAGACAAGTTCAGCAAGCACCTGCTACCATGTCTCTTGGGAAAGTTTCAGTCACCTGGGATAGTATTGGACTGTCACATCCTTAGCACATCCTACAACTTTCAATTCTACTTGCTGTTACAATAAGACATGAGACTGAGCAAGTCTAACAAGCACCTGCTCACGATGTCTACAGGGAGCAGAAATAGTCCCACTCAGTGTTTTCAACTGAGTTTCTCCAGGGTATTCCATCTAGTGTCAGGAAGCCTGGCAAGCACCTAGCTGCTCTGGCTAGTCTCAAGGGCAGCATCAGTTCCAGTTCACCTGTAGAGCACTGGTGTGTGATGACCAGCACCGTTAGTATACAGGGAGTCGTCCCCAGGAGGAACTGGGCAAGTCTACCAAGCACCTGCACTAACTGATCTAAACTCTGAATATTTTGTCAATATATCTACACAATTTTTCATTAAATTCTTTTTTTAAGATAAACATGCAAATTCAATATTTATGGTAATTTGTTCAATGAGCTCATGATCATAAAACAGACACTGACAACGAAACTAGACAAATTCTCTGTTCTCAGATGTCAAATGAATATTTGATATCAATAAGAACCTTTATTTCTTACGGAGAGCAAGCTAACTGATTTAGTATACATAATCAATATGAACGGATCCACTGGAAAGAACTTTTTACGCCTTCGACATATTCCAATATTGAGATCATTTATGATATGATACATACGAAAATGCAACTCACTTACCAAGAATGGTTCAAATACAAGCGAAACCATCAGTTCCACCAATTCCACTCCAGTGCACTATTCATAGATACAAATTTTCGAACCAATCAAGGCTTGCCTCCCGCAGGCAGGCGGTTGAGATGTTGTAAAGGCCAGGGCTAAATGTAAGTACAGGGAGACAAACCAGGACCGCGGAGGATTAATAATAAATGTCCCATCACGGAGAAGCAAAACAAGCAGTTGTCCGTCTCCACGAGGCTGATAACTCCATCACACTGTGAGTTTCACTATACAGTACAGAACTCCATCACACTGTGAGTTTCACTATACAGTACAGAACTACATCACACTGTGAGTTTCACTATACGGTACAGAACTCCATCACACGGTGAGTTTCACTATACTACATCACACTGTGAGTTTCACTATACGGTACAGAACTCCATCACACTGTGAGTTTCACTATACAGTACAGAACTCCATACTACATCACAGTTACTCAGACATACTCAGAGCATGAGATGTGCATAATTCTACTTTTTTGCAACAATGAACACTCATGAATGTAAGTGTGTGGTTCCTACAGTTAAACTGCACTCTACAGTGTGAATAGATTGATGAAAATAAAATTATTTAAAAAATCACCAAAGATAAACATTGATGCCAATTAATCTTCTGAACTCTAATCGACATCATCAGTGATGTGAACATTGCCAAGAATACCAAAGCCAGGTGTATCACTATAAGTTTCAGCAGAATCAGTAAGATTGAAAGATTGTCAGCTCTCTTGTTTCCATCTACCCTTGATTCCAGTGTGACGTTATGGCTGTCCAAGATGTTCTCTAGTATAGAGTCTGCATGTCTTACTGTTGTTTTGCCCCCATCATAATTTAAAGTGAAAGTGAATATTTACAGTTAACTGTAGCCAGGACGTCACAATGTTGATGACAGTACAATGCTATGACATAACAGTTCATATGGATGGAGATAACATGAGAAATTGTCAGAAAAATTATTATGATTAATAATTTAGAGAATAACAAATGGCAGACTATATATCAATAGAATTACAATTTAAAGAAAGTTTTAGTGTGTACAAGATATACAGTGATAAAATTGGAAAAGTGACATCATAAAGAAATAAGAGTCTATCGTACCATCCATTGGGCAAGTTCACATATATATAACATTTCCTAAAATGCTTATCAAGCATTTAAAGCTTGTCATGTTGAGAAAACTTTGAGGAACAAAAAACCTAACTGGTCGTATGAATTGGTATCGTCAGATATTAGAAACCTGCTCGTTGGAAATATGCCCTACTTTATATTTATATAAATACTTCCCCCAAGGGTTATATTCATAACTCTTTGGCAACAATTGTTTACAATGTCAAAACTAGATTTTTTTAATGAAATCTTAAAAGATAAAGAAACCCAAATCCGTCTGAACAAATCAATCACTGTAATTTGTGTATATAAACTGTAGATTTGGCAAGTATGTAGGCATCTGATAAGAACCAAACCAATCAGAGATAAAAAGTCTTCTGGAGAAAAGTAGAAGATCAAATGAAGACCTGGTTTGTGTGTGAGGTGGGGAGCATTAACATCACGTAAAGAGTGCAAATGGAGTAAATCTGAGCTACTTGGGAGTTTCTCAAGATCTTTATTGTGCTATATATGCTGTTTTTAGTTAGGGAGGTGTGCTGTTTTTCTTAGGATACTTTAGACTTTGCAAATAACCACAACTGCAAATTTCTGCTGCTCCCTGGAGCAATTACTGCCTCAAGCATTTTAATTATCAAACCAGAAATAAGGCCAAACTGTTTATAAATTAAATCATAATAAACATATAATACAATGTACATTTGAATAACTTAATTTCCTTCTGATAATCCTTAAATGTCATAATCTTTACAAATAATATGCCATAATGATAAAACATCACAAATTGCTAAATTCAATTTGATATTCGACTTGTAAAAAAAACTTCAGAAATACTTGATCATCACAAGTTCTGCAACAAAGCACAATTGGTTGCCTATTTCCCACGTTTTTGTCTAGAGGACAAAGCAAGCAGCGTATAATTCAATCAGTTCCATGGAGTCCAAGGCCCAATGACAATTCTCTATAGGATTTATAATTGCCCGAATCAATAAAAGCACAAAGCCTCGATTCCCTCTCCCTTTTACAAGTCGGTCCTACGAACTTTACGGAACCAGATCAGCAATCTTTCTCAGCGCCATCTCCCTAAGCCCATTTTTCTGCATAGCATTCTTTAATCTGGATGTTCCTAAGGCAATTTCCAGCACGAGGCCATGCACAAATCTAACATCATTACGTCCATGTAATCCGTGATATTTTATTGATTGTGAGAGTTTTTCTGTACACTAGATTGAGATGACACAGATTTGAGAGGGTTCTTGTAGCTGACATAGAGTCCACAGTACATGAGAGCATTGCTTGCTGGAAAACCTGTTTGTCAACATGAGGGCCTTCAAGCACACAATCTCACTCACCGGCAGATTGAACTAAGCAAAAACTACTCGTTTGAAGATCTGTTGTAAATTTTCTACTTAATGTCTTAAAATTTAAATAAAGTTTGTATGCAGACACAAAACGACGTTGAATTCCACGGAAGCAAATCTTTTTGATAATCATTGCAAATCCTTTTAAAAACAATTCTAACAAAAATAACTGTTCTTGGTTAAACAAGGATTATAATGGCTATGAGGCAGTGTTTACACATTTTATTTAGTCATAATTCCTAGAAATTGTTATTATATTCTATAAATTCAACGAAGAAAATAACTGAAAATGCCCATAATAGTTTTCATTATCAACTTTAAAATTAAAGAAAATGCCAGACAAGAACATATATCTCTGTGGAAGTGATGTTGATGGTGTTTACAATAGGCTGTTAGAACATTGAAAAACACAAGGACAGGAGAGCAGCAAAGCAAGAAATGTTTAAACAAATCTTATCTAAATTGGTCCATGGAAGAGAAATTTAATAACAATAAGCAGAAGAAGAATTGTTTTCCAAACTTAAAACGTAATTAAATTCCAAGCGAATGTTCCATTGATTGTCAACTTCGTTAACATGAAGCAGCTGTGTTCCGTCATCTCACAAACCCTCCAAATTAACTTTAAGGAAGAAGCTAACCTCGTTAGACAATCTTGTCTCCTGAAAACAAAGAACATTTTTAAACATCAGGTCAATGAGTAAGCTCTTCTGGAATTCGTTTTCCTGGAGACAAAGAAATTTGTCAACTTCTTTTTGCTGGTTAGGCCATTACAGGAAACATTTTCTCATTTGACAATGCCTGCCTCTAAAATTTGCTAAACACTTTTTGACACTCTCAAATTGTTGGAAAGCAAGGCAAGCTTTTAATGTGTTTACAAACAACAATACTGGCCTGCAATTATGGCTTGCAAAATGATTACACATAGCATGAAACCGTCCTCATGTAACAAAAGTAGGATAAGTTCCAAACCAACTTTATTTCGATATAAAAAGAAATATTTGTTTGCATTTTAAGTGTTAATGAGAAACCTAGATGTTCATCAATGCTTTTTAAATTGATTCCCATATTCAGAATCAGAATTTGTGCACAATTATAAACAGTAATAAAAGATAATTGAATCAGTTTCATTTTGCTTTAGATACGCCATATTCTCAAATCAGTTTTTGTATGAATCTGCGTCATAATTCTATTATGCATATTTCTATTTTGCAATTTACACAGTAATACCAACTTGGTAATGTCAAGCCCAATGTTTTTCATAAGCTTTGCATGTTGTACATGGCAATGTGTCATAACTAAATTAGTCTCGCTGTTTCAAATTCAAATCTTAGTTTATTGGAACATATTAGATTAACTCAAAGTTCAAATTCAATTTTATTTTTCCCTCATGAGGATTGCAATATATTCAGTCTGGGTCAGACAAATGAAATGACATTTCTTTACAACAGCTGCAGTTCTACTGCAACAAACCTTAAAATCACTACATTTTATACAGCAACCCGTAAAAACATGGTCATTCTGAGAGAGAAATAGAACTCTGGAACAACATCAACTTCAATTAATTGATTTTGTTGAATTAATTATTAACAGTGATAGCTCTGCAAATATGTTAATCTATAGAGAGGTTTGTAAGGAACACAAGCTTTAATGTGAGAACACAGAATGTTGCATATTTCCACTTAAACGTTAGAGCAGAAAATATTGTGCATCTTGGTTTCACTGTGTCAGTAAGTCAAGTGATATCTTTTGGTAAACAACACATGAATGCAATCCTTAGAACATGTGTTTTATCACCTACCACTCTGGTGCAGAACAAAACATCACATTACATACAATATAATATATTTACATACATCATATAGATTTTTGGTTCACAAAACCTTATTTCTGAAGGCGCAATACAGATTTGTCACTTTCATTCAGCAAATTTGTAGAAATAACATGACATGTTTAATAATGGTTCAAAAGTATTTGTAAGACATCCCAAAACTGATGTTACTTTAAAAATACACGAACATTTATAGAGTACCTTGATACTACTGAAAACTGCTAGTTTTTTAAATAAAACTGGTGATGCTGTGTAATGATACGTAGAAATCCATGCAGGTTTGCAGAAAGTTAGTGCCAATAAAAACATAACTGTTTTTGATTTTTGCAAACTTTTGCAATGGCAACGTCATCAAAGTCAACTGTTAACGACAAGAGAAGCCATGGGGATATCTTAAAAATGGCACCTAAAAACTAATTCAACTACGACATGGTGAAAAAATGCCTCAAACAATGTTCCTGCCATCACCAGGTTTCTTTGATTCCTGCTTCTCTGACGTTTCCCTGCTACAACACCTATCTAACAGTGACCAAGCACCTGCTATCAATATGGATTGTGTAGTACAACACCTATCTAACAGTGACCAAGCACCTGCTATCAATATGGATTGTGTAGTACAACACCTATCTAACAGTGACCAAGCACCTGCTATCAATATGGATTGTGTAGTACAACACCTATCTAACAGTGACCAAGCACCTGCTATCAATATGGATTGTATAGTACAACACCTATCTAACAGTGACCAAGCACCTGCTATCAATATGGATTGTATAGTACAACACCTATCTAACAGTGACCAAGCACCTGCTGGCTAGGAACCACCAAGGGGTGACACCAACACAATCAGCACCTTTGGTTCCAGCATTAGCAGGAGTGTCACTCTATGGACTCTGGCAATCACTGGGAGTACATTCTCCAGGTAGATATGTTGATGTGTCCCAGCATCTTCAGCAACTACCACACACCTACTCCAGGTAGATATGTGGATGTGTCCCAGCATCTGCAGCAACTACCACACACCTTCTCCAGGTAGATATGTGGATGTGTCCCAGCATCTGCAGCAACTACCACACACCTTCTCCAGGTAGATATGTGGATGTGTCCCAGCATCTGCAGCAACTACCACACACCTTCTCCAGGTAGATATGTGGATGTGTCCCAGCATCTGCAGCAACTACCACACACCTTCTCCAGGCCTGCTTCTTGTTTCAGTCTACTCTTCAGCTGGGAGCAACTGACCAAACTATAATGCTATGTTGATGTATTCCGCCTATCAGCTAGCACCATTTAGTTGGACTCAAGACGGACTCTAACAACAGAACACACCCTAAAAGCCAAGGAAGGAGAAGTGATCATGAGTTTAGACTGTTCAATATCATATACAGTTACAATCACAGGATGGGGACAAGTATTATAAATCAAGTGCAGCAACAATACCAAACCAGCACCAAGGAGGTACACTACTAATATATGACCAAAAGGTGTTGTTTTCAATCCTCTGTATCAGCAAAGCAGATGATCTCCAACAACAAGAAAGTTGTCAAGACTGACCATCATTTAACCCTGCAAGGACTCTTGAATTAGGTAACAAGCCCTGTCCAAACCATTAGTTAACCCTTCAACAGCCATTGAATTAGATAGACTTAAAGGGTTAAGAGAGTTAACCAGCCATGTCCAGAGTGACCATCATTTTTATTTGAACAGCCATTGACTTAGATATGCCTCCAAGAGTTAACCAGTCCTGTCCAGTGGTCCTTCAGGTCTGGACTGACCACAATTAATCACACATGCTCATTAGCTGGACAAGTACCAGGTGATTACCATGGTTTAGTCCTACACATGTAGTTCCCGTCTTGACCAGTCAGTAACAAGGATGATTTACAGTTACAGCCTCACTGGGCCTGGCATGTTGATGTAATTCCCTATTGGAATTTTGTGGCTCTCTTGCACAAACAAATAAGGGAGAATACATATCTTGCATTGCAACTGAAATCATAAAACAATATTGGATATCTCTGGATAATGAATACTTTGAACATATGGGATTCCATTCAGAGAGAGGTCTATAGTGCCTAAAATTCAAAATAATTTATACATGAAATATTGAATTCAATCCCACTTTTGTGTGAAAACTACATCTCCTTCAAATATAATATGATAAAAACTGAAACCCCCATTATATGGGAACTATACAGAAATTGAAAATAGACAGAGGACATTTGATAAAAAAATATACCATTATTTGGTAAAGTCTAAAGAGAACTAAGCTAGAACGTTAATTTGTCTTATTTGCTGAGACGGACTGTACGAACTAACCATATTAGACCCATGTTCCTCAATCAATGTCTATTCTGTACTGGAAACAGGATGTCCTTCCTATCTATTGTGTCTCGTTTCGTTGAAAAATAATGGATAAGTTTTGAAAAGACATTAAACTGATTCCATCTCTTAAGCCATAGCTAGGTTTGTTTGATTGTTTTGTGTTATTGATCTGTCTGATTGTCTTTTGTGATTTGTTGTTTTCCCACATAATAAACATAATAAACTCTTAAATGTCAACATCCTATATAGTAAAGGTTGCATGATCTAGGGTCATAATTAGTAACATCAATCAATTAATTTATTTCTTAAAACAAGAAACTGAATAATTAAAATCAATAAACGTTTTCCCCTCTCACATTCAAGTATATTTTTATTTATTTGCAAATGAACCCAATAACCTCAAAACAAAATCTTTTATTTGATTCATTTCCATAGCACTCTTATCCAAATCACATATTAGTTAACTATCAAGCTCTGCAGACCATCACTGAAAGAAGACGTACCCCTTGACTCACAGCCATTCCTTTTATATAAAAACATTGTCCTCTTGCCGCAAATATCATCCCCTTGAAACTAACGTTATCCCCTTGAAGCAAAGTTATTTAGGCAAAGAAGTTGCTCATCCACTTGCTCTGGAGACTGGTCTATATAAGCTAATGTGTCTTCACAGGTTTAGAAATGCTCGGCTGTCCGCGGCCAAAAAGTCTCCAGATCAAAGACCTGTCAGATCTCACTTAAAAAACTCTCTCCCCTATGTCTGTTTTAAGGATCTCTTCATTGAATATCAATTATTCAGACCACACGCCAGTTACCTCCCTCCCGGCAAGACAAGAGTCTTATATTTCTCGCAATACAACATCATTCACTCAGGTTTAGACGCCGATGGCAAAATTCATTCCAAGATGTGAGTTCTCTCCCTTACATATAAACAATCTATTATACCTTCTGGCAATTTCAGAACTTTTTCAGGTTTGCAGTTTTTACCTGAAGGAGTCTCTTAATAAGGGTAATTTCTCTTTTGTCAGAGGACTTTGATTCAACTAGCTGCAGCAAGCCTGGAGGCTGCCTCAGAAGCAAGACACAATATATATCTAGCTATTCAACACTGCCATCTTCAGGGCGCAGACTGCAGCTCAAAGTGAATCAATCGACAAATGAAATTATCCTTCTTGACACCTACCGACCAGGCAAAGTTTATTTTTGTCCTGGCCCAATCATCTTTGACCATCTCGCAAAGACCAGCAACAAATAAATTATCGATACGACCGCAATCTCCCGCTAAGCTTGCTAGAGCCTCTCATTGATTCCAGGAGCTTTGATTGACAGCTTCATTGACAGGTTATTGTGATAGATCATACTGGTATATACCCGCGGTTCTTGCTCATGAATAAACTCCGAGACCCGATGCGGCGGCACACAACAAGGATATGCTAAGCAAGGCTCGGGTTCCATCCAGAGGACTTGCATTGATGCCATTTCATGTTCAAATATCTTCTTATTACAATAAATGATCTCAATCTATCTCCCTTACTTACTGATGAAGATTTCAGATATAATATTATTACCATAGACGGCAAATAGGTGCTTCTCTTGCTTAACCGCCTCAAAACATTCAATTTATAAATCTATAAGAACCATGAAGTTATTTCACATCTAAACGTAACTTGTCTTGCATTTGAAAACTGGAAAACGTTTTGATATGTCTACAAGGTTGGATAAACTATGTATTCAGAACTTCTGAAAGCCTTTGAAAAAAGGATAATTGGAGAAGGAATCTACAGATCTTTAAATTGTTTTGAAATTTATTCACTTAAAGCTAACATAAAGAGCTAATAAAATATGAAGTAATGGAAGTCTGTGATTCCTGAGCATGAGCAGGAGATACTCCAACTTATATATATATATATATATAACCAACAAACATTTCATAATATAACAAAGTCAATTTTAACATTAAAGTATTCATACACTTTATATCTCTTAACAAGCATAACCAAGAATCAAATTTAAATTTCCAACAAATATGATCACCACAAAATCAGATAAAACTTGCTGACATCAGCTGATTCTAAAGGGTAAGTAACTTAAATGTAATACTTGCTACTTGGAACAGATTAAATTTCATTTTACAAAATGGTTCCAGATATATCAAATCATATCAGAGACAGAACAAAAACAAAAACATGCAATATATGATGATAATGTAGAATGAATATGATATCAGGTATAAAATAGATTCTACAATACTTGAGACAAGATATTCTTATTACGAAACGAAGTGACAGTGGTTATTGATTTAGTTCTTCAGTGTGCCCATAAATGTCGTCCCATCATTAGAAGATGTTTCATTCTTCATACAAGATGAAATGTCAAATCGATATAGAACCTCCACAAATAAAATATCCAACTAGTGGGTTGTACGAGCTGGCAATACTAAAAAGTCTACAGATAATCTCCAAGTTGTCTGTTTTGACATTTACAATTTATATAATTTGATCTTATTGTGATTGGGCTGCCTTTTGAATGGCATTTTGCTGAACAAAGTCAAATAATCTTTGATCTTCTTATACTATTCACATTTCTAGGATTGCCTCTCCTATTTTAATTTTGAAAATAACCCAAAAAATCAACAAGAATCAGAAAATGACAACACCATTGTCTCCAAGGCAGTCAATAAAAAAAATGTGCATAGTTTTCAGCTTTGTATCAATTTCATTTGTCCAAATTCATTCAAAGCAGAACAATAAAGATAATGTTGTCATGGATGAAAAAAGCAAAATGCTAGAAATCACCATAAAATTCAAAATGAGGTCTTTTGAGTCCAAACTTCATAAATGAATGCCCAAAAAATCACATATTGTTGCTAAAAAAAGGACAATCTTACAAATCCTTTGATATCAAAAGAAACCAATCGGCAACTGGATTAATGTGTATGCAAACAATGAATACTTATTAGTTTCAGAGATACGGCCTATACAATTTCTTGTCTATTAGTTTTGAAGATAAGTTTTGTAATAAAAATGATTACATACATAAGGATGGACAAGGCAAGTTCTCTGTAAAATAATACTGGACTAGACTTAAACTTTAACTCTGATCATAAACATCAGAATAGTAAAACAAAATTTTTTAAGACACTAATTTACCATTTCGGTGCATTTCTGTAAAAATACATGACCTCAACTTCTTGTGCCAAATGAGTAGAACTTCTGTGAACTAACTCAAGGCACAAAGTTTCAAATCTTAGAAAGGAAAACATATTTAATTTCCTCAGAAAAGAAATCTACATATGACATATGTAGGGAGATCATATTACAGAAATATATGCCTTATCTTAACACACACATACACTTGTGAACTGGAGATAAATCCAAAGAAATATGTAAATGATTACATTGCCTCGAACAATGAAACATGTTGTTTGCTTCATGTAGAAAAACACATCTCCATCAGCATTTCACACTAAAAATCCAATTTAATACAAGTTCTGACGTATCACATATAAAATCTATATCCATGAAACACACAAGAACACTTATTCCTAACAGGAACACGTTAGACATAAACTCAACAAACGATGAATATAAGATATGACTTAAAACCATATGTTGAAATGGAAACAAATGTCACATTTTAAAGGAAAGTCAAGAATTGCCTAGGGAATTGTAGTAATGCAATCAAATTTGGAAGAAATGTCAAATTTAGCAGTGAAGTCAAGAAGGGCTGGAGGGTTCCTGGGCAGCAGTTGTCTACAGAGGAACCAGATGTGAAACACAATGGCCGCTACTCTAGATGGACTGATCGAACCGCCACAGGGTCAGAAGCACTTCCACAGTGACCTAACCTCGTGGACAGAGGTCAAGCAAACAGACAAGCACAAACAATTATACCAGATTCCAAGTACAATTCCACCTTTATTTGTTTAGCATGGGAACTCATTAGGACATGTGCATGTTTGAAGTTTCTAAGATTGGAAGCAAAACTGGAAGTTGGAAATGATTTATTCTAGTAATTGACTTACTGTAGTTTACTTACTTGAATGGTCTGCACATGTCATAGTTTTATTTGCAGATAGATTGAAGTCTATATTTGATTAAGTATAAAAAGTCCTTCTCTGGAACATAATTTATACCAAGTATGTAACTGGCCTTTTAGAACATTATCAATGTTTTGTCAATTGAATAAGAATATTTTAATTTATTCAATACTTCATGTTTTGTATGTCAAAAACCTTTTGGTATACTGCAGACTCACGAAAACATATTAGTGGAAATAAAAAATTCATTTTTCCCTATATTTATGTGTTAATATTTAATGTTATTTGTTCACTGTAGTCTTTGGCTAAAGGATATAACTGTCCAAAACGTCAGCCCAACATATTAGAAAGGGTTGTTTGTTCTGCCAGAGAGAGACTAATAACATGGCTTGAAGTAAAAAACATGTCTCAAGGAAATGTGATGGGAATTGATTGACACTGAGCACAAGGTGCTATTTTATTACATCTCCAGAACACTCTGTAAGCATGGATATCGACATCTCTCGAGGCACAACTCCAGATCCCACTCCCATCTCGGGAGTGTCTGCCAGTATTGATACAACCAAATCTCCCCCTTCACTCCCAGATTGCGCCCTCCACTAAACTGCCTCACAGGTCATCAACCAATCAGAACGCAGAAGCAACATCGATGGATAGATGACTCCCTCGTCAACAAGAGCTCGGACAACTCGGGAAGGTACACACTCTCAACACTGCTCTGTTATCCTTTCAAATGGAAGGTTTTCCTGAGAGGCACTCAATCCATATTCCATGCACATCTGAACATCCACACGCCTGCAGAATCATAACCTCACAAGCGATATTCACCTTCTTATTGACCTCTGCAATGGAAACTCTGAACTGTTGGCTGGAACCAAGTCAGAATAAAAGAAAGTTTCGTTCTGAACAGTGGCAGAAAGAGAATCATTGGTTGGAAAAAGTTACTTTCTGAACAATGGTTGGATGGTTAGATTATGAAACGTTGTTTGGAACTAAGATCGCAACTGCTTGCTGGAACTTACAGACTGTCAACAGTTAGAATCTGAACCAATGGTTGACTTCTGAACTATGTTGAGATCAATGCCAGATTTTGAACTATTATGGTCTGAACTATGTTAATAAGCTAAGATCTGAACTATGTTTGAAGTCTGAGTGTGAACTGGAGCTTGAAACATCAAGTGAGCAAATTTAAGTGCCTACATTGCTGCACTATATATTTCTCAATCATGCATGTCAAAATTCTTCAATATAAGTCTAAATTTGCTTTAAAAAGAACAATTAAGCCTCAAGTGTCAGTTTAGAAAAGGCAAATTAAAAGAAATATTTATACCTTTTTTCACATCAATGATACCCAAGGGCATATATATATTATGTATATTGATGAAGTATGAGGAGACAAATCTTTTCGTCCAAACATCTTCATATACATTATTTCATTGCTTATTTCCTTACGTTTGCAATATTTAACTTAATTCTACATAAAAAGCCTATTGAAAATAGATTAGCACTAATTCTCCACCTGAAATGTCAGACACCCTAGACGATAAACTTTAATAGCAGTCACAAAGGTTGAAATGTAAATTAGTTCCAATTGACCAAGATAATTGGAATCCATTCTATTAAAGGTTTTATTGACAATAAAATGACCTATAAGACATGGAAGGTGTATGTATAGAGCTGTGACATTTACAGAGAAATGATGGAAATGTCTAGTACAGTACTGTCTTCATCACATCACATTCACATTCACAGGTACACAGCCTATAGATACCATTTCAGATGATCTGCACAAGCTTACAGTAGATTGGTGAAGGTCACTGTATAACTTCATGACAGCACTGGAACCAACAAACATTTATCTTCGTCATCATTTGATAAAACTGCATTTGATGATCCATATCGAGAAATTTTATTCTAAATTATTTCGCAAGCGTACAACTGTACATTGGTGTACAGAAATGGAATCTACTTTTTCCATTTTACAAATTTTCTTTGATACTTCAAACATCTGAAATACTTTTAGAATAAGGAGAATAAGGCAAGAATAGGCTGAATGATCTACATAGTCTGTTATTGGCTGGTAAGGACTGAATGTAAAGTATCCAAACTAAAGAAAGCCCAGACCAGCCAGGTTTTACAGGAAAAACTATACATCAGAATGTCACTTAAGTCTGCAAGAGGTGGAGACAAATATACTTCCACAGAGTTTTCTACGCCAGTCGACAGGTATGTCTATAAAAGCCAAGAAATTCTTACACTTTCAGCTCATCTTGAGCGAGGAATAGCCAGCCAGGTGATGTTTAGCAATGAAACAGTCCGCATTCTGTTAAAGAGTTCTCACTTTCTGGCCAGACAGTTACAGCCTCTTGGAGGCACACAGAGAGAGAGCTTGTCATTGATAGCCTCTCTAAGTGCCCAAGTCTATATTAACATGCACGCTCCTTTGCCTCAGGTAATGCTTATCTTTATGGATGGTCTTCGTTTCTCTTGCTGATTGCTTTATCAGGTAAAGACACTACTAGGCAGCAATAATAATGTATAAAAGATGCATGAAGGAGAAGGTTATGGTGCCAGCGAGACCATAGAGCGACTGGAGATATGGCTGTGTTGATTCAAAAGGGAGATCACTCTAGGTGATGCAGCTTGGTCTCCTTATGAACAGCAAGATCCACACGCTGCATCACTTAACCTTTTTATGCTCCATTGACGGCCAGTCGACTTGAAGTCAAAACAACTCATTTCTTGATATACAGAAAAATATTTATCTTGTATCTCAAGCAACAGCAAACATATTTGATGATGATTTAAAGTGCTTCACTATCTTTTATTCATTGCATCAGCATGATCCCAATAAACAGATTAGGAATTGTTGTTTTTTTAAATATTAATGATTATCAATCATTTTTCAATCTAAAGAGGACATCAATGTCAAAATATGAAAGTGAATAAAATCGCTCTGATTTCAAACAATAACAATATTCTCCGGACTAATATACCAAGATATTAATGCCTCATCTCTCTTGTTCACATCAATACAGATTCTAATATGAAGATATCTTCCCCATTACCTTTGTGATAAACTGTATTCATCACATTCCACGAGCAAAGATTTTACAGCTTATCATATTTTTATGATCCACAATAAGGCCAAGAAGAAGACATGATTTATTTAAACTGATGCAAAGGTCAAATGTGAATGTCACCTATTTCATATAAACCCCTTATTGTCCACTCAACAAGAAGCTGACTGCAGAATGAAATACGGAACACTATAAATCAGCTTGTAGAGAGTTTTCACTCCATGAAAACAAGTCCTGCTTTCAATAATGGCTGCCAATATCGCGCAGCTTCAGCCAATATAATGTCTGCTACAGTTCCGGACTCGCTGTTCACGGCTCTAGAGGCAGTGTTGCTCACTTTTACAATGGGTTACAATAAACAACAATGTTATTAAAGAATTACAAAATATTACCATGAGTTAACAATATTACAGTTAGTTACAATCTTGTTACAATAGAGCATAATGAGATACAAAATGTTACAATGAGATACAATTCTTAATTGCTTGCTCAGCTTTCTCTTGATGCCTCAAGGCTGGCAACTTCTTCGCTATTAAACTTTCATAATGTCCTCGCTCACATACATTCTCCTTAATGATTTCATGACAAATTCATTTCCTTACCTGCGGCCATGTATAAATTTCATAGAGATTTTGCCATTTGAATTTGGCAGCCATGATAATTGAAAATCTTTAAAGCTAGGATTTGTCAGTGCCTTTCAATTTCTTTCAAAGAATTGTTTCTTTATCTCTATTTAACAGTTTTCTTGAAAGCAGAATGAGATGAACACACACAGAGAGTGATTGTTAAACATCTTAAATCAATTAAATTACTATTATGAAGTTAATTCCATTATCAGGTAATTCATTTGTTCTAATTATATCAAGACAATACTTAAATGAACATTCTTAGAAAAGTGATTAGATTAAGATCGATTTATCTTTTTAAGTATTGCAAGCTGATACTGCAGTGCCAGTTTTCTCAGACCGTTGATGGATGATGGTGAAGTGTATGCATATAAGCTGCACATCTAGCCGGTCATCACTAACAGATATTGACATAGCCCTTGACCTATCCCCGCATGAAGTCAACATCCAAGCAAACAGTTGTTTCAGGGTAGCACTTCCAGCATAATGAATATGTGTTTATCGAGGGAGACCTACAGCAATGACGTAATACTGTGTTGATCCAAAAGGCAGCTACTGATAGGAGGAGGTGTATTGGCCAACTGCAGGCAGACCGAGAATTAATATGAAGTAATCGGAGCCTTGAGAATCTCCAGACTCCCCCCTGTCATCTTCAATTGGGGGATCCTTACACTGTAATTGCCTGCTTTACACTCCCCAGCCTCTGGCATACAAATAAATGGTAGGTGTGATCACAAGCTTGTAGTATTGTGTGAAACTTGGACATAGGGTGTTATTTAAATAAACAACTTTCAGGCATATGAAATGAAATCATAAAAAAAATTAAGATTTAAAAAAAAAAAATTTCAATATCTTTGTCGCAGAAATCCTTGGTGGCATTTATACCAGTACCATATCGATTCTCTCTGAAATTAGATCTCTATAATCCAATAATCTACAAGCAAGTAGGTAACTTATAAGATTATTTGATCACTATTTTAAGAGGTTTGGGAAATTCTAACAATGCAATATTTGAGGTCATACGTTGGCTGAATAAATATCGTGGTGGTGATTGGTGGCCTAGGTTGTGGGTTCTAATCCTGCAAGGGACTTGACCCAATTAAAGAACAAGAATTTGTACTTTTGCAGATAGTGAACAAATGAAACAATGCTATATTTAGGATCACATTATCTAAACGACACATATTTCTAATAGCAAATTGTACTTAAGTAAAGCAATTACAACAAAAAAAAGACTGACAATCTGCTTTAGTACAATTTAGACAATCGTGCTCTACAATTTTAACATTTTCAGTTAACAACATTGTGTATGTGGCCAAGGATTGAAAGCAATGCTACAGTCAAGCGCTCTGTAACTAGATTACTGGTAAGACAGGCATGAAGCTCTGTAGCTACATTACTGGTAAGACAGGCATGAAGCTCTGTAACTACATTACTGATAAGACAGGCATGAAGCTCTGTAGCTACATTACTGGTAAGACAGGCATGAAGCTCTGTAACTACATTACTGGTAAGACAGGCATGAAGCTCTGTAGCTACATTACTGGTAAGACAGGCATTAAGCTCTGTAGCTACATTACTGGTAAGACAGGCATGAAGCTCTGTAACTAGATTACTGGTAAGACAGGCATGACGCTCTGTAACTACATTACTGGTAAGACAGGCATGAAGCTCTGTAGCTACATTACTGGTAAGACAGGCATGAAGCTCTGTAACTACATTACTGGTAAGACGGGCATGAAGCTCTGTAACTACATTACTGGTAAGACAGGCATGAAGCTCTGTAGCTACATTACTGGTAAGACAGGCATGAAGCTATGTAACTATATTACTGGTAAGACAGACATGAAGCTCTGTAGCTACATTACTGGTAAGACAGGCATGAAGCTCTGTAGCTACATTACTGGTAAGACAGGCATGAAGCTCTGTAACTACATTACTGGTAAGACAGGCATGAAGCTCTGTAACTACATTACTGGTAAGACAGGCATGAAGCTCTGTAACTACATTACTGGTAAGACAGGCATTAAGCTCTGTAGCTACATTACTGGTAAGACAGGCATGAAGCTCTGTAACTACATTACTGGTTAGACAGGCATGAAGCTCTGTAACTACATTACTGGTAAGACAGGCATGACATTACAACACAGGTAAGAGGAAGAAATATATGCAAGCATTCACAACATATTAGCTCATCGCTTTACTCATTAGGGTGCAAGTCACTGCTAGTTTCATTCAGACATTCCACCTCAGAGCGCTAGAAGTAAGCTCTACACTAAACCTATATCTCTGCATCTCATCAAAGCAGGGAAGTAACTGAAAACATCTACTCATTTATCACAAGTTTTTTACCCTTTGCCTAAAGGAGTGAATTCCTGTTCATATGTGCAAATGGTGGCACTGATGTCATGCTCCGTGGCAGTAAGTAATGGCTTTCTCCAGGAAATAGCACTCTACACGTAAAGGTGTAACATTTTACAGGAAGTTCCCATTCTGGTGTATTTCTACTGTGCACCAAACATTACTGCCATACTGTCAATGCTTTATTGTCATGAGATATTGATGTGTGACATTTTAGGAGATGATTTGTGTCATTTGATGAAAGATGAATCATTAGCCTATACGCTTCATGTCATTCGACAATTATAGTTCCGCTGTTGCCTATACGCGTCATGTCATTCGACAAATATAGTTCCGCTGTTGTCTCTTGCTGTGATGAATGTTAACTAGTAGCATCATGTTTGATAATAGATTAATTGTAAAATGACTTGATGTATTCTTGATTCTCATTCGCTGATTTGAAAATATCATGCTCATGGATGTTCTAAATTCCACAAATTACCTATTGTTCACTAAGATTGAGTTTACACAGAGTTCACAAAATGATTCTCAATCATAAATAGGTTTAAAACTAACTAATGTTGCTAGAGTTTGTTGCTTCTTCACAGTATGATGTCATCTAGGTTAAGAGCATTAAGAGCATACATAGTTTAGAAATATTTCTGTATAAAGAATTTCAGCTATGTTTTATCAGTTAAGCTTTGACAGAATGTTCTTCCAATGTTAAAATTATATTTGTAGAGGAGAGTTTCCTTACAGAAGTTGCTGACTATTGTCTTCATCTCCCGCACTATCCATCAAGAAGTAGCTGTCCCAAGTCAGCATCCTGTTTCCCTTCATTTGTCTCAGTGCCAGCACATTGGTAATTAATACAAATAGGTTCTAATGATGAGGAGCAGGGCTCACAGCTTCCAGGCTGTTCACCAAACACTGACACTGGGCCAAGAATAGGCTTCAAAACATTCATCTTCTGTTTAGTTAAGTCAAATTTCCTTGTCTCAACAATCTCCCTGGTCTGTGTATCACTATGGTGTAAGCAGTTCAGTGATGTACATAATTCTAAGGCACTTGAAAGTCATAAAACAGGTTTGAAGACCTTTCAAAACATGAAGTGAAATTTTGATATACCTTTGGAACAGATGGTGCTATTTAAACTCTTCAAAGATGTATTTCCGCACGTTTCTTTAAAGGATGTAAACATACACAAAGCTTATGAAGCACTTTTGAAAACCTCAGATCATTTCGGGGCCAATATGAAGGACTTTTACTTTCAAACTTGAAAGGAAACTAATTACATTTTTCAAGTTTTTATTTCAATTACAATTTGCTAAAAACATGTTCCTTTGAGCAGCTTCAAGGTCGTTTTCATATTACAATTTCATACATATGTAATACACTACTTGCAGTTTCATTTGGATAAACCAATTGCTACATGAAATCATTTTGAACATTGTTGACCTTTCAACCTTAAAACACAATTTTCAATGTGACACAATATTTCTCTGTGGTGGTCCTTTGTTCCTCTCTCACTTACCTGATTGGAACAGAATGGCTGCAAACCTGAAACGAACTTCAAACTCACAACACATACCTGCTTTAAGCCACGAATAAATATATAATCATACATTGAAACCTATCAAACCTCGAACAATGGTGCAACCTGGAAAATTGATAAAATGAATTAGTCTTATTTTTAGAAATCAGTTACTCAAATTTGAAGATTATGAAACAATGAAATGGTATGGTTTACAAGTTTTGGAAGATCTGAAGAAAAGAGTTTAAAAGACTAGATTTGGTTTTCTTTCATAAAAGCTGACATATTGACACACAACATGATTCCAAATTTCTTCCAATACTATGAGAAACAGCCAAACTGTGATTGTAGAGGACAAAACTACATAAAACATAGATGTATACAAGTAAGTAAAGCTGTACCTACCTGAGTAGGTTGTGACCATACGTAGCAGGGTGATGAAGAATCTGATGAGGAAATGTAGGATAGAGGGACTGTACTACCCTAAAGCATACTCCATCTTAGTCTTCACATGGTACCAGCGGGCTGTTATACTTTATAATCCATAGCAGCCTCTGCAATACAAGACATAACGTTAAGTCACTGACACTTGTACGTACCTCACGGCATCACGTTTTTTGCATCTTATATTTTCTCAAATTTGCCATTTATTATTAAAGTTCATACAATATTATGGTACGTTAATGGGTTAAACATCTCATTACACAACCTGATGAGCCATATCCATAGAAAATTACTATCCTTTTTCGAAGAAATATAAAGCAACAGTAGTGTGGAACTCTTCAGTGTGAGAGGTAGATTTTTACTGTAAGTCTCGTGAGAATTTGAGATTTCACACAGCCAGACAGTTGACCATTCTATCATTCTACTATATTTAAAACTCTACTCTGAGTGTTTGGGTATCGCTACATCACCAGATGACATGTACTACCTTCGAGCAACCATTTTAATGTGAACACAATAAAATGGCCGCTCGATGGGAAATGGACTCACATGGCTTAACTGAACCATGTACATTCGTTTTAGGACTCTTTTTTTTTATTGATTTAGGAGTATTATTTAGCCATTGGTAACATTTATTTATATTTTTGTGAGAGCATTTTATTACAGTAAGAAAATTGTGCTACAGCGCCTTTCAGATCTCACTGTCCTGTGCTCTTGTCTGTAACTTACAACTTCAATAAATTTTATCAATCACAAGCCCAAACTCATACTGAATAGTAACAACAATTTGCTAGCCATGTTGCTGATTGGCTGGAGTGAAAGGGCACAAGACATGACCTCAGCTGAGTAACAGTCAGATCTTTACTTAGCAAAGTAAGAATGTCAGGAAACATCTGGGTTTTTTTTAACTGCCTTCATCACATTGAATCATCAAAAGCTACAGTTTTAAAGGAAACTTGAACAGGGTCCTGAAGAGACTTATGGGTTAAAGATTGGAAAAGTAACTTTCTTATTCTGTTTACTACAGCATGTTAAATTGAGGAACAATATCTATATCAAGTGAATATTAATTTATTTTTGTTTCATATCTACATTTTGAACTAAAACCATGAACTATAATCTTTAACTATCTACACAGTATGTACCGAGAGTTACTCTGGGTTTGCTCTGTAGTGACCTCAGAGTAAAACTGGGAGGTTGTGAGTCTATTAGTTAACAGATTGTACACCACTGAACAAGCATTTCATCAACACTGGGCCTGTTCTAGAGGCAGTAAGATGAAACTTACATCTAACATTTCCCCCACATTGATGGGATAACCACCAAAATCAACATGCCAGTTTTTAACAATGGCAGCAAGACCTTTTTTAATCCCCAAAAGCGGAGCCATCAGCAATAATGGGTATTTGTGGAAACTGTGAAAAAATTGATTCAGAAAACATCCAAGATTTAGAATTTTCCACCATGTAGTTCAACATACGGTGGCATGTTTTGGTAAATATTCTCCTTTTCAAATTGAAGTCATTCTCTACCCAGACACAAATAAGCAAGGCCCAATTAGTGAGTGTTCTTGGAGAAAGCATACTGTAGCCTTTAGAAGACGTGTTGAATAAGTCATTAGTTTTTGCCTGCAGAAACAATTAGACTCGCTCACCACACAATTATACAACTAAAAGGGTAGTCGTGTCTCTGTCTTATCGGAGAGTAAATAGAACACATCTCTGATCCCTCACACTGATATACATCAACTCATTGTACTGTAGTGAACCAGCCTTGGTGCTAGACAGTACAAAATACTTTCTCAAGATTTTATAAAGAATGAAACCAAACATTTTATAAATAATAATAAAGAAGTTGTACATCACCGACTCAACTTCCTGAATGCCAACTTCTAGATTGAATTAATGATTTACAAACCAAAATAAACATGATAAATATTTTTAAAATGTGTTATATATCCTTGAGTTATACAACTTAGGGATCGTTGAGATTCAATTTAGGACACATCCTTACATTTGTTTGCTTTATGGTCAAGGACAAACAGAATAAACAAGTCAGAGAGCAAATTTACCTTAGCTACAAACAGGAATCATTTTCAGTGATTTGGTAACACTAACAATTCCATGTTCCATCTTTAGCTACATGGAAAACAGCCGTAAAGATGGAGTAACAGTCAAGAACATGGAACACAGCCGTAAAGATGGAGTAACAGTCAAGAACATGGAACACAGCCGTAAAGATGGAGTAACAGTCAAGAACATGGAACACAGCCGTAAAGATGGAGTAACAGTCAAGAACATGGAACACAGCCGTAAAGACGGAGTAACAGTCAAGAACATGGAACACAGCCGTAAAGACGGAGTAACATTCAAGAACATGGAACACAGCCGTAAAGATGGAGTAACAGTCAAGAACATGGAACACAGCCGTAAAGATGGAGTAACAGTCAAGAACATGGAACACAGCCGTAAAGATGGAGTAACAGTCAAGAACATGGAACACAGCCGTAAAGATGGAGTAACAGTCAAGAACATGGAACACAGCCGTAAAGATGGAGTAACAGTCAAGAACATGGAACACAGCCGTAAAGATGGAGTAACAGTCAAGAACATGGAACACAGCCGTAAAGATGGAGTAACAGTCAAGAACATGGAACACAGCCGTAAAGATGGAGTAACAGTCAAGAACATGGAAAACAGCCGTAAAGATGGAGTAACAGTCAAGAAGATCTTGCACTCATCATCAAATATCAATTGGAATGTCAACCACCATAACCTGTCAACTGCTTACCATTACAAAACCACATATATGTCAGAAAAAGTGGAAAGCAAGCATAAGCATCAGCTGTGTAAATGAAAGAGGCTGCACCAACACGGATGTTTTGTCAATATGCAAAAACAGGAGAAGATTGGAACCAGGTTGACTGCAAGTGTGGAACATGGAACAAAAACTGGAAGTGAAATTGACAGTGTAATTTTAATGCATCCAGTGGAGTTGAAACAACAAGCGTCCCCAGTGTGTACACGTGTGACAGGGGACGAACTGGCTTCTGGCTCTCGTTGGATGGCTAGCATCTGGAGGACTGACATCGGTTCTACTCTGGCTTAGATATGCGGACTCACAGAATTTAAGCAATTAATCATTAAAAAAATAATTTTTGTAAATTAGATATTGAAAAGGAGTTTCAGAGAATTTTTTTTTACCAGAGTAAAGACTTGTATTTAGGAGGTTAATATCATAATAATAATAACACTTTATTGTCCTCAATACAAAGTAAATTAGAAATTCTATTTGTGCCCTTGGCACGCGGCAGCCACTGCAGTGCAGCGCCAGCTGAAGTGTTGTTCTATCCTTATAATGCTGAGGGCCAAGCAAGGAAGCAACAACTTCCATCTCTTAACGTCTTTTGGTATGACGTGGTCGGAAATCTGTCAAAGCTTAAAATCCATATAGAACTGGTGGTAGGGTAAGTAAATTGTTCTTACTAAATATTTCATATAATATTAATTAATATTTACTATAAATTGATAGGCATTTGAATCATCCTACTTCAACCTGAATGTTTTTCACATCTGGAGGGATAACATTGTTTCTGTGTTATATGCAGTTCAGAGTAATTGTTTTAGTTTCATGATGTCTGTGGCAGTGTGAGGTAAAGGTGTTACTCACAGCTTCAAGTAATCTCATATCCCTTTTGTCCAGGTGGTAGATCTGTCATTTCAATTTTCATACATCTTTATACTGTGTGATTTATTGTTTAACGCCACTTGAGCAATATTGCGGCCATTAGCGGCGAGTACATTTTTATAAAACCAAATTAAAATTCTTAGTGTTTAAACTTAAGATTTTTTATTAATAAGTGTTAAAACTTGTTAATGAGTGAATAATCTAGGTTTGGTACTGGACATTTAGATCTTGCTGGTAAAGAGTTAAACTTCCTAATCCACAACCAAACTTTCAGCTTAACCTTCCTAACATAAATTCCAAAGTCATGTTCTGCAATAAACAAAATTGAGACAATTATGAACCCTCAAAAGCTTGTTTCAAAGTCACAAGGCTCGTAAACTCGATCAATCAAAGCAAATTAAATTGGTTTGGAAAAATACAAGAAGCATGCTATCATTGTAAATTCTAGATAGGAGCTTATAAATATCATCCTCTTGCAAATATTGTTTAATTTCCTGCAAACGTTCCCCTGGGTACAAAGACAAACCCACCAAATATCAGCCGTTTACGTCAACTCTCAGAGTGAGCACACAATTTAAAATCGAGTCATTTGGGAGAATCGCTTTCTAATTCACATGATTCATCATGTTCTCTCTCGTCGCTTGAACTTTTTCAGTCATCGCCAATAATCTCATGTCACTATTTTATGATTTTGAAATTTGGAATCATTCGCTTTTCGCTTTGGAAACAGTTAATCACAACTCAGCAGTGTTCGCTGGATTAATTCTGATGCTGTTCTCCGCTGACAAGTGAAACGAGCCGTGCTATCTCATCAGATGCTACTTGAAACACAACTATCTTCATGTTGATAGCTTCTTACGGAATATGCATGTAAAACATGCGAGTCTTCATAAGAAAAATTATTATCAAAAGTAGATAACATTTCCTATCAGCAGAGATAAAAGAAACTAGAATCAGAGGTAATTTTTAAAGATTACTTCAAAGATGGTTGAACATCAATTTAAATACACCTAGGTAAAATGATAAAATTTGACACTTCAGCACATTATTTATGATAATTTCATGACTTTATTTATTTAGTGAAATGAATAAAATCCTTATTACAACTGAATGTTTGATATGTCATAACAAAGAACAATGAAACTTATTTTTATGTTTGTATTCACATATAATGTGGATGTCAAAAAGGATGAATGCAAACAGCGAAACAGAAAAGAAGTAGAATTAATGTATCCTCATACAAAAGAACATACATTTCACCTTTTTGTATAATGGCAATGACGTCTGTTAAGTGAAAACATCAATTACATAAACAAACAAACAGTCAAGATGAATAATTATAAGACATAAGAACATTATGAGCCATTTTCAGCAAAACATAACATTTTGAGCGTGATAAAACACCTTGTCATTGGACTAAACAAGTTGAGTCTTCTTCTGTAGAGATGTCCATATGGCTCCTGGGTAGGTGATGAATGAAACAAGCTGGAAACCTTGCAGCTTCAAAGTGTATTTTGTTCTCTTTAAATACAATATTAACGAAAAACTACCAAAATTACCAGCCTGGAGCATAAGTTGTCAGGACACAGTCTGTCAGGAGCCTCACTTCATACACACTGATGTGTAATAATCTCTGATATTGTCATAAACATTCAATTAGATTTTATTTCAAACTTAGGACAGAATTTAAGTTTAGAAGATAAGGACTAAAATTATGTTCAATATTTAAAGGTTAACTCTTAAACTGCTGAATCAGACACCATTCTGAGTGGCAGACTTACAGGAAATCAAACTTGTAACAAAGGAACTAATCGTCTGTCAACCAAAAAACTAACAACAGCTACACCAGAATATCAAATGACACAGCTAATGGGGTAATTTTCATCACACAAATGCCCAAATAAACCAAAATTAGTTATCAATATGGCTGGTGGATCCTCGACAAATAAGTTGACATAGGTGATCAAAGAACTTGTGGGATGGGGTGGGGTTCACAAATCTACTTTGGTTATGCAAGATATCTCACTAAAAAATATAAACTTCAATTGGTCTGGAGTAATTTTCATGGGGAGCGGAGGGATTAAAATTCACTGAACCTGCCGATGTTATTATCTTAATCATTGTTCCAATTGATTGGACTGCAGCAGACACATCTCCGTTCTAATTTGTACATCGAGGACCAGCACCTCCAGACATTGATCCAACACCATCGTCTTCCAACTCCTAGCTGCAGCCTGATGCTTTCTGTGATAGATCCCGTCCCCCCGGAGGACATATTTTTGATGAAGTGTTAATAGTTTAGGTCTGGCAGCCATCAGTTCTGCATGCAAACACCAGACTACATACACAGGGTAGAGCCAGGCTCACTTCGTTATATCCAGTTAGGTGCTTCTTCCATTAAGTTCTTCTTTATCTAGTTAGGTGCTTCTTCCATTAAGTTCTTCTATATCTACGTAGTTAGGTGCTTCTTCCATTAAGTTCTTCTTTATCTAGTTAGGTGCTTCTTCCATTAAGTTCTTCTATATCTACGTAGTTAGGTGCTTCTTCCATTAAGTTCTTCTTTATCTAGTTAGGTGCTTCTTCCATTAAGTTCTTCTATATCTACGTAGTTAGGTGCTTCTTCCATTAAGTTCTTCTATATCTACGTAGTTAGGTGCTTCTTCCATTAAGTTCTTCTATATCTACGTAGTTAGGTGCTTCTTCCATTAAGTTCTTCTATATCTACGTAGTTAGGTGCTCCTTCCATTAAGTTCTTCTATATCTACGTAGTTAGGTGCTTCTTCCATTAAGTTCTTCTATATCTACGTAGTTAGGTGCTTCTTCCATTAAGTTCTTCTATATCTACGTAGTTAGGTGCTCCTTCCATTAAGTTCTTCTATATCTACGTAGTTAGGTGCTCCTTCCATTAAGTTCTTCTATATCTACGTAGTTAGGTGCTTCTTCCATTAAGTTCTTCTATATCTACGTAGTTAGGTGCTTCTTCCATTAAGTTCTTCTATATCTACGTAGTTAGGTGCTCCTTCCATTAAGTTCTTCTATATCTACGTAGTTAGGTGCTCCTTCCATTAAGTTCTTCTATATCTACGTAGTTAGGTGCTCCTTCCATTAAGTTCTTCTATATCTACGTAGTTAGGTGCTTCTTCCATTAAGTTCTTCTATATCTACGTAGTTAGGTGCTCCTTCCATTAAGTTCTTCTATATCTACGTAGTTAGGTGCTTCTTCCATTAAGTTCTTCTATATCTACGTAGTTAGGTGCTCCTTCCATTAAGTTCTTCTATATCTACGTAGTTAGGTGCTTCTTCCATTAAGTTCTTCTATATCTACGTAGTTAGGTGCTTCTTCCATTAAGTTCTTCTATATCTACGTAGTTAGGTGCTCCTTCCATTAAGTTCTTCTATATCTACGCAGTTAGGTGCTTCTTCCATTAAGTTCTTCCATATCAAGTTTAATGCTTCCATATTTAGTTAAAGGTACATCCATTGTGACGTTAGGGGTCAAATATGCCAAACGGTTTAAATGGTCTTATTTTATCGAGAAGTACCAACTGTTACCAAAAACTACCATTTTAATGATACTCAACTTAGTATATTGACGATATGAAGGTAAAATTAACTATTTCTGATCGAAAACCGGACAATGCACCGCGTGTGGCGCGCGCCAATGAGTCTAACTTAATTTTGAAATCTTATTTAAACCAGACAAAATAACAAATTTGGTTTGATAATGTTCAATAGGTCATTTTACTACTGTGCATGTAAATAGGACGTGTACTTTCGGTTTCTGCACATGCATAATGATGTTACTCGATTTTAATTGGAAACTAGTAATTATGATATGTTTGGCAATTGGGGATGAATATGCAAGCTGAGTGAATTTGTTTGCATTGTAGACAGCACATGTGGTGTGTTGGAACGTATTAACCCTTAACATGCGGGCGATTGAATTATCCGGGCGGGCTATAAGTGATTCCTAGGTGTCTGAATACGGATCCCGGATACAAGACTTAGAATAATTCACGGCTGTCTAAGTATATTCTATCCCCCATACTGGGTCACGAGTCGATTGTGTCCGCGACCCGACCCATGCGAATGGCTGTATTTACGCATCGCGACCCGACATGAGAATAAAACTTTGTTCAGTGTGTGGTCGGAATATCAAGCAAAATTCACACCAATTTGCGTGTGCATTGTTGACCCGTAACGCATCGATAATTAGCTTTACAAAAGGCCAATTATGTCGGGCTTAGCCCCCGAAGCATTAATTCGCTTGAGGCTATTTTCACCCACGTGTTTGTATTGCCTCGGGTTTGCCTCGCCCGAGACTGCTATCTGCCTCGCATCTCGCGAGACGGGGAAAAAAATCGCTAACTCGCCTTACTCCCGCACTTCATATCATGTGAGCGAATTGTTTGTTTTAAAAAAAAAATACGGCAAAATAAAGGGGAAACAATGGACTACATTCCCATATAAAATTAGAAAATCTCAAAAAAATAATAAAGACACAGCAAGCGCCGTGAAAAAGGTCATGTTTACACTTCATAAATTTTGAAACAATCGGCGATTTTCACAACTTCTAAAACATTTATCAAGGCTAAAATACTGAATGCATTTTCATAATTTTTATATCACAATAAACCGAAAAGAATAATCTTTTATTCTATATAAAATGCGCAGATTTATTCACAGAAATAAAGATACAATTTTACCTTTCTGAGAGGCATGTGAAACCAAACGGCACACAAACTAATCAACATATTTTCATCAGTTATGGTTCGAGGTTAGCGTTTATTTGAAAAGTCAAACAACATAACCATATTTGGGTTGACATGTGCTTATTTGTCAACTGGTTCGAGATTATGATTTCTTGGAAAAGTGCGATGAACGACCGTTTGCAATGCCGCATACATGTTGTAAGTATTGACGATTTTATAGGTGGAAATAAAGACAAACTTTACATAGCTATAGAATTATAACCAAAGGTCGCATTCTAATAATTTTTATATCATTGTGAAGCTAGACATCTTGTCTTCAATTCCGTATATAAATGGAATTTTTTTCGTTTCGTATTTATGATGTTACGAGGCCCGAATAAAAGACAATCTTTCGAAAGTAATAGAATAAAAACGAAAAAACATAGAAAATTCATTCAAAGTTTCGAGTGTGAATTAGCCATTTGTGTACGGGTGTCGCTACTTGAATTTGTATTGAACGCCCGTATATAGTCCTTATTCGCCATGTAGATGCGGTATATTTTGTAAAAACGATACCGGAATCGCCGCCTGGAAATTCCGCCAGCAGAGCTAGTTAGTGCCAAAGCCCAAACTACTGCTGCGAGCTGCGAGCCTGTAAATTCCGCCACAGGGGCTAAAAATGGTAAAATATATATACGCAACGTAAGGGTTAAAGCCAAATAACATTTTATGAAACACAATGGATGCACCTTTAAATGCTTCTTCCTTTAAGTTTGATCCTTCTTCTATATCAAGTTCAATGCCTCTATATCACGTTAGTTAGATGCTTCTTTCATAACACATTATGCTTTTGTATCAATTTAGTTAGATGCTTCTCCTACAACACATTAGATGCTTCTACAAACAGAAGGTTGAGGGGCTAGATCTGGAGAGCAGGCAGGGTGGGGAAAAATCCTGAATCCACAGTCCTGTGTCGCACTGACTGCAACCTGGGCGATGTGCATTGTCCTTTAGAAGTTTACCTGATCTTTTCTCGTAATTCTTTATCTTAAGTTAATTTGCATAATATATTGATGCTTTGGCTTATTCTCTCAGGATCAAAATGATGAATTCAGGTTAACATGAGAATAAAAGGATTCTAGGTTTTCACTGTATTTGTCAAGAAGAATAGAGACGATGTTATGGATATACAACTTCTTTATTCTTTGAAGGCGACGTTTCGACATAGATTCTAATGTCGTTGTCAAGCAAGTGGTGACACTAATGTCGTAGACAACAACATTAGAACCCATGTCGAAACGTCGCCTTCAAAGAATAAAGAAGTTGTATATCCATAAAATCATCTCTATTCTTCATACCATCAACTTCTAGAATGCTAATCAAACAAATTTGTTAAGAAGTTGCTGACTAACCATGACACAGTACTAGTTTTGATTTTGGTCTTCAGATAACTTTCAATAACGTCCAGGGTGTGGCTCATCTTCGGTGTTTACTTTACCTGTAGTAAATTCAGCAAACCACTGTTAATGTAAACGCAGCTATATGATGGAGCAGAGCCACCTAATGTTTGTGACATATCTTCATGAATTTACTTTGGACTATATTTTATTAAAAACATACTTGATCACAGCTCTACATTTTGTTCTGCCCATTTCGGTATGTGGCTTTACAGGAATCTGAAGTATGCATCTTGTGATGTTCGTGTCATTTAAATTCACTTGGATTGTTTTTCATGAATGTACAATATTGTTGCATTTCGGACATTTGTTCAAACTCAGGCCAGGAACTTTTGGTACATTCCCATAACATATTTTATATGAAAATCTTCAGACACATATCAGAGAACGTGTGAAACTCCCTACAACCAATAGAGAGCAACATAGTGCAGTAAATAAATTAACTTTGACAATACTGGATAAAACTCTGCATGATGTCAATCGTCAGCGGAACTTTGAACATTGAAATAAAACACCAAAATTGGATAGAACAATGTAAATCAATTCCCAAATGACATTGACTACAAGCTTTGTATTAGCTTTCTGAAAATCTGTTTCAGGGTTTTTTTTTCCAAAATACTTGAAGAACAGACATAAATTTTAATTTCTTTGACCATAAAGATAAGGCATAACAATGATGCAGACAAGTTCATGAAAACATCACTAGAAGGAAATACTGACCCCCTGCAACTCCATTTACTGAAAGCATAAGCATCCTTTGCAGCTTCTGCCTGTTTAACACATTTCTGAGCCAATTTTGCAGAACTTTCATCCCCTATAAAAAAAGGCCTGTTTCACAATCCTCCTACTAACATATGTACATGCAGGTGAAAGAAAACCACTTTTTACCTGGCTATGCATTGCAAAGCTGCAGACGTTACACAAATTCTGCTTCAGAACGATTATAACTACCTACTACTAAAGCAAGTAATCTGAGTAACTCACAATCCTACAGTAAGTGACTTGAAATTGCAATGTCAAAAATACAGAAAATGAAAATAAAAACCTATGTCACAATCCTCCAGCAAGAATTTCTAGCACTGTTTATGCATTAGCAAGTCAAATGTGCAGGAAAAGAGACAACAAAAGCTGTTCCACAATCCTCTATTGGGCCTTATCAGCTTCCATAACATATCCAGGAGTTATGAGGGTCGCTCCATTAATGCACTGATATGCTGAAAAAGACATTTACTTAATATTAACATCCTGCTTTGGTTGAAACTTGACCATGCTCTCCCAACCTTTCCACCAACTGAGAGAGCACTTCCCCACAGTACATGTGCAGAGAATTAAACATCCAGTCCAAGACAAACAATCATTGATGCACATAATTCATCAGGCATATTCCTTTGCAAAAACAATACAGGAACATGGCCATGTAAACAAGAGCTTCCATTTTATACACCTTTGTGGGATTAGTACAATTACATTGAACCAACAAGCTTTTGCTTCTCATTTTACACAACCACTTAATCTAGAATGGAGAGGCACCGTTCCATGTGTGAGCAGAACGCCTTCTGACATTTCAGCAAGCCTGATATTATACGTAGAAATGCCACATCACTTTGGTGCCATTAACCCAATCTACAGCATTACTGATCAAGTTCAGCAAATAAGGCTCTCTTCAACAAATACTCGATTGTGTAAATTCTTTCACAAAGTCAGGCACATAATTCAATTCCATAACCATTGTTGTAGGATCAAACAGTACAGCACACTACATTATCCCTGATATATGCATTACGACTGGCGCCAGAGTCTTGGATAAATGGTAACGCTTAGCGCTGATCTGGAACAATGGTCTATCTGCATGAATTCAGTGGCTGTTGGTTTGCAAGGTGTGATTGCTATCAAACAGTTGAGCCTTGGAACCAATCTGATGCCCACGGAGTGACAGATATAGACCGTGCAGATCATATCTACATGCCCGGATCATCATAACAGACCAGTCGGGTGATACAGTGTGAGATATAGGCATGAATACAGGTTTAGGTCTGGCATGTGAGGATAGTAAATAGAGGATATTGTGATGGAACTGATTAGTAGACATGGTGGATATAAACAGCTGGACAATACACAAATATATAATCACTTCACACTCATGAGACAATTCATTTTAGAAACTGAAGGATAAGTGGCATATAGTATTTTCCTCAAATTTGCTCAAAAACATAAGAAAGCTTAACCCTCTACTTGCCATTGAATTGTGTAAAGATTCTAGAATAAAGAGGATAAAAAAGATCAAACTGCAAAGGAGAACTGCATGATAATACCAAAGCACTTTAATGTTATAAAATATTAAATCAAGAACTCTCATCTTCAAATCCTGAAAGAAATATTCTTTTGCGGAGTCAAATTTCTTTTTTCTATATTCAATAGTTCCCTGAGTAAAGTCAAGTGTTTTCTTATGGTATGCAGAGATGGAGTGAATTATCCCCCTTGTTGTGAGCTCTCCAGTACTTTGAAGTCACAAATTCCCTGTAATAAAGCTTCAAGGATCATTATCCGCACACATCAAAGCCAACCAATCTTCTCACATCAAAATGAGGGACTGATCTGCCACATTGATGTTTCCAGTTTGGCTGCCCAATTCGTCACCGACATTCAGATACTTGAGGATTTCCAGTCTTTCATTTCTTTCAAAGAAAGTGTCCACTCTACATAGTTATTCCACATTAGCAGTCAATGGCGCTTTAAGGATCCAATTCCAGTCAACTTGTAACACCTCTTGATAACAGTGATTTAAAAAAGATGTCAGCTTTCTTTACAATTGATACTAATCCTTTTTTTGCCTCTTGCTCATTTGTGACCGACAGACGAGGGTTGCAATTTGTACTCAGAATCGATGAGTTTCATGAAGTCTTCAAATGACAAGAGAAGGTGGAAATAAAGGTATATTTAACCATGAAACAGAGGATACAAAGCCAATTTACTTGCCCAGAGACCAAGTGCTGACTTATCAAGAGTGATTCAATACTAAAATGAAGAATTGGGCTGACCCTGGGATAACATCAGGGTAGGTATTAGGAATACTCATTCAAATAGAAAATCTAAATTTAAATTTCCCAAACTTTAAATCAAACCTATGATATTACCTTTCATGTTTCGATTCACAATACAAGAAATCATTTCTCCTCTTGCCAACAATTAATTTCTTTTCGCATGGAAAGAATTATGCCTTGAATGACTAATACTGTAACCCCATTAGCTTTTGATAATGATAATAAAAACAATATTCTTATTGTAAACAGGCAAAAATTGCTGAGTTAGAGAAAATCATCCAAAACTTTGAATTCACTTCAGTCAACACAGTTGTAACTGTGTTGTAAATCAATTGATTTACGAAAGTAAAAAAAAGGTTATTAGACTATTTTCCCATGCCAGTGATCAGCTCACCTACCAAGGAGTCACACAAATCCACAATGACATGACATTTACCTACATGAAGTACCTACTGACATCTAGGGTATTTATCCTTGCCTGAAGACAGCAACCATCACCAGTCTGCCACTGAAATATCACCAGTCATGAAAGCTTCTCCATATTGTGCAATGGAGGCAAAGTCTTGGGACCTTTCCACAGTTGCAGCTACTGACACGACCCCGGTATAAACATCAATAAATAAACCTGGCTTGGGACAAATATACAACACTAACCACTGGAACCGTTGTACTCTGTTTAAACAGACACACTAAGGCAAATGGGTTGATGGAGCTTGTCATTGTATGTTTATATGTCAGGAGAGCAAATGAGAGAAACATACCTTAATCCATTTGAAAAATGTACAATAAATGGTAACTTGAAAATGAAACTGCAGTGTATGAAATAAGATCCGTTCAACAGCTCGGAACCATACTGTGTTTGCTCTGGGCTGGTAAAGTTTTGTTTTGTTTTTCTTTAAGTATAGCATTTAAACTGACAAAATAACAGTTTCGAACTGGCTAGTCTTAAAGCTTGCATAATAATGTTTTACATTCTGGAACCCAGACACTCGTTCTTCCAGCTCAAGAACAAGCACAAGTTTTAGCTCAAGAACAAGCACTAGTCCTCTCACCTCAAAAACAAGCACCAGTCCTCTCACCTCAAGAACAAGCACCAGTCCTCTCGTCTCAAGAACAAGCACCAGTCCTCTCAGCTCAAGAACAAGCACCAGTCCTCTCGCCTCAAGAACAAGCACCAGTCCTCTAAGCTCAACAACAAGCACCAGTCCTCTCGCCTCAAGAACAAGCACCAGTCCTCTAAGCTCAACAACAAGCACCAGTCCTCTCGCCTCAAGAACAAGCACCAGTCCTCTCAGCTCAAGAACAAGCACCAGTCCTCTCGCCTCAAGAACAAGCACCAGTCCTCTCGCCTCAAGAACAAGCACCAGTCCTCTCTACTCAAGAACAAGCACCAGTCCCCTCACCTCAAGAACAAGCACCAGTCCTCTCTACTAAAGAACAAGCACCAGTCCTCTCTACTAAAGAACAAGCACCAGTCCCCTCACCTCAAGAACAAGCACCAGTCCTCTCTACTCAAGAACAAGCACCAGTCCCCTCACCTCAAGAACAAGCACCATCCCCCTCACCTCAAGAACAAGCAGAATCATTCCTAGACCAGCAGGTTAAGTGTTGATATCAATAACTTTGAACAATGACAATGAACTTTACTCATTATAATATAAACAAGGCAAAATACATTAATTTATTGAATAAAATCAAGTCAATAATTTCATAATTTAGAATTAATCTGATTTTAAATGATCATTGAAAATATTCTTTGTAATTTGTCATCTGTCATCATATCTGTCCAAATTAAACATATGAAAAGATTCAAGAATATTGTATACACAATACATTTGTAAAATAAACATTTCATGTTTTGGTTACAGTATAAATCATCTTTTTCAGATAAAAGTACAAAAACATAATTAAAAAATAAAAAACAAATGATCATCTTCTCTCCTTTCCATGCATATTTGAAAACTAATTACTTGTACTTCCTCTTGCATAAAAACATGATTTTTTTTCCTGACATTATTTTCTTTCACGCAAAATGAATTCCTAGCCACGTGCCGAGATATAGGGCAATAACTCTGTCTGAGAGCTGTATTCCGTTACAAACTACTCAGTACACTTTAAATTCCAGACTCTAACTTGCCCAAACTATTCCATAGACTTTAAATTCCAGACTCTAACTTGCCCAAACTATTCCATAGACTTTAAATTCCAGACTCTAAATTGTCCAAACTACTCGGTACACTTTAAATTCCAGACTCAAACTTGTTCATCAATATATCCTTAGAGATGGTAGTTCATTATATTTCAACAATTAACTTCATTTATCTCCAAACATTTCACACTTAAAAGCAAGTCTAGATTTGTGGCTGAAATTACCATTCGTCAGAGGCTCCTTTGCAATATTTAATAAAATGCTAATTAAGAAATAAAAAGAATAAATATTTTTTTAGAGCCTAATTGTTGGATTACATCAATACATTCAGTTACAGTCTGGATGATCAAAACATGAGAATAATCAAAGTGCAGACTTTGATGAAGGAAGAGTCATAATATTATAAAATATTTATCAAGCTGTTAATCTTTTTTTTCTTATTTAACTCTGTTTTATTTTCGTTTTCTTTACTTTTCTTAATATGACAACAATAGTTATGATTTTTCTAATTCATGACTTAATAAGTATGAGAATTACGCAATTATACAGTTTCTTTTCAAAAGCTATTTCTTTATCTATTATTTCTGATAATTTTTCATAGGAGTCACAATGTTACTATATTCCATTATTAATGACATTTCAAACTTAAAATTTAAAAATTATGCAAATAAGATTCAAACTAAAGAAAAAGAATGATATGAAATATCACATGAATAATTTCCAATTAAGACAACCACTACTCAAACGTTTCAGCAAAATAGAAACTACAAAATGAATTATTACATGAATAATTCATATGATAAATTCATGATGAATAGATGACAATATAAGATAATGGTTTTATTTCCTCGTCAATCACTCAAGCCTAGTCTACCATCCAGTCAAGTCCAGAAACTATTTGTCAAATTTATGAGGCTTCAGCATTGTAATTGGTGATTTTTCATGCCCGATTTTTTTATTATTATTCTAGTGAAAAGCCGAAAAATTACAATTACAGTGACAATCTTTTTTCCCCCCAGAGATTGCATTTTCATCCACCTCTAGATCCGTCACCTAACTGAAGACAAACTTCTGCCGTGAACTACTGGAACAATGCAGTCCGGTCTCCTATGACAAATATCTGCATAATCTGATTCCGCGATAAGCATAAGCTTGCGGTAATGTCCACATAGGGGTTGGCATTACCCGTGATTAACATTTCATTGCAACGAGACAATAACCGCCTCAACATATTGTCTCTGTACACCCTACGTTTATGGTTTCGGCAGACAAGATGAATACATCGCTCAGAGTCAGTTATGCTTATTCCTTCGTAAACATCTTATGACTCAGGTTTTTGTCTGGTTTTATGCTGTGACAGATGCTTTTATACTTGTTATAGACTTTATTGATATCGAAGTATATAAAATTTATTCAGCTTCTACAAGTATCCAAGAATAATGGCAAAATCTTTTTCTGTTCAGCATATAAATGAGAGCCTTTTTGATGGTTCAAAATTACAGATAAAATAAGACTGACAATAAGTCTCACAAAGGCATGAAGTTTTTAAAATTACACTTTGGACTGTTTTCATAGATATTGCACAAAAAAACTGAAGAGAATTACCATTTCCTGAATCTATGCAATATCTAGATTCACTTTATATGAAGTGATGGACAAATGAGGATACAGAATACCATGGCACACATTAATGTCATCTAAAAGATGACTTCCCAAAACTCAAAACGTTTTGACAACTTGAATGAAGTCTCAAACTCTGCATACATCCAGCCTCAGCACTACACTACACTACAAGAATAACACCTTCAACATAAAGCTGACAGGGCAATCAAGGGAACTAATCCAAATTGACACATACGTCAAATTATTTCTAAGTGTCAACATTTCAGCAGTACTTAGTCCCCCTCCACTAACAAAAGAGTTCCAGGCCGATATCGATGGTAGTGGACAAATCTTGACTGCAGCAAGGCCATGTGATCTTCATTTCCCCCTACCGCGACCCTCAATAGGATATTGATGCAGACTCGATAATATGGTGCCGTTATTAAATCCATCCCGTTACAGCTGAATAGGCCGGGTGAAAACACCGAGAAAGCAAGTAGCTCCGTGGCCGAGGGAACAAGAATCACCCATCAACTTGTTGTGTCTAACAACACAATTAAACATCAATCACGGCAATCATACAGCGACCTCACCCTCCATGTTTATTTCTTAGCGGGGAATTCACTTGCTTTCTGCATCCTACATACAAGTCACTGCCTGCAGATCAAAACAGTCCCACAGGTTAAAGCGATAAACCTACCTCAGCAGAATAATCACATGTGTGTGTTAAAGTTCCAGGAGAAATAAACAATCGTGTTGCAAGGTCATGTATGCAAATCTCTGCTTACTGCCTACAGGTTTACAGATTTACAATCCAAATCAAAATAGAAAACTTCTGTCGTGATGGATCAACCACAACGTTTGGAGATAGCATATTCAAAATATAATTTCATATATATTCATATATAGTTCATTAGGAAAATTTAAATTCTATACTAATACTACTACAAAAAATATATTTACATACCTCTGTATTGCTAACGTGAAGTTTAAATAAATTTTTCCCACTTTGTGCATGTACAAGTAGTGGCGGATCTGGGGTGAAACCTCCCCTTTAAAATATTTCTGGATCCACCAGTGCATAATTATTGCATACATTACAGTGACACAAACATACAGTGGTTACATAGCAGATCCATTCTCTTGTCAAAATTCACTTGTCAAAATTTAAAACTCGATCACTGTTTTTAACACCTTACACACCTTACACACCTTACACACCTTACACACCTTTCACAGTGGTTAGTTTCAAGCCAAATCAGACTCCTTCACAAACCTGATTCTGCTAAATTCATATCTGGCATCTATATTTAAGGTACAATAATGAGACAAGTCATTCTCATCTCAATTCAAAACTCACTGTCCTTCACATAATGCACACCTTCAGTGGTTCTCCTCAAGAAAATTTACACTGCTAAATTTAAAACTGGCATCTATTTATAAGGCAAGATAATGAGATAACTCAAACTCATCAAAATTTAAAAGCAGCACCCACCTTGAAGAGAGGGTACAATCCAAAAACATACACGTGTACGAGACAAGCTACAGTATATATCCAGAGAGAGGAAGACCAGCTGGTAGCATACAGCTCTCAGACTGGTGGTGTGCTCCGAGCTTCGCTGGTACTCACACTTTGAATGCTGTCACTAGCAATAAGAGGAGCATCAGTGATGCCGTTTAAAACAGCCTGCCCTCTTAATACAGCGTGCAGGTTTAACACTGCTGTCTGTGTTAATTCTTCTCAGAGCGCTTCAAGACCTAGAGCTCCTTTAACCCTCACACAGCCATGGGCAGCCCAAGTTGCCGTGTCAGATGTGTTTGTCACCTGGCATCGTTTTCCAAGAGGTTTATGTACAGTCTTGGGCTTGCAGGAAAATCGCTTACCATTTTATTGCTTATGTTTATTCAATTTATTACCATGATGATAACATTGATCTTTTGGGAATATGTTTCACTGTTTATACGGATAATCAATAATAGTTTATAACGTATATACAATTTTTGAAAACTTTCAGTTAATAAACATTTATTACTTGAGCATTTACCATGAGCATGAGGACCATACAATTACATTTATTATTTTCATCATGTCACTTGATTATACTAAACTAGTCAGTCCAGTAGAGGTAGGAGTTTGGTGTGCCCACTCAAGATGCCCCTATTGTACATGCCATCAGGGGAGGGACAGACTCTACAGGCAGTCTCACTCCTCTCCTCCTTGCCTCACCCTCTATAATCATACACAGGCAGCAGGGCTCCCTACCCAAGCCACACCCTTTGCCTCTTTCATTTCCCTCCCAGTTGATGGTCAGATTAGTCTTACACTCAGAATGAAAAAAGTATTAACTGAAAATATCACCATTTTATTAAATATTGAAAAGGACACTGTCAGAAATTCAACTTTCTATTTCAGAGTCTAAGTGTGGCTAATGGTCAGATGTATGTGAGGTCCTCTTTATTCCCCCAACCCCAACCCCCCTCCCCAATTAAGCCTTAGCTCGTATCCCTCATTCCAGTTCTCGGTCCCTCCCCACCAGTGAATAGATGGGAAGATGGATGGGAGGGGGCAGTGGCTCTGATGCATGCAGAGATAAGTAGAAGCATTTAGCTGGGTGATGAGTTATTACAAGGCATCAGTTGACAGGTGCCAGACATCTCAATACAATGGTCAGAGGATGCACCAGTTAAGGAACCTCTAATTGTTTCCAAGTAATATTTACTATTCTAATTTTCTAATTAATTGCTTTTCAATATGTAGCAGCAAAATACTGTTCTGTACATTGTTAATGTTTGGTGATATGTTCACAGTTTAAATGTGGCAGAGAGGGACAACTTTATGTACAGTGCTATAAACTTCAGGAAAGCATTTTTTAAATCCATCATAAAGGTTCATAAGTGTCTCTTCCAGATCAAGTAAATGTCTCGTCCAGATCAAGTAAATGTCTCTTCCAGATCAAGTAAATGTGTCTTCCTGTAAAACCAAGTCAGTCTGGTATCCAATATTGCAGACAAAAAAACAATTTTAAGCGTTCAGACAATCAAGTGAAATGTGGTTTTTATTATGAAAATTTGATTTCTTCTATCTCAGACTTCCTTTCCAAATTGAGGCAATCAGGAAGAGCAATCATATTTATCCTACCTCATGTAAGAATGTCGATCTATGATTGGTCCACGTGACCCTGAACAAATAACCATATTCACCCTCACCCAGGTGGATAAATGTCACCGAGGGTGATAAAAGCCTTATACCCCGCTACCGAAATAAAGCGTGCGTCCACGTCAGTCAGTCCATGTCACGTGACACAGTTTATTTTGACTCTGACCCAGATTTGTTGCTTCTTTGAATAAACGATGTTCGAGCATTTCTGTTTGTTTTTAATAATATTTTGAGACATTCGGTAGGATAAAAACGTTATAACATTCAGTGGAGGTTTACATCGTGAATTATAAGACCCTTATTATTTTTTATTCTACTCGCCTCCGGCTCGTAGAATAAAAAATAATGCGGGTCTTATAATTCACGATGTAAACCTCCACTGAATGTTATAACTTATAGTATTGGAAAGGTTGTCTGGAGTCTACAGCAAATGTAAACAACTCCTGATTGACTTGATTTGACAACAACTGGTCTGGAATCAAGTTGGATGCTGACGCTTCAAGCAGAACAACCCCTGGTGCTACACGTGGAAGTTTCAGAACAACCCTGGTGCTTCACTTGGAAGTTTCAGAACAACCCTGGTGCTACACGTGGAAGTTTCAGAACAACCCCGGTGCTACACGTGGAAGTTTCAGAACAACCTTGGTGCTACACATTGAAGTTCCAGAACAACCCTGGTGCTACAGATTGAAGTTTCAGAACAACCCTGGTGCTACACATTGAAGTTCCAGAACAATCCTGGTGCTACACATCGAAGTTCAGAACAACCCTGGTGCTACACATTGAAGTTCCAGAACAACCCTGGTGCTACACGTGGAAGTTCAGAACAACCCTGGTGCTACACATCAAAGTTCAGAACAACCCTGGTGCTACACATTGAAGTTCCAGAACAATCCTGGTGCTACACATCGAAGTTCAGAACAATCCTGGTGCTACACATCGAAGTTCAGAACAACCCTGGTGCTACACATTGAAGTTCCAGAACAACCCTGGTGCTACACATCGAAGTTCCAGAACAACCCTGGTGCTACACGTGGAAGTTTCAGAACAACCCTGGTGCTACACATTGAAGTTCCAGAACAACCCTGGTGCTACACGTGGAAGTTCAGAACAACCCTGGTGCTACACATCGAAGTTCCAGAACAACCCTGGTGCTACACGTGGAAGTTTCACATCTCTCCTCACAGGAATTGTTAAGATTCCTTGAGGTCACAAATCTTGTTGCTGTTTGAAATCCTTGAATTAGTTGGGGCCAAAATTCCAGAGTGGTCAATTTGACCATTAGTTAAAGGGTTGATTAAGTATTACAAAATACTCTTCGACTCTTGACTATCTATGTTCATGGCTAAAGAGAAGAAGACAGGCAAAATGTAAACAAGATTTGATAACGAAATATATCAAAAATCTGGAAATCAAATTTAGACTTTACAAAAGACTCCCACTTTAATATAAAGAATCTGGTTTGCACCTGTTAAAGGTCGAGACACAACCAATCAAGTAGTCCAATGTAGCGAGCAGTGATGGGCAGGTAGAGGTATTTGTTTTGAACACATGCATGCCTTTGTATTTTGATAAAAGTGTAAAATATCAAGCATATTCAAGGGGTAGCCTGCCTAGAGGCAAGGATAGTGTATAGATGTCCTTACTGGAGGGGAGGTCAGTTCTGAAACCATGGCCCCTTCAAAGCAAAACTTTGCCTGTCTTCAATCCAGACCTGCCAGATGTTTCCCATCATTGCAACTGATCAAGAGATGAAGAAGTTGAACAAAGCTGCTAAAGCAAAGTTTGTGTGTTTAGCAGACCTCTAGCTAGTCTGTGTATCAGACTCTGGCACATCAGTGAATCCAGGGGGAACAGAAAACCAAATAAATTAATTATCCAGCCAATGCAACATTACGGTGGGATCATTATAAAGCAAATGTTTGATAGTATAATATCCATACCAAAATGTGTTATTCGTTGAAATAATGAAGTTGACTAACAATAAAAGTTTTCTTTCCTCCATACACCTTCTTTGAAGACATAAACAGCCTAGAACTCTTAGCAAGATATCAGATCCTCATATTTATTCTGACTCCTGTATTGATAATGACAGTGAAGCATAAAGACCTCTGCTGTTCTTATGATCTTCCAATGATGAATGTTCTTCATGAAATTTCAACTCCAAATTCATGTGAGAGGTACCTTCAGTAAGTCTACACATGAACTGACCAACCAGATGCCCCAAGGAACTGCTGGAGAGTGACCTCAGGTCAACCGGCTGTGTTGTGCAGACACGGCCACATGTACCTCAAGATATGAACACTTCACACACACCAGAGTTTCTTCTGGGTTGTGGATAGGGAGGTGCTGTGCAGGGCTATCTTTTATCCATCTCACTTGTTTATTTGCAGAATATTTTTCAAATTTATAATTTTATAAAGGTTCTAAAAAGGACAATTATTTAAGGATAACAACTTCTTTATTCTACTAAAATGCCACAATATTTTGGATTAATTGTTGCTTCTTATTCAGACACTTTATTTGTAAAAATCTTCAAGCAACATTTTAAAGTTGATTATCATAAATAGCATTTCTTGATTCAAATCTGTTCTTATGCAAAACCCTTCAGGATTCTTTCTTGTCTGATGAAAAATTAAACTTTAAAAGTGTAATTTTCCTGGACAAAGCAAACTGAATTTCAAATTTGTATTAATTTTCAACACAGAAGATTTATATGTGAGTATTAGAATTCAGAAAAGATTGAGACAAGAATAGTGAATAATGACTTTCTAAATTAGTTGACTGGTTTGCATAGACAATAAAGACAGGAGAGTCCGGTTTTGTTCTGAAAGCTTGGCCTGAAGGAAGCCGTATCACATCACATATGTATTGAGGAAATCATAAGCACTATTCCAGTCCAAATGGCTGCAAGTGAGCAATGTGATACCATACAGTTAATGTAAATGACTGAGGCAAAGGAAATGAAAATGTGAAAATAGTTTCCAATTTTCTATTTTCAATTGCAAATGAATGTTTCAGTGCTATCACCTATCCAGAAGTCGACTCTTTTCAACATCATCAGGTAAAAAAGAAGTTAAATTCAGTTACATGAGCAAAGAAATGGATTTATGTACCAATTTAATTCAACCTAAAATTGAAATTTGAAAAAAATATACGCTTGAATAAGTTTCTATCTGGTTCGACTTGCCACGAAATAACACAAAGGCTTGTCGCTAAGGTTCTCTGTAAGATCACCTGCAAGATTCATTAACATTGCCTCCTCGGTGTCAAAACAGATTCAATTTGATATCAAAATCAAGTGAAAAGGGAAACTGATTTGAAATTCCGCTTGATTGGGTGTCTGTACATTACATTACCATTTGCTATGTGACAGTGAAATCTCCCTTACATGACTGTCCACATCAAGTGTAGGCCAGCGGTGTGAAGGAACTTGATGGTCTTGATAACAGGGACTCATTTCTTATTTTTTAATAATTTCAGCTTCTTGTATTAAAGATTAAACATATAATTTGAGTGAGTGAGTGAGTGAGTTATTGTTTAATGCCGCTTCGGCAGTATTGCAGCCATTAGCTGCGACATATAATTTGAAGAGGATCATTTCCGAAAGTTTGAATGCACAAAAATATGCTCTAATCTCTTGCACAATCAGCAAGTTTCTTTATCGTATGTTGTCATTGTTTTTTATTTACATGAACCCAGACAAGTGCACTATTTCAAGGTGTCCAAGACAGCAGAGAAATCTTCATATATATCATTTCATGAGATAACAATTCTTCAAATAGATATCTTTCACACTGATTTTAATTTTAGTGATCATGTATAATGAGATTCTCATTCTCTTCTAAGGTAGATATTTGATTTAATTTTAGTGATCATGTCCCCTCCCAAAATATGCAATTTACAATAAGCAAATGAATACCTATACATAAAGCACAGTAAGGCAGTAAGTGCTGCACTATGAGCAAAACCTATCATCTCCTGGGAAACAATATATACTAGCCACGCTGCCCTCCACGTGCCGCAGTTACTGGGGGAAATTGACGCCAGATATATCAGATGAACTATGTGATCGCTGCATTCTCTCACAAGGTGGCGCTCCTAGACTCACAGATTCTCTAAATGTATATAAATATACAGAAATTCAGACATGGATTCAGGACAGTGGAAGGCTACTCGACTCTTGACAAGCTCTGTTGTCTTGTAATAATCTTTTGGTATTTTGGTATTTATTTGGTTATTTCAGTAAGGCCTGTAATTGGGTAGGCAGGATACGTAGAAAATGAAGTATACTCTGAAAATATTTTTTCAAAGTTCAGTATAGATTTAAGAATAGTTGAAAGTAAAGGTGAAAAAATATACACAAAAACTAAATTTTTAAGGACAATGTGCATGATCTATATGCATTCAATGAAAAGACAATGACATAAAGGATATTGATTTAAACTGAAATCTTAACTTCTAGATCTATTAATGAGATGAAATGACCTTGAAATCTAACATAAGTAGTTTCCAGCAAATGTCAGAACATCTAAACAAGACAAGACAGGCCTAAATGGTTTTCCTTAATGATATTTCCAAAGCAAGTCCTACAATGATACAAGGGAACAGGTCTCAGCTATTCATCTGGCCAGACCATAATGGCAAGACAGACAGATGGCTCGTAACTTGCCGTCTGCTCCAAACTCACCGTCTGCTTCTGCGTCTGTCTCCAGGCTGTTTATGTTTTGTCTTTGGACTAGTTTCATATCCATGTCATACAGATTCTATGTCCATTATTGAAGTTCAAACATATCAGACAATAAAGGACTGCCGACATCATTTTGAAACCTTGTTTTTGTCATGAGATGAATAAACAGTAACACAACGCCTTGTAACTGATGGAAATGTGGTCTTGTTGAAACGTGTTTGTTTATTGTATGTTGTACAAGCAAATATTACAACAGCAAACCAGCGGTTCCCAAATGTGCACTATTTATCAAAACAACTCAAACAACAGAGGGGTTTCATTGGGGGTTCCAATTATAGCTTTGTAAGTAATGTTCAATGTCATTTTCTTAACACAAGTATCTTTGCTGTTAATCAAGAACATATTCTGGTCAGAATCACATTTTGGTTACCAATATCTTTAACTCCAGAGTGATAATGACACCTCTAACTTGGCTAAATCTATATAACCTCAAAATGATCTTTCAAATATCTTCAGATCTTGCAACTCTTCTTCAACAATTCTTCTTAAGTCAAATGCCTTAACACCTATGAAAGTTGTTTTTGATGTAAGATGACTTATTTCTTCTTCACCAAATTCTGAATGACCACCAAACATGTGTACACCTACTGACCTTGAGTCATAAGAATCCATTCTAATGTCTACCAAGTCAAGCGTCCTCTTTATTAAAAAAATTCAATACAAAAGGTCTCTTCTTTGAATGACAGTGTTACCAAATTCCAGCATTAATTAATTAATTGCACGTTTTGACTAATTTGTTTTAGCACAATTGTAGCATGCAATGACCTAAATTTTCAAACCAGGTCATGAGAATTCAGAGACCCGATGACGAAGATTAAACTTGAAAATAGATGTATCATATGAATATGACACTTCGTTCAAAATGTATTTCAAAGTTCAATGGATTGTTCCAGAATAAATGTATTTCTACACAGAAATGTCACCTGTAAAAGCTTATTCTAATGTTCGACCATGGTGGTATGTTATCTTGGTTAAATCCTCTCTCTCCACTGATCAGATTCCCTTATCCAACCAGTTCCTGTATTATTCTCCGCCGAGTACTGACAGTTCCAGAAGTCCAAGCTAACAAGGATAGATACTCCCTCATCACCGAGATTGTGACCTGCGCTAAGTGCAGCATCATTAGGATCCAGTCACCAGCACTAAATGTTCCTACACTCCGGTCTGTTGCTCCAGGTGAGTAATCGCTGAGCACCGTCCCGAAAGATTTGCTGTTTTCCGTTTAGCAGCGTCTACAACTGTTCTGGGTTACAGATAATCCAGTCAGGATGAACTACTTTCAGATAAGATTACACAAGGCGGACATCATAACCTGCCACCTATTGTTTGCCCAGATGCTGAAGGTAGACCTACAAGCTAGCCAACTGGTAGACTGTCTCTATCACCTTTGTTGGTATTTGTCCTTAGAGAATAATAAGTCTAGACCATCAAAAACATTGTAATGCTACATATTTGTCCTGAGACTATACAAAATATTGTAATGAAAAATAATGTTATGCAAAGTAGACTATTTGTCATAAAAATCAATATTTGTCTGTCTCTGATATATAAGAAAAGGAATTGTAACTTTTCAAATAAATAATATTAACGACTCCTTTCATCTAATCCAGACAAAAATAATCAAATTATTTTATCTCGTTTTAATGAATTAACCATGATTTCATAATTTTGCTCAAGTAAAAACAGTTGGGATAATTGAAAACCATTGTTCACTAATACTTCTTAACTTGGATGATCAATTTTAAAAAAACTACAAATGTTTTTTTTCTTCACAAAATGCCAATGTATTCAGACCTAATGCATCTCTTCAGAAGAAATGACTTCAGGACAACAATCTAACAATGAGAGGTTAAGAATGGCTTTCAGAGACTTGTCTCATAATTAGCTAGGCTGCTTCAGCCAGCACTCAGACAAGGGCCACTTGACAAAGCGTACTTCAAAGACTGTTCCAGGTTCCAGGTCATCGCCGGTCTTCAATTCTGTGAGGTAATCTGGAGAAAAACTTTCCAAAACATTTCTGACATAAACGTGAGGCAGAGCAGCTGCAGAGAAACATAAAGTTGAAAGTAGAAAGAGTTTGTCTTGCCATCAGGACAACTTTGTTCCATACTAAACTGTAACAGTTTGCAATTTATTGGAAACTTCTGTTTTTCTCACCATTTCCAGATGTCAAGGTAACAGATAGTAATCTAAAAATCTATTTCTACTAGTATTTATCTACCTTTAAATCTAGAAATGTTCCTTGGTTTACCTAGATTTTTAATAACCTATTTACAGCGCCATAAAACAAAATAGAAACATTTTCTTTATTCCCCCCATTAGGCACCTCCAGTAAACTCCAGTGATATTATCATCAGATTTTCAGAAAGAGTACCAAAGAAATTCAATCATAAAGGGAATTCTTCTGTTTCATAATAAGAATAAAATCTCATATTTTTCCCTAAACAACTTATTTTTAACAATCAACATATGCAAGAATAACATGTTGAGCAATTTCTGAACTGATGACATTCGACATAAGAACCTGTGCAAATGTTTTTCATTCCCTGTTGTAACATTGTATCATACAAAACATCAATTGAAAGCCTCATATTCAAACAATTCCCATTTCAAACCCCAAGAAGCCTGCAACTATCGGCAGATCTACAGAAGAATGCACTCAGAAATGGCTTTCATCTGTGTTTACAGTTCACTTAGCAAAGCACCATCTAAAACAGGTGAAGGAACTGAAAATGAAGTTGCCCCAACACAGTTGTTACATTTTTGTGACAGAGCAGGTAAATTCTTGTGTAAATTGCAGATATCCACTGGCTGTTGAGAGGATGGATTACGGAGAGTTATAGCCCTGCTGATGAGGATCTCTATTGGCTGGAGGAGGTGATGGCTTGTGCTGATTGGTCGAGGCAGGTCCCAGGCACGCACTACAAGCGTTACACTTGTATAATGAAAGGCTTTTCAAACTTTGTATTTGGAGCTTTCAGTGTTGATTACTGGGATGCTGGTGTGGACCGAAACAACTAATTGTTACTGGTTATTGGAGAGTGAGAGATAAATTGTTTCCACCTCGGGTTACTGGTCTAGGACGTTTTCACCTACGCTGCAATTAGCTTACCTAAACTAATGATTTAGTATTACTGACCTCTTAAACCAGATTTGAAAAATCAGAGGCAAATTTTCTTCTTAAATTACAAATTTCAATCAAATATTATCTCAGAATTTGTCGATATTTGTGTTTGGGTTCAAATGATTTTTTAAACGATTTGAATTATGATGAATCTGCAGTCAGTACAAGAGCGATCACAAAATGATAACAAATATATCACAACTTAGTGTTGTGTTCACCACATACATTTTGTTAATTGACCTTGCAATTCTCCTTATCACCTTGCACCAAATCATTCTGAGCTTACCATTATGCTCTTTACATGATTCCTGTTTATCTTGTGAAGAGGCTTGCACAGGTCATGACCCAAAACATGGAGGACTGACTCAGTGGTAAAAGTTCTCAAATGTTTCACTTTGATGTTTCACATATTTAATGAGTTTTCTTTTAGGGCTATGAACTTTATGGAAACTGGCTCTATTAACCTCTGTGATTGCCTAATTATTACATCTTTGCACTTTATGATTTGTTAAACAGACAGAAACAATGCTAAAGAACTGAAATGTCCAAATCCCTCCTTATAGAGTAAGTGAGCATGATGTTGGACTCACAGCATGTCAAACGTTATAAATTATGTTATTTTATTGAGAAGTACTGACCGTTGCTGAAAAGTATCAATTTAATGCTAGTCACATCAGTATAGTAATGTAAAGGTGAAAGTCACGATCTATGATCAAAAACCAGAAAATGGGATGTGTAAGTTCAGTTTCTGCATATGTAAAAGGCTGTTGCTCGATTTTCATTGAAAACAAGTAATTATATATTTGGCAATAGGGTATGTATATGCAGTAAAAATCAGCACACATGGTCTTTCACAATGGCTCTTTAATGACTGGTTCTGCCCATCTTTCACTTCCAACTGACCAGTCAACTAAGCTGTCGATGCCTGACAAACCACAGCACAGCCAGTCTCTTCTTCCGGGCACCTGCCAGCCCACTTCCTATCATCCTGTCAATCCAACAGAATATCCACACCTGCCCAATTATCAAAATTAGCGAACAATTTTCAGCTCAGGTGAGGTGATCACTTCCCTTGATAACTTCCAAAACATCAGAAGCATTCAACAACACCTTGTCCCAAGTCCGAACTCGGAGAATTCCTCCCGCCTAAGATTATGACTTACATGAAAGCGAGCAGACTCCAGATGAGTATCGGTAGAGGGAAGGTTCTAGCAGCTAATTGTGGACAGGTAGAACACTTTGAAGAGTTCAAGCATGTTTAAACAATGGCGGCAAGACGGAGGCTCCACAGCAGTTGTCCCCCTTATCTCCGACGAGATCTGTTTATGCTTACACATCTGATGAAACTTGAAAGGAGTCTCATTAAAGAGAGTTCTAATGTTATCGTTTCTCTCTCTGCCTGGGCAAGCAACTGTCATGAAGATGTACACATGACGGACGGATGGACGGAGGGACGGAAGACTCTCCAGACATGGCACTCGTCAGAGGCTCGCTATCACCACTGGGGTACGTACCAGTGTAAACTACTTCATCAAACGACTTCAAAACTAAACCAGGTCTATGTAGGACCATGTTGCAGTGAAGAATATCAGTCCATCAGTGCAAAATACTTCATCAGGAACTCCATAACTAGTGTCATGTTGCACTACGTTAAAGCAAAGAAATAACTGACACAAGTCAGGAAACATGGGAACTATGTTTTCATTTTCATCTTTTTTTTAAATCTCAGTTTGTTGACTATTTCATCTATTGAAATTGACATGAACCGTAATAGCAAGTTAATCCCATTTGCAAAATCCCATTCCCAAATGCTCGATTAATTTCCAGTGATTATTATTTCATTAGTGCAAACTACTTCATCAAGGAATTTGAAAAAAAAGTCTTTCTTCTTAAAACATGCATGGCAATTGGCCATATTTTCAAGTGAAGAAATAGATAATCTGCTAATCTTGGGGACTCATTATTTAAAAACTTTACAGTTTTCATTCATCACCGATAGGTATTGCACTGTAAATATTACATGCATTCAAATCTTGGCTTACAAGAATAATTTATGTACATGAACTTTTACAAAAACTCTTTTTTTTATAAAAGAATCCAAAAACCGTCTCTTACTGCATTATTCTCAACAAAAACACACCTGTAGTTAGATTCCTAAATACTTTTTATCACTATCACACATACACACGCTCTCTTAACTTGCTAAGTGATATACAAATAGAAAAACATGCTTGTATCTTGATCATGCCTTGAATTCCAGGAAAAACTCCAGAACAACTGAAAACCTCTATCTCCCATCTAGAAGCTGAAAAACTCTAAGCATAAACAAAAGGTTGGAATGAAAACAAAGATTTCAGGATATCAACCCGTTCCGAGGATAGGGAATGGAGGAGGGGAAATATGTTGGAATTTTTATATCTCTGCAATTGTATTGTCTATTAGCTTATAGCTCAGGTGATAAGCATTACACAGGCAGCAAATAGCGAGGGATGGAGGGAACAGTTTCAAGTATTTCAATATGGCCCCTAGCGAGGGTTGAAGGGAACAGTTTCAAGTATTTCAATATGGCCCCTAGCGAGGGTTGGAAGGAACAGTTTAAAGTATTTCAATATGGCCCCTAGCAAGGGTTACAGGAAGCTGACGACTTTTTTTACTAATTCCTTCTTGACATATGTCCGCAGTTCATCCATAGATAGTAATGCTGTGACATTTGATCTTTGAAATATGCACAAGGGACAAGACATATTTTTGAGAGAATTCTCTCAAACTATACCCCTGATGTAAGACATAAAAAGATCAACTTCACAATGAATTTGTTCATTATTTACTTTTCATTAAGAAGAAGCTGTGACACACCTGATCATGCAAACGAGTAGCTGTTTGATAGGTAAGGGAACAGACACTTTCAAAGAATCATATGCAGTGTGTGAAAAAAGCAATAAAACAAGTCAGCACAGAAGTGAATGTTTTCCACCTCAAGTAACTAAATTAACCCCTTACCTAGTGACATAATTAGTTCTTTACCATATCACTGTGGATGAGAAACAACAGGGCTGTTATTCTGGTTTTACTTCAAACACAGTTATCAGGAGGAATTTCCTATCACGAGAAGGGTTAACCAAAATCACATTAAATCATCATGTCCATTCGACCAAGTACATATTCCATTAAACACTTTTAAATTAATGAGCACATCCCCTGAACTGACGGACAGGAGATGATGTGTACGAGATCGGACAGCGCTAATGGCCCGCATCACTCAACACAGTAATATCCATGTTTTCAGGAAGGAAGTAAGGTAGGTAGGTAGGTAAGGAAGAGCTGCCTCCTTCAGTAGCTCCTCCCTGAGTCTGCAACTGGTGGAGGAAGTGGGGGATGATGAATGGGCACAAGGTGCTAGCTCCTGGAAGATGGACGCCGTCATTGGCTCTCACAGTACAACATACCAGCTCATCACTTTCTTACAAACATTACCGGGGTACTTTTATTTGTATCTCTGGATGTTTTGGAAACATATTTTCCTTGTTGTTTTGGGATAGACATATTATTTATAAAGTAGGTCAGGATAGTGTGTATGATAATATTTCATTTTCACAATCTTTCCTCATCGTAATCCGAAGCTTGAAATAGTTTCTAAATTATAATAATTTTAAATAATGATAATTTTAATGTCTATATTCTGACAAAGTTCTCAGATATTTTAAAGGCCATTCAAGAAACAGTATTACCGGTATAAATAATTAAATAAACAATTCAAAATAATGTAGATATTTTTATTTCTTACAAAAGTTTTCTCTCTAACGTTTGTTTATGAAGATGTGAAAAGCAAAACAATCAAATTTGTAACGATTGTAACAAACATGACCTCTCTGATCCATCCATTAATATTTCCAGATTCCTATCCGTATGATTGTATATGATTGTTAAGAAGGATAACACTACAAATGGTTGTACAACTACAAACTGTATCATTTCTGAAGATAGCAATGTTGAAAACAAATACAAATTGTTGAAAAACTGAGTAAAATGTTCATGGAAATTCGGGAACACTTTAAAAGCAGTCCCCCACAAGAGTGTTGATGAAGCCTGAGTCTGTCTGAGGGTGATACATCCCTAACTGTGTTATCACGTAGAGCTCTCTCAGCGTGTTACATAATGGATGCCATGGACATATATCTAAGCGATTTACTACCCCCTTGGGACCTATGGCGTAGTTAGGTAATTCTAGCGTATCAAAGCCACCGGGAACAGCCAATCAGAAAGAGGCAGCCATTGTTTATACGTCCTCGTCACACTAACAGGATTAAATCTGAATATGGATTAGCTCTGTGTATTCTTAACTGTACAATTGGTAGGTCTGGTATGTACCTAACACTTGCATAACCAATCTTTGATTTCCACGGTGTCTTGTATTTGCATCTCAACAGGTGGCCCCCAGATCTTCATTTTCAATTATACTTTCAAACATAATGCATGTTCAAAATGTATTCAGGATCTTTATGAATTAAGGGACATGAGGGTAAGAGCCCTTTGGAAAATTGAAGTCAATTTAAGGATGTTAACGTCAACCCTTCTGATTTTAATGACCTGTAAAAATAGCATTTTTGATATTAATCTATAATAATACTAAGTGCACTTAATGTGCAAAATGAAACACTTACTTTATTCCTACAATCTTAAAGTATTCAGAAAGACAACAGAACCAAAACAAAAATATACATATTGAAAATAAAACAGTTTTATAGTCAAAAGATGAATGACTGAAGCTGAACTTTGTATAACCCATGCCTGGAAATGCTAGAAGCTCATCTGTCACCTACAGCACAGTCTCTATCCTCATACCAAAGTGATAAAACATCCCACTCTGTAGCTCCACCAGCTCATGTAGGTCTACTAATTCAATTACCTTAAGTCTGCAATATTTTCATTAGTTGTGGACAAGCCGAGAGAAGCTCCACGGATAATTAGTTGGCAGTACATCTATCACCACATACTTAGCATGGATTCCAAGGAGCAGGAACTCTGTAGAGTCAAGTTGTTGGTATGTTTTCAGTACTTACCATTGAAGTTTCTACGTAAGTTATTACGTTACCTTAGCGCTGAGATAAGTTTAATAATCCCAACATTCTGTATACAAGGTGATGAATACAAATAAATACAGAGAGGCCCACTACATGGAGATCCTCACATCTGTGTACTAGCTGTTTCTTTCAGTGATGAATGACCAGAGAATAAAAACGTTTCTTGAAGGATAAAATCAAAATTATATAATGAGGGATTATGAGCAAAAGACATAAGACAAACATCGAAAGACAAATTAACATGTATCAACCAATGAACATCTAAACAAAATAGATTTATGTTTCTCATCAATTTGAAAACAATTCCTTCTAAATTATCTAAATAACCACTAAATCACTCATATATAATAATTATCTTGACCCAGTTCAAGTTTAACCAACTGTTCTGTGAAGCTGATGAAAGCAGCACCCAGCAGTCTCCTATCTATATCAGACTCATTACCAGAACCATGGGAGGTACACGGGCAGATCGATTCTACATCCAGTTTATCTCCACACAGCATCGCATGCACCGGGCCGCAGACACCTGGGATCAAAGCTGGGCACAAGATGAATCAAACACGCACATGCAAAACATTGAAATCTCAAAGGCTGAATTCTGATGTTTTAAAGCCAAACTTAGAAATCCCAAAGACAATGTTGCATGTACAAATGTAAGTCAGAATCCTCACAGGCAGGAGGTTTGTGTTTTCATTCGGAATGTTAAAATGACAATGTTAGGAACAAAGCTTTGTGTTCTGCCAAGGATGTGCATGTACAAAATGATTAAAAACCACTCTACATTTGTCCTTGTTTGATAACAAAGCTTTGTGTTCTGGCAAGGATGTGCATGTATAAAATATACTCTTCACTTATTTACCTTGGCCAACATCATCCTTAAATAATCTACAAATATCCAAGATGCAGCTTACTGTTCTGAATGTAAATGCTCTGAGGAACTTTCTGATGATTTCATGCAAACTTGAACACATGTCGGGAAACCTCAAAAGCAAAAACACTTATTCTGATTTCAACAGACATGGTTTGAATTCAGTCTTTCCCCATAAGGGGTACTAATCTTATATCTTCCCATGTTACCTCTGTCACATTTGGGCCACATTTCAGTTCTTTCAAAATTCCTAGCAAAATTTCTGTCTTTGTCTGAATGAACTATTCACTGATGGTAACAGTAACAGACTGAATGGATACTTTGAAACAACGTTGTTGGTAACAGTAACAGACTGAATGGATACTTTGAAACAACGTTGTTGGTAACAGTAACAGACTGAATGGATACTTTGAAACAACGTTGTTGATTGCACAACTTGCTTTAATTGTAACCAATCCTGACTCTATTGCTGTCTTTCTGAAGAGAACAGAGGTTATGTGAGAATACATGACTTGAGTAACCTGGGGGGGGGGGGGGGGAGAATGAGTTTGAATCGCTAGAGAGATCCTAATCCAAATTGAAAGTTAAGCTTTTAGAGCTCAAATGAATAGTTCTACAGATTAATGAAAAGTTAATTCAAATTCAGCGTGTCAGCTTCATGTGCACGACGACACTGCACAAATCCATACTGATAAAGAAGTAACCACAAAACCTCATACTAACCTCAAAGATCTTACAACTATAAATGTCAATATATAAATGTCAAATATTAACTTGCACTTCAGGAGATATCTTAAAGAGCCTTGCCAGATTAATTATTCAAAAGAAGCGCTGCATTTAGACAAATTTACCTAATTAAAGTGATTACGGTAAAATATATTTGAAAACTAGACAGCCCAAAAGTGTAATAATAAGCCCTCAAAATGTTTCCAGGATCAGGGATGTTAGATGGGCTATATTTGTTTACACTGCTAATAAACTCTCACAACCGCTGATATACTCAGAATAACACAGAGGTTGAAAGAAAAGTTCTTATGTCTAGCGGAATGACTTATCAAAACACATATTTGTATTATTTATTTCCAATTTAAATTTATTTCTCTCGTATGAGGCAACTTCCAAATGGCTACGACAGTAATTTCTCATTTATCACAAGTTTTATTTTCTTAATGTGTTTGTGATGGTCTGAAGTTACTATTCTAAGATAGCTACGACTATAAATTACTGGTATCATCCTTTTATTTTCATTACATAAATATTTGAGTTTATTTTCTCATAGAGTTGAACAATAAAGCATTGTTATTATTCATATTAAAGGAATAATTAAATTGGGCTATTTTGCTTGACATACTCCTGTAAAATTAATGTATCTTTGATTCTTATTTGAAACTTATGATTTAGATTACTATCTGTAAGTACCAAAAGTAGCAAGTATCTCCTCAAACGTTTAGTTGACACTTTTCATATTTGTGGAGTCTATATATATATACCAGTCACAGATATAAAGCAGCTACTCCCATCAGTAATGTTATCATGATGTCATACAACACGTCGATACACGCTTCACTATTAATACGACGCGATAAAAACTCGAATCAATAGGGTAGAACTGCATGGAGGCAGATTCAGTGATAAATCACATCTAATTTCAGATCAATTGAAGTCCGTGTTCATTACTCTTTGTTTTCCAACTCCATTTGACAATCTATGTTACAGCGCCATTAATTTGTTGCCCTATTTATACGGAGAAGAATACTCCAGCCTTTATTCCCCAATATCCAATTTACGGAACCTGTAACTGCTTTCTGCCCAGCAAGACAGAATTCACAACGTGATTTGTCTCACACAATGTGCAATTTCAATCAGATGTGAACAAACATAAATCCACTCGGGTCGATGTGATTACTCCTTCATTGGGACTAAATCAAGTGAGTGAGAAGGGACAGCATAGTGCCTAATGAACTGATCCTTAACCATCTCCTGGCCCAGGTTGGAGGTGTGTGCCAACCATGAGGGGATACAGGAAGTTATCATGTCGGGTGGGGGTTAACCAAGTGATATGTGGTATGTATTGCGGTGAAACCTGCGAGCATTTGCTGGAACTAGAGAACCATGGGTGATACTACGTTGAAATTCAGTGTAGCATTGCTACTAAACCTTACTGCATGTAGAACAGTTCTCAACAGAAGAAAAAGTTGCCAGGCCCCTGGTGGGATTCGAACTATGGACATCTCGATCCAAACCCGAACGCGCTAAGCCGCTAACCACTGCACTATCCCACCCCCAGAAGTAGTAGGAATTACATAAACATTTCTTAGTAATTTTCCAAATTCATTACACTGGTTTAAAGATTTTTGAAACCTACTTTTCCCTTAAACCAGATATATACACATATATGTATGATATATGACAGTGTAGATCAATAAACCTAAACAAGTCTGTAGAGAGGACGGACACTCCCTATTGATGTGGAGCACCATTAACAAGTCTGTCTGTCTGTCTTGTTTACTCAACTAGATCATATATGTCGTGATCACAATTAGCACTAAATAGAGCTCACTCTCAATCAATGCCTTGTTTTGTGGTGATAATTGTCAGCTTCTATCATAACCATTGTTGTACTAATTGCTAATTGTTCCAACTTGTTAAGATAATGAAACATTGATGACATGTCATTGATTTCTGCAAAACAAAACATTTCCATAGATACAGTTTCAAAGGGATGAGGTATAAAATAGGATGATTTGATATAGTATAATAATGTTGAAACATTTTTTACACATAGAAACATATTTTAAAGACTGTATCTTCAAATGTGTCAGAAAATAAGATTCAGAATTTCATTTTATAAAATTTCAACCCAAAAAGCAAATTTGCTCTTAAAAATATATACTTGTACAGTGAATCTTCATTCTCACTAAAAAAAACTCAAGATATTTCAAAAGCAATTGAAGTAATCAAGATTCCACGGACTACGCAAAATGAAATAAATTTGTCCAATACAAGTGACATTACTGTCACCGTTTCAAACAAGCCCTTTGAGCAAACTGTCTCTTCCAAGCCACAGCGTCAGCGATTCTAATTTATGTCTTTCTCGGAGAGAAACAATTACAGAAATTATTTCATCGATTTCTACCTTGGCTGTATTACGCTGCCAGAGTTGTGTTTTAACTACTCGAGTTTACAGCCTGAAACAGTTAAAAACACATGCATTTCAGAGTTATGAGCGTTAGAGCAAAGATTGCCGTCCTCCTGAATAGAACGACAGGGCAACAATAAAATGTTCTATAGAGGATATATTGAACTAGGAAGTCACATGTTTCACAAATGTATAACCCATAGCACATGTCATAAGATATAGTGTTCTCAGAAGTGATAGACATTTAGGTTCCCTTGTAAGGGTTTTGAAAAGTGAATAATGGTGGGCTTCTATGATTATTACAATAGAAGCAAGTATAGTTTTCTGATGATATTTTCTTTATTGGAATTTAAATATTTTCAGTTAATCTTTCTGGCGTGGTAAAATAATTTTGGGTTTAAAATTGTCATCAAGAGCATTTTGTTTACATCACAGCTTGTTTTACTGCAGAGAGAAAGCCGATGGGGTCATTTTGGCCAATTTCAAAAAGACTTGACCATTTGCTTTGATAAAGGTACCCAAATCAAACGATTTTAAGGGCAACAAACCAAAAGGCAATTTTTCCGAGGAATCCCGCCAAGAACAAAACTTGTTTTAAGAGAAGCACACCACATGCTAAGGTGGTTAACAAGTAGCTTGCAATGCCCTGGGGAAATAAAAACATAGAACTGATAACATTTTGAGAAAGCAAAAACCTATCCAGTTTAAAACCAGAGGTAGAAGAATAAAATGGCCTGAATCATTATGGTAACAGAACAATGTTATATTAAAGGCTCTGTAGCACGTTTGTGGTATATTATATTTTCTCAAATTTGCCATTTATTATTAAAGTTTATACAATGAAGTGTTACACCAGAGGGTAAAACATCTCATTACAAGACCCAATAAGCCGTATCCATAGAAAATGGTTATCTGTAATGGAAGAAAAATGGTGTCACGTACAAAGCATCAAGTCTATGCAACTCTTTTGAGAGTTTAGACAGCAAGATGCTTGTACATTCTATCATGGGGCCATATCTAATACTCTACTCTGAGTCTTTAGGAACAGCTTCATCTGTTAAGATCACTTGAACTACCTTCCAGCAGCCATTTTAATGCGAACTCTTTAAAATGGTCACTCAAAGGGAAAATGGACTCGCAGGTATCAACCAAACCATGTACATTCATTTTGAGCTCTTTTTTCTTGATTCAAGAGTATTATTTAGCCATTGGTTACACTGATTTACATTTTCATGAAAGCAAGAACGGTGTGCTACATAGAGAATCTCACCCAAGTGTCTTCTGATATCAAATATATCAACACGAGTTGATAAAAGTTACAAATATCCGAGGCTTACCGAGGATATTTTCACTTTTATCAACGAGTGTTGATATATTTGATATCAGAAGACACGAGGGTGAGATTATATTTATCATCCAAAATCATTCTTATTACGTTTAAGTGAAAATAGTGTACATCTTTGAGCACATCTCTGCCATTTTACTTCCAGTGCAGTGAGGTCATAGCATTGTGACGTCATCGTGTTTATGACATCATAACATTGTGACGTCATTACTCGATGATGTAAAAGCATTGTGATGTCATGTAGCTGACGGTGACAGGGCATTGTGCAAAATCTACTGCCAAAAAGATATCTCCTAGGAGATATCGCTTGATCTCACACAAGCGATATCTCCTGTGGAACACAGTTTTGGATGATAAAGAGCCTTTAAGGGGGCAGTTCCATTTGCCAATATCAAAGGAGTCAAAAAGTCAAGGACCCATAACATTTCTTTGGCTTGAGTCAAAACAGCAGTATGTTATTTCTATGAAGAGGAAAGTAATGTGATTAATGGGTTATGTTTTATGCGAGGCCAAGGTAAGTCAGTGACCTAGGTATAGATTTAATAGCCAGTAGATAAAACTTGTAAAACGGAACCCTGAAACAATCCAATGTCTCAGGGGCCACAAGTAGGCCCCCCAATGACTGCAACAATTGCCCCCAGAATCCAGATCACGCCGCATGGGTAGATCACGCCGCATGGTTAGATCACGCCGCATGGGTAGATCATGCAGCATGGGTAGATCACGCCGCATGGGTAGATCATGCAGCATGGGTAGATCACGCAGCATGGGTAGATCACGCAGCATTGGTAGATCACGCCGCATGGGTAGATCAAGCAGCATGGGTAGATCATGCAGCATGGGTAGATCATGCAGCATGGGTAGATCACGCAGCATGGGTAGATCATGCAGCATGGGTAGATCACGCCGCATGGGTAGATCAAGCAGCATGGGTAGATCATGCAGCATGGGTAGATCACGCAGCATGGGTAGATCACGCAGCATTGGTAGATCACGCAGCATGGGTAGATCACGCAGCATGGGTAGATCATGCAGCATGGGTAGATCACGCCGCATGGGTAGATCATGCAGCATGGGTAGATCACGCAGCATGGGTAGATCACGCAGCATGGGTAGATCACGCAGCATGGGTAGATCACGCAGCATGGGTAGATCACGCAGCATGGGTAGATCATGCAGCATGGGTAGATCACGCCGCATGGGTAGATCATGCAGCATGGGTAGATCACTTGTTCCTGTACAGAGGCTGCTGATGGACCAACTCTAGGACGTATTTTTTCTGACAAGATTAGTCCACTCCAGCCAGCAGCAGATTATACATACACAGCATTAAGATGAGACATCAGCGTAGAGAAGATCATACCCTAGAAGATTGTCTGACGTCATGTGTAGGTGGGATAGATTAGAAATCAAATTTCCTCAAGAAACAGATACTCAAGATGTAACTATTGATTTTGGTATTTCAGGAGTTTAAATAAATCATAGTTACCATCTCACGTGGAGATACTAGATCAATACAGTTGGGGTCGGTTTATACAGAGCACATAAGCTTAAAGATCATAGAACAAGCTGTACTATCAATGAATAGATTAAGGAAACTAATCTTCTCCATATCAGAAATATTTTTATTTTTATGAAACATTTCCACAGAGTTTTCTAATAAATTGTGATAACCATTAATATATAAGGAACATTTTACTAAATCTATTTGGATGAACATGAAAATATAAAGATTTTTTTTGGAATTCTTGAGTCAAAACAAAAAAACACCTTGAAAGCAAAATACGTGAATAACAAAAGCTTTGAATTTCTTGGCAGCTTTTGAGGGGGAAAAAAGTGTGTTCAGAAACAAAGTGTTAGGACAAGTTCAAAGAACTTTGAAGTCAGCATCACTACGAACACATGTTGTTATCAATATTTCAAGACTTAATCTAAACTTGTTAGCCTGCATAAATATTGTTCATCACCACTCCCATTTATACATGGAAATACAACGCCATCCCACAAACATGTAAATTAGTTCAATTGTGAAAATTCAAGGCTGGCATGGTCAAAGGAACCTCACCTTCTCAAAATGCAGCATTCATGATGGATAAGTCAACTTCAACAACCCTGCTTCCATCTGGTTTGAAGTTGCTGAAGTCTATCTAGATGCTGAACACTACCAGTTGGGAATGTCATATATCTACAACAGCCCTTTCAGATATGTCAGTTTTTGTCTGAATGAACTATTTTGCATGTTAGCACATACAGGCAACCTATCTCACAGCACAGTTACACACTCAGTACCAGCATATCGCACCACCCAAACCGAGGTAGAAGGGTCGTCCTTACATAGATTGAGATAGGTCACAACATGCATCAATACAGAGCCTACAGATGTAGATAGATCACAGAATGCATACATGCATGTGGCATGTTGTTTGAACATGGACCAGAAGCCTACACAAATGTCATTGCTTTTAAAAGTTTTGAAAATTGGAGTTATTAACATCTGGAGAGCTTAAGAAATTTGTGATTTCCAAACAAACTGGAGATTAAAGCTCTTTGTTTTTCATCTCGATTCTTTGGAGAAAAAAAATTAGGTTAAGAGGATCATGTCGCTTTTTTTATTCAACATTTCTGGATATTGAAAATTGTTTACTTCTGAAACTTAGCGAGAGAAAGCCATGAGACTTACACATTATACGCTCAATCTAAAGACGATATCCTACTTTCCTAAGTACTCCACACAGTTGCTCCAAGTGCTCTTCATAAAGGTCTTTTGGTAACCCTAGCAACTTGAGTTAATCCTGCTCGAAGTATTTACCCTTTTATTCTGAATACGGTAGGTACTAAAGTTTGCCATTATAGAAGCTCAATCGAGTGGCTCTTTAATAAAATGTGATTAGGAGGCGAGCCCTTGTAATGATCACCAACAGGCTAGAACTGAATGCAGAGTCGTTTCAAATGAGATTTGCCTGATCCGGAACTCCTCTGCGGTTAGATGGTAAGTGCCATATGAGTAATTGAAGATGGTGGTCTACCTTCTCTTTCTCTCTCCCCCCTCCGGCAAATTACCAGACGACAGGAATCTAATCTGACAGCAGCTCCTTGCAGAGAGTGAAGCTGCAAGGTGTGCATTCAGGGCATGAGCTGCTGGGAGTTCATTAGCAACCTGGCATACATCACAACGGATTTGGGCAATTACCCTGCACGGAGATTGTTCTGACACCTGAGAGAGTTGGGGCTGCGTGGAGCTCAGTCCAGTGGTGTAAGCTGGTCGGTACTGTCCAGTCACATCACCAACCATCAGTCGATTCAACATGTTATATTCCATCTGGTCCATTATAATGTTATCATCCATCTGATTAGTATGGGCAGATAGAGGTGTGATATAGCCATGTAATAACTGATTATCAATACATTGTTTGGGCACTATCTACGGAACTGTTTGAAGCAATTATAATCAAATAAAGATTTGAGGATTCTATCATTATAATGTGCTTTTCTTGGATGTGCTTATTCTTATTTCCCATGTGTATAAAAGTACTTTAAATCTGTTTGTGCAAGGTTTCAACTTCTAAAGCATCAATTTTCATTTTGCATTTTTTATTTTCAATGTCAATTAATTGCTTTTGTAAGAGACTACAACATAAAATTCCATGTCAACTAATTCCATGTTTAGAAGATACAAGTTCTTAAAATGAGCTGGCAATGCAACTAATATAATTATCTGTGAAGGACTACTATATCAAAAGTTATTTCTTTTCAGGTTAACCTTTCATGAACATCATGGAACTGATACCAGTTGTTCACGTTGCTATGCCAACAATGATCATAAAGCACAGATAACCATTCTGTCCTCTCAATATAAATCTTACAAAGCTGAATGCCTCTTGTGAAGTGTTTATGGTATTACCATTCATAGTGTTTGTCTCCGTGTAGCATAGTGAGCTTATTATATCCCTTAGCAAGCCAGAATAAACTCAGTTTTTATACACCAATAAGTAGATTCATGACAATGTACTTGTCACTGCCTTATATAACTCTTTAGATATTTCATATCGACTCTTATAACTCGTCCGTGTAAGATACTGCAGTGTAATATTCATACGGCAATATCAAACTAGTGTAATACCGCCGCACGTATGACGTCACAATAGTTTGCAGTTTTGACGTCACAATGAATGTAACGTCGTCACAATGAATGTAACGTCGTCACAATGATAGCGGACTTGGGGGAATCATAGTTTCAGAGCCATGTTGGCTATTTTGCTGGTTTGTAGGTGGGCGAGTAATAAACAGAATACTTAACTCCCTTCTATTTAATACCATTTTTATTAAACTCGTGAATGATTTGGTAGCAAACTCGCTTTCGCTCGTTTTATACAAAATCATTAACTCGTTTAATAAAAATGGTATTAAATAGAAGGTCGTTTAGTATCCTCTCTAACTAGAATCTATCAAACATTTTGATTTATAAATAATTCAAATCTTTTCTCAATTTAATATTTTGGTCTCTTATTACTTGACTATATAAATTAAAACATTTCTGAAGCGATGGGAAGATTTTTCTGCTTCTGATTTTGTCCAACAAGAGAAAGGTTTGTTCAGGGAAGCTTTGGTCATCCTTCAATGTATATATTGTACGGTGTTGTTGCACTTCCCAATATCTTATCCAAATAGTTAGTTTTAATGTTTTCAGTTGAAAGCTGCAGTTGCTGCGTGAAGGCGACATGGTGTTTACCATCTACAGCCAGTGAACATGTGTGTTGTAATTAAAAACATGTTATCATTTACACCAAAACCTTCTGACATATTTTGAAAACATTTATGCACAAAAACGAAGATGCACAATCAAATTTATTGTGTATGAGCGGAAACCTTGTTAAAAACTTTTCATGAAAAGCAAAGTAATACTGTTATTTTATTCTTAACAGTCAAATATACTATTCCCTCTCTCTAACTCCCCAACTAATTATCTTGTATCGATTACTTATTGAAACTTTCTTCTTTAGTATTTCTCTTCCATTTCAATGATTTCTAAAATACCTGATGCCCTTCCAAGCTTTTAAGATCGCTTCCATTCCCTGTATGATTTAGGTATTTCCTAATACAGTTATTTTACCTCATTACACACAAACACTTTTAAGATCGCTTCCATTCCCTGTATGATTAAGGTATTTCCTAATACAGTTATTTTACCTCATTACACACAAACACTTTCATTGTGAACATTCGGAGTATATGCTTATGCCATCATGTTGGAATGAGGAAGAAAGCATAAACACCGAAACAAAACCCCGGACCTCTAGATCCGATGGTGAACTCGCTAACCACTGCGCTATCCCACCTCCTCAAACACCATGAATGACAAAAATAATTTCATCCTTCTAATTAGCATCCTAAATAGCACACCCTTTTATAATAGTTTTATGTCCTAGGCACTAGATTACTGTACAAGCATTTCACAAGTTTCATTTTCAAAATAAGTATTTTGTAATCTTTTCCACTATTTTCATTTTACAAGTACACTACTTCGACATATATCATAATTTAATGGTTTGAAAGTATGCATAACACAATAACAAATACATTACCTAATTGCGATTATAAGTTAATTTCATCTATTTATCTTAATTGCCTCTATTCATTTAATACCGATTAATCTCTCAGGATGCTCTTAGTGGCTGGAGAACAAGGATTTATGTGATTGTTATACACACTGGATGTTGGACACCCCGGGAATAGAGCAACATGGAAGGGATGCAATATTAAACATAATGAAGGAAGCCGGCCCTATCTCAACACAATCTCGACTCCAGCAGTCCAAATCAGAGCCTCATTGTTTATTGCTAGCTCCATGGGTGTACCACGAGGCATTCCCGTCAATACTCCTTGTTGAATTGGATTAACAAATGGACTTTTTATTTTAAAACTAGTTTTGAAAATGTGAATGTGGCTGAATTTTAAATTTTTAGGGGATTGATGATTAGACGTGTTTACTGTAAATTAAGTAATTTAATTTGTTTATTAATAAAGATAACTTTTAAAATTGTTTAAACTGCAGATCTTTGGATGGTAAGACTTTGAGTATAACATGTGAAATTCCTTGAATTTAATTAGAAACCATTTGGCTGATATCAATTTTGTTATGACATCACAGCTTCTATAAATACAAATTTCAGGAAATTATCAATGTTGAATTTCACAATAGATCAATTAGTTAATAATCAAGTAAAACTCATATGATTTATAAAATTCCATAATGCTCAACAACTGTCATGATGTATAAAATTTCATATATTCTATTCTGTCTATAAAAATCAATAGTTCTTGCAAAGCTAAGATTTCTTAAAAAAATAGTCAGAGAAAATAAGAATAAAATATCAAGTGTTTTATGTAAATAAGAAAATGTCATAAATATCTAAAATAATTTCCCTATCAATATTCAAAACCAAAGCAGTTCAGTTCAAGAAACATTTCTTCTCTTAATGCTATGAATATTTCCCTTCCATTTCCCAGTCATTTCAATTACCAAACCTAGAGAAAATCAATCGTTCCTTTTCAACATTCGTCAATATTCCTAATAAAACATTGGCCAGTGAAGTGAAAAAGATTCAATAAAAGCCTTCCAGCATGTCGCTTCCTTTAAGAGCTGGGAGTCTGTAAGCATAATGCACATCTCGGCACTACGTCTCACGATGACATCATTGCCATGGTGGCACTGCCTCCATTCCACGATCAAATATACACCAAGTAACGAGTTCTCTCAAACTCAATCCACCGCCACATCGACATAACCGCCATTATCAGGCGATCCTATGCTAAGTCTCATCAAACAATTAAAATGAAAATTGAAAAGGAATATTTACCGTTTCTTTACTTTATACTCCAAAGAAGGCTGAACTGTTAGTCGTGTGGCCAATACACCACCACAGGAACAATAATCCCATTTGCTGGCCAACCGACTCATTAACATAAACGCAACCATAGATAAGATCGGCCAGCACCCAATCCCTAATCAATACATCCAATTCACGCCGCATTGCATTTTCTCTCGCATCTTTCTTACTTTTAGTTTGAACTTTCTACTTAGAGGGGATGCGTATCATCAACATTCAAATGCTAAATGTTCAAGATGATCAAATGTTGAAAAAGAAAGCACAGTTTCTTTTACGGAAATGAGCAAATATATGAAGAATCGATAATAAATAGATCTTTGCCTATCAAGAATCATGGCCGCTGTTTCCGTCTTTCCTTGTGCAAAACAACTTCAATCAATACGGATTTATCCTTCCAATAGGGTTTATGTTTGATTTTAAACTTCTTTTAGTTTCCTGAAACTTGACAACTGTTGCAGTAAAATTCCATATCAGTTGCCATGGGAACTGGCATGAAATTTATGCTGAACTTTCACCCTCTTCTTATTCATGCCCCATGCCTAATCAGATATTCCGATGACAAATGTTTTCCTAAAAAAAACTTCATAGAAAAGTATTTTTATATTTTAGTCAAAGAACACAATGACCTTTTTGAAGAAGTCATTTTTAACTTAATGAAATCCTTAAGGATCTAATTACCCTCAAAATATTCTCTTTCAAAATGCTTGTTTCAAAATCTTGAACTGCTCTTTTTAAGAATTTCAACAAAAAATACAAACATGAAATTCAACCGGAGATAAATAAATTCATGAAAATATACGTCCAAAATGTTTCTTTTGAAAATCACAACCATCAATGACTGATTGATTTATCAAGCTACACAATTAGTTAGGTTCAAAGAAAATAACCTAAATTGTTTTCAAAATTAATCAAAAAAGAGCAAGAAACACTTTGGATCAAACCAAGAGACAAGTGATTTCTATCATTTCTCCTCCATCACTTTTGAGAGAATGACATCATAATATATTCAATATCACAAACAATGTAAAATATGACTGGGAAATGATAAAACTAATTTATTTGAAAAAGCTAGACAAAGAACAAACCTGTCAGTTGAAATAAACAAGAAGATATCCAAAAGTGAGAAAAGAATGTATCCACTCCCTCCAAACTGTTCATATCCCTCGGAACAACTAGACCATCATTTCCTGAGAAGTTGCGGAGCGCTGCTAATACAGCAAACGCCAGAGACTCGCTCGCACTGCCGCGATAGTCCCCGAAAGCAAGCGAGCGCGCGACCGAGAGAGAGAAGGAAGCGAGATCAATGCTAAAGCACGGTGCTCTCGTTGCTGCCAATGCACGCCACCTCCAGTCAATTGATCAGCATAGTGATCACTCAATAGGGATGTATTAGGTCCAATATTGCTTATTGCCCGACCTCTCCCTCTCCTGCTGGAGATGCTACTCCATGTAGCAACAAGCACACGCTAATACACTTTCTGTCAACCACCACTCCACAATTCTCCCAGCCACGAACTGATGAAGTAATGATAATGAGGTTTTGACCAGTAATGACGGTAACAAAGAAGGCCGGACTCTCCTGTTAGACAAGTGCTCTTGTAGTTACAGTTGAAAGCCCGTTACATTGAAGTCATATTTGTCTTCAATACCATTCATTCCCATTTGATAACTTTGTCACGTCTGTCTGACTAGTCTTGGAGCGCTAGTCGCGTCCTCCATTTCTTGTCAATACAGATGATGTAACGTAAGGACGTGGTATTTTCGTCCATCATCCGCGGATAGGTAGAGATGTCTATCTTTATGGATCACGCTCACACTGTCTCCATCTAGACTTAATCAAGTCCGAACTGTAGAATACTGAAAGTTTTAATAATGAAAATTAGTAAATTAAGGTTTCAAAGGTATAGACTATAATTTATAAATTGAGTAAGGTGAGGTGATTTTGGGTTGAATATCACATTCAATATTTCACTTATACAAGGCAGATAGACAGATTATTACAGGGAGAAAGCTGGCAGCACCAATGGCTCTGATTTGAAGGGAAAACTGTCAGCTTCTCAAAGTTTCTGCACTGAAATTCTATACAGCACATAAAGCCCATACCCGTACCCGTACTTCTTGATCGGAAGCAGAGTGCAATAACCACTTCACTATCCAGCCCTCAGTTAAGGTCTTGGTGGCTCAGTGAATGAGCTTTCAGGACAGTCATTGGTGCCTCACTCAGAGGGTAGGGGTTCAAATCCCAATTTGTACTATAGAAGATACTGTATAGATACCCTGAATATGACATTGTCACATCTCTTCACGATCTAAATGACATGTATTTCACCTTTATTTGTTGCTAACTAGACTTGTCTACCCAGAACTTGAGTAAGATTTTTGAAAATTTGAAGTCTTATAATATTATGCAATTGGTTTGTCATTTTCCATATAAAAATACCAGCTGCCACCATGTCAGTGAAATACCTTTTTTTTTAAAATTTAAATTTATTTTCAAATATAAACCACACATCGCCTCCCCACACGTATAAAAAGACATATAATTGGCCAATCAAAAGTTAGTGTCAAGCTAGGTTAAAGATTAAACCTCAGTCTGACATAGGAAAGTCAAAGATACCCAACTCTAAAAATTGTCATCAAATCGAAAAAAAAGAATGCTTGTATTGTTTCATTTTTATTATTTATACAACTGAAAGTAATAATTTCATTGTCACCAATAGTAATTAATATGAAGAATTATCATTACACTGAAGAAGGACAAATATTTTTATGCAGAGAAAATAACATGAGCAAAATCAAATTAAAAACTGCTTACCGGTAATATAAATTTGTCAAGGATTATATTTCAAATATCTCAAGTTACCTATTTTTAAAGAGTTCTTGGCAATAACAAAGTGAGTCATGAGTGACAGAATGATTGCTACCCACATGCTGCACTGAAATATGTATTACACAAAAGCAGGTACAGGTGTTAAGTCTGAAAATATACCCCCTTTCAAAGTATACCCCGGTGTAGATTCTGTGAGCTCTCAGAATCTACACCGGGGTAGAACTGGGGAACTGTCAAAATATTTTGAATATACCCAGGTATATTTTGAAGGAGGGTATAATCTGGGAACATATACCGGTTAGCAGAACAAAGTAGGTACACGTTGACAAAATCAGATGATCATCACTGACTGCTGACAGAAGCACAAAGACTTTATTCAAAGGTTCAGTGACAGTGGAATAATTATAAATAATAAACCTGTACTCAACCTAACCTGACAAACATTGTGTAGATTTGCATTATGTATGTTGAAGTGTTGGGAATCAGTTGTGACTTCATAATCATTCATCGGTTACAATCGGATTGACACATCCAATCAACAAATAATCGGTTAAATTAAATCTCTAAATTGATAATATTCAACACGACCATGTGTTAATATTCATCATTACAGTATAAGACTTCTAGTGATCAAATACAATAAAAGTTGTATGCTTCTCATGAGGGTAATACGGTCTCATATACCATCTTTGTACCAGTGTCGCCCGAGCCTTCTGGCGAGGGGCAACACTGGTACAAAGATGGTACATGAGACCGTATTACCCGAGAGAAAAGTATACAACCTATTTATCTTTCCATCATGTCAATAAAATTAGCATTATTATATTTATTGCGAGTTGACTGCCGATGACTGATCAGCTGATGTCGCTTGAATGACCTTGACTCTAAACGTAAACAAAATGGCGTCTGACTGAAACGTTAAAAGTCGTATAACGTATAATACAAGCTTTTAAATGCGAAAAACGAGTTGTTCTTTGTTTAATTGAGTGTGCAAGCAATGCAATATAAGTATTGTTTCCAAACAAAGCAGCTGCTATTGGAAAAATAAGTCTGTAATTAACTGTTCAAAATTCTGTACACCGTGTGCGTCATTTTAAAACGTCATCTGACCATAATGCCACATCTACTCTCAGCTAGGAGCAGTTACTATGGTAGCGGGGTACATGAAATTTGTACAACGTGAGACTGACGGGGTACATAGGAAAAATGTAACGACCGTTAGCGAGTAAGGTAAGATAAGATGTCCTGGAAGTAAACACTAACAGCGAAAAAACATTGTATTTTTATGGTTTTAGAATACAGATGGAAATTAATTAAGCAACACAAATTTTTTTTACAGCAAAATCAATCTAATAAGAAAGAAGACAACATATCATGAAAACTAGGTAGAACAATTATGTTGCAGTGTTAGAAATGAAAGTTTACTCAACTAATGGTTAACTGATAAAATTCTTCAAAGGCATTTGGAAGTCGGTATAGTGATCTGTTTCTAACAATATTTTCTAAAGATAAATCAGAGAAGCACTGAAATACGGTTTCACAACTCTGGTCATACAGCCATCATGGTTCATTTCGTACATTTATTTTGAATAAATTATAATTATAATTGCCCAGAGACATAGCATGGTGTCTTCCTGAAGAACGTGTCCAGAGACATATACCATGGTGTCCTCCTGAAGAGTGTGTCAAAATGCTCCTTTTCAACATTTGATAAACAAAATTCTATAAAATAATTTTTCTCAAGATTAAAAGATAAGATAAGAGATGGATTGTTCAGTGATAAAATGTCAATCTAGGAACATGAACTTGTTCCCATCCAGCATCCATTCCAGCCTGGCTAGTTGTCTGAAGCTTTCTTAGTTCATCACAGTAATACTCACTTACTGTTACCTTAGTACTAAAAGAGTTTTGAAATTCTTGGCCCTTGTGTCAGCAATCACTCTTTCAATAATGTTCTAACTCTTTCCTTTATTGATATATATTTTGCATGAAAAAGTTCCTGTGACAATGAAGGTTAATTCTAGAGTTATTTTAACCAACCATATCACCTTGGCAACATGGTGATGAAACTGTTCACCCCTGGTTGGTTGATGTAGGCAAGTTGAGCTGAAATTGGCTTGTTTGTGAGCAGATCTATGTGAAGATACATTCTACTCTGTCAATCACAAGCTTCTAGCTCGCTGCACAAACACACCGGCTCAAATAATTGTTTCCCACAAGACCAACAAAAAGCATAGAACGACCCAAAACACTTTATGAATAATTCGTGAAAAGCACAGATCCATATATGCAAGTTTACTTTGGCATTCAACCACACTGACATGGCAAATGGTTCCTAACATAACCATTTCCAAAATCTGCATACAAAATTAGAGCAAGATTTACATAAAAGCACCCACGAGGATTGAAATCATAGAGAATTTGCGGACCACTCGATCAACAGGCCAAACAGCGAAGCTGTTTTTTATTCATGCCTTTGTTTGTGAATAATACAACTAAAACCCATGAAATGTTTCGCAAACTAGGCAATTTTCAAAAAGTTATTTAAAAAGTAAACGATCAAAAATCAAAACACATTTGAAAAACGTATTCATAGCTATCTTGTTACTTCCTGTTTATGTAAATAATTCTGAAAATATTTTAAATAGTAAATTCTTTAATCAATGAAAACTGGGGACACAATCACTAGAATAATCCTTAAATCATCTATCATAATAAGACTAAGTGGATAAAGATTTAATGTGTTGTTATAGGAAACACAATATCATATAGGCACACTATAAGGTCATCGACAGACCATGAATCTGACAATGGGTTGAGAGGATGGACTAATAAATACCAGGAATCTGTCTGGACACATCAACTCACCCACTGATCTGGAGTTCACCTTAGAGCTTCGCACCTACAACTTTAACAAGATTAATATGATCAGCATGTTGCTTCTAAACCTGGAGCTTGATTCTATGGTGGAGGTGTTGATATACGGTTGTCTGATTCTGGAACATGCTCCCTACGGACATCAGCCTCAACCTAACATGAAATCTACATCAAACAGGACTGAACAATTGTACAGTCCTTAACCCCTCACCTGCTGGTGCTGTAATTGGTCATCATCATTAACCATGAACAAACTGGATTATCTCCCTTTAACAAATTATGATTCCTGTATTATGATTCATTATTTGCAGTCAAAGAATGATTTTTATAAAACTTACATAAGACCATTTTTCTGTTCAAAAAGAAAATAGTCGCAAACTTCTAAATGTTAAAGCATGCTTCTTATTTTCAAATTCCAAAAAGATAATCCTTAAGCCACACACCAAATTTGGTTATCCTATATCTGACAGTTTCTGAGAAAAGCTGACTCCTTTGAAGTTACCATGTACAGAGTCACGATTGACAGGATAAGGGCAATAACAACAACAAAAATAGTTGCATGCTACTCATTATCCAACTACATCATGGTAATGATACCCTCAAGTCACACACCAAAGTTGATCATCCTATCTTTAACACTTTTCAGAGAAAATCTTTCCCTTTATCTCAGAAGGAGCTCAAATCTATATTCCACTTTGTGGCTTGAGATAATGACAATAATACCTTTAAACAAATGAATGCACCTTTTACTTATTTAGCCAGATGCCTCATCTTGTTCTCTGATGATACCATGATGAAATAAAAATATGTTAACCGGGTTTTATGAATGAGAGGAAGCCATCAAGGTTGGACTGACAGATAAGCTTCAAGTAAGAACATTAATCTGAAATCCCTGTCCATTTCAGAATGTTAAATGTATCATTTTCAGAAATTATGCTTTTCTTAAGTCTTTGTCTTCATATATGTCTTAAGACTTGATAAATTACCTACTTGTCAAACTAGCTGATAATTTAATTACAAGTATGACAATTTGAGCCTGAGCCTGGTGCTAGCTCCATGTTTCTGATGTGTTCTGGAGTTTGATTGTCAAGGACAAAAGCCCAAGCTAGGATCTTCCTTTCAAGAATAACATCACTTCCTGGTTCAAAGCTCTAGATCTTTCCTCAACTCACGATGGAGTTTCAAGAAGCATCAAGTTTTCTCCGGTTGTGTAACACTGCGCACAGTGTAACCTCAAGTCAACTTTTTCAAAGTCTATTTCAGAAGTCGTCCCAAATGATTTTTTGTTCTGCATTATTAAAAAAAAAAGTTTCTACATTAAGCCAAAGTTTGAAAGTTACAATGTATAGCAACAATGGTGTTGCAGATCTTCTTGAAATAAATCCAGCAGCTTGGATAAGTATCAGGGAAAGTGATGTTAAAGGCTTAAAGCTCATAGAGGATATTTGGTGTTTTCAGTGCAATATCACTTATCTCTCATCGAGTGATGGGGTAAAGCCGTATTTTCACGAGTGGCGCACAATATTCTGTTTATTATATGCTTCTGTGGTTGGAAACATGGTGTTTTACGTCCAAAAACTGCTTCAATTGAGCGAGTTCTGGCGACGTCATACCATTGTTGCTCTGTCACTTAGCAACAGCGATGACGTCATACCACTGTACACATGACGTCATCTCCTCTGTGATATTTACACTGTGTTGAGAAAGAGAAAACTCAGTCTCACATCGCTTAGCATATAATAAAACTCATTTCACCAACCCAGATACACATATTACACAGGATAGGATGTGGCACGTTCTAGATGAACACTTCAGCTGTGATGAGGTCTTGGAATGTCGGACACCTAACAAAATAGTTCCTTGAGCAATTTGCTCTTTCTATAAACAAGCTAATAATACAATGAATGAAATACTACAAATGAACATTTTCTAAATCCTCAAATGCATTGTTAGTGGATGATGTGATAAAGAAGAGAATGAGCAAGTCATGTTGTAAAGTTGAAATTTGCTCCTCCTTTAAATGCCTCCCTGAATAGTTTTAAAAGAATAATGTTTTTTACTTGGGGTGTTTCTTTAATCTGTTTAGAAACAACAATGACTGAGCCCTTCAGCTGATCTCATAGGAACAACCCTGATTCAGGGGATAGTGACAGGCAGTGTATTAAATGTCTGTAATGCAGCTCGGAAACTGGTTACTTTTAGTTTGGGCTGGTAACTCGTTGAGGATTTTCTTTAATTTTACCATTTGAAGGGGCAGTAGCACGTTTTTTGCCAATTTTATTTTTTCAAAATTTCCATTTATAATGGTAGTTTATGGCATTTATATTTACTTTAGAGGGTAAAACATCCTATAACACAAACCAATTATCCGTAGTGGTAATAACCATGTTGCGGTTAAAGCAAAAATTGCATGGTGGCCATTTTATTGTGAACACATTTTATTATTTTGAATGACAAAAACGATTCCCATGGCTTTACGGAACCATGTACACTCATTTATAAACTTGATTTTCCAAAGTTATAAGGATGTTTAATCATTAGTGACATTATTTCTCAAATACATTTCATCGACTTATTTGAGCGAAAAAACGTGCTACTGCCCCTTTCAATTGACAAAATAACACTATTGGATTGGCTACTTTTCAAGCTTAGTTCCCACACTGATACAGGCCTACACTGATACAGGCCTACACTGAACATACTGCAGAAACTAGCCAGGGCTGGGCACAAACCCTGTCATGGTCTTCATACACATGGGACACATTTCCTCAGAGCTTGGACCAGATTTCAAGCATATTGACATCAAAATACTCTAATTGAGTCAGAGTTTGGTGTTAAACATAGGCCTTTGAAACACATTTTGAAGGAAGAAATTTCTTCAGAGGCCGTCTCTTTATATCACAGAAGACCAAAATAATTGTTGATAAATTAAGGGTGTTCATGTTTTCACCAAATAATTATGGTTTCAATTGTTTAGCTTCGTTGTTGGTAAACTTCATGATTCAACTCAGACTCCTAATTATACTTTAAATGTACCAAGGAAACAACGAATGCCTTCTTTGAAACATTATTGGAAGAGATAAAGCTTAAAGCAACTTACAATCACATTGGAGGAATCCATCATAAGCCAATAATTACAGTTTATTGTGACTTGTCGTTTGATCTACATAGCAATTGGATTTCTATATACCTATTGACAGACCGTCAGATTTCTTGAACTGAATGAAGATGATTATGGGAGACACAGTAACAGACTGCATGAAAGTGGGATCTTTCATTGACATCTTAATCCATACTTCTTTGAAGGTGCACAACATATTGCAGAACAATAAATCATGCACCACGAAAACCAAACATATAAACGTTGATATGAAAACAGAAATAGCGCAGACAAAAAATAAATAATAATTTTTTAATTCTCCATCACAGTATGAAGGAGGATGTTTTCAATAAACATGTTTATGTGTCACGCCACTCCTCTACGACAGCCTTCTCTTCACAATCAACATTCTATGGCAACAACAGAAAAACAAACGGCATCAAGTAACTCTCTCTGGAAGGAAACATGCAGTTTCAAAATCAATAGAATTTCCGTAATTTTTTTTTAAACTTCAAAGTGGAGATGATGTTCTTGAAGAAGTCCAACAAAACAGAGAGGCATATTTTTGAAAATCATGGAAACATGAAAATATTGATTATATTTAACATTTTTAAGTCATGAATATTTCAAGGAGAACACCTACTTGGATGACAGAAGTTTTTCGTACAGCTGATGACTCATCTTAAACTCACAATTTCAGTTTGTAAAGACAGTATTCTATACCTAGTAATAAATATTTAAGGATACATTGAAGATATAGTTCATTTATATACTTACATTTTCAGTTTCTAAAGACATTTATTCTATACCTAGTAATTAATATTTTAGGATATAATGAAGATATAGGCTCTGTAGCTCATCAGGTTTTGTATATGGTTTGAGGTGAGGTGAGGTGAGTTGGGGTTTAACGCCGCTTTCAAGAGTATTTCACTTATATCGCGGCTGCTAGTATTATGGCAGGGAGAAAGCCCGCAACGCCATGTGGCTATGCATTGCGGTGAAACCTGCGAGCATCGGCTGGAACTAGCGAACCATGGGTGGTACTGCACTGAAATTCAGTGTAGCATTGCACCCAAACCTGACTGCGTGTAGAACAGTTCTCTACTGCAGATAAAGTTGCCGTGCCCCTGGCGGGATTCGAACCCCGGACCTCTTGATCCGAAGCCGAACGCGCTAACCACTGCGCTATCCCGCCCCCTATATGGTTTGAAATAGAAGACTTAAATCAACTGATATCCTGATCAACTGAAATCAACTTTTCCTGATATTGCACAATCTCTTGCCATGAATTTGAAATAACATCAAGATAACTGAAATTGTCCATGGTTTGGAGAGGAACACAACTTGTCACTAAATTTGTAGAAAATCAATCACATTGTCACCCAAATCCCTGCTTCTTAAATATTATAACCCGGTCAATAGTTCCAAATACATTTAATCTGGTGCACCCCATACTGAGAATATTTTTAATACATACATCATTAACAAATTTTATGAGACATGATTCAAATATTCAGATTCTTGGTTATGGAATACCCACAAAGAGAGCAGCTGACTATTCTCTCTATGACTGATCGCTTGGTTGGTTGAAATGTGCACAGAGTATACAGAACATGTTTCTCCAAGGAAGCTTGTGGTTACTGGGCGCAGAGGGTGTGGGGCTCGTGCTGTCTGTATACGGATCCATTCCAATTTGTCGAGTATCAACTCGGAGAGTAAATACGTTAAGTAGGACTCTCACCACGGAACATATTTCACTCTTTTTCTAGTTTTTATGGTGCACCTGCACATATTTTGTGCCGTTTTTTCATAAGAAACATTCCCTCTGCAAGAGAAGAAGTAACTTTTAGAATGTTTTTTTGTTTTTGTTCAGAAGGAACCACCTGTGAGTGGTAGAAGATATCATTCAGTTTCAACAACAAGGTAGACTTCTGACGTCTAGTTTGAAAAGTTTTCAAAGAATGTAGCTGGAGCCACCTCGGAGTGCTTCAAGTTGACTATTGAGTTTCAGCGTCCAGGTAGATGTCTTGGCAGAAAAATAGAAAATTGGCATGAATTTTGTAAAAGTCATACATGATATTACACACTTCCAAGTGTTATAATTTCTTTTTTCTTGTCCTGTAATTTTGAAAGAGCAAAGATGGCAATTAAGACAATGAAATAAAAGCACCAATACAATCGTTACTATGTGAAAGAGATTTATGCTTACGTGCACGTGTGAAAAATACCACTTAACTTGCGGAACCCCGGCATGGTCCGGGATGGCCATAAACAATTCCTAGGTGCCTCATACCGGGTCACAGACGTGCACTTAGATTTATTTGTGGATGTCTACCATTTAGCTAGTACTCAACTAGCCCTGTCCGCGATCTGCGAGTCGAGTTGCTTCATTAAAAATGTTGTATTATGCCTTACAGTTCGCCACGATAACAAGTCTTTGTCAATGTACGGTTGAAATGTCCAGCAAAAATCACACCAAATTGTGTGTGCGTTGTTGACTCGTAACGCATCGATAATTAGCTTTACAAAAGGCCAATTTTTCGGGCTTCGCCCCGAAGCCTAATCTCCCTGGTGGCTAATTATCACCCACGTGTTTGCATTGCCTCGGGTTTGCATTGCCCGTACATGCTATCTGCCTCGCATCTAGCGGGACGGGAAAAAAAATCGGTAACTTGCCTTACTCCTGCACTTCATATCATGTGAACGAATTGGTTGTTTTAAAAAAAAATTACGGCAAAATAAAGGGGAAAGAATAGACTACAATCCCATATAAAATTCGCAAATGTCAAAAAAATAATAAAGACACAGCAAGTGCCGTGAAAAAGGTCATGTTTAAACTTCATAAATTTTTAAACAATCGGCGATTTTCATAACTTCTTACACAATTTATCACTGCTAAACTACTGAATGCATTTTCATAATTTTTATATCACAATAAACTGAAAAGAATAATCTTTTATTCTATATAAAATGCGCATATTTATTCACAGAAATAAAGATACAATTTTACCTTTCTGAGAGGCATGTAAAACCAAATGACACACAAACTAATAAACATATTTTCATCGGTTATGGTTCGAGGTTAGCATTTATTTGAAAGGTCAAACAACATAACCATATTAGGGTTGACATGTGCTTATTTGTCAACTGGTTCGAGATTATGATTTCTTGGAAAAGTGCGATGAACGACCGTTTGTAATGCTGCATACATGTTGTAAGTATTTACTATTTTAAAGGTGGAAATCAAGACAAACTTTACATAGCTATAGAATTATAACCAAATGTCGCATTCTAATAATTTTTATATCATTGTGAAGCCGTTTCGTATTTATGATGTTATGAGGCCCGAATTAAAGACAATCTTTCGATAGTAACAGAAAATTAATTCGAAGTTTCAGGTGTGAATTAGCCATTTATGTACGGGTGCCGTGACTTGAATTTGTATTGAACGCCCGTATATAGTCCGTTTTCGCGATGTAGATGGGATATTTCGTAAAAACGGAATCGCGGCCTGGAAATTCCGCCAGCAGAGCTAATTAGTGCCTAAGCCAAAATACTGCTGCAAGGTGGAGGGTCTGTAAATTCGGCAACAGGGGCTAAAATGGGTAAAATAGAAATATGCAACGTAAGGGTTAACTTAATCATTCCAAAAATTAGACACTGAATTACTGTTTCAGCAGGTATTACTGAGTCACAAATTCAGACAGTTGACAACGTGACAAAGAAGACATTTACAAGTTTGCACACTGCATTCAATGCGACAAACAACCGATCACAAGGCGATTTAAAAAAATGAATTTCAATATGGACGCCTACTGAAGTCAGATTTGAAATGTCACGACGTAACTTAACACCAAGCAGCCTCATCTGACTTGCCTATCCTAATTGATTTTAACAAAATAGCAGCAAAGTCAAAGCCCACAGAATCAATTTAATGGCCAATGCAGACATTCAAACGTCATGCTTGGTTTACACATGCTATTCACTTCCCCTCTGATTTTCTTTGATATTAAGATTTTCACAATGTTAAATAAAATATTCTTTTTAAAGATCCCTTATTTCAAACATACATTTAGCATAAATTGACATTTTTGGTGGGTTAAGTTACAGGACTAGTGTAGTGAACACCTGTTTACACCCGTCTCTCATTCTTATCCTTTTTCTATTGGAGTTGGCTTCACATAGAACTTTAGACAGGATTTAGACCTGCTATGAACCAAAGGTACAGATTTCCTCACATCGACAAGGATCAGATCTTCCGGGATCTACATATTTACAAGAAAGAGACCTTTGGGATCTGCAGATTGACATGGAGTAGATCCTTCGGGTTGAACAAGTTTGAGATCTTTCTGGATTCAAAGATTGACAAGTTTGAGATCTTTCTGGATTCATAGAGCAGGATTAATCATTCTGGAACCACAGATTACAAAAGATGGGATCATTTTGGAACACAAATTGACATGGGTGACATTTTCTGGAACCACAAATTGACAGGGGTGACATTTTCTGGAACCACAAATTGACAAGGGTGACATTTTCTGGAACCACAAATTGACATGGGTGACATTTCTTGATCCTCAGAGTCACAAGTTTTATATTTTTCTGGATCCATAGATTAGGTCTTTTTGTCATAATATAGGTAATATATTTGGTAGACACATGCTTGTCTGTCCACCTGTCTGTTTTTCCATCAGTGTGTCCACTTGTCTGTATGTCCATTCATCTGTCCGCCTTTCTGTTCTTCCACCTTTCCGTCTGTCAAGCTATCTGCGTGTACCGGTAAGTCTTAGCCAGTCTGTATACAAATTTATATTCATATTTGTCTATCTATCAGCCTGTTTATTCAGTCTGTAAGTCTGTCTGTCCGTCCGTTTTATTGCGAGACAGTCCATATGTGTCTAATAGTCTGTCCATTCATCTGTCTAGTGAAGTGCAATGACCTCAGACACATACTCAGCACTTGTCTTTCTTTGTAACCTAGTGCTGAGAAGAAAACTGTCTATAGAATCTGACGTTGCTAACCTATTTGACAATACATACCTACTATTGATTGGATGTAGCATCAACAAGAGACAAGATATGTGTATGTCCACTCCTGTATTGTACTTGAATGAAAACAAAGAACAAATCTTCAAGTCTTGTATTTCAAATGCAATTCACTTTATGATCATTCAAATCAAAAAGAATCAAATCAAATGAAAAATATCAATTTAAGAAAATGATCAGAATTCCAAATGAAAAAGTTTATAAAGTCAGAATAATAAATTATCGTTCCCTCATGAATTATTGTTTCACAATAATTAATTTGTGACAGATGAACCGTTATTACTTATTAATAATTACCCAGGTAGGTGAGGTGAGTTTGAACATCTTGATCCGAAGCCAAACAAGCTAACCACTGTGCTTTTTATAATTAATTATTTATTTAAATATTACATGTCACAAGTTAACAGTGCTTCAACTTGCCCATGATATTTTGTACTTGCCAAAAAGATCGAGACAGAAGTAACTTTCAGTATATTTCATTTTATACATAATTTGAATAATATTGAAACCATAATTTGTATCAGTGGTTAGTTGACCATGGGCAAGGTAAAAGCAGTTTACTTATCCGATATGGAAAGTTTCAGTACCCGGTGATGAGTTCTCATATAAATATTTTTAAACCTCTGTAGAATCAGAAGATGCAACTGACCCGTCTTGCTAGAGTAAAGTTTAGTCTATGAATTTAAATAATTACTGTACTTTCATCCATTCGATTTTATTTCAGTTCCATATTCAGTTTATTAAGACTTGGTGAATAAGAACCCAGACTGTATTGCAAGCTCTTATTTTGTACAGACACACAGACACCTTTAATAGCACCGATCAAATTGGCACCTGGTCACTACATTTACAATAGTATTGGAAGAAATTAGTTGGCAAGGATGTACTGCAAGAGACTTTAAATGCTTCAAAACAGTATTTGGCTAGCATTTTCATTTCATGTAAATTTGTAATATGACTTGGTGATGCACAATTTTTTAAGATATTATTATTTTATTTAGAGTCATGTGGTAGGACTAGTCTTGTTTACTTGTGCATCTACTGTTCAAACTTATAGAGGCAACAACAAATATTTTTTTTTATTTCCTTTGGTCAAAATTGATAGTTGATTTGAATAAACTTACTTGGAATGTGCAATGAGCGACATGTTGTGCCAACCCCAAAAGTTGTCAAGAGAGAGAGTCAAAGAATTGATAAGTTTGTTCAACTTCCGAATTCAGGAAATAAAACTTCAACGCAAGATTGGATTTTAAAATAAGATATAAAAAGATTGATCCTAGCCCATTAGAATGACCTACAGAGATGACCCATTTATTCCCTTACATTTAAGTTTTTATATCTTTCATATCAAGGAGATTTGATCATGAAGAACATACACACAATTCAACTATGCCAAGAGAATGTGACCTGACAGAGACTTAGTAAAACAACAGCATGTTCATAAAAGAATACATGCAGAACATAGACAGGAATAAATAAAAGGTATGACAAGAGATAGAGACCTAGAAAACCCACAGCAGTTTAATTAAGGAACATATTCAGAACGTCAAGGGGTAAGTAAAGCAAGTGAATCTGGCCTTAATAGAGAGTGAGAGAGAGTAAGAAAATCTTGATAGAGACCTAGAAAACTCTTAGCAATTTAATCAAGGAACATATTCAGGAAATTAAGAGATACAGTAATGCAAGTGAATGTGGCCTTAATAGAAAGGGAGTGAGAGAGAGCTAGAAAATACAAATTAACATAAATATTAAATACAAGGGAGGTTCATTCTATGTTGAATCCTAAACGAGATTACAGCGGCCTGTAGGAACACGGCCCAGGAGGAGACACCTCTAACTAACAGCATAACTGCTGGGTGTATGATCTGCCAATACTTCCATGTTGATCTCTTGATTACATTTCACACCAAACAATCCACTTGAGGGTCAGTTTCTTCAGCTCATCTCATAGGAATTGGTCACCAATCGGTCAAACCTTAATCAGTGGAGACTCAAATGAAGGGAATTGACCACTCTGATCAGAAAGAAGATTATGATAAAATCCATCTCACAGGCTGAAGTTAATTAGTTCTTAATTTGATTTGTTTACAGTTGCATTTATGAATATCAAATATTTTAAAGAAATGTTTATGTTAATCATCTCAATCTTGTCATTAGTTTCTGGTTTCTTTGATACAAGCAGCTTAGATGATTTCCTGTTCAACTAGTCACTCTAATACTTTGAATGGATACTGAAATAACTGGTTGTTTATTCCTCAAATCTTTGACACAAGCAGGTGAGGACCCTTTAGGAAATGCTGAAGTCCAAATTTCCTTGCTGTGGTAAAATACAAATAAAATGTGTAAATTAATTCAAGACCCTGATTATTGAAGCACTGTTGTGGTGAAATCTTCGAGGCTAACATGAGACACTGGATGACCTTATCAAGGATTGATGTTGTGGTCAAATAAAATGGTTGGAATTGACCTTTAAATGTATAATTGATTATTGAGGTCATTCATTGATCGATTATCAATGATATTGAAAAACTTGAAAAATTACCTTCTTGACAGTGCCTTTGACTTTTAAAAGAATTACTTTTATTTTATATCAGAAAACATAAACATATAACTCCCATTCCAGGAACAATGTTGTTTAAAATTAAAACTGTCCATTAACTCTTGTTACACAGATCACTTCTTGTGGAAAATCGTTAAAATGAAAATGTATAAATTCATTATTAATATTACTGTGGTGAAAATGAAGCTGAGTCAAGAAAGCATGGATGTCCCCTTGCTCTGCAGGATCCCTATTTATGGTCAGTCCTGTCGGGGTCAGTTAAGATGGATTGGTCTGCCCTGTCCAGTCATATTTAGCCCAATATAATTATGAAGAGGGAGTCTCAATCAGACACAGTGACACCCCAATCAAGACCACTTGTTTCAGGGAATATTGATAATAATGAGGTTTTCAAATTAATGTCGAGGTCAGAATGGTCATCTAAACAGTGGAATACAGCTGGGCATACAATGCATGATGTTAATTGTAACTCACATTACTATTCAGATCTGACAAATGTGATTAAAATTCATAACTGGACAACTGCCAGATTTTTCATACAAAAAGGCAAGAATTATCTTGAGTGACCCATGTTCAATGATCAATGTTCATTTTATCTTTCAGTTATAACTTTCTGGCTGAAATAATCTGAAACTTGGAAATGAGAGGAGAATCTTTATATCCAAAACAGGGGGAAGTTCACAAATGATTTGATTATCAGTCATTTACATCTTTTCAACAGATTCAAGGTTTTTTTTAAATGAAACTTTCAATGAGATTATTTCTTAATATTATGTCATGTCATGTCATGACTTTTGTCATAATCAAATATCTACAATGAAAATAATATTTAAAAAATCACAGAGCAAATTTTACCTGGAAAAGAACATTGTTCTTCTAAAATGTAAATGCCAAATATTAACAATAAAGTTTTCATAAGCAGGAGCCTAATGCTTGGACTTTCTTGTCTAAATAAGTTATGTTAAACCAGCGCTGTCAGTACAACCCTTGGGCGTTACCACTATGTCACTTCAATCCACGCTGACCAACTCAGAAATAGGCTGCTCTGTAAAAGGCAAGATAGATTGGCATCAAAAGCATCGAAAAGTGAAATTAGTTGTTTGTCCCAGAGCAAGATAGTGGTGGCAGTCAGTCAGGTTGAAAACTAGCAGCTAGTTCTGATCCGGATGCAAAGAAGGCTAGTCGGTTCGTCACATTGGGAAGCATTGGGAGTCTGCACCTATTCAATCACACTGCTTCGTCCTGAGAGAGAGATCGCAATATAAAATCAATAGAATGGCAGTCAGTCGGAGGCGCTGATGAGGGGGGAGAGAGAGAAATGACTGGCCTATGACTGGATCTACAATCAAATAGACGTCAAACTCCAGCTTCCTTCGAATTTATCATTGCCGATTATGAGGGTGCAAAGATAGTGGCCTCAGTATTTCCTGCATAATACGGAACAAGTGCTTGATCTCATTTATTCATAGACATCACTTTGTTGGAGTAAAGGTATTAACATTCCAAAAGTTCACTTTAACCCTTAACATGCGGGATTGAATAATCTAGGAAATCAAAATCTCACACGAGGTAGCTCTCGCAACAGGCATATTACCAATAATTCAGTCAAAAACTTATGATAAAGAAGATCAAGATATGATTAACCCTTGACATACGAGAGTAAACTGAGGGAGTGGAGAGTTAAAGTTTCATGGTGACCCTACATTCTCAGGAGTTCCTTCCAGTTATTCCTTCAACTCAAGCATTGGCAGCCTCCGAGAATGGTCAAACATTGGATGCTAACCTTTTACAAACAAGAGTTATTTAAGCATGGATAATGCTTGGGGACTCAAGGGTGACCACCTATTCCAAAAGAATAAATAATACTTAGAGTATTTGCCAGATATGTGCTTAAACAATGGTGCAGTTTTACTTTGAGATGTGGCAGAATAGTTGCAGCATTGAAGACCCGGCCCAACTAAGTGATCAATCACTGATAAAGACAACTAAAGCTAAACTCTTTTCCCCGAGATTCGCCATGTCACTTGCCCGTTCACTCTCTATCAGCAGTTTTTAGCCAACACTGACAAATGAGAAACCGGGAGCAAACTTGGGCCAATATTACATTATAGTTTTTGTCATACTTTCTACGCTGAAATTGAAATTACATTTGTAATCTTCTTCAGTCTGCAGTGTCAACCTTGTTTGAGGTTAAATATAAAACAATTTCCCTGAGAAGAACTTGTTTTTCACAGTTGATTACGGTCCTAAAGTCAAGCTTAATGCCATAAATTCTATTGTTTCTGAAGTATTACAAAGAATGATTGATACCCCCAAACATCATTAAACGCAAAAAGTTCATTTAAGGAGGAGAGCTAAACCAATTCCTCACAGAGTTCTCTCAATTCTACTTCGAATAAATCATGGATCCAAATTCAGTTCCATCAAAGAGATCGGGGAACCCATGGCGCTAGTGGAGTGTGTTATTTAGTTATTCTATGCCCCAGTTCTATGCAAACATACCATGTGTGTAAAGCTCTCACAAAGAGTAGCGCCGGAGGTTTTCAAAGACATAAAGAGAACGGGAATCCTATATATGCCATGTTATAGCACTGCAAACAAAGCGCCAGTCAAAAACGGTCACTCCAACTTCCTGAGCGGCCAAAATCAATGGACCAATCCTGGGAATCAAGCTTATATAAAGTCTTGTTGCCATGGAAACTGAGGAAGGTGATCAGCTACACCACCTGCCTTGTATTGACAGATTCAATTTGTAGCAATTAACAGTGCACAAAGAAAATCAAACTCTTTTTAACTTTGCTGTTCTTCACATGCCTGGAGAATATGAGCGTCAAGCCTCCACGAGAAACGTCAACTCTGATTGGATGCTCGGTCAATAAGCTCTCATTGATTTCTTATTGAACAGGCCAATGGTTGGCATATGCAAGTGCTTATTAGTCAATAGGCGATAATATTCATAATCCATACAAAAAATGTCATTCCTGAGGCGTCATGGTTTTGCTGGTACAGCGTTTCCCAGGGAAAGGTCAACAGAGCAGTCTCTTCAGGAATCAATAGAGCAAAACAACACAATGTAATGGACAAAACAGTTGAAATAATTCTTTTCACTAATTATTGTTAGATCAGAATTACCTTTTTTTAGATTGAATGGTTTTGGTTCAAGGAATCAATTAGAATCACTCATTATTTTATCCTTGCAGTATCATACTGGAAGTGAGTTCACTCAACATGACGACTATTACCATTGCAGGGAGAAAGCCTGCAACTCAATTGGGGCTGTGAATGGAGGTAAAACCTGCGAGCAGAACTTGCAAACCATGGATTGTACTGTACTGAAAAACAGTTCCCCACAGCAGACAAAGTAGAAAATTGAATTCAGACCTCTTGATTCAAAGTCAAACAGAGTTACCACTCCAGAGTGTATAATATGAAGCAAAGACTTTCCTCCTTGTAACTGGTTACATCTATCTTTAACCATTTCTGGATTCTTATTGCATGTATTTAGATATTTTTTATCTTGCAAATTTTAGGGAAATGTTATCCTAGTTAACAAACTGTTTCCAAATTCTTTCCTTTATTGAATAGCACATGCTCAAATCAGTGGTTACATTAGGTCACTCACGACTTCTGTTGTACAGAATATTTATGTTCAGAATTGATACTCAGTCTATTCAACACTAAAAAAAGGAATTTTAAAGTTATATAGGTAATAAGATAAAACACCATTTGTTAAATACATTGACTACTGTGAGAAAACAATGTTTAAACATTTTTGTTTAAAGGATTCCTCAATTCATCCTTGCTCCAGTTTATAAGGTCTATTTTAATTGGACCAAGTATCTGCATCGAGGTTATAATCTTCACACTGCTATATAAATCCAATAGGATAAAAGATCGTACCAACACCAATGCCAAAAAATAACTAAAACGGACAGGCATAGACAACATCAACATAAGGGAAATCTCAAACCAAACAATTCCATTAGATAAAAAACTTTATGAATTCACATGGATGGACCATTTAATAAGCTGTATCAGTGTTTAAAAACATTTCCAAATTCACACGGTAACCACATAATAAGCTGTTTCTACACTAAATCATGTTCAACTCCCATGGATAAAGCACTTATAATAAGCTATATCTACATTTCAAATCACTCCAAAATTCACATGAATTGAGCACTTAATAAGTTGCATCAATGTTTAGGATATTTATTCATTAGCCTCCAGCAGTTTCCAATAACTTGGTGGAGAGTATTCATTAGACTGACTCCTGTATGGAACACATCTCCACTACTATACTCTGTGAAGTCCTACTCTTCATCTAACTCCCATCCATCAAGTACATACACAGAACAAATGGATGTTGTGAAGGCTCCCAGAAAACAAACACTGATAAGCCTAACTTTCATCAGCTTCCTAGACTCTGTCAGTCCCTTCAAGGATATATTCCCTCACCATTTCAACATTACCTTGACCTGCTGGTGCGTGGGATTAGTTATCAGGTATTACCCTGTATCAGTACCCTGTATCAGTACCCTGTATCAGTACCCTGTATCAGTACCTGTATCATTATCTCTGCGTGTTGAACAGTTCTCTACTGCAGATTAAATTGCTGTGCTCCTAGCGGGATTCAAATCCCGGATCCCTTGGTCCAAAGCCGACCGCTCTAACTACTGCTCTATGCCGCCCCCAATTGCCGAAGAAGAGATTTCTGACTTCCATCATTACTTTCTTGATTACCCTTTCTTGCTTTCAATAATTACTCTTTTGATTTCATGGAATACTCCAGGAATACCCTCCCACTACTATGGATGGCATGGATAATCTGGGTCAGGGTTAGTTCCATACTGAATATTTACAAAATGGGATAGATGTATTCCTGAAAGTTATTCCAGAGAATTGTTATACAAATTCTTCGACTTGATAGAACATGTGCAAGCCACATTTGATAACCATTCTGCTTTGACTGAAAGGCAATTAAGATTCAATCAGATTTAATTGGATTGATTTTCTTTTTACAATCTTAATTCTTGATGTCACAATCATTCAATCTTTGAAGACAGTAACGTTGTTCAACACAAAAGTGACAAGACTTAAGTGTGGCTTAAAACTTTCCCACTGGATCAAAAACGATATTATTGGTGACGACAATCTGCCAATTCATACCAGTTTCCATTCTATTCATAAACAAGTAATTATCACAAACCTGACCATGTTCCCCGCCGCAATCAAGAAGTGAACAAAAAGGTTGGACACAGAGTTTCTAGAGAGTAGTGAGCTTTTCACGTTTGATTCAATTGATATTATATGAGGCTAAGAACATATTAAAAATTGGTCAAAAGCTTGTAGTGACCATGAAAATGAGGTCAAGGTCACCAAAATCTGCTGGAGCCTGAAAAGGAACAGCCTGTGTTTAAGTCTAGAAGGAGCCTGAGAAGGAGCAGCCTGTTTGCAAGTCTAGAAGGAGCCTGAGAATGGACAGCCTGTGTGCAAGTCTAGCTGGAGCCTGAAAAGGAGGAGCCTGTGTGCAAGTCTAGCTGGAGCCTGAGAAGGAACAGACTGTGTGCAAGTCTAAAAGGAGCCTGAGAAGGAGCAGCCTGTTTGCAAGTCTAGAAGGAGCCTGAGAATGGACAGCCTGTGTGCAAGTCTAGATGGAGCCTGAGAAAGGACAGTCTGAGTGCAAATCTAATGGAGCCTGAGAAAAGACAGTCTGTGTGCAAGTCTAGCTGGAGCCTGAGAAGGAACAGTCTGTGTACAAATCTAGATGGAGCCTGAGAAAGGAAAGTCTGAGTGCAAATCTAATGGAGCCTGAGAAAAGACAGTCTGTGTGCAAGTTAAGCTGGAGCCTGAGAAGGTACAGCCGGTGTACAAATCTAGATGGAGCCTGAGAAAGGACAGCCTGTGTGCAAATCTAGCTGAGCCTGAGAAAGAACAGCCTGTGTGCAAGTCTAGTTGGAGCCTGAAAAGGAGGAGCCTGTGTGCAAGTCTAGCTGGAGCCTGAGAAGGAACAGCCTGTGTGCAAAGCTAGAAGGAGCCTGAGAAGGATTTTTCATCAGCTTCCTAGACTCTCTCAGTCCCTTCAAGGATATATTCCCTCACCATTTCAACATTACCTTGACCTGCTGGTGCGTGGGATTAGTTATCAGGTATTACCCTGTATCAGTACCCTGTATCAGTACCTGTATCATTATCTCTGCGTGTTGAACAGTTCTCTACTGCAGATTAAATTGCCGTGCTCCTAGCGGGATTCAAATCCCGGATCCCTTGGTCCAAAGCCGACCGCTCTAACTACTGCTCTATGCCGCCCCCAATTGCCCAAGAAAAGATTTCTGACTTCCATCATTACTTTCTTCATTACCCTTTCTTGCTTTCAATAATTACTTTTTTGATTTCACGGAATACTCCAGGAATACCCTCCCACTACTATGGATGGCATGGATAATCTGGGTCAGGGTTAGTTCCATACTGAATATTTACAAAATGGGATAGATGTATTCCTGAAAGTTATTCCAGAGAATTGTTATACAAATTCTTCGACTTGATAGAACATGTGCAAGCCACATTTGATAACCATTCTGCTTTGACTGAAAGGCAATTAAGATTCAATCAGATTTAATTGGATTGATTTTCTTTTTACAATCTTAATTCTTGATGTCACAATCATTCAATCTTTGAAGACAGTAACGTTGTTCAACACAAAAGTGACAAGACTTAAGTGTGGCTTAAAACTTTCCCACTGGATCAAAAACGATATTATTGGTGACGACAATCTGCCAATTCATACCAGTTTCCATTCTATTCATAAACAAGTAATTATCACAAACCTGACCATGTTCCCCGCCGCAATCAAGAAGTGAACAAAAAGGTTGGACACAGAGTTTCTAGAGAGTAGTGAGCTTTTCACGTTTGATTCAATTGATATTATATGAGGCTAAGAACATATTAAAAATTGGTCAAAAGCTTGTAGTGACCATGAAAATGAGGTCAAGGTCACCAAAATCTGCTGGAGCCTGAAAAGGAACAGCCTGTGTTTAAGTCTAGAAGGAGCCTGAGAAGGAGCAGCCTGTTTGCAAGTCTAGAAGGAGCCTGAGAATGGACAGCCTGTGTGCAAGTCTAGCTGGAGCCTGAAAAGGAGGAGCCTGTGTGCAAGTCTAGCTGGAGCCTGAGAAGGAACAGACTGTGTGCAAGTCTAAAAGGAGCCTGAGAAGGAGCAGCCTGTTTGCAAGTCTAGAAGGAGCCTGAGAATGGACAGCCTGTGTGCAAGTCTAGATGGAGCCTGAGAAAGGACAGTCTGAGTGCAAATCTAATGGAGCCTGAGAAAAGACAGTCTGTGTGCAAGTCTAGCTGGAGCCTGAGAAGGAACAGTCTGTGTACAAATCTAGATGGAGCCTGAGAAAGGACAGTCTGAGTGCAAATCTAATGGAGCCTGAGAAAAGACAGTCTGTGTGCAAGTTTAGCTGGAGCCTGAGAAGGTACAGCCGGTGTACAAATCTAGATGGAGCCTGAGAAAGGACAGCCTGTGTGCAAATCTAGATGGAGCCTGAGAAAGGACAGTCTGTGTGCAAGTCTAGTTGGAGCCTGAGAAGGAACAGCCTGTGTGCAAGTCTAGTTGGAGCCTGAAAAGGAGGAGCCTTTGTGCAAGTCTAGCTGGAGCCTGAGAAGGAACAGACTGTGTGCAAGTCTAAAAGGAGCCTGAGAAGGAGCAGCTTGTTCGCAAGTCTAGAAGGAGCCTGAGAATGAACAGCCTGTGTGCAAGTCTAGCTGGAGCCTGAGAAGGAACATACTGTGCAAGTCTAGCTGGAGCCTGAGAAGGAATAGCCTGTGTGCAAGTCTAGTTGGAGCCTGAAAAGGAGGAGCCTGTGTGCAAGTCTAGCTGGAGCCTGAGAAGGAACAGACTGTGTGCAAGTCCAGAAGGAGCCTGAGAAGGAGCAGCCTGTTTGCAAGTCTAGAAGGAGCCTGAGAACGGACAGCCTGTGTGCAAGTCTAGCTGGAGCCTGAGAATGGACAGCCTGTGTGCAAGTCTAGCTGGAGCCTGAGAATGGACAGCCTGTGTGCAAGTCTAGCTGAGCCTGAGAAAGAACAGCCTGTGTGCAAGTCTAGTTGGAGCCTGAAAAGGAGGAGCCTGTGTGCAAGTCTAGCTGGAGCCTGAGAAGGAACAGCCTGTGTGCAAGGCTAGAAGGAGCCTGAGAAGGATTAGCTTGTGTGCAAGTCTAGCTTGAGCCTGAGAAGGAATAGCCTGTGTACAAATCTAGATGGAGCCTGAGAAAGGACAGCCTGAGTGCAAATCTAATGGAGCCTGAGAAAAGACAATCTGTGTGCAAGTCTAGATGGAGCCTGAGAAAGGACAGCCTGTGTGCAAATCTAGATGGAGCCTGAGAAAGGACAGCCTGTGTGCAAATCGGGATGTAGCCCGAGAAAGGACAGTCTGTGTGCAAGTCTAGATGGAGCCTGAGAAGGAACAGCCTGTGTGCAAATCTAGATGGAGCCTGAGAAAGGACAGCCTGTGTGCAAATCTAGATGGAGCCTGAGAAGGAACAGACTGTGTGCAAGTCTAGATGGAGCCTGAGAAAGGAACAGACTGTGTGCAAGTCTAGATGGAGCCTGAGAAGGAACAGTCTGTGTGCAAGTCTAGCTGGAGCCTGAGAAGGAACAGCCTGTGTGCAAATCTAGATGGAGCCTGAGAAAGGACAGCCTGTGTGCAAGTCTAGATGGAGCCTGAGAAAGGACAGCCTGTGTGCAAGTCTAGATGGAGCCTGAGAAAGGACAGACTGTGTGCAAATCTAGATTGAGCCTGTGAAAGGACAGCCTATATGCAAGTCTAGCTGGAGCCTGAGAAAGGACAGTCTGTGTACAAATCTAGATGTAGCCTGAGAAAGGACAACCTGTGTGCAAATCTAGATGGAGCCTGAGAAAGGACAGCATGTGTGCAAATCTAGATGGAGCCTGAGAAAGGACAGCCTGTGTGCAAATCTAGATGGAGCCTGAGAAAGGACAGCCTGTGTGCAAATCTAGATGGAGCCTGAGAAGGAACAGACTGTGTGCAAGTCTAGATGGAGCCTGAGAAAGGACAGCCTGTGTACAAATCTAATGGAGCCTGAGAAAGGACAGCCTGTGTGCAAATCTAGTTGGAGCCTGAGAAGGAACAGACTGTGTGCAAGTCTAGATGGAGCCTGAGAAAGGACAGCCTGTGTACAAATCTAATGGAGCCTGAGAAAGGACAGCCTGTGTGCAAATCTAGATGGAGCCTGAGAAAGGACAGTCTGTGTGCAAATCTAGATGGAGCCTGAGAAAGGACAGCCTGTGTGCAAATCTAGATGGAGCCTGAGAAAGGACAGTCTGTGTGCAAGTCTAGTTAGAGTCTGAGAAGGAACAGCCTGTGTGCAAGTCTAGATGGAGCCTGAGAAGGAACAGTCTGTGTGCAAGTCTAGAAGGAGCCAGAGAAAGGACAGCCTGTGTACAAATCTAATGGAGCCTGAGAAAGGACAGCCTGTGTGCAAATCTAGATGGAGCCTGAGAAAGGACAGTCTGTGTGCAAATCTAGATGGAGCCTGAGAAAGGACAGCCTGTGTGCAAATCTAGATGGAGCCTGAGAAAGGACAGTCTGTGTGCAAGTCTAGTTAGAGTCTGAGAAGGAACAGCCTGTGTGCAAGTCTAGATGGAGCCTGAGAAGGAACAGTCTGTGTGCAAGTCTAGAAGGAGCCTGAGAATGGACAGCCTGTGTGCAAATCTAATGGAGCCTGAGAAAGGACAGCCTGTGTGCAAATCTAGATGGAGCCTGAGAAAGGACAGCCTGTGTGCAAATCTAGATGGAGCCTGAGAAGGACAGCATGTGTGCAAATCTAGATGGAGCCTGAGAAAGGACAGCCTGTGTGCAAGTCTAGATGGAGCCTGAGAAGGGACAGCCTGTGTGCAAATCTAGATGGAGCCTGAGAAGGAACAGCCTGTGTGCAAGTCTAGCTGGAGCCTGAGAGGGAACAGCCTGTGTGCAAATCTAGATGGAGCCTGAGAAGCAACAGCCTGTGTGCAAATCTAGATGGAGCCTGAGAAGGAACAGTCTGTGTGCAAGTCTAGATGGAGCCTGAGAAGGGACAGCCTGTGTGCAAGTCTAGATGGAGCCTGAGAAAGGACAGTCTGTGTGCAAGTCTAGATGGAGCCTGAGAAGGAACAGCCTGTGTGCAAATGTAGATTGAGCCTGAGAAGGAACAGTCTGTGTGCAAGTCTAGATGGAGCCTGAGAAGGAACAGTCTGTGTGCAAATCTAGATGGAGCCTGAGAAAGGACAGCCTGTGTGCAAGTCTAGATGAAGCCTGAGAACGGACAGCCTGTAGCAAGTCTAGATGGAGCCTGAGAAAGGACAGCCCGTGTGCAAGTCTAGATTGAGCCTGAGAAAGGACAGCCTGACAGAGAGAAGGAGACTCACAATCCTCATGTGCAAAAAGAGATGCGGGGCCTGCGTCCCTAGTATGTCATAACAGCATCTATGTAAACCATGCTATATGAAAGACAAATAATCCTAATGTACTTAGCGATAATGTGTCCCTCAGCATGTTAAGTTTGTAAACAAGATAGATATCTGTATTGAGAAGCTGGTATTCTCCTATTGCCCGGAATGGTTTCATCTTCCTGCTGTTTCACAATACTGATGATTTACAGCTTGTGTGCTGACACGGCTCTATGTATTTACAGTCTATTGCTAATTCTTTACACAGTATACTTTATACATGGAAATTATTTCCCTCAGTAAGATCAGTAACGTTAATTTTCAAAGGAACACTACATTAATTGCCAAAAAAACAAGAAAAAAGTGAGCATGGCACACATACACCCGCCATCCGCTATCCGTCCATTGAGAATTATAGATGTGAAGGTTACTATGTTTAAATAACAGCTTCAAGCATCATCAAATTGTATAAAATAATTTTAAGAACTGACTGTTATTACAAAATTTCATTCACCTAGATGTAACATTTTTCAGGTAACTTAATTTTTCCCATTAGGGCATCACACGGGTAATTTGTACCAAGTTCAATTACAGATTCAGGGGCTTCATAACTCCGTAAAAAATAATATTTTGGAACTGGTTTTCGAACGCGATGAAGAGTATCATCTGGACTACCTCCATATTAAATTTCATTCACCTAGATGTAATAGTTTCCGGGAACTTGTCCCCATTGGAGCATCATAGTTCTTTTGGTACTAAGTTCAATTTCGGATTCAAGGGCCATAACTCCGTAAAAAATAATATTTCGGAATTGGTTTTCGAACTTGATGAAGAGTATCATCTGGACTACCTCCATATTAAATTTCATTCACCTAGATGTAATAGTTTCCGAGAAAACTTGTCCCCATTGGAGCATCACAGTTCTTCTGGTACTAAGTTCAATTTCGGATTCAAGGGCCATAACTCCGTGAAAATTAATATTTCGGAACTGGTTTTCGAACTCAATAAAGAGTACGGTCATGAGTACTCACAACCAAAGTTTCATTCACCTAGGTTGAACAGTATCCGAGAAAACTTGTCCCCATTGAACACAATAAAACTAAGTCCAAAAAGTGACGTTTCCATGGAAACGACAAAAAAATTTCTGTGCGCGATCGGAAGAACATGGTTAACATCTGTACAAAGTTTGGTTGATGTACCTTCGACAGTTTTTGAGAAAATTGACCGGACGGACGGGGGGCTTCATAACTATATAATCGGGGGTATAAAAAAGGATTAGTTAAGATGGACATACATTTATTAAGAAAAAAAAGAGAGAAGAAGTTTGGATGTGAGAGTATACATTTCAGCCAGCAGCAGCAGCAGTATTAATTACATGAAACATAAGTGTCAGATTCATATGCCAATACTGAACTAAAAATACAAATAGTGTTTTAACCCTTAACTTGCGAATCCCGGAATTATCCGGGAGGGACATAAACACGTCAGAGGTGCCTCAATCCGGGTCCCGGATACCACACATAGAAAAATTCCACTGCTGTCACTTGCCTTGCAAGCCCTGTGAACGGTTCCCGAGACGATTGTGTCCGTGAGTCGCTCCATGAGAATGGCTGTATTTATGCTCCGCGGCCCGCCATGACAATGACACTTTAATCCATGTCTGGTCGGAATGTCCAGCAAAATTCACACCAATTTGCGTGTGCATTGTTGACCCGTAACGCATCGATAATTAGCTTTACAAAAGGCCAATTTTGTCGGGCTAAGCCCTGAGGCCTAATTTCGCTTAGGGGTAATTACCACCCATGTGTTTGCATTGCCTCTGGTTTGCCTCGCCCGTACCTGCTATCTGCCTCGCATCTAGCGAGACGGGAGAAAAAAATCGCTAACTCGCCTTACTCCCGCACTTCATATCATGTGAGCGAATTGTTTGTTTTCAAAAACAAATACGGCAAAATAAAGGGGAAAGAATGGACTACATTCCCATATAAAATTAGCAAATGTCAACAACAAAATAAAGACACAGCAAGCGCCGTGGAAAAGGTCATGTTTACACTTCGACAATCCCTATAACAATCGGCGATTTTCACAACTTCTTACACATTTATCACAGCTAAAATACTGAATGCATTTTCAAATTTTTTATATCACAATAAACCGAAAAGAATAATCTTTTATTCTATATAAAATGCGCATATTTATTCACAGAAATAAAGATACAATTTTACCTTTCTGAGAGGCATGTAAAACCAAATGGCACACAAACTAATCAACATATTTTCATCAGTTATGGTTCGAGGTTAGCGTTTATTTGAAAGGTCAAACAACATAACCATATTTAGGTTGACATGTGCTTATTTGTCAACTGGTTCGAGATTATGATTTCTTGGAAAAATGAGATGAACGACCGTTCGCAATGCTGCATACATGTTGTAAGTATTTACGATTTTATAGGTGGAAATAAAGACAAACTTTACACAGCTATAGAATTATAACATAAGGTCGCATTCTAATAATTTTTATATCATTGTGAAGCTAGACATCTTGTCTTCAATTCCGTATATAAATGGATTTTTTTCGTTTCGTATTTATGATGTTACGAGGCCTGAATTAAAGACAATCTTTCGAAAGTAATAGAATAAAAACGAAAAATCATAGAAAAATCATTCAAAGTTTCGGGTGTGAATTAGCCATTTGTGTACTGGTGTCGCTACTTGAATTTGTATTGAACGCCCATATATAGTCTTATTCGCCATGTAGATGCGGTATATTTTGTATAAATGGTACCGGAATCGCCGCCTGGAAATTCCGCCAGCAGAGCTAGTTAGTGCCAAAGCCCAAACTACTGCTGCGAGCTGCGAGCCTGTAAATTCCGCCACAGGGGCTAAAATTGGTAAAATATATATACGCAACGTAAGGGTTAAAGGCACAACATTTTTGTTTATTGACAGAATATAGTGCAATGATCATTAGTCTACAAGAGAGCGATTGACTCCATATTTTCAGTTATGGTGCTAAGAAATCAATATTATTCTTTTTACAAATTTTGATGAAGCACTTTTAAAATGGTATTTGACACAAAACATACAGCAAAAGCAAACTTAACAAGACCTTTGAAACATTTTTAAAGTGAAACCAACATCATTTGTATTCACACAAATACTTTTGTGGATTTGATAAATAAACATAGTCCTTTACTCTGTAGCTCATCTGGATTTAAATACATATATAATACATACCTGTAATATAAGGTTCCAATTTCCAGAAGTATTTGTTAGTCTTTTGTAGTGGAGAAGGAATGGAAAGAGATTTTTAAGTCATGGACCCTTTAGCACTTTAGCGACAGGCTCCCTAACTGTACAACTTATAATCACCATTGACTTAAAAGATTTCAGCTTTTTAAGTGCACTTGCAAAAATGTTTGTTATAAGTTAAGTTAACTTCCAGATGAACAATATGCCTTGATACTGAAAACTAGCCAAGGAACAGCACATACAATGTGATTTCCAATTCTTTTTGTCAAAGTAGAGGTTTCATGCATATAATACACCAAAACTTCACATATCAGATAGTCGTATATATTCTTTAAGAAATAAAAGCTGATGGTACAAGATCAGAAGATGAAAATATGATCTGGTTTAGCATAAAGAATTATTATATGCCTATTATCACTGCCGCTTTCTTGGAGGAGTGCCAGCTTACCTATCAATGTGATTGATCAAGAAACGTATTGGAGTGACATCTTATAGCTCTATGACAAGACAAGGATTCAAAACATTCTTGATGAATAAAAAACAAGATTCTGGAATAACCGTCCCTCTTGGCTGTACAATTCTCCACTGTGTAGAAAATTACGCTGGCTAGAATCTGACCTGTAATCTGCCATGTTTTGGAGCGGTCACCTCCAGGGACCAGGAACATAGATCAACTTTCTAAATATCATTTCTGTATGTATGTTTGGCTATTTCACAGGGGACCGTTACTATGGAAACAAGAGGAACAACCCATCGTGGGAGAGGATGGTGGCCATTTAGAAGCTACTCCTTGTACAACCTCAGAAGCGTCTCACAAGAATTTCATTGAATGCGCTCCATCCTTTCCTTGACACAACGTTCACCTAACAGTCTCCACCGTTATTGCCTCTCCTCCTATCAAAGAGGAGGAAGAAAAGTTCAACATCAATAACTGCCTGGGTATTTTCATTGCCTAAAAGGCACAGATCAATAAGAAGAAGCAACGATATCTCCGCTTAATCGAGTCTTCATTTTTTATCCCATCATCAGTGGCCTAGATCTTGTCTATTGCGATCCTATTTACTGCGGCAGCTTAACTGCACTCATCAAATTGTCTTTGTTTACGTCGTTAAGACAGTACTTCTGCAAATGCATTAGGCAACTTCCATAATGAGTTCTGTTAATTTCCATCATACCAAATGTAATGTTGTCATATTTAGTTACTTAAGTCTACGATAGAGTGGTAACTGGTACTATTGGGTTAAAGATTGATAGCATGTGTACAAAAACAACTGGCTCTGTAGCTCATCAGGTTTTGTATAATTTATCATCTGATATTGATACTGACCTCCATATTGAAAAATAAGTTTTTGGGCATGGCCTCTGTACTGGAAGTAATATGGTCGTTAAAACTACAAATTTTAATTCCATTGGAGAAGGTACCTCGGACTTCTGTACACAACATTTCAGCTCTGGAGTAAGTATATAGTTCTTGAAAAGAAATCGAAAATGCAAAAGGTTTACAGATGAGGATCGGTGCAAATACAAGTAGATGATTTTAGAGGGTTTAGAGCGTCTTTTATTATATCTGAAATAGAGCTCACTTATTACAATGATTTTAAAATTTAAAAAGACATAAATATATCATACGCAAACTGAGAGATTGCATGGTGGTGTACAGATCGATGTAACATTTTTTCTGCTAGAGTGGAATTTTGACGCCATCTAGAATCCATACAAAGTCATAACTGTCTTGGCGCGCCAATACTGGTGCATCATTTCATTTGAATATCTTTCCATGTTCTCACACACTGACAGACCGAAATACTTGAAAATTCTACATCTTTAATCGCGTCAAAAATCAAGCAATCCAAAAAATAAAGGAAAAGTCTACAAGTTAAGATAGACGAAAGACATCTTGACTTTTAGCTTGTTATTTTTTGCCAGAAATCAATAGGTAGTAAAGAAACAAAGCCTCATTAGTTGAAATATCCGTGCACGGACATAGACACAGAGAAACTACAGGGAGACAACCTGGCTGGTTTAGTCCTGGGCTTCACACAGTTCACTTGTAGGTCAATATTGCGCCTCTAAACAATGACTGCCAATAGTACTAATGAAATAATGTAGGGGAGACTCCAAGCAAATTAAGAAGGCAAGGTTTGTCTCAAGTCCTAATGGCCTATCCATGACTCGGGCTAAAGTGATGAAGCTAAGTGAATACTTGCAATGAGAGTGTGCAGGCATACCAATACTGTTCTGGAGAAGGTTGTATCTATTGAATAAATTTGGGGAGAAAAGTGTCGCACAGTGAAGATAAGGTACAAATATAATGCTGTACGAATACAAGTGAAGAAACAAGCTGAGCTCAAAGAAACATTAAATGAGTAAATGTACATCAATGGCTGCAGATTGACGTATATGTAAAGCTTGGTTTGATGATAGTGGTGCATACAGTTTCAGGAAGGTTTTCAATGTCATCCACTGTTTCAAGTTATTGATGATTTTTTCATTATGCAAATAATTGATGTCTTAATTTTACTATCTAAACATCCAAATCCAAAACTGCACAATAACAGTGGGTTTTTAGTTGTTTCAATGGAACCATATAGTGAAATATCTATTAGGTTATCATTTTGTCCTTTCACTGTAAGTTGTCCAAAAAATTAACATTAAGTCAAAATCACAAAATCACAAAAATCATGGTCAAAAAGGAGCTGGCATGAATAGTTTGGGAGATATACTGACCAAAAAAGCAACTGTTTAAGTCATGTTTCCATATAGAAACAGCAAATAAAATAAAATTCACAAAAAGTTTAACAATTAAAAGGCACATATAGGGATCATGGTTGACAGATCTACCATGTTCGGTGGAGCTCAATGTGCACAAGCATTGCCTATACCTAATTCTCTGAACCTAATGTGCACAAGCATTACCTATACCTAATTCTTTGAATAAAAAGGGTTAACAAAACACTTGAAAATTTTCTTTTAGAAACAGTCAAAGATAAACTGCAGAAACTCAAAGGTCCAGATGAACTAAAAACATAAGCTGTCTCCTTTAGTGACAGCTGAGACATTTCAAAACATTTCCAATCGATATTTTAAAGTTTAGTTGAGACAGTAGTGACATTAAGGATGCTCGGCACCAACTTCTCCGAGTGGTTTACAGCAATGCTGTCCAAATGCATTTCTTAGGCTGACTTCATGAGTAGAAATTTGTATTTTGTCATAATGTCATAGAGTTGATGAGACTGATGATGCACCATCTAAATTGTATTTGATTGTATTGATTATTCAGTTTGATAACATTTGCAAAACATTACAATTTGTTTACACCCAATTTATTTGGATGTTGCTGGGTAAGGGTTAAAAGAAATTGATTGAGATATTTGCCGAACATTTACACAAAGGATTATCAAGAGGCTTAATTACTGGAGAAGAAACCTCCTAGAAATACAAACAAGTTGGTCGATGGCTCAATGTCCCCCGCGCATATCCTTCTAAGATCCCTAAATGAACATGAGCCTTTCAACATTTAGGCAAAAAGGATTTGTAAAGAAACACAAGAATTCATTACAAGCAGAATCACTATTCAAGCTTCAAATTAACTAACTTTTGTTTTTGCTCCTGTGACGATTTCCTAGTTATGCAAGATAATGGAAATCTACGATGAAGTCTTGAAATTGAAAACCTTTACTTATCTTATTCTAATAAAGATTTAGATAACCGGGAAGTACAAAAAGGAATGTTCTGATTAAATTGTGTGGCTGGGTGTAAGAAACTGCCTCTGGTATAATTCAAACTTCACATTAGTATTCATATTATTCAGCTTCTATAATGAAGCAGCTTTGTTCTTGTTGATGTACTACTCCAGTCCTGCAGGAATCAACTTCTAAGAGAGGAAATCAGATGTTGATGAGAAAGTTGTCCACCTTGTTTTGGTTCAAATCCTGAAGATGAGTCCATGATAACCTCTTATTTTACAGTAGATACCTGTCATTCATATCGATCAAGCAAATATATATTAAACCCTTAGTCCTAACAGTTTTATTTGTAAACATGTATTTTATTTCCATTCGCTTCATGACAGAACCACATTCATGTCACATCCTCAGACAAATATTGGCAAGTGTTCAGTAACCAAATGAACTGAAGAGACACCGGGACATAAAAGAAGAATAACACTGCGGCCAGACACAAAGGTAGACAGTAAGAGCAATTTAAGCACCATGTCACTAAGCTGACAACACACAGACAAACGCAATAAACACAACTCTTAACTTCAGGAAAACGCTTCCTGGCAAAGAGCTTCCCAGATGTATCGGTACACAATGTCCTAAGTGAAGAAGAAATTCAGCTTCTCCTAAAATTCAATTATTCGCAGCTTGGAAAGCACAAACAATGTTAACTCACTACATAACAAACAGAAACACCAGTGACCATTTCCACTGTTGAAGAATAGATGAGATTCTGCTCCCAAGACGCACACCTTCCTTACTGGGATAAAGCTAGACTGGATCATAGACGCCCCAAACAGTTTCTGTCTCCAAGACACACACCTTCCTTACTGGTCTACAGTAGACAAATCTAGACTGGAACATAGACGCCTCGAGCAGTTTCAGTTCCTAAGATATTCCTTTCATCTAAATTTTTGCAATGTTGGTTACTAAAATATATATTGAATTTTAGGGTTTAATTTTGACATCCCCAATATGTATAGACACTTAGTTAAATATGCTTCAACATGTATAACAGTCCTTTAATCATTATTCTTGCAGTGTTGGTCACTAGAGTGTGAGGTCATCCTGTATTGTGTATGGACACTTAGTTCATAAAACATCCCAGGTGGACATGCTGACCACTTTTATTACTCAGAGTCCTATCAAAAAGCAACCAGCAGTTTGTTTGTGACCGGGCAGCTACTTCAAACACTGCTTCTGCTGGGCATTTGGTTTTATACTGCTTTCTAAAAATATTTCTTGTACATTGAAAAGGCACATACTTCATGGAGAAACCCTGCCACAGCGTACTGGCTATGAAGCCTATGTGTGTTAACAGGTTGTCTGTCCCAAGGGTGCAACTGCATTTTATTAAAATGCATCATTTCCCTTAAACCCAATTATGCTGTACTATGTTACACAACAGACTTCAGAGACAAGTTTCTCTAAAGTGAGAATCAATATTGGAAGATTACCTATTTCCCTAGTTAAATGTAGCCAAACCGACAAGTTCTGTTATGGGTCACATGGGTGTTGATTTACCTAACCAGAAAATATCAGCAACATTATCAACATGGGGGACGTACGGCATTCTGAAGGAGACTTAGTAACATCATGAGTTCAGCATTCTCTGAAGGAGACTTAGTACCATCAAGAGTTCAGCATTCTAAAGGAGACTTAGTAACATCAAGAGTTCAGCATTCTGAAGGAGACTTAGTAACATCAAGAGTTCAGCATTCTGAAGGAGACTTAGTACCATCAAGACTTCAGCATTCTGAAGGAGACCTAGTACCATCAAGAGTTCAGCATTCTCTGAAGGAGACCTAGTACCATCAAGAGTTCAGCATTCTCTGAAGGAGACTTAATAACATCAAGAGTTCAGCATTCTGAAGGAGACTTAGTAACATCAAGAGTTCAGCATTCTGAAGGAGACTTAATACCATCAAGAGTTCAGCATTCTGAAGGAGACTTAGTACCATCAAGAGTTCAGCATTCTCTGAAGGAGACTTAGTAACATCAAGAGTTCAGCATTCTGAAGGAGACTTAGTAACATCAAGAGTTCAGCATTCTGAAGGAGACTTAATAACATCAAGAGTTCAGCATTCTCTGAAGGAGACTTAATACCATCAAGAGTTCAGCATTCTGAAGGAGACTTAGCAACATCAAGAGTTCAGCATTCTGAAGGAGACTTAGTACCATCAAGAGTTCAGCATTCTCTGAAGGAGACTTAATAACATCAAGAGTTCAGCATTCTCTGAAGGAGACTTAATACCATCAAGAGTTCAGCATTCTGAAGGAGACTTAGTAACATCAAGAGTTCAGCATTCTGAAGGAGACTTAGTACCATCAAGAGTTCAGCATTCTAAAGGAGACTTAGCAACATCAAGAGTTCAGCATTCTCTGAAGGAGACTTAGTAACATCAAGAGTTCAGCATTCTGAAGGAGACTTAGCAACATCAAGAGTTCAGCATTCTCTGAAGGAGATTTAATAACATCAAGAGTTCAGCATTCTCTGAAGGAGACTTAATACCATCAAGAGTTCAGCATTCTGAAGGAGACTTAGTAACATCAAGAGTTCAGCATTCTGAAGGAGACTTAGTAACATCAAGAGTTCAGCATTCTGAAGGAGACTTAGCAACATCAAGAGTTCAGCATTCTCTGAAGGAGACTTAGTAACATCAAGAGTTCAGCATTCGGAAGGAGACTTAGCAACATCAAGAGTTCAGCATTCTGAAGGAGACTTAGAAACATCATGAGTTCAGCATTCTCTGAAGGAGACTTAATACCATCAAGAGTTCAGCATTCTGAAGGAGACTTAGTACCATCAAGAGTTCAGCATTCTCTGAAGGAGACTTAGTAACATCAAGAGTTCAGCATTCTGAAGGAGACTTAGTACCATCAAGAGTTCAGCATTCTAAAGGAGACTTAGTAACATCAAGAGTTCAGCATTCTGAAGGAGACTTAGTAACATCAAGAGTTCAGCATTCTGAAGGAGACTTAGCAACATCAAGAGTTCAGCATTCTGAAGGAGACTTAGTAACATCATGAGTTCAGCATTCTCTGAAGGAGACTTAGTACCATCAAGAGTTCAGCATTCTGAAGGAGACTTAGTAACATCAAGAGTTCAGCATTCTGAAGGAGACTTAGTAACATCAAGAGTTCAGCATTCTGAAGGAGACTTAGTACCATCAAGAGTTCAGCATTCTGAAGGAGACTTAGTAACATCAAGAGTTCAGCATTCTGAAGGAGACTTAGTAACATCAAGAGTTCAGCATTCTGAAGGAGACTTAGTACCATCAAGAGTTCAGCATTCTCTGAAGGAGACTTAGCAACATCAAGAGTTCAGCATTCTCTGAAGGAGACTTAATACCATCAAGAGTTCAGCATTCTGAAGGAGACTTAGTAACATCAAGAGTTCAGCATTCTGAAGGAGACTTAATAACATCAAGAGTTTAGCATTCTCTGAAGGAGACTTAGTAACATCAAGAGTTCAGCATTCTGAAGGAGACTTAGCAACATCAAGAGTTCAGCATTCTGAAGGAGACTTAGTAACATCAAGAGTTCAGCATTCTGAAGGAGACTTAGTAACATCAAGAGTTCAGCATTCTGAAGGAGACTTAGCAACATCAAGAGTTCAGCATTCTCTGAAGGAGACTTAATACCATCAAGAGTTCAGCATTCTGAAGGAGACTTAGTAACATCAAGAGTTCAGCATTCTGAAGGAGACTTAATAACATCAAGAGTTCAGCATTCTCTGAAGGAGACTTAATACCATCAAGAGTTCAGCATTCTGAAGGAGACTTAGCAACATCAAGAGTTCAGCATTCTCTGAAGGAGACTTAATACCATCAAGAGTTCAGCATTCTGAAGGAGACTTAGTAACATCAAGAGTTCAGCATTCTGAAGGAGACTTAGCAACATCAAGAGTTCAGCATTCTCTGAAGGAGACTTAGTAACATCAAGAGTTCAGCATTCTCTGAAGGAGACTTAATACCATCAAGAGTTCAGCATTCTGAAGGAGACTTAGCAACATCAAGAGTTCAGCATTCTGAAGGAGACTTAGTAACATCAAGAGTTCAGCATTCTCTGAAGACTTAGCAACATCAAGAGTTCAGCATTCTCTGAGGGAGACTTAGTAACATCAAGAGTTCAGCATTCTGAAGGAGACTTAGTAACATCAAGAGTTCAGCATTCTCTGAAGGAGACTTAGTACCATCAAGAGTTCAGCATTCTCTGAAGGAGACTTAGCAACATCAAGAGTTCAGCATTCTGAAGGAGACTTAGTAACATCAAGAGTTCAGCATTCTGAAGGAGACTTAGTAACATCAAGAGTTCAGCATTCTGAAGGAGACTTAGTAACATCAAGAGTTCAGCATTCTCTGAAGGAGACTTAGCAACATCAAGAGTTCAGCATTCTGAAGGAGACTTAGTAACATCAAGAGTTCAGCATTCTGAAGGAAACTTAGTAACATCAAGAGTTCAGCATTCTCTGAAGGAGACTTAGTAACATCAAGAGTTCAGCATTCTCTGAAGGAGACTTAGCAACATCAAGAGTTCAGCATTCTGAAGGAGACTTAGCAACATCAAGAGTTCAGCATTCTCTGAAGGAGACTTAGTAACATCAAGAGTTCAGCATTCTCTGAAGGAGACTTAGCAACATCAAGAGTTCAGCATTCTCTGAAGGAGACTTAATACCATCAAGAGTTCAGCATTCTGAAGGAGACTTAGTAACATCAAGAGTTCAGCATTCTGAAGGAGACTTAATAACATCAAGAGTTCAGCATTCTCTGAAGGAGACTTAGTAACATCAAGAGTTCAGCATTCTCTGAAGGAGACTTAATACCATCAAGAGTTCAGCATTCTGAAGGAGACTTAGCAACATCAAGAGTTCAGCATTCTCTGAAGGAGACTTAATACCATCAAGAGTTCAGCATTCTGAAGGAGACTTAGTAACATCAAGAGTTCAGCATTCTGAAGGAGACTTAGCAACATCAAGAGTTCAGCATTCTCTGAAGGAGACTTAGTAACATCAAGAGTTCAGCATTCTCTGAAGGAGACTTAATACCATCAAGAGTTCAGCATTCTGAAGGAGACTTAGCAACATCAAGAGTTCAGCATTCTGAAGGAGACTTAGTAACATCAAGAGTTCAGCATTCTCTGAAGACTTAGCAACATCAAGAGTTCAGCATTCTCTGAGGGAGACTTAGTAACATCAAGAGTTCAGCATTCTGAAGGAGACTTAGTAACATCAAGAGTTCAGCATTCTCTGAAGGAGACTTAGTACCATCAAGAGTTCAGCATTCTCTGAAGGAGACTTAGCAACATCAAGAGTTCAGCATTCTGAAGGAGACTTAGTAACATCAAGAGTTCAGCATTCTGAAGGAGACTTAGTAACATCAAGAGTTCAGCATTCTGAAGGAGACTTAGTAACATCAAGAGTTCAGCATTCTCTGAAGGAGACTTAGCAACATCAAGAGTTCAGCATTCTGAAGGAGACTTAGTAACATCAAGAGTTCAGCATTCTGAAGGAGACTTAGTAACATCAAGAGTTCAGCATTCTCTGAAGGAGACTTAGTAACATCAAGAGTTCAGCATTCTCTGAAGGAGACTTAGCAACATCAAGAGTTCAGCATTCTGAAGGAGACTTAGCAACATCAAGAGTTCAGCATTCTCTGAAGGAGACTTAGTAACATCAAGAGTTCAGCATTCTCTGAAGGAGACTTAGTAACATCAAGAGTTCAGCATTCTGAAGGAGACTTAGTACCATCAAGAGTTCAGCATTCTGAAGGAGACTTAGCAACATCAAGAGTTCAGCATTCTCTGAAGGAGACTTAGCAACATCAAGAGTTCAGCATTCTGAAGGAGACTTAGTAACATCAAGAGTTCAGCATTCTGAAGGAGACTTAGTAACATCAAGAGTTCAGCATTCTCTGAAGGAGACTTAATAACATCAAGAGTTCAGCATTCTGAAGGAGACTTAGCAACATCAAGAGTTCAGCATTCTGAAGGAGACTTAATACCATCAAGAGTTCAGCATTCTGAAGGAGACTTAGTACCATCAAGAGTTCAGCATTCTGAAGGAGACTTAGTACCATCAAGAGTTCAGCATTCTGAAGGAGATTTAGTACCATCAAGAGTTCAGCATTCTGAAGGAGACTTAGCAACATCAAGAGTTCAGCATTCTGAAGGAGACTTAGTAACATCAAGAGTTCAGCATTCTCTGAAGGAGACTTAATAACATCAAGAGTTCAGCATTCTGAAGGAGACTTAGTACCATCAAGAGTTCAGCATTCTGAAGGAGATTTAGCACCATCAAGAGTTCAGCATTCTGAAGGAGATTTAGTAACATCAAGAGTTCAGCATTCTCTCGGTCGAAGTGCAGGACACGGGCCGGAAGGTCAGGAAATGATTAGATGGAGTTCAATAAAAGGCAAGAGGTGGCATATAGATTTTCTATTACCTACTGATGCATGAAAGGTCTTGATGTTCATCAGAACATGTACAACAACAAGGATTGGCTTAAGTCAACTAGTGCATGCAAATCAATGCCAGATATTCATGTCCATTTGTCCTATTGATTCCAATGGTGTTATTCTGCGGCTTACTGGCTAAAAAGGTCATACAAGGAAATTCTATCACTTATAGATCTTTATCTTATGTGAAAATGGCAGAGACTGCTTGTCAGTTGCTGGATGACTTCCCAGCATGCTGACTTCTCCTTTCTTCATTGATTGGTTGACTGACCACTAGATGAGAGATTTTCTCCATTCTGATTGGCTGACCAACCACCAGATGGGTAATTTTCTCCATTCTGGTTGGTGTTTGATCTCTTACCTTCTCTTATCTGTTATCTACTCTACAGAGTTATATATTGGCCAGTGAATCACTGGTACCCTTGGGAAAAGCTGTTGGATGGATTTGTGACCAGCTCAGTTGATAAATGGTGCCTTCATTAATAGGGAGCCTTGAAGAAAAGATGGTTCAAGAAATGCTAGGTTGGATTCAAAAATAGTTTTAAAATAGTCAACTTAAAAGTCTTAAAGATACAGTTCTGTAGCCAACTGTCCACATTCTTGCTATTTTTCATTTGTGCATTTTGCATCAAATAAATAAAACCCATGTATTTATAGAATAATCACAAAGTGACAACTAATGTATCATGGAACCATTCAACAATGTCTTGATGATTTTTCAAATCATGATTCAAGATTGATTTTGACAATATTGTTCAGGAGTTTCAGATAAATGGTAATTTCTGTATTTTAAACCAAATTCTAAACTTACTTATCAGGAATATATAAAACAGTCTATGAGTCCGTCCTCCCAGCAACGCTTCGATACAGACCAAGGACTAAGAGAACAAGTGTTTGTTTGATATACTGTCTGGCATCCAACTGTGCCTCATTACGGAACATTACAGAGGTCGAAGGTCAGCATGTGCTTCCCTCGATATACTGACACTATCAGCCGTCCATACATTCACCTGCAGCTATGCACAGTGGATATCTTAATTCTTTAAGTTCACTTCATAAGATAAAGTGTCTCTAACTGCATATATCTTGTATGTGGTTAAACTTTTTCAAGAGATACATACAATTTATGCACAGCAAGTTTAAGTTCAAAAGCGCCAAAGTGAAATACGCTCACACCTGAAGAGATAGGTTCATGAAATTTATAACAAAAACATTAAGTAAGAATGAAATAAAACATTTGTAGACGATTAGAAAAGATGATTTGAAAGACTTAGTACAAAAAAATCTTTCCAGAAAACAAAGTCATCAGATCTGTTTCAACTGGAAAAACCTTTTAGTTTTACTTAATTATTCATTAATAAATTTGAAAGAAGCCACAGAGAAACGATAATTTCATTCATTAGTACATCTAGACTTGCTTTTCGGTGAAGTTATTATGATGCAGCAGTGCAGCAGTGCAGCAATACAGTAACCAGAAAAAATGTTTAAGCCAATAACAGCAATTGGCAAAATAGATAATCTGACTAAGTGCCTATCACTGCTATCAAAGGTAGGCTTTACAATACAGCAGAATGGGTTAGCTGTTGGTACAGTCAGTGCTGGCTGTCGGTGCCTTACTCTGAGGGTGTGGGTTTGATTCCTGAAAGTACAAGATTTCCTACTTTTGCAGATATAACAATAAAACAATGTTACCTTTGTTCACTATCTAAATGGCATGTATTTCTAACATAAGACTACAGTGTTAATATATTGTTCAATGAAAACACTTTGATTGAAGGACACCCTGAAATTTGGGGGCATGAACTCAGATTGAAGGACACCCTGACAGTTGGGGGCATGAACTCAGATTGAAGGACACCCTGACAGTTGGGGGCATGAACTCAGATTGAAGGACACCCTGACAGTTGGGGGCATGAACTCAGATTGAAGGACACCCTGACAGTTGGGGGCATGAACTCAGATTGAAGGACACCCTGACAGTTGGGGGCATGAACTCAGATTGAAGGACACCCTGACAGCTGGGGGCATGAACTCAGATTGAAGGACACCCTGACAGTTGGGGGCATGAACTCAGATCAAAAGCAATATGTCAACCACTGCGTTACAGAGCCAAATATAGCCGCGAGGTAGACTTTAAAGAGGCAAATCAATAAACCATCTTCTTCAGCAGCGAATGATCAATGCATCAACCCAACTTCATAATAATTGGATTCATATTTGATGAAACAGAAACCGCAATATAAAGAATAAAAACACAAAACCTTGAAAGAAAGCTCTTAGAACAAACATAAACGACTCTGAAAACTCATGAACCGCATGCAAATTCAGAGGATCAAAAGAATTACAAGGGCGACATTATTGCGGAAGAAAAGCTTCACACATGCGGGACTGTCAGAAGTTCGAAGTGTTACTGTCACTGGCGGTATGAAAGCTTGTGATAAGAAGCAACACTCTGCTCAACAGAGGCCCGCAACCTAGTGCATCTCACAATCAGTGGACAGGATAACAGCATCTAGTTGTCAGCAAGTAGCATCTCACAATCAGTGGACAGGGGAACAGCATCTAGTTGTCAGCCAGTAGCATCAACACACAATTTGTCTTCTGGATATGACAGCAAATAGCACATTATGAATGTGTTGAAATAGTTGCTGAATATCTGATGGGGATGTTTTTAACATTTAAATCAGCAACCTATTCAATTGAAATGCAGTGATAAAGAATGATATCAACAAGATAAGATATATGAGCCAGCTACTGGTTGAGATTATTCATACAGTAAGGTAAAAGGATTGATACATAATATAGAAACTGCACATCCTTTCAATCATAATTGGTTCACAAAATTTTATATGCAGTTTAAGTATAGCCACATTTATTACCTATTCTGAAAACAGGCTACAGTTAATCATGTCAAGACAGGCAGAGAAAAACAACAAATTATATATTAATTTGGACTGTTAGAATAAAAACATGTTAAAAAATTCTCTGAATAGAAGATTTTAATTGATATAAAAAACATTTGAGAACATTAAAGAGATATCTAACCTTGCTAGAATGTTCTTAACCTGCCGAGCACCTTTTGACGTTAGAAAGGAGACAGTTACTGTACCGTACCTCCCAAAATAGTATAGATTACAGAGTGAGAAAGTGACTAGATTCTCAATGTCTCATATAAGAGTAGATCTCATCATAAACGTAAGATGCCTGCGACATAATGTCTGGTCCTAAGTTGGGGACAGCAGCACATCAAGTTGGCTCCAGCACCTTTATTGGACTCTAGTCAGAGGCAGCCATGCAGAAAATTGAGTCTATCTTCTATTAGCTACTAACCGTAGGCGATTTACTTCCTCCTCAGTTTTTGCTCATCCCAAAGGAGCTTCCTTCCTCGTTGGGGTTAGCAAAATGGCAGTGGAGAAAAAGGTCTATTACAATTTATTTGACAGTTACTTCATTACGTATGGATCTAGTGCTGCTTCCTGGCTTGCCAAGCTCAACACGCCAATTGAGGAACTACTTTCTGGGAATTCCTAATAAGGCATTTCCTTACATCATACTAAATCATTGTCAACATGAATGTTTTAGAAACTATTTTTCATCACCAAGCACCAAGAATCATATATGATAAACATTGAGTAAAAATTTTCTGAAGGATGGTTCCCCATAAAATGATTTAAAATAATATTGTTGACCCCATAAAACTGTTTTCATGGAAAACAACCACTTAGAAATAGAGTTTTAGTTGTCTACCAACATAAAGTTAACGAGCAAACAACAAGACAGTGTTATACACCTCTGATGTGGTTAAACAAAGTGGGTTTCAAACAAGGTTCATTGATCCATGGCTGGGAACAGTCGCAGGTACTACTAAACTACACATGTTGGCTCAGCAAATGTTAAACTTTATTATGTTGACAAATATTGAATGAGGTTATGTCAAAATTAATGTATAATCAATGTCAATGCTGAACCAACAATAGCAAAAATCATCCATAGTTTTAAATAAAGTGAGCAATGATATGTTTAAATCTCATTTAAATTGAAAACTTTACACAATAAAATTGGTTACTTTAAAAGCTTTAAATAAATTCAATTTGTAAGAATGACAGAGCATCATGGAAAGGACGACCAAATCCAGCCCACCTCCTGAATAAATAACTGGCTTGGTAAACAAACAACTGCCAGACTTAGTCATGGAGATATAGAAAGTCTGATACAGGATTGGATACACAATAAAGTCATCAAGAAATATTGGTTCTGCCAACAGGGACATAAAGCCTGATTCAGGGCGATATCAGCTCCAGAACTTGCCTGAATCACAGACTGGGTATTGGCAATGGCACTAAGAGTCAGGCTGATCTGATAGCTGTAATAAAGCAGGGAGAAGGTTTCCTCTGGGGCCCAGTCAGACTCCATCATGCTACCAGGGTTCAGACCGAGCTGCGTCGTCGCACTCCATGTGCAAGAAGGTCATAAAATAGTCATCGATAGTTCTAGAAAGTCAACTTTGAGTCTACGAGTTTTATGTCCTTTTCTTCATGTCTGGGGAAAAATTATCAAAATGTGGAACAGTTTCTTAGTGTGATGGTTTTCAAGGTTTATCTGTAACTCGATGGTGTTAAATGGTTCAATCATATGATCATGCCTTTGGATCCCCGATGTCAGAATATTCATCTGTAATGGGTCGGAGACCATGGAATTCTTAGGACCTGAATGTTTATCCAGCTTTATCTGAAATATCTATGGAGTCAAACAGTTCAATCTAGGTTTTTGACCGGTTGAATGTCAGATTATGTTAGTATTTGGACCAAATCTGAGTCTATGACATTTTGAGGACCTGAGAGTGCATAAACTGGTTCAATTTTACTTTGAACCCCAGATATCTGAATATACGTTTGTAATGGCACAGTACTAAATCTGAGTCTATGACATTTTAACCCGAGGAGCGTTTGTCAAGATTTATCTGAAAATCTATGGCGTCAAATGGTTCAACGTTGCTTTGACCCCCAGATGTGAGAACATACAATTGCGTTGACGCTGAGACAGTATCAGACATTATCAGTGTTAAAGACAATCTGTGGCCCTGAATATGTTTGTCAGGCTTTATCTTAAATATCTATGGAGTCAAACAGTTCAATCTTGCCTGTCGAATATCAGAATATACAAAAGTATTGGCACTCAAGACCAAATCTGAATCTATGACATCCTATGAGTGTTTGTCAAGTTTATCTGAAAATCTATGGCATCAAATGGTTCAACCTTGGCTTTGGAGTTTGGACCATGATCATTTAACTGAAGATATCTTAATTTTGGCAATCAGACAATATCCAAGTCTATGACATTCTGGGGCTTAATGAGGCATGGTCATATTTATCTGAAAAATCTCAAAACTTTAATCATGGTTTTAGATCTCAAGGGAATATAAGAACTGATAATTGGTCCATTGAGAAAGAAGAATCACAATATAGCATCATCACAAGTAGTCTGACTTGGTTTGATTATGCAGAATAAGTCTCATAACATCATTGTTTCCTGAATGAGTCACAGCCAATCAGATTGTTGGTACCACAGATAGACTTGTCTGTGTGGCAACAGGCAGGGGAAAATACCATCAACTGCCTCAACTGTTAAATCGTAACATGTCCTTGAGAAATGTATGATAAACGGAATACATTGTGAGAGGCATATCTCTTGTGATTTGTTTCCAATACAAGGAATAATTCCAAAAATAGGACTTGTAAACATTACATGGATACTGACAGTGCATGAAGCAGGATCTGTTCACCAGCCAATAATCTTTTGAGGTTTGCTCTATAATTTTAAAGCTGACAAATATTTTAGGTCTTGTTCAACTTTAACATTGCTGTTCAAATTCAGAATAATAGAGTCTTTTTCTTCAGTTGAGAAAGAAACAATTTCAGACCGGGTCCTGGAATATTCTAGGATAATCCACTTTTATCCAGTGACAGATTTAACAAGGTGAAATTCCTGTATGTTGCTGCTCAGTGAGAGATCCTATAATATTCCCTTTAAGAAGGTGAAATTCCTGTAATAGTTTGTCAGTAATCAATGCAACATCTAAAGTGATAAACCTTCCTTCTCACACTGGACTCTAGCATTAGTTAGGAATAAGAGGACAATAAGTCTGGATTATATGGGATCACTGAATACCATTTCCACTCAGTGACTATTACCATATCCCACTGCCTATATAAGTACATTGCACCATTGTTTATGGCGCCTTTGGTAAATCCTTTGATATTGGTTGGTGTTCAATGACTGCTACCCAATGAATCTATAATTTTTCCACCACACAATTAATTGACACCTCAAGCCAGTCAAGGATATAAGCTGAAAATGTATAACTGGATGCTTAAAATTTATTACCATAAAAAAATTTTAAAGTTCACTCAGTCCAAATATAAATAAATTATAGATAGATCCATTTATTACAGAAATTTACAAATTCCAAAGAACGATTCAAACTTGATCATAAATGATGGCTGCAGCACGGAGTTGCATGCAACCAATGATAAATGAATGGTAAGGAGAGCAAGCGCCAAGTACAGGAAAATCTACTTATTCCATAGGCTCCTTAGCTGCTCTGTATTGTGACTCAATTGGAAGACTAGGGCAGATCCAGCACGCCTCTTTTAAATTCATTGCCAAATTGCTTCTCCCACCTAACAGGTCTGGGGCTTGTGTACGGATAATTACATTCACAGTACAAGGTGCCATTGCCATTCTACCAGTCTTGATTACCATAGATATTAGTTAACAACTCCATTATGTGTATACACCAGCCATATGATGCCTCTACTGCTCATATAAGAGAGACAAATTGGAATGGGGTAACTGAATTTGGAATTCATTAGGATCATGGACTTATTTATCAGTTTAAATTTATTTGAAACTTTATTTCATTTATAATAATATAAAATTGGTTTAACAAATGTTCATGTTCAATTTGTATTTATTTGCAAATGACAACATTCATAAACAAATACGATCACCCTTGTTACAACTTGTAACAATTATTTTTATTTATTTTTATGATTGATAGTTATCATTGACATAGTAAGGTAGTAAGCACAGGAGCTAAAAAAGATAGAAACAATGACATAATACTTTTGTGTATGTTTTATGATAGAGAGTATTCTCTAGAAGATAACGACATTCATCACGCCACGAGATAACTTATTTTCGTATTGTCGTGACTGAATAGTTTTGTTCCAATTCAGATTTGTTTTAAATATTATTATTAAATCTCATTCTCTCTGAAGAAGATCATGATTTATGTTCATAATGAATGAATACATTCATCCCATTATCTTATTTTTATTCTAAAATGTCTGAAATTCCCAGTCAAGAACCACGGCCTGCGAACTGAGCTGTCAGGATCTATTGTCCTCAATGGACTTACCGTGCCAAATGAACTGTGAGCTTCAATTTTAATCAACCACGAAGTTGATGAATTGGTTCGACAGCTCAGCACGATGTGAAAACTTCTCTCTTGTCAAATCGCTTTCTCTCAATCGCGTCAAGTCACACATGCACTTCCGTTTACAATGCGCTTGCGTGCCGAAAAACATGCGAACGGGTGATGAGTCTGTAACGAATAGTGCGCTGGTACTGTCATCTTCACGTTCTTGATAGGAGTAAAACCTCAATGAATATTCATCTCTGTAAATACTGTAGTGATGAATTATCTTTTGTAATTAACTTGGATATTAAAACTTTAACATATAGTTTGCGGAATAATATATGCAAATTTATAGTACAACATAAACAATGAACACGTGGTTTATGCCACGCCCATGTTATTTCCCGCCGAACGTTTAGATCTAGTTCATCATAGTTTGTATTGAAACCATTCAGTTAAAGCTGAAAACAACTAGATAGTGTGTTTTTGCAGCATTATATTTTTCTTTAACTTGGGAGGTTGCAGTTCAACTGTTAAAGAATTTATGGTCTCTGATGTTACGTGGCGTGAGCATCGGATGACGCAGGAAAGCGTCGCAAGACGTTGTGAGCGGAAGTCAACCAACCTATCATCATATACATCATTGCTATACTAACAGTGAATGTTTTGTCTTATACCAAGGTGAGAGATCAGACAAATATATTGTCAAACAAGGTGTTGGTCAAGGAAGAGTTATTTCTGCTTGGTTTTTCCTAGTTTTTATAAATGATATAATCACCTCTCTCAGAGAAGCAAATTGCGGCATTTGTGTGTATATGGTATGCGTGTTCCTGCTGTCTTGCTTGCTGACGATACTACACTTTTTAGTGCATCACCAAAAGGCTTACAATCATCATTAGACATCGTTTCCTCATACGCTTCTAAATGGCGATTGACCTACAATCCCTCAAAAAGTTCAATAGTTATCTTCAATAAAAACAAAAACAATGAATCTAAAGCACAATATCGCCTGGGTGATACGCTTATCTCTCAATCTGAATCAACAGTATATGGAGGCGTTCTTCTAACTGATAAATTATCAACAAAAGCACGAATTGATAAGTATTGTCAGAAAGCAAGACAAAATGTAAATGCTCTTAGATCTGTGGGACTGAATCATTCTCAACTCCACCCATTTACATGTGTTAAAATCTGGTTGAGAATGATACTTACAACAAGTCTCTATGGTTGTGAAATATTACCTTTTATTAAGGGTCAACAAGCAGCTGCACTTGAACTTACGCAGCGATATTTTGCTCGTATTGTACAGGGGCTTGATAACAGATCATCAACAGACTCTACTATTGCAAATTTGGGATTGTGGACTCTTGTTGGATATATTGATAAATGTAAACTCATATTTTTTGGACGCCTATGCAAACTTTCATGTAACAACTTTGCCAAAAATATATTTTGTGCAGCAATTTCAACCTCCACAACATCCCCTACAATCTGCAATGATCTGCTATCAATACTCTCAAAATATAATCTAAATGTACATGTCGAAAAATATCTTACAAAATCCGTATTCCCCTCGAAGCATGAATGGCGACGAATTGTAAATACATCTGTTCATAGTTACGAGGAACATTCATGGATTATGAGAACATCTTTTAATGCAAATATGTGTTTATACCAACGTGTTCACAACAAACTAACCTATCATATTCTCTGGCGATTAGCATATCTACATCCTGACTTTAAATCTGCCCTTCGAGTATGCATACAAATTTCATCACGTGGTAAAATTTCTACAGAGTGCAAACTTTGCCATAAACATACCTTCGACTATGATACTCATATATTGTTACATTGTGAACATGTTAATTGTGACAGAAATAACTTCTTTACGTTTATGATAGATTTTCTTGAAGTGGAAACGTATGTTGCATTTGAACAAGATGAATCAGACATGTTAGCTTTCCTTCTCGGGGGCATAACTGATTTTAACCGATATATTGAACACGACACTTGGGAAATCATTGTTTTAAACTTTTCACTATATGTTTTCAAAATAAGACGCCACCTGTTACAATATTACACTTAATGATTAATGTGCTCTATTATCTCTCTTACATAATACTAGTAGATTGCTTATCAATGTGTATATATTTTGTTTACTACACTTATTTTATGGAGCTGGTATAAACCCGTTTTACATGTTGAGTGTCCAATATACGACTACTCTTGTCTAACAGTTTTGTAAATATATGTATATCCTCCAATTTGTAAAGTGTAAATTTTCAACTATTCATGTATTTGTATAATTGTTATTGATCGTCGGTGTAAACTGGAGGAAATAAAGAATCTCTCTCTCTCTCTCTCTCTCTCTCTCTCTCTCTCTCTCTCTCTCTCTCTCTCTCTCTCTCTCTCTCTCTCTCTCTCTCTCTCTCTCTCTCTCTCTCTCTCTCTCTCTCTCTCTCTCTCTCTCTCTCTCTCTCTGATTTGTGGGACGTATAACATAACATTTAGTTTTAACTAGATCGTTCATTAAAACAATTTGAGACAATAAAGAGCAATTTAAAGCATGTTTGCAAATATAGCAGATAGACCAATGTTTTGAGAAACCATCTATGTTCAACCATCAACCACCAAGTTAAGGAGATTCGAAAAACACGATTTCTTAAATGTGTGTTTCTCCAGAGACCATAAAATAAATTTATTTTATGGTCTCTGGTTTCTCAGAAATAAGAACAGATAATGTTTTGAAATTAGTTTAGTATAGTTTAGTTGTATCTCTGTTTTAGTCGTGTTTATCACTCTTGGATTGAATTTCTTGCATTTTGTATGGTGACGTTTCTTTTGCGGTTGAGTGTATGTTGTTTATACATACAATCAAGCAATATCTTTATAGGGGTAAATGGAGAGTAATTATAAGTAGCCTTTTTTTACTTTTCAGTTTCGATAATAAAATATTAGGCCCGTTTTATTCAAATGACATTAATTTATATGTTTTCATAATATACAATTTACAGATTGGATAATGATAGTCTTTTCTTAAATGTCAATTTTTTACTTTCAAAAGATCGTCCTTTCCGTTTCAAACCAAAACCTTCAACTCATTTTAGCTACCTCTGTAAGTATGTGAATATATCACACAACTCGACCGGACTTACACTCAACCGCAAAGGTAACGTACGTCACCTAATATTCAACAGAACACGAACTACTTCTGTCGGAAAAAGTCGGAGAAGGTTAGTTTAGATGGCCTCTGAAGACATGGTGTACCTCTCTTTCAGTCGTATTTACCACTTGTGAGTTGAATATCGTATATGGTGACGTTTCTTTATATCTTTAGAGGGGTAAACTTTCTTAACTTTTCAGTTTCGAGAATAAAATATAAATACATTTGATACTTTCAAAAGTTTGTCCTTTTCCGTTTCAAACCAACTCCTTTAACTACCTGAGTACATGTGAAAATATCACACAACTCGACCGGACTTACCGGACTTACCGGACCTACACTCAACCGCAAACGAAGCGTCACCTCATATTCAACAGGAAAAAAAGTACTTCTGTGGGAGAAAGTCGATTTCGAATGTCTTTGATAGTCTTTGCGTAAAGACTTTCTCTCACTTTCACAGTATGATGCTTTTATTTATATGTTAGTTCAAATACACATTTTCAAGAATGGTTTATGACTGGAAACTTGGCCATTTAACTAAAAAAGTTATTAAATGTAGACCTGTAATAAGTAAATGACATAAATAACCTTCTTGGACTTAAATTGACGCAAAATTACTGAACGGCGTCTTAAAACAAAGCAAAAAGCACTTTTTGATTCTCCTATGTCTGGATAAGGAGTTTCCACAACAACGGTTTCTTAAAACGCATGTCTTTAAGAAATGTGAACAGATAATGTTTAAAATAATCAAGGTTAGTTTAGTTGTCTTCTGAAGACATGATGTACCTCTCTTTCAGTCGTATTTATAAGTTGTGGATTGAAATATCGTGTAGTTTGTATGGTGACGTTTCTTTTGCGATATAATGCATGTAGTCTTACTCTCAGGCTCTGAAAACAATTATTCTGAAACTATCACTATTTTCAGTGAAAGGAGCCTATGTGATATGGAAAGATATGATATGGTATATACTAAATGGGAAACAGGTTCCTTTTCAATATTGAATAAAATGCAGGCGATTATGAATACCTTTTTCAGAGTCGAAGTTTCAGAATGTGGTCAGACTGTGCGTGTTGAGTGACCAGACCCGCAGTTCCCTGGGATTTAATTTGATTTGACCTCTCTGACCTCTGATGTGTATATCTGATGCGGACCGTCAGGGGAGACGTTGACAACGTGCCAGTAAGTGTGGACTTAGTGCAATATAGTTCATCTTGGTACATGAAAGGTTCTATTACATACAGAAATAGTCTGATAGAGAAGACGTTAAACAACAGCCGATTATTCAAGTCTATGATCAAAAGTTGTTATTATCAGGTGCGCCATCTGAGTGCATGCATCTCAGATCAGTGCAAAAAGTGTCAATTCATATATGAAAATAGTATGTCTGTTGGACCCTATAGATATTAAGGATTTTTTTTAAACTCCATACATGACAACTCATTACAAGAAACAGGTCAATTTCAACATGAGTGCATAAATACGATCTTGGAAGATGTACACAAGTATGCTTAGCAAGCATGTATACATATATACAGGAAGTGGACAAGTATATCGAATATTTGATGTACAACATTGCTAACTCAAAATAGATTATTACAGATCGACCAGAATTTCATGAAGCTGTCGTATTTGCAATTTGAATAGGAGTTAAATCGGTCCATATAGTACATGGTTTATAAAATTTATTTTGGTACATAGTACATACACGAGTAGATTATATTATAGCAAATTACACAAGGTTCCATATAATACTATTTTTATCAAATATTATACATACATATTTTTTTAAGCTCCCGAATCGAAGATAATTTGTGACCTTGTGACCTTGATGCTGATTGATGATTGGCCATAAGTTTTGATTGGTCAGTGATACCTCTATGATGCGTGGCATGTGTATACATTGTGACGAGACCTTTCTGATGAGATAATAATTTTTGACTTTGTGATCATGACATTGCCGGATGTTGCATTCTCCCAGAACTTTGCATTGTTCAGTGGTCACATCTCTGATACATAACCATTACTCATTCACATGGGGTATTACGTATTCGTCTTACCTGTGGTACTTTAATTCCAAACTATGTTTATACCCGGGGGCATCAGTGTTTAACAAACACTTCTTGTTTATCTATATCTTATTCTATATTTTATCTATATTTAAATCGGGAGTCGGGTATCGCAACCGGGGATGTTCGTAGAGTGTCCACTCATCACCCAGAAGACCGGGGTTCGATTCCGGGTCGCGTCATACCAAAAGACGTTAAAAGATGGGAGTTTGCTTCCTTGCTTGACACTCGGCATTATAAGAGCAGAACAACGCTTGAACTGGCGCTGCACTGTGGCTGTCGGTTGCAAAATGCACAAAACAGAGTTGCTATGTACACTATTCAGCACAATAAAGAGTATATTATTATTAAATAAAGTTTGATAGCAACTCCAATATTTTAAAACATATGGTATTACAAAGGAGAGGGTTTATTATACACAGCTAAAGCATTGTATATTTATCTATTTCACGGAGTGTTAAAAGGTCCACTCAATGACGATGTTATTAGCTGACTATCATAATACAATAACAGTTTAACGTGGATGGGGCGGAGTGTGCCTTTAGTGCTTCATCTCTCCGGGTTGTAATGGGCAACTCATGTCGTGCGCCGTTATCAGGCAAATAAATGCACTGGGTGTTTTCCGTGGCTTGACTATCAATCAATCTCTCAAGTGGTCAAGAACTGATGTGGATGATAGTTGCAGTGGACACAACACTGACCGATACTTCGTTAATAGGAAGTGGTGAAGGGGAAGTAATGATCGGGCTAGAGATTGTAATGGCGTCGCCTGCCACTCGCACAAGATAAGAGGTTGGCATTACTGGGGAGCGGCGAGAACCTACACGTCGAAGACAATCGCTTTAATCGCCTTCTTAGCACAGCCAGAATGGATTTAATTGTTTAGAAAATGTAATAATTGATTCTCAATGAATATTTCATACGTCACGCAGCGAACGTAAATGACCTCCGCAGTGGGAACGCGAAGGGAGATAACCTGTTTTTCTTTCCATGTTCGGTTTCCTTTAATATACGGTATATCTGCGTATTTGAAGTACTATATATTGCCATAGACCAGAGTTCTAGGTCTCTGTTATTACACACATTTAGCTGGAATAAGAACACAATACTGGAAGCCGCAGATTAGACACATCAAAACCTTGTGTGCAACCAAGAAGGCATACCAGTTTCTTCTTCCCGGTTATCTGAAATGGCATGTTTTATTTGTTCTGGTTTCTGTTACAGTATTCAGCTTTTTTAAATGATGATATTTCTAAAAAAAATACTACGGTTTCACCCTGGTAAACTCATATAGTGAGGTTGAAACCAAAAGAGTACATATACGTATAGTTGTATACCTACCTATTTACCTACCTATAATAACTGTACATACAAAGAAGGTGAGACAGTGTCCGTGTTGGATCCTGCCATAGGACCGGAAGAAACACTTGGATCAGTCTACGTATATTACACAGCGTTTTGAACTAGCCAGAATATTCCTTTCCGGTCCTATGGCAGGATCAAAGAGATGGCGGACAGTGGCTCACTTTTTTATATATGTTTTATAGGTAGGTAGGTATAGGTATATGTATTATTAGACCTGGCGCCTGTGGTCGAAACCAAGTAGGCGCTTTGCTCTTGGTTTCATCATTCATTTCCCATAGGGGTTACCCTACTGAGTTCTTCCATCCTAACCTTTGCATATCGAACACTTTCTATACGAGAAATAGAGACTCCTGGTTGGTTGCTTCAATAGTTAGTTGTGCAATCAGCGGCGTTGTTACAAACTGTCAGAATGACATTCGAGTTGTTTATAATGTGTGCGATGCGCACATAGTGTTTACAATACAGGATTTCGTCGCAGATGTAAAATGATATTTAATTGGAAAAAATAAGGGCGTTACTAGTGTTGCAAACTTTCACCACCCGGGAATTTGAGAGAATCGTGAAATGTAACTGAGGTTAGGATGGAAGAACTGAGTGGAGTACATGAAGTAGGGGGGAGGGAGAGTTTGTGGTGTCATCCCGTTCCTGTTTACACGCACAACATTTCAGACGAGAGGTTGGATGGGTTGATCCCCCTCTGCATCCGTTCTGACCATTTTCCATCAAAAAAGCACCTGACGACGTCATTAAATACCACAATTCAATCCTACGTATCAAACATGTCCTGTTTCTAGAACTCTGATATACAGATCATATTATCAACCATCGTAATTCCAAGTCGAGTAATAGGTTGATTACTAGATGGCTATTGCAATGTCTAGCGATCACATATGTATTAGAAAATACCAAATATGCGAATAAACTTGTATATTGAAGTTACTGTGATCGCCAACCCTTAAAGTCAAACGTTCCTCCCGGGAGTTGAAGTAATCATGTTTTCTGTAAACATCTGCAAAATGCTTCCCCTCTCTGTCTATGGCATTGCCCTTGAGAAATGTTTATCAAATTTACCCAGCAAAGTGTTAAATGAATGACATCATAACGCTTTGTTGATTACCAATGCCTCTTTGCCTCCGCCGATATGCTACATTGGGCTGAGTGGAGGCGGCTGACCCTTGCGCCATTGGTTCTAGTGCTTCCAGTGTCCTGTATGGAGCGGAGCTTGTCGCCAATCAATGGATATGTCCGATAATTTTGACTTGTAGAGTAAAGAGAGCTTGCTTGAAGTGTTTGACATGTGTAGAGTCACTGAAGCAAGAGAAGCTCTGTAAAGTCGGGATGTCCGACGTGTGAGAGCGATCATGACGTAACTATGGTTACAAGAGTTTGAGGAGTTGAGTTGAGCGACTCTATGGCGGTCTCGTATCCCCAGAACCCTTGTTTCTCCCGAGCTGGGCCAACAGTCTGATTACAGCCAGTTACTGATAATATCGGGACTGTGGCTTGGAGGTTAGTGAACATACACATGAAACGATTGTAAAGACTTATTTGAGGTTTATTTCATTCACGTTATTTTTGCAAATTTCGTCTAAATGTGCAGCCTGCCGAGTTCTCACCGGATGTGTACCGTCCATTGGGACGTTATTAATTGGGATTTGCGCTCGGTTCATTCATACATCCCATTACATCTACATCTGATGTACTATAATTATTCTGACAAACTTACTCTCTGCAACCTAAGCACTGGATGTATCTGCGGGTATTTCTACCATCGGAAGTTTAGAACAAACATCGCAGTCAGATTTGGAGAAATAATTCAGCATTTTCGACTTTTCTTTAATTCGACGTTCTGCTGAAATGAACCGAAATAACAAGTCTATTCTATGTAAATATCTATTGGAGAAGAATTTTACATGGTGGTGGTAGTATAGAGAAATCTTTACCGAAACATTGTGATATAAAGTGGTTCATTCATAAAGCCATTGTCTGAATGTTAATGTAACATCATTGCCTAGACGTTAAGAGGTAAAACAACAAGCTTGAGTGCGTCCTCCCCTATAGTACCGTTATAAACGGAGACCGTTATATGTCAAATATGCATCTGTCTGTCTGTACTGTATCTGTCTGTCTTTCGGTTCAGTAATTATCTATTGAACATATGTAAGATAAATCCTTAAGTTATTAGTCAAGAAGTTTTACAGAATATTGGCCCAGATTGCCTGGTATTGACCCTCTCCCCTGTATTGACCTTGTGTACTGTATACATTGGCCCAGATTGCCTGGTATTGGCCCTCTCCCCTCTATTGCCCTTGTTTACTGTATATTGACCCAGATTGCCTAGTATTGGCCCTCTCCGCTGTATTGACCTTGTGTACTGTATATTGGCCCAGATTGCCCGGTATTGGCCCTCTCCCTTCTATTGCCCTTGTTTACTGTATATTGGCCCAGATTGCCTGGTATTGACCCTCTCCGCTGTATTGACCTTGTTTACTGTATATTGGCCCAGATTGCCTGGTATTGACCCTCTCCCTTCTATTGACCTTGTGTACTGTATATTGGCCCAGATTGCCTGGTATTGGCCCTCTCCCCTGTATTGACCTTGTGTACTGTATATTGGCCCAGATTGCCTGGTATTGGCCCTCTCCCCTCTATTGCCCTTGTTTACTGTATATTGACCCAGATTGCCTAGTATTGGCCCTCTCCCCTGTATTGACCTTGTGTACTGTATATTGGCCCAGATTGCCTGGTATTGGCCCTCTCCCCTGTATTGACCTTGTTTACTGTATATTGACCCAGATTGCCTAGTATTGGCCCTCTCCCCTCTATTGCCCTTGTTTACTGTATATTGACCCAGATTGCCTAGTATTGACCCTCTCCCCTGTATTGACCTTGTGTACTGTATATTGGCCCAGATTGCCTGGTATTGGCCCTCTCCCCTGTATTGAGCTTGTGTACTGTATATTGACCCAGATTGTCTGGTATTGACCCTCTCCGCTGTATTGACATTGTTTACTGTATATTGGCCCAGATTGTCTTGTATTGGCCCTCTCCGCTGTATTGACCTTGTTTACTGTATGTTGGCCCTGATTGCCTGGATGTGTCTTCTCCCCTGAATTGACCTTGTGTACTGTATATTGACCCAGATTGCCTGGTATTGGCCCTCTCCCCTGTATTGACCTTGTTTACTGTTGGCCCAGATTGCCTAGTATTGGCCCTCTTTCCTGTATCGGCCTTGTTAACTGTGTATTGGCCCAGATTGATTGTTATTGACCCTCTCCGCTGTATTGACCTTGTGTACTGTATATTGGCCCAGATTGCCTGGTATTGGCCCTCTCCCCTCTATTGCCCTTGTTTATTGGCCTAGTTCCCGATGCATGTGGTCTAAGATGTAAGTAATAGTACAATACACACTACTAAGCAGACCAGATTATCGTTCCAAAAAAACCGAAGTGCGTGTAGCGGATAGGCAATGTATGAAGTAGACACCAAGAAAAGTAGACCACAAACTAGGGCAGTGGGTTCCATCATTGTTGAATATATCAACCATTCCCTTCTTGAAACAATACGTACGCTGCAGACTAGAATTAAACGCCATGAAAGCATGAGCGAGGTAAAAGCTTATTTATGTCATAGATAATGTCTTGGAAAGAGATAAATGAATCGATGGGACGATGGGATGTTTTGAAGATAGAGCCGCTTGTCTGCCCCGTAGAACATCAAAGAGTCAAATTACATCCAAGTTTGACCGTGACTGCCTATTAAGAAAACAGTGGAAGGAGAAAGAAAGTAATCGTCTCGTGTTAAGTATTGAAATCAATAGAAGGTAGCCATGATGCCAGAGCCGACTTCAGAGTGATTGAGAGAGGTGAAGGAACCCTGTACTTTGCATGGCGATCGCTTCGACTTCCGTTCCCTCTTCCAGAAGAAATGTAAACTCGGGAGAAAACGGAAAAAAACTTATTCAACCTCCATGTAGTTTTTTTTGGTTGGATGTCCTGACATGACAGTTAAAGCGTAAAAAGTCAGAGAAGGTCGTTTCAATTTCTGAACTGAGTTTGAACAAGTTATCTCCCTTTGGGTTTAGGATGCTTTGGACATCACAGATTAATTTCTTTTAGTTTTAACTGTGGATTCTATAATTGCTTAATACAACGCACGGCCGGTTACGAAAAGGACATTTTTGAAATTATCGTTTATCTTGTACAGCTGAGAAAGCTTGGAGTGTTTGAAGTTGTCAAGGTTTAGCAGTGCTATTGAATTTTGGAAGAGAATACAATTGAACATGGGGCTTTTCATCGATGCCCACCGGAAATGAAAGGGCCCAATAAAAGACGTGAGCTCCCTGTGTCTATTGTAAACAAATCCATACATGCCGCCAGGGGTCGCTCGTGGGTTACTCGCCTTCTTTCAATCCGATTCCTTGATCAGAAAATTTGATTAGGGACCCGCCTGGCAAATAGCAATCCGTTCCACTGTAGCTGCGCTAGAATGGTCTCGTCTGCGGCCTGCTGCTGTGACGTCACTTTTTCCTAAATGGCGGGAATGTCTGAGTGTCACCGATCTTTAAGGTTCAGTCTATTCCACGCTGTCTATTTGTTAACTTAGTCAAACATTCAAAAGTAAGCAACTAAAATGTAGCCTACCATGCAGCCAAAATAAATAATTTCTGATTTTCGAAGCAACGTCATGCACGAAATGCAAACCAGAATGTAAAAGATGCATGGGATGTGGTAGGAATATTTCGCTAGCATAGGTCTTGTGTCACATAACATCAAATCGAGGATACAGATGACTCTGATGGCTTTGACGTCTTTAAGAATTTAGATTTAGGAAATTTCAGAGAAACGGAGACCGGAGAAACGGCAGAGCTGATAAAATTCAGACATACATTGTAAAAGTTGTAAATATGTTCAAGGGAATGAAATATTTAAAGGGAGCATTTGAGGCTCATTCTCCACTAAACGCGCATTTACCAGAAAATCAGGTCTCCTTTGGATATCTTTTGAACGTTTTCTTGGAAATTATGAATTTCTACTTTAAAATGTACCTGACTACATGACAGTGTCAGTACACATTTAACATAAGTTATTCAGGATTCTTAATGTGTCAAATCTACACAAATATGTCTCCAGTCGATAGGCAGTAACAACTATATCTGTCTAATTGAAAATTATGCATAATAAATTCTAAAACTTCGATTCTAAAGATGTCTCGATGGCACTAGAATACATTCAGTATGAATCCATTACTTTAGTATATCAATGTTTTTCAAAAACATCTCAGATATAGGTGTCTCCAAAATGACAGACAGGGGGGAATTGTCTGACTGCATTTGGAGCCCACAGGTGACAAGATGAATGACAATATGTTCACAAAAGATGCATTTCCGGTACCAAAGAGGGGCGTATGAAAGGGTATGCCACCAAACTGAATGAGAAGTATTTGTTATCGAATCAATCTTGTTTCATAAACATTGTGAAGGTTGTGAAATACGCTATTTGGTTTTTCTATATGTTAATTATTTCATACAAAGGTTATTTCCAAATTATGTTCTAGTAAACTTAGTGCAGTGGTTAATTAAGACAGGACATGATGTTATCATGGTAACGTATCTGTTGCATTTATGGAACATTTGGTGCTCATTTTCTATCAGATTTTACTACCTTTCAACATGCTGTAATGGTTTATTCTTATATTAATACACAATTTATCTCTGATTTATGATTGTAAAAAGCTCAGTGCATTGATAAATTACGAAATGACTGTGAGGTTTCAAGCAAAAGGATGCTACAGTCCAGCCACTTCAGGAAATTGTTCCCCTGGCTCTCCCCCACAAATTCCGTATACAAATATTAATTTATGAGACATTTTATTTCCAAGCACCTACACCAACCAACATGCACGTTTTGTGGAGAATGAACCTTGAGTACACACTTTGCTTTTTTAAAAAAGGCTATCAGTTTATATTAAGTTTATGTTAAGCTTCCCATAACATTCTTGAAAAATAAACAAGAATATCTGTCAGTTTGAGAATTATTTTTTTTAACTATTCTTTCTATTAAGATTAGTTAACTCGATGATGATTGTTTTTATTGATATCTGACAATGCTACTTTAAACTGCTGGATGTGTCATCGACTGCGAATTAAAACTACCGTATTTCCTCTAATAAGCGCCGGGTCTAAACCATTAGATTAATGCTTCCTTAGTTAACTTCAATGTTTTGTTAAAGAAATAAGCGCCCGGTCTTCAAAAAACGCCGGGCCTCGAATAAGCGCGGGGGTCAAGGGATGCTAAAAAAAGCGGAAAGAGGAAATACGGTATCCTTGATTGGACGTTAAGAAACACAAATGGACACCAGTTACAATTAAAATCGTATTTTAGTTTGGTAAAAGCCAAATTATAGAATTTAAAAACATAGTTTGAATTACAGTTTCTCCAAAACAGTCGATGACGAGAATGATTATACGACGCTTCACCTATTCACATTAACCTATTGTCAAATGTTTGCACGGTTCACACTTCAATAAACATTGTATTACACATGTCGATGCTGGTAATGTAACACGATGTAAACATAAGTGAATAGTAAACATCATGTAGTGCACTTAGTAATAGTAGTATAACCACCACAAGAATGACAGCATCTGTAGACCTGGGCCTAGGTTTTCGAAGTACTAAACATGGTCATTGGTTTACGATCATCTTAGCGCTAAGCTAGCTTTAAAAAAGTATGCCCTGCTCAGTACTATGTGGTATTCACGTGCACCTATCATTACTGTACATGTATATATCGTTTAATATGGAAATATATATCATGTGAGATGCATTTGACTATGTTCAACATTGCCCTGTACTTAGGACGTATATATATTATGATATGGTTGTGAATTCTTCATTGTATCACATGACAGTATAAATAAAAATAGCAACATATATGGTATTGAAAGTATCACTGTACCATAAGTATTGCAAGATTATCATATCTTAGTACAATATGTGACACTAGACATGAAGGTATATTATGCACGGTATAATATGGTATCACGATATAAACGGCATCTCATGCAAGTACAACAAACTCTATATCTTATGGTATTATAATGGAATCAGCTTCATAAGTTGGTACAATAAACACTGTATCAGTTGGTATCATAATATAATAAAAACAGCATCGTATGGTGTATACAATGACACTGTATCAGTTGGTATCATAATATAATAAAAACAGCATCGTATGGTGTATACAATGACACTGTATCAGTTGGTATCATAATATAATAAAAACAGCATCGTATGGTGTATACAATGACACTGTATCAGTTGGTATCATAATATAAAGAAACAGCATCGTATGGTGTATACAATGACACTGTATCAGTTGGTATCATTATATAAAAAACAGCATCGTATGGTGTATACAATGAAACTGTATCAGTTGGTATCATTATATAAAATAAAAACATCGTATGGTGTATACAATGACACTGTATCAGTTGGTATCATTATATAAAAAAAACAGCATCGTATGGTGTATACAATGACACTGTATCAGTTGGTATCATAATATAAAAAACAGCATCGTATGGTGTATACAATGACACTGTATCAGTTGGTGTCATGATATAAAAAAACAGCATCGTATGGTGTATACAATGACACTGTATCAGTTGGTATCATAATATAAAAAAACAGCATCGTATGGTGTATACAATGACACTGTATCAGTTGGTATCATAATATAAAAAAACAGCATCGTATGGTGTATACAATGACACTGTATCAGTTGGTATCATAATATAAAAGAAACAGCATCGTATGGTGTATACAATGACACTGTATCAGTTGGTATCATAATATAAAGAAACATCATCGTATGGTGTATACAATGACACTGTATCAGTTGGTATCATAATATAAAAAAAACAGCATCGTATGGTGTATACAATGACACTGTATCAGTTGGTATCATAATATAAAAAAACAGCATCGTATGGTGTATACAATGACACTGTATCAGTTGGTATCATAATATAAAAGAAACAGCATCGTATGGTGTATACAATGACACTGTATCAGTTGGTATCATAATATAAAGAAACAGCATCGTATGGTGTATACAATGACACTGTATCAGTTGGTATCATAATATAAAGAAACAGCATCGTATGGTGTATACAATGACACTGTATCAGTTGGTATCATGATATAAAGAAACAGCATCGTATGGTGTATACAATGACACTGTATCAGTTGGTATCATAATATAAAAAAAACAGTATCGTATGGTGTATACAATGACACTGTATCAGTTGGTATCATGATATAAAAAAACAGCATCGTATGGTGTATACAATGACACTGTATCAGTTGGTATCATAATATAAAAAAAACAGCATCGTATGGTGTATACAATGACACTGTATCAGTTGGTATCATAATATAAAAAAACAGCATCGTATGGTGTATACAATGACACTGTATCAGTTGGTATCATGATATAAAAAAACAGCATCGTATGGTGTATACAATGACACTGTATCAGTTGGTATCATGATATAAAAAAACAGCATCGTATGGTGTATACAATGACACTGTATCAGTTGGTATCATGATATAAAAAAACAGCATCGTATGGTGTATACAATGACACTGTATCAGTTGGTATCATGATATAAAGAAACAGCATCGTATGGTGTATACAATGACACTGTATCAGTTGGTATCACAACAAAACATCCTTGTATCATGGTATTGCGATAACATTTTTATCACACGGGAGTGAGGTATACGCTGTCATATCGCAGTATAGAAAATTAGGCCTCTATTTGTTCTTACATAACCTGCCATGCACGGAGTGACTACATAATGAAGATTATGAAGATACTTCTGTTACAGGATTTCTGATCAGGATTTTAAAAACTCCGTCTGTCACTCTTTGAAATGTAAAAGTGACAATTTAAGACTGGTATTTACTGAGGAGGCGGGGGTTGCTTGTCAGCTTGGATACTCCTGGAGATTCAGGTTGACTTGAGGAAACCCTCAGAGGACGATCCGTCTCACTCTATCTAACCTGATATATATATATAGATTTGCCATAATGGTGTTATGTTTTGTTAGCTAGTGTCTTATCGATTTTCCCTTTTCTCAACCCATGTTTAAACTGTCACATTAACTATTTAAAAGTTCACTCACGTGTTCTTTCCCGGAGGCGTCTTTTGCGTGATGGCAACATGCATACATTGAAAAATGTGTTTAATATAATTCGAAATGATGACCATTATGTGAATTTAATGTTTTTCATCAATGTATGTATGTTTATATGTAAAATGAAAACAAAGAAAGTCTATCAACACGGACCAAATTATTTCACCTTAATTATTCAGAGAATACTCGTGTATCTTCCTTCAAATGCACCGTAACTAAATGTACAAGCTTCGTATGTCCACATTCATATATCATTAGTCTAGCACCAGGACTCTTAAAATGGATTTATTCTGCAAACATCACCATTTTATTATATATTGAAAGGGAGCCTCTGTTTTCTGTTTTATGAAAATCCAAGTTCTAACCCTTAGACTCCTTTTCAATATATAATAAAATTGTGATATTTTGTTCATAGTCTGAGGGTAAGACTAATAAATTATATATCCACGTGCGTATTTCCCCTCAGTTTTGTCATTTATCCATACGTATATAGAAAAGAAAAATGTTCATACATACATACATAGTAATATTTTATTATCCAAAACTGTCCACGGAGATCAAGCGATATCTTCGAAGTGATTACATTTTGATTTTGATGCAATACGTAGCTATAGGTAATAAAACGTTTTTTTTTATTGAAAACTAATGGACAACGATTGTGGATTATAAATAAAATATTAGCAACTGAAGGCATAATACCCTCGGCAAGGCTCGGGTAGTTACATTAACTTTTAGCAACTCGTGTAGCATACATACAGACAGAAACACTCGCAAAATGGAATCAACATAACCATATACCTGATAGGCTTTCATTATTTGGCATTATTACGAACCAGCATATGCTTACAGAAATACACGTTCACATTGTACGTTTGCAATCGCTACCATGTTTGGAAAACGTTTTTCTGTAACAGCAGTGACATCCGCCATTTGACGCAAATCATTCCATAATTACATTTGAGAAACTATGACATTTTTACTTTGTTTTAATTGAATGTTTGAATCGAAAGATAAAACAAAAGATTTGAAATCAATCGCACAATTCCCCAATGTCCCAGTTCTGAAGGAAGTCAAAGATGGAGGCGCGATGGTTTCTGGGATTGAGACATCAAGACGAGGGGTCGGTGCGCCAATACTGCCACTATGGGGTGTTGTTTTGCTATTTATTTCGCGAAAAATTGATGATTTGTCCTTCAAATGTGTTGGAAAATCGATTTTGAAGTATCTCTTTCACGATAAATCCCGCACTTACTGTCAGAAAGGAGAGCTATTGGTTATCGACGACGTCCTTCAGCCAATAAAAAGACGATTAGTTTAGTGTGAGAATGGAATACTTATTCATTACCTATTGTGGTTGCCTCCCTTTGGTATAACATAAACATTAGGGCATGTATATATGTACGTGACATATCCAAGTTGTAGAGAAGACGGTTGGCACGGCAGCTGAGAAGTTAGCATCGAGCCGCGCCTACTTATTGGCTTGAGTAACAGTCTCTAAAACTAATCTCCAGTCCGACTGTGCAGGCCTTCAGAGAAACCGATGTCTTAATAAAATGTTTGTTTCAGGAACAAATCACTAATAAAATTACAAATCAATGGGAACAGTCGTTAGATGACGATGGCATTACACGCTAGACGCGTCCGCGGCAATAATGCGGTATGAGATATGGCCGGGAAGTCGCAGTGTGAGGTAGAATATTAATCTGAGAAGCAGTTGGAATGTGGAGTTTATGGGAACCAATAACGGTATGAGGACAAATATTGTACAAAATATAATCATATCAATAAATTTATTGTATATACTGAACTGCGAAAGAAACGACATCAATGCTTCATTTCCATTTATGTTCTATTTATGATCTGGTTTTAATAATAATGATTATACTACTGGGTGTTTATATAGAGCCGTGTATCCATACATGACGGCGTTTACCTTTCAACAATATCATTGCATTGCTGCGTTCACGATTTAGATGTTTGCTCGTTATAGATTGCAATGACATTGTGTGAATATGAAACTGATCTTTGGTGTGTCTTTTCTAACAAAATGATTTAAATCAGACGAACATGTTGGAATACAGTGTTGATAATCCACTTCATGATACGAAGGTGATAGAACATGTTTATTCAGAATCTTATTAATATTTTGTAGTATTTAACGTCAAACGCAGAGTTGGTTTGTAAAATTGTTGAATTAGTAACTGATGCGGGAGGGCGGTTGTCGGATGCCTTTTGAGAATGCTCCCATGCAGTATCAACCAGAGACGCGCAGGATGAGTACGAGTTTTCCTTAGTCTACGTTTGCATGAGGTCACGATGAGGTCACGATGGCACGATCCAAGTTGGTGGTAGGTGTTTATTGTCGTGGAATGTTTTGTTTGTTTTTGCTCTTATCAACGATTTTGAATGATTCGATAACCTCTTAGATGATATCACACGTCTCTTATACGATTTGATATCCGTCACGATTCCACGATGATCTGGGAAGATTTTCAAATTACGATTATCACGATTTGGTTACGTTCCTTGGCGTTCATGAATATCTGCTGTCATTAACTGTCGCCCTTTGACACGTAGGAGACCATAACTACTGTGCATGTAAATAGGACGCGCAGTTTCGGTTTCTGCACATGCATAATGATGTTACTCAATTTTAATTGGAAACTAGTAATTATGATATATTTGACGATTGGGATTAAATATGCAAGCTGAGTGAATTTATTTGTATTGTAGACAGCACATGTGATGAGTTGGAACGTACCAAAGCCAAATGAAATTTTATGAAACACAATGGATGTACCTTTAACACGACTCCTACAATATTTATATTAAAAGGAAGTATATTTTATATTACATCAATCTATCTAGTGGCTCAACCAAAAAAGTTTTTAAAAGGTCCAAGCTTCATCACGTTGTATTAAGATTGGCCCGTCCTTTACACGATCGAACACGATCTTCGAGGACATCCACTCCACTACGTAGTGCTACGTTAAGGAAACGATATTTAAGGAATAGATATAATCGTTACATAGTACTTAATAGGTTCATAAAGATGATTCGTGGTCATAAATATATCGCTGTGATCCCTCACACATTACATGATCAGTTATGAGTTTCAAAATTAACGTTTATCGTGGCCACTGTGACTCGTTCTTGGTCTAGTGTAAATGAATCATTTTGATCGCAACAACTCGTATAAAAAGACTTGTAATTTGTAAAGCAAAAACATACACAGGTCAGCAGAATGACATTGATTCCTTTCCTTGAGACAACGTCGTTTAGTTCATGTGCAGAGACCCGGATGATGCTTGAGTGCATACTTTCACTCTGATTGGCTGAACATTTGAAATATGGCGCCGGTTCCGACAGGTGGCCCATTCATTGGTTATTTCATAGTCTGGGTCCTCATTTCCTCGTCTTTACCATCCATTCCTTGACAAGTACCATTTTCTGTCAGACACGTCAGACAGTTTAACACCTTACCAAGATTTACATGTTGCATTGAACGATATTGATGACCAAATACATAGGCCTACCATACACATAGGAACTACATACCAGTATATATGTGACCGAGACAATGACGTTATTATTACGCCCTGACTGAAAAGAGAATACTACAGTTAATAATTATGTTCAAAAAAGATAAGTTAACAGATAAAATGCACGTTAAACTGAATACACATGGAACTGAAAGTATTAAAACTATATAATCAAAATGACTAAGATGCTTAACTATAAGAATTCTAAATTTAAGTCTACAACAGGAGGAGATGTACAGGAACAGATAGACATCCAAGAGCACAGACACCAAGAGTGTCCTGGATACATTAAAAAATACTCAGTAAACACACAAAATACCATTATTGCATTACCGTCTTGAGACTACATATGCCCCTTGAACCTTGTTATCGACTGTATGTTTCCCTGCTCTGTTAACTTATGCCGACAGCCGCGATGCCGTTAATACCATGTTGTCAAACTACACACCAACGTCCTATATCCCGCTGTCTGTTGTTTCACCAGAGTAGCATATATATTAAAGGAAATATTACATAACAATAGATTAATGGTGGGAGGTATTATCATGAAGATTGTGAATTTCATCTACACCACCATCCAGCAAGAAGGTACGATGACGTAAGCATTTCAAACGAGAGTTTTTTCCGAAGACGGTAAAATAATTCATTAAGAATATTATTCGGTTTAATTACCATTACTTTGGCTGAAACACAGCATTCAACGATGGCCATATATAGATGTATACACCTGAATGTCCTATTGACAAAGACAAGAGGGCCTACTCATATGATAACATCTTTATCAACATAACTTCTTTCAACAACAACAAAAAACATTTAGACTGCATGAAAAAAATGCGTTCCGCAGGAGATGCTTTTGTTATCCAAACATTTATATTGCACAAACCTTTATTCACAATTTAAGCATTCACATTGTTATGCTAGAACATAGTTTTGTAATAAATTCAATGAAATGCCCAAATCTTATGTTAAATTTCACCTTAGCGTGTTTGAAGTGTAATTGAGTCCTAATATCAAACCGCCTTAGTACACAGAGAAACATGTCCTGGATCTGAAGACGGGTCTCGGACGCCTCGGTGGTGTTTGTCCTGGTGTCACAACTACCAAAGATTCCAAGATTAGGAGTCCTATCACATCTGCGCTTTACTAACTTTCAACGCCAAACCTAATTCTCATGGAATACATGGAGAGTAATGCGGGGAGTAATTTAGATAGCAAACGTGTGACCAGCGGTTGCTACATTTCATCTGGTGCTTACTGTTGAACGTCAAACAGTGCTCTCATTGTGTCAACATTTAAAACTCTCAATACAGATAGATTCACCCTACTTCAAATGGAAGTGCTTTTTATTGCAATACAAGTAGGGAATGACGCAATGTGATCACCAAGAAACCAAGATCGTGTTTACATATCTGAGAAGGGGTCTGAAAAAGGCACCAACCAACATTTAAGAAACTTGTTTTCATACAAAAAGATAGATGAATTATCTACGATTTTCGAAAAAAATATTTTATTTAGCTCCTTTACATCAAATGCATATTAAGCTGATTACGAGTAAACTATATATTTACAACTACTCTATTATTCAAAGCCGGAGTTCAATAATGTTACATCGTGTGTGTATACATAGGACAGTCTCATATTTTATGACTATGTAACTGTATGCACGATTCTTGTTTCTGTCACATATTTGAAACAACAACATTGCTTACAATGCACTAATACAACGGGCTGTCTACAGATAGAGCATCATACTTCAAGAATTATTCGAGCGTTTTCTGCAGTCGTATACCTCGTTTTGAAGATATTGCACAATTATTCAGAATGCCGGCGGTTGATGCGATCACGTCTAGATAGCTGATACTTCAAAGAGAGATTCCGGGAGAAAACATTCTTCATTTATTGCTAATCCTGAAAAAGGTCAAACAGAGAAGTTTCTTGGAAGACCTGTACATCCCTTGGGGTGTTTGTTGTTGTCTTCACAGTATGATAGCTTTCTTACCTCCACGTCTGATCATGTTCACACTGGCAGACTTTGTGTATGCTAACACGTATTCTATGTCACACGATAATTTTGTTCAATCATTGTCAGTTACCGCACACAGAGAAAAGATTTGAAGGGAGAATGTATGGTTTTGAGAACCAACCTAGAGGGACAAATGTGTAGTGGGTGGAGGTGAAAGTGTTAATACTGCGTCTAGTGGTAGCATCATCCTCAGTTGTAACCTCGCTGATGGCATCATACATCCTGTGTTTAGTTCGGGACGATGTCCTTGCGTCTATTCCGAACGGATAGTCTGTTAGTATAGGCAGGCAGTGCCGACGATTGGTGCTCGACTCTGAGGGTGTGGGTTCGAATCCCTCTAGGGTCTCATCCCCCAAAACGTACACGTTTTTGTATTATTTCAGATACGTAAAGGCATATGTTTCTACAGGATAGTGGTAGTGTAAGCTGTACATTCTGACTTTGAGAAGGGTTTGTTTGGAAAGAAGTTTAACTAACCGAGAAGATACGGAGTTAATGAAAGCGTGAATAACGAACAATAAATGTAGGTATGCTGTAGGTACGCTGTAGGTATGCTGGAGGTATGCTGCACTTCTGTAACCCTGTTTTCAACAACGATACACACGCAAAACTTTGATCATTATTATAATAACTACCTCAGGACATAATAAGATTATGTTTATCAGCAGCACGATGTTCCTTTCTTTCTGACGTTATTTTATACAGCAGTCCATGGTATCTGATGATATCATCACATTCATTTCACCACTTTATCCTTTTTTATATATATCTGGTGAAAAAAAACGATGAAGAAATATTAAAGTCGTATTCATGACATATAGATACTGCATGCCTGAGGCAAAACGTGATTTAAAATGACATTTTGGACAAGAAAAATAATTATTTCGGATGTTGTGAACACGACGCTAACTTTTTCAAGGCATAAACTATCTATAAAAGTTGTTAATTCATGGAGTGCTGTCTGTTGTGAATGATTTACTGGAGTAAGAATAGACGATTAGAAATATTGAGAAAATTACAGTAAAACGTTAATTGGTGTTCTAATGTTGTTATAATTTCTTTCTTCACAATATATGAATGCTGTATCACGTTTCTAATGTTTGGTTGCCAAAAACTTATTGTATTTAGGGTAAATATTGACCACTGTGCTATGGAGAATATAATGGAAGTCCATGTTCTCAGAGAGAAAGCCATTGGTAATACACATCAATAAGAGAGGCGTAGGGGAGACCGGGGCAGGTTCGTCCCCTTTTCACCAAAATAAATGTAATGGGTTGACTAAATGACATATCCTTGCGCTTGTTTGTACACGTATTGAGAGACATCTTAACTGTCTTGTAGTAATTGTTCACAATGGCTAATATTATAACTTTTCCCCATAACTATGCTTTCTTGACACAGGGGTTAAAAGCCGAACTTACCCCGCCTCGGGGCAGGTTCGGCTACCCCCAGGGGCAGGTTTGGCCAAAACGGGGCATGTTCGGCCCTAATCAGTTAAAATAGAGGCAACAGCTGACTATTTAATATAGATTATTCTCATATATTTCCGATAAAAGACGACATATCATTGCTTTGTATAGATATAGTTTATCATCATGTAGATTCAGTATTCATTTTATGAATTAAGAATTGATGTGCAGGGCCGAACGTACCCCAAGAAAGAAACAGATCCGATTATACAATCGACTGAAATGTGAACTAATTACCGCTCCCTTCTCGTTATTAATAAATAATATTTAAAAAAACAGTACCATGAACAAATATGCATATTTGTTAGTCGCACAAAGGAGAACTGAGTCAAAATTCCCAATGAACATAACTCACAGTTATGATATATGTATCCAAACGTGCTCCGTCAGTAGGGGGCCGAACGTGCCCCAGACCCACATGTCCCCTTTATGTTACCTCTGCGATAATACACAGCCACCATACCCACATTACATAATCATTACATATACCCTTGCCATGTTGGTTCACCTCCATTGAGGAACACAAACATAAGTACAGGCAATATTTGTCAAAAACAAACTGAATTGAAGGGGGACATATTACTCTACTGAATGAAAAACGGTTTTTCTTTCACAGATCGCAAATAACACGTGGAACCTCCACCATTTGGTTATGTGTACATGAGTTAGGTCACGTGGTTGCTTGGGAATCACCAACTGAAGTTAAAGTGACCACCTAACAAAAATTACAGAGAAAAGACGAACGTGCCCCGGGGCCGCTCCCCTACTGGCAGTTCTACATGTACCTATAACATGGGTGGGTTTCTTTGAATGCAAAAACTAAGTGGTTAAAAAGACCTAAAAAATAAAACATCTCAACGGAATTTTTAAGTCAATCATTAAAACCAATTGAACAAATACATAACAAGAAAACAACAAATAACTTTTAAGTCTATTCTTTAAACCGCCAATACTTGTATATTTGAATAAACTGAAACATGAAATGAAGGTTATGCAGAGAAGAACAGCTTAGCATGAGTCAGAATGAAATATTATGGTAACAATGAACAATTGCAAAATCAATATTGTGGAAACAGTCGAAGAAAGAAACGATTCCCTCAACAGTAAAACGTGTTTAGAAAGAATATCGACCAAGAGACAATCTTACTTACAGTGGAAGCATATACAATGTATATGGCATAGTCGATTGCTGGGCACAGGATGTATTTATTATTGACAAGCTAAAAGGGTAATAAATGGTGAATTATGAAATAAAATAGAATATAAACAAGCATACGTCTGTCGTCTGACTTGAGTGTTTCTTGAAAGAATAAGAAACATGAACATATATACCAAGTTCGGCTTTGTTCTGTTGATGGCTAGGTGATAGATAGAAGATATACCGGCATGATTGGCTGACTACTTTTGAGAACAACCCATTGAATGAAAAGTATATATTTATAGGTCAAATACATTAGAATAGTTTACCAAACGAGCACGTTGATGATAGTCTTACACTCGGATTGAAACAAACAATTTATTCCTAAAAGTTCACCATTTTATTAAATATTGCAAAGGGGCCAATGAGAAAGGGGAGTTTCTGAAAACAGATGCTCATCTTACTAATTTTCTAAGAGTTAGACCACCATGATGGTTGTAGTCCCTTGCTTGGTCACAGTCCCAACTCTCAAGATTTATAACTGGATCCGTGTCTGAAGGTTCTCTGTAGTGTTTGAAGATTGCAAGATGTGAAGATTGAAACCAACGTGCAACTGACCTCTCTCTCTCTTCCTTACGATCATTTATGTCTTTGAAATCTTAAATTTCAATACCCAAATAAATATAGTCAGATAGTTGATAAATGCTAGCGAAGCTAGAAATGGCGATAGAAGGAAACACAAAACTCTCCTTGAAGCATATAAAGTAACAAACATCCACCTCAAAGTGCAGCTATGTTTTATTTTTAAGCACGATAGGGTTCATTATACCAGGTAAATATATCAGAAACCACGGATCAAAGGAGGCCTAGGAACGCTGCAGGTATTAGCCCAGGTAGACAGATGATTACAACAGGTAAATGCCTACCAGCAACACCTGTATTTAGAACAATGGGCCTATATAGATGCACCGATACCTGGATGTGTTTGTCTACCTGGCGAGGCGATGAGAACAGAAGACATAGGAGATACTGAAGACAGTTTACAGTACCAGGGTTCAACGATAGTTCATCTTTATGTGTTTGCGTCAATAAACATGAAAGGTGCAGTGCATTGGTTTACTTTATCATGATTCGGTTTTCTGCGAAAAAGTCTCTTTTTTTTCCTAGTAGTTTTTGAGCAAACAAATAGCGTGTGACGTCTTTGACGAACGCTGTTATTCATCCACCATTTCTGAAGGGTATGTTTTGCTCGTCCATTGTTTTTTGTTGTAAGCAGTGCTGAAGGGATTGGCCACACGTTATGTAACTGATCAAGAACCAGCTCCAAACACTGACATGCACTGTTATATATTTCATGGACAAGAAGACAACATGACCTTGTGTATGTGCAATGAATACATGAACATAAACACATTTGTAAATTGTTGCAGACAGAATGTACGTTAATTCTTAGATGTCAAAGCACTGTATCAAACAATACCTTGGACATTGTACAGAGATTCATGCATATATGTGTGTGGAAATACAGTTTATTGTGTTAAAGTCTTAGTCCCATGTACAATCAGTTAGAAAAAGGCTTGGATAAGTGCACAGTAGTGTCAATCTGACAATCTGGCAATGCATGACGAACGCAATCTTAAATGTTGGTATGTAAGGACACACATATATATATAGCATGCAGTAATTCTTTTTTTCCCCTTTACATACAGTATATATTGATAGTTGACACAATTTTGTCACAGTGTTGAAAATTCAAACGAAATTGTTTCCCCCAATTATAGAAGTGCATTTTTGCTGTATCAAAAGTACATACTGTACCAATATGCCAAGTGAATATCTTCACTGACGAAATCCCACTTCTTTTGATACAGTATATATATATATATATATATATATATATATATATATATATATATATATATATATATATATATATATATATATATATATATATATATATATATATATATATATATATATGTATACATGTATATACTGTTTAGCTTGAGTAAGTCATCTTCCATCTTCTCCATGAAAGTAACTTGTTCTCTTTCAAGTCTCCAATGCACTCGAGGTTATAACATGTTATCAAATGGCAAGACTTTCAAGGATTTATTGAACTTTTTTTTCAGTGAAGTACACGATATTAATACAGACACCAGATGACTCAGATGATAGTGAGTGACAGTGTGGAGACGATGACGTCATCGTACCATGGGTGGGAGGAAACATGATCAACTCAAGGTCGAGAAGTTTTGTAAAAATAACAGTTACGTAAATGATTTAGACTTACATATTCTATTGTTCAACAAGAGACATATTCTCAAGGAGAACATGTGTCGATACTTAATTTCCTCTATTCACGTATTCTCTCAACTGTGTTTCTAACCTACATGCTCTGGGGCCGTTCCACTAACCAATCTTATATAGCCCTAAGGTCAATGGTACATCGCTTATCAAGATTGATCTTAGGGCTTAGCCGCTAAGATCGGTTAGTAGAACGGTACCCTGTAGAAGCACAGACGTTGTTGCTAAATGGATTATTTGTATATAAGTAAATGATACAATTTTTTAGTGGTTTTTTTATTATGTTTTTCGTAAACATGTTATGTAAAAAAAAAAATTTTTAAGAAATGCTGAGATGAAACAGACGGTGTCATCCGAAATACATTATCAGATGTTTTTGAAAATGAGTCAACGTCATATTTAAATGTTTTTTTATTTGATACTATTTATGATACATTTTGTTATTTAAACTCATCAAACCTAATGTCGCATCTACATAATATATACTAAATCTCAGCGTATGTGTTCGATTCAACTTTTGAACAGTTCTTGTAATGAGCTGATGTCAAAACATTGCAGTACAAATCCTAAAGTATAGATGATTGTTTTTGTAAATGATACAGACAATATGAAGCGCTCTATGGAGAATACACCTGAACTTGTGTACATTGTGAGCAAACTTTTGATGGGACACCAGACTATCCATGCTTTCTTTAGTATACAATTTCCAAATATATACGTTGGGGGACATTTCGACATATAAATCATGCAAGTATATGACTATTTCACCAATGATGACCAACTTTTGACCACTTTGTTTACAACATCTAACGGCTGTGGAAGACTTTTAGGCATGAGATAATCATTGGTTTCCCATCGATTCTTAAGCGGATCTCAATTGTTAATTGAAGTGAAATGAAATTATAGAAAATGTCAAAATTAACAATTTGAACCAACAGTGGCTCCTACTATCCATTTAATTAGATAATATTTTTTAAAACGGAAGACACCTTTTACTCGCTTACTAACGAGATCTCATTTCTTTAACTCCTTAGTTGTAACTCCAACCTAGCTTACCCAGTCTCTTGCAAAGCATCAACACTTGGTTACGTGGATGAAACGTTAGATAGAGTCCACGGGCTCTGACTTAAACATGGTGAACATAGCGAAACGTTGCCCAATTATACAAATAAAATAAACTGGGGTGTCAAACAAAGCTTGAAGACATCCGGGTCCCATCAGGATCTGACTGAAACAAAACTCGGGCTGGTGTCATTTGACAGAATTTATTTGTCTTTGTGACAAGTTGAGGTTGAACGTTATGATCCTAAATAAACGTTCAGAAATCACAGGTGGAACAACCGGTTTGATTTTCTGAGAAAATAAACATTTGAAACCAAATTCAAGTTTACACCAGTGACACGTACACCGTTGATAAAACACATCTGGTGACATCACCAGGTGTAATGGTGCACATGCAATGCAACGTTGCACCATCACTACACTAGCATACAACCGTGAGATCTCTTTGCCTACAGGAACATGTTTTACTGTGTAATAAATGCAAGATAAATACCATACCAATACTTTCAAACGTGATTTATATCACAGAACCATTCAATGTCTTCTCACAACCTCTACACAACCATCTGTCGTATGAAATTCATCTTGTTTAGAGTCGGGATTCATACATATCCAGAAAAACCCTGATAGCTATTGGTTTACTCGGCGGCATAATAAGGCGGAGAGACGATATGCAAATTCACTGCAGAGATTGCAGTTTGCATGTAACCGCAGAATACTCGCCAGGACTATTTATAGATTTTTACTGTAAATTTTCTGCAAATAGAACTGATTCACCGCGACTCCCGTGCATGTGTTCTCTGCACGTGCGGGGGAGGGGGCAATAGCATAACGCCCGATTTAAGACGAATAAAAAACTCTCCAAAGATGAGTGCAATACAAATGTGAATTTAATCACCCTTTCCTTCGATTTTGTAAAATATAGAGTTTTTGTTTGGCGCCGTTTGTTAAATTTTCCCAGCCGTTTGCAACGCGAACTGTTTTGAAATGTCCGATGTAATTGGTTTTATCCTCTGCATACTTTCATACATCATATGTTTTATTCAGAACAAGTTTACTTTTCGTTTATATATATATATATATATATATATATATATATATATATATATATATATATATATATATATATATATATATATATATATATATATATAAGGTATACATATCTGGCCTATATCTACATTTTAGTCTATACAATTCGTGTTCGTACAGGAACTGTAATGTACATGGATATGGTGGAGGATGACTCCAGAGCGGAACAATAGCTGTAGGCTATAGATGTCAAATACAATGTATCTTTGAACATACATTGTTTCTTGATACAAAAGAACTGACGATAATATGGTACTGTGGTAAGAAACGCATAAATTACAACTGGCTATGTAGTTTGCTTTGTAATTCCCTATCTATGTTTTTCTTATGCGTGCATGTATTTTGTCTTCTATTTTGCTGGTACATTGACCTCATTTTGCTATGGTTTTGTTTATGCTAATGGTTGTTGATAATGCACTGTGTCATTTCGTTCTCATCCTAATGGTCGAGATTTTATGTTACCAAGTATCGACAATTTACGGCAATCTCCCAGTCACCTTATTGAAATGCTCATAAGACTGCCAGATCCATAATTATGATGCCAAATATCAACTCTTCTTTCAAATAACGTGGAATGAAAACCATCAACCTGATTAGTAATAATAATGGGGATATTAATTATAATTTTATCATTTTGGAACATGTCCGTCCTAGATTGATATTTGTAACAAATTCTAAAGAACTAAAGTCCAAAGAGTTACGAACCACCATTGAATGAGACGAGTGTCCCCACATTACCTGGTGCTCTTCTCTTGAAGCGCTGGCGGCTACATTCGTCTGATTGAGATGGAAAATACTTCAAAGACATGTTCCGGGAGAAAACATTGTTCATTTATTGCTTATCCTGAAAGGTCAACGAGAGAAGTTGCTCGTAAGACTCTAAACCCCGTCGGGTGTTGTCTGCGGTCATTAAAGACTGTTGAGTTCCTGATTTCTATAGGACCGTTTGAAACGACGTCATTATAACTCAGAGCGACATTTATTTTAATCAAATGGTACACACAGAAAACATATAATCATTCTCGCTTTCAAACGAGAAGTTTTCTTGAAGCTTCCCACGCAAGTTGTTATGTTCGTCAGCAAATCATTTGACAGTCCTTTGTGGAAACTCTCCAGCTGAATCGTTACCGGCTAACACTGCTGATGGGTTTGGTGCGAAATTATAAAATCCTTATCAACGAATTATCTACATCTACTAATATCTCAGCTTGCATTGCCTCTATCTACAAGATCCAATCTCGCATTTCTAGATATACATCTAGTCATCTACATCTCTGTATGTCTTTTGCAGCTTTACTGTCGAAGAATGGAACAAAGATATTGAAATCAAACATTTCAAATTTAAAAACAATACAAAAACAAAACAAACAAAAGAATAGAGATTAGATTATTTATAAAATTGCTGCCGTCATTGCTGCTATTAAAACAAACGAAACACTGCCTATATTTCATTTGTAAAAGCATGTCTTGTTTTAAAAGCTCTCAAAACAGAATGCGCATTCACACAGTAGCCTACTGCATTTTGCTTTAGAAGGAGGCTATTAGGACAAGCCTTCATGACGTCTAACCCATTAAAGTGTGACATATATATACAAAAAGAAAACGTTAAGCACCCCTATATTTAAAACAGAAATGTGCTTATGTGGATGTATTACGGTAATATGACTGGATTGATCACTCTCGACATCATACACGTTGATTATGCGACTAATTTCTTCAAAGAAGAATCATTCATGTTGACATTTTAGGAAATTACAACAGAGGTTGTAAGCGTAAGGAATTTTCTCCAAAAATAACTATTGTCCCAATGATAAAACAATGTGATTAACTTGAGGTTTCAGATGATAAAAAAAAAGTTGACGTTCACACATCAAAACATCTTTCATCATTCGGGTTCAAATCCCGCATGGGACTCGGTCCGAAAAAGTACAAGAATTTGTACTATTGAAGGTAGTGTTATCCCAAATATAGCCATGTTATCTTTCATCATGCAAAATAAGGACGTAATTTGGTATCACTTATTGTTAACGATAGTATGTAATTTGGCAACTTTTATTAAATTTGCCTTTTCCAAAATCTCAGAGTTTGAACCTTCATATACTGCTGTAATTATTGACTCTTGGTAAAAAGGCCGTTACTAAACGTTCATCAGTTTACTTCAAAGAACGGAATTACTCAAATCACACCAACCAATATTCCCTTTCATTTCTCAGAATAACGTTTCTTGTTTTTGGACACTAAAATACCCGACTGTTATAAATGCAAATATCTAAAAGAAGCGAAACGTCCTCTGACTGAAATGTTCTTTCTTAAACTGCTAAATTATGATTTTATCACATTTTACAATTACTTTTACTGACTCGCTGTCTTCTTTTTGAAAGAAGCACTTTTTTAGCGAAAATACTAGGGGTAGCTTAACTTCTTTCCTTGTGTATATTATAACGTCACAATATTCATTAGACCTCAGACCCGTCTTTACTATACTCTGTACGCTCTTCTGTTTCTAAGTAATTCATTCCTCAAGTCAGTCGCTGGAGCCGATAAACAGTTGAACCTAGAACTTAAGTAGAGGAGGGGATTGACCGGCAAGACCACAGCAACAATAAACGATTACAAAATCGATAATTTTAGAATATTTCCGAAGTCAAAGCGCATTCAGCGAACTTTAGAACTTCAGCGTTTATAAGCACTTGACGCCTACCGATTGATTAATATTCATATTGTGGGGAAGTGTTAACTTTTCCAAACCACATCCATAGGGTGATTACGCATTGCATAATAGTTACATAATGACACAGAATGCAGAAGAGACCTGCCAAAAGTAGGCTGCGTATTTCAACTGAATACGTATGCGTATCACAAAACATTACCACGGTTGAGGATATAGTGCAATACGTATGGGGATAATATTGACTCTCTACTTCGCAATACGATGATATTGCCCAGCTCTTGTTTAACGTTAATTGATGGACGTCATTTGATGTAAAATTTATTATATGAATTACCAGTGAAATACCGGGTTCTATCAATGAAAGTACAGAAAGAATCTCATCCGAGTGTCAATAGTCCAGTGTAAAATAAAAGTCTTAAATACAGTCTAGATCCGTATTAAGCAAGTTTAGATAAACTGAATACACATGGAACTGGTAGTATTGAAAAATGTATATATGAAGATAAAATAGTTTTTAAAATTCCACAGATTAAATTCTAGTCTAGAGTGTCTATGATATCAAACATCAAAACGACAAACCTACCTATTACTATCATATTACGCGCGCTTCTGACGCTTCACGTCACAAGAGAGAAACAGTCGTTTCCGATAATGATGACTCCAGCAGTTTTAGGATAAATACCAAACAAGTTTTGGGAACCATTCACGAGTTGCTAAGTCAGTAAGCAGATTTCAATATTTTACAAACATTAAAGAACAGATCATACATGTCTTTCCTTGACCAATACCTGGTTTAGAAAGTGTAACATTGTCACGAGTGTAAAAATATAGATATTTTGTGTAAAATTAAAGATATATAGTGTATAAGTATAGATCTATAGTGTATAAGTATAGATCTCGATGTACAAGCACTGTGCGCTGATGCATCTGATATATACAAACTGGTGCGAGAGGAAACAGCTCAAACTGAACATGATGTGGGGAGTGCCGCTCCTGATAATATACTTATTTACTCCTCACTCGAGGAGATAAACATGATAGTTGTCAAGAAAAGACAGATACTCTCTCAACATTTACGATTATGTAATGTAACTTCTATATTATTTTGGCAATTAATTAATATTATTTACTATATATTATCAATTATGTGACACATTATGTACAGTTTAAGTGTTAGAAATACAATTACAAACCAAGGACGGCCCATGTTCAATTGGTTGTTTTGCGATTTGAGTTGAGTAATAAATTATTCTAAGTAACAAATTATTCTGAACTTCTGTTTAACGTCCTACCGTACACAGATGTCCGTGAACCAACGTACTCAATGTTCTCGGAGGTGAAGGAGTCTGATTATGTAAATGCCGTGTATAGATTCGTAGGCCTACTGTGTTAAGTCATTCAGTCCACCGTGTCGTAAGAAGGAATAAACTAATTTACCCAGCGATAACTATCGAATAATTAGCCTTGTTGTTTCCAGAAACAGAAACTCTGAGGAATTTGGGTCGATAAGTATTTGTATCTCGTCTCTCGTCAATACCGGCCAAACTAAGTCATAATTGGGTGCTCAATTAGCAATAATATACAATATATATTTGATCATCAGTTGCATCATGTCAATGTCAGTCAGACGCCCTGAACTACTGTACGTACTATTACATGATCAACAACAGGGATTGGCTCCGCTAGCTCACGCCATGTACATACATGTAGGCCTATTGGAAAACCAAACATCTCGTCTCTTTTTTAAACAGGCGCAGCTGAAATTCGAAAATCATGAAATAAAACCCTGTATCCATTATTTTCGTAATAATATTTACTATTGAATATTGTCATCTAAGACATGATAAAACATTGTTACATTTGGGATCATATAATCTGCAAGAGTACAAATTCGTGTACTTTTTCGTGTCGGATTTCCAGTAGGATTCGAACCTAAACCCGATGAGTCAGGCACTAGTCGCCAGCATGTACGGAGCAAGACCAAACAGCTTATAAATCCTGTCAGCCGGCAAAACCTCCATGCAGTCCTCGAAGTCCAGTAATTGTCAGTTAAACTAATTTCACAGTCAGCAGTTCTCCGACAGATAGTACCCCTCAGCAAAAATATCATATATTTCTGATAATGTATAATGTTAAGATAATAGTTCATTTTGTGAAAATCAGGTATAATATAGATTCAAACCCATGTGATGGAATTCATCATAGATATTATATCTCAACACTCAATTGTACTTCAACTGTAAAGTTAGCAAGTACATAGCTTATAATTCCGTTTTAAAATCATATTACATACGCGGTGAAGTTACTAACACTTGAAGTACTTGCATTGTGCTGGGATTTTTGTTGTTGCCTTGTCAAAGTTAGCAAAATAAATGTTTATAGAAAAGAATGGAAAATCCTTTTGAAAGTGAACACTGAACCCGTGCAACGAGACGAGATTGTGGTTTTACGAGCGCTTCTTTAGTGATTTCATTGTTACATCCGCCATTGTTTGAACAGTTATCTGTGATATTCCATGGAGCTGGTGTTCTTGACTAGCCCCGTGGAATCTGCATCTCTGCCTTTTGAAATGTTATATCAATTAAAAGAAAAACATTTAAAAAATCAAAACAACTTAAATATTATTTTCTTTCCTGAAGCATAAAATCATAAATAAAAGCACAGACTCAAAGTATGTAATAAAGGTCTGTGATAAAAGTTACAATCTCACTAAAATCAGATTTAATTAACACCCACACCTTGCTGTAGTACTTAGATCAAGAACGAAGCGAGGTACAACTTTGGTCTGATTTTAATGAGATTGTTTGAAATGGAGTATTCCCATGGCATGATTGTATTCATCTTTATTCAGTGTATACCGATCATTTATTCATCTCTCACAACCAAACATTGCATGTGAAGTCTTTATGTTATTTGTTAGTTTTCACATACTATTTCTCTCTTCCAACTGTCATTTGTCCCATTATTACTACACAACCATCACTGGGAGTTATTGAAGCCCTTTGAAAAGTAGTCACTAGTTTTCCCATGGTTTTAACTTCCTCTCTAGCACAGAAGGTGAAGGGTCAGATTCCGTGGTTTGAACCTTAATCTTCTTTATCCCTGGAATCTCTCGTCCGCTCTGAATACACTCCATCACTTCACTGAACGTCAAACTCACTTCCTCATCTCCAACTGCCGTGCCACTAGGACTGCAGGAGTTATCTCCCTTAGACCTTTCCTTGTCTGTTGAATGCTCTGTTACACAAAGGTTACAGACACTATATGTTTTAAGGAGAATACACATATTTCACTGACATAATTAAGTGCATTACAAAATCAATCCTGATTTTAATATCCTACTTTCTCCTTTAGAAATGTTTATATTCTATCAAAATTATTGATTTTTACACAAAGGAAGCAACTGTTACTGTAAAATAGCAAACTGTATTCTTTATCAATTGATACTTACTACTTTTGTCCAATAATGTATCCTTCCAAGTAAGATATTCAGGAATATCAATTGGTTCAACGCGTCTGAAAGAAGTACGGTAAATATAACTTTCAAATGTTTCAAATGTTGAAAAATTTCATCTGAGTAATCTTCAAGTTTGTCAGAATTAATTCTACAGTTTATATATAATTGAATTTTATGCCAACTATCTATCAGGCTTAATTGTCGCTAAATGCAGAATATATGAAAATGAACGACCAAGAAACGTTATTAGAAGATAAGCAATTTCTGGCTCTCACTTAGAGTAGTAGAAGAGTTTGGCTTTCAAGAGTTGCTTGTCGACCTGGTCTGCAGGAACCACTGCTGACAGTTTGTTCCATCCATTTTGAAACTGCTCGTCTTTTGTAAAATCGTATTCATCGAATCTCATAATCCGGAATCTTTTCTCTAAATCCTCAACATCGGTACCCGGTGTACAGTCTGATTTGCAAGCACCGTCTGATGACGTTTTGACAGTAATTGCAACTGGGTTGTTTTCACAATTGTTATCAGATTCACAATCACCAAAAGTCGACGATTGATCGTTCGAGGTGTAACCTTCCATTTGATTGGGTTTGATAAAATATTAACAACTATGCTAGATTTGTAAACATTAGGTAATCATGAATGTCCGACTAGACGATCTTTCTATCAAAGTCCATGCAGAACCCGGAAGTGAAATGCAGTCAACAGAGCAATCAGCCAATAGATAGTGCGTTTAGCTGGGGCACGGTATTTCTGTCCAATGGTTATGTCTGTAAAGGAGTTTAGGACAAAGCTCCTCAAACCACGTGTGATTTGTTATGTTTTTTATATACCGGAAATACGGTTGACGGCTTCAGGGATCAAGGTTACCAAACGACTGATGTTTGAGAAAATGATTTCTTTTCTCTCCGAGGGACAATAGTAACAATACTATGGTCTCTCTCGAGCTTATTTGTAAATTTGTATTTTATGTGTCGTTACCGGTGCTATTAGCAATGATGCAGGTACGAATCTGTTCATTCAAGGATAATAAAATAATGCAACAGTTTTAAATGTATCATATAATAATTATTATTATGATCAATGATACTAAATAATTGTGGTGATATTAACACTGACAACAGTGCATAAAACCTGAAAGAAACTGTGGAGCACAAATGACAACAACTTTGGACAGAAGTGTAGAAGAATTTTCAGATTGGTGGTAATTAACATACATGTACCAATAGGCTATAAGTGGGGACGGAGATGGGGTTTCGTTGAATTTACATGAAAAGGGACAGAGGGGGTTCGACAGGATTAGAACCGCCCTCTGGATCCGCCACTGGTGATTTCTTTCCATTCGTTTAATTTCTTGTGTTTTCTGATCTATATATAAACAAGTTAATCACAAACAAAATGAGACTTTTAAAGTTTTAAAAAACGTATTGAAATGTGACACTTCACACTCAGTTCCAGGCGATTCCATGGAGATTCTACGAGGAGGGGAGTGACAGGTTCTGGGTGCACTATGGTCTGGTTATCCTTGGTTTCCTGTTTGCCGTCATCACAGCCTTCAGTCAGTGGTTCAACCCGGCTCCATATGGGCGCCATGACAGAGAGGTAGTTTCTTGTTTGGGTCTGTACAGAACATGTCTTGTCTAGAAAACTTTTAGCTTGAAGTGTAACGCAAAACATATATTACTTGATATTCAGGACAGTAATTCAGAATCTCGAAGCAAAGTTCTTGAAAATGCTTATGAAGGAAGTGAAATAGGATGACAATTACAGTTTTAAGAAGAGAAGAAAATGCATAGATATTTGCTTTGTTTCAGATCACCAGTTGGGGTCCCAGGATTCCACAAAGACTGGGCCACATGTTTTCTGATGCACTCCCTGGGGTGGTCATGTTTATATTGGTAATCTCTCATCTTAATAATTATCTTAATTACATCTAGCTTGCTCTGTCTACTACCTGCTAACATCCTGCTCCACCAGTGTATATGTATCCGCTAAGCTACTACAATACCCTGATTTCCTGAGTCCTAAAACTGTCTACTGCCTATAAATAACCAATCAACAAAAGAATTTCCTTTCAAGCAAAAGAGGCGGCAGTACCCTGTAACCCTGATGAGGGAACTGATGAGTGATCATTGACGTTCAAATTACAACATGCCATTGGCTGACAAATTACAACATGCCATTGGCTGACAAATGACAACATGCCATTGGCTGACAAATTACAACATGCCATTGGCTGACAAATTACAACATGCCATTGGCTGACAAATTACAACATGCCATTGGCTGACAAATTACAACATGCCATTGGCTGACAAATTACAACATGCCATTGGCTGACAAATTACAACATGCCATTGGCTGACAAATTACAACATGCCATTGGCTGACAAATTACAACATGCCATTGGCTGACAAATTACAACATGCCATTGGCTGACAAATTACAACATGCCATTGGCTGACAAATTACAACATGCCATTGGCTGACAAATTACAACATGCCATTGGCTGACAAATTACAACATGCCATTGGCTGACAAATTACAACATGCCATTGGCTGACAAATTACAACATGCCATTGGCTGACAAATTACAACATGCCATTGGCTGACAAATTACAACATGCCATTGGCTGACAAATTACAACATGCCATTGGCTGACAAATTACAACATGCCATTGGCTGACAAATTACAACATGCCATTGGCTGACAAATTACATGCTTTGCTATTAAGCTATGAGTATTAAAGGTACATCCATTGTGTTCTTGTGGGTCACATATGTCAAACTTTATAATTGATGTTAATCTTTCGAGAAGTACTGACTGTTGCCGAAAATTGCCATTTTGATGATAGTCAACTCAGTAAACCAACGATGAAAAGGTAAAAGTGTCGATTTCTGATTGAAAACCGGACAATGCAACGCGTGTGGCGCGCGCCAATTAGTCAACGTAATTTTGGAAACTTGTTCACACCAGACAAACAGACAACTTTGGCTGGATAATGTTTAATAGGTCTTATAACTGCTTTGCATGTAAATGGGAAGTGTAGTTTTGGTTTCTGTACATGTATAATGATGTTGCTCAATTTTAATTAGAAACTAGTAATTATGATATATTTGGCGATTAGAGATGAATATGCAAGTGGAGTGAAATTATTTTAACTGAAATCAGAAGATATCGAATGTTGGCACGTATTTCAGCCAAATACATTTTAATGAAACACAATGGATGGATTAAGTCTACAGTAAAATGATGGTTTTGGGTTCAGAGAATCAGGGAATTGTCATCATGAAGATGATACGAATACACTGATGGATGCAAAAAGAGTAGAGACCGGGATAGGCGAGGAGGGGCTAGTGGGCTAGCGGCGATGACTAGTTTCGTCCTGTGTTGGACCCATCAGAATGATGGAGCAGTAGCATGGTACAGTTTGTTCTTTTATGTAAAGAACATTGTATAACTTTTGAGGAGTAAATAGTTCAACCTTATTGTCTTGATTATATTAGGGGGGGCTAATATGAAAAGAATATTCCTTCCTTATGAATGAGTCTTTTATTTATGTCCAATTATGTCTCTTGAGAGGGGGGGGGGGGGGGGGGCGGGATAGCGCAGTGGTTAGCGCGTTGGTTTCGGATCAAGAGGTCCAGGGTTTAAATCCTGCCAGGGGCACGACAACTTTGTCTGCAGTAGAGAACTGTTCTACACGCAGTAAGGTTTGGATGCAATGCTACACTGAATTTCAGTGTAGTACCACCCATGGTTCGCTAGTTCCAGCCGTTGATCGCAGGTTTCACCGCAATGCATAGCCAGATGGCGTTGCAGGCCTTCTCCATGCCATAATACTAGCAGCCGTGATATAAGTGAAATACTCTTGAAAGCGGCGTTAAACCCCAACTCACCTCACCTCACCTCACCTTGATTATATTACCGGGTAGATGTTAGTAGATGGAAAGACATTTGTGGACATGTTTGTTGACAGACATTGACTTTGTTGCTTTTCATAATTCATTTGAACTGTTCATGCCCGTTTATTTGAAATTCTGTGAAATGAGTGAGTTTTCAAGACACGTATACAATACCTTGATACAATAATCTATTGCAGGTGTTCGTGTTTTATGGAAGCGAGAGAGGCTATGCAAACTATATCTTCCTTGGTCTCTTTCTTGTCCACACTGTACACAGGTATGTTTCTTGTCCACACTGTACACAGGTATGTTTCTTGTACACACTGTACACAGGTATGTTTCTTGTACACACTGTACACAGGTGTGTTTCTTGTACACACTGTACACAGGTATGTTTCTTGTACACACTGTACACAGGTATGTTTCTTGTCCACACTGTACACAGGTATGTTTCTTGTACACACTGTACACAGGTATGTTTCTTGTACACACTGTACACAGGTATGTTTCTTGTACACACTGTACACAGGTATGTTTCTTGTCCACACTGTACACAGGTATGTTTCTTGTACACACTGTACACAGGTATGTTTCTTGTACACACTGTACACAGGTGTGTTTCTTGTACACTCTGTACACAGGTATGTTTCTTGTACACACTGTACACAGATATGTTTCTTGTACACACTGTACACAGGTATGTTTCTTGTACACACTGTACACAGATATGTTTCTTGTACACACTGTACACAGGTATGTTTCTTGTACACACTGTACACAGATATGTTTATTGTACACACTGTACACAGGTATGTTTCTTGTACACACTGTACACAGATATGTTTCTTGTACACACTGTACACAGGTATGTTTCTTGTACACACTGTACACAGATATGTTTCTTGTACACACTGTACACAGGTATGTTTCTTGTACACACTGTACACAGGTATGTTTCTTGTACACACTGTACACAGATATGTTTCTTGTACACACTGTACACAGGTATGTTTCTTGTACACACTGTACACAGGTATGTTTCTTGTACACACTGTACACAGGTATGTTTCTTGTACACACTGTACACAGGTATGTTTCTTGTACACACTGTACACAGGTATGTTTCATATGTTTGTAACATCTTTATTACATTGTTATAACAGCATTACTACAGTGTTGTAACATCATTATTACAGTTTTGTAACATCTTTATTACATTGTTATAACATCATTACTACAGTGTTGTAACATCTTTTTTACATTGTTATAACATCATTACTACAGTGTTGTAACATCTTTATTACATTGTTATAACATCATTACTACAGTGTTGTAACATCTTTATGACATTGTTATAACAGCATTACTACAGTGTTGTAACATCATTATTACAGTTTTGTAACATCTTTGTTACATTGTTATAACATCATTACTACAGTGTTGTAACATCTTTATGACATTGTTATAACAGCATTACTACAGTGTTGTAACATCATTATTACAGTTTTGTAACATCTTTATTACATTGTTATAACATCATTACTACAGTGTTGTAACATCTTTATTACATTGTTATAACATCATTACTACAGTGTTGTAACATCTTTATGACATTGTTATAACAGCATTACTACAGTGTTGTAACATCATTATTACAGTTTTGTAACATCTTTGTTACATTGTTATAACATCATTACTACAGTGTTGTAACATCTTTTTTACATTTTTATAACATCATTACTACAGTGTTGTAACATCTTTTTTACATTGTTATAACATCATTACTACAGTGTTGTAACATCTTTTTTACATTGTTATAACAGCATTACTACAGTGTTGTAACATCTTTTTTACATTGTTATAACATCATTACTACAGTGTTGTAACATCTTTTTTACATTGTTATAACATCATTACTACAGTGTTGTAACATCTTTATGACATTGTTATAACATCATTACTACAGTGTTGTAACATCATTATTACAGTTTTGTAACATCTTTATTACATTGTTATAACATCATTACTACAGTGTTGTAACATCTTTTTTACATTGTTATAACATCATTACTACAGTGTTGTAACATCTTTATGACATTGTTATAACAACATTACTTCAGTGTTGTAACATCTTTATGACATTGTTATAACAACATTACTTCAGTGTTTTAAAATCATTACTTTATTGTTATAACAGCATTACAACATTACTACAGTGTTTTTTTTATCACTTGTGACATTACTACAGTGTTGTAACATCATTATTACATTGTTATAACATCATTACTACAGTGTTGTAACATCATTACTACAGTGTTGTAACATCTTTATGACATTGTTATAACAGCATTACTTCAGTGTTTTAAAATCATTACTTTATTGTTATAACATCATTACAACATTACTACAGTGTTTTTTTTTATCACTTGTGACATTACTACAGTGTTGTAACATCATTATTACATTGTTATAACATCATTACTACAGTGTTGTAACATCATTATTACATTGTTATAACATCATTACTACAGTGTTGTAACATTGTTATTACGTTGTTATAACAGCATTACTACACTGTTGTAACATCATTATTAAAGAATTATAGCATCTTTACTTCATCACTACAACATCTTTAATTTATTGTTGTACAATATTCCTCTTTGTCTAGTACAATTGCTGGAGACGAAGCACCTCTCCAAGTTATTTACTGTTGTCTTCTGCAAATACTCTATCTTGTTTGTTTGATTGCCCATATTTGTTTGATTGCCCATACACCTGTACTGCATCTTTTTTATGTGTGATTCTAGACTATTGAAAAGTTGTATTGGTGTTTTTTTCTTCAGAGGGATAATCCATCCACTTGTTATGAGATACAAAAGTAAAACAGTTTACCTAGGGTGAGTTGGTATTTTCCAGACAATCCATAACTCAAATAGATCAAGAGTTATGCGATCAGTGTTTTTGTGAACAAGATGTTGTTTGGGGTTGTGTGTGGTGAAACAAGAGGTGCACCTCTCCAAACTCCCAGTCTGATTGAAATCGACCATTTTCTGAGGAATAAACGTTGCAAAATAGTGCACCTACCAGGATACCAACTCATATCGTTCAGATGTTTCCACGTCATACCGTCTGATAACAGCCTGTAGACTCCATTGTTCTGACGCAATTCAGTTAACCAATCACAAGACCTCTCACAAAAGCTTTCGCTGTAAGAAAAAACAGCTATCCTTTCGTCTGTTCCCATTGCTTTCAAAACGGTGAACGTTTAAAAACTGTGATGTGATTGTCAGCTATATTTGACTGGGCTTTGTCTTAGCTAAACTGGTACTGAACATGTATCTATACCGGGTGTATACAGGCCTTGTGGCGAGGAATCAACAGAACCTGTTCGCATCCCACAAAGATGGTGAGATTTTGCAGAGATTTTGCAAAGTTTATTCCTCGCAAAGCAAAGTCGTTTTTTAATTAGACTGTCCAAACTCCTGGATCCACCCCAGGTGAAACCAATAGATAGTATATAACCAATAGATAAGTAGTTTTAGATCTAGAAAATTTTGGTTTTCTTCTGCATGTGTTGTTAAGTTTTACCGATTATTCTAAACTATTCAAGTGTTATATGCATTTGAGCATTTATGTTTGATATAGTCTATAGCCACAGTACACTGTCCATTGATAACATTTAACAAATGTGACAGCAAACACTTTAAGCCATGTGTAAACATGTAGGCAATCATGTCAATGTATGATGATAACTTTCAATATATACTCTGAGGTAAAAATGCAACTTTTAATGGCACATCACCACATAGATAATTTCCATACCAAATTTGAAGTTTCCAAGTCATATGCCATAATTTTCAAGCTATGCTCTGGAATAAAAATAAATCCTGGAATTTGACCATATTGTTCTTGCAGAATTATTGTGGGAAGTGTTTTACCCAACGCTTTGTACCATTTCATCAACGCAGACTTCGTCGGTTCAGCAGCCTATGATAGTAATTATTTCTAGTAAGTTTTTAAAGGATACTTCATATTGTTCCTGAAAAAATCATTAATATCAATTCACAGATTTAATTTTTTGTGCCATGTTGCTGAAAAGCACTTTAATAAGCTTCAATAAACCTGAAATTAAGAAAATACTTTACATTATTTCACATAAATCTCAACAAGACATTCCATATACCGGTAACAATTTTCATGAATATCAGATGGTAGTATGTTATCAGCCATTGTCTCCATGTACCCTACCCATGCTTAAAACAATCAAGGTTCCTCAATCACTGACACTGTTTTTATTTCCAGTGACCCTCGGTTTATCCTAGGTTTGGTGTTGTTTGTATCTGGGTACGTAATAAACCGCTGGTCCGACTGGAAACTACGGTCTCTCCGCACAACCCTAGGTACTGCAGTACATATTTTACAGTTAAACACGTTTGGAACATTTAATGATTTATTTTTCATATATAAATTGATTTTGAAAAAAAATATGTTTTCAAGAATTGTTTATACACATTAGTAAATATTTTATAATGATTATTTTGCATCGTTGTGTCATTCTAGTAGAACCTCACGAGATTAACTAATTTACATGGACATGCTGCACAGTCTATCTTAGCTGCTTCGTGACAAGTTTATCTCTGACTATAGAAATAGACTAAGTGTAGACAACAGCTTTTGATGTGCACAGTGGAAGATAAACAAAACTGTACTTTGACACTGTAGTAATGTCCCTCAAGTGAGATAGTACTAGTAAAGTTTCCTCTGTTACAGGCTCCACAGAGTACGAGATTCCGTACGGAGGCCTATTTGAGCTCATCAGCTGTCCAAACTACTTCGGGGAGCTCATACAGTGGGTAGGATGGTGAGTCGAGACAAAACAGTTTTCCTTATTTTATTATTAGAAATCTTGATTAATTTCATGTAAATTAATTAAAGACGATAATAAAGTTACCGTAATGTTTAATGTAGGTAATCTTCAAGATCATATATTAATAGCCAAAAAATCATCATGAATTATCTATTTGTTTGGTATAACTTTGTTTTATGTAAGCATGCAGATATTTGATGTTCATAAAATTGATGACCTAAAACAATTCTATAAGACAGTTGCCTTTAGTTATACCGGCACTTGAACACCAACAATCTCTCCACTGCAGGAGCCTGGCGACGTGGAGTCTGGCTGGGCTGATGTGGTTGCTGTTTGCTTGTGCTACATTCGTACCTCGCTCTCGACACAACCATCTCTGGTGGGTACTTTCTCATCTGTTACGTTTCCACTTTACCTATAATGTTATATATTGTATTTGTGTGTGTTATCATGACATCATTGTATTTTGTGTATGTCATATATGTAAAATGTTATACGTTGTATATTACATTACATTGAATAATAACATTGTGTAATTCATGACTTTAAATTGTAATACTTTGTATGATTTTGGGACAAACAATACATTACATTTATCACTGTAAAAATCATTGTTTGTCTAATGCTGTGTAATGAGTTGTGATAGGTAATTATACCCCCGCCTTACAGCGTATATAGCGTTCATTCTTTCCGTCCGTCTGTCTGTCCGTCCCAAAACTTTGTGCGGAGCAGATCTCCCAAACTATACATTCTAGCATCACCAAACTTCATACACATGTCAACCATGATCCCTAGTTGTGCCTTTTGAGGGTTAGAACTATTTCTGAATTTCATTTTTTTCGGTTTCCATGGAAACGTGACTAAAAAATGACTCTTTGAGGAAGTCATTTTGTGCGGAGCAGATCTCCAAAACTATGCATACTAGCTTCATCAAACTTCATTCACATGTCAACCATGATCCCTAGTTGTGCCTTTTGAGGGTTAGAACTATTTCTGAATTTTAATTTTTGTGGTTTCCATGGAAACGTGACTAAAAAGTACTAAAAAGTGACTCTTTGAGGAAGTCATTTTGTGCGAAGCAGATCTCCAAAACTATGCATGCTAGCTTCATCAAACTTCATACAAATGTCAAACATGATCCCCAGTTGTGCCTTTTGAGGGTTAGAACTATTTCTGAATTTCAATTTTTGCGGTTTCCATGGAAACGTGACTAAAAAATGACTCTTTGAGGAAGTCATTTTGTGCGGAGCAGATCTCCAAAACTATGCATGCTAGCTTCATCAAACTTCATTCACATGTCAAACATGATCCCCAGTTGTGCCTTTTGAGGGTTAGAACTATTTCTGAATTTTATTTTTTGCGGTTTCCATGAAAACGTGACATAAACAGGGACTCCGGACCATATCTCCCATACTATGCATGTCAGCTTCACTTAACTTGATACAGAGGTTAACCATGATCCCTAGATGTGTCTTTTGAGGGTAAGACCAATATGCAAATGCTATTTTTGGATGGTTGCTATGGAAACATGACTTCAACAGTGACTATGTAGAAGTCAGTTTGTCCTAAGCATATCTCCTGTCCTACATTTGAAAGCACCACCAAACTTGAAACACATGTCAACCATGATCCCTAGATGTGCCTTTTGACAACTGGACCTTAATTATATAGCTTACATCTTCCAATGTTATGTAGAAACATCTGAAGCTATGTGATCCACTTCATCAAACTGTATTGATATGTTAATCAATAGCCACAGATTTATAATTTGCTTATTTGAAACTTCTTTGACCTAAGCGGGAAGCGGGGGTATGTGAGCTTTGCTCGCTTCTACACTTGTTTGGATTGGGAACATGTATACATTACTTATTTCATTGTGTGAAGTCCATCATGATTCAATTGAGTAATAACTGACCTCCTCTGATATTTCATGTAAGAAGCTATTTGCAGGTACAAGGGCCAGTTTGAGCTCTATCCACCCAACAGAAGGGCTCTCATTCCCTTCCTCTTCTGATCTCGGTCCAGCGCTGATCGAACATGGTGGAGATGGAAGACAATCTGCCTGTCCTACTGCAATATCTAGTACAATACTCTACTTGCCTTCAGTGAAGCATTTAGACAGTAGGATACTCCATACTGGTTGAGCTTGCTTGGAGTTGTGTTAGAACTCATATGAAGAGAGAAACCATGTCAAGATTATGGTCACTTTCTTGTTATCCATGGCAAGTTTTACAATTTTGTATTTATCTTCATAATTTTATGATTTATCATATAAATCAAAATACAGATTGATTTAGAATTGACTAGAGAGTCTTGTATTTACTTAAGCATAATAATAATAGTTAGCAATGTGAATTGTCTTCTTTACATCAAACCAAATAGTCATTAATGACTCATTGGCATTTCCTGTCTGGATCATACTTACCTGACTTATATGCCTTGAGTTCATCATCAGTCGTGTATTGCTTTTTATACTGACTTTAACTATCGTCATCTAATCATTATTGCCTAGTGATCATCATTGACACTCAAAGTGTAAGTGTTTTATCTTTCTGAGACATCAACGGACAAACTTCTCTAGTACTGTGATTACAAATGTCCTAAACAATCTGTGATAAACAATGTCATGAGTGATTAAATATGGAAATAATATATTTGTTTTAAAATAAATTTATACTATTTTGTCTTTGATTGTCTTTTCAATTTATTGGGCTAATAAATAACTGATCTGCTTATCTCAACAAATACATGAGTTTACATGTATGTCAAGTGGCAGTGATGAAATAGCCTGGTAAATCTTTGATAACTTTCTTGCTTACCGGTATTTTATAAACTGATGATAGGCCTGAGGGAGATAATCTCAGAAAGAGGTAAAGTCATTCAAGATTCATAATCCTGGAGCTAACTAGTAGCGACACGATCTGATTATTCAAACACAAAGACTGATAGAAGGTTTTCATACAATTATTTTAATGAAACTACAACATTTCATTTTAATAAACAAGATAATCTCACATTCCATGAAAATCAAATGTGATCCTAACTAGTGGACAACTTTAAAGCATGGTAGTTGCTAGAAGATTTATGTACCGAATGACAAATTATCTACACACAACTTTACATCACATAAATCATTATTATCACAATGTTTATATAACAGATCATTGAACCCCATGTGTTTCCATAAAGTTATTACAAGTATTCGCTGATTTTTTAGTCATCTGATGCATCTTCCCACGCAAGGCATAACTCTTGCAAGTCCTTAAGGTTTCCGTGCTAGGACATCAATTATGAATTTCAGGTGCAGCAATCCACTATCTAAGCACGGACAAGTGAGGAAAGTACTGCAAGGCTTAAATCCGCCAGTGATCGAGAGAGTAGAGCAAGAGTTATGCCTTGCATTGGGAAGTTGTCATCTGCTATGGATAGTTGCCAGTCAGCTTAATTGCTGTCGAAGTAACCTTACACACAGATTATGAAGTCTTTCCTGGTTATAACAGTGGAAACATGATACACATACCAGACCCACTAGTGATCTGTTTCTCTCACATAACACACGTACACAACTAGAGTCCACTCCGTCACCATGGCATCCAGTCCTTGTACTGAAGTTTGACAGCGTCCCGCTCGCTCACTGGAGGCAGCGCAGGTTTTATTCCCTTCCTCTTTCTGTCTAATACGATATGATGCTGAAACACATAATTTGAGTTTATTACCAGTTTTGCCTATAAGATATTACCAGAGAGCTTTCAACAAGACAAAGCTACTTACCTTTTGACTTCAATATCATTTAAGATGCATAAACTTCAATATTTTCAATTTAAGAGCCATTGAGTATGTTCAGGTCTTTGAGGGGCATTTGGAAGTGGTATCCATAAGAACATGAAGATTGAACCCAATTGAGTATGTTGATAAAAATACAAGATATTTGTCAAAACTCTAGCTCATTGAAAGATATATAGACAAACTGTTGAAAACTTGTTTAGACTTAAATAAGCAGAATAATCACGCCAATCAGTAAAATGGTTTCTAGTAGTAGCACGTTTTTTGCAAAATTTATTTTTTCAAATTTCCCACTTATAATGATAGTTTATGTCATTTAAATTAACTTTAGAGGGTAAAACATCTTATTACACAAACCAATTATCTGTAGTGGTAAAAACTATACTGCGTATAAAGCAAAAATTGCATGGTGGCCATTTTATTGTGAACACAATTTATTATTTTGTATTACAAAAACTATTCCCATGGCTTTACCGAAACATGTACACTCATTTAAAACTTTATTTTCCGAAGAGAGAAGGATGTTTTACTATTGGTGAAATTATTTTTCAAATACATTTCATCAACTTATTTGAGCGAAAAAACGTGCTACTGCCCCTTTTAGATAACTCAAGTCTTTTAATTAACAAACAAAGTATTGTGGTTGATTCACACACTGTAAACAAAGAAACAACACTGAAGTGGAAATTTAATGATTTTTGGCATTTATCTACTTGCCACTTGATTCAGTAATGTAGTTCTTACAGATATTGAAATAAATGTTTTCTAAAGTAGATATTTTGCTTGAATCATTTAATCAAGGAGAATATATGCATTTATTATATGACGAGCAGTGAAATACTGGGATTTATCAGTGAAATAAACTGTCTATCAAGCTTCAGTGAAAATAAAAACTGAAAATAACTGCGAACGGTGACTGATATAATTTGACGTCATAAGCCAAATCGCTGCGCGAGACCATTGTTTTATGACATTGTCACAGTGTTACTGTGGTGACGGGCTGTTCCTTGCGACCCTTTTCGGACGTAATTACATGGACAATTTCATATAATAAATAGAATATCTGTCAATTCTTGACAAATACCATGTTTATCTCATCTTGTGAGGTAGAAAAGTTATATATTTTCACTCGTGGCTGCGCCACTCGTGAAAATATAACCTTTCTACCTCACTCGATGAGATAAAGATGGTATTAGTCAAGAAAAGACAGATATCCTCCATATACTGTATTTGTGTCATAGGTTGCTGGTATACCGTAATGGCAATAAAAAAAACTTTTCGTGTAAAATGCCGTTTTGTAAACACATCAATATAACTATCGTCACAAACAGCAATGATTGACAAGAGTAACTTTCAGGATGAAGATAGAGAAGAAAAAGCAATTGCACATGCGTTTCTATAGTGATTGTGCAATTGACAAGCTCCCAGCCTTGAAAATCCTTGTTACTGTGTTCTACATCAAGAATTATGTAGAATGCAATATAAAAATCTGTTTAACATGTTTAATGACATCACATTCAGTGGTACATGCTAATCAAGAGGGTAGGTATTTTAAAAACAAATGTACATCGGATTGCAGTATGTAGGTATAGGAAAAACATGCCAAAGAGTGTTTATGAGATTAAAAAACCCACAAACAGAGGGATAAACACGAGGGGTGTTAGCCCCGAGTGTTTTTCCCGAGGGTAAGGGTTTTAAATCTCATAAACACCCTTTCGCAATGGACCTTGGTAATGAAATTGGTAATTGGTAATGAAACTTGGGGTAGGAGAAATGAAAACTTAATTCTGCTTGAAGATTCATTTTCACAATAGCTAAAACTGACCCAGAATTCCCTGCAGTTCTTGTAGTTCTGGAAGTACTTGCTGCACTGGTCTCTGTCATACCCATTATCATCTAAACACTTGAAGGACATGGCTTGCTCCTGGAAGAAAAATCATTGAACGAAATCAATCGCTGTAGTGCCTATCATATACATATATTCATCCATCTACAGATGTCCCAGGGGTAAAGAAGACAGTCTAACTCGAATTAAAAGGTTAAAAAGATAGTACAGTGTCAATTTAATAAGGTTGACGTGCGCCCAGTAAAATGCAGTCTATCCAATGTAAGTGCAGTGCAGTTGATAATTACTAGCGCCCGGTAAAGTTCACTACTCCACAAAAAAACTCATTGACACATATGGTATGTTAATGTATCAGATGAATATGTTAAACATCACTCGTCTGAGTGAGAGCACTGGAATTGAGAGTGGACAACATGCAGACCTAAAATAAGCGATTAAAAATTAAAAAAAAGGTCCAAAATTCCAAAATTACTTCCTAAAATTTTATAAGTACCCTTTTCACTGAAAACGAACGCTGTCAGAAAAATATTTTGACTTTGAAACGAATTATCGGCAAAAAACCTCTCACTGCCGATGTCCCAGCTAGTTGATTTTATCATCATTCAGATGGGATGCGGTAAATTCGTAGACCAGATCGGTTTCGTAGATTCGTAACGGGTTTTGCATGCTGTCACGGGCTGACTTCACTCAAACACACAACGCAGAGAAACATGGTTGATGTTGAATTAATTGCACTTTCTAATTGGTAGCTTATATACCATGCGTGCGGTAGATAATTTAAAAAAAACAGTGATGTGTTGTGATTGTCAATGACTTACTGTACTTCATCTTTGCTGTGTATGGGTAATCTAAAATGGATTATATATTATACTTACCATATTTCTTTATTTATTTCAAACACAAACATTCTCCAGCAAAAATAACAAAAACACCGAGTGTCTGATTGCTTGAGTGAAATTCATATTGTACTCTTATAATTTCTTACTTTGAAGTTTACACGGATTCCCGAACGTTGGTTGGTTGAGAGCACGGTCAGGTGATCAAAATTTCGAGGTTCATAACCAATGAACTCTTGGAAAATCGTTCATACTCGTGTGAACGCTTTCAGGTCGTGTGAACGTTCGACGGTACTGTAGCGTTCTTTCCTGATTGAGCGTGATTTTGTTAGTAAATTTCCAATGGTTACCATGCATTTACCGACTTATTTGATTGAATAACATAAACTAAATATCATACTACCTTCTCCATTGTTATAATAATTTAACATTCCAATAAAAGATCAAGCCTAACTGTTTGATGATGAGCTAAGCGAGTCACAAGGCATATTTCTAGAACCGAACGGCGAAAGACATTCACGATCGCTGGCTGAATACAAATTAGGCAATCTAGATTAGCAAATACTCACAATCTCACCATTATGAACTAATGGGCTTCGGATTTGAGTAGTCGTGGTAATGCAATATTGCTATTCCGACTGTTGTTTACATAATATTGACGAGGTGACAACAGCAAATGGCGACCTCCATGCCATGACGTCATTCAAAGGACGGATAACTCTGATCTCGTGTCCCCGAAAGATTATATTTTATTACGCCTCACTCAGCATAATGAGTGCCGCAGGTTTCATCAAACAGGTTATCATGTAAAATAACGTAAGAAATTATAAGAATTGAATGTCAGTTTGTGTGTTTGCACTGGAAAATGAACGATGTCAAAGCGGGATTCAAACCCTCACGTGAACTTGCTCGCAAGCTCGACGTTCACGGAGGTTTGAATCCCGCTTTGACATCGTTAATTTTCCAGTGCAAACACACAAACTGACATTCAATTCTTAAATAACTCGTTGATTCATTCCTATGTCTACGATCGTCTACGATTACGAATCCACCGCCCATCCTTCTACGAATCCAACCGGTCTGGTCTACGAATTCACCTACAGTCATTCATATTTGGGTACCTCGAAGTAACGGCGATCACTCTGCACACTCAAACTTCTAAGTGTAAACTGGTGTACAGTATTGACTTTACCTTCGTGCAAGGATTTTTCTCAAGAGCTGCCTGTCTCGACGCTATTCGTACTTTGTCTTGCCTCTCTTTTTCATTCGATGAACGCTCAGATGTCGCTGTTACTGTTGCCATTTCAAAATAAAAATAGCAACGTCAAAAATACCAACAAAATGATATTTGGTTTGTCGTGTAAGTCACGAACAACTGGAGGCGGCCATTTTTGATTTTCTATACTAATGTGAAAACAACTTCCTATCAAACGATATTTCATTTATGTATATTTCTGCGCAGTGCTAATATTTCGACCATTGTGCAAAACAAAAGAAAGTATATGATATGCTTTGAATAATTTTAATACTATTCGAAGTACACAATTAAATTACAAGTTGAAACATTTTTATTTTATGGCATGAGACATGATTAGTTGAAAGGAGTATGCTACCATTCCAAAGAAGGGGCTTTCCCACCCATAATCCTTTGCAGTCAATGGTATCTTCCGTCAAGGTTGGAAATTTGTGATAAAATTTCACCCACATATTGTGACAATATCGCTGAAAACTCTCTGATTTTACACAATTACAGTGCAGTTATATATCGATCGATGTTAATACTCATGATTACAGACACATTTGAAATTATATTTAGCGATCTGCCTGATTCAAGGTTATTCGATTATTTGACCAACCTTTTCAGGGCCTCAAGTCATAAGGAAGTTTGACATTTATAAGTATTACATTGAACATGTTTTTCATTTGAATAATATATATATTTTTTTATTATGTTGGCATGATACTTGTAATAGTATGAAACTAAAAAAAATATTTTTGATTATGTATTTATAATATATAATGTAATAATAAGGAATGCACTCTTCTCTGAGTGAAGGTAGTAATGGTGCTTCTGAACTAAGTATTTTCTCTTATAAAGAGTTAAAAACATGGATTAATATGAACTGACATGACAAAAGCTTTTGGTTTTTGAACTGTTTCCATTGGTGATGGAAAGAAAAATTGTAAACTTTGCTATGGAAGCAATGTTATACATTTTTAGCTTAGTGAACATTCCTACAGATACGAAAAGACAGTTTTGGATAAATATATAAAACTAAAAACAATGTGAAATAAACAAAAAACTATTTGTGATATTTTTATTGTAGGTATGGGCTTCAGATGTTCATGATGAGGATATCAGTCTGCATGTGAACAAGCTGCACCCTCACTATGGCTGACGGTGGACAACTGGAAACACACTGCACAGAGTCCGGTTCAGCAAACCCTAGTCCTGGAGTTCAATATGGAGAAGAAGTTACTGTTGCAACTGCTGATGCTGTTGTTACAGATTTCCCAGCAGTTGAGGTGGAAGTTCAAGCAAGAAATATTCAGGATGTCAGTGGAATGCAGTCACTGACTGCTGTGATGTCAGAAGTTCAAGGCAGTCAGGAGAGTCCGACCACCACTGATCATCAGGGCAACATATATTTGTTAAAGAAAGACAACCAAACATTCAATGATGGATTGATTCCAGAATCTCAAATCTGCAATACAGTAGTCAGTGAACAGAATGATGTATGTCCAACTCATGCAAATCCTCAAGTATCTGTCATCCAAACTAGTCTTTCGTCCTTCATGACAGATTCAGTGGCTCCTATAATCAACCACACTGATGTAGTGACTTCTTTGGCTGCTCATTTTGATCCAAACAGTCAGATAACAAACTCCACCGCTTCACATCCAGTACCCACCAATGAAGCTTCAGGAGAACCTGTACAGGTATACTCTTTTCCCTGTAATCAACCTGGTAGCGTGCTCTATGATCATGCTTGTGTGGAAAAGACATCTAATGATCAAAGTATATCCAGATTTGTCCAGGACAATGCTTCAACTCCAAATATGGTTGCTCTGTCTCAAGCAGAGCTGCTGGAGAGTGTTCAACTTCAGGGAAAGAAGGAATCCATGGCAGTAAATGGAGTGAAAACCAAGAACAAAACACCACCCAAGAATTCTCTTTGTAAGATGTTAGCATATATTTCTAAGTTAATGCATGTCGAAAAGTAGTGAAGGAGAGGAGAGGCTATATATAAGCCATCAAGCTTGTTTACTGATCCAATCCTTTTGATGAAATAAAATACTTTTAAAACAAAAGTAGTGAAATGGGTATGAAGGATTTATAAATTATTTTGTGATGAGGAAATGAGTGAAATTTCTCTGATTTGAACTGATGACATCAGTGACGAATCCAGACACCCCAAGGTGAACCTCTCTCCCCCCACCCCAAGGTGAACCTCTCTCCCCCCACCCCAAGGTGAACCTCTCTCCCCCCACCCAAGGTGAACCTCTCTCCCCCCCACCCTAAGGTGAACCTCTCCCCTCTTCCCCCCCTTTTTTTTTTTCAATGAGTAAGCCCCCCCTTTGAAAATTCCTGGATCTGCCCCTGACATAAATTGTTTGTCTCTTCAGGGTAGATGTTTTCAAATTCAGATCTCTCTTTAGATGTGATATCTGTTATGGAGCAGTTGAATATGTTACCAGTATGCTATATGTTGATATGAGGTTCATTCACTGTGAGGTGTTCTGTGTAGGGTGTGAGGACTGCGGTCAAGTGAATGCTGGAACATGTAACAAACATGGTGGACTGACCAGTATTCCAGATTCCTTTGTACCTACCTTCGCCAGACAGACCCTTCCAGGAGTTCTAACTATCAAACAAGGTTAGTTTACATAATGAAACAAATGAAAAAGGTTGTTAAAAAGTGGTGTTAAACAATAACTCTGTCAAACGTTAAAGGTAACTATTTTTGATATTATGTTTTTTTAATTATTGTAATGTTTTAATTGTAAAATTGCGAGGGATGACCTATTATACAAAGAAGTGATAATGATAAATCTCTATTGAGATAAACAAAGATAACAACTGTCCAATGCGAGTGATAACAATTTTAATGGTGTTAGTAATGTTACCCTTCTTCCTCACATTCTACGTAAGAACTAAACGAAAGTTTCTTATTGCTTCAATATTTGTGATTATTTTGAATTATGAATACATATGAACAAATGTTCGCCTGTTACAGACTGTGTTGGAGAAGGAGTGTTTGCGAAGAAGTACATCAAGAGCCGGAGTCAGTTCGGTCCACTTCAGGCTCCATTCTCTTCTGCTGGAAACAATAAACAGAAGCAGTTCTACCTCATGGTAAGTACTACCTAGCTTACTGTGAGACAATACCTAATGCTAAGTACTACCTAGCTTACTGTGAGACAATACCTAATGGTAAGTACTACCTAGCTTACTGTGAGACAATATCTCCATCTACTCGGTATATTCAAAAGGATGTGCCTGATGTCAATGTGGTTCAATAGTTTCTAAAATTATCTCCATGTGTTACAAACCATAGAAAAAAAATCTCATTTGTTACAATATATGTAAAAAAGTCTTTCCATGTTATTTAATATTAGATTTGTTAAAAGGTATCACTATGTTACAATATATGTAAAAAAGTATCTGAAAATGTATATATAAAAACAGGTGCAGGTGAAATGGCCACAGACCCGAGAGTCAAAATGGTCACAATAAAAAGTCAAAATAGCCACAGTGAAAAGTCCTTGTGAGAAAGTGTGACATGTTACATGTATGTGTTACCCAGGGTTACAGTGACCCGGAGACACTGAGCCGGTATGAGTTGAAGGACGAAGACAGGTGTAACTGGATGATGTTCGTCAGACCAGCGCTCGCCCAGACCGACCAGAACCTGGTGGCCTATCTCTATGATGGCAAGGTTTTCTTCACTACCACTAAGGTAATGTTTGTTTCATTTGTTTTCAATGTAGTTAGGAACAAATGATTTGAATGTAAATGACATAAAGGTTGAACAAAAAGAGGTCTTCAGAATTTCATTGTTTCACATGTTTATCTTGCGGTTGATAGATTTTAGCTTTGTTTGTATCCTCATCTTGTTACGATGTGAGAATGAAAGGTTGTATTCTATTTCACAGCCCATAGAATATGGAAGAGAACTGAGAGTGTGGTATTCCACCGACTATGCTGTGAAAGTTGGATGGTCTCCTTTGGTGGAAGCCTCGTCTGATCAACAAGCGAAGAAAGAGGTTTTGAAAAACGGAATAGTTTCGGGTAAATTACATTATTGTACTTTGTCAACAAATTAATAATTTCTATTTCAATAATAATATGGTTGTCATTGGTATGAGATGGTTAAATCTTCTATGTGTTGTTTGTAATGCAGGTGACGCTGAAATTGTTGAAGAAGCACAGGCAGAGTCTGAAGAGGTTCATGAGGAAGCTCAAGATGAAGATGCTGTCGATGCTGATGCAGATGCTGATGCAGATGAGATGGATGTGGAGAGAGATGAGGAGTACAGGATTGTTGAGAACGAGGTGTCAGATTATGAGGACTATTGCTTCTGTGTTCACTGTACTACGCAGTTCAAGAACCGTGACCAGTTTGACCAACACTTATGCAAAAATACAAATACTAAGGGGAATCATCGGGGATCCACTAAAAGGAAAGGAAGTCCAAGAAAGCTGACTCTGGATGATGATTGGATTCCTCAAAACAAGAAGAAAGATGACCGTGCAAAGAAAAACAAACGGAAACCTGGAAGGAAGCCTAAAGAGAAGACAAAAGCAGTAAAGCTGAAGACATTTAAAAAAGAAACCCCAGATACCCCTCGCAAGAAGTATCAGCGAACTCCGAAGTTCTCATGTGCATATTGTCCCGAGGTGTTTACCTCTCAGGACCCGTACAGAGTTCATGAGGCTTCTCACACGGGGAAGAGTGCTTATGTCTGTGATGTTGAAGGTTGTGGGAAAGGTTTTGACACAAAGTTCACACACTGGAGACATATGCTGGTCCACGATAAACCTCGCAACAAACAATGCCCTTATTGTGAGAAAACCTTTAATAGGAGGGACCATCTCAAAACTCATTTAAAAGTTCATGATCAGCAGCGGTTCTCTTTTCTCTGTGATAAGTGTGGGAAGTCGTATTTGCACAAGTCGACCTATGACTACCATATAGCCCTGCATGAAGCTAAGGAAGGCGTGTCTCTAGTCTGTCTAATCTGCTCCGAGGAGTTCTCCACCAAGGAGGACCTGATCACCCACACTCTGAGTCACAACCGCTACAAGTCTCTCAGTGATCAGCAGAGAAAACATCCTTGTCCTCAGTGCCATCGGATGTTTTATACCAAGAAAGATGTCAAGAGACATATGATTGTCCATACAAAAGAAAAGACATTTTTGTGTGAACTCTGTCCACAGACATTTGGTCGGAAGGATCATTTACAAAGACATTACAAAACTAACCACTCAAAAGAACCGAAGAAAGAGAAATCTGATGACATTGAAACACCATTCAGTTGTGACCTCTGTCAACAGACATTTGCAAAAAAGAAACTTTTGTCTAATCATAAGAAGTTTTGTCAGGAGCAAGACATCCAAACAGCCATTGTGACAATTCAGGAGCATCCTCTTCAGCAGGCGGCAGGGGAGATAACTGAGGCGTCCGTCACCTCGTCTTCCTACAACCTGTACACGCTATCCAACCCACCACTTAACCCTCCGAACACTGCAGCTAAAGCTCTAGAACACTACATTGCCACCAACGTGAGCAGTTCCTGTTCTGTCCTCAACACACCCTCCTCCGTGATGGACACGTCTGCTCCTGTCACCTACATCAATGGACAGACCCTCAATGTCCTGCCTCAGATCCGAGAACAGACTCAGGAGCAGATGCAGCAAGGGAAGGAGAGAGTTATCTTCCATGATCAGATGGTCTCGCCAAGGCAGAACCGCCAACTCCCCTGGACATTTGTAGTCGAAGAAAGAGATGATCACAGTTATTCCACGGCTGCTGCTCCTGTCTGGTCCCCTAAAGTTCCCAACTTCAGACCAACAGTGTCGTCTGCTGCTGAGATCGAGACTGCACGTCTGCTTCAGTCTGCCCAATCTGTGCAGTCCACTCACGGCACATTCACTCCTCAGAACAATACCACTACTATGGCTGTTGCGTGGGATACAATGACCGAGTACTTTGCTGTTCAGCCGTGCAGCAATTTGAGCAGCATCACAGAAGTGGTCACTTCGCCCAATGTTGTGCAGCAGCAGCAGCAGCAGCAAGCACCGCAGCAGCAGATGTCCAATCAAAACCTGCCTCAGCAGCAGAGAAGTCATTTGCAACAGAACAGTTCTCACCATTAGTGAACAACGCTTTAAACAAAAACGTGCTACTAAAGTTTGATAGAATTATGATTTAATCTCAAACTTGCTTTGAAAGAGAATTAATATCGTTTAAAACTTATAAGATTCCCTATTGTCAGCAATGAATTTGTTTGGTTATGACATTCTTGAAGTTGGTAATATTAAAACAAGTGTTTATGGATAGTCAGCTTGTCTACAACACTGTAGCTTAGTTTCTGTATTGATGCTTATACTGTTTGCAAGGGTCTTGGAGACAGAATAGCAATCAATACTGAAATGTTACAATTAAATAAAACAAAGTTATAATATCAATAAGGACATGCCATATCCTTTTGGTTATGAAATAAAAATAAACTTAATTTTCATTTCTTAATCATACTTTTTAAAAAATGCAAACTTTTGATGCAAAGAAATTTATTTGATTATCAAATGAATATTTTAAAGCGTTGACATTGTTAGGTTTTGTTTCATTCAAATTGTACAGCAATAGTGAGTGTGCCATATGTCTTTTATTCCTTATTTATTTTTGGAAGAATGATACAAGTCTTGGGTTCTGAACAAGTAGTATTAAATTGTTTAATGTCCATGAAATGAAGTATTCTCTTACTATGTTACTCCCTTCCGATACCCGATCCTAACCTATGTTCTAGATGGTCTGAATGTATTGACAGCAACATTCCCTAGCTGGGGAAAGGGGAACCTCATACTGCTTCTTGACCAATGAAAACTCATTTTTCAGAGGCCATGTTGACTGATTGACCAAAAATATATAGGCATTTGACTCTTAAGGGTCTTGCTAATTAGCATATGTCCTTCGAATATGTCTGATGTAAATAACACTAATGAATTATTTTTGGTATTTATCTCTGATTTGGTCTTATTTATTTATCAACATGTTTATGATCAATTGTTTTCACAAAATCAAATGGCATATTTTAAGGAAAACACATTAAACGAGATAAGTTATCTTACACTTATTTTATCATTATGACGTGTCATTGACAAATGTCACTTTTACAACAGTGTCGCTGTTTGCACAACTAGATTCAATTGCAACCAATCAGGACACTAAATTTTTTACACCCGAATTCAGGCCAAGTAGCACAGTGGTGAGGATAGGAAATCTGAAGGGAGTAGCCTCGGTGGGAAGAGAATGGAAATGAAGTAATACATTATCTTGTATCAGTCTCTATACTATTTGATGCAATAATCGGCTGAATAGATTTATTTTTACATTATTGAAAGAATTTCTGCCTGTTACACCATTCTCTGTATCCTGATTTCTGTCTCATAAAGCTATTTCGATGTTTATAATGTATCCCCTGTCTGCAAATACTCCTTTCTAGAACTATCCAAAGCCCTATTCGGGAAATGTCTTGATTTCATGACCTTAGTTCAATGATATGGGAGTCTCTATCCTCCTACAGGAAGTAAAAACATTTATTTTTACATATAACATTTCTAACAAGTGTGAAGTGTCCCTTGAGTGCTCCAGTTTGGCTCCCTAGTTGCTCCGTGCAACCTTCACACTGTGCCTTATTTGACATAATAGAAAAATGGGAATTTGAAAATGTCCAAATTTGTGAAGGATTCTAAATAATCGTAAAGAATCTTAAAGGCATCTTAAGCCATTGTTTCGTCTCCATTTATGTTTTATGATGCGGGTATGTACATCAGGAAAGAGAACAAATCCTTTGGTGTACCATTTCATGGAATCATGGTGTATACGTGTCTCACTCTTGTTGTTAATGTACCCATTTCTACAATCTGGTCTACATCCTTACAGCTCATGCAGCCGTGTCACATACTAAATTAACATATAACATTATAACAGGGACAGTGTGAAGCCACCTTTATAGGGCGTACTACCCAGACAATTATACGAATAGGGCTGTTTTGTCAAATATTCCCTTGCATCCTGTTATTTGATTGGTCGATGCCAGCAAATGGAATGGCAGGGGGGTCTAGGTATATAGTGAAGTTTTAACCCCAAGTAACGCTTATGTAAATATTGTTTTGTAACTTATTTTTATCATCTTTTCAATGATAAAGTGTTCATGCAATTTTCATTACAGTTATAAGAAGACAGACAGACAGTTTTTATTCAATATCTGAGACCCTGTGTCCCAAAGTAAGTTTCATTATTGCAGCTTGAGATAACAGTTGAACGTTTATGCAATACCTAAAGTTTGTTCATTTGTAGTCCTCCTTGTTTGTGTTCCTAGTTGTTTCTTGTTATGGTTGGTTATCGTATGTTATTGAATGCATCTATTTTATATATATATCCTGTATTATGGATGAGCATTAAATACTGAAATAAATTGGTTTAGAAATGATCGTTTTGTATTTTCATTCCATTAAAGGTGACTTTCATATGTACCAGGGTTTTCCAAAAGCAAGCCCAGGGCTTTTTGACGAGTGTCACAAAATAGAAGCCCGGGCTTATATTCGGAAACATGGGCTTGTATTCGGAAATCTTTTTAAAGTGACAGTCATATGGAATAAGAATGATGAGACAATAAGTGAAGGCAATCTTTTAAAAAAAAACCTTTCAGGATTATTGCAATTACTTTAAGAAAACGAAACTCATGGAAACTCTTGAAACTAAACTGTACGGTAATGGTTAAGATTTTGTTCATGAGAATTGAGTCCATGCATCACACAACGGATCGTCGGATCGTCGCAGTCAGCGTTACTTGCACCATGATCTACAGGGTTTATAACAAATTATCAAACCGCTAAATTATCATGGATTATGTGTATAGTAGAAAGGGGAGGCTACTCTCATTTGACACACTTTGGAATTAAATAGAAGCTCATGGGCGTCTATTTGGAAACATTTTCTCAATAGTAGTCCATGGGATTCTAAACGAGAGGGCTTGCTTTCGGAAAACCCTGGTACTTTGAAAATAATTAACATGCTATATTTAGCTGCAAATAGGCTTATGGCATGGGCCGGGGGCCCGCCTGGTGTCTTCCGTAAACTTTTAACATTTTCGACCGCTACACCCCCCAAGGTTAAATTTTGTGGGAAGGTACCTTGCACTCAGGGGATCTTATTTTGTACATTTTATCCCGACCCCCCCCTCAAATATGGGCGTGGCAGGCAGTTTCCCTAAAACCTTTAAACAACTTCTTCTCCGAAACCAGTTGGGCATAGGAAGCTGACATTTTCAGAATAACATCTTTATAATATGAGGTTTCAAGTTTGTTCATTTTGACTTGACCTCCCATCAAATATGGGCGTGACAGGGGGTCATCCCTAAAATCTTCTCCTCAAGAACCAGGAATGCTATGCAGTTCAAATTTTGGAAATATGATCTTTAATAGATGAAGACTTTGTAAATTTCATAAGCCAACTCTGGAAAAAAAGGGTGTGGCAGGGGTGCAATTTAAAGTTGTGTTTTTCACCACAAGAACCAATAATGCTAGAGTTCTCAATTTTTTACAATATATTCTTTGATGAATGGAGAATGAAATTTGGATATTTAATTAATTTACTCCAAAAAGTAAGTGATTGGCAGGGGTGCAACTTTTATGTGTTTTATTTTGTTAAACACAAGACACAGTCTCATGTGAAGTGATTGACTTGTGTAACCTGATCCATCTATTGCATCTATTACCCTCAGGAGGTCTCAGTGTGTTAAGGGCTATGATAGAATGTTCATTGAGTTTTGGTCAAGTTTTTGTGAATAATTTATCCACTTATAAGTATAAAGTGTATATATAGAGAAAAATATTTGACACTATTTCCATTAACTTAAAGGTTAATTTAGTCTAGGATAAATAGTTTTCATAGATAGGAATATTGTCCTATCCTACTCACATTTATCAAGTTTGTGAGGAATCATCTTTGATACAACCTCATAATTTATGTTTAATTTTTGGTTTTCTTTATTTGGAATGACACAAATTTGGTCAAAATATATACATAGTTGTAAAACATTAAACATGGTGATCTATGGGAACTGTCTTTATTTAATGTACATTGTCAGAAAATGTAATCTTAATTATGTAAGTCAACTCGTATGATTTCATAGGAAGCTGAAAATTTCAACAGTGATCCAACCAGAATTTATTTTATGAAAATTATTTATCATAGACTACATTAACATGCAAGTCTATGGAAATAATGTCACCCTCCGAATACTTTTTGCATAACTCTGTAGGATTCATTAATAAGGTATACTCACTTGAGAAGGGATTTGTATTGTTTCTCTCAAAATGTTATACCATTCTGTTTGATGATTTGGGGAATATGTTTATTCTATTTGAATTGGGAGGATCACCTTTTCTTTATTTCTTTGCAGGAATTGTGATACCTGGAGTCGAGTCATGATTTCATTATGCAGAGACAATTTCAAGACTGCAAATTTTCAGGGCTAGGAGTTGTGCATTATATTGAGAACAATCTATTTCAGTCTTCAACATCAAACAATATAAACCCTGATGAACTACAGAGCCCATGGCTCTATTTTCTAAAATTTTGCACTAAGTCATAAAAATAACAATAAATAATAATAATAACAACAAACCATACACACAATTACTAAAATTGTGAATCTATGGTACTAAATTTTCATTGATCAGGATTATCTCAACAATTTTGCTCCCAAATTTACACATCAACATATTCTTTTATCATATTGACTTTGAAGGTTGATTCTGGTTCACCAAATGAATTGCTGAAAGTCAGTTATTAAAATTGTCATCTGTTCACTTGAAAGATGGACATTACTCACGTTACAACAACCAATGTAGAAATCTATTTACCGTGTATCAGTAGAAGACAATGTCTTTTAAAAGAAGACAGATCCCATGAAAATCTTTATAAGGAACTGTCAAGCAATACTTTTATACTATTTGAATGAATTAAAAAAAACCCAACTAGAATAATATTGTTTTATCATGTCGTACCACTTATATGATTAGACACGACTTGTTTCCTTAATTACCAGACAAATTGTAGAAGTTAAATAAACTGGATGTCTCTATTATTAATGTCTATGTGTATATGAAGAATGAGTCAAATGCATGGAAAGTGACAATCAATCTAACTTGTCTGAACCTTTCACTACTAACATAATCAGGGGTAACAATGGGTGCTGAGATGATATATGTATATATATGCAACCTCAAATTGAACCAGATGAGTGAAGACGTGTTGAGGGAATCACAATTCAAGGGTTGTATTTGAGTTTAAATACGGTACATTTGTAGTTCTAGCATCTCCTATCCACTGCTGACAGTCATACAAAGGCTAAATACTAAATACATTCAAATCGACAGTTCCATATTATGTAGTATACCTGCATATTCTGTACTGGATACTACAGAATTGTCAATAAGAGCAATATAACTACGTTTAGGTCGACAGTTCTATGTTATGTTGTACAGTCTGACTATTAAACTGAAAATCTGATTGAATCTAGATTGTAGGCCAGGATAAGTTATGTGTCCCTATCATGAGGTATGTTATACTTCCCTAAACACAGAATTACCAGAACAGAGTTATGCACGTTATCATGACACGTGTCCCCGTGTAAAGCAGTGATAGAATAATGCGAAATGGCCCTGATCTCAACCCACACGCCGTTTATTCATATTTCATATGATATTAAAATATGATAAGATAAACCGCTTCCAAAAGGTTATCAAATATCTAATATCTAAAAAATAATAATATGATTAATGGATGTTGTTTTTCTTCCAGTTTATCAACGACGTTTGATTCCAAGGAATAGATAATTATCTTATTAGTTCTGCTATTTTAAATGATCTTATATTTGACAAAAGGTAAATTTTGTCAGACGGGTTTAGTATCTGACAATTGTTTGAATAACATAACAAAAGGGTTACGATGAAATTTACTTTATTGTCATGGTGCTAAGTTTTGATAAACTCTTCCTGCAGCATAACCATGCTTAGGGTATCAAAGAACCTGTCCTCTTTTGGCGATTCCAACCTCAAGCTACAGAGATATCATTTTCACGCACGCACGTTTTCGGTTAATTGAACTACCGTCCAAAATTGCAAAGTTTCATGTAGACCTATATTCATTCTTTACCACAAAGGTAACTTTCTTCAAATTTGCAATAAAGAATCTGTAAGGAGTAACCTCTGTGGGAAGTGAATTGTATTGATTAAAGAATTGAATAATATATCGCTCATTATAAAACAATATCATGTAAAAAAAACAAAACCTTTAACGACTGCAATGTGACAGACCTTCCGACAATGGCCGACAACCTACGAAGTTTGCCCGTAACTTTCCATAATAAAGTCATTCACGACGTAATTCGTCTGTGACGTCATAGACAAGCTCAACCTAACAACGTCATGCAGCAGGTCAGCTGAAAGGAAACACTGATGTGAATCGTTAACCCACCACAGCCATGATCAACTATCTCTGCCAGAAGCTCCACCCGCTGCTCGAGTGTATAGCCAGGCAGCAGGATGACAAGCCGCCTCTTGTTGCAAACGTCATGTTTGCCGGCGCCTGCTACACCCTAGCCTACCCTGCCTTGAGGAGGATCTTCAGAAGAAGGTTCCTGAAGCGTCTGACGAAGCTGCTCATCCTGGGAGTTAGTGTGGGGAGTATTCTCTCTCTCCTCATGATGCTCACCATCGCGCAGACGAGAATCACAATGTGTCGTCTGATCAACAACGGATTCAGCAGACGGATGGATCTGAAGAGGATCTTGGTATATGTCGTCTGCTTCAACTTGGTCTACACGTACATCCGGTCCCGACTGATGAAGGCCACTGTCAGGAGGATCTCCGCCGCTATCCGAACAAGGATGTCCGGAACCAAGAAGGAGGAAGATGTTGGTGTGAAGAAGGAGGAATCTCTGCTGAAGATCACCCGCAGTGGAACCGTTTACGGTTAAAGTGTTCATTTGTCTTCATAGCAAGGGCCTACATGTTTACACAGCGAATTTGGAACTATTTTCTTCCGAAAAGGGAAACAAGGGATGGTTGTGTTAAATGATGCCCTACTTTGAAGTAAGGGATGTTTGTATGAGTGAAATGGATTTCTGAACAATTTGTATTATTGTTATGAACGAAAATGGATGATCTGAATTTTGTAAGTTGAGATCCAATAATGTTGACCTTTAATTGAAGTCTGTTAAATAAATTGAATTTGATTACAAACGTGATATCAACAATGTGATGGTAATAGAATTGTCTATAATATATGGGTCCTTACTGGGATCAATGTATTGCTATGTACAGTAAATATAAGCTCTTATCTATGTAAATCATCGAATAATATCAGCAATTTAGTTCTAAGTTTGCATTTAGACATGACATCATGTTGAAGAAAATTACTTGGAGAGTTCAGAATAATGGGTTATAGCTTATTTTGTCTAAAATGTGTAATAAATGATGGAAATATATACCTTTTGCCTATGGACTTTCACAATGCGTAGTTTTACGTAGTTTTTGTTATGTTTATTTATAACACCACCATACATATACCTGGGAGATAACAATGGATATGGCAACGTCTGAGTAATATGACTGTGTTCGTCTAATATATCCGTTCGTCAAGATCTGGCACCAATCTCCATCACTAGCTAACCTAAGTCTTGCTGCATTTCCTCAACTTTTCTGTACCAACATGTCGGCGTGCTGCACCTGGAGTTGGTTTGCAATCTTTGGCACAGAACAAGTCGTCGAAATGCAGCAAGGCTTAAATGAGCTAAGGAAAGAGACTGACGCGAGTTATCTCTCGCGGGTGAAGTTGTACGTACGGCAGCAGCAATGAACGAACCGTAATATAAGACATATACTATTCTGTATATTATTTGTCAACTACTAGCAGAACCTTGGAAGTTTGAATCACCGTTGTCATGTCATGTAAGTACTGTCATACTTCAGCAGTGCTTTAATACATCGCCATCTAGCTGTGCTTTAATACATCGCCATCTAGCTATGCTTTAATACATCGCCATCTAGCTGTGCTTTAATACATCGCCATCTAGCTATGCTTTTATACATCGCCATCTAGCTGTGCTTTAATACATCGCTGCCTAGCTGTGCTTTTATACATCGCCATCTAGCTGTGCTTTAATACATCGCTGTCTAGCTGTGCTTTAATACATCGCTGTCTAGCTGTGCTTTAATACATCGTCATCGAGCTGTGCTTTAATACATCGTCATCTAGCTGTGCTTTAATACATCCGATTCGTCATCTAGCTGTGCTTTTATACATCGTCATCTAGCTGTGCTTTAATACATCGTCATCTAGCTGTGCTTTAATACATCGTCATCTCGCTGTGCTTTAATACATCGCCATCTAGCTGTGCTTTAATACATCGCCATCTAGCTGTGCTTTAATACATCGTCATCTCGCTGTGCTTTAATACATCGCCATCTAGCTGTGCTTTAATACATCGTCATCTCGCTGTGCTTTAATACATCGCCATCTAGCTGTGCTTTTATACATCGTCATCTCGCTGTGCTTTAATACATCGTCATCTAGCTGTGCTTTAATACATCGTCATCTAGCTGTGCTTTAATACATCGTCATCTCGCTGTGCTTTAATACATCGCCATCTAGCTGTGCTTTAATACATCGTCATCTAGCTGTGCTTTAATACATCGTCATCTAGCTGTGCTTTATTTAATACATCGTCATCTAGCTGTGCTTTTATACATCGCCATCTAGCTGTGCTTTAATACATCGCCATCTAGCTGTGCTTTAATACATCGTCATCTAGCTGTGCTTTAATACATCATCATCTAGCTGTGCTTTAATACATCGCCATCTAGCTGTGCTTTAATACATCGTCATCTCGCTGTGCTTTAATACATCGCCATCTAGCTGTGCTTTTATACATCGTCATCTCGCTGTGCTTTAATACATCGCCATCTAGCTGTGCTTTTATACATCGTCATCTCGCTGTGCTTTAATACATCGTCATCTAGCTGTGCTTTAATACATCGTCATCTAGCTGTGCTTTAATACATCGTCATCTCGCTGTGCTTTAATACATCGCCATCTAGCTGTGCTTTAATACATCGTCATCTAGCTGTGCTTTAATACATCGTCATCTAGCTGTGCTTTAATACATCGTCATCTAGCTATGCTTTTATACATCGCCATCTAGCTGTGCTTTAATACATCGCCATCTAGCTGTGCTTTAATACATCGTCATCTAGCTGTGCTTTAATACATCGTCATCTCGCTGTGCTTTAATACATCGCCATCTAGCTGTGCTTTAATACATCGTCATCTAGCTGTGCTTTAATACATCGTCATCTAGCTGTGCTTTAATACATCGTCATCTAGCTGTGCTTTAATACATCGCCATCTAGCTGTGCTTTAATACATCGCCATCTAGCTGTGCTTTAATACATCGCCATCTAGCTGTGCTTTAATACGTCGCCATCTAGCTGTGCTTTAATACATCGCCATCTAGCTGTGCTTTAATACATCCGATTCGACATTTAGCTGTGCTTTTATACACGGCTATCTAGCTGTGCTTTTATACATCGCTATCTAGCTATGCTTTAATATATATCGCTATCTAGCAATGCTTAATGCATCGCTGTCTAGCTATGCTTTTATATATCGCTATCTAGCTATGCTTTATACATCGCTGTCTAGCTATTGTTTTATACATCGCTATCTAGCTATGCTTTTATACATCGCTGTCTAGCTGTGCTTTTGTTCATCGCTGTCTAGCTGTGATTTTATACATCGCCATCTAGCTATGCTTTTATACATCGCCATCTAGCTATGCTTTTATACATCGCCATCTAGCTATGCTTTTATACATCGCTATCTAGCTATGCTTTTATACATCGCCATCTAGCTGTGATTTTATACATCACTATCTAGCTATGCTTTTATACATCGCCATCTAGTAATGCTTTTATACATCGCCATCTAGCTGTGCTTTTATACATCGCTATCTAGCTATGCTTTTATACATCGCCATCTAGCTATGCTTTTATACATCGCCATCTAGCTATGCTTTTATACATCGCCATCTAGCTGTGCTTTTATACATCGCCATCTAGCTGTGCTTTTATACATCGCTATCTAGCTATGCTTTTATACATCGCCATCTAGCTATGCTTTTATACATCGCCATCTAGCTGTGCTTTTATACATCGCCATCTAGCTGTGCTTTTATACATCGCCATCTAGCTGTGCTTTTATACATCGCCATCTAGCTATGCTTTTATACATCGCCATCTAGCTGTGCTTTTATACATCGCCATCTAGCTATGCTTTTATACATCGCCATCTAGCTATGCTTTTATGCATCGCCATCTTGCTGTGCTTTTATACATCGCCATCTAGCTATGCTTTTATATATCGCTATCTAGCTATGCTTTTATCGCTGTCTAGCTATGCTTTATACATCGCTGTCTAGCTATGCTTTTATACATCGCTATACCTAGCTATGCTTTTATACATCGCTGTCTAGCTGTGCTTTTATTCATCGCTGTCTAGCTGTGATTTTATACATCGCCATCTAGCTATGCTTTTATACATCGCCATCTAGCTATGCTTTTATACACCGCCATCTAGCTATGCTTTTATACATCGCCATCTAGCTATGCTTTTATACATCGCCATCTAGCTATGCTTTTATACATCGCCATCTAGCTGTGCTTTTATACATCGCCATCTAGCTATGCTTTTATACATCGCCATCTAGCTGTGCTTTTATACATCGCCATCTAGCTGTGCTTTTATACATCGCCATCTAGCTGTGCTTTTATACATCGCCATCTAGCTGTGCTTTTATACATCGCTGTCTAGCTGTGATTTTATACATCGCCATCTAGCTGTGCTTTTATACATCGCCATCTAGCTATGCTTTTATACATCGCCATCTAGCTATGCTTTTATACATCGCCATCTAGCTATGCTTTAATACATCGCCATCTAGCTGTGCTTTTATACATCGCCATCTAGCTGTGCTTTTATACATCGCCATCTAGCTGTGCTTTTATACATCGCCATCTAGCTGTGCTTTAATACATCGCCATCTAGCTGTGCTTTAATACATCGCCATCTAGCTGTGCTTTTATACATCGCCATCTAGCTATGCTTTTATACATCGCCATCTAGCTGTGCTTTTATACATCGCCATCTAGCTATGTTTTTATACATCGCCATCTAGCTATGCTTTTATGCATCGCCATCTTGCTGTGCTTTTATACATCGCCATCTAGCTATGCTTTTATATATCGCTATCTAGCTATGCTTTTATCGCTGTCTAGCTATGCTTTATACATCGCTGTCTAGCTATGCTTTTATACATCGCTATATCTAGCTATGCTTTTATACATCGCTGTCTAGCTGTGCTTTTATTCATCGCTGTCTAGCTGTGATTTTATACATCGCCATCTAGCTATGCTTTTATACATCGCCATCTAGCTATGCTTTTATACATCGCCATCTAGCTATGCTTTTATACATCGCCATCTAGCTATGCTTTTATATATCGCCATCTAGCTGTGCTTTTATACATCGCCATCTAGCTATGCTTTTATACATCGCCATCTAGCTGTGCTTTTATACATCGCCATCTAGCTGTGCTTTTATACATCGCCATCTAGCTGTGCTTTTATACATCGCCATCTAGCTGTGCTTTTATACATCGCCATCTAGCTGTGCTTTTATACATCGCTATCTAGCTATGCTTTTATACATCGCCATCTAGCTGTGCTTTTATACATCGCCATCTAGCTGTGCTTTTATACATCGCCATCTAGCTGTGCTTTTATACATCGCCATCTAGCTGTGCTTTTATACATCGCCATCTAGCTGTGCTTTTATACATCGCCATCTAGCTGTGCTTTTATACATCGCTATCTAGCTATGCTTTTATACATCGCCATCTAGCTATGCTTTTATACATCGCCATCTAGCTGTGCTTTTATACATCGCCATCTAGCTGTGCTTTTATACATCGCCATCTAGCTGTGCTTTTATACATCGCCATCTAGCTGTGCTTTTATACATCGCCATCTAGCTATGCTTTTATACATCGCCATCTAGCTGTGCTTTTATACATCGCCATCTAGCTGTGCTTTTATACATCGCTATCTAGCTATGCTTTTATACATCGCCATCTAGCTATGCTTTTATACATCGCCATCTAGCTGTGCTTTTATACATCGCCATCTAGCTATGCTTTTATACATCGCCATCTAGCTATGCTTTTATACATCGCCATCTAGCTACGCTTTTATACATCGCTATCGAGCTGGACATGACATCGGCGTTACGTAAATGATTATTTGGTTCTCATCGATATAAGTTTCATAGTTGTAGCTCAATCATAATATAGTTATGGCCTAATGAATAGACCAACTATAAAACTTAAACATAAAAAACTAATTGACAAACGACAAACAAGAAAATGTACGGAAACACTTTAATCGCAAAGACCGTTCCTACAGACCCCGCTGCACTGGGAGCACGGGACGCCATGTTGATATGGGTTCTGCCCCATTATGTTCCCCCTGTGGAAGGAAATAAGTATCATTTAAATAGTTTCAGTCTGACCCGTTCCGAATTGCAAAATATGCATCTGCTGGTACGTGTGTAGAGTGAGGAAGCCTCGAGTGCAGAATGCATTAATTTTATATTCAAACCAAGCATTGTAATGAGCATAACAATGTAAAATCAAATTCTTGATTCAGTTAAATTATAGTCAGTTGACTTGTCGGCAGGAAACATACTGTATAGGACTGGTTCTATAGCATTTATTCAATTCCCTAAGAAAATGTTTCAAGTTATAAATCACTAAATTGTTTTACACTATCTTCATACCTAATAAAACACATTATAAAAGTTACAGGAAATTAACAAGATATGTATACATACTCTCAGAAAAAATAACAAATTTAATGCAAAATTATATGATATTTGCACCAATTAAGACACAGTAGGTGAAGAAACTATCGGAATAAATGCAGTTAGTTGCAGACTCACTGTGGCGAGTAGAAGCAGAAGAAGTAGAGAGTGTTTCCCTGACACGTCTTGGCCGCACACCCCACGAGTCGACTGCTCGCCCAGATCATCTACAACAGACACACGCAGCATGGATTTAACGTAACATAAAGTCACATTGACGAAACTCAACAATAAAACTAAGAATATACATCCTATGGGTTAGCGGCAATCATTTGGAGCGGACAAAGGCACTATTTTAACCATCAACTACCATTTTAACTTACATCAAACCTTTAACTTTTCCTTTCATTGTTGACTTAACAAGCACGGTGCAATCCTATGACACAAGACAGAGGCATTGTTATTTAAAGCTAAGATATAAGTAAAAGCCAAAGGTGATGTTCACGTGAATCTCTGGGGAGACTGGAGACGAAGAGTCCATCATTGTACTGCTCCTGAGGTAGTGATGCAACAGAATTTAAAATTAAAGTCTTGGTAATTACTTTTATCTTTCAGACCTTGTGTTTGATTTGTAAAGTGTCCGACTTATTACAGCTACAAAAAATACGAGCCCTCGGCCAGTTACCTAACTCAACCCTGGTGAGCTACCTTCAGATTGTAAGGAGATTCGAACCAACCCCGGAACTACCGAGGATGGACCACCCACCTGAGTATAGTGTCCGGTAACTGAGGAGAACTTGTCCCCGTACTTCCAGAGGTCCTTCTCGTTGTACCAGCCACTCAGGCCGTAGTTGACGACGGCGTCAGTATTCATGCCCCACCCCCCGACCATGGCCAGGTTCTCGCCCCTCCCCCCGTACCCCTTGTGTGTCATCTCGCATCGCTGGATCCACTCATTAGCTTCCACTGCCAGCTGGTCGTCCCAGTGCTGCAATACACAGACATACAGACAGTTTTAGTAAGTATACACGACCATTACCCGCCAATTAGCTTCCCTTCCTGTACAATATCAACACAAAGGTAAAACAACGAAATATAAATTTAATGGCATTATTTGAACTACAGAATTCAAATGATACAGACAGGTTGTCTCGCTAGCACAATAAGGAATGCACAGTTTTTCAGATGAGAACAGCCTGCTGGTAACAGTAACTAGAAAACTATGTTGAGTTTGCACATACATTAGGTAAATGCAATGAATTGCAATAAAATACTGCACTTATTTTGGCAATAATAACAATAAAATTATTTTGATGACAATCGATGATATTATATAAAAAGGGTAGGTGGGTTGGATTCTCTAACAACATGAAGTTAACATGAAGGCAGACTTGAAAATAATGAGAAGGATATAAGAAAGGTGACTATAAAGAATCAAGGAAATGAAGATGAGAAGCTGATAGGCTTTCTAAATTTATTTAGATTGCATACGGTCATGCAGATAACAGTCATACAGATTCGATGAAGCGTTCGTAAAATATTACACTGAAGGTTTAAAATATTATCTTTTACAAATATTCATTTGATAATTTTCTTTATATTTCATATTTATTTCATCAATTTATCTATATTTCTTTTTTCTCCAAAATATTCTTTTGAAACCATAAGGCAGTTACACAAAGATCGTTAGTCTAACACTCAGACTATGAAAAAGTATTTATTCTGAAAATATCACAATGTTATTAAATATTGAAAGGAGACTGGGTTATCTTGGGGTCCATCAAATATACATGTAAAAATCTCAACCAAGCCTCCACCACCGGTACCCCTCTCTGAAACTGCTAGACTAGTGTGAAGTGACCAGGTTAATTAAAGGTACATCCATTGTGTTTCATAAAATTTTATTTGGCTTTGATACGCTCCAACTCACCATGCACATGTGATGTCTACAATACAAATAAATTCACTCAGCTTGCATATTCATCCCCATGCAATCACCAAATATATCATAATTACTAGTTTCCAATTAAAATTGAGTAACATCATTATTCATGTGTAGAAACCGAAACTGCACGTCCCATTGACATGCACAGTAGTTATATGACCCATTAAACATTATCTCACCAAATTTGTCATTCTGTCTGTTAAAAATAAGATTCCAAAATTACGTTTGACTCATTGACGCGCGCCACACGCTGTGCATTGTCCGGTTTTCGATCAGAAATCACTACTTTTACCTTCATATCGTCAATATGCTAAGTCGACTATCATTAAAATGATTGTTTTCGGTAACAATCGGTACTTCTCGATAAAGTAACACCATTTATAACGTTTGCAATATGTGACCCCCAACAACACAATGGATGTACCTTCAAGTCTAGAGAATTATAAGTCTAGATTACCCAGTTCTACTCATCCCTATGCTCCATTTTGTATAACTATAGTATTTGATATGGTTGTAAAATGTTATTGTAAGAAAATAAAATTATGAGGTTAAATGTTAGCAATAGGCCCTATATCTATGTAAGTCTGTACAACAATGACAGACTCATGTCGACTCGCGAGAAATCCCCGGTATGAGGTGATTAAAAACCATAGATCCCTCATATTGAAGCATCGACTGCGATGTTTGATGACTTTGAAAATATATCTAATAAAGTAATATCTTTATTGAGATTTGAAACTTCATGTGCAAATCAGTAACACTAACAGGTGCGCGAAAGTGTGAGATTTCCTCCATTTCGGTTTATGGACGTGTCTGAAATTATGTTTTTCAGTGTGTTTTTGCTGGACAGCTACTGCAGTACAGGCTTAGAACTAGAAAGAACTAGAAAGTGTTCAATCACTGTCGAGAAATCCGGGATAACCTGAAGGAAGATATATATATATAGGCTCACTGCTACTGACGAAAGGCCGTCAGCAGAACAAAAGCGGAGATAGTGTTTGTTAAAAGCGACTCACGCTTTCAGGTCGGCCGATAGCCGTGATCGTCTAGTGGTTAGGACTTTGCGTTGTGGCCGCAAGAACCCCGGTTCGAATCCGGGTCACGGCATGGCTGACTATTTTGTTCGATGATATTTTGAATTTTTGCTTTAGTTATTGATGCCCTTTCATTGTTATAAAAATTCTGGACATAATTCTTTTCTGGATAAATGTTTGTTTTTCAAAGTATAAAATTATATGTATGTATATCCATATATTCATTGATAAACTGATAAAATCCCAAATCCCTAACTTATTTTGTCCAGTATATCACCTGTCGATGTTCTATCATTATACATAAGCACAAAAAAAGATCGGTACTAAGTGCAAACTTTGATTAGCCTTTGTTTTGAACAACAACACATCTCGACAGTGACTTATGAACCTGAAAAATACTTCACCACTCCAGGTTTATCAGTTAATTTAAATCAGTTATTACAAAACAGCTATAAAATTCATTCTGTAGAACTGTCCTACTTTTAGTTTATAAATTTATCAAACAGATTAAAAAAATATACTTTGGTAAATGTAGATTGCTCAGTTGTTGAATGGCTTGTTCAATTTGATATCCGAGCAAATATATAGAGAATCTTACCCAAGTGTCTTCTGATATCGAATGTATATACTCTCATCACGAGTTGATAAATGTCACACATAGAGGCTTGCCGATGATGTTTTACTTTATCAACGATTGTTAATACATTTTATTTGTTGTTATGCAGATTAAAGTTATATAATAAATAGACTATTTCATTGTTTTTGCCGAATATCATTTCTATCTCATCTCGTGGAGTGAGAAAGTGACACTCGAGAAAATATCACTTTCTCACTCAACGAGATGAGATAGAAATGATATTCGGCAAAAACAATGAAATAGTCTCTATTGATAGCTGAAGACACGAGGGTGAGATTCTATTTATCGTCTTCCAATACAGTGATGTCATAGCATTGTAACGTCATCATGTTTATGACGTCATAGAATTGTGATGTCATCACTTGATGATGTAAAAGCATTGTGATGTTATTAGGGCATCGTGCGAAATCTACTTTCAAAACAATTTATTTCATAGGAGATATCGCATGATGTCACACAAGCGATTTTCCCCGTGGAACACAGTTTTGGATAATAATATTTATTCAGGTGAAACTTGGAACAGGTTTGGCTGAATTTTCATCCACATTTTAAAAAATCAACATCGAAACAAACAGTAAGTCATTTGCAAAATACCTATTTTTTTGCCTGTCCTGATTCTGTACGGTGCACTATGTTTGTTAATGTATAATGAAGCCCTGTCTTTCTTTTAAGAATGAAGCTTTCCATTTATACACATACGTTCAAAGTAAGTTTGATTACAAACACCTGTTTAACGTTCTAACAGCAGTGCACGTCATATAACCTCATAACTTCAAAGTTGATAAAAACATTATAACTTGAAAATTAATTTAATACGTCTAAATAATGTTTTATATGATGATGACGTCAATATCTAGACACTACACCTCGATGATTGACACGCACCTGACGTGTAGTTGACAGGTCCCTATCAAACGGCTCAGTACGTATTATACTGTCATTATTGTGATCCATATAAACGTCAAGCTGTTATGTTTGTGTTCTGCGGTCGGGATGGGAATGGGGAAGGGGTAGGGAATAGGGTGGGGATGGCTGGGGTACGTGATATGACTACAATGGAAATATGAACACCAATTTTAGCTTCAGATGAAGTGTCGTTTATCAATAGCAAGGATGGATAATTTTTTTTGTATTGGCGAGAACAAGAAGCTTCTGTTCTGTGTAAAACATTGTCAACATTGTGCCACAAACGCTCAGCTTTCATCAACCTGTTGACAAAGTAAAAAGTAACTGCACCATATTTTGTGTCAATTCCATAATATGTTACCAAACGTTGGTTTTGAAAAAACATAAAATACTAAAAATAATTGACTTAATTTCTTTCGTGTTTCTCTAACCTTGTAAGGGAATTTAGCTTATTTCTAATTTATGAAAAAAACATAAAGGTACATTTCCTAGCAATGTGGATCACCTTTGAAGATCATTAGTTCAGCTTCTGCCTTGTTATTTGTCCTCTTTTAGTGCAATTCAGTGCAGCCTTCCTATAGACGATTATGCTATCATTAATTTATATTAATCACATTACCAATGTCATTTCACTAGCTGTTCTATTTCATTTCTTAGATATTAATAAATTGCTCTATTGAGATCTATTGTCCTCCATCTGAAGAGATGAACTCTTAGTATCTGATATCAGCGTATGAAGAGTTTCCATATACTTGGTCGGCTTACTGTTTCGATTAACCATCAATAGATGAGTATGTCATGTCCATTTCTTCCATATACTTTGATTAGTAAGAATCGTTATCATTGGACTTTCTTTGTCCACTATTATGGTTTAGAAATAGAAAATTTTAGCAAAAAATGAGGTGCGTCTGAAAGAGAAGTCCTGTTTCAAGCCATGTCACGAGTTAACCACTTACGATTTCTCTATAATTTCTCCTTCAGGATATGACATATTACCACAATGTATCACACAACTTATCAATATCGTATCTCGTTAAAGGGAGACTGCGTCGAGGATAAAAATGAGTCTCATCTTTATCTAACTAAGCTGATTAGAGTGTCTGCTAACAAGTTATGCTTCACTTCACTGTCTACATGCAGAAGTTTTTATTACCAATTACGTCAATTGTCTGAAATTTGGTGTCTGTGACTTGTTAGAAGACATGTTAATTAGCATAGGTAGATACACATAATCTGATTTTTATCCTCGATGCGGTGTCCCTTTAATAAGTCTTGTCAAAACAAGTTGTAATGTTCGGCGAAATATTACCTCGTGAAATGTGTTTTTGTATTTTATATACCTCAATGTAAGAACTGCTGAACAAAACCTAGATTGTTTGAACGTATGTATTCAGAGTAATCGCCCCTGTTACAACTGTCCCCTGATACAACTATCCCCTGTCAAGATTAAAAGAAAGAAATTTATTGAAGGATATAAATGTGATATGTATATCGATAGTGATGGATGAAGAGGGTTTCAAGGATAAATATATACTGTTCTATGTATATCGATAGGGTTGGATACAGGTTTCAAGGATAAATATATACTGTTCTATGTATATCGATAGGGTTGGATACAGGTTTCAGGGATACATATATACTATTCTATGTATATCGATAGGGTTGGATATAGGTTTCAAGGATACATATATACTGTTCTATGTATATCGATAGGGTTGGATACAGGTTTCAGGGATATGTATATCGATAGGGTTGGATATAGGTTTCAGGGATACATATATACTGTTCTATGTATATCGATAGGGTTGGATACAGATTTCAGGGATAAATCTATACTGTTCTAAGTATATCGATAGGGTTAGATACAGGTTTCAAGGATAAATATATATTGTTCTATGTATATCAATAGGGTTGGATACAGGTTTCAGGGATACATATATACTGTCAAATGTACATCGATAGGGCTGGATATAGAAGGTTTCAGGGATACATATATACTGTTCTATGTATATCGATAGGGCTGGATATAGGTTTCCGGGATACATATATACTGTAATATGTATATCGATAGGGCTGGATATAGGTTTCAGGGATACATATATACTGTTATATGTATATCGATAGGGTTGGATATAGGTTTTAGGGATACATACTGTTACATGTATATCGATAGGGCTGGATATAGAAGGTTTCAGGGATACAAATATACTGTTCTATGTATATCGATAGGGCTGGATATAGGTTTTCGGGATACATATATACTGTTATATGTATATCGATAGGGATGGATATAGGTTTCAGGGATACATACTGTTAAATGAACATCGATAGGGTTGGATATAGAAGGTTTCAGGGATCGACATATATACTGTTATATGTATATCGATAGGGCTGGATATAGGTTTCAGGGATACATATATTCTGTTATATGAATATCGATAGGGCTGGATATAGGTTTCAGGGATACATACTGTTACATGTATATCGATAGGGCTGGATATAGAAGGTTTCAGGGATACATATATACTGTTCTATGTATATCGATATGGCTGGATATTGACGGTTTCAGGGACACACACTGTTAATTGTAGATCGATAGGGCTGGATATAGACGGTTTCAGGGATACATATATACTGTTATAAGTATATAGATAAGGTTGGATATAGGTTTCAGGGATACATAGTGTTAAATGTACATCGATAGGGCTGGATGTAGATTTCAGGGATACATATATACTGTTATATGTATATCGATAGGGCTGGATAAAGGTTTCAGGGATACATACTGTTAAATGAACATCGATAGGGTTGGATATAGACGGTTTCAGGGATACATAGTGTTAAATGTACATCGATAGGGCTGGATATAGAAGGTTTCAGGGATACATATATACTGTTCTATGTATATCGATAGGGCTGGATATAGGTTTCCGGGATACATATATACTGTTATATGTATATCGATAGGGCTGGATATAGGTTTCAGGGATACATATATACTGTTATATGTATATCGATAGGGTTGGATATAGGTTTTAGGGATACATACTGTGACATGTATATCGATAGGGCTGGATATAGAAGGTTTCAGGGATACATATATACTGTTCTATGTATATCGATAGGGCTGGATATAGGTTTCAGGGATACATATATACTGTTATATGTATATCGATAGGGCTGGATATAGGTTTCAGGGATACATATATACTGTTATATGTATATCGATAGGGCTGGATATAGGTTTCAGGGATACATACTGTTACATGTATATCGATAGGGCTGGATATAGAAGGTTTCAGGGATACATATATACTGTTCTATGTATATCGATAGGGCTGGATATAGGTTTTCGGGATACATATATACTGTTATATGTATATCGATAGGGATGGATATAGGTTTCAGGGATACATACTGTTAAATGAACATCGATAGGGTTGGATATAGAAGGTTTCAGGGATCGACATATATACTGTTATATGTATATCGATAGGGCTGGATATAGGTTTCAGGGATACATATGTTCTGTTATATGAATATCGATAGGGCTGGATATAGGTTTCAGGGATACATACTGTTACATGTATATCGATAGGGCTGGATATAGAAGGTTTCAGGGATACATATATACTGTTCTATGTATATCGATATGGCTGGATATAGACGGTTTCAGGGACACACACTGTTAATTGTAGATCGATAGGGCTGGATATAGACGGTTTCAGGGATACATATATACTGTTATAAGTATATAGATAAGGTTGGATATAGGTTTCAGGGATACATAGTGTTAAATGTACATCGATAGGGCTGGATGTAGATTTCAGGGATACATATATACTGTTATATGTATATCGATAGGGCTGGATAAAGGTTTCAGGGATACATAGTGTTAAATGTACATCGATAGGGCTGGATACAGGTTTCAGGGATACATATATACTGTTATATGTATATAGATAAGGTTGGATATAGGTTTCAGGGATACATAGTGTTAAATGTACATCGATAGGGCTGGATGTAGATTTCAGGGATACATATATACTGTTATATGTATATCGATAGGGCTGGATATAGGTTTCAGGGATACATACTGTTAAATGAACATCGATAGGGTTGGATATAGACGGTTTCAGGGATACATAGTGTTAAATGTACATCGATAGGGCTGGATATAGAAGGTTTCAGGGATACATATATATATACTGTTCTATGTATATCGATAGGGTTGGATATAGGTTTCAGGGATACATATATACTGTTATATGTATATCGATAGGGCTGGATATAGGTTTCCAGGATACATATATACTGTTATATGTATATCGATAGGGTTGGATATAGGTTTCAGGGATACATACTGTTACATGTATATCGATAGGGCTGGATATAGGTTTCAGGGATACATATATACTGTTCTATGTATATCGATAGGGTTGGATACAGGTTTCAGGGATACATACTGTTACATGTATATCGATAGGGCTGGATATAGAAGGTTTCAGGGATACATATATACTGTTCTATGTATATCGATAGGGCTGGATATAGGTTTCCGGGATACATATATACTGTTATATGTATATCGATAGGGTTGGATATAGGTTTCAGGGATACATACTGTTAAATGAACATCGATAGGGTTGGATATAGAAGGTTTCAGGGATCGACATATATACTGTTATATGTATATCGATAGGGCTGGATATAGGTTTCAGGGATACATATATTCTGTTATATGTATATCGATAGGGCTGGATATAGGTTTCAGGGATACATAATGTTAAATGAACATCGATAGGGTTGGATACAGGTTTCAGGGATACATATATACTGTTCTATGTATATAGATAAGGTTGGATATAGGTTTCAGGGATACATAGTGTTAAATGTACATCGATAGGGCTGGATGTAGATTTCAGGGATACACATATACTGTTATATGTATATCGATAGGGCTGGATATAGGTTTCAGGGATACATACTGTTAAATGAACATCGATAGGGTTGGATATAGACGGTTTCAGGGATACATAGTGTTAAATGTACATCGATAGGGCTGGATATAGAAGGTTTCAGGGATACATATATATATACTGTTCTATGTATATCGATAGGGTTGGATATAGGTTTCAGGGATACATATATACTGTTATATGTATATCGATAGGGCTGGATATAGGTTTCCAGGATACATATATACTGTTATATGTATATCGATAGGGTTGGATATAGGTTTCAGGGATACATACTGTTACATGTATATCGATAGGGCTGGATATAGGTTTCAGGGATACATATATACTGTTCTATGTATATCGATAGGGTTGGATACAGGTTTCAGGGATACATACTGTTACATGTATATCGATAGGGCTGGATATAGAAGGTTTCAGGGATACATATATACTGTTCTATGTATATCGATAGGGCTGGATATAGGTTTCCGGGATACATATATACTGTTATATGTATATCGATAGGGTTGGATATAGGTTTCAGGGATACATACTGTTAAATGAACATCGATAGGGTTGGATATAGAAGGTTTCAGGGATCGACATATATTCTGTTATATGTATATCGATAGGGCTGGATATAGGTTTCAGGGATACATACTGTTACATGTATATCGATAGGGCTGGATATAGAAGGTTTCAGGGATACATATATACTGTTCTATGTATATCGATATGGCTGGATATAGACGGTTTCAGGGACACACACTGTTAATTGTAGGTCGATAGGGCTGGATATAGACGGTTTCAGGGATACATGTATACTGTTCTATGTATATAGATAAGGTTGGATATAGGTTTCAGGGATACATAGTGTTAAATGTACATCGATAGGGCTGGATGTGGATTTCAGGGATACATATATACTGTTATATGTATATCGATAGGGCTGGATATAGGTTTCAGGGATACATACTGTTAAATGTACATCGATAGGGCTGGATATAGAAGGTTTCAGGGATACATATATACTGTTATATGTATATCGATAGGGTTGGATATAGGTTTCAAGGATACATATATACTGTTCTATGTATATCGATAGGGTTGGATACAGGTTTCAGGGATATGTATATCGATAGGGTTGGATATAGGTTTCAGGGATACATATATACTGTTCTATGTATATCGATAGGGTTGGATACAGATTTCAGGGATAAATCTATACTGTTCTATGTATATCGATAGGGTTAGATACAGGTTTCAAGGATAAATATATATTGTTCTATGTATATCGATAGGGTTGGATACAGGTTTCAGGGATACATACTGTTAAATGTACATCGATAGGGCTGGATATAGAAGGTTTCAGGGATACATATATACTGTTCTATGTATATCGATAGGGCTGGATATAGGTTTCCGGGATACATATATACTGTTATATGTATATCGATAGGGTTGGATATAGGTTTCAGGGATACATACTGTTAAATGAACATCGATAGGGTTGGATATAGAAGGTTTCAGGGATCGACATATATACTGTTATATGTATATCGATAGGGCTGGATATAGGTTTCAGGGATACATATATTCTGTTATATGTATATCGATAGGGCTGGATATAGGTTTCAGGGATACATATATACTGTTCTATGTATATCGATAGGGCTGGATATAGGTTTCCGGGATACATATATACTGTTATATGTATATTGATAGGGTTGGATATAGGTTTCAGGGATACATACTGTTAAATGAACATAAATAGGGTTGGATATAGAAGGTTTCAGGGATCGACATATATACTGTTATATGTATATCGATAGGGCTGGATATAGGTTTCAGGGATACATATATACTGTTCTATGTATATAGATAAGGTTGGATATAGGTTTCAGGGATACATAGTGTTAAATGTACATCGATAGGGCTGGATGTAGATTTCAGGGATACATATATACTGTTATATGTATATCGATAGGGCTGGATATAGGTTTCAGGGATACATACTGTTAAATGAACATCGATAGGGTTGGATATAGACGGTTTCAGGGATACATAGTGTTAAATGTACATCGATAGGGCTGGATATAGAAGGTTTCAGGGATACATATATATATACTGTTCTATGTATATCGATAGGGTTGGATATAGGTTTCAGGGATACATATATACTGTTATATGTATATCGATAGGGCTGGATATAGGTTTCCAGGATACATATATACTGTTATATGTATATCGATAGGGTTGGATATAGGTTTCAGGGATACATACTGTTACATGTATATCGATAGGGCTGGATATAGGTTTCAGGGATACATATATACTGTTCTATGTATATCGATAGGGTTGGATACAGGTTTCAGGGATACATACTGTTACATGTATATCGATAGGGCTGGATATAGAAGGTTTCAGGGATACATATATACTGTTCTATGTATATCGATAGGGCTGGATATAGGTTTCCGGGATACATATATACTGTTATATGTATATCGATAGGGTTGGATATAGGTTTCAGGGATACATACTGTTAAATGAACATCGATAGGGTTGGATATAGAAGGTTTCAGGGATCGACATATATACTGTTATATGTATATCGATAGGGCTGGATATAGGTTTCAGGGATACATATATTCTGTTATATGTATATCGATAGGGCTGGATATAGGTTTCAGGGATACATACTGTTACATGTATATCGATAGGGCTGGATATAGAAGGTTTCAGGGATACATATATACTGTTCTATGTATATCGATATGGCTGGATATAGACGGTTTCAGGGACACACACTTTTAATTGTAGGTCGATAGGGTTGGATATAGACGGTTTCAGGGATACATGTATACTGTTCTATGTATATAGATAAGGTTGGATATAGGTTTCAGGGATACATAGTGTTAAATGTACATCGATAGGGCTGGATGTGGATTTCAGGGATACATATATACTGTTATATGTATATCGATAGGGCTGGATATAGGTTTCAGGGATACATACTGTTAAATGAACATCGATAGGGTTGGATATAGACGGTTTCAGGGATACATAGTGTTAAATGTACATCGATAGGGCTGGATATAGAAGGTTTCAGGGATACATATATACTGTTCTATGTATATCGATAGGGTTGGATATATGTTTCAGGGATACATATATACTGTTATATGTATATCGATAGGGCTGGATATAGGTTTTCGGGATACATATATACTGTTATATGTATATCGATAGGGTTGGATATAGGTTTCAGGGATACATACTGTTACATGTATATCGATAGGGCTGGATATAGGTTTCAGGGATACATATATACTGTTCTATGTATATCGATAGGGTTGGATACAGGTTTCAGGGATACATACTGTTACATGTATATCGATAGGGCTGGATATAGAAGGTTTCAGGGATACATATATACTGTTCTATGTATATCGATAGGGCTGGATATAGGTTTCCGGGATACATATATACTGTTATATGTATATCGATAGGGTTGGATATAGGTTTCAGGGATACATACTGTTAAATGAACATCGATAGGGTTGGATATAGAAGGTTTCAGGGATCGACATATATACTGTTATATGTATATCGATAGGGCTGGATATAGGTTTCAGGGATACATATATTCTGTTATATGAATATCGATAGGGCTGGATATAGGTTTCAGGGATACATACTGTTACATGTATATCGATAGGGCTGGATATAGAAGGTTTCAGGGATACATATATACTGTTCTATGTATATCGATATGGCTGGATATAGACGGTTTCAGGGACACACACTGTTAATTGTAGGTCGATAGGGCTGGATATAGACGGTTTCAGGGATACATATATACTGTTCTATGTATATAGATAAGGTTGGATATAGGTTTCAGGGATACATAGTGTTAAATGTACATCGATATGGCTGGATGTAGATTTCAGGGATACATATATACTGTTATATGTATATCGATAGGGCTGGATATAGGTTTCAGGGATACATACTGTTAAATGTACATCGATAGGGTTGGATATAGACGGTTTCAGGGATACATATATACTGTTCTATGTATATAGATAAGGTTGGATATAGGTTTCAGGGATACATAGTGTTAAATGTACATCGATATGGCTGGATGTAGATTTCAGGGATACATATATACTGTTATATGTATATCGATAGGGCTGGATACAGGTTTCAGGGATACATACTGTTAAATGAACATCGATAGGGTTGGATATAGGTTTCAGGGATACATACTGTTAAATGTACATCGATAGGGCTGGATATAGACGGTTTCAGGGATACATATATACTGTTCTATGTATATCGATAGGGTTGGATACAGGTTTCAGGGATACATATATACTGTTATATGTATATCGATAGGGCTGGATATAGGTTTCAGCGATACATATATACTGTTATATGTATATCGATAGGGTTGGATATAGGTTTCAGGGATACATACTGTTAAATGTACATCGATAGGGCTGGATATAGAAGGTTTCAGGGATACATATATACTGTTCTATGTATATCGATAGGGTTGGATATAGAAGGTTTCAGGGATACATATATACTGTTCTATGTATATCGATAGGGTTGGATACAGGTTTCAAGGACACATATATGCTGTTCTGCGTATATCGATAGGGCTGGATATAGGTTTCAGCGATACATATATACTGTTATATGTATATCGATAGGGTTGGATATAGGGTTCAGGGATACATACTGTTAAATGTTCATCGATAGGGCTGGATATAGAAGGTTTCAGGGATACATATATACTGTTCTATGTATATAGATACGGTTGGATATAGGTTTCAGGGATACATAGTGTTAAATGTACATCGATAGGGCTGGATGTAGATTTCAGGGATACATATATACTGTTCTATGTATATCGATAGGGCTGGATACAGGTTTCAGGGATACATATATGCTGTTATATGTATATCGATAGGGTTGGATATAGGTTTCAGGGATACATAGTGTTAAATGTACATCGATAGGGCTGGATATAGAAGGTTTCAGGGATACATATATGCTGTTATATGTATATCGATAGGGTTGGATATAGGTTTCAGCGATACATATATACTGTTATATGTATATCGATAGGGTTGGATATAGGGTTCAGGGATACATACTGTTAAATGTTCATCGATAGGGCTGGATATAGAAGGTTTCAGGGATACATATATACTGTTCTATGTATATAGATAAGGTTGGATATAGGTTTCAGGGATACATAGTGTTAAATGTACATCGATAGGGCTGGATGTAGATTTCAGGGATACATATATACTGTTCTATGTATATCGATAGGGCTGGATACAGGTTTCAGGGATACATATATGCTGTTATATGTATATCGATAGGGTTGGATATAGGTTTCAGGGATACATAGTGTTAAATGTACATCGATAGGGCTGGATATAGAAGGTTTCAGGGATACATATATGCTGTTATATGTATATCGATAGGGTTGGATATAGGTTTCAGGGATACATATATACTGTTATATGTATATCGATAGGGCTGGATATAGGTTTCAGGGATACATATATACTGTTATATGTATATCGATAGGGTTGGATACAGGTTTCAGGGATACATACTGTTAAATGTACATCGATAGGGTTGGATATAGAAGGTTTCAGGGATCGACATATATACTGTTATATGTATATCGATAGGGCTGGATATAGGTTTCAGGGATACATATATACTGTTATATGTATATCGATAGGGGTGGATATAGGTTTCAGGGATACATATATACTTTTATATGTATATCGATAGGGCTGGATATAGAAGGTTTCAGAGATACATATATACTGTTATAAGTATATCGATAGGGCTGGATATAGGTTTCAGGGATACATATGGTTGGATATAGAAGGTTTCAATGCTACATACTGTTATATGTATATCGATAGGGTTGGATATAGAATGTTTCAGGGATACATACTGTTAAATGTATATCGATAGGGATGGATAAAGGAGGTTTCAAGGATACATACTGTTAAATTCATATTGATAGGGTTGGATATAGAAGGTTTCAATGCTACATACTGTTGTTATATGTATATCGATAGGGTTGAATATAGAAGGTTTCAATTCTACATACTGTTAAATGTATATCGATAGGGATGGATAAAGAAGGTTTCAAGGATAAATACTGTTAAATTTATATCGATAGGGTTGGATATATAAGGTTTCATTGCTAAATACTGTTAAATGTATATCGATAGGGTTGGATATAGAAGGTTTCAGGGATACATACTGTTATATGTATATCGATAGGGTTGGATATAGAAGTTTTCAATGCTTCATACTGTTATATGTATATCGATAGGGCTGGATATAGAAGGTTTAAGGGATACAAACTGTTAAATGTATATCGATAGGGCTTGATATAGAAGGTTTCAATGCTACATACTGTTATATGTATATCGATAGGGTTTGATATGTGAGAGATATACCCATACTTTTCCGAATGTATCGAATGATACCCTACACTTTTCCCCGTGGGGCCCTTACGAGGCGGGGCCAAGTAAGGCTCCAAAGGGGAAAAGTGTAGGGTATCATTTGATACACGAGGAAAAGTATGGGTATATCTGTCTTATACCCCACTTACGGTCGAGTGTAAGCATTTACTATTTCATAATATTTCTAAACAAATACAGCTGTAAACAAGCTTGTGCATGAAACGCACAACCCAAATACGGCCTCGTCTGTGACAACACAGTCCGTGCTGCGTTGTATGGGTAACGCTATAAACAGCATGGCTAATGTCAACGTGGCCAAAGTTTAGAGAAAACAGAAACAACTTTCAGTATGTTAAGACATTTTGCACCCAGAATTAAATTACATTCTTATTTAATGAGAAATACATAAATTTGTGATATTATTTCACGCATTATAAGAACCTTATTCATTTGGTAATGAAAAAATGTTCAGAGTTTCAACTGGCTTAGTTGTGTAATGGTTAGGTCGTTCGGCCAGAAAGCAACATGACACGGGTTCGATCCCAGGATACTTATATGTTCATTTATAATCTGACATTTTATAAAGTATCATCACTTAGAATTTGGAAATTTAGAAAATTGACTGCATTGTTTCTCAGTTGTTAAAAAGTGTAGGTATATCAGAAAAAGTGTAGGTATATCAGAAAAAAGTGTAGGTATATCAGAAAAAGTATAGGTATATCAGAAAAAGGTGTATCGGCTAATACACTTACACTTGTAACAAAAGAAACCATAGCAACGAGACCGGAAGTTGGGTATAAAGAAGTGTTCAATGTTTCATACTGTTAAATGTATATCGATAGGGTTTGATATAGAAGTTTTCAATGCTTCATACTGTTAAATGTATATCAATAGGGCTTGATATAGAAGTTTTCAATGCTTCATACTGTTAAATGTTTATCGAAAGGGCTGGATATATAAGGTTTCAAGGATACATACTGTTAAATGTATATCGATAGGGTTGGATATAGAATGTTTCAATGTTACATACTGTTATATGTATATCGATAGGGCTGGATATATAAGGTTTCAAGGATACATACTGTTAAATGTATATCGATAGGGTTGGATATAGAATGTTTCAATGCTACATACTGTTATATGTATATCGATAGGGCTGGATATATAAGGTTTCAAGGATACATACTGTTATATGTATATCGATAGGGTTGGATATAGAAGGTTTCATTGCTTCATACTGTTATATGTATATCGATAGGGTTGGATATAGAAGGTTTCAGGGATACATACTGTTACATGTATATCGATAGGGCTGGATATAGAAGGTTTCAATGCTACATAGTGTTAAATGTATATCGATAGGGTTGGATATAGAAGGTTCCAATGCTAAACATACTGTTAAATGTTTATCGATAGGGATGGATATAGAAGGTTCCAATGCTATACTTAGTGTTAAATGTATATCGATATGGATGGTGTATAGAAGGGTACGCATCGTTATACGTATATCAATGTGCAATAATGTCTTACCATTTGATACATATCTGCAGCGCCAAGCTCTCTCCTCGCCTTGTTGTGTTCCCTTAGAATCTGTCGCACATGCGCAGTAGTGAGTCCGAACCGATTCGGACGTCCTCTATTTTCGGTTGGTCGAGATGGAACCCGGTGTGGCGGGAGTGGACCTCTTCCGTGCTGCACACGTGCGCCCCATTCTCCGTCCTGGAACCTTTCTGACCTTTCACCTCTCGAGAAAGGGTCAGCTCGAATTACATCAATTGATTGAGGGTAATTTTGAGTTGGGGAAGTTGACTCTCTGACGTAGGTTCTCGGCTGACGAATCACATGGTCCCGGGAACCTCTTACTGGTGACCTTGACCTTGTCCGTGTCTCCCTCTGCGTTGTTGGACTCTGAATGACGAAGTTGAACCGAAAGTTACCCTGGCCACCCTGCGACATAAAGTTTCTCATCATCTTGGACATCATTGACTGCAAATCTCCGGTGTTTCTAACACGGGATGTTCTTCTGATCTGTCTGGACCTTAATCCTTTGGTCGATCTCGGGCTGGTTATCTCCCTTGTTCCACCCCAGCTAATGGCTGCGGGGTTATCGCTCCTTCCGTACCCCGGAGTGGTACGCTCAATGATGAAGTCACCAGGGTTGGATATTGACCGACCAGATTCAGGGAAAAGCTCTCCGGGGAACCCATGGGAGCCTGAGTCAAAGAGTACTTCCCTAGGCGACAACCCATCGGTGTAACTGCTCGAATGTTCTATGATGATCTCCCTTCCATTCCCTCTTCCAAAAAACTCTTGAGCACAGCATGCACTCACAAGAGCAACAGCAACGGCACAAACCAGACCACCTCTTGTTGAAGTCGATGCCATGACGTCTTCACAAGGACGTCAATCTGGGTGTGGAACCGTTTGATATCAAGGTAGTTCAGCTAGTGAGCAAGCAATCGTAGCATGAACGTGAAGGTATACGGAGGTGAAGCGAACAGATCTGTGTGAATGAGGAGGGACGCCCTGTACAAGCCACATATAGACATGATAGACAGGGAGAGTAGCCCCAGGGTCAGGTCTGGTCGGTGTATGTATGAAGTTGACTTTATTTTGGAGTGTATAGACTCGTGTTAGCTGGAGAAGACTGCTGAAGAACAGGTTCATGTGGGCGCTCGTGTCGTTTATCACACAACTGTCACCGGCTTCATCATCATACATTCGGATTTTGTAGCTTCTGCTTCCAAGGGTCAATCAATCAAGGCATGAGGAGCAGATATGTTCCATGTGTCAGAGTTCAGTTGAATCACTGAAAACCTCAACATCCATAATGTATGACATATGAGTTAGGTGCCGTTCATTTATTGTCAGTGGGGGTTGCTATAGTGGCCATGATTTATTTTGAATGACAAGCAATAACAGCAAATTTGACTTAACTCGAGTTTAAGTGTATATAGAGTGCAAGATATTATAATAATAATAATAAGTAAATAGATGATGTGAATTCACTTTGACAAGCATGTGAAGAACAGGTTACTTATGTTGATTGACTACATGAGTGATCGATCATCTCAGCTGGTGTTACGTATATATGCGGGTGACGCGTTTCATGAAGTCATGGCATTGGCCCGTCATGTTTTGGCAAGACCTTTAGATTTGTTGGTGGTACAGGGCGTATAGTCACCACTGGATATACCATTAAGGTTAAAGGCACAATTGCACGCCATCTTTTTAAAAATAAATAATACATGGTAATGAATATCTTTCGATAATTGCTAATTGTAAAGAATAATAAGGATTTTATTGCATCGATAGGACGCTAAAGTAAGTTCAAATTCCCACATATGACCTCAAATAGCTACCTTGGGCACTACATATGTGCAATTGTGCCTTAAAAATGTAAATATAGAATTTGTATTTACGAACTAAAAAGAGGCCACGTGCAGATGAAATATGATGTTCTCGGGAGGATAAAAACAGCGGATTTGTTTCGATATATGTGGATACCGATGCAAATTACAGAGGTCAACTGAAATTAAAATGACGTCACACGCTTTAACATTTCGAACGCATGTAGTAACGGATAGGTTCATGAGAATAAACTTGCTATATTTCATAAACATTTATTTGAGAGATGACAAAAGACATATTGTGTAATGCAGTGTATTAATTTTATTATGATCAGAGACCATAACAAGGATTTTGACTGCAAGATATATGATATCATCCAAAAGTAGTTTGTTTTCAATTTCGCAACTATTAATGGTGAAACTACATTCGACATTTCTTTACCCGATAGTGTAGTTATCAAGAACTACACGGCAAATGCAAACATGATTCTTTATGAAGTCCCACCACGTGGTAAGATATCTATTGAGTTGCAATCTATATGATACATATACAACTTAATCCTGACAAAAATGCATTTCTAAGTATTTATGATAGATCATGTTGAAGTAGACGTTTATGTAAGAAGTGTCAGTGCAAATGCTACTGTATATTGTCTTTATTTTAACTATCTTATGATGGTAAGTTTTCATCAAATCAATAATTGAAAAGACCAATACATCCGTCAAAATGAGCTCATCGTATTAAAGGAGATTGATCCAGTCAAAGCCATCTGATGTTTACTCTTTTCTATAAATAACCTTACTTCACTTGAGAAGCAACTCATTTTACATGAAAATTATAGAATATCTCTGTGCTCTGTGCCCTTACTAAACTACCGGGCAAAAGAAAGGACTCACCTTAGTTTGTTTCGATTAATTCAATATTTAAAAGAAATCAGATGTATTTGACTATGACACGATACAATAATACTTATCTGCAGTAGTTTGAATGACTTTGTTGGTGACTGAGGTTAAATTTTAGTTCAAATATCTTTTTGTAATGGAGACAGGGTTAAGAATGAAATTTACACCAACATGACCCCTACCCTGTTTAAAATGTTTTAAATGTGTGCAGAATCAGGCACATTTATTTATTTTAAACACAGGATATGTCTTATATGTCGATAAACAGTTGTGTATCATCAACAATATTTAAAAAAAAAAATTAAACTTAAAATTTAATTTAAAAAAAAAAAATTAAAAAACATGTAGAAGTATTCTTTGACTGCTAACTAAACACCTGTACTTATCAGTTTTGGATTATGACATAAAAAACTTGAGATATTTGCAATTGAAAATCATACATGATAAAATCAACTGAGGTGAGTCCTTTCTTTTGCCCGGTAGTTTATATATAATTATGTATAAACTTGGTGCATATTCACGTATTTTTGTTAATTGTGTCTTGACCAATGTATTTGTATAAATGTTGTTGATCTCGACGCTGTTGTCCAGAATCTGGTTTCCCTTACTATCCAAATTATAGATGCGCTTAAACAAGTTCAAACTTCAAATTAGATAAATACGATCCATAAAACACCCTTGATAATAGAGCTGCAATAATCTTTTCATAGAACTAATTTATAGACTTGAGAAAGCCCCTTTAGACCTGATTGCAAGACGTTATTTTTTCTGAAAGGTTCGTTGCGTTTTTTGTTGATAGTTGTGCTAAGAGATACCCATTTTGCTTACATTTTGATATATGCATCATTAATATTTTTGGAATTTTGATTCAGAGTTAATGTAAAAAGGTGTGAGGGGGCACCCGGGATCGAACCGGGGACCTCTCGATCTGCAGTCGAATGCTCTACCACTGAGCTATACCCCCTTAGAGTTTCAGTGGCTGCTATGCGTTTAGTAAACAAGAGTGGATGCAAAACGAACATGGCTGATGAAATGTTTACATTACTTTCACGTATACACGTATGAGCTATACGTTTGGACGAGGGCGATTTTAAGTGTCGCATAGCAGAGAACGGACCAGTTTAGGTGATATTTACGCATTATGATAGCAGTAGATCTATCTACTATTTACACACTGGGGTTTCTCGTATGAGTGACGTGGCAGGAGAAAACCCAGTTTATGAAGCGAACATAAAATCTACACAATTTGATCGAAGATAAGCTTGCCAATGTTCATAGATTGTTGTTTCAAAATTTCGGTTGATCCCTTACCCCCTAAAATCGCTCCACCAAAAATTAAAAAAACCCCAAACAAACTAAAAATATTGAACTATGCTTCATAATTCTCTTGCATCATTTGTGGAATGTATGTATGTAATCTTATCATTTGCCTAAGAAAAAGAAATCGCCCCATTCTGAATTTAACTTTTTTAAATAGCTGTTTGGTCTTCCCCAAAGTTTAAGTATCCATTCCATTTCCTTGTAAATGTAAATTATAATAAGCGTCCTTGTAAACACTATCCACAGGGAGGGATGTGAGTTTCAGAAACGCTTGTCACGAAGGAAGTGTAAATATCATGCAGGTATATACAGGCCGCTCATGAAAGTAAGCAAACACATCCTGCAGTGAAAATTTTGCTACTTACTGACCCGATTAACTTAATAAAATGGTGATATTTCATGAATAACTTCTTTTTTCAAAGTCTGAGTGTAAAACTAAACCAGTCTCACACACAGACTGCAGCACATCACATTCGAAGTAACCAGAAAGCTCTGTATTATCAGTAGCAGTCACAGGTCAACACAATGCAATATAGATGTGATGTCACGATCTCATGTAGCTACTTCTTATAGTCTTTTGTTATCATTTCATCACCAGTCATATTCAGTTCACATATCTTATTTTAAATGAACCATTTTGTTCATTTGTTATTCCCCTTCCATTATTATCAGTAGCAGTCACAGGTCAACACAATGCAATATAGATGTGATGTCACGATCTCATGTAGCTACTTCTTATAGTCTTTTGTTATCATTTCATCACCAGTCATATTCAGTTCACATATCTTATTTTAAATGAACCATTTTGTTCATTTGTTATTCCTCTTCCATTTATTCCTTTGCGACCTGTCACAATATTCAGTTCGTAGGTTATTCAATAGTTCTCATTTCACATGGACTCACGCCAAACATGTCCGAAATGTAGATATCGATCTTATGTTGATATATTTATCTCATGTTCCTACTGAATAAGATTTGCTGCAATGTTAATAGAAAGCTAAATCAGTTATACAATATAAACTCTTATTAAACAAAAAAACAAATTTACTCATACTGAAACATCTCATTTAAAATGTAAACAAACTCTTTTTCAAGAAATTCATATATTAATTGCAAATATCGTATGATACTCAAAAACTTAATAATTACCCCTTAAATGTCAAAGAACAATAATAAAACATTTCGAAATAAGTCTTTGAAATATTTTTAGCCTTGTGTAAATAAAGAATTACATAATAAAATAAACTTACTTCTTATCAGCAAAATATTGTTTTGCAAAATGAATATTACATTTGATTTTTGAAGAAGTTTTCACCTGACCACGTTTTATCAACAACCATTTGCAAATCTCAAAGCACAGAACTCACATAAAACAGATGAGATGACACAGGTCCTTTCTTTGGGATTACGTCCCTTTATAAGTCTCTATATTGACTGAAGAGCACATACAATCTCAAGAGAAATGTTCAAAGCTCATTACAATATGTTTGCAGGTCAAAGGGTAACCAAACCTACAACTTAGAATCTTAGAAAAAAGTCTGAACACAACATATCAGTTTTCTAGTGTTTTGGGAAAGGAGAAGAAGATGAGAATAGGTTATGACGTCTTTAACCCATATTTAGCATCAAGGGGTCAACAAATCTTTAATTTAGAATCGCAATTGGTCAAGGAGTCTGTACACAGCATTTCAGCTTTCTAGAGATTTTCGTACTGGAGAATTTTAGGTTATGACCCCCGTGACCCATATTTGGGATCACAGGGTCAACATATCTACAATTCAGAATCCCCATTGGCCAAGGAGTCTGCATATTACACTTCAGCTCTTCACAGTCACTGGTTCAGGTTGAAAAAGCGAAAAGTTTAAATATTAATGGACGGGCGGACGGACGGATGCCGGACGCCGGACGCTATGCCATGCCATAAGCCCATCGGATTTTTCAGACCTGATGAGCTAAAAAAAATAACCCCAAACAACGTATTATCAAAACAATTTATTTCTCAATCATATCTAGCAGTAGACAGGTATATACTGTCAGTGTAAGTACAAAGAATAAGTCATGCTGAAAGATACGTACATGCTCAGTAAGAGATACATATAAGATCATCCCCAGTGAGCAGTCAATACCAATACTACTTTTATGCTGCATATTACATTTTACCTATCGAGGTATATATATATATATATATATACACATATGTATAATCCAGACGTAATTTATTCAGATGCACATTTCATTATTCAAAATAATGCATTAGGGAATCTTATTCAGAGAATTATGTGCATTAAAGATGTGTAAAACAGACACCTGTCTAAATATTCACACCAAACACATGGAACAGAAAAGTAACCATTTTGAGAATCTATTCACTTTCATTTTCATGTAAAAACAATACAATAATATTTTTCGTTACACGTTTATTCATCATATTGTTACCGGTGGTGTTTCTTTTATCACCATAGCCTACATAATATCTGACCTGGTGATAAAAATGTCCACGCAATTACAGTAGAAACCTTATAATCAAACCAAGTAATACCACAAGTACATTTGTTTTTCGCAACCATCATCGTGCAAACATGTTAATGTTTCTAAAATAAAAGGAGACAAATTCAAAATACGCTTGGGAACGTAAAGCACCAATTAAGAAAACAATAAAACACAACTATATTGACTGAATAGTCCGGACACAGTTACATATTGAAAAAGGGAGATGACTTTTACCTTCCCGACAAAACAATTCGGGCATAACAGTGATCATGAAGGCTTGGAAAAGTATCTATCATTGGAAAAATCGTTGTTTGATGAAGGTCAAAGGCCATTGTAAAATATAAGACAACAGGGGCATATGATAGCATATAGTTTAATTGTTACGTGTTTTTTACTGAGCATTTACACGACAACTACATACTCCAAATCGCTTGCTCGAATAGCATTAATACGACCTTTATTGTATGCTCCGCTTGCTACCCCTTGAGTGACATCAGATTAATGTGAATTATAAATCTTCAAAATTTTGAAACCGTTGTTTATTTCTTAAACGCAAATTTATGACAACACGTGAACAACATATACATTTAAGAAATAAACATAACATAGATATATCGTATGTGTTATAGTGTGATATTGTTATACAAGGATTACAAAGAACAAATACAATAACTGAGCACTTGTAAAAAGTAACGAACATCAAACATTACACAATTCAACAAATCTGGTGGTTTGAGCACTCCAGGCGCATACATATTGATGGAGAACGACAATGTTCATTCTTTGAATATCTGCCCTAATTCATTTTGGGCAGTACTTGAAAATAATAACTGACAAAACATCAAATTGACGTAAATTTGATGAGCTTTAAAAACCGTGATCCAAATCCATATTATCCTTGGTTGTAGCTTAGTTTTGTGATTTATTCGGTAACTGTCGTTTGAAAACACACCGGGCATCGAGTTGACCACATCAACAGCATGGGCTCATCTTAATGTTGAATCTGCGCATGCTCTTTAATATGAGGTAAAGGTTACTCAACAGACAACAAGAGGACATTGTGCACGTAGTGAAATATTTGATTGATTGTTCGGATACAGCTCTATTCACTCTCTTCGGAATCAAACTGCGATCGTCTCCACACATCCTGGACTGTTCCACACTAATCATATCGAACACGTCATTAATTCAAAACAGCCAATGAGAGGATGGCAAAGAACTTTCCCTATTGCCTTTTGTATCTTATCTAGTAGTCTAATGAATACGATGCGTATTACCCCCTGGGTATGATGAACCTATCGTAACAACAAATCTTGCAGCTATCTGGTGTTCGATACCAAATGTCTACATAATGTCCGGTGTATCTGTAACTGTCTACATAATGTCCGGTGTATCTGTAACTGTCTCTCACAGCTCATGTCAACTACATGTTCCTTGAAGACGCTTTTATAAAACTAAAGTTAATTTGTGTCAACTGATTCTTAATTGTTCATAGGACAGGTCAATCGTCACTGCAAACATTTGTCACAAGGTTCCATGTCCACCTCCCGTGTCCTCCACATTCAAGGTTACCTAAGCACTAATACAAATCGGCTAAATCCGTTACTAGCAGGAGGCAGACAACCGCCAACCGCCAACAGAACGTGATTACCACCAGTTACCCTCTATCTTAGCGCTAGAAGAGCTTCAGAGCGCATGTCGACCCCTCCCCGTATTGTGAGGGTCATCAACAGCTCCCACAAGACTTCTTGCAGTACATGTCCCTCATCATGTAGTTTTCCTTACAGAACCCAGTCTTCTTCCAGTAGATACACCGCTTGGCAAACGCAACATTGTCAGTGCAGAAAGCTGTAAAATACAAATGAAATGTTTTTAAGTGTTGATGCTTAGTGGTATCAATGCAAAAACAAGCTTATTTTAATGGACGCTTTTTTCTATTTGTTTGTATTAAGTTAAGTTACTATTTGTATGGTATTGTCGACTGTCAAGGGTGATAAGTTAATGTTATCTTGATATATATATAAATATACGAAAAGCTTCCACGATGTCACTTTAAACATCCGTTTTCTTATTCTGGATAAAATGAATCTTTAAAAACATCTTTTTCAAACAGTCTAGACGACAAACGAACTCGAAATGCTTTGCAACTGCAACTGATTCAGAACATTATATATATATGTGGTACATTGTATCTTTCTACATTGTATCTTTCTACACTGTATGGACTGATACTAGATTCATCTATTTCTAATTCGTTTGAAACTATATACCCTACAAATATTTCGAGAATGAGTGTGTAGACAATTTCAGACGGCTCTTTTGCACAGAAAGGTATAGATTACAATGATGCGTCTACTTGCACAGGTAATTGTTCTCATAAACCTACCAGGATTTTCCAGCAACTGTCAGACGAAGGGAAATTACGTACACTTGAGAAACAATTCAATTGTTAAACCAATGCACTTTGGCATTTCCAAGACTTCTCGAAAAGGTTAACGAAAATTTAAGAGAAAAGAGAAACCCTTGCCGTATCCGCAATGCCTAGAACCACCATACACTGACGGACAAAATAAAGTATATGGCTCAGTTGTATTTATCATATGTATAATTTTCAAAGTCAAATATCTCGAGTTTTCGACGTCGTATTAAAAAACGGACTAGTTTGTGAAATTAGTCCAAAACATTAAATCAGTCAAAGAATACCTCTACGCGGTTTGAAATTTTTTAAATTAAAATTTAAAATTAAAATTTTTAAATTTCCCCAAATTAATTTTGATAAAACACAACTGTTAATCGACATACAACACATACTCTTTGTGAAAATCAATAAATGTGCTTCGTCCTGCACACATTTACAACATTTTGAACATGGTAGGGGTCATGTTGGTGTAAATTTGATTTCTTGCCCCTGTCTACTTTAGATAATGATATTTTAGTTAAAAAATAAAACAGTCACCAATTAAGTCATTCAAACTAATGCCGAAAGGTGTTATTGTATCGTGTCATAATCAAATGCATCTCATTTCTATAACATGTTGAATTAATCGAAAACAAGTGAGTGTTATACTTTCTTTTGCCCGTCAGTTTATATTTGTTGTATCTTAACAGTGCCTATAATGACAAGTTTTAAATAGAGATTAGGTTCTATAAACGGACCAATACAAGTCGCAATATAAAACCGAAATATGTTTTAAACTGATTAGCTATACATCTTAAGTAACATTTCTTTAAATAATTGATTCAGCATGAACAATAATTATATTTTTTAAAGAAAACAAGTTTCTTTTAATTTGAAACATAATTCTGATTCACCTTGTAATAAATTAAAATCGTGTAATACTGCCAGGAACACAGGTTAATCTCAGCCATATGGACGACTTAGAACTAGGAACCATGTGGCATCTCATACTTACGGTTGCTCCTCTGTGGTAGAACGCTGTTTTGCTGTCTGTGCGTTGAGTGTTTGTTCTTCAGTTGGTGTTGGTTGTGCTGTTGTGAGGGTGTCTGTCGTTGGTGTTGTGAATGTGTCTGTCGTTGTTGATGCTGTGTGCGAGTTTGTCGTTGTTGGAGTTGTGTATGTGTCTGTCGTTGTGGATGCTGTCGGTGTTGTTGTTTTTGGTGTCGGCGGTTGTCCTGCTGTCGATGATGTCGTTGTCTGTGTTGCTGTTGGTTGTGACTCATCTGATGGGAGTTTCTGTAACCGACAAAAATAAACACTTTCAAAATAGAAATATATTAACAAGGTTTTTTTTTTTTCGTATTGATTTAGTGTTATACTAGATGATAATGGACAAATTCATAGTTAAATATCATTTAATTTTTAGTCGTGAAGTCAACTATTCTTAAAATGATGTTTTTCTTAAAACGCCTCATCAAGTTTTAAAAAAAGAGTTATCTATAAACTTGATCGCAGAACCAGTGTTCAAACCTTGTAATTTGCCCGTTTCTATGATGCCGTCCGCTGTTTCCTTGTTGGACTTCCGGTTTTGAGTGTCCGTTTTTATGCCCACTTTTCCTGTTTCTGTTGTCCACCATGGAGAAGACCATCTCGCACGCGTCACAGGACTTAGGACAGATGACCTTCATAGCCCTGTTCCTGTCACATCTGTCTGCCCATTTGAAGCACGATGGCAGTCGATCCTTGCAACGACGATTTCGTCTCCGTTTGGGTTTGTTCCGATGTTGAACTTTATGATTCTTCTTCTGAGAGGTCCTGGAGTACATGTCACTACTGCCGTTTTCTCGAAGTTGCCTCCCTTGGTTCTCTCGTAATTGTCTCCCATGGTTCTCACGCAATTGTCTCCCTTGGCTCCCCCCTTGTTGTATTTGGCGGTGGTTGGATCTGAAGACCTGTTTGGACCGTAGAGCCACAGGCTGGTTTCGTCTAGCTGTGAAGGATTGAGGGGCTCTGAGCGCCTGGGGTCCGGACCGATGCAGGAAACTCTGTCCCCTTGTTACCGTTTTTCTCTTGTCTCCTACTCCATGGGAAAATGTTTCGAAGCGGCTGGATTTTCTCAGGATGGTGAAAGGATTTCTAGCTTTTGAAAACGAATGTTTTGATAATGCCAGGGCTGAAAACAATAGACATACTGTATATATATCTGGAGTTTGAAGTACGTTACCAAGCTTATAAATAATATCTTGAAAACTAAATCAAGATGAACATTTTAGCTTGCACCTTCATTTCTTCTAACGTTCTCAGGTTCTTATTCCTGTCTATCTAAAAGAGCTAGTGTAGTCTAACACCGCCCTGAAACAATAGACAGGTTGCATTGACTCTTTGCATTGGCTGCCTTTATCACATCAACATTTGATTGATTTGATTATTTGCAGGTAAACTCACGTGCAGGTGCGGGTGCCGCGGCAGTTTTGGACGCTGCTGACACTCCACTGTTATCACACAGCTCTTGGGAACACGTGGCGCCATCATCACACTTTGAGCATGCGCGGCCCGGGACGTAGGCCGTCTGACCAATAAAGTTGCCTCTGTTGGAAAAAAGCAATGTCAATAAAATAAAAAGGAAGTATACAATGATGTTAATGAATTACGTAACTTTCCACATCCAAGTTTATCAATGTCCAGAACATAGATTCTGGGATGGCCCTTATGGATAAAGGTGACATGGATCTGCATCTATATATATGTATTCAAATGAACAACAATGTCCTATACTTTACGCATTCGACTTAATTGATATTGGAGATGAAGATGAAGACATCAAATTAAGAACAGTCAAATGTTTGATGGAATGCAATAGATAAGTGTCGACGTTGAAAACATATCGTACAATTGTATGGACACAATTGACTTTCGGGGTGGCTATTTCTTAAACGTATTCCTAGTCATGAATATATGTCCTCAAAGCTACTGATGAGCTCTCCTGAGAAATTAACTGAACGACAAGATCGGCGATGTCGCTCTCACCTGGGGTAGTAGAAGCAGACGAGGTAGAAGGCGTTCTTGATGGGTGTGGACATCATGCCGGTCATTGAGGGGCACCTTGTGGCCGCGCACCCGATCGTGTTGGTCGAGTGCCACACGATCTGAAACCAGAGTAGAGCAGTGGTGTGGAGCTATAGTGCCGGTGTCACGAAATAAAATCTCCCCCGGAGATTTTATACCGGTACAAATTCTCCCCCCTCAGAATAAAATCTCCCCCTTCACGAAATAAAATCTCTGGAATAGAATCACCCCCTCCTTAAAAAATGATAGATACCGTTAAATTTGTGAAATAAAATGAAAAATATTGAAATAATTACAACAGTTTGTATTAATATTCGTTTGCAAGCATGTTTGTAATGGCTTAATCTTTTCGCGTAAGTAGTTTTGAATCTAATTATCTGATAGCTCTATGAGGGTTTTTAAAGAAATGTATTTGTGTTGTCCAAAAACGGAAAGTTCTTGTCATCACTGTGCAGTACGGTTGAAGTGTTAGTCTCTCCTTACAATGCAAGCATAGAAGCAACTACTCAGGCTCTACCGCCTGAGCTACATGCTGTTCCATTATATGTTCTCGATGAAGCCTTGATTTCAATCGTTATATCACATTTTCCCACCAAGACTGTATCCAGATAATGGTAGAGCGGATGGAAGGACGATTCATTGATATTTTCCCCATTTGGTATATTGGAAATGAACAAATTGTGCATTGGTTAAACTCGTCGATTGTCAGAGAGAAAAGGGATTCTTGACTCATGTTCTGAGATAAGAATACATGAACAGTTTTATATGATGACCATGTAGAGATGTTGGTTATCAGCGATAAATCTAACTCAGAACCTTTCAAATGAATAAATGCCGAATTCATCGGTTTAACTGTGAACTCTAAATGGATCTGGACTATGTTTAAAGATAGTCGACAATATATTCGATATAAAACTTGCAAAGAGTATCTATTTCACCAAAAAGAGAGAAAGCGAGGAAGACCCTTATCGTTAGCCAGCTGTGTTCGAACTTCAAACATAATGATATACGACATGATGAAATAACAGACGAGCTATGTTAAGGTAGAACACTGTGCAGTGGAGCTCCCCTCCAATTATTCTGGCAGGTGGTGCAGCCAGATATACGCTTTGAACACAGATACACGCCTACAAGATATACGTTTTAAACATAAATACACGCCTACCAGATACACGTATAGAACACGAGGTATAAAACAAATGACAGTCTGGCAGTCTCATGATTCATTACATGCACTTGTTTCACTCTTTATCAGTTCAGGGTTAATTTCCTGTTAATTTCTTGTGAGGATCGGAAAATAAAAAGTCCTGGTGCTCATTTTAACTGTTAACAAATAGCTATGTGTTTTATATAAAAAGGGAAAATAGCTTTTCAGAAACGTACGTGCAGTGTAGGTGTTAGACAAGTGTGTAAATGACTACCATCTTTAATTTAATTAGTGGGAAATAAAGATGAAAGGAAAAAGTGGATCTGTGAGACGGGCCAGGTACGACACACGTTATGTATATACCCGTCCTCTGTATCTATCTCCAGCAGGTGCTCGCTGCAGTGTTACCTGAGTGAAGTGACAGGCGAAGCCACAAGGTTTAGAGCCGTAGCTCCACATGCGCTTCTCGTCGTGCCAGCCCTCCATCAGTCCGTCCAGCAGTTTGTCCGTGTCCCAGTTCCGGGTGTCGAAGGCCAGATTCTCCCCCAGACCACTCTTCACCTCGTGCTGGAACTCGCACCGGTCCGCCCACCGACCCGCCTCCAGGGCGAGGGACCCGTTCCACTTCTGAAACATGCAGGTGCAAGTGCATAAACTTGAAAATAAATTTCTAGAAAACATATTCAACTCTAAATTGTGAAACAAATTGCCAACTAAGATAATGCGTTACATGATTTTAAACACAAGAAAAGCAGTTGTATTTATTGGATGTAAACTGTGAATTTCGATTCAGAATGACCATAGATTCTGGTAATGACTCTTTGATAAAACTAAGTATTTGAATATATCCTTTAGGATCTCTGACAATATCAATCTGACAAAGATAATGGTTTCTGGTGTGGTTTATAATTTTGTTTTAAGTGTTATTGGTGATGAGTGTTCTCCCCTCAGTCAATGTTCTCCCTTGCAGTGGTATCCATTTGAGGATGCCTTTCTGATAACAGTTCTTAAATAGTTCTATGGTGTTGAATTCTAAAATAAGGAATTTCTGATAATGTTTCTTTGAATACGGTTCTCTCTGAGTAATACCTCTACACAGAGGCTCTCTTACAAAGATTCTCTTACAAAGACTCTCTTACAAAGATTCTCTTACAAAGACTCTCTTACAAAGATTCTCTTACAAAGACTCTCTTACAAAGACTCTCTTACAAAGATTCTCTTACAAAGATTCTCTTACAAAGACTCTCTTACAAAGATTCTCTTACAAAGATTCTCTTACAAAGACTCTCTTACAAAGACTCTCTTACAAAGACTCTCTTACAAAGATTCTCTTACAAAGACTCTCTTACAAAGATTCTCTTACAAAGATTCTCTTACAAAGATTCTCTTACAAAGACTCTCTTACAAAGATTCTCTTACAAAGACTCTCTTACAAAGACTCTCTTACAAAGACTCTTACAAAGATTCTCTTATAAAGATTCTCTTACAAAGACTCTCTTACAAAGACTCTCTTACAAAGACTCTCTTACAAAGACTCTCTTACAAAGATTCTCTGACAAAGATTCTCTTATAAAGATTCTCTTACAAAGATTCTCTTACAAAGATTCTCTTACAAAGACTCTCTTACAAAGACTCTCTTACAAAGACTCTCTTACAAAGATTCTCTTATAAAGATTCTCTTACAAAGACTCTCTTACAAAGACTCTCTTACAAAGACTCTCTTACAAAGACTCTCTTACAAAGATTCTCTTACAAAGATTCTCTTACAAAGATTCTCTTACAAAGATTCTCTTACAAAGACTCTCTTACAAAGACTCTCTTACAAAGACTCTCTTACAAAGATTCTCTTACAAAGATTCTCTTACAATGATTCTCTTACAAAGACTCTCTTACAAAGACTCTCTTACAAAGCCTCTCTTACACAGACTCTCTTACAAAGATTCTCTTATAAAGATTCTCTTACAAAGACTCTCTTACAAAGACTCTCGTAAAAATACTCTCTTACAAAGACTCTCTTACAAAGACTCTCTTACAAAGATTCTCTTATAAAGATTATCTTACAAAGACTCTCTTACAAAGACTCTCGTAAAAATACTCTCTTACAAAGACTCTCTTACAAAGATTCTCTTACAAAGATTCTCTTACAAAGACTCTCTTACAAAGACTCTCTTACAAAGACTGCCCAATAGTTGTTCTTCTCAATTACCCCTTATCCAAAATCCACTGACATCAATGTGTTCAAAATGTATTATGTTCAACAATAACAAATACTTTCAAATTAATGAAATTAATGTTCTTGAAATCCTTTGAAGGTGGTATCCATTTAAGGTAAAGTATTGTGGATAACTCAGTCTTCTTTGACCTTTCGTTGAAACAAAAGAATAGCCCAGATACGTGGTGTAAAGAAAACGTCCCTGGGCTTTTCTGTGTGTCTGCTTTTACCTACTAAAACAGATTGTCTTCTATTGGGTATGAATTTAAATGATTTAAACATATGGTCTTCTATTGGGTATGAATTTAAATGATTTAAACATATTGTCTTCTATTGGGTATGAATTTAAATGATTTAAACAGTTTGTCTTCTATTGGGTATGAATTTAAATGATTTAAACATATTCTCTTCACAAAGAGGAGGATTAGAAACAAGTTGAATAAAGTTAATCAGATTTCGTGACAGCTTTACCATGAGGCACATATTGGAGGCCCGCTCCTCCCGCCTGTAGTCGTTGTGTTGGTCCAGGATGAGATCCTGGAAGGGGTCAAGGTCGATCCTCTTGGAGGTCACCGCGACCAGGAGCACCAGCAACACAGCAGAGCCGAGTCCAGATCTGTAATACATAGGACAAAACTCACTTGGTATGGAACAAGCTAGACAATGTTCCCTGTCCCTTAATCACCTTTTCTCCAAATGGTTTGCTTTCCTAGCGAGGCATATCTTGTCAGTCTCCCTCACTGGCTTAATCAAGCCTTGCAGTATTTCAGTGCTAGCGAATCAGAGCCCACTATGCATTTCAGGTGCAGCGCTCCGCTATCTTAGCACGGAAAAATGAGGGAAATGCTGCAAGGCTTAATTTAGCCAGTGATCGAGACTGGTACGAGTTATGGCTTGCTAGGGAAGTTGCGAATCGGTTGAATATGACCGGGATTAAAAAGGACAATAGAACATGGAAGAATAAGTCTTGTTTAACAACATTCACTCTGGTAAGTGAGGTGGTGTGGTCATACATGATACACACAAATCGTTCTATGAGAGCAAACTCTTCCCCATCTCTGTCAATCGACTGGTAGGAATCCTGCTGTGGAAAAAAACCAAAAACTTCTGTTGGTTGATTTGTTTCAACTCAGATAATACACCAAGCAGGACCACGAACACACCTGTCTTCACTTTGCTGACAAGAATGCGCCTTGATAAAAGCATATTGTACATGGAGAACCAGTCTAGTGTTAGCATCCTTTTAATCTGACTAAGATGTTTATTCACGGTCATAGTCTTTGTTGTTTGAGTCTTTGAGGAACATAGAGAAATTATGTGGTAGTTTGTTTGGACACTTTGCGTTTTGATCCTTCAGTTTGCTGGTAGAGGAAAAAACATGTCATGGCAGACTTGGCAAGCCTATCCAGGTATCCTATCCAGAGGAAACAGAAGCTTTTATTTTCCAAAGTAGGATTCCCTACCAGCCGATTGACAGAAATTGGGAACAGTTTGCTGTCACAGAAAAAATTATGTGTATTATGTATGACCACACCACCTCACTTACCAGAGTGAACGTTGTTCAACAAGACTTATTCTGCCAAGGAAAGCACACTACACTGAAGCAATTGTTTCCACCAAAACAGGATGCTCTTATTCGGCACACAATAGGGTAATCTACAAAGCAAGTGTTTGAACAAAGAGTATATATTTGCGGAGAGAAATACTAGCCCTCTGGATTTTGGATGGTACAAAAAGGAAGAACATTGGTATACACTTTTGGTGACTATTCCAGAAGTGTCCAGGTCGTCCAGAGAACTGATGAAACGTGGGTGCATAGTACACCCAGGGGGTAGAAATACACCCATATTTAATAAAATAAGACTGAAACGTAGGTCAAATGGTAGTTCCATGTTGGACAAAGTTAGATTTACTTGTAATATAATGGCCCAATTTAATTGTTAACGGTCCTAATGTGTTCATTGAAATAGACGTCTAGATCATCAAATTGGAGTGAATAGTAATGGACTTGCGAGGTATCGGCGGCCATTTTTGACACCATATTGGATTTCTGTGTTTTATAATAGAAAAACACCATTTTTATGATCTTAATGTGTTAGTTGCCCCCAGATAACTAGGGATAGACACCAAGATCGCATTCGAGTTGATGGTTACAAAGTTAAAATCATTAAGAGGTTTTGGCGGCCATCTTGGACGCCATCCTGGAAAAAACACTTTTCCGGGGGTCCAACTTTGGTAAACTTTTGAGTATGTTATGAAGTACACTAAACCTTACCAGAATCAGTTGAGAAACCTTTTGTAGCAAGTTTTATGGGGTTACACTGTATTGTGACCTGGGTCCCGTTGCACGAAACTCTAAGGTGACCTTAAGTCACTAAGGTATAGCTTTAGTGCAATGTTAAAAGATGGCACTAAGGTTAACCTTAGTGTTAAGGTTGTTTCATGCAACGACCACCTGACTAATATAGTGGGACAGAACAATGTTAAAATCATAAGTGTCTCTCTAGTGTATGAAATATTCGCATGTCTCGTAACCAAGATTAACTACAAATCAAAGTATAAAGGTTTGCTTATTTTCTGAAGGCGCTGTAGCACGTTTTTAATTTCTCTCTCTCAAATTTGCCATTTATTATTTAAGTTTATACAATACGTTGACACGTTAGAGGGTGAAACATCTCACTACACGACCCGATAAGCCGATCCATAAAACGGTTATTGTCCATGTTTATAAATGTGTATCATTTTTACATATTCTTCAACGTTTCACGTTTATCGCTGATGTCGATGTTTAGGAATTAATATAAAAAACGCTTTAAAGCATCTCTGGAAGCCATCCGTTATTTCAAAAACCTGTTAGATTCCAAACGCAGACATGCATTTACCATTTCAAAACACATGTTTGGCTAATTTAAGTTGTAAACAGGATGCCTGTTCGTGCTAAAAGAGGTAAAATAAAGATAGATTTAAACAGAATAATCCGACCACTTCCTCTGTAACGTGATTACCACGCTATGAGCAGCTAAACGATGCATACAACTGCACCGCTGTGTGTTACGGCGTCCTTATAATGATCTCTGGTTCTCATCTTCAGTCAAGGTGGAGAAAACAAAGATTTGTTGTCGATTCTGATTGATTTAATATTGAAAAATTCCGTTGTAAACAAATTAAACTTAACCAAATCATCATTGCCAATTAGCAAGCCAATTGTTTATGTTGTTAACTTGTAACTTGTTCATATATCAGTGTTTCATTAAGTGTACAGTCAAGATATATTCAAAATGATAACCAAAGCAATATTTTACGGAGTACGGTGAATTCAGAGAGTATGTTGAGTACAGATAGTACGGTACATGTTGAGAGTACGGTGGAGGCAGAGAGTACGATAGATGTAGAGAGTACGGCACATTTTGAGAGTACGGTGAAGGCAGAGAGTACGGTATATTTTGAGAGTACGGATGAGGCAGAGGGTACGGTACATGTTGAGAGCCGGTGGAGGCAGAGAGTACGGTACATTTTGAGAGTACGGTGAAGGCAGAGAGTACGGTATATTTTGAGAGTACGGATGAGGCAGAGAGTACGGTACATGTTGAGAGTACGGTGGAGGCAGAGAGTACGGTACATGTTGAGAGTACGGTGGAGGCAGAGAGTACGATGGAGGCAGAGAGTACGGTATATGTAGAGAGTACGGTGGAGGCAGTGAGTACGGTACATGTTGAGAGTACGGTGGAGGCAGAGAGTACGGTACATGTTGAGAGTACGGTGGAGGCAGAGAGTACGGTAAATATTGCGAGTACGGTGGAGGCAGAGAGTACGGTACATGTTGAGAGTACGGTTGAGGCAGAGAGTACTGTTCACACTTCTGCACTCACGAGCAGCCCCCTTCTCCAAGCTTGACATATCCAGGGAGCTTACTGCCAGCACAGTTCATGCACGTTGCATCTCATGTACACTGTTCTGACACTCTGATTTATTCGCTTTAGTCTCGACTTGATTGTGTACGAGATAGCCGCTGTAATTAATAGCTGTATTAAAGTGCTCGGTGCATGTAATTGCGCCGTGTATATGGTGTAGACAAGCCAGCTTAGTTTACTGGCTAACCGATACGCAATATAGAAAAAAACTGGTTTCTAAATTCGTCCAGGTTGTTAATAATTGGGACGGGAAGAACTTTAGAGACGAATCGAAGCACTAACTATTTTTACTGATATTTGTTGAAATAATGAATGGAAAACTCTTAGGCGGGGTTTACACTACACACGGGATTGCGTTGACGCATGCGATTTAGGGGTTTACATTACACGCGTTTTGCATGCGATTTTAATGCGATTTAGTGCGATTGTTTTAGTTCCATATGTTATAATGTATGTACATATATATGTAATGTAATTACTGTAGGTGTATGAAAAATCGGTGTACATGTACATGTTTTATGTATAGAATATGATGTATGTATGTACAAATGTATGTATGTAAGATGTATGTATGTATGCATGTATGCATGTATGTATGTATGTATGTATTGATGTATGTATGTATGTATGCATGTATGTATTGATGTATGTATGTATGTATGTATGTATGTATGTATGTAAGTATGTATGTATTGATGTATGTATATATGTATGTATGTATGTATGTATGTATGAATGTATGTATGTATGTATGTATGTATTGATGTACGGATATCTGTTGGCTTATTTTTTTTATGACTGCTTTGCCTGCACGTGTTGCAAAATACACCTTTCAGATAATGAAAATATGACGCCATATAGGGAATTCCAATGCGATTATGAATGCGATGCGAATAAAATAAAACAGTTTCTATTTTCTTCTCATCGCATCGCAACGCATAAAAACCGGACGTAGTGTATGACAACTCATTGAAAATAACGTGTTGCGTTCTTGTGCGATTATTTTTAGCGCATCGCATCCAAACAACGGACGTAGTGTACCTCTTCATAACAATATGTTACAAAAACATAAACAAAATTATATTCCATGTAATACATTTTGATTGAACGGGTAAATGATTTTGGAGTGAGTTTTATACCCAATCCATTAATAAAAACGGTATCAGATGGAAGAGTTGTTTGTATTTTCATCATTACTCACCAACATTAATTAAGCGTGTTTACAAACAGTGAGGTGTAACTCAGATACCCTCGAGTCAGATACCATTGTGATGTTTGTATTCAATGGTATTGTGATGTCGAAATATAGCAATTCATTTTTTGTCACGATTACTGTTAAATGGCAGTGGAGATCTTTCTTACAATGACAACGTTCAGATTTTCAAAGAAGTTCAAACGTATATATATCTCTCTGAAAGATTTAATGATTAGATGATTGATTACCCGCTGATAAACTATCATTATATAAGTATAATTCCTAGTTATTTTCCTATCATTGCCTTGTTCATGTCTGTGTATTTCCTCTCTATATTTTCTCGCTATGTATATAATATATATCTTTGTACATATGTGTATTACGTTCATTATCATATGTCAGCATTGTAAATCGGAGCGGGTTTTCACTAAGTTGCATAACTTTCACCCAATCCATTCTTTTAAATAAATATGTTTAAATCAAAATCAAAATCACGATTAATAACTTCGAATAGTCGATTCTGGAATGTCCCCTGGCTTTAACATAATGGAACCACATTATGAATTTAAATGATGTCAATAATGAATATATTCCTTGACAGCTAAGAATAATTGCTTTGCAAGATACAAAAGCTCTCTCTCTCAAAACCTTTGCAAACCCCGGAAAATTACATGTGAACATTTCTTCTCAAAAGAGAATAACCAGCTATTCTGTTCTTTAACTGATCCATCGCTCATAGCAGCAGATTCTGACAAGCTTTTAGAAGAAGAGCGCTTCTCAGACTGATGGCGCTATAATTAACTAATACTACGCTCCGCTTAATGCGTCAAAGCTTCAACAAAGCAAAGTTTCTTTACATCAAGTGTCAGTCAAGTACACAATAACGAGGGACGAAAAACGTCGACATTTTGAATACGAAATAAACTTTTCTTCACCAAAGACACAAGTGAGCGTTTCCTACAAACGATAAGACTGTCTAGCTGAAACACTGCGTTATAGAAGTATGCAAACAAATATACATATCATTGCGACTTCAGATGAACAGAAACAATGACATGTCAGACATGTTTGAAATCGTGGGAAACCATTAATTGCTCTTAATGTAAATCACTTTTCATTGTTTGAAGGCTTTATAAGCATCGTCCAAATTAAAAAAAGACTAATTGACTAGTAAATTTACTTAGTGAAATACACATTTCAACATTTCCAGGAAAGTGAATATATCATTTGCCTCTCAAATCAAGATTATTGATAAGATAGTTAAACCAGAGATAATTAATTAATCAGCGCACAAAATCAGACGGCACCGACTCCATTATCACAGCCAAACACGAAGGGCAATATTGTGATAGAAAGAGTCAAGCGGAATAATATCTCAATGTACAACTGTGTATCATTGATTATGATGAAGAGAATACTGAACAAATCTCAAGTGTACAAGGTAAATTAAAATGTGTCAACACAATGTTGACAACGGTAGATCCGGATTCTCCTTTGACCTTAACAAATTCTCATAGGCCTACTGTAGTTTGTCAGAATGTTCAATGAAAATATCTTGATTATACTGTGACTTGAACTTTCTTTCAGTGATGACTGAATGGAATGATGAAAACATTATTGATATATAGCTCTTCCCGCAAGTGTTCCTGTTTGCATTGAGCATGCATTCGTGTATGGATAACTTGCGCATTATAAATATCCATTATTATTATTCACAATAACTAATGCAATGATTGTTGTTAATATTTTTCGAGCCATTCAGCAATATAATTGGATAACTAAAGAGGAAAAGAACTGTACACACACATTAAAATATGTGTAAGATAAAAAAAAAGTATATATAGCCAACATATTTACAGGGGGATTATATGCATACCGGCTTGCACATTAGTACGTGCTGTTTACTTAATGAATTTACTGATACTTTCAGATATACTGCAAACAAGTTCAGACCTAATTGCCTGTATAACAAGACTATTAACGCTCTACACACGGCTAACATGTGGAAGATATTTACAATTTTGGAACATATTCAATGTTTAAACGTGAGTACGAAGTATAATCTGGCTTGGGTTTCAAAATGCGATTTATCGCTTCAGCGAAATCATCTATTTTTCATCCCGGTCTATTTTGGCAGTTCCTATTTCATCTTCCTCACGTCAAAACAACACGTTATATTTATCTATCCCGAGAGCGGAGTTATCTATGAATATACGTTACAAGCTGGAAGAAGACAGAACACGAGATCTATGTTTAAAATGCCTCTTCATCACAGATAGTTTGACTTTTAGTCTAACGCTTTGACTCTGAACAAACATATTGTAAAGGAGAATATGTTTTTAGATCCCATTTCTCATTGGCTTCTTTTCAATATTTAATAAAAAAGTGATATTTTACGAATACATATTTTCAGAGTCTGAGTGTAAGATTATCTGACTTTAAGTCTGCCGTGTATTATTTCATCTAAACTTCATCCTGTGCAGACATTTTATTCTACGGAAAAATATATTCTGATGGAAAATGAATTCCTTTTACTTTGAGGCCCCTTTCCAATACTTCATTAATAGCATTTGTTTCTGATGCACAAATACCCTTATTTCCTTATTTCTGAGACGTAGTGTCCGAGTAAAGACATTTTATTTACTAACTTTGGAGAATATATGCGTTATTTATGGACGTAATTTATATTTTCAAACAAAACTACGACATTTTACAAAGTGTAAATTTCTCATCATGAAAAAGTGAAAAATTTAATCGGCTTATTTTAATTCCAAAATGTTATCAGTGTTTACTTACCAAAACGTTGGACAGATTGACAAGCAAAAATAAATGAAATTTGATATAATGGTAAGTGAACTGAATAAAAGTGTCAGAAATTGTCAAACTACCCCCACCCACTGTGTTGCTGCGGACACTGATAGGTGTGTTCGCCCTAACACCTGCACGTATCCCCTTAACTGTTAAGGACACAATATTCTTTTTTTCTTCACATTTCCATGAAGGCATGGGTGTGTTTGTTGCAAGTAACACGTGAATATTTCTGGAGTTCCTCATAGGCCTATACCTATCAAGGACATCCTTTCCCATTCTGTTCCACCCCTTGATTTGTGTATCTTATTTCCTCTGAAAACCAGCAACTGGAGTATTTAGGAGGAAATTGGAAATTTACATTTTCTCTGGTTTTAAAAATAATTAAAAATTGAAAAGTGGAAGCGCATTTGAGAGAAACGAGTCACGTTATTTTCAATGTGGCCTTTCAAGCATCCAACCTTTAACCCAAATCAGAACATTGAACATTCAGTTCACAAATCTGTATATTCCATACGTATCATTTGCTGAACAATGTGACAACTTCAGATTCATAAAAAGGATATAAAGCTATTTTGGAGGTCTCATGAAGGCGGTTTGCATGATTTCAATACTTACATGACTAGTTTTATCGGTTTGAAATTCAATAAAGTTACTTTGTGTGATATACTTGCAGTGTATTTGACGTTTGTTATCATCAAACTTCAAGTCTTGTTTTTGAGTGACAACTTGCGTAATTTAAAAAAAATAAAAGAAAGATTTTCTTTCAAGCACTCCAGGGGATAAAAAAGACTCACAGCAATATATTTTAAATTTCCTGGCGGGGATGATAGATATGGTATCTTATCGCACATCGACACAGGGATACATACAAATACATCACCGCGGCATGTAATCAACACCGCACACAGCTGACTGGAGATGTTGGGTTGGACTCCACATTTACCTGGTGCATGGGAATAGGCTACAGTGCTTTATGTACACTCAATGTTAGAATGGGGCAGTATGGATGCATGTATTTTCCTTAATTATCAGTTGACCGATGATTTTCAATGATTTTATAATTATTTATCAAATTTGTGTTATTCATTGGAGGGTGGTTGGGGAGATAAATAGATAAAGGAGGATAGATAGTCTTACACTCAGACTCTGAGAGAAGGATATATTCTGAAAATATCACCATTTTAATAAAAAAAAACAACATTATTTTCAGATATAAAAATTAAACTTTTCAGAGTCTAAATGTTTGACTAGAGGACAGAGAAACAGTAGAATTTCGTAGAAAACTGTGAAGATCATTGTATTTGAAAATACCCAATCGATTTTTATGCTTTACAGTTTATTTGAAACAGCATGTTTTGCCTTTAAAGTGAAATATATTACTGTGCAACAATTTCAAGTAAAGTGCTTATCAGTGTCGAGGTATACGGAACCAGATTCTAAATTGTCAGAAGATGGCAGAATACAATGTTCAGTATGTATAATGTCCCAACGTTCTCTCATGGTGTGCTAGACCGCTCTGTGCAGTGTTTATAATGTCCCAAAGTTCCCCAATGGTGTGTTAGATCACTGTGTGCAGTGTGTACTGGCCAGGTGTTTATTCACGACCATTACATGGCAGAGGTTGTAGCGCAGTTCACTCACGTTCAGTTATCGTGGAGAAATTAATCGGTTTTAAACGAACTTACTTCCGCTAGATAGATACAGGAATATGTAAGAGGTACATACACACGATAAGGGTGCACACGTCACGTCAGTGTATTGACTTGCAATGCATGCGTTCCGATATACATTCTCACTTTGTTCGTAAAAATGCAGCACATCGCTTGCATCGGTTTCAATTAAAAGTAATTCTAGTGTTCTTCTTTATCAAATTCACATTTGATCTTTATTACGCATACTAACGCCAGCAAACACTATCGGTCTCCACCTCATTTCACCTACATCTCCAGGGATTATCCAGTCAGAGAAATGTACTTCTGTTCCTATTTCTTCGTTATACATCGAGGCAATATTGAAAGTGATGGTGTCAGATTCGCCTTGTAAATCTGTGATCTGATGTTGCTTGGAATAACAATAACATACTTGACAAAGATTGAACCATCCTGTCTCGGCGTCAAACGTACACGTTCGCTCCACTTATATACCCTGGGTGCAAACCCCACATCAACTTTCGCGCGATTGAACGGGAAATGCTCCTTATAGAGATGCCAATGGTAATACGGAAGACGTTGGTTGAACAAATAAGTATGATGTAACGAACTGTACGAACTTCAATGCTTCGACTCGTGTCACAAAATTATATATATATATGCTTCGATTCGTGTCACAAAATTATATATATATATATAATTTTGTGACACGAATCGAAGCATTGAAGTTCGTACAGTTCGTTACACATTTCCCTGATGAAGCTTCGAAACAAGAAGCAGAAATATGCATATCGGAATATAAAGTATTGATTATGAAATTTGATATACGTCTTCAGTGTATTATTTAAATTTACTTACTATACACCAAGAAAAACACAAATGCCAAATATTCTTCTGATAATATAAAATGTACTTCAAATGTACATGTATAAGATGTACAGCATGTTATATAAACGTGTATGGTTTATTCGTGTAGAAATGAAGAGAGAAAGAATAAACATTAAATCCACGTAACATACTGTGGAGGGTAGTATTATATGCATGACTTGCTTATTTACGAGATCCAGTAGATTGTGTTTTAACAATGTTTTATAGCGGGTAGATGAACCCGCGGTACGAATATTTGTTTTCAAGAATTTATCATATCTTTCGGAAATAAAAATGTTGAGAGAGAGTACCCGCAGAGGGTCACGTGTTGAACAAAGGAGTATTGTCAGTATCCGCATATAACCACAACAAACAGTTCATTCAAGCATTGTATATCCATCCTGCTTTAAGGCTCACATTAAGAAAAGTATGTCTTCTATTGTTGCTTAATACTTTGTGTGATTATGTTAACAAGCCAGAGCGAAACGTCTTATAGTTTCGGAGAAAATGCTTCAGGGATGCGGAAAATTTCATTCTTTATCCGTGCAAAATAATCACCAACACTTTCAAGTGTCTGGTTCAAAGGCATAATTGACGTTGGAATTTTCATTTGTAATTCAAGTATATGGGGTTCATGAAATCTATTACAAAATGCAAATTCAGCCCATAAAATGTTGACTGCATCATCTCCTATATCATATTAAACGTGAAAGAATCCAGAAGATTTCATTTAGTGGAGTATACACCTTGTAAAAATGGAAAACAGTCTGGTATCAACGTTTCTGATACATGTTTCGTTATACTTGTACTGCATATATAGTGAAGATGAGATGAGACAGGGTTGACCAGGCGTGCTGCAGCTTGATGCAAACAATAATGGCATTATGGAAAAGCGACAACTTTGTAAAAATAAAGTGTTGGTATTGAAACTTGCATATGCTTATATAACACATGTGGATAGACTATATAATTATTTTCAAATATCGATACGACTAAGGGTTTGTGAAATGCCTATTAGTAAGCATTCTATACATCAATTAACTTTGACTCATGAAGTACCTGACTCAAAATATTATATTTTGTGATATAAACAAGATGAAATGAAAATAGTATGACGTCATAGACTTTCTGACGTCACAACGCTTTGACTCTAATGTACTACCAGTTATATGGCAGCATTCGGCAAGATTAGGATATTTGAAATGTTAAACATTGTGGGTACAGTTGTTATCAAATGGATGGGACTCTAACTAAACATCGTTAAAATAAAAAAATCTTAAAGGATAACTCATAAGCAAGGATACCAATTTATTAACAGGTAGAACGTAAACTTCTTAAGGTACACCAACCTGTACATACCATTCAAGAATATCATATAACACTAGCGATGAGAAGTACGTCTAAAGAAGTGAAGTAGGCCTAAGAATAATTGAAGGGCCCAATGACGGGTGTTTAAAATAGCAGTAAAATGCAACCAGACTCTTCAAATTTGCTCAAATGACATGACATCCTGATAGCTGAAGTAAATATCTATTATGAAATGTTGGTTGCAAATTATAAATTCACATGGAAATCTGCAGCTTTAGCTATTGGCAACTAAAACCAAATATTTGAAGCCATCAAAATACACGTTTTCATCAAACAGAACAAAATTTGGTTGCAAAAGGAAAGTTTTATGATATGACGAATGTTGGAACTTACCTTGCCTTTTATTTCAATATTTACAGTAAGAGGAAACATCTGAACGATCGCTATCGAGTCTGGTTTTCGATCATGTCCAGTATCATGTTGATCATTTCTAATGCTGTAGATATAAACTACTCACTAACCTTGTTTAATTTAACAATTTCTACCATAAGACAAGTCTTGGTAGGTACATTTTGTCCAAATTTATGCCTTAATTTCGATTTTCTTTACAACAACGTTACCCCGAGATGAATTAGAATTGTTGTCAAATCTCATCACAATTCTCATTGGCTGTCATAAATATCTTTGATTGCAAAATTATTTTGATAGGAAATAAACAGCAATAAGTTATTTTAATGAATAGTTTCTATCTAGAAGCGTGAATAAAAGCAACCAGAATTTATGAATATGAATTATTATTTTTGGTTAGAAATGGTTGATACGGAATGAGTTAATGGGAGTATGAGTTTCATACACCAAGTTCATTCATATGATGTGCTTGTCAACACACAATTTCATTCTCTGCATTTGGAAGTTAAAAGACAAAACATATCTGATGACATTCACCAAATGAAAAAGCAAAGAAAAGAACTGGTACTTTGTTCATACAATAAGGAGATATCATCCAATATAGTTGGTCTTATAAAGGATATATAACACGATGGGAATTTGTTTCTTATAGGCTATATACGAATCTACACCACCATTCAAGAACATATAGATGAAGATGTGAAAGCAATTAACAATGTAGAGGAAACAAAAAGTGCGTAGTTCATGCCAGGACGTTGTCAACAAACACTTTATTTTGCTTTTTGATCTTTAAACAAACGTCCCCAATCAAAGACCTGTCACTAAGAAACCTTCCCGCCACACCAGCCACGCTTCCGAGGGGTAGTTCCGATGTGTTGTTGATCAAAAAGTGAGATCGGTTTACCCCACGCGCATTGGAAAGAAAGAACGACCGCAGTTCACCCCAGTAGATTGTGCGGTGACCTTGATTTATGCTCTGTGTAACATTCAATTAACTCTTGATCCCAGATATATTACCTTGAGGTGCTGGCAGACTTACCGCTACACATTTGTAAAATATATAAAATTAGTGATTGTCACAAACACTTGCATTTCGTTTTGCAATATCTAACCAATTTGTTATTTCACCGACAATATATGCATTGACAATTACGACAATTTTCTGAACCAAATATTACAACGTTTGACAGTGACTTGGAGGGTATTTTCATATCTTGTTTGTCATTTAAAGTGATATAGTTGTAGTGGAGTATAAGCACAATATATAAGAAATATAAATTATAAAACATATACAAGAAAGTAAGATAAAAAAACACCAATATTTATTTCAAGAGAGAATGACAAATTTAAACAGCCATCATTGAATACGTATCCATAATACGTGTGTAAATAACTAGTAAAGTGAACTCAAACGCAGATGTAAACAGAACATGCCAAGTGGGTTTATATATGCCCTATGTTACCCTACTTCGATAAACAGACGATCTGACACACATATAGCAGGTTCACTAAACTCAGCATGGCAGAAAATGTTTAGTTATGTATTTACGAAGATCAAAACATTCCTCTTACACAACTCAAAAGGAAAACAACTTTGTAAGCAGCTTATGTCACTGTATCGAGTGTCTGAAGTTGAATACTTGAGCTTCGTAATTTCAGAATGTGTTCTGGTGAGCCGAGGAGGGTAGACATACTTGAAACATATCATATGTTTACTTATTTATGAAAATTTTTCAACTGACGTTATCTACCCTATGATTAGTTGATATATTATACGAAATGGACGTATTTAATGAAAGTTAAAAGTTTGGTTTTGTTATCTTTAAACTGTTCTCAATTATTCGAGAGTAGAAAGCTTCAAATGTTTAAATAAAGGTTAATTTCATGCATCAGTAGATATGTTCTATGGACTTACAGTGAAAGAACAGTTTAAAAGGATTCTACAATTATATAACTATGCATCTATAAGAACACAGTGATTGTACTTGGTGGGTCAACTCGGTAGATATATGTACGTATTCATAAAAGAGTGAACATTGTATAAAATTAAAAATTATTTTGAAATATTACTTCTTTAATTTGTAACGTTTAAAAAACCCATATGCCTCTGACAACTGCATACATGTGCTATATTGTGAATTCTAGCGACAGAAAAATCTCTAGTCAAGCTTCAATGATTTTATCAACATTGCCTTCTGACGTTTCATTCAACAAGTTATCTCATTTGTATCGTATCTTGTTGTTAGTTAACATTTCAACACAAGACCATTACCAAAATAACTCATCGCATTGAAATTAGAAAAAAAACTCTGTAATATTCGAAAGGTAGACATTGTTTGACACAACAGACTGCATGAACAAATGGGTTACCTGAAATTCTGCACAGTATGAACGAATGGTGAACTCATGTCGAGAACATACATAAACGTGCATATGTAATGTATATATTCAAGTGAGTGCATCCTTTTTACTAAATGTCAAAATAATTTGAATAAATCTCTGGAGTGATGTATTAAAACTGGATAACGTCCATTACTTAAATGCAGGATATCGCTATGTTATCTCGCTCTTTCTATTACAATAACCACAACTGTAGCGATGTGTCAGGCATTACCATAAACCAAAGCGTCAGGTGGAGGTCGAACTGATAATCTCTCAATCCAGCATATCGTAACTGCGTGAAGATTACCCACTGTGCAAAATGTTTCCATACTCATTTACTCTAGGATCTCTTAAGAACTATAATTACGATCATAATTTCATTTCATTTCAAAGAACTTTATATCACTTTCGTGTTGCTCTTAGGATGGCATCCAGAACGTACATACTCTAATGAGTTCTCGAGGAAAATCTTTAAAAGATCAGGAAGTTTTGAAAATGCTCAAGCCATCACTTATATCAATTTTCACAAGAAATACATTTCAGAGATTTGTTAGAATAATCTTACCAGATGTACAGCTCGTCTGATACGACGACAAGTGTGCACATTGCCAGGATGTTGTGTCCGAGACACACCTGAGACTTAATGCACGGAGTACTTGAGTTGAGAGATCAAAGTTGAGTAATCTACCAACTTGAGAGACGTGTGTCGAGAGGAAATGCATGTTAAAGTGAAGGTCACTGCTCTGATAGACATAATGTGAACTGGTCAAGATTACTGAATGAAGTGCTTGCTGGTTCAATGAGATACACCAGGGGGCCGGGGACTCTCATATCTCACTAAAGCGATCCATGTTGATGTAAAAAGTAAAACTGTGTTCACGGTGTTGCTTACGTGCATTATAAACCATAATATTGTCAGTATGTTTCCGAGTCATTTGGTGATATTTATGTGTACATGTTTATTATGGTGACATCATTTCTATGAATATAAATGCCCAGAACATACGAGTACATTGATAGTTATTAAAATCCCAAAATAAAAGAATCACTGTATTAAAGTATACATAGAACAACTCTTTATATTTAATGAAATAATTCAAATATAACGAGATGGAATGTGCTTGTAAGATCGACATCTTGTCTGTAAGTGTAATGTTAATGAACGATGAAAAGCTTTGGAGTCTGTATGAAAATACCCACTAATTTGAAATGAAACAATGTACCGACAGGGTTTCAAACCTAATATAATTTCTCTTAACATGACCCTTGACCTCTCAAAGCGTGTGTAAATAAATACCGAGTGTGATAGACTGACAAAGAGAAATGAGGGGGATGGAAGGAAGAGATAACGAATAAAACATCACAAGAAGGAACAGAAGCTGGTTGTGTTTTGGCGAACCCGACCGACAGGCCGTGAACGCGCAGATCGTTGTTAGTTCAGTTCTTCTAAACACAACATGATTTGTTTGTGTAATCAAATCGCTTACAATAATATTTATAAAAGGTATAAACTATGCAAAATGTTTCAAAGGCGAAAGGGGTCGATGAGTTTGTATTTATGTTCATTTGGATTTAGTGATTACTCAAGCAAAGAATTATTAACTTTGGAAGAATAATGACAAATACAGTTAAACGAAAGCAATTTTCCAACTGCCTGTGCTGAGCAATCACCATCTCTTGTTGTCTCATCTCTTGGGACGTTGTACATATAAAAATACTTACTCGTACAATTTTTTCCTATATCCGTAAACGCAACAACTGAGTCTGACTTCGCTGTAGTTTTTACAAACAAAAGCTGTCCCGCAGACTAAAATTTAGTATATGGAATGTTTAATAATAACGTTCAAATGAACTTTCATCCTTATGATTATATATATTTTTTGTATACTTTTAGTTCATGTGTATTCAGTTTGTCTAGACTTGTTGAATATAAGGATCTAGACTGTATTAAAGGCTCTTATATTTTACACAGTAGTGGAGCAGGACCACTTGCTCGGATTCCCAACGATAAATCACCAACACCGGCGCAATATGAAACTGCCTGGCTGACACTAAAATCGGGACTTGATCGATTACTGAAGTTATTCTACTGACCGAAAATCATCAGATTGCAGCACGCTAGCAACGTATTGGATTTACCACGTTTTGACTGTAACGACAGCCTTTTTTAACAATAAAACGTGTCAACGAAGCATTTTAAACAAAGAAGTGTGAAGGAAATGCTGTTCTGATGCACCTTCATAGAACATAAAGCACGTTCAATCTTCAGTGTTATGGACAAGTACAGATGGCAATAAAACTATTAGCTTTTGAAACGAAAATGCAGACTTTAAAATTCAGTTTTTACAAAAGTTTAGATTTCTAGAATATCTTTTTATGAGGAAACATAAATATTTAGCAAATAGTTCTTTGGACCACCTTGCCTCTCACATAAGAAGTCAGCAGCTTTATGGTGATATAGGTGCCGTGTTCGTTTGGCAGAGCAGTACGTTACTGTGACACTATCGCTGTGTTGATATCTGTAGGAACTAACGGACTGGGAACTGGAACAAAACAACAAATTATAGACTTTACCAGGGTCGCTAATCACGAATGTGTGTTCCCGAATGATAGTAAGAATTTATCCAAGACATTATATATTTTCTAAATACGTCATGGCATCATAATAAGCCTTTGATGTTGTTTCGCGGAGTTTGATTATTTAAATGTGTAAGTAAACTACGTCTACGTGCTTTGATAAGGATTTGTTTTGATACACTGTATAATATTTACGACATGCTGTGGGAATCCTTTATTTCTATTTGCTATAATTACTTTCTTACAGAAAGGACTTATATAAGGACTCTATATAAATCCTTGGTATGTCGAGACCTGGACTTGTTAAGTAAAATGGTAAATTACATCTATTATTTTTCATAAAACATTATTATTTACAAACGTTAAGACTTAAGACTGTCTAGGTTATTGTTCAAGGAAGTGTATCTGACTGTGTGCACCAATACACAATACCTGTACCCATCCAGTGACCCGTGTGTTAACAGTCGTTATCTCACAGCAATAAACACATTAGAGAGTTGAAATGTTCCGATAGTATAGAGCGCCGGAAATAGCATAGTCTTGTGAGATATAAGTCATTGGCCTCTTGTGTTTTGAATCTAATTTAGGAATTTGGAAATATTCATATATTATGGTTAACATAAGGTTCTCTCAGATGTGTCGCTGAGTGGTTTTACATATACAAAGACCAACCACATGGATCAGAACTGTTATAAATAGCAACGGCACCATATACTTGATTGAAAAACTATTGACTACTGAAGTACTGGAGGTCCAGTATCCCTAGCATTTAGAATCACAGAATATCACATTTTAACTGCGTTAAGGATACATGTATATATATATCGATTCCAGTGTGGAGACTAGCACATTGTAATACTTGTAAGGAAACCGTACTTCGAGTAAATCACCTGTTCTACTACTGAATGCACAGCAAGCTTTCATCCTGCGAACAAGAAACGTAGCTTCAACTAGGTTGTATAATCTATTTCTGATTTATAAGTTTAGCGCTGGTGCTAAAATCTATTTGTGGCAGAGTAACCCATCCCTGATAAACTACACGGATTTAGAGCAATAAAACTAATTGCCAGTAAACGATTGCAAAGTATTCAATAAAGAGACAGAAACACGGGAAGGCAATTTTCATTAGTAATTTATTATAAACAAAGGCATTGACATTTGTTGAGAAAACATACACACTCGTAGATAAGTAAGGGAAAGTCGAAAATAGTAAAAACCGTGTCGTTGCACCAAATGTGTACTAACGGATGTATTTTAAAACCCATGACTACCAAGAAACCGTTATCCTACAATTATCTCTTAAACATCAAAGAACGAAATTGAGTTATTTGACATTGTGAACAAAATGTATTCCACATTTTTTTTCATTTCATATTATGTATGTACATCATATAAATATGAAATTTTGAATAGTCTCATGTAGTTCACAAAGATATACAGGTGTATATATGATTCTTGACTGTTTGAGTATTCAAATGGTTATACCGCATCTGAATTCATTGTTATGCACTTCAAAAGTAAAATCAGATTAGACAGCTGGGTACATTTTCTTTATTTCTAAACAGTCAGCTATAAACTACATCAGGAGCAGTTGTTAAGAGCCAAAGAGCATAAAGAAAAAACCTGTTATATTTCGAAAATCTAATAAACATTGTCTTTTACGCAGTTTTCACAGAAGGGGGTAAATTGGGGTGTCTTTAAGAAAGAAGTCGTAAAAGTCATAGTCGTCTGCAAATTAAAACCACAACAAATTTGATCAAGAGGCGTCTTAAACATGAGAGCAATCATAATGTTGAATCTGGATAGGTTTATTGCAGCAATGAGGTTTGTACCGAAGGGAAGCAGTCATCATCGTCTGTCACCACATATAACAAGTGACTTCCAGTGTCAAGTTGATAACCCTGCTGTAACTTAGGGAATACATGAAACGTTGTGAACATATTTTCCCAAAAGTATTTTGAGATAAAACATGTCCCAACACGAAGAAAGATTGCTGATATTTTGTTACGATTTAAGTTTTAAAAATAGGAAACCAACTCTTGGCAGGTTCGTGTTGAAATGCAATTATTTCCAGAATATTGTATTATCACTGATAACGGATTGTTTCTCCCTTATTCAACGTTCGTCTTGCTGACTGTCATAATGTAAACTATACATGGTATATATATATAAGATAATAAACAAATTACACGACATTGAGTTGCAAAATTATATTTTACCAAATATTATGAAGTGTTCAACAATTTAATAGCAATTTATTCCACTTGTTCGTTCGGATATTTAGAACCGAACACTCATCAAATGAATGGTTTATAGTATAGGTAAAAAAACATCCAATTTTGCAGATTATCCAGTTTAAAAAAACCCCAGAATACTTCTTTTTATATTCGGAAACTTTAATAGTGTTTGAGATAAGAAAGCTCACATTCATTTTCTTTAAAACTTCTAAAACGTCAAATTAACTGAGGGTAATAATTAGAAAGGTAATAACAAAATTATTTCCACCAAAAAGAAATATGTTCCTTTTGTAAGAAAGTGATTTAGAGACTGTGGTCTTTAATATTGAGGGTCATTTGCACTGGTCAATTTGAATGAACGTCTCCGTGCCTGCACTGTTCACTGACACGTTGTAACCATCGACTCTTCCTAAAAGTTGGTATTGAATCGTATCACTCATTGCTTACACCCTTGTATACATAAACAATTACTTTCCGATATTTCATTGACGTTTCTCTTCACAATTCGATGAGTATTTCATCTTGTAGTTAATTCGTACATGATTGGGTGTCTATGGTAACATATATAAAATGAAATAAATTTCCTATCATGACGAAATTAACATGAAATGAACATAGTGGTAATAGATTCGGTTTTACTGAATAAGAAAAGTTTTTCGTTGGCAACAGTCAGAAAGTACCGCATGCAGTTCCCTGTCTGAAGGAAGTGCGGAAACCCATGCACTACATACACTTAGGGAATTCGTTCTGGTTTTGAATAAGCTTACTCAATCCACCCCTTTTCAATTTAGTTCTGAAATATTCCATTCCAAATATAAAGAAGAAAATGAGAAGCTGTAGTTGTGTACAGGATAACATATCGGGTCACTAACAGCGCTGACAGACTCCAGCAGACATCCGTAACTACATGCTGATTGCTGGTATATAACCAAGGTTACAATCTCATTCATTCTCAAACATGGATACACATTTTCAAAATATATTTATAAGAAATATTGAAACATTTGATCAAGGAATTTATTATTATTGTGGTCAATTATAGCAACAACACTATATTTGTCAATTTCAATTTCGGCTTTAACCACAGGGTATGGTCAAGGATATTCCAGAAGGAAACACTACAAATACCTGATATTGTTTTAAGCTAGCAAAACAACTCAAAACAATTGGCATGACCAAATCGTTTTATATGAGAACACCGTAAGTTTAAAAGGCACATACTTGAATGAATATACATGAACAGTTATGAAGATCGATTTTCGTCACAAAATGAAAAGTGTTCATGCCAATCGATAATGTATACGGAAAGATTTTGTGAAGATGCAATTAATAATGGAGACCGTCCGAAACCAGTTTACACAATTGCCGGAGCTAAATCTGACCATTATTGGCCTAAAATTTCTTTCAGCAGACGTTAATAAATAGGTTTATTCAGAGTCACCTTACATCACTCTCAACTCGCTGTTGTTGTTACGTCAAACCACTGATTTACAGAATAACACAACACATTCCAGTTATAAAAACGCTTGTTTGTTTACATTAGGGACACAATTCTATCTAAAAACTGCCTTAACCCATATCTTAAAAGTCTCACGCCAACAAGTATTATCCATTATCCCATGTGAACACATTGTCAGGTGTTCGTGAGATGGGATAGTGCCAAAAAATGGAGTTACACAGTACACAGGCTGTACAAGCAAACATCTGTCATCCGGGTCTTCCATTGTAAACGATGTCAAATAGATGTAGATGACGCCGTGTCATTGACTAAGCGAGTCAGATCGGATTACCTCCCTGCTCCATCATAGTAACTGGGGGATTGATAATCACGTGGGGAGGCACTTGAGACGGGGTAATCAGTTCTCATGGGCTTATAGTTTAGAAGCTTACTTAGTACACAGATAGACGTAAGTGCGATAACATCGACATGACTTACGACTATCTAACCGCTATAAAAGAGAGCTTATAAAATATAGGTTAAGGCCTAAAACGAAAAATGTCTTTTAAATTTTAGAGTGGCTAACTTGCTCTGACCACGAAGAGATCTCAGAGGTTTCTTTAATAAGATGATTGTATTTATATAAACGTGTTGAAGTATACATGTATATACATGTACTTATGTATCATATTATGTCAGCTTTTTCAATTGTAGCACCTCAGCCATGGGCATGCCTTGATTCGATTTTCGTTTATTGAAGTTTTACACTTATTCTGAAATGTTCATATCATGGAATATAATAAGCGTACTATTTCACCACTAATGATTATTTCACAAGAACAGTACCTTACTGCAAATAGGACAATACTGTTACATAACATCTCGCCGATGCTCGTGGGAAGTGACTACAATGCGGTGAGACATCTCCTGTTTTACCCAGAACTGTCTCTCATTAATCTCAAGACTTCATCGTCGTAACGTTATGTGTGCAGAGCATTTTTCTACATCAATCTCAACTGTCACTGTGAAAGAGCGCATCGAATCTATTAAATCGTTTATCAGTGTAACTCTTACTCACATTCTTACACTGTGCCAGAGCAAGAAAAACTTCTGCGGGATTGTCAAGAACTGTCCACGTTCAATTCACAACTAAAGTTTTGTGTCTTCAGAATTGCTTTTTCATTCTAATTCTAATACTTTGTAGTTTCCGTTTGTAAGTTTGTTATCACTGATATAGGATCAAAAGTTTTTAAAGTTTTAGTGTCAGTCAAATGTTACCATAACATCAAAATATAGGCAACGTCTCTTCAAAAGCCAATGTTGACGTTAGACATTTGTAATATTCGTTAGACTCTTCAGACACAGATTAACCGGAAATATGTCTGACATGAGGAATTCCACATCAGACCGAGGCAAACGTTCACACATGCATGGTGGACGATAAGCGGTGACAGACCATCTGATGATGGTAGCTCAATCGGAACTCATTCAACGCGACCTTATCTCAAAAACCATCGACCGATTCCGAATGTCTAGCCGGAAAAATCCACAACAAATGATGTAATATTTTGTTTACTTTTCGACAACCATAATAGTCTACATGTATCTTACCAGTTATACTTTTTCATATTTAACGTTATATTTTTAACAAGTTGAAAAATGAATATTACAAATTTGGGCTCTCAGTTTTGTAATTGAACATTTACTTGTAGGGCGTATACACATTTCTTTAAGTCAGGAGGTACATTGTAGGACTACAAAATAATCATGGTGTTTCTTTAATCAAGTAAGTGAATCGATACATGATTATATACTAGCAGATTTACGAAAACGACAGGACGGCAAAGTTTTGAAGGTCGGTATATTTTTCAAATAAAGCATCGAGATCAAACAGCATAGTTTAAAACGTTGGCACACAATGATTTGGTATACATAAAGAATCGATGAAGCCTGGCATGTTACACCACAGAATGCTATTCTAGATCTATATTGTACTGACAACCAGGGCCTACTTTCACAAAGCAACCTTTACTAAGGTTAACCTTAACTCCTGTTCTTTAACATTGCACTAAGGTTACCTTAGTGACTTACGATCACCTTGGTGCTTTGAGAAAGGAGGCCCAGGTCCGGATACAGATACAATCTTCAAGAGGACAGACGAGATCAGGGTGTTCTTCAGCGGTGTGATGGAACAATGGGAACATGCGATATATGGACTTAATACAAAACACTTAAATCTCCATAGATTGTTACACGAGATACAAGTATATGATATATGGTATATGATATGATATATGAACACACCACCCTGGGAGATACATAATATACGTCTTTACACGATCCTAGAAGTTCAGAAGACACTGTGAACTTTCTCACATCTCCCACCCCTCGTCCTCTCATCTGTCTACTACACAAGACGGATCAAGGCCATCCAACACCACCAGCCTCGCCGTCCATCAACTACACACACTGTATGTATACCTGTACATAACTTACATTACCCTTGACCAGCGTGGGAAGTGTTACCTGCCAGTTTGTTTACAGTATATACAGTATATCCAGTTCATTACCTGTGCATGGTAACTTGTCGTCTTTCTCGACCTTAAAAGAAAGGCTCTACCGAGGTAGTTTTTGTGGAAACAAAATTCGAGAGGATATTCCTGTTTACACATATAAGTTGTTAATACATGATTAAAACACAGTCAAATTAAAATATACTAATGAAGGTAATATTTTGATGACTTTATATTTCACAACTTAATAAACACAAGCGAACATTTGTTTAAAAATAAAAAACAATGAGAACTGTCGCCATTCATCGGCGCTGCGAGTGGGGAAAGTTTCGTTACAGCTTTTATGACATGTTATGTGATACTATGTGAATACCTTATCAGTGTATGTCTTAAGTTGTAAAGTTGTAAAATTAGGTACAATAAAACAGGTTTTCATCTCACATAATGCAAAAAATCCAAGATGGCGACAGAACCCTCCCTTTAACCTTATAACTATATCTCGAAACATGGTCCACCCTGAAAAGCAAATCTAGGGTTAGTTTAAAACTGAAATTTCCATTTCTCGAAGGTAATATTAAATAAAATGGTGGTATTTTAAGATTTTTTTAAGTGTATTTTTTAGTCTAAGTTATAATCTTGTAAACTTGAATTTCACTTAAACATGTCCTTCAAATACTAAAAAAGTAAACATAAAAATCTTCATCATAATTACCACCATGTTCAACACAATCACCAACGAGATTCACTTATGACCAACATACACCTTCGAAAACTAAGCATTAATATAATTATCATTCCCTTTAACTCTCTCATAACTCAACATCCACATGTTGATATTCTACAAGACCCGTCTCTCGCTAGCTATAGCTGAACGTGCATGCTGACAAGGAGTGAAATGTACATCACTCGTAGAAACTGTAGGGATATCGATGCATAGGTGATATTGACGAGAACATACCGTTTCACAAATGGCATCACCTTTCGTCATCATATCATCACCTCTTTTTTCAAACAGCATTGATGTTTATCCTGCTGTATCAATATAATATCACTGCTTTAACAAGTTTAAAGAAACCTCCAATTTAAAGCACATCGTATATGTACACACATCTAATCGCTCATGTTTTGTTAGACTAATTTGGTTTTAATTCATCCACCCCTGTTACATCAAATCGGCCTTCATTCCAGGGAAATGGAGGCCACTTGCACAAATAGGTTTTTAGGTTTAACAGGAGTGGGATATTCTACATATACATGTATATACAACACTCACTCACGCACACACACACACATTCACATACAAATTACACATACAGGCATATTATTCGTATATGATATTCAGAATGGACTATTACTGGTTCTGCTCTTCTGAAGAAAATGAAATAGAACAAAAAATCTATTAAAATGTTGTTTACATTTATTTTAAAAACCAAACAATATCGATTCCATACTGGAATCATATTATAAACATGTGAACTTTTCTTAATCCAAGAGCAGAAGTCCTAACTGAATAAACATGATGCTCTCCCACAACAATTGTTTCATTTTCAGTTTGACATATTGCACACAAATCATTTTCTGTATATTTCAGTATAAACAAGTAAATACAATATTGGTTGTAAGAAGTCTTTGTAGGACTCTGTATTGGAACCAACGTATACCAACATTGCTATTAATATACCGATTCAATATTATAGAATTTAGTCTATTGAAGTTTTATACTTACTGCACCTTCGTCCTTTTGATTATATATCTTTTAATACTTTTTAATACTTTCAGTGTGTATTCAATTTATCTAAACTTGCTGAATAAGGATCTAGACTGTATTAATGACTCTTATTTTTATTATACAGAGATGGGACAGGACTAATGTTTTGTCATATATATACAATACATACAACTGTGGGTAACCTAGTATAGGACACTGGCGCACCAAACTGAATCCAACTTTTGTCTTCAAAAGTGTAACATTCTTCTTGATCCAGAAAGTCTGAACTATGAACCAGTTGGAAACTTATTGTATTCAACTGATTATATTGTTGTTGAACGTTTGAATGCAGATATCGAATAGAAAGGAACAACAGTGGGCATCCGGGCATCCGGGCAGCCGTCCTAGCTTCCTCTGCCGTACCCCCCTGCCCTTAATCTCTAACATCTACTTACGTTTCTCAGAGTCTAGGAGAAAACCTTACACAGAAGGGAAAGGCGAACGGTTCGAGGTTTTACTGCTGTTGTTAAATATGGAGCCTTTTCTTCTGGTTGTCTAAACAATGATTAATGATAAGATTGCGTCAGTCACGAATCAGATCTCTTGAAAAACAGAATCCCGTTAAAAAAATCTTTTCGCCAACGATGATATTTGTTCTATCGAATGAGTAGCTTATAAACTGCAATATGCATATGATAATATTATTCTCAGTAACTGAATCTTTCTGAGTGACATATTGAACACTTGAACTTTTACTCCATAAAGAAACTTATGATATAGCACCCTCATCATTGACTTTCAGTCGATCATTTAAACATATCATGTCAAATGAATTTGTTCGCCGTTTATGAAAATCGGTTGAACAGAATGTAAGAGGAGATATTTTTTGCTAACTATTTTATATGCATATCTATATTCATTCATGAACATGTTGTCATAATGATTACCTATTTGTACGTATATCTTTTGACAATAATTACACTATATTGTCCTTGTAGCATTGAGATTTCGGAAAATCGTTTTGTACTTTTGAAATCCGGCAAATCAAGCGTTGTTCTCTTCTTGTACTACTGAGCGAGCAAGGAAGCGACAACTCCCATCTTAATGCATGAGGCGTCAGGGAATCGAACCGTGGCTTTCCGGGTAATGAGCGGACGATCTACAAACAGAGCCACATCCCTGGTTTCGTTACGGTATATAAGTAGGCCTTTTAACAAACAAATAAAAGAATATGTGATAGACCGGATGAAATTCTACTCTATTTGCAAATATTAAAATTGAAATTTCATCCCCCACTGACACAATGCTAGAAGGTTACAACACGAGGCAGGGGATCCACCCCGAGTTCAGTGTGACGCTGTTTCTAGTGTTCTACTGGGTGTCTGCATAACCAACACACCGCAGAGACTGGAGTCCGGAATGTCCTATAGGCTGGAGCAGTTACTTCCCAATTGAGTTTGTCCGCATGGATGATTTATGGGTAGGGTTCAACGTTCTTCACATATCAAACACAACCTGAACCATTTTTTGGAAAGTGTCTACATTTACTAACACTGAATAAAGCAATTTATTCATAGCTTAAAGAATCACTTTTACATGCTCTGTTATCCTGTCATTTAATTTGCAAGTCATTGAGTGGTGAAATTAAAAAAAAATAACTGTGAGGAAATTATATAAACGCCCAACCTTCAGATGAGAGATGTACGCCATATGCGTAATGCAACAGAGAGGACATCGTGTTAAACACTGATAACTGCTTGTAATGTACAGTGTGCACATAGATGTTATACTTTTGTGACGGTTCAAACTGCAACGAATTAGGCCTGCCCCCATCCCCAAATGACAACAGCTGCAGAATAATTAAAATTATGCATGAATACATTTATTCAAGTTATCAATATTTCTATATTTTTGTTATGCAAGGTCTTTTAAGTACATAATGTGTTGCACGTTTTTGCAGTACGAATAATCATTTACAGGGGAGTTTATCAGAAGATTGATATCTAATTTATCAGTTATTAATTAAGTAATTACTTACCGCATTGTTGTTTTCTGCAAGTCGAGGATTTTCTTGGCAGAAGTTAGCAAAGATATCCCGATATCTCAACTCGCAATCCGCTTCTCTGGAGAGCTAAACAATACACATCAGCCTGCCTGGCCCTTTTATACTCAGGGGAGATAACTCGGTGGAGCTTAATTGACATTGACTGACTCTGAATTCGCGGATCGCCAGATATTATGTGATCGTTGCGATTATTGAAAGCAGATTTGTCGGAACAAGGTGACGTGTGGCATGGACAAACTAGAGAGTGATCGTTATGCACGTGCGTTATTTACACACTGACAGGGCTAATTTGTTACGAATCGTATCCCGTTATAAAAGCTTGAGACGTGTATTCCAGAACGAGGCGTGTGCTAACAGTATCCAGTTGCGCATAAAACCATGGAGATCTTTCAGCGTGTTTACGATGTGCGAATGTGTTGGTAAACAAAGCATCACAAAATAGCGAAAAAAAGATAACTATATACACAGCTTGTCATCAGTAATAAATATGATTTATATGGTGTAACTATGATGAAAAAAAGCAGCTATTCTTTGACTATTGTTTTTTGTAGACCTGAAATAGTTGACAATGTGTTTTGCTTTTGTGTAGCCTGTTTTAATGTGCCAGAGATACTTAAACTGTTAAAGTTTAGAATTTGCAAAAATATGCAAAAAGCATTGTGATTTGGAGTATTGCTAGTATAATCATTGCAGAGAGAAAGCCCGCAACGCCATGATGGCTATGCATAGCGGTGAAACCATGGTTGGTACTGCCCTGCACATGTTCTCTTCCGCAAAGTTGCCGAGCCCCTGGCGGGAATCCCAGTGGCGGATCCAGGAATTTTGAAGAGTCTATTTTTAAAAGTAATCCATCAGACCCATTACCACTTTCACTTAAAGCAATAATTAGTCATTATATAACAACAAACACTCAATATATTTTTCATTTGAGTATTATCTTTGGTACTGGTTTTTTTCAGTTTCCAAAGACGATAATTGTGTGATACATGTTTGTTGCATGTGATGTGACACCGGCACTGTAATCCCTGTTTCATTTCCTCCCTAAACCTTCTCAGAATATATTTTACATATCTAAACTTTAAGGCATTCTCTCCCCCAAAAGGTAACCCATTTTCTTCAGACGCATATTAAAGTAATGGCTAGATCAACACATGTGGGGAGAGAACCACCTGAAAGGCATCGCCATGGTTTCGATAACTCTCCTCTTTGCCATGCTCGTCTAACTTACATAGTCGGGACGGAGATATTTTATGGGCGCTTCAGATTTGACATATTATCTGTCGTACACCTTTATATAGGGTTTAGTCCACAGGCAGGGGAGGAAATATGGATATGGGTGTACTATTTATATATATTGTATACCCATTTCCATAGTTCCTCCCCAGCCTGTGGTTTAGTCCGTTTAAATACGCCGATTTATAAAGTAATATCCTGAAACCCTTGGTCATTTCCTTTCATAAAACTTGCCCTTGAGATGACTAACACGTCATAATATTCACCATTTACACAACACGACACGTGTGCACTTTATGTGGAGAGTCGAGTATCGTTGATCTTATGCACTTCCGAGAAGGAAAGGCTCAATCATCCAGTCATAATATATGTACTGTCTATTTTGTATTAAAGAATTATTACCAGTTTTTGCCATTCATTCATTTTTCATGACATTCCATTTCAGGTATTATGGTCAATGACATTTTTATATATTTTTATTTCCATTTTTAGTAGGTCTACATTTCCATACATTTCAATCAAACAAAATACATTGTGCATATCAGTGTACATGGAATGACATTTAAATACAATTTCTGTAAAGCAAATGGAGAGACGACCAGAATGAATGGAAACCTGCGTGTTTACAATTTAATATAGCCACATCGCGGGCTTTCTCACTGCAATAAATAAAGAATGTCAGCTAAGAATGCGTGAACTACTTTTAAAAGCATCGTTCAACTGTTCCATCCGAAAGCGACGTATGTGAAATTATTTTACGGGCGCTTCATGCAATATTTCAAAAGCTAGTTTGAATATTTTCCCAATCAACATGATCAAGCAATACAACATATGAGCAAACATATATACAAGACGTTTCGGAATATATACTTACTCACCTATTGAAGAAATACGTTATATTTCGAAACGTCATTTATGTTATCCACAAAAGCTTGTTTTTACGATATATGATTAATTGATTCAACTTAAAATCGAAATGTCGAGCTAATAATAAACTGAAGCGTCACATTTGACTGTCGATGTAACTGAGGTATTTCCCAAATTCTAATAAACATGTCAACATATCTTTGTCGTCAAGGCTATGATATATCACAAGATCAATACAGACAAACAGTTTCGATATTTTAAGACATGAAAAGGTTACAAGTTGTTAGGATCAAACTTCATCTTCGAACGCGCTAACCACTGTGTTATCCTGCCTCATTTACGTTCTGAAGTTGACCTGCTATTTATTCGAGAAGGGACAATCGGACAGTTCACTGTTTATGCACGTTATGGCCACTCCGGTCAAATGAAGACAACCATAAACCAATTCAACCAGTTCAATTCTTTATTTCAGTGTTTATTCTCTTATAGTTTATAAACAAAAATCTGTTATCAACACTATGTAAGTACCTGTAACACGGTCCTCATGGAAACTGATATCGGGTGAATAAAAAAAAGAAAAAAGAAGGATATGGACATCAATTTCAGGGGATGTGTTGTCCCAAATGGGTGAAGACGTACAAGTAGTTGAGCTAGCTAGCGCATTTGGAATGACGATATACCGATAAACTGTTTATACACAGTAAAAAAAAGTGGTGCACCCTTACTTTTTTCACCAGTGAAAGTTGTCTGATAAGAAAGTAGACAATGTATCAGAAAAAGCAACTGTATGATATGACAGAAGCATTATCGACCAGTTAGTTTAACATAGCAAATTTCATCAGATAACGTTTCACTATATGTGATATTCTCATTCAAGTTACAGCAATATGACATTCAAAATCAGAATTTTTGGTAAAAAGACAAATTTGAAAAGAAATTTGCGAACTGACTGGTCTGTATTACTGTTATAACACCTCTCAATCATAGCAAAGTGTTTAATTACCGATTTAAACTCATAAAGATATTTCATTAATTCAAAAATCATAGAATTATAACATTTTTGTCACTTATTATCAATAAGTGTTGAGAAGGGATGCAATTTAAAGAACCAGCTGCCTCCATATATGTTTGCATGATACAAGATGTTTTGATGCGTGAAAGTCAACTTGGTAACACTATATGTTTGTGTTCGTGCTCTGAAACCCACTGTTAATGGCTGAGGTTAGCTGCAGGAACAATATAGGGTAAAGACAGTACCACTGCAACTTCAGTCGTAATTTCTTAAAATGTCAACATTTTTTTCTTTTATTAATTAGTCATGAATAAACTAGAAACGCTACCAACGAAAAGGCAATATAATTTAATCAAAAAATTATTAATACGACTTAAACATAGTAACATGTTGTGTTAAGAAGCCAGCAAACCTTAATTTTAGTTTTTTAAACATTATCTTATATGTTTATGAAAAACACGTCTTTTAAAAAACATCGTCGTTTTGGAATCTTCTAACTGTAGGCGAGATAGGAGAGTGAAATATGGCTATTTGGCTTGTCTTTATGGCGTCCTACAGTAACCAAGCGTCAACGAATTAGAATCCATGGTGGTACACTATGTCGAAAACACCTGTTATACTTATAAACATAAGTTCAATTTGTTTGTAATTTTAATTTTAAATGTAAAAAATTGTGTCCAAACGCCGTCTTGAAATAGCGATTTTAGCAACTCATCACTGTTTGAACAAGCGTAGAAATAAAAGTAGCATACCAAATATATAGCAAATTCATTAATTGCAATACTTTGGCAACACGAGAATTAATGAGCACATGCATGCAGCTCACTCGTATAGGCCAACCATAATTTTTAACATTGGTCAAGCGAAAAGCTTCAAAATGGGAAAAGAACATAAGTGTTTTGTCCTTTGAATGAACATACCACATCAGTATTATGACACATTTCAACAATTAGTGTCCGAGTTATGAGTGGAACAGAAAAGTGTGAAAGACGAAGTCGAAAAACTGAGACATTTTGCAAATGCAAATGCAAGTGATGCAAATGAGGGTATGAAATATAAACAAGACCAAACAACAACAATATTGCACATATTGCAATGGATTATATTACCATGGTAACCGATATCGCACTTTAAAAGCTCTTAATTATCTAAATGCCTGATCACAATTACAACACAAGTAATTTACCTAATTGTTTTCGCCTATTTACATTACGCCGAATTACCTGGATAACTAAAACGTAATCGTCGGCCTATTATGTAAAGGGCAACTTAATGCGGTAATGAAAAGAAATTTTAACAGAAACTCGCGACTGGTAGGCATACCGCATTAATCTTTTTTCTAAAGTGCATCTATTGGATAACGCCAAATTTAAAATGACCACACCATTCCTTTTATTATAAGCATCCATCAACTTTCCTTCAAAGCAGTGACAAAATAAACAAAAATGAATAAGTAATATTTCTCAATTAATATAATTCAAACAGTGGTTGAAGGCAATTCAATTCCCCGAATATTAACTACATAAAAGTGAGAAAAAAAGCCCAGTTACATGTATACTATTACTTTCAAATTCGCTTTGATATTGCACATATCATGAATATATGCATGACTCTTAAATTTAGGCTAATTAGTTTGTGCATGGACGAAACAAGTTGTTAATTTATATCATATTTATATTAACGACATGCGCGTCACGTATTCACATTCATGCTTTAGGAAAGTAAATACTTAAATTTGTCTGAATAAAAACCGAAACGAGCAATGACTAACTTACTTTTGGAACTAATATTCCGGAATGAATATGAAATTTAATGTTACATGTGTTACAGCGCACCTAACTTCCTCCTTGAATGTGGATATTTTCAGGAGCAGTGATGAATAAAATCAGTTAATTATTCATATCATAATTATGAGAGTTGTTAATATTTACAGTGAGCGATCGGTGTATATAAAGTTCTTGATTTAGCCTGTATATATGTATCACTTAAAGTCAAATCGACTCTTTTTCTGACAGCGCTTGAGATGTTTGATGAATGTGAAGCATAATGCATTTTAAGGTTATTTCTTGAGGAAATGCATCCAATATTGAAAATCATGGTTACATTTACCAAGTGTTCTGTGTTTGTTAAACGAGACAAGTCTTTGCTGGAACGTAAACCCGTCCCACTGTTAGTGAGACTAATTGTTCGTAATCATCGATAAAATGGAATATAATCCAATAATTGAAACTATCGCATAAATTGAAATAGTTTTCAAAGAGATTTCAAATCAATATTTGACTATTTATTGAAATAGGGAAGTGCGTGTCACAGCCGCGACAGGGAGGCAATACATGGACTGTGTTCGTGATGCGTTGCACGTAATTATACAGCCTTGGGTTAACTGTGGACATGTATAAATCTTTCAGTGTCATCGTTCCATATTGAGGTAGTAATATTAGTTTATATTTTGTGTTTTAACGCCCATTCTATCACCAAATAACATGGGGAGAGGGTCGCATTGCCGTGCCGCTCTACCCTTACAAAGCGTCTGACCTATCCCATAATGCAACTTTGAGCGCAGCTGCACATGCGCATTGCTTGAAAGCGATGTCCTAGGTCGCATTTCTCGGCAGATCCTAACTTTCTTTAATTGCAGATTTTGACGTTTCTGTGGCCTGTATGGCGTGGCAATTCTGTTGTTATGGTGGAAGAAGTAAATATGGCTAATCCGAAGTACAGAGACTGCATTTTGGAGACAATCGACCAACTACGGAAGAGAAAAGCTCGCCCGGACCTAGAACGTATTTGCCACATGGTAGAACGAAAACACGGCCTTAGTACACAGGAGACGGAAGCGCAACTTGAAAAGCTGATTGACTCTGAAATAGTGATTAAAGTTGATTACAAAGGGAACACAAGCTACAGGAATGGTGCCAAATGGAGGAAGAGTCACTTAGGAGGGGTTGTGTTGAATTCCAGCTCAGCTAGCAAAAGATTGCACGACGCGATCGCCGAACTAAGCAGCGAGCCGTCAACTCCGAGCGAGGATACGGACCGATGCGGCATAAGTATTCGGGATATCAAAAACTGGCTAGAGTCGCATTATGACGACGAGTTACCCCTGAAAAGTCCTATAAATGTTGTCCTTCAAAGAGAAACAGACGCAGGGAGAATTGAAAAACTTCCAAATGGAAATTTTGCTTTACCGTTGCCCGGGTTGAAAGTGTCTCGACCTAAAAGTTTGGATGTTAAACACTTAAGTGGAGCGCCGTCTCGAAGGGGGCGGCCCCCTAAAAATAAGAGTCTGGGTATTAAAAAGGTGTGTTTTCTCAGAAATAATGTCATTGATATCCACCTTTGTGAGTTTATTTTTTGGTCATGCTAATTAACGCTTTTTATTACTGCTTTTTTTGTACTTTACGGACAGTTAGGCCCATCAGATAAATTGCATGTCTGTATCTTAAGCCGCTAAATACTTTAATTATATTATTTCATTGCATAGTGGGAATAGTTTAAATGATTTTATGGTGCGTGTTTTATTACTTTGCAATTATTTTAGATTTAGAAAGTGTTCTAGTACTTTAAATTGACGTGCGTATATATTTAAATCATTGCGTTCTCTGTGCGTCATATATAGCTTTCCCAGTCTTTCCAATTCGTTTTGAGGATGAGGTTAATTTGAGTTTCTGATATAATTAGCCCTCTTTCAATGTATGTATGTAATATAACGGTATGATCTATATTGCCAGCGAAATCTGCTCAATGGGTCGAGATCTAATGTCCGCAATACATTGCGCTAAATAGGTCGATCCGTTTTCGTTCCGCCTCGCATTGCGACAATCGATAAACTATTTACTGAGCGCTCGCTCAATACCTACACTACAGTACAGAACTCGCAATTTTTGTACCGCAAGTTGCGCTTGCGATTTAGGTCAGTCACATTCATTTAGCGATCTTTTTGAATAATTTGCGTAGTTTTCGCGTCGGTATTTTGTTGACGTGTGTGTCTGTTCGTCCGCATATTTTAACCTTGTGATCTTCTCTGTGCAAAATTCGCTTCCTGCATTTGTTGCCAAGCTTTGGTCGAGAACGTGTGTTCGGTAACCGACTTCCGCATTATGCTTTGGCTTTAAAAATATTTTTCACACACAATAATTAAAAGAAACGAACTTTTTTAAAGAAAACAATGACACTTGACAAATTTGTCAGATATGAAATGAAAGTAGATTTCTTAGAATCAAACCAAGAGTTTTATAAAATCTATTTTCATTTAGTCAAAAATGTAATTATTTTAATTGGTAAAATAAATATAAACCTTTGAAAATTATCAAATTGAAATAGTTATAAATTAAAAATGACAACTTTGCCAGATAACTTTACTTTCTCAATTTTGATTTTTTTTTTACTGTAGTAGATTTAGATCTAAGCCTTTGATTGAATTGATAGAAAACATATTTTATTTTTTTAAGAAACAATAATTATTATTATGAATAATAATATTAATTATTTTATGAGTCTATAATAAGATGTAATTCTGAAACAATCCTTTAGCAGAGATTATAAATTAATGATGTCTGCCCTTTCTGTGTAAGTTCATGCAAATAAAGTATAGCTGTGAGTAGATGGAAGGAAGGATAATAGAGAGATTGAAGAGATAGCAGAATACAATGACTGATGTCAGTCATCTCTCCCCAGCAGCTCAAGAGCAGTAGTATTCAATGTCCTGCAGTCACTGCACCTCTCCTGGTGTAGTGGATCAGCAGTGATCGGATTGTTTACTGACCTGGAACAGTATGACACCAACACTTCAAACTATTATATTCCAATTAATATGGATTATGAGAAATTTAGCATTTTAGTTTTTGACTAGACTGAATATCTGAAAAAAAATAGTTTTGTATTTTGTATAATTTCCAAATTTGAAAAAAAATAATATAAAAAGGAGCCTTCATTTTCACCCTGAGCTCTGTAGTCTTGTTGTAGATTTGCCTAGGCTCTTAAAATATAAGTGTCTGGATGGCAGATCAGTTTTCAACTTGTTTGAGGATTTTAAAAACTACCTACTTGTTAACATCAAAGAACATTTCATAAAGGCTATTCACATATTGCCTTTCATAATTAATATTTTATGTGGATTGAAAGAAACTTATAAAAATGAAAATATTGGTGAATAACTTTACGCGGTAATGTGGATCTAATATTTTGAAAAGTGTATTCCATAACAGATTTTTGAACACAGGGTTTATCTTTGATGGGATGAACTAACATGTCAACAAAGTCAACTGAACCAACACTGTTACATTCATACCAGTTGTACTTCCTGTACAGTTCAGTAGATATCATATTGATATTGACAAGTCAATAGACATGTATGATTCATTGAGTGGTGTAACCTTTGACCTCTAATGGACAGTCACCCTGATGTGGTCAGTCCTGAAGGAAATATCATCTGAAGACAAAACTTCTTAAACAGTGTCAAACCTTGTTTGTACTTTCAAGGATCCAATTAAAAATTAAAAAAATGTTTCTAATTACTTATGTTTTCAAGAAATATACCTTTAGAAGATTCTAATATTTCTTTGACTTAAACTTAATTAACAAGATAGAAATTTAAGAACTTAAATGAAAAAACATTTTATCTGGTTAAACTGAATGATTCAGTTGACCTGGTTTTGATATTTGCCAAGGTAGAGAGTAAGTTGACACTTAGTAGCGTGTAACATGTTCACTTAACCATGGCGATCACAGTTACACAGGTATTGCACTGGGATGTAGGATTTTGACTTCACTTCTTTAAGGTTGGCGTTTGCTTGCATTGAAATTGGCAATTGTCATATATTTTGCGAATGAGCGAATGAGCACACAGTATTTACCACAAATGAAAGCCAAATATAATCTCATGAGTAAAAATGATAATGTCTCAGATAAGAGTCCTGACATTTCTTGCAAAGCTCTCATTAGTTTCTATAACAATAAAAGAGATCTGTTAATGGGATGTTTATCAGAACATGGAATTTGTAAACATACACGTTGTCCCTTGTTTCGTTTTGTTGTTGAGTATTGGTTGTTCACACCTACACAAATGTGTGTAACATATAACCTGATGTGTACTGGACGTTTTAGTATTACAGTCACACACATGTACATTTGTATTTTGAATTAATGTTGTTTTGCCTGTGACGGAATTAAAGTATTTTGGAAGTTTGAGAAAAATTATGATGTAGGTATCATCATAATGTTAAAACTGATGAGTTGTATGATGTTGTTTTTGCAAGTGACCTCCATCTGGTTAATGTACGTTGAACTCCTGCGTGTAAGGCGAAGCATAGCACCACTTGAATAATCCATGAATAATCCAAAAAACTTGGGTTTCGTACAGGACAAGTTTTTACAAAATGTTTTATAATTTAGAAATAAGTAACAGAAATGTCAAAAAGAGTTTTTAAAAATTATTTATAAAAATGTTACCAAATCTACTGATTGTAGAATGAAACAAATATATCTTATCTTATTATCCCCCGCCGCGCGTTTAGCGCGAAGCGGGGGATATAGTAATCGGCTCCGTCCGTCCGTCCGTACGTCCGTACGAAATGGAATAACTCAAAAACTATTCACTGGATTCTTTTCATATTTTGCATATGGGTTCATCATGGGAAGAGTAATGTTCTTACATAGGTTTGTGACCTTGACCTTCATTTCAAGGTCACAAAAGTTATTTTTTGTTATTTTACCCTTGTCAGCGGGATATCTCATTAACCATTCTCTGGATTCTCTTCATATTTTACACATAGCTTCTCCAAGGAAAGACGACGGGCTGATTAGATGTTAATGTACATGTAAAGCTTGTCAGCGGGATATCTCAAGAACCATTCCATCATTTCTTACACAAAGCACCTTCTAGGGAAGACGACGGGCTGATTAGATTTTGGTGACCTTGACATTATCTTCAAGGTCACACAGAACTTTGAATTTTTCGACATGTTAATGTACATGTAAAGCTTGTCAGCGGGATATCTCAAGAACCATTCACCGGAATTCCATCATTTCTTACACAAAGCACCTTCTAGGGAAGACGACGGGCTGATTAGATTTTGGTGACCTTGACATTATCTTCGAGGTCACAGCGGAACTTTGAATTTTTCGACATGTTAATGTACATGTAAAGCTTGTCAGCGGGATATCTCAAGAACCATTTACCGGAATTCCATCATTTCTTACACAAAGCACCTTCCAGGGAAGACGACGGGCTTATTAGATTTTGGTGACCTTGACATTATTTTCAAGGTCACAGTGGAACTTTGAATTTTTCGACATGTTAATGTACATGTAAAGCTTGTCAGCGGGATATCTCAAGAACCATTCACCGGAATTCCATCATTTCTTACACAAAGCACCTTCTAGGGAAGACGACGGGCTGATTAGATTTTGGTGACCTTGACATTATTTTCAAGGTCACAGTGGAACTTTGAATTTTTCGACATGTTAATGTACATGTAAAGGTTGTCAGCAGAATATCTCAAGAACCATTCACCGGAATTTCATCATATGTTACACAAAGCAAAAGGACTGATTAGATTATGGTGACCTTGACATTATTCACAAGGTCACAATGGAATTTAAAATTTTTCAACATGTTAATGTACATGTAAAGGTTGTCAGCGGGATATCTCAAGAACCATTCACCGGAATTCCATCATATCTTACATAATGCACCTCCTAGGAAAGACAAAGGGCTGATTAGATTTGATGACATTTTTGTCAAGGTCACAGTTGAGCTTTGACTTTTTCGACATGTTTGACAGTCGATTTTGCTGATCTTGACATTATTTTTAAATTTTGAAGTATTAATTTTCGGCGGGGGATCATGTCACCTTAGTGACAACTACTTGTTATAAGTTATCTGATAAGTTGCCTTTACTTCAGGTTGTTATTGTTTTCATCTGTGTCTCTAGACATTTTGCGACAAAAATCTGTAAAATATGTGATTAAGTTATTGTAGCCATATTTTAAATTAATTTTCGTGATCTTTAATAGAATAGTAGATCGTGATGTGTTTCTGAAAAAAGTAACATTCTGGAGTAATTTGACGAAAATTTTCATTGAGAATGAGAAGTGGTTGGGAAGATGAATAATAAGGAATAGGAATCAATGGTTCATCAGGAATATAAGGGGATAGATAACCTCCAGGAATCAATGGTTCATCAGGAATATAAGGGGATAGATAACCTCCAGGAATCAATGGTTCATCAGGAATATAAGGGGATAGATAACCTCACGGAACTATGCTCATAACCAGTAGTATCTATCTGGCACAAGTTGCGTACAAATTGAATATTCATTGTTTAAGCATAATTACTGTGCATTGATTTCCAACTGATTAAAGGTCTACAAGTTCAAATGAATATTAAATTATGATATTCAAGGCAGTGAGTTCAGTACATGGTGTTAAACAGCCTTGGTTGTTTGTTCATTATGCAGAAATAAAACATTTTTGGAAAGACAAGAAAAAGTAATGAAAAGATCAGGGTCATATGTAAAATATTGCAGGGGTGGGGTGGGGTGTATTTTGATTGTGACTTATGTGTACTTTGAGCCTGTCACTTGTCGATTTCATTTAAAAAGCGGGGAGGGGGAGGAGACCTTTTACCCCCTGGACACTTCTTTGGATCCTTTGAATGAACATTGAAGACAAATGATCTGAACAAATTCTATCAAGTCCAAAGTTCTAAATGTAAACTTTTTCTCATCTCAGTATAATCAGAGTCAAATATCTTGTAGTTTGAATAAGAAAAAAGTAATTTTAAAGGCAGATGGATATGGGTCTCTTGATAAAGAGAGCTTTCAACTTAATCTAGGTAAAAAAATCTTCTTTTTTTTCAATCATTATTCTTACATATCAGTTCAGTTTGATTTTGAGATCTTGAACCTTCAATGATCCAGCGGTTTATGTCACTTATTTGACAGTTGGTCTTGTTTAGATGTAACAAAGTTGTCATATGTTTTGTTTTGAAAGGTATCTTGCCAGACGATAACAGGACATCAGGAAGCATGTCATTATAACCTTTATAATATTTCCTTGATTAATATCACAATGCATGAAATAAGTTTGAAAACTAGCCAGCTTGGTGTTTTATTTCATACACTAAATATTAGTTAATTTTGTTTATAATTTTTCGGGAGTATTTGGTTCAGCAACATTTGAATTGATGAGTTGAACAATTATTATTTCAAGCAAGTTAAATTTGACAAAAGTTATTCAGAGGATTTTGTTAAGTTCTGGAAACATTTTTTTACAACAATTCCCCTGAAAGGATTCATCAAAAAGATTTTCATTTCAATCGAATTGTCTCAAAAGATTTTAAAATGAAAAATGTTTTCCCAAGATTCTGGAAATAATCCACTTTTATACCAACATCAGATGAATGGGTGTTAATCCAGGCTTTGAGATTACAGAATTCCCTCCCATAAATTTTAGGCCCCAAAAAAAGAAGAAAGCTTTGACTTGTATCTAGAAAGTTTATAGTGTTTTTGGGATCACACAAAAATCATAGTTTCTTTGTGTACTCTAAATCTCCTTACCGGTAACTGTTATAATGAGTAAGTGTATGACCACACAAAACAGAGCCATTACCACATTTATATGTAAAAATGTTATAGTTGATAAAGCTTTACACTGAGAGCTGTGATTAACAAAATTTTACAAATGTTAAAAAAATCGGATTAAAAACTTCGATATCAGTAATATCTCAAGGATTAAGATGTTCCAAAGTTGGAATGGAAAGTTTATTTCGCACTGATGTATAATATATATACATAATGTTTCCTACTGTCTATCAATAGAACAGCTGCATCATTACTGCAACCAAACATTTTAAAGTTAATAACTAATCAACAACATGAAGTACATATAATGATATGTATTGTTAAATTTAAATTACTATATCCACATTTATAATAGGTGATGTTGATACCAATGTAAATGAATTTAGATCGACATATTTCATGTTATATTGACAGTCGATCTAAATTTATTTAAATTGTGTTGATACTATCTGAATTTAAATATAAACTTTCTATTGTCTATGTCGGTTTAATTCCATTATCAATAACTAACAATGTGTACAATAGGTACCTCATATACATTAATTAAATCCAAATTGGCAACAAGTACATCAATATCTAAATCAGAATTTAACTAAAACATTTATTCCAATGAATTCTGATCTAAAGTTGACAGCATTACAGGTAATCTACATTCAAAATGATGTTAATTAATAATATTTATAATCTTCACCTACTTCTAAATATTGTGTTCAAAGTTGCAAAATATAGTTATATTTGTATGTATGATATAAATATTTGATGAAGGAAGGAAAGTGAGGAGTTACCTCCCCTGTGCAGGTAAGCCGGTGTGAAGGCTGTTATGAAAGGCTGGAGACAAGACCTGCTGTGTAACTGTAAGGTATTGTGCAGCCTGTACAGGGAGTCTGTGTGCAACATTGTATCTGTCTTGTGCTTTGTGACACACACAACCTGCAGTACAGCTTGTGTGTAGTGCTCTGTGCTTGTCGTCTACATACACATACAATGTAGGGCATTTGATAGAAATATCACTCTTCTTAAATAAATAATTATTGAATATTGTACATGGGTTAGGGAAAGCTGCCAATGTTTAGAAAGATTGTTATTTGTTGTGATGATGGCAATATTGAGAAATAAAAGTGTGAATCATGTTTTCAGGTTGATTTCAGGTCAGTTTCAGGTCAGTGCCCTAGGCAAGAAGATTTATCAGGAATATTATGGTACATAAATATCAAATATCATTTGGAATTTATGATGTCATTTTGTAATAATACTTTTCCAGAGCTTTCAGTGTTGTCTGTTTTTAAGGTTAACTGTTTTTGTTCATCCTTCTATAGTGCAACTAAAACAGATTGTTTTCCTGGTCTTAACGTACACGGCACAGGGTATTGATTTTCTTGAGTTCTGCTGTAGGTCGAGTCATATATATTCAGTCACATCATCTACGTCATACATACTAACAGCGTATCCATACATTTACCTTATTTGCTCTGATAAATGGAACTGGGTCTCTGTGTTTATATGACTAATGTACCTTACTTTCTTTCATTTGTTTCGAAACCTCTTGTGAGATGTTATTGATTGTTAAAGTTAGCTTCAGCCAGTATGTTACTAAGTCAGCTTGTGTGTTGTGTGGGCGAGTGCGTTGTCATTTGAATCGTTGCTCTTGATTTGAATCTTTGCTCTTGATTTGAATCGTTGCTCTTGATTTGAATCGTTGCTCTTGATTTGAATCATTGCTCTTGATTTGAATAGTTCGTGCTCTAAAACAAAGTTGTATGAATTTGTATATGAATCATTACCACAAAAAATAGGTTGTATATATTTCTATATTATTTTATTGACTTGAACGAAATGGGATTATTGATTATCATGCATTTTATCTTCTGTTGGTCTTGATGTTTTTCAATACAATGTTCAGTCATGTTCTCAAATGAAATTTCCAAGGAGTGTCTAGCTCTAGGAATGATCTCTTCAGATAAAATAAATATACATAAACATAATAAGCTAAACTTATTTAATTAATAACGTACAAGCAGGTGAAGAGTGTCGATTTTGATAGGAAAAGTTTTAACTTTCCACAAATACAGAATTCATGAGCGAATCCAACAAGCAATATCCATCATATGTACTCCAAAATACAAGAGTGAACAAAAGCTTTTAAAAATAGGGACTCTAATGTATTCCATAATTCATAAGGGACTGAATTTAAAACAATCAATTGTGTATCTGTTTTATCCAATGGGTGCGTTGTACCTTTCCCCGTTCTCTGTATGTAGCAATGTGGTGTCATCTTTACTTCCGCCCTCAACATGGTCGTTGACCAATAAGTAAACAACTAGTTTTTTTGTGACATCACTGATGCAGCGAAGCACTAGCTGCGTAGCTTACATACACTATTCTATGCGAGACATCTTGCAACACTGCACGTTTGTGTTATACCATTCAAACTTAATTTAAACTGATTCCCTGGAAAATGTTTTGTCATATACTGAGTTATCTGCCCTTCAGCCTTTGAAGATCCGGCGGAGCTATGGTTCAGAAGACGAGTCGATGGACTGCAGCGTGAGTGCCCCGCCCCCTCTCGTTTTTGAAAACCGGTGTGACTTCTGTCAGCAAACTGCTGCCACCAACAAACGGGGCCGCCCTGAAAAACTACTCATATGCAAGGACTGCAATGCAAAAGGTGAATATTTTGAACATTCTTATAACAATGACAAACTAACCCATGATGAAAGTTTAAAGGTTAAAGGAGTCTGGGATCGTAGGTCGGGGTTTGGGGTCAACGTTTGTCTGACTCGTAGAGGAATGGTGTACATGCAGTAAGGAGTAAGGCTGGGATGCTGTCGATGGTTGAAGTGCTGTTTACCTACCACAGTTCAGAGTTGCAGTTGACCTCTGCAGCTAGTTTGACCATGATGTTGAGTGTGAGGTGAACCTTCCCACTGCAATAATACTGATGCTGGGTATAAATGAAACACTCCTTAGTGATGTTAAAGAATTGCTGCCGGATCCCAGAGGGGCTTCAGGGGTTTCAAAAAGTTCTAAAACTAATGTACATGCGAGTCTATTCCCCTTTGAGAGGCCATTTTAATGTGATACCATTAAAATGGCCGCTCAAAGGTAGTTCAAGTGAACTGACCGATGTAGCTACACTCTAGTAGAGTTTTATATAAATATATTGCACCACAATGGAATGCAATCGCATGGACCCACAAATCTCTCATTCGCATGTAAGAGTTCAACAAGATTGTTGCTTTATATGTCATAACATTTTCTACCAATACCGATAACCATTTTCTATGGATAAGGCTTATCAGGTCATGTAATGAGTTACACTCGAACGTAACATTATATTGTATTAACTGTGACAAATTTGAGAAAAAAGAATATGCAAAAAACGTGCTACAGCACCTTTAAAACTAGGAGTGTGAAGCTGAAATGTTTGCTCTGTGACAGCTCACCCGTCTTGTATGGACTACTCCGTGGCGCTGGCCCGTCGGGCGCGGAAGATCCCCTGGCAGTGTATAGACTGTAAGACGTGCTACATCTGTGATGACGCTGGAGATCCAGTAAGTAGTGTATGTGACTCGCAAAACAGCCCCTTTCTTTGATCTCTCTTTATATCATTAGTTTGATGTGGTTTATGTCTTAGCCTATGTCTGCATGTTCATGAATTGGTACAAAAATGAACGTATGATCCTGAAAAGTCTGATCCTGAAAAATAAGTGAAATGATGATTCTCAATCTTTTGACATTACTTTCAGCCTGACTTGAGGTAATGGACAAAATTAACTTTCAATTAGAACAAAGTTTTCTTATGAATTGTGTTATGATGACGATTTTGTCTTCATGTGAGGTTTTCTTGTTGCAGGATCTGATGTTGTTTTGTGATGGTTGTGACAAGGGCTACCACACCAACTGTCATCTGCCTCCCGTCACAGAGAAACCTTCAGGTCGGTTGGGTTGGGTCTCAGTTCTAAATTCAGAAAGCTGCATTTACACTAACATCATGGCCTGCTAGAAATAAGAGTGCTCTATCAAGGTCACATTAAAGCATTGCTTTTTAGCTCATCAGGCCTGAAAGGCCCGATGGGCTTATGGCATGGCATGGCGTCCGGCGTCCGTCCATCCGTCCGTAACCTTTTCGCATTTTCGACTTCTTCTCCAGAACCAATGACTCTAGAGAGCTGAAATTTTATGTGCAGACTCCTTGGCTAATGGGGATTCTAAATTGTAGATTTCGTGACCCTGTGACCCCAAATGGGGTCACAGGGGTCACATGTTTAAAAACCTATTTTCATCTTCTTCTCCAGTTCTAAAAGGTCTAGAGAGCTGAAAAGTTCTGTGCAGACTCCTTGGCCAATGGGGTTTCTAAATTGTAGATTTCGTGACCCCATGACCCCAAAAGGGGTCACATCCTTAAAAACCTATTTTCATCTTCTTCTCCAGTTCCAAAAGGTCTAGAGAGCTGAAAAGGTGTGTGCAGACTCCTTGGCCAATTGGGATTCTAAATTGTAGATTTCGTGACCCCATGACCCAAAAGGGGTCACAGGGGTCACATGTTTAAAAACCTATTTTCATCTTCTTCTCCAGTTCTAAAAGGTCTAGAGAGCTGAAAAGTTCTGTGCAGACTCCTTGGCCAATGGGGTTTCTAAATTGTAGATTTCGTGACCCCATGACCCCAAATGGGGTCACAGGGGTCACATGTTTAAAAACCTATTTTCATCTTCTTCTCCAGTTCCAACAGGTCTAGAGAGCTGAAAAGTTGTGTGCAGACTCCTTGGCCAATGGGGATTCTAAATTGTAGATTTCGTGACCCCATGACCCCAAATGGGGTCAACGGTGTCACATCCTTAAAAACCCTTTTCATCTTCTTCTTCAGTCCAACAGGTCTAGAGAGCTGAAAAGTTGTGTGCAGACTCCTTGGCCAATGGGGATTCTAAATTGTAGATTTTGTGACCCAGTGACCCCAATCTTGGTCACGGGTCATGACCCAAAAACCCATTTTCATCTTCTTCTCCAGTTTATATGTAAAGCTCTAGAAAGGTGAAATGTTGTGTAGAGATTCTTTGGTCAAAGGTGATTCTTAATTGTAGGATTGGTGACCCTGTGACTCAAAATGTGGGTCACAGGGGTTATGATCTAAAACCAATATTATTTTGCTTGTTAACAATGTATTACTTGAGATAACTTAGATATTCAACCTTAGATAATAAATCAATAAAATCCTGATGAGCTACAGAGCCCATGGCACTATTTTTTTAGCTTGAGAATCTGTATGGTAAGCTGGTCTGTGTGACCTTGATATTATTTTCATACATATATTTGAGTTTCAACAACAACATGTCAAGAGAATTTGACTGGATCATGATAACCAACAAGGTTGTTTCTCAATAATTTTGATTTGATAATTTGCGGCGAGTGAGAGTTTATCATTAATGTTTGCCAGGGAAGTGGGTGTGTGCGGAGTGTGAGAGGGACGGAGTGACGGCGGAGGCTCTCGACTCGCAGGAGGCGGCCAAACAGGCTAGCAGAGAACTCACCATCAAAACAGGTACAACTCATCTTGAACAGTGAATGAATATATATTCAGCTCATTGGGTCTTAAAAAGTAAACATTGAGATCTATATTTCCAGTCATTTTCCATTAATATGTAGCTTTCCTTTAGTCATCAGGGAATCATCATAAATTGTACAAATAATATACTTTTCATAATTAGACATTGTGAGGTTTTTTATTGACAAAAATGTCATAGGCTCACCAAACGAGACCGTCTCTACCCCTTCTACCCCTATCACTGAGAACTCATTTTGACACCCTCTTTCTCAAAAATTGCATCTGCCCCTGGAATGAAAAATGGTTCACTATTTAAAATGTTGGTATTAGAAAAGGAGATTATTATCCCCCGCCGCGCATTTAGCGCGAAGCGGGGGATATAGTATTCGGCTGCGTCCGTCCGTCCGTACGTACGTACGTACGTACGTACGTACGTACGTACGTACGAAATGGAATAACTCAAATACTATTCTCTGGATTCTTTTCATATTTTGCATATGGGTTCATCATGGGAAGAGTAATGTTCCTACAGAGGTTTGTGACCTTGACCTTCATTTCAAGGTCACGACGAGACTTTGTCATTTTACCCTTGTCAGCGGGATATCACAAGAACCATTCACTGGATTCTCTTCATATTTTACACATAGCTTCTCCAAGGAAAGACAAAGGGCTGATTAGATTTTGGTGACCTTGACATTATTGTCAAGGTCACTACGGAACTTTGAATTTTTCAACATGTTAATGTACATATAAAGCTTGTCAGTGGGATATCTCCAGAACCATTCACAGGAATTCCATCATATCTTACACAAAGCACCTCCAAGGGAAGATGACGGGCTGATTAGATTTTGGTGACTTTGACATTATTCTCAAGGTCACAGTGGAACTTTGAATTTTTCGACATGCTAATGTACATGTAATTCTTGTCAGCGGGATATCTCAAGAACCATTCACAGGAATTCCATCATATCTTACACAAAGCACCTCCTAGGGAAGACGATGGGCTGATTAGATTTTGGTGACCTTGACATTATTCTCAAGGTCACAGTGGAACTTTGAATTTTTCGACATGTTAATGTACATGTAAAGCTTGTCAGCGGGATATCTCCAGAACCATTCACAGGAATTCCATCATATCTTACACAAAGCACCTCCTTGGGAAGACAAAGCGCTGATTAGATTTTGGTGACCTTGACATTATTCTCAAGGTCACAGTGGAGCTTTGACTTTTCCGACATGTTTGACAGTCGATTTTGCTGATTTGGAAATTTTTTTTTTTCAATTTTGAAGTTTTAATTTGCGGCGGGGGATTATGTCACCTTAGTGACAACCACTTGTTGTTTCTGCTTGCAGAACCTGGCCCCTCGTTTCTCCACACACCTTGTGATTCACCTGTTGGGGACATGGACGTTGATGACAGGTAAAATATGTGCTTTGAAAATTATACTCAGTTTAGTTTTATTTTGAAATTTCATATACCAGATTTTTTTTCATATGTTTATTTCCATTTTATGCAAACCTTGAGTGCACTTTCTTCGAATTCCGTACATCACTGGATGAAAAGAACTATTGGTAATGTTTTGGTGTTTTCATGGGTTGCTTCTCCCTGTATTCAGCTAAATTCATTATTGAATTTATAAAACAATGTTTTTAGTTTTTTACATTTCTACATTTGAAAGTGGTCTCAATGGCTACATGTGTTAAATTGTCAACCTTGTATTACTACCAAGTTCTGTCATTCCATTTAACACATAGTTGCAGAAAAAACCTGTTTTATTGTTATTTGCAGGAGAGGAAGAGCATTTTATTTTACAGAAGTTTGTTTGAAATCTTTTTATAAAAATGTTTATTACCCTTAGACCCATAAACTAGTATTTTACAAAGTGGTTGTACTCATTAAACTGAAAATTAAAATGAAAACCCCATTATAATGTCCAATAAAATGTAAAGCCTGTGACGGTTGGTTATGAATGATCTTGTACATTGTACAGCCTCAGTTTACTGTCAAAGGGAGGCAACTCTAGTTGGACTGAAGGTTCTTCACGCATGACCTGTTCAGTTGCCACAAATTTACTGACTGGTGAAATGCTTCGGTCTATATACTAAAAATAATCAGAACAGGTTTCAGCCACTTTGTGGTCAAATTTCAAGGTTTATTGTACTATTTTTGTTCTGGAAATGTTGAACATCTCACAGCTTTAATGTACTATTCATGTGTCAGTTAACGCCTAACCTGAGAAATATTGTTTAAATACTAAAATAATTTGATCAGTTATTGCAGGCAGTAAAAGGTGAGCTGTTTTTCAAATAAAGTTATGACCAAAACTAAAAAAAAGTTGACAATACATTCAAGTATTTTAATTTCAATGTTTTGGTTATGAAATAGCAAATTGTTATTTGACAAAATTCCAAGTTTGTCTCCTAATGATAGGCAGTATTTAAGGATGTCCGCTCCTTCCTGTTGAACTTCAAAAATGAAATATGATTAAGTAAAGATTTGTTCTCATCTTTATTTACTTCATGATATTCTACATCATCTACATACTTTAAAAAAACAAATGAAATAAAGAAAATGTGACTTTAGAACCTCTAAAAAGTGCCTAAACAGCATAAATGACCTAAATTTGACTAAAAAGGGGGGTTTTCAGGAACATTTTGTGTCAAAGCTTAAAAAGACTGACGACTTCCTTATCGTTCCTGCAAGTGCAACTCTTTGAATTTGTGTCATATCTACTATTATTATCCTCCAAGCATATAATGCAAGGGAATACAGTCATTGACTCCGACGGTCAGTCTGTTCCTTCCGTCTGTCTGTGATCACATTGTTTCTAGAGCAGTACTTGAAAATTACTTGACTTATCTTCACCAAATTTGGTATACAGCCTCCCCATATCATGTAGATGTCCCTTTTGGGAATTTAAGCATTTTCAAAATTTTACTTTTTAGCTCATCTGGCCTATTTTCATCTTCTTCTCAAGTTCCAAAAGGTCTAGAGAGCTGTAAAGTTTTGTGCACACTCCTTGGCTAATGGAGATTCTAAAATGTACATTGCGTGACCCCGTGACCTCAAATGGGGTCACAGGGGTCACAACCTTAAAAACCTATTTTCATCTTCTTCTCCAGTTCCAAAAGGTCTAGGGAACTGAAAAGTTGTGTGCACACTCCTTGGCTAATGGGGATTCTAAATTGTAGATTTCAAGACCCTGTGACCTCAATTGGGGTCACAGAGGTCACAGCCCCAAAAACCCATTTTCATCATCTTCTCCAGTTCCAAAAGGTCCTTAGAGCTGAAAAGTTATGTGCACACTCCGTGGCTAATGGGGATTCTAAATTGTAGATTTCGTGACCCTGTGACCTCAAATGCGGTCACAGGGGTCACAACTTTAAAAACCTATTTTCATCTTCTTCTCCAGTTCCAAAAGGTCTAGGGAGCTGAAAAGTTGTGTGCAGACTCCTTGGCCAATGGGGATTCTAAATTGTAGATTTCGTTGCTCCCTGACCCCAAATGGAGTCACAGAGATCACGACCTTAAAATTTATTTTTGTCTTCTCAAGTTCCAAAAGGTCTAGAGAGCTGAAAAGTTGTGTGCAGACTCCTTGGCCAATGGGGATTCTAAAATGTAGATTTCGAGACCCCAAAACCTATTTTCATCTTTATCCCAAGTATGTAAAGCTCTAGAAAGGTGAAATGTTGTGTAAATGTTTCGTCAAAGGTGATTCTTAATTGTAGGATTGGTGACCCTGTGACTCCAAATGTGGGTCACAGGGGTCATGATCTAGAAACCTATTTTTGCTTAACAGTGTATTACTTGAGATAACTTAGATAAATAATAAATCAATGAAATCCTGATGAGCTACAGAGCCCATGGCTCTATTTTTTTCTGTTTTCATTTTGGATGTCTTTTAGAAAGCTTATAACTCGAATTGAATTTGGGGAAGGTGGAGACAACTGTTTTTACGAGCAAAAACCCCTTATAGTTTTAATTATATAGCGCTAAAATTGATTATTCAACTAATGTTCGACTGGGGGATAAGCCATCTCACCTGATGGCTCTTGTTTGGTAAAGTTAACGACATAAAACCTCTCTTTGTCTCTTGCTTTCCACTGAGAGACAAAGTGTGATGTAACAATTCCTCCTCTGGGTCTCATTAGCAGCTCCGACTTAGTCGGAGCTGCTATCAGTTTTTGCGCAGTTTCTGTCGCCATTGCCGCCGCCGGCGAGTTTTGTATTCGCTGTAACTTTTTTCCTAGAAGGTTTTGAGAACTCATATACATAACTTCTTAGTTATGCCCCTGGGGAATTTTTTGGACATGTTCACATTCAAGGTGAAAGGTCAAGGACACGAGTTCTGAAATTGCTAAAAAAAATCCTTTGTGCTATCAGGCTCTTTTTTGGTGTATATCAACTGGAGAAAGGCCAAGATTTGAAAAGGTTTTCGCTAACATCCATCAAAGGTCAAGGTCATAGCGAGGTCACAACTTAAGCATGCTTTTGCGAAAATGTTTCATTTCAACTATTAACACTTTGAATCATTACATGATTGTTATACACAATGAAAAGTGACCATTAACTGTGTGACCTTGAAGATCAAAGGTCAAGGTCACGAGATATGGTCATGGTGACCAGTTCTGAAATCTCTAAATAACTTTTTTCCAAGAAGGTATTAACACATCATATACATAGCTTCTTTCTTATAAATCTGGTGAATGATTTTGACATGTTCACATTCAAGGTCAAAGGTCAAGGTTATGAGTTCTTAAATCACTACAATAATCCTTGTAAACACGATAACTTCAAACATTTTTGTGCTGTCAGGCTCTTATTTGGTATATATCAACTATGGAGAAAGACCAAGATTTAAAATATTTTCGCTAAAATCTGTCCGAGGGTCAAGGATACAGCAAGGTCACAACTTAAGCATGCTATTGTGAATATGCCTTATGTTAACAATGAACACTTTGAGTCATTGCATGATTGTTATACACAATGAAAAGTAATCATTGATGGTGTGACCTTGTAGGTCAAAGGTCAAGGTCATGAGATATTTGTTTAGGCCATGTTAATCCTTTGATCCAATTTTGAAATCAGAAATAGGTTTAAAGAACAAACTTGTGAAAAATGACCCCAGTGATGATTCAACTTGTTAGAATGACTTGAATAATGAAAAAAAAATTGTCGAAAAAAAATCCCAGGAGAAGGCGGAACAGGGAAAGGCGAGACCCAAAGTTTCGGAGTTGCTCTGCTTTTGCGATGTCCCGCAAACGCTCATCTAGTACTCAATGTGTTGGCAGTATATATTCAATGTGAGACTCTTGATATTTCCCCAGCTACATGAGACAGAACCTGAAGCCTGTACGACGATCCCCTCTCCCCCTCCCGACTGAGCCGTGTCTGGTCGACAGTGTGTATCCCGATGCCTCTGATTGGTCGATTGATCAGGTCGTCACATTCTTCAAGTCGGTAGGGTTTGAACCCCAGTCAGAAGCGTTCAGAGACCAGGTGGGTTCACGTCCTTCTTACCTCGTGATTCTTGTATACAGCTTAGAGTTCTTCTACAAATAATTATTTATTTATTACTCAGGAAAATGGACAAAATAAGACATAAGAATAATATATACATTTGATTGTCAATTCAGAATGAGTACATATCAGTAGTGGAGATTATATCTGCCCTTACAGCTGTATATATAAACAGTTCAGCTGCTGCATCAATTACTGTCAAACCGTTCTAAGATGCCAATTTACTGGAATCACAACTCTTATAAAGAATAAGTATAAGTCAATAATGCTGGATTGGCTTATAGCTGAACTATCTAGCATATTCCAACATTCGAAGGGTAAAGATTTAAGACTAGGTTTTCTGTGTGACTTTCATTGCCAGACTTGTTTTACGGATAAATGGATTAATTTTGTTTAATTGAAGGAGATTGATGGAAAGTCCCTGCTCCTTATGAAGAGGAGTGATGTGCTAACTGGACTGTCCATTAAACTCGGCCCTGCCCTCAAGATCTACAGACATGTGGAAGGTCTACAGACCGCTGGACTTGACCATTCCTTCCACTGACTCTTCAAGAACCTCGACGGGAAATGATGTTGTGGTCATTTTCCTACCAACATCTCAATACTTTTACACAGCAGTAACCTCGCTTCTCTTGACTTCAACAAGCAGCAGGCCCCTCATGATCATGTTCTATATTGCCATTTTGTCCAATTAAAATTTAATCGGAGGACTTATCCAACTTAACCAGCAGCAGTTTCCTTGTCTCCACTATCATCTTGTCTAATTTATCCAGAACACTTTCTTGATTCAAGCAGTATGGTTTACTGGTTTAGTGTAGTTGTTGTGGGTTTCTAACTACCGACACTTGGGTATCGTGATTTTGTCATTGTTGCACTCATTCAGCACCATTGTTCCACTAGTTCAGCCATTTCATATTTATGGATTCACACAGACCTGATGATATTCTAACCATTCTGACCATTAGGAAAGATAAACCATTACTCCTTCATTTCCTGTAACATTTCTATGTGTTTAACTGAAATAGATGTTTCATCCTCGTTATTTACACGTAATATCTGCCTTAATGTGATTGGGTCGTTTTGGTAAGGAACACATTTATGCATGAGGTTCAGATGTTTCTTAACTTGCACTATAGCAACAATTCACTGACTTACGTTGTTGCCGAACTCGCCAAATTAACTAATTGAGCTTCAAACTTTTTGTTTGTACAACAGTTTTGCTTCTAAGAAAAGGTCAGTGACATAAAGCACATAGACTTTTTCCAGATAATATGCAATTAAAACAGCAGCTCATCCTGACTTTGCCCATACATGTCAATCCCTACGGATTTCTCGTATTCAAATTGCCAGAACGAGAAAATAGATAATAAGTGCTAAACTCAATGGATATAAGATGATGTAATGCAATAATAAAATTACACGATTAAGAATATGACCCAATAACTTGAATGCAAGCAGTGAGGCATCACCATAGAAACCTGATTCTTCATCTGAATTATTTAATGTGCTTTTCTGTACATCTTTTCTACATATAGTATCTCAGGCAATCTCATCTCGGCATGAGAAGGATTAAGAATGGAGGCAGATACTAATATTTCACATGAGATGATATTAAGAGTGACTATTGTTTGAAGTCCTCCTTCTTTTATACTCCTTCATGTCATTCCACTTTAGAGACTGATTGGTTGCTTTATCCACTTCAGAGACTCTGATTGGTTGCTTTATCCACTTCAGAGACTCTGATTGGTTACATATTCCACTTCAGAGACTCTGATTGGTTACATATTCCACTTCAGAGACTCTGATTGGTTACATATTCCACTTAAGAGACTCTCAATGGTTACATCTTTCACTTCAGAGACTCTGATTGGTTGGTTTATCCACTTCAGAAAGTCGGGTTGCTTTATCCACTTCAGAGACTCTGAGTGGTTACATATTCCACTTCAGGGACTGATGGGTTACATATTCCACTTCAGAGACTATGGATTACATATTCCACTTCAGAGACTCTGATTGGTTGCTTATTCAAGAGTTACAGATTTGTTTCATTTATCATGGAGATATCTTCTTTAATTCATCCTCTTCAGTTCATTGTTGATAGCTTACAAAAGTGCAAAACTATTAACAATATTTCTCAAGTTTTTATTTATATTCCATTACCATTAATTTTCACTTATCATTCTATTCATTTTATCATCCACTGGTTTCATGATGTAAATACCATTGATATTAGGCTAGTGCAGAGTGAAGATTGTTTGTTTTACAAAGGTTTTTTTACATACTGATACAAGCAAGGGACGTTAGATGTTGCCTCAAAAGCAAGAAGCCTTTGAACAGAATACTTTATTTCTTAGTTAAACTGAAAACAATCAAAATTACCGGGGATTTTATGTTTTCTTCAATAAGGTTTACAAGTTTGCCTTATTTCCTCTATTAAATACTTTATGTATAATAAGCACCCTCTGTGTACATTAAGGTTTTTAAAAAGGAAGAGGACACCAATATTAAGTCCTATTTATGCTGTCTCCAACATGCCTGGTTTTGAGGCGTGAGTGTTTGTAGAATTAACATCTCCTGGGCAGTTATTAGATAAATACAGTATATCATATGCTGTCTCCAACATGCCTGGTTTTGAGGCGTGAGTGTTTGTAGAATTAACATCTCCTGGGCAGTTATTAGATAAATACAGTATATCCACAGTCACCTATTTCATTTGTTACCACAGGAAAGAAACGTTGTGATTACCAAAAAACTGATATAGAGAGCAGCTAACAAAACAATCTAACTTGATGTTTGTTGTCTGTGTTTACTGAGTTAACATTCCTACATACTTACAGCACATTCGTCATACAACCTTAGCACTGATGTACATGAACGTAGTTACCGGTAGTCGCATATGTACACTGTCTGACTTAGGTAAGCTTAGTCTCAGTTCTTCATGAATTACGTTAACCCCCTAGCTGCCATCAGTTTGATTTTGTGAGTGGAGGCCCAGTGTTATAACAAAGTTGATACTAACAGCTATGTGATGAATGATGTAGAGTTATAACATTCTACTGTAGGCTTTGTGACCTAAGGATGGTTGATAGAAGCTATTGTATGCTTATCTGATGGAGTGTTGAAAGACTGTTATACCAAAAATGCATTTAATTCATTGTTTGGGGTAAACATGCCGCTTGCCAATGAAATCTGGGATTATGATGAACAATGAAATATATTTTATTAATTCCATCTAACATTTATATTAGTGTAAATAATGTGGTGTGTTGTGATCAATGCTCTTGCTTTGTGAAGTTGCCAACAAAATGTTTGGTTTTGATGGTAGTTTTGGTACATTGGCGCCAGATCTCTCTATATATATATGAAAAAGGCAGGACAGGATGGATTCTCCCATGGAACCGGAAATAGAAACTGGATTAGTCGACGAATTTTACAAAGCTTATTTGAGCCCGCAAGCCCCAGGCATGGAAGGATCCAGGATGGCTGACCGGGTCTAACCTTCTTTATAATGTTGTAGATACGATAGGCAGGTATTTATATATAGGGTCTGGCACCTGTGTTTTGTTTAACTTACCAATATTGATCTTTATAATATCCCCGCTACGAAGTAAGCGGGAGTATATAGTGGTCATTCCGTCCACAGACAATGTTCAGTTTTTAAATTTGTTTGTCATTTCCATGGAAACGTCACTTTTTGGACTTGTTTTATTGTGTTATATCCGGACAAGTTACCTAGCCGAATGAAATTTTGGTTGTGAGTACTCATAACCATACTCTTTATCGAGTTCGAAAGCTGAATGAAATTTAACATGTAGGGAGTCCAGATGATTCTCTTCATCGAATTCAAAGTCCAGTTCTGAAATATTATTTTTACGGGGTTATTGCCCTTGAAATCTGTAATTGAAATTGGGACAAATTACCGCTGTGATGCTTAAATGGGAACAATTAAGTTACCTGAAAAATATTACATCTGGGTGAATGAAATTTTGTAATAACAAAGCCATTTCCCAAAAATATTGAGGACAATATTATGATGCTTGAATCTGTTTTTTAAACATTGTACCCTTGACATCTATAATGGTAAATGGACGGATAGCGAATGGCGGGGGTATGTGAGCCATGCTCACTATTTCCTTGTTTAATTCTCCACCAATGATTGATGTTACCAACCTCAGGTGCAATGAGTGTTTCTATGTCAACTTTACTCAGCAATAAGAATTCTTGTTACCATGGAAATACTGTTTACCGCATCTGATTGGTTCTCTAGATGCTCACAGACTTGTCAGTTAGTTTCCACTGTAGAGCTTGTTATGGCAAAATACTGATTTATGTTTATTTTGTGTTATTAATGAACTAATTATATGGTTATCAATGAAATAGACTTGAAAAGTCTCATCATTTGTTTTATTTATTATAATGCTTTAAGCTTGTAAATAAAAATTAGAATACGATACTGAAATGTTCTCCTGTTGTCGTTTACTAGTATTTGTGCCTAGATGTGGAATATGCTGCATTCATGTTCAGCTTCAGAGCGTGACCTCTTGTGTATAAATCCTACAAGATTTGCAGTAGAAGACTTATTTACAGAACACACACATCAACAAATGAAAACAATAAAACACAGTCTGATTAAAATCGACCGTTTTCCAAAGAATAAAATTCGCAAAATATTGCATCTGCCTGGAAACGAACTCTTATCGTTCGAAGGTTTCCTCCCCAAAGGTTTCCTCGCGAAAGTAACTGAGTTAATATTTTCGATATAAATATCGATTAATATATTTCGATACCAGCACATATGCAGATATCACGTTTGCTTAGCAACTGCTGTTTCAGTGCGAGTACTGTTTGAGTTCTTTTGTTCGTTTGTCGGATTGTCTTGCCGACGCAAGAGAAGTGGACCTTTTTCTGGCTACTTTTGATTAATGATTCAAATGGAATGGAATAGGTTATAATGTTTTTTACAGTCCAAATTGTGGCATTTGTGCTACGAAAGTGAACATTTAGGTTTAACCCTCGTTTTTTTTCCCAAACAATGCAAACATTTACACTTGTTTCGTAAAGTCATATATGACACATTTCCTCTAGTAAGAATGTCTATATGTGTCACCATTCATGACAATCAGAGTTTCTATCATGTGAATTTTATTTTTATTACCATGCATCATTAATTTTGTTCTCATATAAACCTGCTTAAAACAATTCTGTTTCACATAACTCGACACTCCCTCGGACAATCTTCCTCCAAGTGGAATTCGGTCTGAATCCATCCACTTCGAAGCTGAAGTGTGGATTAGGATGGTTGTGGTTCACCGTCTCTGACTGTAGTCTGTCGATATGGCTTCATAATAATACAATTGTTCCGAAACATCTGCTAATAACAACAAAGTTCTCCACAAGAAATATATTTGGAAAATAGCGTATCTTTATATCAAGAGATGTGTTTTCTTTCTAGAATAAATCTACTCAAATAACTTTTTGTTGTCCAACGCTGCAACGCGGAACGGGGGACTACATGTATGTATTCAGCGGCGTCCGTATGTACGTACGTCACATTTCTTGTTTATGCGATATCTCATGAAGCGTTGCATCCAAAGTCTTTAAATTTGGTGTCAGCCTACATTGTGGTTGGATGCAGACACCAGTCAATTTTGATGACCGTGACCTTATTTTCAAGGTCACCACGACACTTTGACCACTTTTTAAACTCTTGTTTACGCGATATATCATGACTGGATGGACCCAATGTTTTCAAATTTGGTGTCAGTCTGTCTACATTGGGAGATGACGCAGACATCAGTGGATTTTGGCGACCTTGACCTTATTTTCCAGGTGACTATTACACTTTGACCACTTTTTGAACTCTTGTTAACGATGCAATATCTCATGAACCCGAGCACCCAAAGTCTTCAAATTTGATGATCATCATGACACTTTTTACCAGTAATGCAATATATGAAGTAGCTCATTTTCACCAAATGTGTGTCTTTTAAACTCAATGTTATCGGCGGGGGACATTGCTAGTGGCAAACACTTGTTTTGTTTAAAATGCGACCATCCTACGCCTCTAATGGAATAGGCCATAATGTAAAAAAAAAGACTTAGGTTTTTCAATCAAAATGTTACATCTCTTACAGATAATTTTGGGAAATTATGCTGATCCCATTGCAAGTGACATATACATGAACCACCAAATGCGAAATGCTAAATACAACTGAATGTACACGCGAAAAATTGAGAAACAATGAAACTGAGAATAATAAGATTTTCAAGTGTTTATAAAATAACAAATCGAACGTCTTATATAAAATGTTTATTGGACATAAAGTTTAATCTTCATCGAATACACGTCTCCAAATTTCAGGATCTGAAACGACAAACACAGAGAGCAACAAACCGATAACATGACATTAAATAAATTAAAATAAATAAATCTTACTATTGTGATAACAAACTTATGACAAAGGTTATTGGGAATGAAAGTTAAGTTAAGGACGGGAAAATACGACACGAATTAATCAACTAGTATGGGTGGTATAAACTATATATAGCTAATAAATAAATAAACTAATAGATAGATAGATGTTAGGAGATGTGATGAGATGAACACAAGGAAATGGAGTACCGGATTATGATATGTCAGACATCTGGAAGAAACTTGGAAAAATAATGAATTAGCAACTAAATCTACTAGCAAAATCAAACACAACAATGTCATTTTTACAATTTTTATTTTATCTTCATCGTAGTATTATTTTGACAACTTTTTAAACATTCACAAATTATGTCAGTTAATAAGTCTCATCAGTATATTGTTCTACCTTTCTGATTTTGCTATTTAGATAAAAGATACATTAACAACTCACATGTAGATGATGTAGACGTCGATGCAGTTGATGGTTCAGTAGTCAGTAATCCAGTGGTTAGCGGTAGTTGTTTCTCTGTTGATGTAGATGCAATAAGATTGGTAGCAACACCTGTGATGACTGATGTCCCTGCTTGGGTTGTGTCGACAGTGGACGTGGTGGTAACGTTAACCATTGACGTCGCCGTCACTCTCCTCGTCGTTGTCACTGTCTCACAGAAGTCTCCCATCTGACCTGCAGGTGTCGTAAGGAAAGTTAGAGTGATGGTATGATTCAGTTAATTCCAACATTATAAATGAACGTAGGAGAGGGTATTCTAAGTTGGAGTACTTTTCCTTAATCCTTTTCGCAATATTTAATAAAATCAACTTTACATAACGCAGGATAACATCCAGTGTATATATTGTCAAATGTATGTGGTGAAGATATTATTTGATTCTGTCTTGCGAAACTGGATTGTTTCAACTGTTTTACGAAGGAAATGCTTGCTAAAAGAAGCACAACAAATTCTTCAACATCGTTTGATATCACGTGTCTAAAGCATTGCGTGGATTCTAGATACGCAAGATACAAGAAGCGAGCAATGGAGAAGGCACCAACCATCCCCACAGCAGCAGTAGTAGTCTTCTGGTCTGCGCCCGTATCTCACACACGTACCGTCGTATCCACACGGCCCCACTGTTTGATATAAGCACATGTAAGGTATTACAATGCAGTGAACACGTGTAAAATATAAATCACCAATTAGGTGAGGGCTATGGCATAAACAGAGAAGCTTTGTGAACATCTCCAGAATTCAACTGAGTAATGAACCACAAGTGTATGTTCAATGCATGTACATGTGATCCACTATTCAGGACATTGATGAAACTATTGTCAGGCTGTACACAGCTGAATCGCTACTGTGTACAACTTATATTTTACGTGACTTTGTAACATATGTTTCTTCTTTGATTTACGTCTAAACTTTTGACAGCATTAAATATTACATCTGAATCAGCGAAACATCCACAATTCCGTAACTTTGATTTGGTTTACACACTTTGGTCCCCTATCGGAGTTATTGCCATAACACTGGTACAGCGTCAATGCATTATCTTTAATCAAGTTTTGCATTAGTACATGATTCAGTAAATTCCTCACATACTTATGAGAGCTAGGTATTCTTCCAGTCCAAGCCGACCCTACAGCTACCTACCTGATTTCACACATGTCAGATCACACGTCTTCCCATCCAGCGTCACAGAACCAGCGAACACATTGGCGTTAAGTCGAGTAGCCTCCACGTCCCTCACATCCACCACGGTCGTTGTATTGTCATCAACTTGTACAGTCAGTTTGTATGTCGTGGTGTTGAACTGGCTCTTGAAAAGAAGTTCCTGCCCATCAATTTGAATGGTTCCTTCAGAACTTCCGGTGAAACTGAGATCGACCGGATGTTGAGTGAAAGAATCGTTGCAGGTGACGGCGCCCACCCATGTCGTCTGGTTCAAGTCCGTATCTGCAACATATTGAATGAGATAAAGCCAACGTTCATGTACATTGCACTTTTTAGAAAACATTTACAGCTGTAAATGACATGTATACGGAATAACTTATGGAAGAACGGACACCTCGAGTTTCTTTAGCACGGCCTACTCTCTGATTAGTTCAAATAGACAATTTGAACCGATGAGTAACCAGATCGCATTCCGCTGCCTACAAGTTATCCTGTGTGTTTGAAGTGATGTACCAGCTCAAAGTATGAAGACGACGTACGTTCTCGTAGATGGCAAAACCTCGTGTGAAGATAGGTTAGGCATTTACGTACAGGTTTAAAAGTGATGTCATTTAATGATTGCTCACCTTTATAAATACTACAGTCGACCTCTGACCCCCTGACCTCCTGTTGACAAAGAGTTCCAGTCCAGCCCTTATTGCACTCGATGTCTCCTTGCGCGTTGCACGTGTAATGTCCGGCACAGCTGTCGCTTTCAACACACCGCTTGGAGCAGTCGGCTCCGTAGTAGAACTTGTCACAGAACACAGACATCGACAGCGACAGTCTGACTCATGGAGATAAAAAAACGTAGTAGAAAAAGATCATAAAGGGTTGAAACCTTACTTTCTGGATATACTCTAGAAAATAAGAGGCATGTGTATATTGCAACAAGAGGTACACGCGCAGAGTTTACATCCTATTGGCAGGACGGCGCCCTAGTGGATATACCGCCACGCACAGGGAACCGGTGGAGGTCAAACACAACGTGGGGATGAACAGAGGGGTGTACTCGAGAATTGAGTTCGCGCGTTCTCGCGAACACACGCGAGAACACTTTGGAGCAGTCTCGCCAAGCGAGTATTTACGATCCAAGATGGAGTCGCGTGTCACAAACTTTGATTACCTCATTTTTCTTTCTTTTATTACCCATTCAATTAAAATTTAGTCGATTGCTTCGTGCAAGTCACCTATGTTTTTCCAAAAGAGTAATGATATTCTGAAAAAATCTTTGTACACGCCAAGCGAGTACTCGCGGTCCTGAACACGCCTCTGGACACATACCTGCTCAAGACGGAATTTGTTGCAGTTTTTTGTCCCAATAGAGGTGAAATGGATTCGTTAGGTAACTCTTGTGTGTGTGTAGTTTTCGAAACAGTTCAACAAACAATATTACTTCAACCCACTGAAAATCACATTCGATAGCTATGTTTCGTCTCCGAATACATACTCATACCTTTTTAAAAATAATAATCTGGAAAGACAATATCTTAGAAAGTATGCATCTTGTCCCTCTGCAGTAGCAAACACAAAACTTTGTACGCATCTAGTGCCTTTACCATTACAGAACTTCCACACACAGTCTATATTTAAACAGTGGACCAACCACTGACCGAGTGGGGTTGTTCTGTCGGGTACCATAGAGGTCCTTGCTGGTGAAGACAGAGTTCCGTTCTGACGCGTCCGCTTGGAGGGCAATGGTCACGGAGTAAAGGTCAATGTCCATCTCTCCTTCCACGTCGAGGTCAGAAACACGGATGACCAAAGTGATGATCCCCTTGAGTATTGAAATGATAGAATTTAGAAACAGTCAGACATGTTAATTCCAATGTTATCACTGGTAGTCTAATTAAGGATTCTTCATAACCTATTCTGTGAACTCTAATTTTATGTTTGCAGATATCCGACGTGTCATATTATTATCCTCGAGTATCATCAATGTCCTTATTAATATTCATATATTAAACGGATCGTACCGGCCATGTGTCGAAGACGAAAGTGGCGGTGTCCTCACCCGTGAAGGTGTTGTTGTTGGTGTCGTACTGACCGTCAAACACCTGTTTACCGTACTCACAGTCAGAATAGTCCAGGGAACTGCAGTAGGAAGACAATGATGTTGCACTCTTACAACAATGAACACTATGGAAGTGCTAATGCAGCTGAATTGCCAGTACAATGATATGATGAAGTTTTCTGATGTATGTTAAAGTTAAAATATTTGTGCGAGGTTTTCCAGAACATAAATCAGTTACATTTTGGTTTGTGCCTCTTCTGTAACTATTTAAAATACAATTTACCCTTGTAAACAAAACAGCATAGGAGTATTAATAACTTGCAATACAAACACTGCATTCAAATGACATAAAACATTTACTCTGATTCTTCGAGAATATCTTACAGTTTCAAATCAATTCTTACTTATTTTTATTTGTCGCACACAACGTGTATCTGTTGTCGCAGTTGCCAGTCGGACACGTGTTCTGTAGATTCAAGCCATCACAGCAGTTACCGTTCTTGTCCCTTCCACTCGGGTTCAGGAACCTGGATAACTCCACCATTATCCTGCCACTGCCGTCCACATTAACCGCCTGAAGAAAACTTCTCCTTGTTATGAATATGATCATTATTATACTAAAGTGAATGGTCCATATTTATGCCAACGAGTTTGATTTGGGTTTCATGATTGTTGGGACACGATTGTTGTTCCTCCCACTACCGTAATTATGGATCTCTATTAATGCTACTTGTATCATGACACGTGTATAATAAAAGTATATATTACCACTGGTTTGTTAATGCTGCCGCTACTACTACTACTACTACTACTACTACTACTACTACTACTACTACTACTACTACTACTACTACTACTACTACTACTACTACTACTACTACTACTTCTACTACTACTACTACTACTACTACTACAGTCAGTACTATTACTTATATAGCTACTGCTACAGCAACAACCACAACAGCAACTACTACTACTACTACTACTACTACTACTACTACTACTACAGCCAATTGCTATATACTTACTTTTATAGCTACTGCTAGTGCTGCTACTGCTACTACTACTACTACTACTACTACTACTACTACTGCTGCTGCTGCTGCTGCTGCAACTACTACTACTACTACTACTACTACTACTACTACTTCTTCAATTATTGCCATCTCAGACATTACTACCATTAGTATTACTTCACGACAAACATAAATTGAGTTATCGTTGAAAACACACTGTGTATGGATCTTTATCATAATTTCCTAAAGAGAAGTTGACCTACCAGATTGAGAATGAAGAAGAGTAAGGAAGTCAGCGAGATCCACTTGACATCCATGGTGAACACGAGGAGAGTTCTCGAGGTGCTTGGAGCTGGCAGTGACTAAGTACCTCCGTACAGTAGCGGGTCTCTGGTTGGTAGGTAGAAGGTATACGTATACCATAGAGGGTATACAATGTCCAGTGTTCAGCGGACCTGCTACCGTACTTAACTTATAGCTACACGACACGTTTCTAAAGTATAAACAAATTAGAAAATTAATATATACCTATATGTTTGAATACAAGACCATACGATGTCTCGATTTAATTGTTGATTCATTTTGGAAGTACATATACGATAACAGTAGAAGGAATGATGAATGATGTTCGAAGGAACCATACAAAAGAAACTTTAAGAAAGTGTTGTAACTTTGAATATTCCGTCTAGCTATTTTGAAATAACGACAAACTTGTTATTTATCCATAGAAAGCAGTTATACTTAGATGAATATGGTAACACTGCTGAACGACTCGTGAAGCACGTGAATGTCTTCCACGTTGAGAATTACGGTAAATGTTAGTGGCAAGTGTATTGAAAGACCCGATAAATCACTGAATGAAACTGGATTTGGGGTATCAGTCGTACTGTGCTATGGTTTCACTCACATGATAAATGCATACTGGACATGGTAAACGTGATAATGATTGTACACTTTGTCGTCTTATCATCACACGGTGCTTGATATGGTTTATGTACGTCAATATAATGGTGGTAGATGAACCAACACAGTCATTGTTCAGTGAACATGCAACATGGACGTTTTGATCGGAAATGGCGTCTTTATTGTCATATGTGACAGGAAAGTTTGCATGATGATCCTCTCCAGTTTTATGAGCCAACAATGTTGAAAGTTAAAGTTATCACAAACGTTATAATTACTAAAATTACAGGTTGAAGTCTTCTTACATGTTGGTCCAATGGTTAAGTCTGTAGACCTAACAACCCAGGTACAAATCCCGCTCACTCCTAACCAAACGCTTTGTAACTTTATGTCCCTGTTTTGAATTCAAAACGCCGTAAGTCTCATTCCAAATATATTGCTTATTGCATGACACCCCATGGTCTATAAAACCTGTATTCATGTAGCTCACAGCACACTCGGTCATACCTCCACGCTTATAATGCCACACCGCATATCAAGGAACCAATTAAATGTAAGCATAACCTTTCTACATTCTTAAGCCATGGTCATGACGTCACTCTATTGTGTTATCAGTTGATTATCATTTAGGAATCTACTGGTCATTGACTGTCCCAGTCAGGAGGGGTGTTAGGTTTAGACATTTTCAGTAATGGTAAATTTTTCGAGACTGATGTGATAGGATCTTAAAATATCTAGACAACTATAGACAAATTAATTTTTGTAATGCATGAACCTGGAATCGAACATGCAACCCTTCGCTTGGTAGTCAGCGCTTCTAACCACTAGGCCACAACACGCTGTTAGAAAGCTAAGGATTGTTTGTCAGTAAGAATCCCGCGTTCTATTCATGACTTGTAATGCACGGAAGGCATTTAGCTGTCAATCACATCACTTCGCGTGGAAGTTTTGCGCTGCACGTGCGTGGAAGAATCCATTTCGCGAGGGTCGCAACTACTTGTACCATATCCGATGAATGAGCACCGAAATTTATAAAATAATGGATTTTGGTGTCCCATAATTGAAATTTATTGTTTCAAATGTAAAATGATCACATATGCATGTTTCGTGACGTCATACATGGATAAAGATGGAGAATGCATTCGGAGCAGTGGATTCGTTAAAAATAATCAACTCGTCCCTTCGGGGCTCGGTGATTATTTTTAACGAATCCACAGCTCCTCATGCATTCTCCATTACGTAAAACTTAATTTCATACAATTGATGCGTAGAATAGTTGATTAGATGGCCTCGTCTGAGCGTACAATAAAAAACGTGACAACACGAGACCGAATTTGGACATTTAAGTTGAATTGTGAAGTTACTCATGATCAGCATCTGGTGTAACCGCTCCACACTTGGCTACAATTTGCTGGACGCCTGCATGACTCTCTGTTGGCTGAGGATCAACTTCTGACGCTTCTGCATTGGAGGGTCCAACAAATGCTCAACTTCCAAAATGGATGGTGAGAGGTTTGTATATAGTGTACTGTTTGTTTTCAGTAATTGTAAACTTAGCCTATTAATCACTGCAACATACAAGAATTTAAACTTTTGGAGTTTTACATTTATCGTAGTGTTTGACAAATACTTATATGCATATGCAGTAACATTCAAAGTGACCAATCATTATTTATATATAATATTATACACAATTAATGTGTATTAATTGCGACATATGACATCAACTTTCGAAATTTATTAAAAATGAGATTAACTTTGTAAAATACATTTTAAAAGTTCATACCTAAAGCTGTAAAATATGAAAACGAATCGTTGTCTTGAAAGGAATGAATCGATGTAACCGGTCATGAATGATGCTAAAGCTGTAAATGAAGCACTAGTAAAATCATTGTCTGTCGCCCAACTGTTCCAAAATTTGATTAATGTTCACTTTTTTGACTCGGTGTTTTCGTGTCCTCGTCGATACGAATTATCTTGACACGCATTCACTGCAAACGTGTTTACGTTTTTTCAGTACAGTTTAGTGAATGCAGTAACACATGCCGATAAGTCAAAAGCATTTGTGTGGGTGGTAGTGAAAACAAACATCAATAAAAGTCAGAATTACAACGCTTATGACGTACAAAGGTAAAGCCTTTGAGCTATTGTGACCTAACTTCCGTTATCAGCTTCAGCATAAAATTGTGACACAAATAACGATTTTGTAGATTACCCAAATGATTATCACTGCACAAATGGAAATGACAAATTCGGATCTAACACCCACATATACATTTTGTTCAGTCCTCTAATTAATCAACTATGTTTAGCAAAGGCAAATCAAGATATCAGCCACATTTAGATTCTCTCCCCCCAATATATCAGCCACATTTAAACCCCACCCCTCTGGATCCGCCACTGCAGAATCAGTCCACAGTGCTCGCTCCCAGACAACACGGATATGCGGATGTCCTAGATAGACACGATATTGCTCAGTGAGTAGGTGTGGCTCTTCACACCAGTTCAGAAATCGAATTCGATAAACGAGGGGTGTTCGGTTGTAACATCTCACATTCTCGATGTCCAATCTTAAATATGAATGATTTCCAACAAACCATATATGAGAGTGGTATAATGTATGAGATCAGTCATCACAATAGATCGAGGTATACTTTTTCCGAAGACAATGGAAAAACCACCGACTTGTCACTTGGCAGAAAGAAAAATGAATGCCATGAGAAATTCAACATATATAGAGGATATTATATGAGTGTCTATGTCATACTATGTTTACGACACGAGTGCCTGAATATTAGTATTTCCCGAGCGAGAGCGAGGGATATACCGATATTCAGGCACGAGTGTCGTAAACATAGTATGGCATAGACACGAATATAATATTCTGTTTATTACCGAAGTCGTGAAATTAATGAAAACACGCCAAAATCTACTTTCAACCATAGGCTGGCGACCCGCCGTCGCGCATTTAGAACGCAACGTCATAGACGAAACGTGACGTCATAACATTGTTTATGACGTCACGTCACCATGACAAAGTGATATGTTGCCCTAGGGCATCGTATGAAAAATATGAACCCCGATATGATTGCCCCCGTAGGTAATAATGAAAAATATGTTCAGCGTAGTTAGTGACGATTTGATTTGCTTTACATTTACAGGGTACACCCTTAGTATATAATTTAGTTTGACAGTCTCATTAAAATAAGATCGAATGTAACATTCGTAGATCTCGCTGCATTCTTGATCTGAGTACTGCTCGGGGAGGGGGGGTAAAATATCGTGAACCAGAACAAGGCAAGGTACGAGTGTTACGTTGGATCTGTTTTGATTAAAATGCTAGTTTGAACCATTGCCCTCATGTTTGAACAAATGAAAACATCGGAGATTGCATATCCATGTCATACTGTCTTTACAACACGACTGTCTTAGCGTGGTATTTCCCGAGCTAGAGTACGTCATATTTAGGCAACTGTGTAATAAACATATAACATATAATGTGAACCCGAATATAAGAGTTAAAACTACGTTCTTAATTATAAGAACATAATATAGTACATGTAAAGCCCTTTTCCATCATATCCTGCTCAAGTCTTAACTCCATGACATTATAGATATTATTCTTGATAAAATATGATGGTAAATAATTCGTGATCCCAGTTTAACTTAGAAGTTTCATCTCGTAAATAACCAGATACTGCTGCATAATTATATACATGTAGATTATTGTAGGATTTATGGTGCACTGAACAAATAAATTGAGTTGCAGCAGTGTTGACTCATTCAGTGCACACAATCAGTTAGATCACATAACCATTTGGTGAAGACAATCACCTGGTGCACACAATCAGTTAGATCACAAAACCATTTGGTGAAGACATTCACCTGGTGCACACAATCAGTTAGATCACATAACCATTTGGCGAAGACAATTACCTGGTGCACACAATCAGTTAGATCACATAACCATTTGGCGAAGACATTCACCTGGTGCACACAATCAGTTAGATCACATAACCATTTGGCGAAGACAATTACCTGGTGCACACAATCATTTAGATCACATAACCATTTGGCGAAGACAATCATCTGGTGCACACAATCAGTTAGATCACATAACCATTTGGTGAAGACAATCACCTGGTGCACACAATCAGTTAGATCACATAACCATTTGGCGAAGACAATCACCTGGTGCACACAATCAGTTAGATCACATAACCATTTGGCGAAGACAATCACCTGGTGCACACAATCAGTTAGATCACATAACCATTTGGTGAAGAAAATCACCTGGTGCACACAATCAGTTAGATCACATAACCATTTGGCGAAGACAATCACCTGGTGCACACAATCAGTTAGATCACATAACCATTTGGCGAAGACAATCACCTGGTGCACACAATCAGTTAGATCACATAACCATTTGGCGAAGACAATCACCTGGTGCACACAATCAGTTAGATCACATAACCATTTGGTGAAGACAATCACCTGGTGCACACAATCAGTTAGATCACATAACCATTTGGTGAAGACAATCACCTGGTGCACACAATCAGTTAGATCACATGACCATTTGGCGAAGACAATCACCTGGTGCACACAATCAGTTAGATCACATAACCATTTGGTGAAGACAATCACCTGGTGCACACAATCAGTTAGATCACATAACCATTTGGTGAAGACAATCACCTGGTGCACACAATCAGTTAGATCACATAACCATTTGGTGAAGACAATCACCTGGTGCACACAATCAGTTAGATCACATAACCATTTGGTGAAGACAATCACCTGGTGCACACAATCAGTTAGATCACATAACCATTTGGCGAAGACAATCACCTGGTGCACACAATCAGTTAGATCACATAACCATTTGGTGAAGACAATCACCTGGTGCACACAATCAGTTAGATCACATGACCATTTGGCGAAGACAATCACCTGGTGCACACAATCAGTTAGATCACATAACCATTTGGTGAAGACAATCACCTGGTGCACACAATCAGTTAGATCACATAACCATTTGGTGAAGACAATCACCTGGTGCACACAATCAGTTAGATCACATAACCATTTGGTGAAGACAATCACCTGGTGCACACAATCAGTTAGATCACATAACCATTTGGCGAAGACAATCACCTGGTGCACACAATCAGTTAGATCACATGACCATTTGGCGAAGACAATCACTTGGTGCACACAATCAGTTAGATCACATAACCATTTGGCGAAGACAATCACCTGGTGCACACAATCAGTTAGATCACATAACCATTTGGTGAAGACAATCACCTGGTGCACACAATCAGTTAGATCACATGACCATTTGGCGAAGACAATCACTTGGTGCACACAATCAGTTAGATCACATAACCATTTGGCGAAGACAATCACCTGGTGCACACAATCAGTTAGATCACATAACCATTTGGTGAAGACAATCACCTGGTGCACACAATCAGTTAGATCACATGACCATTTGGCGAAGACAATCACCTGGTGCACACAATCAGTTAGATCACATAACCATTTGGTGAAAACAATCACCTGGTGCACACAATCAGTTAGATCACATAACCATTTGGTGAAGACAATCACCTGGTGCACACAATCAGTTAGATCACATAACCATTTGGTGAAGACAATCACCTGGTGCACACAATCAGTTAGATCACATAACCATTTGGCGAAGACATTCACCTGGTGCACACAATCAGTTAGATCACATGACCATTTGGCGAAGACAATCACCTGGTGCACACAATCAGTTAGATCACATAACCATTTGGCGAAGACAATCACCTGGTGCACACAATCAGTTAGATCACATAACCATTTGGCGAAGACAATCACCTGGTGCACACAATCAGTTAGATCACATAACCATTTGGTGAAGACAATCACCTGGTGCACACAATCAGTTAGATCACATGACCATTTGGCGAAGACAATCACTTGGTGCACACAATCAGTTAGATCACATAACCATTTGGCGAAGACAATCACCTGGTGCACACAATCAGTTAGATCACATAACCATTTGGTGAAGACAATCACCTGGTGCACACAATCAGTTAGATCACATGACCATTTGGCGAAGACAATCACCTGGTGCACACAATCAGTTAGATCACGTAACCATTTGGTGAAGACAATCACCTGGTGCACACAATCAGTTAGATCACATAACCATTTGGTGAAAACAATCACCTGGTGCACACAATCAGTTAGATCACGTAACCATTTGGTGAAGACAATCACCTGGTGCACACAATCAGTTAGATCACATAACCATTTGGTGAAGACAATCACCTGGTGCACACAATCAGTTAGATCACATAACCATTTGGCGAAGACAATCACCTGGTGCACACAATCAGTTAGATCACATAACCGTTTGGCGAAGACAATCACCTGGTAACCACAATCAGTAAGATCACATAACCATTTGGTGAAGACAATCACCTGGTGCACACAATCAGTTTGATCACATAACCATTTGGTGAAGACAATTACCTGGTGGACACAATCAGTTAGATCACATAACCATTTGGTGAAGACAATCACCTGGTGCACACAATCAGTAAGATCACATAACCATTTGGTGAAGACAATCACCTGGTGCACACAATCAGTTAGATCGCATAACCATTTGGCGAAGACAATCACCTGGTGCACACAATCAGTTTGATCACATAACCATTTGGTGAAGACAATTACCTGGTGGACACAATCAGTTAGATCACATAACCATTTGGTGAAGACAATCACCTGGTGCACACAATCAGTAAGATCACATAACCATTTGGCAAAGACAATCACTTGGTGCACACAATCAGTTAGATCACATAACCATTTGGTGAAGACAATCACCTGGTGCACACAATCAGTTAGATCACATAACCATTTGGCAAAGACAATCACTTGGTGCACACAATCATTTAGATCACATAACCATTTGGCGAAGACAATCACCTGGTGCACACAATCAGTTAGATCACATAACCATTTGGCAAAGACAATCACTTGGTGCACACAATCATTTAGATCACATAACCATTTGGCGAAGACAATCACCTGGTGCACACAATCAGTTAGATCACATAACCATTTGGTGAAGACAATCACTTGGTGCACACAATCATTTAGATCACATAACCATTTGGTGAAGACAATCACCTGGTGCACACAATCAGTTAGATCACATAACCATTTGGCGAAGACAATCACCTGGTGCACACAATCAGTTAGATCACATAACCATTTGGTGAAGACAATCATCTGGTGCACACAATCAGTTAGATCACATAACCATTTGGCGAAGACAATCACCTGGTGCACACAATCAGTTAGATCACATAACCATTTGGTGAAGACAATCACCTGGTGCACACAATCAGTTTGATCACATAACCATTTGGTGAAGACAATCACTTGGTGCACACAATCAGTTAGATCACATAACCATTTGGTGAAGACAATCACCTGGTGCACACAATCAGTAAGATCACATAACCATTTGGTGAAGACAATCACCTGGTGCACACAATCAGTTAGATCACATAACCATTTGGTGAAGACAATCACCTGGTGCACACAATCAGTTTGATCACATAACCATTTGGTGAAGACAATTACCTGGTGGACACAATCAGTTAGATCACATAACCATTTGGTGAAGACAATCACCTGGTGCACACAATCAGTAAGATCACATAACCATTTGGCAAAGACAATCACTTGGTGCACACAATCAGTTAGATCACATAACCATTTGGTGAAGACAATCACCTGGTGCACACAATCAGTTAGATCACATAACCATTTGGTGAAGACAATCACCTGGTGCACACAATCAGTAAGATCACATAACCATTTGGCAAAGACAATCACTTGGTGCACACAATCAGTTAGATCACATAACCATTTGGTGAAGACAATCACCTGGTGCACACAATCAGTTAGATCACATAACCATTTGGCAAAGACAATCACTTGGTGCACACAATCATTTAGATCACATAACCATTTGGCGAAGACAATCACCTGGTGCACACAATCAGTTAGATCACATAACCATTTGGCAAAGACAATCACTTGGTGCACACAATCATTTAGATCACATAACCATTTGGCGAAGACAATCACCTGGTGCACACAATCAGTTAGATCACATAACCATTTGGCGAAGACAATCATCTGGTGCACACAATCAGTTAGATCACATAACCATTTGGCGAATACAATCACCTGGTGCACACAATCAGTTAGATCACATAACCATTTGGCGAAGACAATCACCTGGTGCACACAATCAGTAAGATCACATAACCATTTGGTGAAGACAATCACCTGGTGCACACAATCAGTTAGATCACATAACCATTTGGCGAAGACAATCACCTGGTGCACACAATCAGTTAGATCACATAACCATTTGGTGAAGACAATCACCTGGTGCACACAATCAGTTAGATCACATAACCATTTGGCGAAGACAATCACCTGGTGCACACAATCAGTAAGATCACATAACCATTTGGTGAAGACAATCACCTGGTGCACACAATCAGTTAGATCACATAACCATTTGGCGAAGACAATCACCTGGTGCACACAATCAGTTAGATCACATAACCATTTGGCGAAGACAATCACCTGGTGCACACAATCAGTTAGATCACATAACCATTTGGCGAAGACAATCACCTGGTGCACACAATCAGTTAGATCACATAACCATTTGGCGAAGACAATCACCTGGTGCACACAATCAGTTAGATCACATAACCATTTGGTGAAGACAATCACCTGGTGCACACAATCAGTTAGATCACATAACCATTTGGCGAAGACAATCACCTGGTGCACACAATCAGTTAGATCACATAACCATTTGGCGAAGACAATCACCTGGTGCACACAATCAGTTAGATCACATAACCATTTGGTGAAGACAATCACCTGGTGCACACAATCAGTTAGATCACATAACCATTTGGCAAAGACAATCACCTGGTGCACACAATCAGTTAGATCACATAACCATTTGGCGAAGACAATCACCTGGTGCACACAATCAGTTAGATCACATAACCATTTGGCGAAGACAATCACCTGGTGCACACAATCAGTTAGATCACATAACCATTTGGTGAAGACAATCACCTGGTGCACACAATCAGTTAGATCACATAACCATTTGGCAAAGACAATCACCTGGTGCACACAATCAGTTAGATCACATAACCATTTGGCGAAGACAATCACCTGGTGCACACAATCAGTTAGATCACATAACCATTTGGCGAAGACAATCACCTGGTGCACACAATCAGTTAGATCACATAACCATTTGGTGAAGACAATCACCTGGTGCACACAATCAGTTAGATCACATAACCATTTGGCGAAGACAATCACCTGGTGCACACAATCAGTTAGATCACATAACCATTTGGCGAAGACAATCACCTGGTGCACACAATCAGTTAGATCACATAACCATTTGGCGAAGACAATCACCTGGTGCACACAATCAGTTAGATCACATAACCATTTGGCGAAGACAATCACCTGGTGCACACAATCAGTTAGATCACATAACCATTTGGCGAAGACAATCACCTGGTGCACACAATCAGTTAGATCACATAACCATTTGGCGAAGACAATCACCTGGTGCACACAATCAGTTAGATCACATAACCATTTGGCGAAGACAATCACCTGGTGCACACAATCAGTTAGATCACATAACCATTTGGCGAAGACAATCACCTGGTGCACACAATCAGTTAGATCACATAACCATTTGGCGAAGACAATCACCTGGTGTGCACACAATCAGTTAGATCACATAACCATTTGGTGAAAACAATCACCTGGTGTGCACACTCAGTTAGATCACATAACAATTGGTGAAGACAATCACCTGGTGCACACAATCAGTAAGATCACATAACCATTTGGCGAAGACAATCACCTGGTGCACACAATCAGTTAGATCACATAACCATTTGGTGAAGACATTCACCTGGTGCACACAATCAGTTAGATCACATAACCATTTGGTGAAAACAATCACCTGGTGTGCACACTCAGTTAGATCACATAACAATTGGTGAAGACAATCACCTGGTGCACACAATCAGTTAGATCACATAACCATTTGGTGAAGACAATCACCTGGTGCACACAATCATTTAGATCACATAACCATTTGGCGAAGACAATCACCTGGTGCACACAATCAGTTAGATCACATAACCATTTGGTAAAGACAATCACCTGGTGCACACAATCAGTTAGATCACATAACCATTTGGTGAAGACAATCACCTGGTGCACACAATCAGTTAGATCACATAACCATTTGGCGAAGACAATCACCTGGTGCACACAATCAGTTAGATCACATAACCATTTGGCGAAGACAATCACCTGGTGCACACAATCAGTTAGATCACATAACCATTTGGTGAAGACAATCACTTGGTGCACACAATCAGTTGGATCACATAACCATTTGGTGAAGACAATCACCTGGTGCACACAATCAGTTAGATCACATAACCATTTGGTGAAGACAATCACCTGGTGCACACAATCAGTTAGATCACATAACCATTTGGCGAAGACAATCACCTGGTGCACACAATCAGTTAGATCACATAACCATTTGGTGAAGACATTCACCTGGTGCACACAATCAGTTAGATCACATAACCATTTGGCAAAGACAATCACCTGGTGCACACAATCAGTTAGATCACATAACCATTTGGTGAAGACAATCACCTGGTGCACACAATCAGTTAGATCACATAACCATTTGGCGAAGACAATCACCTGGTGCACACAATCAGTTAGATCACATAACCATTTGGTAAAGACAATCACCTGGTGCACACAATCAGTTAGATCACATAACCATTTGGTGAAGACAATCACCTGGTGCACACAATCAGTTAGATCACATAACCATTTGGCGAAGACAATCACCTGGTGCACACAATCAGTTAGATCACATAACCATTTGGCGAAGACAATCACCTGGTGCACACAATCAGTTAGATCACATAACCATTTGGTGAAGACAATCACTTGGTGCACACAATCAGTTAGATCACATAACCATTTGGTGAAGACAATCACCTGGTGCACACAATCAGTTAGATCACATAACCATTTGGTGAAGACAATCACCTGGTGCACACAATCAGTTAGATCACATAACCATTTGGCGAAGACAATCACCTGGTGCACACAATCAGTTAGATCACATAACCATTTGGTGAAGACATTCACCTGGTGCACACAATCAGTTAGATCACATAACCATTTGGCAAAGACAATCACCTGGTGCACACAATCAGTTAGATCACATAACCATTTGGTGAAGACAATCACCTGGTGCACACAATCAGTTAGATCACATAACCATTTGGCGAAGACAATCACCTGGTGCAAACAATCAGTTAGATCACATAACCATTTGGTGAAGACAATCACCTGGTGCACACAATCAGTTAGATCACGTAACCATTTGGTGAAGACAATCACCTGGTGCACACAATCATTTAGATCACATAACCATTTGGTGAAGACAATCACCTGGTGCACACAATCAGTTAGATCACATAACCATTTGGCAAAGACAATCACCTGGTGCACACAATCAGTTAGATCACATAACCATTTGGCGAAGACAATCACCTGGTGCACACAATCAGTTAGATCACATAACCATTTGGCGAAGACAATCACCTGGTGCACACAATCAGTTAGATCACATAACCATTTGGTGAAGACAATTACCTGGTGCACACAATCAGTTAGATCACATAACCATTTGGTGAAGACAATCACCTGGTGCACACAATCAGTTAGATCACATAACCATTTGGTGAAGACAATCACCTGGTGCACACAATCAGTTAGATCACATAACCATTTGGTAAAGACAATCACCTGGTGCACACAATCAGTTAGATCACATAACCATTTGGTGAAGACAATCACCTGGTGCACACAATCAGTTAGATCACGTAACCATTTGGTGAAGACAATCACCTGGTGCACACAATCAGTTAGATCACATAACCATTTGGCGAAGACAATCACCTGGTGCACACAATCAGTTTGATCACATAACCATTTGGCGAAGACAATCACCTGGTGCACACAATCAGTTAGATCACGTAACCATTTGGTGAAGACAATCACCTGGTGCACACAATCAGTTAGATCACATAACCATTTGGTAAAGACAATCACCTGGTGCACACAATCAGTTAGATCACGTAACCATTTGGTGAAGACAATCACCTGGTGCACACAATCAGTTAGATCACATAACCATTTGGCAAAGACAATCACCTGGTGCACACAATCAGTTAGATCACATAACCATTTGGCGAAGACAATCACCTGGTGCACACAATCAGTTAGATCACATAACCATTTGGTGAAGACAATTACCTGGTGCACACAATCAGTTAGATCACATAACCATTTGGTGAAGACAATCACCTGGTGCACACAATCAGTTAGATCACATAACCATTTGGTGAAGACAATCACCTGGTGCACACAATCAGTTAGATCACATAACCATTTGGTGAAGACAATCACCTGGTGCACACAATCAGTTAGATCACATAACCATTTGGTGAAGACAATCACCTGGTGCACACAATCAGTTAGATCACATAACCATTTGGCGAAGACAATCACCTGGTGCACACAATCAGTTAGATCACATAACCATTTGGTGAAGACATTCACCTGGTGCACACAATCAGTTAGATCACATAACCATTTGGTGAAGACATTCACCTGGTGCACACAATCAGTTAGATCACATAACCATTTGGTGAAGACAATCACCTGGTGCACACAATCAGTTAGATCACATAACCATTTGGTGAAGACAATTACCTGGTGCACACAATCAGTTAGATCACATAACCATTTGGTGAAGACAATCACCTGGTGCACACAATCAGTTAGATCACATAACCATTTGGTGAAGACAATTACCTGGTGCACACAATCAGTTAGATCACATAACCATTTGGCAAAGACAATCACCTGGTGCACACAATCAGTTAGATCACGTAACCATTTGGTCAAGACAATCACATTGTCCATACAATTATTCACTGAGCACAATCATAATATTTTCTTCCGTAGTAAGATGGACATTTCCTTTCAAAATTGTTTGTAATGTTGGTCAAACACCAAAATCTAGATTTTTATAGAAGAAATAGTTTATTTCATAATGGTATAACTTACATTCGATAAAATAATGATATTAAGTATTTTCACAAGGATATTCACATAAACAAAAAATGTCATCTGATAAATTTACTCTGAAAAGGTCACCATTTAAAATGCTATATTTATTACGTAATCTTGCATGTAGGACACTTAATATTCTATTATTGCTGTTGTAGAAAGAAGGAGCTTTCATATAAGTGGTTGTTACACATGTTTTCAATTCTGCAGTTGATTTTATTGTCTTGTTCCAAGTATATACCGAATCTATTCCGAATGTTTTTTTAAAATGAAGACGTTCTAGCGGACTGTTGTACTAAATTGCACTTATTACGTAAACTATTATAGCTAGACAATAATCATTCAGCGCATACAATCACCCTCGAACACAATCACATTACATGCACACAATCATTCAATGAACAAGAACAAAGTATGTTATGAATACAACCATTCAGGGAACATGAACAAAGTTAGTATGTGAACACAATCATGCAGTGAAGACAATCGGTTGCACAAGATGGCTAGCTACACATGTTGTCATCAATCAGAAAATGGCGAATCATTATGGGTAAACATGAAACATTTATCGATATTAATATGTAGCTGTACGTGTTTTTGTCGTCGCATATCATGGAAATGAACAAATATAAAATACGGAAACCATAATCTTCTTCATTATATTTATATATAGTTAGAAGGATAGGTTAAGCCTCACTAAAAGGCAAAAAAACCTTTATCTTATTTTCAAGAGTTAAACACATCCTATTTCTGCTGATAAAATCGATTGAATGTCTGTGATGAGAATACATACCTCGTAAAGAGACATATTCACAATAAAATTCGGGTGAGTATGAGACTTAATATTTTATATCTGTTCAAACACTCTTGGGGTGCTCAAATTGCTATTTCTAGTGGGCTTTTGGACATAATATTTGATTATGAGGGCAATATTTTATGAAATGTGGAAATTATGTTAGTAAAATATGTTTTCGGCATAATGTACAATCTTAAACTTTAAATCGATGACGCATCGTTGCTGTAGGATGTCATCAAACAAGCCAGAAGTTATATTTCACTCTCCTATCTCGCCTGGTTTAGGAGATTCCAAAACGACGAATTTTCAAAGCCGTATTTCCTTTTAGAAAATTGAACTGTTAATGTTTCAAAACTTTTCAAATTAAGTTGAAGGACTTTTAGAGACATGGCGTAATGTTGTTTCACCCGTTTATCACACGTCGATTAAAGTATCTCAGTATGTACCTGTAGTTTCATTTGCCTCTTATGGTAGTATATTTTCTGGCCAAGAAGTAGAAAATGCTATGGTAGATATTAATGGCACGAAGAGCTATCGGTACACTGATACAAACAATTACGACTGCTCGTGAAGATCCTGCTAGTCTCGTACGACGACTTTAAATAATGAGCTCGTGACCAGTTTACGTGGATGACAATGCCAGAGCCCAAAGATCGACAGTGGTAATTCAGATTTTAAAGCAAGATGCCATAACCATGCTACCATGGCCCGCTTGCAGTCCGATTTGAACTCAATAGAACATCTGTGAGACACTCTTGAGCGTCGCATACGTGGTAGATACCCTCTTGTTCAAACTGTGCCAGAGTTAGATGTAGCATTGCACCAGGAGAGGCAGCAGATTCCTCAATAGGCCATTCCGAGACTCATACATAAGTATATACAACATGTCGAGGAGGATCAATCACGTGACCAATGCTCACGGATCATACACTCACTATGTAATGATCACTGGTTTAAACTCTTATCAAGGGTGTAATATTTATTTTGCAATATAATTTATAGACATTTTTCTTCTGTATTACCAATCGATGTGTCACTTATGGTAATAGTATTCCCCATTGAACAATTGATGAAAAACTCTGTATTTTCATTTTAGACTGTAAAGGCAATAACATGAACGACCATTGTTTTTCTGTTGTCAATTTTGTCAACTGGACATATCGTTGTCAATAAAGGGTCCGAATGTTTTAATCTGTTATCCAGTATAAAGGTCAGTTGCATTTATATATTTGGAAAACTGTATTTTGAAATCTGCTGGCGCTTAACATATTGTTCTTAGTATATATATATATATATATATATATATATATATATATATATATATATATATATATATATATATATATATATATATATATATATATATATATATCTATCTATATATATATATCTCAAATATTTTAAACTATTTAGAAAAATATATATTTCAGAGTGAAAAGTTACCTATCATGCAAACTGATACATTTCTGACAAAGCGATACGGCTTTACCACAGGAGTGTCCTTATAAATTATTTGGAGCATAACGTACAATGTACCTAACATACTTCTTCAGAACCCAGAACAATGGATATCTTTACTACAGATATGCACATTTCTTTTAATTCAAAATCCTGCTTATCGTGAGTTTTAAGTAAACTATATTCCTTCTTGGTGTGTGAGCTACTAGCCAAACGGAATGGTGACGGTACTGGTAATCTTTTAATAAAGATTCGAGCTCGCAAAATGGTTTGTCTAAAGTCGTTTCCTGACTCCTCTGTTATATATTAAATATCTAACGTAATGTAGCGTTTGTTCCTCCAAGAAGAATAATGTCTGTCCTGTCAGTCTTATGATATTCCTAGATGGTAAACATGTCATTTCACACATACCAATGATGCTATTATAATATCCAATTTTAAGACATCTCTTTTGAGTATTACAAAACGTTTTACAAGCTGGAAGCTATTGAACTGATAAAACAGGACCTGTATATGATAGATGTAAACATATGTTAGTCATTGATAAAGGCACACCTTTAAAACGAATCTTAACACTGTTTCAAATCTGAAATTCAGTTTGGTGACACTCCTCGGACATTGAGACCATCAGTGTAAACAGTGGAGAAGACCGAAGTGTACCCAATATAGATTATCATTACAAATCACAGAGATGGGATAAGTGTGTATGACTTCTAAATGATACCATTGACTTGAGAAGAAAACACATGGAGAGAGAAATAGATCGATTGACCTGGTGGGTGTCAGCAGATGCACCAACTGCCATGCGAGCTGGAGAGATGATATGTCTGTGTTAAGTGGAGAGACGATATGTTTGTGTTAAGTGGAGAGACGATATGTTTGTGTTAAGTGGAGAGAAATCACAGACAGGGCATGATTTTTGAATTGGGAACATTCTTATTATAAGCTTTCCGTTCCACAAAGGGAACCTTAATTTCTAAGGTAATCAGTATTAAAATAATGGATGCCATAAGGGTCACCCTCATTCTAATGGTTGCTTTTGCATTGAAGTCTTCGGAATATTTCAAGCCAAATAATGAAGTAAAAACAACGTTTGAGTTCATGTTGCGTGATTTTATTTCGAAACTTCATTGTTCAACAAATTAAAATACTCGGTTATGATATGTTCTGTTCTTCTGCAATAAGTAAACTATTTAAAACATATATCACAACACAATGTTGCCAACTGTTATCGACATATTGTATTCAGATTACGCAATTACAAATATGTTGGTGACTCATTTAAATGTGAGGTCGTTTTCAACAACTTCGATACAATATATCAAATTAATTTAGTACTATTACGTACTTTACCTGACAAAATCATAAATATCATAATTCAATAACATCAAATTTCGAAGCACCCAATGAACGAATGGAGGTCATACTTTACAAGGATACTAGATTCCCATGAACATACCACACCAGATGTCCGTTGATCTGCTAGAACAATACACCTCGACATTCAGGACGTATTTGCTCTCATATACTGTTTTCTGATAAAGGGACACATGCCTAGAGTTGCCGCGGCCGGGTTGCTAGGGTGCGGTGTAGGGCAGGGCAGTATCTCTGATCTCTCACCCCGGGGATTAGATTGCAATGCCATACTTTTCAGGTTGTTATTTCTATGACAGCAGATTTGAAAAATTGAATATTTATTAGAAAAAAAATATCTGTCAACAGGAGAAGATCCATGATACAATTTCAAACAAAGTAAACTCTATACATAATCTAATGATCTAATATCACACTAATTTGATATGATAAAATTCTAAACGATTTTAACAAAATGACACATTATTTGTATAAATCCGTTTCGACATTAGATTGGTAAAAAGATGGGAACTTTTTTTTATCAAATTAAGGAACGAAGGTTTGAAAATTAATCGAAATGAACCTCACTTATTGAAAAAAAAACCTCGTTGTTTCGAAATATCACATTGAAATACAGTGTAGGCAGCACTAGAACAGTCACTCGGAAATGAAGTCAGAGTTGAACACACACAGTATAAATACGGCACGGAAATAGATCGTCGTTTGATTGGCTGTATCGAGCAGGTTCAGATCCGGCTTATAGGTATGGCTGTTATGTACATAGACTTATCAATCCACCTGGGGGACAAGGGAGGACCAATTAGATAGGTAAATATATTGGAGAGGGCCCGTTTGAGGGCGTGACTAATCTATATGTTCTTGTAGAGTTCCACTTATATCGCCTCAACCACACAAATGTATCTATCTGATTGAAGTTGCTTTTTAATGTTGAACGTCATTTCCAGCTGAGCACTTTATTTCAGGACTTCAAGTGCAAATGTTTAAGCGCTTTTCACTTGTACATGTATGCCCCCTTAGTGTAATCATTAACGCATGTCTTTTTAATAACTTTCAGATTGATACTATCAGGAAACCGAGTTCATAAATGACAGTCAATCAATCTCATGTCTACAACACTTCTGAATGAAGTGAGGTTTTTAAATTATGTATTTATCCCAGAAGAACACAATCTATAAAACAATTCTGCATTGATCAAGAATGGGTTTAAATATGACATGCGTGAAGAACGTTCCCGACGTGTTCACTGGAAGGCGAGAGACAGAAGTGAATGTAGTATTCTATACTTCATTGTACACCATGTTTTCACTTTAAAAGGAAACTTTTCACGATGTTAATGATTCAATACTTACGTAAATGAAAGAGTGATTTTATTAAATGTGTCTACTTAAAGAACATTTGATCTTATTTAGGTATACATTTGTTTTGTCTGTATTGGCTTGGATTATTTAGACATTGGGTGTGTATTATACGTCGTCAAGGGGAAATAACTCCCGAGATCAGATTATGTTTTTGCGTTTCTAGGTATCCAGAGTGCAAGTTAATATTAACTTTCACCGATGGTTCCTGACAGTATATTTCCGAATTGGCTTTAATACAATAAACGTTGGTGTACGGTAACTATCGAATTAAGTAAATGTAAAGATACAACGAAGACAATTATAAATGCAATTTAAAATAAATAAATAATTGAAAGATGAGATATGTCATCACCTGAACTAAATCATATACATGTATTGAATGAATTTGTGAACACGTGTAAATAAGAATGAACATTAAAACCAGGTTGCATGTCATAGAAGACAATCAATACGGTATTATTCATGCGTAATGACATCCTCTGGTTACAGTCATTGGTTCAATAACATCAATACTCAAAACTCAAAACAAAAAGCACCGCCCCCTGAAGATGTCAACACAGCTCCCAATACCAATAGTCTTCAGAGAAAACGGGCAGTGTCTTCAGCTTGAAGCTAACCTCCAGCGTTATGCCGGTTTCCTACCAAGAGTAAAGGTAAACATGGACGCCTCTGGATACCTTCTCAGTGCAAGTCAGTTCTTTGGTTTTATTTTTGCTACGGTTCTGGCAACATGCATTGAGCATCAGCATTTCTTCAAACCTAGCATATGTGCAGGATCCGTCACACCGTACTATACAACCATCCCTTCTTCTGACAGACTGGTCTGTGCTACCAAGTGCAGGGAGGACGGCAAGTGTTCATCCTTCCGGTACAACAGCGGAGAGTGTTACCTAGGGGAGACCACTCTCAACACTGACTGCGCTAACGCGGGGGTCAACCCGGGAGGAGCCTACTACGAGCAGGAAGTGGTAAGATACCCGGATGTCCGAGGGACAGTCAATTCTTCGTTCTGTTACATTGATATCATGCCTCTGGTTATGCAGCAAGTCCCAGATTGTGCACACACTCTTGTAGTAAGCTCTGTCGTGTCACAGCAATATGTAACTGCGTGTGTCCTTATGAAGATCTAAAACCTGGGTCTGTTACATTCACTTTATTGGCTCTTCATTCTACAAATATGCATGCATACGGATAAACATACGTCTTATAAAATATACAGACTTCGTGTGATCTACGTTTTAGATATCCAATTTTTTAGGACAATTTTATTTATTTTTATATTCATTCCGTCATATTGTATTCTTTGGAATAAACACAACTAAGATACCCTGGGATATTTTAGGAATGTGGCTGTTCACTGTGTAAAATTACATTCATGTGATAAAGAGAGCATGGATAATGGGTAAAAGGAGGACTTATAAAAAGGAAAGTTTTTTTTAATTTTAAGGTGATAAGCAATATTTAACTATTGATCGAAAGCACATATCATCCAAGATGTCAAAAAAATTCTATTGCTTTTCAGCAAATACGAAAACATGTCAATATGTGAAGGCATTCTTTAATGATAAACAGGAGAATAGACAGAAAGACAATATTTCTGGAGTAATCCGAAACAAAAACAAATTGATATCAAGAAATAATGTGACATACACTATAATAAAATACATGTTTATGAGCACAAGCATGATCATGTAAAACTAAAAGATAAATTGATAAACAAAATCCAACTCATTATGAACTTTCAATTAGTACATGAACTATTCTGACGGATGATACGATTATGTAGAAGTACTTCACCAATAGTTATGTATGTACCGTTATGTAGAGCTACTGCAACCATACAATGTAAATTTAGTTCTATATGTACCTTTCTATAAAAGTACTGGAACAATAGTTCTGTAGAGCTGTTGCAACAATAGTTTTGTATTTGCGATTCTGTAACACTACTGTATTAGTATTTCTGTATTTACCATTCTGTAGAACTACGTCATCAATAGTTCTGTATTGTTGCAAAAATAGTTCTATGTGTACTATTTTGATAAGCGACTTCCTCCATAGTTGTGAATGCATCATTCTGTAGAACTACTGCGTCAATAGTTCATGTCAAATGTACCATTATTTAGTAGTACTGAAGCAATAGTTTGTATATACCATGATAAAGAACTAATTCATTTATAGTTCTGTATGTTCCATTATGTAGAACTATGTAGCAATAGTTCTGTATGAACCATCATGTAGAACTACTGTTTCGACAGTTCTGTATGTACAATTATGTAAAATATAATCCTAGGAATCAAAGGAATAAATAACAATCCGATTAATGCAATTGTTCTACTTGTTAAAGAAAGATTATTTAGGAATAGTAAAAGATTGAACATTCCCAAGTTTCAATTATACTTGGCCAACTTAAGCAATACTGCGACATGGTCATCGTTACATGGTCATCGTTACATGGCGTATTGCAAAATTATGAACTTCTCACCATTATACTTGTCTGTACAACACAAACTCTATTTACAAACTCTATTTTACAACATGCAGGTAATTTGTCATGTCATGTCCATTTGGATGTAGTGTCTATGTCATTGTCTGTATATAGTTTAAGGGACTGTAACCTATTTATCCATAGTTTGTCATTTTATTTGCATGTACACTATTATCATATATATTATTGTTAAATATGAAATATATTAAAAAATGATTATTATTTAGAACTACTACAACAATAGTTTTGTATGTACCGTTATGTAGAGCTATTGTATCAACAGTTCTTTATTTTCGATTCTGTAGAAGTACTGCATCAATAGTTTCGCCAAAATGACCTCATATCAGGATTAAAAATATTAAATAATGTCGATGATATCGATCACATGTATACATTTCCTTATTGAAACGTAGTAAACATGGACAAATGGAATAATTTCATTCGCAACAACACGAACTGGCACAAACATTATCATTGATTGGCAAACAATTTTATTCACGAAAGTGCTTTTGCTAGATTGAAGATGTGTATCATACAAACAAAGATCTCAATAGGTAAATAATATAATATAGTATGAAAAATACACAAAGAGTACCGAGCTTATTACCGTTTGCCATTGGAGTTGGTAACGACCAATCAAAACAGTCGACGACTACTGTTTACAATTTCCTTTTTAAGAAACACGTGTGGTACTTCCTCCAACAGTGCCACCTCAACAATAACGTAATATCATCTTACAGAAACTTCCGCGGTTATCTACTTTTGCTTGAACTATATTTTGTAAAAGATCGCATGGCATTTTGTTTTGTAATTGATTTTTTTATTACAAAGAACACTGTTACATGAAATAACTCTTGTTGAGGGAAGCAGGAGTCCGATTGAATACAATAAATAAATGAGATAGTTTTCTGTGTTGAATTTTTACTCACACATTCACCCATATGTGTATTATGCAAGTATAACATTGTATGTCTTAAGTTTACCTTATGATAGTTTTCCAAATACATGCCAACTTCCCAATGCAAGGCATAACTTTTGCCAGTCTCCATTACTGGCTGATTTAGGCAAGACAACACAAGAAGTTTATTGTATTCAAGGCCTCCGGCCCATATACAGTTTACACATAGTTATACATAAATATAGTTTATAAGAAAATCATATCAAAATTTCATCTCTTAATTTACTAGCATATTTTATAAATAAAGACAGATTCTTGATATCCTGTTCATTAGAAGAACATAATAGGGAATTAGGAGCTATAGCATGAGGTTTCGACAAGTAATTAATCGGTATGTACTTCCTTCTGATTTCATCATACGTTGTACAGGTAAAGATAAAATAAATCTCATTTTCAACTGTGTCTTTACACAATGGACAGATTCTTTGAGTTCTTTCAATGGACATTTTTCTTCCCTCATTTACCATTATATTCAGTAGTCCTAATCTAAATCTTATTAGCTTATACCTTAAATCTTTGCATCTTAGTATTAATAAATATTTCTCTGGTTGCAGTAACGTTTTAAACGTCCTTTAACAATCATAACGTGAGCTTGCATTGAGACTTCCTCGCCAATCTTGATGAAACAGCTCGGTTTCGAAAAACATTAATAAAAGCATTAACATCTCCAACAGTTTGGTTTAATCAAACAAATCCAAAGACATGAACGGACAATAAATGTCTTATGTTCGATGCCCAAGTTACTTTACCAATATTGTCATAATATACCATCATATTATAATTTATGATAAATTTGGAATACGATGGTTTGGCATGTTAAGAATTTTTAGCCAGTATTTCAGACATTTTATCTGTGCGTTAATATAAAGTGGGTATCTACCGCACTCGCCACATATCATTACATTCGGTGTCGAAGGTCCAACTCCCAAAAAACGTTTGCATGCCAATAAATGTATTTTTTCCAAACAATCGAAACGTTAAATCGCCAAATTTCTGACCCATATAATAAAGTTGGCTGTATTTGGGCATCAAAAAGTTTAAAAAATAGACCTGGTGTTAACATTCCAATTTTATGAATTATTGATATCAACTGAAAAAGAGATTTCTTAGCGCGCAAAGCAAGATCATATACACTTTTTTTCATATTAAACGTATGATAAAAACGAATACCGAGATAAGTGTAACCATCAACTGTTTTCACAAGTTGATTACCGAGGAACCATTTCTCTTTTTGAGACAATGGGCCACCCCTCCGAAATACAACGATGTTGGTTTTATCAATATTCACAGATAGTTTCCATTCTTTAGTGAAATTGTCAAGAATGTTTAGTTGTCTCTGCAGCCCCGCTACTGTGTCTGATATTAAAATGACATCATCGGCGAAGAGTTGCTACTATTTCCAAATAATCTGGAAATAACTGAATACCGTGTTTTCCATCACGAGCAATATCATAATGTAATTCACTAATAAAAAAAGAAAACAGAATTGGACTGAGGATACAACCTTGTCGCAAACCTAGCGGACAATCAAAATAGTCTAGATCTGTTACGCTCTTCTCACAACGAACACACGATTTTTATATTGGAATACATTTCTTTTAACATAGTGTACATTTTCCCTCTTAACCCATTATTTCTCAAACATTGCCAAAGTTTCAGCCTATCCACTGTATCGAATGCTTTTTTGAAATCTACAAATGCTACATATAACTTATAATTATGTTTTTTAAGTGATACGCACTGTTCAGTTATAGCATATAAGGTGAAGATATGATCAGTCGTTGAGTATTTTTTTCTAAACCCCGCTTGAGTTTCTGGAATTTTATCATGCATATTCGCCCATTGAGATAATCCATTATTTAATATTGTTGTAAATACCTTTCCAAATATACTCATTAGAGATATTCCCCTGTAGTTGTCTGGGTTACTAGTGTCTCCCTTTTTATGCAGTGGAATAATGAGGGAACGAGACCAACTGGAGGGAAAAGTGCCACTGTCGAAAAGGAAGTTAAAAAATCTGATAAGAAAGGGCATACTTTCATTTTGGGAACATTTAAGCATTTCAATTACAACATTATCCGGTCCAGCTGATTTTCCCCTTTTCAGATGTCCTATAGCTACCCTTATTTCATTCTCTGTTATTGGAGAATCTAACACTAGTTCATCCATATCATCGTAATCATCAGAGTACATGATATCATCGTCAATTATGGTAGCATCGTTGTTGAATATGTCTGTATTTGCATAAAGACTTTTGAAGTGGATGAGCCATTCAGGTTTAGAAATTGGCGGATTTACCTTTCAACGATTCTGTAATGATCTTATTTGTTTCCAAAATTGTGATGGATATTTCGCAGATTTACAAAGCTTATCTAAGCGTATTTTAGCCTGATCAGATTTGTACTTTCTACAACAAGTTTTATGTGCGTTCCTCTTGTCTACAGTAAACAACGCGGTTGTAATCATTGCGCGTTACTTTAAATTTTCTCAGAGCTCTGCGTGCTACTCGCTTGGCATTTATGTATTCTGCATTCTTTAAGTGAGATTTTCTGATATTTCTATTTGAATAGAACCTTTTCTTCATACACTCCGCGGAGTCTAACATAATCTGTACAAAGTCATCAATAGCACGATTAGCGTTCAACTCGATCATCTCAATCAAACTTGTACTACATGTAAACAACCGTTCCTGTAGGTTTTGAATAAAAGTTTCAGAGTGCGAGTCATTCCAAATGATCTTTTCATCGAAAGAGCCAGGCTCTTGTATAGTCGTATCAGTAAACTAACATGTCAGTTCCAACGGGAAATGGTCAGATTCTAACGTAAAGCCCACATTGAAAACATCAATATGATTAAAGAGATCTTGTGAACAAATGAAGTAATCATTTACACTAGCACCTTGTTGACCACAGTAGGTGAATTCCCGTTCACTGTCTCCATTTACTCGCCCATTTACAATAAACAGGTTAAATGAATAGCAGAAATCGATGAGATATTTACCAAATCTATTCAAAACTTTATCATTAGATCTGCGATCATTAACTGTAGCATCGTTATCCTCTGGCCTTGCAGTATTTCTGTGTTTAGAAATCAAGGCCCGCTTTGCATTTCTGGTGCAGCGATTCACTGTCTTGACACAACAAAGCGAGGGAAATACCGCAAGGGTTAAATCAGCCAGTAATGAAGACTGGCAAGAGTTATGCCTTGCGTTTGGAAGTTGAATACATGCATGCTCCTTGTCAACTGTCACTTTTATGGGCATTTTAAATATTAGTGTTACATTGTATGCTGTATTATCTAAGACAGAAGGGGGTTATATCAATCGGAAAAGGTGTCCGTACTTTTGTGACAATAGACAAAACAGACAATCATCATTACGTCATAGAACAATATGCCTCTGCGGGTCGCACATTGTTACAACGTATAATATTAACGACTAAACAACTGACAGCTCGGTTTTGGGCTTTGAATCAAAATGTTACATATAGATATCCTTGTGAATTCTTGCAGTTTGATCGTGATTTAATCAATAGAGTTCCGTGCAAAAATATATGTTATAATAAAGCAAACTGTGTAAACTTTAATGTAAACTAACTGTTATCGTCCAAAATCTAATGTAATAATGTAACGCATCGTTATGTCCGAGTTGATGCTATCCTTGGATTATTCATTGTGTAGTGATACCTGACTGTACATTATGGTTTGCGGATATCTGTATGTTCTAGCTTGTTGATGTCTATACATTGTCGGTTTCTAACAGCTGTATATTCTAGTTCTCTATCTGATTGCAGGATAACCCCTGTCGGAATGACGGCTACCTGGAAGATGGTGTTTGTTCGTGTGTGGGCGGATACATTGGCAGCACGTGTGAGACCATCATGAAAGGTGAGCACGCTTTATTGGGAAATCTTCGGGCCCATTTAGCTTTTCGTCAACAAGCCTTTATCCTCAATCTAAGATTGGTGCATTTAGACATTTAACATGTAGACAATTTAGAACATAATTCAAACGTATAATTTTAGAACCAGAATAGATCTTTCAACACATAAACCGAAACATGTATTCGTCTTAAAGCAATTATATGATCATATATGTCATCGTCCTTAGAATACAAACTTAGATGTACAAATTGTAATGCATTTTTATAATCAAATATTCAAAATTAATCTTTGTTTATTTACCCTTGAATAAAACACTCATATCTTTGAAGAAACACACTGAGATAGAACTATTCTTGTAAATCAAAGCCCACTGTGTTACAGATTGCAGTGAAGGCTTCCTGTACAGCTACTACAACAGGCACAGCAGTGACAAGATGGTCCTGAAGATCCACCCTGCCTTGTCCCCGGATCCATTTGAAGTGAAGTGCTGGTTCAAACACGGGGGTCGCACCTACATCCAGCATCGCGACGACAACGCTCTCGACTTCGCCCGCAGCTGGGACGAATACGTAAACGGATTTGGCGACGTCAGCGGGGACTACTGGCTCGGATTGCAGAAAATCTATTACCTGACTAACAGCGAGCCTACCAGACTCGAGTACGAGTCCTTCGACAAGCACTATTCATATAAACAGGAATATGTCGAACTGTTCAAGATTGGTCTCGCCAGCACAAACTTCCCTCTTCTCACGGTTTCCTCCGAGTATGGGGTCTTGGGCCAGTGTATGACCCAAGCTTTAGGAAAACCTTTCTCAACTCACGACAGTAAGAACAATGCAGGATCAGAAAACTGCGCAGACCGGTTCCAGAGCGGGTGGTGGTTTGGAGCTGCCTGCACATCCTGCAACCCGAATGGACCATTTGTAGACTCGGAAAGCGGGTCGAGACTTTGGATCGATGCTGAAGCGTTCTGGATGAGCGACGATCATAGCCCTATCGGTGTCTACATGTGGCTTGTCGACCCCTACTGAGGGAGTTCACATCAAATAACTGTCATATTTGCTATCTAGAGTATGTATTTTCAAAATTGCAACTTGCAGAATCCCAAAAGACATTCGTTCACCAATGGCCAAGTTTGGAATGACTGTTGAACTTTTCTGTTCAAAACATTGCTCATTCTGATTATTGTATATTCTTAACATTGTTTTTAGTACATTCCGGGGATGAAACAATGGCGCTACAGAACAAGACTGAAGGGCTAGTGGTACGCAAGGCCACTGACATGATGCACAGTGTTAAATACAGCTTAAATCCATAAGTCAATGCGCCATAAGTCAATGCGCCATAAGCCAATGCACCAACCATAACCTGTACTGCAGTGGAAATATTCAATTTTGAATAACTATTTTGTCGACATTTGCTTTACGATAAGTCATTGTAATGGTTATGAATGAATGGTTATAGAATTTTGTCAACGTCAACGTAAACAACCTACTACTTACATTGCATATAGGATTTAATGTATTCATGACATGAGGCTTCGATGTTTTGATAATTTCTTGTTATGCTTTTAGTTATTGATCAGTAGATGTGATTGTGTGTTGTAAGATTTTCAATAGAAACGTCATTGAGAATCGATCTTTTTTTCATTTGTAGTGGAGGTCATAGACCGAGGCTACAGTTTGGTTTAACAGAGCAAAGATATGTGTATAAATGACAAATAAAGTAATGTACAGTACGTTATTTTACATAATTGGTAATAACTTATTGTTGAAGTAGGGGGTTTTCTAAGATGTATTGCACTGTGCATAAAAGTGGTTATATATTATGTATTGATTGTCAGTTGCCTTGAGAAATTTTGAATCTACAAATAGTTGGACTTGAATAAACTGTGTATGGTTAACACAAGCATCTTAATTCTTTATAACATACCAGTATCTACACCGAAACGTCACATATCTTTGCAATAAAGAAGTTGTAAATCCATACATTTGTTAACTCTTCATATTACCAACTTCTTAATGGCTCTTAAATAAGAAATGCCTCTTAAAGAAATTAACATACCGGCATAAAATGAAATTGATTCCATATAAGGTTATATTTGCATACAATGCATAATCTATTTGATCTGAGTTGGTTAACATATTGACCGGTTTCAATTTGGAGACTGTGTGAATTTACCAAGGACTGATCGAAATGTTTAAATTGATAAAGTTTTATGTAATTCTAAGACACCAAATGTGATTTAAAAAAGAAGAAAACATTGAATATTTAATATTACTGAATACTAAATACTGAATATGTAAAAGAGATGTCTGAGAATGTAGAGAATATTCTAAATTTGTGATGCCCAGTTTGTTTTATGATTTGAAGAATCTAATATTAACACATTACAACTTTTTACAACTCTAGAATCTGTCATTATACATAGTGTACACCATAATTTAACAGTTTTATAAGTACAAATAGCTATAGACAATGGATAAGGTCAACATTCTCCCTTAACTATATCATAGAGAACTTAAAGATATCAATAAACATATTGTAAATATAATTGTGTTTTTCAGTAATCTAACTTATTAGTTAATAATATGAGCAACTCAATTTTCAAAAGTGTGAAACCATCATGATAGAAAGGTTTTATTTTTATTTTCATAAAATTCATGAACATTTCCCTCAAAATCATTCTATGAAAATGATAACATTAAAGTTGCGTTTTTTATACTTGAAAGTTTTATATCATAAAACTAAAAAAAATAATTCCAAAATATAAATAGATAGTTAAGAGGGTAAAACACCGGACACCGATTTTGTTAATGCTGTCAAATTATTTTTCAGATTACGAAGAACGCATTGGCAGTTGCAAGGAGATTAAAAAGCCTTTGAGTACTCCACTCCCTTTGGGAAACTTGTGGTTGTGTGTTTGTGTATGTACGTCATCGAACTTATTATTGCACCTCTCGAAACGTCGATTTACTTATTACAACAGGAGTGTGTAATAAATTCTTTATTAGGCTGCTGCATAGTTTAAATTCTAATTTGTAAACCCAGGTGATAAGTGAATAAATGCTAATTGGGGGACTTGTTTGTTTACTCACACGGCTGGAAGGAGGGAGTATTGGGAGGTCAACTTGATAGATCCTTTTCATATGACAACTTAGCTTCAAGTTCAAACTCTGATCACGAAATGATAAATCATACCATTACATATCTCGTGTACACCATCTGCCCTGTTATACGCCACATGCATTACAACGTAATGATTTGTTTAGAGATAAATCAACACACATTCTGTGCCAGTTCCTGCACTGTGTGCAACGTATGCACAATCGTAAACATTAAATATGTCAATGAAGAATGTAGTTTCTCTCGAGGCACAAACTCACATGGTAGAAGAGTAAAGCATGCTTTATCAGTAGTACAACGTACAGTCCAGTTCAAACTGTCTACTGACACACGGGCAGTGAAAGTATCGGTGCTAGTTGGAGGAGCGGGTGACAAGTCTGATGTATCTGATCCCCTCTTGAATATCTCCTAGTCGAATTGATCCGCTATTTGTTCACGACACAAGGCTTGGGTTATAACAACGATAAGAGTTACATGACAAAGTTATACCATTTGTCGGATCAATACAGCCAAATTTCAGTTGAAGAATACCGAAAGCTAGATATATCTCATAGCGTTATGTAACAAATAAAACATTTGTCTTTTATAAAAACCTGAAAAGCGGTTTTAATGAGAAATGTTTTACAGCAACCTATTTTCGATTGAACACATTTTTGAAGAGATAACATAAATGTATTAATTAAAACATAAAACTGTTACTCCCGCACCCGACTCCTTCTCATACGACATTGCTCAATTCTCAAGATTAGCGACGTCATCGTTGGAGAACTATTTGACGTCGGAGGGATATATGAGCGGTCCCTCGCACCCCTTACCCTGTCACCACACCCCGATCACTTATCCAAGTGGGGCAAACATACCAAGCCCAGTTGGGGAATTTTCAAAGACGTTTCATATCTTTTGATATTGGTCGAGTCGTTATTCATTGATAAGAGCCGAGCGGTAACAGTTGGCGATTGGAGAGCGCTTCCCCTCTTCGTCTGGATTTCAGTACTTAATGGATGTACAATGGCGACAAATATTGGATATAGTGTTCTTTTCTTAATATGTGTGTGTGTAAGTATTTATTTTCATCATTCATAAACATTAACTTAATCAGAACATATCAATTCTCTATATATGGACTTGTTATAGATTTCAAAAACTTGAAATAGCTTCAAAATCATAAAAAAACTTGGTCGTTTAAAAAATAGCTAAAAAAAATACCTTCTTAGCCAAGTATCAATTCTGCTTGTGATGCTTTTTCGGAATGCAAAGACATGCTCATTACAATTGTTGCAAGTTATTGTATTGTTTTCGTATTGATCTTACATATATACACACATTACGATCAGCTTGTAGTAGAAGGACTTCAGAGGCCCAGTCAACCATTTACTGTATAAAAGAAGCTGCTTTAAGTCTTAGTCCAAGTTAGATTATTTGTAAGCTGAGTACAAGAAAAAACAATCAACGTCACTCATCGTGCAAAAAGACAGTATGGATCTTTGTTCATTTAAAAACAGAAAGTGTTGAGTTGTGTGCGCGTGTACATGGAACATGCTGTTATCACCCCCCTACCCGACTACAGTACACGTATTTGCTCTCTCACGATCAATATCCCAATAGCAGGCAGGATCAATATTGATCTGTCAGACGTTAATCAACACAGTTACCCGGAGAGTCACTCTAATCCAACACTTCAAACACTCGCTCGCATTTATTTCACGCAATATTCGTATAAGTTTACTTTTCGTAGTTTGAATAGGATACTTTTGAGTTTTCAAAAATCATTTATTCATCAAGGAAATCCCGTGATTAAATACACCCCATTTACATTCTATTTTATTATGTAGTAATCTTATTTTAAATATATCAGTTTCATGAAGTTCACGAACCTTTAATTATAGCTCGATGAATTTGAGTTCTGTTTTTATTACTTATCTAATAATCTAGATTATATCGTAGGCCACGTTGAGATGGATTATTTTATGATATATGAAATGGTTATTTGCCGCTCCAAAACACTATTGTTTTCTACGCCACTTCTTATAAAGTTCCATACCTACCCTAGACTCGAATTCACGTAAAGATCCAATAGTAAATAACAGGGCTGCAATCATCCAATACAGAATCTCAAAGCTCCACTATACATAATGTTGTGCAGAACAGGATCAAACTGAGTCTCTTCACAAAACACACTCTTACAAAATGAGCCATTTGTGTACAAATTCAAAAAATAATTAATTACATTATCGTGACATTGCACTAATGTGGTTTATACAATACAAGAACTTACACTACATTGTCAAAGGATCGGAATTACGGATCTACATGGATGATTTGACAATAGGAACATAACTCAGTGCCTTAATTCACTAGACACTGAACACGTAAAACAAACCATACAAACTGTCACTTTATTACATCCTAACTATCCATGTTAATACTAAGAGGCACTGTGTGACCTTCACCGACGTGCCTTCATCTGTCCTAACTATCCATGTGTTAATACTAAGAGGCACTGTGTAACCCTCCCGACGTGCCTCTATCTGTCCTAACTATCCATGTTAATACTAAGAGGCACTGTGTAACCCTCCCCGACGTGCCTTCATCTGTCCTAACTATCCATGTGTTAATACTAAGAGGCACTGTGTAACCCTTCCTCGACGTGCCTCTATCTGTCCTAACTATCCATGTTAATACTAAGAGGCACTGTGTAACCCTCCCGACGTGCCTCTATCTGTCCTAACTATCCATGTGTTAATACTAAGAGGCACTGTGTAACCCTCCCGACGTGCCTCTATCTGTCCTAACTATCCATGTTAATACTAAGAGGCACTGTATAACCTTCCCCGACGTGCCTCTATCTGTCCTAACTATCCATGTTAATACTAAGAGGCACTGTGTAACCCTCCCGACGTGCCTCTATCTGTCCTAACTATCCATGTTAATACTAAGAGGCACTGTGTAACCTTCACCGACGTGCCTCTATCTGTCCTAGCTATCCATGTTAATACTAAGAGGCACTGTGTAACCCTCCCCGACGTGCCTCCATCTGTCCTAACTATCCATGTGTTAATACTAAGAGGCACTGTGTAACCCTCCCGACGTGCCTCTATCTGTCCTAACTATCCATGTTAATACTAAGAGGCACTGTGTAACCCTCCCCGACGTGCCTCCATCTGTCCTAACTATCCATGTTAATACTAAGAGGCACTGTGTAACCCTCCCCGACGTGCCTCTATCTGTCCTAACTATCATGTTAATACTAAGAGGCACTGTGTAACCCTCCCCGACGTGCCTCCATCTGTCCTAACTATCCATGTGTTAATACTAAGAGGCACTGTGTAACCCTCCCGACGTGCCTCTATCTGTCCTAACTATCCATGTTAATACTAAGAGGCACTGTGTAACCCTTCCTCGACGTGCCTCTATCTGTCCTAACTATCCATGTTAATACTAAGAGGCACTGTGTAACCCTCCTCGACGTGCCTCTATCTGTCCTAACTATCCATGTTAATACTAAGAGGCACTTTGTAACCCTCCTCGATGTGCCTTCATCTGTCCTAACTATCCATGTTAATACTAAGAGGCACTGTGTAACCCTTCCTCGACGTGCCTCTATCTGTCCTAACTATCCATGTTAATACTAAGAGGCACTGTGTAACCCTCCCGACGTGCCTTCATCTGTCCTAACTATCCATGTTAATACTAAGAGGCACTGTGTAACCATCCCCGACGTGCCTCTATCTGTCCTAACTATCCATGTGTTAATACTAAGAGGCATTGTGTAACCCTCCCCGACGTGCCTTCATCTGTCCTAACTATCCATGTTAATACTAAGAGGCACTGTGTAACCCTCCCCGACGCGCCTCCATCTGTCCTAACTATCCATGTTAATACTAAGAGGCACTGTGTAACCCTCCCAACGTGCCTCTATCTGTCCTAACTATCCATGTGTTAATACTAAGAGGCACTGTGTAACCCTTCTCCGACGTGCCTTCATCTGTCCTAACTATCCATGTGTTAATACTAAGAGGCACTGTGTAACCCTCCCCGACGTGCCTTCATCTGTCCTAACTATCCATGTGTTAATACAAAGAGGCATTGTGTAACCCTCCTCGACGTGCCTTCATCTGTCCTAACTATCCATGTTAATACTAAGAGGCACTGTGTAACCCTCCCCGACGTGCCTCTATCTGTCCTAACTATCCATGTTAATACTAAGAGGCACTGTGTAACCCTCCCCGACGTGCCTTCATCTGTCCTAACTATCCATGTTAATACTAAGAGGCACTGTGTAACCCTCCCGACGTGCCTCTATCTGTCCTAACTATCCATGTTAATACTAAGAGGCACTGTGTAACCCTCCCGACGTGCCTCTATCTGTCCTAACTATCCATGTTAATACTAAGAGGCACTGTGTAACCCTCCCCGACGTGCCTCTATCTGTCCTAACTATCCATGTTAATACTAAGAGGCACTGTGTAACCCTCCTCGACGTGCCTCTATCTGTCCTAACTATCCATGTTAATACTAAGAGGCATTGTGTAACCCTCCCCGACGTGCCTTCATCTGTCCTCAGGTCGGATCAGTGCGGACGTCAGGCACCATTAAAGTGACCATCACAAACTATGAGAACCCCTCCCAGCTGGACATTGCTGGACGCTGCTGTGATGGCGTGGACAAGGTCGGCTGTCCAACCGGACGGTGTGACCACAGTTTCGAGATATGTGTCAGACACACTAACACAGGGTATTTGTCGTTTCACGTGGTTCCTTTGGTCACGTCATGTTCCTTTAAATGTGTTGTAACATATGTCTTATTTTGGATAATAGTTGCAAAGTGTTCACAGCATAAGTTTCACTATGAGATTTAAATGATTTTTCGGTACAATGCCATACAATACAATTTGCTTTATATAAATGTTAACAACTTAAAACCTATTGTATTGAAGTTAGCATATATTTTCTTGATTGGAAAATTAATATTATTAACACAACATACATACTAGATATTAGTTACCACCTAATAAAAGACCTAAAAGTCATCATATTTATGTATCGAAATCAATTTCAGTAGAAATAATTTTAAAACATTAACCAACATCCATTCAAGCGACATCCGAACACGATGTATTATAGCTGTTATCTCGATCATTCCCAACGTTGCCTTTCCTAGCTTTTGTGATAAGCCCCTAACGTGGATAGGCAGGACATGATATATTGATTTTAAATTTTCTCTGACCTGAACAAGTACTTTGTCGATCTGAACGTGTTTATCATGTAATAAAGTTCTGATATTGATGTTACTAAGAACGTCTTACATTAAAGAACAATTATAAAAGGGTCGGACAACTCCAAAATAAGGAAACCAAATTAAAATTAATTTTGTTTGGTATGACTTATGCAAACTTCACAATCAAATATGTTTAAATTCTTGACAATGGTAAAGTAAGAAATGTTTATTATTATGTAAACTTTTAAATTACCTAAATTAGAAACTTATTTAAAAGCAATTCAAATCATTATGAAATATCTAAAACATTAAAAACATATTTGTACAGTATCAGCTTATAATATTATTTTCTGAATACATAATATTGTTTTCGTTTCCAGACTTATCCTCCGATTAAATACTGCCAAAAGATTACAAATATTATCATGAAAGTGAGATTAAAGACTTGCATAATAATTTAAATCATTTATTTAAACAATACAATTGCTGTTCAGATCTCAGGAACAAGACTGTCTATCTCTGACTCCAGAGGAGGACATTTCCAAGAAGAATCTTACTGAGAAATTTTCTTTCGACGTTCTAGAGGTAAAATGATTTCTTTTACGCTGTAAATCCTGTCGATACAACGTCTTTAGGGTGTTTTGAATGAGGCATTATTTGAACTATCTGACTACATCTGGAGCAGTCTTGTTATATGTTATTAATATCATCATGAACAGAACAGAATAAATGGTTTTCTTAATATACAGGTGGTCGCACTGTTATTATTTATTGAAATATTCCTCTCCACGGTACAATTCTCATAGCATGGGAATATTTCCAAAATTTGAATTTATTATCATAATGAAATTTTTAACGTATAGTTTTTAATAAAATGTCCATTCGAATTTGTACAGCTTTTACAGGTGTTAAACATTTTCATGATACAAATAATCAACGGATAAAATTATGCCTTTCTATAAATACGTCTTATCACAGGGACTTCCGTCAGCAGAGAATAACTTATTTACATGCTATATATCTTCAGGAAACGTACAAGCTAATTATTAACGTCACCGACGTTGATCCCGACGAGAGAGTTCCGGTAGACTTGTTCAACATCAGTATCAACAGGAACGGAACGTCACGCACCATTGTAGCATTCGGTCAAAGGACGGTAAAACCAACAAGGTTCGTTCAAGTTTATGCAGTTTAATTATACAAATGTACAGAATATCGCACAAAATTGTATTTCAAAATCTCATGTTATAATCACATTTCGCGTAAAGCTACATATATATGGTGAATGTGATATGTAACGTTTAAAAGTGTTATTGATGTAATAGCAAAAATTACTATATTCACTGATCAGCAAAAAAACAACAATGAAAAGACAGCCAAATCTCACTTGATAGCTATTATATACCAGGTGACCTTTTATATGATATAAAAGCATTTGAGAAAGTAACAGTGTAACAATTTGAAGTCCAATTAACGTCATTGTCTTAGAAAGAATCAGTAAGAGTAAACACTTCAAATGCCTTTTTAATGTTTTAGTTAAAAAAAACATTGAGAATAAATTTTGCATTAATTCTACGTACATTAATTCACATCAGAATCGACGTGCACGTGGAACACACATGTGACAAGTACTTCTACCAAGCCGACTGTTCCAAGAAGTGTGTTCCAGCGAACGACTGTACCGGACACTACGAGTGTGACGACATTTCCGGCGAAAAAATATGTCATACTGGATGGAGAGGAGATTCGTGCACAGAGCTCATTGCCGGTTCAGAACCGGACTGTTCCGTATACCAAGGTATTGTGTATACATGCATCGATAACTTGTCCTACCATTTACCATTAAGATATACTAGTCTTAAAATGTGACCGTTTGACCACGACAATACGCATTGGCTCTCACAGTTCTTAGCTAAACTACGAAACAGGCTAGGGTTAACGTTTGCTGGTGTCATTTTATGTTCTTAATCATTTCAAGTTGATCACATTGTAAATTATAATACGAGTATTGCCCTCATGAAAATATATTTGTTTTTGTGTTTACAAAATGTTTCGCTATGGCCGTGGAACTCTTTGAATTGACCACTGATTACAGTGTAGTGCAGACTTATCATCATAATGTCATCATGTAGGGCAACCTCTTGGTCTGACTTCAATTAAGGCTTTTCTAAAAGTTACGTTTTGACTGCACTATTTACCATCTCTTGTGTAATTCCAGACGCGGGTTTTGTATCCAGCGCCTGGGAAGGATTAGTCATCTGTCCCAAGGTCAACCGGTCAATCAGCATGAACATAACGAAGGACGACGTTAATTCTACGTCAGGAATACCTGATGTCAGCGGTTACGTCACCATCGGTCACATCACCGTGGTGGTGACGGGCAACTATATCTTCTTTGCTAACCGACTATTTCTCGAGACACAGACGAAAGTGTCCGACTACAACGAGACTATCAGCCAGCTGTACATTTCCGCTTCCATGATGAACCAGACGCTGATGAACGGCAATGTACAGCTGAATGGGGAGCAGTGTGTGTTACAGGCGGACAGATTGGAGGGTAGGTACACTAAGTATAACAGTACATGTAGAGAAAAATGCTTGAAGCGGAGTAGATGGAAGAGAGGGAGGAATAGACATTTAGTATCGATCCGTACACACAATAAATTTTTAATGTGAAATTGTCATATGAAACTCACTAAAGAATTAAATAAAGTTGCAAGTCACAAAATAACAGCTTTATATAATAAATACAGGGATTGTGTTCATCGTATTAAATGTGGATATACAAGTTCATTCACGTGTTGTACATTATTAACAATGTCTTAACGTATTCGTACAACGTGTTATAGTATGCGGTTCTACAGTGAATTATTGTTGTAATTAGTACAATGACCTGTTTTTACTTTATTTTCAGGATATTTCGATGCATGCCAAGGCCTTGGAACCTGTGTGAGATACGGACAAAAGAAAGGCGACTACTACTGCTGCTGTAACGGTAGGGATCAACCAGATTTCATAAACTTTCTTACATTCATGTTGTAGAAGAACATACAATTATTTATTAATTCAATTTAAATTGGAATTACAAATAAATCATTGTATTGGGAATGAACATTAATCCTGTAAATGCAAACATTTTACTATATGTGCAAACTGTGCACTAAAGTGGTTTTTAATTACGATTTGAATGTTTTAAAATTTGAACCTTGTACATTTGGACAATATGTCAAGAAAAGTTTGACACTTGGGAAATGGTCTTTCAATATTAGTATTCTCATACTTACTACAAGGGAATTAATTCTGAAAGGTACTGTACCAGCCAATTGTAAGTACATGTATGTGTAAATGAACGATTTTTGTATTGTCATGAAATATTGTATACATGTTTGGATGCACAAACTATGGAACATTATAAAGGACAAGGAATATACACAGTTGATTTAAATTCTTAAGTGAATTACAACATTATATCTCGTTCATTAACAGGTAATCAACAGGCAACGTCATGCACAACATCACAAGTATCAAGTTCAACTTCATATACCCCGTCATCATACACACCATCTACAAACTCAACACCGACATCAACCCAAACATTGACTTCCACGACTGAATCCACACTTGAAAAGACGTCACAGCAACAATCGACCAACGCAACGATGGAAACATCAAGTACTGAATCACAGACAACTTCAACAACAACAAGAACACAAACAACAACGACAGACCTTACAGAGACAGCAACAGAGTCTACAGAACAAGCAACAGACTCAACTTCTGAACTAACATCCCTTGAACCAACCACATCAGCAACTACTGGACTAACATCTGAGATCACTTCTGCACCATCAACGTCCTCTGGCACATCTTCAACGTCCGAAGCACCATCAAGCTCCGGGGAACTGACATCCACTGCAGAACCGTCATCTTCCGGCTCAACGTCAACGTCGCAAGGACCTTCCACTACAGAGGCGACATCTTCAACCACAGAGACGACATATTCCACCACTGAGACCCCATCCACAACAACGGAGCCGACGACGACCGAGGCCCCGACCGTGTTCGAGCCGTACAAGACGTACAGTGTTGAGTTGGAGGCTGACGAGGAGGAGCTGGAGGGCGAGGAGCAGGTGCTCGAGGAGCTACTGGTGGAGGCGTGGAGCCAGGCCAACACTCACTTCACCGGTCAGTAGTCTGCAGTATATACAACTTACAGTATATTCACACTAATATATATCACTCGTTATCATAGCGTCAAATAGATTTAGCCCGTTTTCCTGCATTTTTCGGTTACACATTTACAGTACACATTTATTTTGTGTATAGTGGATGGTATTCTTCTCCACGTCTGGCAAGAATATGCAGATATCGACCTCTATATGCATGACCAGCGTATAAAAGATACATGCATGTCGAATACGGACGAATTTCTATGATACGATGTTTTTGTTTTCATAATTTTGTATATAAAACAAGACTCACCTTTTCTAACTAAAATATTGAATCAGAGTTATTTGATATTATAGTGATATAGTGAATTTATATTGTGATTAAAATAATTGATAGCAATTCAAAGTATATACATATATGTATTTGAAATTATCGAATATTATCCACATTGTAAGAAAACGTAAAATATATGGTATTCATTATATGAAAGCTTTAAATCCTAACTGTTTATAGAACTGACTGAGGGCTCCTACAATATAACTGTCGTGCACATCAGAGGAGGACTAGGCGAGGACGGGTGAGTATCAACAGTGTTACATATCTCCGTGTTGAATCATACACGCGCTGAGAGTACCCATAAATCACCTGGAGAGATCAGGGCCAGATGCATGAACTATATCTGTGTATTTCAAAAGTAATAAATTAATAGTGATGTCGGCATTATTTACATTGATTTTAAAAGCAAATTTATCCTAGAATTTGCATAGACATGTCCAACCATTTAACGCCTGAAATTTGAAAGTACATGTAATAGCTTGGCAATTTTGCCCTCTATTTTCAAACAAATACGCTATACATTATTACAAGAAATTGTTTAATAGTCCCAAATAAGTAATTTAGATTTATTATTTTAAAAACTTATGAGAACAAATTATAGATCTTGGATGTTTTGAAATGTTCTCACCGATGGCAAATTCCCCATCTTGCAGGGTGTTGATGGTGGAAGTGGCCTACACCGTGAACATCAGCTCGGCGAGCCTCAATGTCAGCGAGCTGGTGTCCCCCACTAGGGCACAGCTGAGCCTTTCGGTGAGGAGGCGCTACAACCTGCAGCTGTACACGGGCACCTCCTTCATCTACCTCGCCTACAGCTTCTCCCTCTACATCGCCGGACGTCGTCCCTTGGTCGAGCAGTACCTAGAGTTGGACGGGCACCTGTTGGATCTGTGGTCCCGAAACAGCAGTACGTGCTGGCAACTTTCATAACCTATGCTCAGGGATAAAATTACATATATGAGAATGTTATGTGTTTTTTTAATAATGATATAATAATCAGTTCAAATTAAATGACTTTGTTCAAGTATTCATATGATACAATATCGATGAATAATGTGATTCATTTTATGTGAAAAAAAGTATATTAAATAACGTACAGTTTGGAGAATACTACATACTGATATGATTCAAGTTATTAATGACAGGAATAACTTTAAATTTGACAAATAATAAATGACCATTATTTAAAATAGTTAACAGTTATTTCTATTTCAGGTTTAGAAAACTCCACAATCCTGAATATAACAACAGCAGCTACAGAAGAGTACATAGGACCGAATGGGTGTGTTTTAAAAATTGATTTTAAAACTGCCATAAAACTGACCTTAAATAAAAGAATAGGACTAGGCGTGTGGGAGCAATAACTGTAATTTTAATATTAGTGACTACATACATACACATGTAACGTTTCTAGAATTCCTAAATTTCCTAAATACCACATCACACCCATTCCCTGGTGTTACAGTGAGGAGGTGGCTAGGATCTACTACTTCCTGTACACTGAGAACGAGATGTTGGACCCAGCTAACGTCTCCCAACCCGCTGTGGTCAGTCTGGGCCGATATGCAGTGTACCAGCAGGACGTCTCCAGTCTAGTCCGGTACCGCTTTACCTACAGCGTCAACATCAGGGGGGAACTGTCCCTCCTCGACCAGACCACGCTGACGGAACAGATCCAAGTCGCTTGGAATGGTGAGAATAGGACAAAGGGTAACGGTGTATTGTCATTAATAATGTTGGCTTTTATAATTAGAGTATGATATTAACAAAATGTATGCAAGAAGAGACGTTAGCGACATAACATCGTGTGAAACTACAGGTATCTTTCTCAACTACGAACATTTCCAAATACCTATTAGACAGAAATAATGCTACTTTCAATAAAAAAAAAACCGTTAATAAATTTGATTCGAGCATAGCCGAACCCTTTCCCTTTTAGGGTAGCTACGGGAACTCGTGTAATACCATTATGCATGCAATTGGTACTGTATACAGGTATAAGTACATACGTTATCATTAAATGAAAATGAGATTGATGGAAAACTGTCAATATTCTCGCTACAGAAACCAGCTTGTCAAGTGTGAGGGTTTATCTGCTGCGAGCTGAGCGCTACGTCACCGCCATTGGGTAAGTGGATTGAGATGATCAACGATGACAGGATTAACTGTAACTACAAAATATAAAATACGGAGTTTTCTTCTCTTTGATAAGTTTATAAACAGCTACACTGAACCTTAACAACATATCAACAAATTCACTGTTCATTCGTGTTTTTAACAACCTATTCTTTCTTCCATAGAATGTATGTGACCAAGGTGCTCTACATAACGAACACAGGAAGTTCCACTATTATGCCCGCACGTAACTCTGGTCCTAATTCCACATTTCTGGAAGAGTACCTGCAGTTGAACAGTTCCCGCGGGGAGATATTGCAGTTATACAACGGGACTGACATTTTCAGGTAGGGTTCTCTGCTCCAGCCAAATCAGAATAGATCAGAAAATGAATTTAAAACTCTGGAATCACGTATCGGAAATAGTTTATGATAATATGTTTAGACGTTTTCAATAATTTTTACTTAGCTCAACACATAAATTATATTATAATGCATTATCGCAATAAGGAGAGAAACATGAACGAGTTCGAGTGTAGACTGGTGTGATCTTCATTGCAGATATTCCTTCCATCTGGGTCTCTATGTACTAGGGGAGGTGGATGGAGAGCACGATTCAGACAAGTTCCTCGATGGTCTCGAGTCGGCCTGGCAGTCTCACCTCATCAGCCACGAGGGTGGGTACACGTCTAACAGCGTGGGGGCTGAGGGGGCACTGGGGTTAGACATTCAGTGATTGGTGTCTTCAAAAGGCACTTGGTTGTTTAAATAACATTGTCTTTCGGCATCATATTAATATACACAATCTGGTAAACATATTTTCAACAGTTTTACACACATTTCGTATCAGATATACAGACTTCAAACAGATTTACACACATTTTGTATCAGATTAACAGCAAATAGTCAAACGTCAACATTTTACACACGTTTTGTATCAAGTATAGAAACGCTTTCAGTTATAGAAACAATTTGTATCAAAATGTAAAACACTCATATCTTAAACTATAAGAAAAACAAATGCAATGAAATGTATCTGTCAGTAATAATAAATAACATAAGGCAGACATATTAACAACAGAAAATTAATGGATGCAACCATACATTTGAATTAAAAAAAAAACACATTTAAATAAAATAATTGACACATCGATTATGGCAAATGAGATATACTTTCCTCCCAATGTCGAACATACACAAGTTACCAATGTATTTCCAGCCAAACATTTAAGTACCTATATTTTTGCAATAGACCAGCGCTGGAGACTATAAATATTAAATTTTCAATAAGACCAACTTGTATAACAAGTATATAAAGTGTGACTGAAGCACCGCCTTCTGTAAACAGAATAGTGATGGGAATTCCATAATCGCACCATACGGCAGTAAATCGGATATTAGTGTCCATAAAAAGGCGATCGGACGAGTTTCAAATAAAAGTTTATCATGTATGAAGTGGTGGAGTTCTCGTGATCAGGTCAGGATTGAGGGTTTGTCTGCGCTGTCTAGTTACAAGTACAGATTAAACATTGACTTCAATAACTCCAGTCCGCTACTTAGACTTGAACTCGTCACACAGAACAACACGATAGAGAACAGTTATTGGGACGGCAGGAGGTTTTATTTAGAACGTGACCAATAACTTCGGGAAATGTCAGTATTAGGTAATAATAATGCAATTTAAGTATACATTCAAACGTGCTACAACTATCACAATAGTCCATATAGTTCACAAACCAGTAATGTATACGACTGTATATGGTGAGTTTGAGCGATGTGAAGTACAGTAGGTTAACAATCCATGATTCATCATATTTTAATTCGAGGGTACATTTTGTTCCGTTGCAGAATGGGAATCAAAGATGTACAAATTTCATTACGTAACAGTCGAGAAGTACATCAGCAAAAGCGGGTAAGTTGGACTGCTATCATGAAACACATCTCCGCATCTAAAGATAAGTTTTTTTGTAAAAGGAATGACAAGATATAACCAAAGATGGGATTTTACTTAATTGATTTTTTTCTGTAAAAAAGTTAATCGCAGAATTTCTGCCAGAAACATATTTGTATATTTCATCAATGAATAACAGAGACATTTTCGTGTTTTAAGGCAGTACAACAGAAATATGGCGTATTGGTCACTTCACTATAGTATTGGTCACTACACTATAGTATTGGTCACTACACTATAGTATTGGTCACTACACTAAAGTATTGGTCACTACACTATAGTGCTAAATGTATCGAGTGATACGTGGTATGTGATGTTTTACGACACCAACGTTGTAGATAAAGTTGAGCTTATTCTAAATAGTTCACAGATCAAGTTTTGTAAAGCCAAATGTCGTTGATCTTGTTCCTATAAACCTATAAACTCTACCTTGAAAGTGCTGTCTTAGCAATTCACATTCGGTTGCAAATATGAAACTTAGCAGGATCAATTGGCTCTCATAAACATTATATTACAAAATTCATTATGTGCGAACCTGAATGTTAAACCAATCTCGTGTTATACTGTGCATTTAAAAGATGACTTCTTCATTCCATCAGTCGACTGGTGGACATGTGGCTCTACTTCCTCACCAAACGAGGTCAGATCATAGACGGAACACAGTTCCAGGAACTTCCGCTCTCCAACCTGTCTGCGCATGTGCAGGTGAGGAGAGGGGATGGACAGCTCTACACCTTGACCACAGGTACCGACCTGGTGGAGGAGAGGCTGCACCTCACAGTCCTCTTCAGGGGCGTGGTCGTGACCTCTGACCTCATCACTGTGACCCGGGTCCTGCTGGACACCTGGAACCTGACGCTCACAGCAGGTGGGTTTCTTTATCATCATGCATCAACTAAATGAATAAGACCTTGTCCTTGAGGCTTGCACGGGAAATATGTATATTCGTGTGATTTATTATAATGGGTTGCATGTTATCCGTAAACGAGAAAACAAATTAACATTTTAACAACAATTTGAAAACAAAATATTGTTAGAAAGTGCTATATGTGCTTGTACACATTGTATATTACATGCAATATAGTGTTTAGATTGGTGGTTTGGTTATCACGATCCTTTATCTAATAAACTCTTAACTGAATCACATAACAACCGTTGATATTCATCATTTACCTTTCTTGTATTATTGGTTACAGCCAACACGCAGAAGATTTTGGTGTCTGCTTATGAAGAATTGATAACAGAAACTGGGTAAGATGATAATCAAGTGATATATATATATATATATATATATATATATATATATATATATATATATACATATATATATATATAAGCATTTATTAGTTATGTGTAGTGTATATTTCATTGAAAATAAACTGAGCACTGTTTGTAGAACAGCTTTCATTATTTATCACCATAATTCCATAATGAAATACCATCTTTGAAGATACATAGAGAATATCTTATATCACCCTTGCGAGCCGGGAATATGTATACTACATCGTCATGGGCTTGTAGCCGGAACTAATCCTTTACAAATACTACTATAAACAAAGAGAGCCACTTTCATTATATAAAATCAATTTTATTGAATATTATACAAGGTTATTGCGTCGTGACTTTTTTTAACATCCTCCATTTAGTTCACTTCAACACTCACAACTTTCGTTACAGAGAGCTTGTGACAAGAATATACTACACTTATTACGAAGACAAGATGATAGTGAGACCAGTAGACGTGGCTGAGTACCTGCCCACCTTCCACACGACCTTCGGGTACCAGCTGACTCTCCTCACCAGTCTGCATGTCCAGTACGAGGTCTACACGGGCCCCAGGGTCGGACTGGTGTCCAGGAGATCTCTCACTCAGCTGTACTTCACCAGTGAAATAGCACGTCTAGACTACACTCTGCTACACACCAGGCTGAGTGCCTACCTGAACCTGTACCTGGGTAGGACTTGCTTCTTTATTCTTTCAACGATATAAGTGTCGGCAATGAAATTGGAAACTTTTGTTAATTTGTTTATAACGTGTTTGATTTTATTTGGAATAAATGTTTCTTACGACACCCCATCATCACTGTAATGTTTCATGTCTCTGTTTCCCCACTAGGTCTGACAGATATTGAAGTGACGATAAGGAGACAGGAGGAGTATTACGTTACAAACAGTACAACGTAAGTTAGAATCCACTTAGATTGGCGATAACATTGATAGTATTAATAAGTAATTATTATCAATATTCTATGTTTAGTTATAATATATCAATGTTTTTATCGTAACGTCAAAATGCCAATATTCATAAAATGCATTCTAATGTTGTATGCTGATTCAATATGATAGCTGTAAATATGTAAATAATGGTTTGAAATCTAAACGATAACGTTTTTTCAGAGAACGATGCTGGAAACTCTACCTTGTGATAATGAAAGGATCAACCACAATGTATCCAAGTTTCTACAAGACGATCAACACCACGGAACTGTCAGAACGCCTGAATGTGACCGCCCTGACCGACCGGAAGTACACGCTCTATACAGGGGAGATGACTGCACTTCGACCGTACTTCTATCATTTTCAGCTTCACTTCCGGGAACGAGTGTCTAAAAAGGACTGCTTCCGAATCACGGCAATACTAGAAACGGCCTGGATGGCTCAATGTAATTATAAAGCCTTCATTAAACGAGTTAGATTGACACAACTGCTGGTTGCAAGTTTTAGTGTCAAGTTCACGCCGTTACGCAGTGGATTTCTACATCAATGCGTAAACTATTGTAGTTCTCAATAAACAAAACAAATTTCCAGAGATCTTGCTTACCCCTTCTCTCACTTCAAGACTTAGAACTGAACTACCTTTGTCCCCAATAAATGAATTTGTTAAAGACGTGCCAAGAAACTGACGTTTACCTTTTAAACAGCTTTGGTCTATAACTGTTCAAGCAAAACAAGATCCACTTATTAAAAAGTATCAATGGAAGTAAGATGAATCTTAATAATGTATAATGAGTCCCCAACTGTGAGGACACGGTCATATACAGAATATACCAGCCGTCAGTGAGCCGTCAGTGCTTAACAAATCTACAAATCAATGGAGTGTAATGCCATGATACTGTGATTGTTCAGCAATAGCATGTAGTTCGTTCAGTGATATCTAACCAGGTTTGAGTAGTGTTGTCTTATTTCCAGACGGAGTGAATGTATCCGTCCAGATAGGGCGAGTGGAGGAGGTTATCAGCACTGAAGGGTAGGCCTTCCACATACCTTTTTGTTTATGTAAAGTTTCATGTTTGAAAATATATTCAATTCCATTTCATGAAAGGGTCATTTTAATAGATTGACTGTGTACGTTGTAGTAGTAGTACCCCCACTCTCAGAATAAAACTAAGATTTCCATCCATCAAAATGCTTCTGTCTGATTACTTGATGTTTTCTATCATCAAATAAATGTAACAAATATTTGCAGGACTACATACTGGAGATTGGTGTACTTTCTTTCTTGGAAAGCGTCAGAGAAACTGATTTATTCCGGAAGTTGGAAAAAATTAGATGTCACCAAGTTCACTCTAGATTTCACCAATCCCATGGGCACTACCTACACTGTTGTGGACTATTCACTGCCGTTGTGGCGTGTCTCCTCCGCTTTCCGGCTTCTCACTAGTACCGCTTTGACGGAATCCTACACATCGGAGCTGACAGACAATCTCAAGTCTACGTGGTGTGAAACCATCACAAACTTAGGTATACCAATATAAAGGGGAAATATAAAACGTAATGGCTAACTTGATACATCGGAGATAAACCGTCCTCATTTTGTTCTGAAGATGTAAAAATTAAACAATGTAAAGAATCTGCGTTATAATACCACATTCGGTATTATGACTCTCATATACAATTTAGTGTAAATTATATCATGATACATATACCCAACATACAATTGGTTACTTTGTGAAGCTGAAATCCAGTATTATTCAACATCGAAAATGTATCTTTTCAGGTCGAAACTTCAACTGCAATCGAGCATCATTCACAGTTATCAGACCTCAGTACATCAAACTCTCCTCCGGGTTAGTAGTCCTTCACTTCATGTACATGTACAATTAAATTTCTTAATTTTGTTGCAACCGGACAACGTAACGACCAATTATAATGACACAATACAGGACTGATGTAAATATAATCAAATTATTACTATATTATACTATATTATGTATTGTCATTGTCAGAAATATCAGATATATTCTCTGATATCAGAACATTTATCTCTTTACAGAATATCAGTATGGAGACTGTATTACTTCATCGAGTACGACGGGTTCACAGTTGCCTCCCTTTCTTGGCCGACCTTTGATCTCGATACGTTCAAGATTAGTATACGAGGACAAATACCCGCTATGTTCTATCATTGGACCGACCTTGACCTATCCTTTTGGAACTTCCGGTTCTTCCTCCATTTCAAATCGAGGCTTGCGAAAACCGACTACGCTAAAGTTGAAGCCTCTATAATTAAATCTTGGAGAAAGGAAAATAAAGGTAACATTTATTGAATTGTGGCAATTGCTATAGAAACAATGACTACTTGTCAAAGATTTTAGCAATTATTGTAAGGGTACTTTTTCTATCTAATCTGAAAATTGATATAAATATTAACGAATATGTATACATTCCAGGCAAATCACAGGATGGTTCCACTTTTCGACACATGTGAACACTGTCTTATTTGATATACATTGTGAAATAACTTTGAAGTTATGTTTAGTCTCCATAGCTACCAACGCCAAGGCCGTCATTGACACGCAGACTGAAGTGATCACAGAAACTGGGTATGATATCACCTCTTGGCCACAACCTCTTGTCTCTTAAAGTATGATTTGATTGTTAACGTCATAGTGGCGAAATAAGCGAAAAAGGTTGAACCTTACAATAGTCACCCAATGAACTATTGTCCAGCAACTGGTCTGAAGTCAAGTTAACTGGAGTAAACGTGATGAATAAAAAACACGATATTTAAATATTTCTTTACAAACATGTTAATGAAGTTTACAGCAGTATATTATGTCTAATAGTTTGATACTGGCGGAATATTTACATTATCTAGATGTATCGTTCTAGTGCAAGAGAATGGCGGATTGGATACCACATTGAAGTGAACGGGACTATCATCAGACCAGAAGAGACGTTTCATGTCAACACCACGGAGCTCCGGACTTCTCTCAAAGCTGTGGATGCAAAGTTAGACATAAGCACGTCAACTAACATGACCTATATAGCCAAGGAGAACATGGCTGCCCTGTACCTGCGATCAAAAATACACAAGGAAGATTATGAGAAGTTTCGCCTCTCTCTTGAACAATACTACCGGAATAAGACAGGTGCGCGTTTTTCTGTATTATACAGCATATTATGCAGCATAGTATATAGTATATATCTCCGAAGCGTACCCGCGCCCGAAATGGTTTCCAGAGCATGCTCGAAATCATCTAATTGATAGAATGAATATTATTTAAGGAATAAAGTTCGCTGTACCCGAATGTGTTTTGTAATAAAGTATAGTTTTGCCCTGAACTATTATAGTTAAAGTACGAGGACGGTAGTCCGAGTACTTTGACTTTATAATAGTTCAGGGCAAAACTATACTTTATTACAAAACACATTGGGGTACAGCGAACTTTATTACTTTTCTAAGATAACCCATAACACAACATTCTGCTTTGAGTAATTTTGCAAGAAAAATAGAGTTTATATATTTATTTAATTATAAGATAAATAGTTGCGTTTGTAAAATTTCCGGGATTCATTGCTATTCAACACCCGCAAATTTAGTTTAAAACCGACGGCGTTAGCCTGGGGTTGCCTAATGCGGATTCGTCGTTTTGGTTCAAGTACAAATGTAGCTTAAAATGTAAGACTAATTCGGATACAAAAGAACACATTCCTTCAATAATTGTTATAACAACGCTGCCGTTGTTTTAGGACATTATCATTTGCAGGAAAACACGGTCTTTTCAACTGCCCTCTTTCGTTGGGTTACCATGGGCACACGTGACTACGAGGGGAGCGGAAACGTCATTCAATTGTTACGTCATCACAAAAACTGTACCTTTATCGTCTGATAAAGTACTTTTATTTCGATTGTTCTAGCCGCTAGGCATCTTAGAAAATTTAATAAAAACTGGTTTTAGTGTGTTTTTCTCTAATCCAAATATAATTTTTTTATTATATTTTTTTCAGGTGGAAAGTCGAACATTTCTGTCGTCTTAGGGCCTATGGAGGAGGTTATCACAAGCGAAGGGTAAGTCAACATAAACTACATCCAATGTAAAGGTAATTAACTTTATTAATGTGATTACATAATTATGCCATCAATCAATCAATTAACCATATACCTGATAACTTCCAATGACGGGTCGTGTACTACACAATGTTTGAATTACCTAATTCCATTCATATTGTTCTTCTATGCCGAGGAATATTGGTGTCAATTAGGTAGATGAGTAGCTTTGGCCTACTTACCGGAAATATGACTGGCGCCATATGCACTTAATATAACCAACTAACCTTTAAATGGTTGTTTGAAGAATGTTCCTGTGCATTGAACTCCATTGACGACCTCTAGGTTGCAATAACGTGCAGCCAATATTCTGATGTTTACGTTCACGTTCCACTATATCCACATGGTGTTCAGGGACCTTCAGTATGTTACCACAGTCACACGTGTAAGCGTTATGAATGGTGTTATTTTATTGAGAAATACTAACTGCTGCCTAAAATTACCGTTTTCAGCATAGTAACAATATAAAGGTGAAAATAATGGTTTCTCAATTTAAAATGACAGTAACACTTCAGCGTCAATTAGTCGTTATTTTTTTTAAACTTAACAGACAGAAAGACAAACTCGGGTTGGTAAGGTTAATAGGTGACATGACTGTTGTGGACGTAAATGGGACATGTAGTTTTGGTTTCTGCACATGTATCTGGCTCTTGTGAAGCATATAATTATAATTTATTTGGCGATTGGTGATTTATTTGCAAGTCGAGTGAAAATTACCCGTATTTAACATGTATCAAAGCCAATAACATATTGTGAAAAAAGAAATCATTGTTATTTTCACACAGGATGTCCCAGAAATGAAGATTCAGTTAAGAAAAAAATGTTTAAATTTTCTGTTTTTAGCTCATCAGGCCTGAAAGGCCCGATGGGCTTATGGCATGGCATGGTGTCCGGCGTCCGTCCATCCGTCCATCCGTCCATCCGTAAACTTTTCGCTTTTTCGACTTCTTCTCCAGAACCAATAACTCCACAGAGCTGAAATTTTATGTGCAGACTCCTTGGCCAATGGGGATCCTAAATTGTAGATTTCGTGACCCCATGACCCCAAATGGGGTAACAGGGGTCACATCCTTAAAAACCTATATTCATCTTCTTCTCCAGTTCCAAAAGGTCTAGAGAGCTGAAAAGTTGTGTGCAGACTCCTTGGCCCATGGGGATTCTAAATTGTAGATCTCGTGACCCCGTGACCCCAAATGGGGTCACAGGGGTCACATCGTTATAAACCTATTTTCATCTTCTTCTCCAGCTCAAAAAGGTCTAGAGAGCTGAAAAGTTGTGTGCCAATGGGGATTCTAAATTGTAGATTTTGTGACCCTGTAACCCCAATCTAGGTCACGGGTCATGACCCAAAAACCCATTTCCATCTTTATCTCAAGTATGTAAAGCTCTAGAAAGGTGAACTGTTGTGTAGAGACTTGAGATAACTTAGATATTCAACCTTAGATAATAAATCAATGAAATAATGATGAGGTACAGAGCCCATTGCTCTATTTTTTTTAATCTTATGACGTCACATACCATCTATCGACAGGAAATCCGAGTGGAAGTTAACGTACACGGTCAAGAAAGACGGAGTGACGATTCATTCTAAACCGATAGCTGGAACCGAGGAGAAGGAATTTTCCACCTGGTTTAATTTCAAATCAAAATTCGGCCTTGGTTATAAGTTTAGTTTCTCATCAAAGAAAGAAAGACATACGCAATCGACAATACTTGGTATCAACCTGAAAGCTAAAGTCTCCAAATCCAAATATTCTTACATGGAGGAGAAACTGAGCGAGGCAATAACAGCTATCAACACAGGTAAGCAGTTGGATTGGTTGAAATTTGATATTTGCTAATGTCATTCAGCGCCTTTCATAACATCTTTTAGAGTTTGGGTAATACATACTATACGTTGTATATATAAGCTTCAACAAATATACATTGTAAGTGAGTAACCTATGGACATGATATACCGTGTCACTTAATGATACACCGTGACATTTGATGATACACTGTGACACTTAATGGTACAGTGTGACACTTGATGGTACACTATGACACTTGATGAGATACAATGTAACACTTGATGATACAATGTAACACTTGATGATATACTGTGATATTAGATGATAAACTATGACAGTTGATATACTGTGACACTCGGTGATATGCCGTCACAATTGATGATACATTGTTATAATTTATGATATAATGTGACAACTGATGATATAATGTGACATCCGATGATATACTGTGACACTTGATGATATACTGTAACATATGATGGTATTTTGTAAAACTTGTTGATATACTGTGAAAATTGATGATACACTGTGTCTCGTGACGGTACACTATGACACTTAATGATATACTGTGACACTTGATGAATGTCTGTGTTAGGGAACACTCCTGTTTGTGCAGTTATGTTATTTATGTTTATCTGTCTATATCCCTACTGAATATGCTGAAAATGACATTCTCATGCATTCAGGAACGTCTCATCGAGGTCATCGCCATCAAATACATGTAATGTTCCTTTATGTACCAATTTACAGATTAGTTACATGTAAACACACAATGTCGCACACTCAGTAAGGTAACGATCACACACTTAGTTTATTTCTCATTTACCAGATCTAACTTCATCATCTCTATCTGTGAAGATTTTGGGTCAAAGAGAAATGGTGACTGAAACTGGGTATGTTTTCGTTTAGATGGCTCACTAAAATTAATTTAAAAAGAAATAAATTAAACGAAAGAAACATTGTACACAACATGATTAATATAAATTTTGATGAACGTAATATATATGTTTTATCAATTATAATACTGATAAGCATATTTATATGGGCGCCTTATCAACATCAATAGATATGCTCATGGCGCTAATTATAACGGTAAAGGGTTTGCTAGTTAACCTTAAAGTAAAATATAAGCGATGTCCTACATGTCTATTATACGATGTTTGCACATGTGCACATATCACTTGCTTGTGTAATAAAGAAGGTGACTATATATATAATCACACCCCCTTGACAGAGAGACAACATGGCGGGTTGACTACGGCGTGTACATCAACGGAACTCGAGTGGACGCTTCCTTCCTAGTGGCGCCCTCTACCGCTGATCTGCAGAAGCGTCTGCTGTTTGAAGGGACGCGGAACAGCGTTGTGGACATATCTTCTACCCAAACACAGAGTTATCTGTCCTTGCATGAGCTACACTTCAACAGGCCGGTGGCGGCTCTTGATCTGGTCAATGTAACGTCAACCGTCGAGAAATCATGGGCGAGCATACTGAACGTTTCCGGTTTGTAAAATTTGGATTCTTCAAAAGTTCTTACTAGAGCTGGAGTTGTTTCTATTGGTCAAATTAATGCTGCATGCTAAACAACGGATTTGAAATAATTGAAACAACAGAAGCAGTAAAAATATTATTTTGTTTCTATGAGTAATATGAACAAAGCTAGAAGGAAATGTAATATGAAATTCAAATATTTTCAAGAGACGATTATTTTGTTTCAGTATCCGAACTTCAAGTTGAATTCAAGAAATCAAAGGAGTATGTGGACAAGGAAGGGTAAGTCACACTACTGCCTGAACTAACACTGAACATAACTGTGAGATTTTAGAATAAGTTATCAGACGTTTAATTATTGTAAGCACTAAAAATAAAACTTGACTTCAGAACATCTCTCCTTTATTCAACATCAAGTACGTAACTACTTTGCTTCTTGTTTAAGGAAATCGTTTTGGAGTTGGACGTATTCCCTGAAATTTAACTCGACCATCTTGACCCGTCTGGATCTGTCAGTCCATGAGAAGGAGTTGAAGGTCAAGGTCAAGGCCGAAGTCGAGAAAATTCAGACAACCAAGGAAGATAATTACGTGTTGGTTGATACAACAGAGATCCTAGAGTACTCCAAACACTTCCCATTGTACTTCGCTGTGAAGGTGGCCAAGAAAGATTTCATTGAAATTAAACAACATTTAGAGAAAGTATGGACGGAGGAGAGAGGTAATTAAAATATGTAGTTCCTATGATGTAAATATTGTATTGCTATTTTAATATTTAGATGTTCATTAATCAATTCTATGATGATATATATATATATATATATATATATATATATATATATATATATATATTGATAAATATTAACTTCATCAATATGATCCGAGGGTAATAATGTACGAACGTTTCCGTTTCTTGTCATAAAGATTGCTTGTATCGAAGTATACACATGTAGTCTTTAGTAATACATGTATTGGATATGATGAAATACATGGATATCATTATTAATCATGTTATATATTGAACTTGGATTTATGATGAATTCCATTGAAGAGTTTTTCTTCAAGGTTTCACAACATCAAATGTGTTTGCAGGTGTTGATGTGCAGATCGACGTGTTGAAACAACAAGAACTTGTCGACAATTCCGGGTAGGTACACACTAGCCTGTAGACGTCTAACCCCGTGATCAGCCAGATCCGCCTCTGACACGTGTTCGTTAATGTTTACTTGATAGGAAGACAAAAACACTACCAAGACTATTATTTTGATAAATACATGTATTACTGACTGGGATTAAAACTTCTTCTGAATGGCTAAACTGAATTGATGTTTGAATGAAATATTGTGTATTGTCAAACGAATTTCTCATTCTATTATTTCAATATTTCAAACACCAGGAAAAGCTATTGGGAACTAGTTTACTTCGTGACGTCAAACGACACAGCTGGTGAAGCGACTGTTCTGGACTCCCGGGTAGAAGAGTCCCACAACGTGACTACTCTTCTGTCGGAGGAGATAGCAAACATGACGGACGTCAATGGGCATGCGTACGAGGTGATGACGTCAGTGGGTAAACTCTATCGAACTGATCTCGCCTTCAGCCTCTTCCTGAGTGCCAAATTTGGTGTCACTGAAGAAATCCATCTCAGAGAATACATCGATCAGACAGTGCGACAGACAATTGATGGCAAGTGCATGAACATACTATAAGATACGATACATAGTTAAATGTTATAATACGAGGAGGAAATCACTAATGTTAAAGTTGATGTTGTTGAGGTTATTTCGTGGTGGTTTTTATACTCTTCGTCCATTACATTCTGTGTTCCGATTCGGGACCAATTATTGATATCCGACATTTTAATATTTTCAGTGAATGAAAATGAGACGGTTGCGGTTCAGTTTCTAAAAGTTGAAGAAATAACGACAGGAACCTTGTGAGTATGATGTGATTCTTTCACATATAATTTCATTATATATAATGTTTCAACAGTATATACCCAAAGGCACCATATCAATAACACTAGAATGTTAAACTTTTTGCAACCTATTTACAAATAGACCCTTACCCTATGATTAAAATATAATGTTTGTGATGGATGGGCTTCAAGGTTAATCACAAATTATGGATTAGCTTTATGTATATTACTCGAATATGACGCAGACATTTTGACTTGAGCAAATCTATCCATACCCCTCCTACAGTGAGAGTGCTTGGCGGTACCTAGTGTCCATCAGTGTAGACGGGAAGGTTCTGCACCCCTTGTCTTCCCTCACTGAAACCTGGCCTCGTCTCGACCTCACCACCTCTACAGGACAACACCTCACCATAGCGTCAATACACGAGACCGTCTACACCTTCAGGAGCAGTTTCTCCTTCCTCGTCCAGAACAACATCTCCTTCTCCTCCTGGCAGGATATCAAAATTGCCCTGACTAGGGCCTGGGAGAAACACGGAGGCATGTTCTTGTGCCATGTAACATAGTTCTGTCAACGTTCTCACCAGCAAAACGACCTATGAATATATCCGCCTCGACTCAATGGTCCTTAAGAACACATTAAATTACATCAAACACATATTTTCTAAAAGTAAATCTCTTACAAAGGGGATCTGTACTTGTTGAATCTCATTTACAAAATATGATTATGTCATTCTTTTTAAATTACAGAATATACCAACTGCAGCTGCTTGGATTTTGTCCTGGGATCCATTCATGAAGTTGTGGACAGATCAGGGTAGGTGAACACAGGAGGCTGGGCATGTAGACCATTTATATCATCATCAACATAATCTTGTTACTAGCCAGAATACAACATGATACACGCTACTTCCTATCTTAATGTTATATTAGTTGGAATTTATTCAATATTAATACGTTTACAACATTAAGTGCACTCAACTACGGCATAACTTCGATGTTTCTCAGGAAAACCTTCTTCAAGATCCTCTACTTTGTGGAACAAAATGGAACGATTGCGGACTCACTTACAACACGGAAACTAGATGTAGCCATTTTGAAATCAGAGCTGATAGACTTCCGGTCTGTTGATGGCGAAAAGAATACAGTGGTGGACATCAAGGAGGAGCTGGTCACTCGAGTGGACACTCTGTTTAGTTTCCATCTCACGAGAAAAGTGATGATCACAGATATACAAAAGCTAGAAGTGATTCTCCAACAAGAATTTTCAACAAAGATGAACACATCGAGTAACTATTCTATTGTACATTTTTGAGATATTGTTTAAGTGATGTGGTGAAAGATTGATGGTAAACCTCTAGATTGCTATAGATGCACCGTTCTGTTAGGAGGTGCTAACACTGTTATCAAGCATGTGATCATTACGGCATTAGTATATGCAAGAAGTTGACCGTCAATAGAAAATGACCGAAATGAAGTGTGTAGTTAAAGGGGAATATTCATAACAATTCTGGTAGTAGAATTATCTATTCCAAAATGTTCAGTATTCTTCGTACTTCTTATGCCAGCTGTTTAAAGGTGTGTATAGATAGACAACTGAAAATGTAATATGTATTCTAAAATGTTTCAGAAAAAGACCTTTCAGTATCGATTCTTAGACAAGCTCGGTATCTGACCGTCACAGGGTGAGTGAAGATAAATTATTTTATCAATAAAATCAATAAATAACAATAGATAAGAATATTATTAATGGAACAACAGAAGCAACACCCTTTGTAATGGTAATATTATGTTACAATACCAATATAAAACACAAAGAAAAACATGTTTGAAACTAATAAAGTATGAAGAAATATTTAGTGCTTACTTTACCATCTCACAGAGAGACTGTGTGGAAGGTGGAATACCTACTACGCCAAAATAACAGTGTTGTTGACGCTCTGGTCACACAACAAGTGAACACCTCAACCATCCAATCACAACTCAGCATTGCATTCGGTGCGGAGACCGGATACGTCATCACGGAGTTTAAACGCCACCAAATCATCGACTATCGGCACAAAGTGCAACTGTTTTTCTCATCACCGATTGCAACTGAAAATTTCGTTAACATTGAGATGGCTCTCAATAATACGTATTCTTTGCCATCGGAAAGTAAGTTGAACGTCTCTGTCTATCTGAACCATTTCATTTGTTTAATTGACCACTTCTATGCTTAATCCTTATCATAATCATTTAATGATATTAGTCATAATAGACTTAATGATTCACATATAATTTGTAATGAAAATTTAGCATATGAGATTAATGGAGGACTTATTTTTGCAGCTAAGTTTCTGTTTAGAAGCGAAGAGCTGATTGACATATACGGGTGAGTGTTTCTTTCCTAGAAATTTGTATATTTCGAACCATGTAAACCATGCTTATAATTGATTACGAGGCATGGCAAAATAAACCATTTCAAATTATGTTTGTCTTAACAATTCACAAATATTAAACGTAACCGAAATTGTTTACATGAATAGTTTACATGTGTACTTCTTTATAACGTCGAATGCCAAAAAAATATATAATATTTTTGTCAAATTTCAATTTAATTTAACGTTCACAATGTCACAAAGCACCAAACATAACCGAATATGTTAACATGACTAGAGTTCATGTAGTTCATGACGTGGAATTCGTAAACATAAACACTATGGTCCTTGACAGAATGTCCGTGTGGCAAGTCTCTGCGTTCATCTACTACGGAGCTATTGAAGTCGTTCCCTATGTACCTGGTTGGGGCTTCTATGGTGGTTATAATACAATCAATATGACGACACTGAAGTCAGAGGTCGAATCTCAAAACATCACTGGAGCAAGTGGACAAGTTACAGTGCTGGAAATAACCGGGGAAGGATTACGTCGTCGCGAGAGTAGCCTCAGCGTACTTGTGAAGAACGTCATCAAAACTGTGGATACCCAAAACATATCGCTGGCCCTAGAGAGTCTCTGGGTTGGGAGACTTTCAAGTACGTTCATTACTTTTATTTGCTCAAGACTGACGTGCTATGGAAACTATTAAACTTGTCATTTTCAAACCGATAACAATATCAATGACGTCAGGTGATGACATCGATTATTGTAATATTTTGCATCATTTTTAGTAAAGCTATTTCATACAGTCATTTGTTAATAAACTTGTTTAAATCGCAATTGAATATATTTGAATCACACTGTGTTTATCATCGTTTTGCAGGTTCAGTCAATACCTCTGCGTTGGTCGACATCGCACGACAAGAGGAACTGGTGGATATACAAGGGTAAGTATAACGCTGCTTGTATAGTATGACTATCAAAATGTTGTGGGAGAATATGATAATTGTTTGTTTTAAAGACACGTACTATAAGAACAAGATTGATTTGCTCACGTTTCCATGCAGGTGTTCGGATCATGCTTGAAAAATCAAGTATACTTAGCATGTTATGTTTAGACAGAATAAGAAAACTACCGTGTGCTACTGTTTCGGTATCTTTCACCCATGAGTATATTTGTAAGTCGCTGGATGTTTTGATTCCAGAAACGTCATCTCCCGACTCGTGTACTATCTGACAATGGACGGGACCGTCCTGACCTCCCAGGACATATCTCCTGCTAACGCTACCGACCTCCAGAAGGTGCTGACATCATACCTAACCACGGGGAGGCAATATGAAGTTGTCATAGAAACAGATATAGAAATATTCCAATATGAAAGTCTATTTGTCTTCTACATGACCTCACCGATTCTGCTATATGATCTGGTGGAGTTCGAAACAAGACTCGAAACATCCTGGCAACAAAGATTTGGTAGGTGCACTGGATTCATAAAAAAATATCAAATATAACTCAACTCAACTAGAAATCTGTATTTACTGAGGTCAGCTTTAATACACCCCGAACTGTCCCACTAATGATTAGACGATTTGGCAGCTCCATTTTAGATTGTTCTTTTATTTGTTTCAGTGACGACGAATTTGAGTAACGTGACAACCAATATACTCCTTCAAGAAGAAATGATTTCATCTAGCACCAGGTGACTACTTTAATGTGACATCTTTCGTGAAAAATTAACAGTCAATTAAAAAAAATTATTGTTAAACTTAACTAGTCAATGGTCACTTATGATCAAATTATATTTATTTACGAATTTTATATTCTGAACAATATTGCATTTACATACTATCTTCTCACATTTCAGTATTTCTCACACTATCAAGCAATGGGTTTAGATTTCATGTAAATAGACAAACAAATGCATACTTGTGTTTCCAGTGGTAAACTATGGAAAATATCCTACTCGCTGCACCGGGAATCCATGATGGTTGATTCAAGGTCAATCGTCGACCTTGATCTTGAAGAAGTGAAGTCCATCCTGACCACCAAGTTCAACAAGACATCCACAGACTACTCGCCCTCCCTGCTGACCTCCCCCGTCCCTCCCTCCACCTACCTCTACCGGGACCTCTTCTACATACACCTCAGACACAGGGTCGCCACTGTGGACTACCTACAGTTTGAAGCGTCCCTCGAACTCTTCTGGGAGGGCAAGATCATGAGTATGTACATGGTTTAATTTCTTGTACTTCGTATTTGTGTTTACGAAAACATTCGGCAACTTACGATAAAATAAATATATGTAAAACAAATGCTGCTATTAGTTTGATGTATTTAATATTTAAGCATAAATATAGAATCATTTGTGATTAGAACGAGGAACACTAGCGAAAAATACAAAGTAAACAAATCTTGTGTTATCCATGTATGTATCCAGTCCCCAAAAAGTAAACTACCAATGTAAACTTTATATATTTCTCTGTAATGTATATGATATATACTATCATCGGGAGAAAGCAACAGAGTTAAAACCAACCTTCTAAGATCTGAAAAAGATGAGTTTTATAAAATAAATAAATATCGCACCACACAAAGGGAATTAGTAGCATGTTTATTTAATCAAGGACTTTACACCAATCCATTACAGATGTTTCAGCGAAGATACTCAGACAAGAGGAAGAACTTGAAGTCTCTGGGTAATATACACAGCCAACCATTTGTTTCTGACAATAAGTATTCCGTTTCAATACTAAACTATATTTTGAAGTAAAAGAATAGGCGAACTCTAAATACTATATCAGATTTGCATACGAGAGGATATTGCAATTCATCTATATCCAGGGTAACGCGTGAAGCATTATTCATATTATTATTAATCATATTGCGCGAATGACACGTTACCTTATGGTTGGAACAGTGAATCCGTGTGGAGACTGTCCTACATCATCACCGGCCACAGTCAGATAGTGTCCTCTACAAAGGTAGTCCAGTCAAAGGCCGAACATATGAACAGAGTTGTTAACGTCACAAGCCCCAGTGGAGTGACGTATGCCATTGTTGACGTCACAGAGTCAGTGCGGATCGAGGAAATGTTTTCCTTACACATCACCAGGAAGCTGTACCGCGGTGACGTCACCACTCTTCTTGCGTCGGTCAGAACCGCTGTACACACGCTGACTGATGGTAAAATGTCTTTATGTATAATGTAGCAGAATTGTCACAATTTGTGTATGTTAACTATGTCTAAAACCCTATGAGAATACAATACATGTGTATCCAATATTACATTGTTCAGGAACACTCCATTAGTTAATCGTATTACTTGCATATCTACATCAGCGGGAAAAGGTTCATATATGTTACGATTTGTTATTCATCCAATAATGTAATAACTCGTAATGTGCATGTTTTCCAGGGGGTTCTCTTGATATGGACGTCGAACGGAAAGGACAAACTGAGTTCAGAAAGAAGCTCAAACCAAAGTAAGTAACAAGTCAAACACAATATTGAAAAAAACGTAACCTTGAAAAATGGAGACAATCAAAAGGTGGGCCATATTGGTATTGTTTTTAAACGTCTTGTTCTTGAACCTCAGAAATGTATGAAGGAAAACAAAAATGACACACGGTTATGACCTCCTTGTAAAACAACACTGTTAAATACAGTAAATGTAGTTTACACCAAGACACCAAGGATAATGAAGGACCATTTGCCCCTCAGTGCTACGAGCAGCTCAGTCTGAATTGTTACACAAGTAATCAGTAATCATTTGTCCTTCAGTGATGAGAGTACCTCAGTCTGGAGACAACTATTCCTGGTGAAAATCGGCAACAAATACATCACTCCTCTCAGCTATGGCAGCCTCACGGAAGAAAAGATAACTCTCAACTTCACTTCCGTCAAGGGAGATAACTACGAGACGCTGAATGTAGCATCGCTCTCAGCGTTGTACAGCCGAGCAGACATGCAATATACACTGACGGTTAATGGTAGAATAAAAGAAAAGGACTACGAAGTGTTCTATAGAAGTCTGGCACAAAGTTGGAATGAAACATACAGTAAGTGTCAGAAAATGGTTATTGTGTTAGAATTATTGTCTGGAGATGTTTTGTATACATTTATTAAAAAATAAATGGCCTTTAATTAACATTAAAGTGAACGTTTAAAGGGAAGTTACTGCAGTCCCGTACTTTCACAATTAAAAACTTACCGATTTTCATAAATGAGTTCAATGAACAAACTCACGATTTCATTGATTAATTACTATTGGTGGTAAATGCTCTGTGTGGATGTTTCAGAAGGTGTGATTACAATCAATGTGCAGTCTAATGAAGAATACATAGGTGACAACGGGTAGGTGATTTCATATTTCATTCTTCTTGCTTAGAACATTATAGACAATACCTATGTTGTCCAAATGCTCCATCTCACACAGGGAGCCGCATACTAATGCTTTCCAATGTGGTTGCAGATAGAGTCTCTCCACCTAAGAGCGTTACTAATACCTCTAAAAGACAGTAACTTCTTAATAGACTGATTAACGTTTTTTAGTTTCTATTCTCTCTTTTCCAAATTTACTTTAGAGATGAGTTATAAATATGAAATTTAATCCAATTATTGTTCTTATTACATTTATGTGACATGTTTTCAGGGCTGTAATTTCAAGGATATCTCTATTCGCTCTAAATGGAACAAACGTCATCGACCCTGACACAATGGTGACACCCCATGTTGACAACATCCTTACTACCCTCAAAACAAATGGGCTGACCTTCACCGCATACACTGGTAACACAGCGGTCAGACATCAGACCTGCTTCACTTTGCTTCTGAAGGGTGGCTCTGATCTGATTGACATTACAGACATTAAGGACACCATTGAAAAAGCGTGGGTCAACACAACAGGTTTGTTATTATGAGCATATGTATGCTTATGTAAATAACAGGCAACATATGTTATTGACAAGATTATATAAGGTTCATTCATTCAAATTGATAAATATTTAAAAAAAAAGATTTACCTGATAACAACTTCATAATTTTGAACATACAAACGCCGGAGCATATGCATACTCCTGTTGGAATGTTGAGTTATCCCATATTGTTATACCCCACATTTACCTGATAAAGAAGTTAGAATATACTCCGAAGCCTGGTTTATATCCACATGGAATACATTGGTTTCCAGAATATCTTGTTTTTCTTTTGTATAAATGCCTTTCAAAGACCTAAAAGTATTGTACATTATTTGCACATATTTAATGATAATTAGCTTTACTATAATTATGGTCAACTTCAACCATTTTCTCTAATTTCTTCTTCATTGCTTAAATGTTGTGACTTGTATTATTCATACGTTCGCACTTACATGACAATTTCTATTTCACAGGAGAAAACGACAGAACAGAAGTGATCTTAAACAAGAGAGAAATGTTTGTCGGAGAATTCGGGTATGTCTCTATACGATTAAAAACGATGCCCATGATTGTTCACATGTGAAATATCAATGAAGTTGATTGTTCATATGTGAACTATCAATGAAGTTAATTAGACCAGGGACCTTATATACATACATACACATATAATGTCCCTGATTAGACTATGTCCCCTTATGTACCACGCAGTGTGCAGTGTGAGTAATACTATTATGTCTAAAGTGTAGTTCCATAGTAGACGAGAACATGTGTAGTACTGTTCATTTACATGACCACCGTTTTCTTTCAGTGTCACTCTCACCAACATTTTGTACACTGTGCGAATCAATGGTAAATTGTCCCAAACTGATGACGATATACCTCCAACTGTCAAGGAAATCGAGGCTCAAAAGAATGTGACATCATCATGGAATGTGTATTCCAAGAAAACTTTATATCGATTAGACGAAATGTTTGAAGTGAAGATACAAGTATCTGCCGAGATGAAATCTGAACAGGTTGCTTCCATCGAGTCCGGACTATTCAGTGCTTGGATGGCTCTGTTTTCTCAAGGTAATGGGATTCTTCAAAACAAAGATGTTATAAAAAGGTTTATTATTGACGACGTTGACCCTTTGTATGAATTGACATCGGATTTTATCCCAGTCTGATTAAAACCGACGGTATTCCGCGGAATTTTTTTTCAAAATAGTGCATCTACCGGGATACGAACTCGTATCGTTCGAAGGTTTCCGCGCGAAACCACCGAACCTGTTCGTATCCCGATAGATATAATTTTGGAAATTTTATTCCTCGGAACAAGGTCGATTTTAATCAGACTGGATTATATTCTTCATTATAAGAAAGAAACGATGTACATTCCATTAAACATATATGTCTCTTCTTGACAAACACCATCTTAATCGAATCGAGTGAGGCAGAACCTTTTACATCTGTATTTGATCAAGCTCTTCTTATCATTTTCAGGATCATGCGGTGCATGTGAAATTCGCATTGTGCGTGGAGAAAGCCTGTTGACTTCAAACAGGTACGGTACCTTATAGTTAGTATAGATGTGATAAAAGGCAGATCAGAACATATTACTTAAAACAGCTGGTAGAGCGTTCGCTCATATCTTGCTGGACTGGGGGTCGACCCGGTCTCGCCTTATCAAACGCTATTTGTTTGGTCCAGCATAACGACATATTAGTTATAATAGATATTGAAATGTATTTGTACTGAGGATAAACAAAAAAGTTATTATTATTTTTTTCATCCATTATCAATCGATTAACTACATGACGCTTGAAGCATGTCATGATCCTGTTTTGTGTGGTTAATCGAACCAAGGTCGCTCTTTACACATTGCATCTTCCCCCGCAAGGCACACATTGCGCGAGTCTCAATAAACTTATATTTAAGCCTTGCTGCATTTCGTCGCCTTTTCTGTGCGAGCTTTAAAAAATCGATCACATCCCTACAAAATTACACCCGAGGACCAAATCATCAAAGCGACAGTCGAACGAATGCAGGATTTGCTCAACGTGGCCAATGCCATTTTTATTATTACGTGAATGAAACGTCATCGCCGATTGGCTAGGGCAGGGTAAGTAACTGAAGATGACTCCCGTGAAGCGGCTGCAATCACACTACGAAGTGTGACAATCTGTAGCAAGTCTGAAATTAGCCAATGAGTTATGTCTTATAGGGGGAAGGTGCATACATTGCAGTTACATCTCTACTTTGAGCGAAAATAAGAATTTTCTTTTAAATGTACCAGTCCAGTATCGGCTGTATTTTAGGAAACCAGTATTACAAGTATTCCATCAAGAACGGGCTGAGAATGTTTTCTTTAATATAATTTCAGCACTAATGTGTTTCGGGTGACCAATCTGAGATACACGTTAAAAACACAGTCAAGCAGTGTAACACCATGGACCAAAGACCCTCCAACCAATGATCAGTTGACGTCTTCTATTAACAACCAATCAACGGGCGTGTTTCTGTGGACAAAGGGAGATAACTTGTACACGACGAGGGAGGTGTTCCTCAGTGGCTATACTTCTAAACTGGACAGAGGGAATGTTTCACAAGCGATTCAAATGGCTTGGGCTACTAAAACAGGTACGTATACCACACTGTCTTAATAAACAGGAATGCGATTATAATATTTTTTATTAACTAGGACCATATTGAATAAACATAATGTCATTATAAATAATGAAATGGTTTTTTTTTAAATAATGGTTTTAACATCCTGTTATCTCGTCTTATTATGCAGTGGAATATTGCACCAATATATTGATACCGTGACATTATTTCTTAAACCAATGCAGATTATATTAATTTTGCCTTTTCCTCACGTGTCCAGGTGTGCAGGTCACCAAGGTTACGGGACAGGTGAGCCACACGGACCTTTACTCCGACACTGAATGGTAAGCGTGTGTTCCATTTGAATGTCAAGTACTAATTCAAAACTAGATTGACCATCATTCGTCTGGTTTATGACTTCAATGAAATTCCCGACTCTCTGATCTGATAGCAGTGCCCACTAATATAACACTTCAAATCAGTCAACCTCGTCCCCAGGGCTGATCAACTATCATCCCTGGGTTCACGGACGATCGTGGTCAGGATTCCTGACCATCAAAATTTACCACTTTAGACGGAAGTAAACAAGCAAAATCACTGCGCGAGCATAACGGCTGCCTGAAACGCGATTTGTTCAAACGTCTTTAATTATCACTGGCATATGAAACATCCATAATTAAACTTTCATTAAAATGATATGTTTACGTACATAAGGTAAGTATAGTTACGATATTCTGTAAAAGTAATGCGAAAGCGTCATTGGTAACGCTGGGTCAACTTGAGCTAGTTCGAGGCCACGGCTCCGAATGCAGTGTTGATACAGGCTAGACGCAGGAGAGTCGAAACAGCACTGTGAGGAGTTTGGAGATTGCAAATCAGGATGATGAAAGTTGAATTTAAATGAAAAGTCTTCTTAAATCTGTAATCTATACATTCGTTCATGAAAAGTTACATTTTGGTTTTTAGAACACTCGATTATGAATTTAGACATGTAACTAAACTCTAAATATTCCTTCCTAAAATATGATATGTACATCCCATGCACACATCCCCAGTAATGTATTGTCTAAATTAGTAATACATAGCAAACCGCTTCATTATAACTGATGTAATGGCCGCTGTTTCCAGGAACAGATTAACGAGGGTCCAGTTCTACGTCTCGGTGGACTCGAAGGATCCCCCGGTCTCGGCGAGTCCATCCGCAGAGGAAGTCAACTCTGCCCTGGATTCTGTCGGGGTTGGCAGAACGTCGTGTGGCTGTACGGGCCTCAAACTCAGGAGACTGTATGTGAAGGGAACGAGTCACAACTACTCGGCCATTGCATCAGCTATAAGGCAGACATGGATCTCAACCAACAATGGTAGGCGTGACTATATGTCCCATTGATAACAATCGATTTGCTGGAAATTCTCAAAGCGATGTGCATTACAACAACAACATGCTTTAATGTTACCCGTATGTTAAAGTTATATGCGATATAATGACGAACATTTATTTGAAGGTTGTATATTGCGCTTTTGTGGAACTTAATTAAGGTCATTCTCACACATAACACGTGATTTAGCAGTAATATGTCATGAGTCAGGAACCAGGTATAAACGAGAATATCGAGAAAAAACAACTAATAATACACACTTATAAAACAAAGAGACATGGAGACCTGTTTGTTCAACCATCGAAAACATATATTACACGGTTATTATAAAATGTTAACATTGAACTCCGAATGACTCCCGATGTACTTGACAATACTTATAAGAAATGTCTGTTATATTTTCATAAGTTTTGAATATATTTTTTTATTTACACACCTATATCTTAAACATGTTAAACTTAGAGTTTAACTGAGAATGAATAACGTAATGTAATGATTCATATCTCCAGACACATCCAGTCTATCTTCATCCCTGGCAGTACGTCTGAAGCAACAGTCGAGACGACGGAGAGCGGTACCTACCACTGGACTAGTGGACGATAACGGGTAACATACACATATGATTTTTATTATGATTTATTACACTGTCACATTCGGTATCTCACTGTTTGCATTAACAATTTAAAATACTTGTACTTTTTGTCGGGAAGTGTCCTTTGCGGAATTCGAACAGAGTGAGGCACCAACTGACAGCACTGAACGTAACAGCGGCTTAGTATCCATGTCGCCACCGTGACATTCTTCACTATAAAATATACGGATGTACATGTACTTCTCACAGTACGTATAGTCCTAATATACACGCCTTGGAGCCATAGGCAGTCAAAGTAGAGATCTCTCATACGTGTACTGATCACGATTCGATGATGTTGAAATATCAGCATTACATTAACTTTATTTGAATTGTATGAGAAGCGTTCAAGTTGTTTGATAAAAGTTTTATTCTATATCACGTGGTATGATTCATCAAAGTTGTCTGTGTATACATACAGAACTGTTAAATAATCATGAATAGACAGTAAGTAGAACTACTATGTTATCGGACCTTTGATTATGGACTATATTCAGTTTCCATATCACATCCTGTTTCCTGTGAACTCAGCGCTAAAACACTTAGCTTGATATTAAATTATCTCTGCGTTTACGTAGGAATGATGAAAGGGAGGGGTTAACGTATGAGTTATTACCTAAGGTTCAAGCCGAGATAAAGACTGATTTCTAAATGTCATCATGGTTCTTCAGATCGTTTCAGCAGATCGTGAGTGTGCTCTCTCTGCATGGTAACTGAAATATCGACAGTAAACCTTTGAATCCGTGTGAAACAAATGGCAAATTATATTCTAAATCACTTTATCGAATGGTTCATAAGTGTGATCAAAACCCGATCCTCGGTTTTGTCTGAGAACAAAGCCCTGAACATCGGTTCACTTCACAAACAAAACTTCCCACACGGTTTTGATCCTTCACATAATAAATATTCAACAACCTTTTTGAACAAATTATGTTGATTAGGTAGGATGCATGTTTGTGTTAAAGAATCTTGCCCTGAGTTGTTGATTCAACCTCAAACACTTAGTGCCACGAGGGCTTAGAAATACACACATATACTATAATGCACTCAATGTCTGGCATTGACCCATTTCTACTTGCGAGATTAGCACTCTGTCTGCTATGGACGTGTTACAGAGAGTCAGTAAGCCCGCTAGACTACACTGTAACCGTGGAGGGTGAGGACCCGAACCCCTTGTTCGTGCAGCAACCATCACAGGAAGACCTTGACCGCAGCCTCAATGACGCAGGGGCAGATAACTGTAACTGCAAGCCAGGCAAAGTGGACCGCATAAAACTCAAGGGCGAGACGAAGAATGAAGAAAAGAATGACATCGCTGACGCAATCAAAAATGCAGTTGCAAAGTCTAATCCAGGTAGAAACAACTCCATTTTTATTATAATAGTGCTGTTTCTGATTCGAATATAGCATGGTTAACATTATGAATACAACCGACGTATCCATCCGTCATACCGTTATCACATCTCAGTTGAAACTGCAGACACATCAATGTAGTAAACTTGTATGTGTTTATATCGTATTATTTATTCTCTTACAAATATATTAGTAACGATCCATTCGTAATAATGATTACGGGATCAGGATAGGACAGAAATTAACATTTAAGACCGACGATTACATACTCTTTATTGAAGAAAATATGTTGACGACAACAACATTTACATAGTGTAATAACACAACAGTGTTTTCAAATGAAGACTTTATATCAGATACTAGAAATGGTCCAAGCACCTGTTCAGCCACCGGTTGATTATTCTCTAACGTATCTGCAACATTATCTGCATCTTATTTCAGATATAGACCCTGCCGATCTAAGTGTACAGATCCTCGGTGTTTCAAATAATAAAGAAGATGGGTAAGTGGTTTGTGTGCTGTAACATATGAGTACAGTGCTATCAATGATATCAAGGAAGTGAAATTCTACAATATCGAAAGATTCTCAAGAAGGAAATAGGTTTTTAAAAAAGTTCAAAATAACAGAAGCGTCGTAAAATATCACATGTCAACTTAAACTCTTTATAATCACTTCAGTTGACACCAAATGTGGTTTATTTAATTGGTAAAGCTTGAGTCATGTGGTTTTTCATATGATGTCAAAATGACAGTAAGGTCACTCTGCTTCGGCCGTTTGCCCTTATGCTAATACAATTTTAAGGAGTCAAGTTTGAAATGATATTACAATTTTGTATGAAACGTATAAACGGTTACCAGGAAACCAGTATCTGACGTGACGTATGCCGTACGTCGTACGGACGGTGACGATGTTGAGGCTCTGTCCTCCCCAAGCGAGGCTCACCTGTCAGAGGCGCTAGAGGCTGCCGGGAAATCACTGGCCAGTCACGAGGTGGTCACTAAGAAACCAACCACTCAGGTAGCTGGAGATTGCATGATGTTCCACCAAATATTTACAGGAATACAATTACTCTTTCCAATCCATAAAGTCTCTTAAATACATCCCTTGTTATTGCAATGAAGACGTCACAACAACACACAAGTCCTAAATACTTACGTTTATGAGACACAGGTAATAAAACAGAAACATCGACCCATGTTCTGCAATTAACTAGTTGAGCCATTTATAACAATTTGTGTTCACAAACTTGGAAATATTCCATCTTCAATATCAAGAGTTACTGGTGAAATGTTTCACCGATTTGAAATTGGAATAATTCTATCTCCAGCAATAATGGTAAATATACGTCATTAAATTCGAATTTATTTAGCTCTTATACACTAATTGATATGTCTATTATCCGTGGTGACACGTGGCCCTTGCATTGCTCAGTTGATTTCTATCATAGTTTGTTTGTATACATCAGGAGATAGACTGGGTGGTTCCAGTAGCGGTGGTGTGTGGACTGGCAGGCTTCGTCGTCATCTGCATCATCGGCTTCTACTTCATATACGTCAGAAGGTGAGATGATCTTACTTTTCAACCTCTCGCTATTTATACGTGTCATATTCCTATTAGAGAAGAAGAATAATAATAATAATAAAAATTTATATTAAATTGTCAAGCGATACAAGTATAATACAATACAATACAATACAATATTAAATGCAGAGTAAAACATCGCCCGGCCAACTTGGGCCTATTTTACACTAATTGACTTAAATATACATATAAAAGCACCATAAGGTGCTAAAAGGTAAGTGTACGTTTAAACAGTAAACTGATGTTTAGATCAACCTTACTGCTTACGGCAATACTATCAATTGCAAGAAAGGCGTGCTGTGTTAGATATAGAAGAAACTATTACCTTATTTACCTCAGTTACCAACATTGTATACATTCCTCTCGTTCGTATCATCAGTTGATCTGTTTGCTAACAACAACACTATTTTATTTCATACTCAAATATGAGTATCGATATCAATGGTTTAAACATATGTTTGTGCCAGCATTGTTAAGTTACGACGCTTCCTGTACAACACACTAAACACAATATGAACTTCAAGTGATTTTGACGAAGAATCGTTTGTTTCCTCAGACACCGGAAGAATGCAGATCTGAAGAGAACACAGAGGAATATAGAAAACAACATTCATGATGAAGAACATTTTACCAACCCTGTCATGTTTAATAATCCGATGTATGGAACACCAAAAAGTAAACACCAGACTGTTCACAACGACGGGTTATAGATGAAATGTTGTTCATTATCACTTACTGCTCACACGTTACTAGGGTTGCCGCTCGAAGTGAACCAGGTGCCAAAGGAATGCAACATGATATATGTGTGTGTCGGAATTGTATATGTTAAATGGTATTGTCAATAGGTTTACCTTTCATCTTATTGATCGAGGAGCTGTTATAAATGGCATTCATGTCGTTACTGAAAAGTAACATACGTTTATGCATGTGAGAGATTTGTCGGTCATGACAAATAATAATGTATATGAATTTATCTCGCAAAGTCAAGTTGAGAAAAAAACAATACTCCACAAGTATGTGATGTGCACACGTAAAAAAACTGCATTTAACAAAATTGAATATATTTTAAAATAATAATTTAATCTATTTTTCAACAAAACCATAAATAGAATGATATATCTATTCATGATATTGTCAAACAAGCCAATGCAAAGCATTATTACAGATAGGAAAACAATTACAGAAACATTCAATGTTTGGCATATTTGTGACGACCCGTATTCAATGAAATAATCCTCATTATCCTCTTGGCAGATACTTGCACACAATCAGCGCTCTGTTCCCCCTCTCCTCATCTCTCCACGTGGTATATTTAGCAGGCGTGTAAAGCTTCGTGTCAGCCTGTCAAGCTTTTTAATCAGAACCAAAGCGATTTGTCAATATTAAGGGAGTTATGACAAACAAATAACTAAATTTGATGCTGTCATGGGTTGAATCAACAATTAAAACATTCAAACGAATCAGTTGTAAATATCAACTGGGATTCCTTGTTTTTTCACAATGGAGTCGTATAAACACATTAGCTATAGTGTTGATGACATTTCTATTGTCATGTTGCAGGGGGTCCTTGTTTCTAAAATTGCATATCTTCTCAGGTGCTGGAACGTCAATTATGTTGTTCTCAAGGAAATAGTTATCAATGAACAATATTTTTTTAAAATGCTGATTATATTATAGAAAATAAATGACACAAAGTATAAGACAGTACCTGCTATGAAAGAATATGTTTTCATTTTGTTGTAAAATATTTTCAGTTCTGTCAACACCAGTCTTGCTATATACGTTCAGCATTATTTGTAACATATCCGAAAACATGTAAATAAGATATATGGTTATTCATGCTTTTTTCAGTCCGTTAATTGTAAAATAAATGTCAATGAATGACTTGCCTTGATGTTTTTTGTATTCAGCTGATGATATTACAGCATTATGTCTACAGTTTAAATGTACACTTCACCAAAGTAATATGTACATGTAGATTATAACGTACATGTATCAAACATGGTATTGTATATTTCATATATCAACATGTCACAGATTTATCTATATGCAACATAGAATAAACCAGATTTTCTGTTCGGTCAGTTGGAAATCTTCTTAGTAGTCCTTACATATACTGAACAGCAAAATAAACGCGAGTTTTAGTGATTAAAGTTTCTGTTTGCATATCACCCCATGGTTTGTCATTTTGTTAGTCAATGTCAGAGAACATGTTGAGTCAAAGGGTATCAGTTCGCGAAAATACACGTCACATGTTGTCATGGTAACATGATCTGCATGAGCCTGGTAAAATTCAAATTACTTTTGCTGTAACCCGAGATTTGCCCTGTGAGAAGGACTGTAAACATGCTCGTGGAACTCCTTGGTACCGAAAAAGAATGCAAAATACCAAAATGAGACCAATAGAACCATTCTTAATGAAATTCAAAATGACGTCATAACGTCAAATCAACATCAGCAAAGAAAGGGATTTTGCAGCAAACAACTTCATGGGTGTTTGCACAAGTTCCAATTGAATTTACAAGCACATAGGGCCCTTCGTCATTTGAACAGGAATGTGGCTGTTTTCCAAGATAATGACTGGCACAAGATAATGCTCTGCAGAAGTTTGTACACCGGTGTTGACATTTCATTATGTCTACATGTAGTTCAACACGTTATTGGCATCATGTAAACAAAATTCGAATGCTCTGATATTATAAATTTGCTCAATACATCGTTATCAGTAATTACGAAATTGTTACAGTGGACTCGCGTTTCCTTTACTGTTCAGTATATATACATCTTGGTACACGTCAGGAAAACATGTCATAAGGTTGAATCCTCACACTGCCTTGTTACTCCATATTGTTCTCAGAATACTCAGTCAGAAGTGTTATCTCGTGACAAAGGACATCAATCAAAATGTTTCATTGAACTCAAATAAATACAAATGCAAACTGATTTGCCAAAAGCAAATACCCATCGTAAAATTTAATTGATGACCATTTCTACATTGTTTATCCCAAGGATGTGTTCACTTTGTCTTTTTATACGCCAAGTCTAGTAAATTCAAAATACTATTTAAAAAAATGCACTCTTGATATTCGTAGAACGTTAAACTTATCATGAAAAAGAAGATTTTCTAGATAACAACTTCTATATTGTGTAGTTGCACGTCACAGCTATACAGAAAATTACATGTTTTGTGTTATTTCATGTATACTCAAACAAAGTTACTGATTTATGGGTTCGTAAAGGTGTTGTCAAAAGAAATCATGATTTTCTTATGATTAAATCTGTATAAAGTTGGTAACCCTCTTACAAAATACGCCATAGAGGAATTTACAGATGTATTGTAAAAGTATCCTTATTGGTTGATTTACTATTGAAAACGTCCCGGATGTACCTCAACCCTCCGTATATTACTGGTTACTCAATTCCAATCATTCGGTATTCCTCTCGCATTTCCAATTAACACAGTGTTTTCCTGTGGGAGGGTCCATGTAAACTGACTGACACCTTCACTTCATATACACAGTCTTCACAGTGGTGTGAGTCTGATCCTCTGAGAAATATAACGTTTGAAAATGTAAGAAGCATTTTATTAAACACTTTCGAATCGTATAATTCAAACGCTCAGAGCCAGTATATATAGAGAGACTCATTCTGCATTACAAGGCCAGGTATCCTCCTACTATAAATCTTGGCATATTTTTTAATCGACTGCATAAATTGTCAAATAGAAACTATTTTTTACAGTAAACTTTGATTTACATCCAAAAGGGAAGTACATTCTGTTAATTAGTTACAGTAACTCATCACTACTGTCAGTGCACGTTTAACAGGGTAAACACATTGAACCGGTTACAAAGAGGTCCACACACCCTATGCGAGGCTAATGACTGTGGATCTGGCTATTTACATAGGGTCTATCTGGACAAAGGCTAACTGGGTGTTGTCCGTTTCGTTAAGTATGGTTAACAAGGCAAAATTCAATCCTATTATTGTTTGTTAATTCAAACCTTAAAATGTTTGCAACCATGATTTGGTGTCTCAATTGTCAGTTAGCTGATGCGTTAGTTATTAAGTTTAAAGGCGACAAGCAAGAAGAAGATTCAAGTTAACTGATGTGAAAATAAAAATGCCTTTCGTTATTAAATACAAGGATATTTCATGTTTTGTATCAATGAATATAATCTCAAGTAAATCTTTGACATATTTATGATTTTTGGAACTCAAGTATTTCTATGAATATGCGAGACGAACGATTAATAGAAGCATTGGCGCTTACGTTTCCAAAAGAAAAAATACAATCTTCATACAAATCAATATCATGAGGCATTTCGGTTAAATGAGATAATGTATGGACTGCAATATAGACTAGTCCAAATAAAATAATCAATCTTCAATAAATGTATATAAGGACAGTATCTTATATTTCACAGTTATTTTTATACAATACAACTGTTAAGCAAGTCGCACTTTTCTTCAAACAAATATCAAAAGTCGAGCGTCACGCCCATTTTGACACTGGTAAAGGTCACGCTTCATGGTGAAGCGACCGGGACAGATTGAGATGGTCGTGTTTACCTGCCGACTACTTCAGACCTCCTTGAATCTTTCTCCACTTTCTCCCCAGACTCATGCATCAAGCATCAATTCTCGCTCATCGTTAGTTTAAAATGAGTAAGACTGTCAAAAGTCGGCTACTCTGTTCCAAGTTAGTGCAACGTCAACGCTGTCTTATGTCAACTAAAGTTTTCTTATAGATGATCTAACAAGCTTATCACTGTAAATATAATAGAATGTACATATAATATTATCATGAACAAATATTTGATTCAGATTGTAATTTATCTTATGAGGAGAGTGTGAGTTTCAAGATAAACAAATACATAATTACAACTCTTGTCCACAAAGTGTAGAGGATCACTGCAATACACAAGACGGAAGAAGGAGAAAGAAGAAAGTGAAGTATAATTATGAAAGGTACTATGAAGTGAACATTGCAAAACCGTCTGTACCAACTTACGTAATTCAACGTGAAAGGGCGTACCCTAGGAGCGGCTACTTATGAATCAGTGAAGCTTATACAAGCACCTGCAACAAGGACCCATCCTAACGGTTAGTGTGGTCACGCTAATCCAGCCTCCCCGTTTGTGTGGCACTAAGCTTGTTAGCTTTGGGTAAAGCGACGCATTGTTAACACAAAATAGTCTAACATTCTTCCATCATTACTGGACTTCCTGGCCAGGGTATGTGGACACCTCACCTGTGACGGGCATCAGTGTGTGGAGTTCTGAGACCATTGTTCTCACTCACGCACATGTTGTATAGGGGTCTAGCCACTGATGTCATCCTCAGAGTCGGAATACATCGATGTCACATTCACCCACGCTTTTTTCACTAGTCGTTACAGACATAGATGTTAATAAATATCAGTTCGAATTGTAAATAACAAGTGCTAACGGATGAGGGAAACATGGATACATTGGTAATACCTGATTAGGCCAATCCCAGTTATATCAAAATGTTGCTCGCACCCTTGATAATCAGAAAATAATTCGACACATAAAAAAACACTAGAATAGTGAATGCATGTAAATAACAGATAGCTATGTTAGACCAATTATCAAATATATATCAGATTGAGTCTTTTGTCCAATAGTTACTTGTAGATCGCGGAGAAGACTGAATAACGACAGAGTTCATCTGAGGAAGATGGTGTCATAAGTAAACGCTGACATCTTCATCATTTCACGCTGAAATTCACAATAAAAATACGAAGAGACAGAGGTCTTGTCATTGCAGTTCCAGTATTCAGGGACTTGCATGTACCGGAATGTCACGCTGTCTCCATTACCCACGTGTTTGTCTCTGCAGGGTGGAGGTCAAAGCGACCCTGGGTACAGAGTACACAGACTGCTGCAGACTGGGTTTGTCAGATTCTTGTCATTCGTGCGAACTTCACGGTGCAACTGTGTGTACCTGCCACCTTTAATGTGCCTGATGAGCACTCCTTAATGTCAAACGTGGTAATTACATGCATCGCTGTGGTGAACAAACTCATCGTACATGCTATTCATTCACACTCCAAACGTGTGTAGTTCTAACTATGAGATTGGAATTGCCTGGAACTCTTCAATAGTGAATATGGTAACTACATGCATCCATGTGGTGAATAGAACAATATCGAACATGGTACGACTGCACAGCAAATTGTGTGTAGTTCTGAACTGTGATTGGCATTGAATGTAACTCCTAAAAAATCAGACAAGTCTTTAGACAAGTACATTATATGTTCCAATGTTCCTCATTGTACGATTCTTTAGCTGGACATTTTATAATATGTCAACATCCGTGTCTGAGCAGAATGACTCAATTAATAGGGCCTTTAAACCTACTTCTGGTTATTAAACATCATATCATGTAAAATGGGGACAGATTAATATTTATTACTTGGAACTTACAGCTTAATGTGTTCAGTTTTGATTCAATCTTCTTATTCATTTATGTATTAATTTATGTAAATTAAATGATAAACTTCGATGAATTCTTACCTACACTTCTTCAGTGACACATCCCTTCATTCTTACAACTATGAGTTTGAAGAGAAAGTTCTGTGACTTTGAATATGATATGCAGAGTAAATACAACGACAGGTTTACGTTTATATAAACTTCATTATTATGTAATTCAAACTTGTCTAAACATTTCAGAATTCAGCAAATGATCTTTTTGACAAAATGATATAATCTTCGGTTTTATTTTCAAATTAGCAGTCTACACAATAATTAACTTTTTAGAAAGCAATTTGGGTTTGACAATATTTCTTACAGTAGTGATCAAAACTATTCTATTAATCACGAATCCGCAGCGATCTCGAACATATACATTTTTAAAACTTGAAAATGATATGTTTGCGTATTTTTGAAGAAATCACCCAATGAGTTGAACACATTTCAAATCATTTCTGAATGTATACATGTACGTTCTCATAAAGGATATTATATGAGTATCCTCTGAATGTACGACCCGAGTGTCTGAATCATGTTGTATACAGGGTTATAGACAGCGAGGGATATACCGATATTCTGACCCGAGTGTCTGAATCGTGTTGTATACAGGGTTATAGACAGCGAGGGATATACCGATATTCTGACCCGAGTGTCTGAATCGTGTTGTATACAGGGTTATAGACAGCGAGGGATATACCGATATTCTGACCCGAGTGTCTGAATCTTGTTGTATACAGGGTTATAGACAGCGAGGGATATACCGATATTCTGACCCGAGTGTCTGAATCATGTTGTATACAGGGTTATAGACAGCGAGGGATATACCGATATTCTGGCTCGAGTGTCTGAATCGTGTTGTATACAGGGTTATAGACAGCGAGGGATATACCGATATTCTGACCCGAGTGTCTGAATCGTGTTGTATACAGGGTTATAGACAGCGAGGGATATACCGATATTCTGACCCGAGTGTCTGAATCGTGTTGTATACAGGGTTATAGACAGCGAGGGATATACCGATATTCTGACCCGAGTGTCTGAATCTTGTTGTATACAGGGTTATAGACAGCGAGGGATATACCGATATTCTGACCCGAGTGTCTGAATCATGTTGTATACAGGGTTATAGACAGCGAGGGATATACCGATATTCTGGCTCGAGTGTCTGAATCATGTTGTATACAGGGTTATAGACAGCGAGGGATATACCGATATTCTGACCCGAGTGTCTGAATCTTGTTGTATACAGGGTTATAGACAGCGAGGGATATACCGATATTCTGGCTCGAGTGTCTGAATCTTGTTGTATACAGGGTTATAGACAGCGAGGGATATACCGATATTCTGGCTCGAGTGTCTTTAACATTGTATGAGAAGGACACGAATATAGCGTTTTATTTGTTACCAAGTAATGAAATTGAGGAACATACTAAAATTCACTTTTAAATATAGCATGTCTACCCGTTATTTAGAACGAAACTTCTTATAAACCGGACGTAATAACGGACTAGAATCGGAATATTTTACAAAGTTGATGCAAATCAATAGTAGTTATTATCTACAGCGCCATTTGATAATATTTCAGTTTTTATATGCCGCCAGTCCCCCCTCTTTGCCAGAGTACTGAGACCGAGTGAGCCTCTGAGGACACATACCAGTGAAGGGAATGTGTGAGCTGTTTGCAAATATGCTGATCTCCTGACAACAAACTGTTACATCAGCTTGCTACACAGACCTCAGTTGGACCTGGTCGGATTTCTTGTTTTTTGCAGTTGCACCCTACTCAGTTTTACTGATCTCCCCGGGACAACGCGCACCTGGGCCTTGTACTCTGCACGGGTACAGTTAATTGGTCTTGGTCTGTGATCGTCGTATTAGAAGATTAACATATCTGATATGAGCCACTGTTCAACTGTCTTATTCCGAATCTACTTGGCCGATTGTTTGAAGCATTTAAAGGGGCTGTAGCACGTTTTTTGCCGAATTTATTTTTTCAATTTCCAATTTATAATAGTGACATCACATCGCTGTTACATCGTAAGAAACAAAATTGACAATGCCGACTATGACGTCACATTCCTATCTCATGCTTGTTAAGCCTTAAGAATAATGAGGGCTAGTTTACGAATAAATTACTTCTTTATTCTTGATTTTCATAAAATGGCCGAGTTGCAAAGTCACGTGTTCAATTATCTTCAGTTGTTTTTGATAGGTTGATAGTTGATAAATATAAATTGATCTAAGGTCAATTCTTCTCATATTGATACTAATATCTACTCTTCTTGATTGGAGTAAAGCTATCCTTTACATTCCTCAGGTATTTGTTACTTTAAACAATTCACGTGACATATATTCAGAAGACACTCTGATTATGTAAGTGTTGGTAGGTATCAGCTGGAGTGATATCGCGGATATCGATGCCAAATTTAGAAATCTTTAGTACTTCATCTTCTAGGATAGGAGACAATGGATGTTCTGTTGATGATGTGAAGCGCTTTGATATTGAGGACAACAGAGAAACGAATAGCTTTATTAAAATGTCAATCATATATAGTTTTTAGATGATAATTTAAGACTTAGTTTGGGAACACATAATTAAATTTCCTTACGATAGCAATAGGAATAGTGTCATAAGACTGTCAAACATCCAACATTCAGCGTAATATACCTGATGCTTTTCACAAAAGGAGGTACAAACCGTTTATAAACAGGGACATCATCTGATCCGCATGAAGATCCTAATTCACAAATCCTTTATTCAATTGACGCATTCAAATCATATCATCTGATTAATCCTTCTAATTTAACCCATGTACATGTTTCATCTAATACAGTTCTTCTATCTAGTTTATCTCTGTAGATTCAAGAATTCCGATTATCACTAATCGTCATTTGTAATCTCCAAATACGAGTATCATTTCAGCCATTCATGTATACTATATTTGCCTACGTTGTTAATCTCTCATATCGTTTTGACATTTCTGTTGTAATAATATGTACACGTATCTGCTCTATAACTGCTGTATGAAATCGTTCCATTCTCCGCATGAAAACGATTTTAGAATTTCTAATGTAAAGTTGCTTTGTGTAACACATTCGTTTTATTATCGATGTTACCACCAATACCCGGAATGCCCCGGGAACATGGTAAATAGCATACATTAGAGGTAAACACTATGTACACCTTAATGAAGGATATCTATCTCCAAATGATAACCATAATATTATATAACCATATATGTCTTAATCTAAACGGTATATTGTACATAATTGTGTCACATGAAAACAAGATTCTCTGGACAATAACTTATTAATTGTGAAGATACACGACGTTTCGTAGTGTATGATTATCCCTTCATCTCTCAACCCGATGAAGGATTAGGCATATACTCCGAAATATCGTATAAAAAGGTGTCATCAAGAACATCTTGTTTTCTTATGTTTTCCAATTCTAAGTGTCAGTCAAAGACGTGATAGAGTCTCGCCCATAACATATATTTAGTGAACTAAAGTAACAGACCATCAACATAATAGAAGCAAAAAATTAAAGTTATTCGTAGATTAACACATTGCAAATACGTATCGTGCCTTTGTTTAAGAATATATTGTTTAAACCAAAGGACCAGCTAGATGTCCCTCAAAACATAGAAATCCTAATTACGCAGTGGTAAGAACATACGTAGTCACATTGACAACGTAACGACAATTATTCATTCGACATTGGAACATCTTAAACAAATATGTTACTAATCTCTCACCTGGCGGCTTATCAAAGAGTTTCTACCTGTCTGCTTGTTTTATTTGTCTAGTGCGGGGCTGTTGCGAGACCTGAATCCATTACTACAGATGAGGCAAAGTGATTAACAAAAAATACCTCCGCTCGAGAGTTCTCATGGATGGGCAACTCTCTGTGCTCTGTGTACAACAGTGTGATGTACACATAACGGGGTACGCAGCGGACAGAAATAAACATGTTTATAAGTATGTATCGATACTGAATCAGTGGGCTAATACCATCGTGACTCTATGTAGCGGTATTTGTCATGTATATTGACGTCGACAAAAGCAACCCCACATCATTGGTACGTAATGTGGCCGAGTTCCTAATGCGAAGAATCCTATTTGATATTAGAACAAAATAAAATAAATCAATGTGGTAGTTTCATTTCTATCGAAAATATCATTATATATATATACATTGTTAAGGCGCAGGGACATTATTAAATACCATACAAGAATAAGGTTTATCAGCATCTACACGTAGAGTAGTATGATAGATTTATGACAGTCACAGCAGCATATCAGCTACAATACAATAAACTTTGTACAAATGCCTCTCTCAAAGACATATGTACAAGCAAATACATAAATGTACAAATACCTATATATAAATACATATCTCATGGGATCAATGTTTGATCCGTTATAATTAAATAATATTGTCCATTACAATAACTATAAAAACAGATTCCCTTTAAAATAATATGAAAGTGAAAGGAAACATCGGAATGAATGACTATTTTACAGTGACGATGTAAGTGGCACCAACCATTTGAGAAACTAAAAAAAAGAATAAAACATCACTTGTGACTTCCCTATGTTCTCTGGCTCCAAGTAAACGTTTTAGACTAATTCAAGTACATTAATATAATCAGTTTCTTGGGAATACTGTAGCTCGGGTCTCGGCTCCATTATTTTTAAGGAAAGGAAAATAAGTCGACATTGACCTGCAAGTCAGGAAGAGAAAGAGAGTCTAAGATGTAGTGTCAATGAGTACTTTAGATAAGTATAGAAATCAAATGTTATCATGGCAACCCAAGATTGCTCAATACAATATTAGTTTAAATGTATATGATTTCACTTTGCCACTTTACATAGAGTACTGATGTACAATTATCCGAAGCACCAGTTTCTTTGCTCCGTGTTTACGAATTCGTGTTGGCCGAGTGTTTAAGCTATTAGATACAGAGATGGACTCGTCCCATGAATAACACGCCATTTGTTTCCAGTTTGCCGTCTCTTTGCAAAACCTTATGTTGATAAAAAAACCTTTTGCAGTTCAGTTTGGAATTCATGAAAGTTTCGTTGATAAACATCTCGAGAAACTAAATAGCTGTGTTATAAACTGTTTAATTGCCCACCCTCTGGGTCCCAATTTGGTGTCAGCAAACCCAACTGCTAAATTACAGCGAGATCTCAACGTTGTAAGTTATTTCCTTGCCTTCTGTAGTAAAATGTGAGAGACATTCTGCTTCAAATCTCCATTTTCCGTAATGCTAATTTTACATAAATGAGTCGAGGCAGTACAAACAATATATGCATATATCGTGATGAAGAGACTCCTCGCTGTAGCCAGATCTAAACCTCCGACTTACCGAACAACGCATGCATGTTTGTGCTAATACACAATGGGTGTTAACAGGTTTGATGTTACTCGACAAAACATGAATTTAAAAACAAACAGTGACTTAATCACTTTTAAATTCGTCAAACAACGCAAGCAAGTTAGCAGATAGTAAATACCACAATGTCCTGTTTACAGGAATATTTATGGTTTACAATCAACACACACAATCTTGCTCGCATATCTGTGCCTGCATTATTCGCTTGGAAACACAATGGTTTCTTCATATGTTTTAGTCTTAAAAAATTCGATTAAAACATCCGATTTGTCTTTTCTTGAGGTAATCTAGTTATTTCGCAGTCCGCAACTCTTTACACATACACGCCTGACGAGAGTGCGAGGAGAGAGTTTGTTTGCAGACGAACCCTTGTCTTTTATTGTGGCTTAAACAACGCCGGATGTTCACTGGAACCTGGCGTTAACAGGTGCGTGTAAAACATCCCAAATAACAAATGTAAACCAAATTAAAATTGCCGTGAATAAACTCAAAGCATTCAATTGACATCGACGAGGTGTAGTTTTTTACGGTCCGAGTTGCCTCGGTTCACCATCCTTCCCGCCTGCCTTGTTTGGACAATGACGTTGTAGGGTGGTGTCCGCAATGTGTGTACCGCATCATCAATGGGTGGATACAAAAAACGGTGACGTCACAAGCATTGCAGTCTCTATTAGCTACAGAGGTAGCGGGAAGGTGAACTTACACACTCGGACTTATTTATTAATATTTTCGGATACGAACGTGGATTTTACTTTTTGAAAAGTGACGAAGGAACAACATTGAAGAGGGGAACGCGAAGAAAAGTGATGAATATAAACTATTCACTATTCACCTTATTGATACCACTTTTAGTACAGGTAAGAAATTGATATTATATATAATTATCTGCAAAGTGATAAAGTAAAATTTACTTCGAAAGTATTTGTGTAAAATGAAACTTTCATACAAGAGCAAATAACACATAGAACGATAATTAAATGACTACTATATAGAACAGATGCATTGGCAAAGGTAATTCGTTTCAATAGTCGTCTGCTGTAAGATACATGTAATTCACTTTAAAGATTATATTAAACACTACCTAGATTGAATACAATTTATTATGCTCATGACATAAAAATGAACCCTGTATAAATATATATTATATATTTCAGAGAAGATTTAGTTCTCTCGCACAAAATTTTGTAGGCAATCATGAGGAAAATAAATCACTTCGGTTAATTTAAATGTTACTTAGGATCACTCATGTCTTTTTATTTCATATAGTGCAAATATTCATAATGAGCCAGTAACACACGTTTTAACATCTTCTATTCTCGTTGAAGAAACAATTCTAAATTCATGATTACAAGTATTCTTTTTCCAATTTCGAAGAAGATATTCTTAGACATGAATGAAGTTTTAGAATGGTCATGCTATTTTAGGAGTTTGTATCTTGAAAATTGTGTCGGGTTCTACTTATTGCTGTTGGGGGCATCATTGTTGTTATTGTTGTCCAGAATGTTGACGACCTTTATTTTTCAAGCTCATTGATTATCAAATGTGTTCCCTTTTCATCATGTTTTCCAAAGGGACAACTATTTGTGTGACATTCTAAGATTTCACACAAGACGCGCAAGACGAGACAAATATTATGCTAATCGAACATAGCGTTCAAGAATTCCTCATCGATAAGTTCACTCTTTAATCTTTCGTTATGTCTTTATCTCATGTAACAAGCTCATATGCAAGCTTGGTTTGTTTCCGTTCATTATATATTCATGTACGTTTCCGCGAAAATTGTAATAATTTTAAACACTAACATGCTCTAAATTAAGGAAATGGCATGATAACTGTACTGCATAGGTTCTAAAATAACTGAATAGTCATCAAAATAAACTAATATATATTATAAACTGATTATAAACAACAATGCTAATAAACTGCAACGAACGAACTGTTGAAGTCAACTTCACAATGCCATTTTCCACGTTTCAAAGTATCAAGTTTAGACCGAAACCGTTAGGCTACGCATTGGGGTAACACGTCATACTCCGAAAAACTGTTTATAATTTCTGAAGTGTAAGTAGATGATAGTCAACGGTCAACGACTAATGTATTTGACTCCCACTGTGTAAATGTGTGCTCTGGCTGCTGCCTCGATACAACGAGGATCAGGCAGAGTTCCGGATAGCAGGGACAATCTCCCCTATTTGACAAAGCCTCGTCAAACATGGCGGGCATCAGAGACAGCATTGTCGGGATTTCATACACAGCCCGTCTTCTGTTGAACTTATTTGCCACAGATTAAAGTTTTGGTAATATGGTCATTTTGGTTAAATAAACGACAGCAACTTGTTTGCACTAAGACGCTGCCCTCGATGCATTCTTCAGCATGAAAGTTCAGCCCTAATACTGGCTACATGCCCAAAGTCTATTGGTTGTGTTCCATGCTAACATGTTTTGAAGACAAAAATACAAAAACCGAAGATGAATGGCATAATCTTGGATTGTCGTATCTAAACGAAATGCTTTTTGAATATAAATCTGAATATTGAAAAACGAGACAAAGGCTGTTTTATAGTGAGGCAATATCTTTGCACAATTAGCAGAACTAAAATATTTTAAAGAACTATGATATTTTAATAATATATAATATAAAATGTAATAATAATATAATATATATATATCTTTTTAATTAAACATCCAAATACGTTCTTTGGCAAAACTTTTTAGAAACACTGTGAAAGAAACACCTCTCTTTAAAGAGGATTCCAAGTGCGAAATTGTTTTAATTAACACATTGTCCAGTAAAACCGCTTGAATACGTCTAATGTAGCACAGACACGTTCCAGTGCAGTTAGTACATACTCATGAGTGTAATTTTCATCAATTTATTCAGATTTCGAAATTAAAACAAAACGCGTATGTTGAATCTACTGTTGTCGTGTCACTTCCTTGTACTATATTACTCAAAGGACTGTGAATGTTTCCAGATTTCGCCATGTTCCGGAACGGCCAAGCTGATGGTTCGTTTCGACAGTTTCGAAAACCCTGGATTCCTGAAAGAGAACGGAGCGTGTTGTGACGGGGAGAAGAGGAATGGGAGCTGCACGGGCAACTGTGACTACAGTGTCAGGGTCTGCTTATCAAGGTACTTAATACTGAATGGACCTGTTGATCAAGATACTTAATGCAATCTCGGGTCTGTTCATCAAGGTACTTAATCCTGTATGGATCTGCTTATCAAGGTACTTAATACTGTATGGACCTGTTTATCAAATTACTTAATACTATCTGGGGTCTGTTTATCAAGGTACTTAATACTGTATGGATCTGCTTATCAAGGTACTTAATACTGTATGGATCTGCTTATCAAGGTACTTAATCCTGTATGGATCTGCTTATCAAGGTACTTAATACTGTATGGATCTGTTTATCAAGGTACTTAATACTGTATGGATCTGCTTATCAAGGTACTTAATACTGTATGGATCTGTTTATCAAGGTACTCAATACTGTATGGATCTGCTTATCAAGGTACTTAATACTGTATGGATCTGTTTATCAAGGTACTTAATACTGTATGGATCTGCTTATCAAGGTACTTAATACTGTATGGATCTGTTTATCAAGGTACTTAATACTGTATGGATCTGTTTATCAAGGTACTTAATACTGTATGGATCTGGGGTCTGCTTATCGAAGTACTAAATACTGAGAACGTGTGAATGTGGCTTGCTACCGGTTGGACTTGATACGTTACAGGGCTTACTGCTTTACTTATAGTCTATGCTGGTGACGTGAGATATTGTGAAATTGTATCACAGTGCTTTATCAATACTCGAACTCCCTATGCGTACAAGAATAAACATGTATAGCATTTAGACGAAAGTTGACATGAAAGTTTGTGTATACTTCAAACAAAATAGTTTGAAATTTGAGGACCATAGTGGTGTAGAATTGGAGGATTAATTAAACATGTCTTTAGATATCTTGCAGTCGGAAACAAAATCCTCAAAATCCTCATGTATATGTCCACAAACAATTTCACTGACATTGTCGTTAATTAGACTAAGTTGATTTAATTATGTACAGAAATGCTGTAATGTCAATGATGTGATGGACGGAATAATCCCAGCTTCTATCGTGTCACTTGGGGATCCAGTGTAACTCAATTTACACCCGACAGGAGTGAGCAAACACAACCTTTAGTTTGGGTAGATTGTGCTTGTTCGCTGTGCTCTGTGCAGACTATTTCCCCCTGGTATGTACAGGGCGGTCCTTCCATACTCAAACAACATTCACTCTATAAAACAGACTATTCAAATGATCTTCACAGCCAACTATCTTTGAAATTGTGTTTCTTCTTTTCGTGAATAAATAATGTTAAAACCTGAGTGCTCTCCATTAAAGCTCTTGTTAAGAAGAAGCACTTAAATAAACAGTTCATTACACTGAACAGCCATCTTATGGTAACACTTAGATAAACAGTTCATACACTGAACAGCCATCTTATGGTAACACTTAAATAAACAGTTCATGCACTGAACAGCCATCTTATGGTAACACTTAAATAAACAGTTCATTCACTGAACAGCCATCTTATGGTAACACTTAAATAAACAGTTCATACACTGAACAGCCATCTTATGGTAACACTTAAATAAACAGTTCATACACTGAACAGCCATCTTATGGTAACACTTAAATAAACAGTTCATACACTGAACAGCCATCTTATGGTAACACTTAAATAAACAGTTCATACACTGAACAGCCATCTAATGGTAACACTTAAATAAACAGTTCATACACTGAACAGCCATCTTATGGTAACACTTAAATAAACAGTTCATACACTGAACAGCCATCTAATGGTAACACTTAAATAAACAGTTCATACACTGAACAGCCATCTTATGGTAACACTTAAATAAACAGTTCATACACTGAACAGCCATCTTATGGTAACACTTAAATAAACAGTTCATACACTGAACAGCCATCTTATGGTAACACTTAAATAAACAGTTCATACACTGAACAGCCATCTAATGGTAACACTTAAATAAACAGTTCATACACTGAACAGCCATCTTATGGTAACACTTAAATAAACAGTTCATACACTGAACAGCCATCTTATGGTAACGGTGACCTTATACCTATCCTAGGAAAAATAAACAAAGATATCTTTCCAAACGAATGTCAAGAGGCTGGCCAATAATATGGTGGAATGGATATTCTACCGATATATGAAAATCAACAGTACACTAAAGTTACTTCAAAACAAACTTCACTAATATTTATATAGATTTTATAACTTACTATATTCAATTTAAAAACATATGGCATCTGCAATGTTGAAACATTTTGTGAAGGCGGTGGAAGGATTCTTGACTTCTATTGTCAAACTGATACAACCTGCGATATAGCACTGTTACAAACTGATACAACCTGCGATATAGCACTGTTACAAACTGATACAACCTGCGATATAGCACTGTTACAAACCGATACAACCTGCGATATAGCACTGTTACCACTACACAGGCATGTGCATCCGTCTCTGAGACAGGAAAATTGCAACATCTCCAGATAAAGTGATTAGTAATAATAAAAATACCTGCTATGCATTAAGTGATATGCCCGTTAACAATGGTATTTAGGCCAGGTGTATCTACGAACAGCTTATAAACCAGGATGGAGTACATATCTGTTTGCGCTCATCACAATATAAGGATAAGAAGTTTTAAACACATGATAATAAACATTTTCATTTGTTAGATTTTAAATAACACTCTATCAACAAACTTTATATTTTCACTAAGCCACCAAACAAAATAATATTGTTTTCATGTAGATAAATACATATTTAAACATTTGATGATGCAACAAAAGCATGAAAATTATATATATATATATATATATATATATATATATATATATATATAGAAAAAAAAATGTTCGAAGAAATTACGATGATTCAATCAGATTCACAAGCATGCTTTCGACCATTACGGGTCTCATCAGGTGAATGACGATGAGTCGGTTGATGCGTCATAAAGTGTAATTATGACGTCACAATACATTGCATAGATACATTCATAGATACAATGCATAGAAATAGATGTACATTGAGAATGACATTACATTTTAGAATTGAGTCTTGGCTTATATTTATTAATAAACAATAATTCTTTGTCTGTCAAGCAATTAGATTCAGTTGAATCAACTTTGTATATCGGAAAAACAGAATATTTATTTATTTATTTATTTTTTGTTTCCACATAGTTCAAGATGCGCACTAAGAGGGATAGTACGATTGTGTTTTTGTTTAATTTGAGAACGATGAAGATTCATTCTTCTTTTTAATTTTAATTCTGTTTTCCCGATGTATATTTCTTGACATCCATGACAAACAATCATATAAACAACATTTGTTTAATCACATGTCATATTTCTTTTAAAAAGAACATTTTATTTGGTGGGATACTAACTGATGTGCCCTCAATCAAAATGTTACATGTCGCGCATCGTTTATCACCACATTTTCTAACCTGGGGGGTATCCGTATTAGAATCATATATAGAGTTTGTCAGTAATTTCCTTAGATTTTGGGGCTGTCTTTGACTAGTGATAATACGGTAATTTTTCATTACACGTTGCATCCTTTGGCTTTGCTGTAAAACCGGCATATGCGGATTAATTAAGCTCATTGCGTTGATGTGATTCGGATTAAAAGTAGTTAGGAGACAACTCTTCTCTGCAATGTCGGCCTGACTGGTTCCCAAGTTGGAAGCGTTTGCGCTATTATGGGAAGGAAAACTGTCTAAAGGATGATTACCATTAGCTGATTAAAAGATCTGAGTTTGTTTTGATCCAGACTCAATGCCCTACTTATACCGATATAAGATGTTTTAAGCTGTTTTTCTATATATATATATATATATATATATATATATATATATATATATATATATATATATATATATATATATATATATATATATATATATATATATATATGTATATGTATATATATATATCACGAGTCTTCAAGTTAATGAATGATTGATGTTCGGGTTAAAAATAGAATAACTAACTTTAAAATTCATGTTTAAAAATAAGAAACATGAAAAGAAGAAATGTTCATATGCAGTCATATTGGTCTGCGTTCTGTACATCATTGAACCAGATCTTAGAATAAAAACTCCCCACTCTACAGCAGACAGGAGTAACGGGACCGTGTCACTTCTGACACTGCGACTGCTGCAGCCACTCACTGTTCTTTCTCACGCCTCAAGCCCACACTGGCGTCGTCTTAAGCAAATCCACGGCTCAAAGGGAGAAGTCCCAGCATCAAAGCCTGTGTAACCGCATTAGGCGATTGACTCGTCGAGGGGAAGAGATTAAAGGATAATTGCTGGGACCTTTTTCAAGTTTTAAAACAAAAATAAAGGGACTACTGTGTTCAGATCCTGGAGAGGTTTGGAGAAATCGAGACTTTTGGTATATGGAGTTTTGTGAAAAGACTTGTGAAGTACATGTACAGGTGTAAAGAGCCATTGTACATTTAGGATGATAGTGTGCGATGAAATACATCATAGTACAATATAAAAGTAATGGATAGTGGTTATTCTGATATAATTATATACTCGTTGATGTTTAATATGATTTCTTACCTTAATACAACTGAGATTTATCAGTATTCTCTATGTGGCCTTCAGGTCAAAACAATCAATGACATTTTTATTTAGGTAACATTTATCCATTAATTGTTTATATACACTTCGTCTTGTTACAGGAACGCTAGCGGAGACCCGTGTGAGCTGGAGAGTTTCGATGTGGGCAGTGTCGCCGTGGCAACCGACAGCTTCACCTTCCCCCGAACATTCGACAGCGGTTTCGCTAACCCCGTCCCCATCAGTCTCAACAGCTGGCAGGTGCGCGTCACTCCTGGCTTATATCACTCACACACATACACACACATAAGCAATATTTGTATATATCTACATTTATCACTGCCATGGAAACGTTTACAACGTTGCCAACTTGTAATTACGAATCACTCGCACACATTAAAAAATGACGAATAAATCCATCCTTGGACCGGAAATGATAAATAATGAATCTCCATTGCAATAAGTAGGAACTTTTTTTCCTTTCGCAAATAAACTACATACATGAATAAATACTGAAGATGTCCATTAACGTGATGTGATTAAAAGTAACTGATACATTAATCAATCGACTGTAAAGAAATGATTGAATGTAACTGATACATCAAATATGTACATCAATTGTGTTTTATTTATTTTATTTGGCTAAAATACGACATGTGCTGATTTCAGCTCAAATAATTTCACTCAACTTGTACATTCATCCCCAATTGCCTATTATATGATAATTACTAGTTTTAATTGAAATTGATCAACATCTTTAGTCATGTTCAGAAACCGAAACTACACGTACATGCACAGTAGTAATAACACCTGTTAAACACTATCAAGCCAAAGTTATCTGTTTGTATGGTGAAAATAAATTGCCAAAAGTACGTTTGATCAATTGACGCGCGCCACACGAGGTGCATTGTCCGGTTTTCGATACCTTTATATCGTCAATATACTAACAATTTATCATCAAAATGGCAATTTTCGGTAACAGTCAGTACTTCTCGAAAAATTAACATCATTTATAACGTTTGGAAAATGTGACCTACAACAACACAATGGATGTACCTTTAATCAAACAACCTTAATGAAATGATTGATTGTAACGGTTACATTAATCTATCAACTTTAAAGAAATGATTGAATGTAACTGTTACATTAATCTATCAACCTTAAAGAAATGACTGATTGTAAATGATACATTAATCAATCGACTTTTCAGAAATGATTGAATCTAAACGATACATAAACTTCATATAAATGATTGAATGTAAGTGATACAATATGCAATCAATATTACGAAAAGACCGATTGAAATAATTGTTCTTCATCAACCAATCAACGTTGAATACATGCGTGAGTGTAAGTGATACATTGGTCAACCAACGTTTCATAAATAATTGGATAATAGTCCTTGAAGGGCCATTAGAAGTCGCATACATAAGACCAGGGATATTTTCTGGATAACAACTTCTTTAATGTGAAAGTACATGACGTTTCGGAGAATATGCTTACTCCTACCTAAGGTGGAATGTGATAGGATACATAATGTAGTGAAGATAAGAGGAATGCTTTACGTTTAAAGAAACTCTGTATTATTCAGTAACTAACCACCAGGTCCCATATCTCATTGACTATCAATAGTCAGTGATATAATACACACAAACTGATACTTTTCCCTGTACTTCAGGGCGACGTGATAGTGACAGTGAACATCTACGACGAGGATACAGAGCGAGAAGAGCGGGTGGACAGCTTCAACCTCACCTACACTCGCTTCACACCCGTCTCCAACCGGGTCTTGCGCCCCGGGGACTACCTTCCCTACTCTCTCACAGGCAGACGGGCAAAGGAGCCCACTAAGTGAGATTATTATGCTATTACTGAAATTAGCGAAAAAAGAAATGAGTTTAAAACATTATATATACATTATTTATTACTCAATCGTGGCGAGATCACTCATTAGATAACAATGAGTTGGTTACACACATGTGTGATACCACCGCGTGCTCCCGTAACGTCATAATCGGCGCGTGACGTCACAGTCGTTTTTGGTTGACGTCACAATGTAAGCCGCGCGACTGCAATAGCGGGTCACCTATTTGCAAGTAAGCGTCACTAAAAACGATTTTCTTGCAATTCAGCGCTATATACATCATTGAGTAATAAATAAAATACTAAACTCGGTCCCGTTTGATAACATGTTTATGAAACTCGTGAATGGCATCGGTATTTAACTCGCTTTCGCTCGTTAAAATACCAAACCATCCACTCGTTTCATAAACATGTTATCAAACGGGACGTCGTTTAGTATTCTATATATATACAAGTTGACTATAGTGCAAAGTCGATATTTTCATAAGTAGCACAATAGGTCATCGCCACTGTAAGGTTTTTTTCACTGTTATAACAAAGTATCTTACTTTCAGTCATATAATATTGTTAACAACTTACTTTATATACCACCAGCATTTTGAATTCTGTTCGACCAATATTCAAATACCCCCATCCTTCCAGTCTGCAGATCGCAGTGACGGCTGCGTGTGACCGCTACTTCTATGGGGACGAGTGTCTGGTGAACTGTGTGGAGAACGATGACTGCAATGGACACTACACGTGCGAGCCCATCACAGGGGAGAAGATCTGTAACGAAGGGTGGACAGGAGACAACTGCAGTATCTCGGCGTCTCCAGACCACGGGTGCTTGGCATGTAAGTGTAAAGGACCGGCAATACCAAACAGGGGTGATCATGACACACTCTCATTTGGGATTCGAATCCTGCTACTCCCTCGAGAGTTCGAATGCCTGTAAATGTTTGAACTCATTTCGCCTACACCTGAATTCACATACGCTTAATTAACGATGGTTTGTGATAGGGGTATGTTTGATTCCTGTTTGAGCCATGTAGTATTAGAACTAGCCTGTCTACATCACACGTAATCAATGCTACCAACTGTACAGCCTCTGAACTATTGCTTTTGTGCTGCTAAAAACTCACTCACTTAATTAGTAAATAGTCGTTTGGATAGAAAGAAAACATGTGGTCAGTGTTGACCTTATGTTTTCTTATTTCACACATACTGATCTATAGTGTAGTGCATTTAATTTGATCAATAACCTTGATTCCAGTACAAAGGTAAACACAGAAAAATCGTCATCATTGAATGAACAAGTTGAATATCAGTAGTCGTGTATGTTATTACCAAACTGAATACAATGTCTTGAATGTTACAAAACAATAAACTGGTCCTTTAAACATGTTCAAATCTAATAAAACTGGAGCCCAACAGCTCTCCTTATCCTTTATCATGTATATCAATAACATAAGAACATATACAAGTATATTGGACATGGATCTTTTGCGTCTCAATGATGATACTATGAATAACACTTCGAAAAGGAAAGTTTTAGCCGATACAATTATTCGTTAAATAACGTGGCAGAAAAGAAAAATCTCAATAGTTTTTTTTGTTGCCAAACTGTTTAACTTGTATCATGTATAAAGCGCTAAAGGTAATATATCCTCCGTCAGCCCAAGTGTGCGAGAACAACGCGGACTGTATCAAGTACGGGAACAGGTCCAAGGAGTACTACTGCTGCTGTGCCCCCGGCTTCACGGGCACCTTGTGTGACGAGGATATAGACGAGTGTGCCTCCAGCCCCTGTGAGAACGGAGGGTCGTGTGTACAGGACAGACCCAACTCCTACAGGTGTGACTGTCCTATCAGGTGAGACCTCCCCGTCATATAAAGAGGAAGAATTGTTATGATTGATAAACTTTTGTTGATTCATAGGATATACGTATAATATGTCAGGCAGTGTCTTGCATTATGCCAGCCATATCTGCATATGATACACATCTACCATAGACTTACTAAATTTGCGATATGACGCCTTAGAAAGGAACATATTGTCATAAATCTTACAATAATGTTCTGAACACTAATTTAATTAAGTTTTGATAATAATGTAAGTCACATAAACGTAACAGGTTGGTAGGTGATAGCATAGGCGCACCTAACTAAGGAGATGAGCATAGTCCTGTTTTCAATTCACATCTGTTTATAGACCAACATGTCTTTAAGTTGAGACGTCAGATGGTGGCACTCGTATAGTGAAACTTAAAAATTGAGCTCAGAAATATTTTTTTTCAGATTTAAAGGTGAACAGTGTCAAATCCAGCGGAACTGTGACGACGACCCTTGTCTGAACGGTGGCGACTGTCGGTCTGTCGTCGGCTCCTTCTTCTGTCTGTGTGACAACAGGTACACTGGAGAGATCTGCGAGACTCTGATCACAACTACCCAACCAACCACTACTCCCGCCTGTACGCCCGACTTCTACGGTCCCGCCTGCTCTGTGTTCTGCCAGGCCCAGGACGACTGTGCAGGACATTATACCTGTGATAGCGAAAGCGGAAACAAACTGTGCAACCCAACATGGGGAGGAGTGAACTGTACCCTCAGGACCTTCAATGACCCCACTTGCCAGTGTGTCAATGGGGGACAGTGTTTCGAGGGACAGTGTTGCTGTCCAGAACAATTTACAGGATCCCGATGTGAAGTAAGGATTTTCTGTAGAGAAGATAGTTGTTTCAACGGAGGCCAATGCTACGAAGAAAGCAACGGATTCCGGTGTGCTTGCAGGGAAGGTTTTACTGGTAGGAACTGCGAAACCGCCGTTACAACCTGTCCAGATAACTTTTACGGACCACTATGCGCCGTATTCTGTCGGCCTCAGGAAGATTGTACCGGAGGACAGTGGAGCTGCGACCCAATGACAGGCCGGAGACAGTGCAGATTCGGGTGGCGAGGACCCTCCTGTAATGAGAGAGATTCATCTGCAATACACAGGACACCATGTCCGGATAGTCAGTGTCGGAACGGCGGGGTCTGTGCCAACTCGACCTGCTGCTGCACTATTGGATATACCGGAAGTCTCTGTCACGTCGAGATACTCGAGTGTTCCAGCAACCCTTGTCAAAATAATGCACGATGTGAAGATCTCATCGGGGATTACGAGTGCTTTTGTCCTCCCGAGTTTACTGGGAAGAACTGTGAATATTACCTCGGTCTAGAAGGAAGAACAACTACACAAGCACCCGACCTGTGTGTAAACGTGAACTGTTTGAACGGAGGAACATGTGCAAGTAATTCAAGCACAACATCATTCTGCCTGTGCCCAGATGGATTTACCGGCGAACGTTGTCAGACATCTGCTAGAACTACTTCACCAGGACAGCCTCAATGTCCATCTAACTTTTACGGACCGACTTGTCAAACTTTCTGTTTGGAAGCGGATTCATGTGAGCGAGGACATTTCTACTGTGATGCCGCCACAGGGCGGAGACTCTGCAGAAATGGCTGGATCGGAGACATATGTAACACAAGAGCCGTTCTTCCAATATACGACCCAGAATGCCCTTCAGTCGGTTGCAAGAACCGAGGGCAGTGTTTTAACGGATCGTGTTGTTGTCTCCCGAACACACAAGGTGATTATTGTCAGGAGGAACTCCTCCCCTGTGATGCTCGGCCTTGTCGGAATGGTGGCCAGTGCCAGGACTTGGTCAGTGGCTACAACTGTGAGTGTCCCTCGGGGTTCACGGGTCGGAACTGTGAATCTGTTGTGATTACAACTCCAGCGACTACTGCAACAACCACGGGGAACCTGGAGGCGTGCCAGCAGGACAGATGTCAGAATGGAGGAGTGTGTATTCCCACCCTGCTTCCCTTCTCCTGCTATTGTCTTAACGCATCATTTGAAGGTCGATATTGTGAGATCAACATCGCCTCGAGCGGCTCGTCCAGCTACCGGAAGACCATCTACCTCCTGGGTAATGTCAGTGACAACAACCAGGGGGCCATCCAGCAGATTCTCCAGAGAGCTGAAACAACAACTGCTTCTAGTGAGATCAATAATTCTAGAACCTCTCAATGTCACGTTTTACGTTTATTATTCGTTTTGAATGCTTCAGCTTTAGTTTATATAATCTTGTATCAACATACTAATAAATATGAGGAATTATGTGTACGGAAAAACAATTATATAGTACTTCATGCAAACAGTGTTTGCAAACAGATCTCATCTGATTGAAAATACATTCACTAGATTGTGGAAGTAACCAACACTAATACGAACTAAGACATTTTAGTGTCAAGTTGTTTCAAATCTAGAAGCTAATAATGATATATTTCAGGTTCATCATGCTGCTTGATCGTGAACATTGTTGAGAAACGGAATTACATTGACCAAGCAGGGTAAGTATTATGATATTTACAATATCCAACTTCTTGCTTTAGTATTAATTCAACGAGTATCAATAAGATTTAGATCGGTACTGATGATCGGTGAATTATTTCCCTGTACAGGAACGCCGTAGTTGGCTACGTGTACACGGTGACCCACTCCACGGACGGGAACATCAGCCCTGGAGCCATATCAGATCTCAACCGGGCAGTGAACACTGATCTTCAGACCACTGCACCATTCGACCGTGATGGCGTCTTCGTGTACACGGGCCTCCTGCAGCAGCTGGCCGACCTGAACCTGGTGTACTCGCTAGATATCATCGGCACAGTGCCCGAGTCCAGGCGCCAGTCCGTCATACAGGATATTGAAACGGCATGGAGGACCGCAAACCCAAGTAAGTCTCTTTGGTCAAATCAGTGGTTGAACTTTCATTCACTTTACAGGAAGTTGTCACAGCATTAGGACGCTCATGATAACATTGTATTTTATAATTTCAATCCATCATACATAGTTGTGTCTTAAATCCAATCCGTATCACTTTTCCGTTTGTCAGATTGTGGTTGCCAGTTCAGTGCCAAGATTGCATCAAGCCAGGAGTACGCCGGAGAGTACGGGTACGTGAAGAACAATATACATGTTACGAGTAAAACAGTGTCGACCAACAGTATATATATATATATATATTATATATATATATATATATATATATATATATATATATATATATATATATATATATATATATATATATATATATATATATATATATATAATACTCTACAGTTAAGTGCTACAGCAGTAACACGAGATGTTTACACACTTTTCCTTCATACTAATCATACCATTTGCGAAAACATCAGTATTTATTACTAACATTTTGTTATAAGTTCATATTGACAAATTCAGTTGATTGATCTGTTAATGAAAGCATACTGTTCGTGTATTACAGTATGACAGTGAGTCGCGTCTTCTACACCATCACACGGGATGACGAGCCTCTGGAACCAGCCACAACACAGGCGCCATCTCGCGGAGTGTTCGTGAACGTGGCGCAGTCAGTGGGAGCTAACTCGGTGTATCAAGGTACCTTCATGATGCCCTACAACCAGCGCCACGAGCTGCTGCTGAACACACTGGTTGATGTCAACAGTGAGGAGTGGAGCAGCGTCAGGGACGCAATCCTTCTTGCCTGGACCAAGTGGAAGGATACCAACCCTGCAGGTACAATACATCGTCATTGATGGCTCGGGAAGGAACTTTAAAGTTTGAAACAAATCATCATTGAAACGATGTGTAGGAGAAATAATTATGAGGTTTAAAATACTTAGTATACAATAAGGTAACCCAGACACATTGAAATTTTATCGGCTGTGTACGTGAAACACCGGCATGATTGAGGGATTTGAAATGTTTTTGATGATTTCATTTGCATGGCATTGTTATAATGATGGGTGTCAACAGTATACGTTTTGCAAATATGAAGTGACCTTTCATGTTTTACCAAAACGTTTTATATATGTATTTTGATTGTAACAAAACATTACATATTTCACTATTTCAGTTCCAGAAAACATTAGGAATACAAACGTGGATGTGGTTATGCTGAGACCTAAAGTGTTTTATACACAAGACGGGTAAGATACATAAGTTATAGGCATGAACGAAGAGTAAAAGGCAGTATTTCTTAAAGATATTAAAGACGGATATTGCAGTTCTAGATTTTAAGTTTGAATAATGATGAACTTAATAACAGCCATAGAAAATGTAAATCATTGAGTATGTTTTCATTTATTCTTCTGCCCCAGAACACGCCTGGCGAAACTGGAGTATTTCGTGGTGTTGAATAACACCATTATAATCGGGCCCCAGCCTGGCGGCATTACAGTCAGCAGCCCCCTGGTCTGTGAGGGGTGTCCCGCTATTCCTCTCCCCTACGTGGATATCAAGGGCCCAGCAACGCGCCAACAGATTATCACCCTCGGGGCCAACCTTAACCCCTCAGGTACAGCTCATACCTCTGTGACGGGTTTCACAACGAGAGGCACCCTTTACCAATAATACCGAGAGGATATTTGGACACTGGTCGTAGTGACCCTATTCTTCATAAATGCAGTACTGTGTTTGAAATCTTATTTTAATTTGACAGATAAATGTTAGGTGCAAGACTTACCTAAGAATGTTGAAACTAAATAGTAAAAACATAGTTACTTATGGTAAATATTAAAAGAAGATGCCGAGTACAATTCATTTGATTCATTATTTTACTTGTGTGTATTGTTACTAGATCCAGCTGGCTCCAGTGTGGAAACAGAACAGTTCATCAACTCCATTGGGTAAGTATTGTGAAAACCTTTATCTAGCCTTCTTAACCCTGAGATCAACTCTGATTTGAGATTCAAAACTCTAAAGTTCCCAATATGTTCATCCTTTAACAGAGAGCCAGTCATAAGAGTCTACTACCAGCCACCGATCACTGGGCCGGATGTGACGTCAACAGCTGTGAGTCAACAGCGATTGGGTCTGATACTGAACGTGTTGGGACTGGAACAACCCACCCTGCCAACCGAGAGAACCTATGCTGTGACTTTCGCTGGTTCAATCAGTGACAATGATAAAGATGTCATTGAACAGCTATTGACGAACGCTTGGGGTAAAGGTCTTATTTTCTTGAATTATAAACTCAAATAGGGAGACATGTAACTTAATATCAGTGCAAATGAAATATATTATTCATCCATATTAGTGTAGGTCACATGCATGCTTAAAATGATAGCTCTACGATTCGTCCTGGTCCTGGCGTTAACTCTGTCATCAAGATGACAGTTCACTTTAATCATCCAAACTTGAGTATCTATCTAGGAAATTTAATTTTACTTTTGATGTTTTCAGTCAACACATATGGAATACCAGCAGATCGAATTCGAATCAAAATCACAAGCGACGGCACCTTCACCAGTACTACAGGGTAAGAGTTTTACAAATGGTAATATGATGATGATTATTTCATGCTGTTGACACTACTAATTCGCACTGTTGTGTCGTTGAAGACGCTGTTCTAATCAGCCCTGTCCCTTCGATGCCCGTGAAAAATTAAAAAACGGAGGATGTATCACGTTATTTCATTTACATTCTGTCGACATCATCAGTCTCATTTCCACACAATCTTGTTAACTTGACAGGAGCGGGGAGCTGACCCAGATCCGCTACTCCGTGTCAATCCAGGGCGGGGACTCCCAGTGGACCAGGTTCAGCGGTCTCGATCTGGAGACTCTCCGTCAGTACTTCACCTCCCCGAACCTCGTAGTAGTGGGCGGGGCCGGAACCTTAGCTACTTTACAGACCACTACGGCGTTCACCAGCAGTGCCGTCACTACTGCCACACCCAACACTGTGACATCCACGGTGGAGACCATCTCTGTTGTGGGCAACATCACTGACGCCAACCAAGGACTTCTGCAGGAGATTCTTCAAACTGCCCTCAACAAATCTAAAACTGGTATAGACATGTACAATATAATATAACATTGTAATGACTGTCTTTAAAAGTTCTGATTGGCATAGTTTACAATTTAAAATACAATGATAAATAATAAATATATTAATATTTTATGTTTTAATATGATTTTATTATTCAAATGATTGATATTATATTTCTCCTTTAGGTTCAGCGTGCTGCCTGACCCTGTACATTATTGAAAAGACCTACTATGCCGGGCCGTCGGGGTAAATAAGCGTTCTATACATTACTCATATCTAGAAAGAAAAATAAAGTTTTAAGGCAATTGATAAATATTGAAAGTCAGTGTTTGTATCAAGGCATTATCGATACGGACATTTTGTCATTTAAACGTCTATTTCTTCAAATTATGCAGAAAACATACAAATATCCTAAACACGTTTTTTCAAGAAACACATGTAAAATGCTCTAGAAAATAGTTTATACTTAAAATTGCAAGATATCGAATGACTTATATTCCTTTGGTGGACAGACAGTCGACGGTTGTTCAGATAATTGGTTATGGTGAAACATTGAGATGTGATATATATGTGTTAAATACCTTAAATTATACCGTTTCAGCGAGGTGATAACAGGTCTCCAATACAACATCACCGGCACCAACGGCGCGTCAGTGACCCTGACAGAGAGCCAGAGACAGAACTTTACAGCCGAGATAGAGAACGGACTACAGACAGTGGACGTGTTCAGACAGGGCGGGGTGGTCATCTACACAGGTGCCCTCAGCACCCCCATATACTCAGTGGACTTCGTCGGCGACCTGCCGGACTCTCGCAGGGCGGCAATACTCGCCATCATTGAGGCCGCCTGGAACAGAGCTTACCCTGGTAACGTTTTATATGGATATGTACAATGAACTAGATTTTTCCCAAGTTTATAAAAAATGCGATGGCGAAAACGTGCTACATGTATTTGGCCTTTATTTTGAACATATTTCTATGGAATTAAATTAAGAAATATATTGGTCACGTTGTTTTGTCTTTACAATTCTGCCTGAAATTGTAATTTCAGAATGCAATTGTCGGTTTGTGCCAACCATTCTGACCTCTCAGGAATACTCTGGTGAATATGGGTGAGAATTTACATGTAATTCTATTGCAATATCTCTGCCTACTGTGTATGAATTTAAACTTCAAGGTACACTGAATCTCGTCAACGTCTTTTGAATGTTACTTTAATCAAATAAAATACACCTCATATACAACTTATGAACGTAAATTCCCAATTTGTAGTTCCAAAGTAGGTATATTAATCGAATCGTAAATGAAGAATACAACTGTGTCCTCCTTCTACCAGCATCAAGATAACGCGTATCTCCTACACAATGACTCGAGACGGGCAGCTGCAGAACCCAGAAATAGTCTCTCCTCCATCCAGAGGCATCTTCTTCACTTCCGCTCAACAGGATGTTCGGGTAAACTCGGTATATCGCGGCTCAATCTTGTACCCAGCCAATCAGCGCCACAGTGCCCTGCTCACGGGTGTGGTGGATGTCCAGGGCAGAGAGGGAGAGTTCGTCAGAGACGCCATCAAACAAGCCTGGGAGCAGTTCCGCCAGGACTCGCCGGCGTGTAAGTAGCTCATCATTATTTGATTAAAGCCTCCATATGGATATTATGTGACTGCCATCTAAGATATAGAGTCTGTCGGGTTATTGAATTATGAATGATGAGTGCATTATATGTAAGTCGTAATGTCAGTTGACGCGAATTTCGCAAATCATCTGTTGTCATTTTGAATATGTGAAAAGAGTTAATCATGAGCTCATGTAAGTGTACTAACCAACATTTCACATCAATAATCCCATTATCCAGCTTAGAAAAGGATTATATATACGATGAGGTATGTCAGTTCACGTCTTTAATTTGTTTCGTAACATAAGCCTTTAAGTAAATACGCATTTGTGACTGAGGTTGATGTCAAATATCAGACTGAAATGATATCCTTACCAATATGTAATGAATGTGTCACACGACATTCACGTTATGTTTCAGTGCCACCAGAGCTTCAGAATGCTCCCTTAGAGGTTATTCTCCTCCGTCCACAGCCATATTACACGCCTGATGGGTACGTGTCACAAAATCTTCTTTATTTTGCTTAAAAATCCTTCACAATAAAAGAATGTCATACATACAATCATTTCGCCCTTTTCTGCTATTTCCTAGGAGCGTGTACGGTGTAGATCTTTTTACAATTTTAAAAGAGCCTTTACCAAACAGAAAACAGAATTAACCAGGATTGTTTAAAATGATGATTTGTAAAGATGTTCAAAAAACATTTAGTTAAGGACACATCTTTCCCCGAAGACGATTGCACGTGCAAAGTAACCCCAAACGAACTGCATTGTAAAGCACCGAATGTTCTTGTTACAGGGGTTTGTATCGCTTAGTAATAGGTTATGGTCTATACAAAGGTATATGTCTTTCTGACACTATTTCTAAACGATACGAGATCCTGTGGTTGCTGATTCCAGTAGTTTCTAAAGAGAAAAATATAAACTTTTGAAGAGAAGGATAGATATGAACCGTTTCGTTTCCAAAATTAAGATTATCCTCATTTGTTACTAACAGCAAAGAACTTACAAACGTGGAGTACCTGGTGGTCCTGAACGGACAGGTGATCCTTGGTCCACAGGTCGCTAACGTGACCCTGACCAACCCCCTATTCTGTACCGGCTGTAGGGCTGTACCTGTGCCTTTCGTGAACATCCAGGGAACTCTAACCACGGAACAACTGACAGAACTCGGTCGTAACCTTAACCCATCAGGTACTGCAGCGAATGTTGTTGATTAGGGGGAGATGATATTTCTTTAGTTTAATACTATGCACGTTAAGATTGTGTTATAAGCATAGGTGAGTAACGAGCAAGATATTATTCGGACCGTCTTGGACATGCTCTTGAATGTTGGAGAAAAAACATATCCAGAGAATGTATTTTATGTGCTGATGCATCGCCTAATGATAACCGACGTTGTGTATAATTTATCTGAAGCATAGGATATATAAAATTTTAAACTTTGTAACTTTTCAGATATGTTATATATTAGATATTGTAATCTGTTACCAACTATGTTTGCATTATATAATAATTATTCCACAACATATATAGACTAAACCTGAACTTTAATCTTGCACGTTTCAAACATGAAACATACTGCAATAACATATACTCACAACTTGCAGATCCGGATGGAAGGACCACTAGCTCGGAATCGTTTACCAACGCCAATGGGTATGGTCACACTTGAACCATTTGTTATTTTTATTCATGTCTTTATGGCTACAAGTAGTAGTATGTTTAGGGTCAAAATCTAACGACATTTACTTCTAATTTAATTCTTATTACATTACGATAAAGAATTGTGATGAATATATTAAATAGCGCTATATACCTAGTACCCTAATGGATCACTTCAATTGAATTGTAATGAATAATGGTGTGCATTAAACATTGTCCTTTCAGGTAATGTGTAACCAGCAACGAAATAGAGATGCAAACGTAACTAAGTTAAGTTGTTGATTGCTAAGGACTTAAGTATGACCATTGATAAGGATAACAGTTTGATGATTTCTTATTTTACTTTAAAGGGGTAGCATAACTCGTGTGTATTACCGACCCCCGATCACGGACCCTACAGTCGAAACCACGGAACTGAGTGAGGACAGCATCCGACTCATCTTGACCAGATTGAACCTGCAGAGACCCACACTGCTCACTGAAAAAACATTCATTTTGAATTTCATTGGCAGACTAAATGGCAATAACATTGATGTCATAGAGGAAACTATCATCAACGCATGGGGTAAGCAATTCAATGCTTTATTATAATTTGGATCAATGTCAACATGAAGATAAAATATCCAATTGATAAATACAGGTCTTTTTAAATTGCCATGCTATTTTTGCTATCTCGTTTAAACAACAATATATTCTAACGAGAGACAAATATCATGGATAACAACTTCTTTATTTGTACCACACGACGTTTCTGGGCTACTTCTTGCCCCTTCTTAAGGTGGATACTGAACATAGAGGTACATGAAGAAGAGGCAAGAAGTAGCCCAGAAACGTCATGTGAAACAAATAAAGAAGTTGTTATCCATAATATTTGTCTCTCATTACTGTACCAACTTCTAAATGCCTTTGAAGAATTTCAATATATTCTAAATTGCAGCGACTACCTACAACATACCACGGAACGCAATAGCAGTAAAGGTGAACAACATCAACGATAACTTTATCAGCCAGCCAGGGTAAAGTTTACTTACTGTATTTCAGACTCCACTACCGTCAAAAGTTGTCAAAAGTTAGATTAAAACTATTTAGGATCGACTCAAGTTAGACTGTACCGATTAAAGGTTGATTTTGTAAAGGTCAGGTAGTGTTACATACTACAGAGAGCCTGATTTCAATCAACCCGACATTTTGTCTCTTTAGTGCGTTAACGTTCTTGGAATAAAGCACCCAAAATTGTATGTTTTTCTTCCCCATTGTAAACCAATCTGAATCTTACTTACAGCAACACACCAGCTACACAAGTGACGTACACTGTCTCCGTTCAAGGGGCGGACTCTCAGTGGACAAGTTTCAACAGCATTAGTCCATCCACCATTGGTGGCTTCTTCACAAACACTGGTCTAGTGACAATAACAGGGGAGGTAATCAGTATCAACCCAGGGCAGACAACTCTCATATCCTCATCAGGGGAGACAACTACCACTCTGCCGACAACTTCCACCTCCGAACCGTTCTTGATCAAGACAATATTCATCCGAGGGAACATCAGTAATACCTTGCAGAATCAAGTAGATGAAATACTTCGATCATCACTCTCCAAATCAACGGAAGGCAAGTGTGGATTTTTATTTTCAATTTGAGAGGACGTTTTACATTGAGATGTATTCAAGATAAAACTTCAAGACCCTCCCGGGCTAACCCATTTTGTTTATTCCAGGAAGCCCATGCTGCTACACCTTGAGAATCCTCGATAAGGTCACCTTCTTGGACCAAAATGGGTATGCATTAAGTAATCTGCTTAAATGTATTCGAAAACAATTTACATTAATTTACTTTTGATAACATATAAATGTCTATTATCAGTGTGTATTTGTAATAATGAAAGAATTAGTGGAAAAGATTAATTTTTTTCATAATGATTTCATATATGAAATTCTGAAAGGCGAAATGTCCTAAACATTACTTGCTTCATGAGTATGGCAAACATCATTGAAATATAATATATCGTCAACCTCGTTAAAATGTTTATTACAACAGTTCGGTACATGGTATACTGTCCTTGTCATTGTCATTGTCAACTTCAGCATGAACTTGAAATTAAGTCTTATTCACCACAAATCAACTCAATTGAAAGGCTGTTTTAGCCTGTTACATAATGTTTTTTTACACGTTGCGTGTTTCAAATTCAAAGGGATGTGGTGGAGGGGTACCGATACAACGTCAGCAACACAACCGGAAGTCCAGTGACGTCATTCACCGAGCTGCAGACTCTCCTGTTTGAGACGGAGGTACAGAACCAACTTCAGAGTTCAGGAGTATTCACCCAGCTAGGCTCTGTTCTCTATACGGGGGAAGTGAATAGCCTCACTCCCATCACCTTTACCTACACGGTGGACTTCATCGGGGACATACCGTATACCTGGAGAGACGCAGTTATTGCTAATATTCAGACAGCCTGGCAGAACTATAATCAAGGTAACTTTATTTTATGTACACATGGATTCGATTGGCATATTTGATTCATTATGTCACGATAAATTAAATGAATGCAATATATCAAATTATCAAAAAATATTTTAAAAAGAGCAATGCCAAGATTAACATATATTGACGATTCAAAGGTATTGTCGATCTTGGTTGTGTATCCTTCAGAAGTTCATCAATGTCATATATCGTTACATCTAGAGATAAACATATTTGTTTCAGATTGCAATTGTGAATTCAGAGGCAACGTCGTGTATATACTTCAATATACAGGGGACTATGGGTATGTAAACAGTTGCAGGACATTAAACTACATTCAGGGTATGTTCAATATTGATTGATTAGATTGTCATAAATTTAAGCATAGAGGCTAATTTACTAAGCCCTTCTTCCGTTAAGAAGTATAAAAAATCACCCGCATTCACTCAGCATCGCTTATGGTTGCAGATTGACAGTAAGCCGCATGTTCTACACCATGACGAGAGATGAACGAACCCAGAACCCAGCGGAAACACCAGCACCTCCTAGGAACTTCATAGAGAGGCTGGTGAGGGGAGACAACCGCGTCAACCCCTTCTACTCTGGATCAGTGCTCCTGCCGGGCAGACTCGCGCACAGTGTGTTGCTGAACAGTGTTGTGGATATGCAGAGTGATCGTGGTACTGAGATAAGAGGCCTGATAGAAGCTGCGTGGATCAACTGGAGGGATACCAATCAAGCAGGTAATATTTATATAATGTGATCTACATGAAAATATATTATATCATCATTCTCAAATATATCAAAATTCATTTACGTGTATGAAATCATTTTTATCCCCTGATCCGTAATCTTTTTAAATCAAAATTTTGTTCATGTGATGTTGTTGCGATGAGGTTTTAAAACGTGTATGTTATACAAAATGTAAAAAGTTCTAAAGCTAGACTTACAATCCAATTGGCTGAGTAAAACCTGTCATTTCCACATTTCTTGCATTATTCAATTGTCACTTTGTAAACATGTGAAGTAGATGCTGGTAAGCTGCCATTTGTTGTCTTTATCTTCCATTGGTATGATCTTTCGTGATTCCAGTTCCGCCAAGTCTCCGAACAGGAACGTTAGATATAATATTGAAGAGGCCCCAGATGTACTATACTCCGGACGGGTGAGGAGACTTATTTAAACGATATACTTCCCTCTAACCAAGTGTTCCATCTGCATGAATGCATGCATACATTGTCATATCTATTGGTCGTCAGCATCCTATAAATGGAACGTGGAACAATGGACACTATAGAGCTAAAATGTTTAGAATTTATTAGTGCTCTCTCATGGAATGAAAATAAAGAACATTTTGCTTTTCAAAGTAAAATATTCATCTTTTATATCCCCTCTTATAATCGATATTGCATTGAATCATATAACGTGTGTTACAGTCGACAGTTAACTTACTTGGAGTACTTCGTGCTGTTGAACGGGAGCTCCATCGTGGGACCAGAGGGAACACGCGTCCCCCTGACTGGACAGTACTTCTGTGATGGCTGCACGGCTGTCCCCGTCCCATATGTGGAGGTGCAGGGTTCCTTGTCCTCGGAGCAACTTCAAACACTGGTATCTAACCTGAACCCTACAGGTAAGGTTCACCTTCTCTCGGCATGTATCTCAACTCATACAAACATCTATAGACCTCTCTGGCATTCATCTCTCTTACGGTACTCATGTAAAATTACCATATTGTTCAACAATGATTAACTTCTAAGTAAGCAGAGTGTCAAAAACAAAAACAAAACGAGCATTTTAATATTGAATATGTGTTTAATCATATTGACTCAAATAATTACTACAAATATATTGAAATCAGAATATCCGTCTGCAGTTAAATGATACTTTACTCAAACTGCCGATGTTCAATGTTTTCCAGGTAGAACTACAGCTCCCGTTATCAGTGAACGATTCGTAAATACACTTGGGTACGTGTGACATGGCTTTATTAATGTTATTGCCTACGAGCGTTATCATACTGGGCTTCATACTTTCAAACGAAGTCATGAGGCTAAATATTGTTTTTTCATGGTAATATGACGTCATGAACAATGCTATGACGTTGCGTTCTCAATTTGCCGACGGTAATCAGCCTATTCGTGAACCATTAGATGTTGATGTGTTTCCTCAATTTGACAACTTCGATAATAAATAGAACATACGTGCCTATAATCTCGCGACACTCATATGGAATCCTTTGTTAAAGACTCGTTGGCTATTCGAAGTGAAACGAATAAATGATTCAGAACATGATCTGCTTTATGGTTTAGTGAACTCGTCAATGTGATCGTGTTGAGTTTCCATTCCAGTGTTACCATTACTCGTGTGTACTATCAACCACCAATATCCCGAGCTGATGGACAACCAACTCTCTTGAGTCCTCAACGAATCGCACAGATACTAACCAACCTCGGGCTTCAGGAAGCATCTTTGCCCAAGCAGAAAACTTTCACCATCAATCTAGCTGGCAATGAACAAACCAATAATGTTAATCTGGTTCAACAAGTCCTGCGAGTTGCCTGGGGTAGGTACAAACTTTCTAGCGAATGTATATGATTATTAAGGGACGAATCTTTGTCTTTTTTTGCATAAATGTCTATCATTGAATCTATGTGTCTCCTTGACATATTGTACATTCAAATGATACATTTCTTCAATGTATTCACAGCTTCTTCATTGAACATCCCGGTGGATGATTTAACTGTGAACGTCGTGTCCATGGACGACAACCTTGTCAGCAGGTAGGCGACACTTACAGATCAGACTTATGAGTTGAAATTAGAGTAATTGCAGTAAGCACTTTTGTGTAATCTTTGCAATCTAGTAATCTAGTAATGATCACAATATGAAGATTGTTCAAACAACTTCCAGAGTGTGATATACTCTAGATTGTTCAAACAACTTACAGAGTGTGATATACTCTAGATTGTTCAAACAACTTACAGAGTGTGATATACTCTAGATTGTTCAAACAACTTACAGAGTGTGATATACTCTAGATTGTTCAAACAACTTACAGAGTGTGATATACTCTAGATTGTTCAAACAACTTACAGAGTGTGATATACTCTAGATTGTTCAAACAACTTACAGAGTGTGATATACTCTAGATTGTTCAAACAACTTACAGAGTGTGATATACTCTAGATTGTTCAAACAACTTACAGAGTGTGATATACTCTAGATTGTTCAAACAACTTACAGAGTGTGATATACTCTAGATTGTTCAAACAACTTACAGAGTGTGATATACTCTAGATTGTTCAAACAACTTACAGAGTGTGATATACTCTAGATTGTTCAAACAACTTACAGAGTGTGATATACTCTAGATTGTTCAAACAACTTACAGAGTGTGATATACTCTAGATTGTTCAAACAACTTACAGAGTGTGATATACTCTAGATTGTTCAAACAACTTACAGAGTGTGATATACTCTAGATTGTTCAAACAACTTACAGAGTGTGATATACTCTAGATTGTTCAAACAACTTACAGAGTGTGATATACTCTAGATTGTTCAAACAACTTACAGAGTGTGATATACTCTAGATTGTTCAAACAACTTACAGAGTGTGATATACTCTAGATTGTTCAAACAACTTACAGAGTGTGATATACTCTAGATTGTTCAAACAACTTACAGAGTGTGATATACTCTAGATTGTTCAAACAACTTACAGAGTGTGATATACTCTAGATTGTTCAAACAACTTACAGAGTGTGATATACTCTAGATTGTTCAAACAACTTACAGAGTGTGATATACTCTAGATTGTTCAAACAACTTACAGAGTGTGATATACTCTAGATTGTTCAAACAACTTACAGAGTGTGATATAATCTAGATTGTTCAAACAACTTACAGAGTGTGATATACTCTAGATTGTTCAAACAACTTACAGAGTGTGATATACTCTAGATTGTTCAAACAACTTACAGAGTGTGATATAATCTAGATTGTTCAAACAACTTACAGAGTGTGATATACTCTAGATTGTTCAAACAACTTACAGAGTGTGATATACTCTAGATTGTTCAAACAACTTACAGAGTGTGATATACTCTAGATTGTTCAAACAACTTACAGAGTGTGATATACTCTAGATTGTTCAAACAACTTACAGAGTGTGATATACTCTAGATTGTTCAAACAACTTACAGAGTGTGATATACTCTAGATTGTTCAAACAACTTACAGAGTGTGATATACTCTAGATTGTTCAAACAACTTACAGAGTGTGATATAATCTAGATTGTTCAAACAACTTACAGAGTGTGATATACTCTAGATTGTTCAAACAACTTACAGAGTGTGATATACTCTAGATTGTTCAAACAACTTACAGAGTGTGATATACTCTAGATTGTTCAAACAACTTACAGAGTGTGATATACTCTAGATTGTTCAAACAACTTACAGAGTGTGATATACTCTAGATTGTTCAAACAACTTACAGAGTGTGATATACTCTAGATTGTTCAAACAACTTACAGAGTGTGATATAATCTAGATTGTTCAAACAACTTACAGAGTGTGATATACTCTAGATTGTTCAAACAACTTACAGAGTGTGATATACTCTAGATTGTTCAAACAACTTACAGAGTGTGATATAATCTAGATTGTTCAAACAACTTACAGAGTGTGATATACTCTAGATTGTTCAAACAACTTACAGAGTGTGATATACTCTAGATTGTTCAAACAACTTACAGAGTGTGATATACTCTAGATTGTTCAAACAACTTACAGAGTGTGATATACTCTAGATTGTTCAAACAACTTACAGAGTGTGATATACTCTAGATTGTTCAAACAACTTACAGAGTGTGATATACTCTAGATTGTTCAAACAACTTACAGAGTGTGATATACTCTAGATTGTTCAAACAACTTACAGAGTGTGATATAATCTAGATTGTTCAAACAACTTACAGAGTGTGATATACTCTAGATTGTTCAAACAACTTACAGAGTGTGATATACTCTAGATTGTTCAAACAACTTACAGAGTGTGATATACTCTAGATTGTTCAAACAACTTACAGAGTGTGATATACTCTAGATTGTTCGTATCGTATGAATTAGCTACTAGTATGTTTGGACAGAATGTGGAATTTAAACTTTATTACCTTTTATTCGCAATCGCAATCCATGTGCTCCAGAAATATGTTCATCTGAATATCATTTCATCTTGTCTTACAACCTTCAAAACACATTGGTTTCTCGAAACACTGGTCTTAGTGAATAGCGCATAAACACATCCTCAATGGTTACGTATTGCCCTCAGCTCCGGCCCAGTGACGAGAGTAACGTATCGAGTGACGATCCAGAACGGCGACTCCCACTGGACTCGCTATGCGGGCATACCTCTGGTGTCCCTCCAGCAGTATATTCGGTCTTCACCACTTGTTGTGGTCACTGGAGTCATCCAACCCTCTGGAGGATCAACATCAGGATCAACGGTGTCCGTAACGACACCTTCAGTTGTATCTGGACCAACAGATGCCTCACCAACTACAATACCAGGATCCACCAACACCATCCACATCATCGACAATAGCGGTACCCAGAATCAGACTGTTGTGGAGGAGGTCATACAGACAGCCCTCAATAGGACCAGGACTGGTGTGTTGCTTTCTTACGATAACAATGTAAATGATGGTGTCATCGCCATGCTTTTGGATTACAAACATTAATGTGACACAACCTAACATTTTGGTTAATCGCTCAGGAAATGATAAAAGTTTGAGATTTTAAAAAATATTCTCTAACGCCCCCAAACAGTGACTATAAACAATGTAATTTCAATTTCAGGATCTGCATGTTGTCTTACCGTTCATGTTATTGAGTGGACGTCCTATGTCGACAATAAAACAAGGTACGGAGTATAAATAGCAAAAGGAAAAGTAGTTGGCAGAAATGTCTTGTTTTGGTAATATTGTTTGGGCCAGTTTTCTAACATAATGAGTGGCACCAACTATGGTGATGTGAAACAGAAATAACAAAGCCGGAACCTGCCAAAGAATCTAAATTGCTCACTTGCTCAACCATATCAGTTCAGCTCAAATTTCAGTTAATATCACATCCTGCTTTCAGAGTCACCTGTTTCTTTTAACAAAGTTGCCATTAACATCACAGTTCTCTTTGTTGAGTTTTTTCCCAATCAGAATGTGTGGTAATGTGGATACTACTTATATAAAGCGGGGCGCTACGACTCATTTTCAGTGATTAATTAACATTTTTCCAATGGATTTGTACTTTGTTTCCGTATGTTGTATGGGATTGAAAATATATATTACTATTTAAGTGATACAATCGTCGGATACACCTACAACGTCACCAACGGAACTGAACCGGTGACCTTGACCCCAGGCGAGGTCGCTAACATCCAGAACGAGATCACGAAGGTGGTGGTGACTGATCAGTTCATCAATCTGGGATACGTGCTGTACACGGGCTCTGTGACCGACCTGAAGAACATCAGCTTCACCTACTCTGTGGACGTTGTGGGAGACGTTCCCGAGTGGCAGAGACAGAACGTGATCAGAGAGATCCTGAGAGTCTGGCAGGATGCTAACCCAGGTGGGTTGTAGTGTACACATGAATGTCCGATAATTATCGCTTAATAATTCATAGCATTGACAAGATGGAACAAGATCGTGTGAACTGCGTTGTGAAATCAATTTTAAATTATTACATCTCCATTATTGTTTTGAAATGATATACAAATGTGTAACAGTCGTTTAAGTAAATAGGATTCACGATCTACACCATCTTATGAAATGTGAAGCATTGTATTGTATTGTATTATGTTGGCAATTCAATTTAACAGTAAAACAACACGTTCTGTTTACCAAATTACTAACTAAGAATAGACAATATATGCATCGGAGGAAGTCACAAATTCACAGATTTTATTGGATCTAGGTTTTAATGTTATCTTTGTTATTTTTTGTTGCAGCCTGTCAGTGTGTCTACACAGTTTCCATTGAACACATTGCTGATTACAGCGGAGACTACGGGTTGGTTTGTTTGAGCACGTTTAGTATAATTATAAAAATCATATTCACATTTGCAATTGGGTGGGTTTGAATTTATTTAACAAATCAGAACATTTAAAATAAATGCTCAAAACAGTATACTTGCTCCGGATCCGGATCCAAGACCTAACCAAGTATTTTTTGATAAAAAAATATTTCTGGGTAACTTCTTTATTTGCGAATGTTCATGTACCCGGTGTAGAGGAATGCATGCTACATGTAACTCCGTTATCAAGCTGATTGTAGGGATGACCAACATTCCGTATATCATATATTTGACCTTAATGTTCACCTCCTTTTGGCATTCCTTACATTCAGTGTGATGAAGGAATAATTAAGAATGAACACTGAAACGTCGTACATGTTGACAATAAAGACGTTCTTATCCAATTACCTCCTTCCAGTATGTTTCCCGCTTCTAAATGTAATTCAGTCACCAGTTATCCGTGTACACAAATATACCATCGATAATCTTATTTCTATTCACCCAGGACTCCAGTGAGCCGCGTGTATTACACAGTGCAGCGAGACAACCAGTATCAGAACCCCGCCACTGTTCCGCCCCCGACCCGCTCCCGGTTTACCTCCACCCTCCAGGAAGGGGGTTCCCCTCGCGCCCTCTACCCTGGCTCCGTGCTCTACCCGTACAACAAGCGTCACTCCGTCCTCCTCAACTCTGTCACCAGTCTCGACAGTGAGCAGGGCATCCGAGTCCAGGACACCATCAGGGAGGCTTGGCTCAACTGGAGAAACACAGACCCATCTGGTAACGAACTTTTTCATATCCTTCTTTGTTAAAATTGTTCAACAGTGTAAAATCAACAACAGAGATAGAAGAACAACATTAGTATGGCAATCGCTTCAATATATGTGACCGTTTTTATTAATTAATTCAATTTTGGACATCTACAAATGTACATTGACATCTCGTCTACCAAGCCATTAACATGCATGCTTGCAAAAGGTCAAGTTGATTTTGTTTCCTGCAGTTCCAGATAACATGCGCAGTGCTCCGATGGAAATCATTTACCTGAAGCCAGTCACCTACTACACCCCAGATGGGTAAGAACACTGGTTTCCTCTGTAAGATTAAAACACGAGCAAAATGACGCTAGCTAATTCCGAAGAGCAGTTGAGTTACCAGGTCTTAAAGTAGATAAATAATTTCATATTCCAGACCTAAAAAATATTAAACACAAAATGGTAACAGAGTTATATAGACAAAATATGCGTTTGCAAATCGATATTTCTTAATCAAAACCAAATTAAACCATTTTACAGACATTTTCGACTTCACGTTTCTCCGCAAAATATATTTTTTGCATTTCTCGATGAAGAAAGATCCTCACAATGTGTGAGCAAATTGTTCTTACAAAGATATAAAAGAACTAGCTATACAATAATCCTCGCCTCCAGACGGACTGTGACAAGTTTCGAGTACCTGGTGCTGCTGGACAACATGGAGCTGATCGGACCTGAGAGAGGCAACATCTCACTGACCGGACCTGACTTCTGTAACTGTGTGGCTGTTGTTGTACCCTATGTGGATATTGATGGAACACTGACCCCCGAGCAGCTGGAAGGGCTGGGCTTCAACCTAAATCCAACGGGTAGGAATCTGTCATTGTTCACTGTAACCGATCCCGATTTTTGTCTTGGTGTTTTCAAATGTAGACACTGTCTACGGAAGAAATTAAGACTCGGGATTGGGCTTGTGTTTTGCGTTTGCACATCGATAGTGTCTTAGCAGTTTTCGTCATTTGGTTGACATAATAATATATTGAACTCATAGTGAAGGTTGACCAAGTAAGGTTGGTATGCACTGTCGTTTTTCTCATGTTTCACAGGACGATTCAACGGAATTTTTTTTTGATATTTTAAAATTTATTTTAAAATTAATTGTAATCGTTTTAAATAAAATATAATTGAAGTAACTTTCATCAAGGTTATAAAACTATGTACATGATTTACTCTATTACTTTTCAAAAAATGTTTTTAAATGGTAACTAATATTATTCATTTTAGATACAAGCGGTTCCACTCTAAACAGCGAGGTCTTTATCGACGCTAACAAGTAAGTCATTCATGTCAATAGAGGAATATTTAATGCTACTTAGTAAGTATAGTTTTGTAACATCGATATCACATTAATTAAGGATGTTTGTCAAATATACTCATGGTTATAATGGTTGACACCCCCTGATAGTTATAGGAATTAAATGTTTTATAAACAACGTAAGGTGCCAGTTTCGATTATTTATTTTGGTAAAACATGTTACTACTGGATGTATTTTGTCAACAGTTTTCTTGTGCATTTGCTATTTCTCCACTCGTACTTTAAAATACCAAAGAAAGAGGAATGTTAGAAAAATAAAATTTATCCAAAAGAGTTCATTCCTTGTGTCTTGAGATCTTGGCCATTGGTATTTTGTTACAGTGTTTGAGTGTTCTCAATTTGGTTCTAATAAATAATGAAATGTTGCATTTGAAAAAAACATTCTACTGAACCCAACTATACACAACATCTTTCATGGAGTCTCATTCACACACAGTACATACATGACATGTGTTTGTGCCATTTGATGTCGAAAAAAACATAATATATCGAATAATAGCAATGGTTCATACACTTAATTTTGCTAAAATCTATTTTCTGTTTTGGGGTGTCAACCATTTTTTTCCATGAGAATATTTGTGATCATTAAATTCAATATATCGAAACTCTTCAATTTCCTCATCTCACTTATATGAGGAAAATGTGCCTACACTCGATACAATGATGGTGCTTATCCATAGAAAGTTTCATTCTTGTTTGTTGTCTAATTTTAAACTTCATATTTGTGAAGACTAACCATGTCTTGTTTCCAGTACGCAAGTGACCCGTGTCTTCTACCGGCCACCTATATCCGGCCCTGACGTCCAGTCCACAGCGATCAGTGAGCCCAGACTGACTCAGATCCTCAGCTCATACAGTCTGAACCAGTCCACACAGCCCATACAGAAAACATACACAGTCGACTTCGCCGGTACTGTCGGGGACAACTATAAAACCAGCGTAGAGCAAACTATAAAGGATGTTTGGAGTAAGTTAATATTTATATTCTTGTTTCACAAGCCCCACTCTTTCCTGTTAATATGCATATAAAAGATGGCTTACAAAAATAGTTAATGAAAACTTTCGAATAGAACTACGCAGTGAAACATATTTGACACTTCATGTTTCACTCTTTCACATTTAAATTTCACAGGTGACGAATATGGTCTGGCTCCAGAGTTGATATCTGTTGATGTCAACAACATTGATGACAATTTTATCAGCACGCCCAGGTACAACTTTGCTCATAAGATATGAATGAACAAGTTTTGTAAAGCTAAACTATACTTGAATATCATATGTAAGAATGAAATTCTACCTTTACTCTATTGACAATTATTAATTTAATTTATTTCAGCAATGAGAAGGTTACCAAAATGACCTACACCGTGTCAGTAAATGGTATTGATTCGCACTGGACGAGGTTTGAGGGTGTTGATATTGGCACTTTATCCCCATACTTCACCCAACCGGAACTGAACCTTGTGACAGGGGAGGTAATCAACATAGGGGAGATAACTCCTCCCACCACTCCTCCAGCCCAGACCCAGGTTATATACATCAGAGGCAATGACAGCACCAACACCGTGGAGAATGTGAAGGAAATACTGCAAGCTGCCGTGAACAACACAAAGAGTGGTATTGCAAAAGGATTTTTTATACTTATAAATGAATATATATATATATCGTAATTGGCATATCACAAATATTTTGTGATTTATTTAAAATCTCTCATTTAGAGTCCATGTATTAAACATTTATCTGGCTTCATAGATTTGATTTATACAGTACAAATAATATACTATGAGAAAGTAAAATGTGACAATTGTACTAAAGATAAGTATTTGTTTCTGCAGGATCGGCTTGTTGTTTCACTGTGCATGTGATTGAATGGACCTCATACATCGATTCAAGTACTGGGTAGGTACAATTTGAGAATAACATACCATTGATAGAACATTGTTAAGCTTAAATGAAAACGCAAGATATAGAGAATATTTGAACAACAACATACTAACGTGACGATTTCATACATAAATGTAGAATTTAGTGAAGGATTGACCCATTTCGATATATAAATGCTATTTCAATAATCGAGTTTGTATCAATATAACATTTCGATTTCAGAGAATTTAAATGTTTTCATGTTATTGAATTTATACAGTGACAATGTCTTCGGATACACATACAACGTCACTAACGGAAGTGAGCCGGTGACCTTGACCCCGGGCGAGGTCACAAACATCCAGAACGAAGTCACGAAGGTTGTTGTGACTGACCCGTTCATCAACCTGGGTTACGTGCTGTACACGGGCTCTGTGACCGACCTGAAGAATATCAGCTTCACCTACTCTGTGGACGTTGTGGGAGACGTTCCCGAGTGGCAGAGACAGAACGTGATCAGAGAGATCCAGAGAGCCTGGCAGGATGCTAACCCAGGTGGGTTGTAGTGTACACATGCATGTCCGATGAATATCGCTTAATAATTCATAGCATTGACAAGATGGAACAAGATCGTGAAAACTGCGTTGTGAAATCAATTTTAAATTATTACATGTCCATTATTGTTTTGAAATGATATAAACGTGTGTTACAGTCGTTTAAGTAAAAAGGATTCACGATCTACACCATCTTATGCAATGACAAGCATTGTTTTGTATTGTGTGCAATTAATTTTGCAGTTCAATTTGACAGTTAAACAAAGAAGTTCCGTTTACTAAATGACTCACTTAAAATAGAGCATATATGCATTGGAGAAAGTAAAACAAATCACAGATTTGATTGGATCTCATTTGTTGATTTTATCTTGTTTTGTTTCAGCCTGTCAGTGTGTCTACACAGTTTCAATTGAACACATTGCTGATTACAGCGGAGACTACGGGTGGGTTTGTTTGAGCATGTTTACTTTAATTATCAAACTATTTTAACAATTGGGTGGGTTTGAATTTCTATTAAAAAAAACCCAGAAAAAATGTATTATCGTCATCACTTGCTCAAACCAGTATACTTACTCCGGCTCAAAGACCCAACCAAGTACTTGTTAATAAAAACAAGATTTCTGGTTAACTTCTTTATTTGTGATTGTGCATTACCCGGCGTAAAGGAGTGAATGCTACCCGTAACTCCGTTATCAAGCTGATTGTAGGGATGACCAACATTCCGAATATCATATATTTGACTTTAATATTCATCTCCTTTTGGCATTCCTTACATTCCGCGTAATAGATGAGTCATAAAGAATGCACAATGAAACGTGGTACATGTTGACAATAAAGAAGTTCTTGATATCCAATTATCTCCTTCCCTTATGTTTCCTGCTGCTAAATGTAATTCATTAAACAGTTATCCGTGTACGAGTACACCAGAACACACATATACCATCGATAATCTTATTTCTATTCATCCAGGAGTCCGGTGAGCCGCGTGTATTACACAGTGCAGCGAGACAACCAGTATCAGAACCCCGCCACTGTTCTGCCCCCGACCCGCTCCCAGTTTACCTCTACCCTCCAGGAAGGGGATTCCCCTCGCGCCCTCTACCCTGGCTCCGTGCTCTACCCGTACAACAAGCGTCACTCCGTCCTCCTCAACTATGTCACCAGTCTCGACAGTGAGCAGGGCATCCGAGTCCAGGACACCATCAGGGAGGCATGGCTCAACTGGAGGAACACAGACCCATCTGGTAACAGCTTTTAAACATTCTTCTTTGCTGAATTCTTCTACATTCTAATATCAACAACAGAGATAGAATAATTACATAAACAAACAATTGCCTCAGTATACATGTATGTGACCGTTTTTATTGATATATTCATTCCTTTTTGACATCTACATTGACATCCTGATTGATTTTGTTTTTTGCAGTTCCAGATGAGATGCGCACTGCTCCAGTTGACATCCTTTACCTGAAGCCGCTGACCTACTACACACCAGATGGGTAAGAACACGTTTACTTGAAACAAATTTTAATATTGCGTTTGCAATCGATACTTCTTAATCGAACAAAATATGTTACAGATATTTTCGATTATCAGTTGACTTCACGTTCCTCAGAAATCGATGTTTTAACAACATTACCTAATGAAAAAACTCCCTGCCATGTGTAAGCAAATTGTTCATTCAAAGACACAAAAAGAACTAGCTATTTATCCTCGCCTCCAGACGGACTGTGACAAGTTTCGAGTACCTGGTGCTGCTGGACAACAGGGAGCTGATCGGACCTGAGAGAGGCAACATCTCACTGACCGGACCTGACTTCTGTAACTGTGTGGCTGTTGTTGTACCCTATGTGGATATTGATGGAACACTGACCCCCGAGCAGCTGGAAGGGCTGGGCTTCAACCTAAATCCAACGGGTAGGAATCTGTCATTGTTCACTGTAACCGATCCCGATTTTTGTCTTGGTGTTTTCAAATGTAGACACTGTCTACGGAAGAAATTAAGACTCGGGATTGGGCTTGTGTTTTGCGTTTGCACATCGATAGTGTTTTAGCAGTTTTCGTCATTTGGTTGACATGATAATATATTGAACTCATAGTGAAGGCTGACCAAGTAAGGTTGGTATGCACTGTCGTTTTCTCATGTTTTACAGGAAGATTCAACAGAAAAACAAATTTGATATTTTAAAAATGTATTTCAAAACTAATATTGTAATCGTTTTAAATAAAATAAAATTGAAGTGACTTTCATCCAGGTTATAAAACTATGTACATGATTTACTCTATTACTTTTCAAAAATGTTTTTAAATGGTAACTAATGTTATCCATTTTAGATCCAAGCGGTTCCACTCTAAACAGCGAGGTCTTTATCGACGCTAACAAGTAAGTCATTCATGTCAGTAGAGGAATATTTAATGCTACTTAGTGAATTATAGGTTTGTAACATCGATATCACAATAATTAAGGATGTTTGTCAAATATACTCATGGTAATAATGGTTGACACCCCCTGATAGTTATAGGAATGAAATGTTATATAAACAATGTAAGGTGGCAGTTTCGATTATTTATTTTGGTAAAACATGTTACTACTGGGTGTATTTTGTGAACAGTGTCCTTGAGCATTTGCTTTTTCTCCACTCGTACTTTAAAATACCAAAGAAAGAGGAACATAAGAAAAATAAAATTTATCCAAAAGAGGTACCGGTCATTCCTAGTGTCTTGAGATCTTGGCCATTGGTATTTTGTTACAGTGTTTGAGTGTTCTCAATTTGGTTCTAATAAATAATGAAATGTTGCATTTGAAAAAAAACATTCTACTGAACCCAACTATACACAACATCTTTCATGGAGTCTCATTCACACACAGTACATTAACTCACGTGCAAAAGAAACGTCCCCATACAAAATACAAGATATTTCAATCGACGGGCGATAAATGCGACTGAAACAGCGTTACATGTCTTCAGAACCCAATAATACTAAATATGAATTTTCAAAACATTATCTTTTCATAACTCTGAGAAACACAAGTTTTAAGAAATGGTCGTTTTGGAATCTCCTTAACTAGACGAGATAGAAGTCTCAAAAAGCCAGTTTTGGCTTGTTTAGGGACGTCCTACAGTAATGACGCGACAACAAATTTAAATCAAAGAAGGTTATTTATGTCGAGGATATCTTTAATTAATTACATTTCTACTTTTTCAATGTTTTAAACTTAAATACCAAATATTGTGGGCCAAAAACATCTCTAAAAAGCGATTTTAGCATCCCATGTGTATTTGAACAGATGTAAAAATTAAAGAAGCATACTTTGATGTATGAAATTGTGAATACTTCTATACAAAAAAAATACGGCTACTTTCTCCGACATAAATATTTCATTTTATACTGTTTCAAAATGTGGGGACGTTTCTTTTGCACTTGAGTTTACATGACATGTGTTAATGCCATTTGATTTCGAAAATATCATAATATCAAACAATACTAATGGTCCATACATTTAATTTGCTTAAATCCATTTTCAACCATTTTTACCATAAGCATATTTCTGATCATTAAATTCAATATATCGAAACTCTTCAATTTCCTCATCTCACTTATATGAGGAAAATGTGCCTACACTCGATACAATGATGGTGCTTATCCATAGAAAGTTTCATTCTTGTTTGTTGTCTAATTTTAAACTTCATATTTGTGAAGACTAACCATGTCTTGTTTCCAGTACGCAAGTGACCCGTGTCTTCTACCGGCCACCTATATCCGGCCCTGACGTCCAGTCCACAGCGATCAGTGAGCCCAGACTGACTCAGATCCTCAGCTCATACAGTCTGAACCAGTCCACACAGCCCATACAGAAAACATACACAGTCGACTTCGCCGGCACTGTCGGGGACAACTATAAAACCAGCGTAGAGCAAACTATAAAAGATGTTTGGAGTAAGTTAATATTTATATTCTTGTTTCACAAGCCCCACTCTTTCCTGTTAATATGCATATAAAAGATGGCTTACAAAAATAGTTAATGAAAACTTTCGAATATAACTACGCAGTGTAACTTATTTCACCCTTCATATTTTACTCTTTCACATTTTAATTTCACAGGTGACGAATATGGTCTGGCCCCAGAGTTGATATCTGTTGATGTCAGCAACATTGATGACAATTTTATCAGCACGCCCAGGTACACCTTTGATCATAAGATATGAATGAACAAGTTTTGTAAAGCTAAACTATATTTGAATATCATATAAAAGAATAAAATTCTATCTTTACTCTATTTGACAACTATTAATTTATTTATTTCAGCAATGAGAAGGTTACCAAAATGACCTACACCGTGTCAGTAAATGGTATTGATTCACACTGGACGAGGTTTGAGGGTGTTGATATTGGCACTTTATCCCCATACTTCACCCAACCGGAACTGAACCTTGTAACAGGGGAGGTAATCAACATAGGGGAGATAACTCCTCCCACCACTCCTCCAGTCCTGACCCAGGTTATATACATCAGAGGCAATGACAGCACCAACACCGTGGAGAATGTGAAGGAAATACTGCAAGCTGCCGTGAACAACACAAAGAGTGGTATTGCCAAAGGATTCTTTATACTTATAAATGAATATATTTATCGTAATTGGCATATCATAACTAGTTTGTGATTTATTTAAAATCTCTTATTTAGAGAATATGTATTTAAACATTTATCCTGTTTCACAGATTTGATTGATATAGTACTTATAATATACCATGACAAATTAAAATGTGTCAATTCTACTAAAGATAAGTATTTGTTTCTGCAGGATCGGCTTGCTGTTTCACTGTGCATGTAATTGAATGGACCTCATACATCGATTCTAGTACTGGGTATGTACAATATATGAGTATGACCTACCATTCATAGAACATTGTCAACCTTAAATGAAAACGAACGATACATGAAGATTTGGACAACAACATACTAATGCGACGAGTAACGGTTACACACACATTTTTACATCTATATTTTATTTCAATTATCGAGTTTGTATCAACATAACATTTCTATTTTAAAGGAATTTAAATGTTTTCGTGTTATTGACTTTGTACAGCGACAATGTCTTCGGATACACATACAACGTCACTAACGGAAGTGAGCCGGTGACCTTGACCCCGGGCGAGGTCACAAACATCCAGAACGAGGTCACGAAGGTGGTTGTGACTGACCCGTTCATCAACCTGGGTTACGTGCTGTACACGGGCTCTGTGACCGACCTGAAGAACGTCAGCTTCACCTACTCTGTGGACGTTGTGGGAGACGTTCCCGAGTGGCAGAGACAGAACGTGATCAGAGAGATCCAGAGAGCCTGGCAGGATGCTAATCCAGGTGGGTGGAATTACAACAAGAGATTTGAGTAATTCCAAGAAGCTGATTCATATCTATTTATATATAGAGGGAATCTCACCCAAGTTTCCTATGATCTTAATACATAGTTGAATATAATGCATTGCGAGAACTTTTGACTTAGATGTTGTAATTTTGGAGTCGGAAGATAAGAAGGTGTGTCAACAAAAATGCCCTTTGGTGTCTTGACCAGTGATATCATTGAGGTCATATAATGGTAACGCCCTTCCCATATTAGCAACAGAGCATTGTGACGTCATCACAATTTGATGGCATAATATTTTAGGCTTTGTTCTGAGTGATGTCCAAAAATTGTGAGATGATGTTTTTATGTTAGAGCATAGCATTTTGGTTTTACGTATTTACATGTAAATATCATTTTCAGCATGTCAGTGTACATACACAGTCTCCATTGAGTACATTGAAGACTACAGTGGGGACTTCGGGTAAGTGTAATTAGCTCTATTCTAATCTAACAGTAAACTATTCTCTCTCTCTCTCTCTCTCTCTCTCTCTCTCTCTCTCTCTCTCTCTCTCTCTCTCTCTCTCTCTCTCTCTCTCTCTCTCTCTCTCTCTCTCTCTCTCTCTCTCTCTCTCTCTCTCTCTCTCTCTCTCTCTCTCTCTCTCTCTCTGAGTCTCATGACAGACTGCACATTATTATATTAAAACGACAGTGGAATTATTTTTGGACATATATTCATACAAACAAAAAATAAACACTCCCTACATCGTAATGACATGGAATAATTATGTGGTATTCTGTGTATTGATTTCACATTATGTTCTTTCGTCAAACCAAGTTACACATTATGAATTCAGCACCCCGGTGAGCCGCGTGTATTACACAGTGCAGCGAGACAACCAGTACCAGAACCCTGCCACGGTTCCGCCCCCGACCCGCTCCCAGTTTACCTCCACCCTCCAGGAAGGGGATTCCCCTCGCGCCCTCTACCCTGGCTCCGTGCTCTACCCGTACAACAAGCGTCACTCCGTCCTCCTCAACTCTGTCACCAGTCTCGACAGTGAGCAGGGCATCCGAGTCCAGGACACCATCAGGGAGGCTTGGCTCAACTGGAGGAACACAGATCCGTCAGGTTAGTATATAGATAAGATGTGGTTATATGTTCAAAAGCATCATCTCTACTCAGTGATTTGTTCATACTTCGTTACTGATTTGGCAGCATCACTCTTTTATATGGTATATCTTTTATTGAAGTGATTGATTTAAATCAGTTTTATCTAATGACAAACTCCACGATAATAAGTATGCACATACATTGTTGTAATAATAAAATGAAGTGATTATTTAAAAACAATAATCCGTCTAATTACAGTTCCAGATGCACTAAGAAGTGCCCAAGTTGAAATCATCTATCTTCGACCTAAAACATATTACACACCGGAGGGGTACGTACATTAACAATATCGTTCTAAACATCTTCCCTTTATTTCGTCATCTCCAAACCTTCATACTGATTCTTCTCTAGACGAAAAACCAATGTTCATTTCACCATACGGACACTGTATATTATGAACAACTTTCCCCATACATTTAGGTAAGATGTTAATACCAGGAAGACATTTGTGGCCATAATAATTTGCATTTGCCACAACTCATGAAAAATGTCAAGTAGCTGGTCGTCCTGGATATTGATTCTACTTTAATGAATTTCTGAATGTTTTGCAATAATCCTCGCCTCCAGACGGACTGTGACAAGTTTGGAGTACCTGGTGCTGCTGGACAACAGGGAGCTGATCGGACCTGAGAGAGGCAACATCTCACTGACCGGACCTGACTTCTGTAACTGTGTGGCTGTTGTTGTACCCTATGTGGATATTGATGGAACACTGACCCCAGAGCAACGAGAGGGACTGGGATCCATTGTCAATCCATTAGGTACGACCTGGATTGATCTGGATTAATAACTTGCTAGAATAATGTGAAAAATGATTCGTTAAACAAATTAACCTTGAAATTGATTGTTGCCGATATTTCTAACTACTGTGAGGATATATGATATATTATGTATATACACTCCCTATTGTTTCAGATCCTACTGGCTCTACATTATCAAGTGAGGTATTCATCAACACAGACAGGTAACACATAAGTTCGCTTTTTCTAAAATAGATTTATTGTTTTGGTTGATTTTGAAATGATACCTTTTGTAATCTAATGTGGTGCTGTGGTTGCATGTCTTGATTATTTGATTACATTTTCAGTTCCTAATCCACTTCCAGACTTTCAGACTTCCAGACAATGATCATTTGATCTTTTTATATTGGAGACTAATTCATATACAGTTCATTATAAATGTCTAGATGATGATATCCTGACTTCACAGTTCACCATACACCATGTTTCAGCACCCCAGTGACACGAGTGTACTATCGACCTCCTATAACCGGCCCTGACGTCCAGAGCACAGCGATCACTGAGCCCAGACTCTCCAGCATACTGAGAACCTTCAACCTAACCCAGCCTGCAGACCCAGTGGACAGGCTGTACACTATCTATCTGGCTGGTACCGTCGGGGACAATCAGCTAGACAGCATAGAACAAACCATACTCACCGCATGGAGTGAGTGGACATAAATTAACACCAACATAGTATATCACAGTTTACTGTCGCAATTCCTTTCACGTTCGTGATAGCTTAGTGACGTTGTATCGTTTCATTGTTACAGAATACGTCATGTGGCATTTTGTCCTGAAAAGTATGTATGGAAAATGCTCAAAGCAGTGCCTCCAGCTTTTATACCTTAATATTTTGAATTTTGGTTGGTTTTCAGTTCACGTTAGAATGGATATAATTTACATATAATCAATTTTGTGAAGCGATTTCTATTCTTTTTCACATTCGTAAATCTAATTATGACGTTTTGTATCAGTTATAATATGCAACTTTGAAAACATGTATCGATGGATATTGTGTATACAGTATACATTAAACAGTACACAGAATTTTAATCTGAAACGTGTTTTTCACAGGTGACATGTATAGAGTTCCAGTTGATGCACTGACAGTAACTATCAATGACATAGATGATAACTTCATCAGCACACCGAGGTAAGCATGTATTGGTTATCTCTACATGGTACTGTAGCTACTTTACATGACCTTACAAATTGATGACGTTTACATCTTGTAAGTCACCTTCCATATACATTAATCTAATATATTATCAATAATTCATTAACAACTAAACAAAAGTTAAATGATAATTTAAATATGATAATAAATTTAAGTAGAACCATTGACAGCCAGAATCACCTTGAAAGTAATCCACGCATGGATGTTGTAACCACACAAGCCCTTATCATTCCTCAGCAATGCGCCAGTGACAAGAGTTAGATACACCGTGTCGGTTGAGGATGTCGACTCTCACTGGACCAGATTCGAAGGGGCCGACATCAACATACTCTCAACTTACTTCACTAACCCTGATCTGACCCTGATCCAAGGAGAGATAATCGATAGAGGGGAGACAACCCCGCCCTTTGAGGGACTTCCATTCTTCACTCAGGTTATTTACATCAGAGGCAACGTAAGCGAGGTGGACAAGGAAATGGTTGAAGAAATTTTACAGAAAGCTATGAATACAACCAAATATGGTAACTCTTTTACCTAACAGAATTAAAAAATAATCAAGATTTTTCCAAACTGTTGTATACACTCTGTGTATTAAAATGTTGCGGTACTGGAAATATAACATTAATGGTCAATATGATTACTCTATATTTAACTCTCAACATGACATTTGGTTCCTCTTCAGGAGCACCTTGTTGTGTGGACGTGGATGTGTATCTCAGCAGTCCCTACGTCGACCAAAATGGGTAGGCGTTACATTAGACGGCTCTTATAGAGCATCTTCCATTTAAACCATCATTTGAGGGAACAAATGATAAGTTGATAAACTTTCTGGGCTCATAGTCTTATAAAATAGGATATGGGCTAACGGACTTTGGGTACAACTACACCGAGTATAGACCTCTATAGAAAGGCCACCCGTATGAAAAGGCTATTTTGAGTTAGTTCACTGGCAGTTATACACAAGTTCGACTTTGGATAAAAGTCTAATGCAACTGTGACAGAGGGGGATTTTTTTTTTACCAATTCGCATGTTCAACTTATATATAGTATCTATTGGTATCTCAAAAAGCACACTTGTCAGTCTCTTATCATGCAACCAACTTGTCTTTCTGTGATGTTTTTGCCATCATTGATTTGAAAATCATCAATAATGTCCAATTTTTCGATTAGTATCTGTTTCTGTAAGACTTACTGTTGAATAATCTTCCCTGTGAATACTAAAATTGATCTCATAAATTATATCGTACATTCTGTCACTTCCCAGTAACGTTGTGGTTGGCTACCAGTTCAACGTAAGCAACTCGACAGGAGGTCCCGTGTCTGTCCTGACGCCCCAGGAGAACAGCACCTTCATAGCCGAGGTGAACCAAGAACTCCAGACCTCCGACCTCTTTCCCCGGTACAGATCTGTCATCTACACAGGACCCTTCACAGACCTCAAATACATCGACTTCGCCTACAGGCTGGAGCTCATAGGCGACATACCTGATTCTCAGCGTCGGGCACTGATCGCAGATATTGAGAACGCTTGGAAGACTGCTAACCCAGGTGGGACATTCATAGCAGTAACATGTTAATCAGAGTATGATCGTCATAGTTGATCTGTGAAATACATTTGTTTAGGTAGACGACCGAGTGAAATGGTATTAGTCTGTTGTAAATTCACATTATTGTCTTCATCATTTACAGCTTAATGTCCTAAGAAATCAGCTTTGACAGAGACTAATTCTTTAACATATTTCACAACGTTTATATTCAATGTTAATTGACCACGAATAACAGGTGAAACACCGAATCGTATAATTTGCAAATGTTCACAAGTTTCTATTTTAATATTGTCATCATATCGAGGTATCTTTCATTGGTTTCTGTAGACTGCCAGTGCCTCTACAAGGTCAACCTCATCACTATGCCGATATACTCCGGAGAATACGGGTAAGTTCAGCGCGCATCTCATGCGCATGAGAATTGGTAAGTACTAATGCACAGTTTCAAGAACGATGGCAGGAGCAAAAAACGTAAGACACGAGAGGGGTGAAGTCACTTGTACCAAACAAATGGTAGACAACATAAACTTGTCATCACCAATACGTTTCACTTCCAATATCCGAAAACATAAAACAATCCGCGAACAATCGTATTTGGTGTGTACATGAAAGCCCATTGCACATCTCAATACGCCAAGAATATTATTTTCTGAATGAAATATAATGATTAGTGGACAAAAATAAGTGTTTCATTTTACATCGTGAAATGTCTCAGTTGAACTGTTCTCCCCACAGTATCCGAGTAAGCCGTGTGTATTACACCATCACCGAAGATGGACGTATCCAGGACCCAGCTTTCACCCCGGCCCCAGCACACGGCGTATTCAGGACGACGATGAGGGACAGTGTGAACACCGTATACTCAGGCGCGTACCTCCACCCTTACCATTTGAGACACAGCGTCCAGCTGAGCGGGGATATCGACCTGTACAGCACCCAGGGTGAACAGGTCAGGGAGGCGGTGCAGGACGCCTGGAACAACTGGAGGAATGTTCATCCTGCAGGTGCGTGGAGTGAAACGAGGCATGGGCAGCGTACAACACTTGCAATTTATACTGTTGAAATATTACACCTATAATTGATACATCATTCTCCGTATTACTAATATTGAAATATATTGAAAATAATTGATGACTTTATCGGGCAGATTTTATCATGAAATTTAAATTCATTGCTTAATATATCGAATGTATGAAAAAGTATAAAATATAAATTGTTATGTTGTGATTATGCTCAACATTGACTGTCTCTATTTAATAATTATCTACAATTGTAGCAACCCATTATAAAACAAACACCCATTTATATAGATTTTGTTTTCATTCCAGTTCCCGAGATGCTCCGAACTGGAACCATAGAAATCCAATATTTGAGACCCATTCCTTTCTACACAGAAAATCAGTGAGTATTTATGGTACATTCATAAATAAACTATTATACGTTTTTTTTTCAATATTATATTTTGACTTTCATTAATTGTCATGTTAATTCATATAACGAACTTCTATTCATAATTCTTCCAGACAAACTGTGACCCACCTGGACTATTTCGTCATCCTCAACGGATCAGTTGTCGCTCCGACCTTTGTCCCCGAGATTAACAGCCCGTATGTCTGTGACGATTGCGTAGCAATTCCTGTTCCCTTCGTCGATGTCAAAGGTCAACTGACAACCAATCAGCTTCAAGAACTAGATGTGCGCCTGGGTACACCTGGTGAGTACAAATGTCAGAGGTTAATATTTTGAAGGTCATTTGAGTAAATATTTGATAACTGACTGTTTTACAGTAAGATTCACTCCACAGTCATAGTAGACTTTTGCGCTATGAACATAATCAGTAAATAATCTAGAGACCTGGTCGAGCAGAGTGTCTTGACATAACGAGCTCGAGGTGGACAAGGTCATTAATCGGCTAACCCTCCCGTGGAACGCTCATGCTTTTTGTTATACACTAAATACGTTATTCTCGGTTTAAAACTCAATTGATATATACATAACTATACCTGTAAAGGTACGCTTTGTCATAAGCCATCAACTAGACCAACGTGACATGTGCCATTCATTCCCCTGTAGGCTTTTTAAACTGGATTCCATGTTCTATACAAATAGTATATAGTATGTATTTAAATTGGTAGAACAATTTAAAACATGTACAATAGAAAGTATGTAAACTGGTATGCATCTCAGTACCTCAGGAGAGCGCTGTCTTACATTGGTGTACAACCTGCAACTAAACAATAGAACTAAATCACTGGGTGTGTAAGATTGTCATGTGAAACTCTCTGTTTTTAAGGAGCAAGTGGAGCAACAGTCTATGCTGAGGACTTCATTGACATTAAACAGTGAGTTGACTAAATACTAAACAACAATACTTGATTAATACTGCCAATAATTTGATTTTACACAACAAAAGAGTCGTCAACATGACAAACAAAAATACAAAAGTACATACAATGTATAAAAGATCCATTTCAGGTCAGAATACTTTTGTACTTTTACATAATAATTTAGCTAAATATCAACAGAAACATTCATTATGCCGGACATTGAAACATTCATCAAACTTTGAATTCCATGCCTTTATGAAGTAAAACACCATGTACATTAAACATTGTACCACAGGGACCCCGTGAGCCGGGTGTACTACCGTCCCACTATAACTGGTCCTGATGTCCAGTCCACTGCACTGAGTCCAGAACAACTGACCGCTATACTGACCAGCCTGAATGTTCAGCAGCCAGCGCCCCCTACAACCAGGGCCTTCCACGTCTACTTCGATGGCAGTGTGTCTTCAGAAAGGCAAGCCATGATCGAGGAGACTCTCACGAATATCTGGAGTGAGTCAAATTGAGTTGGAAAAATATTTATAACAGTTGACGTACACAGAAAGGTTTTCTTTTTTTTTTTACAATTATTGACTGGTGACTGACTCTTGATGGGACTCGGAGTGGAGTCAGTATGCTCCTCTGTCACCACTCGACTAATCAGATCCCTGAAAACATAATGCTTACATACTTACTCTGATTATCCTTCTTAGTCCTTAGTCTTGAAAAACATGCTTTGAATTTAACACGTTCCATGCACACATTTGATTTGTCATCTCAAGTGGAATCTTTTTGCTGTTATTCGAGTGCATATTCTTTACTGTTATCTTTTTCTACTACTATGTAGTTCTCTTTTTGTTATTTCCAGGTGGCACATACTCTATTCCCCAGTCAGTTCTCAAGGTCGATCTGATAGACATTGATGATAACTATGTCAGCTCTACCAGGTGAGTGTCCATGGTGTTAATCTGACTTACGACATTGTAACCGCATGTATAATTTATAAACTGGAATGATCCATATTCACGTAGAACCAAGAGACAACACATTATGAGCGTTATTCTAAGGAACACACAATTACAATACCATAGATACCATTTAATGCTACTTATTCCAGTAGCCCTAAAGCATATTTATGTACATTATATTTGTTCCAGTAACCAGCAAGCTACCCGAGTCACGTACACAGTCACAATCCAGGGCGCGGACTCCGTCTGGACCCGGTTTGAGGGAGTCGCCCCCGACACACTGGCTGGAGTGTTTCCCGGTCTGGTGGTGGTTACAGGGAACGTCATCTACACCGACTACATCTCCACCACCCCGAGCACCGCGCCCCCTACATCCACCTCCCAGACAAGCTCGACTGTCCAGACGCTGTACTTCAGGGGGAACATCAGCAACAGCTACGCTGGCTCCGTACAGACCATCATGCAGGGAGCTTTCAACGATACTGTCAATGGTGGGTTGATTTTGTTATTCCTGTATCTTTCAGTATTGTTACAATTTTATTTATTATTTTCTTATTTCAAAATGGTTTTGAAGTAGTCATATCAAATAACCTGTATGAGAAGTCTGATTTATTCTCCATATAGATTTATTACCCATATGATTGCCTAGTAACCATTGTTTCACCCCAGTATTTCAACGTCTGTGACGTCAAAAAATATTGTTCGTGACCATCACTGTAGTTTGCCGCCGCAAGAGAATTGGGCCTTTTCCTGACTATTTTTACGAGAATCAAATTGAATAAAATGGTTAATAATGAAATTATTACAATCGAAAGTGTGCCCTTTGACTTTTACGAAAACTCGTTCAAATTCATGTATAACTCTCGCTCTCGCTCGGGCAATACAAGAATTCACACTCGTTACGTAAAAGTCATATGATGCACTTCCTCGGGTACTAATCTCTAATATGTATTGTTTTTATTATTTGTGATTAGCTTATTGGATGGGATGTTCTTTGAAACACATTGTGTTAGAATATTTAAAAACAAGTCAATATACCATTTACCATAAAATTCAGAAGCACACAATAATCACACATGTCTACTGCAGGTGCGAGTTGCTGCGTGATGGTATACCTCCTGGAGAAGACAACTTATATTGATAATGCAGGGTAATTTAGTGTTTTGTAATAATGTCAATGCCTTTACATTCTCATTACAATGCTAATTTCAATATCCTTAATTTATTTAATATCACCTTATGGGGTGACGAAAAAAAGTAATTATTAGGGTGGCGTAATTTAAGAAATATGGCATAATTATATCTTACACCTTATCATGTTTCCCTTTTCATAGGAATGACAATGACTCTCCCTTCCAGGTCCGTGCTGGTGGGGTACAGATATAACCTCACTAACATCACTGGAGGTCCTGTGGAGGCTATGACCCCTGAACAGACAGAGGACTTCAGGAAAGATGTAAACTCCCGACTGCGAAGTACCGAACCCTTCCAGCAAGACGGCGTTGTGTTATACACCGGTTCCCTTCAGGGCTTCAGGGTTGCTGACCTTGCTTATTACGTTGACTTCGTGGGGGACATGCCGGATAGACCAGCTACAAAGAGTTTGATCGATCAAGTTTGGACAACATCGAATCAAGGTTTGATATTAATATCAGATACAACTAGTACGATTTTGCTCTTATGAATGTCACTGAGTAACGATGACATTTATGATTTTTATTTGCTGAGATTTTAACCTAGTCACTTTGTGAGATTAAAATCATTTTATGAAATCAATTTAGGAATGATTTTAAGTTATTTGTTATTTTATATATATATATATATATATACATATATATATATATATATATATATATATATATATATATATATGCACAATTCGTCTCGTTTGATGTTGTTTGTTGTGTCCCTGTATTGTGTTCTGTGTTCTTCCTTTTTCTTTCATTTTGTGCTTTTAATGTCCGATATTTAGATTTCAGGTGTCTTTCTTTTATCATCACCACAGCAACTCCATTGTCCACATTTCCTCACATTCACTCTCTTGGCACCATGCATCCTATTACTCTAGCACTGTTGTACTGCTTGCACGTTGTTCTGTGTCGCAATATTATGAGGAATACTCTGATCTGAAACTGTTTATTGTGTTAACAGACTGCGGCTGTGAGCTGAGCGCTGAAATTCTGCTAACAGTTCCAATGTCTGGAGACTATGGGTAAAGGTTATCTCTTTCCTAGGGATCAAAGATTTATTTTCAAAAGACATATTTCGGGTGAATCTCGATTTCATTATTGTTATTCACACTGAAATATGAATTTTAACTAATCACTTAATTTTCGAGAAAAATGTGAAAACAAAATGTACTTACAGATGAATGAATATTTATACTACAGTTACAAAAATTAGCGACACTGTTTGATACTTACAAATATTTGATGACAAAATTTGAGACGAAAATATCGTGTTTTATTCAGCATCAAGGTAACCCGTGTGTACTACACCATGACGCGGGACGGACAAGTACAGTCACCGTCTGCCGACAGTCCCCCGGAGCGGAGCGCCTTCGCTACAGCTACAGTCAGCGACAAACGTTGGAACCCGTTGTACGCGGGTTCCTCGCTCATCCCTTACAACCAGCGTCACAGCGTGCTGTTGAACCGTGTGGTGGATATCACAGGCTCACAGGGCAGCGTGGTACAACAAGCACTGCTCGCCGCCTGGAACAGCTGGCTCAACAACAACCCAAACTGTAAGTTTTGTAGATAACACCTTTTTTAAAGTATAGCAAGTGGACTTTTAAGTAGACGCTTGCCAAAAGTACAATGCGCAACTACGTATTTATCAATGTCATGTTGTTCAATTGTAAACCGCTTTCGTGTGTAAAGTTATGAAACTATCTATTCGTCTTTGTAAACATTGCTTTTCTAAAGTACTTTATCAAGATATGCTTATTATGAAAATATACTCAAAGCAATTTGTGATCAATGCTATGCTATGATTATGTATCAAGCATTCGATTCGTGTGAACTGAAATAGGTTACAGAGAGCTGCAGTATCAATTATTGTTTATTGGGTTGTTTTGTCGTTACGAGATGACACACGTGTGCCGAAATATAAGTGTTATCATGACTGTTTCAGTCCCGGAGGGAATCAATACAGGCGATATTGACATCTTACTGCAGCGTCCAATCACTTACTACACACAGGCGGGGTAGGTGTTCCACCCATCATGTACATTTGAGTAAACATGGGTGGAATTTCAGTTTAGTATTTGATTCTATAACACACGCTGTCACATGATATAATAAAACGATATGAATATGGCTACCACCTCAAGAAGTACTGTTTCAGGAATTCATGACATTGAAATTAAACAACTTGACAAGTGTTTATTTTGATAAGATGATAATCATAAGCTCCGAATTCTTGATCTTAGAACTCAAATAAGTATGGTGGACTATTTCGTGGTCGTCCGTGGACAGCTCATCGGACCAGGACAAGGACCCACTCTGTCAGGCCCTCTCTTCTGCCAATGTTCTGCACTTCCGGTCCCATTCGTTGACGTCAGGGGCGGTCTATCATGGTCGCAGTTGGTACAGCTTGGCACTGCTCTCAATCCTGAAGGTACCCATATAGGTTTACTCAGTCAGAACTTCTACTTCTTTTAATTGTATTAGACTTCTTCTTGTCCACATAACTAGACTAGCTAAAACAGAATATGTTCTGTTTATATTATAGACCGATAAATTATAATGCAGTTCTACTTATAATTATATCTGAATATGCTTGTCTTCTTAGCCATCCCGTGTTATACGCTATACAATCTACTTGCAGATACAGCGGGAACCTCCTTGAGAAGAGAAATGTTTAATGACGCAAATGGGTATATATTTTCAATAATTTCAATGTTTTAACAAGGAAAAGTTAATTGTACTTTTTTTAATATCAGCGGTAACCTCAGTGGGAACAGTTACATTATATGCATTACAAAAGCAAGACCAGCTTTTTCGTGATAATAACAAAACAATAACACACTTTTAGGTCATCAAAATTAGGGATATGTTGATTCCATTATATAGTCTTACTAAAAGAATCAGAATCTAAATGATTTATAATACATCACAAAAATCAGCTGTGTGGTCATGCAGGGATATTTGAAATCATACACATTTAGAAGTTAAACTAAGTCTAGGAGATTAACAACACATTACCAAATGAAGTGTTGCTGTTTCAGGGAGCCTGTCACTAGGGTGTTTTACACTCCGACTATTTCTGGGTCTGACGTCACAACAACAGCGGTGGCACCCGATCAGCTGACTAAGATCCTGGCGACCCAGTCTCTAGAGAGCCCGGATGTCCGCATACAGAAGACCTTTACATTCAACTTCGCAGGAAGTCTCGGCGAGGAGTACAAGGAGGCCATTGCTGAAGGAATAGTCAATGCTTGGAGTGAGTTCTCAGTCAACATCAGCCATTTGCTTTCAGTACAAAAAACAGTTTAGCATTTTCAAGTTATTTGTTGATTTTAACAAGTTGTCAATTGATTAGGACAAATGAAATTCGACAAGTCGTTAATATTAAATTGCCAAAGTACGTAAAGTGATAATCAATGACAATAATGTGGATGAAGCACACAGGTAATCGGTCTGTCCGTGGAAGCGTTAAGCGTAGACTGACCTTCAGGTGGCACTCGTTCTTCACAAATGTTCACATGGACCGTCTTTTTTATGACTGTTTTAAAACTTATGTAACACAACTCCACTACTGTCAATTTGATCGCCATTTTTACAATCATTGAGGTGTCCATTGTCTACCCGATTTGAGTCTGGAGGAAACGCTGTTTATTTACAGGTGGAAGTTTCGTCATCCCACAAGAGGACATCACAGTGGATATACTTCATATGGGTACCAACTACTACAGCAGTAACGGGTTAGTGACATCCAATATGCGCCACGGTCTCACATGATTTTCCAATAATCGCTCTACATCTTCATACACATTCGTAAAGTGAATTGTTATCGTTCACCCATTATACTATATTCATTGCCTTAACTTCACATAAACATTAACATCTATTATCGTCCACAAACACCGCATACAGTGTAAATTAGATTGTATAATACTTAAAAACTTAAACAGTTGTACATCCTCCGCAACAGTGAACATATTTAATAAACAACCCATAATGGAAACATTCGTTGTACATGTGAAATGATGTAAACGTTACGTAGTGATACATTTCATATACACGCTATCCACCTACCGCTTATCTTTTTGCCCAAGGTAGTACAATTGTATGATGAATAAATAATATATTGGTTGAAACGGAAATCTTAATTAATTCATTTAACGATATCTCCCCCAGAGACGGCGATGTAACACAAGTGACGTACACTGTGTCCATCCAGGAGGCGGATTCCTCCTGGAGCAAGTTTGAGGGGATGAACACTGGAGACCTGGACCAGTTCTTCCAGACGGAGTCCCCGGATGTGCGAGTGTGTGGCTGCATAGCGAGACAGGGACGGGAGATCCTCGTGGCAGGCACTGTGGGTAACGACACCTCCGAGTTGGCAGCTGCTCTTGTGGTCGCCTGGCAGGAGGCCAACCCAGGTACTCATATAGGGATCAGTGTTACTGTCGGAGAGGTTGTTTGAAATAGATGTTTACTTAGTTGAATTAGTAAGGCCGTTTCAGGAGGTGAACCCAGGAACTTAAAGAGTTGGGATTACAGTGCTGTTAACTACATTTATACAAGACTGAAGTAATAATGGTTTAACAGAAGCAATTTCAAAACTCATTGTGTATGAATGAAAATGTTGCTGCTCCATTCAATGTAGATTTTAAAGAAAGTTTCTGACTGGAGGCAAACACATGGATTCATGGGTTTGTGAATCATGTTGTTCTTGTTTAATAATTTAAAATATATTAAATGCGATGGAGACATGTTGACCGTGCTTTGAAACATGGCAATTGTTTTCATTACCGTATATGGGAAGGTATTTAAAATAAGGAATTGTATTCAAATTTAAAGTTTAGTCTATGTTTTATTCCAGCATTTACTGGTACATTGGCAGTTGGTATTAAGCAAGTTGAAGGGTAAGTAAAACTTTAATTTCATTAATACAATCGTGTTTGACATTTTCGAAGTCATATACTTGTAATGAATGAATTCTACCTGAAAACAGCGTGTTGTGTTTCTCTATCCATTCCGTAAATCAATTAATTACTAACTGCATGAGACAGTGTCTCTTGCAGCTTCTTCGCCTGAACCAGGAAGGGTTTTTGGGAATCGAATATAAGGTTCTTACCCATAAACGTAATTCTAAATAATTCCGATTGCATCTATTGTTTTGAAATATGAAATGTTCACTTGCCACTGTCCCATTACAGATCCGCGCCGTCCACGTTGAAGTTCACGGTGGTACCGGAAGGGGGTCCTGCGGCCTTCGTGGATGGGGACTTAACTACTCCTTCAGATGAGATGCTCAACTCAGGGTTGTCTCCCTTGGATCTGACCGTTTTTAAAGCCGAAAAAGACAATAACTCCAACACAGTATGTGTTTTTCTCTTGTGCTAGACAATCATTAAGGTAGTCTGTTCAATGGCTACTACGATCGTTTCTTACTTTTCGAATATTAGGAATATATTTTGAAATTATCATCCAACACGTGCAATGTGTGTTATGCTTATTTCAATAAAACACAATAAATATGTTAGTGTTGTTATTATAACATACTTTGTTTTGTGTATCATATGGGTCATTTAATAACAAATTTTAATAATAATCAATTATCGGTAGAATTAATTCATTCTTGCCTGTTTGCCATTACGTATACACAATTATAAATAATCGTTTATTAATTTCAGCTGGCCTGGGCCATTCCATTAGGCATAATATTGGGCCTGTTGCTGCTGTTGTTAATAATACTGATTATCTTCTGTATCATACGGAATAGAAGGTAAGTCTCTATCACTCGTCGTGTTCTGCCTCCACAATCATTATCCGCAGCATGTTATTACGATGAATATTTTCGATTAGTGCTTAAACTCTTCATCCTATCTTAGATGCAAATAAAGCTTGTCTCTCTTATTCTGTGCCTCTCTGCATATTATACTGACGCCCTCGGTAATCCAGGGCATTCTTATATCTGCACATACCCTGCAATGTTTCATCGTTTTCGTTGTGTGTACCTTACTTGAGTAAATCATTGAGGTTGCAACCAACTACCTTATAGATCAAATATTTGCTACTCCCGACATTATTATGAGTGTCTGACATTAGACATAATAATCACTACTAAATATCAAGACAGCAACGTTTACATTGGCTGGCTAACACATGCCCGACATCGACTCTATGGCAGTTTCACTATATCTTACGTGGAAAACAGGAAGGCTTTGGTCTGTATTTCAATTGAATTGGAGCTATTTGTTGTTAACGAGTTCATTTCAAATTACATCAATTTAGAAATAAGTAATATAATATAACATAATGTATGTAATATACATATATTAAGAGTCTGTAAGTTGCTAGGCTTTCTAAAAGTATTAAGGTTTTCTAAAAGTAAAAAAATATATTGCAATGCGATGAAGTCACAGGTTGTAGTCTCAGTTGATCTATAAGGAAATGATTAAAACGAAAATAAAATATCACAGGGGATGTGACCATATTGTAACACAAACCCGGTTTATCGAGAGTGGCTTAATATTAGCATTGCTGTCTTCTGCGCATGTGCAAAGATTGCTGACGCTTCCTGTTTCAGACAGAGGATGTCTCATACACTTAAGCAAAGGCCAGAAGAAATGAATGGCTACGACAAGCAGCATTTCTCGGATGAACCCCACTTTCAAAATCCCGCTTATGAAATAGACGAAACTGATATAGGAGAGGGCAAACACAGAACATACGTTGTTAACGAGGAGCCGACTTTGGAAGAAATTAAACTGAGATAAACTGTGATGAGACGTTACAAACTTTTGTTTTACTGTGGAATGAGACTGCCAGGAAGCATAATTTTTATTCAAATTGTTTTATGTATTAATCTTGAAAACACTAATTTATTGAAATGTGTATCAGGCCGTCCAGTTCATCAACTCGCTGACTGCGTCATTATTGAAACTGGTACATTGAAAAGACATTGATTATGATTCATATATGACATTCTTGCTTTGCTATCTCTCTAGCATGATGCTTTCCATCATCGACGATTTTATTGTATCATAAGCATGCCACATCGTAGTTCATAATGAATGACCTTCTACCTCTAAAAATTACCGAAGAAAAGTTTTATTTCATAATGATGATATTTCTGTTTTCATTGTAATTTTAGTGATACTTTAATCGCATAGGGCAGTATCAAATGTTGCTTGTATTCATGAAGTCCTGCTGACCTATACCTATAAGATATGTCACCTAAATGTTAAGGCCAGTTGCCATGCCAGTTTACTGTTCTATCATATCTTATATGCAATTTGAAGTATATGTTATATCTATGAGTAATGTAATTTCTATATTTTTACTTTTATATTAACTGTATCTATAATTTTATTTTTACATGTGCATGTACATGTAAGTGCAAGATTTATATTTCATTATAGGCGAAAACATGTTGAAACTATAGAACACGATGCTGCTAAGTTTGAAGAGAGGGCATACGACAAGGAGCATTTTACAACACAACCTGTTTATTTTGAAAACGAAGCATATGGAGAATCTCATGGATTTTACACTGTAAATGGAGGCGAACATGGTAAAACTCGAGTGTAAACAATTGACAATAGCTAGAGATTGTTCTGTAGTTTGCCGTGCATGATACATTAAACTCTCAAATCGAATTCTTATGTTGATATTTATGTGTTCAAAGTTTGTAAAGTAAAATATTGCTTAATTGTTTAATTATTTAAGAAGATTTAAAGATAAATAAAATGCCGCCGTCAATCTCGTACAGTGTGGATGTGTGTATGCGTGTGGATGCTGGCCCTTCGATAGGTCCATTTGTTAGTTATCTAGTGTCTTTGTATTATTTTGTACATGTTTGTTTTATATTTATGGATATCTTGTAAATAAATCATGTAACTCACACAAGTATGGATTTATAATTTCAAGAAGAAGCGACAGAAGTGAATTTCACAATTTCAGTTGATATTGTTATTTGGAGTGAAATGGTTGTATGCATACAATAATTACTTAATAATGACAATCATTTCTCTCCACATAACAATATCAGACCCAAAGGTTTTATGGCATGGTAAGATGTCTGTCCGTCTGTCCTCCCTTGCGTTCGTTAACCTCCGATTATTTCTCAAGGAAACATCTTAAGAGCTGAACTTGTGTAAAGTTGCTTATAAATTGCAGATCTGGTGAATGACCCCCGTAAAGCTCAACCGAGACGTTTATTTTAAGTTGCCAACCTTATGTAATATGTAACACTTGATGACATTTGACAATCATATATGATGATATTTCTACCCTTCGGCTTCAACTGGTCAGTTAACGGGCTTATCGCAAAACTATATGAATTAAAGGATATATTATGTGAAATACAAATGTACGTTTATCCATGTCACTGGTGACTATGATGTGTGCATGTTGCGACAAATGTTCAATCCTAGTTAATATTTATCAACACAAACAATACGAATATTATAGGACATGATAGGTAATTGGTATGATTTGAAATCACAGGCGGCTAGTGAAATTCCATTTTAAAGTATTAATTTTAATGAATATTTGAACGGTAACAAATTCGTCACGGAAAGACCAAAAATGTCATGTTAATGCAATCTTTTACCAATCATTAAACTTCCAATTAAGCATTGATATTTGCCACGAAGAGTAGAAATTATCGTAAATACGACGAGCTCATGTTTAAAAACGCCACTGGACACACATGTTTGACTATCAGAAACGCTAAAAGCATTACAGAACGAATATTTATGATACTAACAAATCTAAACTAAAAACAAATAATATAAATTTCACAAACACCGAATTGGCATGTTTTCATCCAACGAGTTGTTAATCTACCGATGACACACCATACAGTAACCACATTCTCCGTGGTTTTGATTTCAACATTACAACCTACATGTAACTACCTAACATATTTAGTTGTATTCTGCCCCTACCATACATATATACACTCATGCATCATAAAACGATGAAGACGACGTTACTACGAGGACTATACCACGGTGAGTACAATATGATTTGCAACATCAATTTGTAACAATGATATATTATGGACCGTTATTCCATCGTTATTTCTATAATTGTCATACAATGTTAATTGATAACGTCACTAAGTAGACATTGGAAACAATACATACCACTTAGCAACATAGATAATATAATTATAATTTTAAAACATTATATTATTGACTGTTAATGATATTAGAAACATCGTTAAGCATTATTTATGTTGAACAGGAATGTTGATTTATGATGAGTTGACCAAACCTTATGCTTCTCTTTTTCCAGAACGGAAAGAAGAACTGCAGGTACCAACTGCCGCGACTATTATCACTCTATGTCAGCCTAAATTGAATTAATAGGTAAACCAATCCTGGACTAGAGTTTTATTCTCCCCCCCCTCAGGATTAGATTTCTCTACCAATTGTGACTCTCAACACTCTCATAAAAGCACGATTTAATTAAATAATTATACAATGACAGAACCTTAAACGCAATATAAGTTAAACTCATTAGCTGTATGTAATTGAGTTTAAAAAATTGTACCTGCTAACGATGAATAAAAAAATAAAATAATGTGTAGTTTGTTTTATATCTCTATGACTTTATTTCTACCTCCTTCTATATATGCTCTATCAAAGTCCAGCCTGTCTCATCCTGTTATAATCTAATTCCCATATGTAGAGAAATGACTTGCAATTGGATGAGGTGAAACAATAAAAACTGAGTTGAAAGATAAAATTTAACCATAAACATTTGTCATAAAATGATTGATAATGTTAACTGTGAACTATTTTGCAAAAATATTTGTTGTATATATTTATTATGAGCACAGGTGACGAAATATTTTACATTTTCTTTCTCCAGGGGGAAGAGGAAAACTAAATGGGAAGAGTTCAGGCCACTCTAAAACGTAAGAAAGCTAGCAATAATTGACTAAGCATCATCTCATTTTGCATAATAAATTTTGGAATTAAACTACCGGGCAAAAGATTTTATCATATGTATGATTTTCAATTGCAAATATCTCAAGTTTTCGATGTCATAATCCAAAACTGATAAGTACAGGTGTTAAGTTAGCAGTCAAAGAATACTTCTACATGTTTTTTTAAATTTCTTTTTAAAAATGAAATTTTTAATCTAATTTTAAAAAAAAATTAATTTTGACTGTTGTTACACAATTGTTCACCGACATATAAGACATATCCTATGTGAAAATAAATAAATGCGCCTGATTCTGCACACATTTACAACATTTTAAACAGGGTAGGGGTCATGTTGGTGTAAATTTAATTCTTAACCCTGTCTTCATTACAAAAAGATATTTGAACTAAAAATTAACCACAGTCACCACGAAGTCATCCAAACTACTGCAGATAAGTATTATTGTATCGTGCCATAGTCAAATACATCTGATTTCTTTTAAATATTGAATTAATAGAAACAAACTTAGGTGAGTCCTTTCTTTTGCCCGGTAGTTTATTTTTGTTATATCATTTCATCAACTAATATTACGTTCCATGTGGGACTGTTGACATAAATTTTCTCACCTATTCTATAAAGGGAAAGCATCAAAATGGTAAACTACCACGAAAGTAAAGAAGACATGAGCATGAAATCAGCAGCGCTACTGGACTCTAGGAACGACCTGCTGCTCGCAGACAACGCGACAACATCTCAGTCGTTCCGTCTCAACGTAGACAGGGCTACAGCAGCAGCAGCAGCAGCATCGAAACAAGAGTGTGAAGGGAAGATACAAGAAGCTTGGAGTAAGTTGAAATAGTTGATAGTCATATTTCGATAAGAAGCGCTTTAAACATTTAACTCAAACTTACATTGATGAGTTCCGAGACATCATCAACATATGAACCCATGACTCTATAGAGAATTACAAGAAACAGAGTTGAACTCCTTTTGAAATCATAGAACAATCGATACTAGTTACTGATATGAATGACTCTCATTTTTCTTTTTTTCTTTTTTGTTTTTGAGGATTTATTCACATGAAAATTTGCCACGGTTTCACTTCAAGCCTGTACACTCCACGTGGCTGGGATCACCAGGCCGTAATTGAATTTAAGCCGTAATAGTAATACATGTAATACGTTCCAGCATTCTGGTTGCATAAAAATTGCAGTTTTTATATATATTCACTTTCTTATGAAGTTGTTTAATAAAAATGTTAAATAAACACTTTTGATCGGTAACTTTGCATTTATATACGAAGAATTAAGCAAACATTACTAAGAAATTTAGAATAATATTATCATCATGTGATGTGTGAACACCAAATGATACAACATCCTTGTAGCTATCAAAAATTGTTGAATTAATGTTAAATTGAACCCTTTTAAAAAAACTTTAGCCAAAGTTGTAAAGATACTGGGCAATATAACAAGCTGTGTTGAACTGTATCGATGACATTACAATTATTGCAAAGATTAGAGGCTTTACCATTGATCTTATGCAAATATTCATTACATGGATAAATATTATACAAGATCTTAAATTGTAATTGTTTGTATTTTATTTCAAAAAATATTTTGTTTATATTTTCATATCTTTTGAGATCCACATTAACTTCCTTAGAGTTAAGCATACAAGAATACCAAAACTTTGCCTTGGCAGGAATGTTATTGATTGCCTCACCATTTATATGAGGAATGCTCATGCAGTTTTCTGGCTGAGCTAAATCTTTAAAATACAAATTTTGACCTACTTATATCATTCTTAACTGTTATTCTTTATCTAAATGTTCATTTTGCAGGCAGTGTTTATGGACTTGTACCGGGGGATCTGAATGTTCAAGTTGACGAAATGGGAACTGGGGGTAGCAGGTTAGTAAGCAGCCTTTTTAGAACTGTCAAATTATTTCCCTGTAACAAGTCATAACACAATTTGAGAACATATGATTGATAATATATTGATATATGTGAATCCTATGATTTCCTTTCTGTCTAACACACAGCATGGAGTATACCATATCTGGCAATGGTGAATCATGTAAAAAGGCGATTCAAACCGCGGATCATTCCAAAATAGAGGCTTACCTAGCATCCGCTGGATTTATCAAAGACGAAAGGGAGACAACTCTGAACACAGACAGCAGTGCCCACACTGGACATTACTCTTCGGAAATCTCCTTCAATGTTCCTGCCACAACGTCCACAAACTCCACCCTTCAGTCTGGCTCAACAATAATAGAGGCAGAAGTCCTGCCTACGACCGAGGATGTGAATCACAGCGAGTCGTTTGAATCAGGAATCATTTTCACTGTGCCCGCCACCTCATCGTCCTCTGCAGCCTCACCATCAACTACTACGGGTTCTGCTGCGGCTCTCGAGGACACTGTGTACTTCCGGGGCAGCATCAGTGATAACTACCAGCCGCTGGTGGAGAGTCTGCTGCAGAACTCCTGGAACAAGGCAACCAATGGTGAGGTCTCCAGTTCTTCTGACACACTTATATCTATCATTCTTAAATGTGTGTTTTGCAGATATGTCTTAGCGTAACGTTACCTGAGGTAAACAATTACGTATATGTGTAATTTCTGATGGATAACAATCTTGGTCGCATTCAATATTTAGATAAGACATTCTTGATGTCAAAATAACCTGCAGTCATTATCATGTTCATGCTACACAAGTAGATGAAATGTTTTGTAAAATTTTGTCATGGGTTTTGTAATAAACTTTCAGATTTCTCGTCTTACAACGTAAAGGTCCAGGATAAAACTGAACACACTGACAGATTTGGGTAAACACGCTCTTTCTTCCTTAACAAATACGGATATTTGAATATCTAATTCGGCACTGGGCATTCTACTATATTCATTGTGGGAAATGGACAGTGGTACTAAGGGTATTTATTTTGAGATAAGAAGGTCAATAGGACAATGACATGTCCAGAGAGGTTTATGGCACAAAAATACCAATTAATGTAGATTTAAAAAAAGTATTTTTCTCACGCATAAAGTTGATCACGCATTTACCCTAGTTAGATTTAATTCCCTCCTGTTATGACATCATCTCTGGCACATGAAAGGCGAATTAATGCAACAATGCTAAAATTAGCCAGGTACAGAGATTGGCGGGACTTATGCGGTGGACATTAAATTATATTATAAACCTATACATATCTTACAACGCCAAATGGTGTTTTTCGATAATTAAATAAGAAAACTGCAGGGTGATATTGGCGACGTGATTTTGTATTTCTCTTCCAACAGAGAACCAATCAATGGCTACCGTTACTCTGTGAAGAGGTCAGGCGGAGGATCAGTTCCAGAGTTGTCCGCAGAGCAATCCCAGACGTTCACCAACCATATCACCATTGAACTCTACAACACTAACGTCTTCAAACAAGATGAAGTAGTTCTATACTCCGGCTCTGTTCGCGATCTTAAACAGGTCCGGGCTACAAGCAGCGATGATGTCATAATTACTTCCCTTGAACCAACCAATGCAAAAGGTTCCTCTTTCAAAGAAACGACTACAATAGTTAGCTCCCTTGAACCAACACATACCATAGTTACCTCCCTTGAACCAAATGACAACAATCGGCCGAGCTTGGAGGAAACATTGTGGGTGTCTTCAAGAGCAAATGACGGTAATTGTTGTTATACCATTCATCTCACTATTTGTACACCTTATCAGGAAAAGAACATCTATATATCTTTACGAGACATGAGAAACACATGAAATATATTTGTGATTTCACAAGAGAGTCTTGATTGATATGTTCATTGGAAAAGGTTATATTAGTTTGCAGATAAATTAAAAATTAGGTGATGTATGACGAACGTAAATCTTTCAGAATATGTCTCCAGACTCAATGTTTCTGTTCAAAGGATTTGACGTCGTAAGTCAAGAAATGAAGAATGAATCAGGATCATCCCTGACGGAGCACTTCATCAGTAGTTCTGGGTAAGACTTAAATGTTCTCACTAACTAACTGTCGAACAATCACGTTCTGCGTTTAGTTACTCTTTGTTGTCAGTGATTCATTGACATGTGTTGACTATTTTTATCAAACGTTAAACTCATTCCATAAAGTTGAGATCACTTATTTATTCCTAATCGTATCAATATTACCAAGCAGCTGTCATTATAAACACAACTGGGTCTAATATATCATACCTACAATATTCTCTCATTCAATTAATTAGAGTTGTAAAAAAAAAGCCAACAGTAAACGTAATGTAATTATGCATCTATTGAAACTTTGAAAAAGAACGGCGTCTGTTGGGGATATAAAACTGTTTCTGTTGAATACATGTGACAGACACACGGAGAGCAAGACCCTGGAGAGTTTCAGCACATCGCAGGTCCAGGAGACGAGCTACCACCGAGAACAGTTCTCCACCCAGGTCTTCCACATTCAGAAGGACGTGTTCGCAGAGTCACATGGGCTACACGTCGTTCACAATGACCACGATGGGAAAGAACACGTGTAACGAAGATCCGGCATTCAGTTTACAGCGTAGACCTCCGTGAATGTGATGAAGGCTGTCATATGGACGATGGTTCGCTAAGTAACGGCAGCACATGGGCAATGTTACCTTGGAATTTAATGGTATCCTTCATGAAGGCTGATGTATGGACAGACACACATTTTGAATCAAGCAAAGATCAAGATTTATTACTTTAGACTAAGTTGACAAAACAACTTCTGGACATCAAGGGATATGTTGAGCCCTAAAGAGAAGAGATATTATAGATGAGTTTATGAAATGTAACATTGACCTTGACGCGCTTGGCGAAATTATCCATGTATAACGACCATCTGGGGTGAAAGTGGTGCTCCACTCTTGCAAATTCCACGTGTCTAAACCTACTAGCATAATATCGATAACATTGAAATCAAAACGTGGCTGTAAATTGAATGTAAATAGTTGCTGAAAAGAACATATATTTTTTCATATATTTTTCTATTGGCAGAGAAAGATCGATGTGTCCTTACTTGCATCCACAACAAGAGCAGACACAATACAACGTGCATTCAGATATACTGGGGAAATCTTCTCTGTAAATGTGTATGATTTAGTTGTAAATTAGTACCTTGCTTCCACTGTTTATTAAGTGAATCTTTGTTGATTTTTTAAAACAAAGAAAAACACCAGTTAACCATTTCTTTGAATAAAACATAGATTCAGACTAAATTATATCTGTAACACTTCAAACATTCCTAAATCAAATCGAAACATCCATGTAGCAAAAATACTTTTGAACTCGTTGGTGAACTGATAACTTTGTTGACTGGAAATACGTCACTGCGTCTTCTTACTTCTTACGAGCATTGCTGACCCTGGGCTCCGTTCCACAACAGCGAGCGCTTGTAATCGCTCATTGATCGCGCTCAATGTAGCGCATTCTCTCCTGAACGACACGGTGCGATTCCTCGAGGTTTGCTCGCTTTGCTATGTAGCGCTACATTGAGCAATCGCGTTTAAGAGAGGTTTAATGTAGCGCTCAATGAGCGATTATAAGCGCTCGCTGTTGTGGATGTTATGGAACAGAACCCAGGTTGTAGAATGACTTTTTCATTATACATTGTACCTGAAAAATTAACAATATTTATCTCGAAACTCTGTGTGAACGATAAAGATGTATATGGAAGTAGGCCTACTATTGTCGTCATTTCTACATACCACTGAAAGACATTGTTTAGATGACACTTAGTTCAAACAGTCTATTGTATTCGTCAACATAGTACATAAACATTGTTGATTTGCTTTTTCAATATGAATTGAGACATGTTCATGTATTTCGATGAACAGTTCCAGTATAATGTGATTGGTTTTTTTTTCATTTACAACACGATTATTATTTTCTACATTCTCACACTTGTGTTTCTATATTTTCTATCTACATTTTTGCAATATGCGAGGTTTTAATTTACCTGTTCATGATTCTTTTATAAATAAACATATACGGCATCTATTGTTGCGTTACTATTTGAAGAACATATATCGATCTGAAAAGGAGCGCTATATGAAAAAACGGTAAAACAATCGAAAAATATGCACTGATTATTTACAATAAAACTGAATATTTTTGTTTCAAAGTTTAATCTCCAGCAATATCACAATCTTCAGTAAAGACGAACAAAGTTCTCTTCCTCGACTGGACGACTAAAGGGAAGCAACTCTGCAGTTACAACTCCGTCATAGCATATCTCGTATCAAGCATGCGGTATGATATGATATTCGCTAAAGCAGACTGCCAACTTAATTGAATTTTACATATTGTCGTGGTTGAAGTAATAATAATAATAATAATAATGAATTTCTATAGCGCCTGTTTCCAAAACATTTTGTTCAACGGAGCTGAGAAGAGGAAAGATAGGGAGAGATAATTGTTTAAGTTTGAAAAGATGAGTTTTAAGGGCTTTCTTGAAAGAGTCTCTTTCTGTGATTTCTTTGATGGAGTTTGGGAGGCTGTTCCAGAGTTTAGGGGCTGCAGCTGAGAACGCTCTGTCCCCCAGTGTGGTCTTGGTGGTGGGCTGGGTGAGGAGAACGGAGTTGCTGGAGCGAAGAGGTCTGCTTGGCGTGTGGAGGTTGACATGGTTCTTGAGATATCTTGGGAAGTCAGGGTCGTAGATGCAACTGTGTGTAAGAAGGAGAAGTTTAAAGTTGATTCTGAGAGAGATGGGAAGCCAGTGAGGTTGATCTAGGACGGGAGAGATGCTGTCATATCTTGGAAGTTGGAACACGGGCGACGACCCGGGCAGTTCTGAGTTCTGAATTCTTTGTAGTTTTGAAAGCATATGTCCAGGAATTTTGTGGTAGAGAGAGTTGCAGTAATCCAGTTTAGAGAGCACAAGACTTGTCATGAGTAGCTGAAGGTTGATGTTGAAGATGTGGAAGTAGCAGGACTTGGAAAGGTCAGTCATCTGTTGGTGGGAAAGTAGTGGGAAAGTAGTGAGGAAAGTATCATTTTTGGATGTGGAAAGAGATTGTACAACAATGATCGTGGAAACCAGGAATATAGAAGGAGACTGAATAACGGTTCCAAAATGGCATTCTCCCTTATACCCACGACGAATCGCGTGAAGTTGTTGATTCAATATATATAAACGGGAGACAGACGCAGACTTAATACTAAGAGTCGGAAACTAAAAGAAATATCTGAAACCAGGAATGTTCAAACGAATGGGTCATACAATTTAATAGTTTTGCATTTGATAAGTCATGTCGATTAGCTGCAGCAAAGGAAAGGTCTCCTTGAAGCTGTACGTGTCAAGTTGACACCATCAGTACAAACATAATATACATCTGAAGTTGAATGTTGCTAAATAATGACGCTCGTTTAGCAAAACAAATCCTAACTTTTTATATATTGCTAACTTTGCATCTAAAGTTGCATCTATTGTTTTATCACGCGTGGACTTGAGAAATAAAGAGTTTAAGTTGTGTGTGAGTAAAGCGACAACATAGTAATACACTACTATAACCGAGAAATCGGCTTAAACTGTATCCTTGAATAAATCTATTTATAGTCATATCTTCTCTGCCTCAATATAACGATCGTGAGGGAGACACATTCTTTAAAACGCACTATTGAGAAATCCAAAATTTTGAATTTGACGGTTTTTAAATTGGAGAAAACACTACTCCTCTACTGCGTCTAAGACAAACATCAAGGTCGGGATAACACTCGGGTTAAAGCCCTCTGGGTTTAATCTCCCCTTTTAGGTTTTATGAATCATTTATTGTTAATTAAAACTATTAGATTTAATAGTACAAACTGTAACGCAGTGTTTCTTGGAATACATTTTGAAAGTTGCAAAGGAATCGTTGTACTGTACGGGATGTTTCCACTGTACATTGTGAAGTTGCACCATTTCACCGAAGTTTCAGAAGCTGTTACAATTTATTTTAAAGAATAAAGATTGTTTGAATCAGATATGGGTAACTGTTCTGTATTCGATGAGTGTTTATTCAGAGAAATTGCATTTGAAACAGATTTACAAACAACCACAAACAACAATACAGGCATGCACTCGCATTGACGTGTCGATCATGACGCCGCGGATGTGCCTGGTCACGATGCGCAGGATAATCAACAGGAAGTGGCGGTCTACTGTGGGAGTGGTTGACTTAAACCTCATTGACTCGAATCACACTTTTACACGATTTCGATTGAATATCATATTAATTATAGGTTCAACATAGCGGTAGCATTTACAAACATTAACATAGCAATTGTTAGCAACACTGTAGTCAGTGCTTCTCGATAAAATAACAATTTCTAAAAGTTGATATATGTTACCCAAAAGCACATTATGTAGATATCTAGATTTTCTGTTTTGCTTTGATTCACATACATCGGTTGTCTGTCAGTTTTGCGGTTGTGTCAGTGTTTTATTGTTTTATTGTGTTTAAAGCTTCGGTTGTGATGGGTTTAACAGTCATTCAATGTATAATTCTATTACTACACACAACTCTTACATCAGTAACTATGTCCTGTACATGACCACGTATACATCCTGAAGTAATTCATTTCCATTGAATTAGATGACTAACCAACAGCGACACGAGGAAGTTATATAGACGGTGAAATTTTAATTTATTTCTAAGATATCATTTCACTGGTCTCTCTCTCCCGGATAAACGTGCCTTCACAAACGAGATACACATTTATTAATATGACACTTATTAGAAACTTGCAATTTGATAATAACATTTGCAATTTAAATGTACAATTGTTTTTTTAACAACTACATACATAAAAGTTGCAAAAATCAGATTTTAAAAGATAATGAATGTGTTTGAGTTGTAAACTATCTGTATGGTAAACTTCTAAAACGTTATTACTCATGTTAACAAACAGCTCATAATGTTAACAATGTCAATTCGTACAAAGTAGTTTGTATAACATCGCTCATGGCGTGTAGAGCAACACATTACATGTCTATCATCTGGGTCTTCATCAAGTAACTTCAACAAATGTGAAGTCCATGCAGTAAATGTTCGAACTACTCATTAAACGAGTCAATATTCGGTATGGAACGAGCGAAAGCGAGTTTGATACCAATGAAATCATTCACGAGTTTAATAAAAAAAATTGATATAATATAAAGGCCGTTAAGTATTCTGTTTATAACATGCCCAAATTAATCAAGTGAAGCTGCTGACAGTGTGCTGAAACAAAAATCTCCGCGAATCATGTACCATTGTGACGTCACAACGTTAACTATTCAATATTGTCACGTCAAACCTGCAGCGGTATTACACTAGATTGATTCTGGCTTATAAATACTACACTGCAGTATCTTACACGGGGGAGTAATAAATCGAGATTATTAACCAATTTCCGTAGCATTAATATAATTTTTTATTCCAACTATATGGTATAATGATACGGAAACTCAAGAGGTTAATAATCTCTTTATCATATAAAGTCATTGTAAAAAAGGCGCTTTTGAAACAAATCTGATAGGAGAATTGACCTAGTTTATGGCAGCAGACCAAGGTGAAGGTTACTTTGTCGGCGATATATCGTTGTGAAGTTCCGGGAAAGAGTCCTTTATTGAGCATCTAAAATCATGCTGTGTGCAACTCTATGAAAAAAAGATCGAGACTAGATCATTATTCATTAGGATTTGTTTTCAACAGTTCAAAATTGCCAATCACATTTTTAAAAACTCACAAATCGTTTGGTCACGCTAGAGCACGGGAATTCGAAGCAAGGGAAGTAACTATAAGCGCTGCGTTGCTGGATATAACTAAAACATACATAAGATTACACATACACAACCAATCGCAAAGCGATTTACGAGAGACATACAAGATATTTAAAGTATTAAACCAGAGTATGAATATATTTCTACAGTATTGATAAAAAAAACAGATACAAAGCAGGGTAGAAATGGTAAAAGTTTATCATGAATTAAAAGGCTATAAAAACTTCAGTTTCAGGCCTACAAGATAAAGTTTTAATACGTTACTTCACCCTTCATAAGTATTATGCAAAGAGAATAAAGATATATTCACATTGGCAAAAAATTTAATGCACAATACTGCCAAAAAATACAATGCTGAAATAACTGCAAACTTCAGCCTCATGCATGGCCTCACAATAATACAGATGATTAAAAGTAATTAACCAAAAAAACCTCTCCAAGACATGCGAGGGAGAATTATATAGTAGCCAAAGAAGAGAAAAGATAAGTTTGATATATGTCAGCCATGCCAGTAATACTACTGGGTGGGAGGGAGTGGATTTGAAGTAACTTGTTGCCAGTCCGTTGCTTAACAAATGCGCCAAGAGCAAGGGGAGGTAACTCTAACATGCTTATATAAACTCCAAACAGTGTTGATAATTCAAGGTGAGATAACTGCCAAACATATTGTTCATACCACTATCAAAATTGAATTTAATGAATTAAATTAATACTTTAATACGTTACTTCACCCTTCATAAGTATTATGCAAAGAGAATAAAGATATATTCACATTGGCAAAAAATTTAATGCACAATACTGCCAAAAAATACAATGCTGAAATAACTGCAAACTTCAGCCTCATGCATGGCCTCACAATAATACAGATGATTAAAAGTAATTAACCAAAAAAACCTCTCCCAACCCAAGAGAGAGATGAAACAAACATATATATTAATTATATAGATATAAAACCTAAATGATTTTAAAGGTCAGTTGAAGGTAGGAAGGCACTAAATTGGAAGGAGTCAACTTGGTCTGCTAAACCTACTTGATGCAATCAATATTGTCCATAGACCATAGTCCTACCACCTGGAGTCAAGGAAATCAGTTGACATGTGGGTCAAAAGTTCAGACCTTGAGAAAGGCATAAAAGACAAACTAGGCATAAGTTCATATAATAGCGAGAGGCAGCCTGGTTCCTGCAGCCGAGACACTGTATCTGCTATTCTGTTCAATTCTCCTTTAATGTGAACTGCATGCAAGTCAATATTGTAAAGGGCTCTTACCCAAAACAGTTCTCTAACATATTTCATAGAATCCACACTTTTAACAGACCCTCTGTTAATCGCTGTCAAACATGTAATATTATCAGTGCGAACCAGAACTTTTTGGTTTCTGAACACACCCTTCCAACGTTTCACAGCTAACACAACCGCCATGAGTTCCTTAGTGTTAATATGAGCCCTGGCCATGATTGGCATATCGCTATTCCAGTTCCAATATGCATAATCGCCCTGAACGTAAGCCCCTCCTCCCGTATCACAAGCATCCGTGAACAATAAGATAGAGGGAATAACCGGTACAAAACTCACTGTCCCGTTGAACGCGCACATAAAATCACACCACCATGTTATATCAGCCATGCAATTTTCGTCTAGCTTTACTTTGTGATGTGGCCCTTTGAGAGTAGCTTTAATGTCAAACAAGCGCCTGAGGAAAGTTCTTCCTCCCTGTATAACTTGAGAAGCCCAGCTAAGTTTTCCGACAAGTGTATCTAGTTGTTTTCTACTAGCTCGTGATTTTGCTTTGAAGTCATGAAGGAGTTCAATAAACTGTGAACATTTAGCTGCAGGTAGAGAAAATGTCATTGAAACCGTATCAATCTTAATTCCCAGGAACAAAATTTGCCGGCTTGGTCCGTCCACCTTTTTCCAATTGATGTCAAAACCCAGTTTCCTCAGCAGAGAGATTAATTTTAACATACTTTGCACACAGTCAGTTTTGTTTCTTGTGATAATCAATAAATCATCCAGATATGAGATTACACGAACGCCATAGTGATACCACATAATGTCACACACTGCTTTTGATAAACACTGAAACACTTTAGGGCTTTTTGCGGCCCCAAACGGTAAACGTGTATCTACCATGTAGGTGACAGAGTTGTCTCCCTTGAATGTCCAAGCCAAGCCCAGAAGATCAAAGTTTGACGGGTGCACAGACACCGACCTGTAAGCACTTTTTAAGTCAAGTTTTGCCAAGAAATCACCTTCCTTAATATATTCTTTAGCAACCTGCAGATCCATATACCTACAATCACAATCTTTCATGTAAGAATTAAGGGATTTATTGCACGGTAAACTTGCATCATGTATCAGTCTTATTTTGCTTGATTCTTTTGGGATAGCTCCAATAGCGATGACAATTCTTGGACGATTTTTAACTAACTCATAATGTCCTAAATCTATTTCTGATAGCAACTGATCTTCCACCAAAGCGGCATTTTCCATAGCTGATCGATGGTTTGAACAAAAAACCGTTTCTATCTTATCAATCACATCCCCCTCAACCAGGTGAAAACCGCCTTTGACTCCATTTAAAATGTACTGCCTGTCTTCGTGATCGATAGGCAAAAAGGTCTCCCACGCACTATGTACAAGCTTGCCGTGCGTAGGACAGTCTGGAATTGTTAGTTTTTTGTTGGGGTGGGTTGGGCCATGTAGGTAGGCATGGAACCATGAGTATTGTATGCCGGTGAGGGTGTAGCATGCATGCTTGATGGGTGTTGGCCTCTGCACAAGGAGCAAACATGAACTAGCTTACAGTCGACTAGCTGGCACGATGAAGGACCGTTATACCGCCTACAGATTTCTCTTCCATCCGCGGTGAAAGGTCCAGGAGGGAACATTCTAGATGAGGAAGACGCTGGACCCCTGTTGTTCGAAGCCGGATATTGACGCCAACGTCTATCTTGATGGCCATAATGTGATGGTTGGGCGTTTTCATCCTTCCTTACCAGCTGGTGCTCCCTCAATAACTGATTTGGCGTTCCCCATGGGAACCCCTCCTTCGCTTGGCACTCTCTGTACTCTTTGTCATAGAGTAACACAGATCCCCACACATTTCTGCTTGCCAACCTAAACACATCTCGCATGTAACGGTGATAATTAAGTACAGTCCGCATTGACACGCCCTCCTCGATAAGTTTGTCTAATATACCAAGGCTAGCGTAGCCCCACATCTCCAAGGAAATACCACTCAGCTGTGGTTTACTATTGCCTAGCAATAACTTGCCTTGATCAACCTGTAGACTATATCCTTTGTTTACATCTAAACTGTTAATCCATATAAAATCGACGATGCGACGGGCGTTACCTCCTTGGGCATCCAGAGTGACTTCCCCTTGAATAGTTGAAGTCTCGCGTGAAGACAATTCAGCGTCACGTGACGTTCGCATATGTTCAATGTCACCTTGAACCTTAAATATTTCCGTTTTCAAAGTCTGTTTTTGCTTTTCAAGATTCAATGCCTGCAATTCCCTTTCTAGAATAATACACTCCTCCTGCACTTTGGTAAAATGGCCCTTGTCAATGCTTTTTGGCGTACCACTTCCTACCCTGCATGGCGAGTCACCGTCTGCCCCACGACCAACGTCAACCGAACGTTGATCGCCGGTACCGCCGGACTCACGCTTATTGGGCTTCAAAGCTTCCATCACCTCGTTCATTCTCTTCCCGGCACACTCCCGTCTCTCTCTATCCATCACCGCCAGTATTATTTCAAGAGAACTTAACTTTAAATTTGAAGTAACTTGTTGCCAGTCCGTTGCTTAACAAATGCGCCAAGAGCAAGGGGAGGTAACTCTAACATGCTTATATAAACTCCAAACAGTGTTGATAATTCAAGGTGAGATAACTGCCAAACATATTGTTCATACCACTATCAAAATTGAATTTAATGAATTAAATTAATACTTTAACCTTCTATTAAAAAGTATATTATGGCAGGTTCCGGCGGTGTAAAAGACTAATTCCGGAATGGAAACAGAGTATTTCATCTTGGGGGATATTCTCGAATCGTTCGGTTTCCACTCTTAATTGCGTATATATGCATTGGTATAGGAAACATGACATAAGGCTCCGTTTTGTAGTTGTGCTTGAGTTCCTGAGTTTGTTTCTGCTGGCACCATTGGTTCCCGTGTCAGCCTGGACCTTTGTCTTACTTTATGCCATGTACCTGTGACTAACATTTAGTCTATGGAATTTTTATAATAACTATACCTTCATCCTTTTGATTATATATTTTTTAATATATTCAGTTTATCTAGACTTGCTGAATAAAGATATAGACTGTATCAAAGGCTTTTATTTTTACACAATCATGGGGCAGGACTACATGTACCTCTGTAGACTAAATGGTACTTATTTGCGATGTGGCTTTTTTCCTTTGTTTGTGACGTACCTATTTACGTACCTAATAGTTTTAATTAACTCATCCGTCAAAGAACTGCTACACGATTAGTTTGAACGATCACAGTATAACACGTTAAAACCCTTCAATGAAATGTTAATACAATATCTAATGAAGAAGTGTTTACTTATATTTTTATTCCCATGAACTAGTTTTTATCGTCTCCAAAACCTGCTAGATATTTTAATGCAACGCGCTGCTATTTTATATGGTTAAGCTATATTTAAGTTTTCTTATCACTGTTACAATAATATGTATTTTACGAACTGTTGTGTACATTGTGCTTTTAATATTACATTCTTGTTATGTTATTTTTTTATGCTTTATTGTCTCTCAGTCGCAGAGCAACTGGTCGTTATATATTTTATAATATAAAATAATGAAACCGGCTATTGCATATATAAAACAATTGTCACTTAAGGAAAATTAATTACCCGCCGCAAATTCTCTATTCAAAATTATTGACAAAGTAGAAGTCGAGAAATAATCTCAAAGTAAACATAATAAATATTTCAAATACTTTTTATTCCACATATATGTTGCAAATGATATGAATCTCTTATTCTATTATGGCATTACAAAAACTGTATAATATGTAAAACAATCAAAGCCGGGTGTGTCAAAAAGTCCTTAAAATTGGAGCTTAGTTGCAGTTCCTCGAGTGTAAAATACTAATGCAAATGTTAGAGTTGTTTGGAAATACTAAACACAACTTGGTTTGTCTGTTGCCCTAAAATAAGATATACGGTAAGTTGCTCGGTAAAGCGAGGGAAAAAATGCATATTCTGTAAACAATGATAGCGAAAGATTAACTGGAACCATCCTGTTGTGGATGAACTGAGGGAAAATAATGATTGTGAAGACTAAGAGAGAGGCTAATGTGAAGAGTGTCCGCTCTACAACCACTAGAGGGAGGCGGGAAGGAAGCGACCGAGCCCTTCCACACACCGACACAACGAGCTCTAGATCCCAAATATATTGCAATCGTCTGACGTAGATCGGTTGCCTGTTCGACAGCTGAAGGTGACCACACTGACATGAAGATGATGTGTGGTAGTGGATGCTGTTGGTTAAGGTGATTAGGGTGACAATTGGAACAAACAAGAGGAAGATTACAGCAACGTCCTTCTGCAGAAGCACTGTAAAGACGCAAGCATAATCCCTGCAGAAACAGAGACAAAGGCTAATTCACCCCATACATGTAAGTTTACCACCTAATCCAGAAATCAATCTTCTCAACCTTCTGTAGATTCCCACTAACATGTATTCCTCACCCCTGCTGTGGCCTCGAGGTAATCTCCACGACTTTATCATTCAATAATAGTCACTGTAAGGAAATGTATCAATTTGAGCGATACTTTTTGCCTTTTTAAATGTGTTATTTTATAATGTCCTCGCTATCGCATTTTTTTTTACATATACAGCTACCAAAAGTGTGTTCACCTTGTGAATCTTAGTGCAAATATCATGAAAATAGACGTTCATTGTAACGTCTATAAAATAACATCACATACAATGACAATGAATCATCACATATTCATGAGTAAAACAACCATTCTCAAACATAATTTGTGATCGTCACGGCAGTGTTGAATGTTTATGAATAATAAAAAAGACGGAAGGGGTCTAATTTTGAAAATTCAAATTTCATACATTTTCGAATAAAAGTTTTCATATTGACGAAATGAGAACTAATTCATCCCATATATATTGAATGAGTATACGAGGAAATACATGGCGTATGTTAGACTTGTTGATCACTCACTGAATATTTCACAGAAGAAAACACAAACTGTAGTTTTGAAATGATTGACCCCTGGTCACTTCAAAGAGCTGCCAAAATTGTAACTGATTACTATGAGATATCACATTAGTTTATGTACTGAAACATTCAAATGTCCATTTAAAAATGCAAAAATAGGGCCATGGGCTCTGTAGCTCATCAGGATTTGTATTGTTATAATCAATGTTCTCAGCTTGTTCTAGAGCTTTTCTTACTGGAGAACAAGATGAAAATAGGTTTTTAGGGTTGTGACCCCTAAGACCTTATTTGGGGTCACATGATCGCCAAATCTACAGTTTAGAATCCCCATTAGCCAAGGAGTCTGCACACAACTTTCAGCTCTCTAGACCTTTTGGAACTGGAGAGGAAGATGAAAATAGGTTTTTAAGGTTTTGACCCCTGTGACTCCATTTGGGGTCATGGGGTCACGAAATCTACAATTTAGAATCCCAATTAGCCAAGGAGTCTGCACACAACTTTTCAGCTCTCTAGACCTTTTGGAACTGGAGAAGAAGATGAAAATGGGTTTTAAAAGGTTGTGACCCCTGTGACCCCATTTGGGGTCATGGGGTCACGAAATCTACAATTTAGAATCCCCATTACCCATGGAGTCTGTACAAAACTGTTCACCTCTTAAGACCTTTTGGAACTGGAGAAGAAGATGAAAATAGGTTTTTAAGGTTATGACCCCTGTGACCCCATTTGGAGTCATGGGGTCACGAAATCTACAATTTAAAATCCCCATTAGCCAAGGAGTCTGCACATAAAATTTCAGCTCTCTAGAGTCATTGGTCCTGGAGAAGAAGTCGAAAAAGCGAAAAGTTTACAGACGGATGGACGGACGGACGGACGGACGCCGGACGCCAAGCCATGCCATAAGCCCATCGGGCCTTTCAGGCCTGATGAGCTAAAAATGCAAAATGATCGGTCTAGATTTCGCTTTGTTACGATGCTTAAAAGACATGCCAAATTACATGATATTTGCAGTAAAATGCACAAGTAGGTGAACAAACTTAGTGTACGTAGCTGTAATCTCATAATCCAGCTAAACTGGTATCACGATTGCGTCAGACAGATTGCGTCTTTAGTCAGCCGACCGAATACACAGACGACCCAGTTCCAGACAGAAAAGTAGGGGAAACCCAAGCGCTCACCCGTTATGACAATGGACCAGTCCTTATTAAACCGTTTTGGCTTATGTTTTTCTGGATGACCAGTTTGATGCTAGATTCGTATTATGAGAAAACCAGTATAACACTAAGTTAATTCTCATCTCAGGATGTTTTTACTTTTCAATGAATATATAGTGAAAAATGAAAGTTGATATTTGTTGCTGTAATGTGATGTAGTATCATTCTTTCAACTGAAGTGATTACACTTTCCTAACTGCCTTTTAACAGTATGCACCTTAATTCAAACTCATAATCTTGAAACTGTCAATTTCAATAAACGTGTCTTAATTTATAAATACGGCCACTACTTGCGGTAGTGGCTTATACAAGCGAGAAGTGTTTCATTTATTCACAGATCATATGGTTGCAGGCTTATTCTCAATTATCGTTAAAAAGGGACTGGAAGTTTAATGTCGGTCTAGCTTCTCATAATGAATGATAAAAGATGTTTTGGTGTATGAATGCCAACTTGGTATCAGAAATGTTGTTTACAATAAATCAATTTTAAAGTTTGAAATGTAGTTTCTCTTCTAGGACAATTAAATAGTTATCTTAGGTAAAACATTCAGTACCATCACATTTTCCCTCATTTTCATAATTTTTTCATATGGTGGATTTTTATTTCAATGAATGAGTAGCTAAATAACCAATTGTTACGAATGGGGTGATGAAATAATTCAATTTATGGATGCTGTGGGGAAGCATGTTAAGCTGGACTAACGGTAATAAAAAACTGTGGTCACACCAATAAACTAGTTGATATTTAGACATGACATAATGTACATTGTGCTTACACTGTGTTTATGTCTCTCAACTTTGTTTTATTATCATACCGGTATGTAATACCATGGAATGTAGTCGTCGCCCTTTCCGTATATTCGTCCGTCAGTCCGTCCGTCCGTTATCATTTCGTCTCCGGAGCAGAACTCGAAAACCGTTCATGATATCTTCCTGAAACTTTGCATGTGTATTACCCACCTACTGAAATGGTGCCTTTTGATATTTTGAGTTTGCTGAATTTTTTTTCGTTTCCATGGAAACGTGTTGGATTTGGACATTGTTCGGAGCAAAGTTCCCAAGCTCTTCGTCATATCTTCCTGAAACCTTGCAAATGTATTACCCACTAACTGAAGTGATGCCTTTTGATATTTTCAGATTTCTGAAATATTTTTTCTCCGTTTCCATTGAAACGTGTTTGATTTGGACTTTGTTCAGAGGTCGATCTGCTTCCGGAGCAGAACTCCAAAACCCTTCAACATATCTGAAACTCAGCATGTGTATTACCCACTAACTGAAGTAGTAGATATACAATTATCTGTCAAAGATGTGTTTTTCAAATTACTCGGGATATGTCATCTTCTGATGACCCTTGTATGATTCTCTTTGGCCTTGAACAGAAGCCTTAATGCCATAAAAGAAAATCAACTGATAATTTCACTCCAGGGATACTGCCACAATAGCCACAATAGCCACAATAGCCCTGCACTACATGTCCAGTTTGTAGACTTATATGTCTTGTAGCAATAGCACTGTACTACATGTCCAGTTTGTAGACTTATATGTCTTGTAACAATAGTCATGTACTACATGTCCAGTTTGTAAACTTATATGTCTTCTAACAATAGTCATGTACTACATGTCCAGTTTGTAGACTTATATGTCTTGTAACAATAGCCCTGTACTACATGTCCAGTTTGTAGACTTATATGTCTTGTAACAATAGCCCTGCACTACATGTCCAGTTTGTAGACTTATATGTCTTGTAACAATAGCCCTGCACTACATGTCCAGTTTGTAGACTTATATGTCTTGTAACAATAGCCCTGTACTACATGTCAAGTTTGTAGACTTATATGTCTTGTAACAATAGACATGTACTACATGTCCAGTTTGTAAACTTATATGTCTTGTAACAATAGTCATGTACTACATGTCCAGTTTGTAGACTTATATGTCTTGTAACAATAGCCCTGTACTACATGTCCAGTTTGTAGACTTATATGTCTTGTAACAATAGCCCTGCACTACATGTCCAGTTTGTAGACTTATATGTCTTGTAACAATAGCCATGTACTACATGTCCAGTTTGTAGACTTATATGTCTTGTAACAATAGCCCTGTACTACATGTCAAGTTTGTAGACTTATATGTCTTGTAACAATAGACATGTACTACATGTCCAGTTTGTAAACTTATATGTCTTGTAACAATAGCCCTGTACTACATGTCCAGTTTGTAGACGTATATGTCTTGTAACAATAGCCCTGTACTACATGTCCAGTTTGTAGACTTATATGTCTTGTAACAATAGCCCTGTACTACATGTCCAGTTTGTAGACTTATATGTCTTGTAACAATAGCCCTGTACTACATGTCCAGTTTGTAAACTTATATGTCTTGTAACAATAGCCCGGTACTACATGTCCAGTTTGTAGACTTATATGTCTTGTAACAATAGCCCTGTACTACATGTCCAGTTTGTAGACTTATATGTCTTGTAACAATAGCCCTGTACTACATGTCCAGTTTGTAGACTTATATGTCTTGTAACAATAGCCATGTACTACATGTCCAGTTTGTAGACTTATATGTCTTGTAACAATAGCCCTGTACTACATGTCCAGTTTGTAGACTTATATGTCTTGTAACAATAGCCCTGTACTACATGTCCAGTTTGTAGACTTATATGTCTTGTAACAATAGCCCTGTACTACATGTCCAGTTTGTAGACTTATATGTCTTGTAACAATAGCCCTGTACTACATGTCCATTTTGTAAACTTATATGTCTTGTAACAATAGCCCGGTACTACATGTCCAGTTTGTAGACTTATATGTCTTGTAACAATAGCCCTGTACTACATGTCCAGTTTGTAGACTTATATGTCTTGTAACAATAGCCCTGTACTACATGTCCAGTTTGTAGACGTATATGTCTTGTAACAATAGCCCTGTACTACATGTCCAGTTTGTAGACTTATATGTCTTGTAACAATAGCCATGTACTACATGTCCAGTTTGTAGACGTATATGTCTTGTAACAATAGACATGTACTACATGTCCAGTTTGTAGACTTATATGTCTTGTAACAATAGCCCTGTACTACATGTCCAGTTTGTAGACGTATATGTCTTGTAACAATAGCCATGTACTACATGTCCAGTTTGTAGACTTATATGTCTTGTAACAATAGCCCTGTACTACATGTCCAGTTTGTAGACTTATATGTCTTGTAACAATAGCCCTGTACTACATGTCCAGTTTGTAGACTTATATGTCTTGTAACAATAGCCATGTACTACATGTCCAGTTTTTAGACTTATATGTCTTGTAACAATAGCCCTGTACTACATGTCCAGTTTGTAGACGTATATGTCTTGTAACAATAGCCCTGTACTACATGTCCAGTTTTTAGACTTATATGTCTTGTAACAATAGCCCTGTACTACATGTCCAGTTTGTAGACGTATATGTCTTGTAACAATAGCCCTGTACTACATGTCCAGTTTGTAGACTTATATGTCTTGTAACAATAGCCATGTACTACATGTCCAGTTTGTAGACTTATATGTCTTGTAACAATAGCCCTGTACTACATGTCCAGTTTGTAGACTTATATGTCTTGTAACAATAGCCATGTACTACATGTCCAGTTTGTAGACTTATATGTCTTGTAACAATAGCCCTGTACTACATGTCCAGTTTGTAGACGTATATGTCTTGTAACAATAGCCATGTACTACATGTCCAGTTTGTAGACGTATATGTCTTGTAACAATAGCCCTGTACTACATGTCCAGTTTGTAGACTTATATGTCTTGTAACAATAGCCCTGTACTACATGTCCAGTTTGTAAACTTATATGTCTTGTAACAATAGCCATGTACTACATGTCCAGTTTGTAGACTTATATGTCTTGTAACAATAGCCCTGTACTACATGTCCAGTTTGTAGACGTATATGTCTTGTAACAATAGCCATGTACTACATGTCCAGTTTGTAGACTTATATGTCTTGTAACAATAGCCCTGTACTACATGTCCAGTTTGTAGACTTATATGTCTTGTAACAATAGCCCTGTACTACATGTCCAGTTTGTAGACTTATATGTCTTGTAACAATAGCCCTGTACTACATGTCCAGTTTGTAGACTTATATGTCTTGTAACAATAGCCATGTACTACATGTCCAGTTTGTAGACTTATATGTCTTGTAACAATAGCCCTGTACTACATGTCCAGTTTGTAGACGTATATGTCTTGTAACAATAGCCATGTACTACATGTCCAGTTTGTAGACTTATATGTCTTGTAACAATAGCCATGTACTACATGTCCAGTTTGTAGACTTATATGTCTTGTAACAATAGCCCTGTACTACATGTCCAGTTTGTAGACTTATATGTCTTGTAACAATAGCCATGTACTACATGTCCAGTTTGTAGACTTATATGTCTTGTAACAATAGCCCTGTACTACATGTCCAGTTTGTAGACTTATATGTCTTGTAACAATAGCCATGTACTACATGTCCAGTTTGTAGACTTATATGTCTTGTAACAATAGCCCTGTACTACATGTCCAGTTTGAAGACGTATATGTCTTGTAACAATAGCCATGTACTACATGTCCAGTTTGTAGACTTATATGTCTTGTAACAATAGCCCTGTACTACATGTCCAGTTTGTAGACTTATATGTCTTGTAACAATAGTCATGTACTACATGTCCAGTTTGTAGACTTATATGTCTTGTAACAATAGCCATGTACTACATGTCCAGTTTGTAAACTTATATGTCTTGTAACAATAGCCCTGTACTACATGTCCAGTTTGTAGACGTATATGTCTTGTAACAATAGCCATGTACTACATGTCCAGTTTGTAGACTTATATGTCTTGTAACAATAGCCCTGTACTACATGTCCAGTTTGTAGACTTATATGTCTTGTAACAATAGTCATGTACTACATGTCCAGTTTGTAGACTTATATGTCTTGTAACAATAGCCCTGTACTACATGTCCAGTTTGTAGACTTATATGTCTTGTAACAATAGCCCTGTACTACATGTCCAGTTTGTAGACGTATATGTCTTGTAACAATAGCCATGTACTACATGTCCAGTTTGTAGACTTATATGTCTTGTAACAATAGTCATGTACTACATGTCCAGTTTGTAGACTTATATGTCTTGTAACAATAGCCCTGTACTACATGTCAAGTTTGTAGACTTATATGTCTTGTAACAATAGCCATGTACTACATGTCCAGTTTGTAGACTTATATGTCTTGTAACAATAGCCCTGTACTACATGTCCAGTTTGTAGACTTATATGTCTTGTAACAATAGACATGTACTACATGTCCAGTTTGTAGACTTATATGTCTTGTAACAATAGCCCTGTACTACATGTCCAGTTTGTAGACTTATATGTCTTGTAACAATAGCCCTGTACTACATGTCCAGTTTGTAGACTTATATGTCTTGTAACAATAGCCCTGTACTACATGTCCAGTTTGTAGACGTATATGTCTTGTAACAATAGCCCTGTACTACATGTCCAGTTTGTAGACTTATATGTCTTGTAACAATAGCCATGTACTACATGTCCAGTTTGTAGACTTATATGTCTTGTAACAATAGCCCTGTACTACATGTCCAGTTTGTAGACGTATATGTCTTGTAACAATAGCCCTGTACTACATGTCCAGTTTGTAGACTTATATGTCTTGTAACAATAGCCATGTACTACATGTCCAGTTTGTAGACTTATATGTCTTGTAACAATAGCCCTGTACTACATGTCCAGTTTGTAGACTTATATGTCTTGTAACAATAGCCATGTACTACATGTCCAGTTTGTAGACTTATATGTCTTGTAACAATAGCCCTGTACTACATGTCCAGTTTGTAGACTTATATGTCTTGTAACAATAGCCATGTACTACATGTCCAGTTTGTAAACTTATATGTCTTGTAACAATAGCCCTGTACTACATGTCCAGTTTGTAGACTTATATGTCTTGTAACAATAGCCCTGTACTACATGTCCAGTTTGTAGACTTATATGTCTTGTAACAATAGCCATGTACTACATGTCCAGTTTGTAGACTTATATGTCTTGTAACAATAGCCCTGTACTACATGTCCAGTTTGTAGACGTATATGTCTTGTAACAATAGACATGTACTACATGTCCAGTTTGTAGACTTATATGTCTTGTAACAATAGCCATGTACTACATGTCCAGTTTGTAGACGTATATGTCTTGTAACAATAGCCATGTACTACATGTCCAGTTTGTAGACTTATATGTCTTGTAACAATAGCCCTGTACTACATGTCCAGTTTGTAGACTTATATGTCTTGTAACAATAGCCATGTACTACATGTCCAGTTTGTAGACGTATATGTCTTGTAACAATAGACATGTACTACATGTCCAGTTTGTAGACTTATATGTCTTGTAACAATAGCTCTGTACTACATGTCCAGTTTGTAGACTTATATGTCTTGTAACAATAGCCATGTACTACATGTCCAGTTTTTAGACTTATATGTCTTGTAACAATAGCCCTGTACTACATGTCCAGTTTGTAGACGTATATGTCTTGTAACAATAGCCCTGTACTACATGTCCAGTTTTTAGACTTATATGTCTTGTAACAATAGCCCTGTACTACATGTCCAGTTTGTAGACGTATATGTCTTGTAACAATAGCCCTGTACTACATGTCCAGTTTGTAGACTTATATGTCTTGTAACAATAGCCCTGTACTACATGTCCAGTTTGTAGACTTATATGTCTTGTAACAATAGCCCTGTACTACATGTCCAGTTTGTAGACTTATATGTCTTGTAACAATAGCCATGTACTACATGTCCAGTTTGTAGACGTATATGTCTTGTAACAATAGCCCTGTACTACATGTCCAGTTTGTAGACTTATATGTCTTGTAACAATAGCCCTGTACTACATGTCCAGTTTGTAGACTTATATGTCTTGTAACAATAGCCCTGTACTACATGTCCAGTTTGTAGACTTATATGTCTTGTAACAATAGCCCTGTACTACATGTCCAGTTTGTAGACTTATATGTCTTGTAACAATAGCCCTGTACTACATGTCCAGTTTGTAGACTTATATGTCTTGTAACAATAGCCCTGTACTACATGTCCAGTTTGTAGACTTATATGTCTTGTAACAATAGCCCTGTACTACATGTCCAGTTTGTAGACTTATATGTCTTGTAACAATAGCCATGTACTACATGTCCAGTTTGTAGACTTATATGTCTTGTAACAATAGCCCTGTACTACATGTCCAGTTTGTAGACGTATATGTCTTGTAACAATAGCCATGTACTACATGTCCAGTTTGTAGACGTATATGTCTTGTAACAATAGCCCTGTACTACATGTCCAGTTTGTAGACTTATATGTCTTGTAACAATAGCCCTGTACTACATGTCCAGTTTGTAAACTTATATGTCTTGTAACAATAGCCATGTACTACATGTCCAGTTTGTAGACTTATATGTCTTGTAACAATAGCCCTGTACTACATGTCCAGTTTGTAGACGTATATGTCTTGTAACAATAGCCATGTACTACATGTCCAGTTTGTAGACTTATATGTCTTGTAACAATAGCCCTGTACTACATGTCCAGTTTGTAGACTTATATGTCTTGTAACAATAGCCCTGTACTACATGTCCAGTTTGTAGACTTATATGTCTTGTAACAATAGCCCTGTACTACATGTCCAGTTTGTAGACTTATATGTCTTGTAACAATAGCCATGTACTACATGTCCAGTTTGTAGACTTATATGTCTTGTAACAATAGCCATGTACTACATGTCCAGTTTGTAGACGTATATGTCTTGTAACAATAGCCATGTACTACATGTCCAGTTTGTAGACTTATATGTCTTGTAACAATAGTCATGTACTACATGTCCAGTTTGTAGACTTATATGTCTTGTAACAATAGCCCTGTACTACATGTCCAGTTTGTAGACTTATATGTCTTGTAACAATAGCCCTGTACTACATGTCCAGTTTGTAGACGTATATGTCTTGTAACAATAGCCATGTACTACATGTCCAGTTTGTAGACTTATATGTCTTGTAACAATAGTCATGTACTACATGTCCAGTTTGTAGACTTATATGTCTTGTAACAATAGCCCTGTACTACATGTCAAGTTTGTAGACTTATATGTCTTGTAACAATAGCCCTGTACTACATGTCCAGTTTGTAGACTTATATGTCTTGTAACAATAGCCCTGTACTACATGTCCAGTTTGTAGACGTATATGTCTTGTAACAATAGCCATGTACTACATGTCCAGTTTGTAGACTTATATGTCTTGTAACAATAGCCCTGTACTACATGTCCAGTTTGTAGACGTATATGTCTTGTAACAATAGCCCTGTACTACATGTCCAGTTTGTAGACTTATATGTCTTGTAACAATAGCCATGTACTACATGTCCAGTTTGTAGACTTATATGTCTTGTAACAATAGCCCTGTACTACATGTCCAGTTTGTAGACTTATATGTCTTGTAACAATAGCCATGTACTACATGTCCAGTTTGTAGACTTATATGTCTTGTAACAATAGCCCTGTACTACATGTCCAGTTTGTAGACTTATATGTCTTGTAACAATAGCCCTGTACTACATGTCCAGTTTGTAGACGTATATGTCTTGTAACAATAGCCCTGTACTACATGTCCAGTTTGTAGACTTATATGTCTTGTAACAATAGCCATGTACTACATGTCCAGTTTGTAGACGTATATGTCTTGTAACAATAGCCCTGTACTACATGTCCAGTTTGTAGACTTATATGTCTTGTAACAATAGCCATGTACTACATGTCCAGTTTGTAGACTTATATGTCTTGTAACAATAGCCATGTACTACATGTCCAGTTTGTAGACTTATATGTCTTGTAACAATAGCCCTGTACTACATGTCCAGTTTGTAGACGTATATGTCTTGTAACAATAGCCATGTACTACATGTCCAGTTTGTAGACGTATATGTCTTGTAACAATAGCCCTGTACTACATGTCCAGTTTGTAGACTTATATGTCTTGTAACAATAGCCCTGTACTACATGTCCAGTTTGTAAACTTATATGTCTTGTAACAATAGCCATGTACTACATGTCCAGTTTGTAGACTTATATGTCTTGTAACAATAGCCCTGTACTACATGTCCAGTTTGTAGACGTATATGTCTTGTAACAATAGCCATGTACTACATGTCCAGTTTGTAGACTTATATGTCTTGTAACAATAGCCCTGTACTACATGTCCAGTTTGTAGACTTATATGTCTTGTAACAATAGCCCTGTACTACATGTCCAGTTTGTAGACTTATATGTCTTGTAACAATAGCCCTGTACTACATGTCCAGTTTGTAGACTTATATGTCTTGTAACAATAGCCATGTACTACATGTCCAGTTTGTAGACTTATATGTCTTGTAACAATAGCCCTGTACTACATGTCCAGTTTGTAGACTTATATGTCTTGTAACAATAGCCATGTACTACATGTCCAGTTTGTAGACTTATATGTCTTGTAACAATAGACATGTACTACATGTCCAGTTTGTAGACGTATATGTCTTCTAACAATAGCCCTGTACTACATGTCCAGTTTGTAGACTTATATGTCTTGTAACAATAGCCCTGTACTACATGTCCAGTTTGTAGACTTATATGTCTTGTAACAATAGCCATGTACTACATGTCCAGTTTGTAGACTTATATGTCTTGTAACAATAGCCCTGTACTACATGTCCAGTTTGTAGACGTATATGTCTTGTAACAATAGCCATGTACTACATGTCCAGTTTGTAGACTTATATGTCTTGTAACAATAGTCATGTACTACATGTCCAGTTTGTAGACTTATATGTCTTGTAACAATAGCCCTGTACTACATGTCCAGTTTGTAGACTTATATGTCTTGTAACAATAGCCCTCTACTACATGTCCAGTTTGTAGACGTATATGTCTTGTAACAATAGCCATGTACTACATGTCCAGTTTGTAGACTTATATGTCTTGTAACAATAGTCATGTACTACATGTCCAGTTTGTAGACTTATATGTCTTGTAACAATAGCCCTGTACTACATGTCAAGTTTGTAGACTTATATGTCTTGTAACAATAGCCATGTACTACATGTCCAGTTTGTAGACTTATATGTCTTGTAACAATAGTCATGTACTACATGTCCAGTTTGTAGACTTATATGTCTTGTAACAATAGCCCTGTACTACATGTCAAGTTTGTAGACGTATATGTCTTGTAACAATAGCCATGTACTACATGTCCAGTTTGTAGACTTATATGTCTTGTAACAATAGCCCTGTACTACATGTCCAGTTTGTAGACTTATATGTCTTGTAACAATAGCCATGTACTACATGTCCAGTTTGTAGACTTATATGTCTTGTAACAATAGCCCTGTACTACATGTCCAGTTTGTAGACTTATATGTCTTGTAACAATAGCCCTGTACTACATGTCCAGTTTGTAGACTTATATGTCTTGTAACAATAGCCCTGTACTACATGTCCAGTTTGTAGACTTATATGTCTTGTAACAATAGCCCTGTACTACATGTCCAGTTTGTAGACTTATATGTCTTGTAACAATAGCCCTGTACTACATGTCCAGTTTGTAAACTTATATGTCTTGTAACAATAGCCCTGTACTACATGTCCAGTTTGTAGACTTATATGTCTTGTAACAATAGCCATGTACTACATGTCCAGTTTGTAGACTTATATGTCTTGTAACAATAGCCATGTACTACATGTCCAGTTTGTAGACTTATATGTCTTGTAACAATAGTCATGTACTACATGTCCAGTTTGTAGACTTATATGTCTTGTAACAATAGCCATGTACTACATGTCCAGTTTGTAGACTTATATGTCTTGTAACAATAGCCCTGTACTACATGTCCAGTTTGTAGACTTATATGTCTTGTAACAATAGCCATGTACTACATGTCCAGTTTGTAGACTTATATGTCTTGTAACAATAGCCCTGTACTACATGTCCAGTTTGTAGACTTATATGTCTTGTAACAATAGCCATGTACTACATGTCCAGTTTGTAGACTTATATGTCTTGTAACAATAGCCATGTACTACATGTCCAGTTTGTAGACTTATATGTCTTGTAACAATAGCCCTGTACTACATGTCCAGTTTGTAGACGTATATGTCTTGTAACAATAGCCCTGTACTACATGTCCAGTTTGTAGACGTATATGTCTTGTAACAATAGACATGTACTACATGTCCAGTTTGTAGACTTATATGTCTTGTAACAATAGCCCTGTACTACATGTCCAGTTTGTAGACGTATATGTCTTGTAACAATAGCCCTGTACTACATGTCCAGTTTGTAGACGTATATGTCTTGTAACAATAGCCATGTACTACATGTCCAGTTTGTAAACTTATATGTCTTGTAACAATAGTCATGTACTACATGTCCAGTTTGTAGACTTATATGTCTTCTAACAATAGTCATGTACTACATGTCCAGTTTGTAGACTTATATGTCTTGTAACAATAGCCCTGTACTACATGTCCAGTTTGTAGACGTATATGTCTTGTAACAATAGACATGTACTACATGTCCAGTTTGTAGACTTATATGTCTTGTAACAATAGCCCTGTACTACATGTCCAGTTTTTAGACTTATATGTCTTGTAACAATAGCCCTGTACTACATGTCCAGTTTGTAGACTTATATGTCTTGTAACAATAGCCCTGTACTACATGTCCAGTTTGTAGACGTATATGTCTTGTAACAATAGCCCTGTACTACATGTCCAGTTTGTAGACTTATATGTCTTGTAACAATAGCCCTGTACTACATGTCCAGTTTGTAGACTTATATGTCTTGTAACAATAGCCCTGTACTACATGTCCAGTTTGTAGACTTATATGTCTTGTAACAATAGCCCTGTACTACATGTCCAGTTTGTAGACTTATATGTCTTGTAACAATAGCCCTGCACTACATGTCCAGTTTGTAGACGTATATGTCTTCTAACAATAGCCATGTACTACATGTCCAGTTTGTAGACTTATATGTCTTGTAACAATAGCCCTGTACTACATGTCCAGTTTGTAGACTTATATGTCTTGTAACAATAGCCCTGTACTACATGTCCAGTTTGTAGACTTATATGTCTTGTAACAATAGCCCTGCACTACATGTCCAGTTTGTAGACGTATATGTCTTCTAACAATAGCCATGTACTACATGTCCAGTTTGTAGACTTATATGTCTTGTAACAATAGCCCTGTACTACATGTCCAGTTTGTAGACTTATATGTCTTGTAACAATAGCCATGTACTACATGTCCAGTTTGTAGACTTATATGTCTTGTAACAATAGCCCTGTACTACATGTCCAGTTTTTAGACTTATATGTCTTGTAACAATAGCCCTGTACTACATGTCCAGTTTGTAGACTTATATGTCTTGTAACAATAGCCCTGTACTACATGTCCAGTTTGTAGACTTATATGTCTTGTAACAATAGCCCTGTACTACATGTCCAGTTTGTAGACTTCTATGTCTTGTAACAATAGCCCTGTACTACATGTCCAGTTTGTAGACTTATATGTCTTGTAACAATAGCAATGTACTACATGTCCAGTTTGTAGACTTATATGTCTTGTAACAATAGCCCTGTACTACATGTCCAGTTTGTAGACTTATATGTCTTGTAACAATAGCCCTGTACTACATGTCCAGTTTGTAGACTTATATGTCTTGTAGCAATAGCCCTGTACTACATGTCCAGTTTGTAAACTTATATGTCTTGTAACAATAGCCCTGTACTACATGTCCAGTTTGTAAACTTATATGTCTTGTAACAATAGCCCTGTACTACATGTCCAGTTTGTAGACTTATATGTCTTGTAACAATAGCCCTGTACTACATGTCCAGTTTGTAGACTTATATGTCTTGTAACAATAGACATGTACTACATGTCCAGTTTGTAGACTTATATGTCTTGTAACAATAGCCCTGTACTACATGTCCAGTTTGTAGACTTATATGTCTTGTAACAATAGCCCTGTACTTCATGGCCAGTTTGTAGACGTATATGTCTTGTAACAATAGCCCTGTACTACATGTCCAGTTTGTAGACTTATATGTCTTGTAACAATAGCCCTGTACTACATGTCAAGTTTGTAAACTTATATGTCTTGTAACAATAGCCCTGTACTACATGTCCAGTTTGTAGACGTATATGTCTTGTAACAATAGCCCTGTACTACATGTCAAGTTTGTAAACTTATATGTCTTGTAACAATAGCCCTGTACTACATGTCCAGTTTGTAGACTTCTATGTCTTGTAACAATAGCCCTGTACTACATGTCCAGTTTGTAGACTTATATGTCTTGTAACAATAGCCCTGTACTACATGTCCAGTTTGTAAACTTATATGTCTTGTAACAATAGCCCTGTACTACATGTCCAGTTTGTAGACTTATATGTCTTGTAACAGTTTGTAGACTTAAATGTCTTGTAACAGTTTGTGATTCACACTGTCGAGGACGAACACATACATCTTGAAATGATCCTTACCTCACTCATGTGGATAGTTTGTATAATTGTACAAATAAGAATAACCAATACAAATGTGATATGTGAATATGAACAGTTCGTACTGCTTCTCTATAATTTTGAGCTGTTCATTGAATCTTCAAATTTATTATCCACACCAACATTATCAAGTATTGTAATTAACAGCACAGGGAGCAGGCAGGACGGATATGAGAGAAACGTGTCAAAATATCCATTATTTCCTTGTTTCTAGACAACAACATCCCAATAGCATGGCGAGGCTTGACACGATGCATTTCGCCCTACTTCTCGCTCTCTTAATACCAGGTCTACAAGGTAAGATATTATCTCCGGTTGATTATTTGAGTGTCAGTTTACTATTTCGTTATAATTCGTATTTTCGTTTCGTTTCGAGTAATAAACTGGTTCACGGTATAGGGCATGGGATACACTTCACCTTTACGATCGTGTTTACAGTGTCCTCCTTGCTGTCAACTGTTAACATTTGGGTTTGTAAACATAGGGGGTTCACATGCCGCTGGTTTCTTCCGTGATATAACCTCACTTTAAACAGTATACATTATATCAAAAGCTTGCTTTTGACACATTGGGTATACATGTATATATCGATGATATCATATATTATATAAGGCGATGAAGCAAAGCAATAGTTATTATTTATTCATAATTAACTCATTATAAGTTAAGTTATAAAAGTGCATGTTTCCGTCTTGGATTATGTAACTGGCGCAGGATCATATTTAAAGTTATAAATAAGTTATACGTTATAGGTTATAAATATTTAAAATCTCACGAGATGAGATAAACATGGTATTTGTCAAGAAAAGACAAATTTTCTATTTGTTATATGACCAAATCCTTGCATATTCACCGAAATCGACTTGCATTTACGTCACTAGTGAATGATAACACGTTCCATTATTATTTTCACTAGTGACTGATCACACGGTTTATTTTCATTGATAGATCCCGGTATTTCACCTGCAATCATATAATAAAGTTTATTATCATCAGAATAATGGATCCATTGTTTTGCTACTCATCAACCCAAATATATCAACTTACCATCACTGATAACTTACCAGCAAACACACAAGGTGACACAACCGTATGTGCAAGTAGTGTTGCGTTTCCTTTTGACATTACAGCCTGCAGATAACGTTATGACAGGATCAGTTTGTAACGTTTATTTCAAATAAAATAAAAAAAACCAAATGAATTCAGCACTAAAGACATTATAACACCAAAATATATCTGAATAATTACGTTATAACACCAGACTACATTCTTGACATATTTATACTGATGTACATTTGTATATCTGTCAGTCCTCCGAATTCAAGTGATTGAGAAGCTCTATACGTTCATAGCCGACATTTCCACTCATTACCCGACTTGTTTTCTAAAAGTAAAAAAAATCCCTGATTATTTTAATAAAATTTGCATATAAATATAAATATTCTCCATATTTTACTTAACTGTAGGCTCTTTTTAGCTGCAGCTCTGCAGCTCGTAACAAACAACGTAAGAAATTCAAAAATGTTTAAAATGTATAAAAGTATATCTGTCGATGTCTGTATAATCTTGTACTGGAGCGGCATGCCACTTGACATTAGGTTAAAAATTTAAAAAATATGTTTAAATCACTTACCCCCTCATGTCTTCCTTACCAAATTTAGTCGGCTGATTTTTCAAATATTAATTTATTAAAAATTTATACTTTGAAATATATTTCAAATCTCTATTTGTATTTGTTTTCTAATTTCAAGATTATAGTCATTTCTTACCCAAGCGGGCAAAGATATGCCGGGTATTAAAGTTTTCGTAATGGTCATGGAAATTACAGTTTTTCTGAATATAAATAAATCGCAATTGTTTTGCGTGCACCTGATTCGCTGAACACTGTCACAGAGATTCAGTTCATACCTGCATAAACTTAATTTCGTGACGCCACATCACATTTAGCCACGCCCCCATGACGTGACGTTCGTTGGTTTTCATTGGTTGATGGACGTGTTGTAGGCGGGGCTTATAATCCAATGACGTTTTGATTTGACATCTTGTGTCCTCATGCGCGTAACTAGTACAGCTCTTAATGTTGCAAATGTGTAAATTTGGAGCAATGTAAACTTTTCAAAACATCAGGTACGAGTATATTTATTTATAAGAATTGACTTCAAAATTGATTAAGTTCATGGAGGTATTTACACAGTTTGCACAGCGTTTTTTAAAGTTTATACCTCCATGAACTTAATCAAATTTGAAGTCAATTCTTAAATAACTTGCGTTTTGATTGGTTGACAGATCTGCTTTACGCCCATTCATGAAATAAGAAGCTGAACTATTTTAACAAAATCATCGTAGATGAACAATTTCGACCATGCGAATTTCAGGTCACATGTCACGAGAACATAGAAAATAGAAAATTATGTTAAATCTGTTGTTTCCGAGGCCGTATTTACTTTACAAAACTTGCAAGGCGAAACAGAATGGAAGAGTATTCGGTTGTACTGCCGTACATGTCATGCATTCCAACACAGCGATTGTCAATTCACGTTTTCACTAACGAGTTGTTTACTATGTCAGTAAACCATTTTGGGAATAAAATTCAACAGCAGCTTCAGAATGTTTCTGAAAAAAGAGAGCAATTAGTTAGTTAGTTAACTAGTTAGTTGTGCTCATCTTAAAAGTGTGATAGAGTTTATGAATGGCGTATGAATACAATTTTATAATTTATCACAATTATTAACTTGGGACACATTATCCGTAATTCCTCGCAACTCGTTGATTATTCCTACAGTACATCTCATAATTACGTTTTATGAAAGCTGTTTGGGACCTGTAACATTGTTATATTTTGTATCATACGATCTCAAATAGTACAAATGCTCGTACTTCCTTTTTTCTGAGATAGTGGGGAAACAACAAGAAACAGGTGATTCCGGGTTTAGAATTAATTTAATTTATAGTTAATTTTAAGCTCGGAATCAACTGTTTCGAGTTGTTTCTCCTACGTAAACTACTTCATCGTGTTGAAATAATATAAGTTATACATATATGAAATAATTTGGATTTTTTAAATGTATTTATGGTTCTGTGTAACATTTAAAATCAACCACATTGGTGTCAACCATTCACATCTCAATTTCGATTTCAATGTCAATTTGAGATGCACGAACAATCATGAAATGTTCGTCGTGAACCTTCATAACAAGTCTCGTTTTCAAATGCACGAGCATTACAAATTGGTAAGCACATGGTTCAAAGAGAGTTCGAGATGGAAACAATCGATACAAATGGTGAAAAACTAGAATCTATTCGTCATTGAGAGCGGCTTTACGAGATAAATTTAGTTGCAAAATCTAAAAAGTGTAATTCTTTGGAATAGATATACATATCTAAACAGCTCTTCAAAAAAATAAAGTTAAGAAAGGTTCAATTATGTTCAAAGATATGTTACAGTCAGCTTTAAGAGTATGGTTTCTAACTGATATCATGTCCTAATGAACTCCTTAGTTGGAATCGGTACAATGGCATTTCATTGTCTTATTTTTAACATTGTTCATTTTCTACAGTAAATTAAATGTAATGAAGGCCTCATTGTGTTAAACGAGAAACATTTGAATCAAATCATCATTTAAATCTAATTTGAAATATTCCTTCGTGTCTTTGAATCATTTATGTTTTCAATTTAGTTGCAGAAAACACCAATTGACACTTCGCCGAAAAACGAAGTCAACGCGATAAACTTAGTGCCTATACATAAATAGGAGAACTTCATGGCGTGTTTAATACGGATTTACTTACATTCGACTAAACTAGTTCATGAGGGCAAAAGAGGAAATTTTTGTATTTCCCGAGCGAGAGCGAGGGTTATACATAAAATTGCACGAGTTTCGTAAAAGTCATATGACACACTTTCGAGTTAAACAATTTCTTTATTACCATTCTATTCCATTTTATTCGCGTAAAAATAACCAGGAAACGGCCCACTTATCTTGCGACGACAAGCTACATCTGCACATGTGCTCATATCAATAATATTAACTCGATTATTTTCAACCATATGGGTAATAATATATTATTTAAATACCTATCTGTTGACTAGACCTACTATGCCTACCTCCTAATAGGTATGCTATTTCAACCTTAACACAGCCGACCTTGAACCAGTGGAGAAGGGGTGCGTAAAGTCCCTTATCCAAGGGCGGTAAGTCCCGGTGGTCTCGTGACGTCACTACCTGTCGAGTTCACTTTCCTAAAAGTTGCAGAGCAAGGCAGACGTGTTTTGTTTTTGTTCTGTGACTGGGTATTTAGCGGCTATGTGTTGCTAACTTGCTATTTTTCTCTTGTTTGTTCAAGAGATACCCTCAACTTTAATCTTCGGTAGTGCAGGTTGTGGTTGCAATCTGTTTCAAGTAGGTGTTAGTTTTCAAGGGGCCTTGTTGACATGTGCTAGCTAGCGACCGCCCGGAGTAGGTGGGTTGCATGCGCCGCACGTGCAGCTCGTGATTCTTTGTTTTCTCTCACCTGACTGTTGGGTGTTTGACTTGCGTAGGGTAAAGGAGCAGTGGTATCTCTCCTACGCGGGTGACTTGCTTCGCTTGTCATCCGCTTTCGCTTGTCATACGCCTTTTGGTCCGTTTTCTAGTGCTAACTGTTAGGTGTTTGTCTTGCGTATGGTAGAGGAGTAGTGGTAACTCTCCTAATCGTTTGACTTGCTTCGCTTGCCATTCGCTTTCGCTTGTCATACGCTTTTTGGTCCGTACTCTAGTGCTAACTGTGGGTTGTTGACTTGCGTAGGGTAAAGGAGCAGTGGAATCTCTCCTACGCGTTTGGCTTGCTTCGCTTGTCATTCGCTTTCGCTTGTCATACGCCTGTCGGTCCTTACTCTAGTGCTAACTGTTAGGTGTTTGTCTTGCGTATGGTAGAGGAGTAGTGGTATCTCTCCTAATCGTTTGGTTTGCTTCGCTTGTCATTCGCTTTCGCTCGTCATACGCCTTTCGGTCTGTACTCTAGGGAACTGTGGGTTGTTGACTTGCGTAGGGTAAAGGAGCAGTGGAATCTCTCCTACGCGTTTGACTTGCTTCACTTGTCATTCGCTTTCGCTTGTCATACGCCCTCGGTCCATACTCAAGTGCTTCGCGTCTCGCTTGGCTTCTCGCCTCGCCTGTCACTGGCTTCGCTAGTTGTTCGCCTAAGGAAGCAAAAGTGGGTGACTAGCTTGGTTAAGGAGCAGTGGATACACTCCTCGTCAGTGACACGCGTTGCCCGTTGCTAGCTTTCGCCTACCATTCGCCTTTGGCATTGCCTTAGGTCGATTCTACGCGACTCATCCTTAGGGTGAATCACTTTGGTTCAAGTGACTCGCTACGCCAGTCACTTAAGGTTTGGTACACGCACGAGTGTTATGTGAAATAAAGATTGAATTATCTTGTAAGTGTTTAGCCTAGTTTTTGTCTGGCTTGTTCGTCTTTGTTTACCTTGGCGGGTCGTTACTTGATTTTGACTTTGTGCTCTTCGAGTTCAGAGTTTTTGCTTCAACTCTCTTGAATGCATATCGTCAGAGTTGTTGTGCTTTTGCTCCGCCGCTTGGGTGTTTCACGTGTGTGACTCACCTCGTCTACGCTACGCTACTTAGGTGTCTTTCTGTAGGGATTCACCTCGTCTACGCTACGCGAGCGAGTGCCTCGTGTTTGTGCTACGCCGTGTAGGTGACTCGACTGTCTCTACCTTACGTTACGCGTTTTATCGTTTATCGTTCGCCATGTACTCCGCCTTCTGCACGAATTGCGGAGGCAGGAAGTCCGCCTCTAAGGATCCGCACTTGTTATGTAGAAAGTGCAAGGACCTTTGCGAAGAGGAGTACCGTTGCCACAAGTGCGCTCCTCTCTCCGATTCGGAGTTCCACGCGTACGTTTCCGCCATACGCAAGTCGGTGGCCGATAGGGCTGCGTTTCAGAAGCGTGCGGTGTCAGCTCAACGTAGGGAGAGGTCTCCCTTTCGTCATCCGTCTCCGGAGGAGGATGTAGACATTGTCCTCACGGAACGGGCAGATGAATTCGACAGAGAATCGGTCCTGTCCGAACCCGCTAGGGGGTCGAAGGATTTACGCTCCCCCCCTCCGCCGTCGTGTTCCGGTTCTCGTTCGCGGACTCGCCCGTTGTCCCCTCCTTCGCCAGACAAGCGGTTGTCTCCGCTTAGACTTAAGGTGGGCGGACCCACTACGCCCAAGAGCAAGAAGAAGAAGTCCAAGAAGGCTAGGTTTGACAAGGTCGATCCGTCCCTCCTTCTGGCATCCGTCAAGGATATGGTCTCTTCCTTGCTCGATGCGCGTCTGGGTCCGCGGACCTTACCCACTCACACGACGACTACGCAACCGTGTGAGCCCTATGCAGATGACGTACCTCAGGGTGCGTGTTCCTCCTCCGCTAGGGCCTCCGCATCCGCGACTCCTTCGCCTACCCCTCGCACCCCTACGGGGCGTGTCACGGTGCTGTCACCCTTACGTGAGTCCTCGCCGGACTCACCGGAGCGTGACACCCGCTACGTGGACGTGTCGAACCCTCTGTTCATCAGTATAGAAACGGAGGCGGAGGGTACGGGGTTGTCGGAGGATCCGTCAGTGGTTGACGCAATCGCTATGCTATCCGAAGTGGCTTCGTTCGCGGACGTTCCACTTAGCCAAGTCAGCGTGACTGGTCCGTGCACGTCGGCGGCCAGGAGGGCTTCCTTTTGCCCTGATGGCGAGGTACCTCCCGCGCGTCTTGCCCTTCCACCTCATAGGCTCCTGTTGGAGGCCACCGAGGATATGGAGCAAGTCATATCATCTGCGATGCCCAATCGTCTGCTTCCGCCTTTGGTGGTGCCGGACAAGCGCAGACGGCAACTGCCCTTGTATCCTGTGCCTTTTCAACTTGTTCCGCCTCCTCTTGATCAGGGTGCGTCTCGGTTGTTTACCACCAACCTGCTTCACCGCGTGTCTGAGGCACAGTTCTCTCATCTTGACAGGGAGGCGCGTTCGGTGTTAGGCTTGGGAAACAACGTGGCTTTCACATGTCAGGTGATGCTGACTTGTGCTAAGCAGGCGGGCATGGAGGCGGGGGACCCGGTGTTGTTCAAAGCGTTTGGCGATGTGGCTGCGGACCTTGCGCAGATCATGTTGTCAGCGTCGCGAATTTCATCGAGTATAACAGTACTTCGCAGAGACAACTTCCTCTACCGGTCAGGTCTCAACCCCGATCATAAGACGTTCCTTCGACATGCCCCTGCTCACGCTGAAACTCTGTTTGGGGGTCGTATCCCTGAGGTTTTGAGAGCACGACAGGAGGCCCAACAGCAAGACCTCACCAATCGGCTCGTCACTCAGAAGCAAACGACACCGAAGCGTCCGCATACCAATTTTCGTCAGGGGCAAGGCCAGGGCAGTGGCCAACCTTCCCCCAAGAAAGCGAAAACGGACTTTCGGCGGGGAGGTCGTGGCCGTGGATCCACGGGTCAGTCCCCCAAGTCCCCCCGGCCTGGCGCCAGAGGTCGTACCCCGCAAAAGAAGCGGAGGAAGTGACTCGTGGTCACCCCCTCTGCTCCCCCCTCCACTCGTCCCGGTATCGGACGGCTTGGTTGGGGGTCGGCTCCAAGTTTTTGTCAGCAACTAGGTACAGTTAGGGTTAGACCCTTACGTGTGTCGGATTCTGGGTCAGGGGTTCCGCATTCCCGTCTCATCTCCGCGGTTAATTCACGATTTGAAGGTGTTCAACCGCTCCTTCCTCGTTCGGCCGCCATATTTTCGACTCTTGACGCTTCCCTCAGTGATGCGGTCCTTTGAGCGCTCAGACTACATGGTGTCCATCGATCTACAGGATGCGTACCTGCACGTTCCGATTCACTATCGGGACCGCAGGTACCTCCGCTTCATCCTGGACGGGAGACATTTTCAGTTGTGCGTGCTCCCGTTCGGGATCTCGTCCGCCCCCTGGTTATTCGTACAATTCCTTCACCAATGCGACATTCAGTTCCTAATGTACTTGGACGATGGGATCGCTCACGACCGCTCCCCTGTCGTTCTCGAGGCGCAGCTCAGGTTCACGATAGACCTGTTCCGTCGTCTGGGGTGGCTAGTGAACTTAGAGAAGTCGGACTTGGTTCCGGCAACTCGTCTGAAGTTCCTAGGGGCTATCCTAGACACCCTGTTGTTCCGCGGGTTCGTCACGAGGGAGCGGATGGCTCGTTGCGATCGCCTTATGGATCGCGCGCTCAACGCATCGCTCTCCCTACGTCAGTGGCAAAGAGTGTTGGGGTTATTAACATCACCTCAGGACCTGACCGGCAGGGGGAGGTTGTTCCTTCGCCCGTTACAGGTGTTCCTGAATCCCCACATCAGGGAGACGCGTTGTCGTCACGACATAGTCTTAACCCCAGACCTACATCGGTTCCTAGCTTGGTGGCGGGTACACGAGAGTGTGTTCGCAGGCGTTCCACTTCGTCCTCGCCCCCCCCCCCCCCCCCCCCCCCCCCCTCAGCTCACCTGTTTGTAGACGCCTCCACCCAAGGGTGGGGGGCGCATATGAGTCACGAGCAGGTGGCGGGAGTTGGTCCCCATCAGAGCGGAACCTACACATCAACGTCCTCGAGTTGGACGCAGTACGTCTTGCCATTCAGCACTGGCAGGTCCCCTTGAGGGGCCAGTGCCTGCTAGTACACACGGACAGTTCGGCGGCTGCTTGGTCGATAAACAAGCAGGGGTCCACCAAGGCGGAGTCTTCCACAGCCGGCCATCCTCTCCCAAGTTGTAGCCAAGATAGGGGAAACTCGGATTCTTCGTCTCCTGCTGGTCGCCCCTTGGTGGCCAGCCCGGCCGTGGTTCGTTCCTCTCCGTTGGCTCTGTCAGCAGGAACCGTTTCCGATTCAGATACGGAGGGAGCTGCTCATCAGCAGGCCAAGCGGAAGGTTACACGAGAACCCTCAGGTGTTCTCCCTTCACGCTTGGATTGTATTAAAAGAGGGTTAAGGAGTAGTGGATACTCTAAGTGCGTCGCCAACGCAATAGCTACCTCGCATAGGAAAACCACTAGGAAGCTCTATGATTTCCAGTGGCAGGCCTTCGCCTCTTTCTGTGCTCAGAGGGATTTCATTCCGGCAGAGGCTTCAGTGCCTCAGGTTGCGGAGTACTTGGTGTACCTTCGCAACACTAGACATCTTAAGGCGTCGTCAATTAACACCAACATGTTGGCTATCCTGTCGGTTCTCAGGAATAGATCGCCAGGCTTGGATGTGTCGGTCCTCAAGGGCCTTATTAAAACCTTCCGTTCGGTGGACGGCAGGTCCAGGCTTCGCCCACCTGAATGGGACTTAGCCATTGTGCTCAACCACCTGCGCTCCGATAAGTATGAACCGCTCTCCGACGTGCCTCTCCTCCCTCTCACCATCAAGGTCATTTTTCTGGTGGCCATGGCCTCCACAGCGCGGATTTCGGAAATCCATGCGTTGCAGGCGGACCTGCTACGTTTTGAGGTCAGGGAGGGGGGCTCCGCCTCGCTGGGGTTGGCTCCTGATTTTGTCTGTAAGAACCAGGCAGCGGATGAAGCGGGACGTACGTTCTCTATCCCAGCTCTGGGTTCTGACTCAGGTGAGGTGGATCTCTCTCTGTGTCCAGTAAGAGCCTTGAGGGTGTACACGCAGCGTACCCACAGGCTGAGGGATGGCAGGCGTCGTCTGTTCTTGGCTCACTCACCCAGGAGCACCAAGGAACTAGACAAGCGAGCGTTGGGGGTGTATCTAAGGTCGGCGGTAATTGATGCGTACAAGGCCGCTGATCTGCCTCCGCCGTCGCGTTCCAATCCTCATGAGATCCGCGCAGTTTCAGCCACGATGGCGTATCACTGCAACATCGCGGTTTCGGATGTCATGGCAGGGTGTTTTTGGCGTTCATCAGAGGTCTTCGCCAACCATTACCTACGAGATGTCTCTACAGCTGATCTTGAAGGCATCTCTAGGCTGGGTCCACAGGTCTTCGCGCAGACGAAGGTGGTCCCCCCAACCAGACCAAGAAGGGATCATCCTTCTTAGACGTTTTTTTGAGACTTATTGTAAATAAACTTGTTCTCTTTACTAGCTCAGTTGTCTGTGTTGTTTTTTCTTTTAACTTCGATTCAACCCTCTACGCTCCAGCAAAATTCCCTAGCGGTCGAAATGAGATTCCCATTCTGTATCGCTGCGTTTTAACCGATGAAAACTCATCTTTAAGCGGCCAAGTCGACCGAGTTACTTCAAAGAGGCATTTTAACTCTTAAGGGTCCTCCTCATTACTACTTGTGGTATTTGTCTCTGATTTGATTTTCTTTATTTATAAGAATATTTATGATCAATAGTTTTCACAAATTCAAATACATGTAACACATTTTGAGGATACCCCGTTAAACGAGAAAACGTTTATCTTACGTTTATTTTATCATGATGACGTGTCATTGGCAAAGGTCACTTTATAAACGGCGTCGCTGATTGCACAACTGATGATATACTGTGTCTTTAGCCCCTTTTGGCCCTTAGGATATTTATAGCGGGAGGGATATTTATCGCGTAGGATAGCGTCCACCCTCTACGGAATGACGTCATCGCTTCCCGGGGTAAGGGGATACATACGAGTGAACCAATCAGAAATCGTAATTTTATAGACGAATCGTGACGTCATGGCGTCACTACGTGAACGGAGGAGGTCATATATAGATGAGTCATATAGGTGCGTAGGGCCTATGTCTTTCGATAGCGTCACCACTTGACTTTACCATGAACGATGTGTTGGCATAATGACTACGTTATTAGAGTCATTCTATCGTTCAAGCGTTCCATTTGATGAGTAGATATGCTTACAATCACGATCATATAGTGATAATTAAACTAATTATCGAATAGCATATACATGTATCAGTAAAAAAAATGATTGCCTGTGAATCACATATTCGCTATGTATTAGACATGTTTTTTATTGTGTCACTGAGCCTTGTATCGTAATGTCTACAACCATCCCTCTATACAATACATTCCGTTTCAAATTTAAGAATAGCATTGAGTAGCGAGTGAAGTTGAATTATACACATTTGAAATAGGCTACAGCTTGTCCGATGCAGACGACGAGAGAACGAGGGAACAGGAGTAAGACAAGGGTAACAGGTAAACACCACTTTCAAATCTCGGCATTGGGCTGTTCTATTTTTAGCAGAGGCGGCGGACTGACATGGGGCCTATCAGTGAAGACTATAAAGCGCTTTGAACATGCAGTGAACATGGATAATTTGCGCTATACAAGTGGACTATAACTATAACTAAGGCATAACCTCTTCATAAACCCTACACATTACAAGTTGCGAATCTATTCGATTACATAAAGAATGAATGCATACGACACGAGGGAAGTAGTGAATAGAATGTCCTACCTAACTCGACGAAGCACATGGTAAATTCCATATAGTGAGCGGTGTAAATAAGCTTATACGGTAACCACATGCTGTTGTGATTGTTTTGAATCTAAATCAGTTAGCTATCTAATTTTCAATAAGCATTAGCATGAATTAACAGCGTCTATACGCCGACAGCTGATTCAAATCTGCCTACAGCTGATTGGGAGAAGTCACTGTATGCCACAAACGGTTTCATGCAGCAAGTTTTTTTCTGATACACATTGTAATACATAATAAATGTGCTTAAAATTATCATTTCGGATTTAACATACAATTACAGTTGGTTTAACTTTAAATAAGATTACTTTTTATTGCAAGTAAACAAGCATATGAGAGTTCATAGCTTACAAAATGACTGCTCCCTCGAGAATGTATCACATATATATAAGTTATCTCACTGTTAAAATGTATTTTAGACGATCTGTTATCTCTTCATAAACCTGACAGATTACAGGTTGCGAATCTATTCATTTACATACAAACAGAGAATGGATATGACATCAACAGGTAGGATTAGGTATATGTAAGATGTATGAACGTGCGTGTACCATAGTTGTACTTCGTACCTAAGGCAAGGTTGTGGTATAACAGTACGCATACATAATGTTTGTGTCGTATCATTCCTATCTTCCTAGCTTTTAGATCAAGTATATATCTTTAACAATGTGTATGACCTGTGCTGGCGTATTTGCTATATAAAATCAGATAATATCTCAGTTATAGGTAGTCATTTCTGTAGCCTAGATTTTGTGAAATATTAACGAAAATTCAACCATTCGAATTCGTGGTCATGATCGAAAACTGGACAATTGACCTTTGCTTAAGCTACATTCATGAATTCAAACGTAACTTTTGAAACTTACATAAAGTAGAAACGAAGAGAGGTTTGCTTCTATAGCTTTTAATAGGTCTTACAGCGAGTACATAAACGAGAAAGAGGCATCATTGTCGCCTACTACGGAAGTAGGAGTATTGTTTTCATTGAAACATATACATGTACATATACGTAAGTTTCACCTACACTGCTAATTTCCCATAGACAGTTAAACCTAAGCTGCAAGTTAACGGGGGACAAACAATAGGGTTTCACTCGATTCGGGCCCGCCGCTTCAGACGCCGTTCACTCCGTTTTGAAATAACCGGCAACAGGACCCTACTTGATTCCACATCACACCCACACCCACACCACCACCACCACCACCGACACCACCACCGCCACCACCGACACCACCACCACCACCACCACCACCATCGACACCCACACCACCACCACCAGCCCCACAACCACCACCCACACGCACATATTGGTATTGCCAAGTGTAGCCTTGAGCGCAGTTTTTGTAGAGCGGGCCAATCTCTCCCAGGCGCCTCCAAAGTGTGGACTTTGAGGAGGGATGAAATGCCACTGGATTCCCTGAGGGGATAAAAAACCAAAGATATGATCTTGCTTGAGTTCAGATAGACATTGGGATAATTCGTTGTCTGCCCCCTTGAAATTGGTCCCATTGTCACTGTAGATGTGAAGAGGATGACCCCGTCTGCCGATAAAGTGCCGCAGCAGCAGAATAAACTCATCCGTCTCTAATGATTCTGCTAGTTCAATGTGCACTGCCCTTGTAGACAAACAGGTGAAAAGACATCCCCACCTTTTAACGGAGCCACGTCGAAACTTAACAAGCATGGGTCCGAAGTAATCCACACCTGTATAGACAAATGTACCTGCTGTTACGTTAAGACGGCACGAGGGCAAATCCGCCATTCTTGGTACATTTGGTATCACTCGTCGTTTTTGACAGTCACGACAATTACCAATTGTTTGTTTGACCATTCTTCTTGCACTGATAGGCCAGTATTTTTGTCTCACAGTAGATATTACATGTTCCGATCCACCATGAGCAGTGCTTATGTGAGCGTCTTGGAGAATAAGTCTTGTGACATGGTGATCATAGGGTAACAGGAGCTGGTACTTGGCTTCAGCAGGGATATTAGCTTTGCGCAGTCTTCCACCAACTCTCAGATGTCGACCATCATAGAATGGAGTCAAAGGTTGAAGTTTGCTTTTCCCTGGAATAGGATTGCCATGTCTGAGGTTTTCCAACTCTGAATGAAAGGCCTCACTTTGGGACTCTTGAATCCAGAATAACTTTGTCTCTTCGAATTCAGATGGTAGAAGACAGCCGTGCTTGATTGGAGATACTTTCTTGTCTTTCAACTTTGAAAGGAAGTTACGCACAGCTCGTAAGATCAATGCTGTACGTCGACACAGTCTGTGCCAGGAAGAGAAACTTGAAGGGTTAATCAAGCTTGATAACTTCAAATCGTTGAATGTTCTTGCCTTCATCGCCTTACTGTTATCAGACACTGTGTTGAGGAGATGTTTTTTCTTGATTTCAGGGTCCATGTCACTCAGTTCATACGCTGAAGAATTCTGTTGAGTTTCCCATGTGTTTTTGTCGCGTCTTAAGAAATCAGGACCTTGAAACCATGAATGACTAATATTCATTTGCTTTCCAGAGAGTCCGCGTGTGCAGTGGTCAGCAGCGCTCTCAGGGGATGAAACGTGTTGCCATTGTTCACCATTTGTAACTTACAGTATTTCAGAGACACGGTTAGACACAAACGGCTTAAATCGTCTTGCTTCATTGTTGATGTAGCTGAGCACAGTGTTTGAATCAGTCCAGAAGTGTACCTTTGTCACATGCAATGTCAGTTCATTACTTAACAAAACAAACAGTCTGACGGCTAATACCGCTCCCTGCAACTCCAGTCTTGGAATGGAAAGCATCGGCTGTAATGGAGCGACATGAGTTTTGCCTGCTACAAAGGAGCAAACAACTTCTGTTGGTGATGGTCGATATCGCAGGTAGACTACTGCACCGAACCCATGCTCGGAAGCATCAGAAAAAAAGTGAAGTTCTATGTCCCCAGCTGAACTTGTGAGATATTCGTGGTGCCGCGGTATCTCCAAAGAGGTTAACATGTGCAGTTCTGACAACCAGTCTTCCCATTTCGATTTTAGATCAGGAGGTAGTGGATCATCCCAATCCAACTTATGCCGCCAGAGTTCTTGAATGAGACACTTTGCTCTGAAGGTGAAAGGAGACAAAAATCCACAGGGGTCAAAGATAGAACTGACCGTACTCACAACACCTCGTTTTGTGGAGACCGGATCCTTTGGGTTTGGATCAAACATAAAGGTATCATTTGAAACATTCCATTTGAGGCCTAACGCTCGTTGAATTGGCATTTCATCCAGGTCAAGGTTAACAGTCCTGACTGCCCTTTCACTCTCAGAAATTGTGTCAAGCACTTCAGCTGAGTTTGACATCCACTTGTGTAGATGGAAACCTCCCATTGTCATTAATGCAGTCAGTTCATCTGATAGTGTCATTCCTTCCGTTGGTGTTTCCACCGATTTCAAAAGATCATCTACATAAAAGTCATGAAGAGCGCTATGAATTGTTGACTCTTTGAAACGTTCAACATTGTCCATTGCTGTACGCCTTAATGCATAGTTCGCGCAACAAGGAGAGTCCGCTGCACCAAATATGTGAACAGTCATTTTGAATACATCAGGAGGGCCCGGCTTCTTCAAGTCTTCCTTCCACAGGAACTGCAGTGCATTGGAGTCACCAGATGACACCTTTACCTGGTGAAACATCCCTTCTATATCAGCTGACAATCCAACAGCGAATTGTCTGAAGCGAGCCAGTACTCCGAAAAGACTATTCAGTAGATCAGGTCCTGTCATCAAGTTGTCATTGAGAGAAGTCCCTAAATATGAAGCAGCCGCATCAAAAACCACTCTGACCTTTCCCGGTTTGTTGATGTTGGTGACCCCATGGTGGGGAATGTACCACGTCAGTGGAGATGTTCTCATAGCTTCCGCTTCAGTTAACTTTGTTGCTTGTCCCTTTCCGATGTAACCGTTCAGGGTATCCCCATAAAGTTGGGCAAAGTTGCTATCATTATTCAATTTCTTTGCTAAAGCTCTGAATCTTCTCTCGGCTGTGCTGCGGTTATTTGGCAGAATGATGTCATCATGTCGCCACAACATCCCAACTTCGTAATGTCCATCAACAAGACGGGTTGTGTTGTCGAGGACACTCTGGGCTCGGCGGTCCTCAGATGATGATGGTCGCTTATAGTCTCTCGTCATTCCAAATGACTCTGTGGACCAGAACCGTTCAACTTGCTTTTGAAAACATATGTCCTGTGAAACAGTGAAATGTATTTGAGCTTGAATAACCTGTTGTTCCATCTCCTCCTGATGATGTGAAACTCCCATGAGTGACCAGCCGACTGATGTACGAACTGCGAATGGCTGATTTTCTGGGCCTGAGACAACGTCAATCTGCAAGTGAGCTTCTGGAACATTAAGGCCGATTAACAACTTCACTTCAGATGGTTCTATATTTGGAATGTTCAAATCCCTGATGTGTTCCCATTCAGAGAGTACATGTTGGGGTGGGCAACAAATAGCATCAGAACTCACCGTCCATGCTTCCTTCATCTCAACATATGATGCATCAAGATCATCAACCGCCTTTATACTGAGTGAAACTTTGTAAGCATCTTGTTCTGTCACTGAGTTAAGTGTTTTTACACTAAGAGAATGTTTGCTACCCTTCAGACCAAGATCTTTGGCTAGAATTTCGTCTATAAGTGAAATGTCACTTGCGGAGTCGAGAAGTGCAACTGTTTGAATAATACGTCCATTCGAACCATAGGCAAACACCGGAACCAATTGAAAATACACCCGAGTAGCATCTGGCGACTGAATATTGTGGTTAGTACCGTGTGTTGATTTTGCCGGGTCAACATGAAGAGAAGTATGGTGAAGTTGACCACAATCCTTTTCTCTGCAGGATACCCATGAAAAACATCTTGAGGCAGAATGATGGGGCTTGAGACAGTTGAAGCACAACTTATTGTCTGTCACTAATTTCCGCCGTTCTTTAATGATCTTGTTTGCATAGAGTGAACATCTGTACAGATAGTGTGCATCACCACAAAGCACACATCGCATTTTCATTTGTGTTTCAGTGTGTGATTTAATTGCTGGTTGATTTTGAATGTTTTGTGGTTGAGTTTCTCTTCCATGTGTGGGGATAGCCTGTTTTGGCACCGTTTGCTTGCCGACAGCTGTGTACATTGTGCTCTTCCTTTCATTCACTCTCTCTTGGTGCAACTGAGAGGGTTGTAAACTGGTCCTGGTACTTGTCTTACTTCCTTGCCCTTTAACCGAGATAGCATACGGGTTAAAGTCTGTGTTGACACGTTCTCGCAGCCACTGCTGTAGATCAATCAGAGTCGGTTCCCGTGTTTTCATGACGCATTTTACCTGTTCATTCCAACTTGAAATCTTGTCCCCTGGCAATCTTCTTGCAGCCTTCATCAATACGTCACAACTGCCCAGATCACTCCTGTACTTGAGCTGTTCTAGTGTCGTCACGCAATCCCTTATACTAACATAAAATTGCCTGAGTGCACCAGAATCATGGGACGGGATGACAGGACCGGTTATCACCTTGTCCAAAAATGCTCGAGAGATTCTCACTTTGTGACCAAAGGCATTTTTTAACTCCCGTAACGCCAAGGCATAATTCTTCCCACTGTAACCCAGACCCTGCACAAGGTTAGCTGCTTCCCCTTTCAAGTGAGATTGTAATAAATCCATCCTCCTTGTGTCAGAGATGCCAGGTCTACAATGAACTTGAGTGTAGAATTGTTCAACAAATCTTGGCCACATTAGTGCTGCACCATTAAACTGAGGTAAGTCAATCTTGGGTAGATCTCGTTCACTCTCAACGTGAATGAGAGTTTGTGTCAACTGGTCACATTGTGATGTCCTACTCGGAAGGAAGGGCACAGTCTCTTGTCCGAGTACAAGTTTGTCGATCCATGCGTCGATGGGCTCATCTTCAAACTGATGTTGTGCCTGAACATTGGCAAGGCTGCGCAAATAATGTTGCGGTGGCTCGACAGGTATGACATTGTCTATACTTGGGTTTGCAAAATGCACCTGACTTGTAAAGCTAGGTGCACATGGGTTGAGACAGCTTGATGTATTAACTTGATCTGTTGCCAAATTAACTTGGGATAATGTAGGTGGTGTAGGATTTATCTGTCTTGAAATATCCTCAGACTGTGGTCGATTACCCATAGAAACAGCAGGTATGTCTTGGGTTACAAAATTCTGATTCTGTTCCAACTATTGTCTAACATATTCAGGCTTTCTTGAGTCCCTACTTGACGCAGAGTGGACACTACTTCTTTCAAGCATTTCCTGCAAAACCTGAACTTCCAAATCAGCCATTTCAGTTTGATGTCTAATTTTTTGTCGTGTCCGTATCGTTTCTAAGTTAGCTGCCTGTTCAGCTATCTCAGCTGATTGTTTCACTTGTTTTGCCCTTAATTTGGCTTGTTCTGCTTGTAGTGTTAGATTAAGGAGAGATTTAGAAGTGTGTGATGTACCTTTACTTGAGTGTCTAGAACTTGCAAGTTTTTCACTTTCCTGGGACCTTTGTGAAATTTTCTCTTGGTCATGTTCAAAAGACTTTACTGACAATGCATCTATGTGAAGAAGGTATTCATCAATGTCCATTAAGCATTGACCTGCTATTATCTTCCTATCATTGTACCAATCACTTGCAATTGTTTTCTCATCACTGTCAACTAAATAATTCAAATACTTGTCATGTGCTTGGTCTAAAGAATTCAAAGCACGGGTAATGTCTTCACGAGCCTTTAGTATCATAGTACAGTTACATTTATTGTCCATGAATAATTTCGCTGATTTCACAACAGTAGTTAATCTCGATGCACATCCTCGCCTAACGTACTTCACATTTAACAGTTCACCACTATCAGAAGCAACATCTTTAAGTTTATTAACAACTCCTTTCAGCACGATATCCGACTTACTAGTGGCCATATTGGAAATACGCGAAAATTGAAGCCCTGTCAATATTTATCTTGTTTGTCCGGGAAAAAACTTTTTGTTCATGAGAGAACAAAAAGAATTAGTGACATTGATTTAATCCAGGAAAACACATACATGTATACACTGTTTTTTCCGTTTTTGGACACCATTGATTTTGTTTCTGTGTTTAGATCCATTTGAGTTTAGTCCGTGAAACACGTGCAGCATTGGCACCTTTTTCTCCCTCCCTTTCCCTGAGAGTTCACAAGGGCGCTACCCCTAAGCTTCACTCAATCTGCATACCGCAATTAAGAAAAGTTGTTCAATCTTGAACAGGTCATACACATTGATAAAGATATATACTTGATCTAAAAGCTAGGAAGATAGGAATGATACGACACAAACATTATGTATGCGTACTGTTATACCACAACCTTGCCTTAGGTACGAAGTACAACTATGGTACACGCACGTTCATACATCTTACATATACCTAATCCTACCTGTTGATGTCATATCCATTCTCTGTTTGTATGTAAATGAATAGATTCGCAACCTGTAATCTGTCAGGTTTATGAAGAGATAACAGATCGTCTAAAATACATTTTAACAGTGAGATAACTTATATATATGTGATACATTCTCGAGGGAGCAGTCATTTTGTAAGCTATGAACTCTCATATGCTTGTTTACTTGCAATTAAAAAGTAATCTTATTTAAAGTTAAACCAACTGTAATTGTATGTTAAATCCGAAATGATAATTTTAAGCACATTTATTATGTATTACAATGTGTATCAGAAAAAAACTTGCTGCATGAAACCGTTTGTGGCATACAGTGACTTCTCCCAATCAGCTGTAGGCAGATTTGAATCAGCTGTCGGCGTATAGACGCTGGTAAATTCATGCTAATGCTTATTGAAAATTAGATAGCTAACTGATTTAGATTCAAAACAATCACAACAGCATGTGGTTACCGTATAAGCTTATTTACACCGCTCACTATATGGAATTTACCATGTGCTTCGTCGAGTTAGGTAGGACATTCTATTCACTACTTCCCTCGTGTCGTATGCATTCATTCTTTATGTAATCGAATAGATTCGCAACTTGTAATGTGTAGGGTTTATGAAGAGGTTATGCCTTAGTTATAGTTATAGTCCACTTGTATAGCGCAAATTATCCATGTTCACTGCATGCTCAAAGCGCTTTATAGTATTCACTGATAGGCCCCATGTCAGTCCGCCGCCTCTGCTAAAAATAGAACAGCCCAATGCCGAGATTTGAAAGCGGTGTTTACCTGTTACCCTTGTCTTACTCCTGTCCCCTCGTTCTCTCGTCGTCTGCATCGGACAAGCTGTAGCCTATTTCAAATATGTATAATTCAACTTCACTCGCTACTCAATGCTATTCTTAAATTTGAAACGGAATGTATTGTATAGAGGGATGGTTGTAGACATTACGATACAAGGCTCAGTGACACAATAAAAAACATATCTAATACATAGCGAATATGTGATTCACAGGCAATCATTTTTTTTACTGATACATGTATATGCTATTCGATAATTAGTTTAATTATCACTATATGATCGTGATTGTAAGCATATCTACTCATCAAATGGAACGCTTGAACGATAGAATGACTCTAATAACGTAGGCATTATGCCAACACATCGTTCATGGTAAAGTCAAGTGGTGACGCTATCGAAAGACATAGGCCCTACGCACCTATATGACTCATCTATATATGACCTCCTCCGTTCACGTAGTGACGCCATGACGTCACGATTCGTCTATAAAATTACGATTTCTGATTGGTTCACTCGTATGTATCCCCTTACCCCGGGAAGCGATGACGTCATTCCGTAGAGGGTGGACGCTATCCTACGCGATAAATATCCCTACCGCTATAAATATCCTAAGAGCCAAAAGGGGCTAAAGACACAGTATATCATCACACAACTACATTCAATTGCAACCAATCAGAACACTTCCTTTTTTCCCTCGATTTCCAGCGATATAGAACAGAGGTTAGGATCGTAGGGAGTGACCTCTGTTGGAAGAGAATGCATTTTTGATTATGTTGATCTTTAACCAACGTTCGGTTTGAGAATGTTAACAAACTGACTTCATGTTGTAAGATTTTGAATAAAGAATGTTATTTTCATGACCGTGTTTTTCTTTGCAATACTAGTCACGTGTCTCGAGCAAGAACGCCTCAAGCAAAATACACATGCAGCTCGCCTCAGTTTCCTACATGGTGGAGAATCAACTGAAGAGACAATAGGGTGTCGTCATTGTACATCCACGTGTAGTCGTTTACCTTGTGGGATTCGAACTCACATCCTCAGAGTAAGGCACCAACCGCCAGAACTGACTGTACCTACAGCTTACCTTTTCGGCCACCGTGACCTCGCGAATAGGTAAGCTATTGTTACAGTAAGTGTAAAAAAATATTTTCCTTGGTTCGATTGATACATATTCTGCACAAATGTTATTATCGGTCTCTCTTATAACTCTAAAATGGTAGAAAAATGAACATTGTTTTTCACGATGATCATTAATTCAAAAACTAATTACAAGGATTTCCACTGAAAAAAGGGGGAAAAGTTCGCTTAACCCTTACCTTGTATGCTTCTGAATTTTACAATTCCTGTATACATGGGCCCAACAGGCCCAGATACATTTGTGATATAACAACATTTATTTGTGATATACGTGATAGAAAAACAACATATGGGTGCCAGTGAACAGTATTCATCTTTGAAGAGATAAGAGGAGTCCTACAAACCCAAGGGTGAATAGTATTTTAGTATTTAAATGAAATTTATTGTTTTATAAAAATTTAAAACAAAATATTTATTTAAAAACTATTAAATTCATAGATTTTCTTCTCATAATTTCCATGTTACAAGAGCTTTCCGGCACCATATATGTATCCTGTTGCCTCATGTTTCATGACGTTTATGTATGGTCAACTTGTGAGTAAAAGTGTCATATTTGCCCTCCATTATACCTCTATTTCAGTAACAAACGTGATATTGAGGTAGTTTAAAGAAAAAAAATTGACTTTCAAAGAGGAAACAAAATTGTATGTATTAAAAGTCTTACCGTGGCTTCAGGTAAAGTTGTCGTTGTTCATGGATGAGCATCTGGCAACATGTCACATTGTAGTCGTCGTCGTTGGATCGCTGGATCGCTGGATCGCTGGATCGCACTTCTCTTCTTCTTCAGGTTATCAACAGTGCTGTTTGAAGAAAGATCCGTCGTTCTTGTCCAGTGGACGTTCTTTACTTTCCATGCAGTGTAGGAGGCGATGTCTGCAATATCCAACATGTTTGTAAAACTCCCTACTGGCTATACCTTGATCTTTGTGTTTGCCGTTTGACCACCATATCCATGACGTCAACGCCACCTTTGGTTCAAATCAATTCCATTTGAGACTTCTTCCTCTCCGACAACCACGGCTTTATCCTGTCATACTATCAGTTGTCTTGAAAAGGAGTAAACTTGTCCTTTTTGCGATGATCACTTCTTGACGCTTTACCATCGTATCTTAGCATTGACATTAGATCCAAGAACTGCCTCTCGGACATTGCAGCCCTGTTGAACATATCCATTACTTCACAACACTCGTGTATCAACCAGATGCTGTTCAAAGTTACAGATTGTCAGCAGAACTCCTATCAAAGCTTTAATCTCATATAATGTGTTAGGCAATGAAGTTGTGGACTTCCATCGTTTTAATCAATAAACATTTGTCCAGATTCATAAATATCAAAATAGTTGTTCTCCTCTGTATCACTGAATCATGTGGCATCGCTGGAACCGTGCAGTACAACACCACTGTCAGGTATACTCTATAAAAACTACAAATGAACCAAAAACATTAATTAATAATTAGTTGTTAATGAATACTTTCAAAATGCAAGAATTCCCAGAACTTGAGGAATACATAAATTGTCAGCTAAAAATTCTAATTGGTTTCGAAGATATAGACGTGAAAATAGACTCATGGGCCTCTGAGGCCCCGTTATACAAGGTAAGGGTTTACTGCTTCATCTGTTTCGTGATCTTTCATGTTTGATACTAACTGTTATATTATCAGCTTTCTTGTTATAATGTAAAATGTTGCAGTCTATTGTATATTTCTATTCACCAAACTGTTCTCACTGAATCTATTATGAATGACGTTGTGAATGAAGACATTCTACTTTATATGGATCATATTTCACGATGCTGGTTTGGAAGGTTTTGAGGTCTTCTTTGTAAACGAGAAATAAACGTAAAGGCACCGCGACTAATCACTACAGTTTGAAACAATCAACAATTCAGAGCAAAGTGTTTCCTTCATAGCATCCTGCGGTGTTGGACGGTTCGGTGAATCCTGCAGGTATTCCTGCAACTGTCAGGTGGCGTGTGACCAGGTCACAGGATCGTGTCCCGGAAGTTGTATTGCAGGCTGGGTGAAGGGCGGACAACTGTGTCAGAAACGTGAGTCCTTACTTTCTGCCTAATATTCAATTGCATTGTAAACATTATTTGTATATATATATTCATTTAAAAGGGAAGGAGATTTTTTAAGTCTATAAGTGACACTTTGTTCCTAATCATCCACAGGGACATGCATTGTCGGAAACTAACGACTAGAAAGCATATATATAAGTCGACGATCAAGCTCCTTATACTATTTTAAAACATAAACTTAAATTGTTGCGTGATCTATTGTAAAGTAAAGGACTGTGTCACTTACAGCTGATAGGTTATTTTAAAGGATTATATATATTTTTCATCTATTGTTTGCTAGTCTGCTGATATTAAAGCTTGAAAAATCATATCCTTGTGAATATCCGATTGGTTTTTACTTTTTGTGGCGTATTTTAAAGACAAATGTATCGGCTTTGACGTTATATACACTGTCGGCCAAAAGAAACGCCTACTTGATTTTCCTTAAAATGAAAGATGAAATAATTTCTGAAATATAATCAATGATGGTCTCCACGTTATGCTGAAAACAAATTAATATGAAAGGCCCTTGAAATCGTGGGAAAACTGTGATTTGAGTCAATAACATTCATGAAAACCACGCCCAATGAAAACCGCTATTTCCGGTTGATTCACTTACGCACCATACCGACGTACATCTGTAGCATCATCATAACTTTTATTACTTCATAAGGCTAAAATATTGCTAAACTGTTCATTATAGTTTTTACGAAATCTTATAAGATATCTGGTAGGCGTTTCTTTTGGCCGACAGTGTATATCATTGTAGGATAATATGATTGACCTCGTTACATTCCCTTACTTTTTAATAGTATACGGTGCTTGGTCGTACTATTGCTAATTGAAAGAAAAGTATACATAACTCAAGCTCAATCACCAACAACTTTGTTGGATATGAGTTACAAGTGAAGTTAAGTGAAGGTTGTTGGTCCTTATTATATAAATTCATAATCCATTAAACATTCATCATTACGAACTTTAGCAGTGCTAATATATTCATAATGTAATGCTCAAAGGTATATATCTATCGTTATTCTTTTTACTGTGAAACATTTCCATTTAAAGAAAATGTTGCTTACAAAAAAATGGCTTGGTCTACGACAAATACTGCCTACCCAATCTGGGCCCCTCAACATGCTGTTGACGGAAACAATACCATCAAGGGAGCGAGTGGTACATGTTTCCATGGCGACAGGGGAAGGAACGACTTGAGTATAGATCTTGGAGCTACATACAAACTGTATCATATACGTTTCTACTTACGGAGTGGATGTAAGTATCAATCGGGATATTTCCTCCCAAGTATATACTTAACTTATTTCTATGGTATACCATTTTTCTCTAATGAATTAAAGATTTGCTGTTGTTTGTTCATAATAAAAGCTGTATTTCACACGAGAGAGTGTAGTATTTTATTTAGTACTCGCCAACACCTATAACACTGTCACGGTTACACGTTCCTATAAACTACTATACTACAATTGCAAATCATTAAGTCATCACGCATGCATTGATACATAACTCGTTTCATCACTGTAGATATAGCAAACTGCATTATATTCAACAGGTGTGTAATATCGGGCAACTTAAATACTACTCAAGACCGATTCACTTTTCATTATTGCAAAATATAAGATACTTACGACAATAAAACACAAGCGATCAACGGGACAGACAGCGTGCTTTATGAGACATTATAAACCTCTAGTGACGTCACTCTATTGTTCTATTAGGTTCTTCTTTTACCGGATAAACCTATATTGTCAGTTTGCCGGGCGTTCTCCAAGAATGCCCGGGGCATTCTCTAGGAATGCCCGGGGCTTACTCTAGAATCTATCGGAAATTTATTTTGATTGGGAATTATACACGTTTTGAAATACTTTGATTCAAAGTCCTTCTTCGAATAAATACCATCACAAAATATCACATTTTTGACAAATCACAAATCACAAACATAAGCTTTGAATACCTGGTTTCGAACCTGCACCACCCGGTTACTAAACTGGCGCCTTTGACAACTCGGCTATACAGGCCGACAGAACAATGATGTATTTTACACAGTGACAATCATGTGAACTCCACGAGGCAGATAGCGCATGCAGCACGTGCGTTTCGTGCGGATGTGCTTCCCGCGTATTTAGCGATTCGCGTCAGTATATACCAATGAAGCCACGTGAAGACAAAATATTGAAATTATATCTAAATCATAATTTATGTCGGTTCATAAGTAAGATCAAAACCTGGTCCTCGGCTTTGTTTGTGGAGTATGCCCGTGGGGTCGGGAAAGGGGGGCGGGCCTATCGGCCCTTCCCCTTTCCCTCCCCCGCGGGCATACTCCACAAACAAAGCCTCTGACACGGTTTTGATCCATTACATAAAACATGATCGTGATATAAGACGACAATTAGAAGGTCGCTTAGCAAATGACGTCATATTTTACGTCACTTTGATTGTTCAATTGCTAGTGAATGTGTTCTACGAAGGAAGGCATAGATATTTCCAAAATATAGTTTATACAAATAACATCATGATATCTAAACGGTTTTATATAAAAGCGAGTAATAGTTTTAGGAATCTCATATAAGAAAAAGAAGACTCTGCGCCCTTCGTGCTCTCTGCTATGTTTAATTCTCCGATAAAGTAAGACAACGAGTCTTCTATTTCCTAAATACATGTTGTTTGAGGTAATTCTGTAACTTTTCCATCATGTCAATTTTAACCCTTCTAACCCAATAAAGAAACCACAAAATTACTAAAACAAATGTTGCTGTGGGGGCGATTTGAAGTTCGTTTTGAGTAACGTTGATATTGGACGTTGCTTTGCTTTAGCTACTGCGTATAGCGTAGGAGAGTTTCTGTATCAGAATACTTTATAAACGTTGCTGCGGTCGGTCTCATGCTAGTAACATGGCCGTGATTAAAATATTTACTCTTCTGATTCTGATTTTTTAGAATTCGTTGTTGGAGTAATCGAAGTTCAAATCTTCCAGATGAAAGAAGAATAGCCACTTACAGGATATATGCTGATGATGACCCGTCCAGAGTGTGCTACACCTTCCCTGCCTCCATCTCCAACAACCCGACCGACGTGGTTTGCGATATTTGGCCAGACGACTCACAATTGCAAACTCCGAAAATGAAACCTTCACCTTCGACACTTCCCTTAACATATGTGAAGTCGAGATCTATCGTGAGTAGGGTTTACATTTAGGACATAAACATATTGATTTGAAAAATCGACGTCATATAACGGAATCATAATTGCTCTTTTTGAAAGTTCGCCATTTCAAGCAGTTATGGGTTCTGATATGGAAATCCATAGGCGCTCATCCAGTGATACGAGAAATTGGATGACCGTTTTGTAAAACAAGTTCTTTCGACTAGTGTTGACGATGGTGGTAAACTGAATTAAGATAATTATACATGAGGTTCAATTTTGCTTTTTCTAATCTACTTTCTCTTTCCTCTTTGCATAACGTTCTTTCTCTTCCTATATCCCTGTCCTTAATAGAGGACGTATTCTTACTGCTATTTTCGACACAGTATTTTCCATCCATTCCATCATTTTTCAGGATTCCGCTTATTTAAACCTTTAGCTTCATCTACCACCTGCTCAATATGTTTTACAGATTTACAGATTGCTTTCAGAGTTTATATCTTTCAGAGGTGAATCTGATTGAGTCACAGTAGTGTTGTCGCTTGTAGGGTCTTTCATAGATGTTGGTTATTCCTACTTGATCCGGGGAGAGAATTTATATTACTCTACGGGATATCAACGGGTTGGGAAAGTTTATAATCTTATTGTCCTTGGTCTATGCACACAGTCACAATCAAATGCTTTCGTCCAATCATATGAGTGTATTGTGGTCACGTGGAGTACAATCATCCAGATAGATGTACAGTTGTCTGGTTGCGTTTCGGGTGTCATGATCATAAAACTAGTTCACAGACTATCAACACAACACACAATGCCAAATGATTGTTAATTTGTGTGGGTAATTAACATTTAATCACTAACTAGATTTAAAATTCAATTTCGGTGTCCCTTTTCCCAAAGGCAAAAAGTCGCTTGCATCAAACCATATTTGTCAAAAGAGTTTGTTAATCACTATTAAACAATATTATTCAGAGGATGTAAAGCAAAGAGCATATAACAAGTGATGTAAAATTAATTACCTTTTTGGAGTGTTTGTTAGAGGATTTAGGATGTAGAACAGGAGACATTCTCTTCACGGTTGTTTCACTGGGATGCCTGTAATGTAATACAGCGTCCGAGCAATGTCCAGTACGGCCTTACACTAAATCCTTTTCCAGCACATTTGAGAACAACTTAGTTGCTGCAATAACCTCGAATAATTCATATGCAATAAATACGTGATACACATTAGTATTTACAATAATACTTATTAAAACTTTTACATTGGTAATATAGCTCAACTTGTTACTTAACATAATTGAAAAATATTTAAATTACAAAAACAAAAACTGTTAATAAATGTACTTTTAGAATGCATTTACTCCATTGTTATCTCCGAATAGGTTTGGTAAGAAGTCGAGGTAGCATGCACGTTCATTCCGCTGACTATACGACTTCGATTGCTTAAAGCATGTTGTCGTGCGTTGGTAGAGGGGATATCAGTCGTGTTGCTTTTATCAAATGCTGTGTAGTTTCACATGTGAATATCAACTTCTCACATTTATGATTCCAGAGATAGTTTGGGTTTGTGAATGTCAAAATAGTTCTGCAGTTCCGTTTCCATTGCGTTAATCTGATTCCATATCCGGTGTCTCGACTAGGGCATTCCTGAAAATTGGATCTAACCGCAGGAAATTGAGAGTACTTAATGTTTTGCTGTGTAAACAATGTAAATACTCAGTCCTATTTATATAAGTTCCAGGAATTGACAGTGGCGACTTTTTCTAATAGTATATACAATGACATCTTCAAAAGGCCCTGGAGATTACTTATCAGATTTCATACTTATTGTACATAGGCAAAAATTCTAAAAAACCAAATGTTCTAACGTCTGCTAAAGTCCTCGATATATATATATCCATTCGGCCATAACAGGCTGTAAAGGATTTTCAGTAGTTAAATATTATGAGTTTTATAAGTTATTTGGTTATACATATATCTGTACGTTGAGGTCGCCTTAAAACTGAGTTGAATAACAATGTTTTGGTCCTTACAATTATTGTACATATATGTTTGTGTCACTGGACGAAATGAATAAATTCCTTTAAATAATCAATGCATAATATTTTGTAGATATTTTCTTTAATATTTACATTGATAGAGATGCTGTTGGTGGCAATTTTCCCCTACAGAATGCAGCAGTGGAACGTATGGAGAAGACTGTACCAACTTCTGTCACTGCGATTTCTGTTCTGTCACAACTGGAGTGTGTACTGGAGACTGTTATGAAGAGTGGCAGGGAGACAGATGTGATATTGGTAGGTGCATTTACCTGAAGGTGAATAACTGCCGGGCCTCCAAAAACGGCCCGTGAACTAAAATTTGGTAATTTTCTTCGACATGAGTTAAAAAGCTTTCCCCTAATAGTGGTGAAAACGGGGCAATAAAATAGTACATGAACTTTGTCTTCGGTATCCATCCCATCTCAGCGTTGACTGGAATATTCGGCGCATATTTCCCAAGGCCGAGGAAGAAGCGTTGTGCTCTGTGTTGCACAGCGTTAAAGGATAGATGAAATGACATATGGTCCAAATCGGATTCATAAAAATGGGATGTCAATTTGACAATTGCTCGATTTTAAATTTCTGAAATCGGTCCATAAATTACTTATATACGGCTTTTTAAAAAACCGCCTGATTTAGCCCCGGCGACCAGAATGAAAGTCTGCAGGTGGGAGGCGTTTAGGGAATCAGTTATTGATGCCCATGTCCTTCTCTTATGCTCTGATGTAAACTTCGATGAAAATTTGTCCCCAATTATATCTCTGTTTGTTTTTTAAATGTTTCAACTAACTGAACAAGCGACAAACATTCGTTAAAAGCATAATCAATATCACAATGATCTATAGTGAAACACTCCAAATCGTTGATAATACTGTAATACTGTTTAATTGATCATCTCCTTCACTAGATTGGAGAAAGTTCGATGGTGGTTTTCCAGTTAATATTATGTCTATGAAGTCTGAGGTATATTATCAGTAACACATTGGCTGTCTGCCATATTATGTATTTAGGCAAGCTTTAGTGCCCCACATTAGTGGTCGGTTTATATCACGTGTGATCACAAGTTTAAATGATGTGTTCTGGATGGTGCCTTGTGGAGTAAACTAAGACGTACTGGTTTCTGGGAAAAGGTAGAGGATTTGTGGTTCCTGTTTCAAGGAAACCATGCCACATGGCTGCGGTGGTATTGAAAGAAAGTCGATCAGGTCTGACTGAATGGGAACTGGTGATTCAATATTTAAAGGAATTAAAATCGTAATATTTTAAATATTAAATATAACAAAATAACTCAATCCATGTATATATACATTATGATATGTAATCAAGCAAACCTATACTTATGTTCAAAAATTGACAGCATACACTGGTAAGAAATTACACAATTACGCATAACCAACATTTGTATTTGTCAAACCTTAGTAGCTCAGTAGCTATGTCCTAAATGATGATGTCCTCTGTGACGTAAAGTTGGCACCCGGAAACTGGCTCACCGTTTGGAAAATTTCACGTGGTTATGAACTTCCCGTTATGTTTTGAACTTATCCGTCTTTCATCAGAACTTATCCGTCTTTCATCCGAGTTTGGTGAACCTAGAAATTAATGCAAGAACGCAAACGGACCCTTTACTCAGGCGTGACATCTCTCGACTATCTGCAGTCACATATCTCTAGATTATAAATGCTTATATATGCAATTTAACTGCCTTTCAAAGAAATCATTATGCAAGGGCTTTTGTATTTGGTTTTCAAGCAGATACTGTCATAAAATATACCACCACTAACTGAGACAAATTCAATCAGTTTATTCAATCAGTTTATTATTGCATGTAGGCCACAGGCCCATATACAAAATAATTTGGTACACAACATATTTACAATATGAACAACATACATTACAATGAATTTCTTCTCAATGAGTGCATGGTGGATAAATAGGGCTACATTATATTGTACTGTGGATGATGTACAGGAGAGTATTGAATACAGTTTTGTAATATTGTTAAAGGAATGATGACATTGTGGAAAATACAGTTGCCTTAAATCTTTATATATAGGACAAACAAATAAAAAGTGTAATTCATTTTCTACGATATTACAGGGCTTTTAATATACAAACGTTTTAACTTTGAACCAAAAAAGGAGATAAACACACCAACATCGTTTCCCAAAAGTTTTTATTCATTATTTTGAACAAAGCAGAAAACAAACGAGTGGGTTTTTTTTATTATACCCCTGTTATGCCCCTATGCCACACCGAGCCGAATTGTCACGAATCATCACGAAAAAGAAAATGTTCACATTCTTGAACATTCGTAGACAATTCGTAATTAATTCTTGGAATTCGTAAATGATTCGTAGTTCATTCGGCAACATTCCACCAATTCGTGGCATTCGTAATTTTTTTTTTATTTGTCCAAAATGTTTCACGAATCAACTACGAAGTTTGAATTCGTAGTTGCTTCGTACACTAATTCGTATAGTTCCTAACAAGTTCGTAAACAGTTCTTTGAAATTCGTGGTTGATAATGTTGATGGTCTAACCCCGAATTACTTACGAATCATCTACGAATCATTTACGAATATTCCCAATTAAGGACGAAAATTCCTGTAATTGTATTCGCAACTGTTTCTTACTTAGTTCGTACAATTCGTACATAATTCGTAAACAATTCGTAAATAATACGTATCTGTTTCGGCATGAAAAACTTAAAACGTTTCGTACAAGTGAAATTGCTGTTCAAGAATTTTGCCGAATGTTTACGAATTTATACAATCACCGTTTCAATATAATTCGGCTCGTAGTGAAATTGGAATCATGTGTTATCATGTGTTATTTCTTGAACACAATGTAAATCAATAAGTTTAGAACCACGATGTTACATCCTTATATTATAAATTACAGAATGTGACGATACCAGCTACGGTATCAACTGTGGACAGAGTTGTGAGAACCGCCAGTGCGCCCCCGGGTCCTCATGTGATCGCTTCACGGGTCTGTGTGATACGGGGTGTCTCCCGGGATGGAGGGGGGTCGACTGTACACAGGGTAAGACATCTAAACTATCGGGTAAAAGAAATTACACACGTCAGTTGGTTTCGATGAATTGAATATTTTAAAAGAAATGATATGCATTTGATTATGGCACGATAAAATAAACACTTATCTACAGTGGGGTGAAATAATGAATTGTCACTGGTTACATTTAATTTAGTTAAGATATCGTTGAAGACAGGGGTGAGAAATGAAATTCACACCAACAAGACCCTGCCAGGCACGTTAAACATGTTGAAATTGTGATTTTCACATATAATATGTCAACCATTGATGTGTCGAAGAAAGTTGAGTTTTATCCCAATTAATTTTGGAAATTCTTTTTTCTCTAAAATTTCATATTAAAACTTGTAGAAGTATTCTTTGACTGATGACTAAACACCTGCAGTAATAAATTTTAGACAACGACGTCGAAAACTTCAGATATTTGTAGTTGAAAATCATACGTACATTGTATGGTAAAACCAACTGATGTGTTTACTCTCTTTTGTCCGATAGTGTATATGTGATTTTATCTATATTCTATATCCCAATGAAGTATCCCCACTAATACCTTTCCCTACCTTCCTCTCCAATTATTCCCACTTCTTACTATATAATTATACCCCATCCTTACAGCGTACGCGGGGATATATAGTGGTTAATCTGTCCGTCTGTCTATCCGTCTGTCTGTCCGTCCGTCACAAAACTTTGTGCAGAGCATATATCTCAAACTATACATGCTGGCTTCACCAAACCTGTTACATATGTTAGCCATGATCTCTAGTTGTGCCTTTCGAGGTTAGACCGATTTCTGAATTTAACTTTTTGCCGTTCCCATGGAAGCATGACCAAAACGGTGACTCTGGAAGGAAGTCATTTTATGCGGAGCATATTTCTCAAACTATACTTGCTAGCTTCACCAAACTAGCTACGCATGTTGGTCATTATCTTTAGTTGTGTCTTTTGAGGGTCAGACCTATTTCTGAATTTTATTTTTGGCGTTTTCTATTGAAAACAGTTATCTCTAGAACTGTACATTCCATATTCATTCATGTGAGATTGCTTTCTGCTCTAGTCATATGGAAATCACTTTTTTTTCTCTCAGAGTTGATTATACAAGTTTAAACTAGAACGTAAATTTCTTCGTTCGAGAAATTTAACAGTATTTATTCGTTGAAATCAGATAATGTCTAACATTGTGATGCAAGTACTTCATTTCAGACCGAATACATAATTTGTATTTTGTCAAATTGTATTCATTTGAAATATTGTTTAAATTACTACGAAACGTCCTCACATCAACAATCTCAAACTCCCGATGTTTCAAACTGTAGGCCTATTCATTTGAAATATTGTTTAAATTACTACGAACGTCCTCATAACAACAATCTCAAACTCCCGTTATTATCAACATTTTATTTCATGTCCACTATCGCAACATCGATCTAACGCTCCCGCACAGCTTATTGCTTATACGCCCCAAGCAGTAATAAGGTGAATTTCTCCCTTTATACTGTTGGAATTTTCAAATAGAACGTTCAGCCAATGATATGCGTTGTCTTAGTATCTTTGAAATTCTATTGACCAATGACCAAAGCTGTAGCAAAATATGAACCACGTGACATTGTGGGTAATCCGAAATAATTGGCACAAACAAATGTGGATTTTGATTATCAATATTTGTCATATAGATAGAATTGTTCTTCAATTTTTCATTAGAATCAATGATAAACTTGTAATCTGCAATTCAAATCAATATCACAAGTAACAAAGCGCTTTTCTATAAGTTAAGTACTTTATTTGGCATTCCAGAATCGGAAACTACGTTCGGTTTGGTTAACAGTTTTACTGGTTATGATTGATTCGGAACCCGGCGCAACACCCGGCATACGCCGCCGAAAATGTTGAAACCGGCATACGCCTAAGGCGTAATTCGAATGCTTCGGTTTGAAATGGCAGGCGAAGGTGGCGTATAATGGCTTACAAATGCTATCCATGCGACATTTAATAACTATGTTTTCTTTGACTTTGCATTTGACAACTAGATACTTTGAGACGAAGTGATTTATTTAAGAATAATACTTTTTCTTTAATACAATGCCTAACACGCTAATAAAATGTCAATTCATGTTTGGAAGTAATTTTTTAAAAAGTTTTCTCATTTAAATGACATGTTAATTTAAGCCAGTTTGAGGGATGATGACGTCTTTCTGTTTGTACGCCAATGCACTTGTTAACTTTAAGCCTGGCTTCAGAACGGTACATGTACTCCGGTCACTTGGTCGGTGTATATGCCGATGAAACGAATCAAACATAGCCACTGACCTACTTTTCCGAATTTTGCTGATGTCGAGTTAGCGAAGGCAATGTAATCGAGTTGGTCTCCATAGATTAAAATCTAAAAATTAAAAGAATAATCGCCACACGGTAAATTGACATATTTGTTTGAGAGCTTTACATTGACATGATAACACACGGTGTTGTGTTGTGTTGTGCGTTGGTTGCTATCTTGGAACTCCCGTTACATTTTGTCCTTAAGGTTAGAACAAGTCCGAATCCTTTCGGTGATACTTTTTTTGGAATAATACATCCGATCGAGGTCTTTGGGATAACTGACTGTAAACATGTGATATTGCATTATTTATACAAAGCGTATGATACAAATGGTAATTCTAAGGAGAGAAAATAAATCATAAAAAATAATTAAAAAGTTTTAAACCAATTAAAATGCCAGTCTATAAATTTCTAACAAATAACACTTGATCTAGACATTAAGACAACTATATATATAACATTCGAATCCTATGTTAATAGTTAATTAGGCTCTAATTTGTTACAGAAAATTCTTCAAAATTAGATATATTGACATGTTATGACGTTTGGAGAGGACTATCGGACAACACCAATCAGGACTTCTTATGCAGACTTTCGAATTTTGTAAAATGGATATATTTACTTGTGCACTGGCTTTCATTGAGAATGAGTGAGTAAAACTTATCTCAGGTAATACATGTGTATGCAAGCTTACGTCACCTGTTAGATGTTACACGAGAAGGTCTTACGCCAACCTTTGTAATGTCAAAAATAACTCAAAATGTAACGATATAGTTATGCGAGGAACTCTTATTAATGACAATATGAAATTAAATTTGCATATGTTTCTTGAAGTGAAATTATTAATATAAGATTTCATACAGTTGTTGAAGGTTCCGATACAAAACTAGCTAAACCGAAATATAGAATAGAATATAGAATTACTCCTTCAGCTTTTCCTCACGCAATACTTCCTTACTTAATTGTATGTTCTTCCTCAACCCTTTCATCATCCATTGTCGGACATCCATCCAGTCCATATCCAGCACCCATATTCACCTGGAATCACCTCCCACTAACAAATCACCGCCTCACGTTCCATACACTACATCTACCCAGGTGCCCCAAGCTTGCCTTTTTAAAGGCTTTTCTTGTTGCTATGCAATTCATTTGATTCGCTGCATCAGACAACACAGCTTCGAACCAAAAATCGTGTTTAATTATTAAACAACACCACGATATCAAGACTGTCACAATGGCACACTCGCAGTCCCATTCGGCCATTTGTGTGGGATCGTGAGCTGCTCAGGTAGGATATCCGCGAGGTCCCTAGGTGAAGGGGGAAACTGAGATACACGTGTCCATATTCCCGCTCAATTATCTTGGCTGCGTGAGATAGATAAAGAAAATTATATTTTTTGAAAGTTTCATGAAAAATTAGTACATATAGCTAGTAGTTGTTGTTCGTTATACTCATAACAATTCTTACCTCACAAACAAGCAGCACAACGTCTCAATCCCTCCTCGTATGTCTGAACATTTCAAATGTATTTAAATGACTGGAGCGCCACGTGCGCAAGTCAGGGGTTCAATCGCACGTGCAAAATGTGGTAACGCACTCTAACGCGATTTTCACGAGCTCTGTAGTATTGTTTTGATGTCAATTTGGTGTATGACATGGGCTTCATATGTGTATATTGTTCAAAACAATGTACATGTAGTTCGAGAGAAAAAATATTTAAAAGTTGAATAGATACATTTTTACAAAAGTATAATAATTTGTCAATAGTCTAAGTAAGTTAGACCATTCCAGCCTTGTTGTCTAATCGTTGAAATGGTAAGTTAGACCAATCGCGCTACGCGCTCGTGGTCTAACTTACCATTTCAACGATTAGACAACAGACCCTCATAGTCTAACTACTACATCATATTGTGACGTTAAATATTCACACTTTTAAAATCAAACCATTCTATAATTCGTGATGTTGGGTATGGCGAAACCAGTCGCACTAGTCATTCTGAAGGAAGAGTACGCAATATAAAATCTCTCTGTATAATATAATATATATAAAATAATAATGATGATATAAAGTAAGTATAAGTGTTGTCGTAAATTACTTTTGATATCACTTTCGTTTTATTAATGAATAAAGTAGTCCAGACAAAGTTCAGCATTAGCCAATCAAATTAATTGAAGGTGTTATGACACATATGTGTCATAACAGATTATTATGAAACTTTACGGAGTACCGCGTGGGTAATAAATAGCATTATGACATGACTTTGGCATACGTGTACCACGTACTTTTATACAATTAACTTCTAAGGCAACCAATCAGAAGTCTCCCTTCTAACCGAGAATAAGACCCGTTTGGAACCGAGGCTAATAACGAAAATCTGAAGGAGTTTCTTCTGTGTGAAGAGAATGAGTATATTACAGGCAGTCACGACTTTGAATGAATCAGATTTGACACTCAACATAAATTCTGTTTATTTTCAATTTTTCATATGTTATCTTGTCATCTTAAAGAAAAAAAACAGTTGGGGATGTCTATCATTTTAATAGCATTTTTTTCTTTACAATATCGTCAAAACCATTTAGTGAACGGAATAAAAGTTAATGAAGATAATGAAATAATGACATGTACATGATACAAACCACGTGTTCGACGAGAAGTTCAAACAAATCTGATCAACGTTAGAACGTCTGAACGTATATTATCAACAGCCTGTTGAGCTTACTTCATTCTAGTATAGCCAAAACTGTTTCAGCGTGCGTTGACAGTTACGGATTCAACTGCAACATGACATGCGGTGACCGGAAGTGAACAGTTGACATGGTGTCATGTGACCGATTCACTGGGTCATGTGACCAGTGTCTACCTGGTTGGGAAGGGGTGGACTGTTCTAACAGTAGGATTACTTGATTACAGATTACTATGTTCATGTGTATCTCTATTATACAGTAAGATACTACATGTTTACGAACAAAATAATTACAAGTATAGTTATTCACTTGAAATGTCAAGTTAACATCAAAACAAAGTTTCAATATGAAATTATGTAAACCTTGAATATTAAAACTGACAGTTGGAACATGAAATCGGAGTTCGTCTATAAACACATGTATATACATGGATATTCATATTCGCTTAACGATATTTGAATTACTAATCACGACATATTCTTACATATCTGTTCCTACTTCCGCTATATTTGCAGAGTGGTACAGTCTCCACTACGGGACGAACTGCTCCCGTCTGTGTACGGATAGACACTGTAGAGAGATGGACTAAACTATTTTGACGTATTTCATCATGAAGTCATGTCTATTATAAAACAATTAGTAGTATGGAGAGTGGGGGTTCCGGACCAATGCCCGCTGAATACATATTATTTCTGTGTCTGTCCCTTCCCAATGTTTGCTAACCTCTATTTATTTGCTCGAATCGAAAGATATGGCCTATTTTCAAGAGAGGCTAACATGGGAAGAAATTACTTGAGTTAGCCTGCCTCAGTAATGAGAGAATGAACCACGACATATTCTTACATAAGTATAATTCCTACTTCCACTATATTTGCAGAGTGTGCCAGTCTCCACTACGGCACGAACTGTTCCCGTCAGTGTACGGACAGACACTGTAGAGAGATGGACTCGTCTTGTTTCCACGTGACGGGACGCTGTGACCAGGGGTGTTCACCTGGCTGGCACGGGGCTGATTGCATTGAAGGTGAAAGTTATGGATTATGTCATCCAAGTCGAAATGCAATGTATGTGTCTGAGAATATCGAGTCAACAACCTCATCGTCTAGTTACATTAAGAGGATGTAATTGGTTTTTATTGCCATTGTCAAACTCACGCATATTTTCTATGGCCTGTGATAACGCCATCATTAATATTTTAAAACATAAATGGATGAAAGCTTAGGTCTTGGAGTTCACAAGAAATGTTAAAGCATCTATATTAGCACTGTGCACACACTAATTTGGCAATCCATTACCGAATTAACTAAGATAAATATGATAAATAAATAATAATGTATGAAATAAAATGATATGAAAAACTTGATGTTTTTATACGAGTATGTAAACGCTGGTCAATCTGCTGTTTGAATCTACTCCCGCCTCATACTCATCCACTGATGTATCCACAACACCTGGTGACAAACTTACACTCCTTCCCAATCATACTCATCCACTGATGTATCCACAACACCTGGTGACAAACTTACACTCCTTCCCAATGACACCAAGCGTGTTGATGCTTGCTGTCCAGGGCCGGTAACAAACTTACACTCATTCCCAATGACACCAAGCGTGTTGATGCTTGCTGTCCAGGGCCGGTAACAAACATACACTCCTTCCCAATGGCACCAAGCGTATTGTTTCTCGTTGCCCAGGGCCGGTAACAAACTTACACTCCTTCCCAATGACACCAAGCGTGTTGATGCTTGCTGTCCAGGGCCGGTAACAAACTTACACTCCTTCCCAATGGCACCAAGCGTGTTGTTTCTCGCTGCCAAGGGCCGGTAACAAACTTACACTCCTTCCCAATGACACCAAGCGAGTTGATGCTTGCTGTCCAGGGCCGGTAACAAACTTACACTCCTTCCCAATGACACCAAGCGTGTTGTTTCTCGCTGCCAAGGGCCGGTAACAAACTTACACTCCTTCCCAATGACACCAAGCGTGTTGTTTTTCGCTGCCAAGGGCCGGTAACAAACTTACACTCCTTCCCAATGACACCAAGCGTGTTGATGCTTGCTGTCCAGGGCCGGTAACAAACTTACACTCATTCCCAATGACACCAAGCGTGTTGTTTCCCGCTGCCAAGGGCCGGTAACAAACTTACACTCCTTCCCAATGACACCAAGCGTGTTGATGCTTGCTGTCCAGGGCCGGTAACAAACTTACACTCATTCCCAATGACACCAAGCGTGTTGATTCCGGCTGCCAAGGGCCGGTAACAAACTTACACTCCTTCCCAATGACACCAAGCGTGTTGTTATTCGCTGCCAAGGGCCGGTAACAAACTTGCACTCTTTCCCACTGACACCAATCGTGTTGTTTCTCGCTCCTCAGGGCCGGTAACAAACTTACACTCCTTCCCAATGGCACCAAGCTTGTTGATGTTTGCTGTCCAGTGCCGGTAACAAACTTACACTCCTTCCCAATGACACCAAGCATGTTGTTTCCCGCTGCCAAGGGCCGGTAACAAACTTACACTCCTTCCCAATGGCACCAAGCGTGTTGTTTCTCACTGCCAAGGGCCGGTGACAAACTTACACTCCTTCCCAATGACACCAAGCGTGTTGTTTCTCGCCACCCAGGGCCGGTAACAAACTTACCCTCCTTCCCAATGGCACCAAGCGTGTTGATGCTTGCTGCCCAGGGCCGGTAACAAATTTACACTCATTCCCAATGACACCAAGCGTGTTGTTTCTCGCTGCCAAGGGCCGGTCACAAACTTACACTCCTTCCAAATGACACCAAGCGTGTTGTTTCTTGCTGCCCAGAGCCGGTAACAAACTTACACTCATTCCCAATGACACCAAACGTGTTGTTTCCCGCTGCCAAGGGCTGGTAACAAACTTACACTCCTTCCCAATGGCACCAAGCGTGTTGTTTCTCGCTGCCAAGGACCGGTAACAAACTTACACTCCTTCCCAATGACACCAAGCGTGATGTTTCTCGCTGCCAAGGACCGGTAACAAACTTACACTCTTTCCCAATGGTACACAGCGTGTTGTTTCTCACTGCCAAGGGCCGGTAACAAACTTACACTTCTTCCCAATGACACCAAGCGTGATGTTTCCCGCTGCCAAGGGCCGGTAACAAACTTACACTCATTCCCAATGACACCAAGCATGTTGTTTCCCGCTGCCAAGGGCCGGTAACAAACTTACACTCCTTCCCAATGGCACCAAGCGTGTTGTTTCCCGCTGCCAAGGGCCCGTAACAAACTTACACTCCTTCCCAATGGCACCAAGCGTGTTGTTTTTCGCTGCCAAGGGCCGGTAACAAACTTACACTCCTTCCCAATGACACCAAACGTGTTGTTTCCCGCTGCCAAGGGCCGGTAACAAACTTACACTCCTTCCCAATGGCACCAAGCGTGTGAATAATGAAAATCTGAAGGAGTTTCTTCTGTGTGAAGAGAATGAGTATATTATAGGCAGTCACGACTTTGAATGAATCGGATTTGACACTCAACATAAATTCTGTTTATTTTCAATTTTTCATATGTTATCTTGTCATCTTAAAGAAAAAATACAGTTGGGGATGTCTATCATTTTAATAGTATTTTTTTCTTTACAATATCGTCAAAACCATTTAGTGAACGGAATAAAAGGTAATGAAGATAATGAAATAATGACATGTACATGACACAAACCACGTGTTCGACGAGAAGTTCAAACAAATCTGATCAACGTTCGAACGTCTGAACGTATATTATCAACAGCTTCGTTGAGCTTACTTCATTCTAGTATAGCCAAAACTGTTTCAGCGTGCGTTGACAGTTACGGATTCAACTGCAACATGCCATGCGGTGACCGGAAGTGAACAGTTGACATGGTGTCATGTGACCGATTCACTGGGTCATGTGACCGGTGTCTACCTGGTTGGGAAGGGGTGGACTGTTCTAACAGTAGGATTACTTGATTACTGATTACTTTGTTCATGTGTATCTCTATTATACAGTAAGATACTACATGTTTACGAAAAAATTCATTACAAGACATCGAATAAAATAGTTATTCACTTGAAATGTCAAGTTAACATCAAAACAAAGTTTCAATATGAAATTATATAAACCTTGAATATTAAAACTGACAGTTGGAACATGAAATCGGAGTTCGTCTATAAACACATGTATATACATGGATATTCATATTCGCTTAACGATATTTGAATTACTAATCACGACATATTCTTACATATCTGTTCCTACTTCCGCTATATTTGCAGAGTGGTACAGTCTCCACTACGGGACGAACTGCTCCCGTCTGTGTACGGATAGACACTGTAGAGAGATGGACTAAACTATTTTGACGTATTTCATCATGAAGTCATGTCTATCATAAAACAATTAGTAGTATGGAGAGTGGGGGTTCCGGACCAATGCCCGCTGAATACATATTATTTCTGTGTCTGTTCCTTACCAATGTTTTCTTACCTCTATTTATTTGCTCGAATCGAAAGATATGGCCTATTTTCAAGAGAGGCTAACATGGGAAGAACTTACTTGAGTTAGCCTGCCTCAGTAATGAGAGAATGAACCATGACATATTCTTACATAAGTATAATTCCTACTTCCACTATATTTGCAGAGTGTGCCAGTCTCCACTACGGCACGAACTGTTCCCGTCAGTGTACGGACAGACACTGTAGAGAGATGGACTCGTCTTGTTTCCACGTGACGGGACGCTGTGACCAGGGGTGTTCACCTGGCTGGCACGGGGCTGATTGCATTGAAGGTGAAAGTTATGGATTATGTCATCCAAGTCGAAATGCAATGTATGTGTCTGAGAATATCGAGTCAACAACCTCATCGTCTAGTTACATTAAGAGGATGTAATTGGTTTTTATTGCCATTGTCAAACTCACGCATATTTTCTATGGCCTGTGATAACGCCATCATTAATATTTTAAAACATAAATGGATGAAAGCTTAGGTCTTGGAGTTCACAAGAAATGTTAAAGCATCTATAATAGCACTGTGCACACACTATTTGGCAATCCATTACCGAATTAACTAAGATAAATATGATAAATAAATAATAATGTATGAAATAAAATGATATGAAAAACTTGAAGTTTTTATACGAGTATGTAAACGATGGTCAATCTGCTGTTTGAATCTACTCCCGCCTCATACTCATCCACTGATGTATCCACAACACCTGGTGACAAACTTACACTCCTTCCCAATGGCGCCAAGCGTGTTGATGCTTGCTGTCCAGGGCCAGTGACAAACTTACACTCAATCCCAATGGCACCAAGCGTGTTGTTTCTCGCTGCCAAGGGCCGGTTACAAACTTACACTCCTTCCCAATGGCACAAGCGTGTTGTTTCTCGCTGCCAAGGGCCGGTGACAAACTTACACTCCTTCCCAATGACACCAAGCGTGTTGATGCTTGCTGTCCAGGGCCGGTAATAAACTTACACTCCTTCCCAATGGCACCAAGCATATTGTTTCTCGCTGCCCAGGGCCGGTAACAAACTTACACTCCTTCCCAATGACACCAAGCGTGTTGATGCTTGCTGTCCAGGGCCAGTGACAAACTTACACTAATTCCCAATGGCACCAAGCGTGTTGTTTCTCGCTGCCAAGGGCCGGTAACAAACTTACACTCCTTCCCAATGGCGCCAAGCGTGTTGTTTCTCGCTGCCAAGGGCCGGTGACAAACTTACACTCCTTCCCAATGACACCAAGCGTGTTAACGTTGTTTCTCGCTGCCCAGGGCCGGTAACAAACTTACACTCATTCCCAATGGTACACAGCGTGTTGTTTTTCGCTGCCAAGGGCCGGTAACAAACTTACACTCATTCCCAATGACACCAAACGTGTTGTTTCTCGCTGCCAAGGGCCGGTAACAAACTTACACTCCTTCCCAATGGTACACAGCGTGTTGTTTTTCGCTGACCAGGGCCGGTAACAACTTACACTCCTTCCCAATGGCACCAAGCGTGTTGTTTCTCGCTGCCAAGGGTCGGTAACAAACTTACACTCCTTCCCAATGACACCAAGCGTGTTGATGCTTGCTGTCCAGGGCCGGTAACACACTTACACTCCTTCCCAATGGCACCAAGCGTGTTGTTTCTCGCTGCCAAGGGCCGGAAACAAACTTACACTTCTTCCCAAAGACACCAAGCTTGTTGATGCTTGCTGTCCAGGGCCGGAAACAAACTTACACTCCTTCCCAATCGCACCAAGCGTATTGTTTCTCGCTGCTCAGGGCCGGTAACAAACTTACACTTCTTCCCAATGGCACCAAACGTGTTGTTTCTCGCTGCCAAGGGCCGGTAACAAACTTACACTCGTTCCCAATGGCACCAAGCGTGTTGTTTCTCGCTGCCAAGGGCCGGTAACAAACTTACACTCCTTCCCAATGACACCAAGCGTGTTGATGCTTGCTGTCCATGGCCGGTAACAAACTTACACTCCTTCCCAATGACACCAAGCGTGTTGTTTTTCGCTGCCAAGGGCCATTACACAAACTTACACTCCTTCCCAATGACACCAAACGTGTTGATGCTTGCTGTCCAGGGCCGGTAACAAACTTACACTCATTCCCAATGACACCAAGCGTGTTGTTTCCGGCTGCCAAGGACCGGTAATAAACTTACACTCCTTCCCAATGACACCAAGCGTGTTGTTACTCGCTGCCAAGGGCCGGTAACAAACTTACACTCTTTCCCAATGACACCAATCGTGTTGTTTCTCGCTGCCCAGGGCCGGTAACAAACTTACACTCCTTCCCAATGGCACCAAGCTTGTTGATGTTTGCTGTCCAGGGCCGGTAACAAACTTACACTCCTTCCCAATGGCACCAAGCGTGTTGTTTCTCGCTGCCAAGGGCCGGTGACAAACTTACACTCCTTCCCAATGGCACCAAGCGTGTTGTTTCTCGCTGCCAAGGGCCGGTGACAAACTTACACTCCTTCCCAATGACACCAAGCGTGTTGATGCTTGCTGTCCAGGGCCGGTAACAAACTTACACTCCTTCCCAATGGCACCAAGCATATTGTTTCTCGCTGCCCAGGGCCGGTAACAAACTTACACTCCTTCCCAATGACACCAAGCGTGTTGATGCTTGCTGTCCATGGCCAGTGACAAACTTACACTAATTTCCAATGGCACCAAGCGTGTTGTTTCTCGCTGCCAAGGGCCGGTAACAAACTTACACTCCTTCCCAATGGCGCCAAGCGTGTTGTTTCTCGCTGCCAAGGGCCGGTGACAAACTTACACTCCTTCCCAATGACACCAAGCGTGTTGTTTCTCGCTTCCCAGGGCCGGTAACAAACTTACACTCATTCCCAATGGTACACAGCTTGTTGTTTTTCGCTGCCAAGGGCCGGTAACAAACTTACACTTCTTCCCAATGGTACACAGCGTGTTGTTTTTCGCTGCCAAGGGCCGGTAACAAACTTACACTCATTCCCAATGACACCAAACGTGTTGTTTCTCGCTGCCAAGGGCCGGTAACAAACTTACACTCCTTCCCAATGGTACACAGCGTGTTGTTTTTCGATGCCCAGGGCCGGTAACAACTTACACTCCTTCCCAATGGCACCAAGCGTGTTGTTTCTCGCTGCCAAGGGCCGGAAACAAACTTACACTCCTTCCCAATGACACCAAGCTTGTTGATGCTTGCTGTCCAGGGCCGGAAACAAACTTACACTTCTTCCCAATGGCACCAAGCGTATTGTTTCTCGCTGCTCAGGGCCGGTAACAAACTTACACTCATTCCCAATGGCACCAAGCGTGTTGTTTCTCGCTGCCAAGGGCCGGTAACAAACTTACACTCCTTCCCAATGACACCAAGCGTGTTGATGCTTGCTGTCCATGGCCGCTAACAAACTTACACTCCTTCCCAATGACACCAAGCGTGTTGTTTTTCGCTGCCAAGGGCCGTTTACAAACTTACACTCCTTCCCAATGACACCAAGCGTGTTGATGCTTGCTGTCCAGGGCCGGTAACAAACTTACACTCATTCCCAATGACACCAAGCGTGTTGTTTCCGGCTGCCAAGGGCCGGTAATAAACTTACACTCCTTCCCAATGACACCAAGCGTGTTGTTACTCGCTGCCAAGGGCCGGTAACAAACTTACACTCCTTCCCAATGACACCAAGCGTGTTGTTTTTCGCCACCCAGGGCCGGTAACAAACTCACCCTCCTTCCCAATGGCACCAAGCGTGTTGATGCTTGCTGCCCAGGGCCGGTAACAAATTTACACTCATTCCCAATGACACCAAGCGTGTTGTTTCCCGCTGCCAAGGGCTGGTAACAAACTTACACTCCTTCCCAATGGCACCAAGCGTGTTGTTTCTCGCTGCCCAAGGCCGGTTACAAACTTACACTTCTTCCCAATGACACCACGCGTGATCTTGCTTGCTGCCCAGGGCCAGTAACAAACTTACACTCCTTCCCAATGACACCAAGCGTGATGTTTCTCGCTGCCAAAGACCGGTAACAAACTTACACTCCTTCCCAATGGTACACAGCGTGTTGTTTCTCGCTGCCAAGGGCCGGTAACAAACTTACACTTCTTCCCAATGACACCAAGCGTGATGTTTCCCGCTGCCAAGGGCCGGTAACAAACTTACACTTCGTCCCAATGGCACCAAGCGTGTTGTTTCTCCCTGCCCAGGGCCGGTAAAAAACTTACACTCATTCCCAATGACACCAAGCGTGTTGTTTCCCGCTGCCAAGGGCCGGTAACAAACTTACACTCCATCCCAATGGCACCAAGCGTGTTGTTTCCCGCTGCCAAGGGCCCGTAACAAACTTACACTCCTTCCAAATGACACCAAACGTGTTGTTTCCCGCTGCCAAGGGCCGGTAACAAACTTACACTCCTTCCCAATGTCACCAAGCGTGTTAATAATGAAAATCTGAAGGAGTTTCTTCTGTGTGAAGAGAATGAGTATATTATAGGCAGTCACGACTTTGAATGAATCAGATTTGACACTCAACATAAATTCTGTTTATTTTCAATTTTTCATATGTTATCTTGTCATCTTAAAGAAAAATACAGTTGGGGATGTCTATCATTTTAATAGAATTTTTTTCTTCACAATATCGTCAAAACCATTTAGTGAACGGAATAAAAGTTAATGAAGATAATGAAATAATGACATGTACATGACACAAACCACGTGTTCGACGAGAAGTTCAAACAAATCTGATCAACGTTCGCACGTCTGAACGTATATTATCAACAGCTTCGTTGAGCTTACTTCATTCTAGTATAGCCAAAACTGTTTCAGCGTGCGTTGACAGTTACGGATTCAACTGCAACATGCCATGCGGTGACCGGAAGTGAACAGTTGACATGGTGTCATGTGACCGATTCACTGGGTCATGTGACCGGTGTCTACCTGGTTGGGAAGGGGTGGACTGTTCTAACAGTAGGATTACTTGATTACTGATTACTTTGTTCATGTGTATCTCTATTATACAGTAAGATACTACATGTTTACGAACAAATTAATTACAAGACATCGAATAAAATAGTTATTCACTTGAAATGTCAAGTTAACATCAAAACAAAGTTTCAATATGAAATTATGTAAACCTTGAATATTAAAACTGACAGTTGGAACATGAAATCGGAGTTCGTCTATAAACACATGTATATACATGGATATTCATATTCGCTTAACGATATTTGAATTACTAATCACGACATATTCTTACATATCTGTTCCTACTTCCGCTATATTTGCAGAGTGGTACAGTCTCCACTACGGGACGAACTGCTCCCGTCAGTGTACGGATAGACACTGTAGAGAGATGGACTAAACTATTTTGACGTATTTCATCATGAAGTCATGTCTATCATAAAACAATTAGTAGTATGGAGAGTGGAGGTTCCGGACCAATGCCCGCTGAATACATATTATTTCTGTGTCTGTTCCTTCCCAATGTTTTCTTACCTCTATTTATTTGCTCGAATCGAAAGATATGGCCTATTTTCAAGAGAGGCTAACATGGGAAGAAATTACTTGAGTTAGCCTGCCTCAGTAATGAGAGAATGAACCACGACATATTATTACATAAGTATAATTCCTACTTCCACTATATTTGCAGAGTGTGCCAGTCTCCACTACGGCACGAACTGTTCCCGTCAGTGTACGGACAGACACTGTAGAGAGATGGACTCGTCTTGTTTCCACGTAACGGGACGCTGTGACCAGGGGTGTTCACCTGGCTGGCACGGGGCTGATTGCATTGAAGGTGAAAGTTATGGATTATGTCATCCAAGTCGAAATGCAATGTCTGTGTCTGAGAATATCGAGTCAACAACCTCATCGTCTAGTTACATTAAGAGGATGTAATTGGTTTTTATTGCCATTGTCAAACTCACGCATATTTTCTATGGCCTGTGATAACGCCATCATTAATATTTTAAAACATAAATGGATGAAAGCTTAGGTCTTGGAGTTCACAAGAAATGTTAAAGCATCTATATTAGCACTGTGCACACACTATTTGGCAATCCATTACCGAATTAACTAAGATAAATATGATAAATAAATAATAATGTATGAAATAAAATGATATGAAAAACTTGAAGTTTTTATACGCGTATGTAAACGATGGTCAATCTGCTGTTTGAATCTACTCCCGCCTCATACTCATACACTGATGTATCCACAACACCTGGTGACAAACTTACACTCATTCCCAATGACACAAAGCGTGTTGATGCTTGCTGTCCAGGGCCGGTAACAAACTTACACTCATTCCCAATGACACCAAGCGTGTTGATGCTTGCTGTCCAGGGCCGGTAACAAACTTACACTCCTTCCCAATGGCACCAAGCATATTGTTTCTCGCTGCCCAGGGCCGGTAACAAACTTACACTCCTTCCCAATGACACCAAGCGTGTTGATGCTTGCTGTCCAGGGCCAGTGAAAAAACTTACACTAATTCCCAATGGCACCAAGCGTGTTGTTTCTCGCTGCCAAGGGCCGGTAACAAACTTACACTCCTTCCCAATGGCACCAAGCGTATTGTTTCTCGCTGCCCAGGGCCGGTAACAAACTTACACTCCTTCCCAATGACACCAAGCGTGTTGATGCTTGCTGTCCAGGGCCAGTGACAAACTTACACTCATTCCCAATGGTACCAAGCGTGTTGTTTCTCGCTGCCAAGGGCCGGTTACAAACTTACACTCCTTCCCAATGGCACCAAGCGTGTTGTTTCTCGTTGCCAAGGGCCGGTGACAAACTTACACTCCTTCCCAATGACACCAAGCGTGTTGTTTCTCGCTGCAAAGGGTCGGTAACAAACTTACACTCATTCCCAATGGTACACAGCGTGTTGTTTTTCGCTGCCAAGGGCCGGTAACAAACTTACACTCATTCCCAATGGTACACAGCGTGTTGTTTTTCGCTGCCCAGGGCCGGTAACAACTTACACTCCTTCCCAATGGCACCAAGCGTGTTGTTTCTCGCTGCCAAGGGTCGGTAACAAACTTACACTCCTTCCCAATGACACCAAGCGTGTTGATGCTTGCTGTCCAGGGCCGGTAACACACTTACACTCCTTCCCAATGGCACCAAGCATGTTGTTTCTCACTGCCAAGGGCAGGAAACAAACTTACACTCCTTCCCAATGACACCAAGCTTGTTGATGCTTGCTGTCCAGGGCCGGTAACAAACTTACACTCCTTCCCAATGGCACCAAGCGTATTGTTTCTCGCTGCTCAGGGCCGGTAACAAACTTACACTTCTTCCCAATGGCACCAAACGTGTTGTTTCTCGCTGCCAAGGGCCGGTAACAAACTTACACTCATTCCCAATGGCACCAAGCGTGTTGTTTCTCGCTGCCAAGGGCCGGTAACAAACTTACACTCCTTCCCAATGACACCAAGCGTGTTGATGCTTGCTGTCCAGGGCCGGTAACAAACTTACACTCCTTCCCAATGGCACCAAGCGTGTTGTTTCTCGCTGCCAAGGGCCGTTAACAAACTTACACTCCTTCCCAATGACACCAAGCGTGTTGATGCTTGCTGTCCAGGGCCGGTAACAAACTTACACTCCTTCCCAATGACACCAAGCGTGTTGTTTCTCGCTGCCCAGGGCCGGTAAAAAACTTACACTCCTTCCCAATGACACCAAGCGTGTTGTTTTTCGCTGCCAAGGGCCGTTTACAAACTTACACTCCTTCCCAATGACACCAAGCGTGTTGATGCTTGCTGTCCAGGGCCGGTAACAAACTTACACTCATTCCCAATGACACCAAGCGTGTTGTTTCCGGCTGCCAAGGGCCGGTAACAAACTTACACTCCTTCCCAATGACACCAAGCGTGTTGTTACTCGCTGCCAAGGGCCGGTAACAAACTTACACTCTTTCCCAATGACACCAATCGTGTTGTTTCTCGCTGCCCAGGGCCGGTAACAAACTTACACTCCTTCCCAATGGCACCAAGCTTGTTGATGTTTGCTGTCCAGGGCCGGTAACAAACTTACACTCCTTCCCAATGACACCAAGCGTGTTGTTTCCCGCTGCCAAGGGCCGGTAACAAACTTACACTCCTTCCCAATGACACCAAGCGTGTTGTTTCTCACTGCCAAGGGCCGGTGACAAACTTACACTCCTTCCCAATGACACCAAGCGTGTTGTTTCTCGCCACCCAGGGCCGGTAACAAACTTACCCTCCTTCCCAATGGCACCAAGCGTGTTGATGCTTGCTGCTCAGGGCCAGTGACAAACTTACACTAATTCCCAATGGCACCAAGCGTGTTGTTTTTCGCTGCCAAGGGCCGGTACTCTCTTCCTTCTCAATGACACCAAGCGTGTTGTTTCTCGCTGCCCAGAGCCGTTGACAAACTTACACTCATTCCCAATGACACCAAGCGTGTTGTTGCTCGCTGCCCAGGGCCGGTAGCAAACTTACGCTTCTTGCCAATGACACCAAGCGATTTGTTTCTCGCTGTCAAGGGCCGGTAACAAACTTACACTCCTTCCCAGTGACACCAAGCATGTTTTTTCTCGCTGCCAATGGCCGGTAACAAACTTACGCTCCTTCCCAATGACTCCAAGCGTGTTGTTTCTCGCTGCCAAGGGTCGGTAACAAACTTGCACTACTTCCCAATGACACCAAGCGAGATGTTGCTCGCTGCCCAGGGCTGGACACCAAGCGAGTTGTTGCCCGCTGCCCAGGGCCGGTAACTCTGAACATCAAATGGAAAATGATAAATTAATTGTATGTAATTCGAACTTTTATTGTCAAACAATATTTCAATATAAATTATTCAGTAATAAATCAATTTTATATATATTAAAGTACCGTATTCATCCTAATAAACGCCCTCTCCTAATAAACGCCCCCCTAAGCCATTTTGGACTCGCGGAAAATGACCCCTAATAAACGCCCCCTTTTGTATCGACTTACCTTACTGATGTTTCACTGAAGAAGAGTTTTCAATATTGCTATCAACCTCTTATGTCCAGTAAAGTGTAATGTACATGGTATAATCAGTCATTACACATTCTATGCGACCGCCATGTTTTAAGAAACAGGAAAATGTCTTGCTCAACTCTCTTCGAAGATGTCCCACAACTACATTTAACTCTTCTTTACATTTATTTGATACACTTATTTTGATTAAAACTCTGAAATAAAACCGATGGTCCTTTTTTCTTTTGGACATCAACAGACATTTTTTTAAATAAACGCCCCCTTTTTACGATATTTTAAAGTCATTTTAATAAACGCCCCCTTTTTTCCAATTTTTTAAACGCCCAGGGCTTCTATTACGGCGAATACGGTAACTTTTCCTCAGATTCTGTGTATCTTGTCCATCATCACTGTCGGTATGTATTGCTTCAAGAAATAGTTGGGGAAGTCTTTAAAATGTCATTAATTTGTTGTCCTTTTTCAGCCGACACCAATACCCAGCCCCCTGCCTATTCTATTGTTGGACCACTGGTTGGTGCTGTGGTGGGGAGTGTCCCCCTGCCTATTCTATTGTTGGACCACTGGTTGGTGCTGTGGTGGGGAGTGTCCCCCTGCCTATTCTATTGTTGGACCACTGGTTGGTGCTGTGGTGGGGAGTGTCCCCCTGCCTATTCTATTGTTGGACCACTGGTTGGTGCTGTGGTGGGGAGTGTCCCCCTGCCTATTCTATTGTTGGACCACTGGTTGGTGCTGTGGTGGGGAGTGTCCCCCTGCCTATTCTATTGTTGGACCACTGGTTGGTGCTGTGGTGGGGAGTGTCCCCCTGCCTATTCTATTGTTGGACCACTGGTTGGTGCTGTGGTGGGGAGTGTCCCCCTGCCTATTCTATTGTTGGACCACTGGTTGGTGCTGTGGTGGGGAGTGTCCCCCTGCCTATTCTACTGTTGGACCACTGGTTGGTGCTGTGGTGGGGAGTGTCCCCCTGCCTATTCTATTGTTGGACCACTGGTTGGTGCTGTGGTGGGGAGTGTCCCCCTGCCTATTCTACTGTTGGACCACTGGTTGGTGCTGTGGTGGGGAGTGTCCCCCTGCCTATTCTATTGTTGGACCACTGGTTGGTGCTGTGGTGGGGAGTGTCCCCCTGCCTATTCTACTGTTGGACCACTGGTTGGTGCTGTGGTGGGGAGTGTCCTCCTGCCTATTCTATTGTTGGACCACTGGTTGGTGCTGTGGTGGGGAGTGTCCCCCTGCCTATTCTATTGTTGGACCACTGGTTGGTGCTGTGGTGGGGAGTGTCCCCCTGCCTATTCTATTGTTGGACCACTGGTTGGTGCTGTGGTGGGGAGTGTCCTCCTGCCTATTCTATTGTTGGACCACTGGTTGGTGCTGTGGTGGGGAGTGTCCCCCTGCCTATTCTATTGTTGGACCACTGGTTGGTGCTGTGGTGGGGAGTGTCCCCCTGCCTATTCTACTGTTGGACCACTGGTTGGTGCTGTGGTGGGGAGTGTCCCCCTGCCTATTCTATTGTTGGACCACTGGTTGGTGCTGTGGTGGGGAGTGTCCCCCTGCCTATTCTACTGTTGGACCACTGGTTGGTGCTGTGGTGGGGAGTGTCCTCCTGCCTATTCTATTGTTGGACCACTGGTTGGTGCTGTGGTGGGGAGTGTCCCCCTGCCTATTCTATTGTTGGACCACTGGTTGGTGCTGTGGTGGGGAGTGTCCCCCTGCCTATTCTATTGTTGGACCACTGGTTGGTGCTGTGGTGGGGAGTGTCCCCCTGCCTATTCTATTGTTGGACCACTGGTTGGTGCTGTGGTGGGGAGTGTCCCCCTGCCTATTCTATTGTTGGACCACTGGTTGGTGCTGTGGTGGGGAGTGTCCTCCTGCCTATTCTATTGTTGGACCACTGGTTGGTGCTGTGGTGGGGAGTGTCCCCCTGCCTATTCTATTGTTGGACCACTGGTTGGTGCTGTGGTGGGGAGTGTCCCCCTGCCTATTCTATTGTTGGACCACTGGTTGGTGCTGTGGTGGGGAGTGTCCCCCTGCCTATTCTACTGTTGGACCACTGGTTGGTGCTGTGGTGGGGAGTGTCCCCCTGCCTATTCTATTGTTGGACCACTGGTTGGTGCTGTGGTGGGGAGTGTCCCCCTGCCTATTCTACTGTTGGACCACTGGTTGGTGCTGTGGTGGGGAGTGTCCTCCTGCCTATTCTATTGTTGGACCACTGGTTGGTGCTGTGGTGGGGAGTGTCCCCCTGCCTATTCTATTGTTGGACCACTGGTTGGTGCTGTGGTGGGGAGTGTCCCCCTGCCTATTCTATTGTTGGACCACTGGTTGGTGCTCTGGTGGGGAGTGTCCCCCTGCCTATTCTATTGTTGGACCACTGGTTGGTGCTGTGGTGGGGAGTGTCCTCCTGCCTATTCTATTGTTGGACCACTGGTTGGTGCTGTGGTGGGGAGTGTCCCCCTGCCTATTCTATTGTTGGACCACTGGTTGGTGCTGTGGTGGGGAGTGTCCCCCTGCCTATTCTATTGTTGGACCACTGGTTGGTGCTGTGGTGGGGAGTGTCCCCCTGCCTATTCTACTGTTGGACCACTGGTTGGTGCTGTGGTGGGGAGTGTCCCCCTGCCTATTCTATTGTTGGACCACTGGTTGGTGCTGTGGTGGGGAGTGTCCCCCTGCCTATTCTACTGTTGGACCACTGGTTGGTGCTGTGGTGGGGAGTGTCCTCCTGCCTATTCTATTGTTGGACCACTAGTTGGTGCTGTGGTGGGGAGTGTCCCCCTGCCTATTCTATTGTTGGACCACTGGTTGGTGCTGTGGTGGGGAGTGTCCCCCTGCCTATTCTATTGTTGGACCACTGGTTGGTGCTGTGGTGGGGAGTGTCCCCCTGCCTATTCTATTGTTGGACCACTGGTTGGTGCTGTGGTGGGGAGTGTCCCCCTGCCTATTCTACTGTTGGACCACTGGTTGGTGCTGTGGTGGGGAGTGTCCCCCTGCCTATTCTATTGTTGGACCACTGGTTGGTGCTGTGGTGGGGAGTGTCCCCCTGCCTATTCTACTGTTGGACCACTGGTTGGTGCTGTGGTGGGGAGTGTCCCCCTGCCTATTCTATTGTTGGACCACTGGTTGGTGCTGTGGTGGGGAGTGTCCCCCTGCCTATTCTATTGTTGGACCACTGGTTGGTGCTGTGGTGGGGAGTGTCCTCCTGCTGCTCCTGCTGGTTGCTGGAATCTGTGTATGTCTAATTAGACAGGGGAGGTGAGTGACGAGATATCCGTATGATAAACACCTGAATTTGGATTAGAATTGCAAGTGACTGGCAAAATTTTGTTTAGATTGGTTTAAGGAGAGATGGGACGATGAAACTAAATATTTTAGAATCCGCTTATTTTTTTCAAAATAGTAAGTTTATCATATCTTGTATCCAAAAATGTAATAAAATTTGGGGGTCACCGAATGATTTAAAAGGTTACCGCTATTAATAGTAACACCCTTGTCGGCAAATTACGCTAACTACTTAAATGAACAATGAACAATTAAGCTTAAAATCCTTTCAGATACAATTTTATCACATACGCGGATACATAGAAAGTTTATATTTTGACAATTAATGACACTGTTAAATAAATCAAAATAAATTAAGCAGTTTTTTTAATAAAAACCGCATTTTTACCATCGTTTTTCGCATATTCAACAGGATTTTTCACTGACATATGTATTTTAGATATTGCTAAAACTGTAATATGATGTGCTCAGTTGAATAAACAAACGAATTCAGAAATAATAATTAGGGGTCACCTAACGTTTTCATTACGTAAAAAACGTAAAAATCTGACGTCACGGCAGTTTTGATCAATTCAACTGTAACTTTGACGGCCCATCGTGTAGTTATTTTTTAATAAACAATCAATGTAAGAGTGCTTAATGGAAGAACAACTATCAGTTAGTTATACAAGGTGATTTATATTCATCACTTACTGAAGATATGTTTGTAATTGAAATAAAACACATGGTCACATATTTACCGCGAATATAGGTGGCGGTAACTACATGCGGCATGACGTAAAATGGCCGTTAAAAAGGCGTCGTGGTAAATTTAAGCGCTTTCTGTTAGTATATTGATTATTCTATGATTAAAAATGTAATGCATATATTTTGAGACCTATTCACAACAATAAATTGTTGTCGCAAAATGTTACCGTACGTGAATTCAATTTCCTCGTCCCATCTCTCCTTAACAAGTATTAAGGTGTTGTTTGTGGTGTTTATGCCTCATACTGATATTCAAACATTAGTCTTTTGATCACGACATGTCCTGACTGAAAGCGGGAGCTGCTGATTACGTGTTCATATCTTACAGTCATACAATAATGATACGGGCATTGTACAATGACGTTATTGAGTGTTGAGGTGGGCATTCACTACACTATCAACTTATCCAGATATATATGGTGACTTCTTAATTGCCTTCAGTTAGGTTATACAAATCCACACAAACAGTTCAGGGGTTTACGAGTAAAGCTCCTTGATAATAATATTTCAGACTGCAGTGGGTGAAGAGTCCAGTTCAGGTGTCACGTGACACTACCCAGATGAGCGATATGACTGGACAATCTGCTGGTGTCTCTGAGCATGCGCACTCGAGTGGTCCCTTGTGCAACAACGACTATGATCTGCTGGACGTTGGAACATTGGCAGACAATACAGATTATGAAGTCATTCAACAGAAACATTATCAGAATATCTCCGATTTTTAAGTTTTAGCCTTAGGCCAAACAAAAAGAAAGAATTTGTTTCTGGTTTCTGTCCGCCCACGCCTCAGGTTTTTTTCTAGTTTTTAACAAACGAAAAGGGCAGATAAGTCTAATTCTTTAGCCTCAAAACATTGGACTTTGAAAATGTCACTCCTTTCTCTTGAGATTGAGCATAGGGGTGAGATTATTGACCATTTGGAATAATTACACATATTTAAGAGGGTTTGTGCTTTATTTATATAAATAATTGTGTAAATTTTGTTTTAACCGGTGAGAAGTTTGTATTAAATGGATGTATCTCTTCATTCGAAATAAACGATAACATTAAGACGTTTGAACAAATTTCGTTTCACGCAGCCGTTGTGTTCGCGCAGTGATTTTGCTTGTTTACTTCTGTCTACTCACAGTGTCGTTACGGTAAAACAGAGTTCCGGATCATTTGGCTATTTTTTTTATTAATGTTAACCAGTTTTTCTATAAAGTTTATATCGGAATCCTTCACATTAAGTGACAACAGCATTTTCATTACATTACATTACAAAAGTGGTAAATGTTGATGGTCAGAAATCCTGACCATGATAGGTCCGTGAACCCAGGGTTGATCAGCCCTGGGAACGAGGTTGGTAAAGACCAGCAACATTTAAATTTTGTTTAGGGCGTTACAATCGTAACTAACGGCAGCCATTAATCTTGACTCGTATAAAAGAAAAAGCCCTGGTTGGATCTATTTACAAGCCATAGAGTTTGATATGATTGGTTGGTTGGTTGGTGGCACGTACTGAGGTGTGAGGCAGTTGTCTTCAGTGGTATGCTCCTGAATGAAACACAAAACTGGAGAAGCAAATGTGTTCAATTATACCTTAGTCGAAGTTAAAAGTCCTGTGACTTCATCTTATGTTTGTTCACTATAATAAGTTCAAACCCTGGGATACTATAATTGCGTTACAGAAACCGATACAATCGGTAAATATAAACTTAAGTGTCTCGACAGTGATTATATGAAATAATGTATGATAATATACGTGAACATTTACTACCGTACGTGAATTGTGACGATGCTTGATTGTTGTAGCTATTGTTTACATTGTGCACTACATCGAATTTTATATTTGTATGTTGTTATTTAGGTATCACGATTTGTGTCAAGAACTTCAATCCGGCCTGTACAAACCGTTTACACTGTGGATGACGCATTGACGCATAATAAAATCTTGATAACTAATTTTGATAATGTTAAAATTGCATCAACAGTGTATTTTTTTTACAACACTAGGATAGTATCTGGTGTTATATTTTTTTGATATTATAATTATCAAGCAATGTTCAGCTCGTTCTCGAAATAAGCAGGTAATTCATTTGGACTGTTCAATACTGTCTACCAATCGGATTTTTTAAATTTGCTTTCGGCAACAATTTCCTAAACATTGTTAGATATGTGCTCTTGAAATTCATGACAGGATTATGTTTATTCCATGTACCCACGTAATAATCTAGCTGAACGACGTTTGGAATATTTTAGTGTACATATAAACTTTTAAGAAAACGTCTATTGTGATTTTTCTTTACTTATCGATCACGACCATAATGCCGTGAGAATGTCTGACTTGGGAACACCTAAATGTGTATGGTTATAATATAGTAAAGTAGCATTCAAACAATTGTACAAACTGCTAATATATTATCATATCCTTAGATATAGTCTTGTATGATGTTTCATTTTCACACTGCTTATATATACACACAGAAATTAAACAAGCAACACCCACTTTTTTAAACAGCAAACTCGTTTCGAATTGAAAGAAGACAATATGTCAGGAAAACAGTCAGCGATTTTAGGTAAAACAACCATAAAGCAGTACAGAAATGAAATAACGGTTCACTGTCTTTTTCATAACGGTTTTTACAATAATTTGGTATTTTGGTGTCCATTACAGTGGGAAATGAAAGTCAATATGTGATGCTGTAATGCGATTAGGTCCAATCATTCAAGTGAAGTGACGTTTTAACAAAAGTTACTCATGAAAGCAGATTGCACCTTCAAAATCGCGAAACTGTCAATTTCAATCAACTTTTTTTTAATGAACAAATACGGTCACTACTCATAGTATTGGCTTGTCTAAGCGAGAAGAAGTGTTTTATAAACATATTAAACTCAAATAATCTCAAATTTATTCACAGATCATATGGTTGTAGACTTTTTCTCAAATATCGTTAAAAAGGGACTGAAAGTTTAATGTCGGTCTAGCTTCTCATAATGCATGATAAAAGATGTTTTGGTGTGTGAATGCCAACTTGGTATCAGAAATGTTGTTTACAATAAATCAATTCTAAAGTTTGAAGTGTAGTTTCTCTGCAAGGACAATAGTTATTTTAGGTAAAAATTCAGTACCATCACATTTTCCCTAATTAGCAGTTAGATGGTTTTGAGAACTCATATACATAAACTTCTTACTTATACCCCTGGGAAATTTTTTGACATGTTCACATTCAAAGTCAAAGGTCAAGGCATGAGTTCTGAAATCACTAAAAAAATCCTTGTAAACACGATAACTTGAACAATATTTGTGATATCAGGCTCTTATTTGGTGTATATCAACTATGGAGAAGGCCAAGATTTGAAAAGGTTTTCACTAACATCCGTAAAAGGTCAAGGTCACAGCGAGGTCACGACTTAAGCATGCTTTTGCGAAAATGTCTTATTTCAACTATTAACACTTTAAATCATTACATGCTTGTTATATACAATGAAAAGTGATAATTGATTGTGTGACCTGGAATATTAAAGGTCAAGGTCACGAGATAGGATCTAGGTCACCAGTTTTGAAATCACTAAATAACTTTTTTTCCAAGAAGGTATCAACACCTCATATACATAGCTTCTTCCTATACAACTCGGGAATTATTTTGACATGCTCATATTCAAGGTCAATGGTCAAGGTCATGAGTTCTGAAATCAGTACAACAATCCTTGTAAATTCGATAACTTCAAAAATTTGTTTGTGTTATCAGGCTCTTATTTGGTATATAACTATGGAGAAAGACCAATATTTGAAAAGGTTTTCGCTAAAATCTGTCAAAAGTCAAGGTCACAGCGAGGTCAGAACCAAAGCATGCTTTTGTGAAAATGCCTTATTTTAATTATGAACAGTTTGAGTCATTGCATGACTGTTATGCACAATGAAAAGTGATCATTGATGGTGTGACCTTGAAGGTCAAAGTTCAAGGTCATGTGGTATTGGTTAAGGCAACGTTACTCCTTTGATCCAATTTGGAAATCAGAAATAGATTTTAAGAACAAACTTGTGAAAAGTGACCAAAGTGATGATTCAACTTAGTTAGTAATATCTCGAATAATGAAAAAAGATTTTTTTTAAAAAAATCCCATTTTATTGATGCTGACGAGAAGGCGGAACAGGGAAAGGCGAGACCCTAAGTTTCGAAGCTGCTCTGCTTTTGCGGTGTCCCGCAAACGCTCATCTACTATTTTCATACATTTAGCAAAAAGTGGATTTTTATTTCAATGAATAAATCGCTAAATAATCAATTGTTATGTTTTGGGTGATAAAATTATTCAATTTATCCTAACAATCCCAGAGCACCACATTTCAGTTTACAACTAGGGTGTTGCTTAATTAACTTTTTGAGTGTATGCCCTCATACACATTTCATGTCGATAATTGTAAGTGATCAGTTGTTTATTAGTAAATTCGTTTATTATATTACCTTAAATGTCTAACATTTTTGTGCATTTTTTTCATTTTATAACGTTATAATATGTTCATTCATTCATTCATGATTTCATTTGTTCATTATGCAGTAAATGACATAACTACATTCTAATAAGTTTGTATTCATGAGCTGTACAGCATGTGTATACCTGTACCTGTATAAAGAAATCTCCTGGAACATGTGTATACCTCTACCTATATAAAGAAATCTCCTGGGTTATATTCCAATGTGTTTCATGATTAAAATATTGTGTCTACAACCTATCTACTGATGTAAATCAAGTAATGATGGTCCCATCCTCGATAATCCAGCGCTATTGTTCCGATAAATCTACACACAAGCGCTGGAAAACAGTAAGGGTATTTATCCCTAACCTAGTTACCTCCTCTTGGGTCCACGTTATCCAATCAGAAACGAAACGCAGACACTATCTGCGTAAACAACTCGACCAATCAAAACGCATCACTACCGTTGTTTATAGAAACAAACATGGCAGCGGCCGACTCACTCGATTACGATAAAGTTTGTGACAAATTCAGCGAAGAAAACCTGACAGAAACTCAAAATAATTTTTTAAGAAGTCTGTACGAGAAGAAGGGTGTATTCATGTCCATCAAAACGGGTGGAGGTAAATGATTAAAATCCCTGTGCTACCAGGCGTTCTGTGAAAGCCAAGATCCTGACACGAGAGTGCTTGTTATTTCACCCTTGATTTCAAGTGATCTCATTGGTTGTTAGAAAGCAAGCGTTTCGCTGAGTCATTGCGAAGGGAGGTAACTAGGTTAAGGATAAATACCCTTACTGTTTTCCAGCGCTTGTGTGTAGATTTATCGGAACAATAGCGTTGGATTATCGAGGATGTGATGGTCCTTGTGGTGATGGAACTGTAATGTGTTGACATGCCACTACGAAAGGTATATGGGCAATATTGTTTTTATTTGTTTCCATTTTGTATATTTTCTCAAAGCATGTAAATAAGTGATCAATATCAAAGCTTGCTATTCCAATCTCAATAAACAATTGCATTCACGATTTATCTGCCATTATGTTTCATGTTTCATGTATTTCATGTTTCTTAAAATCATAATTTTGATTTATTATTAAGAACTAAAAATCCTGGAAAAGTTATTGTTTCTGGACTCCTTGACGGGATTATAATAATGAAACAGATAGGGACACCGGGGGTCATCCCTAGAAACATAATGATTCCTTTCATGAACTAAATTTCATAGAATGGTGAAATAATGGTACAATGGTAGTCTCCCGTAACCCCATTATCCCACCTACACAACAACTTGTTAAAACAAATGATTGGTCCACCGCACTATTGATAGACTGTTCCCTCTTACAATACAATGGAATGACCCAGAATAAATGCAAACAGAGAAAGTGTGAGAATAAGATTTACATTTCTATGAAATGTCATGAAAGTATGAAAAGTCATGTTTCATATCTTAACTATACACATTTTCTATTGTCATACATGAAAATATGTACCACATTTCATATTTCATAGAAAGTCTTAATGAAAAAATAAAGAGAATGATTTAATTGTATGAAAGTATCAAAATAAGGTTTTGAAAATAGTGATTGCTATACCACAGGGGTATTCAACAGTTACTGTTCACCACAACCGGATGTACAGTTGTTGAGAAGCAACCCTGTCTTCACATAAACAGGTAGTTAGTGGGGCCCCACGGGGAAAACTGAGCTGATCTGTCTTTTACCCTACTTACGGTCGAGTGTAAATGGATACTATTTCATAATATTTCTAAACAAATGCAGCTGTGAACAAGCTTGTGTATGAAACGCACATCCCAGATTGGGCCTCATCTGTGCCCACTACCTGGTACGTTCAGCCCGTGCTGCGTTGTATGGTTACCCATGTTCGGGGCTCGAATTCGAATTAATGGCCCAATGACGGTATTGTCAGCGTAGACACTTTCACTGAGCCGTCAGCGGTAACCTCTCAAAACTTCTACACGCCAAAACTTGTACAGACTAAAACAACACATTTCAGGGTCCACTGCACATGGACATTACCTCAAGTAAGAATGGACTAGTCCGATTAATGTGCCAATACTTCTACATAAGGCTACGAGTAAATATCACAGGAGGTTGTAGGTGTATAACTGTTTATTCTCATATATAGATTTCATAACATATAATAATCACAATTTCATATCTGTCACAAGCGCTGACGTCTTGACATTAATCTAGTAACTCTTTGTCCCTTAAAGTACATGTATTGTGTTGTTAGGGTCACATATTCTAAACGTTATAAGGGGTGTTACTTTATCGAGAAGTATTAAAGCCAACATCTGTGGTAACAATGACTTATTTGATGAGACTAATTAACTTATAAATTGTGAATTCTGTTTGCACATTCATTGACAAACGTTTCCAGTAATTTAGAAAGCACGTAACATTTGAAAAAATGTCTTAACTGTTAGCATACAACAGCATAAAGTTCGTAATTTACATTTTTGAATGTCCATGTTAATTAACGTATTCACTTATTGGTATATGAATTGTTTCTTGTTATAATGTATGTTACATGTTTTAATGTATAAATCCTGTCAACGTCACGGGGAGAGATATTTTGTATAGGGGTAGCCCTGTTAATCAATTCCCCTTTCCATGTATGTACTATGTATTATATGGATATAAATTCACAAATCAAAAGCCCATATAAACATAATTTCAGCACTGAATTCAATATTAATTGTCAAACACACCCAACAGCACTCAAGGAACTCCATTGGCTTTTTCTGCCTGGTGAACAGCTTTGTTGCAACGAAAAATCGAACAAACTTGAATTTTTTTACTTTTCGTACAGTGCCGGACAAAAGTCATGGGAGTAAAACTGCAGTATTCCCGCGATCGTGTCGGAGCACAGTTGGCTCGTGATTGCGTTATTCCTGCGACAGGAACGCGACAGTCTCCCGCCAAATTAGCGTCTCTGTCGCACGATAATTGCGAGATGATTGCGTTAATGTAGGCGGAGCTATTCCGATGCGTCCAGATCGCAAATTAAGCCGCTAAGATCTGATTGGTCTACTACTGTAGTGGGCGGGCGTAAAGATGAAATGTGCATTTACTGTCAAATGATTGCTGGAGTTGTCGTTGCTTCACGTCGAATAAATACCACAGTGTTATGTTGTGGAATTTACCGGCGGTAACATTTCTTACTTGTATACATTTTGTATGAGATAATGTTATGTAATAGTGACAAAGTGACACAAATTCAACATATGTGTATACTTTATTTTAAATATGACATAAAATAACTAAAATGTGTTTAAAAACATATATATATATATATATATATATATATATATATATATATATATATATATATATATATATATATATATATATATATATATATATATATATACGAAAAAACGAAAACGGTAAGAAGCAGAACGTCTAAGCGATATATATTTAAACTGTATAATGGTAGCATACTGGCGTCCTTAAACATACTTCTTACAGTTATTTTTAAAAAAAAACGTTTTTGCAACATCAACTACAGAAAATAGATTATTAGGTATGTTCGTAAAATTGTACGTTTGGGGATCAAAATAATTAAAACGAAGATCTGAATAAAACTCCATTCTAACAGGTACTAAAGTTTTATCAGTTTAATGGTATTACTCACATTACAACTTCCACTATTGACTTTAATTTTTCTTTTTTTTTGGACAAAATTGCTTTGTTACACTGGCAGATGACGCTTCTGTCATATCACACAGTTTCTTTTTCTGATACATTGTCTATTTTCTTATCAGACATTTAGGGGTACAATCCTTTTTTCCCTGTGTATATTTCCCCACGGTAAAACAATAGTGTGGCATGCAGATGGATTAATGTTAGTAAAGTGTTTCTCCAAGTACATACATGTGTACAGGGTGTGTTTGTATATTATACATTTCCTTAAAGTATATAGCTTACAAAATATGATATATAATTCTGTGTTTATTTACTTGTAATAATTATCACGTTTCATAGTTCGGCAAAACCGATTGATAATGCTATTAGTTACACGGAGTTTTGACAGGTTGCACGGAACTGTAGACAGACAGACAGACAGACAGATTGTTTTATTTTTGTCTCACTTGTGTATATATAACCAATCGCTCAGCGATTTATGAGAGACACTGTGTCAATTTATAAAACATAAAATATATTGAATATAGAGTAAAAGTATGTACATCAATAAAAGTAAACTAAAATAGTGCATAAATTATCCATATAAAAGATTACGACGTAGACGAAGAATGCTATTGCAGGCCTTGGCACTATCAAAAGTTAAAACGGGATTGTTGAGTATGACATAAAACTGTTCGTTTGGCGGTAGTAGATTAAAACCTTCCAGCTTATTAAAACAAGAAACAAATAATTCCTCTCTAACAGATTGATATAAAGGGCAAAACAATAAAACGTGCATTTCATCGTCTACAATATCACTACAATTAAAACAATATCTTTGATTAAAATGCAGGTTTTCATAACGCCCGGTTTCGACTCTGAGTGGTGCTACTCCACACCTGAACTTAGCTAGGGCGGATCTGTGTGATCTCGGCAGGGGGGAACTGAGGTAGCTCTCAACTTGATATGCCCGTTTATACTGTCTGTAATGACGGAGTTTTCCAAGGCCTGTGGACGAACGGTTATAGCTAGGGTCAGCATTCAGCTTGTGTCTCCATTGTCGTGTATATCTGTTGAAAGTTATGTTGGTTGTAGTTTGGGTAAACAGACGACTCTCTAGCGTTTCACAGCTTGCTAAATGTCCCAATCCAAGTTCATCCATGTACTCCTTAACTCGTCGAGTCCAGCACTTTCTGTTCTTTACCTTTGACCATAAAAATACCTTCTTATTTACCCGTCCTTGGTTCATGTTGGTAAGTCGTGCAAATGTTCTAGTTACAGCCTTCCACTGTCTCAATACTGTAAGACACTTGTATCTTCGGTATTGCCCAAAGGCACCGGTACCCCTATGCCCATTGCATCACCGTGTCTACCAACTCCCATTCAAATGGCAATTTAATCACATCAATGGATACCGCCGTGTCGGACACGCGTACCGGCACACTTGTTGATCTCGTGATCTACTTCGAATATCACGTCTCTCATAACCCCATTGTGGATGGCTCGATGTTCTACCTGTTTCGTTTTATCAATAAATGTACATATTTATAAAAATGGAATCGAGGTGAGATTTGAATAAAATATCTGTCTGTAAACGTTCGAGACCATTAGGAAAACAATTTAGTTACTGACTTGAGATTTTAAATTCAATTCCTCATCATTATTGTGTACACTCAGTCATACCGAAGTTTGTTAAGAAATTTAAATAAACAATGCAAACATTATATAACGCCTAGCCACATCTTTTAATGCTTGTTGACTAGTTTATTTTGTTTCTGTAGCGTACAAATGTATGTAACTTTTTCTGTTCCATAATCGTCACTCATTTGTTTTAGTATGTATTTGTAGGGATATTTCTTCGTTGTTTACCGATCCCGTCATAATAAATTGAAACCAATAGTTATATTCATTACATGAGATCAATCCTTTGAAGTTTGCGGGAAGAGTACGATTTGTCTTATCATGCATTACGTACACGACCCGACACGACATATTATGTCAGAGGATATAGTCGTTGGCTCTGTCTGCGTGTCCGTCCGTCTGTCCGTGTTCACATCGTTTCCGGAGCAGTACTTGAAAACTACTTCTTGATCAATATACACAATATACACCTAATTTGGTATACAGCCTCTCCATATCCTGTAGATGAGCCTTGGGGTAGTTATATACCGCTAAAACTGATTATTCAACTTATGTGGGACCAGGGAGATATGCCACCTCTCATGATGGCTCTTTTGTTTTCAACTTGTGACACTTAAACAAACTTGTCTGTCTGCATGCCTGACTATGTATTACGAGGGAGACACCGTTCACTCAATAACGTTATGTAATATAAAGACGCCAGGTGGTAAATTCACTCAGGCGTAGATTAACCGTTACTGTCGCAAGCCAGAGACGTATATCCATCTAATTCCTTGTCTAATTCATTGATTAAACAATTGATATCGGCTCTTAAAGGTACGTACATTGTGTTTTTTGGGATCACATATGCTAAACGTTGTGTTCTAGATTGTGTTATGTTATCGGAAAGTACTGACTGTTGCCGAAAATTGCCATTTTGATCTTAGTCTACTTAGTACATTGACGATATGAAGCTAAAACTAAAAGTAGTGATTTCTAATCGAAAACCGGACAATGTACCGCGTGTGGCGCGCGTCAATGATTTAAACGTAATTTTGGAATGTTATTTATAACAGACAAACTGATAAATTAGGTTTGATCATGTTTAATAGGTCATATAACTACTGTGCATGTAAATGGGAAGTTTAGTTTTGGTTTCTGAATATGCATAATGATGTTACGCTATTAATTGGAAACAAGTAATTATGATATGCATGTATTTGATTAATCGGGATGAATATGCAAGCCTAGTAAATTTATTTGCACTGTAAACAGCACATATAGCATGTTGGATCGTATTAAAGCTTAATAAAATTGTATGAAACACAATGGATGCAGCTTTAAAATCATTACCATAAATACGACCTTGTGCTGAAAACATTTCGACATGTTTCAAATAAACAACCTGTAGAAATATTATCTTGATATTTTCCCAAATATATGACGATACACAAGTCGAATGAAACATTTCAAATCTATAGACTGAATGTAACCGAAAACGAATGAATTTGCATTTGGAAATTGAAGGCGGTAGGTTCACTAGACCAGTGTCTTTTTTCGGGAGTTGAACTTACTTTCTCAGCGTAAGGCACCAGCACTGACTGTACCAACAGTTTACCAATCGGTAACCGTGACCTCGATCAACATATCGCTTGATGATCAAACAATTTCAACACTACATGTAAATAGAAGAGCATCACTATCATTTTGAATGAATGACGATGTGTTTGTTTCACACACTATTGGAAAATCAAATTTTATATATTACTTGTGACAGAGAGTTAGACAGTTAGTTTATTAAAGTGTCACGCATAAAACTCATTGTACAATATATAGCACAAAGTATTAGTAAATGCCCAGCCAAATTGACTTATGAGACACTTGTTACGTTTTAAAAAATACTATCCACAAACTCATGTCATATCGAGCGAGACAATAAACTCGGCGAGACGCAACGAAGACGAATAAGCAAACTGCTTAAAACAAGGGACGGGTTGTGTATTGAAAGTGGGTTGTGTATTGAAAGCGTGTATTCAGTCGTTAGTAATAAATGATATACAGGATTACGTAACATACATGAAGGTAGTCGCGCGTTTATCACAATGACCCACTGGTCACCCACTGATCAAGCGTAATTAAACAATTCCAAATATTCACGATTTGCTAACGCTCATGTAGGTGTTATGTACATTGATAGTGTCAGCGACGGTACGCTTTTATATTACGGTTTTATTCACTTAATTGGAGGCAAATTTACTTATACATGGAAGTTCACAAATTATGTGCATATGCACTGTTCATAAACTAGGGTAATTATCAGAAAGGTTCACGTATTGGACCTTGATATACTGAGTCTATTTGGGCGATATTAAATACTTTGTGTTTTTATTGTCATTTTCTTTAAAGTCGTACCGACAATATACTTCCTTTACATTGATCTTCGAATGTAGATATAATTGCATCAGCCAGTTACTTAATCTACATGATTTGATACATGTCGCACTTTTTGGATACATTGTGTAAAGGATACAAGCATCTCAACTCACAGTTATGGGCATTTAACTTTTGTTACAGATCATTCAGCATGTACATGTATCTCGGTTTTTTTCTGTCACAGAGCAACAATCCCTTAATCTACCTAAACTCCCATTCTTCTAGCCCCAATTCTTCACTAGTGATTTCTTTTTAACTCATATACACGCAGTGCTCTGTTAGCGGAAATATAGGTACGCTCTCATACTAAAGTAATACTATTGATCGGTTATGTTAATGATGTCTGAATGGGTTAAAAAAAATCAAGGATATAACATGTCCGGCTATAAATGTAAATGGAAAACGCCGTTTTAGGGTATGGTGACATGTTAATATAAATATTCGCATCCATTTATGTTTATTAAAATGGTCATGTCAACTGTGTATTACATTTTAAAAAAAACAATCTATTTAAAATCTCAATATAAAATCACACTGAACTAATGTTGTGTACATTTAGATCAAATGTCATAGGGATTATATAATTTATAAATTCATAGTTTATTCATAAAATTATACGCACAAAATTCCACTAAGAAGTGTAAATATATTCACTAAACAAACTAAGAAACCGAAGCAACACTAGTCCACAAACATACATTATCTATTATCTAGATACAATTATTTACATTCGTCACACATCTATCGAAATGCAATAAACATCATACATGTAAATCTTTATAATGTACAGTAATAGTTGTCTACATGTATAATATAGACATGCATACATATATTTGGGAATACATATTTGAACCTTGAATGTATATGCGCGTGTCTTTAACAGATTAACCAGTCAAATTCACCTTAAACTAAAATCCAATATCTTGAAAATGTTTTGTTTAAAAGTACATTTATTATCATTGAAAGATTACTAAATGTATGTTAACGATTTTGATTAATGCATCTGCCTGTATAAGTAATTACACACTTTATAAACGGGAGCGAAATTAGATAAGCCAACAGTTTAATCAAATCCACTAACATACAGAAAGAAACATCCCCGAAAGAAGACCTAATTTAATGTTTTTATGATAAATGATAAGAAAAGATAGTCCTGTGGGGTTTTGAAACTTTAGTCCCATATAACAATGTAAATGTAACGACGCCATTACCAAATATGTAATTGATAATGTTAATAGAAATACAAATAAAGGTATATCAATCATCATTATTGTATAACATTCTTCAATGGAAATGAAATATGATTATGGTTTCGGCGAATCGTTCCTGAGATGCTTGGTGATTATATCATCGCCAGTGAATAAAGTTGAAATGCATTTGCCGTTATGGAAATGACCCTTCCGACGTCAGTTCTATATGTTTATGCAATTCTAAATGAACACAATCAATGTATAATACAACTTTACAGCATACTATATCACTTTGAAAAATCAAATCTCATTTCGTTTCCTGCTCATCAAAATGATCAGTTGTAATTTTACCCACAAGCATTGTCAAAATAATATACATCATATAAGAATTTACCGGAGTTAAAAACCGGCTTCAGGGGAATACCCGACCCACAACTTCTCCATACCACACAAGCACCTACACAAACACCTACACACAATATTTACCCGTTATCATATCCAAGCAGTTTACTTTTACAAGAACAATAATAAACACTACACAATATGTACACACTGTGTAACTGAATATAATTCTAAATACATGTATACTATTATGTGGACGACAATATTCAAACTTTATATAAAGTGAATTTCCCCAGTGCAATTGCATGTGTTCCAGTCGCGTTTACCTCACAATAACAGTGAATAAGAAATTTAGTTTATTACAAACTGTCTCACTTTGTTACATAATCGGACATGTACATGTAGGACTTTCGAGACCCACAAATAAATAACAATAAATTCGTTATTAAGATAAATATCACAATATCTTTAGTTTATTGAGTCAACCATCCATCCATGACCATCTTACGCACATGTCAATTTATGGCCGCAATAGCATTGATCGCAGTAATCACAAGCGCGTACATGTAAGCCCCGCCCTCCCCGGTAGCCACTGAACCGCTCAGTGAACCTGTACTGCAACTCTCCCACTCTTTTACTGCGATAGTAGCGCAGAAATCACGGGCCAGTCCTGCGAGCCGACTGCGTTCCCGTTGCGATAATAGTGCAGTAATTTCACTTGCAGACTGCAAGACAGGGGAAGTGACTTTTGTCCGGCACTGTATGTAACGAAATATTCATGTTAATATATATATATATATATATATATATATATATATATATATATATATATATATATATAGAAAAGAGTAAACATCAGATAAAAAATAAAATAAAAAATAAGAAAGTTTCCATATTCCATATTTTTCCATTTTATAAATTATTCTCCAATTCACAAATTACAAATTTAACATTAGAGACTAAAGAAACATTTTTCATAAATGAATACTGCCCATCACTGAACAGTTAATTCACACGAGAAATTGATTGGTTACGACTCCATTGTTTTACATGTAATCAAGGACACACAATGAACTCGTTAACCCTCAGAGACCTCATTGTTCTGGAGTGACACCCAATTGAAGACCTCGAGGCAATTCACGAACATGATTGAGTATTGTATTAAAGAAGATTGATCCAGTCAAAACCATCTGATGTTTACTCTTTTCTATATATAACCTTACTTCACGTGAGAAGCAACTCATCTTATTTATATATATATATATATATATATATATATATATATATATATATATATATATATATATATATATATATATATATATATATATATATATATATATATATATATATATATATATATATAAAGTTTTGGCAAATTACATTAAATCATACCCTGGGCTGTTCAATTATAAAATAGGTTATTGCAAAATTCTGCCCTGACAATTTGTAGGACTTTTTGCATGTAGAACTTTTGGCATGTAGAACTTTTGGGAGGTTACCCCGTCAGCTAGCTCTTAAATGCACGTGCATCTCGCTGAAATGTACATCTAACGCCATAAACTGCATGGCTTATGTCAATATGGCCACAGTTTATAGAAAACAGAAGCAAGTTTCAGTATGTTAAGACATTTTGCACCCAAGATTAAATAACATAAATATATAAAAAGAAATACACAATTTTTTAATATTAAATCACGCATTATAAGAACCTTATTTATTTGATCATGAAAAAACAAAGTTTCAACTGGCTTCTTGGTCTAATGGTTAGTTCGTTCTGCCAGAAAGCAACAGGACACAGGTTCGATCCCTGGTTTTCAAATGAAACATTTGTAAATGTCTTATATGTTCATTTATAATCTGACATTTTATAAAGTATCATCACTTATATTTGGAGATTTAGAAAATTGACTCTGTTGATATTCAGTTGTTAAAAAAGTGTAGGTATATCAGAAAAAGTGTAGGTATATCAGAAAAAGTAAAGGTATATCAGAAAAAGTGAAGGTATATCAGAAAAAGTGTAGGCGTATCCCCTAATACACCTAGAAACCATCGCAACGAGACTGGAAGTGGGGTATAAAGGGAAGCCACTCTACAGTAACAACTCGGTCATAGCATATCTCATATTGTTAAATTAACTGTATGTTGTCAACTGGATTGAAGTTGTTTGTTGCAGAACTACAGTTACGTATATACATGTAGGCCTCGTACATGAATTTGTTAAACATATTGTCATCACTGGATGGTAATGTACATGTAGTTGACATTATTGGATTTGCAAATAGTTTATCATGGTATTGTAGAGCACACACTTGTTTTTCGCAATGCACATATAATACAACTTAGCTTAAAATAAATAAACAATTCCTGAAGATTTAACGGATGGATTAACTGAATGATTCATTTATGTGAATATTGCTAACATTTACATGTGTTACATGCCATTTCGATAGTGAACAAACGTAACAGTGTTGTTATATATGGCACCACATTATCTGCAATAGAACAAATGCATGTACCTTCTATAGGCCGAGATTCGAACCACACCATCGTGTACCACACCTTCATGGAATCTGACAGTAGATGGATTCCCTTCATCGAAAGAGGTTAACGACCATATGATGTGATATGAGTCGTGTCGGTAATAAGCAGCAAATGTTACACGAAAGATGAGCTTAATGTGTCAGTCTTATACCTAAACAAAATAACAAATTCTTTAATTTCCAGGTGAACGTTCATAGGTCATATACATGTAATGGTTCGCATATACCTACACTACTGGCAGGAAACAGACAGTTTAACATCACTTTAAAAACATCCTCTCGCTTATTGTTTCGTTCTAACCTGACTCGTCACTTCATCACGGAATCGACTGTACATATAGTTAATGTAAAAGGCTGTTATTATAAAACTTATTTAAATATTCTGGTATTATTACTGATACATAGCACACAAAAAGCAAGTTTGGAATAGAGAAAAACGACAATGCTTAATACTGATATATAGTGTGACAGAACAGTTCAATTCTACCATATACAGCCAGAGAAACAATATTATACCTCTTTTACAATACACACAATATCAAATCAAACATCATTGTCAAGGTATCATATCGTAACCAAGCCTCGATGGACATTATAATGTGTTTTGTTGAATTGAAACACACGCGAATTTAAATTTTGGATTTACTTCCTTTTATTTAACAAAGCTTCACATAATTTAACACAGTGGCCTCATAGCAAATGCCTTCCAAGCTATGAGAGTTTATTATACCTAATTCCTAGAAACCTCCCCATCTTATTCAATTTACACATTCCAGGACTGTGACTCGAAGGTCGAAAGATACTTATAATGTGCCATAACACGCTCCACGTGGTCAGACACCAGAATGTGTAAGCTAGCGGTAAATGTCCCGGTGTGGTTTGTTAAGTTCAATGGGAACTACATTAACCCAAGTATTCACCAAAACACTAGTACACAGTTAGGTATTATATATATAATAACTTGTTTTTGTAATTTTGCTAAGCATGTTGTTTGAGAATCATGAAACAAAACACAAACAGATAACAGAAAGGAGCAGACAGCGTGACGAAATACATCATGCATGATGACATCCATTGTTACAGGTTCGCCCCTGTCCCTATACATGATCCATTGTTACACGTTCGCCCCGGTCCCTATACATGATCCATTGTTACACGTTCGCCCCGGTCCCTATACATGATCCATTGTTACACGTTCGCCCCGGTCCCTATACATGATCCATTGTTACACGTTCGCCCCGGTCCCTATACATGATCCATTGTTACACGTTCGCCCCGGTCCCTATACATGATCCATCGTTACACGTTCGCCCCGGTCCCTATACATGATCCAATGTAACACGTTCGCCCCGGTTCCTATACATGATCCAATGTTTCACGTTCGCCCCGGTTCCTATACATGATCCATTGTTACACGTTCGCCCCGGTCCCTATACATGATCCATTGTTAAACGTTCGCCCCGGTCCCTATACATGATCCATTGTTACACGTTCGCCCCGGTCCCTATACATGATCCATTGTTACACATTCGCCCCGGTCCCTATACATGATCCATTGTTACACGTTCGCCCCGGTCCCTATATATGATCCAATGTTCCACGTTCGCCCCGGTCCCTATACATGATCCATTGTTACACATTCGCCCCGGTCCCTATACATGATCCATTGTTACACGTTCGCCCCGGTCCCTATATATGATCCAATGTTCCACTTTCGCCCCGGTCCCTATACATGATCCATTGTTACACATTCGCCCCGGTCCCTATACATGATCCATTGTTACACGTTTGCCCCGGTCCCTATACATGATCCAATGTTACACGTTCGCCCCGGTTCCTATACATGATCCATTGTTACACGTTCGCCCCGGTTCCTATACATGATCCATTGTTACACGTTCGCCCCGGTCCCTATACATGATCCATCGTTACACGTTCGCCCCGGTTCCTATACATGATCCATTGTTACACGTTCGCCCCGGTCCCTATACATGATCCATTGTTACACGTTCGCCCCGGTCCCTATACATGATCCATTGTTACACGTTCGCCCCGGTCCCTATACATGATCCATTATTACACGTTCGCCCCGGTCCCTATACATGATCCATCGTTACACGTTCGCCCCGGTTCCTATACATGATCCATTGTTACACGTTCGCCCCGGTCCCTATACATGATCCATTGTTACACGTTCGCCCCGGTTCCTATACATGATCCATTGTTACCGTTCGCCCCGGTCCCTATACATGATCCATCGTTACACGTTCGCCCCGGTCCCTATACATGATCCATCGTTACACGTTCGCCCCGGTCCCTATACATGATCCATTGTTACACGTTCGCCCCGGTCCCTATACATGATCCATTGTTACACGTTCGCCCCGGTTCCTATACATGATCCATTGTTACACGTTCGCCCCGGTCCCTATACATGATCCATTGTTACACGTTCGCCCCGGTCCCTATACATGATCCATTGTTACACGTTCGCCCCGGTTCCTATACATGATCCATTATTACACGTTCGCCCCTGTCCCTATACATGATCCATTGTTACACGTTCGCCCCTGTCCCTATACATGATCCATTGTTACACGTTTGCCCCGGTTCCTTTACATGATCCATTGTTACACGTTCGCCCCGGTCCCTATACATGATCCATTGTTACATGTTCGCCCCGGTTCCTATACATGATCCATTGTTACACGTTCGCCCCGGTCCCTATACATGATCCATTGTTACATGTTCGCCCCGGTTCCTATACATGATCCATTGTTACACGTTCGCCCCGGTCCCTATACATGATCCATTGTTACATGTTCGCCCCGGTCCCTATATATGATCCATTGTTACATGTTCGCCCCGGTTCCTATACATGATCCATTGTTACACGTTCGCCCCGGTCCCTATACATGATCCATTGTTACATGTTCGCCCCGGTCCCTATACATGATCCATCGTTACACGTTCGCCCTGGTCCCTATACATGATCCATTGTTACATGTTCGCCCCGGTCCCTATACATGATCCATCGTTACATGTTCGCCCCGGTTCCTATACATGATCCATTGTTACACGTTCGCCCCGGTCCCTATACATGATCCATTGTTACACGTTCGCCCCGTTCCCTATACATGATCCATTGTTACACGTTTGCCCCGGTCCCTATACATGATCCATTGTTACTCGTTCGCCCCGGTCCCTATACATGATCCATTGTTACACGTTCGCCCCGGTCCCTATACATGATCCATTGTTACACGTTCGCCCCAGTCCCTATACATGATCCATTGTTACACGTTCGCCCCGGTCCCTATACATGATCCATTGTTACACGTTCGCCCCGGTCCCTAAACATGATCCATTGTTACATGTGAGCCCTGGTCCCTAAACATGATCCCTTGTTACACGTTCGCCCCGGTCCCTATACATGATTCAGTGTTACACGTTCGCCCCGGTCCCTATACATGATCCATTGTTACACGTTCGCCCCGGTTCCTATACATGATCCATCGTTACACATTCGCCCCGGTCCCTATACATGATCCATTGTTACACGTTCGCCCCGGTCCCTATACATGATCCATTGTTACACGTTCGCCCCGGTTCCTATACATGATCCATCGTTACACATTCGCCCCGGTCCCTATACATGATCCATCGTTACACGTTCGCCCCGGTCCCTATACATGATCCATTGTTACACGTTCGCCCCGGTCCCTATACATGATCCATCGTTACACGTTCGCCCCGGTTCCTATACATGATCCATTGTTACACGTTAGCCCGGTCCCTATACATGATCCATTGTTACACGTTCGCCCCGGTCCCTATACATGATCCATTGTTACATGTTCGCCCCGGTCCCTATACATGATCCATTGTTACACGTTCGCCCCGGTTCCTATACATGATCCAATGTTACACGTTCGCCCCGGTTCCTATACATGATCCATTATTACACGTTCGCCCCAGTCCCTATACATGATCCATTGTTACACGTTTGCCCCGGTCCCTATACATGATCCATTGTTACCGTTCGCCCCGGTTCCTTTACATGATCCATTGTTACATGTTCGCCCCGGTTCCTATACATGATCCATTGTTACACGTTCGCCCCGGTCCCTATACATGATCCATTGTTACATGTTCGCCCCGGTCCCTATATATGATCCATTGTTACATGTTCGCCCCGGTTCCTATACATGATCCATTGTTACACGTTCGCCCCGGTCCCTATACATGATCCATTGTTACATGTTCGCCCCGGTCCCTATACATGATCCATCGTTACACGTTCGCCCTGGTCCCTATACATGATCCATTGTTACATGTTCGCCCCGGTCCCTATACATGATCCATCGTTACATGTTCGCCCCGGTTCCTATACATGATCCATTGTTACACGTTCGCCCCGGTCCCTATACATGATCCATTGTTACACGTTCGCCCCGTTCCCTATACATGATCCATTGTTACACGTTTGCCCGGTCCCTATACATGATCCATTGTTACTCGTTCGCCCCGGTCCCTATACATGATCCATTGTTACACGTTCGCCCCGGTCCCTATACATGATCCATTGTTACACGTTCGCCCCAGTCCCTATACATGATCCATTGTTACACGTTCGCCCCGGTCCCTATACATGATCCATTGTTACACGTTCGCCCCGGTCCCTAAACATGATCCATTGTTACATGTGAGCCCTGGTCCCTAAACATGATCCCTTGTTACACGTTCGCCCCGGTCCCTATACATGATTCAGTGTTACACGTTCGCCCCGGTCCCTATACATGATCCAATGTTACACGTTCGCCCCGGTCCCTATACATGATCCAATGTTACACGTTCGCCCCGGTTCCTATACATGATCCATTATTACACGTTCGCCCCGGTCCCTGTACATGATCCATTGTTACACGTTCGCCCCGGTTCCTATACATGATCCATCGTTACACGTTCGCCCCGGTTCCTATACATGATCCATTGTTACACGTTAGCCCGGTCCCTATACATGATCCATTGTTACACGTTCGCCCCGGTCCCTATACATGATCCATTGTTACATGTTCGCCCCGGTCCCTATACATGATCCATTGTTACACGTTCGCCCCGGTTCCTATACATGATCCAATGTTACACGTTCGCCCCGGTTCCTATACATGATCCATTATTACACGTTCGCCCCAGTCCCTATACATGATCCATTGTTACACGTTCGCCCCGGTCCCTATACATGATCCATTGTTACACGTTCGCCCCGGTTCCTTTACATGATCCATCGTTACACATTCGCCCCGGTCCCTATACATGATCCATTGTTACACGTTCGCCCCGGTCCCTATACATGATCCATTGTTACACGTTCGCCCCGGTCCCTATACATGATCCATTATTACACGTTCGCCCCGGTCCCTATACATGATCCATTGTTACACGTTCGCCCCGGTCCCTATACATGATCCATCGTTACACGTTCGCCCCGGTCCCTATACATGATCCATTGTTTCACGTTCGCCCTGGTCCCTATACATGATCCATTATTACCCGTTCGCCCCAGTCCCTATACATGATCCATTGTTACATGTTCGCCCCGGTCCCTATACATGATCCATTGTTACACATTCGCCCCGGTCACTATACATGATCCATTGTTACATGTTCGCCCCGGTCCCTATACATGATCCATTATTACACGTTCGCCCCGGTCCCTATACATGATCCATTGTTACACGTTCGCCCCGGTCCCTATACATGATCCATCGTTACACGTTCGCCCCGGTCCCTATACATGATCCATCGTTACACGTTCGCCCCGGTTCCTATACATGATCCATTGTTACACGTTAGCCCCGGTTCCTATACATGATCCAATGTTACACGTTCGCCCCGGTTCCTATACATGATCCATTATTACACGTTCGCTTCTGTCCCTATACATGATCCATTGTTACACGTTCGCCCCGGTCCCTATACATGATCCATTGTTACACGTTCGCCCCGGTCCCTATACATGATCCATTGTTACACGTTCGCCCCGGTCCCTATACATGATCCATTGTTACACGTTCGCCCCGGTCCCTATACATGATCCATTGTTACACGTTTGCCCCGGTCCCTATACATGATCCATCGTTACACGTTCGCCCCGGTCCCTATACATGATCCATTGTTACACGTTCGCCACGGTCCCTATACATGATCCATTGTTACACGTTCGCCCCGATCCCTATACATGATCCATTGTTACACGTTTGCCTCGGTCCCTCTACATGATCCATTGTTACACGTTCGCCACGGTCCCTATACATGATCCATTGTTACACGTTCGCTTCTGTCCCTATACATGATCCATTGTTACACGTTCGCCCCGGTCCCTATACATGATCCATTGTTACACGTTCGCCCCGGTCCCTATACATGATCCATTGTTACACGTTCGCCCCGGTCCCTATACATGATCCATTGTTACACGTTCGCCCCGGTCCCTATACATGATCCATTGTTACACGTTTGCCCCGGTCCCTATACATGATCCATCGTTACACGTTCGCCCCGGTCCCTATACATGATCCATTGTTACACGTTCGCCACGGTCCCTATACATGATCCATTGTTACACGTTCGCCCCGATCCCTATACATGATCCATTGTTACACGTTCGCCTCGGTCCCTCTACATGATCCATTGTTACACGTTCGCCACGGTCCCTATACATGATCCATTGTTACACGTTCGCCGCGGTCCCTATACATGATCCATTGTTACACGTTCGCCACGGTCCCTATACATGATCCATTGTTAAACGTTCGCCCCGGTTCCTATACATGATCCATTGTTACACGTTCGCCCCGGTTCCTATACATGATCCATTGTTACACGTTCGCCCCGGTCCCTATACATGATCCATTGTTACACGTTTGCCCCGGTCCCTATACATGATCCATTGTTACACGTTCGCCCCGGTCCCTATACATGATGTATTGTTACACGTTCGCCCCGGTCCCTATACATGATCCATTGTTACACGTTCGCCACGGTCCCTATACATGATCCATCGTTACACGTTCGCCACGGTCCCTATACATGATCCATTGTTACACGTTCGCCCCGGTCCCTATACATGATCCATTGTTACACGTTTGCCCCGGTCCCTATACATGATCCATTGTTACACGTTTGCCCCGGTCCCTATACATGATGTATTGTTACACGTTCGCCCTGGTCCCTTATTCACACAAGCACTGCGAATAGTGCTAGATATTGATATCGTAAGTTGTATCAGCTTTTCATACATGATCTACACTTTAACCAGCTTACTTTTTCGAAAGAAAGATCTTAACGAGTAATTTTTAAAAACAAGTTATTGTTTATTATCATTGAATGAATATTTGAAGTGACAATGAACTATAGTCTTTCACTGACAGATGAACAGAGAATTGGATTTCAAATTAATGAAAAAATAACAATGTATTTCTGTTCATGAAATATGGGGACAGTGTTGATCTTTCTTCTAAATTTAGATATGAAATATTAAATATTGTGTTAAAACCACTTGTCCCTCCTCAATATACATATAAACGTCTACAACATGACATTGTAAACTGAGGCATTGTTGGAGTAATATGACAAAAACAGATTCATCGGCTGAAATAAAACAATTAATGTGTGAGCTTGCTGCTTTTTAAGTAGACTAGAAATTGCATATTTACGGAACCCTACATCATATAGAACATTACTCTTGGGAAAAGTGGGATTGTATATGTTAGTATTGCGGAAGAGATTGCAACGATTAGTTTTCAGGAAAGACAGAGTGATGTTGTAACAGAGTTATGTCCCTTTGAACATGCAGCAAAACACACCTTTAAAACAACTATCACAAAGAAATCAAGTTCTCAGAGGAAATTTTGAATATTAGAATATTTCGGCCTTTCCTTTTTTCGATCAGAACTTCGTAGAGCAAGTGTCCTCCCTTGTGTCTTTATATCAATAGCGGGGATATTTATCTCAAATCTTTTTTCTTAACCGATTTCGTACAATATCGTACATAAATATCATATGAATGCAACAATCTAGATTTTGAATTTTGAAATTTTGTCAAAACAGCGATTCGAACCCCTGTGGTCAAAATTATAATAAAGTCAATGTTTTGAAGACCTGATGATGTAACGCATTCAATTAGCAGGCTCAGTAGATTTGTGCATCCACACTTCATGGTGACAGTATCATCAAACATCATAGTTGGTTGGTAAATATATAATTGCTTTATTGAAGTTGTGGATACATAGGAGTTGAATAACATACTATGCTTCAAAGAACAACCTTTCAACATAAAACCATTTTGATTTTGAAATAGATAACCGATCAAACCAGTTTGGTATTATAACCAATTATTATGTAAAGATATTGTCAGAGCGATCCCATTGATTCAGGGTCGATCACGTGACTGTCGACATTAAAACATATTCACTCCAAACCGAGTCCTAGCCAATCTCGTATTGATTTACTAAATATAGACTTTACGACATCAAATTGTTGTTTCATGACGTTATGACTTATTATGACCGTTTTCTCGTGATTTCCTGCTAGGTCATAATGGTTTTCACGGGTCCAACAGGTCGTTTGTGACGTCACTGGCGGTTTTTCTACATGAAGACATGATTAACTGGTTTTGGTCTATGTATGAGGCTCGAATATCGGTTACATACACTGTAAAAATCGCGTTTAGCAATTAAACACCACCGTTACATGTTTAATGCTATACATGTATAGGATAGTGCTTAATAGCTAAACACAAGAACGATATTACATCTGTTATTTAAACATGAATAGCTTTTAAACACATTTCTAAACGTGTTTAGACAGACATTGCACCAGTGGCTAAACACTTTCCTAAACATGTTTGAGAATTTCCCCAATGGGCCGGATTACATTGGTCAGTTTGGGCGGGAGAGTTAATTAAGAACAGATGTGTATCCCTGTGGCCGCTATATTTCGCCAGCATCCTCTTGACTATTTACACGTTGTTGATGCACACGTTTCTGGTCATTCGAAGTGCACATGAAGCCAAAAGTTGATGCTACTGCGAATATATGTCTCTATGTTCCCTGAACGACACAGTTATGGTTCCAACCAAGACTTGGTAAGGTAGGTTCATTTTTAGATTTCACAACGTCGTCCGATAGCTTTCTATATGTATGTTGTTCTCATTTGTCAAAGGAGTTTGTAACAAGTCATTTAACGTACGTATATTATATGCTTAGCACCAACAGTAACATAAATATTTAAGTAGTATTTGTTATTTATATAAATGATATGAGGGTTGTGATAATGTTTATAGATCTAAAATGTAGTAATATTCATAAACCACATATTACTATCACATTCCAGTGTAGTGAGGTTTGATTAGTGTGACTGGTTGTGTTGAATTACTTGAATTAAGATGTTTAATAAGGGTAGATGTTTAACAATTGTATTTACTGAATAAGTTCTGAAAGAAGCATATGACAATATGTTCATTTAATACTTGGTTGATGCTCATATAGCTTATTTAGGACCAGACCAGTATATTTAGATGTATCTATGTTATGCATTTGGAGAAGAAGTTTTCCTGATAACATTCTGCCTTGACAATAAAGATACTGTGATGGGGAAATAGGAGAAACTGTAAGCATTCACTCAGTTGCGGTGAGTAAATATTAAACCAAATTCCTTTATGTAAGGACTTTTACAAATGAACTGTATTTAAGTAATATATAGACTGTTACTTTTCATTATAAAGACCAACTATTGTATAAATATGCTTTGGTAAAAGATTTGCTTGTATCTGCCATGTTATTCTGACTTTTTTAATATTAATTTTTGCCCATTTTGTAGGAAACAAGAATCAGTTATTACAAAACGTTGAAGTCCCACTAAAATACATTAAAGTTTTTTAAACTGATTTGATCACTGGATTTGATGTCAGTTAATTTTGTACAACCATTAGTATATACCCAAATGAGTTACTCTATGACATGTTTCACTTTACTTCCTTTATAAAACTGTTTTCAGGAGACACGATATGTTCATTAAATGTGTTATTCTTTTGTCATGTTGCATTACGACGGTAAACTAAAAGTTTCTTCATTCATGTTACAGGTGAAGGATGCTAAAGGAAATAAAATGCAGTTTACAAACGACCTTCCGGAATCTTATACCTTCCAAATCCTTGGATTTAATGCAGATGTTTTAAAGGGAGTAAACTACAAAACACTTGTTGTAAAAATGTTATGTTGGAAAAAATCCAGAAAGCACCCAAACCTATTTTAAAGGATTTATTTAGTTATTAATTCATGTACAGAAAATCATTTGTTAAACTATGTCGCTTTATTGCCTTGATTCTAAAACCACTTTTAAAATATTTTTGTCTGAAAATTTAACTGCCAAGTGAACATTGTCCAGGCATATATTTTATCTATAGATACCTTTTATCCATGTATATTATGAGAATAATGATTATCTTATAAATACAATATTAATATTTGATAAAATCGAGGAGTGTTCTTGGTGTATATGGTTATTTTATACATAATTTTTAATAAACCTTTTCGAGGAATTCCTATTTTGAGTCATTATTTTCTTAAAAGAGGTTAATGCAGACCAAATTTATTTCTTATTTGATATACTTTTTAGTAGTAGTACTACATTAGTAGTAGAATGTTTTGGCGTTGACTGTGTAACATTGAAACTTGTAACTGTTTTCAACAGCCACTAGTGATTTGATCTAGCATTACAATGTACAAGATATAAAATTGGTCTTCATTGATTTAAATATTTTGTACATTTGCAATGCTTTCATTTTCAGGCGTGTTGGATTGTATGGTTTTGTTTTGGTTGAAAGCTAATTTAAAACTTAATACTAAGCGCGTATCTTGTCCTGTTTTTTTTACACGTTTAGACCCCTAAACACGTTTAGCTATCTAAATGTGTTAAGGAATGTGTTTAGTTGCTAAGCACATTATAAAACGTGTTTATGTAGCTAAACGTGATTAGTTGCTAAACACATTCCTAAACACATTCATGTAGCTAAACGTGTTTAGGGGTCTAAACGTGTAAAAAAAACAGGACAAGATACGCGCTTAGTATTATGTTTACATGCTTAACACCATTTGTAAGTGTAAATAAGGATGTTCATTCCATATACATTAGTTTCAGACTGCAAACACCTTAGTTATACATTCGGGTTTTCTATGTAGGCCTACACAGACTCGAGGGAAAGCAATCGGGAAAACAGGTTGTTGTTAAAAACACCTCCTGTATCCGGAATTACATTGTGATATTCTTTCTTGCTTATCACACTTTAACTCGCGTCAAGGTACATATGTCTCAACTAATCACTACCAGAGGGCGGGACTCATCATGCTAGCTTGACTCTATCATAATATGTGTAGGAGAATGTCCTCAAACTGGCCATTAGTTTTGCACGTGGACCATGTTTGAGGCCGTTAGGCCGAAAACATGCTCCACGTGCAAAACTAATGGCCAGTTTGAGGACATTCTCCTACTTAAAACAAAGTTTAAGTAAACATGTTCTTGCTACTGAAATGCGCGCCACAACGCACCTTATCATGCGCAAAACTAATGGCGACTTATGCTCTATATGTATTTCATGATCTCCTCCGAATTGTCAGTTGCATCCCCTCTCCTCCAAGTTATAACATGTAGAACAAATCAGGCGTTTTCCTAGTGAATGGTAAGTATGTAAACATTATATTTTGAAAAGGAAAAGTAAACAATGATTAAAAATTGTATTTAATAGAAAAGATTTTCGAATTAGAAAATCAACATCACCATGCATAGTATTCATAATTGATTGATAAATTGATGGGCAATTCATATCTTTACTTATGTACTTATACCACCATGTTTTATTTCATATTGTTAAGGTTATGACACTTCATCGAATGTATGTTGTTTTAAAAGTTTAAAATACACAGATTCATCAACCCTACACTACGCTATTATTCAGTATCTTTTATCTTGAAATCTTTAGGTTGTACCTTGAAATTCAAGATACTAAGTTGAAAATGCACTATAATATTTGGAAAAATCAAGTAGGTATCTTGAAAGTTCAACTTACTATCCTTAATTTAACTAAGTATCTTAAAACATTAACTTATTATCTTGAAAATTTAATTTACTATTTGGAAAATTCATATTACTATTTTGAAAATAAACTAAATTTTGTTGAATATTAAACCCTAAATTTCAAGATAATTAATTTTTCATTTGTAACTACAACTTGAATAAACAACAATAACAAATTGTAATTATACTTTAAAATGTTCTTATTCAAACTTTTAAAATTCAATATGTTTTTTCAAGATATTTAGATGATTTTTCAAATTATTAAGTTGAATTTTGAAGAAAATATGTTGAATTTTCAAGACACCAAGTTCAATATTCAAGTCCAATTTTCAAGGTACTATGTTCATTTGTCAAAATAGTACTTTCGAGATAAAATGTGCGGATTAATATCGTAGCTTGGCCCTATTTCAGTTGAATTTTCAGATTAATAACATGAATTGTCATGATACTAAGTTGAATTTGCAAAATACTAAGTTGAATTTTCTAGATTATCAGTTGAATTCTCAAGATAGGATGCTTAAAGGTACATCCATTGTGTTGATTGGGGTCAAATATGGCAAACGTTATAGATGGTCTTATTTCATCGAGAAGTACCAACTGTAACCGAAAACTACCATTTTAATGGTAGTTTTCTTAGTATATTGACGATATGAAGGTAGAAGTATCGATTTCTGATCGAAAACCGGACAATACACCGCGTGTGGCGCGCGCCAATGAGTCAAACGTAATTTTGGAATCTTATTTAAACCTGACAAAGTAACAAATTTGGGTTGATAATGTTCAATAGGTCATATAACTACTGTGCATGTAAATAGGACGTGCACTTTCGGTTTCTGCACATGCATAATGATGTTACTCGATTTTAATTGGAAACTAGTAATTATGATATGTTTGGCGATTGGGGATGAATATGTAAGTTGAGTGAATTTGTTTGTATTGTAAACAGCACATATGATGTGTTGGAACGTATTAAAGCCAAATAAAATTTTATGAAACACAATGGATGCACCTTTAATGCCACAGGGGTTGGAATCGCTGTTTTGACAATATTTTCAAAATTCAAAATTTAGATTGTTGCATTCATATGATGTTTATGTACGATATTGTGAGCCCATATTCCAAATTTGAGCGGAATCGGTTAAGAAAAAAGATTTGAGATAAATATCCCCGCTGTTGATATAAAGACACAAGGGAGGACACTTCCTCTACGAAGTTCTGATCGAAAACCGGAAGGCCAAACTATTCTAACGTGCCGTTCAATAAACCTATGCTTTTCTCACAACAACAAAATTTATTTAACATATAGACCCGTCTTTTGCCTTTCTGTGTGTCTCATTGATTTTCTCTAACTTCATTTCACATTTGACCACTGACCCTCGCAAGTAGCCTACTCTCCTTTTTGTACATAATAGTGGACGACATCGGGAAATCATCGTTTTTTCTGTAATTCAAACACGCCGCTCTCAATCGCTCGGAGATAGAGAGCGCCTCTCATTAGTCAATTATGACGTGTTAGAATATTATTAATGATGTGTTGCCAGTTTGATGTTTTTATATCTGATATACATATCTGTTATGGGTTAGAAATTCGTTCGTTGTGAGTGATATTATTTAAGGTATTTAATCGACATGCATATGAAGAATCATTCGTTACGTTCGTAACAAGTGCCCACCACGTCTCCAAGGGTCAGTTTTTCGCTCTCAGAAGTTAATAGCTTAGGTCCATTTTTCATCAACAGTGTGTTATGAGAAACATTAAAAATCAAATTATCTTTTGATAATAATAAAGAAAGGTAGTGTTATTATGGTTGTGTGAAATAGTTTATGTTTTATTGTATAATATCATCTGCTCTACAACCTTATATAAATGAATTATATCATTAAAAAAAATTAATTTCCAGTAAAGAGTTATTCACCCTTTGCCAATACTTTTCATGTGTTGTGAGAAACATTAAAAATCAAATTACCTTTGGATACTAATAACAAAAAAAGGTAATGGTATTATGTTTGTGTGAAATAGTTTGTATTATGGTAATTTTTTGTATCTGTTCTACAACCTTATATAAATGAATTATGTACTAATATTCCAATTTTTCCAGTAAGGAGTTATCTCCCTTTGCAAATACTTTTCATAAATATTCAACTTCAGCATCATATTACTCAGAAAATAGGCCCATGACACTTATTTTTTTATCATCTACTATTCTTTTTCTTTTCATCTATTTTTATTCTTGAACAGGACTTTTGAAGAAAATATATAAATAAATGTGAACCAGAATATACAGTTGAGACACGTCATATTTTGAAATCAATATCTCTTTGAAACAATGCTCATGTCAATTTATTATGACTGGCCATTTTAATCCAAAACAGTACATATTTATCATTTTAATGAAACATCATATTCTGTTACAGTCGATTCAATTATCAATTTCAAGAGTCCAACTATATTTTTGAAATTACCAGTGCTATTGTGTCTATCAGTTTTCAGTCTTTATTCATATGAATTTTCATGTTTTTGGATGTTGAAGTTACATTTTTATTGTTTAAAATGTGAGGCAACTGATCTAGACTTTTCTTGTTTGTAAATTTAATTTTTTAATTCAGAAATATTCCTTAAGCATACGTACTACTTTTAAGTTCATTTAATGCAAGTTTTACTGTATATATTACATTTATTTGAAAAATATCAATGTAACCGTTTTACCAATGGCATTAATCATGGGAAAATATGGTCCCATAACAATTCACCCTTGACTGACTCAAATACTTGTTATATATTTTGCTTGATAAATTAAATAAGAAATGGGTAATTGTTTTTTAAACACGTATTTTAATTAGAACATCAGTCAATTATAATTGAAGTCTAATGCAGGTTTTTTTTTAAGTTTCAAAAAAAAAATTTGAAATGAATTTTGTTCCCTGATTCTAATTGATAGTTGATCCATTTCTAACTATTCAAAAAACAAACAAACAGATGTTTGTCAACACTGGTGTTTGTAACTATTTTAATGGTTTTAATCCCACTACCGATAATTCTTTTCAATATCACAATTTTGTTATTCAAAACTTCATGCAAAAATTTGGGGTTTCATTTCCTAAATCAAACGTAATGAAAACAACAAAAAAACTTGACAATGAACGGACATAATGTTTATAAAAATATTATTTTCACGGGAAGTGCTGCTTATATAGTTTGTAAATATGTCAATTTAGACAAAAGACAAAAGAGAAGCTTTAAAGTAGGATCGGATACATTTATTTATGATCAATGCCTATGAATTGGCACAATGGCCAGTGTATGTTCGTCATTCCACATTTGCAATACTTCCGTATTCGTTTTCCGGTGTTTCCATTGTTTGTCAAATGTGTTTAACATTTATCGAACTAATAATCAGAATACCTAATGATTTATATACACTCGATATTTCCGTTTCGCAGATAATAACAAAGCAAAGCATTCGGAATGTAAGTGACTCGCCTTGGCCAAACTGGTAACGTGCGTTTGTTTTTCGGCCAAAACAACAGTTATCTCCCTTGATTGAGGGGGCGTGGTTAACCGACGTCATAATTGACCAATGAGAGGCGTTTTCTATCTCCGAGCGATTTGAGAGCGGCGTGTCTGAATTACTGGAAAAAAACGATGATTTCCAGATGTCGTCCACTATTATGTACAAAAAGGAGGGTCGGCTACTTGTGAGGGTCAGTGGTCAAATGTGAAATGAAGTTAGAGAAAATCAATGGGACACACAGAAAGGCAAAAGACGGGTCTATATATTCAATACATTTTTTTGTGAGAAAAGCAAAGGTTTATTGAACCGCACGTTAGAATAGTTTGGCCTTCCGGTTTTCGATCAGAACTTCGTAGAGGAAGTGTCCTCCCTTGTGTCTTTATATCAACAGCGGGGATATTTATCTCAAATCTTTTTTCTTAACCGATTTCGCTCAAATTTGGAATATGAGCTCAGAATATCGTACATAAACACCATATGAATGCAACAATCTAGATTTTGAATTTTGAAAATATTGTCAAAACAGCGATTCCAACCCCTGTGCCTAATGCCCTCGAAGGCGCTGTGCCACATCTCATTACACGGCCGATAAGCCGTATCCATAGAAAACGGTTATCCGTATTGAAAGAAAATGGTGCGACTTATATAACGCGACAGTGGTGTGGAACTCTTCAGTGTGAGAGGTAGATGAGTAGGCCTCATGCGAATTTGAGAGTTCAGACAAGATGTTTGACCATTCTGTCATGGTAGGCCTACCATATTTAAAACACCTTAAATGCCCGCTCGAAGGGAAATGGACTCGCATGGCTTAACCAAATAATGAACATTCGCTTAAGAACGTATTGTTTCAAGAGTATTATTTAGCCATTTGGAACACTTATTTACCTTTTCGTGAAATCATTTTATTTCAGTAAGAAAAAATATGATACGGGACCTTAGAGTTTTCCGGACAGACGGACAGACATGTCTGTCTTATTCAGGACTGATATCTCCTTATACATATCTCTTTATCAGTTCATGAAAAATTCGTCTTTATGAGTTACTATATTTATATACATGTATATTCCCCCATAAAGACATCATTATCAGTTTTAACGATGTCATAAGCCTATCTTAATTCGTACATTTTGCACCAAATTAGGAGATAGGTTTGTCATATTAAGTAGAAAGTATGTGTAATTACAATTAAGCAAGACTACTTTTTCTTTCATTTGTGTTGTGGTTAGCTTGCTGACCGCACACGCCAGAGAACCGGTTCGAATCCCATATTGTGACCTGGGTCTCATACTGTGTTACGTCCATGGGCAAGGCATTCATCCTCATAGCACTCCGCCCATGCAGCTGTTTAAATGGGTCCCTGAACACAGGGTACGGAACGGAGCGCTAGTAGCAGCACCGAAAGTACAATTCCGTCAGGGTAATAATATGTGTTGCGCTTAGAGCATGCCAAGCATGGATTCAGCGCAATATAAATATGCAAATTATAATTATTACCCCGTCCTGTCGAGATGTCTATATTTGCGTTTGATTAAGTATTATAATGTTGTACATAAGGCCAGATGAGTCAATCTGTCAAAAACGTAAAACAAAGATTTCTTAAATAATTTTGTTCACATGGTATGTGTTATCAGGTTGATTTAATACGATAATTTACGAATCGAACGGGGATCTGTTCATTCATACTTTTACTTTGAATTCTAACGTAGCCTATGTTGGCCGGTAGTTATTATCGTTTTGTGGAGTTAGCTATTCTTTCTCCTGGTAGTGTAATTTATCCACTTTATGGTCATATTTGAACTGTTGCGATTTTCGTTGACCTCTTTTACTGGAAGTCGCCAATAGGTTTGCACGGGCTTTTGTATTACATCACGTTTCTCGGGATTCAGGCGGTTGCGTTCGAGCGCGATCAATCTGACGGGAACAATTGCTGGTTTCGGTTCCTGAACTATTGGAGACTTTTCGTAAAATAGTAAACTATTGGAGACTTGTGTCACCAAAATACGATCACACAACTATCCTAATGTTTACGTAACTTTGTTTTAATTGTTTTATATGTTAGCCGCGAGGTCTTTTTATCAACTATCAACACTTCCTTCTCTGAATAATGTTCTTCATACATGTTGCACAAATCCTATCAGAGCCTTATTTCGAAACATTTGTGAGGTTGAGCACATCTGTATCCTGCTAATATGTACTGAGAACAGAGGACATCACATTGTTATGACTATATAAGGAATAGGAAGCAGTCAATAAAATGGCATGTTCGAAGATAGTACGATGTAATATACTTTGTAGTTTGTCGATACCGATATTTGAAACAGACAGTATGTTCTGCTCTCCTTATAGAAACTCATTAGTTAAAAAAGTTATAAAACAGGCAATGTATCGCTCAAGTTATTATCTAACATGATATACTTCCGATATTCAACACTATGTATTACATATTATGATGTTGCCAATAGACCAGAATTGATGTATATTGAGTGCCTAAATGGTAATCAAATATGCAGCCAGTTTCATGATATTGTATGTCGCTTTAATATGTGCCAAATACCCTATGCGCTGATTTCAGTTCAAATAAATTCAATTGCAAATTTATCCCTAATCCCAAGATATGTAAAAAATACTAGTTTCCAATTAAAATCGACCAACATCATTGTACATGTGCACACACCAAAACTATACCTCCCAATCACATGCACAGTAGTTATGGGACATTTTAGACAATAACAACCCAAATTTGTCTTTTTGTTTGTTTAACATAAGTTTAAAAATTACGTTTTGCTAATTGACGCACGGCAAATGCGAATGGGGTGCGGGGTTTCAATGCATAGTCACATGGCGTTGCGGGCTTTCTCCCTGCCATAATACTAGCAGCCGCGATATAAGTGAAATACTCTTGAAAACGGCGTAAAACCCCAATTCACCTAACCACCTCACCTCATCACCGTCACTATACCGAATCAACTATAACCAACATGATAATTTTAGGCAAAAGTCAGTATTTCTCGATAAAACAACACCATTTATAACGTTTGGCATATGTGACCCCCAACAACGTTAACACAATGGATTCACCTTAACTCTAGGATGATGAGTTGGAGTGGAGGACGTACAATGACGGAGAAGACTGGTGTCACGCGTGTACACTCCACAACTCATCACTTCCGGGCTCTCTTCCTGCACACAAGTACCTCCGTATACATGTCAGTCGGAAGAATCATATCGCTAAGTATCATAGTCGGGTTTACTACTGGTAGTGTGGGAAACTCTACCTAGGTGTTCTGTAACAATGTACAAAATGGATAGCATATGAGGCTGAAACATACACCAAGTTAACACAGGCTAAGCACAGACAGGAAAATAGACACGAACACAAACACACAGACACATTTTGCACTGTGTCTCCTCATCTAGCAAAAAAATCTCGTGAACAAATCAAGGGGATTTTTTAGATGCTTAAATCGTTGACCCGCAACCATCTCACATATCATCAGTAAGAATCTCACTGCACGCGCTCGAGTCTGACCAGCCGCCAAGGGTACAGCAGGAGCCCAACACCCGGCATACATTCATGTGTCCGTGGTTTGTTTGTTTATCAAATAATCACATGCTTGTATATCATGACAATATGTATGACAATCCAGGGTAACATGCTAGTATAACTACAATGTATCCTACAACCCGGCCCGATATAACAAGCTACTCAGGTAGGAGCTATAGAGCAATATCCTTATCGTTTGTGACCCCGACTCATCGGTGCTTTGAACTGTAACCCGTTTACATCGACATATTTGTATTGCACATGTGTATATTGACAATGTAACGTATGTATGTTTACTTCCGTGTGCTACTTGTCCATATAAATCTCAATAATAAAAGTTAAACTATTCATGTGCACAAGTAATAAATCCACACAATCTCAGGTGTAATTAAGTCCTAACGTATTTCTACATGTATGTATTTTTACACAACAAAGCAAATTGGTGATGTAAACATGTTAAAAATTACACTCATGAATGGAGTTTATATAATATGTATCATTATAATAATAATAATAATAATAATAATATTCATTTATGTTATAATTCTGATGCTGAAGAGTTAATAGTTACATCATGTCTCTAAAAGCATAATTTGTAATTTTTTAAACGTTATCTGTTCATATTTCTGAAAAGAACGACAATTTAAATATCGCCGTTTTAGAATCACTTTAACCAGGCTAGATAGTTTTGTAGGAGAGCAAATATAGCTTTCTGGCTTGTTTTATGACACCCTACAGCAACGATGAGTCATTGATTTGAAATCCAAAAAGGTACAGACTAATCTTGTTCCACATTTAATCAATTTTTATTTAAAAAACCAAACATTATGTTAAAAAATCACTGATGTCATTATCAACATGACAATGGTTAACTCTTGGGAATATCTACTCAGTTATTAGCCATTCATTACGTAGCATACACACTTTGAATAGATCTAATCAAACTCATAAACATAACTCTATAAGGTATGTAAAATATGGTACATTCTGTATTTTAATTTTGCTAAGTCATAAAAACCCTCGAGTGAAAGATTAAACTGCTGTACTGGAAATGGGATTTACCATTGTATATAAGATAGATGAGGTTTCATATTAATGCGTGAAATGATGACCCTGGCTGACTTCGCATTTATCAGAGCAGGAAATGTTGGTTATGAACGTCATGGTCCAATATTATAAGCAAGTTAATTATTGCGCATGGTCCAATATTATAAGCAAGTTAATTATTGCGCTGTTACCCATCATTACCTGGCCTGGTTGTGTTGTTGATTTCAACTTCTTATGATTATTTTACACTATTCTACACCATTTTACAAAATCTTATAGGAAATGTATGTTTCTTTTTTTTTTTGCACATACGAATATCAACTATGATTAACGCGTTTCCTAAAAGAGAATTTAACATTTAAAATTCCAATAGAATGAATCTTCAAATTTCGATAACTGTGATGTTGAATGTTTTTTCCTCGTCCACATCATCATTCTCATACCGTTGTTTTAGGACATTATCATTTGCAGAACAACTAGGTCTTTTCAACTGCCCTCTTTCGTTGGGTTACCATGGGCACACGTGACTACGATGGGAGCGGAAACGTCATTCAATTGTTACGTCGTCACAAAAACTATACCTTTATCGTCTGATAAAGTACTTTTATTTCGATTGTTCTAGCCGCTAGGCATCTTAGAATATTTAGTTCAGTCCTATTTAAAAACAATGTTCTTATAACCTTAGCATTAGCTCAGCGCTACTGGTCAATTTAATGATGTGAGAGTAAAAGGTATATATAATCATCACATTATGGCCTTGCCATGTTATTTCGACCATTTACACCTCAATATGAGCAAAAATAAAAACTAAGAGACCTCCACTTTACAATAATAAACCATCTTTTTCGCTTTGAAAACATCACTTAACACTCATATTGGAGAGAAATTAAGAAATGCTGTTTCACATTCTAGCCCAACTTCCAAACGCAACGCATAACTCTTGCGGTATTTCCCTCACTTTGTTGTGTCAAGATAGTGAATCGCTGCACAAGAAATGCATAGCGGGCCTGGATTTCTAAACACAGATTTTTTAAGGAAATATTGCAAGGCCTAAATCAGCCAGTAATGGAGACTGGCAAGAGTTATGCCTTGCATTTGGAAGTTGATTCTAGCCTTGTATACCATCGACACCATTAAACATGTCAGTAAAGTAAAGAAGTAACATGTTTCCATATATCGCCGTTGGAGTTGGAGTTCCAAAATGCGAAATACAACAGAAATGATTGCATATACACAAGTTACATCGCATCTTGATCAGATCTTATTATCAAATACGTGAATTATGAGGATTATAACCTGTATATTATCTGGTTGTCATGTTGCGAACTATTATGATAAACTACAATAGTCAATGAATCATCATAATGCTTTATTTATTCCTTAGTTTATAGAAACATACACACCACATTAACATGTACACATCTGATCTTAGTGTCGATTTAAAGTTCTTTCCTGTTATAAAAGGAAAGACAATTTGCAAGTCAAATCACGTAGATTAACATCCACGGTAATACAGCTGACGTATAAGTTTACATAGAGGGCTTGCCTTCTCGCAAATATGAACTGAGGTCCCATGTCACTGTACGTCCATGTGTGTACACAGGGAGAACGTGAAGTACTATAAGTGTGATAGACACACAGACAGACATACAATACAGGGAGCAGGCAGGTTGGAGTTGAGAGAAATGTGTGGCGGGTTGATATTACTTCCTTGTTCACCTACAAACATTGTCAGGGGATGGCGGGGCTGGACACCATGTTCCTTGCACTGCTCCTTACTGTCTTAATACCAGGTCTACAAGGTGAGGTTTTATCTCCATTTGATTATCTTAGTATTAGTCGGTGAATTCTCTCATTTTGGTGACTATACTCCAATGTAAACGGGTTCTAACCTAAGGACAAAGGGGGACATCTCAGCGTGTTTCGCTTGAATGAGTAAATGGTGAGTCATCATTGTGTATACACCGTGTCGTCCTTGTCGTGAACAATCAACATGTAGGTCTCCTTACTCACTATGATATACTTCAAACAGGGAACACTGATTATATGCTTGGCGTTAAAAACCCTGCTTGTATATCGTTGATTGTAAATAATAAAAGTATATGATTTGTAATAATATATTTCTATCAGATAATGTTAAAGTCTATATCGTTCAAATACTAACTCACAAGACTCGCAAAATGTACACGGTTAATACATATTAAACTACAGGTATTGTGAGATGAGACCACTGTACGCGAACTTGCTGGTTGCTGGTCAATTAACAGATCAAAGCCCTATGACCATACAAGCTTAGTCAATGTAACAAGATTGATCCTATATTGGTTAGTGGAACAGCACCAATGTCACTTTCATAAATCAACCTATCTCGTCTATGGGACTTCTAAAGTATATAAAGTAAAGTATATCTAAATATAGAGATATATATATATATATATATATATATATATATATATATATATATATATAATATAGAGGATATCTGTCTTTTCTTGACTAATACCATGTTTATCTCATCGAGTGAGGTAGAAAGGTCATATTTTCACGAGTGGCTCAGCCACGAGTGAAAATATACAACTTTTCTACCTCACGAGATGTACAAAAAGTCAAATGTCCAGGTGTATGGCTGCTTCAAATTATCAAAAAATTAAAAACATAACGCCGAGTTTCTTTCTCCTACCGGTTTCATTTCATCTTCAGGGAGAATGATTCGTTATACAGAAGGTAATGACGTCATAGTCTATATATTATGACGTCATAGTGGGGACAATGTACATTCATGAAATTATGCGTCAGAATTTAATAGTATTCAATTTTGGGTGGTATTTCATTATGAAATATTCTTCTTTTAAAACTCTTTTGACTTTATTTGAGTTTTCCATTTGATAGAATGGGAAAATGCTAAATGTTATTTCTGTTCCTTTTGCACACACGTCCAAATGTTCACTGAGAGGGATACAGCGCACCTCTGGACACTTTATTTGCTGTTTGTGGACTCGAACACGGGCTCGTAGATTTTCTGTTTGTCCGATATACTGTTCTTTACAACCTGTACATGTTATAACAAATACAAATGTTTTTTGATGCACAATCAAAATTATGTTTAACTCGGAAATCTCGTTTCCCCTTAAAATTCACTGCATTTCCTTCCAATAGATACGGGCATGTACCACAATTGCCTCTTTTGCACTTTCTCACAGTTGGAATGGAAATATTTTGTACATTCGAAACAAATTTAGCTTTTGTTAGAATGTTTTTTAGGTTTTTACTTTGCCGTTTACTGTTTATAATTCTTCTTGACTCCAAAATTGATTTCATTTTCACATCTTGGTCAAGGATACACACATTTGATTGGATATTTTAATAGATATTAGGATTTCGGGGGTTATATGTTGACACAAAAGCAATAACTTTTTCTTCATTGTTGTGTTTCCTCGCTGTTAAAAGATCTAGTCTATTCAATTCCAAAGCCTTTTTAATTCCATCTTCAATTAAAGTTTTTGGATATTCCCGTAAGCCTAAAAAAATCTTCAATTCATGAAGTCTTTTATTACGCGTATTTTTGTTGGATACAATCGTGCAAATCCTTCTTGCCAAATTGTATGGGAGGCTCCTTTTCGTGTGACTGGGGTGACACGACCTAAAGTTTAAATACTGTTTTGTATCCGTGGGCTTGTAATAAATGTCCGTTTCCAATTTGGTGCCTGATTTCATTACCAGAGTGTCCAGAAAAGCTATTTCATAATTGTTTGCATCCATAGTGAAAGTTAGATTGTCGTTCATATTATTTAAAAGGTCGTGGAATCTTTTGAGCATATCTTCAGAAAAAAGCCATATAAAAAACAGTCATCTAAGAATCTTCTCCAATTTTCTTGAACATAAAGTGCGACATCCTCTCCAAAAACCGCACAAACTTGTTGTTCAAGTTTTTCTTCCAAATAACCTAAAACGAGGGTTGCATATGTCGGCGCCATTTTTGTACCCATTGCCGTTCCTTTAATCTGTCTGTAATAATTTCCGTCAAAATAGAATGTATTGTTTTTCAGAATAAATTCCACACTTTCCAAAATAAATGACTTTGAAAATCTGTCAGGAATAAGTTCCTCACATCGGTCTAACCAATATTCGAGTGCTTCCAGTCCGAGACAATGTGGCATATTAGAGTAAAGATTTTTCACATCAAAAGTAACAAGTTTACATTTGTCTGGTATCTTTTCTGGTAGTGTTGAAAGGAAATGCATAGTATCACGTGTGAAACTTTTAACACTTGATAACAAAGGTTTTAACAAAATATCCATGAAATTGCTAATTCTATGTGTTGCACAAATTGGTCCCGCTATTATAGGTCTCAATTCTCAATATATATATATATATATATAATTATATTTAAGAAAAATATTTCATAATGTGTTTGTTCACTGGCTTATTAACGGTTTGAAAGGTGCAAGTTAAACTAGTATAAATGCCGGAGCTTTTCGACGGCATTTATACTACAGTTTAACTTGAAATCTATTTCTTAGAAATTCAAACTTTGAAATTTAAGTGATTTCTAATCAGTAAATAATTATAAACTTTTTAATATAAAAAATCTCTGCAAAAAGTGTACAGTGCACAGATATCATGCGCTAAGCTCCGCCCACAATAATACCGCATCACTTATGTGTCACCACACGCAAAACGTAGTTCACAGGAAATATGATTAGGGTATTTAATTTTTGGTTCTAATATGCTGTTTTAATCAAACTTTCAAATCAAACTACAATTAGAATTCACGTTGTAAGGTTTTTAAAAAGTTTAATCAAGAAAAGAGCATGTGATAGCAGTGTAATAATTGCGCAATGATACAGTGATAAATTAGTACCGCAGGTTATTTTTTGTAAACGTCAGGTTATGAAGGTAATCCTTTTCAGCTGTCAGTCTTGTGTTTATGAGAATGTATACCGGTCACGTGACCTTGTTTAATCCAATCAGCAGAGAGCATATCGCTTAAATTTCAAAGTCTGAATATATATATAAATGTATATATATGCCCCTATGATGCGTTTTATAGCGTTACTTTCATATACAAGTTTGTACAGATGGACATATTTAAAGACAGAAACTCAGGACTCGTGTGCTATTGCTACTCCTTAGACTTTTAGATATAATAACGTTCGGCCAGGTTAACTAATAATTATAAAATCAATCAATAATGAGTGTTCACGGTTCAGAGCGACACATCGAATAATGTCGTTCGTCACCGATTGGAGGGGAATTACAAATACATTACCGTTGTTTAAGAAATAAATATCGCTGTACCCGAATGTGTTTTGTAATAAAGTATAGTTTTGCCTTGAACTATATTATAGTTAAAGCTCGAGGACGTTAGGGCAAAACTATACTTTATTACAAAACGCATTAGGATACAGCGAACTTTTTTCTTTTCTAAGATTCCAAATGACGAGGTACAGGTAACATTCTGCTTCCAATTATTTTTAACTAAAATATTGTTTACAGTCTTCATATTAATAATCCCCGAACAGGGCCAACGGACAGGTATTCCATGTATAAAACCCACCCCAAATAAAAAAAACAACATTTTATTGGTTTTATATTCCCTAGATCTTATATTGAAATTTATTTTTGACATTGATTTATTATGAATATTTTATTTTTCTTGTTAATTGTTTCATCGTTTTCACTAGAAAATAAAAAAATAAACACGGCTGGTTTAAAAAAAAAAAACATTGGACTTTCAGACATTCCTGTCGCGCGATCACTTACTATCATTCTTCAGTTTTGTATGGTTAATTACGTAACTAAGATTCCAAAAAGAATTATGGGTAGCTATATAGAGCTTGGTCAAGTCTAAGCGTGGTGGCGGAACGTAAATTTGCTTAAATAAACTGTTTGCTGCTATCATAAAAGTTTATGTTCACCGCTAATTTTGGCAGACTGCAGGAGTTGCAGACCACGGAAAGGAGTACACACTGTGTTGCTTGCGATGTACAAATGTATGAGTGCAGACGGCTGAAGATAATCGACGTTGCGTAACCATGGGCACACTTGGTTACGAGGGGGAGGCCTGGAACAGCGGGAACGATAAAAAAACTTTACCTTTAAAGGGGCAGTAGCACATTTTTTGCAAATTTTATTTTTTTCAAATTTCCCATTCGTAATGATAGTTTATGTCATTTATAATTACTTTAGGGGGTAAAATATTTTCTTAAACAAACCAAATTCCCGAAGTGGTAAAAACAGTGTTGCAAATAAAACAATAATTGCATGGCGGCCATTTTATTGTGAACACAATTTATTATTTCGAATGACAAAAAAGATTCCCATGGCTTTACGGAACCATGTACACTCATTTTTTAGCTTGATTTTCCGAAGAGGGAAGGGTGTTTTACTGCTGGTGACATTATATTTCAATTACATTTCATGGACTTATTTCACCGGAAAAACATGCTACTGCCCCTTTAATGTCTGATAAAGTACCTTTTTCGATTGGTCTAACCGCTAGGTATCTTAGAATGCTTAATAATATTCTGCCAATGACCATTTTCTACAAGCAGTCTTTTGTCAGTTGTTCTTAAGCGAACTATTGCTGTCCATAAGTTATGCATTTGACATAAAAAAATAATTTTCAAAACTTTTAGTGTGAGCATGGATAGATTTATGAAGGAACTTTACCAGCAGAGTAAATAAATTATTTCTAAATATGTGAATTCTTGATGGTTACCATATTGTCCTTCTTAAAACTTAAAAATACTTTGTAATAATTCTACTGCTGACACTAAGTAAGAGACAAATCTAAATAAAGATTTCTTGGAAAGGCCGTAAAATCTGCTGTCTTGAAATTTAACTTAAAATATTTTAAATTTGTAGAAACAAGGTGCAATGTTGTAAGAAATTGGTGTAAGTGTTTTAAATGTGCAGTAGATTATACGGTATTTCTATTTTTTCAAACGTTTACCAGCTTCTGACCGACACTTTACTGTTCTGATAGATGTATTAAATACAGACATTCCAGGGGACTGATGTACTAAATTGCGTTTATTATATAGTTTTGCGGTTAGAACAATCGAAAAAAGGGACTTTATCAAACAATGATGACGTAATAATCGAATGACGTTCCCGCTGTTCCACACAACTCGCTCGTGAACAAGTGTGCCCATGGTAACGTAACGTCGATTCGCCTCAGACGTCTGAACTCTTACATCGCAACTGTAAATCACGACACAACACGGGCGCAGCCATTACTATGTGTATTCCGTAATACGTCATACATCACGAACTGATGACGTAACACTTTGTGTGCACATCGCTTAAAGCAACTTTCATTACATCTCCCTTCCTTACAATTGAAGAGGTATTATTGTTGTCACCTTTCACACAAAGTTATAATTATGGCAATATTTGTAGCTTGAATTATTAACTTCAAATAAACAAAATGTATTCATTATCAATTCTGATGGAGCAACTTTCTTCAAAGTCCACGAATATATATAAAATAAACTGTCCAATAATAAAACTGATTGTCCTCTTTCAACTCTGAAAGAAATATAAAAATATGCTTAGAGACAATGTTGTCACATTAAACACAGTCCAATTTAGAATTCAACTTTAAACACAGTTCATAACTTGAAATTCAACTTTTAACAGTTCATACATCTCTCTGTTCATGGAGACTTTAACAGTTCATGATATTATTCTCGATATCGATCAGGCATGTTGATTTTCCGACCGGATCTTGATGTTTTGTTACAGATAGTGTCTGTAGGCTCAGACTCATCTGTATCACAGTTCACCGTTTCCTCACAGTTCATTGTCTTTCCTCTGTCGTCATGTGGCTGAGCTATGGGCTGCTCAGTCGTCATTCGCAGATGGCGGCGATTTCGTCGGTACTGTCGTCCATCTGGCGTTGTCACGTTGTAGGATCGTGGTGAGTCATCAACTGATTTGACAACTCCAGGCTTCCACGACTGCCTGTCTTGAATCCTGACCTGCTGACCAGGAGTCAAGGGAGGTAATTCTCTAATACTCCTGTCGTTGTAGTACTTTTGCTGGTCTTGTCGGGCTTTCAGCTGGCTATGTAGCTGATTCTGATCATGTACCTGAGGTTTCAGCAAAGCGTCCGACACAGGTAAGCGACTCTTCAGGCGCCTGCTCATCAGCATCTGAGCTGGTGATAGGTTGACCATGTCAACAGGTGAATTTCTGTACTCAAGCAGAGCTAAGTAGATATCTTTGCCACTTGCTTCTGTTTTCTTGAGTAGATTCTTTACTGTCTGAACTGTCCGTTCAGCTTGTCCGTTTGATTGTGGGTATGTCGGACTTGACGTTGTATGTTTTAAGTCCCATTCATGAACAAAGATGCGAAAATCGGCACTCGCAAACTGCGGTCCATTATCAGTTATGAGTTCATCAGGGATGCCATGTCTGGCAAAGACAGATTTCACTACTGTGATTGTCGTTTTACTGGAAAGGTCAGACAATTTGACAATTTCTGGGTATTTCGAGAAATAGTCAACACACAACAGGTAGTCATTGTTCTTGTATACAAACAAGTCAGCTCCAACTTTGGCCCACGGTCGATCAGGAATTTCATGGCTCTTCAATGGTTGTTTCGGATTACTCTTCCTGTTTTCATTGCACACGGAACACCGCGTCACAAATGACATCTTTGGCTGTGAGTATGCACTTCGTCACTCCGAAATGTGCATCATGAATTCTGTTTAACATTTCTGTTTGAAGTGTTACAGGAACTACAACTTTGTCAGCTTTGAAGATGAGATCATCGACAACAGTCAGTTCATCTCGAATATTCCAGTAGTCTCTCGCACTTGCTGGAACATCATTTCTGTTTTCTGGCCATCCGGACAGAATTACAGATTTCAGCTGTTGTAGTTGTGAATCATTTGCTGTAGCAGTCTTGAATTCACTCAACTTTCCTGGGGTCATTGGCAGTTGTGATATCAGGTTGACATCACACTCGGTTTCATCAAACCAATCATTATCGGCTTGAAGATATGCTCTGCTCAAGGCGTCAGCAACTATCAGTTCTTTGCCGGGTCTGTAGGTAACCTGAAGATCATACTTCTGTAACCGAAGCAGCATTCTCTGTAACCTCTGAGGAGCTCTACACAGGGGTTTCTGAAATATGATTTCAAGGGGCTTGTGATCTGTTTCTACCTGAACTGTTTTCCCATAGATGTACTGGTGAAACTTCTCACATCCATGTAGTATTCCCAGCATCTCTTTCTCTATCTGCGCATATTTCTTTTGCGTACTTGTCAGCGACCTCGATGCAAATGCTACAGGCTTGTCAGCTTGCATCAACACGGCTCCTAACCCTTCAGAGCTTGCGTCCACAGATAGTGTTACAGGCTTTGTAACATCGAAGTACTGCAGAATTGGAGTCTCTGTCAGTGTTTGTTTCAACTTCTTGAAACATTTTTGCTGCCTTTCCTCCCAGTGCCATGCAATGTCTTTCGGCAATAACTCTCGTAGAGCTGCATGTTGGTATGAATTTTCCAAGATACTGTATCATACCAAGGAATCTCATCAGGTCTGTTTTGTTTTCTGGCTCTGGCATTTCTCGGATAGCTTTCACCTTTTCAGGATCAGGCTTCAGTCCCTTGTCAGTGAGAAGATGCCCTACATATGCGACTTCCGTCATCCTGAGCTTGCATTTCTTTGCATTCAATTTCAGGCCACTTGACTCTATTCTGTTCAGAACAGCATGCAGTCTTTCATCATGTTGCTTGACATCTGTACCCCACACCAAAATGTCATCAACAATACATTCAGTGCCTGATAATCCTTCTAGGATCTGTGACATTGTTCTCTGAAATACCTCCGGGGCCGACTTTATTCCGAAAGGTAGTCGGGTGAAACGGTATCTACCGAAAGGGGTATTGAAGGTACACAGCTTTGAACTGTTTTCGTCAAGTTGAATCTGCCAAAAGCCGGACTCAGCGTCAAGAACTGTGAACAACTTGGCACCTGGCATTCGTGACATAATCTCCTCAACAGTTCTCATGGGGTAATGTTCTCTTTTTATGGCACGATTCAGGTCTTTTGGGTCTATGCAGATCCTAATCTTGTTTGGTTTGACGACTGTCACCATGCTGTTAACCCAGTTTGTGGGCTGTGTTTCTTTGACGACAACTCCAAGCTTTGTCATTCGATCAAGTTCTGCTTGTACCTTGTCCATCAAAGCAGCTGGTACTTTTCTTGGGGGATGTACCACAGGTGTGATATTGTCCATCAATTCAATGTGGTGCTCTCCTGGCATACATCCTAGTCCTTGGAACAGCTCTGGATATTCTACAAGTATGTCTGCATTCACTTTCTGCACATTGTGAACTCGCTGAACCAACTTTAATTTCTCACATGTTTTTCTTCCCAGTATACTTTGACGGTTTTCCTCCACTACCTGGAAAAGTACTTCATTCGAAGCGCCACTGATTTCACTTGATACTGATAGTTCTACCTGTCCAAGTGGGAATCGCTTTTCTTCAAAGTATGAAACTAGTTTCACATTTGATCTTGACAGTTCATTATTTTTCAAATTCAAACTGTCAAACACTGATTTGGAAATTATGTTGCACTGTGCACCTGTATCCAGTTTCATTTTCACCTGTTTGTTGTTGATTAATAATTTCGCATACCAATCTTCATCTTCGTCATCCGTGGTCATTTGTCCAATGAACAATTCTTCAAATTCTTCAATTTCTTCTGAATTGTCAACTGTATGAATGTTTTTGTGTTTCCTATCTTTGGTTTCTTTTCTGTCCTGCCGAGATGAGCTTCTGCTTTTGCACATGCTGGCAAAATGATGTTTACCATTGCATTTGTCACAACTTTTGCCTGAAGCTGGACATTTGTCTTTAGCATGTCTATAACCACACTGTCTACACTGAGGGTATTCTTTTGGTTTACCCTTAGGTTCATACTTTCGTCTTGGACCCCTACTGGCATTCATGGCATTGATTTCCTTAGAAACAGGCGTTTGTTCATCATTGAGAACTTTCATTTGTTGTGCACTGATTTCTGTAGCTCTACACATGTGTACAGCTTTTTCCAAATTCAGATCATGCTCTCTCAATAACCTCATTCTGAGACTGTCACTGAGTATTCCACAGACAATTCTGTCTTTAATGAGCCCATCGTTCAATGTCTCAAACTCACAAGTTCTAGATTTACTCTTCAAATCTGTCACATATTGATCGATTGTCTCACCTGGTTTCTGAGATCGTGTGAAAAATGCATGTCTCTCAATCGTCAAATTCTTCTTTGGTTCACAGAATTCCTTGAACTTCTGCTTTACCTTGTCGTAATTCTTGCTATCTGCTTCGCCAGTCCATTCGAACGAGTTATACACTTGAACAGCGGCTTCTCCCGCTACGTGTAGAAGTGTAGCACATTTCACATTTTGTGATTTGGCCGCGATTCCGCTAGCCGTAACGTAAAGTTCAAACCTCTGTAGCCACCGTTTCCAGTTCTCGGCTACGTTGCCTTCAAGATTAAGCTCATTCGGGCTTCTAATCTGATCCATTTTCGGGCGATTATTCAATCTTTACTTCTGACACCATGTAAATCACGACACAACACGGGCGCAGCCATTACTATGTGTATTCCGTAATACGTCATACATCACGAACTGATGACGTCACACTTTGTGTGCACATCGCTTAAAGCAACTTTCATTACAGCAACCAATAAAGCGTGTACTCTTTTCTATGGTTTGCAACTTCTGCAGTCGGTCAAAATTAGCGGTGGGACAATGAACATCAACTTTCATGACAGCAGCAAACATTTGAATTAGATAAATTACGTTCCGCCACCAAGCTTAGACTTGATCAAACTCTACCCACAATTCTTTTTGGAATGTTAGTCACGTGATCTTAGTCTATCGTAGGGGGTGGGTTTTACACGTGGAATAGCCGCCCGTTAAATGTAAACAATATTTTTATTTCCAAATTATTGAAAGTAGAATGTTACCTGTATCTGAACATTTGGCATCTTAGAAAAGAAATAAAGTTTGCTGTACCCAAATGTGTTTTTGTAATAAAGTACAGTTTTGCCCTAATTATTACGTCAAAGCACTCAGGCTAACGTCCTCGTGCTTTAACCCCCTTAGTGCTTCATTAAAATAACGTTGTGGGTATCCCTGTGCCACATTAATTTGCCATGACGTCATGAAAAATTGATACATTTTCTTTAAATGGCTGTATCTTTTTTGTCTGGCAAAATTAAATCATAAAATTACACAGACAGATTCACAGATTAATTTCCTATTATCAGCTGTAAACAACTTTAATATTTATTTATAAACGACGACTGTCAGTGCTTCCAAAGTAGAGCGTTGTCTTTTTACGGCAAACACGCTAAAAATCACGGCTTGCTGAGAAGCGACAATGCATAGCAACTACGATGATGATGTTTTTATATTGGGCATTGTAAAAAACTGAAAACAGTGTGTAAATCTATTAGAGACAGGCTTTATTTTGATATAAATAAATAATTTTTGCGACGCCTGTGAAGTCTACGTGGTCAAATTATAAAAATGTAACACTCTGTATCACAATATCGGGCGCGCGCTGACGTTGCGCATTTGTGTCTGAATTCAATGAAGCTCACAAAAATGGCATTCATTTCGTACCTTGATTTGTTATCACACGCAAATTTCTATAAGTATAATAGTTTAGGGCAAAACTATACTTTATTAAAAAACACATTGGGGTACAGCGAACTTTTTTTCTTAAACAGTAGAAAGGTGTTTTACATTAATTCATTCTTAAATCAAAATAAGGAACAACGTTGCGTAAAGGCACCGCTACTAATCAATACAGTTTGAAACAATCAACAATTTAGAGCAAAGTGTTTCCTTCATAGCATCCTGCGGTGTTGGACGGTTCGGTGAATCCTGCAGGTATTCCTGCAACTGTCAGGGGGCTTGTGACCAGATCACAGGATCGTGTCCCGGAAGTTGTATTGCAGGCTGGGTGAAGGGCGGACAACTGTGTCAGAAACGTGAGTTCTTATCACTTGCCTCAATCTTGCATTCAATTGTAGAAATAATTTCCATATATTCAATAAAAAAGTTGGAGACGTTTTAAGTAATTATGCAAATGTCATTTTGGTCCCCCTTTATTTTTTCATTACGTTATTTTGTGTCGCCAAACTAGTTCATAATGGAGCAAACATTCATCATAATGAACTTTAAAATTGGGAATACATAGAATGAATTGTTCAAAGGCAATCATCTATTGTAATTCTTTTTAACTTGATTTGATTTTGGAACGTGTTCGATTTAAGAAAATGTTGCCTACAAGAAAAGCGCTTCCTCTACGACAAATACTGGCTACCCGGACTGGTCCCCCGACAAAGCTGTTGACGGAAATAATAACATCGATGGAGGGAGTGGTACATGTTTCCACGGCAACTCGGGAAGGAACGAGTTGAGAATCGACCTGGGAGCTGAATATAAACTGTATCACATACGGTTCTACTTACGGAATGGGTGTAAGTATAAATCAGGGTATTTCCTCCTAAGCATATATAGAGTAAACATCACATTGTTTTGACAGGATTAATCTTCTTTAATACGATGAACTCATCTCGACCACTCAGTCCGTCTTTTAAATATGTTCAACATGAGGAAGCGTATATATATTTACACATGCATACGCACGTTTGAACACGTTTTAAAAGGGCAGTAGCACGTTTTTTTGCTCAAATAAGTTGATGAAATGTATATGAAAAATAATGTCACTAATGGCAAAACACCCTTCTCTCTTTGAAAAATCAAGTTAAAAAAATAGTGCACATAGTTCTGTAAAGCCATTGGAATAGTTTTTGTAATTTGAAATAATAAAATGTGTTCACATTAAAATGGCCGCCATGCAATTTTTGCTTTATACGCAACACGGTTATTACCACTACGGATAATTGGTTTGAATAATAAGATATTTTACCCTCTAACGTAAATATAAATGACATAAACTAATGTTATAAATGTGAAATTTGAAAAAAATAAAATTTGAAAAAAACTTGCTACAGTCCCTTTAAAATAGTTCAACAAAGTAACCGTAAGTTTAGTGTACAGGTTTTGCCATGCATTGACTGGCGGTACGAGTAACGTACTAGTGTTGTTGACATAGTGGGCTCTTCTGATATGCCATAACGTTCAAAACAGAACTTTATAGCAGAATAAAGGATGACTCGTCTTGAGATCCTATACAAATGTTTAAAGCCGCATTTGAGATCCTCTCTGCTGCAGGCGGAATTTGTATTTATCATCCAAAACTGGGTTCCACAGGAGATATCGCTTGTATGAGATCAAGCGATATCTCCTAGGAGATATCGTTTTGACAGTAGATTTTGAACAATGCCCTGTTGGCGTCAGCTACATGACATCACAATCATTTTGCATCATCAAGTGATGATTTCATAATGCTATGACGTCATAATCCTGATGACGTCACAATGCTATGACATCACAACACTGGAAGCAAAATGGCAGTTTTGTGCTCAGATATGTTCATTTTTCATTTAAAACTAATGAAGAATGATTTTGGATGATAAATAGAATCTCACCCTCGTGTCTTCTGATATCAAATATATCAACACTCGTTGATAAAAGTCAAAATACCCTCGGCAAGCCTCGGATATTTGTAACTTTTATCAACTCGTGTTGATATATTTGATATCAGAAGACACTTGGGTGAGATTCTCTTTATATCAGGGCTCCCTTTCACGAAGCACTAAGGTGATCGTAAGTCACTAAGGTAACCTTAGTGCAATGTTAAAGGATGGGAGTTAAGGTTAACCTTAGTAAAGGTTGCTTTGTGAAATCAGGCCCAGATCATTATACCAGGAATATGTTATTGCAATGACTGTTATATCAGGAAAACATTATTGAAATGATTGCTTTAGCAGGAATAGGCTATCGAAATGATTATTTAACCAGGAATAGGTTACTGAAATGATTGTTATAACACGAATAAGTTTTTGCAATGATTGTTATACCGGAAATAGGTTATTGAAATGATTTTTATACCAGAAATAGGTTATTGTAATGATTGTGATACCAAAAACTGGTTATTGCAATGATTGTGATACAAGGAAAACGTTATTGCAATGATTGTTATACCATGAATAAGTTATTGCAAGAAGACGTGTGTCAAGGCCGTTCCCAAGCGCTGTCAGTTCACACAAGACGTAAGTTTAGACGACCTGTGAAAAACGGAAATAATCAGTCAACGTTGGATATCTTCAGTTTTTGTTTTACTTTTAATGCATCCACCTACTGACTTTCTACATATAGCACAACATAATTAGTGTGCATGATTGAGTCTTGTTTTAAAAAAATAACTGGTTTGATTAATAGTTTCCTGGAAACAGGAACGTGATCAAACTACCAGGCTTATGTCTTGATCAATCAAACACATTTTCTCCATTAGATTTAACAAGTGTCTCGATATATACTATAATCGGGTTCTGAATTTTGAGATGACGATGTTGTACTACTACTACTACTACTACTACTACTACTACTACTACTACTACTACTACTACAACTACTACTACTACTACTACTACTATTATTATTACTACTACTACTACTGCTGCTGCTGCTACTACTACTACTACTACTACTACTACTACTACTAATAATAATAATAATAATAAAATATTAATAATTGTGAAATCTTTCAGATAATATCAGAATATCGAATTCCAATATCTACGTATATGAAGGTCAATCGTACAGAACATGCTACACCTTCCCCATCTCCATCCCTGACAACCCGACCGACGTGGTGTGCGATGCTGAGACCAGATCCCTGATTATTGAGAACCCGGGGACTGGAAATAGAGCGGATACTCCCCTTAACATCTGTGAGGTCGAGATATACCGTGAGTAACATTATCAATTACATGTTTTATGAACCGGGGATGTACCACTAGCTTACCAACTAGTGTAGTAGTTAGCCTGCTGGCCTCTCACGCCAAAGGCCCGGGTTCGAATCCCGGTGGAGACACCAAACATTTGTGACCTGGGTCTCAAGCTGTGTTCTGTCCCTGGGCAAGGCACTTCATCCACATTGCACTCAGTCCACCCAGCTGTATAATTGGGTAGCTGAAAAGCGGGTGTACATGGCTTCGTGTAGCGCTTTCGGCTGCTTCGAGAGTACACTTCCGTCAGGGTAATAATGTGAAGCACATTGAGCATGCATTCGTGTGTGGATAACTTGCTCAGTATAATTATCCATTATTATTATTAAAAGCACTGATTATGAGTTCAATCCCCAATCCAATGAGTCATCAGTACAATAAGTGCAGGAGAATGCTTTAAATTACATTCAAAAGGTAGTTTAGACAATAATTTATAAGGAACGGGGAATGATCTTTCCCTAGTTACATAAAAAAAGATCATCTATCAATCCAGGTCACAAAGACGTGTCGTGTATTAAAGTTTGGTCATGGGAGTTACAGTGTTTCTAAATATAATTTGTATTTTGATTGGTTGACGGAACAACTTTACGTCCTGCGTTTGCACTGCGTTCTTCAAAATGGCCCTTTTCATTCAAAACGTCATGTGAATCCAGAAAAAAACATCGTTTTTTTCTCATAAAGAAGATTCTAACTCGTTTAAGCTGCGGTCTTTACTCACGCTCTCAATACAACCACATTCGTTCCTTGTGGGTTTTCCTATGCGTTCTTACTACGTTGCGATTGCGCTCTGTGAGTGTACACCAAGTTCACAGAGTCCCCCATACGTTCTCACTGGATTCATATACAACGTGTATAAAACGTTTACACATATCCCACTACGCAGGCGCGGTGATCAGTCAAGCGGCGTTCACAGCCCATCTGGAAACCATGGATCCGTTCCATACAAGCGAGCGGTTATAATCGCTCATTGATCGCTCAATGTAGCGCATCCTCTCCTGAACATCACGGTGCGATTCCTCGAGGTTTGCTCGCTTTGCTACGTAGCGCTACATTGAGCAATCGCGTTCAAGAGAGGTTTAAAATTAATCGCTCATTGATTAATGTCAACATATACATATTATTTGTTTTACAGACAGAGGTCAGTGGAACGCTCGGTCTCACTGCCTTTCTCTTTAATTTATGCTTTGTGTCTTTCTCGCTGTTTAGTTTGTCTGAATGTCTGTATGTCTGTCCCTCTGTCTCTGTGTCTCTTTGTGTGTGTGTGTGTGTGTGTGTGTGTGTGTGTGTGTGTGGGTGTCCCTCTCTCTCTCTCCCCCGTCTCTCTCTCTCTCTCTCTCTGTCTCGCTGTCTGCCTCCCCCCTCTCTCTCCCCCTCCCCCTCTCTCTCTCTCCCCCCTCTCTCTCTCTCTCTCTCTCTCTCTCTCTCTCTCTCTCTCTCTCTCTCTCTCTCTCTCTCTTTGCATTTCACCATAGGAGTTGTACCGTTTGCATCTATCGAATGTAAAAAAGCTTCTGGATGTTGTTCATCCTTTCTGTCGAAGACCTATGGTCGAGTGGCTGTGCTGTAGAGACTATCAGTGCTGGTGATTAACTCTGAGGGTGTGGTATCGCACCTTGCAAGCGACTTGTCCCAAAAGTACAAGCTATGTATTTATGTTAAGTTTTTTAAGCTTTTATTGGCTTGCATTTCTTGTGCATTGGAACTGTTAGATACTATCATTAAACGTGTTCATAAACCTTTAAGATGCTCATATATAGAAGCGTTCAATATAGTTTCTGTATTTTCTTATTTTACAATATAACTATGTGTAATAAGTATCATTTACAGGTGTTAAACATTTTCAAAGGTTTAAGCTATTTTAAAACATATTTTCTTAACTTGTAATAAATAATTCTTATGAGTTGTTTGCTCGGATAACATTTTTTTGAGTTAATGGTTTTACTTTTGATGGCAAATGACAAAAGGACCATTTTACAAAACAGCAACCTTTATTTTCGGTTATTTATAAGATCATTGTTTCTAATTTTCATTAAAATGGGTAATTGTTTCATACTGAAGGATTTGTCAAGCATAACACATGGCTTACCTTTAACTCTGACCTGCTTGCATAATGATTAAAACAAGGCTAGTTTTAAGCTTCTATTAATCTGAATAAATGTCTAATTAGGTTGCTGGTTTCTTATAAAACATTGTTGTATAATAAACATTGTCATTGATATACCTGTGTGCTTTTTTGACGGCTAGAACATAATCATCTCAATAAAGTAATGTTGTTCCAGAGTTAAAACAATCTTTTGGCTGAATATCGACTTCTTCATTGCACAGCTGCAGCGTACTCAAAGGAAAAGTATGAGGATATATACTAAACATCTCAATTCGTAATAAAGAAGTTTGCCTAACGCATAAGATTTAAGTATATCTTGCTACGATAGTATTTTAAGCACTGGGTCTCAATGAGTGCGTGATGAACGTTTGCGCCAAATTTGTCGTCAAGCGTCAAGAGAAGCATATGTATAGAAAAGCACTGATTGTCAGTCATCAGTCATCTGGGTACGACGGAGAGACGGACCTCGCAACGATGCAATGCGCTCCGTTCCATTAGGCATGGGCAAAGACGAACGCGGGTAGCCTATCGCCGGTGTGAAGACCGTGGCGTCCTCAACGACAACGAGGATGACACTGGAGAGGCAGACAACGCTTGGTAAGTCTTGTGCGGAAGGCACTCCTCACAGTGGTCATCCTCGGCGCCTGCCCCTCGGCAGAAACGACAGCAAGAGTGGAGGTCGTATAGATACGACTTCCGCTTATCACAACAATTCGGAGCAAGATGAAGCCATGAAGAGACATGACACGACGTCATACCTAATTAATTGTTACAGGGCACTGGTGTGAGCTAGTAAAAGCGGCAGATAACGGCCTCTGCCTAAAATACGTGTGAAGGTGTGAAGTGCGGGAGCACGTCTTCTGCAACACCAAAGCCCAACAGGGCAGCCAACTGCCTCTAAGTGACGCCGATACGACCTCGTCACACAATTTGGCCATTTGCGACAATACTTGATAATGTTTGATTTTGAGCATGTTCGAGTGTTATATAATTTGATGAATTTTCCATCTTAAACCACTGAACATACCAACACATTTAATACCTCAGATTGGAGTGAAAACGTTATTTATTAAGGACAATGACGTTGAAGCATTTATCTATCGCAGTTTACGTGTAACAAGTCATAGAAGATTGTCAATTTTCGAAAATCGCCATTTTCAGCAAAGTTCAAATAATCATAAATGCCCATTACTGCTAATTATGCTATTGAAATTGTATTTACACCTTTGGATGCACAATTTCAAGAACAACAACTTTTCTGTGAAACCTTTCATCAAAAAGTTGATAGTTCAGCTCCGAACATCGCAAACGTTGTCTACGGATCCAAATTTAAGTATTTTTAAAAGTATTTTCTTAAATATTCAGAACAACATAACGCATTACTTATGAATGCAATCTTAATGATGGTTACATCTACTTAGGTTGAAATTAATCCACAACCTTTTCAATGTTACACCTTAGTATGAAAATATTAACCATTTTTTCTTAATCGTGAGATTAATTGTCCATAAATAAGCGATTGTTCCATTTTCAGAGGGTCATTGTCTTTGGAGATATTTTGTAATAAAACTATTGAAGATAGAGACATGTTTGATAGCTCATTTTAAAGCAGAGAAACTAATGAATAATCCAGACTTTAGTTTTTCATTTATTTTAAATCTTGAACAGGACTTTTGAAGTTATTTCAGCAGAATTCATTGTTGACATTGTATTTTATCATATAAGGTAAACGGAAAAAAGCAACATACACATTGCAGAAATCTACTCTAATAACATTCCATCTATGGAAGAAAACAAGAATATAGCTCTGAATGATTATCATTATTTTTTTTTAAAAAGTGACTTTAACAAAATAAAACAATTTTGTTTAGACATTACCACAAAAAACATCATTTTGTAGAAAAAAAGGTCCGTGACATGCACTTTTTCTTTTTTAATCTCGAATAATACATATTCAACTTGCATCATGCAAATTTACAGCAATTTTTCATTTATTTTGATTTTTGTTGGGAATCTCTTTAATTGTTTTATGTCATGCATGTATCACTAGAACGTCGATTCAAGCATAAAACACAAACAAAGTTCTTGAATAAATTTATTATATGGTGTGTGCCGGCCCCAATGTTTTGTAGATGCTTTCTTCAAGATATACAGGTTGCAATTTCCCCCTACAGAATGCAGCAGTGGAACGTATGGAGAAGACTGTACCAACTTCTGTCACTGCGGTTCCTGTGCTGTCACAAATGGAGTGTGTACTGGAGAATGTTATGCAGGGTGGCAGGGAGACAGCTGTGATATTAGTAGGTGCATCTTTTCGGCTTGTAAACAAGTCCTTGAAACATAATGTCATTTCCTCTGATTTGCGAAAGTGGGTTTACGTTGTTGAAAACTACCATATCACTGTGACACTTACTAGTGACGTGTTGTATGCATACTGTTAGGCAGTTTACAGATAGCATGAAGTCTAAGGTGATAGCATGTTTTAAGAAGGATTTATTAATGAAATATGAAACTATCTCAGGATTTCTCTGTTCATTGCCAGGTAAGTGCATATCTTGTAATAACCTCAAAGTTGATTTTACCATCAATTCTGACGTTACGCTACGAATGTAAGTGCAGCAGACGCTGTATATAATTGTATGACCTATTAGCTATAGTATCTCAACATTACTTCCGGCCCATCATTTCCAAGTCCAATAGAGTAAGGCAATCGATCCCAAAATGTGCAAGTTCAAAATCGTTATAGCTGAAATCGAGCGCGCAACCCTCCACAAGGCAACCATTAAACCATTTAGAATTAGTGAGTAAGAAGAAATTTACTGTTGAGATCTATTCTGCTCTTCTCGAATTTTAAAATTCATGACGGTATACTTCAGAGTAAACACTCGGATGTGATTTTGGTAGACATTTAAAAAACATTCGGGTGCTCGATTTTACGTCTTATTTTCAGCTACCCTAGTTTTTTTCAAATGTCTACCAACACCGTGTATTCTCCTTGGCGAAAATGAAACAGCCTTGCTATTAGGTTCTAGAGCATTAAGTAAATAAGTAAACAGTAATTGAATACAACAAATGATTTGAGATATAGTGTAATATTGTATAATGTCTCAATCCATGAGTATGCAACTCGTTAAATTAATTACTTTAATCAAATAGGGAACCATTGCTATTCAGATAAAATATCAATGTGAAAGAATCACCCCAATTCTCAGCGCCAATGTTTTCTGCTTCTGCTCATGTACTTCCGTCATGCGCATTTCTAAATATCTCGAACTGTTTGGAATCATGATATGCCAGGAAGTGTAATCCTTCTATATATATTATATTATATTTATATTACAGAATGTGACGATACCAGCTACGGTATCAACTGTGGACAAGGTTGCGAGAACCGCAAATGCGCCTCCGGATCCTCCTCGTGTGATCGCTTCACGGGTCTGTGTAATACGGGGTGTCTCCCGGGCTGGAGGGAGGTCGACTGTACACGGGGTAAGACATTTACTTTATTTCCCGATTATAGTGTCTCAACTTTACCTTTCTTCAAATAGAATTTACCCCTCATTTACCCTTTACCGAAATAATACAGCCTCAAATTTCCAAAATGCCCTAAACTTGATGAAAAAGCGAACTTTTTCTCAAAGTTGATCAAAACGTATATGAATAGTTTAAAACGATTTCAGCATAAATAGGAAACGAAACATTGGGACCAGTTGGTTCTAACATTGCTTAATTTGTCAGACCGAATAATACTTGTATGTCATTTTTCCTGATTTCAGAATGCGATCCAATAAATTATGGAGAGGCCTGCTCCAAGTTGTGCAGCGTCAGAAACTGTTACGGTACATCCCCATGTGATCACGTGACTGGGTCATGTGACAGTGGCTGCAAACAGGGATGGCAAGGGACCGATTGTCTTCAAGGTCATTCAGAATTCAAACATTCACTTCATAATCGGCGAATAGGATAAACATGATATAACATTATGCTACTTTTACATGAAATATTTATTTCCATTCTACTACTTATAAGCAAATTAGCAACGGATGCCCTAAACTATTGTATGAGACTCAATATTGTCAAGTACATGCCATACATTCATTCGATCTTCATTAACATGGATATCTCACATTTTGATGTTCAAATCCGCTGCTTTTAAGTACTGTCATTGCTCTTCCAAGCCGTTTTCATTTTACATATTAACGTTGAAACTGTGTTGTGAATTTTATTAGACTGTGTATAAGGAGAGTGAAATATGGAATCGTCAGTTGTTGCTCACTAGTTGTGTACGTTTGATGGAACAAATCATGTTTTCTTTCAAAGAGATTTATTTTCTTTCAACAGAGTTTACTCCCTTCAGATTTTGGATCTAACACATGAAGGGAGTAAACTCTGACAGAAGAGAATGAGTGTAGGTTCAACTCAATTCTCTTTCAGGGTGCGTCGACAGTTACGGATTCAACTGCAACATGACATGCGCAGACCGGAAGTGTGCAGGAGACAAGGTGTCATGTGACCGATTCACTGGGTCATGTGACCGGTGTCTTCCTGGTTGGGAAGGGGCGGACTGTTCTAAAAGTAGGATTACTTGATAAACGGTTACATTGTCAAGTAAATCTCTAGCCTCTTGTATTTCACGGAATTACGACTAATTTATTATACAATTAGGAAACAATACAATACAAATAATTCAAGATACAGTGTAAATTTTAATGAATTATTCTTTTCCCTATTAAGTTCATTAATCATCAAAATGTGCTAAATTATTGATATTTTTCATGTAATGCGAAGAGGATACAACATATGTATGACTTTAACAGGGTAAAGTAACCTTTGTAGCATTTATTCCATGATTTTTTTTACAAACATTCTTACAACAAACTAATAACAATTAATTGCTACAAAATGAAAGATCGAGATGATCGAGAACTCCTATCGAATCCTGTTGAATCCTACCCATTGCCTATTATTTCTTTGTCTGTTCCTTCCCCATGTTTAATAACCTCTATATATTTGCTCGAATCGAAAGATATGGCCACTTTTCAACTGAGTATAACATAGGAAGAACTTACGTGAGTAAGCCTGCCTCAGTGATGAGAGAATGAACAACGACATATTCTTACATATCTGTTCCTACTTAATGAAATATATGATATTTCTTCCTACTTCCACTATATTTGCAGAGTGTGACAGTCTCCACTACGGCACGAACTGTTCCCGTCAGTGTACGGACAGACACTGTAGAGAGACAGACTCGTCTTGTTTCCACGTGACGGGACGCTGTGACCAGGGGTGTTCACCTGGCTGGCTTGGGGATGATTGCATTGAAGGTGAAAATGAAGGCATTATTTTTCCTATATGTTATTTATTATCTGTATTTGAGATCATAAGATAATTTTTGATTCAAGAAACTAAAACTACTTTAGTTTTTAAAATATTTTGTCGTATTTCACTATGAAGTCATGTATATTAAAAAACAATTAATCGCCATAGTAAACGTTCCACAATTAGGAGAACTGAAGATAGTACAGATAAATACTGAGAATAACAGAGGCTTCTATTTTCATGATTATGCAGCGTGTGACGCAAGCCACTACGGCCAGGACTGTATGAGAGAGTGTTCCTCCAGACAGTGCAGCGGGGTGACGGACTGCAACAGTACTAGTGGGCAATGTCTGCAGGGCTGTCAGTCGGGCTGGACCGGAATCGACTGTGGGCGTGCGTGAATATAGACATTTAGTTTCATACTTCTCAAGATGTTCAACACGTTCTAGCTCTAATGTGTTCGACACGGATACTGAACTAGACTCATCTGGGGCTGATCACGAATCACAAAAGGCCGCATATGTATTTATTGAAATGGTAGGAACACCTTAAAGAGTGTTAAAGAAGTATTGTGAATAATGACACGTTAAATCAGGGACCTTATATAAGGTCCCTGGTTATACGAATTCACAAAGTGCAATGGTACGACATTGGGGTTGCATGTGGTCATTGGGGTCTGAATGAAAGGTATCCGTACAACATGTCAATACATCGCAACATACAAGTAAACGTTACTGCATTAGTTTTCGACTTGTATCGGGAAGTATAAGGATAAGTTTTTTCACGACTCCACTCCCGCATTAACTGTCCCGCATAAACTGTTCCGCATAAACTGTCCCGCATAAACTGTCCCGCATAAACTGTCCCGCATAAACTGTCCCGCATTTACTGTCCCGCATAAACTGTCCATCATTAACTGTCCCGCATTAACTGTCCCGCATGAACTGTCCCGCATAAACTGTCCCGCATAAACTGTCCGTATAAACTGTACCGCATTAACTGTCCCGCATTAACTGTCCCGCATTAACTGTCCGCATAACCTGTCCCGCATTAATTGTCCCGCATGAACTGTCCGTATAAACTGTCCGCATTAACTGTCCCCCATTAACTGTCCGCATAAACTGTCCCGCATTAACTGTCCCGCATTAACTGTCCGCATAAACTGTCCCGCATTAACTGTCCCGCATTAATTGTCCGTATAAACTGTACCGCATTAACTGTCCCGCATTAACTGTCCCGCATTAACTGTCCGCATAAACTGTCCCGCATTAATTGTCCCACATGAACTGTCCGTATAAACTGTCCGCATTAACTGTCCCGCATTAACTGTCCGCATAAACTGTCCCGCATTAACTGTCCCGCATTAACTGTCCGCATAAACTGTCCCGCATTAATTGTCCCGCATAAACTGTCCGTATAAACTGTACCGCATTAACTGTCCCGCATTAACTGTCCGCATAAACTGTCCCGCATTAATTGTCCCGCATGAACTGTCTGTATAAACTGTCCGCATTAACTGTCCCGCATTAACTGTCCGCATAAACTGTCCCGCATTAACTGTCCCGCATTAACTGTCCCGCATTAATTGTCCGTATAAACTGTCCCGCATAAACTGTCCCGCATAAACTGTCCGTATAAACTGTACCGCATTAACTGTCCCGCATTAATTGTCCGTATAAACTGTCCCGCATAAACTGTCCGCATAAACTGTCCGCATAAACTGTCCCGCATTAACTGTCCCGCATTAATTGTCCGTATAAACTGTCCCGCATAAACTGTCCGCATTAACTGTACCGCATGAACTGTACCGCATTAATTGTCCGTATAATCTGTCCCGCCTAAACTGTCCCGCATGAACTGTCCGCATAAACTGTCCCGCATTAACTGTCCCGCATAAACTGTCCCGCATTAACTGTCCCGCATGAACTGTCCCGCATAAACTGTCCGTATAAACTGTACCGCATTAACTGTCCCGCATTAACTGTCCCGCATGAACTGTCCGCATAAACTGTCCCGCATGAACTGTCCGCATAAACTGTCCCGCATTAATTGTCCCGCATAAACTGTCCCGCATAAACTGTCCCGCATAAACTGTCCGTATAAACGCATAAACTGTCCCGCATAAACTGTCCGTATAAACTGTCCCGCATATACTGTCCGTATAAACTGTCCGTTTAAACTGTCGGCATAAACTGTCCCGCATAAACTGTCCGTATAAACTGTCCCGTATAAACTGTCCGTATAAACTGTCCCGCATAAACTGTCCGCATAAACTGTCCCGCATAAACTGTCCGTATAAACTGTCCGCATAAACTGTCCGTATAAACTGTCCGTATAGTTCCCGATGTAGAGGAAACTGGGGTAGTAACTGACTTACATATAACGTTTTCCGAGTGAAATCAAATGAAAAAGGTAATTGTTTTAAATAATGTAAATTTTCAAAAAGATTTAAAACGAGATTCTCACGTGAAACTTAAATGCAAGAAGTAAATGTTCGAAGATCGTGCGCTTCAACTGGAGCTTTGCAATCTCGATAACTTGCAACAAATTTTTACAATTTGTCCATTTTTTATGCGGTGTTTGATCGATCTGTGTTGCACTGCGCCAATGAAATTTGAAGTGGATTCTTGGCTCGGACTTATTTATTTAGGTAAGCACATCGTGAGCATGGGCTTATAATTTTCTTCATTCATATTTATCTATATTTTTTGTTATATTATCAGAAGATAACGCATTACACTTTGAAGTGAGGTGATTTGGGGTTTAACGCCGCTTTCAAGAGTACTTCAATTATATCGCGGCTGCTAGTATTACGGCAGGGAGAAAGCCCGCAACGCCATGTGGCTATGCTTTGCGTTGAAACTTGCGAGCATCGACTGGAACTAGCGAACCATGGGTGGTACTACGCTGAAATTCAGTGCCATGTGATACCGGTAGTTATCAACGTCTCCTCTACTTCAACAGAACGAGTTGAAGAAGGCGGGAATGGTGCTGTCGTTGCTGGCGTGGTGGTGGGCTGTCTCCTTGCCATCCTCGTCGCTATCATCGCTGTTGTCTTCATCAGGTAACTCTGTCCATTATCTCAATAAACAACAGTTTCTGTCCATAGAGCTATGATTCCATAGAGGTTCTGTCCATGTCCAATGAGTTTGAATAGTGCCACAACATGTTTACTTACAACTTGATAACAACTTAACCTAACATTCGTTTTGTGTCTTCACTTTCGAAAGTGACAACAGGAATTGTGTATACATACATTTTACATACATTCCAAATAAATATATTATTCTCCCATACGATATTTCTTTCAGGAAGAGACGCTTGAAACAAGGGAGCGCCAGCAAAGAGTCTCATTCAGGTATGTAATTAAGTTTAATCATGTTGTATATCTAACTAAATTAACATGATGCCGTAGACGCCTTTCTGTTCCATAATTAATTAAAAATATGTTAAATACATTCATTACGGTGTCACGGCATCTAAACAAAATGAGGAAAACAATATAGTCACTTGTCTCTCTTCTCTGCCTTCAAGTTGACACTTCAAATGTATACGCAAACATTGCCTTGGCGGATGAAAAACCTAGAAAATCGCCCAACTTGAAAAGCAAGCAGACGACAACTCCCGCCGTCTTTGCGCTGAATCAGGGGAGGTCACTGGACTCGGACGAGGAGTACGATACAGACAGTGTGTGCACCAGAGATGGGGAGTTGGAGGGGGAGGGGGAGGAAGGGACAAGTAACTACTACAACCTCGACGGCGTCAGGAGAGACAGCGCCATCCCAGTATCCAAGCTTGAAGACACGCTGTCTGAAATGCGAGAAAATCCTAAAATGGTGGAGGAGGAATATAGGGTAAGGGTCCAAGATTGTAGAGGAGGAATATAAGGTAAGGGTCCAAGATTGGAGAGGGGGAATATAGGGTAAGGGTCCAAGATTGTAGAGGAGGAATATAGGATAAGGGTCCAAGATTGGAGAGATGGAATATAGGGGAAGGGTCCAAGATTAGAGAGGAGGAATATAGGGTAAGGGTCGAAGATTGGAGAGAAGGAATATAGGGTAAGGATCCAAGATTGGAGAGGAGGAATATAGGGTAAGGGTCCAAGATTGGAGAGGAGGAATATAGGGTAAGGGTCCAAGATTGTAGAGGAGGAATATAGGGTAAGGGTCCAAGATTGTAGAGGGGGAATATAGGGTAAGGGTCCAAGATTGTAGAGGGGGAACATAGGGTAAGGGTCCAAGATTGGAGAGGGGTAATATAGGGTAAGGGTCCAAGATTGGAGAGGGGTAATATAGGGTAATGGTCCAAGATTGGAGAGGAGGAATATAGGGTAAGGGTCCCATATTGTAGAGGAGGAATATAGGGTAAGGGTCCAAGATTGGAGAGGTGGAATATAGGGTAAGGGTCCAATAGTGTAGAGGGGGAATATAGGGTAAGTTCCAAGATTGGAGAGGGGGAACATTGGGTAAGGGTCCAAGATTCGAGAGGAGGAATATAGGGTAAGGTTCCAAGATTCGAGAGGAGGAATATAGTGTAAGGGACCAAGATTGTAGAGGAGGAATATAGGGAAAGGGTCCAAGATTGGAGAGGGGGAATATAGGGTAAAGGTCCAAGATTGGAGAGGAGGAATAAAGGGTAAGGGTCCAAGATTGTAGAGGGGGAATATAGGGTAAGGGTCCAAGATTGTAGAGGGGGATCATAGGGTAAGGGTCCAAGATTGAAGAGGGGGAATATAGGGTAAGGGTCCAAGATTGGAGAGGGGGAATATAGGGTAAGGGTCCAAGATTGTAGAGGAGGAATATAGGGTAAGGGTCCAAGATTGTAGAGGGGGAATATAGGGTAAGGGTCCAAGATTGTAGAGGGGGAACATAGGGTAAGGGTCCAAGATTGAAGAGGGGGAATATAGGGTAAGGCTCCAAGATTGGAGAGGGGGAATATAGGGTAAGGGTCCAAGATTGGAGAGGGGGAATATAGGTTAAGGGTCCAAGATTGTAGAGGGGGAACATAGGGTATGGGTCCAAAATTGTAGAGGGGGAATATAGGGTAAGGGTCCAAGATTGTAGATGAGGAATATAGGGTAAGGGTTCAAGATTGGAGAGGAGGAATATAGGGTAAGGGTCCAAGATTGTAGAGGGGGAATATAGGGTAAGGGTCCAAGATTGTAGAGGAGGAATATAGGGTAAGGGTTCAAGATTGTAGAGGAGGAATATAGGGAAAGGGTCCAAGATTGGAGAGGGGGAATATAGGGTAAAGGTCCAAGATTGTAGAGGAGGAATATAAGGTAAGGGTCCAAGATTGTAGAGGGGGAATATAGGGTAAGGGTCCAAGATTGTAGAGGGGGATCATAGGGTAAGGGTCCAAGATCGAAGAGGGGGAATATAGGGTAAGGGTCCAAGATTAGAGAGGGGGAATATAGGTTAAGGGTCCAAGATTGGAGAGGAGGAATATAGGGTAAGGGTCCAAGATTGGAGAGGAGGAATATAGGGTAAGGGACCAAGATTGTAGAGGAGGAATATAGGGTAAGGGTCCAAGATTGGAGAGGGGGAATATAGGGTAAGGGTCCAAGATTGTAGAGGAGGAATATAGGGTAAGGGTCCAAGATTGTAGAGGGGGAATATAGGGTAAGGGTCCAAGATTGGAGAGGGGGAATATAGGGTAAGGGTCCAAGATTGTAGAGGAGGAATATAGGGTAAGGGTCCAAGATTGTAGTGGGGGAACATAGGGTAAGGGTCCAAGATTGAAGAGGGAGAATATAGGGTAAGGCTCCAAGATTGGAGAGGGGGAATATTGGGTAAGGGTCCAAGATTGGAGAGGAGGAATATAGGGTAAGGGTCCAAGATTGGAGAGTAGGAATATAGGGTAAGGGTCCAAGATTGGAGAGGAGGAATATAGGGTAAGGGTCCAATATTGTAGAGGGGGAATATAGGGTAAGGGTCCAAGATTGGAGAGGGGGAATATAGGGTAAGGGTCCAAGATTGTAGAGGAGGAATATAGGGTAAGGGTCCAAGATTGGAGAGGAGGAATATAGGGTAAGGGTCCAATATTGTAGAGGGGGAATATAGGGTAAGGGTCCAAGATCGAGAGGAGGAATATAGGGTAAGGGTCCAAGATTGGAGAGGAGGAATATAGGGTAAGGGTCCAAGATTGGAGAGGAGGAATATAGGGTAAGTGTCCAAGATTGGAGAGGGGGAATATTGGGTAAGGGTCCAATATTGTAGAGGAGGAATATAGGGTAAGGGTCCAAGATTGGAGAGGGGGAATTTAGGGTAAGGGTCCAATATTTGAGAGGAGGAATATAGGGTAAGGGTCCAAGATTGGAGAGGAGGAATATAGGGTAACGGTCCAATATTGTAGAGGAGGAATATAGGGTAAGGGTCCAATATTGTAGAGGAGGAACCAGGGTAAGGGTCCACTATTGTAGAGGGGGAATATAGGGTAAGGGTCCAAGATTGTAGAGAAGGAATATAGGGTAAGGGTCCAAGATTGGAGAGGAGGAATATAGGGTAAGGGTCCAAGATTGGAGAGGAGGAATATAGGGTATGGGTCCAATATTGTAGAGGGGGAATATAGGGTAAGGGTCCGAGATTGTAGAGGAGGAATATAGGGTAAGGGTCCAAGATTGGAGAGGAGGAATATAGGGTGAGGGTCCAAGATTGGAGAGGAGGAATATAGGGTAAGGGTCCAATATTGTAGAGGGGGAATATAGGGTAAGGGTCCAAGATTGGAGAGGAGGAATATAGGGTAAGGGTCCACGATTGGAGAGGAGGAATATAGGGTCAGGGTCCAATATTGTAGAGAAGGAATATAGGGTAAGGGTCGAAGATTGTAGAGGGGGAATATAGGGTAAGGGTCCAAGATTGGAGAGGAGGAATATAGGGTAAGGGTCCAAGATTGTAGATGAGGAATATAGGGTAAGGGTCCAAGATTGGAGAGGAGGAACATAGAGTAAGGGTCCAAGATTGGAGAGGGGGAATATAGGGTAAGGGTCCAATATTGTAGAGTAGGAATATAGGATTAGGGTCCAAAAATTGGAGAGGGGGAATAAAGGGTAAGGGTCCAAGATTGTAGAGGAGGAATATACGGTAAGGGTCTAAGATTGTAGAGGGGGAATATAGGGTAAGGGTCCAAGATTGGAGAGGAGGAATATAGGGTAAGGATCCAAGATTGTAGAGGAGGAATATGGGGTAAGGGTCCAAGATTATAGTGGGGGAACATAGGGTAAGGGTCCAAGATTGAAGAGGGAGAATATAGGGTAAGGCTCCAAGATTGGAGAGGGGGAATATAGGGTAAGGGTCCAAGATTGGAGAGGAGGAATATAGGGTAAGGGTCCAAGATTGGAGAGGAGGAATATAGGGTAAGGGTCCAAGATTGGAGAGGAGGAATATAGGGTAAGGGTCCAAGATTGGAGAGGAGGAATATAGGGTAAGGGTCCAAGATTGGAGAGGAGGAATATAGGGTAAGGGTCCAATATTGTAGAGGGGGAATATAGGGTAAGGGTCCAAGATTGGAGAGGGGGAATATAGGGTAAGGGTCCAAGATTGTAGAGGAGGAATATAGGGTAAGGGTCCAAGATTGGAGAGGAGGAATATAGGGTAAGGGTCCAATATTGTAGAGGGGGAATATAGGGTAAGGGTCCAAGATCGAGAGGAGGAATATAGGGTAAGGGTCCAAGATTGGAGAGGAGGAATATAGGGTAAGGGTCCAAGATTGTAGAGGGGGAATATAGGGTAAGGGTCCAAGATTGGAGAGGGGGAACATAGAGGAAGGGTCCAATATTGTAGAGGAGGAATATAGGGTATGGGTCCAAGATTGGAGAGGGGGAATATAGGGTAAGGGTCCAAGATTGTAGAGGGGGAACATAGGGTAAGGGTCCAAGATTGGAGAGGAGGAATATAGGGCAAGGGTCCAAGATTGGAAAGGAGGAACATAGGGTAAGGGTCCAAGATTGTAGAGGGGAAACATAGGGTAAGGGTCCAATATTGTGGAGGAGGAATATAGGGTAAGGGTCCAAGATGGTAGAGGAGGATTATAGGGTAAGGGTTCAAGATTGTAGAGGGGGAATATAGGGTAAGGGTCCAAGATTGGAGAGGAGGAATATAGGGTAAGTGTCCAAGATTGAAGAGGGGGAATATTGGGTAAGGGTCCAATATTGTAGAGGAGGAATATAGGGTAAGGGTCCAAGATTGGAGATGGGGAATTTAGGGTAAGGGTCCAATATTTGAGAGGAGGAATATAGGGTAAGGGTCCAAGATTGGAGAGGAGGAATATAGGGTAAGGGTCCAAGATTGGAGAGGAGGAATATAGGGTAAGTGTCCAAGATTGGAGAGGGGGAATATTGGGTAAGGGTCCAATATTGTAGAGGAGGAATATAGGGTAAGGGTCCAAGATTGGAGAGGGGGAATTTAGGGTAAGGGTCCAATATTTGAGAGGAGGAATATAGGGTAAGGGTCCAAGATTGGAGAGGAGGAATATAGGGTAACGGTCCAATATTGTAGAGGAGGAATATAGGGTAAGGGTCCAATATTGTAGAGGAGGAACCAGGGTAAGGGTCCACTATTGTAGAGGGGGAATATAGGGTAAGGGTCCAAGATTGTAGAGAAGGAATATAGGGTAAGGGTCCAAGATTGGAGAGGAGGAATATAGGGTAAGGGTCCAAGATTGGAGAGGAGGAATATAGGGTATGGGTCCAATATTGTAGAGGGGGAATATAGGGTAAGGGTCCGAGATTGTAGAGGAGGAATATAGGGTAAGGGTCCAAGATTGGAGAGGAGGAATATAGGGTGAGGGTACAAGATTGGAGAGGAGGAATATAGGGTAAGGGTCCAATATTGTAGAGGGGGAATATAGGGTAAGGGTCCAAGATTGGAGAGGAGGAATATAGGGTAAGGGTCCACGATTGGAGAGGAGGAATATAGGGTCAGGGTCCAATATTGTAGAGAAGGAATATAGGGTAAGGGTCGAAGATTGTAGAGGGGGAATATAGGGTAAGGGTCCAAGATTGGAGAGGAGGAATATAGGGTAAGGGTCCAAGATTGTAGATGAGGAATATAGGGTAAGGGTCCAAGATTGGAGAGGAGGAACATAGAGTAAGGGTCCAAGATTGGAGAGGGGGAATATAGGGTAAGGGTCCAATATTGTAGAGTAGGAATATAGGATTAGGGTCCAAAAATTGGAGAGGGGGAATAAAGGGTAAGGGTCCAAGATTGTAGAGGAGGAATATAGGGTAAGGGTCTAAGATTGTAGAGGGGGAATATAGGGTAAGGGTCCAAGATTGGAGAGGAGGAATATAGGGTAAGGATCCAAGATTGTAGAGGAGGAATATAGGGTAAGGGTCCAAGATTATAGTGGGGGAACATAGGGTAAGGGTCCAAGATTGAAGAGGGAGAATATAGGGTAAGGCTCCAAGATTGGAGAGGGGGAATATAGGGTAAGGGTCCAAGATTGGAGAGGAGGAATATAGGGTAAGGGTCCAAGATTGGAGAGTAGGAATATAGGGTAAGGGTCCAAGATTGGAGAGGAGGAATATAGGGTAAGGGTCCAAGATTGGAGAGTAGGAATATAGGGTAAGGGTCCAAGATTGGAGAGGAGGAATATAGGGTAAGGGTCCAATATTGTAGAGGGGGAATATAGGGTAAGGGTCCAAGATTGGAGAGGGGGAATATAGGGTAAGGGTCCAAGATTGTAGAGGAGGAATATAGGGTAAGGGTCCAAGATTGGAGAGGAGGAATATAGGGTAAGGGTCCAATATTGTAGAGGGGGAATATAGGGTAAGGGTCCAAGATCGAGAGGAGGAATATAGGGTAAGGGTCCAAGATTGGAGAGGAGGAATATAGGGTAAGGGTCCAAGATTGTAGAGGGGGAATATAGGGTAAGGGTCCAAGATTGGAGAGGGGGAACATAGAGGAAGGGTCCAATATTGTAGAGGAGGAATATAGGGTATGGGTCCAAGATTGGAGAGGGGGAATATAGGGTAAGGGTCCAAGATTGTAGAGGGGGAACATAGGGTAAGGGTCCAAGATTGGAGAGGAGGAATATAGGGCAAGGGTCCAAGATTGGAAAGGAGGAACATAGGGTAAGGGTCCAAGATTGTAGAGGGGAAACATAGGGTAAGGGTCCAATATTGTGGAGGAGGAATATAGGGTAAGGGTCCAAGATGGTAGAGGAGGATTATAGGGTAAGGGTCCAAGATTGTAGAGGGGGAATATAGGGTAAGGGTCCAAGATTGGAGAGGAGGAATATAGGGTAAGTGTCCAAGATTGAAGAGGGGGAATATTGGGTAAGGGTCCAATATTGTAGAGGAGGAATATAGGGTAAGGGTCCAAGATTGGAGATGGGGAATTTAGGGTAAGGGTCCAATATTTGAGAGGAGGAATATAGGGTAAGGGTCCAAGATTGGAGAGGAGGAATATAGGGTCAGGGTCCAATATTGTAGAGAAGGAATATAGGGTAAGGGTCCAATATTGTAGAGGGGGAATATAGGGTAAGGGTCCAAGATTGGAGAGGAGGAATATAGGGTAAGGGTCCAAGATTGTAGAGGAGGAATATAGGGTAAGGGTCCAAGATTGTAGATGAGGAATATAGGGTAAGGGTCCAAGATTGGAGAGGAGGAACATAGAGTAAGGGTCCAAGATTGGAGAGGGGGAATATAGGGTAAGGGTCCAATATTGTAGAGTAGGAATATAGGATTAGGGTCCAAAAATTGGAGAGGGGGAATAAAGGGTAAGGGTCCAAGATTTTAGAGGAGGAATATAGGGTAAGGGTCTAAGATTGTAGAGGGGGGATATAGGGTAAGGGTCCAAGATTGGAGAGGAGGAATATAGGGTAAGGATCCAAGATTGTAGAGGAGGAATATGGGGTAAGGGTCCAATATTGGAGAGGGGGAATATAGGGTAAGGGTCCAAGATTGTAGAGGGGGAATATAGGGTAAGGGTCCAAGATTGTAGAGGAGGAATATAGGGTAAGGGTTCAAGATTGGAGAGGAGGAATATAGGGTAAGGGTCCAAGATTGTAGAGGGGGAATATAGGGTAAGGGTCCAAGATTGTAGAGGAAGAATATTGGGTAAGGGTCCAAGATTGGAGAGGAGGAATGTAGGGAAAGGGTCCAAGATTGTAGAGGGGGAACATAGGGTAAGGGTCCAAGATTGTAGAGGAGGAATATAGGGTAAGGGTCCAAGATTGTAGAGGAGGAATATAGGGTAAGGGTCCAAGATTGTAGAGGAGGAATATAGGGTGAGGGTCCAATATTGTAGAGGGGGAATATAGGGTAAGGGTCCAATATTGTAGAGGGGGAATATAGGGTAAGGGTCCAAGATTGTAGAGGAGGAATATAGGGTAAGGGTTCAAGATTGGAGAGGAGGAATATAGGGTAAGGGTCCAAGATTGTAGAGGGGGAACATAGGGTAAGGGTCCAAGATTGTAGAGGAGGAATATAGGGTAAGGGTCCAATATTGTAGAGGAGGAATATAGGGTAAGGGTCCAAGATTGTAGAGGAGGAATATAGGGTAAGGGTCCAATATTGTAGAGAGGGAATATAGGGTATGGGTCCAAGATTGGAGAGGAGGAATATAGGGTAAGGGTCCAATATTGTAGAGGAGGAATATAGGGTAAGGGTCCAAGATTGGAGAGGAGGAATGTAGGGTAAGGGTCCAATATTGTAGAGGAGGAATATAGGGTAAGGGTCCAATATTGGAGAGGAGGAATATAGGGTAAGGGTCCAATATTGGAGAGGAGGAATATAGGGTAAGGGTCCAATATTGTAGAGGGGGAATATAGGGTAAGGGTCCAATATTGTAGAGGGGGAATATAGGGTAAGGGTCCAAGATTGTAGAGGAGGAATATAGGGTAAGGGTTCAAGATTGGAGAGGAGGAATATAGGGTAAGGGTCCAAGATTGTAGAGGGGGAATATAGGGTAAGGGTCCAAGATTGTAGAGGAAGAATATTGGGTAAGGGTCCAAGATTGGAGAGGAGGAATATAGGGTAAGGGTCCAAGATTGTAGAGGGGGAACATAGGGTAAGGGTCCAAGATTGTAGAGGAGGAATATAGGGTAAGGGTCCAAGATTGTAGAGAGGGAATATAGGGTATGGGTCCAAGATTGGAGAGGAGGAATATAGGGTAAGGGTCCAATATTGTAGAGGAGGAATATAGGGTAAGGGTCCAAGATTGGAGAGGAGGAATGTAGGGTAAGGGTCCAATATTGTAGAGGAGGAATATAGGGTAAGGGTCCAATATTGGAGAGGAGGAATATAGGGTAAGGGTCCAATATTGGAGAGGAGGAATATAGGGTAAGGGTCCAATATTGTAGAGGGGGAATATAGGGTAAGGGTCCAAGATTGTAGAGGGGGAATATAGGGTAAGGGTCCAAGATCGTAGAGGAGGAATATAGGGTAAGGGTTCAAGATTGGAGAGGGGGAATATATGGTAAGGGTCCAAGATTGGAGAGGGGGAACATAGAGGAAGGGTCCAATATTGTAGAGGAGGAATATAGGGTAAGGGTCCAAGATTGGAGAGGGGGAATATAGGGTAAGGGTCCAAGATTGTAGAGGGGGAACATAGGGTAAGGGTCCAAGATTGGAGAGGAGGAATATAGGGCAAGGGTCCAAGATTGGAAAGGAGGAACATAGGGTAAGGGTCCAAGATTGTAGAGGGGAAACATAGGGTAAGGGTCCAATATTGTGGAGGAGGAATATAGTTTAAGGGTCCAAGATGGTAGAGGAGGATTATAGGGTAAGGGTCCAAGATTGTAGAGGGGGAATATAGGGTAAGGGTCCAAGATTGGAGAGGAGGAATATAGGGTAAGTGTCCAAGATTGGAGAGGGGGAATATTGGGTAAGGGTCCAATATTGTAGAGTAGGAATATAGGATTAGGGTCCAAAAATTGGAGAGGGGGAATAAAGGGTAAGGGTCCAAGATTGTAGAGGAGGAATATAGGGTAAGGGTCTAAGATTGTAGAGGGGGAATATAGGGTAAGGGTCCAAGATTGGAGAGGAGGAATATAGGGTAAGGATCCAAGATTGTAGAGGAGGAATATGGGGTAAGGGTCCAAGATTATAGTGGGGGAACATAGGGTAAGGGTCCGAGATTGAAGAGGGAGAATATAGGGTAAGGCTCCAAGATTGGAGAGGGGGAATATAGGGTAAGGGTCCAAGATTGGAGAGGAGGAATATAGGGTAAGGGTCCAAGATTGGAGAGTAGGAATATAGGGTAAGGGTCCAAGATTGGAGAGGAGGAATATAGGGTAAGGGTCCAAGATTGGAGAGTAGGAATATAGGGTAAGGGTCCAAGATTGGAGAGGAGGAATATAGGGTAAGGGTCCAATATTGTAGAGGGGGAATATAGGGTAAGGGTCCAAGATTGGAGAGGGGGAATATAGGGTAAGGGTCCAAGATTGTAGAGGAGGAATATAGGGTAAGGGTCCAAGATTGGAGAGGAGGAATATAGGGTAAGGGTCCAATATTGTAGAGGGGGAATATAGGGTAAGGGTCCAAGATCGAGAGGAGGAATATAGGGTAAGGGTCCAAGATTGGAGAGGAGGAATATAGGGTAAGGGTCCAAGATTGTAGAGGGGGAATATAGGGTAAGGGTCCAAGATTGGAGAGGGGGAACATAGAGGAAGGGTCCAATATTGTAGAGGAGGAATATAGGGTATGGGTCCAAGATTGGAGAGGGGGAATATAGGGTAAGGGTCCAAGATTGTAGAGGGGGAACATAGGGTAAGGGTCCAAGATTGGAGAGGAGGAATATAGGGCAAGGGTCCAAGATTGGAAAGGAGGAACATAGGGTAAGGGTCCAAGATTGTAGAGGGGAAACATAGGGTAAGGGTCCAATATTGTGGAGGAGGAATATAGGGTAAGGGTCCAAGATGGTAGAGGAGGATTATAGGGTAAGGGTCCAAGATTGTAGAGGGGGAATATAGGGTAAGGGTCCAAGATTGGAGAGGAGGAATATAGGGTAAGTGTCCAAGATTGGAGAGGGGGAATATTGGGTAAGGGTCCAATATTGTAGAGGAGGAATATAGGGTAAGGGTCCAAGATTGGAGATGGGGAATTTAGGGTAAGGGTCCGATATTTGAGAGGAGGAATATAGGGTAAGGGTCCAAGATTGGAGAGGAGGAATATAGGGTCAGGGTCCAATATTGTAGAGAAGGAATATAGGGTAAGGGTCCAATATTGTAGAGGGGGAATATAGGGTAAGGGTCCAAGATTGGAGAGGAGGAATATAGGGTAAGGGTCCAAGATTGTAGAGGAGGAATATAGGGTAAGGGTCCAATATTGGAGAGGGGGAATATAGGGTAAGGGTCCAAGATTGTAGAGGGGGAATATAGGGTAAGGGTCCAAGATTGTAGAGGAGGAATATAGGGTAAGGGTTCAAGATTGGAGAGGAGGAATATAGGGTAAGGGTCCAAGATTGTAGAGGGGGAATATAGGGTAAGGGTCCAAGATTGTAGAGGAAGAATATTGGGTAAGGGTCCAAGATTGGAGAGGAGGAATGTAGGGAAAGGGTCCAAGATTGTAGAGGGGGAACATAGGGTAAGGGTCCAAGATTGTAGAGGAGGAATATAGGGTAAGGGTCCAAGATTGTAGAGGAGGAATATAGGGTAAGGGTCCAAGATTGTAGAGGAGGAATATAGGGTGAGGGTCCAATATTGTAGAGGGGGAATATAGGGTAAGGGTCCAATATTGTAGAGGGGGAATATAGGGTAAGGGTCCAAGATTGTAGAGGAGGAAAATGGGGTAAGGGTCCAATATTGGAGAGGGGGAATATAGGGTAAGGGTCCAAGATTGTAGAGGGGGAATATAGGGTAAGGATCCAAGATTGTAGAGGAGGAAAATGGGGTAAGGGTCCAATATTGGAGAGGGGGAATATAGGGTAAGGGTCCAAGATTGTAGAGGGGGAATATAGGGTAAGGGTCCAAGATTGTAGAGGAGGAATATAGGGTAAGGGTTCAAGATTGGAGAGGAGGAATATAGGGTAAGGGTCCAAGATTGTAGAGGGGGAATATAGGGTAAGGGTCCAAGATTGTAGAGGAAGAATATTGGGTAAGGGTCCAAGATTGGAGAGGAGGAATGTAGGGAAAGGGTCCAAGATTGTAGAGGGGGAACATAGGGTAAGGGTCCAAGATTGTAGAGGAGGAATATAGGGTAAGGGTCCAAGATTGTAGAGGAGGAATATAGGGTAAGGGTCCAAGATTGTAGAGGAGGAATATAGGGTGAGGGTCCAATATTGTAGAGGGGGAATATAGGGTAAGGGTCCAATATTGTAGAGGGGGAATATAGGGTAAGGGTCCAAGATTGTAGAGGAGGAATATAGGGTAAGGGTTCAAGATTGGAGAGGAGGAATATAGGGTAAGGGTCCAAGATTGTAGAGGGGGAACATAGGGTAAGGGTCCAAGATTGTAGAGGAGGAATATAGGGTAAGGGTCCAATATTGTAGAGGAGGAATATAGGGTAAGGGTCCAAGATTGTAGAGGAGGAATATAGGGTAAGTGTCCAATATTGTAGAGAGGGAATATAGGGTATGGGTCCAAGATTGGAGAGGAGGAATATAGGGTAAGGGTCCAATATTGTAGAGGAGGAATATAGGGTAAGGGTCCAAGATTGGAGAGGAGGAATGTAGGGTAAGGGTCCAATATTGTAGAGGAGGAATATAGGGTAAGGGTCCAATATTTGAGAGGAGGAATATAGGGTAAGGGTCCAATATTGGAGAGGAGGAATATAGGGTAAGGGTCCAATATTGTAGAGGGGGAATATAGGGTAAGGGTCCAAGATTGTAGAGGGGGAATATAGGGTAAGGGTCCAAGATTGTAGAGGAGGAATATAGGGTAAGGGTTCAAGATTGGAGAGGAGGAATATAGGGTAAGGGTCCAAGATTGTAGAGGGGGAATATAGGGTAAGGGTCCAAGATTGTAGAGGAAGAATATTGGGTAAGGGTCCAAGATTGGAGAGGAGGAATATAGGGTAAGGGTCCAAGATTGTAGAGGGGGAACATAGGGTAAGGGTCCAAGATTGTAGAGGAGGAATATAGGGTAAGGGTCCAAGATTGTAGAGAGGGAATATAGGGTATGGGTCCAAGATTGGAGAGGAGGAATATAGGGTAAGGGTCCAATATTGTAGAGGAGGAATATAGGGTAAGGGTCCAAGATTGGAGAGGAGGAATGTAGGGTAAGGGTCCAATATTGTAGAGGAGGAATATAGGGTAAGGGTCCAATATTGGAGAGGAGGAATATAGGGTAAGGGTCCAATATTGGAGAGGAGGAATATAGGGTAAGGGTCCAATATTGTAGAGGGGGAATATAGGGTAAGGGTCCAAGATTGTAGAGGGGGAATATAGGGTAAGGGTCCAAGATCGTAGAGGAGGAATATAGGGTAAGGGTTCAAGATTGGAGAGGGGGAATATAGGGTAAGGGTCCAAGATTGGAGAGGGGGAACATAGAGGAAGGGTCCAATATTGTAGAGGAGGAATATAGGGTAAGGGTCCAAGATTGGAGAGGGGGAATATAGGGTAAGGGTCCAAGATTGTAGAGGGGGAACATAGGGTAAGGGTCCAAGATTGGAGAGGAGGAATATAGGGCAAGGGTCCAAGATTGGAAAGAGGAACATAGGGTAAGGGTCCAAGATTGTAGAGGGGAAACATAGGGTAAGGGTCCAATATTGTGGAGGAGGAATATAGTTTAAGGGTCCAAGATGGTAGAGGAGGATTATAGGGTAAGGGTCCAAGATTGTAGAGGGGGAATATAGGGTAAGGGTCCAAGATTGGAGAGGAGGAATATAGGGTAAGTGTCCAAGATTGGAGAGGGGGAATATTGGGTAAGGGTCCAATATTGTAGAGGAGGAATATAGGGTAAGGGTCCAATATTTGAGAGGAGGAATATAGGGTAAGGGTCCAAGATTGGAGAGGAGGAATATAGGGTAACGGTCCAATATTGTAGAGGAGGAATCTAGGGTAAGGGTCCACTATTGTAGAGGGGGAATATAGGGTAAGGGTCCAAGATTGTAGAGAAGGAATATAGGGTAAGGGTCCAAGATTAGAGAGGAGGAATATAGGGTAAGGGTCCAAGATTGGAGAGGAGGAATATAGGGTATGGGTCCAATATTGTAGAGGGGGAATATAGGGTAATGGTCCAAGATTGTAGAGGAGGAATATCGGGTAAGGGTTCAAGATTGGAGAGGAGGAATATAGGGTAAGGGTCCAAGATTGTAGAGGGGGAATATAGGGTAAGGGTCCAAGATTGTAGAGGAAGAATATTGGGTAAGGGTCCAAGATTGGAGAGAAGGAATATAGGGTAAGGGTCCAAGATTGTAGAGGGGGAACATAGGGTAAGGGTCCAAGATTGTAGAGGAGGAATATAGGGTAAGGGTCCAAGATTGTAGAGGAGGAATATAGGGTAAGGGTCCAAGATTGTAGAGGAGGAATATAGGGTGAGGGTCCAATATTGTAGAGGGGGAATATAGGGTAAGGGTCCAATATTGTAGAGGGGGAATATAGGGTAAGGGTCCAAGATTGTAGAGGAGGAATATAGGGTAAGGGTTCAAGATTGGAGAGGAGGAATATAGGGTAAGGGTCCAAGATTGTAGAGGGGGAACATAGGGTAAGGGTCCAAGATTGTAGAGGAGGAATATAGGGTAAGGGTCCAATATTGTAGAGGAGGAATATAGGGTAAGGGTCCAAGATTGTAGAGGAGGAATATAGGGTAAGGGTCCAATATTGTAGAGAGGGAATATAGGGTATGGGTCCAAGATTGGAGAGGAGGAATATAGGGTAAGGGTCCAATATTGTAGAGGAGGAATATAGGGTAAGGGTCCAAGATTGGAGAGGAGGAATGTAGGGTAAGGGTCCAATATTGTAGAGGAGGAATATAGGGTAAGGGTCCAATATTGGAGAGGAGGAATATAGGGTAAGGGTCCAATATTGGAGAGGAGGAATATAGGGTAAGGGTCCAATATTGTAGAGGGGGAATATAGGGTAAGGGTCCAAGATTGTAGAGGGGGAATATAGGGTAAGGGTCCAAGATTGTAGAGGAGGAATATAGGGTAAGGGTTCAAGATTGGAGAGGAGGAATATAGGGTAAGGGTCCAAGATTGTAGAGGGGGAATATAGGGTAAGGGTCCAAGATTGTAGAGGAAGAATATTGGGTAAGGGTCAAAGATTGGAGAGGAGGAATATAGGGTAAGGGTCCAAGATTGTAGAGGGGGAACATAGGGTAAGGGTCCAAGATTGTAGAGGAGGAATATAGGGTAAGGGTCCAAGATTGTAGAGGAGGAATATAGGGTAAGGGTCCAAGATTGTAGAGGAGGAATATAGGGTGAGGGTCCAATATTGTAGAGGGGGAATATAGAGTAAGGGTCCAATATTGTAGAGGGGGAATATAGGGTAAGGGTCCAAGATTGTAGAGGAGGAATATAGGGTAAGGGTCCAATATTGTAGAGAGGGAATATAGGGTATAGGTCCAAGATTGGAGAGGAAGAATATAGGGTAAGGGTCCAATATTGTAGAGGAGGAATATAGGGTAAGGGTCCAAGATTGGAGAGGAGGAATGTAGGGTAAGGGTCCAATATTGTAGAGGAGGAATATAGGGTAAGGGTCCAATATTGGAGAGGAGGAATATAGGGTGAGGGTCCAAGATTGGAGAGGAGGAATATAGGGTAAGGGTCCAATATTGTAGAGGGGGAATATAGGGTAATGGTCCAAGATTGTAGAGGAGGAATATCGGGTAAGGGTTCAAGATTGGAGAGGAGGAATATAGGGTAAGGGTCCAAGATTGTAGAGGGGGAATATAGGGTAAGGGTCCAAGATTGTAGAGGAAGAATATTGGGTAAGGGTCCAAGATTGGAGAGGAGGAATATAGGGTAAGGGTCCAAGATTGTAGAGGGGGAACATAGGGTAAGGGTCCAAGATTGTAGAGGAGGAATATAGGGTAAGGGTCCAAGATTGTAGAGGAGGAATATAGGGTAAGGGTCCAAGATTGTAGAGGAGGAATATAGGGCGAGGGTCCAATATTGTAGAGGGGGAATATAGGGTAAGGGTCCAATATTGTAGAGGGGGAATATAGGGTAAGGGTCCAAGATTGTAGAGGAGGAATATAGGGTAAGGGTTCAAGATTGGAGAGGAGGAATATAGGGTAAGGGTCCAAGATTGTAGAGGGGGAATATAGGGTAAGGGTCCAAGATTGTAGAGGAGGAATATAGGGTAAGGGTCCAATATTGTAGAGGAGGAATATAGGGTAAGGGTCCAAGATTGTAGAGGAGGAATATAGGGTAAGGGTCCAATATTGTAGAGAGGGAATATAGGGTATGGGTCCAAGATTGGAGAGGAGGAATATAGGGTAAGGGTCCAATATTGTAGAGGAGGAATATAGGGTAAGGGTCCAAGATTGGAGAGGAGGAATATAGGGTAAGGGTCCAATATTGTAGAGGAGGAATATAGGGTAAGGGTCCAATATTGGAGAGGAGGAATATAGGGTAAGGGTCCAATATTGGAGAGGAGGAATATAGGGTAAGGGTCCAATATTGTAGAGGGGGAATATAGGGTAAGGGTCCAAGATTGTAGAGGGGGAATATAGGGTAAGGGTCCAAGATTGTAGAGGAGGAATATAGGGTAAGGGTTCAAGATTGGAGAGGAGGAATATAGGGTAAGGGTCCAAGATTGTAGAGGGGGAATATAGGGTAAGGGTCCAAGATTGTAGAGGAAGAATATTGGGTAAGGGTCAAAGATTGGAGAGGAGGAATATAGGGTAAGGGTCCAAGATTGTAGAGGGGGAATATAGGGTAAGGGTCCAAGATTGTAGAGGAGGAATATAGGGTAAGGGTCCAAGATTGTAGAGGAGGAATATAGGGTAAGGGTCCAAGATTGTAGAGGAGGAATATAGGGTGAGGGTCCAATATTGTAGAGGGGGAATATAGGGTAAGGGTCCAATATTGTAGAGGGGGAATATAGGGTAAGGGTCCAAGATTGTAGAGGAGGAATATAGGGTAAGGGTCCAATATTGTAGAGAGGGAATATAGGGTATAGGTCCAAGATTGGAGAGGAAGAATATAGGGTAAGGGTCCAATATTGTAGAGGAGGAATATAGGGTAAGGGTCCAAGATTGGAGAGGAGGAATGTAGGGTAAGGGTCCAATATTGTAGAGGAGGAATATAGGGTAAGGGTCCAATATTGGAGAGGAGGAATATAGGGTAAGGGTCCAATATTGGAGAGGAGGAATATAGGTTAAGGGTCCAATATTGTAGAGGAGGAATATAGGGTAAGGCTCCAAGATTGTAGAGGGGGAACATAGGGTAAGGGTCCAAGATTGTAGAGAAGGAATATAGGGTAAGGGTCCAATATTGTAGAGGGGGAATATAGGGTATGGGTCCAATATTGTAGAGGAGGAATATAGGGTAAGGGTCCAAGATTGTAGAGGAGGAATATAGGGTAAGGGTCCAAGATTGGAGAGGAGGAATATAGGGTGAGGGTCCAAGATTGGAGAGGAGGAATATAGGGTTAGGGTCCAATATTGTAGAGGGGGAATATAGGGTAAGGGTCCAAGATTGGAGAGGAGGAATATAGGGTAAGGGTCCAAGATTGTAGAGGAGGAATATAGGGTAAGGGTCCAAGATTGTAGAGGAGGAATATAGGGTAAGGGTCCAAGATTGTAGAGGAGGAATATAGGGTGAGGGTCCAATATTGTAGAGGGGGAATATAGAGTAAGGGTCCAATATTGTAGAGGGGGAATATAGGGTAAGGGTCCAAGATTGTAGAGGAGGAATATAGGGTAAGGGTCCAATATTGTAGAGAGGGAATATAGGGTATAGGTCCAAGATTGGAGAGGAAGAATATAGGGTAAGGGTCCAATATTGTAGAGGAGGAATATAGGGTAAGGGTCCAAGATTGGAGAGGAGGAATGTAGGGTAAGGGTCCAATATTGTAGAGGAGGAATATAGGGTAAGGGTCCAATATTGGAGAGGAGGAATATAGGGTGAGGGTCCAAGATTGGAGAGGAGGAATATAGGGTAAGGGTCCAATATTGTAGAGGGGGAATATAGGGTAATGGTCCAAGATTGTAGAGGAGGAATATCGGGTAAGGGTTCAAGATTGGAGAGGAGGAATATAGGGTAAGGGTCCAAGATTGTAGAGGGGGAATATAGGGTAAGGGTCCAAGATTGTAGAGGAAGAATATTGGGTAAGGGTCCAAGATTGGAGAGGAGGAATATAGGGTAAGGGTCCAAGATTGTAGAGGGGGAACATAGGGTAAGGGTCCAAGATTGTAGAGGAGGAATATAGGGTAAGGGTCCAAGATTGTAGAGGAGGAATATAGGGTAAGGGTCCAAGATTGTAGAGGAGGAATATAGGGCGAGGGTCCAATATTGTAGAGGGGGAATATAGGGTAAGGGTCCAATATTGTAGAGGGGGAATATAGGGTAAGGGTCCAAGATTGTAGAGGAGGAATATAGGGTAAGGGTTCAAGATTGGAGAGGAGGAATATAGGGTAAGGGTCCAAGATTGTAGAGGGGGAACATAGGGTAAGGGTCCAAGATTGTAGAGGAGGAATATAGGGTAAGGGTCCAATATTGTAGAGGAGGAATATAGGGTAAGGGTCCAAGATTGTAGAGGAGGAATATAGGGTAAGGGTCCAATATTGTAGAGAGGGAATATAGGGTATGGGTCCAAGATTGGAGAGGAGGAATATAGGGTAAGGGTCCAATATTGTAGAGGAGGAATATAGGGTAAGGGTCCAAGATTGGAGAGGAGGAATGTAGGGTAAGGGTCCAATATTGTAGAGGAGGAATATAGGGTAAGGGTCCAATATTGGAGAGGAGGAATATAGGGTAAGGGTCCAATATTGGAGAGGAGGAATATAGGGTAAGGGTCCAATATTGTAGAGGGGGAATATAGGGTAAGGGTCCAAGATTGTAGAGGGGGAATATAGGGTAAGGGTCCAAGATTGTAGAGGAGGAATATAGGGTAAGGGTTCAAGATTGGAGAGGAGGAATATAGGGTAAGGGTCCAAGATTGTAGAGGGGGAATATAGGGTAAGGGTCCAAGATTGTAGAGGAAGAATATTGGGTAAGGGTCAAAGATTGGAGAGGAGGAATATAGGGTAAGGGTCCAAGATTGTAGAGGGGGAATATAGGGTAAGGGTCCAAGATTGTAGAGGAGGAATATAGGGTAAGGGTCCAAGATTGTAGAGGAGGAATATAGGGTAAGGGTCCAAGATTGTAGAGGAGGAATATAGGGTGAGGGTCCAATATTGTAGAGGGGGAATATAGGGTAAGGGTCCAATATTGTAGAGGGGGAATATAGGGTAAGGGTCCAAGATTGTAGAGGAGGAATATAGGGTAAGGGTCCAATATTGTAGAGAGGGAATATAGGGTATAGGTCCAAGATTGGAGAGGAAGAATATAGGGTAAGGGTCCAATATTGTAGAGGAGGAATATAGGGTAAGGGTCCAAGATTGGAGAGGAGGAATGTAGGGTAAGGGTCCAATATTGTAGAGGAGGAATATAGGGTAAGGGTCCAATATTGGAGAGGAGGAATATAGGGTAAGGGTCCAATATTGGAGAGGAGGAATATAGGTTAAGGGTCCAATATTGTAGAGGAGGAATATAGGGTAAGGCTCCAAGATTGTAGAGGGGGAACATAGGGTAAGGGTCCAAGATTGTAGAGAAGGAATATAGGGTAAGGGTCCAATATTGTAGAGGGGGAATATAGGGTATGGGTCCAATATTGTAGAGGAGGAATATAGGGTAAGGGTCCAAGATTGTAGAGGAGGAATATAGGGTAAGGGTCCAAGATTGGAGAGGAGGAATATAGGGTGAGGGTCCAAGATTGGAGAGGAGGAATATAGGGTTAGGGTCCAATATTGTAGAGGGGGAATATAGGGTAAGGGTCCAAGATTGGAGAGGAGGAATATAGGGTAAGGGTCCAAGATTGGAGAGGAGGAATATAGGGTAAGGGTCCAAGATTGTAGAGGAGGAATATAGGGTAAGGGTCCAAGATTGTAGATGAGGAATATAGGGTAAGGGTCCAAGATTGGAGAGGAGGAACATAGGGTAAGGGTCCAAGATTGGAGAGGGGGAATATAGGGTAAGGGTCCAATATTGTAGAGTAGGAATATAGGATTAGGGTCCAAAAATTGGAGAGGGGGAATAAAGGGTAAGGGTCCAAGATTGTAGAGGAAGAATATAGGGTAAGGGTCTAAGATTGTAGAGGGTTAATATAGGGTAAGGGTCCAAGATTGGAGAGGAGGAATATAGGGTAAGGATCAAAGATTGTAGAGGAGGAATATAGGGTAAGGGTCCAAGATTGGAGAGGGGGAATATAGGGTAAGGGTCCACGATTGTAGAGGGGGAATATAGGGTAAGGGTCAAAGATTGTAGAGGAGGAATATAGGGTAAGGGTCCAAGATTGGAGAGGGGGAATATAGGGTAAGGGTCCAAGATTGTAGAGGGGGAATATAGGGTAAGGGTCCAAGATTGTAGAGGAGGAATATAGGGTAAGGGTTCAAGATTGTAGAGGAGGAATATAGGGTAAGGGTTCAAGATTGGAGAGGAGGAATATAGGGTAAGGATCCAATATTGTAGAGGGGGAATATAGGGTAAGGGTCCAAGATTGTAGAGGGGGAATATAGAGTAAGGGTCCAAGATTGTAGAGGAGGAATATAGGGTAAGGGTTCAAGATTGGAGAGGAGGAATATAGGGTAAGGATCCAAGATTGTAGAGGGGGAATATAGGGTAAGGGACCAAGATTGTAGAGGAAGAATATAGGGTAAGGGTCCAAGATTGGAGAGGGGGAATATAGGTTAAGGGTCCAATATTGTAGAGGGGGAATATAGCGTAAGGGTCCAAGATTGGAAAGGAGGAATATAGGGTAAGGGTCCAAGATTGGAGAGGGGGAATATAGGGTAAGGGTCCAATATTGTAGAGGAGGAACATAGTGTAATGGTCCAAGATTGGAGAGGGGGAATATATGGTAAGGGTCCAAGATTACGGATAAAAATGCTCCCTGATATAATAATTATTGTGTTCACTTTCCAAATACATTTTCCTTATATATTTGTACTTATTTGCTATGTTATATCATATTGATAAACTATGCTGTCCTTACATTAGAGGGATAAATTATCGAATACCAAATATAAATGTGAAAACGGTGCACTGTTAATGAAATGTGTGTACCTCGAATTTTGCTTGCATTCATATTAATTAATCAGAAACCTAAATGATTGTTTCATAATATTATAAAACAGTCTTGCATACCCAAATTTAAGGTAAGAACATATTCAATATGTTAATTTTTAATACTAAACCGAAAATGAATACTATTTCCAGCTACTGCCAGATGGGTTCATGCAGCCGTACGATGAGTCTCAGCGAGCAGAGAACAAGTCTAAGAACCGGTACAGGGGATACTATCCATGTAGGTATCTCTCTTACGTGTTTGTGTGTTAGCATGTCCATATCTACCTCAAGCAATTAAAACTTCAAATATAGAAAAATCGTTGGAATCCAATGCGTTATTGGATCTGATCAACATTTCATAAATAATAATGGAAACATATATGTTACATATTACAGTTCAATTCACAATGAAAACTACAAATAAGAAATTGATACCTCAAATTTCACTTTTTATTGATATACCTCTGTTGACAGACAACTACAACCGGATCGTGCTCCGTGACGTCACAGACGACACGGATGGAGATTACATCAATGCCAGCTATGTGGATGTAAGTCGAGTAACACGCGTATTTTCAATATAGGATACTAGGTGATCTTTAATTTAACGTTGGGCTGACGTATCAAAGTCGCATGTACGTACTGACATACGCAGTCAAATGGTTTTTATTTATCTTGTTGGACCTTTAAAAAATCCGTAATCAAAATTTGTCAAATAAGAAATCCGTTGCCACAATGTTTCATATAGATAAAACCGACCGCAGTCTTGGCACTACTCGAAAAACAGTTAATTGTCTTTATTTCAAGTCACTATTACCTTCACTGTCTGCCATCCAGGTGATAGACGTAATCAAATAACCTTATGTAAGCAAATGTTTTTTTCCTGGTCACGACCACAAGATTGCTTAATTCATGAAAACATGATGACATCGTTAGCCTTCCACATTATCACGTTTTGACAATAGTACATTTCCAGGGATATTTGAAGTATGTTTATTTTATCTACTTCAGGGTTACCAGTCCGAGAGGAAGTACATTGCTGCCCAAGGTAACATTCAATTAGACATTACTTCAGCACTACCGAGAATAAACAATTTACATTATCAGAATATGATCTAGAGGTCTAAATAGTATTGAACGTGTGATTTAATTTTGAGGTTCAGTTTTACTTCATGCTGTAAACTTGTTATCGTCTTATCTCAGGTCCGTACAAAAGCCACCTAGTGCTGGACTTCTGGAGAATGTTATGGCAAGAAGGATGCCAAGTCGTTGTCATGGTAACAGGTCTGGTGGAAACCGGCAGGGTAAGAACACGTCCTTCAGCCACTTTCAGAAGAAAGAACCGTTTACAAAACAAACAAAAAAACTGAAATAAATGTGTCACTTCACTGATTTTCTTTCCAGATGAAATGTCTTCGCTACTGGCCGGAGGAGAGCACGGAAACGTACGGCGGTGTGACAGTAACGAAAGAATCCGAAACCGTGATGGCTGACTACACAATAACAAAGCTGTCTGTTCAACACAAAAAGGTAAGCTGAGGACCAAAGTAATACAACATTGACACGTTATGTTGAATAGTTGGCTGAAGAGATCACTCACAGAATGAACCCTCAATAGTAAAAACCTATGTCTAGTATGTATATACTTATATTTATATCAATTAGATAAAAATGTGTGACCTTCCCCCATATTGAAACAGAAGGGTTGCTATATGTTGTTATTGATAGTAAAGGTTTGACATGTTACAGGAGAAGAAACGTCAACTCGTCCACTTCCACTTCACAAGCTGGCCCGATCATGGCGTACCGGATACGTCCGCTCTTCTCAACTACATGTCAAAGGTCAACTCCACATCCGGGCAACATCATCACCCAATAGTAGTACATTGCAGGTTAGTGACGCTGATCAAGGAAGTATTTAATTGTTGACATATGTCATTATTTAAAGTTATCAAGACACAATGGTGCAGCTGTATCTCACATCAATAAATATAAAATAACACAAACAGTTTAGGCTCAAAAGGCTAGGGTACAATAGAATGCATGACTTTATGATAGCCACGGTAAAACTAACTGGGTAACACACACGAAACACTTGTTATCTATCGGCTTCGGTAATGCCTGGCATGATCAATTTGTAGAATCCCACTCTCATTTTGTCTTCTTAGTAAAACAAAGACTTAAAGATATATTTCTGCAAAATTGGTTAACTAGTCTCTCATTGTCTAACACATGTTTCTACTACAAAATGTTAAAAGATTCAATTCATGCAGAACATTACCTTTCGATCTTGACAATAAGGAAATATAAATCTTCATTGGCAAGACTACGCTGCTCTTCGCATGATTTATATATTGAAACTGGGAGATATAAAAATATTAAAAAAGAAAATAGAATATGTCAAATGTGCAATTTGAATAATGTCGAAGATGAGTATCATTGTGTGTGTGTTTGCCCAGCATACTTATCGTTAAGAACTGTATATATAAAGAAATACTATTATGAACACCCTGAACTTTTAAGTTTATATCATTGATGAAAACTTCTTCTAAAGTTCAATTAGAAAATTTGTCCATCTACATCCATAAAGCTTTTACTCTTAGACAAACTGTGTTGCTACCACCAAATGAATAAATGTAATATGTACTACAGGCCTGAGGCCTTTCAGTATGAAAATAAAGATTGACTTGTTTTTTTTGTTTGAATAGAATGCATGGCAATTTAAGCAATAACGAAAATGCTATTTTTTTACTATTGTGTCTTATCGTTGCCAGTGCTGGTATAGGACGAACGGGCACTTACATAGCAGTTGAAGGTCTCATTCAGCAGGCTGCCACAGAGGGCGCTGTGGACGTGGTCAACTTCGTCTCCAAGATGAGAGAACAGCGGAAAAACATGATACAGACCAAGGTATGTTGTGATTTGGTAATTTTCATAAATGTGTTGCTTTCTGTTATCAGCACTCCAGAAGTTGATCTGATGAAGAATAAAGACAATATAATGGCAATAAACCAATGCCCTAACGTAAACTAAACTAAACAAAGAGGTATAAGTATGTTCATTCTGATGTTTACATCACGTATCCCATAGTATTACGGTACATTGTATGCCAATTGGACACTAGAATGTGGAGAATTGAATATTAAAACTCTTGATAGTTTTCGACTGCTGATTATGGAATACGAAAACCTTCTTTACAGTTGCATTTCACAACAACGCCTAATAGGTAACATATTAACATGGACCCGTGAATCCTTTATTTCCAGGAGCAGTATCATTTCATCTACCGCGCAGTTGCAAGGTTTGTGTTAGAAGGCGACACAGTGTTAGCTGCTGATGACATCACGAAGATAGATCCCCGCCGTGTTGGCGAGACAACCATGGGCAATAGGACTGTCCAGCAACATTTAGAGGTGGGGACAGGGGATTGTGAACATTGTGAATGTGGTCATGTTTGTTTTTTATATTCAGGGGATTTTTGTTTACATCTTAGTACCTTTTTTTCATTAGTACATACCAATATATATATTAACAATATAAAAAGTTGGTCGGAGTGAATAAAAATTGGCAATAACACGTAAGTTAATTGATAAACAATATTTCTTTAAAGTGTAACTGACAAAGTTAATTCAGTCGATTTATTTCAGAAGCTATTTTTGTTGTTGGAAGCAACTATACGATTCCTTTATTATTATTGCTGGTTAAATGATAATATTACTTGCAATGTAAATATATACGAATATCTCGGTTTGCTAAAGACATTACTTTGTAAAAGACATCGAGCATGAATAAGGTGAAAGCTAATAAAACACATCCATGTTTATTTCCAGATTCTTTGGAAGGAGCATAAAGGTTAGTAATGTTTAACCTTGTTAAGGGATTTAACCTTTGACAAATTGCAATCTACTAGTACAATCAAACACGCAATACGTACCGTTAAAACTTTCACATTGCGCCCGATGAGGGATGTAAGGATTGGTTGTACATGGCTAAAGTAAATAATGAATAACACAAGTATTCAGCGTTTTGTTTCTCTTGTTACAGAAACGGGCAAGACCGACAGCATACTCTCTGTATCCGTACGTACATATCACGTCTTCGCTTCTACTCCTCTGTAGTGTACCAACCTACCTCCGTACTATCGTTCATTTATTTCAAGGTGGTCACATATGGTTAGCATTGGTTACAATTCTTTATATACCCCAAGGCCCATTTAACAGACTTTGAATTGAATTGTTTTCCCGGGAGAACGTCCCTACGAAAGGAACTAGGGCCTTACAATTCCTATTGAGAAGCCCTTATACAGGATAATACCCGACTGGGAGGATTTGTATACAGAATAAAAACCTTCCAACAGGGTATTATCAGTATAAGGCCCTCAAAGTAGAATTCTTTGCATCTAATAAATTCTAAGTCCAACAGAGTAAGGTAATCACTGAGTAAGATAATCAATCCACAAAATTGCCAAGTTTAAATGTTCATAGCAGACTATGCATGCATTCTGCAGTCGGCGAACTTCCATGATATTTTATGTGCGCTTTATTTTACTTGGATCACCTGCACTAAGAACATTAAGACAACTGCACTCATATAAGTATTTGTTTTTTGGTATATAAAATAAATAACACCCTCATCCTCGATCGTTCTAGCAAAGAGAGACAGTCACAAAGGCATTTATTTGCTAGGACGCCCTCGTATTCCGGTGTTATCCATTACTTGCCATCCGGTACGAGGGACAGAGACAAGTGTAAACCCTGTAAGGAGAAATTACAATGATTGTAATTCCTGATATGTTTCCTAAGAGGATGATGTTAAAGGGCATAGATCTGAAGAAACTACATTATACAATAAAAAGTACAATATGAACCGCAAATGTATTGACGAAAGTGCGCCTCGAACCCGTAACCAGTAAGACCTGTGGCAAGTGAGCTAACGCTTTAAGCGTATTGCGCCACGGAGTCAGATGTAAGACATCGGTATAAAAACAACTTACATAGATTATAGCGATAACAAGCGATATAGCAATACTCTTATAAACTTAAAGACGGTTGATAATATGGAGATACCATTCTACCTCGGATATGGTAAGGTTTGTAGACCCTGATAGTCGGGGAAAACACTCGGATGCTTGTCATCCTCGGGTTTTGGTCCACAACCTTACCATATCCTCGGTATCATGGTTCTCCTTATGATATATATATACCTCATGCTTTGGATATGTTTTACAATTATTGTGCACACCAGTATATAGTATATCATATAGGTCTTGTATTACAATAGGTACAATGTATGTATGTACAGTCAATGTCTCCAGTGAAAGCGTTCCCTCATCACATTATTAATGGCATTTCATTTAATGAACCCAGTCCATTCAAACTGTATGAAAGGATATAAACATGCACTGTAAATGATGAAATGAGCTTGTTATGGTTAATTTATTCTGACACACAGAGCTACAGGAGTCGATCCGGGTATCTTGTGATGACGTCATCCCCAGACAAGGAAGAATTGTGGGAACAGATCTACAATAGCGACTCACGTTCCCTCATCACGTGGTCAGGAAATGACAAGGTATGACATCATTACATTGATCAATATCATCAGAGCCACGTGCCACCGGCTAATTAATGCCCGTGATATCTTATTATCAGATCTATAATCACGTTTTTACATATTATTTTGTTATGGTTCTTTAATATGTAACCATAGAATTTCAGTTTATGACTTAAAAACTGTCCGAGTTTGTTAGTTCAGAATTAAAACTCCATTTCAGAAAGTTTTCCCAGTCGACAAAGCGTCAGTCAGCACATCGAGGTTGACAGTGACGAAACGGGAATCTATGGAGCTCGCCGACAACATACTTCTTCAAAAATTAGAAATAAGAAACAATGTGAGTCTTATCGTCGTATCACGATATATTAGTGTACTTATTCAAACATTTCAGAGGTCGGGCGCTCAGTCAATAGTGCACTGTAAAATATTTTTCCATAATCTATTGTAAATAAGTTTTTTTCTTAGTTTGTTTTTAGTATTTATAACAATAACCAAGATCGATACCGCGTAAACTTCTAGGAATGGAAGATACGTGAGATACCAAATTCATTCTTAAAAGAGCCAAAGAATCACCAAACACAGAAATCTAGTGACAGAGTTTCGAAATCGGAAGTAAGTGCAAGAAAATGCGACTACATAAACATATGAATGGCCCCACTTTCAAAATCAGGATGAGAGCGAGGGTTCAGTGATCTACCACTATCGACTGAGCGGGAAGGTGGGAGAGCTGGATGTGAGTGCCCTGGCGGACAGTATGCTACAGTGGACCAATCAACCGGAGCGTCGCTCGTCTTCCATCGTGTCCAGGTAACTCACAATTAAGTAGATCTTTTATACATTGCGTAAATAACCTTTCCGACAATAGCTGACAGAGTGTACATATGGATAAAGAGACATACACGTACACGTATTAGAGAGAGCAGAGTGCCTTGCAGACGATGTCGTCGTTGTCAGTTCTCTTGCTGCAGTATGAGACTAACTCGGCTCCAGGTCGCACCCTCAACGTCTCAATATGACACACCAGTAACATTAGTTCTATACATGACATACCCAATAATGATGTTTATAAAATCCATATTCTGTTATATTCGCAACCAATAGGGAACAATGTTGACAGGGTCATTAAGTACGATAACGATGATAAATGTGTCGGCTCCTGATCTTGTCATGTAAAGAAGACAGGTGTAAGCAGCAAGTAGTCAGCCTGACACCCTGGTTCTAACTTAAGGTGCCTATCTGACGTGAATGCAGTATTATAACGTAGCACACACTGTTTGTAGTTCAGCAAGTGAGACGAGACTGCTGGTGCTACAGCTGAACCTTCTCGACAGACTGCAGGACGACGGCAAGATGGACATCGTCTGCGACATGCGACGTCTCCAGACCGCACTCCCTACTCCACGCTTCACAGTGGTAAGTCTGTCATACAGTAGTGCAGCACCAACAATATCCGGGTCTTAGTCAATTCAATCAGTTAGTCGTACACCCAATCATTACAACAATACATAGCATTACATACCGTAACATAATGTTGAACAAAGCATAACAGTATTGAATATGAGATAACATAGTCACGTGTAAACTAAACTAATATTGCACAAGAAACAATTAGTTACTATGTAGACCCGAGCAATATGGTGATTTATCACGTGTCCGAGGTAAATATAAAACGAAAACGAACACTATGTTGCAATGTCGGACCATGCATCTCACTCTCAACTTAACCAGGATTCTAAGGCCGCTTCACTCTGTCTGTCGTGCTCATGAGGATCTACAATGTAACAGGTACTTCGTTAGTCGGTTCCATGATTGGGGTATACCAGTCTCAAATGTTTGTGATATTAATTATTTCTGAGAAGTTATCGTTTTCGATATACCATTACACAAAGCATGCAAATGACACACTCCTGTGACTTTCGAACTTTCGATTCGAATGTGTGAGGTCATGTGACCAAACAATCAAGACCAAAGGATTTGTATTACTTAATCAATTTGAATACATCCGCAAATTCCGTCTAGAATCGTCTCGAATTTCGTACACGTTTGATACTTAACTCGGACATAGGATACATTTCCTCCATCAAACTGGCAGGCACATTGTGACTGAAATAACATAGAAACATAAACATATCATAGTATAGCAGAGGCTACCATTATACAACTTAGCATACTATAGCATATCATAGTATAGTATATTAGAAGTAGCATGTTAGAAAACGTGCAGTATATGATAAAACAGTTTCTTGTCATTATTGTATGTATATGAAGTAATGTTCTTCCAATGGTGTAAACTCACGAACAAAAGAAACGCCAGCATACAAAATAGAATATATTTCAATCCATGAGTGACAAATACGACTGAAACAGAGTAACGTTACTTCATGTCTTCAAAAGCCAACTGCACACAATTTGAATTTGAATTGAATCTTAAATCATTTTACTTTCATATTTCTTTAAAACATTCTTAACGGGACGAGACAAAGTCAAAGTAGTCCCAAGACTTGTTTTTATGACATCCTACAGTAAAGTCCAATAAACAAAGTCCAAGGAGATGAGTCCTTTTAATAATAAATTTGTACATTTTATACATTTTTAAACTAAAATGTCAATCATTCTGGCCAAAACAATTTTGAAAAAGGCTATTTCAGCACCCAAAAATTCGCTTTTTATATTATTGTGAGATATGGACAACTAAGCAACGAGTTTCTGCAATTATTTCCTCACTGAGATTTGTTTGTTATTTACCTTATCAGAACTGTGTTTAGTTTAACATTTTTTTCACAAAATTATGTCTATTTCAGGCTGATGTACGCACGTGTGTCAAGCTCGCTCAGAATCAGTTGGAGTCTCTCGGTGTCTACGCCAACTTGTAGCATTAAGTCTAACCATTGCACTATTTGAGCCTTTTACTTTATTAATGTTATTATTTTGTTTTATCGTCTTTTTTCTCGTTGACGTGTGTTAAGATCTAATATCTAAAGGTTTAACATGTCAATGTTCAATGCATACGCCAATTATCAGCATGAGACCATGAGAGCGTATCAGCCCGAGGCGAACGTACCACGTATTCGTACGATTCATCATTGTATACCTGCATTACTTAGTACAATTGAATAAGTATTGAATGTTGAAGACAACACATCCTGGCGTTACCTGCGTTACCCAGTGTAGACCTACCTGTAAACAAAGGGAGATAACTCTAATCTCAAGTCGCACAAGCTGCTTTTGAAACGGATTATTGGACCGGTTTGATATGACTGATAGGGATATTCGGACAATGCAGAAATATGGTTGCCACTATTTAACTCTATCACATATGCAAAAAATCCATAGTATTGATAGGTATTTGACCAGTTATAATATCATAATGTGTTATTTTTAAGGTTAACATTCTTCAGTGCTCATCCATCATGCCATTGTATATAAATTTTAAAACGCCAACGGTTATTTTATCATTTGAATCTCTACTTGAAAAAAAGCAAACCATAACTGAATTGTCCATTATCAATGATTAGACAACCCCAAATGAATTAATTGCTGTATGTATGAGCGCTTGTTTCAATTTAGAGCTTAATGATAAAAGTTAATGATAGGCCTAAGCACACAATACATTTGTTCAAGATACAACATTGCAATAACAACTATGCTGAGTGTATTTATATGTATCAAGAAACCTCTAAATGACCTCTCCATGTTAACACACGCCATGTCTACAACCAGTTTACCAATGTAAATAAAGTAATCATGGTCCGTGTGATGATAATACTCTAATATGTTCATATGCAAATATGAAAGATACATGAGATTCTTCTTGTTGAACCATTTCATATTATTGTAATGCTTGTATATATTAATTACTATTGATATGTAGCTGGGCAGCATAGAGTATAGATCTACACTTTAACTGTTGAGTGCTGAGCAGCATGAAGTATAGATCTACACGTTAACTGTTGAGTGCTGAGCAGCATGAAGTATAGATCTACACGTTAACTGTTGAGTGCTGAGCAGCATAGAGTATAGATCTACACTTTAACTGTTGAGTGCTGAGCAGCATAGAGTATAGATCTACACGTTAACTGTTGAGTGCTGAGCAGCATAGAGTATAGATCTACACTTTAACTGTTGAGTGCTGAGCAGCATAGAGTATAGAACTACACTTTAACTGTTGAGTGCTGAGCAGCATAGAGTATAGATCTACACTTTAACTGTTGAGTGCTGAGCAGCATAGAGTATAGATCTACACTTTAACTGTTGAGTGCTGGGCAGCATAGAGTATAGAACTACACTTTAACTGTTGAGTGCTGAGCAGCATAGAGTATAGATCTACACTTTAACTGTTGAGTGCTGAGCAGCATAGAGTATAGATCTACACTTTAACTGTTGAGTGCTGAGCAGCATGAAGTATAGAACTACACTTTAACTGTTGAGTGCTGGGCAGCATAGAGTATAGAACTACACTTTAACTGTTGAGTGCTGAGCAGCATAGAGTATAGATCTACACTTTAACTGTTGAGTGCTGAGCAGCATAGAGTATAGATCTACACTTTAACTGTTGAGTGCTGAGCAGCATAGAGTATAGATCTACACTTTAACTGTTGAGTGCTGAGCAGCATAGAGTATAGAACTACACTTTAACTGTTGAGTGCTGAGCAGCATAGAGTATAGATCTACACTTTAACTGTTGAGTGCTGAGCAGCATAGAGTATAGATCTACACTTTAACTGTTGAGTGCTGAGCAGCATAGAGTATAGATCTACACTTTAACTGTTGAGTGCTGAGCAGCATAGAGTATAGATCTACACTTTAACTGTTGAGTGCTGGGCAGCATAGAGTATAGATCTACACTTTAACTGTTGAGTGCTGAGCAGCATAGAGTATAGATCTACACTTTAACTGTTGAGTGCTGAGCAGCATAGAGTATAGATCTACACTTTAACTGTTGAGTGCTGAGCAGCATAGAGTATAGATCTACACTTTAACTGTTGAGTGCTGAGCAGCATAGAGTATAGAACTACACTTTAACTGTTGAGTGCTGAGCAGCATAGAGTATCTACACTTTAACTGTTGAGTGCTGAGCAGCATAGAGTATAGATCTACACTTTAACTGTTGAGTGCTGAGCAGCATAGAGTATCTACACTTTAACTGTTGAGTGCTGGGCAGCATAGAGTATAGAACTACACTTTAACTGTTGAGTGCTGAGCAGCATGAAGTATAGAACTACACTTTAACTGTTGAGTGCTGAGCAGCATAGAGTATAGATCTACACTTTAACTGTTGAGTGCTGAGCAGCATAGAGTATAGATCTACACTTTAACTGTTGAGTGCTGAGCAGCATGAAGTATAGAACTACACTTTAACTGTTGAGTGCTGAGCAGCATAGAGTATAGATCTACACTTTAACTGTTGAGTGCTGAGCAGCATAGAGTATAGATCTACACGTTAACTGTTGAGTGCTGAGCAGCATAGAGTATAGATCTACACTTTAACTGTTGAGTGCTGAGCAGCATAGAGTATAGATCTACACTTTAACTGTTGAGTGCTGAGCAGCATAGAGTATAGATCTACACTTTAACTGTTGAGTGCTGAGCAGCATAGAGTATAGATCTACACTTTAACTGTTGAGTGCTGAGCAGCATAGAGTATAGATCTACACTTTAACTGTTGAGTGCTGAGCAGCATAGAGTATAGATCTACACTTTAACTGTTGAATGCTGAGCAGCATAGAGTATAGATCTACACTTTAACTGTTGAGTGCTGAGCAGCATAGAGTATAGATCTACACTTTAACTGTTGAGTGCTGAGCAGCATAGAGTATAGATCTACACTTTAACTGTTGAGTGCTGAGCAGCATAGAGTATAGATCTACACTTTAACTGTTGAGTGCTGAGCAGCATAGAGTATAGATCTACACTTTAACTGTTGAGTGCTGAGCAGCATAGAGTATAGATCTACACTTTAACTGTTGAGTGCTGAGCAGCATGGAGTATAGATCTACACGTTAACTGTTGAGTGCTGAGCAGCATAGAGTATAGATCTACACTTTAACTGTTGAGTGCTGAGCAGCATAGAGTATCTACACTTTAACTGTTGAGTGCTGGGCGTGGACGAAGGCGTATGAAATGTTCATTGTTGGCGTGCTTGTACCATATTGTCTTTTTATTGACACACCTACAGTGTTCATTGGTGACATGTCTACAACCATACTGATTTCAGGTTGACATGTTTCACCCTTGACAAGTCTATTATCACATTGTTTCCCGGCTGACATGTCAACTTAACTAATGTTTTCTAGTTCACATGTCAATGATGTTTCCTGGTTGACATGCCTGCTAACATATTCTTTCTTAGTTGAATTACGTTCTATCATGTTATTTCCTGTTTGAATACCTACTACCATATATTGCCTGGTTGGCAAACCTACTATTGTATTATATTTTTGGTTAACACGTGTAATGTTTCTTGCATTGAATGTCTTATATGACAACGTTTCTTGCATTGAATGTCTTATATCACAACGTTAAATGTTTTATATCATAATAATTGAAAAAGGAATTAACATTTGTTCAAAGCAAAAGAGGTACTCTTCCCTAGACCGTCTTTAACGGTCTTCTTTAAGTTATAAATCTCTGTAAACCTGTGAAAAGTATACATCATTGAAGATTAGCAATAGGTCAAAGCGATTTTTCACTTTGTTAAGACCGGGTGTTATTTACTGAAATATGTTTATAGAGGCACTGTCTCTTGTTATGATTATATATATGTCATGTTATGTAAACAGTGCAAAAATAATTAAAACTTAAAGTATTGATTATTGAAAAAAAGGTGAAATCCATGATGTCTATATTTGTTAAAGTTAAGAAAGTTGGATTTTATTATTAGAATGGCTTTATTTTATTATTACATTTGTATCATCAAACATTATAATTGATGATTTTGCAAGAATTTTGGAATATGTATATTATGTGCCTGTTAACTTCGAATTTGGAAGTCAACTGTATAAACCTTTTGTACCAATTTGTAAGATGGGTCTTCTGGCCTAAATTGAAAATAAACCTTTCTTTTTTCTTTTATGTTTCGCGTTGACATGCCAACTACCAAGATGTTATGACTTCACAATGACAACATTAACTGATTGCAATGCTCGTCTGCTGCTATATCCGTGAACTACATGTAGTCACTAATGAAGAAATGATCCGTCTATATTCTCTATGAACTGTTTAGTTTTCTTGTGTTTGAAAGCTTAAAAATATTGTACTTTGACTACATTTAAATGATATCTCAGATATCCGGTGTTGAGTATATGTATGAAAAACCAAAGACGTAAATCACATCTAATTCATCTAATATACATCTAATTCCTTGGAAAAACATAAAACAACAAATACATTCCAACGCTTAAGTTATCTCCCCAAACACATCCTTCGAACACAAAAACTCAACAAAGACGTATTTACAGTTGGTTGAAGATACATGCAATAGACTTTAATGTCACCTTTAAGTAACACTGATCCGATAATACAATTAAAATTATCCCGATGTCGTCGGAGTGAAGTCATTCCCCACACTCCCTGACCAGTCACGTTTCATGAACTTTGGTTTCATGAATCTTTCAAACCAATGACCACCCCCACCGGATCCTGTTAACAAATTCAAACAAAAATATAGTGTATCCATGTTATTTTAAACGTGTATGTAAGTGTATATAGAATACTAAATGGTGTCCCGTTTGATAACATGTTTATGAAATGAGTGAATGGTTTGGTATTTTAACGAACGAAAGCGAGTTTCATAAACATGTTATCAAACGGGACCAAGTTTAGTATTTTATTTATTACTCAATGCTGTAAATAGCGCTGAATTGCAAGAAAATCACTTGCAAAAAGGTGACCCGCCATTGGAGTCGCGCGGGCTAACATTGTGACGTCAACCAAAAACGACTATGACGTCACTCGCCGATTATGACGTTACGACAGCACGCGGTGGTAGCACACATGTGTGTAACCAACTCATTGCTATCTAATGAGTGATCTCACCACGGTTGAGTAATCAATATAGAATACTAAACGATGTCCCGTTTGATAACATGTTTATGAAATGAGTGAATGGTTTGGTATTTTAAAGAGCGAAGGCGAGTTAAATGCCGATGCCATTCACGAGTTTCATAAACATGTTATCAAACGGGACCGAGTCCAGTATTTTATTTATTACTCAATGATGTAAATAGCGCTGAAGTGCAAGAAAATCGTTGTTTATGACGCTCACTTGCAAAAAGGTCACCCGCCATTGCAGTCGCGCGGGCTAACATTGTGACGTCAACCAAAAACGACTATGACGTCACTCGCCGATTATGACGTTACGGCAGCATGCGGTGGTATCACACATGTATGTAACCAACGCATTGCTATCTAATGAGTGATCTCACCACGGTTGAGTAATAAATATAGAATACTTAACGATGTCCCGTTTGACAAACATGTTTATGAAATGAGTGAATGGTTTGGTATTTTAACGAGCGAAAGCGAGTTAAATACAGATGCCATTCACGAGTTTCATAAACATCTTATCAAACGGGACCGAGTTTAGTATTTTATTTATAACTCAATGATATAAATAGCACTGAATTGCAAGAAAATCGTTGTTAGTGACGCACACTTGCAAATGATTCATGCGCTATTGCAGTCGTGCGGCTAACATTGTGACGTCATCCAAAAAGGATTATGACGTCACCCGCCGATTATGACGTTACGACAGCACGCGATGGTTCCACACATGTGTGTAACCAACTCATTGTTATCTAATGAGTGATCTCACCACGGTTGAGTAATAAAACTCAGTCTAACATCGCTTAGCATATAATAATTACGACAATTCAGTCATGTTCATGATCAATCAATGAACATGAAACATAACAAAGATTCGAATGAAAACAATCATCTATACACAAAAAGAAATAATTCTAGGAATAAAAAGATAGCGTCTTCATGAAATACCTACCCTTGATACAGTCGCGCTTGTTGTCTTGTCTGGTGTAACCTTCAGGACACGCGCACTCTCTCTGTCCCCGGGGGCGGGGGAAGCAGATGAACGGGCACCCCCCGTTGCCTCCTACACACCCATTGGTAACAGCTGCCGTGACATAAAATCAATGAAATTTACTTTAATTGAGAAAATTTATCATCAATATACCCAAGCGGTTGTGTCTTAACTCATTCTTTTAACACTACACCAATACCTTCTTCGAGTAAATACCAGGATGTGACTTTTCCTTCATCAAAACTGTCTGGCGAAGACTATTATATTAAATTGTAACATGATTTCGGTGTATCCTTGATTCTGATTGGTTGTTTTGCCTCTGTTGAATGACAATGAATAACCGCAAATTACTTCCGGCGAATCACCGCGAACTTATACACCATGTTCACAAGATTCGGCCCGACTCAAAATTAATTTTTTTATTTCTCTTAATATGTATCCCTCGAATTTTGCAGTTGTCATTGTCATTTTCTAACTTGTGTATACCCGTATAAGTCACAAATAACGCTCAATATGAATTAGTTTCAAGTAACTAAAATGTTTTCAACTAGTTAAATTTGTCCAAATTTGACGTCTTCTATGCATTATCCAAACAGCTTGGGTTACGCTATATATATACATTGTCGTTAAAAGCTTTGCCGTGGGAGCTACATTTACTATATGAGTGGTCTTGTTGATGACGTTTAAAACGTTATTATTAAAATATTTCAATGTAGAAACTTTTTTTTATGCAAAGTATTTTAAATTAATCATATATGTTCCACATATTCAATCAACATGATTACTGTGTTTCTTTGTATTGAAAACCCTATCAACTACTGACATAAGTAAGGCAGTTACTGTACCTGATGAATTGAAGTATGCGCTGTGTGTCTGCATGTTAGACACGAACTTAAAGTGCGGCAGCTCAGTTCTCCCTATCCCTGATCCATCAGTGTTGGCTCTCATGATGAAGCTTCAAGGGAAAACACTTGAGATACATACATTTTAAAATAAACTTTTCAAACTAACATGTAACCGAACTGTTACATGTTGTATATTGCACGTTACACGGAACGAAATCGTGCATGTCGTCAATGTCATGATCAAGCACGGATATTAAGGGAAAATGAGCGCAGCTCACATTCAGCTCCATCATGTCAACGAATGACAATAATTTTCAAATACAGTTGCAACCCTTCATATTTTCCAGTTATGCTCCATGAACTAAAAACATCTCAAATTTAGCCGGTTTTGGTAAAAAAAATTCATTAAGTATTTGCACCATGGAGTCGAAACCCCTGACAGGCACAACATGTCGGTTGCACCATGGAGTCGAAACCCCTGACAGGCACAACATGTCGGTTGCACCTTGGAGTCGAACCCCCTAACAGGCACAACATGTCGGTTGCACCACGGAGTCGAAACCCCTAACAGGCACAACATGTCGGTTGCACCATGGAGTCGAAACCCCTGACAGGCACAACATGTCGGTTGCACCATGGAGTCGAAACCCCTGACAGGCACAACATGTCGGTTGCACCATGGAGTCGAAACCCCTGACAGGCACAACATGTCGGTTGCACCTTGGAGTCGAACCCCCTAACAGGCACAACATGTCGGTTGCACCACGGAGTCGAAACCCCTAACAGGCACAACATGTCGGTTGCACCACGGAGTCGAAACCCCTAACAGGCACAACATGTCGGTTGCACCATGGAGTCGAAACCCCTAACAGGCACAACATGTCGGTTGCACCATGGAGTCGAAACCCCTAACAGGCACAACATGTCGGTTGCACCATGGAGTCGAAACCCCTGACAGGCACAACATGTCGGTTGCACCATGGAGTCGAAACCCCTGACAGGCACAACATGTCGGTTGCACCTTGGAGTCGAACCCCCTAACAGGCACAACATGTCGGTTGCACCACGGAGTCGAAACCCCTAAAAGGCACAACATGTCGGTTGCACCGTGGAGTCGAAACCCCTAACAGGCACAACATGTCGGTTGCACCACGGAGTCGAAACCCCTGACAGGCACAACATGTCGGTTGCACCATGGAGTCGAAACCCCTGACAGGCACAACATGTCGGTTGCACCATGGAGTCGAAACCCCTGACAGGCACAACATGTCGGTTGCACCTTGGAGTCGAAACCCCTGACAGGCACAACATGTCGGTTGCACCTTGGAGTCGAACCCCCTAACAGGCACAACATGTCGGTTGCACCACGGAGTCGAAACCCCTAACAGGCACAACATGTCGGTTGCACCACGGAGTCGAAACCCCTGACAGGCACAACATGTCGGTTGCACCATGGAGTCGAAACCCCTGACAGGCACAACATGTCGGTTGCACCATGGAGTCGAAACCCCTGACAGGCACAACATGTCGGTTGCACCTTGGAGTCGAACCCCCTAAAAGGCACAACATGTCGGTTGCACCACGGAGTCGAAACCCCTAAAAGGCACAACATGTCGGTTGCACCACGGAGTCGAAACCCCTGACAGGCACAACATGTCGGTTGCACCATGGAGTCGAAACCCCTGACAGGCACAACATGTCGGTTGCACCATGGAATCGAAACCCCTGACAGGCACAACATGTCGGTTGCACCTTGGAGTCGAACCCCCTAACAGGCACAACATGTCGGTTGCACCACGGAGTCGAAACCCCTAACAGGCACAACATGTCGGTTGCACCACGGAGTCGAAACCCCTAAAAGGCACAACATGTCGGTTGCACCACGGAGTCGAAACCCCTAACAGGCACAACATGTCGGTTGCACCACGGAGTCGAAACCCCTAACAGGCACAACATGTCGGTTGCACCGTGGAGTCGAAACCCCTAACAGGCACAACATGTCGGTTGCACCACGGAGTCGAAACCCCTAACAGGCACAACATGTCGGTTGCACCACGGAGTCGAAACCCCTAACAGGCACAACATGTCGGTTGCACCACGGAGTCGAAACCCCTAACAGGCACAACATGTCGGTTGCACCACGGAGTCGAAACCCCTAACAGGCACAACATGTCGGTTGCACCACGGAGTCGAAACCCCTAACAGGCACAACATGTCGGTTGCACCACGGAGTCGAAACCCCTAACAGGCACAACATGTCGGTTGCACCACGGAGTCGAAACCCCTAACAGGCACAACATGTCGGTTGCACCACGGAGTCGAAACCCCTAACAGGCACAACATGTCGGTTGCACCACGGAGTCGAAACCCCTAACAGGCACAACATGTCGGTTGCACCGTGGAGTCGAAACCCCTAACAGGCACAACATGTCGGTTGCACCACGGAGTCGAAATCCCTAACAGGCACAACATGTCGGTTGCACCACGGAGTCGAAACCCCTAACAGGCACAACATGTCGGTTGCACCACGGAGTCGAAACCCCTAACAGGCACAACATGTCGGTTGCACCACGGAGTCGAAACCCCTAACAGGCACAACATGTCGGTTGCACCACGGAGTCGAAACCCCTAACAGGCACAAAATGTCGGTTGCACCACGGAGTCGAAACCCCTAACAGGCACAACATGTCGGTTGCACCACGGAGTCGAAACCCCTAACAGGCACAAAATGTCGGTTGCACCACGGAGTCGAAACCCCTAACAGGCACAACATGTCGGTTGCACCACGGAGTCGAAACCCGTAACAGGCACAACATGTCGGTTGCACCACGGAGTCGAAACCCCTAACAGGCACAACATGTCGGTTGCACCATGGAGTCGAAACCCCTAACAGGCACAACATGTCGGTTGCGGCTTGTCCGTGGAATATTTCTTTGGTAAACACTAAGTTCGTGATTGTTGCTAAAGTTGTTTATCAATGGATGTAACATTCTTCTTAAACATCTAACACATGTAGGCATTATATCAGGCTAAGTAAAAATTACAAAACACAAAACAGGGTATAATTGTGTAAAAGAAGATTTCAAATGAACCTGCAAGGTACTTACGCGTCGGTTTGTGTAGAAAACGAGTAGAAGATGTAACCGTTAAAGGTAGTGAGAGAGAAGGGGTGGAGCGAGTCTGATGTGAGAACTGTTCTCCTGTTAGATCCATCCACACCCATCACTTGTACAGTCTTCCCGCTACCCTCCGTCCAGTACAGCTTCTCATCTACAGACATAAGCCTGGTGTGTAGAATCATTTCTAAACAGACTCTGTATGCTTCCTTTCCATTGATCACAAAGATGACGTTAAAACGTACATAACAAAATATTGTTAAAGTCAAGGACAATTTTATGGCAAGATATTAAAAAATAGAACATTGGCTCTGTAGCTCATTAGGCTGAGGTGTCAGAGGGCTGACAATTCTATAATTTATAATCCACATTTGCCAATGTATCAGATTCTCCTTTCACCTTTTAAAGTTTGAGTCCTTGAAAAGAAACAAAACTAGGTACTTGGGGCGACAGGGTCACAATTTATAATGCCAATTGACATTAACTATGGCCTTTCTTTCGTGAGAAGAAGACAAAAATGAGTTTTTATGTCATGGTCACACTGGCTCTAATTACATGGTCACCGAATCTACAATTTATTATTTTCATTGGCTTTCTAGAGCTTTTCATATGATAGAAGAAGATGAAAAAAGGTATTTAGATCATGGCCACTGTGCCCGTTATTAGGAAGTAGAGATCACAGATTCAGCAAATCTACAATATATAATCCCCAATAACTACGAAGACTCAACGTTTTTATTTCGAAATTATTCAAAGCAGCATGTTACCTGTATGGGTCATTTTGCATCTTTTAAATGAAATAAAGTTCGCTGTACTCCAATGTGTTTTGTAAAAAAAAGAGCCATTATGTTAATATTCATTAATTCCTCTGCGGTCTGTCACAATATTCATAGGCTATTCATCAGTTTTCATTTCACATTGGTCTGTGCGTCTGGTTTCATCTACAAGTACCAACTCTGAGCATCTGATCTCATCTACTAGTACCTACACTGAGTATCTGGTTTCATCTATTAGTACCTACTCTGAGCATCTGATCTCATCTACTAGTACCTACACTGAGCATCTGGTCTCAACTTCTAGTACCTACTCTGAGCATCTGATCTCATCTACTAGTACCTACACTGAGCATCTGGTTTCATCTACTAGTACCTACTCTGAGCATCTGGTCTCATCTACAAGTACCTACACTGAGCATCTGGCCTCATCTACAAGTACCTACACTGAGCATCTGGTTTCATCTACTAGTACCTACTCTGAGCATCTGGTCTCATCTACAAGTACCTACACTGAGCATCTGGCCTCATCTACAAGTACCTACACTGAGCATCTGGTTTCATCTACTAGTACCTACACTGAGCATCTGGTCTCATCTACTAGTACCTACTCTGAGCATCTGGTCTCATCTGCTAGTACCTACACTGAGCATCTGATCTCATCTACTAGTACCTACACTGAGTATCTGGTTTCATCTACAGGTACCAACTCTGAGCATCTGGTCTCATCTACTAGTACCTACACTAAGCATCTGGTTTCATCTACTATTACCTACACTGAGCATCTGGTTTTATCTACAAGTACCTACTCTGAGCATCTGATCTCATCTACCTAGTACCTACACTGAGAATCTTGTTTGACCTACAAGTACCAACTCTGAGCATCTGGTCTCATCTACTAGTACCTACACTAAGCATCTGGTTTCATCTACTATTACCTACACTGAGCATCTGGTTTTATCTACAAGTACCTACTCTGAGCATCTGATCTCATCTACTAGTACCTAAACTGAGCATATGGTTTCATCTACAAGTACCTACACTGAGCATCTGGTTTCATCTACTAGTACCTACTCTGAGCATCTGATCTCATCTACTAGTACCTACACTGAGCATCTGGTTTCATCTACTAGTACCTACACTGAGCATCTGATCTCATCTACTAGTACCTACACTGAGAATCTTGTTTGACCTACAAGTACCTTCTCTGAGCATCTCGTCTCATCTACTAGTACCTACTCTGAGCATCTGGTTTCATCTACAAGTACCTACTCTGAGCATCTGGTTTCATCTACTAGTACCTACACTGAGCATCTGGTCTCATCTACTAGTACCTATTCTGAGCATCTGGTTTCATCTACAAGTACCTACACTGAGCATCTTGTTTCATCTACTAGTACCTACTCTGAGCATCTGATCTCATCTACTAGTACCTACACTGAGCATCTTGTTTGACCTACAAGTACCTACACTGAGCATCTGGTCTCATCTACTAGTACCTACACTGAGCATCTGATCTCATCTACTAGTACCTACACTGAGCATCTGGTCTCATCTACAAGTACCTACACTGAGCATCTGGTTTCATCTACTAGTACCTACAATGAGCATCTGGTTTCATCTACTAGTACCTACACTGAGCATCTGGTCTCATCTACTAGTACCTACTCTAAGCATCTGGTTTCATCTACTAGTACCTACACTGAGCATCTGGTTTCATCTACAAGTACCTACTCTGAGCATCTGGTTTCATCTACTAGTACCTACACTGAGCATCTGGTCTCATCTACTAGTACCTATTCTGAGCATATGGTTTCATCTACAAGTACCTACACTGAGCATCTGGTTTCATCTACTAGTACCTACTCTGAGCATCTGATCTCATCTACTAGTACCTACACTGAGCATCTTGTTTGACCTACAAGTACCTACACTGAGCATCTGGTCTCATCTACTAGTACCTACACTGAGCATCTGATCTCATCTACTAGTACCTACACTGAGCATCTGGTCTCATCTACAAGTACCTACATTGAGCATCTGGTTTCATCTACTAGTACCTACAATGAGCATCTGGTTTCATCTACTAGTACCTACACTGAGCATCTGGTCTCATCTACTAGTACCTACTCTAAGCATCTGGTTTCATCTACTAGTACCTACAATGAGCATCTGGTTTCATCTACTAGTACCTACACTGATCATCCGGTTTCATCTACTAGTACCTACACTGAGCATCTTGTTTGACCTACAAGTACCTACACTGATCATCTGATCTCATCTACTAGTACCTACACTGAGCATCTGGTCTCATCTACAAGTACCTACACTGAGCATCTGGTTTCATCTACTAGTACCTACACTGAGCATCTGGTTTCATCTACTAGTACCTACACTTAGAATCTGGTTTCATCTACTAGTACCTACACTGAGCATCTTGTTTGACCTACAAGTACCTACACTGAGCATCTGGTCTCATCTACTAGTACCTACACTGACGACCGGTTTCATCTACTAGTACCTACACTGAGCATCTTGTTTGACCTACAAGTACCTACACTGAGCATCTGATCTCATCTACTAGTACCTACACTGAGCATCTGGTCTCATCTACAAGTACCTACACTGAGCATCTGGTTTCATCTACAAGTACCTACACTGAGCATCTGGTTTCATCTACTAGTACCTACAATGAGCATCTGGTTTCATCTACTAGTACCTACACTGAGCATCTGGTCTCATCTACTAGTACCTACACTAAGCATCTGGTTTCATCTACTAGTACCTACACTGAGCATCTGGTTTCATCTACTAGTACCTACACTTAGAATCTGGTTTCATCTACTAGTACCTACACTGAGCATCTTGTTTGACCTACAAGTACCTACACTGAGTATCTGGTCTCATCTACTAGTACCTACACTGAGCATCTGGTTTCATCTACTAGTACCTACAATGAGTATCTGGTTTCATCTACTAGTACCTACTCTGAGTATATGCAATGATCTCATCTACTAGTACCTACACTTAGCATCTGGGTTCATTTACAAGTACCTACACTGAGTATATGCAATGATCTCATCTACTAGTACCTACACTGATCATCCGGTTTCATCTACTAGTACCTACACTGAGCATCTTGTTTGACCTACAAGTACCTACACTGAGCATCTGATCTTATCCACTAGTACCTACACTGAGCATCTGGTCTCATCTACAAGTACCTACACTGAGCATCTGGTCCCATCTACAAGTACCTACTCTGAGCATCTGGGTTCATCTACTAGTACCTACACTGAGCATCTGGTCTCATCTACTAGTACCTACACTTAGAATCTGGTTTCATCTACTAGTACCTACACTGAGCATCTGGTTTCATCTACTAGTACCTACACTTAGAATCTGGTTTCATTTACTAGTACCTACACTGAGCATCTTGTTTGGCCTACAAGTACCTACACTGAGCATCTGGTCTCATCTACTAGTACCTACACTGAGCATCTGATCTCATCAACTAGTACCTACACTGAGCATCTGGTTTCATCTACTAGTACCTACACTTAGAATCTGGTTTCATCTACTAGTACCTACACTGAGCATCTTGTTTGACCTACAAGTACCTACACTGAGCATCTGATCTCATCTACTAGTACCTACACTGAGCATCTGATCTCATCAACTAGTACCTACACTGAGCATCTGGTCTCATCTACAAGTACCTACACTGAGCATCTGGTTTCATCTACTAGTACCTACAATGAGCATCTGGTTTCATCTACAAGTTCCTACACTGAGCATCTGGTTTCAGCTACAAGTACCTACTCTGAGTATATGCAATGATCTCATCTACAAGTACCTACACCGAGCATCTGGGTTCATCTACAAGTACCTACACTGAGCATCTGGTCTCATCTACAAGTACCTACACTGAGCATCTTGTTTCATCTACAAGTACCTACACTGAGCATCTGGTCTCATCTACTAGTACCTACTCTGAGTATATGCAATGATCTCATCTACAAGTACCTACACTGAGCATCTGGTTTCATCTTTTAGTACCTACACTGAGCATCTGGTTTCATCTACTAGTACCTACACTGAGCATCTGGTTTCATCTACTAGTACCTACACTGAGCATCTGGTTTCATCTACAAGTACCTACACTGAGCATCTGGTTTCATCTACAAGTACCTACTCTGAGTATATGCAATGATCTCATCTACAAGTACCTACACTGAGCATCTGGTTTCATCTACTAGTACCTACACTGAGCATCTGGTTTCATCTACTAGTACCTACACTGAGCATCTGGTTTCATCTACTAGTACCTACACTGAGCATCTGGTTTCATCTACAAGTACCTACACTGATCATCCGGTTTCATCTACTAGTACCTACACTGAGCATCTGGTTTCATCTACAAGTACCTACTCTGAGTATATGCAATGATCTCATCTACAAGTACCTACACCGAGCATCTGGGTTCATCTACAAGTACCTACACTGAGCATCTGGTCTCATCTACAAGTACCTACACTGAGCATCTTGTTTCATCTACAAGTACCTACACTGAGCATCTTGTTTCATCTACATGTGGTTTCATCTACAAGTACCTACTCTGAGCATCTGGTCCCATCTACTAGTACCTACTCTGAGCATCTGGGTTCATCTACTAGTACCTACACTGAGCATCTGGTCTCATCCACTAGTACCTATTCTGAGCATCTGGTTTCATCTACAAGTACCTACTCTTAGTATCTGATCTCATCTACTAGTACCTACACAGAGCATGTGGTTTCATCTACAAGTACCTACTCTGAGCATCTGGGTTCATCTACTAGTACCTACTCTGAGCATCTGGTTTCATCTACTAGTACCTACTCTTAGCATCTGATCTAATCTACAAGTACCTACACTGAGCATCTGGTTTCATCTATTAGTACATACTCTGAGCATCTGATTTCATCTACTAGTACCTACAATGAGTATCTGGTTTCATCTACTAGTACCTACTCTGAGCATCTGGGTTCATCTTCTTGTACCTACAATGAGCATCTGGTTTCATCTACTAGTACCTACACTGAGCATCTGGTCTCATCTACTAGTACCTATTCTGAGCATCTGGTTTCATCTACAAGTACCTACTCTTAGCATCTGATCTCATCTACTAGTACCTACACTGAGCATGTTGTTTCATCTACAAGTACCTACTCTGAGCATCTGGTCCCATCTACTAGTACCTACTCTGAGCATCTGGGTTCATCTACTAGTACCTACTCTGAGCATCTGGTTTCATCTACTAGTACCTACACTGAGCATCTGGTCTCATCTACTAGTACCTATTCTGAGCATCTGGTTTCATCTACAAGTACCTACTCTTAGCATCTGATCTCATCTACAAGTACCTACTCTGAGCATCTTGTTTGACCTACAAGTACCTACTCTGAGCATCTGATCTCATCTACTAGTACGTACTCTGAGCATCTGGTATCATCTACTATTACCTACACTGAGCATCTGGTTTTATCTACAAGTACTTACTCTGAGCATCCAGTGCTAGGCCCAGTGGCCACTGACTATTCGACCTGAACAGCTCCTTCCTCTCTGTACCGTCGTACAGAGCCCGCTCTATCAGTTGTTCCCGACCCCAATCAATCCAGTACAGCGTCCTGCAACATTTAGTTTCAACAAGTCATTTGCCATTCATTTATCTTGGTCACGGTGATCTGTCATCATATTGTGACATGGTGTCAACGGTTACGTCGTATGATTGAAAAATACGGATGAGGATTAAGTGAATTGCTCCCGTATTCATTTTCCCGACATAATAGAATAGGGTATTTAACTGAGTGTCGATGATAAAATAAATAAGAATACAAAATATTAAACATTTGCATGAAATATTAAAATAAAGTCATGAATGAGTATGTATACTATAATATCCCAGAGATGATATATAGGATATAAATCAATGGATTTAGAGGGCCATTGCAGACCATTCACGTTGTAAGCTAGAAATTGCTTGTTCAAATGGGCTGCGTGTTGTCTAACTTTGACACGCTGGTAGAGTTGTTTCTGGACGTTGATGACGGAAAGGATGGTGGCGTGAATAATTTAATCTCTATATAACTCACAGCACTCAGAATGCCTTGCCTGTGCTCCAAAGTCTGTTCTACCGTCCATTGATATTGCTGGTCACATCATGACGCTCCCTCCACCAAAGCTATCCACCTGAACAACACAGATTCCGTCGGAAACGTTCAACTCGACGTCTTTAGACACGTGCTCTTCCATCACGATGGTAGACCAAAAACGGGATTCGTCACTAAACCATATTCTTCTTCAGTTGATTAAAGGTACATCCATTGTGTTTCATAAAATTTTATATAGATTTAATACGTTCAAACTCACGACATGTGTTGTCTACAACACAAATAAGATCACTCAGCTTGCATATTTATCCCCAATCGCCATATATATCATAATAACTTGTTTCCAATTAAAATTGAGTAACATGATTATGCATGTGCAGAAACCGAAACTGCACGTCCAATTTACATGCACAGTAGTTATGGGACCTATTTAACATTATCAACTCAAATTTGTCTTTTTATCTGTTATAAATAAGATTCCAAAATTACGTTTGACTCATTGACGCGCGCCACACGCTGTGCATTGTCCGGTTTTCGATCAGAAATAACTACTTTTACCTTCGGATCATCAAAATGCTAAGTCTACTATCATCAAAATGGTAGTTTTCGGTGACAATCAGTACTTCTCGAAAAAATAACACCATTTATAACGTTTGGAATATTGGACCCCCAACAACACAATGGATGCACCTTTAAGTTCCATATCTGAAGACGTTGACTCCATCGAGGACCCCTCCCCACGACGATGGCGTCTCAAAACCGGGCCTACGTAGGGTCTCATAGGTTATATTCCGACTAATTAGGAAAGGGTTTCATTGTTGGATAACTCGTACACAATCCTTTCTCTTGAATAAATATGTTTAAATCAAATAAATCACAAATTGTATTCCGTGCTGACGTAGACGATTTCTGACCGTCTGTGCTGATAGCCGCTGAAGGACAGGGACATTGATTGTGATTGTGTGGTGTTGGTGGTTGTGTGCCTTTGTTTGGTTACCCAGGTGTAGCGGTCTTCTGCAGGTGTTGCATTATGGACCTTGGACGCCCACTTCTCGGTCGATCTCTTGTTGAGTTGAAGATCGGCAAACTTGACCACACGCGGGAATCGTGTTAGCGGGAATTGAGGCCTCATGCAGGCAACTACCCAGTGCCCAGGACTCTCTGGTCTCCAGTGGTCGTATGGCTCTGTGCCGGGATCCAGGATCTGACCTCGACATTTTGACGTACAGCTCCCTAGGTGTTCATCATGGGACTGCCTCCGTTCCATACCCTTTACTGACAAGTGTAATTCCTCGTATGATGCACGTGTACCGTGCACATATTCAGTACACACTTTTTATGAGTTTAATTCCGAAGAGACTTTAATTTGGGCAATCATGTGCAAGATGTTGCGTGTAAGTATTAAGATATTAGGTTCACAGTATAAGCACTCTCTGGACGTTCAGGACGTAATCATAACATTTTAAAAAAAGTTAAAAACTGTTTTTTTCTTATTCATTTCATTTAGGCCTAGTATATGATTTGTTAACGCATATCTAAACTGCACAGTGAATATAATCCAGGAATATCAAGAGTTGCAGACAAAAATGTCGGATATATGTAAAGCAACTTAATAAGAAGATGATTGCAATATTAATGTCCTGGTACTGTTTCAGACAACTGCAGTGATCCCAAGTGTTACCATTGATGGAAATTCACTTTTAATTAAATTTTTAAAAATTTTGATTTATAAACCTGAATCGTACTCACCCATTTGAAGAATCCAAAACAATATGCTTTGGTCTGTGAGCATCCTGCTTGATAACTATTTTATGAAATTGAGTTTGTATTGTCACAACACCAATGACGTCAGTTCCTTTATCAGTGTAGAAAATCAACTGTGAGATGACGTCAACAGCAATATCTCCGACCGAGGCACCTTCAAATTATGTCATGATATCAGAATGCTTGGGTACTTAAAGATGCAGGATCAATTTTGCATTATGTTTTATTTGGTTCTAAAATATAACATATTATAATAGGTGCTGGTTTAGGTTATATCTTTTTACTCGACTTTTATATTCACCCCTAAATGCTTAATATACCAAATATATATAAGATTTAGTAAAAAACAAAGGAACGGTATCATACATGTGTAGTAGCCGACAATTGTACCTCTACCTCGCGTTTGTGCTCTCAGTATAAGACCTACGAACACTATAGAAGCAAATCTTTCTTTCTATCTACTTTATGAAAGTTTAAAAATTACGTTTGATTTAATGGCTGCAGCAATCCAAGGTCCATTGTTCGGTTTTCGATTATGGCCACGATTTTGAATGATTGTATTTTCGTTATACTGAACTGATTGACCTTAAACTGGTTGTTTTCGGTTAAAGTTGATAATTCTCAATTATATAACACTAATTATAACATTGGGCATATATTTGACCTCGCGAACATGATAATGTCCCTTATCACATAATGATGGGAGTAGAAATCGAAGAAATACTGGATATGTACATATCAATCTAAGAGGATGTGTCATATGGAGGAAAATAGATTTAAATATTAAATTCAGTTTAGTATAAAAGCGATCTAACACAGAGGGAATCACGAAAATACAAGAAGATAAATGTGTTTTGATCGATGTCTGACATATGTCTACTTTATAAGCTGTGGAGGGTGGTTAATGTCTTTATACATCATGCTACAGAGACGATGACATTAACAAAAAGGTTTACAATGCGATGAAATAGAGTGGTTACTATGTATTATTTGGAATAAAACGGAAGATCATGACGTTAGTTTGTCAGGGGTCGTATGTCTTAAAGAAGCATGGTTTCCTGCTAGAACAGAACATGAACCGGAGGTTAAAGGTTAAAATGGGAGATGGGGATTGGCTAGGCATCGGCAGATGGTTGACCTTGGATCGGGCACAAAACTGCGTGATCGAGGGGGTTTGCGACAGACAGAATAAGAGTAGTGCGGGAATAAGACTGTGACAGAGTCCAGGGCAGCAAGAAAGGTATGCAGTATGGGGTCGGAGTCGGAGGCCGAGTAGGGTTTGGAAGTGAAGCCTCGACCAGGAGGATGGGAAGGGAACAAGGTTAGGACTCTCATGGAGGAACCGAATTGGGTAATATCTTTAATATAGGATGATCGTTAATATTTATAGATAGGATTGTTCTTATAATGATGTAGACATGCTTGTAAACGTTGAAAATGTTGAAAACGTATCATAATTATTAATGGAGTAAGTAAAATACTGAGTCAAGATTCCTGGAAGAAATGGTACCTTCGCATAAACCAAGCGAGTTTAAGAAGTAATTGAGTAATCCCCAGGGTAAATACTATTTATATATTGGCACGGTAAGAGTCAATATAACAGAAGACGGCTTTCGGAAATCTAACTTTTGATACGATTATCATTTATAATGTGCCTTAAATGTACATTATATTGATTAAGGAAGTTCTAGAATATAACCACAAGCGACATAAACACATCTTTGTCAATATCAATAACAAAAGTAAATCACGTACTGTAGCCGAGATTGACTAAAGTTGCGGTTTGATTGTCTTGAACAGCGCGGATTCCAGGCCTCACTCTGTCCCCGTAAAAGTACTGTCCGCTCATAGCATCGTAGCTGGCTGCTTCTGCGTGTACTGCGGACGGTAGCGGGACAGACACCGGGGAGAAGGTGGACATGTTTGCGGACCATGTCTGTCCGTTTGTTGGATCAACCAGCAACATGAAAGCATCGGATGGCGGCGCTGCGGTGATCAATTTGTAATCAATGTATGTGCATCTACGTTTATCAATGCATGTCTGGATACCTTCTGAACAAGTTCTCGGTTTATTAATCACTCGAGGTAGTTATACCCCAACCTTACATTGTGAATCAGGCTGCAGTGAACATAACATCACATTGGTTGAGAGTCAATATCGATATATTTTACATCTAACGACATTCAAGAACCAACCCCGTCTAGTATACTGTATGCGTACCTCGACACTCCGACACGAGGGTAGATGCCTTGAAGACCGTGTTGGAGGCTGCAGGACACATGCTACACGCCATCTGTCCCGTGTCCTCCTGGTACCAGCCCTTGGCACACGCAGCACATGTCTGGTTAATGTAATGGGTACCAGTCGCACACGCAGCTGTCAGGAAGTACAATATGTAAGATTGGTATCATCACAAGTAATCGGGTACTGACAGGATTTAGCGATCATCATTTAAGGCAGACAATGATTCGGTGAAAGTAAACGCCTTAAATAGTATTATCATTGTAGGAAAAAGGCGGCAAAATTGTTAAAAGGAGGGTCCTATCGGGGTATTTTTTTCTGGAAACGAAATTCGAGAGGATATTCCTGTTTAAACATATATGCTATTAATATATGGTCAAAACACAGTCAAAATGAAACATATTAACGAAGTTAATACTTTGATGACTTTACATTTTACAACTTGATAAAGACAACCCCACATTTGTTGAAAAATAAAAACAATGATAATTGAAGCCATTCATCGGCGCTGAGAGTAGGGAACACTTCGCTGCGGCCTAACAGCAAATTGATTATTAGTTTTATGATATGTTATGTGTTACTTTGTGAATTTTCTATCAGAATATATGAATTATTATTACAAAAATTTAAAATTGGGTTTAATATAGCGTGTTTTGATTTCACGAAATGCCAAGAATCCAAGATGGCGGATGCTGCCGATAGATCGGTGATAGAACTAGAATGATTTTGAGATTCGAAATTAATACTCCCGTATGAATATCAGTCATTTCGTATCGTAAAGTCCGATTGAGTTACGAAATCTAACTAAAGTAATCTATTCATTATGAAAGGGTGGTAACTCCAGTTGTGTTTTTTCTAGCCATGCTTTCTGACAGGAGACTGCTGGAGATGTTTTACTTGTCAGAATGGTTGCAGTCCATCAGTTAGTGGTATTTTGGTTCGATACTTACAACAGTATCCTTTATCTGGCACAAAACCTTCTTGGCAGGTCATGGTATTTTTTGTGACGGAGATTCCCGGGTTCACATATCCAGAGGACAAGTTAGCGATAAAGCACACGTCATGTATTCTTTCCAGATATGTGCGTGTTCTGTTCAGCACGTTCCAAGCAGCCTTTAATTCCGTCTGAGTTGGAAGACCTTAAACAATGAAACATCTCAATGGTAGACTAATTGTAAATGGTGGCCTGTATCACGTACACGAACAATATATGAGTCGAATGTAGATATAAACTGAACGCCAAAAGAAATGTTACACCTCTTTGAATTTGAATATCATAAAAAGTGTTGAGAGGAGTTTACTGTTTTGTGCTAACATAGCAGACCTGTAACTTTAATGGTAAATAAGTTATCGCCAGTTCTTCATGGGTGGGGTCAATTGTCCTATTTCCGATCATGCAATAATTGAAGGGAAAATTAAAAAAATTAACCAAATTGACTTTGTCTTCTTTGATAATGAATGCACATTCATAAAAAAGGAAATAAGTTATGTTTTTGGAAATATTTATTGATTATTTTGTCTGAAAATGACGAAATATTGAGATTTGTTATTTTTCTATACCCAAACATTTTTACAATTTTCCTTTCATTTATTGCATGATCAGAAATAGGACAATTGACCCCACCCATGAAATACTGGCGATTACTTACTTACCATTAAAGTTACAGGTCTGCTATTTTAGCACAAACATTAAACTGATGGAGTGTTACAACACAACAAAGCAAATTCCTCTGAACACGTAACTGTTTATGATATTCAAATTCAAAGAGGTGTAACATTTCTTTTGGCATTCAGTTTAGTTCTTACAATCTGACAAGAGGAAATATACCCACTATATATGAAACACCTGACGGTTGCCTGATACCCTTGAACACACGTGTGGTTTCCAGGAAGACAGGTCTCCACAGAGATGTTGTAGGTACACGTCTTGTCGGAACCACAGGCCGTGCTCGACACACACTGAGACACCTTCTCCTTGATAGCTGTTCTTTCTGCCGAAATGTCACCGGGAACGGTCGCGTAGCGAATAGTATACATCAGCCCAACATTCTCGGGTACATTCATCTCTGCAATATATGTATACGTCGTCAATATGTTAATTAATCATTCAAAAATCAACTTGATGGTCATGATGGGCTACTTCATGTCATGTCACGATACCATTCTCGAAATCGAAATTCGTTGCTTATTTTTGGTTAAGGAAAAAACAATTTTATTTGTTTCAAGAAAAGTAAAGACACCAACCGACGCATGAAACTGTTTTGTTTGAGGGTGTCCATATCTCGTCCCTACACGTGTATGAAGGTTCTGGACCCGGAAACACTAGTCCCTCGTCACAGGAGACGGAGCAGTTCATGGAGCCGTCCTCAGCCTCCACACAACTTGCACTCACACCCTTTCCTAGCAGCAGCTGGGACTCCAGACACTCTGAACACCAACAAAAATCAACTCACAATTAACTAGATCAGAGCTAGCATATACCTGAACACGTAGCGAGGTTGATATGAATGGGTAGATCAGAGCTAGCATATACCTCGACAAGTAGCGGGGTTGATATGAATGAGTAATTCAGAGCTAGTATATAGCTGGACACGTAGCGGGGTTGATATGAATGAGTAGATCAGAGCTAGTATATACCTGGACAAGTAGCGGGGTTGATATGAATGGGTAGATCAGAGCTAGCATATACCTGGACACGTAGCGGGGTTGATATGAATGAGTAGATCAGAGCTAGCATATACCTGGACACGGTGCGGGGTTGATATGAATGAGTAGATCAGAGCTAGCATATACCTGGACACGTATGGTTGATTGGAATGAGTAGATCTGAGCTAGCATATACCTGGACACGTAGCGAGGTTGATATGAATGGGTAGATCAGAGCTAGTATATACCTGGACACGTAGCGGGGTTGATATGAATGAGTAGATGTGAGCTAGTATATACCTGGACAAGTAGCGGGGTTGATATGAATGAGTAGATCTGAGCTAGTATATACCTTGACACGTAGCGGGGTTGATATGAATGAGTAGATCTGAGCTAGCATATACCTGGACAAGTAGCGGGGTTGATATGAATGAGTAGATCAGAGCTAGTATATACCTGGACACGTAGCGGGGTTGATATGAATGGGTAGATATGAGCTAGTATATACCTGGACAAGTAGCGGGGTTGATATGAATGGGTAGATCAGAGCTAGTTTATACCTGGACACGTAGCGAGGTTGATATGAATGGGTAGATCTGAGCTAGTATATACCTGGACAAGTAGCGGGGTTGATATGAATGAGTAGATCTGAGCTAGCATATACCTGGACACGTAGCGGGGTTGATATGAATGAGTAGATCAGAGCTAGCATATACCTGGACACGTACCGAGGTTTATATGAATGAGTAGATCTGAGCTAGCATATACCTGGACAAGTAGCGGGGTTGATATGAATGGGTAGATCAGAGCTAGCATATACCTGGACACGTACCGAGGTTTATATGAATGAGTAGATCTGAGCTAGCATATACCTGGACAAGTAGCGGGGTTGATATGAATGAGTAGATCAGAGCTAGTATATACCTGGACACGTAGCGGGGTTGATATGAATGAGTAGATCTGAGCTAGTATATACCTGGACAAATAGCGGGGTTGATATGAATGGGTAGATCAGAGCTAGTATATACCTGGACAAGTAGCGGGGTTGATATGAATGAGTAGATCTGAGCTAGCATACACCTGAACACGTAGCGAGGTTGATATGAATGGGTAGATCAGAGCTAGTATATACCTGGACAAGTAGCGGGGTTGATATGAATGGGTAGATCTGAGCTAGTATATACCTGGACAAGTAGCGGGGTTGATATGAATGAGTAGATCAGCGCTAGCATATACCTGAACACGTAGCGAGGTTGATATGAATGGGTAGATCAGAGCTAGCATATACCTGGACAAGTAGCGGGGTTGATATGAATGGGTAGATCTGAGCTAGTATATACCTTGACAAGTAGCGGGGTTGATATGAATGGGTAGATCTGAGCTAGTATATACCTGGACAAGTAGCGGGGTTGATATGAATGAGTAGATCAGAGCTAGGATATACCTGGACACGTAGCGGGGTTGATATGAATGGGTAGATCTGAGCTAGTATATACCTGGACAAGTAGCGGGGTTGATATGAATGAGTAGATCTGAGCTAGCATATACCTGGACACGTAGCGAGGTTGATATGAATGAGTAGATCTGAGCTAGCATATACCTGGACACGTAGCGAGGTTGATATGAATGAGTAGATCTCAGCTAGTATATACCTACCTGGACACGTAGCGGGGTTGATATTAATGAGTAGATCTGAGCTAGTATATACCTGAACACGTAGCGGGGTTGATATGAATGAGTAGATCAGAGCTAGTATATACCTGGACAAGTAGCGGGGTTGATATGAATGAGTATATCAGAGCTAGCACATACCTGGACACGTAGCGGGGTTGATATGAATGAGTAGATCAGAGCTAGCATATACCTGGACAAGTAGCGGGGTTGATATGAATGAGTAGATCAGAGCCAGCATATACCTGGACACGTAGCGAGGTTGATATGAATGGGTAGATCAGAGCTAGTATATACCTGGACACGTAGAGAGGTTGATATGAATGAGTAGATCTGAGCAAGCATATACCTGGACAAGTAGCGGGGTTGATATGAATGAGTAGATCTGAGCTAGCATATACCTGGACAAGTAGCGGGGTTGATATGAATGAGTAGATCAGAGCTAGTATATACCTGGACACGTAGCGAGGTTGATATGAATGAGTAGATCTGAGCTAGAATATACCTGGACAAGTAGCGGGGTTGATATGAATGAGTAGATCTGAGCTAGTATATACCTGGACAAGTAGCGGGGTTGATATGAATGAGTAGATCAGAGCTAGTATATACCTGGACAAGTAGCGGGGTTGATATTAATGAGTAGATCTGAGCTAGTATATACCTGAACACGTAGCGGGGTTGATATGAATGAGTAGATCAGAGCTAGTATATACCTGGACAAGTAGCGGGGTTGATATGAATGAGTATATCAGAGCTAGCACATACCTGGACACGTAGCGGGGTTGATATGAATGAGTAGATCAGAGCTAGCATATACCTGGACAAGTAGCGGGGTTGATATGAATGAGTAGATCAGAGCCAGCATATACCTGGACACGTAGCGAGGTTGATATGAATGGGTAGATCAGAGCTAGTATATACCTGGACACGTAGAGAGGTTGATATGAATGAGTAGATCTGAGCAAGCATATACCTGGACAAGTAGCGGGGTTGATATGAATGAGTAGATCAGAGCTAGTATATACCTGGACACGTAGAGAGGTTGATATGAATGAGTAGATCTGAGCAAGCATATACCTGGACAAGTAGCGGGGTTGATATGAATGAGTAGATCAGAGCTAGTATATACCTGGACACGTAGCGAGGTTGATATGAATGAGTAGATCAGAGCTAGTATATACCTGGACAAGTAGCGGGGTTGATATGAATGAGTAGATCTGAGCTAGCATATACCTGGACAAGTAGCGGGGTTGATATGAATGAGTAGATCAGAGCTAGTATATACCTGGACACGTAGCGAGGTTGATATGAATGAGTAGATCTGAGCTGGTATATACCTGGACAAGTAGCGGGGTTGATATGAATGAGTAGATCTGAGCTAGCATATACCTGGACAAGTAGCGTGATTGATATGAATGGGTAGATCAGAGCTAGCATATACCTGGACACGTAGCGGGGTTGATATGAATGGGTAGATCAGAGCTAGTATATACCTGGACAAGTAGCGGTGTTGATATGAATGGGTAGATCAGAGCTAGCATATACCTGGACACGTACCGAGGTTTATATGAATGAGTAGATCTGAGCTAGCATATACCTGGACAAGTAGCGGGGTTGATATGAATGAGTAGATCAGAGCTAGTATATACCTGGACACGTAGCGGGGTTGATATGAATGAGTAGATCTGAGCTAGCATATACCTGGACAAGTAGCGGGGTTGATATGAATGGGTAGATCAGAGCTAGTATATACCTGGACAAGTAGCGGGGTTGATATGAATGAGTATATCTGAGCTAGCATACACCTGAACACGTAGCGAGGTTGATATGAATGGGTAGATCAGAGCTAGTATATACCTGGACAAGTAGCGGGGTTGATATGAATGGGTAGATCTGAGCTAGTATATACCTGGACAAGTAGCGGGGTTGATATGAATGATTAGATCAGCGCTAGCATATACCTGGACACGTATCGAGGTTGATATGAATGAGTAGATCTGAGCTAGCATATACCTACCTGGACACGTAGCGGGGTTGATATTAATGAGTAGATCTGAGCTAGTATATACCTGAACACGTAGCGGGGTTGATATGAATGAGTAGATCAGAGCTAGTATATACCTGGACAAGTAGCGGGGTTGATATGAATGAGTAGATCAGAGCTAGCATATACCTGGACACGTAGCGGGGTTGATATGAATGAGTAGATCAGAGCTAGCATATACCTGGACAAGTAGCGGGGTTGATATGAATGAGTAGATCAGAGCTAGCATATACCTGGACACGTAGCGAGGTTGATATGAATGGGTAGATCAGAGCTAGTATATACCTGGACAAGTAGCGGGGTTGATATGAATGAGTAGATCAGAGCTAGTATATACCTGGACACGTAGCGGGGTTGATATGAATGGGTAGATATGAGCTAGTATATACCTGGACAAGTAGCGGGGTTGATATGAATGGGTAGATCAGAGCTAGTTTATACCTGGACACGTAGCGAGGTTGATATGAATGGGTAGATCTGAGCTAGTATATACCTGGACAAGTAGCGGGGTTGATATGAATGAGTAGATCTGAGCTAGCATATACCTGGACACGTAGCGGGGTTGATATGAATGAGTAGATCAGAGCTAGCATATACCTGGACACGTAGCGAGGTTGATATGAATGAGTAGATCTGAGCTAGTATATACCTGGACAAGTAGCGGGGTTGATATGAATGGGTAGATCAGAGCTAGCATATACCTGGACACGTACCGAGGTTTATATGAATGAGTAGATCTGAGCTAGCATATACCTGGACAAGTAGCGGGGTTGATATGAATGAGTAGATCAGAGCTAGTATATACCTGGACACGTAGCGGGGTTGATATGAATGAGTAGATCTGAGCTAGTATATACCTGGACAAATAGCGGGGTTGATATGAATGGGTAGATCAGAGCTAGTATATACCTGGACAAGTAGCGGGGTTGATATGAATGAGTAGATCTGAGCTAGCATACACCTGAACACGTAGCGAGGTTGATATGAATGGGTAGATCAGAGCTAGTATATACCTGGACAAGTAGCGGGGTTGATATGAATGGGTAGATCTGAGCTAGTATATACCTGGACAAGTAGCGGGGTTGATATGAATGAGTAGATCAGCGCTAGCATATACCTGAACACGTAGCGAGGTTGATATGAATGGGTAGATCAGAGCTAGCATATACCTGGACAAGTAGCGGGGTTGATATGAATGGGTAGATCTGAGCTAGTATATACCTTGACAAGTAGCGGGGTTGATATGAATGGGTAGATCTGAGCTAGTATATACCTGGACAAGTAGCGGGGTTGATATGAATGAGTAGATCAGAGCTAGGATATACCTGGACACGTAGCGGGGTTGATATGAATGGGTAGATCTGAGCTAGTATATACCTGGACAAGTAGCGGGGTTGATATGAATGAGTAGATCTGAGCTAGCATATACCTGGACACGTAGCGAGGTTGATATGAATGAGTAGATCTGAGCTAGCATATACCTGGACACGTAGCGAGGTTGATATGAATGAGTAGATCTCAGCTAGCATATACCTACCTGGACACGTAGCGGGGTTGATATTAATGAGTAGATCTGAGCTAGTATATACCTGAACACGTAGCGGGGTTGATATGAATGAGTTGATCAGAGCTAGTATATACCTGGACAAGTAGCGGGGTTGATATGAATGAGTATATCAGAGCTAGCATATACCTGGACACGTAGCGGGGTTGATATGAATGAGTAGATCAGAGCTAGCATATACCTGGACAAGTAGCGGGGTTGATATGAATGAGTAGATCAGAGCTAGCATATACCTGGACACGTAGCGAGGTTGATATGAATGGGTAGATCAGAGCTAGTATATACCTGGACACGTAGAGAGGTTGATATGAATGAGTAGATCTGAGCAAGCATATACCTGGACAAGTAGCGGGGTTGATATGAATGAGTAGATCTGAGCTAGCATATACCTGGACAAGTAGCGGGGTTGATATGAATGAGTAGATCAGAGCTAGTATATACCTGGACACGTAGCGAGGTTGATATGAATGAGTTGATCTGAGCTAGCATATACCTGGACAAGTAGCGGGGTTGATATGAATGAGTAGATCAGAGCTAGCATATACCTGGACAAGTAGCGTGATTGATATGAATGGGTAGATCAGAGCTAGCATATACCTGGACACGTAGCGGGGTTGATATGAATGGGTAGATCAGAGCTAGTATATACCTGGACAAGTAGCGGTGTTGATATGAATGGGTAGATCAGAGCTAGCATATACCTGGACACGTACCGAGGTTTATATGAATGAGTAGATCTGAGCTAGCATATACCTGGACAAGTAGCGGGGTTGATATGAATGAGTAGATCAGAGCTAGTATATACCTGGACACGTAGCGGGGTTGATATGAATGAGTAGATCTGAGCTAGCATATACCTGGACAAGTAGCGGGGTTGATATGAATGGGTAGATCAGAGCTAGTATATACCTGGACAAGTAGCGGGGTTGATATGAATGAGTATATCTGAGCTAGCATACACCTGAACACGTAGCGAGGTTGATATGAATGGGTAGATCAGAGCTAGTATATACCTGGACAAGAAGCTGGGTTGATATGAATGGGTAGATCTGAGCTAGTATATACCTGGACAAGTAGCGGGGTTGATATGAATGAGTAGATCAGCGCTAGCATATACCTGAACACGTAGCGAGGTTGATATGAATGGGTAGATCAGAGCTAGCATATACCTGGACAAGTAGCGGGGTTGATATGAATGGGTAGATCTGAGATAGTATATACCTTGACAAGTAGCGGGGTTGATATGAATGGGTAGATCTGAGCTAGTATATACCTGGACAAGTAGCGGGGTTGATATGAATGAGTAGATCAGAGCTAGGATATACCTGGACACGTAGCGGGGTTGATATGAATGGGTAGATCTGAGCTAGCATATACCTGGACAAGTAGCGGGGTTGATATGAATGAGTAGATCAGAGCTAGGATATACCTGGACACGTAGCGGGGTTGATATGAATGGGTAGATCTGAGCTAGTATATACCTGGACAAGTAGCGGGGTTGATATGAATGAGTAGATCTGAGCTAGCATATACCTGGACACGTAGCGAGGTTGATATGAATGAGTAGATCTGAGCTAGCATATACCTGGACACGTAGCGAGGTTGATATGAATGAGTAGATCTCAGCTAGCATATACCTACCTGGACACGTAGCGGGGTTGATATTAATGAGTAGATCTGAGCTAGTATATACCTGAACACGTAGCGGGGTTGATATGAATGAGTAGATCAGAGCTAGTATATACCTGGACAAGTAGCGGGGTTGATATGAATGAGTATATCAGAGCTAGCATATACCTGGACACGTTGCGGGGTTGATATGAATGAGTAGATCAGAGCTAGCATATACCTGGACAAGTAGCGGGGTTGATATGAATGAGTAGATCAGAGCTAGCATATACCTGGACACGTAGCGAGGTTGATATGAATGGGTAGATCAGAGCTAGTATATACCTGGACACGTAGAGAGGTTGATATGAATGAGTAGATCTGAGCAAGCATATACCTGGACAAGTAGCGGGGTTGATATGAATGAGTAGATCTGAGCTAGCATATACCTGGACAAGTAGCGGGGTTGATATGAATGAGTAGATCAGAGCTAGTATATACCTGGACACGTAGCGAGGTTGATATGAATGAGTAGATCTGAGCTAGCATATACCTGGACAAGTAGCGGGGTTGATATGAATGAGTAGATCAGAGCTAGCATATACCTGGACAAGTAGCGTGATTGATATGAATGGGTAGATCAGAGCTAGCATATACCTGGACACGTAGCGGGGTTGATATGAATGGGTAGATCAGAGCTAGTATATACCTGGACAAGTAGCGGTGTTGATATGAATGGGTAGATCAGAGCTAGCATATACCTGGACACGTACCGAGGTTTATATGAATGAGTAGATCTGAGCTAGCATATACCTGGACAAGTAGCGGGGTTGATATGAATGAGTAGATCAGAGCTAGTATATACCTGGACACGTAGCGGTGTTGATATGAATGAGTAGATCTGAGCTAGCATATACCTGGACAAGTAGCGGGGTTGATATGAATGGGTAGATCAGAGCTAGTATATACCTGGACAAGTAGCGGGGTTGATCTGAATGAGTATATCTGAGCTAGCATACACCTGAACACGTAGCGAGGTTGATATGAATGGGTAGATCAGAGCTAGTATATACCTGGACAAGTAGCTGGGTTGATATGAATGGGTAGATCTGAGCTAGTATATACCTGGACAAGTAGCGGGGTTGATATGAATGAGTAGATCAGCGCTAGCATATACCTGAACACGTAGCGAGGTTGATATGAATGGGTAGATCAGAGCTAGCATATACCTGGACAAGTAGCGGGGTTGATATGAATGGGTAGATCTGAGCTAGTATATACCTTGACAAGTAGCGGGGTTGATATGAATGGGTAGATCTGAGCTAGTATATACCTGGACAAGTAGCGGGGTTGATATGAATGAGTAGATCAGAGCTAGGATATACCTGGACACGTAGCGGGGTTGATATGAATGGGTAGATCTGAGCTAGCATATACCTGGACAAGTAGCGGGGTTGATATGAATGAGTAGATCAGAGCTAGCATATACCTGGACAAGTAGCGTGATTGATATGAATGGGTAGATCAGAGCTAGCATATACCTGGACACGTAGCGGGGTTGATATGAATGGGTAGATCAGAGCTAGTATATACCTGGACACGTAGCGAGGTTGATATGAATGGGTAGATCAGAGCTAGTATATACCTGGACACGTAGAGAGGTTGATATGAATGAGTAGATCTGAGCAAGCATATACCTGGACAAGTAGCGGGGTTGATATGAATGAGTAGATCTGAGCTAGCATATACCTGGACAAGTAGCGGGGTTGATATGAATGAGTAGATCAGAGCTAGTATATACCTGGACACGTAGCGAGGTTGATATGAATGAGTAGATCTGAGCTAGCATATACCTGGACAAGTAGCGGGGTTGATATGAATGAGTAGATCAGAGCTAGCATATACCTGGACAAGTAGCGTGATTGATATGAATGGGTAGATCAGAGCTAGCATATACCTGGACACGTAGCGGGGTTGATATGAATGGGTAGATCAGAGCTAGTATATACCTGGACAAGTAGCGGTGTTGATATGAATGGGTAGATCAGAGCTAGCATATACCTGGACACGTACCGAGGTTTATATGAATGAGTAGATCTGAGCTAGCATATACCTGGACAAGTAGCGGGGTTGATATGAATGAGTAGATCAGAGCTAGTATATACCTGGACACGTAGCGGTGTTGATATGAATGAGTAGATCTGAGCTAGCATATACCTGGACAAGTAGCGGGGTTGATATGAATGGGTAGATCAGAGCTAGTATATACCTGGACAAGTAGCGGGGTTGATCTGAATGAGTATATCTGAGCTAGCATACACCTGAACACGTAGCGAGGTTGATATGAATGGGTAGATCAGAGCTAGTATATACCTGGACAAGTAGCTGGGTTGATATGAATGGGTAGATCTGAGCTAGTATATACCTGGACAAGTAGCGGGGTTGATATGAATGAGTAGATCAGAGCTAGCATATACCTGAACACGTAGCGAGGTTGATATGAATGGGTAGATCAGAGCTAGCATATACCTGGACAAGTAGCGGGGTTGATATGAATGGGTAGATCAGAGCTAGTATATACCTGGACAAGTAGCGGGGTTGATATGAATGGGTAGATCTGAGCTAGTATATACCTGGACAAGTAGCGGGGTTGATATGAATGAGTAGATCAGAGCTAGGATATACCTGGACACGTAGCGGGGTTGATATGAATGGGTAGATCTGAGCTAGCATATACCTGGACAAGTAGCGGGGTTGATATGAATGAGTAGATCAGAGCTAGCATATACCTGGACAAGTAGCGTGATTGATATGAATGGGTAGATCAGAGCTAGCATATACCTGGACACGTAGCGGGGTTGATATGAATGGGTAGATCAGAGCTAGTATATACCTGGACAAGTAGCGGTGTTGATATGAATGGGTAGATCAGAGCTAGCATATACCTGGACACGTACCGAGGTTTATATGAATGAGTAGATCTGAGCTAGCATATACCTGGACAAGTAGCGGGGTTGATATGAATGAGTAGATCAGAGCTAGTATATACCTGGACACGTAGCGGTGTTGATATGAATGAGTAGATCTGAGCTAGCATATACCTGGACAAGTAGCGGGGTTGATATGAATGGGTAGATCAGAGCTAGTATATACCTGGACAAGTAGCGGGGTTGATATGAATGAGTATATCTGAGCTAGCATACACCTGAACACGTAGCGAGGTTGATATGAATGGGTAGATCAGAGCTAGTATATACCTGGACAAGTAGCTGGGTTGATATGAATGGGTAGATCTGAGCTAGTATATACCTGGACAAGTAGCGGGGTTGATATGAATGAGTAGATCAGCGCTAGCATATACCTGAACACGTAGCGAGGTTGATATGAATGGGTAGATCTGAGCTAGCATATACCTGGACAAGTAGCGGGGTTGATATGAATGGGTAGATCTGAGCTAGTATATACCTGGACAAGTAGCGGGGTTGATATGAATGGGTAGATCTGAGCTAGTATATACCTGGACAAGTAGCGGGGTTGATATGAATGAGTAGATCAGAGCTAGGATATACCTGGACACGTAGCGGGGTTGATATGAATGGGTAGATCTGAGCTAGCATATACCTGGACAAGTAGCGGGGTTGATATGAATGAGTAGATCTGAGCTAGCATATACCTGGACACGTAGCGAGGTTGATATGAATGAGTAGATCTGAGCTAGCATATACCTGGACACGTAGCGAGGTTGATATGAATGAGTAGATCTGAGCTAGCATATACCTACCTGGACACGTAGCGGGGTTGATATTAATGAGTAGATCTGAGCTAGTATATACCTGAACACGTAGCGGGGTTGATATGAATGAGTAGATCAGAGCTAGTATATACCTGGACAAGTAGCGGGGTTGATATGAATGAGTAGATCAGAGCTAGCATATACCTGGACACGTAGCGGGGTTGATATGAATGAGTAGATCAGAGCTAGCATATACCTGGACAAGTAGCGGGGTTGATATGAATGAGTAGATCAGAGCTAGCATATACCTGGACACGTAGCGAGGTTGATATGAATGGGTAGATCAGAGCTAGTATATACCTGGACACGTAGAGAGGTTGATATGAATGAGTAGATCTGAGCAAGCATATACCTGGACAAGTAGCGGGGTTGATATGAATGAGTAGATCTGAGCTAGCATATACCTGGACAAGTAGCGGTGTTGATATGAATGAGTAGATCAGAGCTAGTATATACCTGGACACGTAGCGAGGTTGATATGAATGAGTAGATCTGAGCTAGCATATACCTGGACAAGTAGCGGGGTTGATATGAATGAGTAGATCAGAGCTAGCATATACCTGGACACGTAGCGGGGTTGATATGAATGGGTAGATCAGAGCTAGTATATACCTGGACAAGTAGCGGTGTTGATATGAATGGGTAGATCAGAGCTAGCATATACCTGGACACGTACCGAGGTTTATATGAATGAGTAGATCTGAGCTAGCATATACCTGGACAAGTAGCGGGGTTGATATGAATGAGTAGATCAGAGCTAGTATATACCTGGACACGTAACGGGGTTGATATGAATGAGTAGATCTGAGCTAGCATATACCTGGACAAGTAGCGGGGTTGATATGAATGGGTAGATCAGAGCTAGTATATACCTGGACAAGTAGCGGGGTTGATATGAATGAGTATATCTAAGCTAGCATACACCTGAACACGAAGCGAGGTTGATATGAATGGGTAGATCAGAGCTAGTATATACCTGGACAAGTAGCGGGGTTGATATGAATGGGTAGATCTGAGCTAGTATATACCTGGACAAGAAGCGGGGTTGATATGAATGAGTAGATCAGCGCTAGCATATACCTGAACACGTAGCGAGGTTGATATGAATTGGTAGATCAGAGCTAGCATATACCTGGACAAGTAGCGGGGTTGATATGAATGGGTAGATCTGAGCTAGTATATACCTTGACAAATAGAGGGGTTGATATGAATGGGTAGATCTGAGCTAGTATATACCTGGACAAGTAGCGGGGTTGATATGAATGAGTAGATCAGAGCTAGGATATACGTGGACACGTAGCGGGGTTGATATGAATGGGTAGATCTGAGCTAGTATATACCTGGACAAGTAGCGGGGTTGATATGAATGAGTAGATCTGAGCTAGCATATACCTGGACACGTAGCGAGGTTGATATGAATGAGTAGATCTGAGCTAGCATATACCTGGACAAGTAGCGGGGTTGATATGAATGAGTAGATCAGAGCTAGTATATACCTGGACACGTAGCGGTGTTGATATGAATGAGTAGATCTGAGCTAGCATATACCTGGACAAGTAGCGGGGTTGATATGAATGGGTAGATCAGAGCTAGTATATACCTGGACAAGTAGCGGGGTTGATCTGAATGAGTATATCTGAGCTAGCATACACCTGAACACGTAGCGAGGTTGATATGAATGGGTAGATCAGAGCTAGTATATACCTGGACAAGTAGCTGGGTTGATATGAATGGGTAGATCTGAGCTAGTATATACCTGGACAAGTAGCGGGGTTGATATGAATGAGTAGATCAGCGCTAGCATATACCTGAACACGTAGCGAGGTTGATATGAATGGGTAGATCAGAGCTAGCATATACCTGGACAAGTAGCGGGGTTGATATGAATGGGTAGATCTGAGCTAGTATATACCTTGACAAGTAGCGGGGTTGATATGAATGGGTAGATCTGAGCTAGTATATACCTGGACAAGTAGCGGGGTTGATATGAATGAGTAGATCAGAGCTAGGATATACCTGGACACGTAGCGGGGTTGATATGAATGGGTAGATCTGAGCTAGCATATACCTGGACAAGTAGCGGGGTTGATATGAATGAGTAGATCAGAGCTAGCATATACCTGGACAAGTAGCGTGGTTGATATGAATGGGTAGATCAGAGCTAGCATATACCTGGACACGTAGCGGGGTTGATATGAATGGGTAGATCAGAGCTAGTATATACCTGGACAAGTAGCGGTGTTGATATGAATGGGTAGATCAGAGCTAGCATATACCTGGACACGTACCGAGGTTTATATGAATGAGTAGATCTGAGCTAGCATATACCTGGACAAGTAGCGGGGTTGATATGAATGAGTAGATCAGAGCTAGTATATACCTGGACACGTAGCGGGGTTGATATGAATGAGTAGATCTGAGCTAGCATATACCTGGACAAGTAGCGGGGTTGATATGAATGGGTAGATCAGAGCTAGTATATACCTGGACAAGTAGCGGGGTTGATCTGAATGAGTATATCTGAGCTAGCATACACCTGAACACGTAGCGAGGTTGATATGAATGGGTAGATCAGAGCTAGTATATACCTGGACAAGTAGCTGGGTTGATATGAATGGGTAGATCTGAGCTAGTATATACCTGGACAAGTAGCGGGGTTGATATGAATGAGTAGATCAGCGCTAGCATATACCTGAACACGTAGCGAGGTTGATATGAATGGGTAGATCAGAGCTAGCATATACCTGGACAAGTAGCGGGGTTGATATGAATGGGTAGATCTGAGCTAGTATATACCTGGACAAGTAGCGGGGTTGATATGAATGGGTAGATCTGAGCTAGTATATACCTGGACAAGTAGCGGGGTTGATATGAATGAGTAGATCAGAGCTAGGATATACCTGGACACGTAGCGGGGTTGATATGAATGGGTAGATCTGAGCTAGCATATACCTGGACAAGTAGCGGGGTTGATATGAATGAGTAGATCTGAGCTAGCATATACCTGGACACGTAGCGAGGTTGATATGAATGAGTAGATCTGAGCTAGCATATACCTGGACACGTAGCGAGGTTGATATGAATGAGTAGATCTGAGCTAGCATATACCTACCTGGACACGTAGCGGGGTTGATATTAATGAGTAGATCTGAGCTAGTATATACCTGAACACGTAGCGGGGTTGATATGAATGAGTAGATCAGAGCTAGTATATACCTGGACAAGTAGCGGGGTTGATATGAATGAGTAGATCAGAGCTAGCATATACCTGGACACGTAGCGGGGTTGATATGAATGAGTAGATCAGAGCTAGCATATACCTGGACAAGTAGCGGGGTTGATATGAATGAGTAGATCAGAGCTAGCATATACCTGGACACGTAGCGAGGTTGATATGAATGGGTAGATCAGAGCTAGTATATACCTGGACACGTAGAGAGGTTGATATGAATGAGTAGATCTGAGCAAGCATATACCTGGACAAGTAGCGGGGTTGATATGAATGAGTAGATCTGAGCTAGCATATACCTGGACAAGTAGCGGTGTTGATATGAATGAGTAGATCAGAGCTAGTATATACCTGGACACGTAGCGAGGTTGATATGAATGAGTAGATCTGAGCTAGCATATACCTGGACAAGTAGCGGGGTTGATATGAATGAGTAGATCAGAGCTAGCATATACCTGGACACGTAGCGGGGTTGATATGAATGGGTAGATCAGAGCTAGTATATACCTGGACAAGTAGCGGTGTTGATATGAATGGGTAGATCAGAGCTAGCATATACCTGGACACGTACCGAGGTTTATATGAATGAGTAGATCTGAGCTAGCATATACCTGGACAAGTAGCGGGGTTGATATGAATGAGTAGATCAGAGCTAGTATATACCTGGACACGTAGCGGGGTTGATATGAATGAGTAGATCTGAGCTAGCATATACCTGGACAAGTAGCGGGGTTGATATGAATGGGTAGATCAGAGCTAGTATATACCTGGACAAGTAGCGGGGTTGATATGAATGAGTATATCTAAGCTAGCATACACCTGAACACGAAGCGAGGTTGATATGAATGGGTAGATCAGAGCTAGTATATACCTGGACAAGTAGCGGGGTTGATATGAATGGGTAGATCTGAGCTAGTATATACCTGGACAAGAAGCGGGGTTGATATGAATGAGTAGATCAGCGCTAGCATATACCTGAACACGTAGCGAGGTTGATATGAATTGGTAGATCAGAGCTAGCATATACCTGGACAAGTAGCGGGGTTGATATGAATGGGTAGATCTGAGCTAGTATATACCTTGACAAATAGAGGGGTTGATATGAATGGGTAGATCTGAGCTAGTATATACCTGGACAAGTAGCGGGGTTGATATGAATGAGTAGATCAGAGCTAGGATATACGTGGACACGTAGCGGGGTTGATATGAATGGGTAGATCTGAGCTAGTATATACCTGGACAAGTAGCGGGGTTGATATGAATGAGTAGATCTGAGCTAGCATATACCTGGACACGTAGCGAGGTTGATATGAATGAGTAGATCTGAGCTAGCATATACCTGGACAAGTAGCGGGGTTGATATGAATGAGTAGATCTGAGCTAGTATATACCTGGACACGTAGCGGGGTTGATATGAATGAGTAGATCAGAGCTAGTATATACCTGGACAAGTAGCGGTGTTGATATGAATGAGTAGATCAGAGCTAGCATGTACCTGGACACGTAGCGGGGTTGATATGAATGAGTAGATCAGAGCTAGGATATACGTGGACACGTAGCGGGGTTGATATGAATGAGTAGATCAGAGCTAGCATATACCTGGACACGTAGCGAGGTTGATATGAATGAGTAGATCTGAGCTAGTATATACCTGGACACGTAGCGGGGTTGATATGAATGAGTAGATCTGAGCTAGTATATACCTGGACACGTAGCGGGGTTGATATGAATGAGTAGATCTGAGCTAGTATATACCTGGACAAGTAGCGGGGTTGATATGAATGAGTAGATCAGAGCTGGTATATACCTGGACAAGTAGCGGGGTTGATATGAATGAGTAGATTTGAGCTAGCATACACCTGAACACGTAGCGGGGTTGATATGAATGGGTAGATCTGAGCTAGTATATACCTGGACACGTAGCGGGGTTTATATGAATGAGTAGATCTGAGCTAGCACATACCTACCTGGACACGTAGCGGGGTTGATATGAATGAGTAGATCTGAGCTAGTATATACCTGAACACGTAGCGGGGTTGATATGAATGAGTAGATCAGAGCTAGTATATACCTGGACAAGTAGCGGGGTTGATATGAATGAGTAGATCAGAGCTAGCATATACCTGGACACGTAGCGGGGTTGATATGAATGAGTAGATCAGAGCTAGTATATACCTGGACAAGTAGCGGGGTTGATATGAATGAGTAGATCAGAGCTAGCATGTACCTGGACACGTAGCGGGGTTGATATGAATGAGTAGATCAGAGCTAGCATATACCTGGACACGTAGCGAGGTTGATATGAATGGGTAGATCAGAGCTAGTATATACCTGGACACGTAGCGAGGTTGATATGAATGAGTAGATCTGAGCTAGCATATACCTGGACAAGTAGCGGGGTTGATATGAATGAGTAGATCTGAGCTAGTATATACCTGGACACGTAGCGGGGTTGATATGAATGAGTAGATCAGAGCTAGTATATACCTGGACAAGTAGCGGGGTTGATATGAATGAGTAGATCAGAGCTAGCATGTACCTGGACACGTAGCGGGGTTGATATGAATGAGTAGAGCTGAGCTAGCATATACCTGGACAAGTAGCGGGGTTGATATGAATGAGTAGATCACAGCTAGCATATACCTTGACACGTAGCGAGGTTGATATGAATGGGTAGATCAGAGCTAGTATATACCTGGACACGTAGCGAGGTTGATATGAATGAGTAGATCTGAGCTAGCATATACCTGGACAAGTAGCGGGGTTGATATGATTGAGTAGATCTGAGCTAGTATATACCTGGACAAGTAGCGGGGTTGATATGAATGAGTAGATATGAGCTAGTATATACCTGGACAAGTAGCGGGGTTGATATGAATGAGTAGATCTGAGCTAGCATACACCTGAACATGTAGCAGGGTTGATATGAATGGGTAGATCAGAGCAAGTATATACCTGGACAAGTAGCGGGGTTGATATGAATGAGTAGATTTGAGCTAGCATACACCTGAACACGTAGCGGGGTTGATATGAATGGGTAGATCTGAGCTTGTATATACCTGGACACGTAGCGGGGTTGATATGAATGAGTAGATCTGAGCTAGCATATACCTAGACACGTAGCGAGGTTGATATGAATGGGTAGATCAGAGCTAGCATATACCTGGACAAGTAGCGGGGTTGATATGAATGGGTAGATCTGAGCTAGTATATACCTGGACACGTAGCGGGGTTGATATGAATGGGTAGATCTGAGCTTGTATATACCTGGACACGTAGCGGGGTTGATATGAATGAGTAGATCAGAGCTAGTATATACCTGGACACGTAGCGAGGTTGATATGAATGGGTAGATCTGAGCTAGTATATACCTGGACAAGTAGCGGGGTTGATATGAATGGGTAGATCTGAGCTAGTATATACCTGGACACGTAGCGGGGTTGATATGAATGGGTAGATCTGAGCTAGTATATACCTGGACAAGTAGCGAGGTTGATATGAATGAGTAGAGCAGAGATACCATATACCTGGACAAGTAGCGAGGTTGATATGAATGAGTAGATCTGAGCTAGTATATACCTGGACACGTAGCGGGGTTGATATGAATGAGTAGATCTGAGCTAGTATATACCTGGACAAGTAGCGGGGTTGATATGAATGGGTAGATCTGAGCTAGTATATACCTGGACACGTAGCGGGGTTGATATGAATGAGTAGATCTGAGCTAGTATATACCTGGACACGTAGCGGGGTTGATATGAATGAGTAGATCTGAGCTAGTATATACCTGGACACGTAGCGGGGTTGATATGAATGAGTAGATCTGAGCTAGTATATACCTGGACAAGTAGCGGGGTTGATATGAATGGGTAGATCAGAGCTAGTATATACCTGGACAAGTAGCGGTGTTGATATGAATGAGTAGATCTGGGCTAGCATCACCTGAACATGTAGCAGGGTTGATATGAATGGGTAGATCAGAGCTAGTATATACCTGGACAAGTAACGGGGTTGATATGAATGAGTAGATTTGAGCTAGCATACACCTGAACACGTAGCGGGGTTGATATGAATGAGTAGATCAGAGCTAGTATATACCTGGACACGTAGCGGGGTTGATATGAATGGGTAGATCTGAGCTTGTATATACCTGGACACGTAGCGGGGTTGATATGAATGAGTAGATCTGAGCTAGCATATACCTGGACACGTAGCGAGGTTGATATGAATGGGTAGATCAGAGCTAGCATATACCTGGACAAGTAGCGGGGTTGATATGAATGGGTAGATCAGAGCTAGTATATACCTGGACACGTAGCGAGGTTGATATGAATGGGTAGATCAGAGCTAGTATATACCTGGACAAGTAGCGGGGTTGATATGAATGGGTAGATCTGAGCTAGTATATACCTGGACACGTAGCGGGGTTGATATGAATGGGTAGATCTGAGCTAGTATATACCTGGACAAGTAGCGAGGTTGATATGAATGAGTAGAGCAGAGATACCATATACCTGGACAAGTAGCGAGGTTGATATGAATGAGTAGATCTGAGCTAGTATATACCTTGACACGTAGCGGGGTTGATATGAATGGGTAGATCTGAGCTAGTATATACCTGGACAAGTAGCGGGGTTGATATGAATGGGTAGATCAGAGCTAGCAAATACCTGGACAAGTAGCGAGGTTTATATGAATGAGTAGATCAGAGCTAGCATATACCTGGACAAGTAGCGAGGTTGATATGAATGAGTAGAGCAGAGATAGCATATACCTGGACAAGTAGCGGGGTTGATATGAATGGGTAGATTTGAGCTAGTATATACCTGGACAAGTAGCGAGGTTGATATGAATGAGTAGATCTGAGCTTGTATATACCTGGACAAGTAGCGGGGTTGATATGAATGAGTAGATCTGAGCTAGTATATAACTGGACACGTAGCGGGGTTGATATGAATGGGTAGATCTTAGCTAGTATATACCTGGACAAGTAGCGAGGTTGATATGAATGAGTAGATCAGAGCTAGCATATACCTGGACACGTAGCGGGGTTGATATGAATGAGTAGATCAGAGCTAGCATATACCTGGACACGTAGCGGGGTTGATATGAATGAGTAGATCAGAGCTAGCATATACCTGGACAAGTAGCGGGGTTGATATGAATGAGTAGATCAGAGCTAGCATATACCTGAACACGTAGCGAGGTTGATATGAATGGGTAGATCAGAGCTAGCATATACCTGGACACGTAGCGGGGTTGATATGAATGAGTAGATCTGGGCTAGTATATACCTGAACACGTAGCGGGGTTGATATGAATGAGTAGATCAGAGCTAGTATATACCTGAACACGTAGCGGGGTTGATATTAATGGGTAGATATGAGCTAGCATATACCTGGACACGTAGCGAGGTTGACATGAATGAGTAGATCAGAGCTAGCATATACCTGAACACGTAGCGGGGTTGATATGAATGGGTAGATCTGAGCTAGCATATACCTGGACACGTAGTGGGGTTGCTATGAATGAGTAGATCAGAGCTAGCATATACCTGGACACGTAGCGGGGTTGATATGAATGGGTAGATCAGTGCTAGCATATACCTGGACACGTAGCGGGGTTGATATGAATGAGTAGATCAGAGCTAGCATATACCTGGACACGTAGCGAGGTTGATATGAATGGGTAGATCAGTGCTAGCATATACCTGGACACGTAGCGGGGTTGATATAATGGGTAGATCAGTGCTAGCATATACCTGGACACGTAGCGAGGTTGATATGAATGAGTAGATCAGAGCTAGTATATACCTGGACACGTAGCGAGGTTGATATGAATGGGTAGATCAGTGCTAGCATATACCTGGACACGTAGCGGGGTTGATATGAATGGGTAGATCAGTGCTAGTATATACCTGGACACGTAGCGGGGTTGATATGAATGGGTAGATCAGTGCTAGCATATACCTGGACACGTAGCGGGGTTGATATGAATGAGTAGATCAGAGCTAGCATATACCTGGACACGTAGCGAGGTTGATATGAATGGGTAGATCAGAGCTAGTATATACCTGAACACGTAGCGGGGTTGATATTAATGGGTAGATCTGAGCTAGCATATACCTGGACACGTAGCGGGGTTGATATGAATGGGTAGATCGGAGCTAGCATATACCTGGACACGTAGCGAGGTTGATATGAATGGGTAGATCAGTGCTAGCATATACCTGGACACGTAGCGGGGTTGATATGAATGAGTAGATCAGTGCTAGCATATACCTGGACACGTAGCGGGGTTGATATGAATGGGAAGATCGGAGCTAGCAGATACCTTGACATGTAGCAGGGTTGATATGAATGGGTAGGTCGGAGATAGCATATACCTGGACACGTAGCGGAGTTGCATGTTGACAAGTCAGTAGCGGAACCCGGACAAGGTTTGCCGTACACTGCTTCTGCTGCTGGATTGTTGCAAAGTCGAATTCGTGACCTTTGACCTCCCCCGCAGGTCGAGGAGCAGGACGACCAGGAGGACCAAGGACCCCAGTTTCCATGAACTGCAAATACATCTCATCACTAACTCTTCAGTGAAATATCATGATACCGGTCTCTAATTGTACCAAGTTCAATTTATAGATGACACATATATTGTAATGAATGCAGTTAAAGTTTCGATGGAGATTGAACCAGGAGATTCAAGCAGGTGATCTCGTAATCTCGTAACAGCATAACTTTCAGGGCATTATCATTTGCATCGGGCAAATTAATTCAATTGATTATCTAAGGAGTTACCCTTACGTTATAGCTACAAATGGTGGAATGTGTTCCTATGTATACAAATTACTCTTCAACATGTGAACAATTCGATGAATTCCGCACCAGGGTACCGCCGAGGCCCACAGGACGTCTCAAGAGAAGAATGACGTCATAATAAAATACTCCACAAGTCGACACGGTCATTAAAACATTTTTCCGATATTTTGAAATATCAATGTGATCTTTTTAGATACTTCTGATAGTGAACCATTGTCAGGATTGAAAGAGTCATTATAAATTGATAGATTCGCTGGTAATAGTATCTTACTCGCATTCATGGCAATAACGAAATTTACTATCTATTAAAGTTTAACTTGGTTTTCCTTCTTCATCTCCACAACGATGCCTCCCAAGATGTTAGAGAAATATAGGCCCATCATGTAAAATACAATAGAAATAATACACGTAGATATTATCAAATATGCAATAACTAAATATCTAAGATAAAGGTACAGTAATTCTTACACAGTAAGGCCAACTTATAAAGACGGCTATTGTTGAAAACTTCATACAATGTACAAGGAAACACGTACCAATAGCCTCTTCACAATACCGCCCTTTGAAGTCTTCAGTACAAGTGCAATTGATGCTGGTGTTGGTATTCGTGCAGGTGGCTCCGTTCACACACTTGTTATCCACAAGACAGAAGTCAGGCGGGGTGGAGCAGTCCTTGCCGGAGTACCCTCCCATACACACACACACGAAGTCGTGAGGCAGGGACGTGCAGTGGTGCCCGGGGCATGGGTCGGGGTCGCACCGGTTGATCTCTGTTCAAACATAGAGCTACGAATCAACGACAATATAATTACCGACGCGGCTACACTTTTGCAGGGATAACAATCTAAAAATTAATAAAGCTATAAATTACGGCCAAACCTGCGTTGTCTTTCACTAGCGAACCATGGATATTATAGTCTGCATTGACGTTTTGGTTACATACTAGTTATAAACAAACGTTTGTATTGCTTTATCGATAGAAATATGTTTAAGATTGGTTTCATGTACAGGGATACATAGAAACATTTGTAAAGCGCCAATATCCAGCTATTCGAAGCTTTCTCCTTGGTCACTGGATGTCAATACTTGAGACACTGTTTTAAAATCTCAGCGCCATTTCTAGAATGTACTTTTGCAGGCATTAGGCACACATTTTAAAGAAGCACAATGTATCTGTAAGTACCATCAATGTATAGAATCTAGATAGTGAAAGCGTCAACTGTTATATATACCTGCTTGTTCAGGTAGGTGTCATGTAAAGGAGAACACATTCACATATTGACGGATACGGTGTGTCTGTGTTGGTTATTATCACCAGATAGACCACAATCTGTTGGTAATATGGAATCAGACAATGTATATGGTGCACAGTCTTACCGGAGCAAGCACTGGGAACGACCATGCTGATGAGCGAGCTGTTGGAGGGCTTGATGTTGGCAACCAGAGACCTCCAGCCGATGTCCCCGGCAGAACATGAGTTTGCCATAGATGCAATCAGGTCAGAACTATTGCTGCGCGGTATAACGTACATTCCTCTAATAGTGGCGCCTGAAACAAGTTGCGTGTTGCATTTCTATTTGATTCACTGCTTATGACATGTAAATAACTGATGTGTGTCATGTGGTCTTTTAACAAATCTATTTTGAAAAGAAATATTACAATTTCATTAAATGAATAATCATAGTCTAAGCCGGCTATAGTGACAGGAACAATCATAATTACTTCAACTGATCTCAACAATTACCATGCCCTGCATGGTGGAAACTAATCGTCGAAGAAGTACCTGTATTGTCCCCAATGTGGACAGTGAGTTCTGTCCCCTGGGGGAGGAAGCAGAGCGGTGTGTGACCCCCGTAATGGTCAACCCTCCTCCCTCCGACGTACATGTCAACAAAACTGGGGTAACCTTTCCAAACCAGAGCCATGTGCGTCCATAGACTGTGTCTCACTGAGGTCTGTACGTTTACGTTGTCGCTGAAAGAATTATAATCTGTCATTCCTCCGTCGAGCTCGTTATTCTTTCTATTACTCATATGATAGTGTGTTAAATCTTTAAAAATAAAGTTTTTGCTTTGCAAAGGATAAAAACTGGTGAATATCCACACCACGGCGTATAAAACAGCTTAACTTGCCGGTCAGGTATCTCTACCTATTACCAATATGTCTCCATGTCTCTTGTTCTAACTCTACGTCCCAAAATGTCCCACAATCCCGGCAATATTTTTGAAATGCTGAACAACGACTTGTGCACGTTTTGGTCTGGCACTATCGTCATTGAAGAGGACGTTTTTCGACGTGGTTGTCGAAATGAGGGTCTACAGAACCATCCAGGATCAGGTTCTGCTACCTCTGTCCATTCAGTGTACCGGGAACTGTGACAAGGTCAAGCTTAAATAATAAGAACAGCAACCCCACGCCATGATTGATACACCTCCGAATGGGACTTCAGGTTGAATGTTCCTCTGATCATACGCCGTGCCTCTGTGCCTCTAAATCTGCGCCCTTCCGTCTGTATGATGCAGTAAAACCATAGGACCAATGGATTCTTCTCCACGATCTAATATTCAAACGAGCACATGCTCGGCACAAGGCTAAACGGGCATGTCGGTGCTGATCTGGGACAGCATGCTTTAAGCATTCTTCACGTGCAGCTCGGAACAAGGTGTGTTTGTGATTTCATGCTCACATGTGATGTGGGATATTCGATATGTACTTATAATGATTCACATGGGTGGTTAGATACGTATGACGAGGTGTATATATGTAAGATAACACTTTGGTAAGGTTTTCTTCATGGTCCAAGAGCGATCACTTCGAATTTTACCCAACTTTCCAACTTATTCAGTAAACATATTTTAGGAAGCAATTTCGCTTTACTTGACAATCAATAATTGAAGACTGATATAGTTCTCAGATAGGGAAAGACTCACTCTCTCATGGTGATATCTGTGCGGTTCTTGAGGAACCAGGTGAGCTGATGTCCGCGAGTTGGGTGAGTGAAGGTGAGCGAGATGTTCACCATCTTGTCCAGGGGAGGAAGGATGTCCACCCAGAATGCAACAGTCAGTTCTTCAACCCAGTCGTGGATCACGGAACCGAAGTTTAGGTCCACCGGTCCAGTGGCCGCCAGGTCGAACGCTGTTTGATTAATATCTCACGACATTCAAAGGTAAAAAAACAATTGAAAACACGATAATTGATCACAACACTTACAACATTCACAGATGATGTAGACCAGCGTCTTAAACCAACAAAATAGTCCAACAATAGAATAACGGCACATAATCCAGTAAAACAAAAAGTATAATCAGAAGTAATAACTGAAACTCACGTATACATCCATGAAGCGAAGACGCGCCAAGCTGCAGACTTGTGGTATCTGAGGGACACCGATTACAGGAGGTATTGAAGTATTCCGACTGGTAGAATCCAAACTGACAGGGGTAACAGGGAGCGAAACCGGTTTCAGAGTATTGCCCTGGTGTGCACATCGCTGTAACAGGATATATTTCAAACTAAATTCAGTTTGATGGTCTAATCCTGTAAAATATACCATTGACGGAACCAATATGTAACTGAATCAAAAACACCTATCTGAAATGGTTCAATTGGTTCCAATATAATACTTCTCATAAGCAAGATGGTTAAATGGTATGATCCCACAAGTAACACTTATAGTAGCATGCGTCTGGATCAGTAAAAGGAGGATACCTACCTTTACATTGCTGACGTGAAGAACTCCCGTTCCTTTCTGTGCCAGAGTACTGCTTGCATGGGGTACATGACATTTGTCCAGACTTATCCGAGAAATAGTTCAAAGGGCAAAGTTGACATTGGTCACGTGACTGGTTATGGAATGTACCAGGGGGACATGCAACTGAAATGACACAGTGACAGACAGTCAAATATGATGAAAACATTTGACAATATAAATCAAAGAATGTGAATGGAAATGCATAACCTTATAAAGCTTACGGCACATTGTTGCAGAACTGTTGGACACTGTTTTGCCGCCGCCGCAGTTAAAGGTGATACTTCCGTTGATGGTTTTGTTGAATTTGACCTCAACCCCACCTATGTTCATTGTAGTATTGCTAATTATTTGGCTCATCATGAACACGACATCATCACCCGATAACCAGCTGAAACATCAAGAGATAGTAGCAGTTATACCAATGCACAACTTCTTCAATCAAACATTACAAGGAATGTGTTTACTGTACAAACAGGAACAATGGCGGAGAGATAATAATAACAGTGTACAAAGCACGAGCGAATTCACGAATTCACCATCGGTGATTGTACAAATTACTAGGGGGTTATACTGCAGTCAATACGTTACGATTATCAAAGGTAACACAACAGATGTGTAGATGAACAGCTTGATTGGTAATGGAATGACGATCTTATTTATATCAAATGCATTCATTTGCAAACGTACTCGGCTGAGTTCTTGACAATGAAGTTGTACTGGATTGCTGTGTGATGCGTCTTCTGTACTGGAGATGCCGTGCTGCTGGAGGTGCCGATACCATCGGAAGTAACATTGGGATCGGTGTTCGGGGAACCCGTTATGGTAGCAATAGTATGAGTAAAAGTGTAATTAGAAGAGCTGTTAGTCGTACCGAGGGGGGTAGAGGGAACGGGAGTATAAGAGGCAAAGGTAGATGGAGAGCGAGTCGAAGTGGGGAGAAAAGAGGTAGATGAAGGGCGAGCCGAAGTGGGGGGAAGAGAGGAGGTAGGGGGAACGGAAGTTGTTGAAGGGAGAGAGGAGGTTGGGGGAGCGGAAGTTGTTGAAGGGAGAGAGGAGGTTGGGGGAGCAGAAGTTGTTGAAGGGAGAGAGGAGGAGGTTGGGGGAGCGGAAGTTGTTGAAGGGAGAGAGGAGGTAGGGGGAGCGGAAGTTGTTGATGGGAGAGAGGAGGAGGTAGGGGGAGAGGAAGTTGGAGGGGGAGAGGAGGAGGTAGGGGGAGAGGAAGTTGGAGGGAGAGAGGGCGAGGTGAAAGTTTCGAAGGAAGAAAGGCTGGTATCAGAGGAGATATCATCTGGCACACTGCGGCGCCCCCAGTCGTCCCATGGATCCCCTTCCTCCACTTTGCCGCACTTCACTTCCACATTCTCCACAGTGCATGTGTCCTCGGGGCACAGGTAGTCAGCAACTCTGTGGGTGGTTGATATCAGAATCATGTATGACAGTAAGTGTTATGGCTACTTTATGATATCTTACCGATACAGTGGTTCGCTATTAACTTCAACACGTGTAACACTAACCGTCTGTCCGTTTGTTCCGAATTTTTATCCGGACTGTATATGCGAGGTTCTATACATGCTATGTACAACTTGATACACATAATAATCATAATAATATATTGAATTTGATAATGCGCCATATCCACCAAAATGAGTGCTCTGCACATGCCAACCAAAGATGCCTAGATGTGCCTTTTAGGTTAAGGCCTATATGAAACAATACTATGTGTTCTTTATCTGAAGTTTATTTGCAACCAAAATAATAACATGCATCTTCAAGTTTACAAATGTGAGTTATGAGCGTTTAATCCAACGTATTTTAGCGCTTCAATTTGATAGTGCGTCACATTGTTACTTCATTATGTCACCGTTGTTACCAAAAGAAGTCAGCATCCCAGATACACACTGTTTGACAGAAGCGTACCGAAAAGCTATGGAAACAAATTCCAAAATATTATGGGAAGATGTGAGTATAGGACAATTAGTTCATTCTATCTTAGTTCGAGACATAAGCAGTCAGATGTCAAAACTGTTACTAGCTTTGTCCAGTCTATTACCGGTATGAATGGCAACAGAACTGACTGTTACTTGTTTTAAATGATCAGTTCTGAAACCATGATCGCTCCCGTTGCTAATCAATACATGTTGCACTTGACTGGTGCCTTTATATGCTACAATTGCTAATATCGGAATATGAAATTTTTGATATAATTTAATCATGGTAACAAAGTTGACTTTAAATCCATAGACAACGTATGCTACAAAGCTGAAGATAAATTTCTCAATGAAAATCTTCATCGTGCAGCCATGCTGCCATCCATTCGCAAGACAGGTGCCAGGAGCTTCTTGACAAGAAATACTGAAGTTTCATTGCTGGCATTAATTAAGAGAGCATTAATTATTCCATATGATTAATCGCAGTAACATAACTGATATACACCCTTGGGATAGGCGAAAATGTGAATAACATGTGAAACAATAGTGTTGTTATTTTATTTTGTTGATTATATTCCAGTTCTTTCGTCTATCAACTTGTCTCAGACCATTAGAATGTGTGAACGCGCAATTTATCTATCATTGTAAAAGTCATGAAACATGCAATCCTGACTGAGGGACAGTCACTTTTGCTAGATTGCTACAACTTAACATATTCAATTATGTACATATTATTAATACAATGGATAGAGAAAATGTATTAATTTAAACAACCTTATGTTATAACAATCTCCAAAAGTTTTCAACATATTTCCTGAACATGTTCACACACTTCACTATTGTCATTTCATTTTTGCTGTTTAAATTATTTGCTGTATGCAACATCGTTGATGTAACTGTCTTATGTATGAAATGCAACAAAATTTTACAAATATCTTAAATTGACTCATAAATGAATTTCAATTTTGCGGTTTCCATGGAAACGTGACTTAAACAGTAGTGGCTCTGATGGGAAATAATATTGTCCGGATCACATCTATCAAAGTATGCATTCTAACTTCACCAACATTGATATCAATGTAAACCATGATCCCTAGATTTGGCTTTCGAAAGTTACACCTCTGTTTTTCATTTGTATTTATTTCTGTGCATGAATTCAAACTTTGCTCTATGGGAAATCAAGTTTGTAAGTCTCCCAAAATACGCATCCTAGCTCAACCAAAACGATCAAATTATATGAGATATAAAAAATCTTACTTTTTAAAATTCTCAATAAATGATTTCCGTATCGCTTCGCTTGACTCACTGCAGTCTCCGCTGAAGTAGTAGGACCGTGAACGCAGGTTGTAGAAGTCGGGCAACTGCAATTCTAAAATAATAAAGAGCATTTGCTTCAGGCTATGTCTTGGATTCATTTGAGACAGTATCATCTTTGTACAACATATGACATAAATCCAGAGAAAACGATGCTCATGAACCATGTAAAACGATGCTCATGAACAATGTAAAACGATGCTCATGAACCATGTAAAACCATGCTCATGAACCATGTAAAACCATGCTCATGAACCATGTAAAACCATGCTCATGAACCATGTACAACCATGCTCATGAACCATGTAAAACCATGCTCATGAACCATGTACAACCATGCTCATGAACCATGTAAAACCATGCTCATGAACCATGTAAAACCATGCTCATGAACCATGTAAAACCATGCTCATGAACCATGTAAAACGAATGATTGTATTGATAGATGACCAACATTTGTTTATAGGTGTGCTAGATGCAAATAGTTTCTGTTTGATCATATTCAAGAGTCTACAAATCAGATCAATCAGAGCAAAGAGAAATTGAAATAGAAGCGAAATCAGACTAAGCATAAGATTCATCAAATGAGTTATTAGAATTATAACAAATAGAAGAGCAATCAGAAGAATCAATCATGTTTACAACACATAACAAATATAACAAATACGTTTCTATAATGCTACCAGCCGAACCCGCATGTGGCACCAACAATGTAGCTAGCTAGATAAATAGACATATTCACGAAATGTTTAGAAATTGAAGAATTCCAAGTGTACCCGTGCATTGAGGCGTGTCGACGTTTGGAATCCAGTTATCCCTTACACACGTGAGCGTGGCAAGGTGACTCAGATCTTGGGGCACATCGTAATCTGTGTTACAGTGCATCTGGCATATGTTTCCCCCCAGGAACGTGTCACACACTAGGGCCCCGTTAGTGGGAGTGGGCAGCGCGTCACAAGACTTCTCTGAAAGTGGATACATAATGCGATATTGGTCAACAACAAATTGCACATGGGACATGTTTTTTCCAGGGGTTTATTTGTTTCACCAGTTACGAAAATTTGCTTAGTTCGCCTGGCCTGTAAATGGGTAGTCTTACACTCAGACTATGAAAAAAGTATTTATTCTGAAAATATCACCATTTTATTAAATATTGAAAAGGAGACTTTTTACAGTCTAAGTGTTAGACTAGTAAATGGGTAACGATTAGTAATAGTAATAGAAAGGTCATGAGGTCAAACATTCACAACTCTAAGAGGGTTTGTGGCGCAAACTAAGGGAACTGTTCTTCAGGAAGTAAGAACATGCCTCTGTTGGTTATTGAACTTTAGCTAGACCATGACCAGGCTATGTAACTCTCAGCTGACTCGCGAATCATGTGCCAATGTGAAGTCGCAAAGTTCTGTACAATATTGTGACGTCATAATGGCAGCGGTATTACACTACTTTAACAGTGCCGTATAAATATTACACTGCAATATCTTCCACTTGCGATTATGATCAATGTTATTGATTAAACGTAAATGAATGCAAGCCTGTTTTAATTTCATTATTTTGATAATATTATTTTACACGTGACTGTACGCTGTTTAAAACAAATTACTGTATTATAGGTTATATGGACTGTCTGTGTGATGTATATATAACACTGTGCACACATATATATATAAACACATATTGTTAAAGATATATATTTATAATAGAAAAGGAGGTTGGTTTTTCCAGTTCGCCAACTTAATAATATTTCACCGAATTAGAGAATCTGACAAGTCGACTTAATCTCTCTCAGGTGAGAATTTACAAAAGCTAGCGTCAGAATAGCTTCCAAAAGTTGTTTTGAATGAATGTCTTCCAAAGTTCCGACACTAAGCAAATGGGGTCAGCAGAGAATACTAAACGATGATATGTGTCATACTAAGTTAACAGTCAAGTATCTGTCAATTTCCAAAAGAACTGACGACTCAAGTGACCCTGCTTATTGATGAAAAACTAATGTGTTTAGACATTAATAGAAATATACACGAAGAAGAACGTTAATGTAAGGGAAACAATCTCTATCACTCACTGTAGCAGGTTGGGAAGTCACCGTCGGTAGGGAACCACTCGGAGGTCGGGATAACTCCCCCAGTTTGACGGCACTGTATGTAGGAGGACCCCTCAACTCTTGTCAGGCACGATGCTTGGCAATGTGATCCGACCTTGTGATTCAGGCATTGGAACGTGGGTTCGGTGTCCTTAGCAGCTGGCTTGGGCGGTTGACATGCCGGTGCTTAAATATTGTTGGAAATTCATAACATATTGTGAAGGCGTACAACAACAAACAATTCTAGTTATCAACATCATCATGCGCTTTGAGTATATTTTTTATTATAAATATATGGCTTCAAGCACATAGCAAATGGTTATTTTTGTACGTATTTGAGGTTTTTATTTTGAAAAAGTCGAAGTTGCAATGTATATGTTTGCTTCGTAAATATAAATCTAGAAGAAGTCCTTATTGGCGCACATGGAGATAAAGAAATGGTCCGTAAGTTCAGTATTCTTTCTATCGATGGAGTGAGGCAGAGGGGGTTATACACACTGAGATATGGCATTATATACTACTTAGGGAGGGATGGGACAAGCAAATATAGAATTCATTTTTTTTAAAATAGCAGTTTGATTTCTTGGTTCCCTCTCTCCTTAGGTAACAAAACAGTGTGCTTTACGCTCATAGGTGACGGAGAAGACACAAGGGGGCGCTTCGTTCCCTGCGGGGTCCACAGCCTCGTACTGGACAAGATGCGAGTCGTCTGACAGGGTCGACCCAGGCGTCGGTCCTTGCGTTTGGGTCATGTTCACTGAGCCCGAATTGTCCGTGGCAGTTATAGTGGGCCAGACAAAGTTGAAAACGCTCGTCCTCATTTCTCCCATGATGCAGTTGGAAAACCTGGGCCTCTCTGTGTCTGTTAAATTGATAGGTACATATGTAAAATAGGAACCCTGCAGTTGGTTTATGTTTACAATTAGATTGAGGACAATGTTGGCTTAAGCTGTGCAGTTGAATTGAATTAAAATATTACCATATGACATAACAACAAGTAATTGTGCTTTTTTTTAGCCCTACTAATTGAAATAATTGAAATAGATACTTATTACATTGAACTGGTTAGCATGTTGTTCTCACCCAAGCATTCCCAATGATGGTAACTCCATTGTTTATCCGCATTGCAGATCGCATGGTGATGTCCTACTGGCGTGTAGCCTTTACTAGCATCACAGAAGACAACACAAACACTCTCGAAGTAGTTACCATGGGTACACTCATAACCAACGGAGAGCGCCGGCATTGTAAGATCACCGCATTGAATTTCTAAGAAACGAAGTCATCGTCATCATTATTCACAGAACATTGCCTGAGAGACCTAATGTAATGCGATGGCGATACTCTCGATCTGTTCTATATATTATCTAAACAGACAATCTGAAAATCCACAAGAGACCCGTTTGGAAATAAAACTCATCTTAAACCGATAGCATATAAACAAATAATCTAATATGCATGTAACGTCTGGATATTAATGATCTACGTTGTAATAGAATAAAAACTCTTTATTTAGCAAATACCTGTTTTTGTTCAGCTTCTAACATCCATGATTCTAGAGAAACATATCAAGTATTGGCATGTGCCTTGACGAAATGAAGTGACATTTAAAAGAAGTGAAAGTTTTGTTATCTGCGTTTATATCGATATATATATACCACATGAACCTACTGCGACAGACAGGTGCGCTGTGCGAGTTGTAGCCGTTGCTCTGACACACAGACGACGTACTACCGTCCAGCCAGTATCCATCAGCACACGAGAAGGAGCAGCGTCTACCGTAGATGTTGTCGTCGAGATCACAGGAGATGGATCCGTGGGTCGGGCGGGGAAGGGCTTCGCATCGCGTCACTTGTTTAGTAGAAAGAAATAAGCAGTTGCAAAATCCCGTCTTTTCACACCATATAAACATTTAATTCACCAAAACGGTTGTTTCATCAGTTATATAAGATTAACATAAAGGACGTCACGATAGAACATTAGCCTACACGTATAATGACTTAACAACTAGTAATTAGTCCTATAATATGAAGCTTATTCATCAGAACAGTTTCCTTTAATATACTCATTCCAAGAAGTATGCTAAACCTAATTATTTGTTTATGCTCGCATCGGACTATACCTGCTATCGTTTATAATTTCAATAAAATAATATTCCAAGCATTCACAGAAAGAGGAAAGTTGTAGATAGAGGCCATATTGGATGAGTTTTGCAATGCACTATATATATGTCGCTATTGATAAAGAAATAATCAATAGAAAATGAAGTATTTTGAATCATTCTAATTACCGAGACAATATGCCTTTAATGGCATTCACTTCCCTTTTTGAATACATAGTTTACTGTTTCACATTTGTCATTGATCATGATAATGTAAAAATATGTAATTGTTATAGTTAGATATTCTATTAATATTGCAGCAAAGACTTCAGTTACTAAAGCTCGCTTTTACATCCGAGAGTACCTATAAGTCCTGTCATAGGACAGAGACGTTACATTTCCCGTTCGTTAAACTGGAACGATTCTATTAGGACACATATTAATCGATACCTTTTGGGCGAAAGTTATAGAGAATCATTAGATAACAAACAATTATGATTGGGTAACAAAGGGTAGCCCTAGGAATGGTCTCAAACAACACGCCATCCATTGAAAGAGTGTGCGCGAATTGTACCTGGAAACGAATGTTACAAGTGTGTACAGGGATTGAGACCGTGCATATGTAGATATGGAAGTTGATGTTACAGAGAATGGGAGCGTTGATTAAATGTGAGTATAAGACATTGCTTGTTGTTATGTCTTTCTTGGACGTTAAGTTCATAATTGAGCATGCTTGAAAACGTCTACAAGGTGCCTCTTGATGATAATGCGAGTACAGAGTGAATGGAATTATAACAGGATGGATAATTTATCCATTTCACTGTATAATAAAGAAACGGTTATTCAAACTATGACATCATGTAAATGTTTGCAAATGTGTAATTCTTTTCCATCTTCAAATTCATATAAAACTTCTATTCTCACCATACACATCGAAGGAGACTGCACAAGTACTTGTCAATCCCTCCGTATCTTCCGTTCTGTATGTGCTGATATGATATCCCTCAGAGAAGTACTGGTGTGGAAAGTTGCCTGATTCCAAGAGTACCCTTGAGAAAAAATGAACTCTTATTTAAGTAGTTTTTATATATGAAGAACGGATGCGATTTAGTAAGTTAATAATTAGCCGTTAATTCGTTTAAATGACATGATACGGCATGTCGCAACGTATTAAGTAACGAAACTGTGTTATGTACAGAAATACTACTACAAACTCGCCTAAAATTCCTATGGCCAAACAGTAACAACTTGAAGGCACGCTGTTCTTACTGAAATGATGTGATCTCACAAAAAGGTAAATAAGTGTGACCAAAGGGTAAATGATATCTCGAATAAATAAAAGGGGTCCTAAGACACCGAGCGGCAATTTTAAGATGTTCATATTAAAATGGCGGCCCGAAGGTAGTTCAAGTGATCTGACTGACTGATCGCAATACCTTAACACTCAGATCAGAGTTGTGAATATGACGCCATGATGAACTGATCAACCATCTACCTGTCTGAACTCGCATAAGACCTACAAATCTACCTCTAACCTTCTACAATAGTGTCGCATTATTCGTTGCACCATTTTCTTCCATTACGGATAACCGTTTTCTATGGCTACTGCTCATCGGGTCGTGTAATGAGATGTTTTACCATCTACCGTAACAATATATATAAACTACAATTATAATATTTGAGAAAGAATTATATGCAAAAACGTTGTACAGCGCCTTTAAGGTTACAGAAATCGGATCATCCAGAAACAGCAACCCTCCATTGTCCAATTTAGACAATAGAGTTTAGGTTCGATTCCTTTAGGTTGCCTTCTCTCCTCATAGCTGCCTATATAATATAACCTACATAAATGTAATTTCACGACGCTTTTGAAGCTCAACTGGTCGGTAATCATGATTGATAGCAGTTACATCTACACCAACAATACTAACAATTACATTTTAAAAAACATAATTGGTACCCAAATATACCAAAATGTATCCACAATCAAAGTGGAAAGCTATGCTATTCACCTATGCGATGTGGTATATCTCTGAAGAGCCCGATGAGATAACGGACTCAATACGACCTTCAACTTCTTTCCCCTAGATTGCACATTCTCATTTTATTTTTCAAATGTCCCATACATAATGATAGTTTATGTCATTTATTTTTAACTATAGAGGCTAAAACAGCTTATTACATATACCAATTATCAGTAGTGGTAATAACGGTGTTGCGTAAAGAGCAACATTTTAAAATTTAATTTTCCAAAAACGATTCCCATGACTTTACTGAACTATTTACAGTCTTTTTCAACTTGGTTTTCCGTAGAGTTTAGTTTAGTTTAGTTTAGTCGATCTAACCTGTGGGTGGGTGTTTTTCAACAAAGACTTGCTATAAATGTTAACGTCAGTGATGTTAAGAAAAAACAAATAAATATAAACAAAATTATAAAGGACAAATGTTATCTCATTAGGAGTTTGCTACAGTATAGATTAAACAACAAAAACATTATGACACTGTTTATGAAGATATTACGTACGGTAGATCATCGTCATCATCATCATCCACCACAGGCTGTGACCATGACATGTACACACTGGTCTGGCCTGCATCAGCTGTGACACTTGCTACTTCAGGACACTCCAAAACAGGGGGCTTGTTAGCTGAAAGTGATTATACAGTAAATGAGAATAACCGAGTCTATATTGAAACACGTTGCAGAGTGATGTTTATGAAGGCGTCAGATGTAAGCAATGAACACAAAGATCGCAGCTGAGACTTCAACTTCATTTAAAAACAGCGGAGATGGGCGTACAAACTCTGAAAGAAACCAACATTTTGAATGTTCAACCTATCACGAGTGCTCTGAGACCACAATAAACCCCAGGGTTAGCCCTTTTGATGCACTAACTAACCTCTAAATACGTTTAATTGTAAGGGTAATCTACGAAATATCAGAACTTATAACCTCGATCTGCATTTAACAAGAACTGGTCTTTGATCAGCTTTAAAAGTATGACATAGTCTGAATGATTAAGTGACAATGAAGAAACATGTCACATATCGAAGTTTATCACTGATCAATGGCCATGGCATCCTTCAACAAGGTCACACGATCAGCCGTTATGAACCTCAGCACGTGACATGGAACATATGTCACTTTGAAAGGACTATGCTGACGAATTAAATTTAGGTCAAAGTTAACGTTCCAAATCGTGCCTTTTTCATCAAGGTCAATGGTCTTATGTCAGGGGAAAATCTTTTCAAGTTTTAAAGAAATATCATTGATCGACCTAAAATAAGAACTAATTATAACTAGATTACTAATGCTATCAGCTTCAAGGGTCTGTAATATATGTGATGAAACCTTCAAGGGTTTAGAGATTACTAATGTTATCAGCTTCAAGGGTCTGTGATATATGTGATGGAACCTTCAAGGGTTTAGAGATTACTAATGTTATCAGCTTCAAGGGTCTGTGATATATATGATAAATCCCTCAAGGGTTTAGAGATTACTAATGTTATCAGCTTCAAGGGTCTGTGATATATGTGATAGAACCTTCAAGGGTTTAGAGATTACTAATGTTATCAGCTTCAATGGTCTGTGATATATATGATAAATCCCTCAAGGGTTTAGAGATTACTAATGTTATCAGCTTCAAGGGTCTGTGATATATATGATAAAACATTCAAGGGTTTAGAGATTACTAATGTTATCAGCTTCAAGGGTCTGTGATATATGTGATAGAACCTTCAAGGGTTTAGAGATAACTAATGTTAACAGCTTCAAGGGTCTGTGATATATGTGATAAAATCTTCAAGGGTTTAGAGATTACTAATGTTATCAGCTTCAAGGGTCTGTGATATATATGATAAATCCCTCAAGGGTTTAGAGATTACTAATGTTATCAGCTTCAAGGGTCTGTGATATATATGATAAAACATTCAAGGGTTTAGAGATTACTAATGTTATCAGCTTCAGGGGTCTGTGATATATATGATAAAACCTTCAAGGGTTTAGAGATAACTAATGTTAACAGCTTCAAGGGTCTGTGATATATGTGATAAAACCTTCAAGGGTTTAGAGATAACTAATGTTAACAGCTTCAAGGGTCTGTGATATATGTGATAAAACCTTCAAGGGTTTAGAGATTACTAATGTTATCAGCTTCAAGGGTCTGTGATATATATGATAAATCCCTCAAGGGTTTAGAGATTACTAATGTTATCAGCTTCAAGGGTCTGTGATATATATGATAAAACATTCAAGGGTTTAGAGATTACTAATGTTATCAGCTTCAAGGGTCTGTGATATATGTGATGGAACCTTCAAGGGTTTAGAGATTACTAATGTTATCAGCTTCAAGGGTCTGTGATATATATGATAAATTCCTCAAGGGTTTAGAGATTACTAATGTTATCAGCTTCAAGGGTCTGTGATATATGTGATAGAACCTTCAAGGGTTTAGAGATTACTAATGTTATCAGCTTCAAGGGTCTGTGATATATATGATAAATCCCTCAAGGGTTTAGAGATTACTAATGTTATCAGCTTCAAGGGTCTGTGATATATATGATAAAACATTCAAGGGTTTAGATATTACTAATGTTATCAGCTTCAAGGGTCTGTGATATATGTGATAAAATCTTCAAGGGTTTAGAGATTACTAATGTTATCAGCTTCAAGGGTCTGTGATATATATGATAAATCCCTCAAGGGTTTAGAGATTACTAATGTTATCAGCTTCAAGGGTCTGTGATATATATGATAAAACATTCAAGGGTTTAGAGATTACTAATGTTATCAGCTTCAGGGGTCTGTGATATATATGATAAAACCTTCAAGGGTTTAGAGATAACTAATGTTAACAGCTTCAAGGGTCTGTGATATATGTGATAAAACCTTCAAGGGTTTAGAGATAACTAATGTTATCAGCTTCAAGGGTCTGTGATATATATGATAAAACCTTCAAGGGTTTAGAGATAACTAATGTTATCAGCTTCAAGGGTCTGTGATATATATGATAAATCCCTCAAGGGTTTAGAGATAACTAATGTTAACAGCTTCAAAGGTCTGTGATATATATGATAAAACCTTCAAGGGTTTAGAGATAACTAATGTTATCAGCTTCAAGGGTCTGTGATATATGTAATAAAATCCCTCAAGGGTTTAGAGATTACTAATGTTATCAGCTTCAAGGGTCTGTGATATATATGATAAAACCTTCAAGGGTTAAGAGATATCTATTGTTGTCAGTTTCAAGGGTCTGTGATATATATGATAAAATCTTCAAGGGTTTAGAGATTACTAATGTTATCAGCTTCAAGGGTCTGTGATATATGTGATAAAAACCTTCAAGGGTTTAGAGATTACTAATGTTATCAGTTTTAAGGGTCTGTGATATATATGATAAAATCTTCAAGGGTTTAGAGATTACTAATGTTATCAGCTTCAAGGGTCTGTGATATATATGATAAATCCCTCAAGGGTTTAGATATTACTAATGTTACCAGCTTCAAGGGTCTGTGATATATGTGATAAAATCCCTCAAGGGTTTAGAGATAACTAATGTTAACAGCTTCAAGGGTCTGTGATATATGTGATAAAACCTTCAAGGGTTAAGATTACTAATGTTGTCAGTTTCAAGGGTCTGTGATATATATGATAAATCCCTCAAGGGTTTAGATATTACTAATGTTATCAGCTTCAAGGGTCTGTGATATATGTGATAAAATCCCTCAAGGGTTTAGAGATAACTAATGTTAACAGCTTCAAGGGTCTGTGATATATATGATAAAACCTTCAAGGGTTTAGAGATAACTAATGTTATCAGCTTCAAGGGTCTGTGATATATGTGATAAAATCCCTCAAGGGTTTAGAGATATGGGTGAAATAGCGACCTTAGCACGAGGCGTTCGCTGTGATATCGCCCGCGAGCGGTAGCGAGAGGGTGATATCACAGCGGACGCCGCGTGCTGGGTCGCTATTTGCCATACACAACAAGGCCAACTTTGTCAGCAATAGCTACGATTTAATACGAGATATCAATGATATCAATTTATAATTTGATATAGTCGTACAAGTGTGACCAGTTTGATGGTGAAAGGCGGTTTTAGAAACAACATGTATTTTATCAATTTTAGAGGTCAGATACGGATACTGTGTATCCAACAACAGAGGGGAAAGTTCTTCACGAGGTACGATACTGATAAACATGCGAGGCTCTGCCGAGCATGTTTATCAGTATCGGACCGAGGTAACGATATAAAAAGATTGTTATTGGACAGGTCATCAATTTATTTCTGATATACTGCAGATAGTTATCAATATCAAACTGATATTAATGTTATGTATGTATGTATGTATGTATGTATATATGCATGCATGCATATATGTATGTATGTGTGTGTGTGTGTATGTGTGCGTGTATGTATGTATGTATGTATGTATGTGTGTATGTGTGTGTGTATGTATGTATGCATGTATGTATGTGCGTATGTACGTACGTATGTATGTACGTATGTATGTTTGTATAGATGGATCATGGATGGATGAATGGATGACTGCACACATGTATGCATGCTATGTCTAGGCCGATGTATGGATATATATACCATTTGTATGTATTTAAGTTCATGTATGTGAGCCGTTTCGACAGTACTTAGTCTCAGTATGAAGACGCTGACTGATCCACAGAAACAATATTGTGTTAGTACATAAATTTATTTTAAAAACAGAAACATTTTATATCACAAAGAAAAAACAACAAACAGAGAAGTGACAGTATAACATATTGCACAATTTTTGCATATCATGTCTTATCAGGTTTACCATTTATGAATTTATTATTAAAGTTTATACAATACATAGTTACTTTAGAGGGTAAAATATCTCATTACATGACCCGATAAACTGTATCCATAGAAAACGGTTATCCGTATTGGAAGAAAATGGTGCGACGTAAAAAGCGACAGTGGTATAAAACCCTTCAGTGTGAGAGGTAGATTTGTATGCCTCATGAGAATTTGAGAGTTCAGACAGCAAGATTGTTGACCATTCCACTATTGTATCATATTAAAAAGGCTACGATGGGAAATGGACTCGCATGGCTTAACCGAACCATGCACATTCATTTTAGAACTGTTTTTATGGATTTAGGATATTTATTCTGTCATTGGTAACACTTATTTGTCGTTTTGTGCGAGCACTTTATTTCAGTAAGCAGAACGTTCTATAACCCCTTTAAAAATATAACATTTATTTATGACATTTATGACCTATAACACGCAGTAAAATTAATCCATTATACAAACACACACATACGCACGCACATGTAACCGGGAAATGATCGAATACATAAATGCTTGGTAAGTCCTATTTCCATAAGCAATTACTATTCCGGTTAAAAAGCGGTTTCTTTTTTAAAATATGTATTCTCCAATCAAATCATAATTCAACTACAGAAGTAAAACACAAATGTATACCAATACCTATTATAACAGTTTTCCCCATAAAACAAAATGTATGGTCCTCGTAAAAATTACTTTAAAATCATAACAATTCAGTAACAATATTCACCCGTCTAAAAAACATATGATTGACGTCACTGTCGCAGTAGCGCAGATGATAAGCTGCTAGTTTACAAATCCGTAGTTCGGTGGTTCGATTCCAGCCATAGACAAATACATTTGCAAAATCGATACTTTCCCCGGGTGAGATATCTGATATCAGGATGATATCGGACTCAGTGGTGCAGTTACATGAATTCAAGTACCTCCAAATAACGACACCGTGTTGTGTGTCTAGTGTTAACAGCTTCAAGGGTCTGTGATATATGTGATAAAACCTTCAAGGGTTTAGAGATTACTAATGTTATCAGTTTCAAAGGTCTGTGATATATATGATAAAATATTCAAGGGTTTAGAGATAACTAATGTTATCAGCTTCAAGGGTCTGTGATATATATATGATAAAACCTTCAAGGGTTTAGAGATTACTAATGTTAACAGCTTCAAGGGTCTGTGATATATATGATAAAACCTTCAAGGGTTTAGAGATTACTAATGTTAACAGCTTCAAGGGTCTGTGATCATAAATATTAAAAGCTCTATAAGGTCAAATATCATTAACGAAAAACCCTTCAAAAGTCAGAGGTCATTTATGTTAAAACCTTCAAGGAGCAGTAATCTTATTAATCATTACAACTTTAATGGTCAGAGATCATTTATATTAAAACCTTAAAGGGGCTGTAGGAGGTTTTTTGCCAAATTTATTTCTTCAAATTTCCCAAACATGTTTTTTCCAAAACCTCTTATTACACAAACCAATTATTCGTAGTGGTAATAACGGTGATGCGTATGAAGCAAAAATGCATGGCGGTTATTTTAATGTTAACACATTTTATCATTTAGAATTACAAAAACGATGTCCATGGCGTTACCGAATGATATACACACATTTTTTAATTGTATTTACGAAGAGAGAAGGGTGTTTTACTATGAGTGACATTATTTTTCAAATACATTACAACAACCTATTTGAGCCAAAAAAAAGTGATACTACCCCTTTCATTTAAAACCTAAAACGTTTAGAAATCATTATGTCGACGATTAAAAGGTCTCAAATCATTATGTTGAAATCATTGATAAAAGATAATAAACAGAAAAACTTAAAAGGACAGAGATCATGAATGTATTAAACCTTGCAGAGTCAGGCACTATTTATGTTGAACACTTTAAAGAGTGAGAGGGGTCGTTCACGTTCTGCCAACATCACAAACTGCCTACACTCTTAAAGTAACATGGTTCTGCTTTTTCATGCATGGTTCAGTCATAAGCATATCTCTGATTCTCTGATTTCCAAAGAGTAAGGCTGATATTTTCACAATCATATATTTATTCACTACTTCAAAATAATATAGTTTAATATATTTTCTTATAACTTTTCCGCGTATAGATATTAAAACATCTTTATTCAGAATGTGGTACAGTTTTAACATATACTTTGTAACTTATTTACAACAATGGACTGGATTTCAGAGACAAATAATACAATACATAATACAGTGAACACTGTGTCACCATAAGTCTAGCTGCATTAAATATAGCATGAGTTTCTCAAAGTATCCAGCGACATCGAGAAACTGAATTGTGTGTTCCTCTCCTCGTGGCAAGGTGCTGTTAATTGTCTAATTCCTTCACATTTGCAATATGGTATTATGCTTCTATTGTGAATTATAACGAAACTTATATATATAAAAGCAAGTTTTTCTTTAGAGATACAATGCCATTTAGATAGCGAATAAATATAACACGCTTACGTTTTGGATAACACTACCTTCAATAGTACAAATTCTTGTACTTTACGGGCCTAGCCCCTTGCGGGATTCGAACCCACACCAGACTTGGACTCAATTGGTCAGAGATCATTCATGTAAAAACCATCAAGGGTCGAGGTTAATCTATGTTAAAACCTTCAAATACTTAAGTGTTTAGATTTCATTTAAAGTGCACACCTTAACGGGCCAGAGCTCATTTATGTTAAAACCTTCAATGGTCAGATATCATTAATATGTTAAATGATAAAACTAGCGAGGGAGAGTGAAATTGAAACATTTGAATCAAGAATCAGCAATCATTGATTTTATAAAGAACCACATTTAAGCAGTAGGGAGTTTCGCAGTCACGTTACATCAACTCACAAAGCAGTCAAATCAAAACCTACGTGTACGTCCGCATCCTTCTGTGGTGCTTGAATACACCAGCATCATCAACGTCGTAGTTAAAAGTTTCAACATTTCACCTTCCTGCAATAACAATAAATCAACTTATTGACTTATTGTGATAATGAAAAGCATATTTTTTAACAATACTCTCAAAACTTTCAATACTCAATATTGACCCTATAATTAAACTTCCCATTCGCAATATCTCAACATCGACTAGGTGTCGTGCCGGAACTTAGCAATGTTTGTTCTGAGTATATTAATGAGGAGGTTTCAACGCATTGCATCAACCAATGAACATTTCAGTCGAGACGCATGTTTCATGTTGTCGACGTTAAACGTTACGAAAACCTGCTCTTATTAGAACAGGAAATCTGAAGAGAGAGAATTCCGTTGGAAGTGAATGACTAAATGGCAACGAGTAAATAACGCCTAGCTCCACCTCGTTACCGATTACATGCTGGCATTTCGTCTTATATGAATTGTTATTTCAATAACTGTTCCTGTTCCTGTTCCTGGTCAGGATGACTCACAAGAGCTGTACAGTGTAATTTCGTTTTTTGTTTGTCTTGTTTTCACCAATGTTCATCGGTTTTAAAGTGACTGTATTCACGAAGAGACGTTGACAACTTAAAAGTACATGTATGACAATCCTATTATTATATATTACATGTTTATATTATCTATAAAAAAAAATCCTAAATGCGTAAAGGGTGTGTTAACTATTATAACCATGAGTATATGTTTGACAAAAACGTAAAAAATTAAATGCAATATATGAAAGTGTATCCAAAATATCATTGAAATCTACGCGATTAGTCTGGAGATTTCCTTTGTAAAATAAAAACCAGATAAGAGAGCACTGAAACAACAGATCTTATAACGTCAATTTGTATAGTTAATGTATTGCAGCACGTTGACTCCGAGGAGAGAACAAAGGAGACCATGTTAGAGATAAAAATAAAAAAAACACGAAAAAAACCATAATGTTTGTACCTGGCGCTGCTACGGGGAGAGCAGTCCAATCTGTTCCACCGTCTGGAGGCTGACTGTGTGAAGTACAACTAACTCATATATTTAAAGTGATAAATTTTCATAAGTTAGTGTCTCTAGATACACTCATAAATCAACTAAAAATGCACACGGTTCCAAAATATTTATTTTTGACAAAGAACATTATTTATCAGGATGTTAATTTGTTTTACTGAATTTTTTGATTGCTTTAAAATTACTGATTTAAAGGTAATTAGAATGTTTGATTAGTGTGTGTCCCTGTCTTGAACGGTTGAACATTTAGCCTGTTTCCATGAGGATGCATACTATAAGTGAAAATGAAGTCTCTTGATTTAATTCCCAATCTTGTGCCGATTCAGATCCAATCAGCGAACGCCATATATAAGAAATTATACGTGTTTTTTTAAATTTAGTTTATTGGTACCTTTATCAAGTTTGTGCTGAACTTTTTCAAATCATTGGTAATAACTTCACCATACACACTAACAGCTAGTGTACTATGAATTATCACGTGGATCAAGGAATGAGTATATATTCCTAAATGTCGTGTATTTTCACATTGAAGAAGTTGTTATCCAAGTACTACTTTCCAACTTTGTATTGAGCTAGACTCTAACTTTTTCATTTCTGGAAATTGCAAGTTTCCCGAAACGGCAATATGAGCCAAAATAAGGAATTTCATTGAGGTTCCTCTATACGAAACTGCACTTTCAAAAGGGGATATCACCGAGTTGTATGATTTTCCATACGAGGCTCACAATCTAACGATCACCCCTCGTAAAGAGCCCAACAGTTCCTCGTGTATGTATAAGTTTGAACATTTGGTAACATCAGCGGGGCCGTGTTCAAGAGAGGTTTCAAAGTAATCGCTCAATTAGCGATTACTTTTAAACCTCTCTTGAACGCGATTGCTCAATGTAGCCCTACGTAGCAAGGCGAGCAAACTTCGAGGAATTTGCACTGTGACGTTCAAGATAGAATGAGCGCTACATTGAGCGCTACATTGAGCAATCAATGAGCGATTATAAGCGCTCGCTGCTATGGAACGGACCCCAGAATTATTGTTATCGGCAACATATGTTCAATATATAAATTCAATTTGCAATAATGTTTTACAGTACCAATAATTAACTGCTAATTAAATTCCAACTTTGTCTCAGTATATATGTAGCAGCTAATCGGTTTTAAGTGCGACAGTATTGAACATTGATGCAATCTATTCACGTTTTTATTTAAAATTCTTCTAATTCTACAGGAAAACAAACCAATGGACAACATTACACATTTGGGTCCCCGAAATATTACCATATCAGACTTACACAGTTTTCTGAGAGTGCGACACTGGTGCAATACATGTATATAGCATATATATCATCAACGATTCATACTTAAGCATCGTTAAGTATTTAATTTGGTAACACTCGATATTTTGGTGGTTAATAGTTTCCATGTCACTTTAGAGCTAGAGGAAAGGTCGCGTTGTACAAAAATGTTTGACAGTCAATTGAAAAGGTTAGTCAATTTTACGCTCAAGAAAACCACGCTCAATGAACACCGCTACTTCCTGTTGATTCACTTCATCTCCGTGACCAAGTACATCCGCAATGTCATCACTACTGCACAGGGATTGCTTACCTGTATTGTTGCTCGGGGTTGTTTGTAAATCTGTTTTAAATGTCGGTTCTCTGATTACGGACTGATCGAATACTGAACAGTTACCATTGTCGCATTTAAGGTGAGGTGAGTTGTGTTTGACGCCGCCTTCAATAGTATTTCACTTATATCGCGTCTGCTAGTATTATGGCAGGGAGAAAGCCCGCAACGCCATGTGGCTATGCTTTGCGGTGAAAACTGCGAGCTTCGGCTTGAACTAGCGAACCATTGGTGTACTACGCTGAAATTCATTGCACCCAAACCTTACTGCTTGTAGCACAGTTCTCTACTGCAGACACAGTTGCCGTGCCCCTGGCGGGATTCGAACCCCGGACCTCTTGATCTTGATCCGTCTTGAGACTTCGATGATGTATGTTGACTGCAGAAATGGTGCAACTTCATAAACATAGTTAAATATTGCTGACATGTTCCTTATAGTGCCTTATTCGTAATTATACGTAATAATGTACGTATGCGATCTTGTTGGCATAATGTACCTTCTTTGACTTTTATTTGTTGACGCATCATTACTGTAGAACGTCATAAAACAAGGCAAAAAGTCCCTTTGACTCTCCTATATCATGTAATTAAGGAGATTCGAAAACGTTCTGAAATTTAGTTAATTTCAATAGACATGATGTAACTCAAATTCCAGTCTTATACATCTCTCGTGGATTGGATTATCTTGACCTTTGATAAGATAAGCATTCGTAATATCAAAATATGACAAAATGCAACCTCATGTCACTTAAAACAGGGTTATAAATAAAGAAACTGCTGCTAATGAAATGAACGAAATAGCATCGTATGAACTTAGGTTGATTTCAGAAGTCAACTCTGAGTCTATCCTGGGTTAATTAAACCTGTATACCGGTATTCTAATTAACTGGATTCATTTGTGACTTTTTGATATATTGTAGTGTAGTAGCGTTAGATTTCGGGGCACTTCGAAAGAACCACAAAGGCTACTGGGTGTGAGTCGTATCATGGTAGTTTATTACAAAAGGTATGCAATAAAGCGACAGCCAGGTGGGTATGACCTGAGCTCGTTGCATACATAATGCAGATACCGCCGAAGCCTACGTCATCTTAGATATAAGAATAAACACAATCCTGACCACCATGGTCTCGATCCAATGAATGCATATGCTACAATCACATTACTGACCGACGTGATCTTTACATGAGACTGACCGATTGACTAAACTCTAACTTTCTGAAAGCTAATGTCACGCTTGGGTAAACACAGAAGACAAAGGACTTAACAAGATAGCCTAAGCATGGGACGCGCATGGGGACTGATTGGTGTGCTCAAAGCATGCAGTGCAAGTTAGTTATGCTGAAATAAGATTGCTTAAGTTTAGATTGATGGTTTAAGAGCTATGGCAATGCTATAAAATGTTGGATATAAAATAATGGTTAAAAATGGTTAAGATATAGTTACTTCAATGAAAATGTAATTCTCATCAACATAATACAAACACTATATCAGTTTAACATGTTTTATTGATAAAATTATATACACATGGAAATATTGACTCTGTCACATACTTCCCCCTCCACAAAAATGACGTCCTCGTCATTTATCCGGATTAAGGAGGTTCACCACAAACTGTGACATAGCACCACCAAGCTGCTCAAACAAACCCGCAGACGCTAGACGCTCTATCAGGTTGGATCTGTCATCCCAGTCTCGGTTTGTCGTCTGGCTCATGACGTAATCCCCCGAACGCTGCCATTCGGGTGGTCTCTTCGTCCGCAGTGATTTTCTTGGTGGTGGTTTGGGTATTGGTCTGTCAGGAGGCGGAGCAGGAGCTATGGCTTCTCCTGCTAGGTCCTCTGGATTAGGCTCGGCATCGCCTACATCCTCAACCAGCACTTCTTCCTCTTCAGTGGTATCTTCTGTACCAGGGTCCTCACTAGATCCTGACTGATGGCCGTCGCCATCAGAAGATGCACTAGGCGTCTCCTCAGTCTTCAGGTCGTCACCCTCCAACTGAGAGACGGAATCCTCTCCCGCAGATTCGGCGCTGACGACTGTGGAATCATCAGGTTCTGTCGGAAGTTCCACTAGAAGGCTAGAGATTGACCTGATTTCCTCCTCCTCTGACACACTTGTCTCTGTGATGATGGTTTTGGCTGTCCTCTCTCTTGTCCTTGGCTTAGGTGGTTCAATCTGGATCTTCTGAGATTCGGTTGGCAAAGACCCGATGGGTAGCAACAGATTCCGATGAAGTGTTCGAGGTCTTCCATCTCCGTTTTCTTTCTTCACCACAAACACCGGGATGTTGGCATTTGGCTGTGAAATGACCACGTACGGATCCTCCTCCCACTTATCAGAAAGTTTGTGCTTCCCATCAAAAGCCAGGATCTTCACCAGAACCTTCTCTCCAGCCTGAACCGTAGCTCCCCTGACCTTGACATCATAATCAGCCTTCTGTTGCTCCTGAGAATCCTTGGATGCTTTAGTCGCCAGTTTGTACGACTCCTCCAGTCTTGTTCTCAAAGCTTTCACATATGATGTCAGGCTGTTCTTCTCCTTGTTCAATTCAATCCCGAAGGCGAGATCGATGGGAAGTCTGGGTTCTCTTCCAAACATGAGAAAGAATGGGGAGTAGCCCGTTGACTCATGTCTTGTAGCATTGTAGGCGTGGACGAGTGGTGCAACAAACGACTTCCAGTCCTGTTTTTGCTCTGGCTTGAGTGTTCCCAACATGCTGAGCAGGGTCCTGTTGAAGCGCTCTGTCATGCCGTTCCCCATAGGATGGTAGGGTGTTGTTCTTGATTGGGCAATTCCTAAAGTGGTACAGAGCTCCTTCACCATCTTGCTCATAAAGTTAGCTCCTTGGTCGCTGTGTATCCTCATAGGCATCCCATAGTGCATTACGAAGTGCTTAAAAAATGCTTCGGCTGTAGTCTTGGCTGTTGTGTTCCTTGTGGGAATGGCCAAAGCATACCTCGTAAAGTGGTCTGTGATCACTAGGATGTGTTGGAATCCACCTTTTGACGTCTCTAGCGTGAGGAAATCCATACAGACTAACTCTAAAGGCTGTGAGGTTGTTATTGAGACTAATGGAGCTCGGATGTTGGTGGGTGTTTTCCTCCTCAAGCATCTGTGACAGTTCTTGATCCAGTCCTCCGTGTCGGCTTGCATCCCTGGCCAGTAGAAACGATCACGGAGTAGTGAGAGAGTTCGATCACGTCCTGGATGTCCCACATCGTTATGTAAGCCTTGCAATGCATCCTGGATAAATCTTGCTGGGAGAACGAGTTGCATCTTCGTCTCTGCTTCGACGTGAATTCGCCTATATAGTATGCCTCTGTCCAGTACCAGTGAGTTGAATGAGCGGAACAGTGAAGTATTGGCCGTTGAAGCCGGAAAATCCTGTTTCTGTGGTTTCCTGTTCATCCTCACAGCTTGAATCCATGGTTGCAGAGTAGAGTCTTGTGATTGTGCCATGCGCCGATCCCTGTCAGTCATTCCTTTTAGGTCCTCTGACTTGGTGGACAACTCCTCGTCGACTGATGCTGCCGAGAGACAGAGAGATTCCACGTAGGCCTGAGCATGTACAACTCCACATATTGCCTTGACAGAGTCCATGGATAGCTGTTCTGATGAGATGCGCTGATATTCAGGAAGCCTTGACAAAGTATCTGCATCCGTATTCTTTAATCCTGGACGATAGAAGATGTCGAAGTCATAGGCTCCAAGTGCAGCTAACCATCTGTGGCCTGTGGCATCCAACTTGGCACTGGTGAGGACGTAGGTTAAGGGATTGTTATCCGTTAGCACTGTGAATTTGGCTCCATAGAGGTAATCGTGAAACTTTTCACACACAGCCCACTTGAGTGCCAGGAATTCCAAACGATGAGCTGAATAATTCCTTTCGGACTTACCAAGTCCTCGACTTGCGTAGCTAATTACCTTCTTCATGCCATCTTGTTCCTGGTACAGCACAGCGCCGATTCCTTTCCCACTTGCGTCTGTGTGCAGCTCAAAGGGTGTTCCATAGTTAGGATAGCCCAAGACAGGTGGTGATGTAAGCATCTCCTTGAGGTGGTTAAATGCCTGTTCATGTTCTTGATCCCAATGCCATGGTTCCTCTGGTGGTTTCTTGGACTTCTTGGACTTTGCATGTGGCATAAGGGCAGAGAGTGGCTTGGCTATCTTAGCAAAATCCTTCACAAATTTCCGGTAGTAACCCGCGAAACCGAGAAACTGTCGCACTTCTGATGGGTTAGCTGGGCGTGGCCAATTCAATATTCTTTCAACTTTGTCTGGATCTGCCATGATGCCTTCCTCCGAAACGACATGACCAAGAAACTTGATTTCCTTTTTGAAGAAAGAACATTTCTCTGGTGAGAGCTTGAGGCCTGTTTCTCTGATACGCTGCAATCTGTCCAAGTGCTCTTCAAGTGACGATGAGAACATTATGATATCTAGCACTCCAGATAGATGAGGCAAATCTTCAAGTGGAGACCTTCGAAGCACTCATTCATAAGGCGCTGGTACGTAGCTGGGCTGTTGCAAAGTCCAAAGGGCATTCTGTTGTACTCATAGAATCCCAGGGGCCCAACTGTAAATGCAGTCCTTTCCTTGTGTGTCTCCTCAATCTCAACTTGGTGATAACCGGACTTCATGTCGAGAGTTGTGTAATATCGAGATCCTGAAAGTGCCTCGAACATTTCCTCAATCCTTGGTATTGCATAATTGTCCTTGATGGTCTGTTGGTTGAGCTGGCGAAAATCGACACACAGCCTCAATTTACCTGTCTTCTTCCTGACTAGGACAACGTTGCTTGACCATGGAGAGTGGGAGCGCCTGATGACTCGACAAAGTAACAGTTGGTTAAGGTGTTCCTTCACTTCCTCGTACATAGCCGGAGGTATGCGTCGGTATCGCTGTTTGAAGGGGATGTCATCCTTAAGGTCAATCCTATGTCTGACTGCATCTGTGTGTCCTAAATCTGCATCACCAGTTGAGAAGATGTCTAGGTAGTCTGTAATAACTTGTCTCCCTTGCTGTAACTCTTTGTTTGTTACTGCCGACTTGTTGAAGTCCATCAGGTGTAATACACTTGAGTCTGATGTAGAAGTATGGACTGGTGTTTCCTCCAACTTGACAACTTGTAATTCGCATAATGTTGCACGACTTGGGATACTGATGGCTCTAGTTGAGAGGTTTGACACATGAACATCAACATACAACTTCCGTCCACTACCATCATACGATACCAAAGTCGGTGTGAGGTCAAGGTCGTCTGGTATGTAAGATCCTGTCGTGGGATGGACAATCACGTGGGTAGCATGATAGGGTAAGGGCTGGTCAACAAATCCCGATATATGTATCTCTGAGTTAGCTGGGATTATCTTGCGGTTTGGCTCTGAACTCTTGACCTTACCGATGGAAAAGTTTCTCTTAGCAAGTTCTTTCTCTCTGAGCACAATACTTCTGAAGGCCAGATACCACGGTGTTTGTAGATTAGGCTGTTGGAGAAATCTTTGTCCAAACTTGTCCTGGCATTGGTTGAGGTAGATGGATAAGATGTTTGTCCCAAGAGTGATAGGCACTTTCCTGTTGTAGAGGCTGTCTGGAACTACTAACAACATCGATTGTATCTTAGTGGCAGTGCTCCCTGTTCCTTTTATGTCCACAACTATGAATCCACTGTATGGTAACGGTTCTCCATCCGCGCACTCGACACGAAGAAGCTGCTTCAATGGTTCTAGGGGAACATCAGGAAAGTTCTGTCGGTAGAACGCTTCTGCTATCGATGAGATCGTTGCACCAGTGTCCAGCAATGCCTTGGTCTCTGTCCCGTTAACTAAGATGTTAGTCTCTGTGGGCTCACCAACCAACTCTGCGACTAACTGTTGATGGGTGTTGATCTTGGATCCTAGGCCCATGGACCGCCCCTCGCCATAGGCCCCTTGTAGTTTCCCTGGTCCCCTGTGAGTGGTACACGACATCCTCGCTGTATGTGTCCTGGTTGTCCGCACCTGAAGCATCTGGGGATGTCGTCAAATGTCTGAGGTCCCTGAAACCATGCTGGATCTCCACGACCTGTTGGGTTGCCTCGCCCTCGACCTTGACAAAAGGGTTTACTTCCTCGTGACCTGGGTGGGCGTGTCCAGTTCCTGGGTGGTAACCACTGTTCCTCTTGACTCCATTGGCCTTGACCTTGTCCTCTTGTAAGATAGGGTTTGTCATCCGTGCTCTTGACCTGCTCCTTTAGCTTGTTGAGTTCTGTTGACATGGACTTGAGCATTCCTTTTATTTCTTGTAACTCACTCTGATCCTGGGCTACAGACGACTTGTTAGTTGCTAACTTCCTTGCTGTCGGTGGTTGCCTCTGTCTTAGATCCTCTTCCATCTGCCGTAGATACTTTAGGAAGGCTGCCAATGATCCTCCCTGATCGTAACGATGGCTTGACAAGTCCTTGAGATCTAAACGTAGGCCAGTCCACAAGGTGTCACGTAACAGGTCATCTTGCTCCTCTGACTTGACCTTGCCCAGGGTGATGGCTTGATCTAGGATGTCCTCAAGTCGACATGCCCAATCCGCAACAGACTCATCTTCTCCTTGTTTGGCTGTATAAAACTCGGCCATGATGTTATGCTCTGTGTGGATCGTTCCAAACACGCTGTCCAACTTGGCAATGAGAGAATCCAGTGAGGCATCCTTGTCCAAGTGCATAGCAACACGTGCTGCCTTACCACGAAGCGACTTGTGTGCAGCGTCCATGACATCTTGATCCGTGCATCTGGTCCGTAAACAAGTAAACTCATGCTTCCACTGATCAAACTCAACATCTCCTTTCCTGTCTCCTGAGAAATAAGGAAGTTGTGGCGACTTGGCAAGAGTGACTGTGGATGGAATAGTAAACTTGGGTTCTTGCTCAACCTTGTTCATCGATGCCATCCATGTTAACAGATCTTGAGGTGTGTCTGCCTTAGGTTTCAAGTCGAGTTTCTTAAGCGTAGAAACGAGTTGATTCACTTCCTCCTCTGTCATGTGTGCTGAAGCCATCTCCAAGAATTATGTAGTACACAACACAAGTAGAATAAAGAACACAACTTGAAACTTGAAGAATGGGTAACACTGAGGAATCACACAACAACACTTGACTTGAAATGCATAAACACTATGCAACACACAACACAGATGTCTCAAAGCAACGACGGGAATACGACGAAAATATGCGGCGGAAACTTTAGATAAAGTATTTAAAGTTAAATATAATTAATTTATATGAAGATGATATTGGTATTTATCCTTAATGAGTTTAAGTTTAAATGTTTGTATATACCTTACATGTTTGAATGAATTTACATGGTGCTTAAATGATAAGTAACTAATGCAGGTAAGTATAGTGCAGGTGTACGCGCGCAGGGAGGCTTATGGATAGGATATGCTATATGAAGAAGAGAATATTACCCAGAATATGAATATAAGATTGAAGCTATGAAAGGCAAACAACAATGCAGACAACCCTTATATACCTAAATAAATAACCAAAGGAATGAATGCAATGAATGAATGAATAAATGAACAAAACACTACAACTAGGCAACCAATAAACCTACATGATAAAATACTAAACTATCGACACAACACAACTAACTTGCCTAAACTAACTTTATTATAATGGAGTACTAAGTTAACTAAATAAACTAATTACCTAAATTAAGTAGTTGATTTTATTAACTACTCAATACTAGCATTCATACACACAGACACATCGTGGTTGTATAATGTAACTTGATAATTGATAAACTTGACTAAAGATTTACTAAATACTTAAGGGTTAGTAACTTATCTTAATTTATGCTCAACTTAAGACATTATTATAGTGATATATGAAACAGGCAAATGTAAACAAGCAAAATATTTTAGCTCCGGAGCACTAAATTAAGGTATCCACATATAAATACATGAAGGCAACATCATGAATATAAAGGCATGAAAATATTCAAGACATATACATGTATAATCAAGTAAGACAAAATAATTAATGAGCACAAAATTACAAGTGGTATATTCAGAGTTCGTTTGCAAAGAAACGTCAAAGGTCAAGATCACACAAGCAGCATGTGCACATCAAGGTCACACAAGTGTCCATATGTAGTCTGAGGCACGTATATACACATCATGAGTCAGAGAGTCACACATCTTTACACATATCAACATATGTATAAAACATCAGCAATATAGTGTCAAATATGGGGGAAGAGTTCATATGCTATGTGAGGCTGAAATAAAATGGACACAGTCTATTCACGGAACATGTGACAGTTGGAGTCACATGACTAGTCGAAGTCTGCATGTCGTCCATGGTGGGTGTAGTTCCATCATCCATGACGTAATGGCATGTCCTATGGCGGCGTTGGTTCCATGTTCCTCACTGGGGGCTCCAGATGTAGTAGCGTTAGATTTCGGGGCACTTCGAAAGAACCACAAAGGCTACTGGGTGTGAGTCGTATCATGGTAGTTTATTACAAAAGGTATGCAATAAAGCGACAGCCAGGTGGGTATGACCTGAGCTCGTTGCATACATAATGCAGATACCGCCGAAGCCTACGTCATCTTAGATATAAGAATAAACACAATCCTGACCACCATGGTCTCGATCCAATGAATGCATATTGTTGTGTGCAAATCTTCAAATCAGTTTGTATCACCTACTGTGTTTTCATATCATCATGTTCAAAGTCAAATGTTCATTCACTTTCATCAATAAACAATGCCAATACCTTCAATGCAGTTCCTTATAGTTTATTCTTCATGGTTCAACTTCTGAATGCTTGAATGATTGACATTAATATAGAAGTTCCAAGTCTACATATCTTCAGAAACATTTAACATCTCTCAAATCTTCAAATCTAAGCACATGTCTGAGCTCATGACCATGTGCTCCCATCAATAGTCTCAAATCTACTACCAGATGAGGAGTTACTTCCCTTGCCTCTTGAGTAGAGCTAAGAGTCCAAAAAGTGGGTCAATTTAGTTTCACATCTAGGATAAACTTTTGACATAAAATTAATTCCAAAAGTCAATTTTGGTCATTACATACCAGCCCCTGAATTGCGTCATAATCCGAATGAAAGCAATTATAAATGAGCATTACCACAAATTGGTCAAAATTTGAAATAAAACTACACCGCAAAAATGCCAAAAAATAAATGGTTATTACTTGAGTGGGTGAATTTGTAATAAGAAACTTAAACGGAGAACTTCCCTGAAAAACATAATTTGCTGAATTGCAATAAGATTCATAATGAAAAACCTAGCCCTTTGCAAGGTAAAGCTGAAAAACAAAAATTAAAGTTCATGTTAGAATCATCAGATCACTTCTTCATGGCTCAAAGTGGTGATTTACTATTTTACCAATTAAAGTTCACCACATTCACTTCATTGAAGACCAGGGGAGATAACCCTGTCATCATATAGGTCAAAAGTCAGTCATTTTCTAGCAGCAGGCACAGTTTATGCACGGGTCGAACATATTCGCTCGACTGGGTTTTGACTCTAACAGCGCGGACGAGTCCTCTGCAATCAGTCATCACATCTAGGACCCGGGCCATAGCCCAGGAGTTTCTCGGAGTATTGTCTACTACGAGCACGACATCCCCTATTTGTACATTTCTTTTGGGGAAACACCACTTCTGTCTCTGATTTAAGAGCACTACGTACTCCTTCTGCCATCTCTTCCAGAAAATGTCTGAAAGATACTGGATCTGCTTCCAGCGACGTCTTGCATAGTTATCATCTTTGGTGAAGATACCAGGTGAAAAGCTTTCACCGGGTCTAAGCAGCAGGAGGTGATTTGGGGTCAGAGGAATTAGGTCATTGGGATTTGTAGATAACTCTGTAATGGGACGATTGTTCAGAATTGCTTCGATCTCACAAAAAAGAGTTTGTAACCCTTCATCGTCCAAACGTATAGTTTGTTCCTGCATGAGAGAATAGAGAATCTTTCTTACGGATCTGATAAGTCTCTCCCAAATTCCTCCGAAGTGTGACGCACTAGGTGGGTTGAAGTGCCATTCGATGTGTTTTTGTTGGAGTTCTTTTCCAATTTTGTGTTGATTCCAATTCTGAATTTCACACTTTAATTCCTTACAGGATCCAACCAAGTTGGTACCATTATCTGAGCAAATGGATTTCACATTGCCTCGTCTCGCAGTAAAGCGGCGAATAGCATTTATACACGAATCAGTGTCAAGGCTGTGTGCCACTTCCAAGTGGACCGCCCTTACGGCTAAACAGGTGAAAACAACACCGTACCGTTTGACACAAGCTCTCCCACGCTTCACAAGTATTGGTCCGAAGAAATCCATGCCGGTGTTGGTAAACGGTGGTTCGTTGGTTGTCAATCTTCTCTGCGGCAAATCACCCATCTTCTGGTTCAGAGTTTGAGCCTGATATTTCTTGCATGTGACACATTTTGATACAACCCTTTTGATTGCATTTCCGGCTCCAACAATCCAAAATTTTTGTCGAAGTTCAGATAACATCGAGTTTTTTCCCAAGTGTCCAACTTTTTTGTGAATGTCTCTCAAGATGAGTTCAGTGATTGTAGAGCTTTTGGGGAGTATGATTGGATGTTTAGCATCATAGGAAAGTTCTGATTTGTTGAGTCGACCTCCGACTCGAAGTATGCCGTCAGCAAGAATGGGGTCTAGTTTGCGCAGTGAAGAATAGTGCTTGATTTGTCTGGAATTCTCTTTCCGCTGCAGATCACATATTTCAGCTGCATAGTGTTGCGACTGTATGTATCTAATGATAGATTCCTCTGCTTTCTCTATCATCCTGCTTGACAGTTCACCTCTTGCTATTTTCAATTCTTGTGTCCGTCTGTCTATTCGTCTCTTGTTCATTTCTTGGAATTCTGTGTTTTCTTTTCTGATCTTCACTCGACGTGCCAGTTCTTCTTTTACAGCAAGGATCCAAGCAACTGATCTCTTCAGTTTCATCCAATCTGAAAAGAAAAGTAACAGTTTGTCCATCACATCACATGTTTGGGTCACAGTACTGCTGACATGGCACTTAACTTCTGGGTCGTCATTGTCTAGTTTCAAGTTGTCTTGATCTTGGGTTTCCGTTTTGATTGGAGTTTGTAGGATTTCTGGTCCGCTCCACCAAATGCTTGAGTCTATTAGCTTTCTCATCTTGATGCCTCTTGATGCAATGTCTGCCGGGTTAGACTTTGAGTCTATGTAGTTCCACTGTTCCACATCTGTAGCTTCTCTTATAAGTGCAACTCTGTTCGCTACAAAAGTGTGAAACCTGGTTGTTTCGTTACTTATGTACCGAATCACGGACATGCTGTCGGTCCAAAAGTAGATCTTTCGCAGTGGATATTCAAGTTCCCTTGTTAGCACTTTACTAAGGCGTACAGATAGTACTGCAGCTGTGAGTTCAAGTCGTGGGATTGTTATCTTTTTCAAAGGAACCACTCTGGACTTTCCAAGAACTAGGGTGCAGTGAACTTTGTTCTGACAGTTTGTGATACATATGTAGGCAGCGACACCGTATCCTGCATCGCTGGCATCAGAGAACATGTGTAGATCACAAGTGCTCACTTCTCCAAAGTCAGGTGGTTTGTAACATCTTGGGATGTCAAGTTCGACAACAAGTTTCAGATCTTCAATCCAAGCTTGCCACTTCTTTTTCATTTTGTCACCAATGTCGTCATCCCAACTTATCTTCATTCTGCAGAGGTTTTGTAGCAGTATTCTTGCTTTCAGAGTAAATGGTGCTAACAGTCCGAGAGGATCAAAGATGGAGCTTGCTATGGATAGGATACCTCTTCTTGTTTCTGGCTTGGGTTTGATGTTCACGTCGAATCTGATCGTATCTTCTTCAACATTCCAGTGAACGCCGAGTGCTCGTTCAGCTGGCAGTTGATCTTGATCAAGGTTCAAGTCCATGGCACCTTTAGCACGCTCTTTGCTGGGTACAGAATCCATGACGCTATGGCTGTTACTTATCCATTTGGTCAAGTGGAAGCCTCCACTTGAACAGAGTTGACTGACCTCTTGAATGAGTTCTTTGGCCTTTTCATCTGTTGGTGTTGTCTTCAGGAAATCATCAACGTAGAAGTTTTTCTCAATCAGGTTTGTGACTTCTCCAGGAAAGGAATGTTCATTATCAGAGGCCGTTTGTCTAAGAGCTATGTTGGCACAAGTCGGTGAGGATATGGCTCCAAACAAGTGAACTGTCATGCGGTAGATTACTGGATCTTTCGATGAGTCACCACCGGGCCACCAGAAGAATCGTAGGAAATCTTGATCACTTTTCGGCACCTTGACTTGATAATACATTGCCTCTATGTCCCCGATAATGGCTATTCTTTCCTCTCTAAATCTTAACAGGATACCAAGGAGATTGTTGGTTAGATCGGGTCCTTGCAATAGTTGATTGTTGAGAGAGATACCCTGATACAGTGCAGAACAGTCAAAAACTACTCGAATCTTCTGCTTCTGGGGATGATATACACCATGATGTGGAATATACCATTCTTGGCCTTCACCTTTGTGCAGTTCGCTGTTTGGGACTTGTTCCGCGTAGCCCTTGTTGATGATCTTGTTCATGAACTCTGTGTAGTCGGAATGAAAGTCAGCATTCTTCTTCATTTTACTCTTGATATGTCCAAGTCTTTGTAATGCTTGATTTGAGTTGTTTGGCATCTTGACATTGTCATTTCTAAAGGGTAATCCAATTGTGTAGTGTCCATCTTTGAAACCTAATGATTGGGACACCTTGTTCAGGAACATCAAATCTTCCTGTGAATTTTCTTTCTTATCATCTATTGTCCGTGTTGGGAAATCGTAATTCATCGAATCTTTCAACATTCTTTCGATAGTTTTCAGTTCCTCTTCCTCTGGGACAGCAGCTACTTCAATTCTGTTGGCATATTGCTTGTCATCAGCACCAGTCACTGAGTCTCTGAGAAGGTTCCACACTATCCAGCCGAGGATAGTCTTTGTTGCATGGGGTGCGCTGATTGGTCCAGTTCTGACTTCTAAGGATGTGTATGCGCTGGGTACATTGTTGCCGATTAAAAGTCCAATTTCTATTTTCTTTTCACAGAAGTCAATGTCAGAGAGGTGTGGCCATTTCAAGACGTCATCTTGTCGTGGAACGTGGTGTCTTGATACAGGCAACTTGTCTTTGGTATAGACCTTTGGCAATTTGATTGTAGATTTCATGTCCAGGTTGCAGACTTTAAGACCATTGATTTCAAATGTAGTCATGGTGTGAGGCTTACCCATCGTTTCGAGAGATATCCTCTTCTTTTTACCTTCGCAGCCTAACTTTGTCATCAGTGTCTCTGTGCAAAAACATGCGCTACTACCAGGATCAAGGAATGCGTAGGTTTCAACGTACTTCAAACTGTCCTTGTAACTCACTCTGACAGGAACGATAGCCATAGTACACTGTACCTCTCCAGCCCCTGTCTCGTCTTCTTGCGTGTGAAGTTCAGCACAAGCACTAACTGGACTTTTGTTGTCTCCACTCTGCCTTGTCATTATCTTGTCCTGCTTGTCGATTCTTTCATCTTTCTTGTCCATGTGCAGAATGGTTAAGTGTTGACCTTTACAAATCTTGCACTGTACAGCTTCTATCTGGGGGCAAGATTTGCTGACATGTCCATGTCTCAGGCACCTGAAGCAGAGGCCTTTATTTCTCAATATGTTGATCTTCGCAAAGTGTTGTCGAGATCTCCATTGATCGCATCTTTCGACTCCATGTTGATTTGACTGGCAGCAAATACATGGTGAGAGAAAGGCTTTCGGTCTCAAAGATTGTAGATTTTCGGTCTGGCTTGGCTTGGTTGGAAGGTCAGTTGCAAAAGAGACTTGCTTGTCTTTAAGTGCTGGATATTTAGTCTTAGGTATTGGTTTATGTTCAGTCCTAAGTGCCAACTTGCCGTAGATTGGGTCGTTTGCCTTTCTGGCTTCCAACTTGACAAAGTCCACCAGGTGATGAAATCTTATCAGTTGCCTTTCACTTCTTCGTCTATCCACGTAGCCTCTCCACTTGTCATGATAGTAGTATGGCAATTTCATGACCAGCTTCTTGATATTGTCTGGGTACTCAAGCACTCTCATAGCTTCAATACTCTCTACAGCGTTCAAACATTCAGTGAGAAAAATTGAGAACTCGTCGAGCGCTTTTACACTGTCGTTCTTGATCGGATTCCAATCTAGAGCCCTCTTGACAAATGCTGATGCAATCATTCCGTGTCACCATAGCGGCTTTCTAATTCTCTCGTCGCAGCTTCATAGCCTCTCCTCGAATCCAAGTAACTATAGCTAGAGACAATTTTGTGAGCTTCACCAGTTGTAAACTGTTCTAAATAGTTCATGGTTTCATCTGTATCTTCTGCGTAAGCAACTACTTTGGTCTTGAACTGACGAATGAATCTTTTGTATTCCAAAGGATTACCGCTAAACTTGATGATCTCTGGAACAGGCTTACGGAGTTGGTTGACGACACTTGTAATAGCTACCTCAGGAGATGTAGGCTGCCGCGTGGGTGTTTGTCTTGGTCTTGGTATCTCAGCTGTATCAAACTGGTGTGGCTGAAACACGTCAACATGTGGATTAAGTTCAGTGTATTGAGGCTTTGTCCCCCTATTCATGTTCAAGACATCTCTATCATAACCATCTTGAAAATGTGGACGTTCCTCTTCAAAATACTTATCTCTATCCTCCAGTCGATACTGATTGTACATGTCCTGATTGTAGACTGGTTTCTGCTCAGTGCTGTGTCTTCTAAAGCTGCCCTGTGAATATTGCAGTCTCTCATTAGCAGTTGAATGTCTATAGTCAACCTCATTCATGTAAGACCTAGCACCTACTTCTTTCTTCACTGTTTCTCTACCAGCACTACCAGCTAATACAGGCTTTTTCTTTTCTTGTTGCAATTGTGTATGATGACAACTTGTGTTGTCTGTATCTGAACTCTTACATAGACTCGGTCTCTTTCTTTCGGATCTACTACTTGCCACTGTAGACGTCTCAAAATCCTCTAAAACCTTAGTTCTTGCTTCTGCGATTGCCATTTCTCTTTCTAAATACAATCTCTCTTCTTCCATTTTGAGTTTCATCTTGGAAATTTCTAAATCTTGCAACTTCTGAAGAGTATCTATTTTAGCTCTAACTTCTGCCTTTCTCTGATCTGCCTTTATGCGTGCACCTGTCACAGAGTTAACCTGAGATGACTTACTGGTAGTTCTGATGGATTTTGTATGGTGTGCACTAGACTTTGTCTGGGATACGCTATCCTGAGGGCTTATTCTACTTGAATTGAGGACAAGCTTTCTTGCTTCACTTTCAATGTAGCTATCAGCATGTGCTTTGAAAACCATTAACTCATCTCTTTTGGATTTAGTTTTCTCGTTATACTCTTCTCTTTCTTTTTCATTAACAAGCCTGAAATATTCTTCTTCATCACAAAACAATTCCTCAAATACAAGAAGAAAGTTTGAGTATTCAGTTCTGACAACTTCATAGTCTGCCCCCTCAGATATAAGTTCATTCACACACTTCAAATTGTTCATAACCCTCCTCAAAGTCTGTTTCAAGTTATCATGTTTCACCTTCTTCTGATATTCAAATCCTATGTCAGTCAATTTCTGTTGACGTTTTGGCCTAACAATCTCACTATCATTCATGGTACAAGATATGCCTTGGTTTTCATGTTCAAAATACATCCTCTTCTAATCTTCAATTCTAGAAAGTCATTATCACTATTAATGTCAATGAAATGTTGTGTGCAAATCTTCAAATTAGTTTGTATCACCTACTGTGTTTTCATATCATCATGTTCAAAGTCAAATGTTCATTCACTTTCATCAATAAACAATGCCAATACCTTCAATGCAGTTCCTTATAGTTTATTCTTCATGGTTCAACTTCTGAATGCTTGAATGATTGACATTAATATAGAAGTTCCAAGTCTACATATCTTCAGAAACATTTAACATCTCTCAAATCTTCAAATCTAAGCACATGTCTGAGCTCATGACCATGTGCTCCCATCAATAGTCTCAAATCTACTACCAGATGAGGAGTTACTTCCCTTGCCTCTTGAGTAGAGCTAAGAGTCCAAAAAGTGGGTCAATTTAGTTTCACATCTAGGATAAACTTTTGACATAAAATTAATTCCAAAAGTCAATTTTGGCCATTACACATATGCTACAATCACATTACTGACCGACGTGATCTTTACATGAGACTGACCGATTGACTAAACTCTAACTTTCTGAAAGCTAATGTCACGCTTGGGTAAACACAGAAGACAAAGGACTTAACAAGATAGCCTAAGCATGGGACGCGCATGGGGACTGATTGGTGTGCTCAAAGCATGCAGTGCAAGTTAGTTATGCTGAAATAAGATTGCTTAAGTTTAGATTGATGGTTTAAGAGCTATGGCAATGCTATAAAATGTTGGATATAAAATAATGGTTAAAAATGGTTAAGATATAGTTACTTCAATGAAAATGTAATTCTCATCAACATTATACAAACACTATATCAGTTTAACATGTTTTATTAATAAAATTATATACACATGGAAATATTGACTCTGCCACAGTAGTTTGTAATTAAGAACCATTACTGGCGGTAGCGTACGTTATACCCTGAGACAGGATGACGACACCAATCGTGCTTCCTTACCTGCAATGTAACCCTAAACGCTTTTCCAACAGTATAATGCCACTCCATACACTGCATTTGAAACAATATCTCTTTCGATGTTAAGATCATATACGTTTTCCTGCGGTCAACCAGATCAGTTGACATCAGTCCGATAGAACACATTTAGGGCAATCTTCTGAAACGTATCTGGTAAAGTCAGCGACGTTCAGATGCCAAACTGATTAATGCGCAGGCACTGTGTTAGGAGACTCGTTACGTCTGTGTGAGGAGACTCGTTACGTCTGTGGGAGGAGACTCGTTACGTTTCCGTGAAGAGATTCGTTACGTCTGCGTGAGGAGACTTGTTACGTCTGTGGGAGGAGACTCGTTACGTCTGCGTGAGGAAATTCGTTACGTCTGTGTGAGGAGACTCGTTACGTATGTGTGAGGAGACTCGTTACGTCTGTGTATGGAGACTCGTTACGTCTGTGTGAGGAGACTCATTACGTTTGTGTGAGGAGACTCGTTACGTATGTGTGAGGAGACTCGTTACGTCTATGTGAGGAGACTTGTTACGTCTGTGTGAGGAGACTCGTTACGTCTGTATGTTGAGACTCGTTACGTCTATGTGAGGGACTCGTTACGTCTGTGGGAGGAGACTCGTTATGTCTGTGTGTGTGGAGACTCGTTACGTCATACACTCAACTTGCTAAATGCTAGTACATTCCCTATTGATTCAAGATTCAAGATTCAAGATCCTTTATTCTCTAAAACCACACACGGTGGTACATGAGCAATTTTACATAGAGAAAAACAGAAAAAAATCGATTGCGCATGCAGAACATTAAAGTAGCATACGACAATTTATATAAATAAATATTATATATATGATATTACATATGAGAAAAAATACATCTAATGAAAACAGACAGGATCTTTAAACATCGGAATTTGTTATTTTTTAAGAGTAGATTCATTTTAAATGGACTAGGCCAGTTTGAATAATAATATGGTATGTATTGAACTCTTAAGATACTTAAGGCTGGACATCTGAACAAATAATGAATTTCGTCGGCAACTACCGGTGAGTCTCAGAGGTGGCATGTCCTTTTCCTCCCTGGGGAGTCCACGCAGGTTCGGAATTTTAAAATTGGAATGGCAATATTTCTTGGTAGCAACAGATATTTTTCAAAATAGGGGGCATCTTTAAAATAATTGTAGTAATTGCCCTTAGGGCTTAATCGGATGAATTCCCGGATTCATCTACTTTTGAGACGAGCCATTTTGTGCTGTAGTTTTGTGGATTGTGAAAAACATCGCTCAGTCCACAGTTATTCAGAATGTCTTCTACTTTCTCCAGCCATCCACAAATGTTAAGATGATATTAGATAATTTGACGGTTTCTGTTTGTGTAGATATTTTATGCCAAAAGGATACCATTCTTTTGAATATCTTTATACTGAGCGGTTCTCTGCCAAGTTCGCCATAAACGAAGTATGTTGCTGTATAGTTTCTTAATCAAGTTATCAACTTCAGAAATTTCAAATGGACTTTTTTCAAATAATATTTATATTTTCATAGCCCCAGACCTCTGATCCATATAGTAAAATTGGTACCATCATAACATCAAAGGCCTGTATAAGGCAGTAGAGAGGCAACACTATTTTTCTAGCTCGTTTTATGAGACAAAACATAGCCTTCATGGCACTCTCTGTGAGGTGTTTCATGGCATAAATAAGTCGCCTATTCTTATGAAAAGATAATCCAAGGTATGTGTAATTGTCGACAATATCTAGAGTTTGATTTCCAAACCTAAAAGAACCTGTTACGTTTTGTTGCCCCGCTACCGAAGATAACTATTTTAGTTTTAGAAACATTTACAGTAAGTTTCCATTTAATGCAATCTTCATAGAAGTGGTCTATAGATAACTGTAACGATTTCGGGCTGTCGCCAAATAGGACAGTATCATCTGCATACAGCAGTGCTATGAACTGTAAAAATAACAGTTGATTTGTTTTACTCAAGCATTGTATACTTATGCCTTTGCAGTTTTGGCCAGAAAGCTCCTGATCTAAATCATTTATAAAAAGGCAAAACAATAAAGGCGACATATTTTCTCCCTGGCGTACTCCATTTAGACAAGGAAAATAATCGGAGAACTTATTATTTGATGAAACACATGATTTAATATTCTGATACAGTGTCTGTATAACGTTCATGAATCTGCCCTGTACGCCGACACGGAGTAATTTTAACCAAAGTCCGGCGCGCCATACATTATCGAAAGCTTTCGAAAAATCAACAAAAGCACAGTATAGTTTGCGTTTGGATGATTTCAATATTTGAGACAACATGTGTAAAATGAAAATATTATCGACCGTTGATGATAACATGAAATGGACCATGATCGAATTATGAACAATCCATCACTTTTAGAAGGTTTACTGTCCCGCACAACATCATCATGTTGTTGTCATAGTCTATGAACCTCATATTAAATGGTGCTAGTTTAAAATGCAACAACGATCTGTTGACATAATTTATCACATATTCTATAATGCTAGAAAATCAAAATCCAGCATTCTTTTAACCGTATACGTAATTACAATGCCGTTTGATTTTATTCAACATCCTAATGGCCCAACGGACTTCATCTCGCTTAACAGCTCTCGTCATGACATTTATACAGGATACTAACGACCGAATACAAATTTATTATATAATGGAGGGTGTAATCGATGCAATAAAGAAATCTGATAAACTTGGTATCCAAATCTGATAAATATGCAAAACAGTTCAAAGGTCAAATACACGAACTACTTTCGCAAAATTCCATTCTTTTCATGCGAATCCTAAACTGTTTACGAATCATTGAAAAGCATAATCGAGAGTTTACCCGAGTATTTCCGCTTGAATGAATGGATATTCGAAAACAAGAAATCATCTGATATGATACGGTGCATACGGTACAGTTTTAACAAAGTCAAGATAATTGTAGATTCATTTTAAAAAACATTCAAAACTTCAGTGTGCTATTGACCAAGAGCATAGGTACTCATTGTCATAAACAGATGAAACAACCCCACCTTAGAAATAATTACCGTTTAAGTGTGAAAGATACTGTTATGCAGCAATCCAAATCAACTCTGCAAAGCAGCTTCCAAAACGTCGAATCTAGAGTTACTTCCCTTGTTCTAGTAACATGACCAAGTGATTTATGAGGGCTTTTTTATTATTAGATATAAACTTATGAACGGATTGAAGATATATCAATGAACAAGAAATATGGGACCAATTGTAATTTTTTCAAGGATCACGCACATCGTGTTTTTAAATTGTTTTAATTAAGAACTATTTCCAGGCACTTCACAGCCATATATCGCCGATATCGTGACCACCACTTTGATGTCCGCCTATGAAATTACTCCGCTAAAAACTAGGTCAATTTTTTTACCAATTTTAACACACTAAAACGCTTATATTTTATTCCAAAAATATTATATCAATGATACGGAAACACACTTGGTTAATAATCTATAATATTGAACTAGTTACCGTTTTGATACCAAACGAGAGAATGGTGTGTGGACAGTGTTGTTCGTTTAAACCACTCCACAATACAGAGGCTGTAAGAACGTAGAGTCGTGAGCATTTGTATTTCTCTACATCACGAAACAAATCATTTTGGAAAAATGCCACCCTCAATTTTTTTAAACATCTGCACAGACGGTGAATGGTCGCACCTGAATCAGGCTCGTGTACAAGCGTGTAGGATCTGTAGTACCAAGGAGAAGTGTAACAGTGTAGATGATTCGGTCAGTGTCAGTACAGCCGAGTGTCTCTTGAAGAATGTGTCAGGGTGAAATCATTTTTTATTGAAAGGAAAAAAACATCATAGTCACATTAAAACGGATATGAAGACAATTCATTTATCTTAATAACCTTAGCTTTACGTGGATGAACTCTTGATGTTGCGTCTATCCACCTTTATAATCGTACACCGAAAGTGGATAGGTGTACATCGGTGATATGTTTATAGAGAGTAGTGGGAAACCAAATACAGCCGATTTCTTCCTTTTTCTTGTTAAGTTTGATACACAGTAATGAATAAGAGAAGAAAATATATTGTAAACCCGGAAGGCTGTTTAAGAGTATTTTACTTAAACATGTAGCAATGATCAAAAACCTGCTTTGTATATGATTGAGGTGTTTACAAGGAAAAGTTGCAAACAGACGAATGATATTTTGAAAAACTTTTTCTGGTATGCATAACCTGACTTCTGCAGTATAGGAAATTGTTTCAGATCGTTTTCTAGAGGGTATTCCTTTCGTTGCTTGTGTACCGCTTGTAAAACCGTACACAAAGGAACATCCACACGGATGTTTTACAGACAAAAAAAAAACGAATTAAAAACATATCAGTAGAATTCACACTGTGGTTAACATGATACTTCTGAAATACATTTCTTGTGTGATTGAGTCAGAATGTATCACAAATTTTAAATAAATGATTTAAATATGTGAACACATGGCATTCAAAATACAACCTACTGGCTGATCAACGCTATTCTTACGAACAAGGTACGAATTGAAGGCAAACTTACTTATTATACATGCTGGTTTTAATAGAACGTTTTTTGCCCAATATTATGTCGCACATAGAAGTTGTTAATCTATTAAATATTTACATTGTATATATTGACGTAATACCAAGTAGTAAAGAGTTACATGTAGTGGAGAAATGAAGGATTGTTGCCATGTGAGTTTGAAGTAACGTCAACATAAGTAAGAGGAGGTTTGTACGGATATCCCGCTTCTCTATATTCACTGCACTGAACGTCTGGCATTCTTGTTATGAACATGCTGCATGCTTAGACAGACAGACGAACGTGGGATAGTGAAGTCCTGATGTGAACTCCTTGATAAGTATTGGGTTTCAGATCAACATACTTGTGACATTTAAAGCACAAGATGGTATCTTGATAACATTTTTATAATACGAAGATCGTACTTAAGAAAAGATATTTTATTTAAATCATTTATACATACACACAATAAGTGTAAACATGAGCAAGCCAACCATTGCATTCGTATAAATTTGATTTGAGTCACGTTCTAGCAATACTGCGTTATGTTTTAATAATTGCTCAATCCTTCCATTAGGAACGCACTATATCAATGTCACTATCCACCTGATTATGGAGAAAGCACGTAATCGGAAATGTCGTGCTGTTCACAATAAAGAAGTTATGATCCAGTAATGCTTCGATTAATGCAATGGTGCATCCAGCTACCATCGCACCTCATAAGTACATACTTACGCGCCTTGCCACTCTAGTGTAGAACATAAACTGTCAGCTCAACCAACCTTCTCCCCCCCCACCCCCCCCCCCCCCCCCCCCCCCCCAATGAGGCGTGTTGAGTGGGACCATTATTCACAAGTCTAAGCAATGAAATAATGAAATGTTAAAGTGTAGAGATACTAAATACCGGGAAACCATTGTTCGCGCACCAAACCGAAGCCAATAAACAACATACAAAATACATTATATCTGGTAAATAAAGTCAGAACAAGTTGTATGAACTATAATTGTTGAAGGGGAAACTATTTCTGCAGAAGAGGAGGTGCATGTATGATCAGTGATATCTAGATGAGACGGCCTTCCTCCTTCTCCTCCTCCTGTGTCGCGCCTGCATCCACTCGTCCCACCAGTGAGTCTTCTGAGCCTCGTCTGCGGACAAAATGGCCAGGTTTAATTCATCTCATTTCAATGACGGTGACAACTAGGACGCGTTCAATATTTACAAATGTAAATATTCATATTTCTAGTTGGAATATTGTTATGTAGATCATCTATTATAATAACTGTGACATTTACTTATTTAGTTAAAATCGGCTACAGTCGATATGTTAAAAAAAGTAAATACCCTCTCAATTGTAATGCAACATCAATCTACAATGAACAAGAATTCACTTGTTGTTAGTTATTGGGAAGAAATGATACTGAAGGAATCGATGCAGAAAACTATAAGCATGAAGTATCATTCACAATAGATAGCGTCATGAAGGCACCTACCCTTAACACAGTCGCGTTTGTTGTCTTGTCTGGTGTAACCTTCGGGACAAGCACACTCTCTCTGTCCCCGGGGGCGGGGGAAGCAGATGAACGGGCACCCCCCGTTACTTCCTACACACCCATTTCCAGCTAGCATCGGAAACAGTTAATTATCATCAATGTTGTGTTTGAAAAATAATAATTGCAAAATAAAGTTGATCAAGTTTGACCAGGTTCACTGCTAGTCATACAGCCTTTGTTGTAAAGTGGTAAGATAGTTTTAATTTCTTTCTCATGATAGTCATGTAGGAGTATAACATTAATAGAGAACACACTACATGTATTGCCCTTTCTTTCTTTTATTTTTTAAGTACAATTGACATCAAACACCATTTGTACTACCAAACAACAGAGTTACGTTACTTTCATAGCAAATTTTTTATTTAGTATATTTAATGAGTAGTTGTTCTATCAAACCCAACACAATTTGCATAATTACCTGAATCAATCGCATTCGATCTGTGCACCTTCATATCGGAGATGAAGTTAAAGGGGGGTAACTCCGTTTTCCATATTCCAGACCCATCCATGTTGGACCTCATGATTAAACTTAAGAGAAAGGAAGATTAAAAGACAATTTAAATTAAAACTGAATCCAAACCCCTTAGTGTAATGAGGCCATGATGACTCAGAAAGATAAAGTAAGAGAAGCACCATTGTTAGCGAGGTTTGCAAATTGTTGTCATTGCATGTATGGTATAGTATAATTATCTGTCAAAAGTTGATCGTTACCAATATAACATTCATTAACGCTCATTAAGATTGTATACACTGTATTCGACAACATTCTAGCGATGAGAACTCTTATACCCCACTTCCGGTCTCGTTGCTATGGTTTATTAGCGTAGGTGTATTAGCCGATACACCTCACTTTTTTCTGATATACCTATACTTTTTCTGATATAGCTACACTTTTCTTATATACCTACACGCTTCTAATATACCTGCACTTTTTCTGATATACCTACACTTTTTCTGATATACCTATACTTTTTCTGATGTAGCTACACTTTTTTCTGATATAGCTACACTTTTTCTGATATACCTACACATTTTCTGATATAGCGACACTTTTCTAATATACCTACACTTTTTAACAACTGAGAAATTAATAGTGTCAATTTTCTAAATTTCCAAATCTAGGTGATAATACTTTATAAAATGTCAGATTATATATGAACATATAAGACACCTGGGATCGAACCTGTGTCCTGTTGCTTTCTGGCCGAACGTACTAACAATTAGACCACGAGGCCAGTTGAAACTTAGTACACTTTTTCAGGACCACGTGAATATGGTTCTTATAATGCATGATATTATATCCAAATTTTATGTATTTCTTTTTATATAAGAATGTTATTTAATTTTGCGTGCAAAATGATGAACATACTGAAAGTTGGTTCTGTTTTCTCTATTTGGCCATGTTGACATTATCCATTCAGTTTATGGCGTTAGCTGTACATTTCAGTGTACATTTCAGCGTACCCGGGAGTTGTCACAGATGAGGCCGTATTTGGTTTGTTCGTTTCATACACAAGTTTGTCTACAGCTGTATTTGTTTAGAAATGTTATGAAATAGTATCCGTTTACACTCGACCGTAAGTGGGGTATAAGACAGATATACCCATACTTTTCCTCGTGTATCGAATGATAACCTACACTTTTCCACGTGGCGCATTACTCGGCTTGCGTCTCGTATGGGCCCCACGGGGAAAAGTGTAGGATATCATTCGATACACGAGGAAAAGTATGGGTATATCTCTCACTTATTAAACTATATGCATTATTACCTGTTGTTATGTGTTACAAGTGAGTAGAAGATGTAACCGTTAAAGGTAGTGAGAGAGAAGGGGTAATGCGAGTCTGATGTGAGAACTGTTCTCCTGTTAGATCCGTTCACATCCATCACCTGAACACTCTTCCCGCTACCCTCCGTCCAGTACAGCTTCTGATCTACAGATATAACATGAATCAGATAAATACCATCGCTAGTAGTTCTACAATCTCATCGCAATGCAGGCCCGAATTCCAAGAGCAAGTCGTTGTTACCTCTTCATTAAATCGCTGACACGTGGTCGTGTTTCATGAAACTTACCTGTAGTGACTATAAGTTCAATGTCGAAGACTGCGTATTTTATTAGCAGATACGAATCGTAAACAGAGTGTTTCTAAGGACAACGCTCAATGACGTGGTTATGTACCACAGTGTAACGTCCGGGTTTGACCAACATCCAAAGTTTCAAGAGACAGTGAGGGATGTGGTGTTATGTAAAAGGAATAGGACTAAGGATATTTCATTTTAATGTAAGAGAAGACAAGGCACCATTCCTTTGTGTATGTCATAATTTGAGGACAATGATTAGAATCATTATTTACAGTTTATACGACGACAATAGAAGACTTTAGTACATTTCCCAATTATACCTACCGTGAGAATCAAGATTCAGTCCCTGCGGCCACAGGTTAGTGGAGCTCACCAGCACCTTACGCTCTGTTCCGTCGTAGCGAGCTCGTTCTATCAGTTGGTATGGTCCCCAGTCGATCCAGTATAGTATCCTTCAATACAAGTAGTATCGTATGACTGTAATATAGCTACATTGGTAGGCTTCGATTTGACACAAGGTTAGATCACCTTCACGAAGGAATACACAAACACAACAGGGATTGTGACAGTCGCTTTACGTCAGAACATACATAAATGAACAACATTTCTAATTTTAAAAATTATATACTTTAAGATCGAGTGATCGTGGTGGCAATGGGCAAAAGAGAGTCACCTCGGCTACGCCTCGATGACTAGTTTGTGTGAACGCTCAATCAACCATCGTATTAACTCTCCATTACTATATAATTTTAAATCATTGAATAAGTAAATTCGTTATAATAACTAAAATGCAAATGGCTTAAAGACTTAAGATGTTTGATACTTACCCGCGTATGGGATCCAGAACTATATGTTTTGGTAAGAATGTTTCATGTCTGATAACCACTTTATGATACTTCGTCTCCATAGTGACAACACCAATGACGTCATTTCCTTTATCTGCGTAGAAGATGAGCCGGGATGTGGGATCAACGGCAATATCGTCAACGGAAGCAGCTGGAAGACAACAATTAAACAGTTGCAAATAAAAAAAAGTTGTTTTCAAGCTTCGTATGAACGTCCCGAAATTCCCGAAAATCTCATAGACAAACAAATTAACGTTATATCAAAGGCTGTAGTAATCGCTTGTCAAACGTTAAACTTTATTCAATGCAAAAAGTGAAATGAAATGAAATGTATTGTGTCAATCCGTTTTACATCTTACAAATGAAATAACAGATTCATTGAGCATTCATATTCAATCATATTCTGCATCATTATTCAGTGATGTTTAAAAATCTGTCACTTACCCCAATTAAGCTTGACGTATGTCTCACTGTGGTTACCCTTCGTGCCTTGTATTCCTGACGTCAGTCTGTCCACGTAGATGATCTGTTCAGATACAGGATCGTACCCTGCCGACTGTACCTTGACTCCGGGCGGCAAGGTTACAGAGTCGGGGATGAAGGAAGAGGTGTTAGCCCTCCACACCCGTCCAACGATGGGGTCCGTCAAAAGCAGGAAGGTGTCTCGTGGAGGGGCTGCAGGACAAATATACTTTCCATGCAATTTCTCTCGAAAATCTACACTAGAATCTTCTCCGTACACGCAATAGCTTAGTACCCACAGGCGAGCTTAGAAATAGCCCTGTAAATGCTACAAGACACTTGTTAACCGTTAATGTGTACCATTTGAATATTTAAACAAGTACCTACTTCGACTGTATACCTTCTACTTGTACCTACCATGGCACTCCGATGCAAGTGTAGATCCTTGGTAGACCGTGTTGGAGGCTGCAGGACACATGCTACACGCCATCTGTCCCGTGTCCTCCTGGTACCAGCCCTTGGCACACGCAGCACATGTCTGGTTAGAGAATCGGGTACCTGGCTCACACGCCGCTGTCATATACAAGGATGGCATTTCAATATGTTTTTTTTTTTTATAATTTGAAAAAGGTCCTACTAGACCTTCATAAAAAAATAGATCTCTGGTCTATCTTCAAATGTTTTGTGGAACAATTGTAAGTAAAATAAAAATGTCAAACGTTAACAGTCGGGGGTATTAGTGAGCCACGCTAACATTTTTGCTTGTTTACAATAACATTTACATTTTCTATGCGAATAATCAACGCATTAGCGGCTTGTTGGCTGTATGATGTTAATGTATAATGGACCGATGGCCTACATACACCTGAATTTAATTGTTACGTACAACAAAAGCACTGGTCTGGTACGGTTCCAGATTTAATTGTTACGTACAACAATAGCCCTGGTCTGGTACGGTTCCAGATTTTATTGTTACGTACAACAATAGCCCTGGTCTGGTACGGTTCCAGATTTAATTGTTATGTACAACACTAGCCCTTGTCTGGTACTGTTCCAGATTTAATTGTTATGTACAACAATAGCCCTGGTCTGGTACTGTTCCAGATTTAATTGTTATGTACAACACTAGCCCTTGTCTGGTACTGTTCCAGGTTTAATTGTTACGTACAACAATAGCCCTGGTTTGGTACTGTTCCAGATTTAATTGTTTCGTACAACAATAGCCCTGGTCTGGTACGGTTGCAGATTTAATTGTTACGTACAACAATAGCCCTGGTCTGGTACGGTTCCAGATTTTATTGTTACGTACAACAATAGCCCTGGTCTGGTACGGTTCCAGATTTAATTGTTATGTACAACAATAGCCCTGGTCTGGTACTGTTCCAGATTTAATTGTTACGTACAACAATAGCCCTGGTTTGGTACTGTTCCAGATTTAATTGTTACGTACAACAATAGCCCTGGTCTGGAACTGTTCCAGATTTAATTGTTACGTACAACAATAGCCCTGGTTTGGTACTGTTCCAGATTTAATTGTTACGTACAACAATAGCCCTGGTCAGGTACGGTTCCAGATTTAATTGTTATGTACAACAATAGCCCTGGTCTGGTACGGTTCCAGATTTAATTGTTACGTACAACAATAGCCCTCGTCTGGTACGGTTCCAGCGTCACATGTCAGGTCACTGTCAGCGAGAGATGTTCCTGGTTTCAAAGATCCGGAGGACAGCTGAACAAGGAAGCATTCGTCATACATAGCTTCGAGGTCTTCATAAGTCGTATTGAGTGACTCCCAAGCTGCTTTAAGCTTCTGCTGGGACATCAGGACTGAAATGCAAATGCTTAAAGATCGTAGATAAATTGTAATCAAAAGATGGTAACAATAATTAGACTGCATTCAAATGAAATAACTTAACATTAAAATCTGGCTTCATCAACTTTAAGATAAATTTGTTTCCGTTTTCAACATTATATTCCACTTATATGTTTATATAATTACTTGAATAATCGAAAGGCACATTCAAAGCTACAAGGAGCTGCTTGGAACGTAAAGTCTAAAGAATATAAAGTACAGCTGAAAGGGAAATTTACATGTAAAACAGTATTGAAAACGCACGATGAACAATATGATCCAACTCAAACTCCAGTCTCTTCAACAAGAGAACCCTAACCAAAGCGATGAAGACGGGAAACATTAGTTAGATACAAACAGACACATTGCAAACACTCACGGTTATCTTTGATGAGTGATACATGAGCAGTGAAGGTAATAACGGCCTTGTAGCCCTCTACAAGTTCTCCACACTTGTCTTCTCCACGAACACAAGTCTCCACAGTCACCTCGAACATACAGGCTTCTTCAGCTACACAATACGTGTCTGTGGCACATGTTATCGCCTTCTCTCTGATGACCTTACTGTCTTCCTTGGTGCTATTCAGCCTAGTCTTGTAGGGCACTGTGTATTTTAACTCCACAGTTTCTGGGATGACAAACTCTACGCAGAAATAAGAAATATACACGCTATTGTGTGATTAAGTGATGTCTTAAAGAAACTTTTCAACGTCGACGTAGAAACAATGTAATCTATTATCATCATATCATATCTAATGAAGTACAAGGTGAGTTTCAAGAACATCTGAAATAAACAGTTGAAAAGAGAAATCCAATAAAGATCATTTCATCTGAGAGAATAACGTTCTGCAAGGTACATATCGGGCATGTTTTTAGATAAAAAGAACAGAAAAACCTACGTCAAAAATTTCATTTCAAACAAAACTATCCCTTTAAATGACATTGATTACCTATTTACTGGTCATTAACAGTTTTATGTTCCCTTGCCACCAGTTAAAGAAGAATATCTCATGATAACAGGAAAACTCAATTGTCAATTGAAAATTTTGTGAAGATTCATGTTGCGTGAGAAAACCTACCGACGCATGAAATAGTATCCGTTTACACTCGACCGTAAGTGGGGTATAAGACAGATATACCCATACTTTTCCTCGTGTATCGAATGATAACCTACACTTTTCCACGTGGCGCATTACTCGGCTTGCGTCTCGTATGGGCCCCACGGGGAAAAGTGTAGGATATCATTCGATACACGAGGAAAAGTATGGGTATATCTCTCACTTATTAAACTATATGCATTATTACCTGTTGTTATGTGTTACAAGTGAGTAGAAGATGTAACCGTTAAAGGTAGTGAGAGAGAAGGGGTAATGCGAGTCTGATGTGAGAACTGTTCTCCTGTTAGATCCGTTCACATCCATCACCTGAACACTCTTCCCGCTACCCTCCGTCCAGTACAGCTTCTGATCTACAGATATAACATGAATCAGATAAATACCATCGCTAGTAGTTCTACAATCTCATCGCAATGCAGGCCCGAATTCCAAGAGCAAGTCGTTGTTACCTCTTCATTAAATCGCTGACACGTGGTCGTGTTTCATGAAACTTACCTGTAGTGACTATAAGTTCAATGTCGAAGACTGCGTATTTTATTAGCAGATACGAATCGTAAACAGAGTGTTTCTAAGGACAACGCTCAATGACGTGGTTATGTACCACAGTGTAACGTCCGGGTTTGACCAACATCCAAAGTTTCAAGAGACAGTGAGGGATGTGGTGTTATGTAAAAGGAATAGGACTAAGGATATTTCATTTTAATGTAAGAGAAGACAAGGCACCATTCCTTTGTGTATGTCATAATTTGAGGACAATGATTAGAATCATTATTTACAGTTTATACGACGACAATAGAAGACTTTAGTACATTTCCCAATTATACCTACCGTGAGAATCAAGATTCAGTCCCTGCGGCCACAGGTTAGTGGAGCTCACCAGCACCTTACGCTCTGTTCCGTCGTAGCGAGCTCGTTCTATCAGTTGGTATGGTCCCCAGTCGATCCAGTATAGTATCCTTCAATACAAGTAGTATCGTATGACTGTAATATAGCTACATTGGTAGGCTTCGATTTGACACAAGGTTAGATCACCTTCACGAAGGAATACACAAACACAACAGGGATTGTGACAGTCGCTTTACGTCAGAACATACATAAATGAACAACATTTCTAATTTTAAAAATTATATACTTTAAGATCGAGTGATCGTGGTGGCAATGGGCAAAAGAGAGTCACCTCGGCTACGCCTCGATGACTAGTTTGTGTGAACGCTCAATCAACCATCGTATTAACTCTCCATTACTATATAATTTTAAATCATTGAATAAGTAAATTCGTTATAATAACTAAAATGCAAATGGCTTAAAGACTTAAGATGTTTGATACTTACCCGCGTATGGGATCCAGAACTATATGTTTTGGTAAGAATGTTTCATGTCTGATAACCACTTTATGATACTTCGTCTCCATAGTGACAACACCAATGACGTCATTTCCTTTATCTGCGTAGAAGATGAGCCGGGATGTGGGATCAACGGCAATATCGTCAACGGAAGCAGCTGGAAGACAACAATTAAACAGTTGCAAATAAAAAAAAGTTGTTTTCAAGCTTCGTATGAACGTCCCGAAATTCCCGAAAATCTCATAGACAAACAAATTAACGTTATATCAAAGGCTGTAGTAATCGCTTGTCAAACGTTAAACTTTATTCAATGCAAAAAGTGAAATGAAATGAAATGTATTGTGTCAATCCGTTTTACATCTTACAAATGAAATAACAGATTCATTGAGCATTCATATTCAATCATATTCTGCATCATTATTCAGTGATGTTTAAAAATCTGTCACTTACCCCAATTAAGCTTGACGTATGTCTCACTGTGGTTACCCTTCGTGCCTTGTATTCCTGACGTCAGTCTGTCCACGTAGATGATCTGTTCAGATACAGGATCGTACCCTGCCGACTGTACCTTGACTCCGGGCGGCAAGGTTACAGAGTCGGGGATGAAGGAAGAGGTGTTAGCCCTCCACACCCGTCCAACGATGGGGTCCGTCAAAAGCAGGAAGGTGTCTCGTGGAGGGGCTGCAGGACAAATATACTTTCCATGCAATTTCTCTCGAAAATCTACACTAGAATCTTCTCCGTACACGCAATAGCTTAGTACCCACAGGCGAGCTTAGAAATAGCCCTGTAAATGCTACAAGACACTTGTTAACCGTTAATGTGTACCATTTGAATATTTAAACAAGTACCTACTTCGACTGTATACCTTCTACTTGTACCTACCATGGCACTCCGATGCAAGTGTAGATCCTTGGTAGACCGTGTTGGAGGCTGCAGGACACATGCTACACGCCATCTGTCCCGTGTCCTCCTGGTACCAGCCCTTGGCACACGCAGCACATGTCTGGTTAGAGAATCGGGTACCTGGCTCACACGCCGCTGTCATATACAAGGATGGCATTTCAATATGTTTTTTTTTTTTATAATTTGAAAAAGGTCCTACTAGACCTTCATAAAAAAATAGATCTCTGGTCTATCTTCAAATGTTTTGTGGAACAATTGTAAGTAAAATAAAAATGTCAAACGTTAACAGTCGGGGGTATTAGTGAGCCACGCTAACATTTTTGCTTGTTTACAATAACATTTACATTTTCTATGCGAATAATCAACGCATTAGCGGCTTGTTGGCTGTATGATGTTAATGTATAATGGACCGATGGCCTACATACACCTGAATTTAATTGTTACGTACAACAAAAGCACTGGTCTGGTACGGTTCCAGATTTAATTGTTACGTACAACAATAGCCCTGGTCTGGTACGGTTCCAGATTTTATTGTTACGTACAACAATAGCCCTGGTCTGGTACGGTTCCAGATTTAATTGTTATGTACAACACTAGCCCTTGTCTGGTACTGTTCCAGATTTAATTGTTATGTACAACAATAGCCCTGGTCTGGTACTGTTCCAGATTTAATTGTTATGTACAACACTAGCCCTTGTCTGGTACTGTTCCAGGTTTAATTGTTACGTACAACAATAGCCCTGGTTTGGTACTGTTCCAGATTTAATTGTTTCGTACAACAATAGCCCTGGTCTGGTACGGTTGCAGATTTAATTGTTACGTACAACAATAGCCCTGGTCTGGTACGGTTCCAGATTTTATTGTTACGTACAACAATAGCCCTGGTCTGGTACGGTTCCAGATTTAATTGTTATGTACAACAATAGCCCTGGTCTGGTACTGTTCCAGATTTAATTGTTACGTACAACAATAGCCCTGGTTTGGTACTGTTCCAGATTTAATTGTTACGTACAACAATAGCCCTGGTCTGGAACTGTTCCAGATTTAATTGTTACGTACAACAATAGCCCTGGTTTGGTACTGTTCCAGATTTAATTGTTACGTACAACAATAGCCCTGGTCAGGTACGGTTCCAGATTTAATTGTTATGTACAACAATAGCCCTGGTCTGGTACGGTTCCAGATTTAATTGTTACGTACAACAATAGCCCTCGTCTGGTACGGTTCCAGCGTCACATGTCAGGTCACTGTCAGCGAGAGATGTTCCTGGTTTCAAAGATCCGGAGGACAGCTGAACAAGGAAGCATTCGTCATACATAGCTTCGAGGTCTTCATAAGTCGTATTGAGTGACTCCCAAGCTGCTTTAAGCTTCTGCTGGGACATCAGGACTGAAATGCAAATGCTTAAAGATCGTAGATAAATTGTAATCAAAAGATGGTAACAATAATTAGACTGCATTCAAATGAAATAACTTAACATTAAAATCTGGCTTCATCAACTTTAAGATAAATTTGTTTCCGTTTTCAACATTATATTCCACTTATATGTTTATATAATTACTTGAATAATCGAAAGGCACATTCAAAGCTACAAGGAGCTGCTTGGAACGTAAAGTCTAAAGAATATAAAGTACAGCTGAAAGGGAAATTTACATGTAAAACAGTATTGAAAACGCACGATGAACAATATGATCCAACTCAAACTCCAGTCTCTTCAACAAGAGAACCCTAACCAAAGCGATGAAGACGGGAAACATTAGTTAGATACAAACAGACACATTGCAAACACTCACGGTTATCTTTGATGAGTGATACATGAGCAGTGAAGGTAATAACGGCCTTGTAGCCCTCTACAAGTTCTCCACACTTGTCTTCTCCACGAACACAAGTCTCCACAGTCACCTCGAACATACAGGCTTCTTCAGCTACACAATACGTGTCTGTGGCACATGTTATCGCCTTCTCTCTGATGACCTTACTGTCTTCCTTGGTGCTATTCAGCCTAGTCTTGTAGGGCACTGTGTATTTTAACTCCACAGTTTCTGGGATGACAAACTCTACGCAGAAATAAGAAATATACACGCTATTGTGTGATTAAGTGATGTCTTAAAGAAACTTTTCAACGTCGACGTAGAAACAATGTAATCTATTATCATCATATCATATCTAATGAAGTACAAGGTGAGTTTCAAGAACATCTGAAATAAACAGTTGAAAAGAGAAATCCAATAAAGATCATTTCATCTGAGAGAATAACGTTCTGCAAGGTACATATCGGGCATGTTTTTAGATAAAAAGAACAGAAAAACCTACGTCAAAAATTTCATTTCAAACAAAACTATCCCTTTAAATGACATTGATTACCTATTTACTGGTCATTAACAGTTTTATGTTCCCTTGCCACCAGTTAAAGAAGAATATCTCATGATAACAGGAAAACTCAATTGTCAATTGAAAATTTTGTGAAGATTCATGTTGCGTGAGAAAACCTACCGACGCATGAAACTGTTTTGTTGGAGGGTGTCCATATCTCGTCCCTACACGTGTATGAAGGTTCTGGACCCGGAAACACTAGTCCCTCGTCACAGGAGACGGAGCAGTTCATGGAGCCGTCCTCAGCCTCCACACAACCTGCACTCACACCCTTCCCTAGCAGCAGCTGGGACTCCAGACACTCTGAACACCAACCAATATCAACTCACAATTGTTCCAAATGAAAACCATGTATTGAACATTGGGCAATATGATGTTTTTTTGTGGTTAAATCCCATTACTATGTGGACGTTACCCAGATTTTGATAACTACTTAATGTGTAATTTAATTGATTTAATTGAATTTAATTGATATCAACCGTAACAGTATCATCATCTGAAACAATCACATCGAAATCTAAACAAAACGGCAAGCAAGTGCATATTTACCCGGACACGTCTCAACGTTACACACGCTCATCCCAGCTGTCTCTCCTTCACAAGGCTTGCCAAGTTCTGGTTCCGGTGCGGGATTGTTGCACAGCCGCGTCCGTAACCTCTGACCTCCACCACAGGTCAAAGAGCATTCAGACCAGGCAGCCCATGGTCCCCAGTTTCCGTGTACTGTAAACGGTCAATCTTCTTTGTTTGACAGTTATTTGACTTAAAGGGGCAGTAGCACGTTTTTTGAAAAAAATTGTTTTTCAAATTTCCCATTTATAATGATAGTTGATGTCATTTATATTTACTTTAGATGGTAAAAGATCTTATTACACAAACCAATTATCTGTAGTGGTAATAACGATGTTGCGTATAAAGCAAAAATTGCATGGCGGCCATTTTATTGTGAACACAATTTATTATTTCGAATGACAAAAACGATTCCCATGGCTTTACGGAACCATGTACACTCATTTTTAAACTTGATTTTCCGAAGAGAAAAGGGTAGTTTACTATTAGTGACATTATTTTTCAAATACATTTCATCAACCTATTTCAGTGAAAAAACGTACTACTAGTGCAAATGTTCATGTCCAATGTGGTGTTACATTTTTACAATTGTTGACATACTGGCCACGTTAATAGCAATTGACAGTCATTAAGATAATGACCTCTAATTTATCTAAGGTGGTGACGGAAAAACGGATGTATCTAACCAGACTTTGTTTTTAGAAATTGCTTATGAAGCTTCAATTCACGTACCAATAGCCTCCTCACAATACCGCCCTTTGAAGTCTTCAGTACAAGTGCAATTGATGCTGGTGTTGGTATTCGTGCAGGTGGCTCCGTTCACACACTTGTTATCCACAACACAGAAGTCAGGCGGGGTGGAGCAGTCCTTGCCGGAGTACCCTCCCATACACACACACACGAAGTCGTGAGGCAGGGACGTGCAGTGGTGCCCGGGGCATGGGTCGGGGTCGCACCGGTTGATCTCTGTTCAAACATAAGAGTTACGGTTATGTGGGGTTCAACGTCGGTTTCAAGGTAATTTCAAGTGTATTAGGTTTTTTTACAAGGAGAAAATCCTCATTGTCAATGTGACTATACATTGCGATGAAACCTGCGTGCATCGATTGTCAGGAACTGGCGAATCATCGCACGGAATATCACACGACTCATTGAATCGGTCAAAATAGTGGTTGTTCACTAAAGGCATCACTCAATGGTACTTCGATATACATGTACGTTTGAGCATTACCATATAACTTGTTGTCTTATCTGGTACATTCCTGAAACTAAAACCTCACAATTATTGTACACCCAGGGGCAAAAGAAACGATACCATCTATTACAGTACGTATACAGTTGCGGTGCTGTGTTTTAAATGATATATTTTGAATTTAGTTGTTCCCATCAATTTGATAGTGTATAACAGCAGCATGAAATGACATTTATTCGCAATGTTATCAACCGGTCAACCATCATGTTTTGTCAGTAAGTGGTTGAATCTTAAAATGTTTTGAGAATTTACAAGTATCATATAAACATTATCTGATAACATCGCTTGCGCTTATTCCGAATACCAGTCCGACAAGCCTTGTAACCTGGCTTAGTAAAGAGGAATTGCAACCTCTAAACGGCAAAAAATCACGTAAGAGTGGTTACTCGAATATTCCGGAGAAAGAATATTGCACCCACAGGGCTGTGTATTGACAATACACTCCTCTGTGATTGAATCAGACTGTACATGTGTTATGTAGAGATATATTTGTATTTAGGATAAAATATAGATATATGAGATTTATTGTAAGGAATTGTTACATGTGGAGTTTGAAATACGTTTAGAAAGAGTTTAAGAGAATTCGGAGTTAGTCATAACATATAATATTCGCCATCATTTCTCAGCATTTTAAGGGGTGGCGTTCAGCAGTAAAACATCATGGATCGGAAACAATCTAGAAAGTGTTATTCAACGTTGTATAATGGGTTTCCGATTCAAGTATTCATAGCACACATTTTCGAAGCTGGGTTGTACAGATAATGGTAGTTAAGTGTTAACACAGAGAAATGACGTTGCGAAAAAGAACACAATCCGAAAACTATCAGATAAACGACAGAAGCTTTCAGAAGTTTTATCAGGGACTGAATATGAAGTGGGCAGATTATGAAAGCGTGGGTCAATGACATTAGAACGCCCGCAGAAACTGTGAACTGGTTACTGATCGGCTGAAGCAGAAAGTAGAAGCGTCTTGAATAATGATTATAAGGCGAGGTATTGTCTGGAAAATTCAGTTGTTGAGAGTTGATGGTGCCAGTTCGAAGTTGACAGCAGGCGGTGAAGAGTCCGATTCAGGGCCGATGGCCAGGGCGCCAATGCGGGCCTCGTAGTCTGAACCATGGGGTTCAACCGTAGGATAGGTAATCGTATACTGGGGTAGGACGGACCGGGGTAATGTATATTTTAGAATTTTGATATGTTTGTATGTATGTGTATAGATACATGTATAAGCTTTAAGTATATAAAAACGTATCTTTAATATAGGAATCCCCAGGTCAAATCCCCTCGCTATATTGGAGCGGAAAGGCCCAATATAACACATGCAGCTATGTGCTCTGTAATAAGTCATGCCTATGTTTCTATACCATACCCGAGCAGACACTGGGGACGACTGTGCTGGTGTGAGCAGGGTTGGAGGGCTGGATGTTGGTCACCAGAGATTGATAACCAATGTCCCCGGCAGAACACTTTTTCGCCAAGGAAGCGATGAGATCGGATGTATTACTTCGCGGTATCACATACACTTCTCTAATTGTTGCTCCTGAAAATGAAATGTGATTTATGTGTAGCAAACATATATAAATAAGTAAACTAAGCGGAGGGACGTGCTATTGGCGAGGTCTTATGAGAATGTATTTTCCTTAATTGTAAATAAAGAACTAAGTTTAGATGATTTGGGTAACAACATTTTTGGTAATGGCCACAAGGATTTAATTTGAACTGGAACTTCAGTGAAAGAACTTGAAACTAGCTATCTGCAAAACGGTGGTTCTGAGCTCACCCAGAGTCAACTGTTAATGTTTATCTAAGTTTATAGATATTGAGTCAATACTGTTTTGTCATTAAACAAAAATCATATCATAAAACCATAATACCATCTTTTTTCTTAACCAGTAACCAAAAAACCTTTGAGTTTTTTTAAATTTGTCTGTCGACACACTGTTAATTATTTTGTAATTTTTTAATACGAGTAGGCAGCTGTAGGGCCTGTTTGTGACTCCAACTGTGATTGGTCAATTCAATCTGCCTTCTTTTGCACACGAAAGGTAATTGGGACGACCTCTCATACAGCCCACTGTCAGATCGACTGTATTAACATAATACAAACATATATAGAACAGTCGATCTAAATTTATTTACAGTGACTGTGAGTAACCTCCCTTCAAGAAGGTGCAAGTAATTACTAGGATGTTCAGAAGGGAAGGTTCTCTCACCTTCATGAATAAGTTTTCCTAGTTAAAGGGCTGTTAGGACCGACAGTATTCAATTTGATATTACCTGTATGCCAACTTGGAAATATGCACTTATCAACAAGCTTACCGCTCAATTCATCAACATCCACAACATCTGGTATATGGACTGGACTATACGATAGGCATGTGTAGCTTTTAGAGTATATGTGTGACCCTATTGTATCTCTTACTTAATAATATACATATGTATTGTTAATCTGAGTAATTTTTTTTTATGAATTACAATATGAATAATATAAGACGTGTGCATTTTCATTGGGGACTTCAGTATCTACTTTGCTAATCGTAACAAAGGGAAGAGGGAAGACCTTTGGGACGTTATATTTTTTTGGAGATGTTTGCAATTACACAGTTTTGGTCTCGTGCATCAGACAGATCAAATAATAGTATCTTAAATGAAATGTTCATCTTTTTTATGCAAATATATAAATATACTATTGATAAACTACTAAATAAACTGTTGCTTATAAAACACGTAGATGTGAACCCTACTTGCAAATTGTTCCAAGCAGAATGTTGTGTCAGTAAATCAAGAGGCTTGATAAAGACAGTACCTGTATTGTTCCCAATGTGGACAGTGAGTTCGGTCCCCTGGGGGAGGAAGCAGAGCGGAGTGTGACCCCCGTAATGCTGGACCCTCTTCCCCCCGATGTACATGTCCACAAAACTGGGGTAACCCTTCCATACCAGAGCCATGTGCGTCCAAATGTTCGGCCTGATGTGGGTCTGTGCGTTGACAGGGGCGCTGGATAAGGAGAGGGGACATTAATGGTGTCTATTAAAGCCAAAAGTATTTAATATGGATCCCCGTTGGCTCCTTAAATCTCGAATTGATTTGAACCTCCGACGCAAATTATCATTATAGAATGTAAAATAATGTCGTCATTAAAAACTCTAATCAGCCTTTCGGCTTCCCAAGGAGAAGCTTTGTGTAAGATATGTAGAGAATGCAGTGAGCACTTCATGGGATATCCAGCTAGCAATGGTAACATGGGGAAGCCTCGATGCGAATGTCAAGATCACAACACTCTATGGGAAAATTACTCTCACTCTGGGGAACCTCTAACCAAACTATTTTTAAAATCCAGTGAATAGTTTTAAAGAAATTCCATTTCGTATTTACGTACTTTGCCGAATGCCTGACCCCTGTGTGGTGGGAAATGATTAATGTAGTGAATGCTATCGAAATTCTGCAAAAATTTTTACATTAATAAGACTCACTCTCTCATGGTGATGTCTGTGCGATTCTTGAGGAACCAGGTGAGCTGATGTCCGCGAGTTGGGTGAGTGAAGGTGAGCGAGATGTTCACCATCTTGTCCAGGGGAGGAAGGATGTTTACCCAGAATGCAACAGTCAGTTCTTCAACCCAGTCGTGGATCACGGAACCGAAGTTTAGGTCTACCGGTCCAGTGGCCGCCAGATCAAACGCTGTTAAATAGTTAGATATGCTTAATACATTGCATGGTATTCGAGCACTGTTTTAATTATTATGGTTGATGGTTCTTCATAGGGGAGTATATTTTGTTTCAACATCAGGTTGAGTCAATCATAGAAGGAAAATATCAGGGTGTTTCCCACAACAAATCATATGATTGCATGCCGTACCCTCATAAAAACAACACTACTAACTGAATTAAGACACATTAGAACTTTTTGATACAGTTATTCAGTAAATATTTGTGCTCGATAACAGAAGTCCTAGCATATAGGCACTACTTCAGTGACAATTCAGGGACCAGTCATCAACAAATACTAAGAAACTCACGAAGACACTCTGGGAGGGATGAAGCCCCGAACTGGACAGTTGAAGAATCAGCAGGACACTGTGAGCATGACGTCATGAAGTGTTCCGACTGGTAAAATCCAAGTTGACACGGGGAACAGGGAACCAACCCGCTCTTGGAGAACTGTCCGGGGGAACACATTGCTGCAACAGAGAATAGCAGTCGTATTTCTCAGGCTGCTATATACAGGAGAACAAAACTTTACTAACATGCTGACCGTCAGCAGAGTCTGATGAGACCAGGTTGTTGCGAAATTTTCTGGATCTGTATAGTATGAATTCAAAGTTGCGTGGTTTTCGAAGATTAGAAGTTACTGAACTTCCATTTTTATATCTGATAATACACTATGCTTCACATTCGAACAGTGTTTATAGAAGATAAATCGATCCGTTAAAAATGACGGCATACATTTAAATTATTTATGATCCCTTAATTTAATTGGGTTTACCGAATGAATATGTCATTGTCCCCGATATTTACATATTCAGAGTAACTTTTTCCAAGGTACGAATAATGACTTAAAAGAGTAGGACGGAAGACTAACAGATCATTGAAACAGTCTAGCTGACTTGCATACTTATTGCATTGTAAATCTTACCTGTACACTGTTGAGGTGTCGTGCTCCCGTTTCTCTCAGTACCTGTCAATGGGTCACAGCTTGTACAGGACGTCTGTCCAGGCTGGTCCGAGTAAGAGTGCAAAGGGCAAAGTTCACATTTGGCACTGGATTGGTTATGGAAGGATCCCGCCGGACAAGCCACTGATTTTTAAAAAGACATGGTAATCATTTTCAACAAGCGAATTAAATGAGACTAGTTCATAGACGATTAACGGCATTATTAGATCTGAATATGGACGATTCTTAAGTATAGTATAATGTAATATGAATGTGTAATCGCCGTTGGAGTACATCCATTAAGCATTTTTTCAAAATATTTAATTTGGCTTTCATACGTGCCGTAAGATGCTATCATAAGTACCGCACCACCCATTTGAAATTAAAACCAGAAAACATAGTTTTGCAAGTGTTGACATTACAAGAACATATCGAATATCCCACATTATATGTGAGCATGAGATCTCGAACACACTTTGTTCCGAGCTGCACGTGCATGCATGCTTTGGGCATGCTTATCCAAGGGGTCGTTTTGCAAAAAAATGCAGCATGCACATAGCGACTTTTCGTGTATGTGCCATGACCGTTTAGCCTGGAACCAAGCACGTGCTCGTTGGAATCTTGGAACGTGAATGAGAATCCATTGTTCCGTTGAAAGCCAGTTTTTACTGCATCATACAGATGGGAGGGCACGGATTTGGAGGCAGAGAAGCACGGCATGTGATCAGAGGAACAATCAACCTGAAGCCCCATTCGAAGGTGGATCCGTCATGGTGTGGGGTGTTGTTACTATGATTTTTAGCTTGACCTAGTCACAGTTCCCGGGTCCTGGACAGAGGTATCAGATCCTGATCTTGGGTGGCTCTGTAGTCCCTGATTTTGACAACAACGCTCTCGCCACACGTCCAATCTTTATGGACGATAATGCCAGACCACATCGTACTCAAGCATCTCCAAATCTATTCGGTTGAGACACTACCGTGGGCAACCAAATGCCCAGACATGAATCCTATTGATCATTTGTGGGACATTTTGGGACAAAGAGTTAGAGCAAGGCATCGTCAAGTGCAAACCCTTCAGGAGTTGACCCAGACTTAGTAACATTCAGACGTCTGGTGGCTAGCATGAGACGACGTGTGGAAAATGTTCTCCGAGTGCGAGGTGGTTACACCAGATATTGAGTTTACCAGTCACTATGGACCTTGATAGTGTGTTTAAAAATCTGTAATGTGAATTATCTTTTGTTTTTTTGTTGTTGTAAAGACCTCAGCAGCCATACTTATTCATTTTATTTTTCAACTGATATTAATGGACTTTCGTTTGATAGAATTAAATCTTCAATTAGTGCCCTAAGTCGGTCTTGTGAGGCAACTGAACCTTCACATGAGACCATCTAAACAATTGTTTGAGATCTAGTTTTACTTACTAATCAAGAGTTGGTGGTGCGATATTCATGACAAGGTGTATATAAGCACAGTACTTACATGACACATTATACATTGTCAACCCACATCTTTCTTTTTTTCTGTTTTGACGCGCGTCATTGTCCGATTTTCGATCATAAATCGCGACCTTTACCTACATATTGTCACTATACTGTATGCGTTACCATACAATTGATAATTTTCAACAACAGTCAGTACTTCCATTTAGCACCATTTATAACGTTTGACACAGCATGACTAACAATGGCTCTTTAAATGATATAGGACCAAATGCACGCACCGCATAAGGTCGTTGAAGCGTTTGACAAGGTCTTTCCTGGTCCACACACAAACGAGACGTCCCCGGCTGTGGATGTATGAAAGTCAACCTCATCCGTTCCATTCAATACTACCGCTGTGCTATTTGTAATCTGGTTGAACAGATCCACAACAAAGGCGTCTGACATGACCCTGCGCAAAGAAACCAGAGGATGTAATGCAACTGTTATCATTATATTGTGAAGGATAGATTTCAGTAAAGTGAAACAATAACAATACTGCACTTCGATATTGCGCTTAAACTCGCGTTTACGATATAATATATGCCCATTGAGACAACACGTGTATGTCACATGTACCTAGTGTAAAATAATATATGATTTTAACGTTATGAAAGGGTCAAAGTAAATTTTCGCCAATCATACTAAAAAGTAAAAACATAAGTTATATACTGATATTATCAAGATCCATTACCTGGCAGACACATGTAATAAATCCATGTCCACTTACTTGGATACGTTCTTGATGGTGAAATCGAATTTGATAGTCGTTCGGAATCGTTTCTCGATGTCTTGTTCTCCGGATCCATCAATACTGCCTGAGCCGCCTTCATCGGGTGTAGGAGAAAATGGGGGAAATGTTGTAATGTCAGGTTCGACTTCTGACGTGCTGGACTCGGACAAACCATCAGTACTTGACAGCGTGGTATAACCTTCAACTTCAGTCACAGAAAACAGTTCTAGGTCGACAGGCGGTCGGTGATCAAGAGATGCGACGCCATCAACATCCCTCCGTCTTCTTGAGGGATAATCCCAACCCCAGTCGACCTCCTGCACTCGCCCACAGGTCACCTCCACGTTCTCGAACTGGCAGGTCTCGGTGGTACACAGACTACCCATCACTCTGTAAACAAGCAATGGTCTCCATTTCTCTACTTATTAACCAGACATTACCACCCACCATTTTTCCATTTACTATCAACTTCCTATCTTAAACTGCATATTTTGAACCTAATTCGTACATTCGTTGCTGAACCCAACTTCGACAATGATCATCATCTTTCTGTTCTCACATGCCACCCCATGCCTGTACTCATAACGATACGATATCCTCCATTAGCCCTAGATACAAACCTGCCCAATAACCACCGCTTCATTACTGTTTTAGTTCGACTTTCAAAAAAGTCATTATAAATAAGTACGCTTATACTAATGACCGTCTTTGTATTGGTCGTTAAACGCTATTAATGGTGAGATACCTCTTGAAGTTTTCAATAAAGGCTTTCTGTATTTGTTCATGGGTGCCGTCATCGGAACAGTCTCCACTGAAGTAGTAGGACCTGGACGGGAGGTAGTATGTGTCCGGGAAACTCATCTCTGGAATAGGGGTACATTTTCAAGTGTTAACATACATTAACGATACATCGATTGTGTTTCATGTAATTTTATTTCACTTTTATACGTGCCAAGAAGCGATATCTGCTGATTTCAATTGATTATATCACTCAATTTGCATATTCATCCCAAATCGTCAAATATATCATACATGAGTTAACATGAGTTTACATGAGTTAACACGAGTTTACATGAGTTTACATGAGTTTACACGAGTTTACACGAGTTTACATGAGTTTACATGAGTTTACATGAGTTAACATGAGTTTCCACGAGTTTACACGAGTTTACACGAGTTTACACGAGTTTACACGAGTTTACACGAGTTTACATGAGTTTACATGAGTTTACATGAGTTAACATGAGTTTACATGAGTTTACATGAGTTTACATGAGTTTACATTAGTTTACATGAGTTTACATGAGTTTACATGAGTTTACACGAGTTTACATGAGTTTACACGAGTTTACATGAGTTTACATGAGTTTACATGAGTTTACAGGAGTTTACATGAGTTTACACGAGTTTACATGAGTTTACATGAGTTTACATGAGTTTACAGGAGTTTACATGAGTTTACACGAGTTTACACGAGTTTACATGAGTTTACATGAGTTTACATGAGTTTACATGAGTTTACACGAGTTTACACGAGTTTACATGAGTTTACATGAGTTAACATGAGTTAACATGAGTTTACATGAGTTTACATGAGTTTACACGAGTTTACACGAGTTTACACGAGTTTACACGAGTTTACACGAGTTTACATGAGTTTACACGAGTTTACATGAGTTTACATGAGTTTACATGAGTTTACATGCGTTTACATGAGTTTACATGCGTTTACATGAGTTTACATGCGTTTACATGAGTTTACATGAGTTTACATGAGTTTACATGAGTTTACATGAGTTTACACGAGTTTACACGAGTTTACATGAGTTTACATGAGTTTACACGAGTTTACACGAGTTTACATGAGTTTACATGAGTTTACACGAGTTTACATGCGTTTACATGAGTTTACATGAGTTTACATGAGTTTACATGAGTTTACACGAGTTTACATGCGTTTACATGAGTTTACATGAGTTTACATGAGTTTACATGAGTTTACATGAGTTTACATGAGTTTACACGAGTTTACACGAGTTTACATGAGTTTACATGAGTTTACACGAGTTTACACGAGTTTACATGAGTTTACATGAGTTTACATGAGTTTACACGAGTTTACATGAGTTTACATGAGTTTACACGAGTTTACATGATTTAACATGAGTTTACATGAGTTTACACGAGTTTACACGAGTTTACACGAGTTTACACGAGTTTACATGAGTTTACACGAGTTTACATGAGTTAACATGAGTTTACATGAGTTTACATGAGTTTACATGAGTTTACATTAGTTTACACGAGTTTACACGAGTGTACATGAGTTTACATGAGTTAACATGAGTTTACATGAGTTTACATGAGTTTACATGAGTTTACACGAGTTTACATGAGTTTACATGAGTTTACACGAGTTTACACGAGTTTACACGAGTTTACACGAGTTTACATGAGTTTACACGAGTTTACATGAGGGAAAATGATACCACCTTCATACCTTTCAAGAGAGAAATTATTTATCAGTCATTGTTATTTCCAAATAAATATATAACATAATAAATCCCTGACGTGTATATTATCTAACAAGTTTCACAAGTGAATAGATTACCACTACTTGGGGTTCCTTCATGTATCTATAAAACTGCAGAATCTCTATGACAGATGTAGCTCCCGTCTCAACAGTGCGCCAGGCAGCTACTGTTATTTGTTGTTTCTAAGTGGATGTCTTTGAATTTGTTGTAATATTGACAGAAGTGTCTGTCAAATGTTTTTATGATGGTTAAATTTTTTAACAATTAGGCAACTAGGCAAACAACACAGATATCAATTATGTGTTGAAATTATAATGCAGATATTGCTATGGTCTCAGAAAGGCCAGAGATATTTTGTTTTCATTTCGATGAGTGCATAACCAATTTCAAGATAGCTATAATAAAACAGGACAGTATGATGATGATTTTGTTGAAAATAAATGTTGCCACGTTACCTGTACATCCAGGTGGGTGTTTGACAGGTGTCCACTCGCCCTTGAAGCACGTGAGTAAGGTGAGTTCCTTCATACTGCTGGGGACATCGTAGTCATCGTTACAGTGGATCTGACACATGCTGCCGCCATAGAACTTCTCACACGCTACTACTCCGTTAGTGGGAGCTGGAATGTCGGTGCACGTCGTCTCTACAGGACACATAGGAGTTCAGCATCATAGTAGGATACATGGTTTACAGCAAACATAGGAGGGTTCAGTATCATAGTTGGAGGTACATGGTTTACAGCAAACATAGGAGGGTTCAGTATCATAGTTGGAGGTACATGGTTTACATGACACATAGGACGGTTCAGTATCATAGTTGGAGGTACATGGTTTACATGACACATAGGACGGTTCAGTATCATAGTTGGAGGTACATGGTTTACAGGACACATAGGACGGTTCAGTATCATAGTTGGAGGTACATGGTTTACAGGACACATAGGACGGTTCAGTTTCATAGTTGGAGGTACATGGTTTACAGGACACATAGGACGGTTCAGTTTCATAGTTGGAGGTACATGGTTTACAGGACACATAGGAAGGTTCAGTATCATAGTTGGAGGTACATGGTTTACAGGACACATAGGACGGTTCAGTATCATAGTTGGAGGTACATGGTTTACAGGACACATAGGACGGTTCAGTATCATAGTTGGAGGTACATGGTTTACAGGACACATAGAACGGTTCAGTATCATAGTTGGAGGTACATGGTTTACAGGACACATAGGACGGTTCAGTATCATAGTTGGAGGTACATGGTTTACAGGACACATAGGAAGGTTCAGTATCATAGTTGGAGGTACATGATTTACAGGACACATAGGACGGTTCAGTATCATAGTTGGAGGTACATGGTTTACAGGACACATAGGACGGTTCAGTATCATAGTTGGAGGTACATGGTTTACAGGACACATAGGACGGTTCAGTATCATAGTTGGAGGTACATGGTTTACAGGACACATAGGACGGTTCAGTATCATAGTTGGAGGTACATGGTTTACAGGACACATAGGACGGTTCAGTATCATAGTTGGAGGTACATGGTTTACAGGACACATAGGACGGTTCAGTATCATAGTTGGAGGTACATGGTTTACAGGACACATAGGACGGTTCAGCATCATAGTTGGAGGTACATGGTTTACAGGACACATAGGACGGTTCAGCATCATAGTTGGAGGTACATGGTTTACAGGACACATAGGACGGTTCAGCATCATAGTTGGAGGTACATGGTTTACAGGACACAAAGGACGGTTCAGTATCATAGTTGGAGGTACATGGTTTACAGGACACATAGGACGGTTCAGCATCATAGTTGGAGGTACATGGTTTACAGGACACATAGGACGGTTCAGTATCATAGTTGGAGGTACATGGTTTACAGGACACATAGAACGGTTCAGTATCATAGTTGGAGGTACGTGGTTTACAGGACACATAGGACGGTTCAGCATCATAGTTGGAAGTACATGGTTTACAGAAAACATAGGACGGTTCAGTATCATAGTTGGAGGTACATGGTTTACAGGACACATAGGACGGTTCAGTATCATAGTTGGAGGTACATGGTTTACAGGACACATAGAACGGTTCAGTATCATAGCTGGAGGTACATGGTTTACAGGACACATAGAACGGTTCAGTATCATAGTTGGAGGTACATGGTTTACAGGACACATAGGACGGTTCAGTTTCATAGTTGGAGGTACATGGTTTACAGGACACATAGGACGGTTCAGTATCATAGTTGGAGGTACATGGTTTACAGGACACATAGGACGGTTCAGTATCATAGTTGGAGGTACATGGTTTACAGGACACATAGGACGGTTCAGTATCATAGTTGGAGGTACATGGTTTACAGGACACATAGGAAGGTTCAGTATCATAGTTGGAGGTACATGGTTTACAGGACACATAGGACGGTCCATCATTATTCAACCCAAACGACCAACAATGACCAAAGTTAAAGGATGGATGAAATGACATATGGTCCAAATCGGATTCATTAAAATGGGATGTCAATTTGACAATTGCTCGATTTTAAATTTCTGAAATCGGTCCATAAATTACTTATATACGGCTTTTTAAAAAACCGCCTGATTTAGCCCCGGCGACCAGAATGAAAGTCTGCGGGGGTGTGACCCGTGAAGGGATGACTTCTGTGACGTATGTGGAGGAATTTGATTTTCAGCGATAGTCACAATTCAACGTAAATTCGCAAAATTTTGATTGTTAATTTCACAAAGATACCTTCAATAAACCAACTTAAATTTCCCATATATCGAATGTTTAGATATCCAACTAGGTAATTCCGCAGATGACAATTACACAATTATTACATAAACATGTCTTTTTGGCGATGTAATACACCTCATAAATTCATTTAGCGGCAGTGATAATTATCATTAATTAATTAACGAGACACCGGCGGAGAAGCTATCTAGCCGCCCCGCCTATCGCTTATCACAGTCACGCCTCAGTGAGCATTTTCAAAAGGATTCGCGGAACAAATTGCGATAGTGTTAAAATGGGTGAATTAAAATCGTCTTAATTATCAATTGCAAGTGTATATTGTCTCGATTTTATGCTCAATTGATTCCGATATACAATATACGTAGAGGTAATCATCTGTCATTCTTGAGAAAAATGCATTTCATCTATCCTTTAAAGTGTTGGGAAAATGAGTCCTGCGCCAATGTCAAGCTCACAAGATCAACACATATGAACATAACTGAAAGGTCGTATCACAATGGATGCACATGTGAAGTATCAAAGGTCAATCACTAGCATGTGTACAAAAATACAATTCAATAAAATGTCGAAAAAAACTTTTGCAATCAGTGTTTAAGAAACATTTCGTCTGTATTATGTAGAATCAGTTAAAACATAAAAACTTAACATGTGATATCTCAGAGAGTTATTTCAGAACAGGTAAAATACCAGCAACATTAGTTTATGTTACATACTGTAAATTGTGTGTATTTGATGTACTATTGCGTATAATGGTCACGTTGGAATGCAACAGCTTACAATCGTCAGTGTTATTAAGAAATGAAAACAATACATGTTAGGACGACGTTTTGAAAGTATGCCCTTCAGAAATATTAATGAATCTTTGAAAATCCATGAATCTGTCCAAAATCAAAAACAGATTTCGTTGTTAATGTTTCCAATCAAATGACTTCTAAAAGCTTGATGTGAGAAGTTTTTAGGTTAACTTACTGTAGCATGTAGGAAAGTCCCCCTCGACTGGCACCCACTCTGATGTCGGGACCACTCCCCCTGTCTGGCGACACGTGACATATCTGGACCCAACTACTCGGGTCAAAGGGCAGGAGGCCTGGCAATGTGATCCCAGCTTGTGATCCTTGCACTCGAACCGGGGCTCCGTATCATCTGCAGGGACCTTCGGTGGGGGACAGCTGGGTGCTGTCATGCACGTGAATATGTACAATGTATAGGGACTGATACTTGTCAGTAATGGACACGTATAATTATATTATAAGAAACTGAATAATCTGAATTGGTAGTAAATATAATATATACATACCTTGATAGGTGACGGTGAAGACACAGGAAGGAGCCCTGTTGCCCGAGGGATCGATCGCTTCGTACCGTACCAAGTGGGTTCCCGTCTCAAGCTTGGCCCCCGGGGGCAGACCCCGCTCCTGACTCAATTTGACGGACCCCGAGTTGTCTGTGGCCGAGACGAGAGGCCAGACGTAGTGGAGGTGACTCGTCCTGACCTCGCCAACCAGGCAGTTTAAGATCTTGGGCTTCTCCGTGTCTACAGAGACATATACAGAAGAAGAGTCAAGTGATACACGCATAAGAGACAACATGGTTGTGTGTATGTAACTCAAATGTCTTAATGCAATTGATTTCATGTATTATGTACATATGTTTCCTCATGTTACCTTGGCCTGTTTTGCAAATGAATGATTATGTAAATATTCGGAATGACATCTGGAGGAAATAAAGAATCTCTATCTCTCTCTATGTATGGCTTGCATGTGTAGTTTGTATGTATGTATGTATGTATGTATGTATGTATGTATGTATGTATGTCATTTTTTTAAATTCATTTATTGTATTTATTTAATTATTTTATTTCTTATATTTTTCTTATATTTTAAATGGATATATTTTAATGTTTAGTGTCTCGATCATATGCCTAATGGCCTGGTGTTGTGTCATATTTATAAATCAATATATTTAATTAAGTCATAGTAACGCATAATCAAACTGAACTAATGGTACATGAGAGCAGGAATATTTTCAAAAATCCCCCAAAATATTCCTGTTCGTATGTACGCCATGTACAAGTTTCAACGTCCTGACTATAAACAGTGTCATAGTTTGGTTGTCTGTATGTCTAAGTACATTAATCACAAGTGCATATGCACGTGGAGGTACGTGTATGTTGACGTTTATTACCACATCTTAAATCTTAATTAGACGAATTATGTTTGCTCAAACACTAACCAAACCATACGAAAGAATGTGTTACACACGTGCCTGTGTCCTCGCCATCGTCTCCACCTGCAACTATGTCTGCTCATCATAAAGTTAGTGTCTCTACGCGTGTCGGTGGTACATGTAGATGCACCACGTGTGTCTGGGTACACTGTCTGTATTTACATGTAGCAATTAAGCTGATGTTGGAAGCAGCAAGTCTTACCGTCACAGTGCCAGTTGCCGAAGCTCCACTGAGTGTCAGCCATACACTTAGCGAAATTCTGTCCGGCCGGCGAGTATCCTCCAGCGGTGTTGCACTGTATTGTACACATGCTCTCGTAGTAGCGGCGATCAGTACAGGACTTCCCGATGGCGTTAGCGGGCAAGGTGAAGTCTTCGCATTGTCTCTCTGGAACATATACCAGATCGGTGTGTTATGTTGTGATACGTGAACCCTCCAACAGCGCAAAGCTAATCGGTGTGTTATTCTGTGATACGTGAATACGTGAAGCTAATAAAGGAATGCTGTTATATCACACACTGGGGAAATTAGTTCTAGATTCAAGTTGATGTTGCCAGGGAAAAAAGAAAATATTCATCAATGTATCATCAAAGATTTTCAAACTTTGAAATGCGGGGAATCTACTGATATCAGTTATAACCGTACGACTTCTATGATGCTAAGCGTAACCCCAATTCACTGATTTTAGAAAATTAAGCCTTTTATTTGGAAAAGAAAACTCTTGATTCACATGTCATTTTGTTCAATATGATTTAAAAAATTAAAACTATGTTACCTTCACAGTTAGAATCAAATATTATTTATCATAGATAGTCTAAACGTCAATCTGACTGCGTACTAAGACGATATATGTTTTGTTCGTGTCGTGTCCAAACTAAAAGCTAATCCTGAAGGAGCGATATGAGTACTTTTTCCTTGGACATCTGAACCTACTTTTTATATAGTAAAGTATATACTCGGGTTCTTATTGTACAAATTGTAAACTGCACAAGACACATTCTCGATAGACCAGTCGCAGCATGCCTGAGATTTACGAATGCAGTCACATCAACCGTGGGGCTGTCATTTACGAGTGCTTCATTTGAGGAACATATTCCTCCCAATGCCGGAAGTCATTTGAGAACAGCAACTTATTCAATGTCCTGTGTAGGTATTGGAGCCTTGTGGTGGTGGGGTTATGATGGTTTGGAAAGGCGTTCGTAAAAGTATGAAGTAGACTGTGTGATTATTGAAGGACGTGTGACCTTGACACAACCTCGACAATGGATCCTCAGATGATCAAGCATCAGAATTAACAAACGTATCCTGCTCCCTTGGTGAATCTACCCAACTGTAAATGAGTACTGATGATTATATATCGCATACAGACACTTACTGGTTTGTTGGAGAGTTTGAATTGAGCGATGCATATGCTTATCAATACTATAGTAACTATATAACCCACCTTAATACCAGCTATCGTCTATTCATTTCTATTTACTGACCTACTACATCTTTTCACTCATATTAAGTGATCATATCGAGAATGTAAACGACCTACTGCGACAGACAGGTGTGCTGTGCGAGTTGTAGCCGTTGCTCTGACACACAGACGACGTACTACCGTCCAGCCAGTATCCATCAGCACACGAGAAGGAGCAGCGTCTACCGTAGATGTTGTCGTCTCTAGTGCAGGAGATGGATCCGTGGGTCGGGCGGGAGAGAGACCTGCATCTCACAACTGTTCATATAGATATACAATAAATAATAGCGGTATAAATACTGACAGAATGAATAGTTCTAGAAAGAAACAATATGTACATTATGACCAACAATATCTCAGAAAACTAACAAAACAACGTCAAGAACGAAATAATGAGATATGAATTAATTAACATGACAAATCTGAGAGAGAAAAGACGGACAGGAAACTATTACGAATCAGAAGTGACAATTACTTAATGATCATAATAAAGAAATATGATTGAAATTTCCACTTTATTGTCTGAAATTACTTTTATTACTTGGAGATTATGGATTGATCGAATAACTTTATTGTGTGACAATACGTTTTATTATATAACTAGCAATGAAATATGTGATTATACGATCAAAATATAATCCATATTTGCGCATAATCAGTAGAAAGTCATATTTTCACTGCAGTGACTAACGTGTTGCCGGAATTACTTTTTATGATTGTCTCCCTTTGAAATGAAATTATCTCCCTTTGTAAAGTGATTACCTCCCTTGCTTTCCACGTCTTACGGTGAACGCCAATGTTGTGATGTTCAGTCAATGGCTGTTGACCTTTTGTGGTGTTAATATCATATTCAACATTCCTTAACACTCTGAACTTGATTTATTGTTGATATGTTGCATAGTAGTTCTTTTACTCGTGAAAAACTTGTTGAGGCGAGAGGTATGTGACAGACAATAACGAACGTCACTCGCTGTATGCTGTGTATCACTTCGCGTTTGAATTAACCACACAACTTGCGTTTTTCAATGTCTTAGGCATCTTCACTTGACTAGATGGTACCGTAAATAAACATTCACAACAGATTTATTTTTGTAAACATTGTCCTGTTTTAAATATCGACTTATTTCAGTCGAATTATTTTCTCACTGCATTTACCGTGAACGTATAACGGGGAGTTGTTAGGATTATGACAATATCAAGACTGCTCTCACATTTCAACGACACGTTTTAATTGTTTTTAATGCAGATTAAAGTTATATAATAAATAGACTATCTCATTGTTTTTGCCGAATATCATTTCTATCTCATCTCGTGGAGTGAGAAAGTGACATTTTCACTCGTGGCTGCGCCACTCGTGAAAATATCACTTTCTCACTCCACGAGATGAGATAGAAATGATATTCGGCAAAAACAATGAAATAGCCTCTATTTAATTTTGCAGATAATTGATAGTTGATTGCTAGAGTTGGATCATTGTGACCCGGTCTTCGTTGACTCACCCGAGACTCTGAAGGACACAGAACAAGCATCAGAGAGACCGCCTCTGTCTGTGACCTTGTAGGTGATGTAGTGGGTCCCCTCTGGGAACACGGAGCCAGGTCCGCGACCACTCACAAGCCTAAGACTGAGGAACAGAGACAGTGAAGTGTAGAACAAGACAGAGCTCAGTATATCATAAGCGTAGGAACTGTTCAAAAGTTGGGGGGGGGGGGGGGGGGGGGGGGGGGGGGGGGTCGAAGGTGTGTTATTTTAGTTGACACATTTATTTATGGGTTTATGAGTTCGTCGTCCGTCCACATTTGACATCCTATAACCGAGGTTTCTGGTTACTTCAAACTCTGTGTGTGGGATTGGTTGTTTGTGTGAACTTAATATAATAGAGCCTTTGAAATGTAATTTTATCAAACAATGCAAAGGTCTATAACATTTGAAATGAATATCGATTAATGTATAATCAATTATACATTATACATTATAAATTTGGTTATTGGCCAATGTCTTTTTATTTGATATGTTAATATTTGCCTAAGAGATACATTGGATAACATAAGTCCTGATGAACAACGGATTCAATGGATCTATTTTTCACAAAAACTGATCTAGCCCAATGCCCCCGGGTCCCTTCGTCTATATCTATATGGACAAACTGTTGGTATTTTGGTGTCCTTGTCAGTTAGTATTTGGTTACATTTCATTTCCATGCTAACTTGTGTCTGATGACGTGTCGGACAATCTAGATGGATGAAAACATCAATACTCTAAAGTAAGGTCCCATGACATCATCTGAACGTAAATACGTAAGGAACATGACGATTAAATTATGTGATAGATGTTTTTTCTTCACATATACAATGTTCATCCTATCAGTGGGAGACAAATAAAACATATCCATAACAATGTCATTTGACGACGCAAAATAACCAACTTGTATTAAGCACACAGTTGTTTAAAAACGTGTCTCTTTGTGACGTCATGAAAAAGAGTCTAAATAATGTTATTGTACTGCTTCATCAAGTCACCAAAATACATTTTGCTCTTGTATATTATGTGATAAACATATGTATAAAGTAATGAACATATAACTTTAACACGTGCTCACCTCTAGCCTGAGTGGTCGTCCCAGACGCTCGGTGAAGACCAGTACACTGCTTTGGACGTAGATCCGGAATCGGCCGTAACGTCAGATACACTAGGGCAGGTTATGCTGGGATTTCGGTTAGCTGGAAACAGACACATTCTAGTATTGTGTATGATAAGTTTGAATAAAAGAATAATATATTTAAATCTTTGAAACAAATCATGTTCGTTCATGAAACGCAATCGGTGATTGTGCATTCATTTAAAAGGTTAACAAACGTTGGTGTTTGAGAAGGTAACAATCTGTTATTTGCAGTCTGGCATCATTGCCGTGCGTCAATATATTTCGGAGTTTCTAATTCTATAGTTAACATTTTTCATGCAAAAAATAGTGTTAATATCCGGCAATATATTCATGAGTTCTGTAGGTCACTGTTCGATTCGAGATTATGGTAACACTTTAAAACAATGGTTCATTGATAACATTACATTCAATGTGTTCCTCATTTACTAGATGAAATTCCGCAAAAGTCAGAATGGGTTTGATAGAGAAGTGTGTAAATTTGAAACATACGACGATGGTTTTGTCTTTGTCGTACCACGTGTTAGTCTTATTATTATACATACACAGTTATTACTCAACCGTGGTGAGATCACTCATTAGATAACAATGAGTTGGTTACACACATGTGTGATACCACCGCGTGCTGCCGTAACGTCATAATCGGCGCGGGACGTCATAGTCGTTTTTGGTTGACGTCACAATGTTAGCCGCGCGAGTGCAATAGCGGGTGGCCTATTTGCAAGTAAGCGTAACTAAAAACGATTTTCTTGCAATTCAGCGCTATTTACATCATTGAGTAATAAATAAAATACTAAACTCGGTCCCGTTTGATAACATGTTTATGAAACTCGTGAATGGCATCGGTATTTAACTCGCTTTCGCTTTAAAATACCAAACCATCTACTCGTTTCATAAACATGTTATCAAACGGGACGTCGTTTAGTATTCTATATTTATTACTCAACCGTGTTGAGATCACTCATTAGATAACAATGAGTTGGTTACACACATGTGTGATACCACCGCGTGCTGTCGTAACGTCATAATCGGCCCGTGACGCAATAGTCGTTTTTGGTTGACGTCACAATGTTAACCGCGCGACTGCAATAGCGAGTGGCTTATTTGCAAACAAGCGTCACTAAAAACGATTTTCTTGCAATTTAGCGCTATTTACATTATTGAGTAATGATATAAAATACTAAACTCGGTCCCATTTGATAACATGTTTAAGAAACTCGTGAATGGTATCGGTATTTAACTCGCTTTCGCTCGTTAAAATACCAAACCATCCACTCGTTTCATAAACATGTTATCAAACGGGACGTCGTTTAGTATTCTCTATATAACTGAAGCTGATTGGACAAGACTGTAGCGAATACGTACACGGTGGTCTTGGTTTGGATCGTCTCCGGCCACACCCCTCTGTGACCGCTGCATACATCAACATCAGCAACACAGTCGTCGTGACCCACTGCATCTTCCTCCTAGCAAAGGCACACAGAGGGAGTCGCATAACCAGGATGTAACAACATGACAACCGTTGATTGCATTGTCTCGTAACGATGTAAAATTTCCAGCAAAATAAACGTCAGCACATTTTAGGATTTTCTATTCTCGAAAAGGTATTAATTAATTTACATTAATTTGCAAGTTGTACAAACATATTCTTTTTTGGAAACTTGTTCGATGAACATTGCATGTGAAGAACTTCGAAATCAGTCTCATTTCTGGACAAGCCTAAACCTTATCGGCAGTTTATCAACTACTTGGGTCAAACAAACATGGACAACAGCTGTTTCCGTTGATTCAGATGCTTTTAGAACACATACAATTTAGGAGTAAATTGTGTAACAAATCCAACCTTAACAGTGATGGTTATATGAATTTGCATTATGATATCATGGAGCCATTTGACATGATACTAACTTCAAACATATTTCAAATGCATGAGGTTTAATGTGGTGTTTTCAAGTGAGGAGATGCTTGTTACCTGAGATAGACACTTATCTCAGTCACCATCACTGATAAACTGCTTCTCTCCCATAGAGGGACGTTCCCTATCTCACTGCTTTACACACCATACAATCCCTGTTGGAAACTGTATTGCGTAGTGTTAATGATAAACAAAGATAATGTGCTGCCAGTACACGCATTACATCAGTTTGTTTATAATTACATGTTACTAACATGAATATATATAAGTGTCCGTTATAAGTGTGTATAAGTAATGCATATAACTGAAATGATATCAATGCGTTAATCGATAACATGAAATAGTATACGATCACTTTAAATAACCAATTATGTCAGCGACAATACATTACAATACACAGTTTGCTTGTCCTCTCTGCAGATAAGCCCGGTTATTGACGGTGTTTGTCTATAGCGTGTCTGACACAGTTGCTCGTTGACCCGCTATAACCAAGCATCGGATATATCAATCGAATCGGGCTATGGCTTACACTGCCCCCCTTGAACAAGGTTGTGGAAATCCTTGTTCAAAGACATTTGTTAGTCAATGTTAATGTAAGAATGTGTAAGCGTAAGTGGATATCAACTGAACGATCTAGTGACAGGAGCACGCTAGTCTGCTAATTCAAGGTAACGACAGTATCCACATATTCAGTGTAGTTGAGGTCGTACAAGACAAGTTCAACCCAACTGCAAGATCCGCTAGTCACTATACAGTGTGATTATTTACGAACTCGGGTTTACCTCTCAAAATAACTTTACATTAGACTAACCTTCGTTCCCACCCTTACCGTGATTGACAAAGGACTTCTGTAAAGCCCGGGGTTAGTGCATATACAGAGGGACATTTAACTTTCCTTATATTTCATATTAAGTTCACAATAATCTGTCAGCTCAAAGTGGTCCATGACTTATGTGCCCCGATAAGTTACACGTTCAACTACAATGTACCTGAAAACTAAACCATAAAGGGACATTTACCATATATAATATAATAAAAACTCTTACCTACCGGGTCGGACACGTACTTGGGTTATGTACACGTGCAGGCCGTGTACCATGTGCTGACACGTGCTTGTAGATGTCTCTCCACAGAGAAGTGCACATCAAGTGTTGACGAGTGTCCCCCTCTCGGTCTGTACCGCTCCTCGGTAAGTGTAGAACTTCCCCATCTATAAATATTGCCAACTCAATATCCGTGAGTTGAGCGAGACTGTTGTACGATATGCTTGATCTCTCATGCTGACTTGTGGAGTTACCCGCCACTTGGTACAAATGGCATGCCCTTACTTGTCACTTGCATTACATACGTAATTGTGGTTTATCGCGCATTTCTTAGGATTATCAAAACGTAAAACAGGGATATGTTAAATACCATGATCAACTTCTACATTTTCATCATGACGCCATGTTCATCTGGTTTATTAATTTGTAATTAAACATTTATATTAAAGACATGTATCAGCATAATTATACGTGCACATCTATTGGTATTATTATATTTGAATAAAGTAGTCGAAGAGTATATTTTTTTTACCTGATATCAATTTAACTTAGTAGTTGTTAAATTGTATGTCAATTAAATATAAACAAAACTTTTTGAAAAATAGTAAATTGATGATAGTTGTATATATACCATTGAGCGCTCGTTAACATTTGATACAATGCAATTAACCAGATTATTGTTCTATTCGTATAAAGTATTGTACCTTCTGTATCGTGATGTAATGGTTGTCATGTATCCAAACTTGCAATGTGCTCTCATGACTTATATTTTGTATAAAGTGCAGAAGCACACACATGCAAATATGTTGTTCACTGCTACCTTGAGGAAGTGATAATAGAGTAAGTGTAAATGGAAAGCTTACATCCGTACCTGGAGTAAAACATACCTGAAGCGTCAAAAGGTAGGCAAGTAGGCAAATGTGTACTTTTCATTACGAGGGTTTTCAATCGTTTACAGAGTGACTATCCTAACCCTTGTAGAGTAACGAGAATAGTTGTTTAACTCACTCAAGTTGATCACCACACACCCTTGTAAAGTAACGAGAATAGTTGTTTAACTCACTCAAGTTGATCACCACACACTCTTGTAAAGTAACGAGAATAGTTGTTTAACTCACTCAAGTTGATCACCACACACTCTTGTAAAGTAACGAGAATAGTTATTTAACTCACTCAAGTTGATCACCACACACTCTTGTAAAGTAACGAGAATAGTTGTTTAACTCACTCAAGTTGATCACCACACACTCTTGTAAAGTAACGAGAATAGTTGTTTAACTCACTCAAGTTGATCACCACACACTCTTGTAAAGTAACGAGAATAGTTGTTTAACTCACTCAAGTTGATCACCACACACTCTTGTAAAGTAACGAGATTAGTTGGTTAACTCACTCAAGTTGATCACCACACACTCTTGTAAAGTAACGAGAATAGTTGTTTAACTCACTCAAGTTGATCACCACACACTCTTGTAAAGCAACGAGAATAGTTGTTTAACTCACTCAAGTTGATCACCACACACTCTTGTAAAGTAACGAGAATAGTTGTTTAACTCACTCAAGTTGATCACCACACACCCTTGTAAAGTAACGAGAATAGTTGTTTAACTCACTCAAGTTGATCACCACACACTCTTGTAAAGTAACGAGAAAAGTTGTTTAACTCACTCAAGTTGATCACCACACACTCTTGTAAAGTAACGAGAATAGTTATTTAACTCACTCAAGTTGATCTCCACACACTCTTGTAAAGTAACGAGAATAGTTGTTTAACTCACTCAAGTTGATCACCACACACTCTTGTAAAGTAACGAGAATAGTTGTTTAACTCACTCAAGTTGATCACCACACACTCTTGTAAAGTAACGAGAATAGTTGTTTAACTCACTCAAGTTGATCACCACACACTCATGTAAAGTAACGAGATTAGTTGTTTAACTCACTCAAGTTGATCACCACACACTCTTGTAAAGTAACGAGAATAGTTGTTTAACTCACTCAAGTTGATAACCACACACTCTTGTAAAGTAACGAGAAAAGTTGTTTAACTCACTCAAGTTGATCACCACACACTCTTGTAAAGTAACGAGAATAGTTGTTTCACTCACTCAAGTTGATCACCACACACTCTTGTAAAGTAACGAGAATAGTTGTTTAACTCACTCAAGTTGATCACCACACACTCTTGTAAAGTAACGAGAATAGTTGTTTAACTCACTCAAGTTGATCACCACACACTCTTGTAAAGTAACGAGAATAGTTGTTTAACTCACTCAAGTTGATCACCACACACTCTTGTAAAGTAACGAGAATAGTTGTTTAACTCACTCAAGTTGATCACCACACACTCTTGTAAAGTAACGAGAATAGTTGTTTAACTCACTCAAGTTGATCACCACACACTCTTGTAAAGTAACGAGAATAGTTGTTTAACTCACTGAAGTTGATCTCCACACACTCTTGTAAAGTAACGAGAATAGTCGTTTAACTCATTCAAGTTGATCACCACACACTCTTGTAAATGACATATTTACTCGGAATTGATCGGTGTAAATGTGTTTCAAATCAGAATGTGAGTGTCGTGCTGTCGGAACATTACAGAACAGAATGTTATGCTCATAAATCTTACATACCGATAGCAAGACCATACATACCCTCATTCATAATATACAATACACATATTAAAGGGGCAGTAGCACGTTTTTTCGGTGAAATAAGTCGATGAAATATATTTTTAAAAATAATGTCACCAATAGTAAAACACCCTTCCCTCTTCGGAAAATCAAGTTAAAAAACGAGTGTACATGGTTCCGTAAAGCCATGGGAATCCTTTTTGTCATTCGAAATAATAAAATGTGTTCACAATAAAATGGCCGCCATGCAATTTTTGCTTTATATGCAGCACTGTTTTTACCACTACGGAAAATTGGTTTGTGTAATAATATGTTTTACCCTCTAAAGTAAATATAAATGACATAAACTATCATTATAAATGGGAAATTTGAAAAAATAAAATTTGAACAAAAACGTGCTAGTGCCCTTTTAAGACCATGAACAGCTTTTAATAGGAGTAGGGTATGTAGAGAATCTAACCCAAGTGTCTTTTGATATCAAATATATCAACACTCGTTGATAGAAGTTACAAATATCCGAACCTTGCCGTTGACGGTGACAGGGTGTGCAAAATCTCACGATATCTCTCACACAAGCGATATCTCCTGTGGAACACATTTTTGGATGATAAAATTTGATTTCATAAAAATATAAATTTATCCATGTGTGAATTAATCGAAAGTAGGAGGGTAATCTATTCTTATATTTATCATTAAGTTGTGTGCACGATGGTAATAGGAAACTCATCACAAATAACGTGTTCATGTTCTGTTTTCCGGAGTAATAATATTAAATATTCTTCCTGTGTCAATCTTACCAAAATGGAGATCTAACCCAAATGTTCTAAGGTATAAAATGTAGCCATATTTCGTGAATGTTGCGTTTTATTCAACTGTATTTCTAAACTTAAGTGAGTGATGGTATAAAGGATAATAATTATATACTTTTCCCAAATTCCCAAGTTTAAATTTTGAGCATAGGCCATGATGCCATGATTGTTTGGACTGGTCAGTAAGTGAAATACTGACTAAGTCATGTTTCAACCACTGGATGTCAAGGACATTTTGGGATTGCCAAATACAAGAGAGCCCGACGAAGCTTGCTTCTGACAATTATTATTTTATTATCGAATCAGCATCCTGGAGGGATGAACGAATTTTCATTACGTAATAAAGAATGTGGGAAATTGATCAGTTTCAGTTGCAACTTAACTGAAGTGCGTTCTTTCCAAGATGGTTGCATTATCACATCCCCCACATCCTCCCACATCCCCCCACATCCTAACCATTAAGTAGGATTGGCATGACTCATTGATCAAAAGGTTTTAGTTGACAGTGTATTGCATTGGTATTTCTAAATTTCGAATAGTTTTGAAAATTGAAACGCTTCTTCCGAGAGTCACTAAATTACCTTTGGGAATTTACCAAATCATCAAATAATATGCCCAAATAAAGACATTCAAATTTAGTTTTAAAAAGTAATTAACATTACAAATTTAAGTTATTTTTGACATAGCCTTTTGAAAATATTACAATCTCAGTTTTCTTAATACTCACTTTAATTATATATGAAGCATAATACTCTGAAAATCTATCCTAATCCTATCTACTAATAAAACTTTCTTACAGTATCATACACACACATAAACATATATATTAGTAAGACCAATTACTTGATTAAAATTCCTAGCTGTGTATCAATTACTATATTTACACTAGTATCACCCTGCACATTGTTTTTACATATAGGAAAGATTCGAGATTATTCATGTATACAGCAAATACAAACGGAGATAACGTTTCCCTTTGTCTATCACCACTGTTGCAAGAGTGGTTTAAAAGCGATAATATTATGAACCTAAACACATGGTTTTGATTCGTTAATACATGCTATGAATATAATCAAAACACTGAAAACTTGCATTAACTTTAATTAGTTTTATTCATAAACCAGTTCTTGACACACTTTCAAAGTCTGCTAAAATGGATAAAGGCGCAGTATAATTTATCAATAAATCTTTTAACATATCAATAAGTGACTTAAGTACGTAAACGTATAATTGAAAAAGATTTACGTCAGCCTGCTTGTGATTTACTTATCCAACGAATGGAATCTGAGTAATTTTGAAGCCTGTCCGAAACAATGGAGGAGAACAGTTAACCCAAGCAGCTTACAATTAATACCCATGTAATTGTCAGGATTGAATTGGTCCCCAACCTTTTGGAAACGAATTTATGACCTGTTGCTAAGGATTCAGCTACTACACCATACAATGCAAATTAATAAAGCACAACCCACATCTTGTTACAACAAGAATAAGAAAGAAGACTACGTGTCAGGAATACAATTAGTGGTACTAGGTAGAACAATCATGTAGCAGTGTTTAAAGGTGCATCCATTGTGTTTCATAAAATTTTATTTGGCTTTAATACGTTCCAACACACCATATGTGCTGTTTACAATACAAACAAATTCACTTAGCTTGCATATTCATCCCCAATCGCCAAACATATCATAATTACTAGTTTCCAATTAAAATCTAGTAACATCACTATGCATGTGCAGAAACCGAAAGTGCACGTCCTTTTTACTTGCACAGTACTAGTGGTTATATGACCTATTGAACATTTTCAACCCAAATTTGTTATTTTATCTGGTGTAAATAAGATTCCAAAATTACGTTTGATTCATTGGCGCGCGCAACACGCGGTGCATTGTCCGGTTGTCGATCAGAAATCACTACTTTTACCTTCATATCGTCAATATACTAAGTCGAGTATGATGAAAATGATTGTTTTCGTTAACAGTTGGTACTTCTCGATAAAATAAGACCATTTATAACGTCATATTTGACCCCCAACAACACAATGGATGTTCCTTTAAACGAAAGTTTACTTAACTAACTGTTCACTATTTTTTATAACGTCTTTTACACTAGCTTAGTGTGATATACGTCTTTGGTATTATGGTGTCAAAATCCAAGATCCGTCATAATGGAAAATGAAAGACAATATTTGTTGCTGTAATGTGATTTGTTTCATTCTTTCAAGGGAAGTGATGACACTTAACTGACTTTTTAAGAAAAGTAGTATGAAGTATGAACCTTCAAGCTCACAAAATCATGAAACTGTCAAATTCAACAAAATTGCCGTTAATGAACAAATACGGTCTGTGTTTACGATATTGGCTTGTATAAAGCGAGAAGACGTGTTTAATCAACAGATGGAACAGAAAGAATCTCAAATTTAAAATAAAATTTCTCAGTTATTATTCAAAATATGTACAGCCTGATATTGATATATTGAATTGATATTGTTTAGTACATATAAGAGTATCTAGGTTTAAGTGCAATTTGTCATTTAACATTATATGCACTTTTTTAGAGACGGGTTTTGTATCATGTAGTCCATTCTCTTGCAAGTTTAGCTACACCCTTACGATTTTCTATTGTAACATCTATTATATTTACGTTACCTTTTCCCGCTTGAAATGGAGATTCCTGATTTGTTGCATTGGATCAAGTTATGAAATTAAAGACGCCGTTGTAAAGGTGACATTTGCCATTTGTATTTCAGTTTTAAAATTAACGGTTAAGTCAAAAATCACGTTGAAAAACTACGAGGAAGTATAATCAAAGCAGAATTGTAGATAGATTAAATCAATGATGTAACATATCGAAAATATTTACCTCCATTTAAACTGGTATTTACTGTTCAACACGTAAAGATTGTTGAGATTGTTTGGATTGCTAAAACGAATTCAAACATTTTTTTCCTCGATGACTTAATGTAGAGTAATATATATTATCAATCTACTAGCCATATAACGTGATACTTGAAATGACCTCCAGGAGGGTTTACACAGACAATTGTAAATCATGTTAGGAGGAATTACAATGAATGTAAACCCTGATATATTTGCTAAAATGGAGGCTTGAAAAAAAAAGATCTGAAACTATCAAATTTTGAAAAATATCTGAAATTTCTGACAGATGATGAACAGCTAATGTGTTGAAGAAGTGAGTTTCGAACCCGTATCCACTATCACCTGTACGTTAGCTAGCGCTTTAGTCTACTGCGCCAACGAGGCAGATGAGATTAAATCATTATGGTATAGAAGCAACTGATATATCGCAATTGTAAACAGGGATTTCAGGTTCCAAACACGGATTTAATGAACGACTCTATTTAACAGGGATCCTAAGTATAACGCGATAATAAAATTTATGCTTAAAACGGTTGATGGTATAGAGAAACCTTTCTACCTCTGATATGGTACGGTTGTAGACCTGATAGTCAGAACAAAATTTAAACTATTTTGCTTCCTATCAGGGTCCACAACCTTACCATATCCTCGGTATCATGGTTTCTCCTTATAATATTCATAGTCATATATAAACTTCAAATCATTCAGAATCTGCACTACCTGTTCACACTGACATAGCGGACAGTCACCGACGTGAGTTGCATGTATCTAGTTGAAAGTAATATTACATTTTACGACACTGGTAATATTAATACTTTCTTGGACTCGTTTACTAATGAAAATCACGATGACAAGATGATGAGTCTAAGGTTTTAATAGTCTTACTATTCTCGTTATTGTCTTACAATTATCTGGACATGGCTAATGGTTCTTCATTAAATACAGCCTGAACCTTAATTTGTTCTGCATTACCGCATTACGCATGGGTCATCAGTTACTAACAGAGGCAGATGTTTTACAATTTCCCAGAATTATCTACATACAGTGAATCATCTGTATAAACTTCCTGTTCCGACTTGCATCCTTGTTGGAGCGAGCTGTTCGTACAGTGTCGCCTTGACCCAGACTCGGAAGTGTTTGTGAGACCTGCTTGAAATGAGACCAAATCTACACTGATAGGCAGTATTAGCCACAACACACTGACCCACATGTCAACGGACAATTGATAGCAGCACGTCACGCATAAAACTCAAAGTTGAGTGGAGTCAATTGAGCTTCATTAAAACAAATCAGATGCTAAATAAAATTAGTCTCGAAATACAGTAGGATCTGATTATACTGAACAAAAAAACGTTTTAACTTTAACTCGGAACTCGCACAAATACGTACTGCACAGTAGCAAGAATATGTTTAGAGGTGATTCATCCTGATGGTTCCTTCTATATATACCTGTTCTCTGATTCTCACTGGAAATTAAAACTAGTAACATATTATATTTAATGGTGCAACGCAGTAAAATGCTATGATTGTTATTCATACACACCATTCAGTCAACATGTTGATGAACATATATATTTAAAGTCAACAGCACTAATATTAATGCTACATATAATAGAATTTTTAGAAGATCAATTCGGGTTATATTTATTTAACTGAGAATTTGTCTGAAACTCGGTACAGTGACACAATAAGTCTTTACTTGCCGGATCAAATGTGAGCTTTTAAAATACCTTCTCCACACCTTGCATTTCGTAAATATTTTGCAATCCCTTTCGCTTTGTAAATAAAACGCCGACAGGAAAACGCAGCCTCTGTTGTTAGCGTTCAAATGTCGCCCCCAATCTGGATCGTGGATCGTGGATCGTGGATCGTGGATCGTAAAGTGTCCTGCTTAAATAAAATGACTTCAGCACGACTAACTCTTTACTTCCCCGCAAAACTTTGTATTATTGCTCCATTTAATATGTTTGGATTTGCGCTCTTTCGTGAAATGACTCAATCTATCGAGGTGATGTAATAAGATAAACAAAGACCCATAATATAACGTATATTCACGTTTCTCGAGGCCACGGACCCATAGTACATAACATGTATTATCATACTTAAGGCAGTATCTGCACAAGCGGTTTTCGAAGCCTATGCCCATTCGTCGCCTCATTTCGATCATAAGCTGATTCCATCCACATCTAAATCTGGTTCATGCTTACTTCAACGGTATTACAAACACCCACATTAGCTGTGTAACTCCTGAACAGCAAAAGAAACGCAAGTCCACTATGACAATTTCGTAATTCTGATTACGCTGTAATCAGCAAATTTATAATATCACAGCATCCAATATTTTGTTGACATGATGTTAATAACGTGTTGAACAACATGCAGACATAATACTGGTTTAGAACTTTTGCAGAGCATTATCCATATAGTCATTCTCTGGGAAAACAGAACATTCCTGTTCAGATAATGAAGGGCCGAATGTGCTTTTAAATGCAATTGGAACTTGTGCAAACACACCCATGAAGGTTTTTGATGCTAAACCCCTGTTTTTGCTGATGCGGATTTGACGTTATGGCGTCATTTTGAATTTCATTCAGAATGGTTCTATGGATCTCAGTTTGGTAACTTCAACTGAAGGTATAATTGCATTGTTTATCGGCACCAAGGTGTTCCACGAGCACATTTACAGTCCTTGCAAACAACATGCAATCGGCCAATATCCCAGTTTCCGAATATTTCACGTTTTTTTTTGCCAAGCATTAACTTGAGCTGGAGTCACAATTTGGGATCCTTTTCACAGAGCAGGTATCGGATAACGGCACGGGGAATTTGAATTTTACCAGCCTCATGTAGATCATGTTACCATGACAACATGTGACGAGCATTTGACTTTGCGATGGTGACCATCTGAATTCTACAGTACCAATAGCTCCACATGTTCTCTGACATTGACTCATGATATGACAAACCATGGGCTGATATGCAAACATAAACTATAATGATTAGAACTCGCGTGTCTGTTGCTGTTCAGTATATGTTAACCTCTAGAGTGCTGAATTCCCCTAAGAAGTCATCTCTGATAAGATTCACGTATATCCGTTGTTATTGAAGTGTTGTGTATTGGTTCCAGATCCGTGTTTCCTAATGCTGACACGTCATACCTCTGTAACGCGTTCAATCATCAAGGGGTTGACATAAAGCACGTGAGAGTTAAGCATAAATAGATAGAGTGGAAGGATAGATGTATAAGATGAACCAAAATTAACAGTGCGTATATAACCACAGGTGCTATGCGTGGTAGTCTTTGTAAATATATCTTCTTAGAGTTCCTTGGATCAGATCATTAAACTGACACCTACAATACTTGTCGATTAAATAACATACACAATATCCGGGTTAGCTATAAGCGCATATTCCCCACTCTTTAAACAGCTGTGTAATAAACTCACGTGTTAGGGGTGCCTGCTGTACGTTTCAATATGTTCTGTTAATTAATAAAATAAATCATTATCAATAGAGGAATTTTTGTGATTTTTTTTTTAAAGGTTATGGATTATTTTTTAAAGAATGAATAAATCAAATATAAGAAAAATGTAACACTAATTTAATTGTTAACTATGTAGTCTGGAAAACATTTATACTTGTGTTTTCCTTTCCTGTTACACTCAACTCTATACTGTGATTTTGAGGAATCTTATACTCCCATTTCACTGAGCTACGAAACGTTGCCGACTTAAAATAGTCAGTAAGTCGTCAGTGAATTGTCATTGACTCGTAATGAGGCGTGTCTGAGTCCTCCTAAGTTGGCTAGAAGCGTAGATGAGTCTTCAAGAGTCTTTAAGAATATTTAAGGGTCGGGAGGTCAAATTTAGTCGGGATCGAGTTTTTGAACATGTTCAAAAACTCACTCCCGACTTTTTCAGTAGAGCGATGCTCTTACTTTTCGACTCGAAATTCAGGAAATTTCATGAAATCGTATTTAGTCGTGATCTATTTGTAAGTGGCTCGTATGTGATTCTTATTGGGTCGTGTTAAGTCGTCTCGTCAGTCTTATTTACTCGTATCCAGTCGTATTGAGTCGTGGTGGTCGTATGGAGTCGGGAATAGGTCTTCCTCTAAAATACTTGCCGACTCACTCCCGACTAATGCCAACGCACGTACGACTAACCAATACTCAAGGACGACCAGTGACGACCCGTTCCAGACTAAACACGACAATAAGGCAAAATAACTCGTACGTTATTCGTATGTGACTCGTGAGTTGTCTCTGGGTTGTGATGAGTCGTCATGGTCGTGAATGAGTCGTAAACTAGTCGTTATTAGTCATGAGTGGGTTGGGAATGCATCCTTGTCGTGGTGGTGGATTAGTGTCGGGAAAGAGTTGGCAGTTAGTCGTGAACGGGTCAGGAGTTCCTCCTCACTATGTCGTAAGAAAGTCGTGAGTAACTCGTAGAAATATCAAAAGTTGAAAATTTCACCCCGACATGCCGACTGAGTCGTAGGCGAAAAGTTGGGAAGAGTCGGGAGTAGTCGTGAAGACTTTTGAAAGTCGTAGCTCGTAGTGAAATGTGGGTATGAAGGCGTGACATTACTCCAAATACCAGTGTGTATCAATAGACGACCATCGCTCTGCTCCATTTACAAACCAGTGTGTATCAATAGACGACCATCGCTCTGCTCCATAAACCAACTAGTGTGTATCAATAGACGACCATCGCTCTGCTCCATAAACCAACCAGTGTGTATCAATAGACGACCATCGCTCTGCTCCATAAACCAACCAGTGTGTATCAATAGACGACCATCGCTCTGCTCCATAAACCAACCAGTGTGTATCAATAGACGACCATCGCTCTGCTCCATAAACCAACCAGTGTGTATCAATAGACGACCATCGCTCTGCTCCATAAACCAACCAGTGTGTATCAATAGACGACCATCGCTTTGCTCCATTTACCAACCAGTGTGTATCAATAGACGACCATCGCTCTGCTCCATAAACCAACCAGTGTGTATCAATAGACGACCATCGCTCTGCTCCATAAACCAACCAGTGTGTATCAATAGACGACCATCGCTCTGCTCCATAAACCAACCAGTGTGTATCAATAGACGACCATCGCTCTGCTCCATAAACCAACCAGTGTGTATCAATAGACGACCATCGCTCTGCTCCATAAACCAACCAGTGTGTATCAATAGACGACCATCGCTCTGCTCCATAAACCAACCAGTGTGTATCAATAGACGACCATCGCTCTGCTCCATAAACCAACCAGTGTGTATCAATAGACGACCATCGCTCTGCTCCATAAACCAACCAGTGTGTATCAATAGACGACCATCGCTCTGCTCCATAAACCAACCAGTGTGTATCAATAGACGACCATCGCTCTGCTCCATAAACCAACCAGTGTGTATCAATAGACGACCATCGCTCTGCTCCATAAACCAACCAGTGTGTATCAATAGACGACCATCGCTCTGCTCCATAAACCAACCAGTGTGTATCAATAGACGACCATCGCTCTGCTCCATAAACCAACCAGTGTGTATCAGTAGACGACCATCGCTCTGCTCCATAAACCAACCAGTGTGTATCAGTAGACGACCATCGCTCTGCTCCATAAACCAACCAGTGTGTATCAATAGACGACCATCGCTCTGCTCCATAAACCAACCAGTGTGTATCAATAGACGACCATCGCTCTGCTCCATAAACCAACCAGTGTGTATCAATAGACGACCATCGCTCTGCTCCATAAACCAACCAGTGTGTATCAATAGACGACCATCGCTCTGCTCCATAAACCAACCAGTGTGTATCAATAGACGACCATCGCTCTGCTCCATAAACCAACCAGTGTGTATCAATAGACGACCATCGCTCTGCTCCATAAACCAACCAGTGTGTATCAATAGACGACCATCGCTCTGCTCCATAAACCAACCAGTGTGTATCAATAGACGACCATCGCTCTGCTCCATAAACCAACCAGTGTGTATCAATAGACGACCATCGCTCTGCTCCATAAACCAACCAGTGTGTATCAATAGACGACCATCGCTCTGCTCCATAAACCAACCAGTGTGTATCAATAGACGACCATCGCTCTGCTCCATAAACCAACCAGTGTGTATCAATAGACGACCATCGCTCTGCTCCATAAACCAACCAGTGTGTATCAATAGACGACCATCGTTCTGCTCCATAAACCAACCAGTGTGTATCAATAGACGACCATCGCTATGCTCCATAAACCAACCAGTGTGTATCAATAGACGACCATCGCTCTGCTCCATAAACCAACCAGTGTGTATCAATAGACGACCATCGCTCTGCTCCATAAACCAACCAGTGTGTATCAATAGACGACCATCGCTCTGCTCCATAAACCAACCAGTGTGTATCAATAGACGACCATCGCTCTGCTCCATAAACCAACCAGTGTGTATCAATAGACGACCATCGCTCTGCTCCATAAACCAACCAGTGTGTATCAATAGACGACCATCGCTCTGCTCCATAAACCAACCAGTGTGTATCAATAGACGACCATCGCTCTGCTCCATAAACCAACCAGTGTGTATCAATAGACGACCATCGCTCTGCTCCATAAACCAACCAGTGTGTATCAATAGACGACCATCGCTCTGCTCCATAAACCAACCAGTGTGTATCAATAGACGACCATCGCTCTGCTCCATAAACCAACCAGTGTGTATCAATAGACGACCATCGCTCTGCTCCATAAACCAACTAGTGTGTATCAATAGACGACCATCGCTCTGCTCAATAAACCAACCAGTGTGTATCAATAGACGACCATCGCTCTGCTCCATAAACCAACCAGTGTGTATCAATAGACGACCATCGCTCTGCTCCATAAACCAACCAGTGTGTATCAATAGACGACCATCGCTCTGCTCCATATACCAACCAGTGTGTATCAATAGACGACCATCGCTCTGCTCCATAAACCAACCAGTGTGTATCAATAGACGACCATCGCTCTGCTCCATTTACCCACCAGTGACCATCGCTCTGCTCCATAAACCAACCAGTGTGTATCAATAGACGACCATCGCTCTGCTCCATAAACCAATCAGTGTGTATCAATAGACGACTATCGCTCTGCTCCATTTACCAATCAGTGTGTATCAATAGACGACCATCGCTCGGCTCCTTATACCAACCAGTGTGTATCAATAGACGACTATCGCTCTGCTCCATTTACCAACCAGTGTGTATCAATAGACGACCATCGCTCTGCTCCATAAACCAACCAGTGTGTATCAATAGACGACCATCGCTCTGCTCCATTTACCAACCAGTGTGTATCAATAGACGACCATCGCTCTGCTCCATTTACCAACCAGTGTGTATCAATAGACGACTATCGCTCTGCTCCATTTACCAACCAGTGTGTATCAATAGACGACCATCGCTCTGCTCCATTTACCAACCAGTGTGTATCAATAGACGACCATCGCTCTGCTCCATTTACCAACCAGTGTGTATCAATAAACGACCATCGCTCTGCTCCATTTACCAACCAGTGTGTATCAAAAGACGACCATCGCTCTGCTCCATTTACCAACCAGTGTGTATCAATAAACGACCATCGCTCTGCTCCACAAACCAACCAGTGTGACTATCAATAGACGACCATCGCTCTGCTCCATTTACCAACCAGTGTGTATCAATAGACGACTATCGCTCTGCTCCATTTACCAACCAGTGTGTATCAATAGACGACCATCGCGCTGCTCCATTTACAAACCAGTGTGTATCAATAGACGACCATCGCTCTGCTCCATTTACCAACCAGTGTGTATCAATAGACGACCATCGCTCTGCTCCATTTATCAACCAGTGTGTATCAATAAACGACCATCGCTCTGCTCCATAAACCAACCAGTGTGTATCAATTGACGACTATCGCTCTGCTCCATAAACCAACCAGTGTGTATCAATAGACGACCATCGCTCTGCTCCATTTACCAACCAGTGTGTATCAATAGACGACTATCGCTCTGCTCCATAAACCAACCAGTGTGTATCAATAGACGACTATCGCTTTGCTCCATTTACCAACCAGTGTGTTTCAATAAACGACTAAATCGAATCGGCCTGTCAAGTAAACTTTGAGTGCAAGCAATTCCGTGTTGTAACAATCCCCAGTGTGCAGGACACAGTCGGATGCACCTAAATTAATCCATGGTGATGACGTCACTCTATTGTGTTAACAGTTGATTATTTTTAAGAATCTACTGGTCATTGACTAATCCAGTCAGGAGGGGTGTCAGGTTTTGACATTTTCGTAATGGCTCACAAAGTAATTTGTTCAAGAATGATGTATTTTGTCTTACTATATCTGATTAGAATCTTGAAATATCTGATTATTTTTGTAATGTCTGACCCGGGAATCGAACATGTAACCCTTCGTCTGTTACGCAGCGCCCTAACCTAACCAGGCCTGCTGGTAATCATTTGATTGTTTGTCAGTAAGATCCCTGCATTCTAAACAAGACTGGTAAAGTGTGAAACGCGTGGGGATCGTGCTGAAACACATGAAATGCAGGAGTTCGGCTGTCAGTCAAATCGCTTTGCGTGGAATATTTGCGCCATGCACGTGCGTGGAAGAATCCATTTCATAAGGGTCGAAGCTACGTGTACCATATCCGACGAATGGGCACCGAAATTTGCAAAATAATGTTTTTTTAGGTTACATAATTGAAATGTATTGTCTATAATGCTAGATAATCACATATGTATGTTTCGTGACGTCATACCTGGATTAAGATGGAGAATGCATTCGGAGCCCTGGATTCGTTAAAAGTAATCAACTCGCCCCTTCGGGGCTCGTTGATTATTTTTAACGAATCCAAGGCTCCTCATGCATTCTCCATTACATAATCCATAAAACCGTTAGTAAATGACCAGATGGTGGCCACATGAAAACGTTCAGACACCTGGTTGCAGATACATGACATGCAACATCCTTTGACGAAGTATGTGTCATAGTCCACCCAGCTATGAACGGGTAGGTCTACCTCGTTATTATGAACATGCTGGTTAAACTTGATGCGCCTAGTGACTTCAAAAGTGTAGCATACTTCAAATGGAATCGAGATTGAACATCAATTTCGTTAATAGTGCCCTTCAATGAACTAGGAAAATGAATTGCTTCGCTGGATATTGAAATTGCATTACAATAAACACTTTTTTTACTTTGATATTGAAATTGGCTCTATACAATGAGTCTATGTATATATTAGAATGTAGGAATATTGTCACTCTTTTTAATCTGAACTGGGGTGAAATTTACTTATAAGTTGTGATTGATATAATTATGTTTAAAGAACACAAAGGCTAGTATAATGTGTTATGAATGACCAAGTGCTTGTTCATCTCGACATAGTATGTCGCCCGCTTAGACCTGTCAAACCCATAGAACGGGAAAGTCGACCTGGGTCACTTAGAAGAGCTCAACACATCAACAGACAGGCCCAAACATGGAACCCACAGGGGAAAGGACACGAGGAAGACCTCCTAACACATGGTGTAGGGATGTTGAAGCCGAGATGCGAGCACAAGGTGATACATGGCAACAACTGGAAAAAGTAGCAAAAGACAAAAGAAAGCGGCGAGGGGTTGTAGGTGGCCTATGTTCCGAAGGAATACCGACTCACTAAGGCTTAAGTCAAGTGAGTAAAACCTGTCAAACAGGAGAGATTGAATATATTTTATGACTGCTTCAAGCAACTGTATTATCATTTAATAATTACCATTCCTTCATTAATTTGATTTCAGTTTAAACACAATCCACCTCTCTTAGGAAATTGTATAGCTGTGAGTGACGATAACAACAGTTTCTACGTTGAAGCTAGATACGTAATACTATTATTTCATTTCTAATCGCATATAAAACGTTCGTTAAAGGCCCCTTTACACAGAGTCACGTCCTGCGTACGACCATTGGGCGACCAAAAAAATGGACAGGACACTCAGTGTTCGGCTGATTTAGCGAAATCCCGTTTCTGTGTAAATGCTTCTGCGATCTTCGTGCGTCCTTTGTACGACCTAAAATGCAAATAACGGTAATTTCCATGACGATCTTTGAACGACCTGCACGTTTCCGGAGCCTCCACGCTGCCTTCGCTGGGCGTTCACTGTGCAACCTGACAACATTTCAGCATCAAGGGCGATCCTCGTGCAACCCGTCAGCCTCATCTGTGCCTCCTGTGTGCTTCCTCTGTGCTTCCTCTGTGTCACCTCGGCGGCTATGGCGATAGTTGGCCGACCATGCAGCAACACTTCTGCCTCCTCTGCGATACCTGAACGAGTTTTCGGCAACCTGGATAGACTGGCTCTAAAATAAGCTGTATTAGTCTCCATTTGTTTCAGTCCCATTCCAACAGTCAAAAATAACCAACCAATTAGGTTTTGCAGTTGCAATAAAAGACAAAAAGCTCTGCTGCTTAACAACATGGTCATTGTTGTTTGCAGAAGAATATGATGGGGTTTTCTTTAAAACTACAGAAATAAATATTCAGAAATACACGAAATTATTTAACCCGAGGGTAAACATACGAATGAAACAGGGCTTCACCATTCTCCAGAAGTCAAATGGGTTAAATTTAAGTTTATGAAACATTAACTGGTCATATTTATGAAAATCATGCCTTCAAAAAACGAGTCTCTTTTTAAAATCTTCTTAACGGGGAGATATAGGAGAGTAAAAAGGGACTTTTTGGCTTGTTTTACGATGTCCTACTGTGACGATGCTTCAACGAATTAAAGTTAGCGAGATAAAATAGGTCGCCAACATCTTTTATTAATTATTTTCTGTATTTCGCAACTTTGTAAACAGAATTACCCACATTCTGACCAAAACCCAATGTTGAAAAAGCTATTCCAACATGTTTGAATCATCTTTATTTGCTTGACTTTTTTCTGTTGTCTTGCTCCCTTCGGTGCCAATACTTATTAATGATTTGTCAACAGAAACAAGGAAACATGTGAGAATCGATCATCTATTTTTGGAGAATTTACGAGGACGCTCACAGAAGGCTGAATGAATGCAGAAAGAAGGCACAAAACTCGTCATGGTCGTACAAAGGTTGTCGTGGTCGCTGCATGGAGGCAGAACGCTCGTGATAATGAACGGCTCTGATTGCACAGAGGACGCACAATGGAGGCAGAAGCATCGCCCAACGTTAGCGAATTTCTTACACGGCGATTATTGAGCGTCCTTTGCGACCTTAGAACGTCCATTGTACGACCTTTCTGCCTCCTGGGAGCAACCGTTGAGCGACCAGAATCGACGGCGACCCCTCTGCGGAAGTTCAAAAATTGTCGGTGTCCTCCGCGTCCTTGGCGATCAATCGCGATGTCTCAACATCCCTTGTGCCACCTCCTCACGACCTTAGCAACCATTCTGCCTCCCTTGACCGTCCTACGGCGATCTGTTATGTTTTTTGGTCGCACAGAGGACGCAAAATGGTCTTTATGTCTGTGTAAAGGGGACTTAAGCGACTGTTGCAGTGAATGTTACTAGTTGTGATATCGGCTTTATCTTCTCTAACCTCATCTGAAAAGGAAACGTCCCCATACAAAACAAGATATATACTCAAACCACGAGCGATAAATATGACTGAAACAGCATTACATCATATCTTTAGACCCCAACTAAATTAAATATGAATTTTCAAAACAGACGTCAAGTCCAAGAAGTTTATTTATATCGACACAATCATATATTAATTAATAGTCTGCATTTTATGATTTTTTAAGTTAAATTCCAAACATTCTGGCCAAAAACCATTTTGAAAAAAGCCATTTCAGCACCCAATGTGTACTTGAACAGATATGAAAATAAAAGTATTACATTCTGATGTAGGAAAATGAGGACGGCTCTTTACAACTCATGACCCCATAAAATGCATTAAAATAGACTTTCTCTGGCTGCAGTATTTCGAATTCTAGACTATTGAACACGTGGTAACGTTTCTTTTGCGGTTGAGTGTACATGAATACTACCCGCGGTATATATCCATACATAGGCCTAGACATCGCATGCATACATGTATGCAGTCATCCATTCATCCATCCATGATCCATCTTTACAAACATACATACGTAAATGCATACACACGTACATACATACGTACGTACGTACGTACATACGCACACGTATGTACATACATACATGTATATCGTACATACATACATACGTCCGTACGTATACGTACCTACATGTACATACCTACCTACATACATACATATACACATACACGCACACATACACACATACATCGTACATACACACACACACACATATATATACATACATACATACATACAAACATACATACATACATACATACGCACGAACGTACATACATACATACATACATACAAACGTACGTACGTACGTACATACATACATACATACATACATACATACAAACACACATACATACATACATACATACATACATACAAACTCAATGCACTTGAAACTTCATTCTTTCCCCAAAGAGGATGATTACTCTAGTTATTCCTTCCCCCGTTACCTATGTTGCAAATTGGCTATATGTTGGTTAAACAGCTGTGTGTATCGCACAGGAGAAGGAACTATTGTGTTTTCGACGATTAAGTGAACAGATTCAAATGATCAATTTGAAACAATGTCGCAGGTTGCAAAACAAATTGAAAAATATTCATCCAATCAGAATTCTATGTTTTTAGAATAGGCAATGATTCAGTGAAAAGATTTATCATAACTAAGTTTAACATGATATGTGTCTTACAAATATATCATAATAACCATTAAACCTCAGGGGCTTGTATTGTCGAAAAAGTAGCGATTAAAAAGTAAATTAAGTCGACGATCCAGCCCTTATACTTGAAAAAGGTAAAGGGATGTAACGAGGTCAACAAAAACTATATTGTCATCATATTATCATTCAATATCATATACCACGTCGAAGCCAATACATTTTACTTTAAAATAAGTCATCAAACATAAAAATCGATCGAGTAATAACAGAGGTATGATTTTTCAAAGCTTTAAATATTAGCGTAATGATGAGCGAGGCCACTTACATAGAACACCAAATTGATTAAAAACATCGTTTGAGAAAAATAAGATAAAATCGCTTAAATTATCCTATCAGCTAATAGTGACCCAGTTACAAGGCCCAGTATTTGGTGCATCAGATTGTGCAAGAATAATAGCATGAACACGTTAAAACACATCTGAGTTGAAGAGAGTTACAAATCCAAGCCGGAGTAAGTCTACACAGACAGTTAAAAGTCCAAGCCGACGTAAGTCTAGACAGACAAGACGATTAGACTGAGAACGCAGTACTTGATGTCGGAGCGCTTAGTAACTTCCGTATCTTCCTCTAGCGGATTTCAGGGGTGCGTCCGACTCTCTCGGCTGCGTTTTGGTTACCTGTTTCGTTTGAACCATGAACACAAACATATTAAAAGCTCTTTATTAAGATTTAAATCTTGAAAGATAATCATTTCTATTTCAATAGGTGATGTAATCAGACATCTTTAGTCTGATGTAGGAGAGTAATTAATTGATTTGCTTGATATAAATCATTTCTACAGAACTCAACCCTAAAAGCTGACATAAATATTATTCACATGAACAAAACTGAAAGACAGCTTACATCCGTATGTTTATCTGCGGAGATGAATAACATATAAAAGTGAAAACAATGAGTAGTCAGTCTCAACACTTGTCAGTATGTTATCTTATTTCATCTACATATATGTGACAATATTCATATCGTTCATCTCCAATGAAAACTCCGTAGGAGCTGCAGGTAAGATTGCTATTCTTTTCTCTGCTGGTAATGTTACCATAATTACTTTTTAAAGATATATTACCAAAATTACTGCTTATAGTTATATTACCAAAATACTGAACTGGTTATAATCCTAACCAGGGTGTGCCAAATATGAAATTTGAAGTCAGAAAATTCCATTATATTTCAGTTCCTGCAACATATGAGGAGTCACTAGCGGATCCATGTATAAGATTTCTGTCCTGACCCCCCCCCCCCCCCCCCCCCCCCCCACTGAGTGGAAATTTTTTTTTTGGGACCCCCCCCTTTCAAAAATCCTGGATCCGCCCTTGGGAGTGTTACGTATTACTTCTATAATGAAGGTTACATAAACTCACGGGCAAAAGAAACGTCCCCATACAAAATACAAGATATTTCAATCATCGGGCGATAAATGCGACTGAAACAGCGTTACACCATGTCTTCAGAACCCAACAATACTAAATATGAATTTTCAAAACATTATCTATTCATAACTCTGAGAAACACAAGTTTTAAGAAATGGTCGTTTTGGAATCTCCTTAACTAGACGAGATAGAAGCCTCAAAAAGCCAGTTTTGGCTTGTTTTGAGACGTCCTACAGTAAAGACGCGTCAACAAATTTAAATCAAAGAAGGTTATTTATGTCGAGGATATCTTAAGTTAATTAAATTTCTACTTTTTCAATGTTTTAAACTTAAATACTAAATATTGTGGGCCAAAAACATCTTTAAAAAACGATTTTAGCACCCCGTGTCAATTTGAACAGATGTAAAAATAAAAATTGCATACTCTGATGTATGAAATTGTGAATATTTCTTAAGAAAACATGTGGCTACCAAATACATACAAAATCTATTTTCTCCGACATCAATATTTCATTTTATACTGTTTTCAAAATGTGGTGACGTTTCTTTTGCCCGTGAGTATATATACAAAGTGCTACAGAAGACATTAATTTCCTGAAGTAAACAACGGGCACTGGATTGATTTTATATCCGCTATCGGCACATGAACTATGTGTGCTTTAGACTGATGTGAATCTTTGGGGAAACAGTTACGGTTGTATTACTATATATAAGGAAGAGGCAGGATCTATCTTAAATACGTTAAACCCCAATTCATGATAACCTCACCTCAACTTGAAGAAGCTCGCATAGTTACAGGTCTTCCAGGATATGCCTCTCCCCGTTCTTTGTACTATGAAACAGGATGGGATTTACTTTCTGAGAGAAGGAGGAGATACAAATTGACATTATTTTATAAAATACAGACAGGCCTTGAACCCGTTTTTCTTCAGGTTTTACTTCCAGCTTTAGTAGGCAACCATACATGTTATAAATTAAGAAATACTAATAATTTTAGCCAACCTTGTACGCGACTGAAGTACTCGACATCGTCTTTTATTTCATCATCTCGTGCATCTCGTGAAGTACCGTATTCGCCGTAATAGAAGCCCTGGGCGTTTAAAAAATTGGAAAAAAGGGGGCGTTTATTAAAATGACTTTAAAATATCGTAAAAAGGGGGCGTTTATTTAAAAAAATGTCTGTTGATGTCCAAAAGAAAAAAGGAACATCGGTTTTATTTCAGAGTTTTAATCAAAATAAGTGTATCAAATAAATGTAAAGAAGAGTTAAATGTAGTTGTGGGACATCTTCGAAGAGAGCTGAGCAAGACATTTTCCTGTTTGTTAAAACATGGCGGTCGCATAGAATGTGTAGTGACTGATTGCCGGGGGACTGAATATACCATGTACATTACACTTTACTGGACATAAGAGGTTGATAGCAATATTGAAAACTCTTCTTCAGTGAAACATCAGTAAGGTTAGTCGATACAAAAGGGGGCGTTTATTAGGGGTCATATTCCGCGAGTCCAAAATGGCTTAGGGGGGCGTTCATTAGGAGAGGGCGTTTATTAGGATGAATACGGTAATCTTTTCTTCTTCTTCACTGAGCAGATGGAGACGCGGTGACAGTGGACAGTAGAACCTGTAACACGACCACAGGTGCGGGCTGTCAACCACAAGGTGAGTGTGGCTAGTTTAAACAGGTGCGGGCTGTCCCCCTTACGGTGGGTGTGGCTAATTTAAACAGGCGCGGTTTGTCCCCCGCAAGGTGGGTGTGGCTAGTTTAAACAGGTGTGGGCAGGACATTTCAAGATTATATTAATATAAGCCGTGTTTAATAAATTTAGCTAAATACAACTGTTTAGTTTTATGTGTAGATTGTAACAGTTGGAGGAATTTAAATTTTGATGAACATTCCCAATAATATCTATCAATATATTTTTCTCTGTTTACAAGATATATATAATAAATAAGGTGGATGTGGCTAGTTTAAACAACTCACCAAGGTGAGTATGGCTAGTTTTAACAGGTTCGGTCTGTCCCCACCAAGGTGAGCATGGCTAGTTTGAACAGGTGCGGTCTGTCCCCAACAAGATGAATATGGCATGTTTCTCAATGAAAGTAAATGTGACAGAGTAACTCCCCCCACAACGTCACAGCTTCACAACTTCTGACCTTTATTGCAACACATTTTGTAACGGAGTACCGTGAAATCATAACATCTGTTTGTTTGCTTCACTTATAACAACAGTATCCTTGAAACACGCAATCCTTCCACAAATGAACGAATTTTCAGTAGCATAACCCTATCATTACTACCTACTACAGTTTCGATAGCAATTATCAAATCTGTGTTTTAGCATATCATAAATGTTGCACCGTATGATATATGTTGTCAGTTACTTCAATACCTGTATACTAAATTGTGGCTGATTGAGTGTTATAAATATAACAACTACAATTCTCTAATTGTTGTGAAATAGATCACATCTCAACTAGATTTATTTCAATTTCAGACTCAGGTGTTCCGTCATTTCTCCTGAAAGTGGTGGTGATTGCTGGTTCTATAGCTGGTATAATGGTCCTCCTCAGCCTGGTCGTGTGTGTCTGTTACTGTATTCACAACAGGTGCGTGCGTCTTTCTCTACTACACGTACAAGTGGGAAGTTAGAAACCTTCAATATTCAGTATCTGAATAAAGCAATGTTGCAAACTTTTCAAAGATGCATTGCAGAAACTGGCGTGGTACGAGAACGAGACAATACTTCAAATAAATCCTAATTAAGTTTATTTGACTTCTGGTGTAACTATGATTCAATCAAAACTGGATTAACACAAATTATCTTGTCAATACAGTTTCTTCTGCCCGGTAGTTCATTGGAAAAGACATTTCAATTTGATTTTGTTCTCCATGAAAAGTACGCAAGGAACGGAATAATGTCTATTGTCTACAGTCATGATATGATTATTTTTTCAGGAAATCAAAAGGTCTTCTGGAAGTTGAAGCCGCCACTGAGTTTGAGCAGTCGGAGGACCCCCAAGTTTACTTCCGGCGTGTAGACAATACAGCAACCAATCGTATGGCAGCCAGTGTGTTTAGTTGGGGGTCAGAGTTCTCAGTGGATGCTGACAGGAAGGGTAACTATGAAAACCCGGAAGTGATTGAGATGGTTCGTCTCAACCGGAAGTCAAACAATCAGATTTATGCTAACACTTCTGTCGGGCACGAAAGTTCACTTCCGCAAGATGAAACGTCATTTTCAACCAGCACAGACAACCAATATGCTAATGTCAGTCAGGACTTAAAGTAAACTTTTGTTTTGATCCTGAGTGTGGGGAGCCTTGAAAGTGAATGCAAGTGTGAACGTTGTGAAAACCAATCGTTTAGTGCAGATCGAGGGAGAAGATATCTTCCCGACATACAGAACGCTTAAAACAACACTTTTTATGGTTCACTAATTAAGGTAGCTGAACTTTTACCCTTCGTGATAGTGGTACCGACCAGATGAGCTTCAGAAGACAGATTTGTTAATGTATTATCTGCATTTCATGTGATGTTAGTATTCACTGTTTATTTTATTGAATGTTTTATTGGACTGGACACTATCGTGATTTTGTGAGTTTGAAGGTTCAAACTGCTTTTGACTTTTAAAATAAAAACAGTTAGTTAAGTGTTATTATACCCCCGCTACGAAGTAGTCGGGGGTATATAGCGGTCAGCACGTCCCTGGGTCCGTGCGTCCGTCCGTCCGTCCGGTTTTTGTTCCGCTCATAATTCTGAAACCAGTTGCTCAAATTTTACGAAACTTGAAATGTATAATCACCATGATGTGTACATCTGCCTTTTGTATGTTTCATACCCTCATTTGCATAATTTATGCAAATTTTCTCCGTTTTTCGACTTTGCCATTCACAGTTTTTGTTCCGCTCATAACTCAAATACTAATTGTTAAAATTTTACGAAACTTGATATGTACAATCACCATGATGTGTACATCTGCCTTTTGTATGTTTCATACCCTCATTCGTTAATTTATGCAAATTTTCTCCGTTTATCGACTTTGCCATTCAGTTTTTGTTCCACTCATAACTCAAATACTAACTGTTCAAATGTCTTGTAACTTGATACATATAATCATCCCGATGTGTACATCTGCCTTTTGAATGTTTCATACCCTCATTTGCATAATTTATGCAAATTATCTCCGTTTTCGACTTTACCATTCACACTTTTTGTTCAACTCATAACTCTGAAACCAGTTGTTCAAATGTTACGAAACTTGATATGTACAATCACCATGATGTGTACATCCGCCTTTTGTATGTTTCATACCCTCATTTGCATAATTTATGCAAATTTTCTCCGTTTTTCATCTTCACCATTCACACTTTTTGTTCCACTCATAACTCAGACACTAATTGTTCAAATGATACGAAACCACTGATGTGTACATCTGTCATTTTTATATTTCATACCTTCATTTGCATATTTGTATGTTTCATACCCTCATTTGCATATTCAATGCCATTTTCAAATTTTTCAACTTTTACTTCTAAAACATGCTTACAAGTGTTATACTTACTCTGCTATAATAATACTTATATATAATGGTATGTTCATACAAAAGTTTAAACATTGATGCCCTTTTGCTATTTTCAAACATTTCTCTTTGTCCAATGTTAAAAGCGGGGGTATCATGAGTGAGCTGTGCTCACTAATTCTCTTGTTACCTCAATCGACAGAATGTCCCTAATCATATTACAGCAACAAATATTGACTTTCATTTTCCATTACAACGGAACTTGGATTTTGACCCCAAAATACCAAGCTTTTGTAAAAGCCATTATTTAAAGACAGCTAACCGTTAGTTGAGTGAATTTTTGTTTTAGCACTGTTACATGATTATTCTACCTAACATCACCAATTGTTTACCTGACACGTTGTTTTCTTTCTTATTGCTGTAATAAAAATTTAATAATAAAATTTAGTTGCTGCTTAATTAACTTTATGCAACTTTATATAAAGTTAACTTAACTTCGAAACCATGGATTCACTTAATTAAAACAACAACAATTGTGTGTGTATACTCACATAATAAATATATTCCATGGTTACTTTTTTTGCTAGTAAATACTTTGTAGTGACCCGGGATCAGCTCATTGATTAGACAGGGGTGGACAGCACTACTTAGCTAATTAGTGTACTGATTGTTTCGTTTTTTTGGGAATTCTGTATTATGGTAAGGGGGTTATGGGACCGAGTTATTACAAAATTATCGTTCTCATTTTCATATATTTAAGTACTTCGAATATGTCTGATATAACTTGTTCAAATAAAGTATTTTCCGGGTTTTTTTTCGGATTTTATATTCCCTGTTTATAAGTGTGTTTAAAGTTACTTTTCAAAAACACATTTTGAACTCATAGTACAAACATATATACACTTAAAGGTACGGTACATCCATTGTGTTGTTTTTAAGGTCACATATTACAAATGTTATAAATGGTGCTGATTTATCGAGAAGTACCGACTGTTACCGAAAACTACCATTTTGATGATAGTAGACTTAGCATATTGACGATATGAAAGTAAAAGTAGTGATTTCTAATCGAAAACCGGACAATGCATAGCGTGTGGCGCGCGTCAATGAGTCAAACGTGTTTTTTAAATCTTATTTATAACAGTCAAAAAGACAAATTTGAGTTGATAATGTTTAATAGGTCACATAACTACTTTGCATGTAAATGGGACGTGCAGTTTCGGTTTCTGCACATGCATAATGATGTTACTCAATTTTAATTGGAAACTAGTAATGATATTATGTTTGGCGATTGGGGATAAACATGCAGTTGAGTGAATGTATTTGTATTGTAGACAGCAGATGTTGTGAGTTGGAACGTATTGAAGCCAAATAAAATGTTATGAAATACAATGGATGCACCTTTAAAGTCAGTGTTACTGAACCTATTTCGATGTATAAAGTGAAGATGTTGATCATTAGATTTTCATTATTTCAATCTGTTCATGGTGCAAGTTCATAGTGTTACTATATTTTCTTGATCTCTTGCAATTACTAGATTCTGAAAATAAAACACCACGTGATTTTCAGTTTGAACGTTCTGTGACAAGATACTCATCAAATTCAAATATCTCTAAGCAGTAACATATCTACTACAGGTAACGGCTATGCAAACGGGACTACGTTATGGCGATAGGTTTGATATATTATGTATTCAATAAATCAGAGTGATCAAAGAATTGAAACTATCGTTTCTATGAAACTGTTTGCAGTAAAACAGTTCTCGGTGATATTTGTTTTAAATACTCGATCCCGTGTGCACGTTAAAAGGATATACGAGTATGTTACTGACGAGAAGCAAGGTTATATACGGATATAGGTTACTGACGAGAAGCAAGGTTATATACGGATATATGTTACTGACGAGAAGCAAGGTTATATACGGATATATGTTACTGACGAGAAGCAAGGTTATATACGGATATATGTTACTGACGAGAAGCAAGGTTATATACGGATATATGTTACTGACGAGAAGCAGGGTTATATACGGATATATGTTACTGACGAGAAGCAAGGTTATATACGGATATATGTTACTGACGAGAAGCAAGGTTATATACGGATATATGTTACTGACGAGAAGCAAGGTTATATACGGATATATGTTACTGACGAGAAGCAAGGTTATATACGGATATATGTTACTGACGAGAAGCAAGGTTATATACGGATATATGTTACTGACGAGAAGCAGGGTTATATACGGATATATGTTACTGACGAGAAGCAAGGTTATATACGGATATAGGTTACTGACGAGAAGCAGGGTTATATACGGATATATGTTACTGACGAGAAGCAAGGTTATATACGGATATATGTTACTGACGAGAAGCAAGGTTATATACGGATATATGTTACTGACGAGAAGCAAGGTTATATACGGATATATGTTACTGACGAGAAGCAGGGTTATATACGAGTATGTTACTGACGTGAAGCAGGGTTATATACGGATATATGTTACTGACGAGAAGCAAGGTTATATACGGATATATGTTACTGACGAGAAGCAAGGTTATATACGGATATATGTTACTGACGAGAAGCAAGGTTATATACGGATATATGTTACTGACGAGAAGCAAGGTTATATACGGATATATGTTACTGACGAAAAGCAAGGTTATATACGGATATATGTTACTGACGAGAAGCAAGGTTATATACGGTTATATGTTACTGACGAGAAGCAGGGTTATATACGGATATATGTTACTGACGAGAAGCAAGGTTATATACGAGTATGTTACTGACGTGAAGCAAGGTTATATACGGATATATGTTACTGACGAGAAGCAAGGTTATATACGGATATATGTTACTGACGAGAAGCAGGGTTATATACGGATATATGTTACTGACGAGAAGCAAGGTGTTATACGGATATATGTTACTGACGTGAAGCAAGGTTATATACGGATATATGTTACTGACGAGAAGCAAGGTTATATACGGATATATGTTACTGACGAGAAGCAAGGTTATATACGGATATATGTTACTGACGAGAAGCAAGGTTATATACGGATATATGTTACTGACGAGAAGCAGGGTTATATACGGATATATGTCACTGACGAGAAGCAAGGTTATATACGGGTATAGGTTACTTACGAGAAGCAAGGTTATATACGAGTATGTTACTGACGTGAAGCAGGGTTATATACGGATATATGTTACTGACGAGAAGCAAGGTTATATACGGATATATGTTACTGACGAGAAGCAAGGTTATATACGGATATATGTAACTGACGAGAAGCAAGGTTATATACGGATATATGTTACTGACGAGAAGCAGGGTTATATACGGATATATGTTACTGACGAGAAGCAAGGTTATATACGGATATATGTTACTGACGAGAAGCAAGGTTATATACGGATATATGTTACTGACGAGAAGCAAGGTTATATACGGATATATGTAACTGACGAGAAGCAAGGTTATATACGGATATATGTTACTGACGAGAAGCAGGGTTATATACGGATATATGTTACTGACGAGAAGCAAGGTTATATACGGTTATATGTTACTGACGAGAAGCAGGGTTATATACGGATATATGTTACTGACGAGAAGCAGGGTTATATACGGATATATGTTACTGACGAGAAGCAAGGTTATATACGGATATATGTTACTGACGAGAAGCAGGGTTATATACGGATATATGTTACTGACGAGAAGCAAGGTTATATACGGATATATGTTACTGACGAGAAGCAAGGTTATATACGGATATATGTTACTGACGAGAAGCAAGGTTATATACGGATATATGTTACTGACGAGAAGCAGGGTTATATACGGATATATGTTACTGGCGAGAAGCAAGGTTATATACGAGTATGTTACTGACGTGAAGCAGGGTTATATACGGATATATGTTACTGACGAGAAGCAAGGTTATATACGGATATATGTTACTGACGAGAAGCAAGGTTATATACGGATATATGTTACTGACGAGAAGCAAGGTTATATACGGATATATGTTACTGACGAGAAGCAGGGTTATATACGGATATATGTTACTGACGAGAAGCAAGGTTATATACGGATATATGTTACTGACGAGAAGCAAGGTTATATACGGATATATGTTACTGACGAGAAGCAGGGTTATATACGGATATATGTTACTGACGAGAAGCAAGGTTATATACGGATATATGTTACTGACGAGAAGCAAGGTTATATACGGATATATGTTACTGACGAGAAGCAGGGTTATATACGGATATATGTTACTGACGAGAAGCAGGGTTATATACGGATATATGTTACTGACGAGAAGCAAGGTTATATACGGATATATGTTACTGACGAGAAGCAGGGTTATATACGGATATATGTTACTGACGAGAAGCAAGGTTATATACGGATATATGTTACTGACGAGAAGCAAGGTTATATACGGATATATGTTACTGACGAGAAGCAGGGTTATATACGGATATATGTTACTGACGAGAAGCAAGGTTATATACGGATATATGTTACTGACGAGAAGCAAGGTTATATACGGATATATGTTACTGACGAGAAGCAGGGTTATATACGGATATATGTTACTGACGAGAAGCAAGGTTATATACGGATATATGTTACTGACGAGAAGCAAGGTTATATACGGATATATGTTACTGACGAGAAGCAAGGTTATATACGGATATATGTTACTGACGAGAAGCAGGGTGATATACGGATATATGTTACTGACGAGAAGCAAGGTTATATACGGATATATGTTACTGACGAGAAGCAAGGTTATATACGGTTATATGTTACTGACGAGAAGCAGGGTTATATACGGATATATGTTACTGACGAGAAGCAGGGTTATATACGGATATATGTTACTGACGAGAAGCAGGGTTATATACGGATATATGTTACTGACGAGAAGCAAGGTTATATACGGATATATGTTACTGACGAGAAGCAAGGTTATATACGGATATATGTTACTGACGAGAAGCAAGGTTATATACGGATATATGTTACTGACGAGAAGCAGGGTTATATACGGATATAATATGTTACTGGCGAGAAGCAAGGTTATATACGAGTATGTTACTGACGTGAAGCAGGGTTATATACGGATATATGTTACTGACGAGAAGCAAGGTTATATACGGATATATGTTACTGACGAGAAGCAAGGTAATATACGGATATATGTTACTGACGAGAAGCAAGGTTATATACGGATATATGTTACTGACGAGAAGCAGGGTTATATACGGATATATGTTACTGACGAGAAGCAAGGTTATATACGGATATATGTTACTGACGAGAAGCAAGGTTATATACGGATATATGTTACTGACGAGAAGCAGGGTTATATACGGATATATGTTACTGACGAGAAGCAAGGTTATAATTATACGGATATATGTTACTGACGAGAAGCAAGGTTATATACGGATATATGTTACTGACGAGAAGCAGGGTTATATACGGATATATGTTACTGACGAGAAGCAAGGTTATATACGGATATGTTACTGACGTGAAGCAAGGTTATATACGGATGTATGTTACTGACGAGAAGCAAGGTTATATACGGATATATGTTACTGGCGAGAAGCAAGGTTATATACGAGTATGTTACTGACGTGAAGCAGGGTTATATACGGATATATGTTACTGACGAGAAGCAAGGTTATATACGGATATAGGTTACTGACGAGAAGCAAGGTTATATACGGATACATGTTACTGACGAGAAGCAAGGTTATATACGGATATATGTTACTGACGAGAAGCAAGGTTATATACGGATATATTTTACTGACGAGAAGCAAGGTTATATACGGGTATAGGTTACTTACGAGAAGCAGGGTTATATACGGATATATGTTACTGACGAGAAGCAAGGTTATATACGGATATATGTTACTGACGAGAAGCAAGGTTATATACGGATACATGTTACTGACGAGAAGCAAGGTTATATACGGATATATGTTACTGACGAGAAGCAGGGTTATATACGGATATATGTTACTGACGAGAAGCAAGGTTATATACGGATATATGTTACTGACGAGAAGCAAGGTTATATACGGATATATGTTACTGACGAGAAGCAAGGTTATATACGGATATATGTTACTGACGAGAAGCAAGGTTATATACGGATATAGGTTACTGACGAGAAGCAGGGTTATATACGGATATAGGTTACTGACGAGAAGCAGGGTTATATACGGATATAGGTTACTGACGAGAAGCAGGGTTATATACGGATATATGTTACTGACGAGAAGCAGGGTTATATACGGATATATGTTACTGACGAGAAGCAGGGTTATATACGGATATATGTTACTGACGAGAAGCAAGGTTATATACGGATATATGTTACTGACGAGAAGCAAGGTTATATACGGATATATGTTACTGACGAGAAGCAAGGTTATATACGGATGTAGGTTACTGACGAGAAGCAAGGTTATATACGGATATAGGTTACTGACGAGAAGCAGGGTTATATACGGATATAGGTTACTGACGAGAAGCAAGGTTATATACGGATATATGTTACTGACGAGAAGCAAGGTTATATACGGATATATGTTACTGACGAGAAGCAAGGTTATATACGGATATATGTTACTGACGAGAAGCAAGGTTATATACGGATGTAGGTTACTGACGAGAAGCAAGGTTATATACGGATATAGGTTACTGACGAGAAGCAGGGTTATATACGGATATAGGTTACTGACGAGAAGCAGGGTTATATACGGATATAGGTTACTGACGAGAAGCAGGGTTATATACGGATATAGGTTACTGACGAGAAGCAAGGTTATATACGGATATAGGTTACTGACGAGAAGCAGGGTTATATACGGATATAGGTTACTGACGAGAAGCAAGGTTATAATTATACGGATATATGTTACTGACGAGAAGCAAGGTTATATACGGATATAGGTTACTGACGAGAAGCAAGGTTATATACGGATATATGTTACTGACGAGAAGCAAGGTTATATACGGATATATGTTACTGGCGAGAAGCAAGGTTATATACGAGTATGTTACTGACGTGAAGCAGGGTTATATACGGATATATGTTACTGACGAGAAGCAAGGTTATATACGGATATATGTTACTGACGAGAAGCAAGGTTATATACGGATATATGTTACTGACGAGAAGCAGGGTTATATACGGATATATGTTACTGACGAGAAGCAGGGTTATATACGGATATATGTTACTGACGAGAAGCAAGGTTATATACGGATATATGTTACTGACGAGAAGCAAGGTTATATACGGATATATGTTACTGACGAGAAGCAGGGTTATATACGGATATATGTTACTGACGAGAAGCAAGGTTATATACGGATATATGTTACTGACGAGAAGCAGGGTTATATACGGATATATGTTACTGACGAGAAGCAAGGTTATATACGGATATGTTACTGACGAGAAGCAAGGTTATATACGGATATATGTAACTGACGAGAAGCAAGGTTATATACGGATATATGTTACTGACGAGAAGCAGGGTTATATACGGATATATGTTACTGACGAGAAGCAAGGTTATATACGGTTATATGTTACTGACGAGAAGCAAGGTTATATACGGATATATGTTACTGACGAGAAGCAGGGTTATATACGGATATATGTTACTGACGAGAAGCAGGGTTATATACGGATATATGTTACTGACGAGAAGCAAGGTTATATACGGATATATGTTACTGACGAGAAGCAAGGTTATATACGGATATAGGTTACTGACGAGAAGCAAGGTTATATACGGATATATGTTACTGACGAGAAGCAGGGTTATATACGGATATATGTTACTGGCGAGAAGCAGGGTTATATACGGATATATGTTACTGACGAGAAGCAGGGTTATATACGGATATATGTTACTGACGAGAAGCAAGGTTATATACGGATATATGTTACTGACGAGAAGCAAGGTTATATACGGATATATGTTACTGACGAGAAGCAAGGTTATATACGGATACATGTTACTGACGAGAAGCAAGGTTATATACGGATATGTTACTGACGAGAAGCAGGGTTATATACGGATACATGTTACTGACGAGAAGCAAGGTTATATACGGATATAGGTTACTGACGAGAAGCAAGGTTATATACGGTTATATGTTACTGACGAGAAGCAGGGTTATATACGGATATATGTTACTGACGAGAAGCAAGGTTATATACGGATATATGTTACTGACGAGAAGCAAGGTTATATACGGATATAGGTTACTGACGAGAAGCAAGGTTATATACGGTTATATGTTACTGACGAGAAGCAGGGTTATATACGGATATATGTTACTGACGAGAAGCAGGGTTATATACGGATACATGTTACTGACGAGAAGCAAGGTTATATACGGATATAGGTTACTGACGAGAAGCAAGGTTATATACGGTTATATGTTACTGACGAGAAGCAGGGTTATATACGGATATAGGTTACTGACGAGAAGCAAGGTTATATACGGATATATGTTACTGACGAGAAGCAAGGTTATATACGGATATATGTTACTGACGAGAAGCAAGGTTATATACGGATATATGTTACTGACGAGAAGCAAGGTTATATACGGATATATGTTACTGACGAGAAGCAAGGTTATATACGGATGTATGTTACTGACGAGAAGCAAGGTTATATACGGATATATGTTACTGACGAGAAGCAAGGTTATATACGGATATATGTTACTGACGAGAAGCAAGGTTATATACGGATATATTTTACTGACGAGAAGCAAGGTTATATACGAGTATGTTACTGACGAGAAGCAAGGTTATATACGGATATATGTTACTGACGAGAAGCAAGGTTATATACGGATATATGTTACTGACGAGAAGCAAGGTTATATACGGATACATGTTACTGACGAGAAGCAAGGTTATATACGGATATATGTTACTGACGAGAAGCAAGGTTATATACGGATATATTTTACTGACGAGAAGCAAGGTTATATACGGGTATAGGTTACTTACGAGAAGCAGGGTTATATACGGATATATGTTACTGACGAGAAGCAAGGTTATATACGGATATATGTTACTGACGAGAAGCAAGGTTATATACGGATACATGTTACTGACGAGAAGCAAGGTTATATACGGATATATGTTACTGACGAGAAGCAGGGTTATATACGGATATATGTTACTGACGAGAAGCAAGGTTATATACGGATATATGTTACTGACGAGAAGCAAGGTTATATACGGATATATGTTACTGACGAGAAGCAAGGTTATATACGGATATATGTTACTGACGAGAAGCAAGGTTATATACGGATATAGGTTACTGACGAGAAGCAGGGTTATATACGGATATAGGTTACTGACGAGAAGCAAGGTTATACGGATGCAAATAAATAATAATTTATTAATCGTGTCCCCGATGTGTATTGATTACTGCAGCACACCTGTTTGTTAGACTTTGTATGAATTTCCTGATCACAGCTCTAGGAATAGCACGCCACTCCTCTACCAGAGCACCATACAGCTGATTGTTGTTCTTGGCTGTATTTGACGTTCTCGAACTCTGCGACCCAGACCATCCAAGACATGTCGGGATATTTAGAGAGCCATAGCAGAACCATCACAGCGTTTTTCTGCAGATATTTGATTGAAACTCTAGCTGTTCGGGGACAGGCGTTTTGTCATTGAAAGTCAAAGCTACAAAATTTCATCCCTGTAAGAAGTAAAGTTCTACCATCCTCCGTTATCCCGCTCATACCTAACAGAGACACCCTCATAACGCAATGTTGTTTGATGGTACACGCAGCGTAATGCTCATAACATGCATAACGTCGTCTCCAGACACAAACCCGTCCATCTGCGAAGTCCAGCTCTGTGTTCAAGATGGCTAGTGCAAGCGAGAACCCGCTAGCGCTTCAATGATTAAGCATGGGCAGTACATGCAAGAATTCGCTCGTTACTAGCGGGCTTGAACACGGGGCAGGTTAAAGCGAGATTAATCATTAAACATTGTTTATAGCCACTGTCGCAGCAGACGACCACGATGAACTCTAGCCCACACCATTAAAAGCCGTTTGTGTTTAGCTGGCACCAGCAAGTGGGCGACGTGACTTCAGACCTGCAGCTTTCGGTTGATTTATCACAGTTAAACCCCGTACATCAGTACTCTCACGGAACGTTGTGTTAATTTTGGATGATGATTGAAATCTGTTACGTCAAATAATAATCCCAATCTGACGATCTTGTCTATGGATGGTTTTCGGCTAATCCCCGCGACCAGGTCTCATCATGTCGTCATTGGTTTGTCAATAGAGGTTCCAGAGTCTGGAAATCACACTCTTTGGTGTTTTGGAAGTCCTGGGCTATTTGGCTGTTTCGAGTATTTGCATTGATGTATCCTCGTGGCATCGTTCAGGTGTGTGACAGATGACTTGCGTTCTGTCCTTCAAAGCACTTAAAACCTATTAAGGTAATCATGATTTTCAACTAAAAATGTATATACTATATATAGGCCAGTTACGTGACTTGACTTATATGAACCGGATCTAAAAACAGCAAGACGAGTCTAATGGAAACAACCCACAGATGTTATTATTAGCTTTTCAAATGACAAATGGTCCCTACTCATGTTTATATCCTTGGTGTGATTATCTACCACGTCCTTACCGGACGTATAGGAGGAATTCCTGCGGCAATCTAATATCTTACAGACAGTGTACTAGTTTGACTTTTGTTTAATTAGTATGAAGCGTTGTTAATTGAAGTAAGACATGGGTCTGGCTGTGAGGGGTAGGTGGACTAGTCTGTGAGGGGTAGGTGGACTAGTCTGTGAGGGGTAGGTGGACTAGTCTGTGAGGGGTAGGTGGACTAGTCTGTGAGGGGTAGGTGGACTAGTCTGCGAGGGGTAGGTGGACTAGTCTGTGAGGGGTAGGTGGACTAGTCTGCGAGGGATAGTTGGACTAGTCTGTTGGGGGTAGGTGGACTAGTCTGTTTGGGGTAGGTGGACTAGTCTGTTTGGGGTAGGTGGACTAGTCTGTTGGGGGTAGGTGGACTAGTCTGTTGGGGGTAGGTGGACTAGTCTGTGAGGGGTAGGTGGACTAGTCTGTGGGTGGTTTATGTGTCATACAATGGCTGCAAGGATGTTTCCGAGAGGTGATATTACGCTGTTGTTTGTGTTGCCTGGTAGGCCCACATCAACACAGAGTTAATCAACTTACAAGATGATTCGCCATGTACACCAGTCTGACTGTCTTTCACATGACATTTAGTGATTGCATGCCAGTCAAATCTAATTGCTTTCTTTTGTTACTTTAGACTAACAATGATCTGACATAAAAAAACAACAAGAGTGCTCTGAGAGCACAATAACCCCCGAGTTCCTTATCCTCCAAATACGCAGATCAAATGTAAGGGCAATTTAATGACCTATTAAAAATGAATCAGCATGTCAAGTATCGAAGGCCTATCACCAATCAATAAAAAAAATATGGCCATGGTTAAGTTTCTCACGAAATGGATCCTACATCAAGGTCAAGGTCACATGGTCAAAGGTTATAACCTCAGTGTGTGACATTGAAAACATAACATTTTCAAATGCTGACGAACTAAAAGTAACTGTTAGTGTGAAATTGGAAAGCCGAGCGAGCGCTCTAATTCAAGGGCCATAACTAATATTAATCCGATCGGTCCCAAAAAAACACATGCGTATCACCGATGTATATCCGAAGCATGTGTAAAGTTAACAAGAGTCATCAGAAGATGACATATCCCACCGGTTCCACAAAATTTGTAAAACACATCTTTTACAAATACTTGTGTATCTACTAACGTACTTCAGTTAGTGGGTATTACAGAGTTTCAGGAATGTTAAGGGTTTTAGACTTCTGCTCCAGAAGCAGTCAAAATCAACAACAACCAACATCCCTCTCATGTTTCTATGGAAACAGAAACAAATAATTTTTTCAGAAAAAATCTGATAATATCAAAAGGCACCACTTCAGTCAATGGGTAATACACATGCAAAGTTTCAGGAAGATATGATGAACGGTTTTGGAGCTGTGCTCCGGAAACGAACCTGTCTCTGAACAAAGTCCAACTTCAACATGTTTCTATGGAAACGAAAAAAAAATAATTCAGAAATCTGAAAATATCAAAAGGCAACACTTCAGTTGGTGGGTAATACACATGCAAAGTTTCAGAAAGATATCATGAATGGTTTTCGAGTTCTGCTCCGGAAACGAAATGATTACGGACGGACGGACAGACGGACCTTTATGCAGCTTTATAAAAACACCGCCTAATTTAGCCCCTGTGGGGTGTGGTCCCTGAAGCAATTCCTCCTTTGACGTCACTGGCGTAATCTCATCATCGGCGATAGTCATAATTCAACGTAATTTCGCAACATTGTTAATTTCACACCAAAAAAGTGAATACTGACTAACAATTTTCAAAAAAAATCAAATTTCAAATTACTAATTGTCATGGCAAGGCCGTCTCGAAACGTAACATGTATGCTCCTAAACTCTACTGACTAACAATTTGGAAAAATAACTCTTATTTCAATTACCAAATGGCATGGCAAAATGCCGTCTTGAAACCGAAACATGTATGCTCGTAAACTCTTACCCGGAATATCCGGAAAGGCGAATAGGTCTGAGCATGTTTGGGCATTGGTTACTATCAGAATGTTTAATATGTATTCACTAAATAAAGTAGTTCAAATCTATGAGATACTAAGATGATGTAATGTTTTGTGAGAAGAAAAATAACTTTGTGCCACAAAACTTTATCTGACAACTTCCCTCAAGCAAAGAACATTAATTAGGAAACTTCATTGCAACCAAATTAGGCATATATATTATATTTAATGCAGAACGTGTGTATCAGCTATCATAGCCAACACGGCCTCATTGTTTTCTCCTACCCTTCCTCAAGGACGCAAGCTGCTGGTATTGCTGACACAGCTCTGTACTTCTGATAGGGAGTCTCTACGTCCTTCTTGTCAATATATGTGTGTGTTTCCAGCACTCGCTACAACAGTTTGTTTTGTTGGCTGGCTCAGTATTATTCGAGTAACTTTATCAACTAATGACAGTCTAGACAATAACGACAACTTTAAGTAAGTGCTATTATGTAAGACAATTGCTTGTTACTCATGCTACTGTATTAATGTATTCATCAAAAGGAGTTTATATTGCTGTCGATATTCAAAGATTGTAATTAAGCTTCGGCAGATGAACAAATGATAGATGAAAATTGAAAGATCCTAATGAAATTATTACTTATATTATCTGCAATAATTTACGGCTAATGCGCACATTGAAGGAAATAACATGACGCTCGTGTTCCAGAAATACTGTTACCTTGACAATTCACTGAAACTCGTGCTGTTATGTTGGTGTCACGGAATAGCCCTAGAGTGTCAACATCAACACCACAACGCATAGGGAAGATACAATAAATTTATTCACAAAAGATAACAAAACACCCTTGTTTCACACCACATGCACTCACCTTCACACTTGATAACTAAGTCTCTCTCTACTCCCAAATACACATTACATTCAATCTCTCCACACCTTCATTAACCTCTCAAGTTCATACACCCTACTCTCAACATACTTCACAACACGACAGATTCATCCTACACGCACAAGGAACTCACCCTTCATCTCACGCGGTAAATACAATAGGTTAACTAAAACTACCTATATTTTTGTTACTTAATAAATGATACTAATTATTAGTACAGATTACCAGGTGTCAACTTCACTCTACTATCTCAACAAGGCAAATTACATTAAAGATTCGTACAACCATATTTGTAATATAGCAATGAATTGATGGGAATGGTCACTGAGTAAAATGTTCAGTATATGATGTAACAGTGTCACGTCCATGTCGTACACATGGGGTCATGGAGGATCAAGAATGCGTCGCCACCCTTGCCTTGGACACCACTGGGTCCTCCCAGTCCTGGTACACACACTAGTGTACAACACATGGAGTACACGTCACAGGCGGCGACTGGCTCGGGTCATCCACGGGATACACACCAACCTGGCCAAGGTCACTCCCTGGATACCATCAATCAGTCCCAACACTGCAGACTACACACGTCGTCGTCGTCACGACTACTCCCGAGGTACTGTCCTCAGTACGACGTCTTCACGTCTACACACAGAAAGCGCCGCCTCTGGGCGCCTACGTCATAACACCATTTCTGTAACATGGAGCGACTAATAAACATTTCATACATTAATGCTTATTATTATGCAATCATATGCAACGCATGTTACTATGAACAACACATCGAATCATTATAATATAAACTGATAATGATATATTGAGACACTCCAAAGCATGTGCGCAGTAATTACTAACTACAGATTACATTTACTTAAATTATTCAAAACATTACCACGCATGTCACACATAAATCTCAAAACTCAAACCACTGTCAACCCGAAATTCATACAGATACAAATTCAACTCACTACATCGCACACATATTTCAATCACAAATTCATACACAAAGTCTCAATTCATACTGTCTCAATTCATACTCACGTTCTCTGTAAATAATATGAATTAAACATCATAACCAGAAAACATACACAAGGCCGAATAAGACAAATTCTACAACTATTATTCAAATTATTTATGACCAAAAAATATCCCACAAAATGTATAACATCCAATAATGAAACTAAAGGCAAAACTGTACTTACGTCCAGACGACCAAATATGAGCTTAACGAAACTCGTCTGACGTGGTACCGCTCTAAAATTGCTGTTCACCGAAACTATCGCCGACTCGACGCTAAATATACTTCCCGCACGTGCTGCATGCTTTTCCCGCACGTCAGCCAACCTTCAGTAGTGGGCACTCGCCTGCTCTCGCCTAAACTACTAAGTTTTAAAGACTTGGTTGTGACAGTTGGTAAAACCTTCAAATTCAGACATTTTATATCTAACTGGTGTGTTACTATAAGTTGTGACGTGTTAGTCAAAAACCGTTAATATCCGGAAAGGTGAATAGGTCTGAGCATGTTTGGGCATTACTATAGTCACTATCAGAATGTATAATATGTATTCACTAAAAACTAATTCAAATCTATTATGCTGGCAGAATCGTCCCAGGATTTGAATTTCTTTTGTGTATATGCATAAATAATGAATTTTTTTTGCACAGTTTAGACATGTTAGCACACAGATAACGAGTGCTGTTTTAACTGTTGGTAGTTCTTTTTTTTTAATTGTTAATAGTTACAATTATTTAGGTCTATTAATTGCTCATAACCACTCATAACCCTCAAAGGGTGGCTCATTTTTATGTCATTTTACATTGGGTTTTTTATGTATGTTATGTGAGGTGAGTCTCAAATCAACTATCTGTCTACGTTATTATTGTCGTTGTATAAGATACTGGTGTAGGTTGATTCATATGGACTCGTCACGAAATCCCCACGCCTGTTATAACATGCTTAAAGCACAGGATGAAGCGGGAATTGCAAACTTGTGAAGTTTATTAATTTGAGAATTCAGAAAATGCGTTTGAACAAATACACAACTTATAAACTGAATTATTATGTGACCGTTGTAACTTTTTAAAAACTTATTTATTTAATTTATTTAGTAACTTATTAATATTTTGATGACTTTATATTTCATAACTTTATAAACACAAGCTCACATTTGTGAAAACAAAAAAAACAATGAGAATTGAAGCCATTCATCAGCGATGCGAGTTGGGAAAACTTTGCTTCAGCATAACAGCAAAGTGTTTATTAGTTCCATGACATGTTATGTGTTACTATGTGGATACTCTATCAGTGTATGTCTTTAGTTATCAAAAAGTTGAAAAAATAGGTACAATATAGCATGTTTTCATTTCACGTAATGCCCAAAAATCCAAGATGGCGAGATAACTCTTTAAAGGTTTAGCTATGATTTAAACATATTTATTTCCGTATAAGGAACCGGATTGGTAAACAAACTTACAGCTTATGTTAATACAGGTCCGGGATACAACAATACATAACATGTCATGATGAATGTACAATATGTATTACATCGTATGAAAAGAATTATAAAAAAAACACACACCAATTATATTAGTCATCAGGTGTAATAAGTTACTTGGTGTAGGACAAAATATTGGTAAGAAATTGATCAAGTGATGCATATAGATACTTGAGTTTAGAATATAATTTTGACAAAGGTTGTCAACAAAATAACAAACAGAGACAAAAGAAAGGAAATACCACAGAATGAGGGCTTCATCTTTTTTATATGAAAATGAAACAAACAAAAGTAAAAAAAGGCAGATTAGTACTGTAATCTGCTTCTACAGTCAGGTCTCGAAATTCCGAACGCTTCCGTTTTTCATCAAAAACGTTCGGATAGTGAAATGTTCAGACGACTGAAATGAACCAAACAAATTGGAGTTGATTCCCTTTGAATCTACAGACAGACGAGAACATATTTAGAATACCACATGAGTTTGACACGCTGGATATTAAAAAAACTATCACAAACAATGATAAATTTCAATTTAGTGCAATCACAAACTACCGACACACAGTGCAAGACATTATAATGTATTAAAATCACAAACTATTGACACGCTCAACACCCGTGTCAATCAACTGTCATTAAAGTTTACCAATCCAATCAGTGTGGTGATCGCTTGTCAAGGTGATTACCCGAAAGCTTTGACGAACCACCGGATAAATGAAGCAGTAATAGTTGTAATTAGCTAATCCGTTACGGCTAATTGGCGTTCGGATTCTGAAACGAATCAACGGATTAATGAATCAACATTTAATGAGTTTATATAGAGATTAGTTTGGTTAGAGCTTGCTACCGTTCGGAAACTGCGAGATTCGGATTATCGGTGGCCGGACTATGGTGGCTTGACTGTATTTGAAAAAGAAATGAGTATGTTTGAAATTAAGCTCGCACACCACAATGTACATGTATATCGAAATTTGTTTAAATGTAAACTATTTTTGTATTTGAACGATGACCATCTAATCATGGACGCAGCCTCCCTTTTACATTGTCATATATATACTTTTTTAATTGGGATCCCTATTAAGTTTCACGTTTAGTTCAGATATTAGTTATTATCCATTAAAATAGGACTACATGTAATTGTATATGTTGTTTGGAATATAACCTTACATCTTCAACGTCATTACCTCAAATTAAACAAATTCTGGTTTCATTAATGAACAAATAATTGCAGATAGACACGATCTACAGGCGCTTATTAATGGAAATCTGATACCAGAGTAATCCCTTTCTTTGTTAATTATGTCCACATGAAGGCGGAGAAATAAAGCGGAGGAGTGTCAGAACCATTTTCTTCCCTTAGATGCTACCACAGACAGACAGACAGACATCTACAAGTCCCGATACTGCAAAACGTTTCATGTCACTTCAACCAAGTTTTCAATGAGTACGAAACGTTCCATTTATTTAGTGTATTTTCACATTGAAGACGTTGTTATCCAGACAAGATTCTGGTTTTATAAATGCCACTTCTAAATGCCATTCAAAGACCTCAACCACTTAAAAATGTCTTAAGACTTTTCACTTATGAAAATAAGACTTGTTTGGAGGGTTTTGCTGTTGAAAGTAAGACATCAAAGGAGATTTAGAATGACAATTATTTATCAAACGAACCAAATTTTATCACAACTCTAATTACTAGCTGTTAATGATCATAACGTCTCTGTCTCAACATAATCTGATCCGGCACGAGAGAACGAGACATACTCTGTGTAACATATATAATCAAAACAAATGAGAATTTTGATATTTGGCGTGTATACATTGGAGAAGACAGTCAAGTACTGCTTTTTAAATGTTTAACGGTTTACTTTAAATTAGCTTCATTAATTGGTGGAAAATTGGTGGCCATCTATCTGGAAAATACAAGTTATGAATATAACATTTTATAAAGAGCTTTAAGAGGAGGATATTGTTTGAGAAAAATGTTTTTCTTAAACTTTTCCGAGAAAGCCTTTAAATATTACCAACGAAATTCAAAGAAGAATAAAACAATCTGCAAAACTACGCCTTTACAATGTAAGATGTCAAAATAGATCGTGTGTCATATTTAGAGAAATATAGATATTGTAAACTTATTAAATAATGAAGAACACGTCCAACTTTCACACAGCATTTACGCACATTCACTGCTGTCAATGTTCAACCAAACAATGAGTGGCTCAACTTAAGCTGGAGAGAAATTTCAAATATTTGAATAATTATTCGTAACCCTAATGGGATACTCTAAGTCAAAGGACTACAGTATGTGGTGGCACGTGGTCCTGTACATAGCTTAGTCAACCGCTGTCAGTGAAGTTCAGCAAGAACGGGCGTGGCTCGCTGGATGGGTGGATTATCCGCTTCATTGCTTGTTAAACTCAGAGTGTGAAGGGTAATTCCTTGCCCCACACTGAGAGATGAGTTGAGAGTGCCCCACACTGAGAGATGAGTTGAGAATGCCCCACACTGAGAGATGATATGAGAGTGCCCCACACTGAGAGATGATATGAGAGTGTCCCACACTGAGAGATGAGTTGAGAGTGCCCCACACTGAGAATTGAGTTGAGAGTGCCCCAAACTGAGAGATGAGTTGAGAGGCTCGTTGTATGGGCATAAGACTTTTTCGAAATGTGCCTCTGTTCACACAAGTCAGGCTAGAATAGGTAGATGTTTGGCAAATCGCCTTCTGTGATGTCTCCCTTTATGTTTTTCTTAGAGCAGAAAACCTTGCGACTATGTTTTCTCAAAAAACAGCCATGGTCATTGACCTCAAATTATATTCCTTAGGTTCCATAATATCTGGCCCAATTACATACCGGACATCATTAGCAGTACTGGTTGGAGACCATTAGGACCAACACCTGATACAGCAGGACTAATAGCGAATGTGTACACATGCCTCACTCATTGAAGGTACATCCATTGTGTTGAAGGGGGGTCACATATTCCAAACGTTAAAAATGGTGTTACTTTATCGAGTAGTACCGCTTGTTACCGAAAACTACCATTTTGATGAAAGTAGACTTAATATATTAACAATATGAAGGTAAAAGTAGTGATTTCTGACCGAAAACCGGACAATGCATCGCGATTGACGCGCGCCAATGAGTCAAAGGTAAATTTGGAATCTTATTCAAAACAAACAAAATAATGAAAATAACAAATTTGGGTCGTTAATGTTTAATGGGAAATATAACTACTGTGCACATGCATAATGATGTTACTCGATTTGAATTGAAAACAAGTAATTATGATTTATTTGGCGATTAGCGATGAATATGCAAGCTAAGTGGATTTGTTTGTATTGTAAACAGCACATATGGTGAGTTAGAACGTACCAAAGCCAAATACAATTTTATTAAACACAATGGATGCACCTTTATGGTGATAGATTCGACGGCGCACAATAGAAACATATCAAGTTAATGTATGCATTGCAGTTGGAAAATATACTGACTTGATAAAATGAATTCTGTTATTTTTTATATTCAGCATTCTAGCATTATTTTGGAATAACACTATTTATTTATTCAACATTTGCAGAAACTCAAGGTCGCCAATTACTTGCCCGACGAAGGGAGCAGTCGACAAAGAACGTGAACCTTTTTGCAAATGATGCGAACAAAATACACAAAGATAACATTTTTGTCAACATTTATCTTAAACTTGCCACACAATTTACAAATATAGGCTATAGCAGATTTAAAAATGTCTCATTATAATAAAAGACATATTTTAAAAAAACACCAACATCATTTAATTTGATTGGTAATGTACCCACTTGATATACGATGAATTTCATTTTATGTTAAAGTGAAGTTTATTAAATGAATTCAGAAATAAATATCTTTCTGCTTATTACTGTAAACATGTATCCATTGAAAAATATATTTCACTTATGTCCATCACATTACAAACCAATACTTGTTAAAAGTGCTTTGTATATCAAATATGGCTTTCGTGTGCTCATTATTATTTGTTTTGTTATATTCATGTATATTTGTTCACTCTATGTCATTTTGTATGACTTATGAGAATAACCTTGACTTGACTTGATGTCATTGCGAACTGACGGATGGCTGTGGGTGATAGCGATAGTGATTGTGATATCGAGAGAAACACAATTAACAGGAAACCTTAATTGCATTGTCATAATTATTTATTGATATCAACTCATACTGTATACACACATGTATATTGTGAAAACATTAGGACAGTTCACCATTTTGCTCGCCACAGAGAAGGCGATAATCCGTCTCTAATCCATTATACAAACAATACAAAAACAACACCAACTAGGACTGCCAGGGCAGTACTGACGGCCTTCAGTCTGCTGTATTATCGCCTTAACATTATTTCCTAGTCCACGTTTTACATTATGATGAAGAATTCAGAGCTTTCCACAAACTCCTGCCAAGGTGTATGCTGCCAAAAGCAGACCAGGCTTTGAAACGAAGGAAATGTTGAATTTATAATTTTTTAAAATCCCTGCTACGAATACATCAGTTTTATTTATTTGCAAAAGGTTCTTGTGACTATTTTTAAACAAGTTGCAAGTCTGTAAGTGGATGTGGATTATACGATGAAAATTACAATGTACAGATGCCCGGTTCCCGCAACCTCTTGCCAATGGGCATGCCGTCAAAGCAGGCCATCGAAGGGATATGATGGAAATTCATTATGATACAGAAACTGTAAATGATGGCTAAACCATGGAACCTACGAATTCGTCATGATTTACTTTTTTGTCAAAAGTATGTAAACTATCCTTAGATTTAAATTGCAAGTCTCAAGTTGTATTTTGAAAATTTTGTCCATGTTAAAAATTTTAATTGTGAAAAATGGCGATTTTTCGACATTTCTATAGATTGGAAATGACTGTAGGCATGCTATTTTATTATTGATTCTTGTACACGACATATTTATCTTCCTTCCCTGAAAAAATCATAAAGTTCACGTTCTAGGTATTCGAGTAATCTGCCCTTGAAGTTTTCATTTTTTCACCTTTTTTTCATTTTCAGACATATTTGAATGCTCACGGTGAAATAAATAGATCGATTTTGCAAATTCTGGCTCGTATCGTTTGAAGTACAATGCATCAGCTACATTCTGTTAAAGTTTCAGCTCTGTAGTACCAGTATGTTCAGAGGACAATATTTTTGAAGATCGGTATGGTCGGAAAGGCTGAAAATGCATAAAAATGCTCTAAATTCAAAATGGCGTCTAAGTCATTTGACGTACACCTTACTCATGATTTACTTTTTTGCTAAAGAGATAAATGCATATCTTTTGCAAAATGTTTCAAGTCTCAAAGTGCATTCTGAAAAAAATTCCCATGTTAAAAATCGAAATTTAAAGGGGCTGTAGCACAAAAACGGAAGCCGGTAGTCAGGATTTCTTGTCAATTGTACAACATTCAGCCATGAGGCTATCATGCCTAAAAGTTTCATGTAATTAGCATAAGTAGTTTAGGCTGTACGGCTGACACAGAATTAACATAAATAATAATAAGGAAAATCGGATAATAACAATAGATCTTTCAGACTAAAGTCTGAAGACCTAATTATCTAAGAGTGCCGTTTTTCGTCTTCCTGCGAACCGGAGAAATAAAAATTTCGTCTTACAGCGAATACCCCGAACCCACACTGTACTCCTTCGTGTCAGCCTTTCTAATCTAAGGTCGTCAGGGCTGACGGACAGATTCGCGGACCAGCCTGGTTTGGCTTATGTAAAGGTTGCGGACTATTTGCCTTATATAAGTGTTTGCGGACTATATTTGGCTTATATGACACTGCGGACCAAATCGATTTGGCTTATATGATATAGAGGTTGCGGACTATTTAGCTTAAATAAGGGTTGTAGACTATTTGGCTTTTACATTGTTTTGCTGACTATTTGGCTTTTACATTGTTTTGCGGACGTTTTGGCTTACATATGGCTTTGCGGATTATTTGTTTTATATGAAATTACGGGCCAAATCGATTTAGCTTATATAAAAATTAAATTAAGCACTGTTAAGCTTATGTATGGGTTTGCGGACTATTTGGCTTATATGAAATTGCATACTAGACTGATTTGGCTTATGTAAGGGTTGCGGGCTATTTGGCTTACATGTACATGTATATGAAATTCCGGACCAAATTGATTTGGTTAATATGTGTATAAATCAGCTTCAACTGACGAATGTCTAGTACCTTCGGCGTATGATTCTATGTTTTACAAGAAGCTGTAATCTTGATCAATACACTCAATCATCAGTGTAACGGTTTCCCATTTTGTTATCTACTTGTGCATGTCCATCAATCAAACCCAAATATATGCCAGGTCAAACACAATAGTACCAAATGCACTGTTTGTTTCATTCTCACGTGTACAAGGCACACATTGGTCTCCGTTTGCTTCGTTTTCACGTTTGATGTCAAATGTATAACGGGCTGATGACCTATATACATGCACCTGAATAAAGAAAAAATGAACGTGTACACCTCACGCACGAGTCGCTGTTTGCTTCACTATTACGTGTACAAGCCACACATTGCTTCATCCCCATGTGTACAAGGCACACATTGCTTCATCCTCACGTGTACAAGGCACACATTGCTTCACTACCACGTGTACAAGGCACACTTTGCTTCATCCTCACGTGTACAAGACACACATTGCTTCATCCTCACGTGTACAAGACACATATTGCTTCATCCTCATGTGTACAAGACACCTATTGCTTCATCCTCACGTGTACAAGGCACATACTGCTTCATCCTCACGTGTACAAGGCACACATTGCTTCATCATCACATGTACAAGGTATATATTGCTTCATCCTCACGTGTACAACGCACATATTGCTTCATCCTCACGTGTACAAGGTACACATTGCTTCATCATCACGTGTACAAGGCACATACTGCTTCATCCTCACGTGTACAAGACACATATTGCTTCATCCTTACGTGTACAAGGCACATATTGCTTCATCCTCACGTGTACAAGACACACATTGCTTCATCCTCACGTGTACAAGGTACACATTGCTTCATCATCACGTTTACAAGGCACACATTGCTTCATCCTCACGTGTACAAGGCACATATTGCTTCATCCTCACGTGTACAAGGCACACATTGCTTCATCCTTACGTGTACAAGGCACATATTGCTTCATCCTCACGTGTACAACGCACATATTGCTTCATCGTCACATGTACAAGGCACACATTGGTCGTTGATTGCTTTAGTCACGCGCGTATAAGTCCTCATACGAAGTCTCGAAATCATATATAGACCTCAAACACGGTCCTCAAGTTACAGAGGGACCTAACTTGATGTTGCCAAGGTCCTACGGAACAGCGGGATGACGGTATCAGATGTTTATAAAAGTCGTACAATTGTAGTTGGCTCATTCAGCATCATGTGTACCAGTCGTACAATTGTAGTTGGCTCATTCAGCATCATGTGTTACAGTCGTACAATTGTAGTTGGCTCATTCAGCATCATGTGTACCAGTCGTACAATTGTAGTCGGCTCATTCAGCATCATGTGTACCAGTCGTACAATTGTAGTTGGCTCATTCAGCATCATGTGTACCAGTCGTACAATTGTAGTTGGCTCATTCAGCATCATGTGTACCAGTCGTACAATTGTAGTTGGCTCATTCAGCATCATGTGTACCAGTCGTACAATTGTAGTTGGCACATTCAACATCATGTGTACCAGTCGTACAATTGTAGTTGGCTCATTCAGCATCATGTGTACCAGTCGTACAATTGTAGTTGGCTCATTCAGCATCATGTGTACAAGTCGTACAATTGTAGTTGGCTCATTCAGCATCATGTGTACAAGTCACAAACTGGTCGCTGTCCGTTTTCCTTATGCAGTACTGTAGCGATCATGAGTTTCATTTCATTCCGGATGTTTCTTTCCCAATAAGCATAGAGTATTGGGTTTCCTAAGGAGTTGCAGACAGCGATTGTTACCGCTAACCTGTCGACAATGAAAGGAATATACGTGTTGTAACCGAATAAAGCAATCATCTTCAAAGTAAAGAAAGGCATCCAGGACAAGAGGAAATACAGACACAGCACTGCTAACTGTTTGGCGACTCGAAGGTTCTTCAGGGCAGACGACATGTGCTTCTTCTCGCTGAAGCGAGTCAGGTACAGCTTCCGTTTGCGACGGGCGATGAGGTATATCTTCATGTAGACGACGATGAGGACGAGAGCAGAAAGGAAGAAACTGGAGATAGCCATGAAGAAGAAGAACCAGAGTTCCATGAAGTATTCACAACTACACCGGGTCCCGTCGAACTCTTGTTTTATCACCCCCATCATGGGTATCACTGGGAAAACAGATGATATTTAATCATTTACTCCTATTTACTCCCGGAGTAAATATCATCTTTAGTCATATTTAATCCTGGAGTAAATATCATATTTAGTCTTATTTAATCCGGAGTAAATATTTGTAAAGTTTTGTAAAGTTTTGTAAAGTTTTGTAAATGTCTTATTTAATTCAGATTAAATGTTTGTATATATAATGTTTATATACGATTCAATATTTGCAAATATAATGTTAAATGATATTAAATATGTGTAAATATTGTCTTTAAACGAAATGTAGCACGCCGTTCTTACGGAAATAAAGAGCTCTATCACGGGAAGGAAGTGCAGCCAGTTGCTTAATAATAATGTCCAATCAATGAAAACAGTTGTTAAATAAATGTACTTGATTCGAATGAAACACTCCCTAAACTGAATTATGTCAAGATGTAAAAAAATAAATATTCATCATGTCTTTGGAGGGAATTTACAAGTTGAATACATAAAAAACAATATTCTATTACAAGTTTTTATTGTGAACTTATATCGGAGTAAATGATCATTACCAGATAAAAAAAAAACCTCAAATTAACGTTAAATGCGATCTCTCCTCTCATAAGTGTATGAACCACTCATTGAGTTACTTATTAATTCAAGAAAATAAAAGTTGCATCCATAACCACGGATAGACGGACAAAACAAGACAAGACTTTATCCCACAGTATTGCATGCCATTGGGATAAAATAATAGTTTAATTTGCCCGAAAATATGATAACATGTTATGCAATAGACAATTTCAGTTGAACAATTGCATTTTGGAACAAATTACTATTTTTCCTCGTTATAATGCCAATCATCAGAAAACCGTTTATGCCATCTATATGATATAATGCTATTTACGATGTTGATTTAACTATTTACACTGTGAATGTACAGTTTTTTTGTGGTTAATCAAACACCTAGTCTCTGAAATGAAAACATTGAAAAGGAGGTTCTCTTAATATTCCATTTTTTACAGTCTACTTTTCGATATTTGATAAAATGGTGATATTTTCAGAATACATACTTTTTCTGAGTCTGAGTGTAAGACTATCATGCACTCAACCGCAAAAGAAATGTCACCCGGGGAACCCCTAAATGTTGCTGTCTGAGAAAGTATATGGTGGACACATATTCAATAAAGAAGTACTCACAATTTCACGTATTAGAGAATGAGGCTTTTCTTTTAGTGTCAGTTCAAATACAGTTGCAGTGTTGAAATCGCTTTTTCAAAATGTTTTTGGGTCAGAGTGTTTGAGATTTAAGTCATATGTATAAAATATAAAATGTAGAAACTACATAAGATACAATAAAATATGGTGTCGACATGAATAACCTTCTTGAACTTAAATTTGATGACACGTCTTTACTGTAGGATGTCGTAAAATGCCAAAAAAGTCCTTTTAGACTCCCCTACGTCATCTAGTTACGAAAATTCGAAAACGTGGATTTTGAGAATTGCCAATTCTTAAAAGGTGTTTCGCAGAAATATGCATATATAATGTTTTGAAATTTCAGGTTAAGTTTTCCTCTGAAGACATGCTGTTTCTCTGTTTCAGTCGTCAGTATCACTCTTGGAATGAATTATCTTATATTTTGTATGGTGACGTTTCTTTTGCGGTTGAGTACAGAGTACACCAACTAAATTTTACTGTTGATTACATAAATCAAATCAAATCAAATCCCGACGAACAGCCTGCGTAAGCTATGTTAGAGAAAGCATATGGGAGTAAGTGACGCCTGAACACACAGTTGTGTAGATGTTTATCTGTAACATAGTCTTCATTCTCTGCAAACATATTATACATGCAAAGAACGAAAGTGTTTCCATTTGTCCAACCTGGATACAACACAATAACAGGTGACAAAATATTAAGGGTATACTATTTAACATTACAAGGGTCAAACATATAAGTAGAGAAACAACATTTTCGATTGCTACCTTGCTGAACCAGATTTGCCGTTATTAAGTGGACCATAAATGTGTGAATTACAGTAAAACCTGGAACTACTGACTCGCTTAATTATGATCAATCAATCCTCCTAGAAAGCGATAAGTATTTAGTCTGCTGTTATTTATACAAAATGACAGACGAAATATAATTTATGCAAATGCAATCGCTGGTTAAAGATTTAATTAATGTTACCTCCTTTGCATGTTGAGACATTTACGTTAAAATAGATTACTTCAAGAAATAGTTAAAACATCCAAATGAATTAAGAGGATGGTGATTATCATAAAAAGAAATGAACAATCATTATTTCAAGCAAACATTATCCTTGTTAAACAGAATGGAATACAATGAAATACAAATGTAAACGTCTAAAAATAATCTAGCGACAATGATTACTCACTCATGTTATTACACATTATAACACACAACATAGTTTAACATTTTTCGTTAATCAAGAAAAATCTTATTGTACGATATGTACATGAAAAGCGTCTCTTACTGACACACAGTGTAATCATTTGTAAACCAAAGCGCAGAAAAGAATAACTTGGATTGTATGTTTTGCCATATTGCATAATCATTTATACTTATTGACGATCAATATCTTTTAATTCAGTATCACCATGATGCAATACTAGAGTGGCCTGATTAAACATGAACGCACGGGGTTTGATACACAAACTTCCCTCCAAACAAACAGTTTAAATATAAGTGTAATTTACGCATTTCTTCTTATGAGTTGATTAACTCAATTAGGGCTCATTAACAAGATACCAAATAGGTGTAAGTCATTAACTGCCGAAACTGCGCCGGCTCGTTAACAACGGTGAGAATGACCGATGGTTGAGAAGGCATAAGCCGAATACACAAAGAATTCGATAATACACACTTGTGTATTCAGAACCTATTTAGGTCATAAATGTTGCAAGATTGACGCTTGCTTAAACTAAGGGAGTATTTTTGGTGCATTGCGTGAAAAAAGGAGTAGATGGTATATTTTTACTGATTTAACAACTTTGCAATATAAAATGTAACCATTGATTTGATTTACAAGCGAGTAATAAACTACATATACAAGTTTGTTAGCGGGGTATTGCACTTGCAGTTGGTTTTATATTCCGATATGGATGACATTTATTGAATTTATAGTTTCCATAGGATACATGTTGGTTATCAGCCCGTTTAACATTCAACTTAGTTTCACAGAATTGCAATATTTACTGGCATATAACACAGGTATCATTTACAGTATTGGTTAACAAGAGGCTACAGCTATGAATTGTGGGGTTTGCGGTATACTTATGAGATAAATTCGTTTTTTTTTTCTAAAATGACTATAGGCATTACAGACAATAAGGAAAGGATATTCATATTCAATTTTAACAGTTTTACAATTTATTCAATCCCTTTGACTCCTATGAATCTTTTAATACGTTCATGTGACCTGTACACACTCATGCCAGGCAGGTAATAGTTTATCCACGGACGTGACCGTTACATGTTTATAGAAAGTATATGGTAAAGGATTAAACTTTGTTGTAATATGCTTTTCTTATCATTCGGTCTTGAATGGTTCTGTACATTCATGTGTTATTCATATCTACGGAGAAAGCTTTAAGTATTATAGAGAAAGCTTTTCGTTAACGCATTATTTTGACAATAACAACAGTAAACGCACCCACAGGAGTTGTTCAACTAAATATGTGTGTAACATGAATTTTAAACAATTGGTTTTCTTGTGGAATGAGATTTTATACAAAGTTTTCATGTTTGGTAGTCTGTTCTGTAGGGAACATCCCCCCCCCCCCCCCCACCCCACCCCCCCCCCCCCCCCCCCCCCTTACACAAAAACATACAAATCTGTCGGCTAAGAGTTGATTAAATCAATTAAGGAGACTGCCAAATCAGAGACAACCGTTTCAGTTCGTTATCGAGGTGTGCAATTTGACTGATAAAGATTGAAATACCAAAGGGGTCTTAAATCAAATACACAGAGGTTCAGCATTAACCTGTGTATTGAGGGTCGCCTGAGTTATTCATGTTGCTTTTATTGCCTGACAAATACATTTTGCTTCTATACAACAATATGTTCGGCTTATGGACATAGAATAAATACATATGCAATCACCATGAGTTAAGAGTAACAATAAAGATGTGAATTTAAATGTTGATGTTTATTATATTGATTTTTCTGTGTACCCTTATAGACTGGAATAGAGTCATGGTATATTTCATAAAATCTGGTTTGGCTTTGATATGTGCCACAATACAATATTACTTAAAGTTGAGTTACGTTTTCATACAATCATGAAGTCGCATTTGTGGACCCATTTTACGTATCTGTAGGACATGGTAGTAAACCAACTTTGTCTCCTTTAGATAAGTTTCCAAAATAACATTGATTTGCGCGCACGCCTATCTTGATGCATTGTTGTTATTCTCACTATTCTCACTTACTGAACGGGGGAAAATAGTTATTTTCAGTAGCTGTCAGTTGAGCTCGATATATATCATCGATGATATCGACATATGGGAACAACAAACTCAATGTGGAGAATCTGGGAAGGTTTAAACATTATAACACATTAATACAACATCATTTATTCAAGATTTATTGTTTCTATCAAGATAACACTATACCTCGGCGCAATCATCTGTACTGTCATCATAAATCTTTTATTACTCAAAAAGATCCACCATCGGTGGTACATGAGTAAATAAAGTAATATACATAGAATGTACAGCAATATAACTGCAGATTAAAGATAATTAAATCAAATTGATTTCAAACAATCCTAATAAACTTAGCTAGTTGTTTCAGAACAGAAATCTTATTTGAAAATAGTTGACGAAATTTTAACAATCTTGGCCAGGAACAATAATATTCTTTAAACAATAACTTACGTAAATCCATAAACAAAGTCCTTTTACGATATTTTGCCATCGGCCGGTTTTAATTGCTTGTTCTAAATTTAAGGATTGGTTTGGATATATGGTCATGGAGGAGTAGATATTGCTTAAATTCAGGAGATCGCTTCTGAATTGTAAAAATCACAGAGGAACAGTAGATGGCGGTTTACCACTGGGCTACCCCGCCCCTTATTTTTAAAAAAATACGTCATTTGTTCAAATCATAAACATTTATAACAAGAAAAGTTTTACCTTTAGTTTTACTTTTTTATAATATCGGTTTTTTTGCCGGAAACGCTTTTATAGTTTACATTTTATTAAGATAGATGTAACCGTATTTCTGTATTTCTGAACAGAACAGGGTAATTAAAGAGTTGTGATCACGGCCCGTGCAAAGTGTGTTGTGTAATGCCAGCCTGAATCTCCTTTGGCTGCCGCTAATTAGGGGCAATAAATTAATTTCGGTTTAGCTTTGCATTGTTTGACAAAGGCGTTATATGTTCAACGGCATGTATATTCCATTACATTCAAGAAGTGAATTAGTGATGACACTTTACTTAGGAGATATAATTGTGTTTTGTCACCATTGAACCATTTTTTAATTGTACCCTTCCGCCGACTCCCTACATATTGTATATACAACGACACCAGACTGGGTGGCGCCAATTTGATTAGCTAGGGATCTTAAGATTTAATCAACAATTATGACGAACAATACCTATGTCTACGCAACATGTGATTGTGAAAATTTGCTTTTATTGTGTTTTGTCCTTTTTAGTTGAATGAGTTAGAATTCAAATCACTTTTATTCAATGGTAAATGCATTGTAAATAAATAATGCCGATACAATTACTTAAAAACATAATTGATATATTATAATATACGGGCATCCTGGAAAATATTATTTGTAAATCTTATTCATTAAGAACCTTATATGTTGTTAAATAATGGTCTCTCATAATCAGCTGTGCATACGATTTTAGACGTTTAAAATGCATTATTCTAGTCCAAACTGTCCATTGATAGGATTTAAACAAGCGATGTCGCATTACATTATTTCAGGTTTGTAGCTTTAAGAACCACCCTTAGTTGGCTTGAACATTAGGTTTATTTAATGGATAATGACACTTGTTATGATGATACTGAATATTTCTATAAACTCAAGGCTACAACAGAGCATAATGAGGTTAACATAATGCCATTATGTGTATAACTTCACACATGGTGACATCATATGGATAGTTTGATGGTAGCGACATTTTCTGTTTGAAGTAAAGTATTAATATTAAATATTGAAGGCTGTATACGATGGACTTTTTTAAAATAAATTGATAAAGTGTGATGAAGTTATAAAACAAAATATGAGATACATATTTGTCAAGATCACATATTTCCCTCTGTCATTATTTTAAGCTGAATCAATATTACCAATCATTTTTAACGAGGAATAGTTAAACTACATCGGTCTGTAGGTAAGTGATTTCATAATACATAAAGGTAATATTAATGTCACTGGATATTAGATGCTATACCAATGCATTAGAATATCTAGCTACCAAAGACAAAAAACGGTAAGCACCAGTAAACCTATCTTGAAAGCAAAAAGATGTTGCCTATATCATCTTGGAGTATTTTTGTATTCCAAGATCGTATAACAAATCAGTCCCCTTTAACACTTAATAGTGTATGTATCGCATTCGTGGTGATAACTAAAGTTTAAGTCTAGTGGTGAAGGTGCTGTGATGAGAGGTTACCCGCTGTCGTGTTTAGCGTTTTAGGATTTCATTGAAGTGTGATAAGTAATCAATCGATATGAGTTTCATAACTACCTGTCGCAAATGGAATATTATACTCAAATAATACACTTATATCAACATCTTATTATATTCAATGCAACAGGTACCTAATATTTATGTTATAATCACAACTTTGTATATGAACTATATTGTATGTGAATAAACCTCTCTCAAATAAATTGCCACACAATCATGGAATATCTATTGAATATCTGTCACAAGTCGTGTAATACTTAAAATGGACATAAATCAGCTTGTCACATATCCTTAAATCCTATGCATCATATATTGAATGTATGTTAAAATCACATCTTTGTGAGTAAACCTAGTATATTGTGAATATATGTCGCATGATGTAATACTCATATAACACAATTAGAACAACTCTTTATATTAATACTATATATATACTTCAGACGACACTTGCTGTAGATATCATTTTAATGATGACTGGATGCGCCGCATTTCGACTTGTTTACTTGGCGAATATATAGGTAGCTTAAACAATGTACAATAGACGTTGATTGGGTGACAATAAGTTAGCTTGATTTTCACACAATACACTATTTACGAGGGCTTAAAATTTGAGTCATTGCAGGTCTCACATCCTGGCCCACAGTCAATGAATTGATCATTTGTTTCAATTGCATAATTGGGGGGCGGGATAGCCAGTGGTTAGCGCGTTCGGCTTCGGAACAAGAGGTCCGGGGTTCGAATCCCGCCAGGGGCACGGCGACGGCGACATACCTATATTTACGAATATATTGTACACTGTTTTTTTTTTAAAGTGTCTTTTTAGCCAAAAGATGGCTGGTTGTTTAATGTCTTTTAAACATGCTTTTTCCAATTTATATTTAATTTTTGACACTGTAATCAAATGTATATGTCTGTCTGCCTGTCTATATCTATCATAACTGTGTATCTGAACTGCTATATCGAATCATAAAGTGATTACAATGTAACAATATGGCATTAATGAACAATGTTTAGCAATCAAATGACAATCTAAATAATCAAAACGTTATGGCTCTTTTAATAATTCCCCGTCACCTCGCTAAATGTTGCTATCCCAGTTCGATTCTGTAACATTACACACTTCACAAAGAATGGCCATGCAATCTAGCATTATGAAGTGTATGTCTGTCGTAAATGTGTATGTTATTTAAATGTATACAATTATAGGAAATTATATATGTTCAATAACCTCCAAGAAATACTCATACCATATTGTTATATCCAATGTAAATCTGCCGTAAATGGTAACTAATAAAGTGAATTGCTTCACCAATTGCCAAACTCATCAATAGATTTACTATATTTATCTTTATGTATATTTTCATGAGATGATACTTATAATATCTCTGTAAGTTACTAAATCATGTTAGTCATTATTCCGAATTGGTCATATTTTCGTCAAAGTCATATTTTTCTATTAAAGACATTCTTATCTTCAAAGTAGTTTATTTTCACCAAAGCAATTTTTTCATTAAATTAAATTTTATTATCAAAATAACAATGTTCATCAAATTCAATTTTTAAATTAACATTTATGTTATGAAAGTATTTGTTTCCCATCAAAGTAAATTTTTTCATCCAAGTAATTTTTATCATCAAGGTGAACTTTTTCACCCGAGTAATGTTTTTCATTAAACACAATTATTTCATCAGTCAAATACTTTATCAAAGTTATTTCTTTCTTTTAAGTCAAATATATCATCAAAGTAACATTTACCACCAAAGTCAATTTTTCATCAAAGACATTTTTTCATCACAGTCATTTGTACCATCAAAGTAAATTTCTTCATCAAAGTAGGTTTTATTTCATTAAAGTAATTTTTTCCATCAAACTCTATTCTCTATTTCGATTTAAAAAAATTCATTTAATGTTAATTTATCCATTAAAGCAAATATTTTCATCAAAATAAATGTTTTTCAGCAAAGTCTTTTTTCCAATCAAAGTCAATGTCTTCATCAGTATCATTTTTGTCTTCATCAAAGTCAATTGCTCCATTCAAGTCACTTTCTCTTTAAAAGCATTTCTTTTCATAGAAGTAGTTTTTAATTAGAGTAATGTTTTGCCGGCAATGTTCAAAGCAACTTTTGTCAAATTTATGAAATTATTTTATTTTTATTACAACATAGCAAAAACTTGTCTGAATATTTACAAAACTTTAATCTTATTTAATCACCTTTACAAATATTTAATCTCAGAGTAAATATGGAGTAAATATGGATTAAATGTGATATTTACTCCCCTTTACTCTGTTGTAAATTGTTTCTTTAATCCGGAGTAAAGGGGAGTAAAGGGGATTAAATGACATCTTTAATTCATATTTAATCCGGATTAAATAGGACCTTTTCATCCAGTGTATGAAGGATATCACGAAGCTGGAAGTCCAGAGGAAACATATCACGGACACTGATCGGGGCTTTGTTATAATGCCCTTGTATCCTTGGGGAGCAGTGATGCGTATGAAGCGGTCGATACTTACGAAAGTTAGGTGTTGCATTGACACTGAACTCAAGGCAACAGTGGAGCAATACGAGAAGAGACATATGTAGTAATCTGTGAGGACACTTAGTTCCAGAAGTACCTGCAGAGGTCGTGACACGCCCATCCCGAAATCTGACATGGCCAAACTGAAAATGATGAAGTTTGTTGACGTCTGCAACCTCGGCGTCCTTATTATAACCACCATGACAAAGCCGTTAACAACGACCACGGACACTGCCAGTACCATCTGAATGGTATAATCTAGCACCTCCTGAGAAGTGAAGGGCCGCAGTCTGCTCACCTCTGTCTCGGCCGAGGTGTACTGTAGCAAGTCTGTACGATTACTCATCATTCCCCAGGTATTGTTCCGCATCGTCGAGAGTTTAAGTCGCCAATGCTTGCTTGTCGCTTGCTCTGGTCGCTAATATAATCAATAGGACACAGCAATAGGATACTGTTCTTAGCTCCACGAGAAAGCAGTGGCAGGTTTTTATGTATTGCTCGTGTTTCGAGTGTCTTACATTTGTATCTATAAATCTTGTTTACTAAAATACGAGTACAACATAATCCCCAACGAATTGAAATTCGAGATGGTCGAGGTCATCTAAACATTGAGTATATCTACAAAAACTAAACGAACTTACACAGCATACTTTGTTTTCTCTGTTACTAAAGTAAATAGTTAGGTAATAATTGAACGAAAATGTTTGATACCGAATCATTTGTGGGTTAAATAAATAGATATCTGTCTTTTCTTGACTAATACCATATCTATCTCATCGAGTGAGGTAGAAAAGTAGATATTTCACGAGTGGCACAGTCAAGACTGAAATATATAAACTTTTCTACCTCACGAGATGTAATAAAAATAGTATTATATGGAAAAGGTCTGTTAGATTTATGTTCAGTTCTTAACATTATATATAATGAATGGTCGGTGCGGATCTGACTCAGAAATAGCTAACTCTACATTTATTGGTCATAACGGAACAAGTGTCGTAGATTATATAATAAGTTCATCATTAATTTGTTAAAGTGCTTGACTTTGCAATCCCGTCTTAAATGTACTCTAGAACCAGAAATTTATCTTTCATGTATAAATGTCAAAAAGTTTAGGATAGCGTTAAGTAGATTAAGATGTTCATCACATGATTTATATATCGAAAGTGGAAGATTCAAATCAGTCCAAAGAAAGAATCGAATATGCAGATTTTGTAATAAATAGAAGATGAATATCATTTCGTTTTAATTTGCCCTATTTATAATTCACTGAGGAAGTTGTATATAAAAAAACTATTACTATGTCCATCCGAACCTTTATAAATTTGTAAACTTGTTAAGTAACAAAAAAATTGCAGTTATTCAAAATCTGGCTATGTTTGTTTACCATGCTATGGTATTCAGAACAGAATATATTTCTACACATAATATAAGTAATACCTAATTGTTGAATATCATCTTCATTGTACTAAATGTACGTGTAGATATTATCATTGACATGTATTGTACTGTGGCCTTTCAGTACAGGAAATACAATCACAAAACACTGGAGTGTTGGGACACTGGATTTGCTTTTGCAAGTCATTAGTTTTTGTTAAAGTGCTTGACTTTGCAATCCCGTCTCGCACAGAATCCGACCATCTTCCTCTTACAATGAAGTTACGTGCGTTTCATGCGCAGCTGAGATACGGACTGACACATTTAAATTTGTTTGGGATAATGATAAACTCGAGAATTTTAGATCAAATATGTTTCTGGAAAATACTCAAGAGTTGCTTAGCCAGTCAACAGATTGTGTATTTACAAACATTTAATAAAGCATAGATCTCACTGTACAAGCTCTATGTACAGCGGCTTTAGACAGGAAAAAAAAACAAATGGTAAGACAAGAAAAAGAGTTCAACTTTGGCATGATATAGAGGGTGACAAACTGAACAAAGAAAGATGTAGATACCTCAATAAGTTTCGTAAGCTAAAAGATACTAAATCCTTGAATGATTATCATTGCATTAGAAATGAATATATAAGACAACCAGTAAACAAAAACGAAATGAATATTTGCAATTGAAGTAACGACAGTAAGAAAACAGTGTTAATAATTCTAAACCGTTTTGGTTTTCTCTAAAAAAAAGTTGAACGGTAAAGCACACCATAGAAATGACAGAGATAAATGATTGGTTTGCTAATTTCAAGAACCTGTTCTCTATACGTGAAACAAATATTGTTATGCACGATTGTGATCAAATTGAAAATGGTGATGGAAAAAGTGATGATACAATGGATATTGACATTCTTGACGCACCAATAACACGAGAAGAAATACTTCATAGTATCAGACATTTAAAACTAAATAAATCATCCGGAGTAGATAATACTATCTCAGAATTCTTCCTCCTTTCCTCAGATATTTTACTACCGCATCGTGAACTGTTATTTAATGTCTTCCTTGAGACAGGGGCTCTCCCACATTCATGATCGATTGGTATCATTATTCCTATCGACAAGCATGGTGATAAAACAACTGAAACTTATAGAGGCATTACTCTTCTTAGTGTGTTTAGTAAAATATTCACTGATATTATTAATAAACGTTTAATCCTATGATAAGATATCTGAATGCCAAGCTGGATTTTGGAGAGGGTACATTACCACTGACAAAATATTTGTCTTATATTCACTTATACAGAGATACTTGAATACTAAAGGTTCGAAAGTTTATGTCCTATTTGTAGATTTTGCAAAGGCTTTCGACTCTGTACACAGAGAAAACAACTTTGGACTCTTCTAGATAACCATTCCATAAGCAATAAAATGAGTAAACTTCTAAGAAGTATTTGTGATAACGTAAAGATGTGCTTGAGAAACAACAATGAAATATCTGAAACTTTTGAAAGCCAAATAGGAGTTAGACAAGGTTCGTTCTTGTTTTCTTTCTTCATTAATGAATTAATGAAGAATGTTCAAATGGCGTTCAATTGTATCCAGATATAGTACAGCTATTTCTCTTATTATGTGCCGATGATATAATACTCTTCTCCAGCACGGTACGGGGATTACAAACAGAAATCAATGAATTAGAAAAATATTGTAAGGAATGGAAACTAACTGAAAATAGAGACAAGACTAAGATAATTGTTTTTAAAAATGGAGGTAAACTTGCTGCAAATGAAACGTGGTACTACGAAGGCGAAATGATTGAAATAACCACATCCTACAAATATCTGGGAGTTTATTTCACAACCACCTGTCATGGTCTTTGCATGCCAGAAATGCATCGATGCAAAGAAAATACTATTAGGTATATTGAGATATAGTCACATTTTGGGCGACTTGCCTTATAAATCATTTTTTAGAATTTTCGACGCTAAGAGTAGTCCTGTACTACTTTACGGTTAAGATATTTGGGGACTCCAGAAATTGGATATTAGAAAAAGTACATATATATGCAATTAAAAAATTCCTCGGTGTGAAATCTAATACTTTAAACATAATGGTCTACGGTGAATGTGGCAGATTTCCTTTAAATTTGGAATCAAAAGTGAAAACAGTAAAGTACTCGAACATATCAGATATGCCGGGTTATAGATTACCGAAGAATTGTTATAATATGATGATGTTGTATGATAAAAATGGAAAACATAATTGGGTTACAGATGTTAAAGGGGCAGTAGCACGTTTTTTCGCTCAAATAAGTCGATGAAATGTATTTGAAAAATAATGTCACCAATAGTAAAACACCCTTCTCTCTTCGGAAAATCAAGTTAATAAACGAGTGTACATAGTTCGCTAAAGCCTAGGGAATCGTTTTTGTCGTTCGAAATAATAAATTGTGTTCACAATAAAATGGCCGCCATGCAATTTTTGCTTTATACGCAACACCGTTATTACCACTACGGATAATTCGTTTGTTTAATAAAATGTTTTACCCTCTAAAGTAAATATAAATGACATAAACTATCATCATAAATGGGAAATTGGAAAAATTAAAATTTTCAAAAAACGTGCTACTGCCCCTTTAAAGATCTATTAAATTCTACTGGATTTGGTGATGTATGGCTTGAGCAATGTACAGACTCTCACATCAATTTTTCTCATGTCCTTTAAACAAAGGTTGCAAGATATGTATCTCCAAGATTGGCTTTACCACTTATCTGTATCAAGTAAATGCTTATATTTCAGAATGTTTTAACAATCTATATACAATTTGAATGTTAGGAAATTTAGAATTTCGCTTACAGGATTTCGCTGCTCTTCTCATGATTTGTTAATTGAAACAGGCAGATATATTCAATGTGGCTTATAAAAAAGAAGATAGATTATGTAAAATGTGTGATATGAATGTAATTGAAGATGAGTACCATATTCTTTGTGTTTTTCCAGCCTACCTCGATTTGAGACAAATGTATATTAAGCAATATTTCTTTACTAATCATAATATCCATAAATTCATATATATAATGCACTCTCTACTGCCTAATGATGTGTCTGAAAATATGTACTGTAGGCCTGTGGCCTTTTAAAGTGCAAATAAACTTTGATTTGATATGGAAGAACGTGTAGTAGTTTATTACTCGCCCATGTCATACAATATCCGACAAGGTTTCCGCGAGTAAAGTACGGCGGTACTAAGCCAACTGTTGAAGGCGCGTATTGTTATTTTATTACGATAAACTTTATCGCTACTCGCGTGACGTCATCCGGACAATGTTATGTCATATTGTCAGCTTGCGAGGCTGAACGTTTACCGTTGAAATCACTCCAAGTCAACGTAAAAACACAGAATTAATGATATAATAAATAGAATATCTGTTTTTCCTTGACAAATACCATGTTTGTTATATGTGTGTATTGTATCCTGTGTTTTGTTAACATACATAGAGGATATTATATGAGCGAGAGCGAGGGATATACCGATATTCAGGCAAGAGTGTCGTAAATATAGTATGACATAGACACGAATATAATATTCTGTTTATTACCGAAGTCCAGAAATAATGAAAATACACTAAAATCCACGTTCAACCATAGGCTGGCGACCCACCTTCTCCGGATTTAGAACGCAACGTCATAGACGAAACGTGACGTCATAGCATTGTTTATGACGTCACGTCACCATGACAAAGTGATATGTTGCCCTAGGGCATCGTATGAAAAATATGAACCCCGATATGATTGCCCTCGTAGGTAAGAATAGTTTAATATTGTCATGTTAATATCACAACTGCAGTGTCTTCCACTGGCAAATTATAATTATAGACCCACACCCTATAACTATGGGAGTATAGCGCTCAAATCCCTCAATCCCTCTGTTCGTCCGAGCATTCTTGAATATTGTATTATATTTCAATAAAGTAACTATTTTTGTTATAAACTGTTGATATGTTATGTATTCATTTATTGGATTGTACTCTTGGTCTTTATCATCTGTGACTTATTTTACATATTTATTCAAATATTTTCAACTTTGTGCTTTACATTACACTTCTCAGACAAATTTTGTCGGAGACTCTCGTAATTCAGATAACGTATTTAGAAGATGATCCATGTTTACCATCTTTGACTTAAAGAGCCATCAAGGATGTTAGTGTGGCGGAGTGTATATTTTAATATTGTATGTTTTAATTGTATATATCTGTTTTCTAATGCATCATTTTATTTCAGTGTATCTCATTGTAGCACAATAGTTACAATGCTCATGGCCTGTGAAAACTACAAGCATTCAATCAAGCAGTTAGCTTTTATTCTTTTGTTCTCTGGTGTGACTGCTTTCTCAGTACACCAGCTCAGCTCTCTATGGTTAGGTAAACGTAATCCTTGCAATGCATGCTGTCAAAGTTTATAAAGTTAACCAGCACACATATTTCATTGCACTGCAATAGTATCACTGAAGTGAAGCACAGCAAGACAACTTGACAATCCACTGGACGGTTTTCCATAGCTTCTGCATTTTCCAAACATCTCATCTCTCACAGGTTAGTTTACATACTTCTAAGTCTTTTCAATTATATCTAAATAGGGTTTTAATATCGTTATATCAACGTTTAGGATTGTATGTATGATGTTTGAATGTATTATAGTGTTAGTGCTACATGCTAAAGGTAAGAGTGTGTATGTATAATGTCAGGCACATGCAATGGTTGTGTCATATGTATCATATGTACAGATCAATCATACAGTGTATGAACTTTGTGTAGTAACACAAATGGTATATTGTATTAACTAAGTAGCATACTAGCTATACATAAGCAATTATCAGCTTATCATTTCATATGTCGCCGCTAATGGCTGCAATACTGCCGAAGCGGCGTTAAACAATAACTCAATCACTCACTCACTATCATTTCATATGTACTCTAACATATTGTACTGTGTTAGTATGCTATCAATTAATTATGACCCAGAAGTAAGAATATCCGTGGTACTGAAATATATGCAATTACTTAAATATTCATTCTCATATATGCATGTAATGTATGATGATGTACCATGTGTTTCATTTGTATATATCCTAAATGAATTTTATGTATTGTTTAAGGGTGAATTACTGTCATTGTTATCTACCACAGTACGATGGTATCACCATATTATATCAACGATTGGTGAAAAACTCTCCAACCGAACCCAAGCATCTGCAGCCTTTGTTCCTCATTGACAAAGTGTACCCTGCAACATTAGTGTTTCAATACAATTTGTATGTGGAAAATATACTTATAACGTCAATCGCCAGAGAAAACTTGTATCTACACCATGACATATAAAATTCAAGCAAAATACCTAGTTGGGTAAAACAATTATTCCAATATATGTAGCAAATACATAATCAAATGAAATGGTAAATAAATAACCGCCAAATATTTATATATTTCAGTTTCTTTCATTGCTCATAAACTGTGTTATTCTTTCGTGTCTTTGTATACAGGGTGTGAGTTGGACCACAATGCTTTTCGCTTGAAAATAATAGACTGGATCTATATTTAGACTGGAAAACGCCTTTTCTAATTATTGCAATTTTTCGTCTTATTTTCGGGTCGTAAAAATCTGTGAAAAGTTAGGTGTATATAGTTCACGGAGATAGATTTTTGGCAAGTTTCCTATATGTTCATCGCCATCTTTGATGACTCTTTTATCTGAATATGTTATTATGCACAATTTCAGAATGTTGTGTCGACATTGTATTTCTCCCAACTGTCTTTTATCAGAGCAATCGAGGAATGTATTCACCAGATGAGCAAGTTCTACTTTTTGAGGAAAGTTATCTTTTCAAATTGGATTATTCAAAACAAATTGAGACACTTTTGTTTAAAGGAATCCCAAGCTATTGGTGTATTTTTAGCGTTAAATGAGCTAGAGCGAATTGAGAATTAAACGTTTTTTTACAAAGTTCGACTTCGTATTCAAAGCGACATAACTCATGACAGTAAAGGCCGGTTCCCAGTATGCCGAATTTGAAAATGTTCAAATTCGCTTAGGATCGTAAGCAATCGGGCCATTCATAAACGTATCTTAAAGGAGAATGGTAGAGAAAAAACTTGTTTTAACATGTTCAACAGTATTGTTTCAGACACAATGTGTCAACAACAAAAACTTTTCTCATGTGGATTGCAGCTTCTACAGGTCTCCATCCTATCAATGAGTTGCAGATGGCTGTCCGTGTTGATCTTGGTAAGCCCTGACATATTTTTAAACAGAAGCGTTGGGCTCGTTCGAGAGTTATTAGTTCACCATTTGTTAGGTTATGCCACAGTTTTGCTCCGAATAATGACCGAGGAATGCTTACAGTTCTTATGAGGTTTGAACTAGTGATGGGGTTTAAACCTTTGTAATGACATCCTGATTTCATCAGCATCATCGTCGAAGATTTCATTTTGGAGCTTGCAGTAAGTGTCCTGTCCCAAGAATTGAAGTGGGAGTTTAGGGTTACACCAACATGTTTGACTGAGTCTGTGACTGGTATATCCTTTGCATAGAGCAATATACTGCAGGCAGTTTTCTTTGTGTTGCCAAACACCATGAGGTTGCTCTTAACAGGGGAGAAGGTGAATCTCCATTTTTTGCTGAAGGTTTCACAGAGAGTTACCATATCCTGAACATAAGATGTGATTGGACTTATGATGCAGATGTCGTCAGCTTGTGTCGGTGCTGCAATATGGAGGTCCATCACCATTGCTCCCTTTTTTTTCGAGTCCAGGGCTTCCAGCAGATCGTTGATGTATACGAGGTATAGCTTTGCGGAGAGTACACTCCCTTGTCTGACTCCTCTTTCCAGGATGAACCAATCTGACAGGGCTCCGTTGACCATAACACTGCTGGTCATTTCAGTGTATGTGTTGTCCAAAATCTTCCATATTGGTCCCGGTAATTGAAGCTGATTAAGTTTCCAAAGAGGTGTCCTTCATGCCAGACAGTGTCAAAGGCTTTGGAACTGTCAAAGAACATAACCTTGACGTTATCATGCCTCTCCAAGTAGTGATGAACTGTTTCCTGTACAATGAAGGAGGTATGGAACGAGGATAGTCCCTTTTGAAACCCACACTGTTGGTTATCTGGGAATGATTTGCAAAGGTTGAATTGTGGAATGAGAGTTTCAAATAGTTTTGATATGACTGGCAGAAAGGTTACGCCTCTATACGAATCCGGAGCTGTTCTTTCTTTATTTTGACCTGTATAGATAGGGACAATAATCCCCCTCTTCCATGCTTGTGGTACATATGCTGTTTTGATAATCTTGTTGAATAGCTCTGACAGATACATATATAAGTAGGTCCTCCATATTTCAGGTGTTCGTAAGATATTCCATCGACGCCTGCAGCTTTGTTGTTCTTTAATTGTCTACATATGCTTGATGTCACGAGATCTTTTAGTTCACATTCAGATGAGTGGATATCTTCTCTGAGTTTTCTCACCTTGATTGTAATTTCTTCTTTAAAAGCATTGTCAAAGCTATCATCTTGGTTTGCGCGGAACACATACTTCATGTGATCAGCCATGGCTTCACAGACATCTTCAGGTGTATTAAGAATCTTATCTCCTTTAGCAATAGCTCCCACTTGCATTTTCTTGTTGTTGGAGCGTAAGAGTGCCCAGAATGCTCGTTGGTCTACATCATAGAGTCTATCTAGGGCTTCAAAGTGTTGGTTTTCAAACTCAGACGAGGCGCTTTTCATTGCATTTCTGAAAATATCCTTGCTTGGTAAGGTGTTCCATTCCTCTGGGGCGACCAGCAGCAATCCATTCTCTCCTTGCTTCCATCATACAGTGATGTAGTTTTTTCACTTCACCTTTCCAATACGGCTTGATGTACGGCCTAAAGTGCTTCTGTGGAATCCAATCTTTGGCTGCTTGAGACAGTGTTCGTATTATGTAGTTGTACAACATTTCTATGGCTTCAGAGGAACAATCAAGTGATGAGAGTTTTGATCCCCATAGTGTATTTGAGACTTGAGAGGTGTAATTTTTGATAGATTCATCTCGAAGTGCTTTGTCCCAGGCTGGCTTTGAGAAACTGTTATGAGACGACTCCTGCCCCTGTACGTAGCTTTAAAATAGCAGATAACTGGGTGGTGTACGTAGCTTTAAAATAGCAGATAACTGGGTGGTGATCGGAGATATTAAAGGCATTATCTCCCCTGACCTCTGCACTGACAACTGCAGCCATAAGTTCCTTTGGTACTAAGATGTGGTCAATGGGCGATTGTGGACCACCCTCATATGCGTAGAAGGTGTTAACAGGACCTGTACAAATACAATGCATTCACAAATTTCTCGAGATGTAAACTTCGTTTGTTGGAGTTTAATCGATATCTTGACCTATTTATCCTTGCATTGAAGTCTCCTAGGAACACTACATTTCCTTGTTGAGAGAAGGCTTCATGCAGTTCGTAAAGGTGTTCTAGATAGTGGTGGAACAGTTGAAATGATCTGTTTGAAGGAGGCATATATACACTGAAGATGAAATATTTGTCATAACCTGGAAGAGCAAGTTCCATTCCCGCGACTCTCTTGTTGTCAAGTTCGAGATCTTTTGTATATGATTGAATTCGTTTGTGGCATAGTAGTGAGGTGCTTCCAGACTTCAGAGAATGATTGTCTGAGGTCATATCAACTGGGCTGGAGGCCACTGCAAAGTAGTCCTGGTTGAGGGAGTTCAGGAATGAAATGTTATGGGCGCCAAGTTGGTTGTCAGCTAGTGCACAGATATCAATCTCGTGTTCTTGGAGCAATGTGTTCAGGTAGGCAACACTTGTCATAACCTCGCGGCAGTTCCACGCCATGAGTGTCAACTGTGAATGCTCTTTTGTGTGCGAGTTCATAACAGGTGTCTATGAGAAAGATTCTTCATCATGCTCACCACTTGGAGTATTATTTTCGAACTGTCGCCATAATTTTTGCCTACTGAGCCATCGTTTTAGAATTATGTTATTTGGCCAAAAATCTGGGTTCTCCACTTGAATCTTGTCGTCAGCCAACACGTTCAATTGTGCTGACGCAAAGTGTCTATCTGGCTTGTTAAAGTATCTGAAGTAAGTCACAGTCACTCCCCTCTGAGTGATATAGTTTCTTATTGTTTCTTCTGAACATGTTCTGTTTATTCGACCAATGTAGTACCTTCTTGTTCTAAGCCGAGATGGAGCTGCACAGAATTCCTCATCTGGAGACGTCCTTGTAGCTGAGCATTGATCTGTCCCAACAACTACTTTTATTGGATGATTTGAGGGTGAGTTTTGAGGTTTATCATTCACTGTATGTGTAACTTGATCTTGCATGTGGTTATTGGAACGATAAGATTGGTCTAATATTCCTCCTTCTGTCTCAATCAGGGTTGATCTGTTGTGAGTTATAGTTATATTATGTGTTGGTTCATCCTGGATGCTTGCAGGTGTGATAATCTCGTGACTGTTGGGTCGACGTTGGATGGAGCACTTGGGCCGGTGACACACCTCTCTACAACAGGGGATGCCTTCTTCTTTTCAGTATTGTAAGTTCTTTGTCCGTTGTCATCTGAGGTTTAGAGTTGCTGTCCACGACGGTAATGACGTCACCGGGTCCGGGATTGTCATGTGCTTGTGACGAGTTGATTGATTGTAGTTGACTGCAGGAACAGTCCTTCATAGGTTTGGAAGAGGTTTCAGTGTTCTTCTTATCAGTAGTCTGTCTCGTGATATCAGCGTACGTCGTCTGCTTTTGCTTCTTCCTTATCTCCTTCTCTATTGAGATAATCTTCTTCTTTATTTCAGTAATAGAGTCTGAGCAGGTTACACACTTGTCATCTACTGATTTTAGATCCTCTTCTACAGATGTAAGTATTTGATTGGCTAGTGCCACTTTTGATTTCATGACGCCAATTCCGAGTTGGCGCTCATCTGAGATCCTTGAAATGTTTAAACATCCACCGTCCAGCTTGCTGCTTAATTCACTGACATTGTTTCTCATTTCACTGAAACGTTTTTCCAGTTTTCCATTTTCTCTAGTTATTTTGTCGAACTTTTGATCTTGCATGGTTGTTACTTCATTCAGAAGAGCAGCAAAGTGTTCTCTGCACCCCTTTATATTCAGATTTGCTTTCTCGATCTCGGCAGTGCACACTTGTAACAGCTCCGAGTTATCTTGTTTTCACACCTTAATTGCTCGACTTTCTCGCTCATTTTCCGTTTCATTGTGTTTATTTTTTCCTTAACTGTTGCAGTTTCACTACGTGCTGACAACAGCTCATTTTTCATGACTTTACTTGACCTCTCAGATCAATTATCTTCTTATGTAAGCACTCCACGTCTTGTGTGTATTCTCCTTTCAATGTAGCAAGATCCCTATCCAAGCGCGCTATTGTGTCACTGATTGGAAGTGTTGTCATAAGCCTCAGCGAGTTATTCAAGTTGTTGTTTATTTGTGTCGTCTTTTTTTAGCACAAATTCAAAACATCTAAAATTTCATCACTATTATCACCAATATAAGTTCTATAAAGTGTAAAACAGTCTTTTGCAAGTTTGATTAACCTTTCTCCTTGCTTTGAGCGTCTATCTTGTCTTCTTTTCAAAACACTGTCTTGATATGGAATGAGGGATTTTGTTTACAAAGCTGCAGTAAAGTATTTCTCAGTTCATCTACCATGTTCGTGTCTCTATTTGTGTTATCAAGCAGTCTCGAAATGAATGTGTCTTTAGCACAGATACCAATGTCAACTTTGATGAATTCTAAAAGTTTGCTGATCACAGTACCTTCATGTGTTTCTTGATATGCTTCCGATGACATGTCGCCATTACACTCAACATTCATTTGTGCTTGACATTCTTCTTTTCTGTAATTTTCTGTAATCTCAACTCGGGAGGATACATCTGTTGCCTCGAACACATTGCTGATGTCAAGGCCTTCTTCTGGTGTATGAAAGGGACCCGTAACCACCGGGGAACCATTCAAAACTATGTTAGATTCAGAGAGCAGTGAACACACGTCCACATCGGTCGCCATCTTGCATATTTACTTTTTAGTATAAACAGATCTATGCAAGAATCTGTATTGAAAATCGAGAAGTTTAACATCTTTCAAATTATGTCTGTAGACATTAAATATCTTGTACCAGTCAAATTCACAGTCATTAAATACCACTTCTCATTGGTTACAAATTTCAGGTTTATCATCTCTTGAAGCAAACTTGTCATAAAACAGTCTCAAACCTTTAGTGGGCTTTATTATATTTTTATGATAAACACTGATATACAGATTGTAGTGAGGAATTATTTGTGTATGTTTAATAACCTTTTTCCAAGAATCAGGTAGTATATGAAGTAAATAATTATAGTCCAGTGTAGTGCCGCTTATTCTGTATCTTGATTTGATCTGATTGAAAGTCATAAGACCGTTGTCATCACATAGGTCTTTAATTGCTAATAAACCCTTATCAACCCAGTTGTTAATAATATGATATGGATTCTTGTAATTATGATTCAGCCAAAGTGGTTCAGCAAGAATATGATCATTATTGTCCCATTCAATATAGAATTGTTTACAAATAAGTATTCCACGCTTGTAAAACATCTTACTAAAAAGGGTTATCGCTGTTCAGTTTCTTGTCTATATTTGCTCCATATTTGAAAATACATGAATATGGAATATTACAGGGATTATTGTATGACGGTTTTATACAGTAGAGCCTAAGAGTAGTTAATTTGAGAGCTTCAATAAATGTCTTTATATCAACCATACCCAATCTCCCTTCTGTCTTTAATCTTTTCATAGTGGATCTCTTTATCTTATCTTTTTTATCATTCCAAATGAAATTGAAAATTATTTTTTCAAGGGATTTTATAAAGACATTTGGGGATTGGGCAATGAGCTGAATATATGTACTAATTTGGAAAGGGCTAATGTCTTATTACAGTAATTTTTCCAATCAGTGTCAGATTTCTTTTTCTCCATATTGCTAGTAATCTATTTATGTCTTTCAGTCTTTTTTTGTATTGATCACCCATAAATCAGCAAGGTTTGGAGTAAAAGTTATTCCAAGCACTTCAAAGTCCCAATTGTACCATTCAATTTTCAAATCTGAACATAATTTTTTTTATTGCCTGCCATTGAGCCAATCCAAAGAGCTTTTGTCTTATCTATATTTATTTTCAAACCTGACATCTTGTAAAATGTATCAAGTGTTTCAATAGCAGCATATAAACTTTCTTCTGTACAGTCCAGGAATAGTTCAGTATCATCAGCATACTGACCTAACTTGTATTCTTCATCATCAATAACTAAGCCTTTAATTTTATCATTATTTCTTATCATACATCCCAGTATTTCAACTACAAAGAGGAATAGGTAAGGTTATATGGGATCACCCTGTCTGCAACCTTTTTCATTATGGAATAAATCAGATAAATGTCCATTTTGTATCACACAAGAAGTTGTTTGATATGTAAGTACATTAATCCAATTTATCATTTGAGGACCGAAACCAAATTTCTTAAGGACAACATTGATGAAATCTTTTGAAACTGTGTCAAAGGCTTTTTCAAAATCAATTATCAAGAGTAAACCAGGTATATTTCTTGATTTTGTTTCAAACATGAGATCATATAATAATCTTGTATTTTCACTGATTGTTCTACCTGGAATAAAACCGGTTTGATTTTCATGGAGAAGTAAATTTAAAGTCTTTTTAAGCGGTTTGTAATGCATGAACTAATTATTTTATAAATAGCATTCAAAAGAGTAATAGGTCTCAAATTTGTTAATATAGTTCTATCTTTATTTGCTTTAGGTATGCAGGTTATAAAGCCTCTTTTCATGGTCATAGATAATTCATTCCCCATTGAAACATCCCTAACAAATCTGAAGATCCATACTTTAAGGTCATTCCAGAAGAATTTAAAGAAATCAATAGGGAATCCATCAATTCCTGGGCTTTTATTATTTTCCATATTTTTAAGTGCAAAGGCGATTTCATCCATATCAATATCCTTTTCAAGATCATCTTTGAGTTCTTCATTCACTATAGGAGTTTTGATATTTTCTAAAGTAACACTTTCAAGATCATAATTTCTTATAAAATGTTTTCACCTGATTCACCTTTTGTTTATTGATTTAGTGACATAAGTTCTTTTTTCTAGATTGCAAAAGTATTTTGTATGTTTTTCACCTTATTCATACCATTGAATTCTGTTTCTAATCTGAGTTCTTTTAAGTTCTTCTTCTTTTATCCGTTCTAATTCCAATTTATATTTTGAAAGTTCAGAAAGCTTACCCTCATCAATATCTTGAAAATTTTGTCTTATGTTATTTTCACAAGTTTTTATTTTCTCTTCTAATTCAGAAGTATTGTTGTTTCTGTCTTTTTTTCAAAAGATGCAAAAGACATAGATTTTCCTCTTACTTTCATAAGAAATGTTTCTAAGAATAGGCTAACAGTTATTGTAAGTTTTGTCATATCATGACTTGATCAATATAGCTGCTATCATTTGAATTATTTTCAGAATATTCTTCAACAGTTTCTTTTAAGATAGTCTTAACCAAGTCAGGATATTCCGGATGAACTAGTAGTGATGTATTAACTTTCAAATATCCCCTGCCTCTTTCTTGGTTTATAGTGTTTGAGGGAGCAAGTGTTATGGCTGAATGATCAGTCTTATATCCTGGCAAGATGTCAGAATCTAAAGTTATATCAAATATATCTTGGGAGATCAGGAAAAAATCAAATCTAGCTTGTTTTTTTTAATTCTTTTTCCATCATGTATATTTTCTAGTATGACTGTTCATCCCTCTCCAAACATCAAATAGGGTCTTGGTATCTATGTTAGTCATGACAATATCTGTTGATTTAGGATTATTTAAATGTTTGTTATGTTCTAAATCAATTGTAGGGTCCAAAACAAGGTTCCAGTCTCTCACAATTACTAAAGAATCATTGTCGAGGGAAAAACTATTTTCAAATAGCTTAATATAGAAGGTAGGGTCATCATTGTTTGGTCCATATAAGTTTGTTAATGTCTGCTATAATGAAATTTCCTTCATCATCTTCAATAGTTCTGTGAATAATAAGATCAATATCATTTTTAAAGAGAATTGCTACTCCCCTGGCATTTGACCTGAAAGGAGCCATAATAGATTGAAGACCCCATTCATTTCTCATAATTTCAATGTCTTCTTTAGCTCCGTGGATATCCTGTAGGCAAACAATTGAGACGTGCATAGTTATCTCACATGGGGTATTGGGTTTTGAACATTTCTTCCATACCTTTTAAAAAATTTAAACAGAATTGACCTTCGTTTGGTCGGCGGTGGAGTTCTTTTCTCTTCGGTAGAACATCGGGAGAGCGAACACAATATTTGCCATGTTAGTTACGTGGTGCATTCGTGTCTTCACTGTGTCCTTCATACCGCTATCACACATTTTGTAATTCCCATCATTATCGTATTCGTCTGACCATATGACTGTTTTCACCTGCGAAGGCCAAACGAAAGTAACAAGATATTGACCGAAGTCAAAAGAAGGTTACGCGACTGCGTTCAGGCCTCGTGATACTTGTGAGATTGCCCATGATGGCTTTATGTTGTCGTTTCGACTACTGCATTAAAAGCTTTATATTTAAATGATATTTCGCCGCTAATGGCTGCGATACTGCCGAAGCGGCGTTAAGCAATAACTAACTCACTCACTTAAATGATATATTTACCGCGAAGGTATACTTAATATCAATATTGCATTTCTACTAAACATAGACTCATTACATACATGCACTATATGTAGGAAGTCGCGTCGCCTTCTTGTGACAAACGGGAAGCAATCTGAGAGATGATACCGACGGACAGGCGAAGATAATGCGATCATGACAACAAGTAACAAGATGGCAACTCGATGACCGTACGAGAAGGGAATGAAATTGAATAAGTTTTTAACATGCACAGATTTTCGAACATTCGCCGATGGTGTAGCCGAAGCCGGAACAGTGAATTAGAATTTGAATTGGTCACGTGATTTCCTGCTGTAACGGTAACTCACTCTAGTCTGGTTTCAGCTTGCGCCTTAATCAGTAGTCATCCATATTATATAATTACCTCACTAGCTGATCCAGAATGGGAATTGGCTAGTGGGGATTTAGGGGTTCCAATGTTTTTAAATGTTCTTCTTTATGAAATTAAAAAAATAGAGCCATGGGCTCTGCAGCTCATCAGGTCCTACCATACATATAAAAGGACAAATCAAACACATCAAATAATATTCAATCACTGATGTGTTTTTTTGTGGTTTGGACAAATTTACAAAGTTCAACATGTTTTCCTTTTAAAACAGGTTTCCTAATTATCTAAAAGTAACCAAAAATGTTGCACCGCCTATATGTGTGAGATCTCAAAGATTAATATTTCTGTAACTAGTGACTTTTGGTTAAAGACCCATACTAAAGTTTGATCAGTGGAATAGGAAGAATGGAATTGTACCCATTGCACAGTTCTCAACATAACAATAATTGTTTTTTTACATAAAGTAACCGAAAGTGTAACACTGCATTTAAATGCAGTGAAACATTACCTTTTAGGTTTATACATTTAATTCTATCATATCATAGAATTAGTTTTACTGTCACATGGTCGAGAGAGGTCGAGAGAGGTCGAGAGAGGTCGAGAGAGGTCGAGAGAGAGAGAGGTCGAGAGAGAGGTCGAGAGAGAGGTCGAGAGAGAGAGGTCGAGAGAGAGAGGTCGAGAGAGAGAGGTCGAGAGAGAGAGGTCGAGAGAGAGGTCGAGAGAGAGAGGTCGAGAGAGAGAGGTCGAGAGAGAGAGGTCGAGAGAGAGAGGTCGAGAGAGAGGTCGAGAGAGAGGTCGAGAGGTCGAGAGAGAGAGAGAGAGAGGTCGAGAGAGGTCGAGAGAGAGAGGTCGAGAGAGAGGTCGAGAGAGAGAGAGAGGTCGAGAGAGAGAGGTCGAGAGAGAGAGGTCGAGAGAGAGAGGTCGAGAGAGAGAGAGAGAGAGAGAGAGAGAGAGAGAGAGAGAGAGAGAGAGGTCGAGAGGTCGAGAGAGAGAGAGAGAGAGAGAGGTCGAGAGGTCGAGAGAGAGAGAGAGAGAGAGAGAGAGAGAGAGAGAGGTCGAGAGAGGTCGAGAGAGGTCGAGAGAGAGGGAGGGAGGGAGGGAGGGAGGGAGGGAGGGAGGGAGGGAGGGAGAGAGAGAGAGAGATTAATTTCCTTTACAATGTTTAAAACTATGCTTCTGCTACATCCCTGTATCTTCCCTGAGCCATTATCAGTCCAAAACACCTCCCCAACCTTCAGGTAACCAAGAGAGACACTTCGCCCTATTCTCTTTGTCATTCTTATGCAAGTTATCACCTGCTAAACAGCACCTCTGAAACAAAATACATGGACATGAGTACTCTGGAGATAACTAACAAGCTGACCTCTCACTCACTTTTTATGACATTTAATATATATGATGAAATAATATGACCTGTTGATACATAGTACTGGGGAAAACTAAAGAATGAAAAAAATAAATCATTTTACAACAAACACACATTACAATAGAAGTCTCTATGTTGCTAATGTCTTGAATTAAATTATTTTCCCCCAGGTATTTACATAAGACATTCTATTAGGTGTCATTTCAATATAAGAATAATAAATTATGTTACACGGGTCATTGGATAGCTGTATTTATAGTATTTTGGTCAAAATACCTAACCTCTGGCTGCACTGCTTGTACCAAATTACATAACCAGGGAAATGGAGAACAGGGAGGGAGAATATGGAGGGAGAGGGGAGGGGATAGGGAGCTGGGGGAGACAAGCAAATGAAACTGACTGGCTGGCTGGGGAGGAGGGAGTACAGGAGAGGCAGGTAACATTACGTAATTGGCTCAGATTACATTTCATGGCTTCTCTCCACAGTGAATACGCTTTCTTGCTTTGATTCTTTTCTTGATTTGGACTTGTTTATTTGTCAGTGAAGGAAATAATTAATTATAAGTCACAGTAAGGACATTTATTATGATACAGACATAACAATGACTGCGTTAGAAAGCTCTTGAACACACCTTTTAAAGCTATACTTAAATTTAAGACATTGGACTCAAATTACATGCATTGCATTTAAGCAAGGCTTTGACTATATTTTATGCGAAATGGTTTCATTTATAACTTTCTTACTTACTATGCAAAATACTTTAAATTTGGAACTATTAATATTCACTAAACATAGATGATATCCTCAAAAGTAGAGTGTTATAGGGTAATTGGTTTCTGAGATCAAAAATTTACCTTTATATGAACCCCTGCCAAAACTAAAGGATTAAATATTTAGTAATGAAATTTACAAATCATAATCTTCATCTTTTAAAGAAAGTACTGCCCAGGTTAATGGATATCTCCTATTGCTGGTTCAAGTCGTTTGAAGCTTTTAGCAAGGTTCATATTTCAGAATTTATCTCAACCAAATTTTCAAACTTGTATCTCCATCCCACAAAAATGTTAATGACAAATTTTCACATTCCTATATCAAGTGTGCTTACCATGCATGTTCGTGATTCAAGCACGACGCTTATGCTGTAGCACGGCTCGTACGTTTTATATAAAATGTACGCCTCATGCCACTCGGACAATTTAAGAAATTCAGTGCTTACAGTGCCAATGATGACGTCAATTTCCCTAACATATGCATATGAAAATGTCAATGTTTTGCATGTTGTGTTCGAGGGAATATTTCCCAGATTTGTTGAGAATTCATTTGAAATATATTAATTTTAAGACATTTTTTACGACCCAAGCATTTGACTGTGCTCTAAGATAGATGGAGAACTCGTAGCAGTACATTTGACTGTGCTCTAAGATAGATGGAGAACTCGTAGCAGTACATTTGATTGTGCTCTAAGATAGATAGGGAAGTCGTAGCAGTACATTATCGGGATAGAAATGTACGGGTTTGAGAGGGAAATCCTCGGCTGACGCCTCGCCCAACCCTCACAAACCTGTACATTTATATGCCGATAATGTACTGCTACTCGTCTATCTATTACATAAATCTGCTTTAAATTGGTAAAATATTTAATGGTACGAATCACATAATGCGTCACTAACTTTCGTACTTGGCGGTTCTATTCGTCTTGCACATATCTTCTTACTGTCTTCAAATATCAGTTTTCAGACTTTTGATAAAAGTAAAATATAAATTTTCACTTATATCACGGCTGCTAACATTATTGAATGGAGAATGCCGTCAACACCATTACGACAATGCATTACGGTACAACTGGGAACATCGGCTGAAACTATCGCACCACGGGTGTTGCAGCTTTGCACCAAAACCGAACTGCATGTAACGCAGTTCTCTAAAGCAGACAGCTAAAGTTGTCGACCCCCTCGAGGGTTTCGAAAACTCGATCCGAAGCCGAACACGCTAACCCCTGCGCTGTCGACCCCCGCAGTATCTAGATATTATAACATGTAATATTTGCATTTTATATGACGTCGTCATATCAGGCGCAATGTCAGTCTGAGGAATCGATCATTGAGTTGATGGAACCTACTTTAACATTTACAATAATCTTTGAAAGCGGCGTTAAACCCCGAGGATAGACTCTGAATACCTCACCTTCATCACAAAATAAACTTCAACACAAATACGGCAACCCCGTGGACCTGTTTTTTTCTTTTTATTGGGTAATTAGCCACTGCTGTAAGTCTGGGCCATGTTCAAGAGAGGTTTAAAAGTAATCGCTCAATTGCGATTACTCAATTAGCGCTACGTAGCAAAGCGAGCAAACCTCGAGAAATCGCACCGTGTCGTTCAGGAGAGAATGCTCTACATTGAGCGGTACATTGAGCGACCAATGAGCGATTATAAGCGCTCGCTGTTATGGAACGGAGCCCTGGTACCAATCTGATAGAGGTCTACATACCCACTGGAATCCTCATGTTTATCTTTGTGGTGTTCGGGGAACAGCTATTGTGAGACATAATTATAATTAATTATAAACCTCAACCATAAGAAACGTAAATTGAAGATAATGGTACCAAGTACCAAGGTCAAGTGCCCAGATGGAACACGTAAATGAAAACAAACAAGTCTTATATTATTCACATTATATTGAATTTAACACACAATTAATCAGGTTAACATTATATATTTTGAAATATGATACATAACGGTTACAATTATACCAATAGCAACAAATGCTTACCACCAAGAGGCCTTGAATGTTGATGAATTCAGCGAGTATGTCCGATGAGGATTTGACAGATGCAGAGATCGAAGTTCATATCGCATAAAGGTAGAATCCAACAGAACAGTGTCCAAAGAATATCAAGTCCTTTCCGAAAAGTCCTATGCATAGGAAAAGTAGTTCATGAAGTATATAGTAGCTTCCGTCACGGTTGGAAAGGTGCAAGTAAAACTGGTCAAAGTGCCAGAGCTTGTCGACGGCATTGAACTTTCAAACCGTTTATAAGCCAGTGAACACATTATTAAATCTATTTCTTATAAATTCAGACTTCAGACACTGCATGATAAAACAAATGTTTAGTTTATTCTTAGATCAGGCGCTAAGCTCCGCCCACAAAAATACCGCATCACTTATGTGTCACCACACGCAAAATGTAGTTCACAGGAAATATGATTAAATTATTTAATTTTGGGTTCTTACATGCTGTGTTAATCTAACTGCCAATCAAACTACAAATAGAATTCACCATGTAAGGTTTTTAAAAAGTTAAATCAAGAAAAGAGCATGTGATAGCCGTATCATAATTGCTGAATAATACTGTGATAAAGTATTTCTTTGACGTCATGTCCATGGTTACGTCATTCGAAAGAAGCGTGACGGACTGAATCCTGAATGTTGTTTCTAATGTTGATTTCTTTCGAATTAAATTATTTCAAGCACAATTTATGTTTTCATTATGTTAACGCACTTCTCACACAAAGCTTTACCTGGCTGATCAAAGAGAAAATAAAAACATCAGTTAGGAAACCGTAGTCGAGCTGGTAAAGCAACCGTCGGTGTATCATTGCGCGGTACGCTGTCCCAGTAAATTTGATCAACTGATTTTTTAAAAACAATTTGCCAAAAAAAGGGGTATATAATAAATATAGAACATATAGAAGCTGTCATGGAAGCGAAGGAACTCGTTGTTCCTCCGCGTCCATGACGTCTTCTCGTTAAATATAAACGATCCAAATGTACAAGTACATGTGTGATATTCTATATATTTACAACATATAATGCATGATAATTGCATTTTTATTTCATTTTTAAAATTATTCATTTTCTGTCATATTATAGAAACAGATATTTAAAAACCTTATATATCATATATGTTCACAATTAATATTCAGCCCTGTGTTCGAATTCAAGATGGCCAGTGCTAGCGAGAACCCGTTCAATGGTAAAGCATGGGCAGCACGTGCAAGAACTCGCTAGTACGAGCGGCCTTGAACACGGGGCTGGTCTGTTTAAAGAGCCATCACGGATGTTAGTATTTAAATTTTTTGGAAAATATACTTATAACGTCATTCGCCAGAGAAATCTTTTATCTACAACATGGCATATGTTAAATAATGTTCATATCACGACAATGTATTGCAATTTGGTTTCAAAGAGAATTACCACTTCGACTAGCGCGCGCTAAGGGTATCTGACGTATATAAACAGAATCTCCTTTTTTGCATAATATACGTACTACACAAACAGCAAGCGCTTCCGAAGCGTGAAGGCTCGTCTCTAGCGCAAGTCGCCATAACAACCCATATGCTGCACGTGCTTCACGTGTCTCTCTTGCAAGTTACCCTTGTCACACATTACTGAATGTGACGATTGCTTTACAAACAATGTTTCTAAATGTCCTGAGAATATACAAATTATTTCCTGTTTAATGTTCTTTTTATTGAGATAAGACCAGCAAATTATGACAAATTTTTACTCTCATTAATTATAAAATTCAAGAAAAATATCTAGTTGGGTAAAACAATTATTCCAATATCTGTAGCAAATACATAATTAAATGAAATAGTAAATAAATCACCGCCAAAAAAAAATATATTTCGATATCTTTCATTGCTCATATTTTTTATTATTCTTTCGTGTCTTTGTTTACTGTGTGTGAGCTAGACCATAATGCTTTGCGCTTGAAAATAATAGACTGGATCTATATTTAGACTGGAAAACACCTTTACTAATTAATGCAATTTCTCGGCTTATTTTAAGTTGGAAAAATTAGGGAAAAATTAAGTGTATTTATTTCACGGAGATGGATTTTTGGAAATTTTTTGATATTTTCATTAACATCCGTGATGGCTCTTTAATGTGACCTTTTTACGGTAGACGTAAATAGAGGATATTATATGAGTGTCTATGTCATACTACGTTTACGACAAGAGTGCCTGAATATTAATATTTCCCGAGAGAGTCTTAAACATAGCAATACATAGACACAAATACAAGGTTCTGTTTATTACCGAAGTCGTTAATTAATCTAAGAATGCAACGTCATAGACGAAGCGTGACGTCATAGCATTGTTTATGAAGTCACGTCACCTGACAAAGTGATATTTTCCCCTAGGGCATCATATGAAAAATATGAACCCCGATATGATTGCCCTCGAAGGTAATACTAGTCAAATAAAAGAAAGCGTCATATAATCCTTCTTATTCACTCTATATGTGCAGACATACCTGCCAGACGTTACAATCAAAGAAACATAATAAATATAAAATACATTAAACAAAATAAATGTGCAAGTTGAAAATTCAATCGTCACTTTTTATATTATCTTTGCCTAATATTCATATATGTATATTCCACTGTTCATACTATTAGTAGGACTATATTTCATATGCAAAGTGACGCTCGAGTCAAATTGTACAAACTTCAGAAGCTATAACGTCAGCTTATTTGGTTTAAACTTATTTTATTCATGAACACGATTTCATGAATGGATAGGCCAACAAGCTCATAGGAGCTTATTTAAAGACCGCTCCAATGCAGTTCCATCCGGATAAATAAATAAATACAGATTATGCAATGCAGGAGTCTACATCATTTTGGTAAGCAGTCAATAAGATTTAAATAATTTATGCATGTCGGTAGCTGTAGGCGATGTACATCCCCGTAGTACTGAATTGATACTGAACCCTTTAGTATAGAAGAATGATTATTGTCTCAGTGTATTTACTAGATGTGAAGGAAAAGTGTCGCATGTTCGATCGGGTTACCACCTGAGCACGAAGGACTATCGATAATATGTCTGTTGAACTTATCAGCAGTCACGTCACTACAGCGGAGCTGGAGGCGAGCGTGGATAATTTGACAAACTCTTTAGCCAAAATTTAGGTCGAAAATATCAGATTTACTTAGTTGTTTGCGAATTAAGTTTTTTTAAATTCTGATAAGGTATCAGTATTTTGAATTTCAGGGCTTAGCGTATTCCAGAGTTGTATTGTATTTGGTAAAACTGATCTGGCACGTGCGCTGTTCTACATGTAACTGTTAGCACCGGAGGGTTTTCTCTCAGGTTATAATCAAGAGTACATTGTGTTGATGGTAGGAGCTTACAGAGATATTGAGGCGCTAGATTATTCTTCATTTTGTAAAAAGTTGTCAGTTTAGAAATATAACGACGTTCCGCCAGTGGTGTTTGGTTAGTTTCTTCATATATCATATTATGGCTTGTACCACGTCATATTACTTATCGCAGACTCTTCACTATGTATCACACCTATTTGTCTGACCCCGAGATAATGAAGCACCTTAAGACATTAAGCACAAACATTACTGTACCTTTTTTGTTAGGTTCAAAATCAGATTTGTGTAAAAATTGTGGGTTGGTTATGTAGTAGGTCATGTACCTACTTTGCATGTAAATCAGATGTGCAGTTTGGGTTCCATAAAACTGTTTCTCGATGTTCATTAGAAACTAGTAGGTATCATATATTTGGCGACCAAATAAATTATTTGAACTTAAATCAGCAATGTATCAACTTCAACTATAATGTTATGAAACACACTGAAATCCCCTTCAAGAAACATTGTCTTTAAATCTCTGAAATGAACGTTTTCAGACATTTATGTAGTGAGATAAAACTCTCACATTATCGTACAGCTTCTCGTTGAATGGTTGGTATCAAGTGTTGGTGAGTTGTTGCCTCACTGTCAACATGACGAATACACCGTCGATGGAAACCACCAATGGAAACCATCCTTTAACATCGTTCCACAATCGAAAACCATACATTTTCGGACTTTTGCACGATAGGTTACATAAAGCACGAACGATGCTTATCTAAGTTTCAGTCATATTCCCATGACGTATGCGATAGCTACATGCGATGTTGGTATACATCCCCGTGTCACATTTCCAGCGAACAGGTGCCTATGTGTTTATTGTATCGAGAAAGCTTGGTGGCAAACATATCCTTTGCAATGGTTCTGAGAGAGATTTGTTGGTAAATGCGAAACATCTTGCCCCATGAGGGTATTCGTGTCTAAACAAGGATCCTACCATCCCTTCTGCCTCAAATCAGGCTATAAATAACAAGAAGAATAGGGAAACTGTTATGGATAAGCAACTACTTTATTCTTTTCGACACATGTTCCAAGTTAAATATAAGCAATAATGGCAGTGGTCGGATGAGAAAACAAACCGATGAGCTGCCATTCAAAACACGACACTTTATTTGTTGGCAATATGAGTGCTATATGGACCTATAGCGACGAATACCCAACCGTCAACAACTTGTTTCTGCAGTAATAACTAAATGGGTCAAAGTATTAACAAAACTCCTTCAAGACGTGATATGTAGTCCTAAAATCTGTATATTAACTTTAAGCTAGTAATCCCATGTAACAGTATCCGCCATTCCTACGAGCATCAGTAATTTATTGCCTGAAGTTGAAGTTGAAATGTCAACATTGCATAGCACTTTATTCCGTACATTCGGAGTATGACAATGCGATTCATTAACCGTCAGTGGCGATTGATTCTTTAGGGTCGCTATCTCTGCGCTTTATGGATGTTTAATGTCATAGATTTACCGACGCAGGCCTTTCTTTGAGCTAGCCTCAGCACGCGAATGTTTCAGTCGTCATTATTGACTTGTGGTCTTGCTGTACATGTCTTGTACAATGAATGCTCCAGTACTCTACGGTATCAAACCAGGCGCTCCTTTGAGCTCGTGTCAACATGTCTATATGTAAGGTCAGTAATTAAAGACTCGTTCGGCCAGCTGAAGACATGAATTTCACGTTTTTGGAGATGGATAATTCGACACCAGCTGTTCTGCTAACAACGCTGATGACCATGTTAGGGAACAGCACAGAGGACCGAGTCGGTGTCAATTTAGGATATACTAGTTTTGAAAATCGTGTAATTGACTACACGATTCAGATTATTTTGGCTTTATCAATCGTTCTTGTGAATAGTTTCGTTATTTTCACCTTGTCATTTACGTCAATTCTCCATACTCCAACCAACCTGATCATTGGTGGCCTGGCCTTGTCAGATCTGGGTATGGGAGTGACAAGACCTGTCCATGCACTTCTAGAACTGGGGATGATACAGAGCAAGACCGGGTGTCTGGTGTCACACAGCTTCACGGTGTCCATGAGTGCCCTGTCCATGCAGCATCTGACCATCGTCAGTCTGGACCGACTGCTCCGCATCAAAGAACCCTTCTGCTATAAGGATGTTGTGACCAAGTGCCGAATGATGGCGCTCCTTTGCTCTGTTTGGCTGGGGTGTACAGTCTTGTGTTTTCTCCCTGTTTTCGGATATCATAGAACGGACTTTACAGGTGAATCTTGCACTTCGGAAGCTATTTTGGAACCATGGTGCTTTCACATGATAATGTCAATTAATTTCCTTACCTGTTCGCTTGTTCTTACGGGTGTGTATTCGAAAATATTCCTCATTGCTCGCCGAAAAAAGTCTTTATACTTCAAACAATTCACGAAAAAACGACACGTTTCGTCCTTAGTTAGAAATTTGAAAGCAGCCAGATGGTTGGCAGTTCTTTGTGCTTACTTTCTTATGTCATGGGCACCATTCTGCTCTCTACGATATTTGGCAATATTTCTTGGTGAAAAATATTCTGCACCGTACATTGTGGAGAGAGTATCACTGACTTTTGCGGTCTGCAATTCCCTAGGGAACCCGCTGCTTTACGCCTATGGAGACAGGAGTGTACGAGCCGCTATGAAGTCAATCGTCAGTGAGAGGCTGAGAAATGAAAGTGCGACGAGAAGTAGACGTGAGTGTGATATCTATATGTGACCTGAGGCAACAATTAGTGGACGTGAGTGAGATATCTATATGTGACCTGAGGCAACAATTAGTGGACGTGAGTGAGATATCTATATGTGACCTGAGGCAACAATGAGTAGACGAGAGTGAGATATCTATATGTGACCTGAGGCGACGAGGAGTAGACGTGAGTGAGATATCTATATGTGACCTGAGGCGACGAGGAGTAGACGTGAGTGAGATATCTATATGTGACCTGAGTCGACGAGGAGTAGACGTGAGTAAGATAACTATATTTGACCTGAGGCAACAATTAGTGGACGTGAGTGAGATATCTATATGTGACCTGAGGCAACAATGAGTAGACGAGAGTGAGATATCTATATGTGACCTGAGGCGACGAGGAGTAGACGTGAGTGAGATATCTATATGTGACCTGAGGCGACGAGGAGTAGACGTGAGTAAGATAACTATATTTGACCTGAGGCAACAATTAGTGGACGTTAGTGAGATATCTATATGTGACCTGAGGCAACAATGAGTAGACGAGAGTGAGATATCTATATGTGACCTGAGGCGACGAGGAGTAGACGTGAGTGAGATATCTATATGTGACCTGAGGCGACGAGGAGTAGACGTGAGTGAGATATCTATATGTGACCTGAGGCGACGAGGAGTTGACCTGAGTAAGAGAACTATATGTGACCTGAGGCAACAATTAGTGGACGTTAGTGAGATATCTATATGTGACCTGAGGCGACGAGGAGTAGACGTGAGTGAGATATCTATATGTGACCTGAGGCGACGAGGAGTAGACGTGAGTAAGAAAACTATATTTGACCTGAGGCAACAATTAGTGAACGTGAGTGAGATATCTATATGTGACCTGAGGCGACGAGGAGTAGACGTGAGTGAGATATCTATATGTGACCTGAGGCGACGAGGAGTAGACGTCAGATATATATATGTGACCTGAGGCGACGAGGAGTAGACGTGAGTAAGATAACTATATTTGACCTGAGGCAACAATTAGTGGACGTGAGTGAGATATCTATACTTGACTTGAGGCGACGAGGAGCAGACGAGAGTGAGGTATCTATATGTGACCTGAGGCGACGAGGAGTAGACGTGAGTGAGATATCTATATGTGACCTGAGGCGACAATTAGTGGACGTGAGTAAGATATCTATATTTGACCTGAGGCGATGAGGAGTAATAATAATAATAATACATGCACTTGTAACGCGCAGCAATTCACACTGAAGTATGCCCTGTGCGCAAATGATAGCTTAATTGTAGGTTTGGGAAAATAGAAGGGTTTTGAGATTGGTCTTGAAAGATTGAACGGAAGGGGCTAGTTTGAGTTCGAGGGGCAGAGCGTTCCATTTCTCAGCTGCAGCAAACTTGAAAGTTCTCTTGCCAAAAGTAGAAGAGTAGACGTGAGTGAGATATCTATATGTGACCTGATGCGACGAGGAGTAGACGTGAGTGAGATATCTATATTTGACCTGAGGCGACGAGGAGTAGACGTGAGTGAGATATCTATATGTGACCTGAGGCGACGAGGAGTAGACGTGAGTGAGATATCTATATTTGACCTGAGGCAAGAATAAGTGGACGTTAGTGAGATATCTATTGTGACCTGAGGCGACGAGGAGTAGACGTGAGTGAGATATCTATAAGTGACCTGAGGCGACGAGGAGTAGACGTGAGTAAGATAACTATATTTGACCTGAGGCAACAATTAGTGGACGTTAATGAGATATCTATATGTGACCTGAGGCAACAATGAGTAGACGAGAGTGAGATATCTATATGTGACCTGAGGCGACGAGGAGTAGACGTTAGTGAGATATATATTGTGACCTGAGGCGACGAGGAGTAGACGTGAGTGAGATATCTATATGTGACCTGAGGCGACGAGGAGTAGACGTTAGTGAGATATCTATTGTGACCTGAGGCGACGAGGAGTAGACGTGAGTAAGATAACTATATTTGACCTGAGGCAACAATGAGTGGACGTGAGTGAATTTCTACATGTGACCTGAGGCGACGAGGAGTAGACGTGAGTAAGATAACTATATTTGACCTGAGGCAACAATGAGTGGACGTGAGTGAATTTCTACATGTGACCTGAGGCGACGAGGAGTAGACGTGAGTGAGATATCTATATTTGACTTGAGGCGACGAGGAGTAGACGTGAGTGAGATATCTATACTTGACTTGAGGCGACGAGGAGTAGACGTGAGTGAGATATCTATATTTGACCTGAGTCGACGAGGAATGGACGTGAGTGAGATATCTATACTTGACCTGAGTCGACGAGGAGTAGACGTGAGTAAGATAACTATATTTGACCTGAGGCAACAATGAGTAGACGAGAGTGAGATATCTATATGTGACCTGGGGCGACGAGGAGTAGACGTTAGTGAGATATATATTGTGACCTGAGGCGACGAGGAGTAGACGTGAGTGAGATATCTATATGTGACCTGAGGCGACGAGGAGTAGACGTGAGTGAGATATCTATATGTGACCTGAGGCAACAATGAGTAGACGAGAGTGAGATATCTATATGTGACCTGAGGCGACGAGGAGTAGACGTTAGTGAGATATATATTGTGACCTGAGGCGACGAGGAGTAGACGTGAGTGAGATATCTATATGTGACCTGAGGCGACGAGGAGTAGACGTGAGTAAGATATCTATATTTGACCTGAGGCAACAATGAGTAGACGAGAGTGAGATATCTATATGTGACCTGAGGCGACGAGGAGTAGACGTTAGTGAGATATATATTGTGACCTGAGGCGACGAGGAGTAGACGTGAGTGAGATATCTATATGTGACCTGAGGCGACGAGGAGTAGACGTTAGTGAGATATCTAGTGTGACCTGAGGCGACAATGAGTAGACGTGAATGCTATATCTATATGTGACCTGAATAAGTACGTCACTATGATATCTACTATTTACGTGACCTGAGGCGACACTGAGATCAATGTATCCGGTTATAATTAGTAACTATAATGACTTGTGATGACATACTTTTAATGATGAGATCTATAAATGTCTTATAATGAGACCTGCATATGACTTATGACGAGATCAATATGTAATTGTTTTATGATGAGATCTATAATTGTCGTATGATGAGATTATACACGTTTTATGATGTGATCGATTATTGTTTAATGATGAGATCTATACATGTTTTATGACGAAATTTATACATGTTTTGTGATGAGATATATACATGTTTTATGACCAGATCTGTAATTGTTTTATGATGAGAGCTGTACTTGTTTTATGATGATATTTAGATATGTTTTATGATGAGATCTATTATTGTGTCATGATGAGATCTATTTTTGTTTTATGACAAGGTATATTGTTGTCTTATGATGAGATCCATTGTTGTTTTATGACGAGATTTATAATTGTTTTATGATGAGATCTATAATTGTTTTATGATGAGATCTATTGTTGTTTTATGATGAGATCTATAATTGTTGTATGACGAGATCTATACCTGTTTATGAGGAGAACTGTAATTGTTTTATGATGAGATCTGTACTTGTTTTATGATGAGATCTATTGTTGTTTTATGATGAGATCTATAATTGTTTTATGATGAGATCTATTATTTTTGTATGACAAGATCTATCATTGTTTTTTGACGAGATCTATAATTGTTTTATGACGAGATTTATAATTGTTTTATGACGAGATCTATAATTGTTTTATGATGAGATCTATAATTATTTTATGACGAGATCTATAATTGTTTTATGATGAGATCTACATTTTATTATGATGAGATCTATAAATGACTTGGCAGGGATAATTTTCTAATTCTGTTTATATACATGGGTACTTTTTATGGAAATGTTAATCTTTTCTGAATCATCACTCACGTGTTTTGGAGTTTGCCAAATACATGTATGTTCCAAATTGAAAATAGTGTTTTTTACATCAAAAGCAGATTTCTATCATGTAAAATGATATGATGGTATGTGTCACAACTGTATCCAATATCTAATTACTTTACAATATGAGTTTATGTGTATCTTTCATATTGTCCCTAAACCCTAATGTTTGCGTATTTTATTTTATACCTAAGAACATTTTATATGTATACACATATACCATTTATCACCTAGAATACTAATTTGTGTTCACGTTCCAAGCAATTAAAGGTAAAAATCTTTTCAGCAGTATAGGAATAAATAGTATAATGAAATGGAATGTTTTATCCATCAATTTAACCCCCAAAAAATCCAAATAATGTTTATTACTTCTGATATTTACTTTACTTTACTTTACTTTACTTTACTTTACTTTACTTTACTTTACTTTACTTTACTTTACTTTACTTTACTTTACTTTACTTTACTTTACTTTACAAGTCTTCTTATACTGGAGAATGACAATAATTTTTGGTTGTTTTAATTTGGATATTGTCATTCTTTCAGGTGAACAATTGGCATGTATAGTTAACTAGCATTTGGTAAACATCACGGATTGAAACAGAACTTCATTGTGAGATAAAGGTATGCACGTGCAGAACCTCACTGTGAGACAATGGTGTAGCGCGTCCTTAACCTCACAGTAAGATGAAGGTGTAGCACGTGCTGAACCTCACTGTGAGACAATGGTGTAGCACGTCCTGAACCTCACTGTAAGATGAAGGTGTAGCACGTGCAGAACCTCACTGTGAGACAAAAGTGTAGCGCGTCCTGAATATCACTGTGAGAAAAAGGTGTAGCACGTGCAGAACCTCATTGTGAGACAATGGTGTAGCTCGTCCTTAACCTCACTGTAAGATGAAGGTGTAGCACGTGCAGAACCTCACTGTGAGATGAAGGTGTAGCACGTGCTGAACCTCACTGTGAGATGAAGGTGTAGCACATGCTGAACCTCACTGTGAGATGAAGGTGTAGCGCGTGCTGAACCTCACTGTGAGATGAAGGTGTAGCGCGTCCTGAACCTCACTGTGAGATGAAGTTGTAGCACGTGCTGAACCTCACTGTGAGATGAAGGTGTAGCACATGCTGAACCTCACTGTGAGATGAAGGTGTAGCGCATGCTGAACCTCACTGTGAGATGAAGGTGTAGCGCGTCCTGAACCTCACTTTGAGATAAAGGTGTAGCGCGTGCTGAACCTCACTGTGAGGTGAAGGTGTAGCGCGTGCTGAACCTCACTGTGAGATGAAGGTGTAGCGCGTGCTGAACCTCACTGTGAGATGAAGGTGTAGCACGTGCTGAACCTCACTGTGAGACAATGGTGTAGCGCGTCCTTAACCTCACTGTAGATGAAGGTGTAGCACGGGCAGAACCTCACTGTGAGATGAAGGTGTAGCGCGTGCTGAACCTCACTGTGAGATGAAGGTGTAGCACGTGCTGAACCTCACTGTGAGACAATGGTGTAGCGCGTCCTTAACCTCACTGTAGATGAAGGTGTAGCACGGGCAGAACCTCACTGTGAGATAAAGGTGTAGCACGTGCAGAACCTCACTTTGAGATAAAGGTGTAGCACGTGCTGAACCTCACTGTGAGATGAAGGTGTAGCACGTGCTGGACCTCACTGTGAATAAAGGTGTAGCGCGTGCTGAACCTCACTGTAAGACAAAGGTGTAGCACGTGCAGAACCTCACTGTGAGATAAAGTTGTAGCGCGTGCTGAACCTGACTGTGAGACAAAGGTGTAGCGCGTCCTGAACCTCACTGTGAGACAAAGGTGTAGCACGTGCAGAACCTCATTGTGAGATAAAGGTGTATCATCCATAAACTCTTTGCCTTCTTCATCTTCAGTCGTATGTTGGGGATTTTCGGTCGTCTCTCGTATGTTGAGGATACCCGGTCATTTGGGGGAAATATGCAGCTAAACAAAGACATGACGTCACCATAATTTAGGTTTATAATTAAAATTTACTATTTTCTATTTTCTGATATTTATCAGCTCGTTTATCATAATGTATCTGACAGCTGTAATGAATAAATGAGAGAAGTACATCACACATCTGGTGCAGCTAGGGCTACAGAACAATGCCCTAACAAAAATAATTTCCTACATTAAAGGTCCATCCATTGTGTTGTTGGGGGTCACATATTCCATATGATTATAAATGGTGTTACTTGACGATATGAAGGTAAAAGTAGTATTTTCTGATCGAAAACCGGACAATGCACCGCGTGTGGCGCCCCAATGAATCAATTTTGGAATCATATTTAAAACAGAAAAAATAACAACTTTTGGTTGATAATGTTGAATAGGTCATATAATTAGTGTACATGCAGTTTCGGTTTCTGCACATGCAAAATGATGTTGCTCGATTTTAATTGGAAATGATTAATTATGATATATAAGGCGATTGGGGAAAAAATGCAAGCTGAGTGAATTTCTTTGTTATGTAAACAGCTCATATAGTGAGTTTGAGCGTATTAAAGGCAAATAATTTTTTGGGAAACACAATGGATGCACCTTTAATCCATGGGCAAGACGTCACTTGTGTTATCAGTTAATTATTATTTAGGAATCTACTGGTCATTGACTGTCCCAGTCTGGGAGAGTGGTAGGTTTAGACATTTCCAGTAATGGCTAATCGAGTGCATTTTTCGAGGGTTATGTATTTTGTCTTGGTGTATCTGAATAGGATCTTAAAATATTTCTCAACTTGACAAATTAGTGTTTGTAATGCATGAACCTGGATTCGAACATGCAACCCTTCGCTTGCTTATCAGCGCTTCTAGCCATTATGCCACAAGACGCTGTTAGAACTGTTTGTCCGTCAGAATCCCGCGTTCTATTCAAGACTTGTAACGCACGGCGTAGAAGTTTTGCGCTGCGAGTGCGTGGAAGAATCCATTTCATGAGGGTCGCAGCTACGTGAACCATTTCCGATGAATGAACACCGAAATTTGCAAAATAATTGATTTCGGTGTACCATAATTGAAATGTATTGTTTCAAATGTAAAATAATCACATATGCATCGTGACGTCATACATTGATTAAGTATGAGAATGCATTCGGAGCAGTGGATTCGTTAAAAATAATCAACTCGCCCCTTCTTGGCTCGTTGATTATTTTTAACGAATCCCCAACTCCTCATGCATTCTCCATTACATAATCAGTTTGGAGAATGCCAATACACGGCTGCGCTGATGTTATTGGAGCTGTGTGTATGTCGATACACAGGTCACGAGAGAGTCATGTTTCCAATATCCTAGTGATCAGATATACGTGTGTACTTACTTTTGTCTGTGTAATAGTGCATATCATGTTCATTAATGTTATACTTAGCAATGTCATTCTCTCGGGATCTTGAAACATTTTGAAACACCTTTTATAGTTGATGTTATTTAAATATCGCGTGTAATAATTAAAGGAATTTTTAATTACATTCATTCCTATGTTTGACATTATCTTGTTGCAGGTGCCTTGTGACTGTTTGCTATGTTTCGTTGTTGACCTGATTAAACATGATTGTTTATCCTTCATTTGTCATTGATTCTGTGAAACTATAGATATATAGCGTATTCATCCTAATAAACCCCCCCCCCCCCCCCCCCCCCCCCCCCCCAAGCCATTTTTTACTCGCGGAAAATGACCCCTAATAAACGCCTATCTTTTGTATCGACGTATCTTACTGATGTTTCATTGAAGAAGAGTTTTCAATCTTGCTATCGACCTCTTATGTCCAGTAAAGTGTTAGGTACATGGTATTTCCAGACCCCCGGCGACTGTCGAATGTCTGTAGCGATCAGTCACTACACATTTTATGCAACCGCCATGTTTTAAGAAACAGGAAAATGTCTTGCTCAACTCTCTTGGAAGATTTCCCACAAGTACAGATGACACTAGCACACTGACCGTGAATTTGTCATGAACGTTATTTTTTTCACGTGTAGTTGTCAATGTGATTTAAATAAAGAATATCATGACCCGGAAATAGTGTTTACATAATCGTGCTGCACCATTTGCTTATCAGCTGATTGTGTTTTTGCTGCCGTTCATTGGTGGTTATATTTAGATTCCTAGCAAATTTAGCATTGGATACGAGTAATGACGCGACAAGATGGCGAATTCAATTACTCAATGTATCTTCGTGAGTTTTAATTAGTTACAATTGCCATTTTAAATTGTGTATCAGTACTGGTTGAAATTTGATACAAATAATAAACTGCGACATTTAACTCTTCTTTATATTTATTTGATACACTTATTTTGATTAAAACTCTGAAATAAAATCGATGTTTCTTTTTCTTTTGGACATCAACAGACATTTTTTTAATAAAAGCCCCCTTTTTACGATTTTTTAAAGTCATTTTAATAAACGGCCCCTTTTTCCAATTTTTTAAACGCCCAGCTAGGGCTTCTATTACGGCGAATATGGTATGTATATGAATTACGGGAGCTATCAGTTTGGAAACAAACATATGTTTGTTACCGTTTTCGTTTCCAGCGCACATCATGTTATCACAGTTACGAGTGGCTGACAGTTTTTATCAGTCTTAATACTTTTGCTGCAATAAATTTGAAATGACATTCAATTCCCCTGGCGGCCAGTGATTGTGTAGTTCATATCGATAGAAACTCTCTTTGTAATAGTGATTCCTCACGCTTGCTATATACTTATTCTCTATCAGTTATCATGATTTCTTCTGGAAATGATTTAAATTTATTCCCAGAGGCGATGTAGTGAAATGTTTTGAACAATTGCAAACTGACATTTAGAAAATGATTATGTCCCACTATACTCGTACGTCTCTTTCAGGTTATGACATACATCAAATTTGTATGAAAATAGAGTCCTAGCTCAGTAGCTCATCGGAATTTGCATACATTATTATTCAATTTTAAAAATCTGTAAAACATGTTTTCTCAAGTAATAAATTGTTAGATTTGTTGTTAAATCATATTAAATGGCTTTCAAAATAGCTTAGAATGTTCTTCATATAAGCAAATTATCAATTTTGTCCCATCCCCAATTCCATGCTTTAATTCCCCTCAGTTGACTTCAAACGCGACTCCCTTAGCTTCGAAAACGTTATCAGAAGTTATAACTACCTGGACTGTGTAGCTATGCAGTGTAATGCTTCGGGGAATAATTAACTGGGTCCCAGTCAACCTGGTGATCCCTCAGCTGCCCCCAACCTTAATACACACACCCATTCCACATATCCTGCACCAATACCAATACACAGAGCACTGCACCGTCATTGAATACATCACGTCATTACAAGAGCCAGTGGCCTATTCATTGTGCTTGACTTTCATTTTGAAGATTCTTCAGACTGAAGACTAATAAAATGGCTATTTTTCTTTTAATGGTGCTACAGACATGAAATTTGGCTCGTTTGATGTTTTCTTTATTATTACATTGTCCATTTTGCTATAGTCATTGCTGGGGCAGCATTTTGAATTTAACCCCTGCAACGACCCTATTTTTGGTGAGTAGGGCAATGAAATTTACAAATATAAGTCTTCATCCAACAGAGATATAAACAAAATAGCTTCCGATCATTCCTTCTATTTGGACAAAAATTAACAGAAGGTTGAAGTGTGGCCACCCTGCCACGGCCATTTGTGAGAACGGACCAAGATCCAATAAACAACCTTTAGTATCAATGTAATAAATATGTTGTTCTGAAAATGTTAGCTTCCTATGCTTACTGCTTTCTTTGGAGAAGTTGTATATATATTTTGTGGTTAATGCTTGTCACACCATTATTTGCCCGGGGACCAAATTACAAACTTCCCCGGGTACAAGGTACGCCCCTACAGCACTTCAGCTTTGGGGATGCAGTGGTTGTGGAGGAGCATTTAAAAAGTTTACGGAATACGTACATTCGACGCCCGACGGACGCGGAGCATGAGGCGTGGTCAGGACCGCGAGGTCTCTTCAAATATGGGGTCGCGTGTCACAGTGTCAAGTTTGATTACCTCATTTTTCTTTCTTTTTTTACCCCCACAATTGACATTTGGTCTGTTTTTATGTGCGAGGCACCTACTTTTTCCAAATGGTGATGATATTCTCGTGACCCCAGTTTCGGTTAAGCGTCAGTCATTCGCGCATACACGCCAAGCGAGTACTCAGGCTGCTGAACACGCCTCTGATGAACTGAATGGCGGGAATCTAAGAACTTTTCCATATTTTTGTTTATCAATGTAGCGATAAGTAATAAGTGATGTATCCGTGTTCTTGACAATCTAACTGTACATAAATATTAAATAAGAGGGGAAATCTACACGAGTAGTATAGAAGGGGGGAGCCGATGCTCCTTAACCGGATCCAAACCGGATCAGCGTTAATGTATGCAGCGTAGCTCATTAATAGGCTAATGAATGCATGACGTCACGGGTCAGAAAGGTCGAGGAATCATTAGTCTATCCAATGCAAGGATGCTTTTGAACCTATCCATGAACATTAACGAGAACAATGGTCTTTTATAACACTACCCATCAAGTAATGAAGACCAGTCGAACGAGTTTATAGTTTGGCGCAAAAAACTATTTGTAGGTATGACGTGTCATGAGCCCTCACAACGCCTAACGCCTGTATTTACCATATCGCCGAACAAATACATTTACGCCCGTTCTGACCTACTGGACATGAATGGATTGTTTATTCTGTCAACAGAGGCGAGCTAAAAACCGAGACATTATTAAGCGTGTCGACATGGCAGTTGCCTATAGATCTGAAATATTTTAACAGATATTCACGGAAAAAACGTATCTATGTTTTAATGTATAAAAAGTCTTAAAGGAGATTCGCCAACGTTTAAAAATATAAACTAAGAATATTTAATATTATGAGAACTGTAGTTTATAGTTATTCACAAAACAAAATGTATCTAATATATGTAAACCAATTTTATATGAGTTTTTCGGAAAAAACGTATCTATGTTTTAATGTATAAAAAGTCTAGAAGGAGATTCGTCAACGTTTAAAACAGAAACTTAGAATGTTTAATATTATAAGAAGTGTAGTTTGTAGTTATTCATAAAACAAAATGTATCTATGTAAACCAATTTTATACGAGTTTTGCCTTGCTAGGTTGTCAACTTTTTAAAAAGAATATGGTAGTTATTAGTGATATAAGGTGAAATGAAGGCTGTCTCGTCAAAAACCTATTTCATCATAGAACTCAAGCATGTTCAGACCTGCTGTCTAACACGTCGAGTTATTAACCTAGTCATTATCATTAGTGGAGAACAAAGGCTTTTTTGTAATGGTACCCCCTATTCTAACATCTATCACTCCAAAACCTTTCAGATTAGTCAAAAGGGGGATTCCCCACAAGTGTTGAGTATAACTATAACTATGACGACGGATCTCGCAATACCTGCAGATAAGCGAGTTTACCCATCGTCACGGCTAGCCAATTTCTTTATGAAACCTCACAAAGAATTAGGATTTGAGCGGATGTTATACGAAGCGTGATAGCTTATATAAATAAAGGGTGCTTCTAGAAATGACATCTTAAATATAGAGGTCACCCGTGTTGTAGCAAGACAGATTTTATATGAAAATTTAATACTTACCTGAAGGTTTAGATGGTGATAGAGAAAGCAAGCACAAGTTAAACATCTAGTTTGATAATACTTATATCCATTCCAAAACATAGCTAAAAACGAAATATTCATTGGAAGATCTTTAACATTTATGTGAAAAGTGAATAGGCTATTTTATTTCAACTTTAGATGGCTAAGTTAGAAATGTCTGTGCTGTGTATGTATATACATTAACAGCTGTCCCCCGTTTTCACTAATCCTATTTTGACATGTGTTAGCATTTGATATCTCCATCATCTAATAAGCTTCTAAGCTGTTTTTATGAAACTAGTAACATGTTATCATGGTAGTTATTACTGATATAAGGTGGAATGAAGGATGTCTCGTCAAAAACCTATTTTATCATCATAGAACTCAAGCATGTTGAGACCTTTAACCAAGTAACTACATCTCGGCTTGTCAATTTAATGTTTGCTTGACCAGTTTCATTCATTCATGGCTGTATGTTTGCCACTCCGAGAGGTATTTCATTTATTCAGTGAAGGACTGTCGTCAGGTCGCTATTCTGCTTTTTATTGACGTAGCTTACCTTTAAGCGAGACGGTATGAATTAATTGTAAAGCATTCATGAGTAAGTCTAGGCACTTCCATTTCGCCTTCAATATACCGCTTCGCTTTCATATAGAATAGGTGTATTCGACTTACACCTTGATCTATGCACTATATCGGGGTATATGGCCCTCTCCATACATGATGTCACCTCGTCCTATATCACGTGACCAGAGGCGGGGAATGTACAAAGTCTCCTGTCGAGTTTGATACCAATACATTAAGGGTTTGATACCATGACTCGAAAGAAGCTGAAAACTGACATCTATGTAGAGACAACTATGTTTGTGTTTTATACAACCATAGGTTTGCTGTTGAAATGATTGTATACGAATTATAATAGGTAAGTCTATAAAGCACGGGTAGTATTTGCTTCACTTGGTTTTACATATGTTCTATAACTCCCTGTCTGTTCCGAGTTTGAATATCATCCACATTGAGAACAAACACATACATTCTTGTAACATATTTATTCAATCTAGGCACAAGTCATTATATAACATTAAGTCATTAAATCATGATACAATTAAGTTAATCAGTCCATACATGTCAGGAACGCGTTTGACTTCACCTATTTCCGGATATAGGGTTTTACACAGGTAGAGGAAATATGATATCTATCCTTTTGGTCTCTATCCTATCCTTTAGTCTCTACCCTATCCAATGTCCGTCGTCCAGGCGGTCCTCGCTCGATCACCCCTTTGACATAGAGAGAAACAGGTTTTTTCTTATCGTTCTTGTGGTTCTGTCTTAGGAGTGGGTTTGGTGATTTCACCACATGAAGCAAGCTTCGTTTATACATCCTGTCTCAGCAGAGGTAAAAGACTGAACTAACAGTGAGTGGATGAGTCTACGCCTTCTGTAATAAATCAGTCCTGATCACTCTCCTCATCATCAGCGGCACTGCCATCTGTAGCCACGTCTGATTCCGTGTCAGTGTCCAATTCAGGCCTTTCCAGTCGAGTGAGAATGTCTTTCAATTTAGGATTGATAAAGCGTTTGATTTTCCCCTTCACCATGCTCTGTTCTGAGGACGGATCTATCTCATCCAGACTGCTGAGGATGGGTACAAACAGGGGAGCTTCTTTAAAATATTGAGTAAACTCGAGGACGCTGTTGAGAGTGTCCATCAATTTAGTATCCCAAAGCTGTTTCAATTTTCTATCTATCCAGTCTGCCGTTCGACCCAGCCGTTTATATTTCGTCGTGTTGTCTGCCATGTCACCTTGATAAAGCTCATACACCCGCTTCCAGATACGCTGCAAGCCAACGTTTTGCCACTCCTCGGCTGCCATGTCGTTGATGGGTTTCCAGTGACGAGGTATTGGTTTTGAATCTTCGCCACCACTCCCTTTCTGTATGGGAAGGTCCCCATCCGAATCTTCATCGCTTATGTAGCGTTTTCGTTTTCTAGATGTCAATGCCTTGTCATTACCAGCTGGACACCAGGACTTGATGTGACGTTGTAAATCATGCATGTTGTCTATGAGTACACCACAATCGGCGCAAGCTGTAGCCATAGTGAAAGGCCCCGATTCTTCACTGCTCGTAGGGGAAGCTGTTTCGATGGGGTCGTCGAGAAACGTCTGTTCAGCAAGAAGGTCTCGACCTGACTGATCGTCTAAGCCTGGTGGGATCGCTTTTATCTCTCGTTGGTGGTGGTCTTGAACTAACGTCCCACCCTGCTGATGACCTGTTGTTGCGGTGGTGGCTGGATGAGATGCCGAGATATTCACGTGTAACCTGTTCTTCTCGCTCGTACCAGGTTTAAGATCCACTGTTAAGTTTCCATAAGGCGTTTCCACCGCTGTTTCGTAAAGACTCATAAATTTAGATATATCCTCAGGGAATATTCTTCTCGCAAATACCTTAATCTGCTGTCTGTCCACGGGTGAATTAAATAAAGTCACATAATGAGAATTGAGAGCAATGTCACGAGATTCCTTACCCCTGGGGAACAGGTTTTGCAGGAGTAAAAAGATCAGTACATTTTTGTGATGTGAGGTTTGAGTGAACAGACGAGAGATTCGCTTGTCATTCTTGGCTTCAGCCAGGAAGTCGTCCAGGATCAACACGTTCTGCTTATGGGCATCGAAGTAATGTTCATCCTCGAGATTGTAAGGGAGTCCTTTCACAAACTGCACATAGGGTAAGACTTGAAGAATACGATCGTAGAGAGGTTGCCATACATTATAACACCAGGTGATATGGTCGGGCTGGGGCTTGATCAGTCCCCGTCGTAGTACGTTGAATATGAAGGTTGTCTTGCCCGAGCCACTCGGACCGACCAACAGACCGTTGGAGGGGATCCCAAATCGGAAGGGTCGTTCTAGAGAAGGTGTGTGCGGATGCTGTAGTGATGAAGTCACCGGGGATGTCGTGAACTCCTCCGAGGGCGGCGGCGGCGGCAGCGTAGTGTACTGCACTGAGGGTGGCGGCGGCGGCGGCGGCGGCGGCGGCGGCGTAGTGAACTGCACTGAGGGTGGCAACGGTGGCGGCGGCGGCGGCGGCGGCGGCGGCGGAGTAGCTGTGTTCGAGTGTATATTCCTCCTATGTCGATACATAACATCTTTTCTCGAAAAGGACTTCCCACAATCCGGACAGGTAGCCATGGCGACCTAGAATGTATATGGAGTTAGTGTTTCTCAAGCTTCCTTTTTATACCCTTGCCGGATCCGCTGTCGTTTCAAGGCAGCTATAGCCCTGTTCACAACGCCTTGTGTGGTCGAGATGTGTTTTATGTGAAATCCAGTCGGTTTGCTTTGCTTACTCCTTACTTTAGAGGTAGCCTGTTTCGTTTTGATTTGTCTCTTCAAAGTACTCTTTGGTTTCCTGGGTTTTATGACCTTATCATGGGTACTGAAAATGTCCTTGGGTCTCACCACTAACGTTCTCTTCATTTTCATAGGTGTGATCTGTCTTCTGGTCAGAGAGAAATGAACGCCTAGAGCCTGTTGTGACCGCGTTTTATGCTGTCTTAGGGCTGTTACAAATACACGAGGGAATGTGACGTGATAGTTTTCTTTTCACGGTACATTTATCGCTGTGAACCAAGAAACGGTGGTATGTATATTTCAACTTTGTCCGGCAGTACACACAGGTAAAACATCCACTCACATCTTCCCCTTGAACACCAACAGGTAACAAGCCGAGACAGACAGTACATTGGAAGGACATCTTGAATCTCACACACACACACACACAGATTCTCTCCCCCTATGGCGGGATAGTTATAGTTTAAAATGAAGCGCATGCGTCGTGTAGATATAGTTGGACGCATGCTCAGTTGAACACAGCCTTGTTTACTCTAGAAAGAAATCTCTGTGATGATTGGATGGGTTATCCACAAAAGATCGTTTAGCCGCATTTTGCCCTTCTGGAGATGGTTTGTCTTCACCTTTGCGTTTTTTCATCATCTTGCTTCGCTTTGGAGATCTCTTAGTCTTTTGGCCTTCATGAGAGTTCTCGTCAACATTCGTTGGGGAAGTTATGGTGATGATACGGGAACCAGGTTGAGCTTTGCCTCCTTTCTGTTCCTCGCGTCTACGCTCAAAAAACTTCATAAACTTTTGGGGATCTGCAATATACGGTTTCCTCTCCATGATAAGTTGAGAACTGCGAACACCTAGTGATAACTGATCCGTTGTTGAACTATGGTGGAAATGAACTCAAAGTAGATGTCACACACAATTTATATAGATCTCAGTTGACCTTGTCGTGCTTGTATAGATAATAGGGTTGGTATCTGCTCACCGTACGTCTCCCACTTGTATCACCACACTTTAAACACAGAAATATAGGTATTTTAGAAGGTTCTCGACCACATCCAAACCAATTTTCACAAGTGCTGCATTCACATGAACGGCTTTCAAACCTCTCAACCATACCCTCAACTTGACAAGTAGGACAAGTACGTCTTTTCCTCATAGTTTCCCTTGCGTTTTGATAGAGTTCTGATTGCTTCAATCTCTTTCCACAGCCGTGAAGTCTTAGAGAGATGATAAGTTGATCTAGTCTTTCACGTTGCTGAGCTTGTCGAACCACACACTTCCAGTTCTTGAGATTTCGTATGGTCTTTGAAGCAAACCAACGGGCATGTCGTGTAAGCTGTGACCACAAATAAGGAGTCCTCCCTTTTTCATAGTTTTTCAAGGAAACGTAATAACGTCCATTTGATAATTTTTCGGAGTGACCATAAGAGCCCCAACCATCTGAGCGTTTCAAAAACTTTACACCTTCGAAGGTATACACCTTTCTGCCTCGATGCATCTCAACCGTTTTCAGCTTCTTTCGACTCATGATATCCAACCTTTAATGTATTGCTTCTAGTGGACAGGTGACTTTGTACCCCTCGCCTATAAATCGGGTGATACGTCACAGTCAGTCACGTGATAGATCGTGTTTATAAAATAGCCAATACGGTTCTGAACACGTTTAAATGAAGTTATATAGCTATGATAAAACGCCTTTAAACGTATAGTAACATTCTAGAAAAAAAATTTCTAACTTGGCCATCTAAAGTTGAAATAAAATAGCCTATTCACTTTTCACATAAATGTTCAAGATCTTCAAATGAATATTTCGTTTTTAGCCATGTTTTGGAATGGATATAAGTATTATCAAACTAGATGTTTAAGTTGTGCTTGCTTTCTCTATCACCATCTAAACCTTCAGGTAAGTATTAAATTTTCATATAAAATCTGTCTTGCTACAACACGGGTGACCTCTATATTTAAGATGTCATTTCTAGAAGCACCCTTTATTCATATAAGCTATCACGCTTTGTATAACGTCCGCTCAGATCCTAATTCTTTGTGAGGTTTCATAAAGAAATTGGCCAGTCGTGACGATGGGTAAAACTCGCCTATCTACAGGTATACGCTCGCCTCCGACTCATGACACGTGTCGCTAAAGATAGCTTTGGCGCCAAAATTTAAAACCGGTTTCTGATTGGACTGACGCTCTTGTATGGGTTAGGGTTGGCTTAAAGAAAGCATTGTTTTGCAGTAATGATGATGAATGGCTTAATGAGCATCCTCGCATTTAACTGTCAACTGAGTGGTTGACCTTTCTGACCTGTGACGACATGCATATATTAGCCTATTAATGAGTTACGCTGCATACATTAATCTCCCTCCGGTTCTCCCTCCGGTTAAGGAGCATGAGCGTGCTCACCTTACACTACTTACACGGCTCAACTACAGCCTGAATAATCTTTTTTGAATTGCAAACCCAACAATACTTTGAAGGATTCTTATATTCTTAGTCGCATTTATACAATATCAATATATTAGAGTTTTTCTCTCTACTAAATGTTACATTCAAGGTCTCAAAAATGACAGATGATAACCTCTACGTATATTGTATATCGGAATCAATTGAGCATAAAATCGAAACAATATACACTTGCAATTGATCATGAAGGCGTTTTTTATTTACCCATTTTAACAATACCGCAATTACCGCCGCGAAACGTTTTTACAAGATTCATTGAGGCGTGACTGATCAACCACAGACGACGGGTCGTCCGTGACCAGCGGACCGACCCGTTCCGTGGAGCCTCATTAATTAATTAATTATGATTATCACTGCTGCTAGATGAATTTATGAGGTGTGTTAAATCGCCAAAAATATATGTTTCTGCAATAATTATGTAATTGTCATCTGCGGAATTACCTAGTTGGATATTTAAACATACGATATATGGAAACTTTAAGTTGGTTAGAAAAACTTGCCATTTAGATAGTGAGGAAATATAACATGGTTATCTTTGGGATAACACTACCTTAAATAGTACAATTTCTTGTACTTTTTCGGGCCGAGTCCCATGCGGGATTCGAACCCACGCCCTCAGAGTAAGGCAACCATCGCCAGCATTGACTGTACCAACAGCTTACCACACGACCACACGAACAGCTTTGTCGAGGCGAAATGGTCGTGTGGTAAGCTGTTGGTACAGTCAATGCTGGCGATGGTTGCCTTACTCTGAGGGCGTGGGTTCGAATCCCGCATGGGACTCGGCCCGAAAAAGTACAAGAAATTGTACTATTGAAGGTAGTGTTATCCCAAAGATAACCATGTTATATTTAAGTTGGTTGATTGAATATTTTTTAGTGAAATTAACAATAAAAATGTTGCGAAATTACGTTGAATTATGACTATCGCCAATAATGAGATTACTCAAGTGATTTAACAGAATTCATCCCTTCAGGGGCCACACCCCCGCTGGTCGCTGGGGCTAAATTAGGCGTTATAAGTAATTTATTAACCGATTTCAGAAATTTAAAATCGAGCAATTGTCAAATTGACATCACATTTTTACCATACGTCATTGCATCTATCCTTTAAGAAACTATTTTTTTTATATATTTGTAGTTTTATAGGTCATTTTGTTTTGGATTTCTCACTGCCACAATAGACCTGTAAATATATACTATCTGTAGGTATTAATTCTTTTATTCGTTAAAAATTACCAATTACAAACGAATATGTAATACATACCTGCTACAAAGTTTTAAAAACGTGGAAATTCACACGCTAAGCGGTTTATCTCTTGATACGTGGAATACTCATGTAAATATTATCAAAGTAAGCCTTTGAGGACTGTTAATATATACTCATGGTAAAAGAATTTGACACCCTAAACAGAAAATGGATTTCAGCAAATTAAATGCATGGACAATTAATATTGTTGATATTATGGTATTTTCAAAACTAAATGGCACAAACACTTGATGTAAATTATAAAATACTTTTCGTGTATGTATTGTGTGCGAATGAGACTCCATGAACATTTTTTTTTATATTTGGATTCAGTAGATTTTTGCAAATTTTACTTATTTATTAGAACCGAAATGAGAACACTCAAATACTGTAACAATGTACCAATGCCAAGATAGCAAGACAAAAGGAATGATCTCTTTTGAATAGATTTCATTTTTCTTATATTCCTCTTTCTTTGGTATTTTAAAAAACAAGTGGAGAAATAACAAATGCTCAAGGACACTATTCACAAAAAGACATCGAATAGTAACATGTTTTATATATATATATATATTCTATAGAATATACTTACTGACAAAATAACCCAATTCCACGATCCAGTACGAATGTTGCCCGTGTATGCGGAACACAACGGACCTAAAATCAGCGGTTTAAAAGAAACAAAAGTTCCCCAAAATTGCTTCTACATATGCACAATTTTCTATTCCATTAGAACCTTACGTTGTCAAAAGTTGAATTTAAGTTTGAAACTAATTATCGGCAAAAAAAAGGATCATTGACGGCCAGTCACTGTCATTGTGGCAGCGCGGCCATTTGTTGTGTATGACGTCACATGACCATGAAAACGCTAGAGCCGTGTTTTATGCCTGAGGTATTTTGAAGCCGAATATCTACCCACTTTGAACGCTTATATCTTTTTAAGCAGACGGCGCTTCGAAACATCTGTTGGTGTTTTATTAACCTGAAAATATTGTCTTTGTTAATAAACGGATTAACATTAAACAAAAGGAATTATAATTTCCTTAATTGCATTTTAATTACTGCAAAACATCAACATACGTTACTGAATTAGTTTAAGAAATTCATAAAATATTATAAATATTATTTAAACGATATATTGACAATGTTGCAATATATGAATGGAATTTCGCTGTCAATATTTTGCTAAGCATGGTAAAAACCAACTTGGAGACGCAAGACATAAATCTTGCCTTGTCTGCATTACTGGCTGAGATAAGCCTTGCAGTAAATACCTCTCTTTGCCGTGCCAAGATAGTTTAAACATATTTTTATTTCTATGAAAATGAAATCGGGATTGGCAAACAAGCAAACACTGCTTATGTGAATGCCACTCACATTGAACGTGACGTACACATGGACAGAATACAAAAAAACGCATCAATATAAAATTTATACAAATATGATTGATTTTTAAAAATCCTCAAAAATCAAAGAACACACACCGAAAAAAAAGAACAAACAAACAAACAACAATCACCAAGGAAACGTTGAACTTTAGTCAAGAAGAGTGATGTCAGCATAACATATATCACTTTATTTGTAACATCGTATCAGCAAGGCACGGCACATACATATACATAAATATGAATCAATACTTATGTATATTCCAAAAATCTCTTTGATGATATAATGAAATTGTGTACAGATTTTAATAGTTCTAAATTGACTTTGACTGATGAGCTAGAGTGGCCATATAAAACTGACGACAAATTAAAACCTTTTGAAAAGAAGTTTGCATTTAACCGTATACCATTGAATATAGGACAGACGAGGATACAATGAAGCGCATCTTCGTTTTCATATCCGCAGTTACATGCAGAGCTATTTGAAATAAATCTGGTAAATCTATCTCCATTTAAAACACTACACCCAAGCCGAAGACGGGAATGAATTATCTGGCAGAATCTGGATCCATATGAGATATTGAAGTAGATTTCATTTGAGTCTTTTTGTTTTAGTTTAATTTTAAATTCCCCTAGTGTGCTAGCGTTAACTCCTTAAAACAATAGTTATTCTTGTACTCGGGTTCAGGGGGATCATCAAACAGGGTTTCCCCTATATAAATGTCTCTCCCCAAAAGAACAATAATACAGGATAATTACATCATAAATACTATCAATATATACATTGGTGAAGAAAAACATAATATCATTTTTCAAAGATATTCATGAGAAACGTTTGCTAAGAGAAATTAACTTACGAACAGACTGAATTATTTGTGTATTAATAGTTTACTATATCTGGAGGAAGAGACTTCCAGATATTTACCGTGTCTGGAATACAAGATTTTGAGTAAAGGCTGGTATCGATCTACATTTTGAGTAAAGGCTGGTATCGATCTACATTTTGAGTAAAGGCTGGTATAGATCTACATTTTGAGTAAAGGCTGGTATAGATCTACATTTTGAGTAAAGGCTGGTATCGATCTACATTTTGAGTAAAGGCTGGTATCTATCTACATTTTGAGTAAAGGCTGGTATCGATCTACATTTTGAGTAAAGGCTGGTATCGATCTACATTTTGAGTAAAGGCTGTATCGATCTACATTTGGTATCTAGTAGGTCTGCGTCAGTTATCAAACTGTATCCACTTGAACAGGATACATTTCCTGGGACTTAACTGGACAGGTAGTCTGGAACTAATTTTATTTCATTTTGTAAAAGAGAAATAATTTTTGACGGCGTCTCCTTTCTTTTAAAGGGGCAGTAGCATGTTTTTTTCAAATTTTATTTTTTAAAATTTCCCATTTATAATGATAGTATATGTTATGTATATTTACTTTAGAGGGTAAAACATTTAATTACACATACCAATTATCCTTAAATGTAATAACTGTGTTGCGTATTAAGCCAAAATTGCATGGCGGCCATTGTATTGTGAACACAATTTATTATTTCGAATGACAAAAAACGATTTCCATGACTTTACAGAACCATGTACACTCATTTTTAACTTGATTTTCCGAAGCGAGAAGGGTGTTTTACTATTGGTGACATTATTTTTCAAGTATATATCATTGACTTATTTCAGCGAAAAAACGTGCTACTGCCCCTTTAAAGAAGACATATTTGTTTCCGAATATAATTTTTGGTGACTTGTGCCGCGAACAGCTCCGCATATGGTTCTGATTGCATCCAAGTTTAATTTTATTAAGAGAAGTGTCAAGATAGTGATAGATAGCTTTACCCTGCTTCACTGTGCTGACATTTCCTAAGTATCAGATGTTTTATTGATATCATTGTTGTAAATTGTAAGAGGAACTGTATAAGAAATATGATAATACAAATTCATTAAAAATACCTGCCCTGTAAATGTAAAACTGAGACTCGATATAACACCTTACGTAATCAGGTTTGCAACAAATCAAACTTTATAACCATCACTCTCCAGGTAGCTATATTTCAACAAACAGATCCAGTCACTGGCTCCACAGCGAATAAAGGTAATGGGTAAAACCAACCTGTGGAATTATAGATATTAGAGCTGTGCACAAATATCTATTAATTAAATTAGCTAACATCATGTCTGAAATAAGCATTGTTTACTTGGTCTAACCATATTTATATCATGAAGAAAATATATGAATTGGAATGGTCAGTGAACTTATATGAAGACCGCTCCAACATACATACTGTGTGAAACATTTTCATGACAAGAATTTTTTTTATAAACAACGAAAACGATATCGAATGATACCGTGTATTTTTATACCCCCTAAACAAATTAAAATTAAAATTTCTACACTGACCTTTCTTTCTACCTTACGTAGTTATAAATGTCGATAACATTACAAGAATGGATGGTTTTATGGCAACAATAGAAATCTAAAGTAGATGTATATGGCTAGATTTATCTATGGTGATTTCGAAAGTATACAAACTGGTGTGGACAATTATCGTAACTTATATAGTATGACATTTAATAACTCTGATTATTTAGTTGATACAAGCAAGTGACAGAAGAAACCCGCTCTCATGAATCACACCGTTATGGTGAAGTTATAAACGAACTAACTGGTTGTGGAATATTCATATTCGTCTTGTGTGATACAGAGTAATAACCGTTTAGTACACACCACATGAATAAACATTGAACTTTTATTCGTATCGAATGTTATTATATTTAGGACATATGAAACACGATGTAGCCAACAAGAGTAGCCGTCCTATTTATCTTATTTGAAATTGAATCCGTCGTCACATTGAGATTTAATCAGAATATTCAAAGTACTGTAACTTGATTTTTTGAAAATCAATCATGAAATCACATCACAATAGTTTAACATTTGAGGAACTGCTTGTACCGGAAACAGAACTGAGAAGAGAGGGGGGGGGGGGATATAACGTGTGCATGTTATTTCATTGTATCATCATGTTGCACATGCTTGTGCAGGTAGCATTCACTGCAATGGTATTCTTCTCTATTTAATGAAATGAGTGAGTGGCAAAGTCTGGTGGCGCACTTATAATACACATGTTCTAAGTCATCATTACAAGACGCTGTCTCACGTTCAATGCGAACTTAACAGACATTATAAGGACCTTCAGAAAACCTGTATTCTAAATATCCATTGTGAGCATTGACAAAAACGAATCCCACACTAACATAGATAGTTGAGGTCATATGAACTTTACTTCGTTGTTTTCCTCTTGTCATTATATTTCTGGCCGGGAATTATAATGAATAGGAATTGAAGTAATGTTCATGGTATAATTACATTTCCAATACTAGTGCAATATATAGAGACTCTGTCCTACTTAACAAATAGTCGACAATGAAGGCTATTGTTGAACAAATGTATTGATATCAATAGATCAAAATCGCGCATCGCTATGGGAACAATAAGCTTAAACCCGTCAAATAGTCTTGGTGACATTCCCATTTGAAGACCAAGAAGCATTTGAGGCTGAAGGTTTCATGAAAAGAATTAAGGCCTACTACTTTCGGAAAAGCATCAGATTGAAATTATCTTATATTATTAAAGTGTAATACCTGCTACACTGAGGCTCCAGGTGAGGTTGACATCAATCGATAAAATATCGACAGACATCGCCAAGACACTGTTTCAGACTCGGTCACAAAGTGGAGTCAGCGCCTTTAAAAAGGCATGGTTGGTGGCATTTGTGTAATATAGGGTGAAATTTTAACTGTGTATACAGGTTGGAGGCGTTTGCGCCTGCAGCCAATAAGACAAAAAAGGGGCCTCTGAGATGTGTTCATTTTCAGAGTTCCGTAGGCTTGTCTCATTGTAAACTTGCCTCGGCTAAAAATTGAACGTATTGTTTATCGCGAAGGAAATTGCTAGGAAAACGATAGGACCGTAACGTGTTTGCAGTGTGAGAGCAGTGTGACTCTGATTGAAAGTTACAAGGTGCCCGTTTACTAGCCATAAACGTGTCTAACAGAAAGAAGAGATGCTGGATGTTTTTGTTTTGTTTATCACAAGGTGCACGTGCATGAGGGAAACATTTAACCATGAAGGCAGACGATGCAATAAAATGAAACACTTAGAATACCACTGAATGAACTGAGAACTGCAACGAAGGTTGACCTGACCAAACATAATAAATTATTGTTATTTCTTTTCCCATTCAATCAAATTTAATTTCAATTTTAATTTAATTAAAATTTCAATTGTAACCTGATCTTGTAACAATGCGACAGATTCGAGTTCGTCATATTGTCTAATCAAATCTATTATGGTTTTTTTAAACTGATGATATCTATATTGTAAATTGTCAAAGTATATATTCCTTGGATTAAAAAACGTATCAAGTTTCTAGATATATAAGTTTACGGTAACAACTGTCAACCCTTAAAGGGTTTTGTACATCACAAATACTATTACTCCATGTGCTATATTATTGTGGTGTATGAGTTTCATGGGCCGGTGACCTTATTAACGTCTTAATACACCATTACAGCCACATCGTGACCTGGTCGAGTAATCCTCCTAGTGTTTCACACGCCTCCTCAACCAATCAGCGTTAAACATACATAGAAGCAAAGAAAAGCTATCTAATATTTCTTTATATATATAAAATAGTAAACCAATGCCTTAAGTCCCCTTCATGCGAAATGGAAACATACAGAAATTTGGCTAATGGGAATACATCAAACCAATGGCACTCAAATTCGATAAGCTAACTTTAGAAAAGAAACACTGTTTTCTATTACCCTCAAGGGTAACTGTGGATTATATATACACTGAGTGAAGTGGTCGAGTTTCAGCAGTCAATCAATCAACTAAATTGAGACTATTCTTACCGACAGTTCAAATTATAACTACTTTACAATTAATTGAATATTAGAGAAGGATGTTAAGTAAAGGAATTTGAAATTCATAAGATTTTTCTTTTTTTTTTCTTTTCCATTTTTACAAGATATAGACTCAAATATTGTTTACTTCACAGTCATAGAATACAAACAGAATACTGACATCACACCCATCATCCTCTTCTCACATAGTTTATATACCGTATTTCCTCTAATAGGGGCCCGGGCCCTTATTAACATGTAAAGGCTCTTACCCCCGGCGCTTTTTGGAGGCCGACCCTTATTTCATGATGATGTTTGAGCAATGCACGTGGTAATCTCTAATAACTGACGAAAATGTCTTAGAATAACACAAACTCCTCGCCATTTGATGTAAACCTATTTTAGCATGGTAGTTTAACCCTCTTAGTACCTGGGAACATATATGGGGAATATGATCTAGTAAGGGGTGATCATCGATGCGATATAAAGCGCGCCCCAATAAGAGACCTGGACCCATATTTTCGAAGCTCTCTTAGCGCTAAGATTGTTGTATGTTCCATAGATTAACATTGACTTACGGCTATCTTAACACTAAGACAGCTTCGAAAATATGGGCCCAGAACAATAGCTTCATGGACCATGGTCAATATATTGCATTGTAAAAAGTCTATTATTTGTAGGTAACAGATGGTGCGTCAGTTTGTATTGAAACCATAGGAGATGAGCTTCCCTTGAACAGCGAAACGGGATATGTTTGTATTGAAACCATAGGAGATGAGCGTCCCTTGAACAGCGAAACGGGATATGTTTGTATTGTAGCCCAGAGTTTGTATAGATTTAATTTCCAATTATCATATTCCATTTTACACAATGTTGATTTTGGATTTCTTTCGTACTAAGTAAAACCCTATACAATATTTGTACAATTCCTTTCTCTAGTATTTTATAAGATGTCAAGTGAAAAACCGTATGCTATCAGTGAAATCCCGTGTTCTCTCAGCGAAATCCCGTGTTCTATCTGTAACATACCGTATTCTGTCAGTGAAATACCGTATTCTGTCATTGAAATACCGTATTCTGTCAGTGAAATACCGTTTTCTATCAGTGAAATACTGTATTCAATCGGTGAAGTGCTTAATTCTATCGCTGATATCCCTTTATTCTATCGGTTATATATATACGCCTTCAATGATATCCTCTTATTTCCACTTAGTATCTCTTTCAGTAGAAACCGCCTTAATTTGCATCAGACATTGCCGAAATGTATTGATTGACAAAGTTTGTTCATTGTGTTCGGTTACATTCATTTAGGTACGTTTACGTTTACCACACGCTTGTTCAAGCTAAACTCACGGGCAAAAGAAACTATACCAAAATCATGTATTTTCCAAAAATATCAATTCACGGGGAATTTTATAATTTAACAACATTACTTAAACACAACTTTAAGTCAAACAACACAGTCAAAAATCATATATCTTTCCAAATATTGACTTTGACGAACTTTTTTTTTATCAATAAAATAGAGCCATGAGTTCTGCAGATCATCAGGTACTATAGCTACTATACATATATCTAAACAAAAATTGGTTTGGACAAATTTACAAAGTTCAACAGGTTTGGCTTTCAATACAGGTTTCCTTATAATCTTTATAAAAAAAATCAGTGGAGCAACCATCAAATATTTGGAAAATGTTTCCCCTACATCTGTATTTTCCCTGACCCTACATCAGTTTGGTGTCAAATGGTCAAGCATAATTTTTCATTCATAAACAAAAATCTACATGTTACAATTTAAATACCTTAGACAAAGTATTTTAAAGGTATAAAAGCATTTTCTAAACAACTGCAAGAAATAATGTTCTTAACCATTGTGCCAATAATTCAAGTGCTAAACAAACATGCAGTTGTCTACATTACGGGAACCTGAACTCCTATTATTTAACATCACAATTACTTTCTCACTGCCTCAGCATTACGTCACTGTGACGTCATCAACAGCTTTGCCCTAACAGCATGCGGGCAGCAAAATAACAGTTACCAGGCCTCTTTGGGAACACGGTATTCAATGCCACCAACCCTTCTGCAGGATGATGCTAGGTCAATGCAACCTCATATATCCAGGCTCACAAAAGACTTCCTTACAGCGAATAACGTCATTATCTTGCAAGATTGTCCAACGTATCATCCTTTCTGCACGTGTTGAACCATGTGCATTGACATATAAGGAGGAACAATTCCTCTATCGCCAAGTCAACAAAACACGTATTCAAGCACTCATTCAGGATATCCCCAATGATGTCATCTGGCGGCTAGTAAACTCTGTAAATAGACTTGTAAAACAGTTTAATCTGAGCACTGGGTTCAATAGGAGATACTGTACGTCTTTTAGACATCTAATTTTGAAAATACAGTCTTCTTTTTATTCAATATTACAGCCTTTCATGTCTTTTTGTTAGGTTTTAGGTCATGGCCTGTGGGGCCCTTACATGGGGCCACAGGGTCCACAAATCTAAAGAATCCTCTTTGGCTAAAGAGTCTGCACACAAAATTACAACCTTCTAGGTCTTTTCGTTTTTGAGAAGAAGATGAAAATAGGTCATGGCCCGTGAGGCCCATATTTGAGGTCCCAGGGTCACCAAATCTTTAATTTAGAATTCCAAAAGGCTAAAGAGTCTGAACACACTATTACAGCCTTCTAGGTCTTTTCATTCTTGAGAAGAAGATGAAAATAGGTTATTTAGGTCATGGCCTGTGAGGCCCATATTTAGGGCCCCAGAGTCACCAAATCTATAATTTAGAATTGCCAAAGGCTAAAGAGTGTGCACACACTATTACAACCTTCTAGGTCTTTTCATTCTGGAGAAGAATAAACAAAAATAGGTTTTAGGATATGGCCTGTGAGGCCTTTTATTTGGGGCCCGCGGGTCACCAAATTTACAATTTAGAATCCCCCATGGCCAAGGAGTCTGTACAAAGAAATGCAGCTCTCTAGAGTCACTGATTCTGGAGAAAAAGCGAAAAGTTTACAGACGGAAGGACGGATGGACTAACGGACGGACGGACGGACACCGGACACCATGTCATGTCATAAGCCCACCGGGCTTTTCAGGCCTGATGAGGTTAAAAATCAAATTAAAATGAAAAAAGTAATTGACGTTCTAGCGTATAAGAGGAAAGACTTTCAGTGGTTTATTCTCTGCCAAACAGGAATATGACACTCTTCGTGACTGAAGTAGAATATATCTATGTTTAGGTCTTAGACGTGACAGCTGAGGAGCGTGCAGAGAGATAACTTTGAGGTTCACATACGCACAATTATACCACTGACACACGGAAATTAGTCTATATTGGGAAAACCAGCACCAACTAATACTTCTATTAACACGAGACAATCAAAGCCATATTCAAGTCATTACTCAGGCCAGTCTCCGTGATCGCCAAAATAGGATCTGCATGTTCGCCTTAAACACAATGATACTACGTGAAGAGATCATATTGCCACAGCTGCATCTCGTTGGGTTTATTTCAGTGCTGGATCGTCAGGGCGCTTCAACTAAACATGGTAGTGGGCGCATCATGGTGACAAGCTGTAAACACATACAAGGTTACGAAATACAGCAACACTTAAATTCGATTTAAACGTTCAAGTATTCTCTAATAATACACTTGTAACCAAATACAACGATTTGTCTGGTAAAATGAAAATTCAACAAATTTCAGCTATTCCAATTCAAACATTGACACATTTACATTTATGCAAGGCACTACAAGAATTATGAAGAGTGTTCTCACCAAACAGAGGTTACTCAAATCATTCCTTCCCAGAAAACCTCTGTTTCAAATGGGCCAAAACTGATAAAGTTCTTATTTCTATCCTCTCAAACATTTGGGTTTCTTTATTATGACTTTTCAAGATATACTTTTACATGTTTTAGCAAGTGTCGGCAAGTGAAAGATCCAACAAGAATGTTTGCCCAAATGCATCTTTGAATATCCTAACTGTTATATAAACATCATGACACGTACTCGCTACTGTACTACATCGGAACACGCACTCGCTAATATTCAACATCGGGACACGCACTCGCTTATATTCAACTTCGGGACACACCCTCGCTCATATTCAACATCGGGACAAGACCTCGATCCTATTCAACATCTTGACACGCACTCGCTTATATTCAACATCGGGACACGAACTCGCTAATATTCAACATCGGGACACGAACTCGATCCTATTCAACATCTGGACACGCACTCGCTTATATTCAACATCGGGACACGCACTCGCTCCTATTTAACATCGGGACACTCACTCGCTTATATTCAACATTGGGACATTCACTCGCTAATATTCAACATCGGGACACTCGCTCGCTTATATTCAACATCGGGACACCCCTATTCGATATCGGGACAGGAACTCGATCCTATTCAACATCTGGACACGCAATGGCTAATATTCGACATCGGGACACGAACTCTCTCCTATTCAACATCGGGACACTTACTCGCTTATATTCAACATCGGGACACTTACTCGCTCCTATTCGATATCGAGACACTCACTCACTCCTATTCAACATCGTGACGCTCACTCGCTCCTATTCATCATTGGGACACGCACTCACTCCTATTCAACATCGGGACACGCACTCACTTCCATTCAATCTTTGGACACGCACTCGCTAATATTCATCATCGAGACACGCACTCGTTTCTAATCGAGATCGGGACGCGCACTCGCTAATATTCGATGTCGGGACAAGCACTCGCTCATATTCAATATCGGGACAAACACTCGCTAATATTCAACATCGGGACACGCACTCGATTAAATTCATCGCCGGGACACGCATTCGCTAATATTCATCTTCGTGACACTCCGTCGCTCCTATTCGATATCGGGAGACTCCCTTGCTCCTATTCAATATCGGGACACTCACTCACTCCCATTCAAAATCGGGACATTCACTCACTCCCATTCAACATCGGGACACAGACTCGCTCCTATTCATCATTGGGACACGCACTCACTCCTATTCAACATCGGGACACGCACTCACTTCTATTCAATCTTTGGACACGCACTCGCTAATATTCAACTTCGTGACACTCCGTCGCTCCTATTCGATATCGGGGGACTCCCTTGCTCCTATTCAATATCGGGACACTCACTCACTCCCATTCAAAATCGGGACACAGACTCGCTAATATTCAACATTAGAACACATTTGAAAATATAGATTTCCTGACACAGCAGATTTATTTGGCACAATAAACAACTGTATTCTATGATAGCCGCTTATGCCACAAAATGTCGTGTCTGTTCACAATAACGAAGTTGTTATCCAGAATTCTCACTTTTAATTTGTATTCCACCACTAGATTACCTTCAAAGTGATATTGGGAAAGGCTTCAGAATAGCTATTATTAATAGTTTCAAAAGTTATTTTCGCTACAAAGTTCTCTTTCATCTTACATTTATTAATATTTCAGTTCAATCAATTACCATCTAACGTTGGGGTTTCTAATTAGTTTGAAACCTCTGGTCTCAATATCGCATGCTTCTCTCCTGCTGACTACCTGAATGTGATCCCTCATCAGTCACGCTGGGCACTACCATCGGTACAAGACGTATCGGTACTAACCTTGGGAATAATGGAAATAACCTGTTTAACAATCATGGTATAAGGCATTAAACGATTTTCTTTAGGCCTATGTACACTTCTTTCACAGAAAATCGGAAAACGCACGTTTTCGTTTCGTCGTGTTGTCAAAGTGAAAAGTATTCTCTATCAAACTGAATGGTTATACGCTTCTGTTGCCTTCCGACTCATGTTCCAATCTTCTGCGTATTTGAAAGCAGGATGCTGACATATGTTACAAGAAAACTGGTAAAATGATAGCATCAGTCAGGTTAAAAATGAAATTTTTTTGACAATAAACAGAACAAAAAGTGGTGGAATCCAATTTCCGGATCTTTCCGGATTCTCCCAAAAATTGGTGGATCCCGAAGAATCCGGAAGCATTTCGGAAGGATCCGGCAAGCGGATTCCACCACTTTTTGTCCTGTGAAACGTCCCATACATCAGAACAGACTTTTAAATGAGATCCAAACACGGTAAAAGGCCATCTCGCTATACTAGCTCTAAACGTATACGTCTTCTAAGTCCGTCATTATTGGACGTATAACATTACAGCTGATTTTAACTAGACCGAACCGAATTTGGTTTTCAGGTAGAACTAATATTAAAAGGAGGATTAATTAAAAACCACCGTACTCGTAGGCGACTGGGCAAGCTACATAAGATGTCCAGACGCCTAAGAGAACGCTAGCTTTGTTTGTGAGGTGAGCAGTCCAGCTAACGGAGCACAGCAAAATAGGTTATCCGCCTGAAGATGTAGCTTACCTGCCTTCCTTCAGAGGAATTTGCTTTGTTGTGTTGTAACACTCCATCAGTTTACTGTTTTGTGCTAAAATAGCAGACCTGTTATCGCCAGTTCTTCGTGGATGGGGTCAATTGTCCTATTTCCAATAATGCAATAATTGAAGGGAAAATTGTAAAAATGGTTGGAAAATTAACCAAACTGACTTTGTCTTCTTTGATATTGAATGCATATTCATAAAAAAGGGAAATTAGTTATGTTTTTAGAAATATTTATTCGTTTGTATGTCTGAAAATGGCGAAATAATGAGATTTGTTATTTTTCTATTCTAAACACAACCATAAGATTCTAAATAAACGTTTTTGTTAAAAATGAGCTTCGACTGTTTTAGGAAGCGTTGACACATGTTTACGAACTAGATTTGTTTCTAAATCTTTCTAAATAGTGAACTTCTTAAACATTTTGGTTTTCATCAGAAGGATTATGTCACCAAAACGTAGCCATAGATTTTTTACCACACGTGAAATCAGTTGGTAACGGATATAAAAGCCCCCTGTATTCATTATTTCACACCATAATTCGATTACAATGTCGAGATTAACAACTGAAGAGCGGAAAAAAGCGATTGGAATGTTGCAGACTGGGTCCCCTGAAGGAGAAGTCGCTGCCACATTCGGATGTCATCGTCTCACCAGTCTTAGGCTGCGTGGACGTCTACAACAGACTGGATCGACTCGAGACCGAGCTAGAGGCGGCAGCCCGTCAGTGACAACCCCAAATGAAGACCGGTACCTGCTTCAATTGCATCTCAGGAACCGCTTTCAAGCCGCCACAACGACAGCTTCTACTGCACTTGGACACTGAATCAGTCCCCAGACGGTGAGAAGAAGGCTCCAACAACATGGACTGAGGTCATACCGGCCGATGCGAGCAATGCTGTTGACGCGCCGACATCGACAAAACAGGATTGCTTGAGCCAGAAATGTTCGACGTTGGCAGAACCAAAACTGGCAGAGAGTGTCATTTTCCCACGAAAGTCGGTTCCAGATGTACATAGCAGACGGGAGAAGGAGGGTCTACCGTCGCCGGGACGAGAGGGAGGCACGCTGCTGCGTACAGGAAGTTATCCCTTTCGGTGGAGGCAGCGTCATGGTCTGGGGTGGGATACACGGCAACGCAACCACCGACCTCATTGCCATTGACGGCAATCTGACGGCGCAGAGGTACATTGACATGGTCCTACAGCCAGACGTCATCCCATTCTTACAACGCCATCCAAACACTCTTTTTCAACAGGACAATGCTCGTCCTCATGTAGCCAGAGTGACGTTACAGTACCTCAACGTCAACAACGTCCACGTTTTGCCTTGGCCTGCCAGATTTCCCGATATGAATCCCATCGAGTACCTTTGGGATTACATCGATCGAAGGATCCGTCAACATCGACACCAACCACACACACGTCGAAACTTATTGCTGCATTGATGGAGGCAGATACCACCTGCTTTCATCAGACGATTGACGTGAGACGAAAAGTTCAATCGTGTTTGAATACCAACGGCGGACATACCAGATATTGATCACATGCAATTTGTCACATAACTTTTTTACGATATTCAAATTCAAAGAGGTGTAAGATTTCTTTTGGCGTTCAGTTTAAAAAGACGCTGAAGCACGTTTTTTGGCGTATCTCAAATTTGCCATTATTATTAAAATTAATTCAATATATTGTTGCGGTAGAGCGTTTAACATCTCATTACACGGCCCAATAAGTCCATGCAAGCCGTATACATACAAAACCGTTACGGTGATCCGTATTGGAAGGAAATGGTGCGACGTTTAAAGTGACAAGTTTGTGAAACTGTTCAGTGTGGAGATTTGTAGGTGTCATTTGATTTTGAGAGCTCAGACAGCAAGATGGGTGACAATTTCATCGTTGTACCATATTTAAAACTCTACTCCGAGTGTTTAGGTATTGCTACATCAGTCACTGGAACTACCTTCGAGCAGCCATTTGTGAACTCCTTAAAATGGTCGCTCGATGGGAAATGGATTTGCATGGCTTAACCGAACAATGTACATTCGTTTTAGAACTCGATTGAGGAGTATTATTTAGCCATTGATTGGTAGCTTTTAGTTACTTTCTTTTTGTGAGAACACTTTATTTCAGTAAGGGTGTGCTACAACGCCTTTAAGGAGGAATTGTTTTGTGCGAATTAAACGAGTCAATACACTACATTCACATATATCAATGCGCATATTTGATGAAACCGTCCACTTTTACAATAATGTTGTCAATCAGTTGTTTTGCAAACTGAATACAGAATGGCATTGTATAATTAAGGGGTTATTATGCCCGTATGTATTTGGATAGTACATTAATGTAAATCGCTTAAATAAGGAATAAGCACCATGCATTTAACTCGTCAAGGCTCGCTAACCATTGTGACAATTTCCATTCCTAATGTGGGATATAGGTCAAACCTAAACACTCACATGAGAACCTCTCTATATATTTCGTAAATCCATATTTAAATCACTGCGAGCATGTCTGAGATTAATAGTTACCAAACAGTAATAATTATAAATTTATGTTTGGTATCATATTCCAATCATGTGTTTAGGGGTTGGAATCCTTGGAAATTACCATTTTTGTGCAAGGAATAAACCATTGCTTGATATTTCCATATAAATTTGTTTTGCACCTGTGCTATCTACAGCTTTCCAAAAAATCTTGTTTAAACTTCAACGCTTCTTCCTATCACAAAAATCACAGGGATGCTCAACTATAACTGTGTATATATTACTAAGAAACCTGACATTTGTTGGTCCAGAACGACTAACGTTTTCGACATTTTTTTCTTTTCCCCGAGCATAACTTACAAACTGTATGACTTGGAAACTCCAAATTTGGTATGGAAGTTACCAATGTGTTTTTAAGAGATTTACAATTCCAGGTTATCCACTGAAAGTTATCATCATGCTTTAACATGGTTGTCTACATGTGTTTCCAAATTGAATAATGTTGCGTCAAGGTGGTCGAAGTACAGACACGTATTTTTGTCGGTATCTTCAGTTCCAATCGATCTGGTCTTAATCTCAAACCCTATCTTAACTATAATGCAGACACACGAGGCGTTGTTGACATCGTGGACATCGATTACCATGAACATAAGATTAATGATATGCTTAGCAGTAAGCAATGGCACAAACTGATTTCTCTCGGGCGGGTAAAACGATAAATTCTGTCTAATTTATTGTACTATGGTGTTAAAGGATAGATGAAATGCATTTTTCTCAAGAATGACAGATGATTACCTCTACGTATATTGTATATCGGAATCAATTGAGCATAAAATCGAGACAATATACACTTGCAATTGATAATTAAGACGATTTTAATTCACCCATTTTAACACTATCGCAATTTGTTCGGCGAATCCTTTTGAAAATGCTCACTGAGGCGTGACTGTGATAGGCGACATGCGGGCGGCTAGATAGCTACTCCGCCGGTGTCTCGTTAATTAATTAATGATGATTATCACTGCCGCTAAATGAATTTATGAGGTGTATTACATCGCCAAAAAGACATGTTTATGTAATAATTGTGTAATTGTCATCTGCGGAATTACCTAGTTGGATATCTAAACATTCGATATATGGGAAATTTAAGTTGGTTTATTGAAAGTATCTTTGTGAAATTAACAATCAAAATGTTGCGAAATTACGTTGAATTGTGACTATCGCTGAAAATCAAATTCCTCCACATACGTCACAGAAGTCATCCCTTCACGGGTCACACCCCCGCAGACTTTCATTCTGGTCGCCGGGGCTGAATTAGGCGGTTTTTCAAAAAGCCCCATATAAGTAATTTATGGACCGATTTCAGAAAGTTAAAATCGAGCAATTGTCAAATTCACATCCCATTTTAATGAATCCGATTTGGACCATATGTCATTTCATCTATCCTTTAACATTATACTTTCTGACGTTAGAAGTAGTAAATTATTAATGTCAGAATTTATATGTCCAAATCTGAACAAAAGGCATCTGGACAAAAGGCATCTGAACAAAAGGCATCTGAATAAAAGGCATCTGAACAAAAGGTATCTGAACAAAAGGTATCTGAACAAAAGGTATCTGGACAAAAGGCATCTGAACAAAAGGCATCTGAACAAAAGGCATCTGAATAAAAGGCATCTGAACACAAGGTTTCTGAACAAAAGGTATCTGAACAAAAAGTATCTGAACAAAAGGCATCTGAACAAAAGGCATCTGAATAAAAGGCATCTGAACAAAAGGTATCTGAATAAAAGGTATCTGAACAAAAGGTATCTGAACAAAAGGCATCTGAACAAAAGGCATCTGAATAAAAGGCATCTGAACAAAAGGTATCTGAACAAAAGGCATCTGAACAAAAGGCATCTGAACAAAAGGTATCTGAACAAAAGGCATCTGAACAAAAGGCATCTGAACAAAAGGTATCTGAACAAAAGGTATCTGAACAAAAGGTATCTGCACAAAAGGCATCTGAACAAAAGGCATCTGAACAAAAGGCATCTGAACAAAAGGTATCTGAACAAAAGGTATCTGAACAAAAGGCATCTGAACAAAAGGTATCTGAATAAAAGGCATTTGAATAAAAGGTATCTGAACAAAAGGCATTTGAATAAAAGGTATCTGAACAAAAGGTATCTGAACAAAAGGCATCTGAACAAAAGGCATCTGAATAAAAGGCATCTGAACACAAGGTTTCTGAACAAAAGGTATCTGAACAAAAAGTATCTGAACAAAAGGCATCTGAACAAAAGGCATCTGAATAAAAGGCATCTGAACAAAAGGTATCTGAATAAAAGGTATCTGAACAAAAGATATCTGAACAAAAGGCATCTGAACAAAAGGCATCTGAATAAAAGGCATCTGAACAAAAGGTATCTGAACAAAAGGCATCTGAACAAAAGGCATCTGAACAAAAGGTATCTGAACAAAAGGTATCTGAACAAAAGGTATCTGCACAAAAGGCATCTGAACAAAAGGCATCTGAACAAAAGGCATCTGAACAAAAGGTATCTGAACAAAAGGTATCTGAACAAAAGGCATCTGAACAAAAGGTATCTGAATAAAAGGCATTTGAATAAAAGGTATCTGAACAAAAGGCATTTGAATAAAAGGTATCTGAACAAAAGGTATCTGGACAAAAGGCATCTGAATAAAAGGTATCTGAATAAAAGGTATCTGAACAAAAGGCATCTGAACAAAAGGTATCTGAACAAAAGGTATCTGAACAAAAGGTATCTGAATAAAAGGTATCTGAACAAAAGGTATCTGAACAAAAGGTATCTGAACAAAAGGTATCTGGACAAAAGGCATCTGAATAAAAGTTATCTGAATACAAGGTATCTGAACAAAAGGCATCTGAACAAAAGGTATCTGAACAAAATGTATCTGAACAAAAGGTATCTGAACAAAAGGTATCTGGACAAAAGGCATCTGAACAAAAGGCATCTGAACAAAAGGCATCTGAACAAAAGGTATCTGGTCAAAAGGCATCTGAATAAAAGGTACTTGAATAAAAGGTATCTGAACAAAAGGCATCTGAACAAAAGGTATCTGAACAAAAGGTATCTGAACAAAAGGTATCTGAACAAAAGGTATCTGAACAAAAGGTATCTGCACAAAAGGCATCTGAACAAAAGGCATCTGAACAAAAGGCATCTGAACAAAAGGTATCTGAACAAAAGGTATCTGAACAAAAGGCATCTGAACAAAAGGTATCTGAATAAAGGCATTTGAATAAAAGGTATCTGAACAAAAGGCATTTGAATAAAAGGTATCTGAACAAAAGGTATCTGGACAAAAGGCATCTGAATAAAAGGTATCTGAATAAAAGGTATCTGAACAAAAGGCATCTGAACAAAAGGTATCTGAACAAAAGGTATCTGAACAAAAGGTATCTGAATAAAAGGTATCTGAACAAAAGGTATCTGAACAAAAGGTATCTGAACAAAAGGTATCTGGACAAAAGGCATCTGAATAAAAGGTATCTGAATACAAGGTATCTGAACAAAAGGCATCTGAACAAAAGGTATCTGAACAAAATGTATCTGAACAAAAGTTATCTGAACAAAAGGTATCTGGACAAAAGGCATCTGAACAAAAGGCATCTGAACAAAAGGCATCTGAACAAAAGGTATCTGAACAAAAGGCATCTGAACAAAAGGCATCTGAACAAAAGGTATCTGAACAAAAGGTATCTGAATAAAAGGTATCTGAACAAAAGGTATCTGGTCAAAAGGCATCTGAATAAAAGGTACTTGAATAAAAGGTATCTGAACAAAAGGTATCTGAACAAAAGGTATCTGAACAAAAGGTATCTGGACAAAAGGCATCTGAATAAAAGGTATCTGAATACAAGGTATCTGAACAAAAGGCATCTGAACAAAAGGTATCTGAACAAAATGTATCTGAACAAAAGTTATCTGAACAAAAGGTATCTGGACAAAAGGCATCTGAACAAAAGGCATCTGAACAAAAGGCATCTGAACAAAAGGTATCTGAACAAAAGGCATCTGAACAAAAGGCATCTGAACAAAAGGTATCTGAACAAAAGGTATCTGAATAAAAGGTATCTGAACAAAAGGTATCTGGTCAAAAGGCATCTGAATAAAAGGTACTTGAATAAAAGGTATCTGAACAAAAGGTATCTGAACAAAAGGTATCTGAACAAAAGGTATCTGAACAAAAGGTATCTGGACAAAAGGCATCTGAACAAAAGGCATCTGAACAAAAGGCATCTGAACAAAAGGTATCTGAACAAAAGGTATCTGAACAAAAGGTATCTGAACAAAAGGCATCTGAACAAAAGGTATCTGAACAAAAGGCATATTCCACGATGTCGTAAGACAATGTTAATGTATGGCACTTACGACTATCTTAGCGCTAAGAGAGCTTCGAAAATATTGGTCCTGCTTTATATAGTTAATATTTGAGTAGAGCCTTGTAGTTGATATGTCCTTGTCTTTAAATATCAAAGATGACATATATATTATACATCATTCTTTTCCCACAGAGGTTACTCCCTTAAGATTTCCGATCCTAACCTCTGTTGTTTTACGCTTGAAATCGAGGGCAGAAAGGGAGTGTCCTGGTTGGTTGCAATTAAATCTAGCTGTGCAATCAGCAACGCCGTTGTAAAAGTGACATTTGCCATTGACACGTCATAATGATAAAATAAACGTAAGACAAACGTTTTTTCGTTTAATGTGTTTTCCTCGAAACATGCTTTTTGATTTTTTTTAAAACTATTGATCATAAACATGCTTATAAATAAAGATGACTAAATCAGAGACAAATACCCAAAATAGCTATATTGTGTTATTTACATCAGAAATATTCGAAGGACATATGCTAGCAAGGCAAAAGTGAGCACAGCTCACATGCCCCCGCCTGTAGTTTGACCGCCTTCATACAGTATCAATAAATTAAACAAGGCAAAACTGAGCGCAGCTCACATACCCCCTCCCGTAATATGATCGCCTTCATACAGTATAAACAAAATGGAAAACATAATCTAGTCAATCATGTCAATGAATAACAATGATTGTTTTTAATGAAAATATTTGTGTTATCAAGTTTTATAGTTTTTTAGTTTGGCCCCAGAAATGACACAAAGTTAAACCGTTTTTGGTCAAAATTTCAGAAATTATTTGGACCTTGGGACCCTTCAACAGGTGCACAACAGCACCATATAGGTTACTTCAATACCAAATGAGATATGCTCTGGAAACGAGACAAAGTCCAAAACTCGACCGTTTTTTGGTCAAAATTTCAAAAATTATTAGAACCTTTGAGTTGAGACCCCCAAAAGGCACATTAGCACCATATAGGTCAATACCATACCAAAATTGAAGTTTCCAAGTCATATAGTTTTTGAGATATGCCCCGGAAACGATTTCGGACGGACGTGCGGACAGACGGACACGCGGAGCGCTATATATTCCGGACTACGTCTTGTTGCCTTAGTGTACACTTTTAGTAACAGTATTCGTTATTCACATTAGAATCTTAAATAACTGTCTGGAAATATCATTGTATTATAATTGTGAAATATAGTATTTGTTTTTATGGTAAAGAGATATATTTTGGGTCTTTGAATGGCATTTAGAAGTGGCATACATAAAACCAGAAAGATCTTGATAACAACGTCTTCAATGTGAAAATACACTTAATAAATGGAACGTTTCGTACTCATTGAAAACTTGGGCCATGTTCAAGAGAGGTTTCAAAGTAATCGCTCAATGAGCGATTACGTTTAAACCTCTCTTGAGCGCGATTGCTAAATGTAGCGCTATGTAGCAAGGCGACCAAACTTCGAGGAATTTGCACCGTGTCGTTCAAGAGAGAATGAGCGCTACTTGAGCGCTACTTGAGCGCTACTTGAGCGCTACATTGAGCGATCAATGAGCAATTATAAGCGCTCGCTGTTTAATTAATAAACCTGTATATAGGTCGTGTCTATCTGCTATTATTTGTTCATTAATGAAACCAGAGCTGTTTGCAAAACCTTAATTTGAGATAATGACGTTGAAGATGTAAGATTATATTTCAAACAACATATACAATTACATGTAGTCCTATTTTAATGGATAATAACTAATAATAAAAAAAACTATTAAGATTTCCTGGATAACAACTTCTTTAATGTGAAAATACACGACGTTTCGGAGTACATACTCACTCCTTCATCAGGTGGAATGTAAGGAACTAACAAAATATGATACATTTATATAGCAAACAAAACAATAGTGAGGGAACTCAAGGGGGATTAACATGCATGAGAATGGTATACAATGAGGATTTATAATACAAACATGAGGGGGTGAAGCATGAGAATGGTATACAATGAGGATTTCTAATACAGACACGAGGGGGTAAAGCATGAGAATGGTATACAATGAGGATTTCCAATACAAACATGAGGGGAGTTACTTTGGTGGTGGATAAACAATTGCCTGTAGGCTTTATTGAAGATGTAAATAAACACACATGATAAAACGAGGGAGGCCAATTGGCGTTATTGAAATTGCAAAACAAACAATAATTACAGTTGATTAGAAGAGAGGCCAATTGTTGATGTCGGTGGCTTTGAAGTTGTCGGATGGTGATTGGAGCTGATAGGTGTTGATTGGTGGGGACTCCTCGGATAATTGCATACATTTTGTTAGTTTGCTCTATACGTGCATATTAAGATTTTTCTCCCTTGCAACTGAAAATTTACAGTTTCTCAAGGTTGTTTTCAAATTATTATTCAAGTTAGCCTGGATACATATGGGTTTTTTGGGTTAATTTTGTTGTTGCATTGTATTTCTATTAAAAAGTGATTTTTTTCCAGCAAATCTTGAGATTAATTGACATAAATATTAATGTTTAACAAAAGACAATAACAACATTTAATAAGAATTGAGACATTGGCTCTGAAGCTCATCAGGAAATATGTTAAATTTTTTTTATCTCTAGATAAGATTAGATACCACATAATAAGGCATTGCCCAGTCATCAAATGTATTATCAAAATTGGTTACACATTGAACCACCTTCATAATAGATGTTGTAGTCTTTGAATGTTATTGTTTTAGTTCTTATTTGTATTCTGGAAATGTCAACATTTATTACATATTGAAAAGGAGCCCTGATACGTTTCAATTTCTATTTGGGGCCACAGTGTCACCAATTCTACTATTTTGAATCTCCATTGGCTAAAGAGTATGCACACACTTTTAGAGCCTTCTAAGTATTTTCGTTCTGGAGAAGAAGATGAAAATAGGAGTTTAGGTCATGGCCTGTGAGGCCCTTATTTGGGGCCACAGGGTCATCTACAATTTAGAATCTCCATTGGTTAAAGACTCTGCACACAATATTAGAGCCTTCTATGTCTTTTTGTTCTTGAGAAGAAGATGAAAAAATAGAGCCATAGGCTCTGCAGCTCATCATGTCCTACCATACATATAAAAGGACAAACCTAACACATCAAATAATATTCAATCACTCATGTATTTTTGTGGATTGGAAAAATTTTCAAAGTTCAATATGTTTTCCTTTTAATAAAGGTTTCCTAATAACCTTAAAAACAACAGAAAGTGTTGCATCGCCTATATGTGTGAGATTTCAAAGGTCCATTTTGTTGTAACTAGTGACTTTTGGCCAACAGTTTTATCAGTGGAATAGGAAGAATGGAATAGCAATACTTGTTTTCTGACATCAATTAACCAAAATTGTAAAACTGCAGATTATTAATCAAATACAGTGAAACATTATCTTTTAAGTTTATAATTCTATCATATCATATCATACAATTATTTGTACTCTCATATGGTCCCCTATGTATATAAAATGATAAATCAAACATATTAAATATAGGCCATGGGCCGAAAGCCGTAGCCTGTCTCTAAAGTGACTTTAGGTCCAAGTTTTTGGTGAAACAATATATAAATTTAATCCTGAGTGTTTACTGCTTCCAAAAATGCAATGTTTCACCTAGGATACTTGTTCATTATGAAATTAAGGCATGTTGAAATGATGAATCAGCAGTTTCGCAAAAGATCTTCTTAGCCATGGAAAAACTGATTTTTTGACAAAAGTTTTTAATATATTTCCACATATGACATATCACATATCTGTTGAAAGAGAATATGTTGTTCTTTCTAAATATTGTGGTCCTACTGGGTTTCCTATTAAAAAATGTGAAATTTCTGCAAAAAATGTTCTCCAAAAAATTTTTTTTTTTCAAACCGTTCCATTTCGTTTATGATTTGAAAAGAAAATTAATTTGTTTAGCCCTAATTCAATTCATAGTTTAAGAAACAGATGTAATTACAACAATGAGAAGTTGGATTTTTTAAACTACATAAATTTCCAAGAGAGCTAAATGAATGTTTATAATAGGAGTGAGAATTTTTTCTGAGCAAAGGGAGGTAACTCTTACAAGTATTTTTAATTGTTTTTAACATTTCTCATGGAATTTGCCATCAAATAACAACTGATTCTTATTACAAACGTACGAAAACACATTATGGAATGATATGTTACAAAAATGTAGAAGAATGTAAATATAATTTTGTTTTATTGTCCCCCTTTTTTCCCAAAGGCATAAATATGTAAACAAAACAAAAATTGCAATATCAACTACAATAATGCAGCGATACAAAATTGTACATAAGAAATTAAAATAGTATTAAAGGTGTGTTAAGTCTTTTCGCTAAAGATACCCATTTTCTGTAGAAGTAGTTAAAGGTCTGGGCTTTTTTTTAAATAAAAATATGAATGAAAATATCTTTGATTTAAAAAAAAGGTTATAAAACAATTATGTTTTCCCCTTTGCTTACTTTGAATCCTTTGAATGCAAATAAAATTTTTGGTTATGAGAATTTGATTCAAAACAACTTAAGTGTTTGGTAGGCCAAATAAATAGAGGATTCTTCAGTGTTTTCAGTATAATGTTACAGTTTATCTCTCAGCGAGCGACCGGGAAAGCCAGTATTGTTTTAAGTGGCGCAGATACGAGTGAAACATATTTATAAGATGAGAGATAAGTGACATTACACTGTAAATACAAAATATTCCATTTATTATATGCTTCTGTGTTTTAAAAAAATGTGGTGTTTTAACAGATTTCTTGCCTGTACTGCACTGCACTATTATACAACAGATAGGTTCATATTACACCAAGCTCCTTGTATAACTAGTATGAAGGATATACAGAACAAAATTTACAAATCATAATCTTCATCTTTTATATATATATAGGAAAACACTGCACATATTTGATGGGGGATCAAGTCCAAATGAACAAACTTGAAACCTCATATTACAAAGATATTATTCTGAAAAGTTCAGCTTCGTATGCCAGAAGGAGTCGTTTAAAGGTTTGAGGGAAACTGCCTGTCACGGGATAAAATGTACATCCCTAGATGCAAGGTAGCAGTTCTGGAGGAGATGTCGAAAATGTGAAAAGTATACGGACGACGCCCGACACCCGACGGCCGGACGCCGGGCATCGGCCCATGCCATAAGCCCATCTGGCCTTTCAGCTCTTACAACAGGGTTTTTAGGCTGTGACCCATATAAGGGGTCACACGGTCACCAAATCTACAATTTAGAATCCCCATTGGCCAAAGAGTCTGTACATATCGTTTCAGCTTTGTAGAGCTTTTGGGACTGGAGAAGAAGATGAAAATAGCTTTTTAGGCCATGACCCCTATGACCCTTATTTAGGGTCACAGGGTCATCAATTATTATAAGAATAATCAACGAGTTGCGAGGAATTACGGATTATCTGTCCCGAGTTAATTATTGTGATAAACTCCGAGCTTTAGCGAGGAGTTTGACATAATAATTCACGAGGGACAGATAATTCATAATTCCGAGCACCGAGTTGGTTATTCTTTTTCATACCCAAGATCAGTTTAATGTGTAAAAAACGAAAAACAAGACCCCAATTCACGATCTTTGATTAGACTGTAAAATACAAATTCTAGTCATACGCTATTCATAAACTATTTCACTACTTCAAGATGCGCATATCTAAATAGCTTGCAACTTGATTTATTTTTTCAGGACTATTCTAAAGCAACTGTTGAATTGTATTGCCAAAACGGTTTACCGACATAGAAACATGTTGTAAACTATGTCGCAGAATGAGAGAAAATTATTGAAAACGTGAACTAACAATCTCACTGTTGGAATGCAAGATAGGAGTGTAATTACGTCACCAAATGACGTCATGGTTAATGACGTCACAAAGCAATGACGTCGCAGAAGTGCAGCCGGCGACTCTTGCATGCTGAAGTTTAGATAAGATAAGAAGATAAGATAATATTTATTGTCCCAAAAGGGACATTTGTTGTGTATAATTACAATTCTCCAGCATAAAAAACATACAAATATCATTCAAAACAATACACATTAACACAGTTTACAGAGACTAGAACATGCTATACTTGAAAGTGTTTCTCTAATGCTGCAAGGAATGAATGATTGGCGAAACCTGTTTGTTCTAAAAGTACTGTAATTACGGTCTCGGAAACTTAGGTTCTAAAAAAACATGATTTTATATTTAACATGTTTTACTGACGTGGGACTTCAATTAGGTATGCTCGAAATTGTTCAATTATGTGATTTAGCTGAAACAGGATAGCTAAGCAATTCATGAATGAGCACAAAGTAGTTCCGTCAACCAATCAAAACGTTTAAACGCAAGTTATATTTAGAAAAACTGTAATTCCCATGACCATTATGAAAACTTTAATACCCGGCATATCTGTGCCCGCTTGGGTAAGAATCAATTTAGAATCCTCTTCAGCCAAGAAGTCTGTACATTTCAGCTTTCTGAAGTTATTGGTTCTGGGGAAGAAGTCGAAAAAGCAAAACGTTTACGGACGGATGAACAGATGCCATGCCATGTCATTCAGGTCTGATTAGCTTAAAATTCAATTTAAGGCAAAAGCTACAAGATAACAATAAAATTGCATAAACGTACGTGTAACCATAACCATTTTATTAAACTAGATGAGCGTTTGCGGGACACCGCAAAAGCAGAGCAGCTCCGTAACTTTGGGTCTCGCCTTTCCCTGTTCCGCCTTCTCCTCAGCATAAATAAAATGGGAATTATTTTTGACAATTTGTTTTTCATTATTCAAATTATTCTAACAAGTTGAATCATCACTGGGGTCACTTTTCACAAGTTTGTTCTTAAAACCTATTTCTGATTTCAAAATTGGATCAAAGGATTAACATGGCCTTAACCGATAATGCCGATATCTCATGACCTTTGACCTTCAAAGTCACACCATCAATGATTACTTTTCATTGTGTATAACAATAATACAATGACTCAAAGTGCCCATTGTTAACATAAGGCATATTCACAATAGCATGCTTAAGTTGTGACCTTGCTGTGACCTTGACCTTTGACAGATGTAAGCGAAAACGTTTTCAAATCTTGGTCTTTCTCCATAGTTGATATATACCAAATAAGAGCCTAACAGCAAAAAAATGTTTGAAGTTATCTTGTTTACATGGATTATTATAGTGATTTAAGGACTCATGACCTTGACCTTTGACCTTGAATGTGAACATGTAAAAATCATTCACCAGATTTATAAGAAAGAAGCTATGTATATATGAGGTGTTAATACCTTCTTGGTTATTTAGAGATTTCAGAACTGGTCACCATAACCATATCTCGTGACCTTGACCTAAGAAGTAAGTAAGAAGTTATGTATATGAGTTCTCAAAACGTTCTAGGAAAAAAGTTACAGCGAATACAAAACGCACCGGCGGCGGCGACGGCGACGGAAACTGCACAAAAACTGATAGCAGCTCCGACTAAGTGGGAGCTGCTAAATAAGGCCATAATTATGAAATATGTTTGTTGTTTGTTGATCATGATAGTGTAAAATAATTGAGAAAACTGTAATTCTTTTGGCTAACCCCCACCTAAATTGGAGCTCATATTTTAAAAACGAGCATGGTGACCGCTATTGTTTGTAACAGAAATGGATTAAGCATCTGTTTTTTTATGTATATAGTGAAATATCAGCAATTTCTTGAGATTTTTTAAATTGGTAAGGAACCTCCTTAAGAAGCAGGGATATATAGTATGAGATTCCGCATTCCTCCGCTAGGGGATTTTGCTTCTGCTGTCATTTTCAAGCGATATAGAACAGAGGTTAGGATCGGAAATATGCAGGGAGTAACCTCTGTAGCAAGAGAATGAATATAGGGCCTACATGTAACTTTATTATCCTCTATTTTGGAGAGCTTGTACAAAAGGAAATTAGACAGTTACATCAAAAATAGAGAAGGAAAACTTCATTCCATCAGTAGTGGGAAACAGTTTGTCTTCAATAGTACACATACTGTACAGCAGAGTAAAGAGTGAATCGCGAGCTGTCACTTTTACTCAATGAGGTTTTGAGTCTTCAAACATACTATGGATAAACACGCTGTTTCAGTCAATTTGTCTGAAACAAGTTCACACCACAGATCATCCCGTACTTCAGAAATATACTCACATGATGTAATGATGTGAGACCAGGGATCAGAAAAAAAGTACCACAGTTTTCACACAGACACTCTTCAGATTCTAACAGTTTGTAGACAGCTACGAGTTTATGGAAATATCAAGCAAAATGCCTAAGGATTGGGTTGTTCTGTACAGCTACCCAAGCTGGAATGACAGATAACGAGGAGTGAATTTGTTTAAATCCATTGAGCTCTGGATCGTTATGAATCCTCTCGGTCCTCGCTTTCGAATGAAACTCGAAGACTGCAGTTTTTACTATCATTTTCCATTTGATATAACATGGAAAACTCCCGCTGTTCAGGAAAGTCCTAAAACAATCACTGACGCCATACTTATACATAGAGATTATTACCCAAGGAAGTGTGTCATATGACTTTTACAAAACGAGTGTGAATTTTTGTATTGCCCGAGCGAGAGCGAGGGTTATACATAAATTTGCACGAGTTTCGTAAAAGTCATATGGCACACTTTCGAGTGCAATAATGTCTTTATTACCCATTGTATTAAGTTTGATTCGCGTTAAATTAGCCAGGAAATCGCCCACTTTCTTTGCGACGGCAAGCTACAGTGACGTCACGAACAATCGTTTTATGACGTCACAGACGACAAAATACGGGCAGCCGCGGTGAAACAATCGTTGCTAGGCAAACGTGATATGTGCACATGTGCTCATATCAATAATATTAACTCGGTTATTTTCAACCATATGGGTAATAAACCTATATCTGGCACAAGGTCTCGTTGACAATACCTGAGTAGTCGAGTGGGAAGTATTTTGTACGGAAGATATGTGGTGTCCATTGTCAATTACCTACCAAAGAACAGTAGTTTTCTGGAGTCTATCATGCCTTTAATTGGCATAACACCATGTAGGCCTAAGCAAACGTCAGTACCAGTTCGTTTTGGCAGACCTTTGATACACTTGACAACATATCTGTATGTTCTCTCCAACATTGTAATTTGGGTTTCTGTAAGTGCTGCCCACAGTTCACACCCGGGCTTTGGGAAGCGCGATTACTTAAACTAGTGCAAGACACGTTTGAGGACTGACAAACGTAGGACTGAATCCAGATCTGATCTGAATCTGATCAAAATATGAACACTGGCTCGCATTGTCGTACATGCATCTAGCGTTCTATCAGTTGATGACATAGCAGCATAGTAATTCCAACGTGCCTTATAGTATCTTTCAGAGTAATTCCAACGTGCCTTATAGCAGCATTCAGAATAATTCCAACGTGCCTTATAGCAGCATTCAGAGTAATTCCAACGTGCCTTATAGTAGCATTCAGAGTAATTCCAACGTGCCTTATAGTAGCATTCAGAGTAATTCCAACGTGCCTTATAGTGGCAGTACGAGGCAAGCTACTGTCTTATAAACCTAGGTCGGATTCTGTCTGTTGTTTTGTAGGTATCTTCTTTTCTTGGAATAACCTCTAATGAGGTCTTACTTCCGAGAATAACCCGGTATGAGGTTTTACTTTTGAAAGTAAGACCTGAACCTAAGGTTTTTTTGAAAGTAAGACCTGGAAATGCACTTAGAATAATTTTTCAGACTTGCAACGCAATAGCCAACAAGCAGCAATTATTATCGAAAATTATACACAGTTAAAAATTTCCAAGTTGAAATAGCTGGATTCGAACCTGGCACCCTTCGCTCTCTAAACTGGCGCCTTAGACCGCTCGGCTATGCAGACCGAGATGATGAGTGGAGTTGAATTACTCCATTTATAGTCATACCGTCTTTGCCTCGATATAACGCAACCGAGGGCGACATACCCTTTATAAAAACACGATTTGGGAATCAAAAATTATAAAATGTAAATTTTTACAATTGACGTTTATAAATAGGAAGAAAAAATTCCTCCTTCATCTTCTGCTTTTAAAATGGTCTAAGCGGAGGAATTAGGCCCTTTGAGCGTCCGAAACTATAACTCGTAAATTTTGATAGTTGACGGTTTATAAGCTAGAGAAAACATTCCTCCTCGGTCTTCTGCTCTGAGAATAACCTCAAGGTCGGGATAGCCCCTCGGGCTAACGCCCTCGGGGCTTTATCCCTCCCTTCAGGTTATTCTCAGAGCAGAAGACCTCGGAGACATGTTTTCTCCTTAACATAAAGCTCAAGATCAGCGTCTTCTCCACGTTTACGTCTGGCATATGGTAAAGTTAATACCTGGGATTCGGTAGCAGTAAATGTAAACCTCAAGTTGTCTACTATAGTTCTCTGGTATGAGCAGGAATGCTGTAAGACCATTGGTTGATGGACTCACTTACGCAATATCATAACCATAATAATGTAAAGATCCAATATGAATGAACCTCTTTTAGCACAATTTAGTGATGACAACAGTTCATTTACGAATAACAGGTACAATCTGGCAGACAAAATTCCTGCCTGGCGAATGCCCTGGAGTAAAGCACAACATTTTGATTGATCATGTTGATAGTTTTCGGTTGTCACAAAGCTCCTCATTCCAGTATATAACTTGTCAAAAACATGCCATAAATGTGCTTTAACACCAATATCAAATAGTTTGAATCTTAGACCATCATGCCAAACAGTATCAATGCCTTGGAAGAGTCAAGGAAGGCAGCAATGACATGAGACTGCAGCTCATGATAGTAGTGGATGGTTTCCTGAAGATTATAAGATACTTGCAAGGACGACAATCCGGGTTGATATGCTGTTTGCTGCCTGTCAGGGAAGACATCACTTTGCTCTAGAGTAGGTAGAAGAGGAAGTAGACACATTTCAAACAGGCGTTCAATAACTGTAGATTCCTTTGTGTGAGTTAGGGTCTTTATGGATCTTGTTACCGCCTTTGAAAACCGGTACAATGTTGCTATCCTTCCATACAGACGTTAAAAGTTAAAACTTCTGACTTAATAACCATATTGAAATGATGACAAAGATTGGTGATGAGCATTTTACCACCATACTTCAAGTGTCCGTACACTAGGTTGTCATCCTCAAGCCTTATTGTTCTTGATCTTTGAGCAAAATGTGCTTATCATCGACTTTGTGATCGTGTGTTTTTTCGTCAGCATCAGACGAAAATTGTGAATAGATGAAGAAGACAAATATTTTATGGATGATCAACTTCTTACCGAAACGTCGCTATTGTTAATAAAGAAGTTGATCATCCATAAAATATTTGTCTTCTTCATCACACTCACTTCTAGAATGCCTCTCAAACAGTTTATTGTGAATGGATGTTCTTCACCTTATCCTCAATGTCAGATTTGAATGAAAACTCATTTCTAAAGAGAAGTCGAAAGAAGGTTTGATGTGATTACTGGTAACCCTGCCATGTCCATATTTGAGGGGGTCGAGACGAAAAACATTAAGTCTCCATGTAACAAAGATGTTACTCTGAAAACTGGTTTTGGAGAAGAAAGTCATTGAAAAGGTTTTAGGAAAAATACTTGCCACGCCCATATTTGAGGGATGGGGAAGAGGGCCACATATACAAACTTTGATCTCATAGGTGCAAGTTATCTGTGCAAAAACTTTCAACTTGGAGATGCAGCAGTCAAGCTGACAAGAAAACAACTAACAGAGCTAAGTCCAAAAGAAATTCACAAAAGGTCTGATGAAATATTTATTATTATTTACAAAACTAATATATTTGTCACATATAAATACAAATATTAAGAACAAATTTACAACTACATGTACATAATTTATCACAATACCAACCAATGACAGCAAGGTGAAAGGAGGAAAGTGTCATGTATTTCCTTATAATGTGAACGGTAACTTCACAGTATCCCATTGAAGTCAAAAGTTTTTAAAATTTCATGCCTTTTCACTCTTTTTATTTCTTTATATTCAAAAGAAGTTGCAATATAAACAAGTTTTTCAATAAGAATCAGATTCTACATAGTGGACGGTCAATGATATAACAATAACAAACAGCCATTTCATTTTTAGTTTTAAAAGATACTCAATAATATCAAGATGATTACTAGTTTAGACAGCTATCAGATCTCTTAATTATGTTTATATGAGATCTCTAGTATTCTTCTTCACATCAGATTCCACCCAACAGCACAGCATCAAGTGACTGAGAGTCTTCGTAAAACAGTCCCACAAGATGGCATTAAATGCGCTGTGTTTCCTTTTAGTGAAGGGTTTGAGAAATAGAGCCATGAATGTATCATACCTAACAAATTTTATGATTGTGAATTTGAAATGAACAGTATTCTAAAACTTTTCACTGGAATGACCCGCCTTTGTTGGGAGAATACCAAATATATCACAGAGAACGATGTTATTACATTAACATTATGCTGACTCAGAAGTCAGCTATAGGCCACATCTGGGGACGGTCCAATGTTGTTTGCGGTCATCACACATCACATGTTCATACATCACTGATCAGGACGGTTCATCTCGAAGTGACATACACAAGTTGACGTGCACACATCACGCGTAGCTGGCATCAGTCTCTCCAAACTGTCCCCCATAGTCACCGTCCTGAATATCAACAGTCAGGGTCAAGGATAAGAGACATGAAGCTATCTTGACAGCCAATCACACAACACAACACAACACAACACTGAGTTTTATAAGATATTTGAAAAACAAAATTGAACAGATGCAGAGGTAATCAAATGACTACACTTCCTTTATTCTCAATAAAAAAATTCAAATTCTAAAATGAATAAATAATCAAAATGACCCTTAGAGATCTCTTCATTATAAGCCTCATAGAGTTTTCTAGTCTTATTGTTTGATTTTTATCTAAAGTAAAATCCTGAAAAGAGATTAGGCTATGAGCACACTCCACTGTTGCTATCACTATTTATTGGAAATAATATGTGATGAATGTTGCAGAAGTGTTTATGATTATTGAAACTAAAACTTTCTCATCTCTTTTTCAGATCTACAATGATACCTTGGTTGAAGAATCTATTTGTGGAAAAAAATAACTCAAAGGATGCTCAAGGTGTTAACATAACCTTAAAACATGGACGTTCATACAAACAACTAAGCACGTACACCAATCCACAACTGGTGCTCACCTGGTTCAGCTTCTTGAACTCCACGACCTGTGCGAACACGTACTCCAGGATGTGCTTGGCGTCACGGTTGTCGGCAGGTAGTTTGCCGGCCACACCCAGGATGTCTCCACACTCTCGTACATAGTACTCCAGGTCATCGTCCGTACCTGCAGCGCAGGCAGTACAGTCATCAATTCATGCTCATTATTTGGCATTTGAGATATTTCAGAAATTAAACAAATAAAAGGTCATTAATTATGTTTTCTAAGCTCTGTGGGAATTGTAATGTAAAGACAAACAATAAAGATGAATATTTACATTTGTTAGTGATTTGAGCGATGCGAACTTTCTCCGATGAGAACTGTTCGTCGAGATCAAACAGCTCCAAGGCTGGGGGGTTCAACTCCTTGAAGTTTGGAGGGAACACCTGCAACACACATAGAAACAATCAATAGGCTTATATAAGTCATAAGGCGGTAAACTACATAACATGCCACATTTAGTATATTTTGTGTTTTCATCTCACTTCTTGTGAGCGGAAAGACCAATATTTGAATGAGTACATCAGCCTTTCCCCATCACAGGATGTGAGAGCAGTGACATTACATTGAAAACATATTAAATATTCTTTTTATTATCTATCTCTGTAACGAATGATTTACTGATTAACATCTAAAATATTTCAAATTTAACAACTTATGTCATAAAACTGGTTGCACTGGCACAGAGCGACGGCTGATGACATTGTGTTGATTATAATAGTGACTTCACTTCATTGTATGTGTTACACTTATCCTTTTTGTGATATTTTAAGTAATGAGAAAAGTGTTATCTCATTGCAATGATGAAAGGAAGTCTCAGACTGAGATATTCAGTCCCTCACTGCTTAGCATTTAAAAACTTTCTATTAACCTTTTCACTAGATTTCATAATCAGTTTCAAGTGTAGAAGCGAGCACAGCTCACATACCCCCGCTTTCAAATATAGTTTGACATAAATGAAAATAGGAAAGGCACAACTTTGGGAATGACTAACCTGAGTGTAAAGTTGAATGATTAGCAAATGAACAATTCCAGAGTTAACTGTTAAACCACGTTTCCATGGAAACCGCCAAAAATAAGATTCAGAAATAGGTCTAATCCTCAAAAGGCCCATCTAGGCATCATGGTTGACATGTGTATGAAGTTTGGTGTAGCTTGAAAGTATAGTTTAGGAAATCACAAAATGAGTTCCTTATTGAGTCACTTTTTGGTCATGTTTCCATGGAAACTGCAAAAAAAAACCCATTAAAAAATCGATCTAACCCTCAAAAGGCACAACTAAAGATCATGGTAAACATGTGTAGCAAGTTTGGTGAAGCTAGCATGTATAGTGTGAGAAATATGCTCCACACAAAATGACTTCCTTACAGAGTCACTGTTTGGTCATGTTTTCATGGAAACGGCAAAAAATTAAATTCAGAAATCGGTCTACCCTCAAAAGGCACAACTAGAGATCATGGTTAACATGTGAAGCAAGTTTGGTGAAGCCAGCATGTGTGGTTTGAGAAAAATGCTCCGCACAAAATGACTTCCTTACAGAGCCACTGTTTGGTCATGTTTTCATGGAAACGGCAAAAATTAAATTCAGAAATCAGTCTACCCTCAAAAGGCACAACTAGAGATCATGGTTAACATGTGAAGCAAGTTTGGTGAAGCTAGCATGCTTAGTTTGGGAGATATGCTCCGCACAAAATGACTTCCTTACAGAGTCACTGCACAAAGTTTGTGACAGACGGACCGTCAGACAGACAGACGGACAGAATGAACGCTATATACCCCGGCTTACGCTGTAAGGCGGGGGTAAAATAACATTTTTACTGATACCGGAGGACAAAATGGAATTAAGTGAACTCAGGCAAAAAACCTTGGAGATTTTAGTTGACAGTATATTTATCAACAAAGATAAAGACTGGTGTGAGCTGACATAGAAATCATGATTCATGGTTAAGTAGATTCTCGTGCATTAGGTGATAAATAGAACCTACATGATACCAAAAGCTGAATCTGTGCTGATGAAATATATCAAGATGTGTGTGAGCACAGACACAAAACATAAGGCAATAAAGCAAACCTACATGATGCCATAATGGTTATCTATGATTGGATGGATTCACTAACATAATATGGCATTTACACTCATTTAGAGGGATGTTAATGACCTTCACAAAAAGGGTGAATAGAATTCAGTTTGGAGGTCTATCGTGGAAACCTATAGAAGAAAACTAGCTAAAAATGCAAAAGACTGAAGTAGATAATCAACTGAAAGAACTCTGAGAACAGAAAGAGGTGCTCACCGCAGGTTGTTGAGGGGGGAGGGGTGTCTCGAACTGGGGGGTGATGAGGGTCAGAGACTCATGCTTGCAACTCAGTTGCTCGTAGGCTCTGAAACAAACAGAAACATCTAAATATTCTCATCTCAGACCAACACAGTACAGTGTGTCTTATCATGCCCTATGTCAATCATTATATAATTATATATTTATATGTTATGTATCTACTACTGTATATATGTATCCTTGTATATGGGCCGATGGCCTTCGTGCGAATAAAAGGCTTGACTTGACTTGACACGATAATGACCATTTGATGGAAATAACACTCTTAGGCTTCATCATCCTTTGAATACAGTTGATCTATATGGTCATCAAGCAGTCATTATAACTTGTAGTCAAGAAGCAGACATCAGGTAGTTAATCATCATTACTGCAGCAATTAGGTTTCAATTAAAATGTTTTCTTTTACATGCCCATAATGGTTTAGACTTCTCGCATGATGTCATACATTTAGTTCAATCACGTCTAACTACCAGGCTACATGAGCTATGTATGCTACCCCAAGCCACTTCACATGCATGTTTTTATTGGTCAGTTCATAAATCAGCAGAACTCACTTGATTGACTTGGGGACGAGACTTGTGTCCAACTTGAAGAGTGAGTTGTCGAACAATGTTGTGATATCGCGAGGGATGTCGTCGCTCTCCTGTAGACACGTTTTTAACTCATCCGCCAGTTTCGAGACGTCCGGCAGCTGGTTGTAGTCACTGATCTGTCAAAGAGAGGAGATCAGACATTGTGAAACTGTCACGGTTCGGGTCTAGCATTTATTCCAACCTAGACTAATGATTGACTCATCTGGTTAGTTGAAATCTTTACTAGTTTGAGCATAAAGTACATTTTTGTTGAAATAGCTCTGATATGATATATTCTTTATATGAAAAGAACATGAACCATGGCATTTAGTACTGCTCATCGACTCAATTCAAAGAAAGATCAAACCGAAGTCACAAATAATTGCTTGTTTGGTCAGTACCACATTGTGAGAAAATCAAGACAAGTATACATTCAACTACTGACCTCAGGATCCTCTGCGTCAATAGCGTTCAGTTTGATATCATCAGTCGTCAGGTACTGGATCAGAACGTCCTGAAACACAGATAGGTTCACAGAAATAGTTCACAAGCATCATTGCTATCAATCTATATTCTAAATTCTTTAGTCTATAATCTACAAAGTTTGGGTCTCTTATTTTTACATTTGATGGGCCAATTTTACTACCTCATTAATAGTCACCAATTGAAATATAGTTAAATTAGCTTTCAAAAGTAATACCTATTCAGTGTTGTTCCTAGAGGTGTCCTGGGGACATTGCCCACCTTTTTGGCTTGGTGTCCCTTAAAATTTGGGGCAGTAGGATACTTTTACCATTGCAAAGGGTCCCTCTTGTTCAGAATTGGCCAAAATGATCCCCTCAGCAGATCTCCTAGGAACAACACTGCCTATTGCTAGAGGCGAGTGTTTAAAACATAGACACACTTACTAAGATTTTGCTGTTTTCCTCCTTATCAATGTATTGATCATGAAACATATGCACAGAGCCTAGCACTGCTATCCGTCCTCGCGTTTGCTGCAACACAGAACATGAATATGGTCACTAGTCAAGCTTAGAACCTCTCTTCATAAGCAAGGAATGAGAATACTTCCATAAGTGCTTTAAAAGCACATTAATCTTGCACATCTTCAAAATTAAAAGCCAAAACATAAATAAGTTTTTTAAAACAGAAAGAAAACCATACATAAATATTTTAAAGTGTGAAGAAAATGATGATGCTTCAAGAACTACAAACATGACCACATCATCAGTGTTCACTGTACTATCTAGTTGAAGGGAGACTGTGAAGAGTTATCTACCCTGTTTGTGTGGAGCGCACACACAGGTCTGTTGAGAGGGAAACACACGGTGCCGGTAGACAGCACCGCAGAGGAGGGTTTCATCACATTCAGGGTGGCACCGTACGGGTACAGGAAAGAAAGAGCTCTGAAAAACATTGTCTTGAAATGCTTAAAAGTAATCGACTCTTTTGTTTGCAAGAAAGTCAAGAACATTATGAAATTGTTGACGAATCCAAACTTGGTACACATGCTACAAGCAAAATACTATTCTCTTTGAGAAAGAGGTTGGGTGTCTACTAAACATACACACAAGGAGAGTTACATAAATGAATATTTTAATTAAGTTTCAGCACCAGTACCGTGTATGTTTAGTTGACACCCCCTCCCCCCCCCCCCCCCCCTTCTACTTTACTAATGTCTTCCCACATTAGCCTGTCAACATGTATTCTTAAGTGGATCCACACATACAACATCAGTTATCACCCACCAAACACCACCACGACAAGTGCCGCCCTGCATAAGTTATATTCTCTTTAAGGTTTAACCTATTTGTTTAATAATTGAGTGCTTGTAAAATATATCTTTGATTAGGTATGCCACTTTGTTGTATTAAGAATAATTTGTGTGAAACAGGATACGCACTGTGCATTGTTAGCGTCGTCATCTCCACCGTAGCTCATCACCTTCCCAGCAGCCTGGCTGATTGCTCTGCAAACAAGAGGAAACATCTCAAACTTGTACAAAGGATCATGGGATGGATTGTCGACAAACAAAATTTTATGTTGTTACAATCATGTCGACAGTTTGGTCCATGGAGTGGTTGAGCACAGTTCACTCATCACACTATCAAAACACAACATAGGCAGTTTAGCGCTGCTCATTAAATGCACAGTAAACAATACTTTTATGTAAAGGTCATTATTACACACATGTCAGTGAGAACACTTTGAGATATTTTGGGTATCCAACGTATTTTAGATACTGCGAGTGACGCGTCTGATTGGTCGTTCCATGGTGATGACCCAAGGTCACGAGGGTGGGACTACTTTTGTCATTCATAAGTAATCAAATTAATCAAATTCGTAGGAATCACAAACTGAGCACAATCTGGGATATTATATATGAAACAATGACAAAGCCGAATGCGCTCGTCCTATCGTAACCTGTACAGTCACACACATCAGCTGTGCATGTGAGTTATCTCCCTTCAACTGTCACGTCGACCGAGTCAAACTCTCCCCGCTGTTACTCACTCCATTTACTCACTCCATTTCGAGACGCTCCTATATACATGTATACGGGAACAATCACACAAACCCAAAACGTCTTTGGTAATAATGATCCCGATGCAAAGCGATTTTGTTTTGTCGATGTTGAGGACCGTGACAAAAGCTTGCCTAGTTTTTGCGCTCCTGTTCGAAAAAATGGCGAACGTTCACGTGTTCGAAATTTGAGTGAGTGAATATAACGGTTTTATCATTGTTATGTTTTCCTTTATACTAGTGACCACATTATTCAAAAGTTAGGATTCGATTGATTAATAACTTGTCACGCCAATTGGCGCTTAAATAATAGATTATGTTTGTGTGCGGCACTATACACTCTTTACCGTTACACATTGTGACGTCACTCACTTGAAAGTGAACTATATTACTACGCGCTTCAACAGAACGTCTAGAAATTTTCGTTTAAAACTACTCAAATCATGTTCATGTGTGTAAAAAATAAAATACCAAACTCACTCCCTATGGATACCGTATTTATTACAACTTGTCACTTGTCAAACGTATTTAACTTGCTTTCGCTCGTTTAATACGTTTACAAGTAACTCGTTGTAATAAATACGGTATCCATAGGGAACTTGTTTGGTATTCTCTATTTATCAAATGGTTATCAAATGTTTCCATAAAACTCTTGAAAAGTATTTTACCTGTTTAAGATACCATTCAATATAAGAGCTTCCTTTGGATGGAAATATTTGTAGTAGGATGTCCGCACAACAGCATCTGAAATTATTGCACAAAAACAGTAACTCTTATGTTTAAAGGAAATGTAACTGTATGACAGATCATTATATATTAACAAATGTCATTGTTATATTTAATAAAGACATATATCATTAAAACCTACTGATGTAACACACAGTAAATTTAAGTTACATACCATTGTTAACCATAACTCCAAATTCCTCCAATAAAAAGTTGATGTTTGTGTCGAATCTGGACTCGCCTCCCTCCCCCAGTAGAACAAGAATACTTCCACCGGAATCTAGATATTTCTTCATCGCTGAGAACTGACAAATGTACTAGTTTGTTAGATCTAGTCTTTGAAGAGCATTTTGAAGCAGAATATATAAAAATAGCAAGATTTCCTGGATATCAAATGCTTTATAAAGTTTATTGTAAACACACACGTTTTGGAGTACATGCATACTCCTTCATCAGGTGTTAGAGATTGTAAGATAAACTAAATATCATACCAAAAGATGTTAAAAGATGTGAGTTGTTGCTTCCTTGCTTGACATTCAGCATTACAAGGACAGAACAACGCTTTAACTGAAGATGCACTGTGGCTGCTGGGTGCAAAATGCACAAATCAAAATTTCAATGTACATTGTATTGCGGACAATAAAGTGTTATTAAAAAAGATTTTTTTTTAAAAATGCAGTGTTGTTCCAAAAAGCTGGGCAAATGTCCCCAAGACCCCCTCAAAGAACAACACTGGCAATGGTATGTTAGAAAGGATTGTTTTGTGTCAATTACTGTCAAATGAATACCTCACCTCTCCTGCAGTAAACCTTTCTCTTGGTCCCGCAATCAGGAAAATTCTTGCTTGTGATAATCTGTCTTCACTAATTTCATCTTTATTTCTGAAAAAAAAGACAGAAATAACAAAAGTGAATAAACAATGCTTGATTCTCTATCAATAAGTGACCAAAAATCATGTTGCATCACTCGTAGTTTGACAGAAAACATCTAGATCTACAATCATCAAACATCTCCAGTCTTCATTGAATGACATTTCAACCAGTTTACTCACGGTACAAGTTTCCATGATGATCTTAGTTTTCTATTTAGAGATTTAAAGCCATTGCTGAGTGTGAAGAGTTCACGTTTTGATGCGTTGACAAGGATTGTATTTCGTTGATTCTTTTCCTCCATTCCCTGAAATAACACAGTATTTATGCTTATAACATAGCATGACTTTTGATTTGGATTTGTAAAAATCCTGAAGTACTTAAGATATAAATAATACTTCAAGCATGTATAATGATCTTACAAGTAGCCTACCAGGATGTAAAAATATATTTTAATGAAAACAATAACTGAACATCAACATGAAAATATTGAATGTTTAGCGTGCATGTCAACCGGCAACAGAGTGTCAACAATGTTGGGTGACAGTTTCCCGAATCGACAAATAATCTGACACTAAATCAAAGAAAATGTAAATTATTTTATAATTATAATAATTTTGTTTGAGAAAAGGTTGAGGATTAAATCACATTTTCTTATAAACAGTAACTTACTTCAGCTGTTGGTGCCATTTTCGCTTCTCTAGAAACTATGCTAATCCCGGTCGAGTTGTCTAGCGGTGTTTTCATTGGTTGAAATTCAACATAATATACTCTTAACAACTATACAACAATGTGATTTCTCCAGGGTCGTTCTCTATTGAATTATCATGTTAGAGTAATGGGATTTAATGTTTTCACGCTCGGTATAATATAATTGACAACTAGGAAGCTCGAAAGAAAGGGAACTAATGATCTATGACGGCATGATAAACAGGGATGTCTTTTCCCATTGAAGTATCAAGTGACAGCCATGTATGTTCACGAGTGAATCATTCAGAGCAAACATATTTACGTTTGGTGATCATCAACATGGATGAAATTGTAATCATCAAAACATGCTTTATATTATCTGTGAATTAACGGTTTTATCCGTCAACATTTTTTTAAAAAATGAACCACGATCATATTAAGAACATGTTTTATATATCCGAAAACAGTGTGCTTATTGAAGAATACTTTACATATAAACTCACGGGCAAAAGAAAGTATATCTTCTTTTCAACAGAGTCAAACACAAACTATTTCTGCCGGATACACTCGGTTTTGAATGTTTGTGATGAGGATATATCTCGTTAAGAGAGATACACAATTTAATTCATGAGAGTATGATACTTGATATTTTATACCTGTTCAAGCACACTTAGGGTGCTGAAATAGCTATTTCAAAAGGTATTTTGGGAAATCATTTTGGGTATTTAAGGTAAACTTTTATGAAATATGGAAATTATGTTAGTACAAGATGGTATGGACATAATGCACTTCCTTTTTCATAAATCAAGCCTGAAAGCCATATTTCACTCCCCTATCTCGCCTGGTTATGGAGATTCTATAACGACGATTTTTAAAAAGCCGTGTTTTTCAGGATTATGAACAGATAATATTTCAAAATTTACCGACAAAGTTAGTTTGCTTTTAGAGACATGATTTTTTTGCTCTCTATTTCAAAGTGTTTTTCAACCTGAAAGACATAGCAAATAACTTCGTGGGAGAAGTGAAAAAAATAATTTTCACTTATAGAAAATTCTGATGATGTACGTAACATGTTTGCATGTAAGTTACAAGTATCGTGTCTGACGTATCTAAATAGACAATGACAAAAAAACACAACTGGCTCTATATACTTTGTACGAAGTGAAGAAAAATCTGCAAATGGATGTTTGAGTATAAACGCAGTACGAAGCTGTACTGTATTCAGTATTAAAACAAGGTGACATCGCGTTTAAATTAAGTATCTGAATAACAATTAATACAATGTAAGTTGTTAAATAAGTTGTTATCCAGAAAATCTTCCTGTTCTTACATTACATGCAGAGTGTCAACATTAATTTTGTAACCTGTCATATTTTCATTGATTGAAGCGCCCATAACATATTCCCCACTGTTCGCCGGTGGAAAAGGTGACCCCATAATGATAAAATAAACGTAGGATAAACGTTTCCACGTGTTTTCCTCGAAATATATATGTTATTTGATTTTGTGAAAACAATTGATCATAAACATGCTGATAAATAAAGATGGCCAAATCAGAGCCAAACTACCAATAGTTCATTTGTGTTATTTACATCTGACATATTCGAAGGACATATGCTAATTAACAAGACCCTCAAGAGTCAAATGCCTAGAACTTTGAAGTCACTCGGTCGACGTGGCCGCTGAAAGATGCGTTTTCATTGGTTAAAGGGGCAGTAGCACGTTTTTTGCAAAATATATTTTTTCAAATTTCCTATTTATAATGATTGTTTGTGCCATTTCAATTTACTTTAGAGGGTAAAGCATCCTATTACACACACCAATTGTCCGTAGTAGTGATAACGGTGTTGCGTATAAAGCAAAGATTGCATGGCGGCCATTTTATTGTGAACACAATTTATTATTTCGAATGACAAAAACGATCCCCATTGCTTTACGGAACCATGTACACCCATTTTAAACTTGATTGACAGAAGGATGTTTTATGATTTGTGAAATTATTTTTTAAATACATTTCATCGACTTATTTGAGCGAAAAAACGTGCTACTGCCCCTTTAAGAAGCAGGAATATGTACAGTATGAGGTACCCTTTTCTCCCGCTAGAAAATTTTACTGCAGCCTAGAAATTCAGGCCTTGTAGGTGGGAATGGAGTAACCTATGTGGGAAGAGAATGGTTTATGGCTGCATGTATGTGATAAATGAGTGCACTGTAAATTACATGTTCATTACATGTACTATATATCAACTATTGATGTAAATCAATAAATATAAATAGTAGTTTACAATAAATGCATTAATTCAAACATATTGTATTAATATGATATTTGTTATGGATATCAAATGTAAAAAAATAGACCACTAAGTAAAGTACAAAATCCCGGTTAAGATGAATCAAAAGCCGACAGAGCGCTTTTAAAGTTCTTTATTATCTAAATTAGTAGTTATGAATATAGCTTTAACTGCGCAGTGAATTTTGTACGCATTTTGATTGGATTAAATTCTGGTTAGAATGTTTTGATGCAACACGTGGGTGGGCGGGGTTTACTACAAAGTCCAAATATCTGTATCAATACATTTATTTCGAAAATATCGCATCCATAAAAGCCTCATTATCATCATCTGAGGTGAAGAGAAGCAAACAAAAATATTTTAATTCATCAGAATACGGAAGAAATATTCAGTAAAATTTCGGTGTAATTTTAGATTGAACCCCGGTCACATGACAAATTGGGTCAACTGGAGAGAGGTGTGTCAGTGAAAGCTACCCGAGATGAAACTAAGCGGGAGATAGATCGAACTCCAAACATATACATTAAACACAATCTACGTGAGTAGCAATTCATTTTCTGCTTTTACATAATTTCTATCTGTTTGTAGTTCCTTTAAAACCTTGATTGATTGACATTTTAGGCGAGGTTGATAATGACTTAGACCTAAAGTTATTATTGTCGTTTTGGTTTCGTTTCCTGCTCCTGACTGGATGACATTTACAGAGAGCACTCATACCACTATAGTATGTGCTGGGATTATATTTATGGGCCCAGTGTTCAATGAAACAGAAAAGTATATTTTCATCATTATTCTATGAGAATATTGGCAAATTAATACTGGAATGATCTTGTTTTGGTTGTGCTGGACATCTAGATGATAGATTAATAATTTCATTTCATTGTGTTATAAGATAACTAAAATTGGATGTCCAGGAATGATAATAATTTAACATCGCCTCAAACAAAAACTTAATTTATTGTTAAAGTTTTGACAAATTATCAATATCATAATCATTACATCTTCGCGCTTGATAATTTGCATCAGCTTGAATACAAGTATTCTAATAATGCTTATCGAAAATGTTTGGTGACCAAGTTTATGACAAATGATATATGTTTTTAATGAGAAATGAAAGTTATTAAATATCTATTATTTTGCAGTGTCACCTGTAAGGACAAACATATGTTATACCCATCTGTGGTGTTTATTTTTCTGAATTATTGTATTCAATCAATAAGAAACAGATGTGATCCCCATATAACAGGTCCAGGCCTATCTGTGGCAGTTTAAAGTCTATTGTTTATAGATTGTTCTATGAAATCACTTCATGGGAGGACAGTCATTCAAATGAGTGATCATTTTATGATATTAAATGATAAATTTATATTTCCTGAAAATGCATTTATTTTCATTGTTTTATATTTTTTAACTAATTTAGTTTGGTATCTATGTCTATCTCTCTTGTAAACAAAGTCATGGATAGTAATGCATAAAAGAAGTAATATCATTTGAATGACCAAATGAATTTAAATGAATTACGTTATAGAAGGAACAATTTCTTTTAACTAGTTTCAGTTTTCATACTGCAGTTAAACATGGATGTAAAAGAAACGCTTAATGAATTTAACTAATATCGTGACTTTGTAATACCTCACAAACAAATCAATATTAATTCTTTCTTCCTAACTGCTTTGAAATGAAAGACTTTTCAGTTATATTTGTTTCCTTGAAAGAAGAGTGACACATGTACATTTGCTATGTCACAGTGAATCTATATTGTGACGGTCAGGAAATCGGTACTTGTGTTTCAACCTCACTTTCCTAGATGATGTAGAGGGAAGTAAATCATCAATGCTAAAATCAGATAGCCTAGCTGCACTAAGAGTTAGAAAGGTAATGAGTTCTCATTTTATTTATGTTGTAACTTTATCATTTTATCAATTTTGCTATTCTCATGTAGAAATCCATCCACAAACTCAGCAACTGAGAGAAGAAATATACTTCATCAAATCATGTGTATTACTTGTTTGATGCTAACGTAGTTATATGATAGTAGTTAAACAACATTATGTATTGTAACGTCACAATAAAGAAGTTGACTATACAAAGAACTTCTTTTTTTCATTGTACCAGTCTCTTGTAATGTAAATTTATATATGTTATTAATACATTATACAACACAATCAAGTTGAAACATATTACTAAGGTCTGTCTTTATATTTTACAAGTTGCCAAAGAATAATGCATTTACATTAAAAAATAAAATCAATGAGAAGTGAATCCATTCAACTGTAACATAATTATGGACATTCTTTGCCAGGACATTATTGGTCAGTCGAATAATAAATTATTTCTTACTTTGTAGATGTATGTTTTACTATTAAAGAGCCATCACGGATGTTGATGAAAATATCAAAATTTTTCCAAAAATCCATCTCCGTGAAATAAATACATATAATTTTTCCCTAATTTTTCCAACTTAAAATAAGCCGAGAAATTGCATTAATTAGTAAAGGTGTTTTCCAGTCTAAATATAGATCCAGTCTATTATTTTCAAGCGCAAAGCATTATGGTCTAGCTCACACACAGTAAACAAAGACACGAAAGAGTAATAACAAATATGAGCAATGAAAGATATCGAAAAATATTTGTTTATGGCGGTGATTTATTTACTATTTCATTTAATTATGTATTTGCTACAGATATTGGAATAATTGTTTTACCCAACTAGGTATTTTTCTTGAATTTTATAATTAATGAGAGTAAAAATTTGTCATAATTTGCTGGTCTTATCTCAATAAAAAGAACATTAAACAGGAAATAATTGTATATTCTCAGGACATTTAGAAACATTGTTTGTAAAGCAATCGTCACATTCAGTAATGTGTGACAAGGGTAACTTGCAAGAGAGACACGTGAAGCACGTGCAGCATATGGGTTGTTATGGCGACTTGCGCTGGAGACGAGCCTTCACGCTTCGGAAGCGCTTGCTGTTTGTGTAGTACGTATTACGCAAAAAAAGGGATTCTGTTTATATACGTCAGATACCCTTAGCGCGCGCTAGTCGAAGTGATACTTCTCTTTGAAACCAAATTGCAATACATTATCGTGATATGAAAATTATTTAACATATGCCATGTTGTAGATAAAAGATTTCTCTGGCGAATGACGTGATAAGTATATTTTCCAAAAAATTGAAATACTAACATCAGTGATGGCTCTTTAAAGAGTTGTTTTTCTCATTTCATGCACAAAAAAACCCCCAAATGGTGGATACTCCAGATAGAACCCTATATTTATGATCTGTATATTCATGTAGATGTATATTCCGCCCCCCAGGTTCTCTGACAAGATGAGTTGTTCGTCGGGCGAGGAGAAGTTGAAGGGGAGCACCCCCAGCGTCTCTATATCCGACACGCAGACCTGGGAGAAAGACAAGAAGTTTGTTGTAAGTCGTGATTTTCTTGTATTTCAACATTTGCTGATTGAATAAAAAAAGAATTAATTAAATTTGAAATTAAGACATCAGTGTATGAGATAAGGCCCGTTGCCTGGTTACTGTCAATGGTCCCAGCTGGTACTCTTTTGAGGTTTTAATTACAAATCATAGTTTTGGGCTGGTAACGATTCAGACCTATTTCATACACTTGAAACATTGAAAATGGTTGCAAATAAAAATCACAGATAATCTTTTGTTATGATTTGATCTAATAGATTAAAAGATTCAACTGAAAAATTTAAAGGGACACTCCGTATGTTATTGTAGTAACATCAGTCAAAAGTTACAAAGGGTGTTATTTGGCATTCAGGGATACATACGTAAGTCGAGTGAGATGAAGTATTTATCATGGTTATATTTGGGATAAAACTACCTTCAATAGTACAAATTCTTGTACTTTTTCGGGCCGAGTCCCATGCAGGATTCGAACCGAAGCCCCCAGAGTAAGGCAACTATCGCCAGCATTGACTGTACCAACAGCTTACCACACGACAATTTCATTTTGGTCGAGGCGAAATGGTCGTGTGGTAAGCTGTTGGTACAGTCAATGCTGGCGATAGTTGCCTTACTCTGGGGGCGTGGGTTCGAATCCTGCATGGGACTCGGTCCGAAAAAGGTAGTGTTATCCCAAATATAACCATGTTATATTTCTTCACTATCTAAATGGCAAGTATTTCTAATGAGATGAAGTAGACGGAAATCAGGACATTTGATATTTTTGTATTTATCAAATCGAAATAAAATTATAGGAAAAACATGTAGTGTCCCTTTAACTCTTTCACCCCTACAGGCCTCTACAGAGGCCAGAAAACGTATTAGTGTTCTGGTTTCTTATTGGTGAAAGGGTTAAGTCATTTTGAAAAATGCAACAATTCACAGAATATTTACTTTCCTTTTAGTATCAGAATAGTCTGAATTTTAGGTGTCAGCGCATGTTAAATTGTTCTGTAATATTTGATAACTCTTTCACATTGATTGAAAATAACGAAACTTAATAAAGGAAATGTTTTCTGAAACCAAGATTATGACCATTATCAAAGAAATATTTAGACAAGGAAATTTAACCCATCCCAAACAGCAGTGTTAAATATACATTGTTTGAAATTATCTGGTTCCCGCTTACCAGCCAATGACTGGTTTATTTTTCAGTTGGGGCCAGTTGAAAAGTAGTCGCAAGCCGGTCTGGCTTATGAAAATTTTGATAAACTAATCTTGTGTCTACAAATGGCAGGGTCTATCATATTATCATATTATCATATTTAGGGCGGGATGTGGGATCATGCCAGAGAGTATTGAAAACTGAAACATAAGTATTTCGCACACTAAGTGAAAATGACTCTTTCCTTTTGAGGGCTGGGATAGCGCAAAGAATAGCGCGTTCGACTTTGGATCAAGAGGTCCAGGGTTTGAATCCCATTAGGAGCTCGGTAATTTTGTCTGCTGTGGATAACTGTTGTATATGTAGTAAGCTTTGGGTGCAATGCTACACTGAATTTCGGAGCAATACCACCCATGGTTCCCTAGTTCCAGTCAATGCTCGCAGGTTTCACCACAATGCATAGCCTCATGGAGTTTTGAGCTTTCTCCCTGCCATAATGCTAGCAGCTGTGATATAACTGAAATACTCTTGAAGGCGTTAAACCCCAAATCAGCTCACCTCACCTCACTTCTCTTTTCTTTTGCTTTGCGTCATTTTCAGATAAATTGAAAAATACAAAAAGTAATTAATTTCAGCATAATATTGAGCTTATAAGTTAATGATCAAAACTGACCCCAAGGTTTTGTTTGAGAAAGTAAGTCCTTGGCAGAGGGAAAATAGGGAGGACTGATTGCCTGACCCCATTTCTAGAGGCCGAGGGCTTACTTTATCAAACAAAACCGAGGTCATAATCTCAGGAGGTTTTTATCTAACTTATGAACCGACAAAACACAACCGACATATGCGTGGGCATAATACGTCTGCATTGCGTAAAAGAGGGTTCATGCTCAGAAAAACAATTAGCTCATTATGGTCCTTCTTAGCTAAGTTGATAAGATTTTAAAAGTACTGTCGATTTGGCAAGTGAAGGGTCCCGACAAGGCATGATCACCAGATAATGTGAGTTTTCAAATTTGTGATATTTTGTAACATTAGGAGAAAGATTTTATATCATCATAAGTTCTTTAATAATGAAAAAAAACCATTCTAATTTGACAGCCATTAAAACACATGTATAAGCATATTAAAGGTAGGGTTCTGTCACCATCTTGGATATTTTGCATAACGTGAAATGAAAACACCCTATACTGTACTCAATTTTGCAGTTTTTTTATATAAACTAAAGACATACACTGATAGAGTATTCACATAGTAACAAATAACGTGTTCTAAAACTAATAAACAATTTGCTGTTATGCTGTAGCAAAGTTTTCCCGACCTGCAGCGCCAATGGATGGCTTCAGTTCTCATTGTTTTATTTTTCAACAAATGTGCGCTTGTGTTTGTCAAGTTTTGAAATATAAAGTCATCAAAATGTTACGTTCATTAGTATTTTCAATTTCACTGTGTGCAAACCGGAATATCCTCCGGAATTTCGTTTCCACAAAAAATACCCCGATAGAACCCTCCTTTTAAAGCTACTAGAAGAGGTTTAGTCAGTAAAAGAAGACCTGGTAAGACAATAAGAGTATGGATTTATAACTGTAACCAGGATGCCCATGGCAATTTACAATGCACACATACATACATACATACATACATACAAACATACATACATACATACATACATACATACATACATACATACATACATACATACATACATACATACATACATACATACATACATACATACATACATTCATACATTCATACAACTGAGCGCATTTAGTGGTTTGCTACTCCGGGACAAGGGAGAGAACTCTTGGATGGTTAGCCCAAACCTTCCATTGAGCAGGTCTCATTGAAAAGCAAGGGTAATGTGTTGCAGTCAAAGATTTCAACAGTGGTGGGCATATTTTTAATAACAGTTGATATTTACCAAGTTTTTAATGACTTGTCAGAATTATTTAATATTTGAAGATTTAATGCTGTATTTTGGGAATTATGACTTACCGTTATAATTATTAAACCATCGTGAATCTTCAGTGTAGATTTGTTAATGTGTGACTGTGAATGTTATTCAGTAAGTAATATGGAAATAAGATCAAAACTTAGATTCTAATTTACAATCTCAGCAGCCAGAATGAATAATAAATAAATAACATTAATAATCCTGGCTTGATGTAATTATACCACCCATGGTTCGCTAGTTCCGGCCGATGCTCGCAGGTTTCACCGCAATGCATTGTCACATGGCGTTGGTTTCTCTCTGCCATTATACTAGAGCCGCAATATAAGTGAATTACTCTTGAAAGTAGCATTAAACACCAACTCACCTCTATCACCTTGATGTCATTATATTGGTTTATAAAAGGTGTGACTTAATTAATATTGGTTTATATAAAGCGTAAATTAGGAAGTGCATACCAAAATCCTTCATAAGAATCTCATCACTGTTTTCAAAACATTTGGTTGGGCAGACAGATTTTATTTTCATTTTGTTCATGTACAAAAACAGATTTCTGTGATGGGCAATCAAGGTCTTTTAAATGGTCAAAATCCCTGAACCTTTTAAGAACTAAAAAGCATTTTCTAGAGATGAAACATAATAAAAATTGTAACAAACAGTTTTTTCATGTGGCTTAAAGGTAAGTGTAATTAATTATTCCAAATTTGAAAATGAAACATATATTATAATTTGATAAGATAAAATCAGGATGAGATATTTATAGTGATATTTATATGTGACAATTATAGTGAGATTTTTCTTAAATATTAAAAATTGTCTTTCATATTTAATAGCAATTAAACTTATTGATGTAACCCTTTTGAACTGGCATGCTCAACCTTTTTTTAGTGCACTGTCGACGTCATCGTTACATTGTGAAGTAGAATAGCAGCCCAGTTCTGAGGATACAAAGTGTGGATTACAGAGAAAGAGCTGCAGGGAGGAAATGCATGACATTCCCATTAAGATCTGTTTCCGACGAGAAACTGAACATACCAGTAGATGATGAACATATAAACCTTGTTACATCAGCATTGGATAGTTGGAGATAGAAATGAAATTTTGAGCTAAGAAGATATATATTATCATTTGTTGATTGTAATTTACATAATATATTTGAATTATTATCTCTTATTAGTTTAATAAAAAATGAATAAATATAACTCTGATTTATCATTCACACAACGAATTATATACATTTGTCATATTAGTAATTTGTCATCAATGCAGTTCAATAAGGTTTTAATATGGTATCATAAATCTAAGATCTCTAAAGTGTCGTAAAATAATCTCATTTTGACATATATAATCTTGAGCTGTTTGTTCAAAGTGTTCAGTCTCTTAGAAGAGTGAAACAAATGTGGAGAAACCAAATTACTCTGTTTTGTTTTATAATTCATTTAAATATTCTTTCCCATTCTGTCCAAAATAGTGCCAATAATAGAGAAAATCTCTATTGACAACTCAGGTCTATTTAAAAGTGCTGCAGTGGAATCATATAAAGCCAATAAGATCAATTCACATTTTATTCCCAGATTTGATAGGGTTAAAAAAGATTTTTATCAGAAAAGTGTAACCGAGGCAGATGTGGAGAATGATGGTTATATTGATCAGCTGGTATGCTATAATTGCTAAATTCAGCAGAAAATGGTAATGCATGGTGGCCAGTCCGTGATCAATGTGAGAGTGAGTGGGGCAAGAGAGTAGGGTATGCTTGGTTTATCAATAAAGCAGAGAAGGTCATCAGCGCGGTGTACCTCCCAGAACAGCAACATTCAGCTCCAGATCCAGTGCCAAATTTAACAGTCTATAATGTGTAGCTTGGAGGTCATTTCCTGGCAGATCTTACAGCGTTATAACGTGAAAAAAACTCTTGAGAAATGTATCGTTTATTTATCCGTAATTGAGGTGTACTTTGAATTTTGAATGACATATCATCAGGAATCTGATGTTTATTATTGCTGACTCAGCTGACTGGTCTTACAATTTGCATCTTCAACATCAACTGACATGTGTGCATGAAAACATACCGGTATGAGAACATAGTTTCTTGACCTTGTGATTGATGTTGTATTGTCTCACGGCATCAAGATAGCATGATGTTAAACCCTGGTCATTGCAATTTTGACATTTGCACAAGCAATGGTTTCTTGATGGAAGAAATTTGTTTATGAAGTTCCTTCTCAACCTGATTAGCTCAGGAGATTCTGTTATACATAAATCTGGAAAACCATTTGTTTGATTTTGTTTTCAATTTCAAACCGTACCAAGTCCAAGTACCTATCCTGTTACCACAGCTGTTCGGGAAGTTGTTTATTAATAGAATAATAGCAACAATGATTGATGTTCACATAATGTAAATTATGTCAGAGAAAAGCTTTGACTTCATTTAGAATCTCAAACCCGAGAAACTTCAGAGTGTCAACTATCAAACAATATAGAGCTAGGAATTTAGGTCTGCAAATTTAGCATTAGCTCTCCCATGGGATATTCTTCCCCTGAATAACCTTCTTTTTTTAAAAAGAATAGTTCCTTAATTCATCCTCTCATCAATCGTTTGGCATTGAGTTTGTAATCATGTCATGTGTCAAAGCACCCAATCAAAATCCTCTAGAACACCAGGAAACTCTCTTAACCTACGGTGTGTGGTGTCTTCTCCGATGTGTTAGAGCCACCTGGGTCTACCAGTCCATACACATACAATAAATCAAATCTAATATAGAAATTGACGTCAATTGCACGCCAGATTTAACTCCCCTCAAGGCCGCCCTCACCGCCCGTGTCGAAAGTAACGTGATATTCTCAAAGTGGATAGGACTACTGACATTAATATGAGATGTGAGACCGGTAGTTGTGAGGGGCTGCCAGGTTACACAGAACGTACATCATCAATACTTCAATCTTCACTTTTATCGAGAGTTGCTGCTGGCAGTCGCTAGATTTCTTGTTGATGTCAGCAAATTTGCTGTTTTAATTTTGGATTGGTTTTTTGTTTTTTTAAGATTTGGAAGTCAATCCTTTGTTTCCTTGGGTGCATCTTCTAATGTTACATGAGCAATATCATGCATGAACTTGACACTGGCATTATGCGTGTTGGGATTATTATGCCCCGCCACGCGTTTAGCGCGAAGCGGGGGATATAGTTTTCGTCTGCGTCTGTCCATCCATACGTTTGTACGTAATGGAATAACTCAAATGCTAATCACTGGATTATTTTCATATTTTGCATATGGGTTCATCATAGGGAGAGTATTGTTCCTACAGAGGTTTAAGACCTTGACCTTCATTTCAAGGTCACAACGAGACTTTGTCATTTTACCCTTGTCAGCGGGATATCTCAAGAACCATTCATTGGATTCTTTTCATATCTTACACAAAGCACCTCCTAGGAAAGACAAAGGGCTGATTAGATTTTGGTGACCTTGACATTATTCTCAAGGTCACAGCGGAACTTTGCATTTTTCGACATATTAATGTATATGTAAAACTTGTCAGCGGGATATCTCAAGAACCATTCACTGGAATTTCATCATATCTTACACATAGTACCTCCTAGGGAAGACAAAGGGCTGATTAGATTTTGGTGACCTTGATTATTCTCAAGGTTTGTCGACATGTTTAACTTGTCAGGGGAATCAATATCGCAAGAACTGTTCATTGGATTCTCATCATTATCTTACACCAGTGTTTATTTTAGGGAAAATTCAGGGCCCAATTAATTTTGCTGATCTTGACATTATCTTTCAATTTTAAAGTATTAATTTGTGGCGGGGGATCATGTCACCTTATTGACAACTGCTTGTTAATTATCCATATGTTGTATGTGGTATCTACTTTAAAAGTTTATTTCATCCAAATCTTTTGGCTAAGTTATTCAATTTTCATTGCATAGAAAATTTGTTGTTAAATGTATAAAACCTGAAGAGAAGGCTGTGTTCCCTCTGCACCTGTGGGCCACGTTTTAATGATGCATGTAAATATACTTATTGAATAGCTCCAAGAACCTTGTTTGAGTTTATTTAACAAATCAAATTTGTTATGCCGTCAATATTAACTTTCATTAAACACAGTGTTTTTGTAGAAAGGTCTTTAGGTGCAATGTGTTCATTCACTGCTCCTACCAAAACAAACTCAAAACAAAAGCTGTCCAACAAGCGACGGCAAAAATTATTTTAGGGATGATCAACTTCTCTTATCATTGCCTGTATTTCTTGTATGAAAAAGAATGAAAATAAATATATTGAGCGTCCATAAACATTCCTTATCTTCTTCAATATCAAACAGTTTATCTACCAAGCGATGTATTCCGCACAATTCTTATAATGAATTTACAACATGTTGATGAGTTCTGTGTTCTCACCCTGTTGCTTAAACATATGTTCCCTGAACACTTGACATTTGTCAGTCTTCCACGAAGGATCTGGTGACATATTGTTTTTGGTTGAGAGACCATTGGCTTTGGCATTGATATTTCCATCGGGGATCACTCTAGCTACCTGACCAATCTTCACCAATCTGGTATACTACCTCTCCATATCATGCAGATTTGTCGTTTGGGTTTTCAGCTTTTTTTCAATTCCACTTTTTTCTGTTACCACAGCAGCCCTTTGGACTTTGTCAAATTTAAGATTTAAGTTTGTTTGTTTTTTTGGTCTCCATTTACTGGTTTTAATAATTGTCTTTTGATCATCATAGGTTCCAATCTGATAATGTTTCAGGTTTCCTCAATAAGATGAGTTGCTTCTCACGTGAAGTAAGGCTATATATAGAAAAGAGTAAACATCAGATGGATTTGACTGGATCAATCTTCTTTAATACAATACTTAGGTTATGGTTAGTATTGTATTAAAGAAGATTAAAAAATTAAAGAAGATTAAAGATTAAAGAAGATATATATAGTTAGGTAACATAACCTGGTAACGGCTGTCTACTGTCTAGGAATAGTCCAATCTGATAAAAATCTAAATCTTGGCTGATACTACTACATTTGGTTGAAGATCTGACAGTAACGGAAAGATATATTTAGTTAAAGATCTGACAGTAACAGAGAGAGATATTTAGTTAAAGATCTGACAGTAACAGAGAGAGATATTTAGTTAAAGATCTGACAGTAACAGAGAGAGATATTTAGTTAAAGATCTGACAGTAACAGAGAGAGATATTTAGTTAAAGATCTGACAGTAACAGAGAGAGATATTTAGTTAAAGATCTGACAGTAACAGAGAGAGATATTTAGTTAAAAATCTGACAGTAACAGAGAGATATATTTAGTTAAAGATCTGACAGTAACAGAGAGAGATATTTAGTTAAAGATATGACAGTAACAGAGAGAGATATTTAGTTAAAGATATGACAGTAACAGAGAGAGATATTTAGTTAAAGATCTGACAGTAACAGAGAGATATATTTAGTTAAAGATCTGACAGTAACAGAGAGAGATATTTAGTTAAAGATCTGACAGTAACAGAGAGAGAAATTTAGTTAAAGATCTGACAGTAACAGAGAGAGAAATTTAGTTAAAAATCTGACAGTAACAGAGAGAGATATTTAGTTAAAGATATGACAGTAACAGAGAGAGATATTTAGTTAAAGATCTGACAGTAACAGAGAGAGATATTTAGTTAAAGATATGACAGTAACAGAGAGAGAAATTTAGTTAAAGATCTGACAGTAACAGAGAGAGAAATTTAGTTAAAGATCTGACAGTAACAGAGAGAGAAATTTAGTTAAAAATCTGACAGTAACAGAGAGAGATATTTAGTTAAAGATATGACAGTAACAGAGAGAGAAATTTAGTTAAAAATCTGACAGTAACAGAGAGAGATATTTAGTTAAAGATATGACAGTAACAGAGAGAGAAATTTAGTTAAAGATCTGACAGTAACAGAGAGAGAAATTTAGTTAAAGATCTGACAGTAACAGAGAGAGATATTTAGTTAAAGATCTGACAGTAACAGAGAGAGAAATTTAGTTAAAGATCTGACAGTAACAGAGAGAGATATTTAGTTAAAGATCTGACAGTAACAGAGAGAGAAATTTAGTTAAAGATCTGACAGTAACAGAGAGAGAAATTTAGTTAAAGATCTGACAGTAACAGAGAGAGAAATTTAGTTAAAGATCTGACAGTAACAGAGAGAGAAATTTAGTTAAAGATCTGACAGTAACAGAGAGAGATATTTAGTTAAAGATATGACAGTAACAGAGAGAGATATTTAGTTAAAGATCTGACAGTAACAGAGAGAGATATTTAGTTAAAGATCTGACAGTAACAGAGAGAGATATTTAGTTAAAGATCTGACAGTAACAGAGAGAGCTATTTAGTTAAAGATATGACAGTAACAGAGAGAGATATTTAGTTAAAGATCTGACAGTAACAGAGAGAGATATTTAGTTAAAGATATGACAGTAACAGAGAGAGATATTTAGTTAAAGATATGACAGTAACAGAGAGAGATATTTAGTTAAAGATATGACAGTAACAGAGAGAGATATTTAGTTAAAGATCTGACAGTAACAGAGAGAGATATTTAGTTAAAGATATGACAGTAACAGAGAGAGATATTTAGTTAAAGATATGACAGTAACAGAGAGAGATATTTAGTTAAAGATCTGACAGTAACAGAGAGATATATTTAGTTAAAGATCTGACAGTAACAGAGAGAGATATTTAGTTAAAGATCTGACAGTAACAGAGAGAGAAATTTAGTTAAAGATCTGACAGTAACAGAGAGAGAAATTTAGTTAAAAATCTGACAGTAACAGAGAGAGATATTTAGTTAAAGATATGACAGTAACAGAGAGAGATATTTAGTTAAAGATCTGACAGTAACAGAGAGAGATATTTAGTTAAAGATATGACAGTAACAGAGAGAGAAATTTAGTTAAAGATCTGACAGTAACAGAGAGAGAAATTTAGTTAAAGATCTGACAGTAACAGAGAGAGAAATTTAGTTAAAAATCTGACAGTAACAGAGAGAGATATTTAGTTAAAGATATGACAGTAACAGAGAGAGAAATTTAGTTAAAAATCTGACAGTAACAGAGAGAGATATTTAGTTAAAGATATGACAGTAACAGAGAGAGAAATTTAGTTAAAGATCTGACAGTAACAGAGAGAGAAATTTAGTTAAAGATCTGACAGTAACAGAGAGAGATATTTAGTTAAAGATCTGACAGTAACAGAGAGAGAAATTTAGTTAAAGATCTGACAGTAACAGAGAGAGATATTTAGTTAAAGATCTGACAGTAACAGAGAGAGAAATTTAGTTAAAGATCTGACAGTAACAGAGAGAGAAATTTAGTTAAAGATCTGACAGTAACAGAGAGAGAAATTTAGTTAAAGATCTGACAGTAACAGAGAGAGAAATTTAGTTAAAGATCTGACAGTAACAGAGAGAGATATTTAGTTAAAGATATGACAGTAACAGAGAGAGATATTTAGTTAAAGATCTGACAGTAACAGAGAGAGATATTTAGTTAAAGATCTGACAGTAACAGAGAGAGATATTTAGTTAAAGATCTGACAGTAACAGAGAGAGCTATTTAGTTAAAGATATGACAGTAACAGAGAGAGATATTTAGTTAAAGATCTGACAGTAACAGAGAGAGATATTTAGTTAAAGATATGACAGTAACAGAGAGAGATATTTAGTTAAAGATATGACAGTAACAGAGAGAGATATTTAGTTAAAGATATGACAGTAACAGAGAGAGATATTTAGTTAAAGATCTGACAGTAACAGAGAGAGATATTTAGTTAAAGATATGACAGTAACAGAGAGAGATATTTAGTTAAAGATATGACAGTAACAGAGAGAGATATTTAGTTAAAGATCTGACAGTAACAGAGAGAGCTATTTAGTTAAAGATATGACAGTAACAGAGAGAGATATTTAGTTAAAGATCTGACAGTAACAGAGAGAGATATTTAGTTAAAGATATGACAGTAACAGAGAGAGATATTTAGTTAAAGATATGACAGTAACAGAGAGAGATATTTAGTTAAAGATATGACAGTAACAGAGAGAGATATTTAGTTAAAGATCTGACAGTAACAGAGAGAGATATTTAGTTAAAGATATGACAGTAACAGAGAGAGATATTTAGTTAAAGATATGACAGTAACAGAGAGAGATATTTAGTTAAAGATCTGACAGTAACAGAGAGATATATTTAGTTAAAGATCTGACAGTAACAGAGAGAGATATTTAGTTAAAGATCTGACAGTAACAGAGAGAGATATTTAGTTAAAGATATGACAGTAACAGAGAGAGATATTTAGTTAAAGATCTGACAGTAACAGATAGAGATATTTAGTTAAAGATCTGACAGTAACAGAGAGAGAAATTTAGTTAAAGATCTGACAGTAACAGAGAGAGATATTTAGTTAAAGATCTGACAGTAACCGAGAGAGATATTTAGTTAAAGATCTGACAGTAACAGAGAGAGATATTTAGTTAAAGATCTGACAGTAACAGAGAGAGAAATTTAGTTAAAGATCTGACAGTTACAGAGAGAGATATTTAGTTAAAGATCTGACAGTAACAGAGAGAGATATTTAGTTAAAGATCTGACAGTAACAGAGAGAGATATTTAGTTAAAGATATGACAGTAACAGAGAGAGATATTTAGTTAAAGATCTGACAGTAATAGAGAGAGAAATTTAGTTAAAGATCTGACAGTAACAGAGAGAGAAATTTAGTTAAAGATCTGACAGTAACAGAGAGAGAAATTTAGTTAAAGATCTGACAGTAACAGAGAGAGATATTTAGTTAAAGATCTGACAGTAACAGAGAGAGATATTTAGTTAAAGATCTGACAGTAACAGAGAGAGATATTTAGTTAAAGATCTGACAGTAACAGAGAGAGAAATTTAGTTAAAGATCTGACAGTAACAGAGAGAGAAATTTAGTTAAAGATCTGACAGTAACAGAGAGAGATATTTAGTTAAAGATCTGACAGTAACAGAGAGAGAAATTTAGTTAAAGATCTGACAGTAACAGAGAGAGATATTTAGTTAAAGATCTGACAGTAACAGAGAGAGAAATTTAGTTAAAGATCTGACAGTAACAAAGAGAGAAATTTAGTTAAAGATCTGACAGTAACAGAGAGAGATATTTAGTTAAAGATCTGACAGTAACAGAGAGAGAAATTTAGTTAAAGATCTGACAGTAACAGAGAGAGATATTTAGTTAAAGATCTGACAGTAACAGAGAGAGAAATTTAGTTAAAGATCTGACAGTAACAGAGAGAGATATTTAGTTAAAGATCTGACAGTAACAGAGAGAGATATTTAGTTAAAGATCTGACAGTAACAGAGAGAGAAATTTAGTTAAAGATCTGACAGTAACAGAGAGAGAAATTTAGTTAAAGATCTGACAGTAACAGAGAGAGAAATTTAGTTAAAGATCTGACAGTAACAGAGAGAGATATTTAGTTAAAGATCTGACAGTAACAGAGAGAGATATTTAGTTAAAGATCTGACAGTAACAGAGAGAGATATTTAGTTAAAGATCTGACAGTAACAGAGAGAGAAATTTAGTTAAAGATCTGACAGTAACAGAGAGAGAAATTTAGTTAAAGATCTGACAGTAACAGAGAGATATATTTAGTTAAAGATCTGACAGTAACAGAGAGAGAAATTTAGTTAAAGATCTGACAGTAACAGAGAGAGAAATTTAGTTAAAGATCTGACAGTAACAGAGAGAGAAATTTAGTTAAAGATCTGACAGTAACAGAGAGAGAAATTTAGTTAAAGATATGACAGTAACAGAGAGAGATATTTAGTTAAAGATCTGACAGTAACAGAGAGATATATTTAGTTAAAGATCTGACAGTAACAGAGAGAGATATTTAGTTAAAGATCTGACAGTAACAGAGAGAGAAATTTAGTTAAAGATCTGACAGTTACAGAGAGAGATATTTAGTTAAAGATCTGACAGTAACAGAGAGATATATTTAGTTAAAGATCTGACAGTAACAGAGAGAGATATTTAGTTAAAGATCTGACAGTAACAGAGAGAGAAATTTAGTTAAAGATCTGACAGTTACAGAGAGAGATATTTAGTTAAAGATCTGACAGTAACAGAGAGAGATATTTAGTTAAAGATCTGACAGTAACAGAGAGAGATATTTAGTTAAAGATCTGACAGTAACTGAGAGAGATATTTAGTTAAAGATCTGACAGTAACAGAGAGAGATATTTAGTAAAAGATCTGACAGTAACAGAGAGAGATATTTAGTTAAAGATCTGACAGTAACAGAGAGAGATATTTAGTTAAAGATCTGACAGTAACAGAGAGAGATATTTAGTTAAAGATCTGACAGTAACAGAGAGAGATATTTAGTTAAAGATATGACAGTAACAGAGAGAGATATTTAGTAAAAGATCTGACAGTAACAGAGAGATATTTAGTTAAAGATCTGACAGTAACAGAGAGAGATATTTAGTTAAAGATCTGACAGTAACAGAGAGAGATATTTAGTTAAAGATATGACAGTAACAGAGAGAGATATTTAGTAAAAGATATGACAGTAACAGAGAGATATTTAGTTAAAGATCTGACAGTAACAGAGAGAGATATTTAGTTAAAGATCTGACAGTAACAGAGAGAGATATTTAGTTAAAGATATGACAGTAACAGAGAGAGATATTTAGTTAAAGATCTGACAGTAACAGAGAGAGATATTTAGTTAAAGATCTGACAGTAACAGAGAGAGAAATTTAGTTAAAGATATGACAGTAACAGAGAGAGATATTTAGTTAAAGATCTGACAGTAACAGAGAGAGAAATTTAGTTAAAGATCTGACAGTAACAGAGAGAGATATTTAGTTAAAGATCTGACAGTAACAGAGAGAGATATTTAGTTAAAGATCTGACAGTAACAGAGAGAGATATTTAGTTAAAGATCTGACAGTAACAGAGAGAGATATTTAGTTAAAGATCTGACAGTAACAGAGAGAGATATTTAGTTAAAAATCTGACAGTAACAGAGAGAGATATTTAGTTAAGTAAGGATTTGTGAGTACAAGAACAAAGTAGGAAATACTTGATCGGTAAAACAAGCACTGGCCAGTGAGCTTCTTGAAGTGCTGGATACATTGTAATTATAGATGACAGTTTGCGATACATATTGGTAATTTACAAACAAGGTCCAATTGGTTATATTGAGGTAGCAGACACAGCGACTTGCAGTTGATTGGTGAAAGTCACGAGGGTTTAATGAGGAAAATACACCAGGTGACTCCAGTGTCTGACTCATTGTTAGAAATAATTCTCATTAGCGACAAGCACCTGTTATGTAATGCACTGACTTGATGTGATGTCTAGCAAGTGTGGACGTGCACTTAGCAGTAGTGTGTGTTGCATGTGTCAAATATTGAAATAAATAACAGAAATAAATAACACAAAATTTTACTGTTGACATTGAAACATAACTATATATATTTATATTGATTTAGGAAACAGCAGAAGCTTAGCATATAATCAAAACAGTTCACTCAATTAATAAAACCTTGTTATTTTTTCTTGATAAATGAATTTATAAATATTTATTTCAGATTCTAAGTACAATTATAAATTATGGCATATATTTTCAATGAAGTTAACAATTTGATGGGATTAGACGTGTCAGTTGCTTTTGGGTAGAAAATGTGAACGTCAATTTACAGATGTATTTGTAACTTCTAGAGAACAAGTGTGATTGATCATAATGAACCTATTGATGACCTCAATGTATAAGTTATCTGATTTGAAGAGTGACACTTTAGTGATTTATTTGTACATTTCCATCATTGTTATGCAACATGCAACATCGTTCATCTTGTCAATATGTTTCTTTTGAATTTATTTTTAATATGTTGTATGAAATCATTTGTCTTTTGATAATTCATTTTGGACACATTGATGGTCGCAAGTCATAAAGGCATAACATTGTCAGCATCAAGATCACATGAATATGCTTGATCCATTTATTATAGCAATGTATATATATGTACTGTACGTGTTTGGTATGTATACTATGTAAGGTTTGCACATACTGTAATGTAAATAAGAAAACAGTTTACTAATATGTCACTTTCTTGGTCTTCCATGCATGATGCTGTTTACTGAGTCTTAAAATGTAAACAATCTATGCACTGAGTTACATATTTTCAATAGAGCATCAAATCATGACTAATTTCTTGTAATAATATTTCTGTTAAGGTTTGACATGCCTCTGTCAACCTGTAATGGAATGTCCCATGTCTGGAGCCCAGCTAAGCAAGCACCTGTTTGTTTCCTTCTGCCTCAGCTTGTAGAGACAAACACTGACTGTAAACAGAGACAACAAGTCCTATAAGCTAACATGACACTATAAATAGTTACAATAATTCTACGTTTCTTATGGAATCGCTGAGTCCGCAGTTTATTCTATGTCCAAGCAATGTTGACATTTCAACCCCTGGTGGAAATCAAACGCTTAAGTAAGCATTCTGACATCCTCTCAATGAACATAGAAATAAATGGCTGGCTGATTCTTCCAAATTCCTGGTGAAAACACTGAGGCATGTGGTCAAAGCTGACTGGTCAGTAGAGAGACGACAGAATCAGATAGGTTGTGATGACATCGTGTTATGCACGGTTGACTCACACGCTGACTGACAGCATCACTCAGCGTATGGAGGCCTGATAGGGACATACTACAGTCTGTCGTTCATGGAGCTGTCTTCAGCTCTGTTGTGTGTCCAGTTCATTCATTCAGGATCAATTCTAGAAGCAGCAGTGAGCGCAGACCAGTGTTGCCAGTGAAGGATTGCTCTCACTCGCAGGATGTAAGCTGACACAGTGCCGTCACTGCAATCCACTTCCAAGTGTTTTGGATATACTCATCTGACTCGTATATATGACTTTTGGACTTTTCAGATTTACAATTAATTACCGTGTCTCCATCTCAGTGCGATGGTGAGGATGTTGTCAAGGGAGACGCTGCAGAAAGAGATGTTGATAACATCGAATCAAAGTTGGAAAGAGACACACTTGTGATCTAAACTGTTCGTCAAAAATGGGACGGAAGAAAAAAAGTCATTTCCGATCAAAAAAAAGATTTCTTGACATGATTTGTCGATTCTTGCCTCTTCAGGTGTACAAGGTAGTTGTCAACGCCGAGGGACAGTCGTGGTTCATCTTCAGACGCTACAACGAATTCCACTCCTTGTATGAGAAGGTAAGACATCTTTCTTTATTCAATGCAACTTTAAATTTCTCTTCAGTTTCCTACTTTATTCATGATGTCTTTTTGTTCAAATATTTCAAATCTTCTATTAGATATATGCTGTAGTTTAAGTAACATGTTTAAGGAAATGTGTAACTTAATGTTGATGCACTGTGTCATTTTATTGTAGGAAGAAATTTGGAAATTGATGGAGTGAAAGTCAGGCAAATTGGTAGAGATATAAAAATCAAATCTAAGGAAGAATGAATGAAATAGAATATGTGTATTAATACCCTCCAAAATACAATTAATGTTATTAATGAAAATATCAGTCATTATTTACAAAGTAAATGTGTCAAATTGAATATATTCATCACTAATGTCAATAAGTACTTTTTGTTTTTAATCAGTTTTGTTTTGATTTAAAAGCAAATGGATGAAGCATATCTTTTAAGCCAATGGTGATTAAATTAATAAAAAGAAAGAAATATTCAAACCGTTGCAATTCTCCAATTTTGAAATTCCTGGAATGACTACTGCAGTTGACATTTCTGCAGACAAAGAATTCTACTATTCTATTTATAAAAACGCTTTCCTGGCACTTACATACAAAAACAATCTTCAAATCGTAAATGTCAAGATTCCAGTGTCCGGTTCCAGAGAGATGTTAAGTCCACTTTGTAATATACCAGTTCTCTGGCTTCTGTCATTCTGGCTTGAACAAATTAAAAAAGAAAAATGTGACTAACTTGAACATATATATATCAATTTTGTAGAGTCTTAGTTATAAATGCATTGTTAAAGGTTAAATAAAGAAGTTAAATATTTCTAGGGCATTGGCACATCACGTTTCTTATTGCGTGCGGCAACATTTTATAGTCATTTAAAAAATTAAATAAAAAATTTGCTGCATCAGTTCTGCTTGACCCCAAAAGCCATTTGTCAACAAAAACTATGGGTCTACAGGAGTGTATATATATGCTTCTGTTTTGTATACTTTTACCACTACCAAAAAATAAAATGTACTCACTTTGAAAAGAAATGTGTCGAAAAACATTTTAGTTTTTTATGCAGCCTTATTTTCCATAATATCCTTAAAACTTTTAAAACATGTTTAAAGTTATTTTAATTAGATAATCAATAAGATAATTTATTCATGTAATATGAGTTTAGGGAATTTGATAAAATCACTGGTTTCCATGATATCAGGTTTATTACAGATTGAAACATGTTGACGTTACCACAGATTTTCAAAGTACCCTACATTGACATTATCTTATAACTATCGTAGCGCTAAGATAATATTTAGTTATCAAACATCTAGGAGAAGCATCTGAATCTTTCTGCTCATTTATTTTTCTGAATATAAAAAATTGCAATTATATCTATAATGTTAATACAGTTATACATCACCGTCATCATAACTTCTGTTCTAAGAAGTTAATAATCAATTGAAACTCTGAAGCAAGCATATAGTTAGCATGTAGTTAGCATGTAGTAAGCATGTAGTTAGCATATAGTTAGCATGTAGTTAGCACGTATTTCGGATGAAGTTAAGATGATATGCTCCTCGGTGTTAGCAATATAATCACTTTACACTTGTACTTGAGGAAACTAATGCAGTAAAAACACTATCCACGCACCATGGAGACCCCCCTCCCCCCTCTTTTCAAATAGTGTAGTAAACATATATGAAATATGATCCCTTGATCTCGTGATATTGCAGAGAAGCAAGTATGTTACGTGAGGATGATATTCCCGCAGAGAGTGATATATTCAGGTCATGAGTGTAGAGATGTCTCCCGTTTTCTACTGCCTCGTATAATCCCAGTCAGGGAGAAGTGTCACTAACCACCTGCGTGTCACTGGGTGCTAACTCTTGTACCGTCACTGTCCGGCCAACTAACTCACTTTATATATATACTTGCTGCCTATACCTGGAATATCACTTAAGTAATACATGCAAGGTAATCTTATATTAATGTTTTTTAGATTCAATTTATGTTTTGTCTCATGTTCTATACAAGCCTGTTTGTAGATATGACGTCAAACTAGTGTAGCTTATGCCTTGGGCTTAATCGCTCCCATACAGTAGTTAGTGATCTATGACTGCAATTGGTTTAAAAGATAGTTTAGATGTTATTATATGATGTATCTATCTCAACTTCTTTAATGTGATCAACACAATAATTTAAAATGGTATTCTTCCTTCTGTTTATTCAAGTACCAGACCACTTTTTAAAGTTTCTCTTTTGGTGACAGGGTAATGTCTTATTATTTGATAAGTTATTCTTTTTCTCAGAGAAAATGAACAATGTAATACCTGTAAAACTTGTGCCTGTAGAGCTGCAGAGCCAATGGCCCTATTATTGAACCATTACCATGATATGTTTCGGAAAAGTTAAATATGTCTTTTTTATTTGTGTTATGACGTCCTGCAAAGCGAAATAGGACAGTGAAATATGGCTTGTTTACTTTTTTTTATGACATTTTAAAACTAAATGCAAAACCTTTGTATTAGTGATGAACATACATTAAAATAAAAGAATTGTACCATGATGATTGACATTTCTTAACAAATAATAAGCTTATCAAAGGCAGTATTTTGTTTTTGACTCTGACAATGTTTCTTTTGGACACAAGTTCAGTTACAACACAGAGATATAATGATTGGTCCTTAGGGAACAGCTACAGGGCTTGTCTTATGTAATACGTAGTTATCTAGCTGAGAACTGATTGACATGGATGTATATTTCGCTTTAAATCTGTTAATGAGGACTCAGCAGTGATTAACAGAGATAACAAACGAGTTTCTGATTGCATTTTGTACTTTATGTCTAGTCTAATGCATGATTTCCAGATGTCTAGTCTAATGCATGATTTCCAGATGTCTAGTCTAATGCATGATTTCCAGATGTCTAGTCTAATGCATGATTTCCAGATGTCTAGTCTAATGCATGATTTCCAGATGTCTAGTCTAATGCATGATTTCCAGGGGGTTCCATCTGTAAAGATTTTCTTCCAAAAGGAACTATTGTATCACTGTTCAGTTTTATTTTCTATGTTGTAATAATACAATGTATCACATTTACTTTATATTTACAAGCAATTCTTTTTCCTGATATGTCTCAAAAATATTCTAAACAATTTTACATAAAATAAGGAAAATTTCATTTTTTTAACTGGTGCCTAACTAGTATACCGGTAGTATATTTCACATTTCAGAACTAAAGCTTATGGAATCCCTTGTTTTTGCTTCATTTTGTTAGATTTATTCTAATAATTCCATCTCTATAAGGTTAACATGTCTTACTGAGTACCCTTGGCAAATCTTCTACAAATATATTGTTTTCAAGTTTTCAAAAATCAATATCAGTGTTATATATTAGTCCAAAAACTTTTTTCTGCACAGCATGAAATAAATTCTGGTGGATTTAAACAGATCAAAGGCTTGGCAGACATCTTAGCTAAAATTGTTAAAAACAACATTTCTTAAATCAGTCCTATGGATTTGTATTTTACCATTTTCTCTCTGAGAATCGTGATAAAATGATCACAAAATATAGAATGTCACAATGGCCTTGTCTTCTTGAAAGAAATGCATTTCTAGTTAGAAGCACCATTCTTTGAAATGGATGTTAACCCTTCAATTGCGAATCCCGGAATTATCCGGAAAGGCCATAACCACGTCAGAGGTGTCTCATTTCGGATCCCGGATCCAATACTTAGAAATAATTCACGGCAGACTCTCAGTATACAAGCCGTGGCATCGGGTCCCGAGTCAATTGTCTCCAGGAATCGCTCCATGAGAATGGCTGCATTTATGCTCCGCGGTTAGCCATGACAATGAAACTTTGATCGATGTCCGGTCGAATCACACCAATTTGCGAGTGCATTGTTGACCTGTATAGTAACGCATCGATAATTAGCTTTACAAAAGGCCAATTTTGTCGGGCTTGAGGCTATTTTCACCCACGTGTTTGCATTGCGTCGGGTTTGCCTCGCCCGAGCCTGCTATCTGCCTCGCATCTAGCGAGACGGGAAAAAAATCGCTAACTCGCCTTACTCCCGTACTTCATATCATGTGAGCGAATTGTTTGTTTTCAAAAACAAATACGGCAAAATAAAGCGGAAAGAATGGACTACATTTCCACATAAAATAAGAAAATGTCAAAAAAATAATAAAGACACAGCAAGCGCCGTGAAAAAGGTCATGTTTACACTTCATAAATATTGAAACAATTGGCGATTTTCACAACTTCTTACACAATTATCACTGCTAAACTACAGAATGTATTTTCATAATTTTTAAGAATAGAATTTTAATAATCTTTTATTCTATATAAAATACGCATATTTATTCACAGAAATAAAGATACAATTTTACCTTTCTGAGAGGCATGTGAAACCAAACGACACACAAACTAATCAACATATTTTCATCAGTTATGGTTCGAGGTTAGCGTTTATTTGAAAGGTCAAACAACATAACCATATTTGGGTTGACATGTGCTTATTTGTCAACTGGTTCGAGATTATTATTTCTTGGAAAAGTGCGATGAACGACCGTTCGCAATGCCGCATACATGTTGTAAGTATTTACGATTTGATAGGTGGAAATAAAGACAACTTTACATAGCTGTAGAATTATAACCAAAGGTCACATTCTAATATTTTTTATATCATTGTGAAGCTAGACATCTTGTCTTCAATTCCGTATATAAATTGAATTTTTTTCGTTTCGTATTTATGATGTTACGAGGCCCGAATTAAAGACAATCATTCAAAAGTAATAGAATAAAAACGGAAAATCATAGAAAATTCATTCAAAGTTTCGGGTGTGAATTAGCCATTTGTGTACGGGTGTCGCTACTTGAATTTGTATTGAACGCCCGTATATAGTCCTTATTCGCCATGTAGATGCGGTGTATTTTGTAAAAACCGTACCGGAATCGCCGCCTGGAAATTCCGCCAGCAGAGCTCGTTAGTGCCAAAGCCCAAACTACTGCTGCGAGCTGCGAGCCTGTAAATTCCGCCACAGGGGCTAAAATTGGTAAAATATATATACGCAACGTAAGGGTTAAAGAGTGGATTGCTTTGCGAAAAATACTTTTTATTTTATTTGTTTGAGGATTGTTATTTTCAGGAATGTTTCTATGATTCTTGTTTTTACAGTAATTTTTCTTTTAAAAGTTACATACATCAAATTGATGAACATATTTTGTTCTTTTTTTTCACTCGAACAATCTATGACATGCATATTGGAGAGAAAAAAACCTGGCTGTATCAAAACCGTATGACGCCAATGCTGTCATCTGCATCATCAACTTCAATATTTTTCAAGGGGAATTTTTCAAGGGGAAAACGGCTTTTAAGGGGAAAGAAAGTAATGATTTTGTAAGACACAAAAACAAATCAGTTCATTTCTATATATTTGGAAGGATACTATGAACTGTTATATCTTGGTGACTAGCAGACTTTGCTAGAGTTTGTCAATCTTGTCAATCTAAACGGTCCTCATGGATGATTTCTTAACCTCTATTTGAACTTAGTTACACTACCGTATTCGCCGTAATAAGCGCCCTGCTCCAATAAGCGCCCCCCAAAGGGTTTTGCAATTAACTCTAATAACCGCCCATGTACCAGCGGTACTAAATAATAAATTCAACTTACCTAAATTCAATCCAACAACCCCTTCAGACGAAAAACTAGTTGCTGAGAGCCCTTGAACTCTAGTTTACAGGGAATTTCCAACCCGCAGTGTTCCCGTTTACTGGTAAATACCGGTATTTTACCGGAATATATTATTATATATTATATAATTAATAAGTCCTTAATTTGGTATTAATGCTAAATAAGCATTTGTCAATCTTATAATTACACCCAAAACAAATCATAATCATCAATACAAATGCTTATCAGTGCTGCATGGCAACTTCAGACAGGAAACGTCATTCAAGGAGTTGACCTAATTCCATGCAATACTCCAAGAAGGAGGACTGGTTTTTTTTTGTATGGGGGTGACAGGAGTTGCATAGTTCAAATAGGATAGAGCACAATAACTTATTAAACGATTATTACTGATAGAAAATAAAGATTGATTTTAGTCTAAACTTAAATAAAATAATAAGATAATAGATTTGTCAAACCAAGAAACAATAATCAAATTTGTTTGAAGTTTTTTTCAATTGCCACCCCTGTGTTGAAAATGGATTATCCGGGAGGTCTGAACTGTTGTCAACATGCAGATTTTCTGTTTTAAATGTCGTAGTTTTAGACAGCCATGCAGCTCAATATTACCAAAATCGGTATGTTGAGGTATGTTTCAAAATATCACTGATGAAATGTTTGCAGGTGTAAAATATTTGAAAAGCATTACAAGTATTTAGTTTAGTAGTTATTGTATGTTATGTACAGTTCCTGCCAACGTGTGACGGCTAAAAATAGCACTGTGTTGATAGGATACTACGATTGCAATTGAGAAATTATCAGCATAAAATTATAATCAAAATGTGGTTTCTGTTTCACTTTGAGGAATTAAAGGATACATTTAGCAGCAACATGTGTTATTTTCAACTCGATAATGTGTAAGTATGTTTTGAACGCCTGTATCAATTATCAAAGACAACCTAAACACAGTTCCACGTGAATAGTCTTTATTTTTCGTTCGTCACTCACATCATTTTAATAAGCGCCCACCCCAGTCAATTTTTTAAGCGCCCTGGGCGCTTATAACGGCGAATAATGTATATTATATAATATATTGTAAAAGAAGAATTTAGAACATGTTCTATGTTAATCATCACTATATTATGTAATCAATCTGCCGACTGTACGAGCTAATCCTGGCATCATGTCTCACCTGCAGCTGACCTGCGTAATGGTGTGTGTTATCTGTACAGAAGACTTACCGCAGCATGTGGAGACACGTACATCATTAGTGGGAGCATGGGGATGTACGTCACTTGTATAAGATATGGTGATAATCTGCTGTATGACCATCAACTCGGGTCGTGTCTCTTCTTGTGAGGTGCATGTAGGCTAATTGCCATCAAGATCCAATACAGGGGCCAATTTTCATGTGAAAATTTAAAATATGACCATTGAAGCTTTCGTCAAGACAATGCTGCATTTCCCCCTTCCCCACTTTTACGAGAGAGAAGATTCACATGAAATACTTTTCATAAAGTAAAGGTAGGGTGGAACTCTGAACAAACAATGTAATACAGTATCCTGATGCTCTCAGAATTTTCCTCGCCATTTTCTGCATCCTATTCTATCATAGTGTTTTAATCTGTAGGACTACTTAATTCCCTGATTGTGATTTGAAAATTGATAATCACTCATCAGTTTTCTCATCTTGGGAGAGCCAATATTGCTCAAATTTAAGTCGTTTCATTTGCTTAGGGTATTAGTAATATATCAGGGTATAGAATAGTCTTATGGATTGAAATACCCTGATGAATTGGGATGAGATTTCCGATTAAGATAATTTATTTTCTGTATTTCAATTTTGTGCCTAGCAATTAATTTTGAATGGCCTAATATATATAATTTTCTTTTGAAAGAATATTTGCATATATGATAAGGTAGTGCTTTCTTTGTTTCTTTCCTAGAAGATTGTAATTATGTAAGAAAACTGCTTATTTTATGGATACCATGTTATGAATCTATGCAATACAATAATTCTACATCATTACATTAAAGCATAAAGTTGCTTAATTGTATTGACTTTTGCATGTTTCAAGAAAAATGCATATAATGTTTCATTTAGAGAATAACTAAAATCTCATTATTACATGGATAACTTACTTTTGTACGCTATTGTCTTTTAGTTGAATAATTACTTTGAATTACTGATGATTAATTCTATTGTTATTGATAATGTTAGTAGTTGATTATGTATCAATTAATCACAAGACAATATTTCTGCAAGTGTTTGCTTGCACCTGTATATGAAATCAGCATGCTTACTCTCTTAGTGTAAGTTTAATATATTTTTCCCTGAAGAATCTGGGGGTTAGCAAATAGGAAAAATTCTGATTTAGCTAATAATTTACCAGTACATATGTCATTCAGGTAGTAAAGAACAAGACAAATGTAACAATTTGAAATAAATATGAAACTGTATATGATTAGCTGTGGAGTGGAATATTTTTGTATATATTTACATTGGTAGTTTTCCAGGAGACTTCACCAGTGTAGCATCCAGCACAGTGAACCTGCGTTGAACCTTAGTGCATACATATATCATCTGTGTGACCCCTGGGTGAACGTCAGGGCAAACATAGCAAACAAACCATAGGGTGTATTTTTACACATTTCATTGTTATTACGTAGTAAATGTGAGAAAGAATGGGATTTGATTTTGATTTGTTTCTTCTTCCTTTGAGAACAGAAATTTACTGAACTTTTTAAATCAAAGATGTCTTTTACAATTTTCAGAGATCAATATCATCAAATCTTGTCATTATTCAGGAAATCAAACTTGATGTCTTTCACCTCATTTAGAAAATGTACTTATATAGACACAGTCATGCGGCTTCTTTCTTCTGTACAGCTATTTGTCTTAAATGTCTGTCTTGCACATTAATCGCCCACACTCTTATTAACTCGCCAATCATTCAGATCCAGCACTAATAGAGACCTTTATTGGGACTTTTTCTGAAAACTCCATTGTAAACTTACTGCAAGCCTGGTTCTAATGAGAGGCCACCCAGTGCTTATATGGAGCAATATGTTGCTCTCTCATACCAAGTCCTCCTCAGATGTTACAAAGTTGTGAAACAACCGAAAAACTAAATTACATTTTTTTATAATGTCTTGAACGTCGAACAGGATTGAATTTTTATGCTCTTTGATGATGCTCGGCCGTGTTCTGATGGTTGGAGTCAATGACTTGATCTGTTGCAATCTGTAATACAAGTCTTTCTTGTTCAATATTACTTACACTACAAAGAACTCTCATTCCGAGACAGATTAGTTTGCTGTGTGCTCTCCTGTACTGATATATACAACTCTGGTCAGCCAATCAAATCGGCTAGTTTGTGACTAATTAATTACTTTGATGCTAGATAATGGACTGGCCACGATGTGATCCAGTAAGTTGGAAGTCATGAAGTTGTTTTATTGTGCCAAGAGGAGGAGAAATGGTTTTATGGCTTCTAAGGATTATTGAAATTTTCAGATCTAGGTCGACTTCCTGTATTAAGATTTTTATTATAAAGATTTTTGATTGATGCACAAGCTGGAAAGAAAATATCTGTTTACGTTTTTTATGCTGTCGTTCTGTGAGCAGGGATAAGTCTTGATACAGTTGATGAATTCTCTACTATTTCTATATGAGAGGGGTGAAATTGCAGTGTAGATTCTAAAAGCATCTGAAAGCAGGATTACTGAACGAAGAGATGCTACTGATCTGTATTGGTGTGTGTTTGAACTGTTTGGAAAATAAGCCTTTATATATAGATCCCTGTGCCTCTCAAAATATAAAAAAAACTGTGCCTCTCCAAATATTTTTTTTTTTAATAAATAACTGAGCTTCTCTATATATCTTTAGCCAATCCTTTAGTATTAGCTATAATTATAATAGTCAGTTCCGATTCCTTTGAATGGGCCACACAGAATGGTTTGGTTGGATCATTGTCATATTTTTACAATAAGGATGTTACAATGAAGAGTTTACTGTTTCTGTTAAAGATTGTAAGCAGTTAAAGGTTCTCTACAGAAAAATTGTCTTTATAAAATAAATAATAGTTGGCCTTCACAAAGACCTGCCGTCCCTGGATTGAGATTGTCGATAGTTATTACAGAAAGCAGTAATGAAAAAGTATTGGCAAACTCTGACATCAAGGAATTCTTTGAAGAGATGTAAGATTTTTCAATGTCACCTCCGTAATTGTGGAGAACAGAGTGAAGACAGTTGCAAGCAATGAGGATGACATCTTGATACAATTGACTTTACCTGCTACCTTTTTTATAATGAATCAAAATCTATAAGTCTTGATACTCAATTTCAAGAAATATTTCTGATGCTTGTAATCTTATGTCCTAAAATGTCCTGACACAAATTTCAATTAGATTGATTTCCGATGGTTGAAATCAACTGTGCTAAGGATGGTGTTATCATGGAGTATTTCTGGACTGACACATGAAATGCCCTAATTAGGTGTTCCATCTCCCTCTGAGAATCATTTTGCTATAATTCCAGTGCTAGGGGTGATTTGTGAGACTAATAACAGAGAGAGATCAATACAACAATGGTTTATGGTGTAATGCCTCGTAACATGGGAATTAATTCATGCCCATATTTCATTCAAAACGATTTTCTAAAGAAAAAGTTTTGTCAATGATTATGACAAGAAAATATTCATATAACAAGAAGTCTCTATCAGTATTTTGCATAAACACAAGGAGGAAGTCCCAAACCAGACCAGGGAACATGTTGTCATTGTAATTTATGGTCCAGCTTTGTGAAGTCATCTCTGATTTATAGGTAGGAGTTTTGTAGTGGCCAGCTGGATTGTTTTCAGGTTTTTACTGAGAGCATCAGATTTAAACATTTGTAATTATTACTTCACATGAGTTTCCCACATTCAAAGCTTCAAATGAATATTGTATGTATCCTATTTTTACACATTTCAAAGTGTTTAAGCATCATGGTTATTTGAGTCTTGTTTTACATGTTTTTAACCTCTATAGAAGTGTAACAGCAACAAACTCTGTATAAAATCCTATAGCGAAGTGTAGTTCAGAGGAATGTATATTCTGGTTATCAACAAATGTGCAAATGATCTGACAAAGTCCTTGTTTATATTGCAACAAATGTCAGTTTTAAAGAGGGAATGACCATTGCATCAATAGCATATTGTACTGACCTACACACAACTTTCCTGCGTCAAGTGTCATTTGGATAGGTCTCACTCAAACATTTCCTGCTGATCTATCCCATAACGTGCATAGCTCTAAATCAACTTGCCTGCAAGATCTGGTACTGACAACATTTTCTTGCTGATCTATCATCTACGGTTCCTCTTAATCAACTTACATGCAAGATAGCTTTGATTAAAAATTATTTATTTTAATGTTCAAAGTGAATATAAGTTTTTTTTGAAGGATAATGACACCAACAGGGAATGCAGCAATGCATGAGACAAGCATCCAAATTATTTTGCATCTTTTTGATAGCTCTCATTCAATTAGAATGGCTGAAACAAGTGTTATAAAATCATTTTGTAGTTATTCAATCTTCACAAACTTAATAGATATTTTCTGCATTTTCTGTATGTCACCTTCCTGAAAGAGATCTATAACTGTATATTCATATTTTAGATATACATAGGTGAATGTCATTCTTGTCCAATATGACAAGCATGTCCTCAATATGTAGAATAACACCTCGTAATGATGCCATCCCGACCTGTATGTGTATCATCCCGACCAGTATGTGTATCATCCCGACCTGTATGTGTATCATCCCAACCTGTATGTGTATCATCCCGACCAGTATGTGTATCATCCCGACCTGTATGTGTTTCATCCCGACCTGTATGTGTATCATCCCGACCAGTATTTGTATCATCCCGACCTGTATGTGTATCATCCCAACCTGTATGTGTATCATCCCGACCAGTATGTGTATCATCCCGACCTGTATGTGTATCATCCCGACCTGTATGTGTATCATCCCAACCAGTATGTGTATCATCCCGACCTGTATGTGTATCATCCCAACCTGTATGTGTATCATCCCGACCAGTATGTGTATCATCCCAACCTGTATGTGTATCATCCCGACCTGTATGCGTATCATCCCGACCAGTATGTGTATCATCCCGACCTGTATGTGTATCACCCCGACCAGTATGTGTATCATCCCGACCTGTATGTGTATCATCCCAACCTGTATGTGTATCATCCCGACCAGTATGTGTATCATCCCGACCTGTATGTGTATCATCCCGACCAGTATGTGTATCATCCCGACCAGTATGTGTATCATCCCGACCTGTATGTGTATCATCCCGACCTGTATGTGTATCATCCCGACCAGTATGTGTATCATCCCAACCTGTATGTGTATCATCCCGACCAGTATGTGTATCATCCCAACCTGTATGTGTATCATCCCGACCAGTATGTTTATCATCCCGACCAGTATGTGTATCATCCCGACCAGTATGTGTATCATCCAGACCTGTATGTGTATCATCCCAACCTGTATGTGTATCATCCCAACCTGTATGTGTATCATCCCGACCAGTATGTGTATCATCCCGACCTGTATGTGTATCATCCCGACCAGTATGTGTATCATCCCGACCAGTATGTGTATCATCCCGACCTGTATGTGTATCATCCCGACCTGTTTGTGTATCATCCCGACCAGTATGTGTATCATCCCGACCTAAATGTGTATCATCCCGACCAGTATGTGTATCATCCTGACCTGTATGTGTATCATCCCGACCAGTATGTTTATCATCCCGACCAGTATGTGTATCATCCCGACCAGTATGTGTATCATCCAGACCTGTATGTGTATCATCCCAACCTGTATGTGTATCATCCCAACCTGTATGTGTATCATCCAGACCAGTATGTGTATCATCCCAACCTGTATGTGTATCATCCAGACCTGTATGTGTATCATCCCGACCAGCATGTGTATCATCCAGACCTGTATGTGTATCATCCCGACCTGTATGTGTATCATCCGACCAGTATGTGTATCATCCCAACCAGTATGTGTATCATCCCGACCTGTATGTGTATCATCCCGACCAGTATGTGTATCATCCCGACCAGTATGTGTATCATCCCGACCAGTATGTGTATCATTGAATCATGGCAGTGACTCCACCTCGTTGGTCACCTCTCCCTCACATGTAGCAGGGAGTTGATCCACGACTGTTTGATGGAGCTGGACCAGTAAATCAAGTCACTCTCCTTGTGTGGAGGGTCTACCAGGAGTCTTCTGTGGTCAGTCTTTGGTTTCAAGGGTCAGTGCCCTGGTCACTCCATTTGACTTGCTTGAAGAGCTCTGTATTGTGTTAGACATAGTGGAATCATGTAATAACTGTAGTGGATATTCAGGGTTCTAGGCTGTTTGGTCCAGCTTGACATTTCACTCCTTGTACGGATGATATAAGCCTTGAGGGTTGTGCTATGATAACAGCACAGGGAGGAGCGAGAGGAGGTTAGACGAGGATAGCGCTGTGACAGGTAGGTGTTGTGACAGCATAGAACAACTAATAACCGTTGTGAACAGGTGCTTGCATGATTCCAGACTGTCTTATTGAGCTTGTCTTCCTATACATAGCAAACACTGAACAACTTCCTGTTAATGATGGATAATCAATCTTTCAACAAAATCAAGTGTGTTGTGTGAGCAAAGCTTGCTATATTATAACTAAATAATGTTAAATTAATTGCTGATGATAGGAGAATATACTACCATGGCAACTAGTATTTGTAGGTTATGGTTAGTAAGCAATAGAAAACAAATTTTATATCTGATAAAGCTCAGTTTATTCCTCCTTATTATGAAAGACGAGTACATTTCTTCTGACAGTTGCTGTTCTCATCATCTTAACTGATTTGCTGGGATTTTGTCTGCTTAAAGTAGTCGCTTACCGTACCTTACTTGATAAGGCATTGTTAATACTTTTCAATTCAACTCTAGGTATAACAAAACGTTTAAGATACTTTCGTATGTTACATTATTGAGGCATTGGTAAAGAAAGTTTCATATTTGATGTTACTGAATCACTAAATAATCCCTAGATATATAGTCTCTGGAAATACTTTCAATTCAATGCACATCTAAGAGACAAATGTATACACATGAAAGAGAGCGTTTCAGCTTATCGGAGTGTTTAGTCTGGCTCATGTATTGATTGTCCATATACGATTGATATATATATATATATATATATATATAAGTTTATAGTCTTCAGCTTCATCTGTGTGTACACTATACATTCTGTTTATCAGATGTTGTCAACCGATTGACATAGATATTTTGTTTACTTATAATCCACTGAATATTTAGTAATATATTTGACTTTCATATCATGTTCAAACAATAATGAATATTCATATTGTCATGGAAACTAATATGCGTTCTAAAACGTAACAAGCATGATGATCATATGAGCAAACATTTAGCTTTTGTAAGACATGTGAATTGTAAGGGTTTGATGACCTTACTGAAAGGTTAAGACGACAGACCACATGATAGTTCACTCTGAGTTCATCTCCTTGAATACAACGAAGAGTCTGGCTTATACATATATAGTAGGAACTCAGTTAACAAAGTTTAATTGCTGACACACATACACCACCTGCTGCCTGGAAGGTCGTGTAGTATCTACAGCAGTGTAGTCCGGGATGAATATTCAGTTCTAATTGCGCTGATGCAGCAAAAACATTAGTTTGTTGTTGGAAAATAATAAATTTATTTCAAAATGAATTGATTTTTTTCTGCAATAAAAGTGGGTGTTTTTAACTGTTCTATTTCATTTAAATAAGAATATTACATATTGATTGCCATGGTTTTCAAAAGATTATGTCTGTAATTGTTTGCATTAATTGATCTTTCTTTCTTTAAAACGTAATACTTCTTATAGTTGTCAATTTAGGTGTGAAATGTTTGATTTTATTGTTTTGCCACTTATACTGAGAAAAAAATGTGTTTTTCATTTTCTTTCAGTACTTTGTTTTCAACTGTTATGCATTGAAATAATAACATTTTGTTTTGATATCCTTTTTAAATGATGAATACATCCATGATAATCTTTTCTCTTTTTATTTATATCTTTATACTAGAAATGTAACTCAATTTATGACAAAATGTAATGTAACCCAAAAATATATAATTAATGACTGTAACTGTTTCATTTGATAAAGATAAACCATTTATCTTGAGTGACATTTATATACACTATAGTGGAATGTGACATTCCATAGATTACATCAACTCAACACACAAAAGCACCTGTGAGTGGAGCAATATTATTCACAGTTCCAGAGACAACAATATTAAATATTTCATTTATTGATGATATGACTTTGAACATTGCCCCAGTCTTGACATTTTGAATGTCATTTTACTGTCATGACCTCCCATAAAACAATACAGCTCACAATTCACTTAATACAGCTCCACCGAGTCAGGATTTACATTGATAAGGGAACACATGGTTGGTTCATCTGGGATTGGTTGGGACGTAAAACAAAGTTGACATTTCATGACCTAGTTAAGATCGCCAGGACATAGTATGCTTGTTTTGTCCATCTTGTGCTGGTAGGGGTGTACTGAAGGTGCGATGTGGGAAGCACAGTGTGGGCCATTCACTAGTAGCTGCTGTGTGTATGTAGTCAATGACGTGACAAACTTGCTGGTTTGTTAACAGGGAAGCTAATTAATGACGTGACAAACTTGCTGGTTTGTTAACAGGGAAGCTAATTAATGACTTGACAAACTTGCTGGTTTGTTAACAGGGAAGCTAATTAATGACTTGACAAACTTACTGGTTTGTTAACGGGGAAGCTAATTAATGACAAATTGTGGAGACTGTCATCCTTACAGGTATGTTTTAATTGGTCGGTCATTAACATCATTAACACTTTTTTTATTGTAGGTGCATACTGTATCAACCAAGTATTTAACCAATCAGTACATTATCTGTTATCCAAGTAGGTTTAATCAGTCAATCATTAAACACTTTTATTACCTCTAGTGACCATTTAGCTACTGGATGAATTGTGTTTAACATTTCCAAAAGTTACTTGCCTTGGCCTGGTGTTAAAGATAAGATAAAATGTCATAATCTACAGGTGTAATAGATTCTTCTGAGTCAAGGAATTCTCTGTGTCTTGTTATGGTCATTTGACGTAAACTTCATGACAATTTGATAAACTTCAAGACAATCTTCATCTCATATCCTGTAAACGAAGTTATATTGTTACTTATAGCCTGTGAATAATATATACAAAGTTATGTTGTTATGTATCAGAATCTGGTAATTATCATTATGAAATTATTATTTATTAACAATGTTTCAAGATTCCAGGGAGTCTAGTTGTTTTTATTCTAAAATAGCTGCGACATTAGTAATACAAATTCATAGATTCCGTGTCACATTTCCAAGAGAAAGCTGACAGAGCTGTCAGGAAATATAAGATATTGTTGCGTGTCAGCCTCTGCTGAACTTACTCATTTACATTTCTGCCACTTGTTTTTGTGAAACCATTAAAATCATGATTTTTTAAATATTTTCATATTTAAACTTTTCTTTTCCTAAAATTTTGTCCATAAATGTTAGACTTTTATGTTTACTATATCTATATACCAAATATGACAAATTAAGAATTATATATTTATTGAATAAAAACATTGTTTTGGAGCAATTGTTTTTTTTCTAAAAACAAGAACTTTTGACATTGAACACACAATTTGAAACAGAAATTCCATGAATGAAATCATTCTGTAATAGCTTCACATGTGTTGCAGCTATCTACACAATTGTTTACCTTCATTTCGATCGGATTAACCAGGTTAGGAGAAACTGTTAAGTCATGGACGCGTCTAATTGACCTCTCCATTCCTAAATATACAAGAATCTGGCCAATCAAACAAACGGGAATCTTCAGTCCAGAAAGGTATTTCATCAGTTACAATGAGGGTGTAGATTGTATCTTCAGAGGTTTGTTGATAAAATTGTATCTTTTACCCAGATATGGTAAGACTAATTTGTTAATTATTTCTCTTGTTAATTCAAAAGTTTACAGCCCATGTACGGTATGTGTTGGTAAAAAGTGTAGGTTCTCCATGGAGAGACAAGCACTTGAGTGTGATGTTGTGCTAGTTCATGGGGTAGAAAGTTGTGTGTGAGTGTTTACCCACTGACATTGACCTTGTATTTGTCTGTGCTCTCATCCCTGTACAAATAGACAGACTAACTGCTGAATGGACTCCTACGTCACTAGCACCGGTTTGTGTACCATTACTTACATAATGGTCGACAACTGGTGCAGTTCTAAAACAGTAATTATATACAATGATGAGCGAGCGCTGACGGGTTTCAAAAAGTTTACTTGTTGCAAAGATTCTTCAGTTTTGAATGTTTTATAAACATTTACTAATAAGGAAATATATGAATGTAAATGGTTACTTTTATGATGATGAAATGGTATTGAATGTTTATACAGCATTTATTTATATGTCTATGAAAACTCGGTATTGGATATCATATTGTTCACCTTTAGAATTCATTTTTGTAAAACATTTTATGTATGAAAAAGGAAATGCTGTTGAATGTTTCTTAAACCTTTTCCAATAAAGAAGTATTTAATGTATATAAATAAATAACATATATGATGATGCAAAGTAAAACATATTATTCTCTAAGTTGAGGTTAAGTATAAGTTCATAAGTAAAGTAATACATATTTGTAATTAAACTTACATGACAAGTAACATAATTTTGTTTTATATATTTGTAAAACTTTATCTAAAAATGTACAGTGGAACATTCTATATGATTTCTCTTGTGTCACTTATTATTGTCTGTTAACAGTTCTACAGCAAGTATATCATTATGTGACATAAGAAACTATGAAGGACATTTTGAAACAAAGAAGTTCTCTTTGTGAAGTAAGCAGTCTGTTAGAAAAAAAAAAATTCTTTTTAAATTTGTAAAAGTACCATGAAAAAAGACACAAAAAAATCTCTGAGCATTTTCAGAAATGCTAAAATACACCATTCCCTGTTATTGATTTTACTGTGAAGTCCTCAAGTTAACTTAGACCTAATGTATAGAAAGGCCTTAATATCCAGAATAGATTATTTCCCTTTTACAACATATCATAACATTTGTTGTTAAACTAAGTATTATTGGGTATTAACAAGATGCATATCCTGATTTACTATATTAAAGGTGTTCCCATAACAATTGTATACAGAAATGCCCTGTCTTGTCCTCAAACTAACACTGTACAGATCGACAGTGAAGCATCTTCTTAAATACTAGAATTAAAAGAAGATCTGCGGAATTGCACTGGATCTTTGAGTTGAGAACTATAGCTCCACGTGGCATCAATGACAGGATTTAGCTCTTTTCTATTCCTCCCTACCTTACATTTACTAGAATTAATTGTTTACATTTTGCATTTCTGCAATAATAGGATAATTGAGATGGAAATGTGCAGAAAAGTAATGAGTATGAGTAATGTTCTGAAATTTGTCATATAAAATGTTCCCTATCACATTTGTGAACAAATTACCGTCAAAGCCGTTCATTTCTTCTACCTTTGCTAGGTGATCATATAAAACTCATATTTCACATGTGTAAAGGGAAGGACCTGTTACTGAAGGAGTGTATAATGTTCTGCCTGTACATATACAGATTATGTTTCTGTCTGATATATGAGAGTATTAATACACTATACAAATAGGTCTCCAGTACTAGTCCTCATCAGTGTGTAGCTATTGTATGAGGAGGGTTTCCATCATGAATACCTCAGACTGCGGGAGGAATGCAGTGAATGTATTTCATTGTTGAAGGTTTCCAGGGAGGAATGTAGTGAATGTATTTCATTGTTGAAGGTTTCCAGGGAGGAATACAGTTAATGTACTTCATTGTTGAAGGTTTCCAGGGAGGAATGTAGTGAATGTACTTCATTGTTGAAGGTTTCCAGGGAGGAATGCAGTGAATGTACTTCATTGTTGAAGGTTTCCAGGGAGGAATGCAGTGAATGTACTTCATTGTTGAAGGTCTCCAGGGATCAATGTAGTAGTGTCTACATGAAAGGTACATACTCTTATCAGTGTGGTTGTGAACAACTTTCTGATAATTCTTCATATCATTCTTCATTTAGGGAAAAATCAAACGATTTAGATACTTGAAGAAATTTATTTTGTCTCTCATTCTTTCTGCAGAAATTCTGCAAGTTCTCATGAAAATTTTCCGTCAGTAAAATTACAATTAAACAGTTATCAACTCTTTGCAGATAACAAACTAACAAAGTGAAAAATATTTCCTCAGCTTGAAATATTTTGGTTGTACTGAGATTAATTTCCTCAACACTTGGTTTTTAGCCGTTTATTAAGATGTGTGTAAGTACACCAGGCAGGAATGACTTGTTACCTTATTCCTGTCTTTGCAAGGACATACAAACGGGATTCTGAAAAAATGTAAGCTTAGCTTTTCATTAGCACTAACTTTCACTTGATGAGTTGAAATTATGTAAATGTTGTTTTTAGACCAGTAATAACAGTATCAATGGTTGTCTTTAAATTATCATATAGTTTATGCTTGATAAGTCAACTATGAAGGGCTGTTTACATTATTTGTACGAATAATTATTGGTTTGCATATTTTGCAAAAAGTTTTGGAACCTGCTCAGTTTTGAAAACCTACCTGCATGAAGTTCCGACTGTTGGGTGCCACCAGTAAAGTTTCTACCGGTATGTGCACCGTTTTATTCACGGTGTAAATAATAATAAAAATAATAATATGATATGTATAACCAACCATTTAAATACTGAATCAATTGGTGCAAAAGTTTTCTAGAGGGGTTGGCTTTTAAGAACTGTATGTAACACTGGCTGTTATCAGATGGGTTTTTTGCACTTTCCGTTGCTGCTGGCGCATTTTGTTTTGGCTTTACCATTTTTCTAATCTCATAAACATAACTTTCTACTTATACCCCAGGGGAATTGTTTTTACATGTTCGCATTCAAGGTCAAAGGTTAAGCAAGGTCACAAGTTCTGAAATCACTAAAAAAATTCATTGTAAACATGATATCTTGAAAAGTTTCTGTGCTATGAGGCTCTTATTTGGTATATATATCAACAATATAGAATGACCAAGATTTGAAAAGGTTTTCGCTAAAACCGTCAAAGGTCACAGCCAGCCAAGTTAAGCATGGTTTTGCGGATATGCCTTATTTTAACTATTAACACTTTGAATCATTACATGATTGTTATATACAATAAAAAAAAAGGTTATTGATTGTGTGACTTTGAAGGTCAAAAGTCAAGGTCATGAAATAGGAGTAAAAGTCATGTTAACCCTTTGATCAATCAGAAATTGATATTAAATACATAATAATGATTGGTTGATTATACCCCCAGGGAATTCTTTTGACATGTTCACATTTAAGATAAAAAAGGTCAAGGTTACAATCTGAAAATCACCCATAAATCCTTGTAAACACTATATCATACACATTTTTGTGTGCTAGGAGGCGTTTACTTGGTATATATCAACTATGGGGAATTGCCAAGATTTGAAAAGGTTTCTCCTGAAATCTGCAAAGGGTCAGTGTCTCAGCAAGGTAACGCCAAGCAACACTTTTAAAAATTAACCTAATTATACAAATTACCACTTTGAATCATTATAGGATTATTCTTTGCAATGAAAAGAGTTCATTAAACAAACTAGTATGAAGTAACCTCAGTGATCATTCAACTTGTTTGAACTGTAAACTTCTGTAAAGTGACCTAGTCATAATCAACTTGTTCCACTGAATCCAGGGATGATAAAAATTGTGTGACGTCATCCCTGTGATAGTCAGAAGATCTCATTGGTACAATACTTTAGTTGGTAATGCAATTTCTCGAGTTTAATGTTCAACAGTCTTTTGTGATAGTTTTATATTTATTTTAAATTTACCCATTTTATTGAGTTTGTCGAGAAGGCGAAACAGCGGAAAACGAGACGCTCAATTTCTGGGTTCTTCTTTTCTTGTGGTGTCCCGCAAACTCTAATCTGGTTATTAACCTGGGATTGTCTGCGACCAATGGACGATATGTTAAGAATATGATTACATCAGCTGGTGAAATAAACAAGAAAAAGTTGGCCTAATTAGCTTTATTGCTAAAACCTTTCTGAGCTCTGTCTGTTATTGGTGAAGGTACTGGTAAGGATAGCCCTGGTGTAGTGTAGTTGACCTGTGTAGTGTTTGTTGATTGTGATTGTCATGTTTTACGTGCGTTATTGTATCAAGACTATCAGCATGACACAGTTTCCAGGGCTTTATGCAAGCAGTAGATGATAAGGAATTTGTAACCCTTTGAGAGAGGTCTCATTGATATGTGGGCAGGTACAGGTGTTCTCTTATACCAGGCCAGTGGTAAACAATCAGAAATAAGTGTGGCACTGCTAATAAGAAATGGCAATGACAGCTTTCAGGGAGCATAGTATTTGAACATAAAACTATATGTAGTATATATGATGACTTGAAGTTTAATATTTGTCCTCGTTTTCACAAATGACATAGATTTTCAGTATTCACACGTCTGTCATTATCAGAGCAAAACTGTTTTCACTTTATTGATCTATTTAGAAGAATGAGGTATAAGGGATATTATTACATGAAAAATACAATTGAAGTGGTGCATTCAAGAATGGCACATGTATTTAGCATAGGACATGTGCCCTTCTTGAATGCACCCCTTCAATTGCAATAAATGCTTTTATTCATAGCATGTGATATATTTTTCAATATTCTGTCACAAATGATTAGCTTTGAGCTTACTTTATTGTTAGAAAATAACCCATTTTGATCCCACATACAATAAATAATAATATTAAATACTGTAATATTGGAAACTGAATTTCTTTCTTAATTCAGGGAAATGATTCACTCCAGACATATCAGAGACCCAAAATGCCTGTTAAAGTTGACAGTTCTGGTTTTGCGAGTGTTTCAAAGGTCGTATGTCTGCATGTTTATAGTGGGTCGCAAGGCCCCGACTCTCTGTAATGTTTATACATATATTGGACTTACATAATCTCATCGATTGTCGCTGGTTGATATCCCAGTGAAGGCTACATAAGAGCGTTGTCGGCGTCAACCAGTTATAAATAAAGATTACAAGACAGCTTCATTGCATAGGAAATGTTCAACACTTGATCATAAGTGGTTGAAGTTGAAAACTAATTCTGACTGTAGACGTGCCTCAATCCATGACTAAGGGTTTTCTTAAGTCAAAAGATTTGTCAGACTTCACAGGTCCTCAGCCAGGTAATTCTCATGCTTATGTTTGAACTTATATTGGAATTGGACTTGTTTATTTATTGCATCAGGTTTTATTGTGGACTGAACTTGATAGAGGTATTGATAAATTGTTCTGAATATACATTTTTCTGTACTGGATAACAAAGTCATATTTTCAGAGTGTTGTATCTATAATTTGACAGTTACTATGTATCACATGAAAGAATCCAATGTAGTTATATGTTAGTAATTTTGAGTTAGGTGATACATTGTCATAGTCTCTATGGCTGAGTGGGTAAATTGTTTTGACAGTCAGTGCTAGCAATTGGTACCTGATACCAAGGGATGATAAAATAAAACAATTTCTGCTATTACAAATAGTGTGATCCCAAGCATTATAATGGTACATCCTCTCATTTTGAAAACTTGTCACAAGCTAATTATTACTAAATGATGTCTGTTGATCCATACATCTTATTATTTATGTAATTTGTTTCAATAACCATCTTAAATGTTCCAAAACAAATTATATGGTCTTTCAACTCTAGTATGGATTCAGTTATTTATTTCTGAGTTTGTCTATCTTGATTTTGCAAAAAGGCATGTAATAATCTATGTTTCATCCAGTGAATATGAAATATCAGTGCAGAAAAATAGCACAGTCAGCACCTAGATGGTTCCAGTCAACAGTGGATGTAGTCACCCATTGGAGCAAGGTTTTATCTCGGTAAACATTATAACTTACGGGCTAAGGTACCCTTGTCTGTCTTCCAAATTGTTCAAGTTCAAGTTAAGTCATGTGTCAGCATTTGCAAATTGTCAGGTGGTAGATGTTCCTCATCATACTGCACATAAAAACTGGTCTGGTATGACTCCATCTCCAGTAGATATTTAACCTTGTTTATTTGGGTTAAGTAGCCAGATCTAATCTGTTCACATGGCCAAGGCAGTTTCTCAAGTGCAGGCAGATGATCAGGTATATTTATAGACGAGTGTCCACAAGAGGACTGAGATTTACAGCAAGGTATATACTTCAGATATATTAAACCTTGCTGATAATCACACTCTTGTCTCTCACACAAGTAGGAAAGGTTGTGTTGATATCTATTCAAGGTGAGGAGCTGCATAACAATAAATGTTTAGGATTAAGCTGAACATTTCACTTTTTGTCCATTGGCATCCATTATTATGAAATGTTTACAAAATATCGATTGAAATCCATTTTTATGCAGAAAGAGATAACCTCATGATTTTACACTGCAATATCATACAGCCCTATATATATATATATATATGTATGTCCAATGCAGTAATCGGATGAATATAGTTATTAGTTTTCAGCAGATTTTAATATTCAGTAGGTCCTTGATCGTCCTTGGTTGATAATCCTGACAATCATGCAATGCCAGCGCATGTACCGGTGTAGATATATATACTGGCGTAGATATATATAATACCAGCAACAGGACAGCTGAGTACATCAGGTGAGGTCATCAGCTTCTATCTGATCATTTAGTGGTCAGCCAGTACAGCATTAGTCCAGTGTAATGACTGATTAGGAATCTGCCCTTCCTCGGGTCATGGTCGTGTGAATAGCTTACATAAGTATTATTGGCAATTAAACCTGTGATTATGGTATTATTGACTGATAATGATTACTCGTTGAATAGTCTGTTTTTTTGATGGATTTTATGTTTTGATCAATTAGAAATCTTTTACGTAGTAAATATTTACATTTAAAATTATGTTAATCAAGAAATATACATTCAAGACAGGTTTTTCAAATGTCAATCAGGATTTATAGTTATAGTTTTAGTGAAAGCTAAATACAATTTTAATTCATTTTGATTTTTAAATGAACAAGTGTTTATATAAATCTAAAGTTTAAAATACTTTTAGAATATTGATTTAGAGTCTTGTCAAAGAAAGTAGGGTGCTCATTATGTGAAATCAAAAATACCTTTCTAATCTCCTATTCACTAAGCCTGATTGATGTTTAAAGCTGTGGTGAACCACATAGTCTGACGGTGCACCTTCTTGACGTCACACACGCCTCAATTAAAGGTGCATCCATTGTGTTTCATAAAATTTTATTTGGCTTTAATACGTTTCAACACACCATATGTGCTGTTTACAATACAAACAAATTCACTTAGCTTGCATATTCATCCCCAAACGCCAAATATATTGTAATTACTAGTTTCCAATGAAAATCGAGCAGCATCGTTATGCATGTGCAGAAACCGAAAATGCACGTCCTTTTTGCATGCACAGTAGTTATATGACCTATTCAACATTATCAACCCAAATTTGTTATTTTGTCTGGCGTAAATAAGATTCCAATATTACGTTTGACTCATTGACGCGCGCCACACGCGGTCCATTGTCCGGTTTTCGATCAGAAATCACAACTTTTACCTTCATATCGTCAATATACTAAGTCGAGTATCATTAAAATGGTTGTTTTCAGTAACAGTTGGTATTTCTTGATAAAATAAGACCATTTATAACGTTTGTCATATTTAACCCCCAACAACACAATGGATGTACCTTTAATGAACGATTAACTTTAACGACGCAGTCAACTTTATCAAGTCATTATTCTATGTCACATCAGGATTGTTTATACATTTGGGACGGTGTAATGACGTCTCTGTCAATGACATCACATCCACCAACAGCAGTTCCCCGTATTCACGTAGCGTCTATAAATACCGCTGTCACCTTACTTTGTTTTAACGATTAGCTCGGGGACTGTATGTGGACTGTGTTGATTCAGGCGTGACGCGATGTTCTTGAAGCCAAGTGCCCCCAGGCCATGTATGTAGAGGAGCGACGTTCCTATCAAGCTTCATTGTGGAAGGAAGACAAACACATTTACTTGCCCATCCGTTAGTTAACGTGGACCGACACTTCTCGTAAACTTGTTGAGAGAAAATATCATCAGGACTTCCTCTTGAGGACAGAGAGTGATGTCTTCCAGTTTGTTAATTGAGTGAACATACTGTGGTTTGACCAGTGGTGGACGGTTGAGAATATGCTGTACAGTTTCGTTGATACTAGAAGATGGATTAGTACGCTGGTCCTACCCATCAAGTGATCGTATGTGCGAGTTGTGTGGTGAATGTTAAGGTATATATATGCTCTTCATACAGGGAGAGGAATGTGTGTTCTTAATGACCACTGACTCCTTCATATGTTTCAATAATTCATCTTGCTGTGTGGGCTGCAAGAGTATTTGGAAACATATTGGAAGCTTTGTTGGGTTATTCATGAAGTATTGCCACTGTTCTTGATGATTGTCAATATTTATTGTTGTATTGTAATCATATCTGATAGAACCATTTGAAAAACTGAATCTGGAATACTGGTGTTAGGGTTGTGGATAAATAATAGGAGAGTATTTTTTTTTCGAATTTATAAACTTGTCAATTTGACTTGCATATATATTATTATGTTTTTCATGTATGACTTATAGATTGATAGCATTCACTTTATGAGGAGGTACCAGGAAAGTAAAAGTGACTGAAAATACTGCTTTAACCAAGCAACTTGTGATATTTTCATGAGAAACAAATCTAATGTTTTCAATACACATTCATGGTATGCATATTAATCAGTGTTTTAATAAATACACTGTGTATGTGTATAAATGAATATATGGTGTTGCTCTCCCAGCCATATATTCCTCAAACTAGGCAAACTTTGTAAACCCTTAGCTACAGTACAATGAAGTTGATTTCATATTTTAAATTTGTAAACCCTTAGCTATAGTACAATGAAGTTGATTTCATATTTTAAATTTGTAAACCCTTAGCTACAGTACAATGAAGTTGATTTCATGTTTTGTTATGATTAACAGACCAAACAACATGCAGTACAGATGTACTGATGAACCCATGGAAAGAAAGATAATTGAAGTTGGAGATCAAATGTTTTTCTTTAAAAACATGACTAACTCTAGAGAAATGACATACCTGTCTACAACAGTGTTCACTTCTGAACCAGCATCATACACTAACCTGTATCACAATAAGTAATACACAGGTATTGCAGAGGAAAGGAAAGTTGATTAAATGATTCCATTTTAAAGTTTATAGACATTAAGTCAGTTAAATGAATAACAAAATTATTGCAATACAAGATAATAAACAAGTTTAAAATAATAACACAAAAGTGACAGGTTGCCATCAGCTAATTACACAAGTTACACAAGCATCATTGAGTGTTTACAGTGAAACTAAGAGCTAGGACGTTCCCTGCTCTACTGGTTCATAGCAGAAGTCTTGTTATTCCATAATTCTTTACTTGTCTAATTTCAGTGTAGTAGTTTGTTACACCACGCAATCCTCTTCAATTATTCATTGTACAGATTATTATATTTAATTCATGGTTCCTGTTTGTTGTTTCAGATACGAAGATTATATCCGGATGCCACTTTGAAACTCCCGGGAAAGAAAATATTTGGAAATTTAGATCCCGAGTTTATTCGTCAGAGGCGGGAAGGTCTTGATGATTTCATACAACAGCTGATATCCCAGGAAAATGTCTGTCAACAGTAAGTACAGTTCATTCACCTTGAGTTGCAAGGACATGTAGTCTAACTCTTGTTGGCTCTAATTTTAGTTTAAATCTGCAAGTACATCATAACTGCCTTTTGAAAGTGTCTCCATTTGACATGGAAGCTGTCAGAAGTTAATGTAACAGAAGTCATTGTAGATCACCTCCAGTGGGATGCGAACTCAGGACTGTGAAGCTGTCAGATCATTTTTATTTAATTCTCTCCATTTATTGAACATGTTTCTAACAATGCAACAACTGCTTTTATGTGTTTCTGCCATAATATCATTCATCATCCCTTAATGACACATGTAACAGTGAAGGTGACACATGGTTGATAGATTTGTCCCACGGCAGGAAGTATGTGTCTTGTATATTCAGGATTTACAACTAGCTTGTCTCTATTCTTGTATCACCCAGCAAAAATAAGATTCAAATTATATCGGAGAACTGTGAGTGAATTGTTAACGAGTGATGATAATTAATGCTTTCTTCATACTGAGTTAACGAAAAGAGATTTAACATGCCGCTAATAAGATTGAGAAGAAGGACATAAAGCTTTAATTATGATTTATTGGATATGACTTGACTGAACCCATTGTGGTGAAGGCATTTCCACTTTCTGTATACATATACCATACACTTTAATTACAAGAGATCTCATTGGTGGATAGACATGTACTTCCTTATATTCTCAGTTTATAGGATTTAAACATCACAGTCCTCACAGTCATGGTGTAGATTCCCCCCAGGCATCCTAACCTATTAGTACATTTGCTTATTTGACCTAAAGTTTTGTGGCAGTATGAAGGAATTCAAATTTTAATTTAACATGACCTAGCTGGAGAAATTGAACACACATTTCCCCCCTGTAATGTTTTATCAGCAAGCTTGTAAAGACTGAGGCCAACCTGTACCAGCTAGCTACCTGTGTGAACAAACATTGTCCAGAGTGTTGACTTATACATAAATACAACAAGTTGTTGGGTCAAATTCCCCTCGAAGAAGTGTAGGAAGTAATGTTGATATGCTTTGTTTTGGAGTTGTAAGGGAGAATATCTACATCTTTGAAAGACATTTTAGAAGATATTATGATTTATTATCGTACAAAAGTAAATCAGATGATACTTTCATGTGTCTGGTGTTTTGTACATGAACATGACAACCAGTAGATTCAAATTTCATTCAAGTAGATAGGTATAAAATATGATGATTTTTGCCCCCGCCGCAACCAGAAAGCGGGACTATGTATTCAGCGGCATCTGTCCGTACGTCCCACTCTTGTTAACGCAATATATCTCATGAAGTCTTCAAATTTGTTGTCAGCCTACATTGGGGGATGATGCCGACACCAGTCAATTTTGGTGACCTTGACCTCATTTTCAAGGTCATCAACATTTTGACCACTTTTCGAACTCTTGTTAACGCGATTATCTCATGACTGGTTGGATCCAAAGTCTTTATTTTGGTGTTGTTTATTTTTTCAAAATAGCAAGGTTTTTATGTCTTATCAAAAAGGGAAAGAAAATTTGGGGTTACCGAACAATTCAAAGAGTTGCCAATATTAATAATAAAACTCCGGTCGGCAAATTACACTATTTTTAACCAAATTGTCCTACCTAAATGAAGCACAAGCTTTCAATGCATAATCCTTTCAGATACATATTAATCACATATAGGGATGTATAGCAAGTTTATATTCTGAAAATCAATAACTCTGTTATGAGAACCAAAATTAAATTAAGCACTTTTTGAAGAAAATTGGCATTTCTAAAAAAAACATTTCGCATATATCAACAGGAATTTTCACTGACACATATATATTTTAGATATTGCTAAAAATGTGATATATGATGACTGCAATTGAATGAACAAACGAATGCAGAAATAATACTAGGGGGTCCCTGAATGTTTTTCATAACTTTTACGTCATTTTTTAATTTGGCTACTTAAACATAAAAAGCCCATGTCACGGCAGTTTTGATCAATTCAAGTATAACTTGAACAATCTATTGTGTAATTATTATTTAATAAACTATCAATTTAAGCATAAATTGTGGAAGATCAACTATCAGTTAATCGTAATGGGCAATTTAAATTCATCACTAGCTTGAGATATGTATGTATGATATAATGTTTTCACATTAAAGAAGTTGTTATCCAGAAAATCTGTTCTTATGTATACCACTTCTAAATGCCCTTCAAAGACCTGATATACATTGTTGTCGCAAAATGCTACCGTAAGTGAGTTTGATTTCTGTGTCCCATCTTTCCTTAAATTAAATCATTAAATATTTCATATATTTGTAATGAATTCTAGATATTATGTTACATTATGATTAACCATAAAACAAACTTTTTCAATCGGTTTTGTGAGCACTTCATTTTCCAAAGCCAATTTCATCAATTAAGAAAATGTTCTCATTGATTCTGTTGTTAATGTTTCAGCCCTGATGTGCGGACATTTCTTTCCCTAGACAGACAGCGAAATGTACAGCGCCGAGGTGGAAGTGAAAATTTTGACGAACCTGAAGCAATGGTAAATGAAGTTTGTCTTTTAAATTATATTAATTTTTAGCTCATCAGGCCTGTAAAGGCCAAATGGGCTTATGGCATGAGCCGGCGTTCGTCGTCCGTAAACTTTTGACATTTTTCGAATTCTCCTCCAGAACCGCTACACCCCCAAAGCTGAAATTTTGTGGGGAGGTACCTTGCACCTAGGGGATCTTATTTTATACATTTTATGTAATGTATAATGTTAGAGGAGTGCAACTTCATTTGTTGTAGAGAACTGTTCTATATACAGTCAGATTTGAATGCTATCTTGTTCAGTTTGGTACCACCTCTGGTACTAAGCAATTGCTCACAGGTTTCACCATAATGCATAATCACAATAGTGTTGCAGGCTTTCATCCTGTAATATTGTGAAATTTTTAAAAAGGTGAAATGCTCTTAAACTTGAAAGACATTGTAATAACCATATTAAAATTTATTAAATAGTTTTGTTTATCTACAAGTTAAAATAATCAATTTATGCCATGTTTGAACATGTTTGTCTATTATTTTCCTTTCTGTTTTATTTGCATATACGACAGCTTGAAATAAATTCCATCTAAATGCAAATCAATTCGTTAAGAAAATAAATAACTATATTTCCATGGAAACCCCTTTTTTATCAGACCAATTTAAAAGCCAGTATGGTTTCCTCCGTGGTTTGGACATGCTGCATAATAGCAATATAGTCTCTCTTCTGAAAACTCTCATATCATCCAGCGTTTATTTCTCGTCTCATTTCTCCAGAAGGGCGTATTCGTGGGAATCCAAGCCGTTACTCATTTCCTTGCTAATGATTTCAGTTCTCTCTTCCTTGAACCACTTTCACAATATGAGAAGGGAAGTACGTCAAAAAAAGGAAATCAATTTGCAAAGGCGGACAGCTATTCTGCCTGTGAGAGTACAAACCAAAGCTTCAGCCTAGTGTTTATGTGCTGCTATGCTCAGTATAGCAGAGCTTTTATTATAACTGTGTACTCTTGAGTATTCCAATTTCAAGTGGCTATATTCTTTGGGTCATATTCTTGCTGAGTCGTCAAATCTTTAATTCCCCTGCTCCAAATATATCTATTTACTCTCTGTATGTCCTTGATGTGTCTTCAGAACAGCACAGCTTTGTTGCACTGAGAGAAAGGTTAATATGAGTTATGTACATGGGCTTCTTTATTCTCCCATTGCATTGCCACAGTAGCCAATAGAGAATATTGTACTGAAAATCTCCTTTCGCATTGCCACAGTAGCCAATAGAGAATATTGTACTGAAAATCTCCTTTCGCATTGCCACAGTAGCCAATAGAGAATATTGTACTGAAAATCTCCTTTCGCATTGCCACAGTAGCCAATAGAGAATATTGTACTGAAAATCTCCTTTCGCATTGCCACAGTAGCCAATAGAGAATATTGTACTGAAAATCTCCTGTGTGTTAATAATAAATAATAATTAATTTATAGAGCGTCTAATATCCACCATCAAGATGCTCAGTGGTGTTCCATGCAATATAAATAAAGATTTTGAGTCAAGCAATATTGAGTTGGATACAAAGAAATTCTCAAGTTTATTACTTATCATATTTCACAGGAGTGAGTTTAGTTTTCTGTTTATTACTCTCATCGAAGGAAAATCAACAACAATGTGATAATACTAAGATTATAGCAATATTCCTAATTAGTCAGAATATTTATGTCAATTGTTTCTTTTTAGCACTTACGTTAAAGGTTGGGGGTCATTCATTTTTTTAAATGTTCCTTTAACATGTAACTCTTTCAGTCATCATGTTGTAGGCATTTGGATTTCAGCTGATTCCGTTATACATACAAATATACTTACTCAAAACTACAAACTTCTGCTCCTCCTGCAGACGGCTTCATGTATTGATGACTGTTTTATCCTGCTCTTCTAACAATCATGTTCCATTACCTCCATGATAACTTCTTCCGTTTCCACTTGTACCACGGCTACTGATGTTTTCAACTGGATAGCCCCTCCTTGATCAACTTCTTGTCTCACCTTCTCCTCTCTAGCATACCTTGAAGGTGATTTCAACTTCATATGAGATGTTGCAAAAAATGTTGATCCAACTCTTTATTATAACTTGAAAGTATAGCATATCTATACTTCTTCATAAAAATAATGTTTTAAGAATAATTATGAATAGTTTATTAATATCTTGAAGAAAGATTTGTCTCAGGGACTTCAGGTTGAATATTCATCCTTGCAAACATCACAATGTGATTGGGTAATCCATCCATACTTGATTGGGTAATCCATCCATAAATTCAATGTTTGAATAACCAATTCTCATATCATGAACTTTAATGAATCCTTCCCCTCCTGTTAATACAACTATGCTTCATTATCACTTTACTATTTGTTTCAAGAAATTTATATCTGTTTGTAATCTCAATCCTGCTGAGAATTAGCATGGCTCAAAGGAAAAGTCTAAGAAGTAATTCAATTGATGAAAGATCCTAAGAAGTTTTGTGTCAATTTATGGCAAGAATTATCCTGTGACATAGAATAATCACAATGTCACATCTCACAGTCTCCCTGTCTCCATAGCTCCATAAGTCTTACCCAGAAATACATAACACGTCCCTCTAGTAATCGGGGGCTGAATGGCCTTGATATCCAGTTGATGAACGACTGGTCATCTTTTGATACAACATTATTGGGGGTGGGGGTTCAGTATTAAAGATTTGTAAAAAAAAAAACTGTTTAATACAAAAAATGCTACATGGTAAACTTTCATTGATATTATAATGTGAAACATTTTTCCTTTGTTCATGTGTCAATATTGTTCTTGATTGTAACAATAACAACAAAAAAGAGGAAGAAGTGAAGGGATATAATGAAGAGAAAGTGCAAGTGAGAGGGTGGGAAGAAGAGTACTCGGGGAGCTCTGTTTGTGTGCTTTACGGCACAGCTGTATGTGTATGATCAACAGCACAAACATGTTGTGTCAGTCGAGAAGAAAGTGTATGTCACGTAAGTTTACTGAGAGTTGTAAACAATAGGTGAAGAGATAGTCTTAGAACTGGGGGCATTGATCACTGATCGATTCATTCTCCAATATGAGTTTTTTGTTGTTGATTAGTTTCACAAAGATCAGTGTTGAGTTGTTTAATTAGCAATTTGTTTTTGTGGGTCGTTAATCAGATATTATTTGTTAAGTTGGTTTTGTTGATGTGTTCAGGGCAGTTTCTCCTTCAATTCACAGTGTTATTGTAGTTATTGTACCGACAGGTTGTTCGTATTTTTGTATAAATATATAATGACAAGGATTGGCCAGTCTCCAGACAGGACCCTTAGGGATGTCCACTGCAGGTCATGTCCTGACCAGAGGCAAAGTAAATGTTGGGCCTTGATGTATGACTCATAGTGTTGTTCAAGCTTGGTTAATTGTTGTTTTGCTTTATGCTGTTATGCATGATATGTACACAGAGAGAATGTGTATGAAAGTTTACCCTACCGTTTTTTTTAGAGAGTAGACTAGAGTAGAGTAATATCTTGGATATAACATTTACTTTGTTATTTTTGTTTAAAAGTTGTATATGTTGTTTAATAATCCCATTTTATGAAGAAACATGTTGTCCTTTACTCAAAAAATGAAACGCTCTACCTGTTTGTTGTAATATTGTTTAATTAACAAAGCAATTAAAGAGGAATATAAAGAGTTTTAAATTGAATATGCTATGAGGATTTATATCTTTTAAAATCTTCTTGAACACTTTTGTATATTGGAAGTTAGAGCTGCACTGAGAGAGCAGGGTGTTAGCAAGCCAGCGTTCATGTTAACCAGCTAATGAAAATTAACATCAGAAGTCCAAAATTGGGTTAGAATCACATCAAGCCACTCGTCAACATTAGTGCAAGTACACCACCAGTCAGTCAGTTCCCGTTATAGAAACTTGTGGTCATGTCTGAAGTGTAAGACAAGCAAACAATTTCCATCAAACATTACCACCATTGTGATAATTGGAAATCAATAATAACGGGAGTGATTTAGGTCACATTATGCCTGCCACATCAATGTCTTGGAGCAAATCTCTTAAAACAGGCGGATATACTCTGACGTAAGCGTTGCCCTCTTCAGGTGAGAGGTTGTCACTTGACCAGAGCCCCGGTCTGATTGGACCAGCTCCATTCCTTATTGATGGCATTGTCTGGAAGGGCAGGGAGAATATATGGCTTAACGTTCATCTTAGAAAGCGTTAACACAATTTGGACCATACCATAATTTATTGTCGTGATAATTCTGGAAACACATTTTGATATATATATTTTGATATTTTTACCATTATTTATATTTAGCTCGTAAATCTCGATTTCCATATAGCATGGCCCAACATCTGACCGCCTGGAATTTTTTAACATTTCCAATTTCTCCGATTGCTAACTGCACATGTGAAACAGAAAGTATCTACAGAGGTACCTGACCGATAGTTTCCACATATGGAACTGCAGATCCAGACTTTCAGACTTTTCCCTTAAAAATTTATGGTATGTTTTATTTTTGCCCCTTTAAGTGATTTGTTTTACAGTTTATTGTAGCACTGAAATTAACAATACACTCAAGAAATAAAAGAAAATATGTGATGAACCTGAAAGAAGAAGTTGTAGCTGTTATTTGCTTTTAATTCTTTCTATAAGTGTTAACCTGTGGTGTGAATGCACACACTATCCAAAGTGCTACACATTCAGCTCTGGTGTAGTTCCTTCTACAATTCATCATTTACTTTTCCTTGAAGCAGCGACAGGATAGCGCAACAATTAGCACCTTCAGCTTCTGATCAAGAGGTGCAAGGTTTGAATCCCGCCAGGGGCTCGGTAACTTTGTCTGCTCTGGAGAACTGTTCTGCATGCAGTAAAGTTTGGGTGCAATGCTTCACTGAATTTTAGCACAGTAGCACCCATGGTTTGCTAGTTCCAGCCAGATGTTCACTGGTTTCACTGCATTACAGCTTTTCTCCATGCAATAAAACTAGAAGCCGTGACGAAGTGAAATACTCTTGAATACAGCGTTGAACCCCGAATCACCTCTACTCAACTGTAAAGAATCATACTATTGCTTCAATGGTTCTTCTTCCAAGTACACATGAACCAATCAAAGGGCTTGTTTCATCTCGTGTAAGCGTCTTGCCATGAAGAAATTAACTTCTAAATTGCCTCAATGAAAAATGATGGCAGCCTCAATTAAATTAATTTGCCGTTGTCAGCTGTGAAGCATTGTAATGGAAATCTAGTAAGGGTTTAGTGGTATTTAGCGCAAGCTTTTTGGTAGTCATTGATGGAGTGACATACCAGGAGATATTGATTAGTGGAGTGGTAGTTATTGATGAAGTGACACTTATATATAAGTACAGCATGCATTATTATAAGGAGAAACCATGATACCGAGGATATGGTAAGGTTGTGGACCCTGATAGGAAGGAAAAACATCAGGGTCTACAACCTTACCATATCCTCGGTTTTATGGTTTCTCCATATTCTCAACTGTTTTTAAGTGTAATACAGGCATTTTAATTGTTATCGCGTTATATTGAGGATCCCTGGTTCATAAAATCCTTGTTTGGAACCTGAAATCAGCCTGTTAACAGCCGCACTATACGAGCTGCTTTTGTACTGTAGAATCTCATCTGCCTCCTTGGCGCAGTAGACTAAAGCTCTAGCTCACGTACTACGGGTGATAGTGGATACGGGTTCGAGACACACTTTCTTCAAAACATTTGTTGTCCATATTCTGTCGCAAATTTAAGAAATGTTACGAAGTTAGTTTCTTCAGATCTTTACTTTCAAGCCGTCATCTTAGCACATATATCAGGGTTTACAATAATTGTAAATCCTCCTAACAACTGTCTATGGAGGGACTTACAATGTTGTAAGTCACTCGTACCGGGTGATGCGGTTTAGAAAGGTTGTTTCAAGTATCACATTATATGGCTAGTAGGTTGATAAAATGAAGTAGTGGGATAGTTATATTGATGCAAATGAGATGTGTACTAATTTGGTAAATGATATGGATGAAAAGAGGATTCAAACAAGTGATTATTGAGACTCTTAGTGTCCGATTGATAATATTTATGGAAGAGAGGGCATAACTGAAAATATCACTTTGTCTTCATCGATTCAGTGGAAGAGATACTTTATACCATGAAACATTTTAATGGATGAATGTTACTCTAGAAATGTTACTGCAGCGTCCTCTTGTGAGCCATGGTTTGAGAGTGACGGAGAAATACCAATGGACACGATGAAAACTTCCTTAGAATGAGTAAAATCATTTTAGGTTTTTCATCTTTCTCTAATTCTAAATTAAGGTTTAAAGTCTTGGGTTCGTAATTATTTAATTTTCCATTTAGAAATGAATTAGCTGTTAGTGTATGTTATCAATTGACCTGTTTGAAGTGAGCTGACTGATCGTTGATCATGAGAGACAAAGTTGAACTATTTATACACACCTTCATTGCAGCTTGATAAAACCAGAAACTCCTTTACAGCTTGTATGATTAATGAGAATCAGTTCAATGTTTCTATTGATTTTGAGGAAAGCTAATAAATTGCTTTATTAATGTAATATATATCATGTTATATAGATGAACTGGAGCTGCTTAGTGTCTCAATATCTATAAATATTTCGCTAATGTAATAGAATTATATACAAAACCTCATAAAGTTGATAATCCGAGGCAAGCATTTGGCTGGACTCCATTTCATACACTGGTATAATACATACCATAGGCGTAGGAACGGTTCAAGAGTTGGGGGGGGCAAGTTTAAGAATTGTGTTGGGGGGGGGGGGGGGGGGGGGGGGTTGCCCAATGATTAGAAACCAGGTCATATTTTGGGTGTTTGACAATGCCGTCTTAGTCCTTTAAGCTGAAAATATGACACTTTCGCCTTCTCAAGAACCGCTACGTCCCAAAAAAACTGACATTTTTTGGGAGGTACCTTGCAAAATCAAAGTTTTTCTCTATTTTATGTCTTAAATATCTGGATTTGCGTTTACATTTCGATTTTGGTCCCCCAAAACATTTCAGGCTGTGGAAAAGTGGGGGGGCAGTGCCCCCTGACCCCCCCCCACCCCCCGCCTATGCATACATTGTTTATAAGCAAGATTTCTGTATTTGAAAGCTAAAGGTGCAAAAATCTTTTCTCTATTTTCGTGTTGTTCATTTTAGTGATGTATATCAGCAGTTAAAAAACCACCAGGAATCAGTATATAGGACTGTAAATCTTGTTGTTTGTGTTTTCAGAATGGTAAAGATGCCAACCCAGTTAACCTGGGCCCCAGTGAGAAACCAAGGTGAGTCGTTAGTTGCAGGTACTCAGAACATTCAACAACATTCAAAAACATTCAACAACATTCCCTTCATACAAGGACTTCTCAATTCACGTTTTCACATTATTAATTATGTTTTGACAGAAGAAACTGGTTTTTAATTGAATGAATCGCAATAGATATGATTTTAAAAAGGGTATTAATTTTCATTCTGAGGAACATGATTGAGATGCTATGAGAACTTCATTGTCTATTGGGGGAAAGATGTTTTTTTAATACAGATTATTGTCTTCTAATATCTTTTGTTAATTATTTCAATCAAAAACAGGATTAGCATCTACTAAATATCAATTTAACATTTAAATTTGTTTTCCTTCAGTGTCCGTCCAGGAGACTTTGAATTCTTGAAAGTTATTGGAAAAGGTAGTTTCGGCAAAGTGTTGCTTGCAAAACACCGAGCAGAGGGGAAGGTATATGCAGTGAAAGTGCTTCAGAAACAGGCCATCATGAAGCGGAATGAGGTGAAGCATATCATGGCTGAACGGAATGTGTTACTGAAGAACGTTCAACATCCCTTCCTTGTGGGACTCCATTACTCATTCCAGACGGCGGACAAACTCTACTTTGTGCTTGACTATGTGAACGGAGGAGAGGTGAGCAGGGCCTATATAGGTCGAGACCTCCGTAGCTTGAGAAATATGTACTCTTGTGAATAATTTCATAATTTTAAATGATTATTTTCACTTGGATTTTGTATCATAATGCAGTGTTGTTCCTAGAAGGGGTTCTCGGGAAATTTGGCAACTTTTTTGGCTTGGCTTTTGCTTTTGCCCAAATTAACTCACACAACTATAGTATTTTGGGAATATTCATATACCAGTTTATTTCGGCCAATTTGAGGACTTTTTCAAGATCATAGAATGATATTTGGACAACCATTTGATTGATTTTCTTCAAATTCAAAATCAAGTTGTGTTGGTCTGTTAAATTTCCCGGATGTTATTTTCAACATCAAGGTAAGAGATTGTCAAATATCTCTACACTTACTTATCGAAGTCTTCAACTTAAAACTTTACAAAGTCTGTTTAGCTACAGAGCCCATGGCTCTCTTTTAATGATTAAATCTTTTATACATATTTTGCAGATAAGCAAGTTGTATAAAGTTTCTTGTTTTTGTGTTGAAGACAAACTATTTGGAAACCCCTGGAGCGAAGTCTAATTTGTAGTCATACTGCTGTGGCACATTGAATCAAGTAACATGAAGAAAAGTTTATTTCTGTAACAAAAGCACTGTTAAAATGGTTTGAGAGACCTTCTCAATCAACGGTTCAGACACTCAAACTGCTAAATGAAAAATGTGTTTTTGACAGATGAATCCCGAAGTGGGTGACAGTAGCTCATGGTCCCAATAAACCCACACAAAATGTCCTTGTAAACTATACTCTTGTTTAATCAACAACACTAACAAGATAATTATGGATTGAAGATGAAAATTCTTATGTATTAATTAAAGGTGGTGGATAAGGATTATTGTACAAATCATATTAAACTTATCTTTTGACTAAAACATTGGTCATGGTGACCTCAAAGGTAATATTTATGATTTGAAATATAATATTTGAATGAAAATTGTGAAATCTTTCTAGAAATAGATGTTAGATTTGTTCTCCACCACATGATGTATACGTATTTTCAAGCTGTTTACTGATTGTCTATAAAATGCTGACGAGGTTACAATAGAAATGGAAAATGTCCTCTATTTATGCCATCCTGATACTGCATTACAAAATCAGTAATTGTCAAACATCCCAAACCACCTGGTGGAAATCTGTCTCTTGATTATAGTCAGTTGATTAGATAACATGAAGGCAATAACTGCAACTAACGGTTACTCATTACCATCTGGGTCTCCTTCAGTAGATAGGAGGAGTATTTATGTCCTTGCAACAATATCCTTTACACAGAACACTGATTGGGTCATAACTTGAACATGAACATTTGATATCGGAGAATGCTATAATTTGATTACATAATTACGCTGGCGAGTTATTACGGACAGATAAGTAATTACATCTATAATCAGATGGAGAGATTGTTCCTCTTCCAGTGAGACTATTGATTATGATTGGTTATAGAAGCTGGAGACTGCATGGCGGCTGATTGGATAACACTCACACCCATTCGTTGATATTTCCTCGTAGGAATCGTCATGTTTTCATAACTTCCTGGCTCAGTTGCTAGAGAAGAGAAACTCAAATTAATTTTATCATTGAAAGCAGTGTCAAAAAGTCCAGATCTCTTTCAAGAGCAATTCATATTTTATATAATTGTTTTCAATTGCTACTTGAAATGTTACCAATGCAGGTTATGTCAGTCTGCTTGGACCTTTAGATATGCTTTGTCCTGATCTTAGAATATAAGGTGTGGGTTGGTAGTTTACTTAAATAAGGTGTGGGTTGGTAGTTTACTTAAATAAGGTGTGGGTTGGTAGTTTACTTAAATAAGGTGTGGGTTGGTAGTTTACTTAAATAAGGTGTGGGTTGGTAGTTTACTTAAATAAGGTGTGGGTTGGTAGTTTACTTAAATAAGGTGTGGGTTGGTAGTTTACTTAAATAAGGTGTGGGTTGGTAGTTTACTTAAATAAGGTGTGGGTTGGTAGTTTACTTAAATAAGGTGTGGGTTGGTAGTTTACTTAAATAAGGTGTGGGTTGGTAGTTTACTTAAATAAGGTGTGGGTTGGTAGTTTACTTAAATAAGGTGTGGGTTGGTAGTTTACTTAAATAAGGTGTGGGTTGGTAGTTTACTTAGTGTTTGTGAAGAAGGGGGATGAAAAGGGCTTGGGGAGAGAAGGTGGGGGGAGATCTTTCTCAATCATTTCTGTATCTGTAAGCAGGACACAACTATATGTAATACATGTCCTCAGAGTTTATTCTGTTGTGTATCATGAATTGGGGAATATGCCTATACCTGTTGAAGTTGATAGGTTATCGTAATAGGTATTGTGACATAAGTAAATGATCATGTGATCGATTTTCTTTATTGACAAAGCAAGAAATTATAGAGAACTATATATTTCATCCTACATCAATATAAAGTCTAATGATCTACAGAGATTGTGGCTCTATTTTGTGATGCAACTGCAGTGAATATGTGATTGTATGTGTATCTATGTCGGTCACTGTTTTATGTTTAGTTCAAATATCTCTTCTGTTTCAGTTGTTCTTCCACCTTCAGAGGGAACGATACTTTCCTGAACAACGTGCCAAATTTTACGCAGCAGAGATGGCTAGTGCAATAGGATACTTACATTCCCTTAACATTATATACAGGTGTGTACTTGTCTACATTATATACAGGTGTGTACTTGTCTACATTATATACAGGTGTGTACTTGTCTACATTATATACAGGTGTGTACTTGTCTACATTATATAAGGTGTGTACTTATCTACATTATATACAGGTGTGTACTTGTCTACATTATATACAGGTGTGTACTTGTCTACATTATATACAGGTGTGTACTTGTCTACATTATATACAGGTGTGTACTTGTCTACATTATATACAGGTGTGTACATTTGTCATCGACATGCAATTTATACAATATGTAAAGCAGTTTACTTTTAGGTTCATACAATTACTAGAGAGAAAAGCTTGAATGATGGTTTACATGAATCATTGATATAAACAAAATGTTTTGAAATCATTAACAATTTCTTTCATTTTGCTTCTAACAGCTTATTGATTTCTGTCTGTTTGTTTTCAGAGATCTCAAGCCAGAAAATATACTTTTAGACTCTACGGTGAGTAAATTTTATATTAAGCTTTGAGAAAAAGGCAATCATTACATTGGTGATTGTTCTGAATAATTTGTTGACACTATGTCATAATATCCTTGTAAATCATGAACCAACAGTCACCTCTTATCAAATTACAACCCCATCATCTCAGAGGTGTTTCATTAGTTTTATTGTACAAACATGCCAATAAAACTGCTTCTTTATGGTCTTATGATGTTATCTAAAAAAATCTACTGAAGTTATAAAACATATAAATATTAATCAACACAATTCTGTATATTAATAACTGAGTGCACGGAAGGTGGAGAACCCATAAGCAGAGAGGTTGTGTACCAACAGCTGTGGAAATGAGCAATATCTATGCAGGGGCTTTGCTTCTTATTGTCCATAATTCGAGACATGGAGAGATTATAGTTCTGAATTGCTATTGAATGGCTTGGATTCCATCCTTCATCAACTGTTTCCTGGATGAAAGACTTGGAGGAGATCAGAGATGACTACAAGACTCTCAGAACTCTTGGAACCGGTGCCAATTTCGGTTTCATCAGAATCAATAACCTCAAGCTTGTGCTTTCAACCATTGGAATCTGACCATATTGTCTTGAACATTAACATCATCCTGTCAGACTCTTCGCTTGTTTTCATCAGAATTGATGCTCATCTGATGAAAATAGAGCTTGTGTTCTTATGAAATAAAGATGTTAATTAGATAAAAAAAATATATAGTTAATAGATTTCCTGGGGTTTTTTTTCAAATTGAAAAATGTTTCCTAGCATTTCATTTGGAAGAGAAGATGTGATAAATCATGATCACTGTCATCTTCCTGATACGTTGCAGTTGTTCAACATGATCACTGTCATCTTCCTGATACGTTGCAGTTGGTCAACATGATCACTGTCATCTTCCTAATACGTTGCAGTTGTTCAACATGATCACTGTCATCTTCCTAATACGTTGCAGTTATTCAACATGATCACTGTCATCTTCCTAATACGTTGCAGTTGGTCAACATGATCACTGTCATCTTCCTAATACGTTGCAGTTGATCAACATGATCACTGTCATCTTCCTAATACGTTGCAGTTATTCAACATGATCACTGTCATCTTCCTGATACGTTGCAGTTGTTCAACATGATCACTGTCATCTTCCTGATACGTTGCAGTTGTTCAACATGATCACTGTCATCTTCCTGGTACGTTGCAGTTGTTCAACATGATCACTGTCATCTTCCTGATACGTTGCAGTTGTTCAACATGATCACTGTCATCTTCCTGATACGTTGCAGTTGTTCAACATGATCACTGTCATCTTCCTGATACGTTGCAGTTGTTCAACATTATCACTGTCATCTTCCTGATACGTTGCAGTTGTTCAACATGATCACTGTCATCTTCCTGATACGTTGCAGTTGTTCAACATGATCACTGTCATCTTCCTGATACGTTGCAGTTGTTCAACATGATCACTGTCATCTTCCTGATATGTTGCAGTTGTTCAACATGATCACTGTCATCTTCCTGATACGTTGCAGTTGTTCAACAGTATTAGATTTGTTTACTGTCTGCAAATATTTGTACTGTTTGAAACAGTCCTCAGTCAGTAAAATTGTAGTGTTCAGAACTTTCTGTAAAATTTGATATTGATGACAGAGAGAGATATGATCTCCCAAATATACATTCCATTCTCTTAATGTATTCAAATGAACTCCAGCTTCTGGTCAAGGTCAGTTTAGCCCTCCTGGCAACAAGTTGACCTTTACGTGGATAACACTACTGATCTCTGTCCAATAAAAACCTCACCTGTGTCTCTGCTAACTCCATAAAACAGTTATGAAACACATGAAAATGTCTACAGTGTCCTTTTATTAACGTCCTTGAAACTTTAGTGATGTGACCGGGACATATCCTCCTGCCAGTGTTATTCTGCAGGATTCTATTTATATATGTGCTTTTATTGACGAGAAGCCAAGATTTGATATTTTGTACTGCCCCGGCTCATTCTGATGGGGATACAGTATTTATTATTTGGAATCTATTCTTGTGTAACATAGATGATATTGATAATTTCTTGAGAATACTCCAGATATAGATTTATCTTGGTAGATCTCATGGTACATTGTTTATTCTTTAAATTGGGGACAAAATGGTGAAGAGTAATTTGGAACTGTTTTTTTAAATGTTGACTTTTCTCGTTACATTTCTTTTAGCAACCAAAACTTCATAATCAAATGCGAATATTGCTTAAGAAACAGTGCATGAATTTTTATTTCAAAGAAATAATGCTTAGTTGCTTTCTTATATTTTTTTTTCATCTTTATTGACTTTTACATAGTCTTACCATTGCATATAATTCTGCCTCCCTTTTAAAGTTTATGTTCCAATATCCTGCTGAATTTGTATATATTTATTCTGTTAATAATTTCAGTTTGAATATAAACGTCCTATTTGTACCTCCATGTTGAGTGTATGTGTTTGTTCCAGGGCCATGTTGTACTGACAGACTTCGGCTTATGTAAAGAGGGGATCGAGGGGATGGGCACCACGTCCACCTTCTGTGGCACTCCGGAGGTAAGCAGGCATTACTTTATTTTTCTACAATGTTTGTAAACATCTTTTTATGATATATAAAATAAGCTTGAAATTCGGCCAACCCTGAACTGTTCATTTTTCATTGTCATCTTTTTTCATTTTTGAAAAATGAAAATTTACAAATTCTGGCCCAGTCTATATTCACAACATAGGATAATATGATGACTGTCGTTTTCATTGTCAGTGAGTCATAATTAACCCTTACGTTGCGTATATATATTTTACCCTTTTTAGCCCCTGTGGCGGAATTTACAGGCTCGCAGCTCGCAGCAGTAGTTTGAGCTTAGGCACTAACGAGCTCTGCTGGCGGAATTTCCAGGCGGCGATTCCGGTACCGTTTTTACGAAATATACCGCATCTACATGGCGAATACGGGCTATATACGGGCGTTGAATACAAATTCAAGTCGCGGCACCCGTACACAAATGGTTGCTTTATACCCGCATCTTCTAATTATTTTTTTACGATTTTTCTTTACTTTTCTATTACTTTGTAAAGATTGTCTTTAATTCGGGCCTTATAACATCATGAATTTGGAGCGCGCTACTGAAATTTTTATATGGACTTGAAGACCAGATGTTTGTCTTTACAATGATATAAAAAATATTAGAATGCGACCTATGGTTATAATTCTATTGTCATCTAAAGTTTGTCTTTATTTCCAGCTTCATGAAATCAAAACTCCTGAGCGCGCATATTGCGAAATTTATATGTGCTTGTAGATAGTTTATTCCTCTTTACAATGACGTAAAAATTATTAGAATACGACTTATGGTTCAGAAAATATAACCAACCAAAGGAGAGTGACGCTACCCCGACAGTACCACGTGAATGGTCCCGACGCGCACCAAGTTACTGGCACTGCTTGGTCCCCCCGGGACTGTGCTAATTACAGTACCGTTACCTCCTCGAGACCTCCTCGAGACCTCCTCGAGGGTGCCAGAGCCGAGCGCGCGTGGAACTAATGGGTACTAATGAGCACAGCATACACTAATCACCGCGGCGAACGCAATACATGTTGCGCGGTGTAAAGTTTGTCTTTATTTCCAGCTTTATAAAATCGTAAATTATTTCGCGCGCATGCGAAACACGTATGTACTTGAAGACAATTTATTCCTCTTTACAATGATATAAAAATTATTGGAATACGTCAAATGGTTCGCAATATATGAAGAGCGTAAGGAAGGCACCCCCAGTACTTAGAAAATTCATTTTTGAAAAACTAACTTTTTGCGACATCTGGCGCATCATTTGCCGCATGTTTATTTTTCGCTGCGCATATACATATGATACATGGAATTGAAGACAATTTATTGCTCTTTACGATGATGTAAAAAGAAAAAAAATGCGCAACTTCGTTCGGAAGCTATAGCGTGCCAAATGAAGGTATCCTCGGTACTTTGAGGCAACTTTTTGACTATCGCGCATATCGGGGCACGTGCCGCAACTTTAGTTTTTCGTGCGCATGTATAAATTTTATATTGAATCAAAGCCGAATCTTTCCTCTTTACCCCATGTAAGTTTTATGAAAATCGGCCACCCGGTTCAGCATTTATGGGTGTTTTTTATGATGCGGTTCTGGCTGAACTTCCAATGAAAGCTCGCATTCACTTTCTCTGTCTCTTTGATAAAATAAAGAATATTTTATTTGCAATGACATGTATTACAATGAAATTACAATGCATTTATGTACAAATATACACAATATTTACCTGCGGTTGTGCGCAGAACAGCTTTAGGGACCTAACAAGGTATGTATATAATGTGTATATACTAGTCCACACTTCGGCTCTCTTTACTTTCAATTTTCTTCTTCTTCATTCCCTTCTTCATTTCTTTCTTTTTCCGTGGCAGTGATGTAAGCCCTGGAATAGTCAGTGGCGGTGTGGTACAGTTTGAAGCATGGTGCGGCGCACAGAGAAACATTACAATCTGTACATTCATAAGAAGACTCTCTGCCTACTCGTTTTTTCTTCCTTGCTGGCCCATTGCCTTCTTCAATCTGTTTTGCGAGGACGGCGCGTTTTGCCTTAGAGCATACCACACACATCCTTGTGACGTTTTTCTTCCTTCCGACAGGCTCAATCTTCGTCGGAAAGTGACGTCCATGAAGACGAGTGACACTCTCGTCGCTCGTGCTCGGCCGACCACGGGGACGTCTGCAAAGTGATGGAACTTGTTCCTTGTCCGCAAATGTTACTATATGTTGCGCCAAAGCCTTCCTGTATTCCCGACTTGTTTTTAGAGGTTTATCTTTGCTGTATTCTTTATAAACGATGTAAGAGTTCAACATGGCAACGTTGAGAACGTGAAACCAAACCCGTTTCCACCACTTCAGGGTCTTCACTCGGAACGGCGTGTACGACAACATCTGGTCGGCCCGATCAACACCTCCCATGTACTTGTTGTACGTTGTTACAATGCGCGGCTTGAGAACTGGTTCCCCTGTTGCCCGGTTCTTCTTCCCTGTTTGTTCAAGTTGTGTATCTTCAACAGTAGACATGAGAAGCACTGATTTTCTATCTTCGTAGCGAAGAACGAGTAGGCCATGGTTGTGAGAAACTGTCATGTCCCCTTGCTTGGCTTTCTTTTTAGGTTTCTTGACTGAATCAGGAAGTCCCTTTCGATTGGCTCTCAACGTCCCCGTGGCACCTATTCCCCGCTCCCACAAATTTATGTACAGATTTGTGGACGAATAGTAGTTGTCCATAAAGATGTGATGCCCCTGTCCAACGTAGTCGTTCACCAAGTCCATGACTACATCATAAGTTTTGCCACCTTCAGAAACCGGTTCATTCGTTTTTCCAGTGTAGAGTTTGAACTTGCAAACGTATCCGTTGTGCGAGTCACACAACATGAAAGCCTTTATCCCATACTTCTTAGGCTTGTCGGGAAGATAAACTTTGAAAGATAAGTTACCTTTCCAGGGCACCATGCCCTCGTCGACTGAAATGTTTTGATGCGGTTTATACACTCTTGAAAAACGGTGAACTATCCGGTTATACAAGTGTCCCAGTTTATTTATTGGTGAAAAGCACGGGGTGTTACGGCCCGGCATCCTCCTGTTGTCAGCCAAGTGTAGGTAGGTTATAAGAAGCCAAAACCTGTCTCGGGGCATGCACTTGGCGAAGAAAGGCGTTGAGGTAACATCACTTGTTGACCAGTAATCAGCAAAGTTTCTCTGCACAACCAATGACATGGCAATTGTCATGGCTACAAATACCTTCATCTCTTCTGCATTAGTGTCTTGCCACTGTTGCATTCTTGAACGGGGTCTTAGAATTTTGTCCTCCATTGCTTGTTTGAAATATCTATTGGTTTCCGTTGCCATATCCTCATAGTCATCATTATGTATAAACAAATTGAAAAAGTCAATAGGTTCAGGGTTCTCAGGAAGTTCTATGAACTGGCGCAACCCAGTTTGACCAGTGAAAGGCAAGTTTACACGTGGCCGCGGACCATCCACCCACTCATCAAACGTCTGTGAATTATCATGATTATATTGTGGTATTTCGGCAAACTCCTCCTCAAAACCACTAAAGTCTTCTTCGGTGGAATTACCGGCGGCTAGAATCTTTCTGGCAATCTCTGTCTCTATATCACTCAGAGCATCTGTGTCACCATGTTCACTATCTATTACAGTGTCCCGATCATATGCATCATCACTGTCTAAACCACTGCTACCATCACTGTCAGTTGACTCCATATCAGAGGCTTCATCAGCATGGATCTCGTTGATGAAGTCGTCGTCGCTTGTAACGGCTTCAAAGCTGCGTGTCCTAGTATGCAACGTCCTAGGCCGTCGCAGGGCCTTGCGTCCACGTCCGCGCAGCATTCTGCTTCAACCTGTAAATGATTGAAAATGCGTTAGATGTATGCAACATATAACATGTGATTAGAGACAATAAACATACAGAGATAATGAATGTGAGCTTCATGGACGTTCATTTGCCAGGTTCAGAACCTCCCGGCGCATCTAGGACGACTGCGCCGCAAGCGCCGACGGCTTCTGACATCGCGCCGATTTTTCCGACGCATATGTCAAACGGACCATTTTCTGATTTCCTCGGCGACGTGTAGCACCGGGCGCGAGGCCCGGAAAATAAACTACTATGTCAGGGAAGCTCGGGTTGTCAGTTGCCGAATGACTTCTCTTTTCGAGAAGCAGAGCATCCAAGGAGCGGTCTCTCGAGGCGGAGCCCGGACCCATGGGAGCATACTCCCATGCTCTCCGGGAATTCCCGTCCCCGTCTTCCGCGGCGGACCCCGGATTCAATCGCGGGACAGGTTTCCCATGTTCTCTTTTGAGAACGAGAGACTCCGAGGAACAATCCTATGGGACGAACCCCGGATTCTATTGGGAATGGGTTCCCATGCCCTCTCGACATATATAGCAGAAACCTTCATACCTCGGAATGACACGAACCTTTATTTCAAAGTAGAAACAAAAAAATAATTTGCACAAAAAGTTTGGGGGGTGGCGACCAAAAGCGGGGGGGTCCGCGCACCCCCCGGTAGATATTTATACTTGTGGGTCGGTCCCGAAGATGACGGACCACGCCCATGTTCATGGGAATTTTTTCTCATTATGTCATGGCGAATCCCGTCGGAAATTCCCCTGCTCACGAAAAAACTAATACCTAAAAAAGTAATTGTGATACAAAAGAACTTTGGTAATAAAAGTGGTGAGGAATCAAATTCTCCATCTGCTCAGTTCAGTCCGCTACACATATAAATAATTCTTCAAATCTTATTGAATGAAACGTCTTTTATTCAATAATGTAAAAGATAAAATAATAAATTCAATTCAAATGGTTTGGAAAGGTGCGCCCTCGCATTTGAATTTTAGAAATAAAAACCTTTCGCAAATGGCATCAGTAACAAAAATGTTCACGCATTTTTAGAAACTCCGAAAAGTGAAATATTTTCCTGAGAAAATATTCCCACGAAAAGGCTTTTCCCCGAGCGGCGGGTCCCGTACTCAAATATATTTTCACTTTTATGTTATAATTTTTTTTCCAAAACTGGAAACAAAATTCCGTCATGACAGTTGTTCATCGTTTATAAAGCTCTATATTTGCGTATCAAAAGAACAGTATTTTAGTTATATATTATCATACTTCTTCACTTATGCGTACATCAATATTGCGGCTCTTCGCGCATGCATAGTTCTTCCCAAAAACATGCGCATTATATCTGGAATTAAAGACAATGTTTTTCTCTTTACAATGATGTAAAAATTATAAAAATCGGACTTGCGGTTCAAAAGTTATGAAGTGCGAAAATTATACCTTTTGGCGCGGCGCTTTGCGCATGCAGAGTTCTTCCCGAAAACATGCGCATTATACATGGAATTGAAGACAATGTTTTTCTCTTTACAATGATGTAAAAATTATAAAAATCGGACTTGCGGTTCACAAGTTATAAAGCCCGTAATGATGGTATATGCTAAGAGCGCCACTTATTCAAAGCCGAATATCACCTTCTGCGCGACACCTGGCGCATCAAAAGTTATTGCCGAAAATACACGTATTTTATATGGAATTGAAGACAATTCTTTTATCTATATACTGATAAAAAAATTATGAAAATATCCCAAGTAGTTTCTTAGAAATAGAGCGCCGAGGCATGTTGGGGTAAATGCGCCACATGTATCAAAATTCAAAAGTGCGAAAGTCGGCTATCTCTGTGCGATTGCTGTATTTTCAGTTATGTTAGCGCAATTGCGATTTTTATATGGGAATAAAGGCCATTCTTTCCTCTTTATTTTGGTATAAAAAAAATGAAAACAACCAATTGGTTCATATGATACGAAGTGCGAGAGAAAGGTAGCTTATCGCAATATCTTCCCGTAATTAGAAGCTATCTGCCCATGTGGCGAGATGCGAGACAGATAAGCATAGGCTATCTGCCCATGTGGCGGGATGCGAGACAGATAAGCCTGTACGGGCCTATCTCACCCCGGGGCAGTGCAGACACTTAGGTGCTAATTAGCCGCCGGGCAGTGTAGCCATCGGAGCGAAGCAGGACAAAATTGGCCTTTTGTAAAGCTAATTATCGATGCGTTACGGGTCAACAATGCACACGCAAATTGGTGTGAATTTTGCTGGACGTTCTGACCAGACACTGAAGAAAGTTTTATTCTCATTGCGGGCTGCGAGGCATAAATACAGCCATTCTCATGCAGCGAGTCGCGGAAACAATCGACTCGGGACCCGGTATGGAGGCTAGCCCAGTACATAGACAGGCGTGAATTCTTCTAAGTAAGCGATCCGGGATCCGTACTGGAGTACCTACGAATCGCTTATAGCCCGCCCGGATTATTCCGTCGCCCGCATGTTAAGGGTTAAGAAGAAATGAGAATTAGCAATGTCAGATTGTCAGTACATTATATTTGGCTTTGATATATTGCAAAATGCCATATGTGTTGATTTAAATTCAAATCATCTCACTCAGCTTGTATATTTATTTCTATATGACAAATATAGACAGTTAATAGTTTTCAGTGAAAACCGAGCAACAGCCTTATACATTTGCAGACATAGAAATCACATTGTTCATTTATGTATTTACTAGGTTTATGACCTAAACACTGTTCTACATTGTCACATGCACTTATGCTGTTCATCAGTCGGTGCCATGATACATTGTCACATGTACTTATGCTGTTCATCAGTCGGTGCCATGATACATTGTCACCTGTACTTATGCTGTTCATCAGTCGGTTCCATGATACATTGTCACATGTACTTATGCTGTTCATCAGTCGGTGCCATGATACATTGTCACATGTACTTATGCTGTTCATCAGTCGGTGCCATGATACATTGTCACATGTACTTATGCTGTTCATCAGTCGGTGCCATGATACATTGTCACATGTACTTATGCTGTTCATCAGTCGGTGCCATGATACATTGTCACATGTACTTATGCTGTTCATCAGTCGGTACCATGGTACATTGTCACATGTACTTATGCTGTTCATCAGTCGGTACCATGGTACATTGTCACATGTACTTATGCTGTTCATCAGTCGGTGCCATGATACATTGTCACATGTACTTATGCTGTTCATCAGTCGGTTCCATGGTACATTGTCACATGTACTTATGCTGTTCATCAGTCGGTGCCATGATACATTGTCACATGTACTTATGCTGTTCATCAGTCGGTACCATGGTACATTGTCACATGTACTTATGCTGTTCATCAGTCGGTACCATGGTACATTGTCACATGTACTTATGCTGTTCATCAGTCAGTGCCATGATACATTGTCACATGTACTTATGCTGTTCATCAGTTGGTGCCATGGTACATTGTCACATGCTGTTCAACAGTTAGTGTCCAACCAGTTTGAGTTGTCACTTTACAGGAATCATAACTTCGTACAAGGGAATAATCTGTACCGGCCACTGACTAAAGATAGACATATATAAATGTAAGGTTTTGAAAACTAAACTAAATTTTAATCATTTTAGACATTAAATGCATAACAGATATGTCATTGAGAAAAATTAAGCTTTTAGTAAAAGCAAAGAAAACAAGTTCTATACAAAATGGATGTTATACCATGATTTTGTAAATCTTTCTTGATTGTTCCTTCTTGCCTATTAATGATATTGTTTCTCAATGTAATACATTCTGATTCCTGTCAATGTATCTAAATGAGTGATAAAAAGAAAGCAATGATCTCATGTCTACATAATGGGTGAATGTGTGAGTGAATGTGATGTGCTTTGTTTTGTGTAAAAAAATTCAACACAGAAATCCATCTCAGTTATTTCTTTTAATCAATAGGACTCCTGCTTCCCTGGTCAGAAGTCCTTTCATGTAACAGGATTCTCTGTAATAAAAAGTTGATTACAATAACAAACAAAAATAGACTGGCAGGTAAAGTGTTAACGATAATTAGGAGAATCACAGACAGTCACTGTCCCTGATAGTGTATTTGTAGACAAGGTGACATGGTGTAACATTATATGGCAACATGCTCTAATGTTATCAATAATGCTAAATCATTTCATCAATTAACAATAATAGATTTGGAAGAATTTTATTAAATCATATTTGTGTTTCGTTTCTGAAATACATGAACTTTTTCCAACTAGAAATTGTTTAAGGCTATCAAACCTGGGAATTCAATTAGGTAAGAACTTACATCAAGTATGAGTATGAACATTTACTTTTCATGTTGAATAGAACTCAACCAATTTTAAAGATATTTTTACTGAAACCTCAGATTCTCTTAACCTCGGAATCAGGTAATGCAACATGTCAGTGGAAGGTCAGACGTACAGATAGATATCTGTCAATCACGCAGCTTCGTCGGACACGTCATGTATTAGTTCCTATTAGTGCTCCGAGTAATTCATTACTTATAACATGAACCTCGGCCATGTGTTCGTGATCCTGGAACTTCTCCAGAAAGATGCCGCTTTGATTGCTTGTGCTTTTGAAATTTTGATCATGACAGACACATTTTATGATATGTCTGGTTAAGGGGACTGTTTTGGTTTCGTATAGAAATATACGAAGGGAAATTTGGATATATAGAAAAATTACCTCCATCCGTCCGTCCCATCAACAATGTCTTGTTATGCCGTAGCAAAGCTGTCTGAACTTCACTTCTCATTATTTTTATTTTTGAAGGAATGTGTGCTGTTCTTTGTTATTTTGTCAAATCTAATGTCACCAAAATATAACACTTAGTATTATGTTGCAGCTAGATTGTATTTCCACAAAAAGACCGCTATATATATCCCTTTTAAGGCAGTGACATGCTATTTAACACAACCCACCTGGTTCTAAAAAGGTGGTGTTCAATTCAGGTTGTGTCTACCTAACACTTATTTGATCTACTCTGACAACGACACTGAGTGCACCTGTAGAGAACACATTCCTGAGATTCCTGGAGATAACAACAGTTAATTATATAATTTATATCGTTTGTCAGGTTCAACAATATCCATAGACTTTGTACCTTTTCCAAATCTAGAAAGAGCTGATAGTGCTTGTTTACCTGATGTTATCATTGCAGATCGATTCAATGTGTCAATGCTCTGTCACTGTTGATAGCTAGTAGCTCTATGTAGGTACAAGGTTCCACTGATCTGCCGCGTCAAGTTACCGGGGTACATGGGTGTAACTTCTACACTGGTCTGCCGAGTCAAGTTACCGGGGTACATGGGTGTAACTTCTACACTGGTCTGCCGAGTCAAGTTACCGGGGTACATGGGTGTAACTTCTACACTGGTCTGCCGAGTCAAGTTACCGGGGTACATGGGTGTAACTTCTACACTGATCTGCCGAGTCAAGTTACCGGGGTACATGGGTGTAACTTCTACACTGGTCTGCTGAGTCAAGTTACCGGGGTACATGGGTGTAACTTCTACACTGGTCTGCCGAGTCAAGTTACTGGGGTACATGGGTGTAACTTCTACACTGGTCTGCCGAGTCAAGTTACCGGGGTACATGGGTGTTACTTCTACACTGGTCTGCCGAGTCAAGTTACCGGGGTACATGGGTGTAACTTCTACACTGGTCTGCCGAGTCAAGTTATCGGGGTACATGGGTGTAACTTCTACACTGATCTGCCGAGTCAAGTTACCGGGGTACATGGGTGTAACTTCTACACTGGTCTGCCGAGTCAAGTTACCGGGGTACATGGGTGTTACTTCTACACTGGTCTGCCGAGTCAAGTTACCGGGGTACATGGGTGTAACTTCTACACTGGTCTGCCGAGTCAAGTTACCGGGGTACATGGGTGTTACTTCTACACTGGTCTGCCGAGTCAAGTTACCGGGGTACATGGGTGTAACTTCTACACTGGTCTGCCGAGTCAAGTTACCGGGGTACATGGGTGTAACTTCTACACTGGTCTGCCGAGTCAAGTTACCGGGGTACATGGGTGTTTCTTCTACACTGGTATGCCGAGTCAAGTTACCGGGGTACATGGGTGTTACTTCTACACTGGTCTGCCGAGTCAAGTTACCGGGGTACATGGGTGTAACTTCTACACTGGTCTGCCGAGTCAAGTTACCGGGGTACATGGGTGTAACTTCTACACTGATCTGCCGAGTCAAGTTACCGGGGTACATGGGTGTAACTTCTACACTGGTGTATTGTCTCTTATTTGTATTATTGCTTACAGAAAACAATTTACTAAGATCAATACAATTTTGTTTTATATGGCATATGGTTATGTTTTTGTTGAAACTAAATGAAAGAGAACACTTGCTATTACTCAAAAGATTGTTTTCAAATTAGGGGTTAGGCTATTACACAAACTGTTTTTTTTCGACTCAGAAGTTAGGCTATTATTCAAAAGGACATATGATATGAATGATGATTGATTTAAATCAAATTAAGATTAAAAGACACAAATGGTTTTTCATTTATCATAATTTGCACAAGAAGCACTCTTAAATAAAAGAAGTATTCTTGTAAATCATACAGACAGACATTGCACTGCACTTTAAGATGAAAGAAAAAGGTTATTGATCCTGATATCGGTATAATGAAAGAGCTGTTGTTCGTGTTGTATGCAATTATTGGAGATTGTGTAGAAGTTTCGACTGTAGCCTGGCACTGGGTCTGTTAGTCTGTTAGTCGGGTGGTCGGGTGGTCTGGTGGTCGTGTGGTCGGGTGGTCGGGTGGTCTGGTGGTCGGGTGGTCTGGTGGTCGTGTGGTCGGGTGGTCGGGTGGTCTGGTGGTCGTGTGGTCTGGTGGTATGGTGGTCTGGTGGTCGTGTGGTCTGGTGGTCGTGTGGTCGGGTGGTCGGGTGGTCGGGTTGTCGTGTGGTCGGGTGGTCGGGTGGTCGGGTGGTCGGGTGGTCGGGTGGTCGGGTGGTCTGGTGGTCGTGTGGTCTGGTGGTCGGGTGGTCTGGTGGTCGTGTGGTCGTGTGGTCTGGTGGTCTGGTGGTCGTGTGGTCTGGTGGTCGTGTGGTCGGGTGGTCGGGTGGTCGTGTGGTCGTGTGGTCTGGTGGTCGGGTGGTCTGGTGGTCGTGTGGTCTGGTGGCCGTGTGGTCGGGTGGTCTGGTGGTCGTGTGGTGGTCGTGTGGTCTGGTGGTCGGGTGGTCAGGTGGTCTGGTGGTCGTGTGGTCTGGTGGTCTGGTGGTCGTGTGGTCTGGTGGTCGGGTGGTCTGGTGGTCGTGTGGTCTGGTGGTCTGGTGGTCGGATGGTCTGGTGGTCGGGTGGTGTGGTGGTCTGGTGACCTGGTGATCTGGTGGTCGGGTGGTCGGGTGGTCTGGTGGTCGGGTGGTCTTGTGACCTGGTGACTTGGTGGTCGTGTGGTCGGGTGGTCTGGTGACCTGGTGGTCGTGTGGTCGGGTGATCTGGTGGTCTGGTGGTCTGATGGTGTGGTGGTCTGGTGGTCGGGTGGTCGGGTGGTCTGGTGGTCGTGTGGTCTGGTGGTATGGTGGTCTGGTGGTCGTGTGGTCTGGTGGTCGGGTGGTCGGGTGGTCGGGTGGTCTGGTGGTCGGGTGGTCTGATGGTCGTGTGGTCGGGTGGTCGTGTGGTCTGGTGGTCGGGTGGTCGTGTGGTCTGGTGGTCGGGTGGTCTGGTGGTCGGGTGGTCGGGTGGTGTGGTGGTCTGGTGACCTGGTGATCTGGTGGTCGGGTGGTCTGGTGGTCGGGTGGTCTTGTGACCTGGTGACTTGGTGGTCGTGTGGTCGGGTGGTCTGGTGACCTGGTGGTCGTGTGGTCGGGTGATCTGGTGGTCTGGTGGTCTGATGGTGTGGTGGTCTGGTGGTCTGGTGGTTGGGTGGTCGGGCGGTCGGGCGGTCGGGTGGTCTGGTGGTCGGGTAATCTGGTGATCGGGTGGTCTGGTGATCTGGTGATCTGGTGGTCCAGTGGTCTGGTCGTCTGGTGGTCGGGTGGTCTGGTGGTCTGGTGATGGTCGGGTGGACTGGTGGCCCGGTGGCCTGGTGGTCTGGTAGTCTGGGGGTCTGGCGGTCTGGTGGCCGGGCGGTCTGGTAGTCTTTGGGTCTGGTGGTCGGATGGTCTGGTGGACTGGTGGTCACGGGTCTGGTGGTCTGGTGCCCTGGTGGAAGTCGGGTGGACTGGTGGACGTGTGGTCTGGGGGTCTGGTGGACAGGTGGTCTGGGGGTCTGGTGGACAGGTGGTCTGGTGGTCGGATGGTCTGGTGGATTGGTGGTCGAGTGGTCTGGTTGTCCGGTGATCAGGTCTGCCAAGTGGGGAATATTACACCCAGCTGCATTAGACTATGTATATCAGATAATCAGATAATCCACTAGACCTGGCAGGTGACTCTGGCCTCACTGGGCACTCGCCATGCAATCAATATTATAATATAATAATGATATATATACTAGGAGCGTTGCATTGCAAAAATACAAGCAATTTTCTTTTCTCATAAATTTTCTAAAATCTTCCCTTCCTTCAACAAGACATTGAAACAAATATGTTTTAGATTGGACACTGATAATTACATGTACTACATTATTCATGTATTATTCTGATGGAGCTATATGAAATCAGTTCAAACTTATTTTATTAACATACAAAGATTTCACATGAAGGGTCGGGGGTATTAGTCAGCCACGCTTACTTTTATGCTTGTTAAAATCTCATTTGATATGAAATTTCTATCATTGTATGTATTTTGAGTCAAAATTTTTGACTGTACCTTATTTAATTGATCAGCATTAATAGATCAACCCTTTTCTTAGTTTACGGAATATAATGTTATAAAGTATTGCCTTAAACTGACAGCACTGTTTGTACTGCACCCAAACCATTACAAATTGATGTGTTATAGTTAGAACTGCCATTAACTTGACTGCACCCTTTGCCCACATCATGATGTATATATCCTTGAGTCGGATAAATCCATCACGGGGCAGCTAAGAAAAATAACATCATTTCATTGGAGCAACATGAAACTTCTCCTAACAAGCATTATCCTTGAATACTTGTAATCTATAGAGCAGCAGTAATGTATTGGGTTCAAGTTGTGACCACTGAGGTCAAATGAAACTAATTCTTTTTCCAGTATCTGTACTGTGTCTTGATTGGTATTCTAGAAATGATGAATAATGAAGACGATTTTGTTGATAAACAACTTCTTTATTTTGCAAATAATTGTTCAAACATTTTCAATAAATGAAATGTGCCATATTTAGTGGATATCATGAACACCAATGTCATAATTTGTCAACATCAAGAGTGTCCAAGTATGGTATTTCCGGAGTGAGAGCATTAACACCGTAATGCTCTATTTATTTCCAAAGATCTAAAATTGAGGAAAATTCACTGAGATCTACTTTTCAAGGATACCGGTAGATAGATTACCGACCGCTTCATAGCATTGATCATGATGTTGCTTTACCACAATACAGAGATGTCTTGTCCCAGCAGGGCATCACATGAAAAATGTGAACCTCAATATGATTACCTTCAGAGGTAATAAAAGCTTATAATAAGAGCATTATTGTTTTGCCTGTTGCAGTAGAATTATATATATTGTACCTGTATCTAATTATACTTAACCTTGTGGCCCATACACATGTCCACTACACAGGAACTCGATATCATAATTATAACGTAGGTAAAATGTAGGTAAAAAAACCTACCCCCTATATAACATTGAGTAAAGGAGCACTGGCAGCCATGTTGCCGATCTAAGGGTCCATTCAACATTAGGTCAAAAGTTACGCTAAGAATGAGTGACATACACAAATGAACGCACATACTTGTCAATTATACATTTCTCCCCAAAACCTGGCTGATTTTCAACATATGTCACCCCTAAGATAACTTTAATAGCTCTTCAAACTTGAAAATCGACCACAAAAACCTCTCCCGTGAACGTTAGTCGCAGTTGATAGCCCTTCGAACGATCTAAGTTTTTTTACCTACGTTTTACCTGCGTTATAATTACGATATCGAGATCCTGTGGTCCACTATCACAAGATGAGGTTAAGCAATGTTTAGTTTGGTTATTCTCTGGATGGGTGAACTTCTTCATGGCTGATAAAGCTGAGAGTACAAGTATAAGTAGATGTGATCATTATGACTCAACATGACCATGATCCACTCTGTTACAGTACCTAGCGCCGGAGGTGTTGAGGAAGCAGCCGTATGACAAGACCGTGGACTGGTGGTGTCTGGGGGCGGTGCTCTACGAGATGATGTACGGACTGGTCAGTGGTCTTTCGTTTTCTTCTCTCTATCTTCAGTATCAACTTGTTTTTTTAATGTTATGAAGCTTGTGTGTTTGCATTCATTTAAATATGATTTACGCCAATCAGAAACATATTCAAACCACAAATTTGAAAGATTAAAACGGTTGTGTCATGATGACGTACATATGCAATGGTTAAGATTAGCTTGATTCTTGTCTCTTATCTCAGTAATTTACTAGATAGTCAGGTTCCCTCCCATTGACATTTCCTTAGTACATCCCTCGCTTCCCTTTGTTGTTCTCTTCACTCTTTTATTCTCAACTTGAATTATTTATTCATATCATTCTTTACCTCTGTCTTGTGTTCACTTCATGTCCACTAGTTATGCTTCAATCCTTGTCACAAGGAGACTGCCTGGCAACGTTTGTAATGACTGGTTGACGTGTAACTTGTGATTGCTTAGGAGCTTGTATGATGACAAATCTTCAAGAGTAAAATGAAAGATGTGAAAAAAGCATGGCCAAAAAGCCATCATGACAGCTAAAATTGGAATAGAAGGATATTAGGAGGGATAGAAGAGGAGCATGCTAGATAAGTGAATGAGTGCCTGAAATAGAAATTAGACTCAAAGGAATTAAACTCTCTATTTGGGTTGAATTGTGATGCTTGAAGAACGTTGAAGGAAATGAGCTTGTGTACGTGCATTTGGAGTTAGATGACTTTGATCGTGAATTATGTGAACACATGGGCACCACTTTTGAGTTACTTCAATAGACTTGAGTTGTCGTGCACAGGAGGAACATTTTGCTTGTAGATTTCTCCTCCAATATAAAGTAACCTTTTATTGAATTCTTGTCTTTGTTTAATGATACTTTATTTTCATGTTAGTGAGGTGACATCAATATAATGATTCATGCTATCATTCAAGAATTGTTCAGAACTCTAATTAAAGTTTTTAGGAAAAAATCCATTCTCGACGTCCTTTTTGATATTTATCATGGAATTCTTCTGGTTTTGCAGCCGCCATTCTACAGTCGAGACACGGCAGAAATGTATGACAACATTCTATACAAACCACTTCGTCTTCGAACAAACGTTTCCTACTCTGCTAGATCTATCCTAGAAGGGGTAAGTATCATCTAACTAATTTAACAAAATGATGATAAGTACATGTCTGCTCCCCAAGCAATTTAACCCATAATGCAATTGATGCTCCTGGTCCACAATGATCCTGAAACTATATCCCACTCATTGTGATCTTCTACTGAGGTTATTCTCATTTTTATATTTTTTCTGATTAGGTCTTTGGAGGGCATTGAGAAGTGGTATACTTGGATAATTACTTCTTTAACGTGAAATTACACAACGTTTCGGAGTATATGCTCACTCTTTCATCATATTTTGTTATTTCCTTACATTCCACCTGATGCAGGAGTGGGCATATACTTCGTAAAGTCGTATATTTTCTCATTAAAGAAGTTGTTATCCAAAACGTCTTCCTGTCCTTATATTTTTTCTGGTTTCCATGGAAACAATTTGAACATAGTGGGGGTAGGAACCTTTTTTCGACCTTAAAAGGAGGGTTCTATCGAGATATTTTTTGTGGAAACCAAATTCGACAGGATATCCCCGTTTACACAAATATGCTACTAATAAATGATTAAAACACAGTCAAGTTAAACGATATTAATAAGGGTAATATTTTGATGAATTTATATTTCAAAACTTAATAAAGACAAGCGTAATTTTGTTGAAAAATAAAAACAATGAGAACTGAAGCCATTCATCGACACTGCAAGTGGGGAAAAGTTTTCTATGGCATAACAGCAAATTGTTTATTAGGTTTATGACACGCTAGGTGTTACTATGTGAACTGTCTATCAGTGTATATCTTTTATCATTAAAGAATAGATGAAATGACATATGGTCAAAATCGGATTCATTAAAATGGGATGTCAATTTGACAATTGCTCAATTTTAAATTTCTGAAATCGGTCCATAAATTACTTATATACGGCCTTTTAAAAAAACGGCTTATTTAGCCCCGGCGACCAGAATGAAAGTCTGCGGGGGTGTGGCCCCTGAAGGGATGAATTCTGTGACGTATCAGGAGTCTGATTTTCGGCGATAGTCATAATTCAACGTAATTTCGCAACATTTTGGTTGTTAATTTCACAAAGAAATCTTCAATAAACCAACTTAAATTTCTCATATATCGAATGTTTAGATATCCATCTAGGTAATTCCGCATATGACAATTACATAATTATTACATAAACATGTCTTTTTGGCGATGTAATACACCTCATATAAATTCATTTAGCAACAGTGATAATCATCATTAATTAATTAACATGGCTCGGTGGAGTAGCTGTCTAGCCGACCCCGTTTGTCGCGTATCACAGTCACGCCTTAGTGAGCATTTTCAAAATGAAACATACATATGAATACACCTTATAAATTCATTTAGCGGCAGTGATAATCATCATTAATTAATTAACGAGAGGCGGCGGAGTAGCTGTCTAGCCGGCCCAGTCTGTCTCTTATCACAGTCACGCCTCAGTGAGCATTTACAAAATGAATCGCCCTACTGATTGCGCTAGTGTTAAAATGGGTGAATTAAAATCGTTTTAATTATCAATTGCAAGTGTATATTGTCTCGATTTTCTGCTCAATTGATTTCGATGTACAATATACGTAGAGGTAATCATCTGTCATTCTTGAGAAAAATTCATTTCATCAGATCTTTAAAATTTGTAAAATTAGGTAAAATATTGCGTGTTTTCATTTCACGTAAGGCACAAAATCCAATATGGCGGATTTTGCCGACAGAACGGCCCCTTTAATCTAAAAATCTATGCAGTATTATTTTATGAGACTTTGTTGTTAGACCTAGTGTTGGAATGATGCCTTTTTGCTACTTAAATTATTGTGATTTCTATATTTTTTTCTGATTTCCATGGAAAGAATTTGAATTAAGTGCATATGGAGGTTAGAAACCTTTTCCGACCTCCATCTCAAAATCTATTCATTATTATTTAATGGTATGTATTTATGACTCAAAGATGGAATGGTGCCAGCCTTTTGCTACTTCAATCATTCTGAATATTTTTCTGGTTTTCTTGGACACAATTTAAACAAAGAGTTCCGAAAAAGGACACAATTTGAACTTAGAGGCTACATGGAAACAAGTTCATTTATTCTAATAGATTAACCTGTTTTTATTGTCTCTTGTATAAGTGAAACATAAGGGTAAGATGACTAGGTTGGATTACAAGTTGGAGCAGGGGACATCACAGTGCATCCATCACATGCACATATTTCTAGTTTATCTATCTCCTGTTTTCCCCTGCTGACCTTCATATAAACATTGTCCAATACCCTGAGATCAATAGATATTGATACACGTTGATCCTGATACATCTCACCACTTGACCCTAATGGTCATTGATCCTGATTAGATCCTCCTTTCTGTCTTGTGTAGCTGCAGTCTTGGCACCAGGCCATGTTGATCCTGATACACATAGATACTGATACACATTGATACACATTGATACACGATTCTGATAGAGATTGACACTGTTACACATTGACACTGAAAAACATTGATACTGGTACACATTGATGCTGATACACATTGATGCTGATACACATTGACACTGATACAAAATGATACTGATACACATTGACACTGATACACATTGATACTGATACACATTGACACTGATACACATTGATCCTGATACACATTGATACTGATATTGATACACGTAGACACTGATACACATTGATCCTGATACACATTAATACTGATACTGATACACATAGACACAGATACACATTGATCCTAATGCATAATGAGTATGATAATTCCACCAGCTACCATATTAACTCTTCAATTTGCTTCCACACTAAGACGAAAGAGATGCCAAGCGATATTGATTCTTATATTCATCAATCAAAATTATCTTCATACAGATTAATCCTGGTACATATATAATGATCATGATAAGCATTATTTCTTTTTCTGTCCCAAACATTCAACCTCCCTCCTCCTGTCCCCTCTACTATGCCAGAGAGAAAGAGAACTATAATTACATAAGATTCAGGGTCTCTGCTGCCCCTCATTGTTGATCCTCTACACACTGTACTAACCCATATATCTTTGTGCCTGCACCGCCATATACATGTTCCCCTTCTCGGTGTACAGCTGCTCCAGAAAGAGAAGGAGAACCGACTCGGTGCCAAGCGGGACTTCCAGGAGATCCAGAATCACACCTTCTTCTCCGACATGAACTGGACCGACCTTGACACCAGGAAGGTCAAACCCCCATACAACCCCAACGTGGTACGTACCATTAAGCGATTACTGTAATAAGGGTAAACATCCACTCATATTCAATTTGATATGTGTAGGGATGAACTGAACAGTAATTAATGCAATATACAGGATACTGGCGATTTCTTGCAAATAAAGTTAAAATCTCTCCGTATAAATTCATCGAAAGCTTTTGTAGACATATTTAAGTTCCATTAGAAAGGGTGTTTAATTTTATTTAAGTCTTAGAAGGGTATTTAGAAGTTGCATACAGAAAATGAAGATTTACTTGTGTAAATATGTACTCTGAAATGTCATTTATTTTCACATCAAGAAGTTGTTATCCAGAAACACTTCCTGTTCTAACATTTTATTTGGTCAACTTGATGACCACATGTGTCAGTGTAAATGTAACAGAATCATAAATAAAGAATGTAATCTTATTGTTTTGGTGTATTTCAGAGTGGTCAACTTGACCTTAAACACTTTGACCCAGAGTTCGTCAGGGAACCTGTGCCAGGTATGTTGTATGGAAACAATAAACAGAAAATCATAAAAACTGCTGGTGTATGTTATGTAATAAAAGGAATTATTTTAACATATACTTTAATCATGTTTCGTCTTATCCCTTTCTAACTTATCTCTACAGGATCATACATTTTATAATGAATGGTGCAAGTAAATAAGAGAGTGTTTCTCTGATATTTTCAGTTTGAATTGGTTGAATATGTACTGATATGAGTACATGTGCAAGATTTATGATTGTTCCACTTCTCTGTTCTCCATGTCTATATGTATCTTTGGTTTCTAACTTAGGAAAATCTCACGCTAGGTTAATATCTGTAGCCCTTTGATGTGAATCTGATGTATTTGATATGTTTATCATTATATTCCTAGAGCTCTTGTTATAGATTCCATCTCTATTTGTTGTCTGTCCTCAGCATCTATTGGCCGATCCTCAGGGAGCTGTAAACTGGTCAGTGCGAGCGTGGTGGAGGCCGACGGCGTGTTCGAAGGTTTTTCCTACGTCCCGCCTGCAGAGGATGCGTTCGGTTGACGCATGGTCTAGTGTAGTGGACATGTGAATATTATGTGTGAAGTGTAAAATAGTGTTGTGTTGAGATTGTGAAGCCTCCATTCTTCCTGACATTGACAGCATTAGATCAGATGAAGACACTCTACATTTGGATCAACTTGTGAAAAGTGTGTTCACAACGAGAACAGTAGACTGGATGTGTTTCAGGGTTAAATATTTTATCTTTTATGTCACATTGGAATGCTCTGAATTGACTTTCTTGAAGCCAGTGCAGATACTGACTCGTGCTGTCTCGGGACAAGTGAAGAGAGTTGTACAAGAAGAATTCAGTCTGCTTTTTAGTTTGTGGTTGACATATTTCAATGTACTTGAAATGTCAATATGTGGTAATCATGGAAAATAATATGCAAAATGGACCACATCTGTTCCCATTGGGATCAGTTTTAATTCAACAGTTTTCATTTCCACCGATTTTAGTCAGGTTATTTCTTCTGTAATGAGAAGTCAGTGAAACTTTGTGATATATATATATATACATATATATAAAATACCACTTATGTCAAAACATGCCAACGTCTATTTTTTGTACAACTTTAACTGGGAATAATTTGTCATGCTTTTTACTTTTAAACATTGTTAAACAACACCCGACAAAGTATTATTGTAGCCTGCCACACCATGGAAAGAGTGTGTAGGCATAGGTGTCCGTTGGGTCCATCAAACTTTAACTTTAAACTGCTTTAAAACAAGTAGTGAACTTGGGCTTTTGGTGTTAGAATTTTCAAAAATGGATATAAACAATTTATTTTGAATTATAAATTATGAAAATATGTAGTGTAGTCTTCTTGTGAGGATGATACACTAAACTGGTTAAAGATATTAAAATGAAATATTGTATAAAGTAAATGATAATACTGGTGCATCATTATTAACATGCATATGAAAGAGGTATTGATAAATGTTTATGATTTATGCCCAGTCTTCCTCATATATTGGACACATAGATATAAGTAATTAGAGTATATCAATGTATATTTATTGACTATGGCATATTTTGCTGTAAACTGCTACCACAATAGAGAGGTCTAGTCAGTATTATTACATTGCTTCATATAGATGTGAAGGAACAAGGAATTCATCAACCCAGTGACTTATCAAGTGATCAAATTTTCATGTACAATGTAGAAGAATGGGGGGCATCAGGTTCAAGAAGCGATGTGCAATAAATTACATTTGAATGAAAATTTATTTTACCTTAAATGTTCTCAATTACTTGAATCCTAATAAAATAAAAACCGGTGAAATCTTATTTTATTTTTAATGATCAAAATTACTAAAGAATTACACAGATATGTTCTAAAATTGCATGAAGCAGTGGATTCTGTGGATTTATTTAACAATGGATGTGTATCAATTGATGCATGAAAGTATCACGTTGCAGTTTTCAAGTTTCAAAAACTATTTATTTAATCAAAAAAGATTACTCAAAGGTCATGGCTGTATATCCTAATCTACTTCAATAGTTAGCCCAGGAGAGACTTACACATAATTGAGTTCCACACTGCTCGCAAAATATTGAGTTTGAAGTACATTTCACTCCAGCATAATGACTCCAGTTGACATTATTTTGTCATAGATGTGTTTGATTGAACATAGGAAAATCTAAGATTATTATATTGGTGTGCATACATATTTTGGTGAACAAATAGTTTTTGATGACTTTTGATCCAAAATGCTCATTCAAATCTGTCAGATAAAATTAAAAGAATGGAAATTTAATGAGTTTATGATTGATAAAGTAAAATGAATTTATGTTATTATTTAATTCAATTAATGATGACTAACATTATAAGCATTACCGTAAAAGGGGAGGTTACTCTTGTTCTAACTGGATCATGAGCTGATACAAGCACTTGTTTGTCCATACAGCGAAAAAAATTACTTCAAAATACAACACAAAATGATAATTATATTAGTAATGATAACCTGAATGACAAAAAAATTTCCATAGTAAATCATAGTAATTGATACATTATTTTGTCTTTGTACAAAAAATGCCAGTAGATTTGAATGAATTATATCAAAAGGTACCTTCAATGAACCCACCTAACTTCTGAACTGCAAATCTAAGTCAAATCTCTTTTATAAAGAGTAAATGGCCTTACCTTGTTTTTATATATATTCTGTGGATTTGTTAACTATTTTGACTTGTTATTGTGAATATGTATATAACTTTAAAGAAGTTATTCAAGATTGTTACCAGATCAGTGTACATACATACAGGAACATTGCCTGCAATACTGCATCAAGTTGTTGAATATTTACTTTGAGAAGAGCATTTCTTTTTGGGGTAATATATTGTGCTAATTCCAGTTGATGCTTAAGAAAAACATTATGGTTAAGGATGATATTTTGTAAAATAATATTGATTTAAATGAAAAATGAAATTAATGTTCCACCCTGTGATGAAGTTTATTTTCTAAATTTCAAAGGTTTTATCAAGAGATGATTGTAAATGAAAGGAAATAAATGAAACATGATACATCTGTGTACTTAGTTTTGTTTTCTTGATGTCTCTCCTTCAAACATTTTAAGTATCTCCTGTCTCTCTTTGTGTCTTGAAATCAGATGGTACCGGTATATGGAATGAAATAAAGCAATGTGCAAATTCAATTAGGCACTCTCTCCCAATGTCTATAGATTACTTAGATCATTCCTTTATGCATAACCTGTTACAAGTGGGTATGTTTATAGTCAACGTTTCTATAGTTTTCAGGGAGGAGGTCTGAACTCGTTTGCAAAACCGTCAGATTACAGCCCATAGGCTTGCATCCTTTCGTCTGTTTCGAATGCTCTCAATATGGCGACCGTTTAAAACTATAATGTGATTGGTTAGCTATTTGACTAGGCTTTGTCTGTGTTAAACTGGTTTTGAACATGCGCCTATACGGGATGTCCTCAGGCCTTTGGCGAGGAATCTACAGAACCCGTTTGTATTCCGGTAGATGCGTTATCTTGCAAATTTTATTCCTTGGAACAAGGTCGATTTTAATCAGACTGAATTTGAAATAGTTGCTTATTGCACAACTACCTTTGATTGCAACCAATGAGGATTCTCCTCTCTATTTGCAACCAATGAGGATTCTCCTCTCTATTTGCAACCAATGAGGATTCTCTTCTCTATTTGTAGCCAATGAGGATTCTCCTCTCTATTTGCAACCAATGAGGATTCTCCTCTCTATTTGCCACCAATGAGGATTCTCTTCTCTATTTGTAGCCAATGAGGATTCTCCTCTCTATTTGCAACCAATGAGGATTCTCCTCTCTATTTGCAACCAATGAGGATTCTCCTCTCTATTTGCAACCAATGAGGATTCTCTTCTCTATTTGTAGCCAATGAGGATTCTCCTCTCTATTTGCAACCAATGAGGATTCTCCTCTCTATTTGCCACCAATGAGGATTCTCTTCTCTATTTGTAGCCAATGAGGATTCTCCTCTCTATTTGCAACCAATGAGGATTCTCTTCTATAAAAAGCTTGCAAATGAATTCTGTGAGTTTTTTATTGGTAAAATGGAGAAGATCAGGGAACAATTTGACTGTGACATTGAAACCACATCAGAGTGTACGCCATGCCTGCCAAAGGAATGTGACAATTTGACACAGTTCGCTCTCTTCTCAGAAGAAGAAGTTGGCAAGATAATAGTATCTGCGAAGAAAACAACCTGCCCTCTAGATCCTCTTCCGACAAAGCTTCTTCTAGACTTCACTGGTGTCCTTCTCCCCACAATCACATTGATCATAAACAAAAGTATTGCTACTGGTGTTTTCCCCGATGTTCTAAAGGAAGCCCTAGTTCTACCACACTTGAAGAAGCAAAACCTTGATTCAAAGATTTTCAAAAACTTTAGGCCTGTCTCAAACCTGCCGTTTTTATCGAAGATCCTCGAGAAAGCTGTAAACATACGTCTCAGGGCCTACCTTTCTGGAAATAACATGCTTGATAGGTTTCAATCAGCATACCGTCCGAAACACAGCACCGAGACTGCCCTTCTTAGGATTGTAAATGATCTCAGGTGCTCTGTGGACACTGGACATATTGCATCTCTAACTCTACTTGATCTCTCCGCGGCGTTCGACACCGTTGACCATGGAACGCTTGTCAAAAGACTCTGTGATAGCTTTGGAATTACAGATTGGGCTCTCAGCTGGTTCACATCATACCTTTCAAATCGAAAGCAGGCTGTCTTGATCAACCAGGATAAATCCGAGAGTGCTGTCCTCTCGTGTGGTGTCCCACAGGGATCCGTTCTCGGACCAGTGCTTTTTGTCCTTTACACAAATAGCCTATCTCTGATTATGGCACAGCACAATATGGATCACCACAGCTATGCGGATGATGCCCAACTCATGGACAAGTTCCTGCCAAAGCAGATCTCCGAAGCCCTCTGCAGAACAACATCTTGCACAAAGGACATCAAATCATGGATGCAATCCAAAAAATTTAAGTTGAATGGCGAGAAAACGGAGGCAATGTTACTTGGCACAAAACACCAACTAAAGTCCATCACGCAGAAGCAAGTCACCATTGGCGAATCAGAAATCGATTTCTCTGATTCTGTCAAAAGCCTTGGTGTATACCTGGACTCTGGTCTCACCATGGAGAAGCAAGTAGAACAACTCTGCCGTACATGCTACTTCCACCTCCGATGTATAGGCCAGATACGACATCTTATTACAACAGATGCCGCCAAACTCCTTGTTCAATCCCTTGTGATATCAAGGATTGACTATTGTAATAGCTTGCTTCATCTTGCCAACCAGGATCTTCTGCAAAAAGTTCAGCGAGTGCAAAACACGGCAGCCCGGATAGTCACCAGGACATCCAAATTTGCTCACATCACCCCCACCCTAAAAGCTCTCCACTGGCTCCCTGTAGAGGCACGCATCCAGTTCAAGATCATGTGTATCGTGTACCAGTGTGTCAGTGGTGACGCTCCGTCCTACCTGTCGGAGCTTATCTCGGTGTATGTGCCATCCCGACAGTTGCGCTCATCTGGCCAAAACATGCTAACTGTTCCCCGCTCAAACCTAAAAAACTTTGGAAAACGTTCGTTCAGCTCAGCAGCCCCTCATCTCTGGAATAACCTGCCACTTCATATCAAGTCATCTGCATCACTGAACTCCTTCAAAACACAGCTCAAAACTCATCTTTTCCATCAATATTATATATGACTCTTCTGACACTGTACAGAGCGCTTAGAGCATGCTTAAATGGATGGACTTATGCGCTATATAAATATACATATTATTATTAATGAGGATTCTCCTCTCTATGTGCAACCAATGAGGATTCTCCTCTCTATTTGCAACCAATGAGGATTCTCTTCTCTATTTGTAGCAAATGAGGATTCTCTCCTCTATTTGTAGCCAAGAAATCACTCCACTTGTAACAGAGTTTAAGTGAAAATAAATGACTTCGGTAAACTCTCGTAATGGGAATTTACAATTAAATATGAAAATGGAACTAGGAGACATTGAACATAAATAAAGAGAGATGGAGATTGATTAAAGACAGATGGAGATGGATTAAAGAGAGATGGAGATGTTAAAGAGAGAGGGAAATGATATAAAGATAGTTGAATATGGAATACTGGATATGGACATGTAGTAATGAGAGATGGATATGTAGTAAAGAGAAATGGGCATGGAATAAAGAGAGATGGACATGTAATAAAGAGAGATGGACATGGAATAAACAGAGATGGACATGGAATAAAGAAAGATTGACATGGAATAAAGAAAGATTGACATGTAGTAAAGAGATGGACATGTAGTAAAGAGAGATGGACATGGAATAAAGAGAGATGGACATGTAGTGAAGAGAGATGGACATGTAGTAAAGAGAGATGGACATGTAGTAAAGAGAGATGGACATGTAGTAAAGAGAGATGGACATGTAGTAAAGAGAGATGGACATGTAGTAAAGAGAGATGGACATGTAGTGAAGAGAGATTGACATGTAGTAAAGAGAGATGGACATGTAGTAAAGAGAGATGGACATGTAGTAAAGAGAGATGGACATGTAATGAAGAGAGATGGACATGGAATAAAGAGAGATTGACATGTAGTAAAGAGAGATGGACATGTAGTAAAGGGAGATGGACATGGAATAAAGAGAGATGGGCATGTAGTAAAGAGAGATGGACATGTAGAAAAGAGAGATGGACATGTAGTGAAGAGAGATGGACATGTAATAAAGAGAGATGGACATGTAGTAAAGAGAGATGGACATGTAGTAAAGAGAGATGGACATGTAATGAAGAGAGATGGACATGGAATAAAGAGAGATTGACATGTAGTAAAGAGAGATGGACATGTAGTAAAGAGAGATGGACATGTAGTAAAGAGAGATGGACATGTAGTTAAGGGAGATGGACATGTAGTAAAGAGAGATGGACATGTAGTAAAGAGAGATGGGCATGGAATAAAGAGAGATTGACATGTAGTAAAGAGAGATGGACATGTAGTAAAGAGAGATGGACATGTAGTGAAGAGAAATGGACATGGAATAAAGAGAGATGGACATGTAGTGAAGAGAGATGGACATTGAATAAACAGAGATGGACATGTAGTAAAGAAAGATGGGCATGTAGTGAAGAGAGATTGACATGGAATAAAGAGAGATGGACATGAAGTAAAGAAAGATGGACATGGAATAAAGAGAGATGGACATGTAGTAAAGAGAGATGGACATGTAGTAAAGAGAGATGGACATGGAATAAAGAGAGATGGACATGTAGTAAGAGAGATGGACATGTAGTAAAGAGAGATTGACATGGAATAAAGAGAGATGGACATGTAATAAAGAGAGATGGACATGTAGTGAAGAGAGATGGACATGGAATAAAGAGAGATGGACATGTAGTGAAGAGAGATGGACATGTAATGAAGAGAGATGGACATGGAATAAAGAGAGATTGACATGTAGTAAAGAGAGATGGACATGTAGTAAAGAGAGATGGACATGGAATAAAGAGAGATGGGCATGTAGTAAAGAGAGATGGACATGTAGAAAAGAGAGATGGACATGTAGTGAAGAGAGATGGACATGTAATAAAGAGAGATGGACATGTAGTAAAGAGAGATGGACATGTAATGAAGAGAGATGGACATGGAATAAAGAGAGATTGACATGTAGTAAAGAGAGATGGACATGTAGTAAAGAGAGATGGACATGTAGTAAAGAGAGATGGACATGAAATAAAGAGAGATGGACATGGAATAAAGAGAGATGGACATGTAGTAAAGAGAGATGGACATGTAGTAAAGAGAGATGGACATGTAGTAAAGAGAGATGGACATGTAGTAAAGAGAGATGGACATGTAGTAAAGAGAGATTGACATGGAATAAAGAGAGATGGACATGCAGTAAAGAGAGATGGACATGGAATAAAGAGAGATGGACATGTAGTGAAGAGAGATGGACATTGAATAAACAGAGACGGACATGTAGTAAAGAAAGATGGGCATGTAGTGAAGAGAGATTGACATGGAATAAAGAGAGATGGACATGTAGTAAAGAGAGATGGACATGTAGTAAAGAGAGATGGACATGGAATAAAGAGAGATGGACATGTAGTAAAGAGAGATGGACATGTAGTAAAGAGAGATTGACATGGAATAAAGAGAGATGGACATGTAGTAAAGAGAGATGGACATGGAATAAAGAGTGATGGACATGTAGTGAAGAGAGATGGACATTGAATAAACAGAGATGGACATGTAGTAAAGAAAGATGGGCATGCAGTGAAGAGAGATGGACATGGAATAAACAGAGATGGACATGTAGTAAAGAGAGATGGTCATGTAGTAAAGAGAGATGGACATGTAGTGAAGAGAGATGGACATGCAGTAAAGAGAGATGGACATGTAGTAAAGAGAGATGGACATGTAGTAAAGAGATGGACATGTAGTAAAGAGATGGACATGTAGTAAAGAGAGATGGACATGGAATAAAGAGAGATGGACATGTAGTAAAGAGAGATGGACATGTAGTGAAGAGAGATGGACATGCAGTAAAGAGAGATGGACATGTAGTAAAAAGAGATGGGCATGTAGTAAAGAGAGATGGACATGTAGTGAAGAGAGATGGGCATGTAGTAAAGAGAGATGGACATGTAGTAAAGAGAGATGGACATGGAATAAAGAGAGATGGACATGTAGTAAAGAGAGATGGACATGTAGTGAAGAGAGATGGACATTGAATAAACAGAGATGGGCATGTAGTAAAGAGAGATGGACATGGAATAAAGAGAGATGGACATGGAATAAAGAGAGATGGACATGTAGTAAAGAGAGATGGGCATGTAGTGAAGAGAGGTGGACATGGAATAAACAGAGATGGACATGTAGTAAAGCGAGATTGACATGTAGTGAAGAGAGATGAAGATGGAATAAAGAGGTGGACATAGAATAAAGAGATGGGCATGTAGTAAAAAGAGATGGACATGTAATAAAGAGAACTAAAAAAATATATAATGGGAAATCTAAAATGTTTGGAGGTTTCAGGTTATGCGGGTGAAGTTGTGAACGTGTTCAATAACGTGGATCAGGACAGAAGTTGGAGGAAGCGGGAATAAAATCTCGTGTAACACCTGTTATTGAGGGTCGATGAAGTGATATGTGACGCATGACATTTGAACAAACGTGCCACGTGTAGTAACAAGGTAGGTTAATGTCCATACAATGTGTACAATGTATATACGAAATCGCCTTTGATATTAGTTTGGAGCTTAGTGATACGTTGGATTTTAGCGTTTTTCTTTGAGCAACGACGCAACGCGACTATGTCACTTCTTTGTCCACGGTTTTGTGGTCCATGGTACGCTATAGGATAAATGAGACGATTGTGTTCAGGCGGAATGTAGTCCTAACTTATTCGTTATTTTCCAACATGAGCCAGTACAAGTAATTCGATGACCAAGAGTTATGTTCAGTATTCAATAGGCCTACATTGACGCGACCCATAGAAGGTTTGAATACCACGATTATATATCAACTTGTGTTATTATTGATACATGCACTCGCTCAACTTACAAAACAGTGAAGTAGCTTACACATTGCATTCAGAATGAAAATTGTACTCCTGCCAAGATGCAGTTGAACACCTGATCTAATAATAATAAGTATTAGTGCATATCTATAAAGCGCACATATCCACGCTTGAAAGCATGCTCAAGGCGCTAAACATCATAATGCTAATAAATAATGATAATAGTCATGTACATTCGAATGTGCTCAGTTCACACAAACAGCAATAACAAGTCCATGTATAGAATTGCTGCGAAAATGAAAGTCCTTACAAACCATAGAACTTGTAACACCGTGTAACTAATAATATCCGACACGAAGGCCATACCGCATAGGTGAATTAGTACGTTAGTACCTTCCGTATCATGAACTCTTTTCATGATTTCCGATTTATTTTGGCCATGAACTTCCTACCGGTTTAACGTATTAAAGGGGCAGTAGCACGTATTTTCGCTGAAGTAAGTCAATGGACTTTATTTGAAAATAGTAACACAACCATCTATCTTCGGAAAATCGAGTTAAAAAATGAGTGTATATGGTTCCATAAAGCCATGGGAATCATTTTTGTACTTTGAAATAATAAAATGTGTTCACAATAAAATGGCGGCCATGCAATTTTTGCTTAATACACAGCACCGTTATTACCACCACGAGTAAATGGTTTGTGTAATAAGATGTTTTACCCTCTTAATTAAATATAAATGACATAAACTATCATTCTAAATGAGAAATTTGAAAAAATAAACTGTTCTCAAAACGTGCTACTGCCTCTTTAAATGTGTACCACCACGTTATCCTCCTGCAGCACGTGCAGCATAAACGGATGGTTATGGTCCGGGAAGCCTAAAACGCTACTCGACAAGGTCCAGTGAGCGTAGGCTTCGCGGTACATGGTCAAAAACGTTATCCGTCAGGCTAGGGATTAGGCTTAGCGGTACTTTCTCCAAAACTGACAATTATGCTTCCCAGTACATTTGTAATAAAGATTTTAGGCGTCCAAGGCCGACACCAAACGGATAGCGCTGCTCCAAGGTAGGAGCTTGTACAATATCAGGTGCTAGAAGTTTACGAGTGGAGTTTTAATGGTGTTTTTCCAGAATAGGAAGAAAAGATGGACCGATGGCAGAACCGGGTTGCCTTGGTAACGGGTGGTTCTATGGGGGTGGGGGAGTCGACATGTCGTCTTCTGGCATCTCACGGGATGAAAGTTGTAGCTTGTGCCAGGAGTGAAGATAAACTCAAGGTAACATAGTCTGCAGTTTCATTTTCTAAGTTACACTTTGACAGAAGCAGTATACATATGCGTTTACTGTAATGTCTGAATACATGTATAGTAATGCTTATTCATCATGTTCATGATAAACAATGTCTGTATGTCGAATAAGAATTTTGGATGTCGGATCAATGTATTAACAATTATCCGAGTATTTTAGCCTTTTAGGTCTTCCTGCACCTTGGAACTAGCCAATCATGTGTTGTTCAGAGACTGAAATAGACACGACGCCATCATCAACTTGTCACATTGTCATTGAGTTGGTGAATGTTTGAACACAAACTGACCGCTTTAGTCTGCCAGAACTGTCTCTTCCGGAACAACGTTAACTACTTTTAAGTTTTACTATTTGGCGAGATTTTGGCCAATTGCTTAGAGCAAGTAAAGTACATCTTAACCAGATTGGATGGCTCCATTGGTTCCCAGAAACACGAGTACAATTCAGCAAGGTAGCGATCAGCAATATTTATTATTATCAGTTATTTCTAGACTTGCTGCCGGCCACGCCATGATTGAGAAGGTCCATTAATACAATACTGACAGGTTTAATTGTAAATGTATTTTCATGTTTGAGTTTGGATAACGATCTTGCAGAAACTCGCCGAGGAAGTTGCAGCATCTGGTAAAGGGGAAATTCTCCCCGTGAGAGTGGACCTGAGGAAAGAAGAGGACATTATGTCCATGTTCGAGAAAGTCAAAACAAAATGGGGCGGAGTCGATGTTTGTATCAACAATGCTGGCCTCGCTTTGGATTCGCCAATCATAGACGGCGACACAGAGATGTGGAGCAACATGTGGGAGGTACTATTTTACTTTCATGATAAAATTTGATTATGAGAAATTTTCCCCGCAATATATATTTCAAAGTACAAAATAAAGGAAAGGTTTAGGAGGTGCCAAACTTTGCCTACTTCAATATCGTATGACTACACATAACCAGCCAATGAAAGAACTTACATTTGAACTTGCTATCGTCGACCTTCAAAATCCCCATATTTCATTAACTGAAAAAATACATACATAGCGACGAGTAATCAATTTATATCAAATCGACAGTTATTGCGCTCAGGAGATCAGGGTATTGTAGACTTTTAACGGATACAGATCGATACACTGATGGAAGATGATATCCTTTATGTACACTTATAACGTGAAGTGGAGATATAACCAGAGTGATTAAGTAAGGATGTGTTGTTACGTAGAGTTAATGAGTGAATGTCATGCTGACCTAACTACAGGTGAACGTGATGGCACTCTGTTTGTGTACGAGAGAGTCGATCAAGTCTATGAGAGAGCGGGGAGTGGACGATGGTCACGTGATCAATATCAACAGGTCAGTAACAAGATCATCGAAGACATACATGGTCATTGGAGGAAGAGACACAACGGAATCGTAATATAAAGTTTAGCGTAAAATCGTGTTTCGGTATCAGTCTGATTACAATCGACCGTTTTCCGAGGAATAAAAGTTGCAAAATAGTGCATTTACCGGGATACGAACTCATATCGTTCGGATGTTCTTCTCGTGAGAGGAAGCTACAGAACCCGTTCGTATCCCGGTAAGATGCATTATTTTGCAAATTTTATTTCTCGGAACAAGGTCGATTTTAATCAGACTGATAATTCACATTATCTTTCACGTCCATACTCCCGATGACGATAAAACTGGATGAAAATAGAAAACAACTAGACTTTTTTTTATCTGAAAAAGTATTTTTAGGATCTGGCATAGTTCTTCATCATGCTGTTGCAGTCTCTCCGGCCATAATAATAATAATGTTTATTTCCTCCAAAGGAGAGATACAACATAGTTAAGTTAAGGCATTAATTACAAAAAACAATGAAAATGCGACAATGCGATAACGCGATAACGCGGTAACGCGGTAACGCGATAATGCGATACTACGACATGGATTGCCACGCCTATTCACATTATAAAATGCGACAATAGTCTTTTATGCGACAATATTTCTTCATCATGCTGTTGCAGTCTCTCCGGCCATCGTGTAGGACGAAGTCATTTCTACTCTGCCACGAAGTACGCAGTGACGTCACTCACGGAGGGTATACGCTGGGAGCTGAGAGGGATAAACTCCAACATCCGGGTCACTGTGAGAGCCTACATCATCTAGTTAATTACCGAACCTAGTTAAAATGCAGCTGTAAGTTGTTGTCCCGTAGAGACATTAGGGAAGGATGATCCTTCACTGCTGTCCAGGAGTGGTCAACTAAGCGACAGAGGCAACATTGAAGACGAACCACGCCCTGTTCGTGAAGAAGAGGTCAATGTGGACAGGGATTGACAAACCAATATATAATCTGATGATTCATGACCGTCGAATTACCCAACACTCATCGTCGATGCATTTGGTATTTGCCAGGAGCGAGTTCATTCCATATTATTATGGAACTTTGGAAATCAGAAAGGTTTCGGCGGATTGAGTGCCAAGACCTTTGACCTCTGGTCAAGAGCGGATAAGATACCCGTATCAACTTCTCCAGCAGCCACCCTGCTCGTCTGATCTAGCTCTGCTCTATAAAACTTTCATCTGTCCATACTCCGTTTCCGGTAGGCATTTCAACTCTGACGATGACATCTTTGCCGCCGTGGAGTGTTTTAGACACCCATGACATGGCAGAGGTGTATGACATTATAAGGTCTAAGGATGTCGAGACTGTATTTCATTTCCTTTCTGTGGGAAGTTCCCTACTTACCAATCACCCGTCGTTCATTCTTTACAGCTTCGATTTAATTAACCAACTATCCTAATTATGTTCTTCCAAATTGTGTTGTCGAGTCATGAATCACGACCTCATTCTGCTCATCCACCGATATCGTACCGGTACATACTGCATCAGAATGCTACAATAAATTATGTTGTCACTTGCTGTATATCGTATGTAGGTCGATATGTCGATATGTTATTTACAGTGAAGACTCTTATAGTATCCGCTATGCACTAGCAACAATCCAAACCTATTATAAATGACATGTATCCACACTTTATCGATGTTTAATTTGTGTAAACAAATGCCTCCAGTCGTTATTTTGGTAATAAAAGTTGCAATGAAACAATTTGACATGTTAACATATATCTATGTATCTGATTTGATTCAGCAATATTTATATATTTTTCAGGGCATTAGTCCTGGCATGATTAAAACGAACTTCGCTAGAACGATGCTTGGTGACGAGAAAGCAGCTGAGGAAATGTACGCGACACGTGAGGTTTGTAGTTCAGCTGTACACTCAATACCACATCTACCAGCTTCTGGAATGTCATTTATATATCAACAATCTCTACTTTACTTACGTTCAGCATCAACATATCATTTGTGTTACGAAATTTTGTCAATTAATAAACACTATCCAATTGTTTTCGGGATCGACTGTTGAACATTAACGTACGCCAGTACAGAAGTATGTTCTTTCCAGATCAATTCTGGGATCACACGATAATTACTGTGATCACATTATGGATTAAGTTTGATGTACAAATAAAATGCTCGTATTGGCAATTTGCAGTTTGTTAAAACTTAAGTCTTATTTGCCATTAAAACCATGATTTAATGATGCCAATATACAGATGAACACAAGCAAGAAAACGCTTTGTCGATTCATTATATATCGCTTTGAAACACTTCTTTCAAATTAGGTTATGTTTTTATAATAATCAGGGTTTGAAAGCAGAAGAAATCGCCAAGATGATCGAGTTTGTTTTGGGGTCTCCACCAACAGTTCAGGTAACTATTCAACCATATCAAGTTCTGTTTCCAAATGTGTTGAGGATATACCTAAAAGGACTAATGAATAATTAATTTAACAAATTGTTTTGATTACGCCTTCTTCGTTATGTTTACATAACGTTTGGAGGCCTAGTAGAACAGTTAATTGTGAGGTCACAATGCTCAAGCACAGACCATCAGCCGTCGGTAACATTATTAAGAAGATGTAATAACAGAATGGGCTTTGTTTAGTTATCAACTCGCATCTTCTAAACGCCTATAAAAAATCTAAAGTATTTTCAGTGTAATTGTATTTTCTTGAACTTTGTATACTGTCGTTGATCATCAAATGGCAGTGACAGTAAGTTATTTTGAGCTACTGTTTTTGCTTAATAATTTGGTTATTAAATGACACATGATTTCACAAAATTCCCACCATCGTATTTTCAGATCAGCGAGATGCTGGTACGACACACACAACAGGTCGTTTGAGGATGGGGGATGCGCAAGCTGGTGGCGATGGCCTAGTCGTCATTTTTCCTACAATATATATGTTGTGTGTATTACACGTATTTTGATTGTGACAAAGGTGGCCCCTACATAATTAAAGGTATTGGTTATAACGTGATTGTGTTGTCTATCACTGTGTTTTGAAGTGACTTCTCAGTATTAGAAGATCACGCTTATTGTACTGCTGTGATCAAGGGAACGTGATATATATATATATATATATATATATATAGGTCGAAGGTTGTTTGAAGCTTACAATTATTTTCAAGGTGTGTGTGTGTGCGTGTGCGTGCGTGCGCGCGCGTGTGTGTGTGGTTCTTAACTTAATACTTAACTCAAATATACGACTCACAGATAATATCATACAGTGGAATGTGTATACTCTCATTTACTGGCAGCCAGAGTATGTGCCAGATGCTTTACTGATTAGGTAAAGCAAAGAAACTTTTAAGAATTGTAAATTGTGCGACCATTTCGCCTCGACAAGTAAACCTCGCCTCGTGTGGTAAGCTGTAGGTACAGTCAATGCTGGCGATAGTTGCCTTACTCTGAGGGCGTGGGTTCGAATCCCGCATGGGACTCGGCACAAAAAATTACAAGAAATTGTACTATTGAAGGTAGTGTTATCCCAAATATAACCATGTTATATTTCTTCACTATCTAAATGGCAAGTATTTCTAAAAAATAATTTATGTAAATTTGGTCAAGTTCAACGATTAGATTATGCCAAACCAACTTTTGTATAAATTGTGAGGAATTAAAATGTTCTATATATTCATTTCATCACACAAACCCGCACTGATGAACAAGGGTAATCTGCATGGCATATGGCAGAAGTAATGTCACATTAACTGGTGCTTAAAATAAACTATGTCTTCATTCATATAGACAATTCAATCATTTTCTCGGTATTTATGTCCATGAGTTTTGTAGTTTTGACGAAGGACATCTTACCCTTGTTAACACATTATAGGAGAAGAAATAATTGTATATCTGGCCGACGACGACCCTCCTCCCTTGGTGTGGCTGACCTGGCACATGTGACTCAGCTCCAGCAGGAAGAACACTACTTTCATTGACAACGTTGAATATTTCATTTATTAATGGAGAACCATTCACTTCTAGAACAGGTTAGCATCGGACATCTGAAGGGATTAACCTCTGGGAAGAGAATGTAGAGAAACTTGAGTTTCCCATTTACAAGCACTCCAAGTTAATTGTTTAACAATGTTTTTATTTCAGTATTGGTATAATCAATATTGTAGAACGTGTACATGTTATACACATAAAGGGGATATAATTCGTATCAGACAGGCCGGTGGATATGTCGGACTAACATCTCGCTGATCTGAAAGTTAAGAGTAATGTATTAGTTCACTAATTTCTCGCAATAGTTACCAAGGGACTAACTTACGTGTATGTGGTTTCTACAAACAACAGCATCTGTAACCGCAAATATTATACATAAGTAGTGGCCAACAGTGGATCTTGTAAGTAGTGGCAAACAGTGGATCGTGTAAGCTATGATTGTACTGTAAGAAGAACGATATGATGGAATGATCATGTTTCTATGGGAACAGCATCTTTATTAAGTAATTTGATATTTATCTGCGTCAAAATGTAGTTGAATCTTGTCCACTGCAGTTTTCACAAATGTGTAGTTACAAAACAAACAACTTTAACCCAAAATTTATATCTCTTAATTTGTCAATAATTAAGCGTGGAATACAACTTCTTCACCTTTCACCCAGTCTGATTAAAATCGACGGTTTTCCTTGGAATAAAAATTGCAAAATAGTGCATCTACCGGGATACGAACTCATATCAGTCGTAGGTTCCACGACCTGTTCGTATCCCGGTAGATATATTATTTTGCAAATTTTATTCCTCGGAACAAGGTCGGTTTTAATCAGACTGACCTTTCACCGTTTAAATACACGACCAACACAGGAAGCACAGTGCTACGGACATAATCCTGATTGACACGAAACTCACTGGCAATAATATAGTTTCAAACTTTCCATAAATACACAAGCTTGTAGTCTAACCGGTGCTGAACATTGTTCAGGTATGACAAGGTTCGGGTACAGACTCACCTGAACTGTTGGCGGCGACGTTTAAACAAACTCTATCATATTGGCAATCTCTTCGGCTTTCAGGGCCTACAAAACATAACCATCGTGTATGAAAACACTTCTAACCAAGTACTTCCGTTGTATACAGCTCTGCGGCAGTACGTCCACTCCGTGCAATGATAGAAGATGGCACCACGTACGTGAGGTTAACCCCCTGATATATAGTGTGTTGTCCATTGAGTCTTTGAGTAAAATTTTAAACTTGTATCCATCATCTTCATAATTTTTATGATTTAAATAGTGGATTATAATTGGTAATTATTTAATAAATCCCGAGGGAGGAAAAGTGTTTTCTAACGGCAAATAAAATCAAGCACAACCTTCCCTGATGCGTAGACATCTTCTGCTGCTTGATCATCCCCAAGTAGGGTCTGGATAAAGTGTGTCTTTATAAGCCCGGGACTGACGCTCTGAAAAGAGGATTAAGAAAATCAACCGCAGTTTAAATTGTTAATATAATATATCCCAAGGGTAGTTAAGCAGCAGACTCATTTTTAAAAAGAAAAGAACTATTAGCTCACATAGCGTTAATGAATTTGCATGCATTATTATCTAAGGTTGATTATGGAAAGAACATAATTCTCAAATAACACAATGTGAATAATGTCAAATGCCTTAAAGGTCATATCTAAAATAACTACGAATGTCCCTAATAAGCAATTAAAAAAGCATGGTTGTCCCCTCCCCAACTCCATGTCATAATCTCCCTTCATCAGTGTACCATCCCTTACAATGTATCACAAGAGTGTGAGGAACAGTAAGTTTCTCAAAAATCTATAACCTTTGTTTCTCATAAGTTGAAATTAACCTGGGCTCCGTTCCATAACAGCGAGTGCTTATAATCGCTCATTGATTGCTCAATGTAGCGCTCAAGTAGCGCTCATTCTATCCTGAACGACACGGTGCAAAACCTCAAAGTTCGCTCGCATTGCTACGTAGCCTACATTGAGCAATCGCGTTCAAGAGAGGTTTACAAGTAATCGCTATTTGAGCGATTACTTTGAAACCTCTCTTGAACACGGCCCTGGTTTGGCAGCTACTTAAAGTGTAACTGACCCCACCCATCCTACCAATTAACAGCCCATTACAACTTAGCACTCGCAAATACACAGAGCACTGCACCTACATGTAAACAAGGCCAGTTACCGAGCCAAAAGCTATAGTGAATACACAATGATCATGCTGTCACTGTGTATTTATGATTAAATCACACTATTTTCCATATATATGGTGCTACAGACATGCGATTGGGGTTGTTTGAATGATAGTAACATTGTCAATGGCGACATTGACCATTTATCAAGGGGAGATATCTTGCTGACATGATTAAGACCAATAGAATTACATTGGACATTTCAAATGCACCACTTACATTGCACCCCTGTCGTACACTAAGCTTTATGAGTAGGGCGAGGAAACTACAAATCAACAAAGAAAATATTCTCAATTGTTTAGCTTCCTAGCTTTAATTAATAGTTCCTGATGAGAAGTCGAAAGGTTTGATGTCCCTGCCATGCCCATGTTTCAGAAGGTAGGGGATGACAAGACCAAATGAACAAGCTTTAGTCTTTTAGCTCGTATATTCTGAAAATATCAGAGAGAAAGTCGTTTTAAGTTTTTAGAGATCGTACCTGCCACGACCATACTGGCTTTTATGCCCTAGGTGCCAAGTACCTACCCACAAACATTCAGCTTTTGGGGTGCAGAGTTTTTGAAGAATAAATCGAAAAGGTGAAAAGTTTACTGGGGCGCCCATGTCATAGGACCGTCTGGTCTGATAGCTCCCGGTGAACATTCAAAGACGGCTAGTGACGGCTAGTCTTTAACGATTAGGACACGTGTACACGGGGGAATAAGTCAATTCGAGAGTATTTTGAATTTTGGTATCGGATATGAAGACCGTGCATTAAACGTTTTCGGTTATACATGTCATCGGATCAGAAATCGTCGAAAGTTGAAATAGTTTTCCGTTGATTAATCATGCCTCGTTCCGTTCTTTCTTCAATAACACCACTCACGGAGACCCGGATGTTCGAGTTTATCCCCCTCAACTCCCATCTTAATCCCTCCGTTAATGACGTCACTGCGTACTTGGTGGCTGAGTAAAAATGACTCTGTCCAACTCGGTGCCCAGAAAGACTGAAATAATACACAACTTCCCAGTTCAGCAAGCAATCGTTTTAAACTTTCAAGGAATTAAAATGGGCAATATTATGTTAATTAATAAAAGCATTCGGTATTTAAACAAGATAAAAAAAACAACAACCCAAAAACAACCTCAGTATTGTACAGAAAGTTTAGGTTTTGATATAGTCATCATAATGTTGAAAGCCTTTCAATTGAACTTGGATATATTAGAAATGTTATTACCACTAGGGGCGAACATCAATGTACAGGGGTTAATTAACCCCAGCTGATACACACAGACATGTAAATAAAGTTCATCTGATGAACTTCTCAATGAATGAGAGGGTGCGCCAAGACCCCGACCTGTTGATATTGATCACGTGACCATCGTCCACTCCCCGCTCTCTCATAGACTTGATCGACTCCCGCGTACACATACACAGCGCCATCACGTTCACCTGTAGTAAACTACAGAGTTTTATTCATTGATATGAGTTTGTTTGTTTATTTTATGGATATGTTCTTTTATTTCATTAGTATGATACATTTTCGTTAATTAAATCAAAGAATCACGCAGTGCATCCTCATTTTGATGAATGTATTGAGGCCTCGTCAGCGTTATGTCATTTGCAAGAGGTTGTGATAATTTTTATTATAGTAATTTAATTCTGTCCATCAAACTTATTAGTTATACCTCCCACATGTTGCTCCACATCTCTGTGTCGCCGTCTATGATTGGTGCATCTAAAGCGAGGCCAGCATTGTTGATACACACATCGACTCCGCCCCATTTAGTTTTGACTTCCTCAAACATTGACAAAATGTCCGTTTCTTTCCTCAGATCCACTCTCACGGGGAGAATTTCCCCATTACCAGATGCTGCAACTTCCTCGGCGAGTTTCTAAAACGATATCAATACAAATGTTATGAAGATTCACCAGGGCGTGTTTGTTTAAGGAGTAAAATTGACACCCTGTTCCATCAGTTCCGCTACAAATGGAATTAAGGAAAATGGGGCATGGTTATCGGTTCCATTGTTTGTGGGATGAACGTGTGTTGTACATTATCGGTCAATGTCTTTCTGGCACGTTCTATGTTATACACTCATGGGCAAAAGAAAGTATACTTTCTTTTTAACAGAGTCAATCGCAAAATATTTCTGCCGGATAAAGTCGATTTTGAATTCTTGTGATATAAATAAGAGATATAAACACTTTCTTTCACGAGAGTTTGATACTGACATGCTATTTTATATCTGTTCAAGCACACATGGAGTGCTCAAATAGTTATTTCAAATGGTATGTTGGGAAATACGTTTTGTTATTTAAGGTAACAGTTTATGAAAAGGGAAATTATGTAAGACAAGATGTTATCGGTATAATGATTAAATCAATGACGCGTCATTGCTGTATGGTGCCATTAAAGAACCATCAAGGATGTTGATGAACATATCGAACATTTTCCAAAAATCTATCTCCGTGAAATAAATACACTTAATTTTTCCCTAATTTTTCCAACTTAAAATAAGCCGAGAAATTGAATTAATTAGTAAAGGTGTTTTCCAATCTAAATATAGATCCAGTCTATTATTTTCAAGAGCAAAGCATTATAGTCCAGCTCACACACAGTAAACAAAGACACGAAAGAATAACAACAAATATGAGAAATGAAAGAAATCGATTTGGCGGTTATTTATTTACCATTTCATTTAATTATGTATTTGCTACAGATATTGGAATAATTTTTTTACCCAACTAGGTAATTTTCTTGAATTTAATAATTAGTGAGAGTAAAGATTTGTTATAATTTGCTGGTCTTATCTATAATAAAAAAGTACATTAAACAGGAAATAATTTGTATATTCTCAGGACATTTAGAAACATTGTTTGTAAAGCAATCGTCACATTCAGTAATGTGTGACAAGGGTAACTTGCAAGAGAGACACGTGCAGCACGTGCAGCACGTGCAGCACAAGGGTTGTTATGGCGACTTGCGCTAGAGACGAGCCTTCACGCTTCGGAAGCGCTAACTGTTTGTGTAGTACGTGTTACGCAAAAAAGGGTATTCTGTTTATATGACGTCAGATACCCTTAGCGCGCGCTAGTCGAAGTGGTACTTCTCTTTGAAACCAAATTGCAATATATTGTCGTGATATGAAAATTATTTAACATATGACATGTTGCAGATAAAAGATTTCTCTGGCGAATGACGTTATAAGTATAGTTTCCAAAAATTTGAAACACTTACATCCTTTATGGCTCTTTAACACAAGAGAAAAAGCCATATTTAGCCTGGTTAAGGCGATTCTATAATGACGATTTTTTTTAAAAAGGCGTGTTAAGAATTATGAACAGATAATGTTTCAAATATTACAGATTAAGTTAGTTTGTTTTTAGAGACATGATGTAACTATGTGTCAATCGAGTTCATCACTCGTTGATTCAAATGTCTTGCCTTGTTGTACCCATACTTCTTTTGTCCGTGAGTGTTGTTATAATTCTGTAACTTGGTAAATACAAGGGGGAAGGTTCACTTAGGTATACTTACTTGTTCCAGATCCAATTATTCGATGAATACAATTGATTAAAATGAAAACTTGCGTTCGATGTGTTCAATCGAGTAAAGTAGATATTAATTTCAAAGTGAGGATGAGACGAGGTGTCACGTATAGAAATTACACATACATTTACCCCTTATTATTCAAAATAACATGTGGAATAATCAGAGAAAGAAATAAGATAATCTCTAAAAGGATTATTCCAGCAAGACATAACTAAGATTTCCGATAGGACTTATTACCGTTGTCTTTCTGAACATAATAATCTGAACAAATAAAACACATCGACCTCGAATCTATCATATGGTTATTTTGTGTGAGTATATGGAACTCAACTTCTACAGTGGTGGTATACTCTCTCTTGATTTCGAAGTTGACTCCCATGAGTTCCATTTAACAAAACGAAAACAGGTAACTTTTTAATGATCAGTAATAGAGAACTTGCTATGTGTTTCATGATTTCATGATTTATATCAGTAGGAAGCAACGGAGGTGTTTAATATGCATTTTTAAAATGTTAGAAAAGGAAAATTATAAAACAACATTACATCAAACCATGGACTCTATATATACAATATAATATAATTTGAGAGTCCCTGATTCAACGAACATGCATATTATGTTTCTGTTAAAGTGTAAGAAAATTAAACTGCAAACTATGTTACCTTAAGTTTATCTTCACTCCTGGCACAAGCTACAACTTTCATCCCGTGAGATGCCAGAAGACGAGCCGTCGCCTCCCCCACCCCCATAGAACCACCCGTTACCAAGGCAACCCGGTTCTGCCATCGGTCCATTTCTGTGAAGTCTTTTAAATTTAAAAGTAAAATAATAATAAAAGAGTTCTGTCATGTAGTTCATGGTACTTTTTCATATTTTATGACCAATATCATCTGCACGATACAGGCAATAGAACATATACTTAAAACAGTCAACAGATGATTGTTCTTTGAAAACATAACACAAAATGTGTACACCTTAACTGAACTTACCTGAGAAATGACGTTTTAAGAAGTGGATGCACCAACATAGCCTGGCTGGCCTCTTGCATCGTGATCGTGAACACAGATGTTGAAACGACTATTTGCCATGTGTTTCATACAAGGGGCCACGGGGAATCTAAATGCCCCCCAATGACTTCGTCCTCAAGGATTCTGTCACAAGATGTCACATTTCTTAGGATTGGTCGCCCATTCTTCCGTACAAGTCAAACTGTTCAGTCGACCTCTGAACATATAACCAGATATAGAGTCATTCAGATTACTGATTATGTGGTAAATATCAATTTACGGTAACTATTTTTTACCAAACAGAACTATTATCTTTGTGATAAACTTAAGGTTGGCGGAAGGTCTTTTTTTATAAACAATTGTTGACAACTATTAAGAAAAAGGCTTTTTTGAAGGTTCATAGTGATTTTACTGGTGACTTGACTGAATAGCAATATGTTAAAGTTTGAGCAGTTAATTTGAAAGATTGAAATTACTCACATTACAGCAACGAATATTCACTTTCATCTCTCAGTATAATGTATCATGTTTTTGGAGATCAAAATGACAAAATTTTATAAATTCAAATACCTAAAAGAAGCGCAACATTATGAGAATGACACTTTCTTTCTAAAACTGCCCGAGTTTCTAAAACCATAAAACCATTACTTTTATTGACACATCTTCTTCTTTCTTATCAGACAACTTATACTGGTAAAAAACGTGGGGTGCTTAACTTTTGTCCATGTGTATATAATATAAACTAGCAAGATTGTTTAAATATTGCATAAAATTAGGAATTTGACAAACTTCTATAGGTGATCGGAAAAAAAAGTCACAGGAAAAAAAGTCACAGTAAAAAAGTCACAAATTTGCCTAGGAAAAAAGTCACAGGTAAAAAGGTCACAATAATTATGTTATTGGTCACAAATAAAATAGAAATAGAAAAAGAAACACTAACATACACATTTTTCATTTCATTATACATACTTACTAGTTGGGTTTAGCACTGCTATGGACAATGGACTGGTCATGAATGTGACATCAGATCTGATCAGCATGCCCTAGCTTTCTTAACAGTCTTGTTTTAATTATATTTTTACAGATAACGAGTATACTTTACTTTGTAAATTTGTAAACAAAAAATATCAAAGATTTACTCACTCAGCACTAACATAATTCTAATATAATATTATTTGTGACTTATTTACTGTGACATTTTTTCTGTGACTTTTTATCCTGTGACTTTTCCCCCCTATATTTCTTCTATAAGGTGGTACATTCATTGTTACCATTTGCTATAGGGAAGTACATTCATTGTTACCAGTTGCTATATGGAGGTACATTCATTGTTACTAGTTGCTGTATGGAGGTACATTCATTGTTACCAGTTGCTATAAGGAGGTACATTCATTGTTACCAGTTGCTATATGGAGGTACATACATTGTTACCTTTTGCTGTATGAAGGTACATCCATCGTTACTATTAGTTGTAAAAAGATACATTCATTATAACCATTTCCTATTAGAAGGTGCATTCTCTATTACATATAGTAATAATAACATACATTCATTGTTGCCATTTGCTTTACGGTGGTAGATTCATTGTAACCATTTGCTATAACGATGACCACCCAAAATTTCTACATGCCAAAACTCCTACAAAAAGTGAGGACAGAATTATGCAATTACCTATTTTATAATGGAACAGCCCAGGATATGTTTTAATGTAATTTGCCAAAACTTTTACAGCTGATTGAAGAGGGTAGAGGATTACTGGAGTAGAGGATTAACATTTACTAAGGGAGATGACAGTGTATTTGTGTTTATTAATATTTATATATATTATATATCAATATAAATATTTTGCTTCACATACGAAAGTTTTCACAATTTTGACAATTGTTATCCAGATAGTACGTGGAAAGGGGAATTTATAAACAGGGATATATACTCCTATATATTTATCTCTCCCCGGGACGTTGACAGAATTTATGCATTACAACATATAACATTCATTATAACAAAGAAACAATTTCATATACCAATAACTGAATATGTAAATTCAACAATTTCACACAATGTATTTAAAAACGCTTGCCTAAGTCAATAAATGTACAAACAGAATCCGTAATTTTAGTTTTAGTTAGTCTCATAAGATAAGTCATTGTTACCACAGCTTTCAAATTGAATACATTAACATAATAATAGCTCTTTGATCTAATGCGTGAATAGTTTTGGCTGATGAAAAGATAGTGCATAATAGTAGTTGCGTAGGCAAGTATAAGACTTTTCTAAAACCCTAACAAATTTGTGGTCACCGTCAGCGCTTGTGAAGGATATGAGAATTGTGATTATTATATGTATAGATGTTTTGGGAGGTTCACGCTATAACAAGATACATACATTATGACCATTTACTTTAATAACGAGGAGGTCCATTCCACAGGAACTCGATATCGTAAGTAAAATGTAGGTAAAACATAGGTAAAACAAACCTACCCCCTATATAACATAGAGTAAAGGAGAAAGGGCAGCCATGTTGCAGATCGAAGGGTCCATTCAACATTAGGTCAAGAGTTGGTGACATACACAAATGAACGCACGTTCTTATCAATTATACATTCTCCGCAAACCACGGCTAATTTCCAACATATGATACCCCTAAGAGAATTTTAATAGCTCATCTAACTCGAAAATCGGCCACAAAAACCTCTCCCGTGAACGTTAGTCCGCAGTCTATAACCATTCGATTGATCTGATAGGTATGTTGGAACATGTACATTTATTGTTATCATTTGCTATAAGGAGGTACATTCGTTGTTGCCATTTGCTATAAGGAGGTACATTCATTGTTGCCAGTTGCTATAAGAAGGTGCATTCTCTATAACCTTTAGCTATAATAAGATATATTCATTTTACCATTTGCTATAAGTCCGTACATTCGTTGTAACCACTTGCTATAAGAAGGTGCATTCTATATTACCTTTAGCTATAATAAGATACATTCATTGTTGCCATTTGTTATAAAGAGGTACATTCGTTGTAACCACTTGCTATAAGAAGGTGCATTCTATATTACCATTTGCTATAATAAGATACATTCAATTTACCATTTGCTATTAGGAGGCACATTCATTGTTGTCACTTGCTATAAGAAGGTGCATTCTCTATTACCTTTAGCTATAATAAGATACATTCATTGTTGCCATTTGCTATAAGGAGGTACATAAATTGTTACCACTTGTTAAAAGAAGGTGCATTCTATATTACCTTTAGCTATAATAAGATACATTCATTGTTGCCATTTGCTATAAGGAGGTACATTCGTTGTAACCACTTGATATAAAAAGGTGCGTTCTATATTACCTTTAGCTATAATAAGATACATTCATTGTTGCCATTTGCTATAAGGAGGTACATTCGTTGTAACCACTTGCTATAAGAAGGTGCATTCTATATTACCTTTAGCTATAATAAGATACATTCATTGTTGCCATTTGCTATAAGGAGGTACATTCGTTGTAACCACTTGCTATAAGAAGGTGCATTCTATATTACCTTTAGCTATAATAAGATACATTCATTGTTGCCATTTGCTATAAGGAGGTACACTAATTGTTATCATTTGCTGTAAGTAGGTACATTCTATATTACCTTTAGCTATAATAAGATACATTCATTGTTGCCATTTGCTATAAGGAGGTACATTCGTTGTAACCACTTGCTATAAGAAGGTGCATTCTCTATTACCTTTAGCTATAATAAGATACATTCATTTTTGCCATTTGCTATTAGGAGGTACATTCATTGTTGCTAGTTGCTATAAGAAGGTGCATTCTCTATTACCTTTAGCTATAATAAGATACATTCATTGTTGCCATTTGCTATAAGGAGGTACATTAATTGTTACCACTTGTTAAAAGAAGGTGCTTTCTATATTACCTTTAGCTATAATAAGATAATTCATTGTTGCCATTTGATATAAGGAGGTACATTCGTTGTAACCACTTACTATAAGAAGGTGCATTCTATATTACCATTTACTATAATAAGATACATTCATTTTACCAGTTGCTATTAGGAGGTACATTCATTGTTGCCAGTTGCTATAAGAAGGTGCATTCTCTATTACCTTTAGCTATAATAAGATACATTCATTGTTGACATTTGCTATAAGGAGGTACATTCGTTGTAACTACTTGCTATAATAAGGTGCATTCTATATTACCTTTAGCTATAATAAGATACATTCAATGTTGCCATTTGCTATAAGGAGGTACATTCGTAGTGACCACTTGCTATAAGAAGGTGCATTCTATATTACCTTTAGCTATAATAAGATACATTCATTGTTGCCATTTGCTATAAGGAGGTACATTCGTTGTAACAACTTGCTATAAGAAGGTGCATTCTCTATTACCTTTAGCTATAATAAGATACATTCATTGTTGCCATTTGCTATAAGGAGGTACATTAATTGTTACCACTTGTTAAAAGAAGGTGCTTTCTATATTACCTTTAGCTATAATAAGATACATTCACTGTTGCCATTTGCTATAAGGAGGTACATTCGTTGTAACCACTTGATATAAGAAGGTGCGTTCTATATTACCTTTAGCTATAATAAGATACATTCATTGTTGCCATTTGTTATAAGGAGGTACATTCGTTGTAACCACTTGCTATAAGAAGGTGCATTCTATATTACCTTTAGCTATAATAAGATACATTCATTGTTGCCATTTGCTATAAGGAGGTACATTCATTGTAACCACTTGCTATAATAAGGTGCATTCTATATTACCTTTAGCTATAATAAGATACATTCAATGTTGCCATTTGCTATAAGGAGGTACATTCGTAGTGACCACTTGCTATAAGAAGGTGCATTCTATATTACCTTTAGCTATAATAAGATACATTCATTGTTGCCATTTGCTATAAGGAGGTACATTCGTTGTAACAACTTGCTATAAGAAGGTGCATTCTCTATTACCTTTAGCTATAATAAGATACATTCATTTTTGCCATTTGCTATAAGGAGGTACATTAATTGTTACCACTTGATATAAGAAGGTGCATTCTATATTACCTTTAGCTATAATAAGATACATTCATGGTTGCCATTTGCTATAAGGAGGTACATTCGTTGTAACCACTTGCTATAAGAAGGTGCATTCTATATTACCTTTAGCTATAATAAGATACATTCATTGTTGCCATTTGCTATAAGGAGGTACATTCGTTGTAACCACTTGCTATAAGAAGGTGCATTCTATATTACCTTTAGCTATAATAAGATACATTCATTGTTGCCATTTGCTATAAGGAGGTACATTCGTTGTAACAACTTGCTATAAGAAGGTGCATTCTCTATTACCTTTAGCTATAATAAGATACATTCATTGTTGCCATTTGCTATAAGGAGGTACATTAATTGTTAGCACTTGTTAAAAGAAGGTGCTTTCTATATTACCTTTAGCTATAATAAGATACATTCACTGTTGCCATTTGCTATAAGGAGGTACATTCGTTGTAACCACTTGATATAAGAAGGTGCGTTCTATATTATCTTTAGCTATAATAAGATACATTCATTGTTGCCATTTGTTATAAGGAGGTACATTCGTTGTAACCACTTGCTATAAGAAGGTGCATTCTATATTACCTTTAGCTATAATAAGATACATTCATTGTTGCCATTTGCTATAAGGAGGTACATTCATTGTAACCACTTGCTATAATAAGGTGCATTCTATATTACCTTTAGCTATAATAAGATACATTCAATGTTGCCATTTGCTATAAGGAGGTACATTCGTAGTGACCACTTGCTATAAGAAGGTGCATTCTATATTACCTTTAGCTATAATAAGATACATTCATTGTTGCCATTTGCTATAAGGAGGTACATTCGTTGTAACAACTTGCTATAAGAAGGTGCATTCTCTATTACCTTTAGCTATAATAAGATACATTCATTTTTGCCATTTGCTATAAGGAGGTACATTAATTGTTACCACTTGATATAAGAAGGTGCATTCTATATTACCTTTAGCTATAATAAGATACATTCATGGTTGCCATTTGCTATAAGGAGGTACATTCGTTGTAACCACTTGCTATAAGAAGGTGCATTCTATATTACCTTTAGCTATAATAAGATACATTCATTGTTGCCATTTGCTATAAGGAGGTACATTCGTTGTAACCACTTGCTATAAGAAGGTGCATTCTATATTACCTTTGGCTATAATAAGATACATTCATTGTTGCCATTTGCTATAAGGAGGTACATTCGTTGTAACCACTTGCTATAAGAAGGTGCATTCTATATTACCTTTAGCTATAATAAGATACATTCATTGTTGCCATTTGCTATAAGGAGGTACATTTATTGTTACCGTTTGCTATAAGATGGTGCATTCTATATTAGCTTTAGCTATAATAAGATACATTCATTTTACCATTTGCTATAAGGAGGTACATTCGTTGTAACCATTTGCTATAAGAGGTGCATTCTATATTACCTTTAGCAGTAATAAGATAAATTCATTGTTGTCATTTGCTATAATAAGATATATTCATTGTTGCCATTTGCTATAAGGAGGTACATTCATTGTTGCCAGTTGCTATAAGAAGGTGCATTCTAAATTACCTTTTAGCTATAATAAGATACATTCATTGTTGCCATTTGCTATAAGGAGGTACATTTATTGTTATCATTTGCTGTAAGTAGGTACATTCTATATTACCTTTAGCTATAATAAGATACATTCATTGTTGCCATTTGCTATAAGGAGGTACATTCGTTGTAACCACTTGCTATAAGAAGGTGCATTCTATATTACCTTTAGCTATAATAAGATACATTCATTGTTGCCATTTGCTATAAGGAGGTACATTTATTGTTACCGTTTGCTATAAGATGGTGCATTCTATATTACCTTTAGCAGTAATAAGATAAATTCATTGTTGTCATTTGCTATAATAAGATATATTCATTGTTGCCATTTGCTATAAGGAGGTACATTCATTGTTGCCAGTTGCTATAAGAAGGTGCATTCTATATTATCTTTAGCTATAATAAGATGCATTCATTGTTGCCATTTACTATAAGGAGGTACATTCATTGTTGCCAGTTGCTATAAGAAGGTGCATTCTATATTATCTTTAGCTATAATAAAATACATTCATTTTACCATTTGCTATAAGGAGGTATATTCGTTGTAACCACTTGCTATAAGAAGGTGCATTCTATATTACCTTTAGCTATAATAAGATACATTCATTTTACCATTTGCTATAACGAGGTACATTCGTTGTAACCATTTGCTACAAGAGGTGCATTCTATATTACCTTTAGCAGTAATAAGATAAATTCATTGTTGTCATTTGCTATAATAAGATACATTCATTGTTGCCATTTGCTATAAGGAGGTACATTCGTTGTAACCACTTGCTATAAGAAGGTGCATTCTATATTACCTTAAGCTATAATAAGATACATTCATTGTTGCCATTTGCTATAAGGAGGTACATTTATTGTTATCATTTGCTGTAAGTAGGTACATTCTATATTACCTTTAGCTATAATAAGATACATTCATTTTACCATTTGCTGTAAGGAGGTACATTCGTTGTAACCATTTGCTATAAGAGGTGCATTCTATATTACCTTTAGCAGTAATACGATAAATTCATTGTTGTCATTTGCTATAATAAGATATATTCATTGTTGCCATTTGCTATAAGGAGGTACATTCATTGTTGCCAGTTGCTATAAGAAGGTGCATTCTAAATTACCTTTTAGCTATAATAAGATACATTCATTGTTGCCATTTGCTATAAGGAGGTACATTTATTGTTATCATTTGCTGTAAGTAGGTACATTCTATATTACCTTTAGCTATAATAAGATACATTCATTGTTGCCATTTGCTATAAGGAGGTACATTCGTTGTAACCACTTGCTATAAGAAGGTGCATTCTATATTACCTTTAGCTATAATAAGATACATTCATTGTTGCCATTTGCTATAAGGAGGTACATTTATTGTTACCGTTTGCTATAAGATGGTGCATTCTATATTACCTTTAGCAGTAATAAGATAAATTCATTGTTGTCATTTGCTATAATAAGATACATTCATTGTTGCCATTTGCTATAAGGAGGTACATTCATTGTTGCCAGTTGCTATAAGAAGGTGCATTCTATATTATCTTTAGCTATAATAAGATGCATTCATTGTTGCCATTTACTATAAGGAGGTACATTCATTGTTGCCAGTTGCTATAAGAAGGTGCATTCTATATTATCTTTAGCTATAATAAAATACATTCATTTTACCATTTGCTATAAGGAGGTATATTCGTTGTAACCACTTGCTATAAGAAGGTGCATTCTATATTACCTTTAGCTATAATAAGATACATTCATTTTACCATTTGCTATAACGAGGTACATTCGTTGTAACCATTTGCTACAAGAGGTGCATTCTATATTACCTTTAGCAGTAATAAGATAAATTCATTGTTGTCATTTGCTATAATAAGATACATTCATTGTTGCCATTTGCTATAAGGAGGTACATTCGTTGTAACCACTTGCTATAAGAAGGTGCATTCTATATTACCTTAAGCTATAATAAGATACATTCATTGTTGCCATTTGCTATAAGGAGGTACATTTATTGTTATCATTTGCTGTAAGTAGGTACATTCTATATTACCTTTAGCTATAATAAGATACATTCATTTTACCATTTGCTGTAAGGAGGTACATTCGTTGTAACCATTTGCTATAAGAGGTGCATTCTATATTACCTTTAGCAGTAATAAGATAAATTCATTGTTGTCATTTGCTATAATAAGATATATTCATTGTTGCCATTTGCTATAAGGAGGTACATTCATTGTTGCCAGTTGCTATAAGAAGGTGCATTCTATATTATCTTTAGCTATAATAAGATGCATTCATTGTTGCCATTTACTATAAGGAGGTACATTCATTGTTGCCAGTTGCTATAAGAAGGTGCATTCTATATTATCTTTAGCTATAATAAAATACATTCATTTTACCATTTGCTATAAGGAGGTACATTCGTTGTAACCACTTGCTATAAGAAGGTGCATTCTATATTATCTTTAGCAATAATAAGATACATTCATTGTTGCCATTTGCTATAAGGAGGTACATTCGTTGTAACCATTTGCTATAAGAGGTGCATTCTATATTACCTTTAGCAGTAATAAGATAAATTCATTGTTGTCATTTGCCATAATAAGATATATTCATTGTTGCCATTTGCTATAAGGAGGTACATTCATTGTTGCCAGTTGCTATAAGAAGGTGCATTCTATATTATCTTTAGCTATAATAAGATGCATCCATTGTTGCCATTTACTATAAGGAGGTACATTCATTGTTGCCAGTTGCTATAAGAAGGTGCATTCTATATTATCTTTAGCTATAATAAAATACATTCATTTTACCATTTGCTATAAGGAGGTACATTCGTTGAAACCACTTGTTATAAGAAGGTGCATTCTATATTATCTTTAGCTATAATAAGATGCATTCATTGTTGCCATTTACTATAAGGAGGTACATTCGTTGTAACCACTTGCTATAAGAAGGTGCATTCTATATTACCTTTAGCTATAATAAGATACATTCATTTTACCATTTGCTATAAGGAGGTACATTCGTTGTAACCATTTGCTATAAGAGGGGCATTCTCTATTACCTTTAGCTATAATAATATAAATTCATTATTGTCATTTGCTATAAGGAGGTACATTCGTTGAAACCACTTGTTATAAGAAGGTGCATTCTATATTACCTTTAGCTATAATAAGATACATTCATTGTTGCCATTTGCTATAAGGAGGTACATTCGTTGTAACCACTTGCTATAAGAAGGTGCATTCTATATTACCTTTAGCTATAATAAGATACATTCATTGTTGCTGTTACTATAAGGAGGTACATTCGTTGTAACCATTTGCTATAAGAAGGTGCATTCTATATTACCTTTAGCAATATTAAGATACATTCAATGTTGCCATTTGCTAAAAGGAGGTTTATTCGTTGTAACCACTTGCTATAAGAAGGTGCATTCTTTATTACTTTTAGCTATAAGATACATTCATTTTACCATTTGCTATAAGGAGGTACATTCGTTGTAACCATTTGCTATAAGAAGGTGCATTCTATATTACCTTTAGCCATAATAAGATACATTCATTGTTGCCATTTGCTATAAGGAGGTATATTCGTTGTAACCACTTGCTATAAGAAGGTGAATTCTTTATTACTTTTAGCTATAAGATACATTCATTTTACCATTTGCTATAAGGAGGTACATTCATTGTAACCATTTGCTATAAGAAGGTGCATTCTATATTACCTTTAGCAATATTAAGATACATTCATTGTTGCCATTTGCTATAAGGAGGTATATTCGTTGTAACCACTTGCTATAAGAAGGTGCATTCTTTATTACTTTAAGCTATAAGATACATTCATTTTACCATTTGCTATAAGGAGGTACATTCGTTGTAACCATTTGCTATAAGAAGGTGCATTCTATATTACCTTTAGCCATAATAAGATACATTCATTGTTGCCATTTGCTATAAGGAGGTATATTCGTTGTAACCACTTGCTATAAGAAGGTGCATTCTATATTACTTTTAGCTATAATAAGATACATTCATTGTTGCTGTTACTGTAAGGAGGTACATTCGATGTAATTATTTGCTATAAGAAGGTGCATTCTATATTACCTTTAGCAATATTAAGATACATTCATTGTTGCCATTTGCTATAAGGAGGTATATTCGTTGTAACCACTTGCTATAAGAAGGTGCATTCTATATTACCTTTAGCTATAATAAGATACATTCAGTGTTGCCATTCGCTATAAGGAGGTACATTCGTTGTTACCACTTGCTATAAGAAGGTGCATTTTATATTACCTTTAGCTATAATAAGATACATTCATTGTTGCTATTACTATAAGGAGGTACATTCATTGTTACCATGTGCTATAAAAAGAAAGGTGCATTCTCTATTACCTTCAGCTATAATAAGATACATTCAGTGTTGCCATTTGCTATAAGGAGGTACATTAATTGTTACCACTTGTTAAAAGAAGGTGCATTCTATATTACCTTTAGCTATAATAAGATACATTCATTGTTGCCATTCGCTATAAGGAGGTACATTCGTTGTAACCACTTGCTATAAGAAGGTGCATTTTATATTACCTTTAGCTATAATAAGATACATTCATTGTTGCTGTTACTATAAGGAGGTACATTCGTTGTAACCATTTGCTATAAGAAGGTGCATTCTATATTACCTTTAGCAATAATAAGATACATTCATTGTTGCCATTTGCTATAAGGAGGTACATTCGTTGTAACCACTTGCTATAAGAAGGTGCATTTTATATTACCTTTAGCTATAATAAGATACATTCATTGTTGCCATTTGCTATAAGGAGGTACATTCGTTGTAACCATTTGCTATAAGAAGGTGCATTCTATATTACCTTTAGCAATATTAAGAAACATTCATTGTTGCCATTTGCTATAAGGAGGTATATTCGTTGTAACCACTTGCTATAAGAAGGTGCATTCTTTATTACTTTTAGCTATAAGATACATTCATTTTACCATTTGCTATAAGGAGGTACATTCGTTGTAACCATTTGTTATAAGAAGGTGCATTCTATATTACCTTTAGCTATAATAAGATACATTCATTGTTGCCATTTGCTATAAGGAGGTACATTCGTTGTAACCACTTGCTATAAGAAGGTGCATTCTATATTACCTTTAGCTATAATAAGATACATTCATTGTTGCTGTTACTATAAGGAGGTACATTCGTTGTAACCATTTGCTATAAGAAGGTGCATTCTATATTACCATTTACTATAATAAGATACATTCATTTTACCAGTTGCTATTAGGAGGTACATTCATTGTTGCCAGTTGCTATAAGAAGGTGCATTCTCTATTACCTTTAGCTATAATAAGATACATTCATTGTTGCCATTTGCTATAAGGAGGTACATTAATTGTTACCACTTGTTAAAAGAAGGTGCTTTCTATATTACCTTTAGCTATAATAAGATACATTCACTGTTGCCATTTGCTATAAGGAGGTACATTCGTTGTAACCACTTGATATAAGAAGGTGCGTTCTATATTACCTTTAGCTATAATAAGATACATTCATTGTTGCCATTTGTTATAAGGAGGTACATTCGTTGTAACCACTTGCTATAAGAAGGTGCATTCTATATTACCTTTAGCTATAATAAGATACATTCATTGTTGACATTTGCTATAAGGAGGTACATTCGTTGTAACCACTTGCTATAATAAGGTGCATTCTATATTACCTTTAGCTATAATAAGATACATTATTGTTGCCATTTGTTATAAGGAGGTACATTCGTTGTAACCACTTGCTATAAGAAGGTGCATTCTATATTACCTTTAGCTAAAATAAGATACATTCATTGTTGCCATTTGCTATAAGGAGGTACATTTATTGTTACCGTTTGCTATAAGATGGTGCATTCTATATTAGCTTTAGCTATAATAAGATACATTCATTTTACCATTTGCTATAAGGAGGTACATTCGTTGTAACCATTTGCTATAAGAGGTGCATTCTATATTACCTTTAGCAGTAATAAGATAAATTCATTGTTGTCATTTGCTATAATAAGATATATTCATTGTTGCCATTTGCTATAAGGAGGTACATTCATTGTTGCCAGTTGCTATAAGAAGGTGCATTCTAAATTACCTTTTAGCTATAATAAGATACATTCATTGTTGCCATTTGCTATAAGGAGGTACATTTATTGTTATCATTTGCTGTAAGTAGGTACATTCTATATTACCTTTAGCTATAATAAGATACATTCATTGTTGCCATTTGCTATAAGGAGGTACATTCGTTGTAACCACTTGCTATAAGAAGGTGCATTCTATATTACCTTTAGCTATAATAAGATACATTCATTGTTGCCATTTGCTATAAGGAGGTACATTTATTGTTACCGTTTGCTATAAGATGGTGCATTCTATATTACCTTTAGCAGTAATAAGATAAATTCATTGTTGTCATTTGCTATAATAAGATATATTCATTGTTGCCATTTGCTATAAGGAGGTACATTCATTGTTGCCAGTTGCTATAAGAAGGTGCATTCTATATTATCTTTAGCTATAATAAGATGCATTCATTGTTGCCATTTACTAAAAGGAGGTACATTCATTGTTGCCAGTTGCTATAAGAAGGTGCATTCTATATTATCTTTAGCTATAATAAAATACATTCATTTTACCATTTGCTATAAGGAGGTATATTCGTTGTAACCACTTGCTATAAGAAGGTGCATTCTATATTACCTTTAGCTATAATAAGATACATTCATTTTACCATTTGCTATAACGAGGTACATTCGTTGTAACCATTTGCTACAAGAGGTGCATTCTATATTACCTTTAGCAGTAATAAGATAAATTCATTGTTGTCATTTGCTATAATAAGATACATTCATTGTTGCCATTTGCTATAAGGAGGTACATTCGTTGTAACCACTTGCTATAAGAAGGTGCATTCTATATTACCTTAAGCTATAATAAGATACATTCATTGTTGCCATTTGCTATAAGGAGGTACATTCGTTGTAACCATTTGCTATAAGAAGGTGCATTCTATATTACCTTTAGCAATAATAAGATACATTCATTGTTGCCATTTGCTATAAGGAGGTACATTCGTTGTAACCACTTGCTATAAGAAGGTGCATTTTATATTACCTTTAGCTATAATAAGATACATTCATTGTTGCCATTTGCTATAAGGAGGTACATTCGTTGTAACCATTTGCTATAAGAAGGTGCATTCTATATTACCTTTAGCAATATTAAGAAACATTCATTGTTGCCATTTGCTATAAGGAGGTACATTCGTTGTAACCACTTGCTATAAGAAGGTGCATTCTTTATTACTTTTAGCTATAAGATACATTCATTTTACCATTTGCTATAAGGAGGTACATTCGTTGTAACCATTTGTTATAAGAAGGTGCATTCTATATTACCTTTAGCTATAATAAGATACATTCATTGTTGCCATTTGCTATAATAAGATATATTCATTGTTGCCATTTGCTATAAGGAGGTACATTCATTGTTGCCAGTTGCTATAAGAAGGTGCATTCTATATTATCTTTAGCTATAATAAGATGCATTCATTGTTGCCATTTACTATAAGGAGGTACATTCATTGTTGCCAGTTGCTATAAGAAGGTGCATTCTATATTATCTTTAGCTATAATAAAATACATTCATTTTACCATTTGCTATAAGGAGGTATATTCGTTGTAACCACTTGCTATAAGAAGGTGCATTCTATATTACCTTTAGCTATAATAAGATACATTCATTTTACCATTTGCTATAAGGAGGTACATTCGTTGTAACCATTTGCTACAAGAGGTGCATTCTATATTACCTTTAGCAGTAATAAGATAAATTCATTGTTGTCATTTGCTATAATAAGATACATTCATTGTTGCCATTTGCTATAAGGAGGTACATTCGTTGTAACCACTTGCTATAAGAAGGTGCATTCTATATTACCTTAAGCTATAATAAGATACATTCATTGTTGCCATTTGCTATAAGGAGGTACATTCGTTGTAACCATTTGCTATAAGAAGGTGCATTCTATATTACCTTTAGCTATAATAAGATACATTCATTGTTGCCATTCGCTATAAGGAGGTACATTCGTTGTAACCACTTGCTATAAGAAGGTGCATTTTATATTACCTTTAGCTATAATAAGATACATTCATTGTTGCCATTTGCTATAAGGAGGTACATTCGTTGTAACCATTTGCTATAAGAAGGTGCATTCTATATTACCTTTAGCAATATTAAGAAACATTCATTGTTGCCATTTGCTATAAGGAGGTATATTCGTTGTAACCACTTGCTATAAGAAGGTGCATTCTTTATTACTTTTAGCTATAAGATACATTCATTTTACCATTTGCTATAAGGAGGTACATTCGTTGTAACCATTTGTTATAAGAAGGTGCATTCTATATTACCTTTAGCTATAATAAGATACATTCATTGTTGCCATTTGCTATAAGGAGGTACATTCGTTGTAACCACTTGCTATAAGAAGGTGCATTCTATATTACCTTTAGCTATAATAAGATACATTCATTGTTGCTGTTACTATAAGGAGGTACATTCGTTGTAACCATTTGCTATAAGAAGGTGCATTCTATATTACCATTTACTATAATAAGATACATTCATTTTACCAGTTGCTATTAGGAGGTACATTCATTGTTGCCAGTTGCTATAAGAAGGTGCATTCTCTATTACCTTTAGCTATAATAAGATACATTCATTGTTGCCATTTGCTATAAGGAGGTACATTAATTGTTACCACTTGTTAAAAGAAGGTGCTTTCTATATTACCTTTAGCTATAATAAGATACATTCACTGTTGCCATTTGCTATAAGGAGGTACATTCGTTGTAACCACTTGATATAAGAAGGTGCGTTCTATATTACCTTTAGCTATAATAAGATACATTCATTGTTGCCATTTGTTATAAGGAGGTACATTCGTTGTAACCACTTGCTATAAGAAGGTGCATTCTATATTACCTTTAGCTATAATAAGATACATTCATTGTTGACATTTGCTATAAGGAGGTACATTCGTTGTAACCACTTGCTATAATAAGGTGCATTCTATATTACCTTTAGCTATAATAAGATACATTATTGTTGCCATTTGTTATAAGGAGGTACATTCGTTGTAACCACTTGCTATAAGAAGGTGCATTCTATATTACCTTTAGCTATAATAAGATACATTCATTGTTGCCATTTGCTATAAGGAGGTACATTTATTGTTACCGTTTGCTATAAGATGGTGCATTCTATATTAGCTTTAGCTATAATAAGATACATTCATTTTACCATTTGCTATAAGGAGGTACATTCGTTGTAACCATTTGCTATAAGAGGTGCATTCTATATTACCTTTAGCAGTAATAAGATAAATTCATTGTTGTCATTTGCTATAATAAGATATATTCATTGTTGCCATTTGCTATAAGGAGGTACATTCATTGTTGCCAGTTGCTATAAGAAGGTGCATTCTAAATTACCTTTTAGCTATAATAAGATACATTCATTGTTGCCATTTGCTATAAGGAGGTACATTTATTGTTATCATTTGCTGTAAGTAGGTACATTCTATATTACCTTTAGCTATAATAAGATACATTCATTGTTGCCATTTGCTATAAGGAGGTACATTCGTTGTAACCACTTGCTATAAGAAGGTGCATTCTATATTACCTTTAGCTATAATAAGATACATTCATTGTTGCCATTTGCTATAAGGAGGTACATTTATTGTTACCGTTTGCTATAAGATGGTGCATTCTATATTACCTTTAGCAGTAATAAGATAAATTCATTGTTGTCATTTGCTATAATAAGATATATTCATTGTTGCCATTTGCTATAAGGAGGTACATTCATTGTTGCCAGTTGCTATAAGAAGGTGCATTCTATATTATCTTTAGCTATAATAAGATGCATTCATTGTTGCCATTTACTATAAGGAGGTACATTCATTGTTGCCAGTTGCTATAAGAAGGTGCATTCTATATTATCTTTAGCTATAATAAAATACATTCATTTTACCATTTGCTATAAGGAGGTATATTCGTTGTAACCACTTGCTATAAGAAGGTGCATTCTATATTACCTTTAGCTATAATAAGATACATTCATTTTACCATTTGCTATAACGAGGTACATTCGTTGTAACCATTTGCTACAAGAGGTGCATTCTATATTACCTTTAGCAGTAATAAGATAAATTCATTGTTGTCATTTGCTATAATAAGATACATTCATTGTTGCCATTTGCTATAAGGAGGTACATTCGTTGTAACCACTTGCTATAAGAAGGTGCATTCTATATTACCTTAAGCTATAATAAGATACATTCATTGTTGCCATTTGCTATAAGGAGGTACATTTATTGTTATCATTTGCTGTAAGTAGGTACATTCTATATTACCTTTAGCTATAATAAGATACATTCATTTTACCATTTGCTGTAAGGAGGTACATTCGTTGTAACCATTTGCTATAAGAGGTGCATTCTATATTACCTTTAGCAGTAATAAGATAAATTCATTGTTGTCATTTGCTATAATAAGATATATTCATTGTTGCCATTTGCTATAAGGAGGTACATTCATTGTTGCCAGTTGCTATAAGAAGGTGCATTCTATATTATCTTTAGCTATAATAAGATGCATTCATTGTTGCCATTTGCTATAAGGAGGTACATTCGTTGTAACCATTTGCTATAAGAAGGTGCATTCTATATTACCTTTAGCAATATTAAGAAACATTCATTGTTGCCATTTGCTATAAGGAGGTATATTCGTTGTAACCACTTGCTATAAGAAGGTGCATTCTTTATTACTTTTAGCTATAAGATACATTCATTTTACCATTTGCTATAAGGAGGTACATTCGTTGTAACCATTTGTTATAAGAAGGTGCATTCTATATTACCTTTAGCTATAATAAGATACATTCATTGTTGCCATTTGCTATAATAAGATATATTCATTGTTGCCATTTGCTATAAGGAGGTACATTCATTGTTGCCAGTTGCTATAAGAAGGTGCATTCTATATTATCTTTAGCTATAATAAGATGCATTCATTGTTGCCATTTACTATAAGGAGGTACATTCATTGTTGCCAGTTGCTATAAGAAGGTGCATTCTATATTATCTTTAGCTATAATAAAATACATTCATTTTACCATTTGCTATAAGGAGGTATATTCGTTGTAACCACTTGCTATAAGAAGGTGCATTCTATATTACCTTTAGCTATAATAAGATACATTCATTTTACCATTTGCTATAACGAGGTACATTCGTTGTAACCATTTGCTACAAGAGGTGCATTCTATATTACCTTTAGCAGTAATAAGATAAATTCATTGTTGTCATTTGCTATAATAAGATACATTCATTGTTGCCATTTGCTATAAGGAGGTACATTCGTTGTAACCACTTGCTATAAGAAGGTGCATTCTATATTACCTTAAGCTATAATAAGATACATTCATTGTTGCCATTTGCTATAAGGAGGTACATTCGTTGTAACCATTTGCTATAAGAAGGTGCATTCTATATTACCTTTAGCAATAATAAGATACATTCATTGTTGCCATTTGCTATAAGGAGGTACATTCGTTGTAACCACTTGCTATAAGAAGGTGCATTTTATATTACCTTTAGCTATAATAAGATACATTCATTGTTGCCATTTGCTATAAGGAGGTACATTCGTTGTAACCATTTGCTATAAGAAGGTGCATTCTATATTACCTTTAGCAATATTAAGAAACATTCATTGTTGCCATTTGCTATAAGGAGGTATATTCGTTGTAACCACTTGCTATAAGAAGGTGCATTCTTTATTACTTTTAGCTATAAGATACATTCATTTTACCATTTGCTATAAGGAGGTACATTCGTTGTAACCATTTGTTATAAGAAGGTGCATTCTATATTACCTTTAGCTATAATAAGATACATTCATTGTTGCCATTTGCTATAAGGAGGTACATTCGTTGTAACCACTTGCTATAAGAAGGTGCATTCTATATTACCTTTAGCTATAATAAGATACATTCATTGTTGCTGTTACTATAAGGAGGTACATTCGTTGTAACCATTTGCTATAAGAAGGTGCATTCTATATTACCATTTACTATAATAAGATACATTCATTTTACCAGTTGCTATTAGGAGGTACATTCATTGTTGCCAGTTGCTATAAGAAGGTGCATTCTCTATTACCTTTAGCTATAATAAGATACATTCATTGTTGCCATTTGCTATAAGGAGGTACATTAATTGTTACCACTTGTTAAAAGAAGGTGCTTTCTATATTACCTTTAGCTATAATAAGATACATTCACTGTTGCCATTTGCTATAAGGAGGTACATTCGTTGTAACCACTTGATATAAGAAGGTGCGTTCTATATTACCTTTAGCTATAATAAGATACATTCATTGTTGCCATTTGTTATAAGGAGGTACATTCGTTGTAACCACTTGCTATAAGAAGGTGCATTCTATATTACCTTTAGCTATAATAAGATACATTCATTGTTGACATTTGCTATAAGGAGGTACATTCGTTGTAACCACTTGCTATAATAAGGTGCATTCTATATTACCTTTAGCTATAATAAGATACATTATTGTTGCCATTTGTTATAAGGAGGTACATTCGTTGTAACCACTTGCTATAAGAAGGTGCATTCTATATTACCTTTAGCTATAATAAGATACATTCATTGTTGCCATTTGCTATAAGGAGGTACATTTATTGTTACCGTTTGCTATAAGATGGTGCATTCTATATTAGCTTTAGCTATAATAAGATACATTCATTTTACCATTTGCTATAAGGAGGTACATTCGTTGTAACCATTTGCTATAAGAGGTGCATTCTATATTACCTTTAGCAGTAATAAGATAAATTCATTGTTGTCATTTGCTATAATAAGATATATTCATTGTTGCCATTTGCTATAAGGAGGTACATTCATTGTTGCCAGTTGCTATAAGAAGGTGCATTCTAAATTACCTTTTAGCTATAATAAGATACATTCATTGTTGCCATTTGCTATAAGGAGGTACATTTATTGTTATCATTTGCTGTAAGTAGGTACATTCTATATTACCTTTAGCTATAATAAGATACATTCATTGTTGCCATTTGCTATAAGGAGGTACATTCGTTGTAACCACTTGCTATAAGAAGGTGCATTCTATATTACCTTTAGCTATAATAAGATACATTCATTGTTGCCATTTGCTATAAGGAGGTACATTTATTGTTACCGTTTGCTATAAGATGGTGCATTCTATATTACCTTTAGCAGTAATAAGATAAATTCATTGTTGTCATTTGCTATAATAAGATATATTCATTGTTGCCATTTGCTATAAGGAGGTACATTCATTGTTGCCAGTTGCTATAAGAAGGTGCATTCTATATTATCTTTAGCTATAATAAGATGCATTCATTGTTGCCATTTACTATAAGGAGGTACATTCATTGTTGCCAGTTGCTATAAGAAGGTGCATTCTATATTATCTTTAGCTATAATAAAATACATTCATTTTACCATTTGCTATAAGGAGGTATATTCGTTGTAACCACTTGCTATAAGAAGGTGCATTCTATATTACCTTTAGCTATAATAAGATACATTCATTTTACCATTTGCTATAACGAGGTACATTCGTTGTAACCATTTGCTACAAGAGGTGCATTCTATATTACCTTTAGCAGTAATAAGATAAATTCATTGTTGTCATTTGCTATAATAAGATACATTCATTGTTGCCATTTGCTATAAGGAGGTACATTAATTGTTACCACTTGTTAAAAGAAGGTGCTTTCTATATTACCTTTAGCTATAATAAGATACATTCACTGTTGCCATTTGCTATAAGGAGGTACATTCGTTGTAACCACTTGATATAAGAAGGTGCGTTCTATATTACCTTTAGCTATAATAAGATACATTCATTGTTGCCATTTGTTATAAGGAGGTACATTCGTTGTAACCACTTGCTATAAGAAGGTGCATTCTATATTACCTTTAGCTATAATAAGATACATTCATTGTTGACATTTGCTATAAGGAGGTACATTCGTTGTAACCACTTGCTATAATAAGGTGCATTCTATATTACCTTTAGCTATAATAAGATACATTATTGTTGCCATTTGTTATAAGGAGGTACATTCGTTGTAACCACTTGCTATAAGAAGGTGCATTCTATATTACCTTTAGCTATAATAAGATACATTCATTGTTGCCATTTGCTATAAGGAGGTACATTTATTGTTACCGTTTGCTATAAGATGGTGCATTCTATATTAGCTTTAGCTATAATAAGATACATTCATTTTACCATTTGCTATAAGGAGGTACATTCGTTGTAACCATTTGCTATAAGAGGTGCATTCTATATTACCTTTAGCAGTAATAAGATAAATTCATTGTTGTCATTTGCTATAATAAGATATATTCATTGTTGCCATTTGCTATAAGGAGGTACATTCATTGTTGCCAGTTGCTATAAGAAGGTGCATTCTAAATTACCTTTTAGCTATAATAAGATACATTCATTGTTGCCATTTGCTATAAGGAGGTACATTTATTGTTATCATTTGCTGTAAGTAGGTACATTCTATATTACCTTTAGCTATAATAAGATACATTCATTGTTGCCATTTGCTATAAGGAGGTACATTCGTTGTAACCACTTGCTATAAGAAGGTGCATTCTATATTACCTTTAGCTATAATAAGATACATTCATTGTTGCCATTTGCTATAAGGAGGTACATTTATTGTTACCGTTTGCTATAAGATGGTGCATTCTATATTACCTTTAGCAGTAATAAGATAAATTCATTGTTGTCATTTGCTATAATAAGATATATTCATTGTTGCCATTTGCTATAAGGAGGTACATTCATTGTTGCCAGTTGCTATAAGAAGGTGCATTCTATATTATCTTTAGCTATAATAAGATGCATTCATTGTTGCCATTTACTATAAGGAGGTACATTCATTGTTGCCAGTTGCTATAAGAAGGTGCATTCTATATTATCTTTAGCTATAATAAAATACATTCATTTTACCATTTGCTATAAGGAGGTATATTCGTTGTAACCACTTGCTATAAGAAGGTGCATTCTATATTACCTTTAGCTATAATAAGATACATTCATTTTACCATTTGCTATAAGGAGGTACATTCGTTGTAACCATTTGCTACAAGAGGTGCATTCTATATTACCTTTAGCAGTAATAAGATAAATTCATTGTTGTCATTTGCTATAATAAGATACATTCATTGTTGCCATTTGCTATAAGGAGGTACATTCGTTGTAACCACTTGCTATAAGAAGGTGCATTCTATATTACCTTAAGCTATAATAAGATACATTCATTGTTGCCATTTGCTATAAGGAGGTACATTTATTGTTATCATTTGCTGTAAGTAGGTACATTCTATATTACCTTTAGCTATAATAAGATACATTCATTTTACCATTTGCTGTAAGGAGGTACATTCGTTGTAACCATTTGCTATAAGAGGTGCATTCTATATTACCTTTAGCAGTAATAAGATAAATTCATTGTTGTCATTTGCTATAATAAGATATATTCATTGTTGCCATTTGCTATAAGGAGGTACATTCATTGTTGCCAGTTGCTATAAGAAGGTGCATTCTATATTATCTTTAGCTATAATAAGATGCATTCATTGTTGCCATTTACTATAAGGAGGTACATTCATTGTTGCCAGTTGCTATAAGAAGGTGCATTCTATATTATCTTTAGCTATAATAAAATACATTCATTTTACCATTTGCTATAAGGAGGTACATTCGTTGTAACCACTTGCTATAAGAAGGTGCATTCTATATTATCTTTAGCCATAATAAGATACATTCATTGTTGCCATTTACTATAAGGAGGTACATTCGTTGTAACCATTTGCTATAAGAGGTGCATTCTATATTACCTTTAGCAGTAATAAGATAAATTCATTGTTGTCATTTGCTATAATAAGATATATTCATTGTTGCCATTTGCTATAAGGAGGTACATTCATTGTTGCCAGTTGCTATAAGAAGGTGCATTCTATATTATCTTTAGCTATAATAAGATGCATCCATTGTTGCCATTTACTATAAGGAGGTACATTCATTGTTGCCAGTTGCTATAAGAAGGTGCATTCTATATTATCTTTAGCTATAATAAAATACATTCATTTTACCATTTGCTATAAGGAGGTACATTCGTTGAAACCACTTGTTATAAGAAGGTGCATTCTATATTATCTTTAGCTATAATAAGATGCATTCATTGTTGCCATTTACTATAAGGAGGTACATTCGTTGTAACCACTTGCTATAAGAAGGTGCATTCTATATTACCTTTAGCTATAATAAGATACATTCATTTTACCATTTGCTATAAGGAGGTACATTCGTTGTAACCATTTGCTATAAGAGGGGCATTCTCTATTACCTTTAGCTATAATAATATAAATTCATTATTGTCATTTGCTATAAGGAGGTACATTCGTTGAAACCACTTGTTATAAGAAGGTGCATTCTATATTACCTTTAGCTATAATAAGATACATTCATTGTTGCCATTTGCTATAAGGAGGTACATTCGTTGTAACCACTTGCTATAAGAAGGTGCATTCTATATTACCTTTAGCTATAATAAGATACATTCATTGTTGCTGTTACTATAAGGAGGTACATTCGTTGTAACCATTTGCTATAAGAAGGTGCATTCTATATTACCTTTAGCAATATTAAGATACATTCAATGTTGCCATTTGCTAAAAGGAGGTTTATTCGTTGTAACCACTTGCTATAAGAAGGTGCATTCTTTATTACTTTTAGCTATAAGATACATTCATTTTACCATTTGCTATAAGGAGGTACATTCGTTGTAACCATTTGCTATAAGAAGGTGCATTCTATATTACCTTTAGCCATAATAAGATACATTCATTGTTGCCATTTGCTATAAGGAGGTATATTCGTTGTAACCACTTGCTATAAGAAGGTGCATTCTATATTACTTTTAGCTATAATAAGATACATTCATTGTTGCTGTTACTGTAAGGAGGTACATTCGATGTAATTATTTGCTATAAGAAGGTGAATTCTTTATTACTTTTAGCTATAAGATACATTCATTTTACCATTTGCTATAAGGAGGTACATTCATTGTAACCATTTGCTATAAGAAGGTGCATTCTATATTACCTTTAGCAATATTAAGATACATTCATTGTTGCCATTTGCTATAAGGAAGTATATTCGTTGTAACCACTTGCTATAAGAAGGTGCATTCTATATTACTTTTAGCTATAATAAGATACATTCATTGTTGCTGTTACTGTAAGGAGGTACATTCGATGTAATTATTTGCTATAAGAAGGTGAATTCTTTATTACTTTTAGCTATAAGATACATTCATTTTACCATTTGCTATAAGGAGGTACATTCATTGTAACCATTTGCTATAAGAAGGTGCATTCTATATTACCTTTAGCAATATTAAGATACATTCATTGTTGCCATTTGCTATAAGGAAGTATATTCGTTGTAACCACTTGCTATAAGAAGGTGCATTCTTTATTACTTTAAGCTATAAGATACATTCATTTTACCATTTGCTATAAGGAGGTACATTCGTTGTAACCATTTGCTATAAGAAGGTGCATTCTATATTACCTTTAGCCATAATAAGATACATTCATTGTTGCCATTTGCTATAAGGAGGTATATTCGTTGTAACCACTTGCTATAAGAAGGTGCATTCTATATTACTTTTAGCTATAATAAGATACATTCATTGTTGCTGTTACTGTAAGGAGGTACATTCGATGTAATTATTTGCTATAAGAAGGTGCATTCTATATTACCTTTAGCAATATTAAGATACATTCATTGTTGCCATTTGCTATAAGGAGGTATATTCGTTGTAACCACTTGCTATAAGAAGGTGCATTCTATATTACCTTTAGCTATAATAAGATACATTCAGTGTTGCCATTCGCTATAAGGAGGTACATTCGTTGTTACCACTTGCTATAAGAAGGTGCATTTTATATTACCTTTAGCTATAATAAGATACATTCATTGTTGCTATTACTATAAGGAGGTACATTCATTGTTACCATGTGCTATAAAAAGAAAGGTGCATTCTCTATTACCTTCAGCTATAATAAGATACATTCAGTGTTGCCATTTGCTATAAGGAGGTACATTAATTGTTACCACTTGTTAAAAGAAGGTGCATTCTATATTACCTTTAGCTATAATAAGATACATTCATTGTTGCCATTCGCTATAAGGAGGTACATTCGTTGTAACCACTTGCTATAAGAAGGTGCATTTTATATTACCTTTAGCTATAATAAGATACATTCATTGTTGCTGTTACTATAAGGAGGTACATTCGTTGTAACCATTTGCTATAAGAAGGTGCATTCTATATTACCTTTAGCAATAATAAGATACATTCATTGTTGCCATTTGCTATAAGGAGGTACATTCGTTGTAACCACTTGCTATAAGAAGGTGCATTTTATATTACCTTTAGCTATAATAAGATACATTCATTGTTGCCATTTGCTATAAGGAGGTACATTCGTTGTAACCATTTGCTATAAGAAGGTGCATTCTATATTACCTTTAGCAATATTAAGAAACATTCATTGTTGCCATTTGCTATAAGGAGGTATATTCGTTGTAACCACTTGCTATAAGAAGGTGCATTCTTTATTACTTTTAGCTATAAGATACATTCATTTTACCATTTGCTATAAGGAGGTACATTCGTTGTAACCATTTGTTATAAGAAGGTGCATTCTATATTACCTTTAGCTATAATAAGATACATTCATTGTTGCCATTTGCTATAAGGAGGTACATTCGTTGTAACCACTTGCTATAAGAAGGTGCATTCTATATTACCTTTAGCTATAATAAGATACATTCATTGTTGCTGTTACTATAAGGAGGTACATTCGTTGTAACCATTTGCTATAAGAAGGTGCATTCTATATTACCATTTACTATAATAAGATACATTCATTTTACCAGTTGCTATTAGGAGGTACATTCATTGTTGCCAGTTGCTATAAGAAGGTGCATTCTCTATTACCTTTAGCTATAATAAGATACATTCATTGTTGCCATTTGCTATAAGGAGGTACATTAATTGTTACCACTTGTTAAAAGAAGGTGCTTTCTATATTACCTTTAGCTATAATAAGATACATTCACTGTTGCCATTTGCTATAAGGAGGTACATTCGTTGTAACCACTTGATATAAGAAGGTGCGTTCTATATTACCTTTAGCTATAATAAGATACATTCATTGTTGCCATTTGTTATAAGGAGGTACATTCGTTGTAACCACTTGCTATAAGAAGGTGCATTCTATATTACCTTTAGCTATAATAAGATACATTCATTGTTGACATTTGCTATAAGGAGGTACATTCGTTGTAACCACTTGCTATAATAAGGTGCATTCTATATTACCTTTAGCTATAATAAGATACATTATTGTTGCCATTTGTTATAAGGAGGTACATTCGTTGTAACCACTTGCTATAAGAAGGTGCATTCTATATTACCTTTAGCTATAATAAGATACATTCATTGTTGCCATTTGCTATAAGGAGGTACATTTATTGTTACCGTTTGCTATAAGATGGTGCATTCTATATTAGCTTTAGCTATAATAAGATACATTCATTTTACCATTTGCTATAAGGAGGTACATTCGTTGTAACCATTTGCTATAAGAGGTGCATTCTATATTACCTTTAGCAGTAATAAGATAAATTCATTGTTGTCATTTGCTATAATAAGATATATTCATTGTTGCCATTTGTTATAAGGAGGTACATTCATTGTTGCCAGTTGCTATAAGAAGGTGCATTCTAAATTACCTTTTAGCTATAATAAGATACATTCATTGTTGCCATTTGCTATAAGGAGGTACATTTATTGTTATCATTTGCTGTAAGTAGGTACATTCTATATTACCTTTAGCTATAATAAGATACATTCATTGTTGCCATTTGCTATAAGGAGGTACATTCGTTGTAACCACTTGCTATAAGAAGGTGCATTCTATATTACCTTTAGCTATAATAAGATACATTCATTGTTGCCATTTGCTATAAGGAGGTACATTTATTGTTACCGTTTGCTATAAGATGGTGCATTCTATATTACCTTTAGCTATAATAAGATACATTCATTTTACCATTTGCTGTAAGGAGGTACATTCGTTGTAACCATTTGCTATAAGAGGTGCATTCTATATTACCTTTAGCAGTAATAAGATAAATTCATTGTTGTCATTTGCTATAATAAGATATATTCATTGTTGCCATTTGCTATAAGGAGGTACATTCATTGTTGCCAGTTGCTATAAGAAGGTGCATTCTATATTATCTTTAGCTATAATAAGATGCATTCATTGTTGCCATTTACTATAAGGAGGTACATTCATTGTTGCCAGTTGCTATAAGAAGGTGCATTCTATATTATCTTTAGCTATAATAAAATACATTCATTTTACCATTTGCTATAAGGAGGTACATTCGTTGTAACCACTTGCTATAAGAAGGTGCATTCTATATTATCTTTAGCCATAATAAGATACATTCATTGTTGCCATTTGCTATAAGGAGGTACATTCGTTGTAACCATTTGCTATAAGAGGTGCATTCTATATTACCTTTAGCAGTAATAAGATAAATTCATTGTTGTCATTTGCTATAATAAGATATATTCATTGTTGCCATTTGCTATAAGGAGGTACATTCATTGTTGCAAGTTGCTATAAGAAGGTGCATTCTATATTATCTTTAGCTATAATAAGATGCATTCATTGTTGCCATTTACTATAAGGAGGTACATTCATTGTTGCCAGTTGCTATAAGAAGGTGCATTCTATATTATCTTTAGCTATAATAAAATACATTCATTTTACCATTTACTATAAGGAGGTACATTCGTTGTAACCACTTGCTATAAGAAGGTGCATTCTATATTATCTTTAGCCATAATAAGATACATTCATTGTTGCCATTTGCTATAAGGAGGTACATTCGTTGAAACCACTTGTTATAAGAAGGTGCATTCTATATTATCTTTAGCTATAATAAGATGCATTCATTGTTGCCATTTACTATAAGGAGGTACATTCGTTGTAACCACCTGCTATAAGAAGGTGCATTCTATATTACCTTTAGCTATAATAAGATACATTCATTTTACCATTTGCTATAAGGAGGTACATTCGTTGTAACCATTTGCTATAAGAGGGGCATTCTCTATTACCTTTAGCTATAATAATATAAATTCATTATTGTCATTTGCTATAAGGAGGTACATTCGTTGAAACCACTTGTTATAAGAAGGTGCATTCTATATTACCTTTAGCTATAATAAGATACATTCATTGTTGCCATTTGCTATAAGGAGGTACATTCGTTGTAACCATTTGCTATAAGAAGGTGCATTCTATATTACCTTTAGCAATATTAAGATACATTCATTGTTGCCATTTGCTATAAGGAGGTATATTCGTTGTAACCACTTGCTATAAGAAGGTGAATTCTTTATTACTTTTAGCTATAAGATACATTCATTTTACCATTTGCTATAAGGAGGTACATTCATTGTAACCATTTGCTATAAGAAGGTGCATTCTATATTACCTTTAGCAATATTAAGATACATTCATTGTTGCCATTTGCTATAAGGAGGTATATTCTTTGTAACCACTTGCTATAAGAAGGTGCATTCTTTATTTCTTTTAGCTATAAGATACATTCATTTTACCATTTGCTATAAGGAGGTACATTCGTTGTAACAACTTGCTATAAGAAGGTGCATTCTCTATTACCTTTAGCTATAATAAGATACATTCATTGTTGCCATTTGCTATAAGGAGGTACATTAATTGTTACCACTTGTTAAAAGAAGGTGCTTTCTATATTACCTTTAGCTATAATAAGATACATTCACTGTTGCCATTTGCTATAAGGAGGTACATTCGTTGTAACCACTTGATATAAGAAGGTGCGTTCTATATTACCTTTAGCTATAATAAGATACATTCATTGTTGCCATTTGTTATAAGGAGGTACATTCGTTGCAACCACTTGCTATAAGAAGGTGCATTCTATATTACCTTTAGCTATAATAAGATACATTCAATGTTGCCATTTGCTATAAGGAGGTACATTCGTAGTGACCACTTGCTATAAGAAGGTGCATTCTATATTACCTTTAGCTATAATAAGATACATTCATTGTTGCCATTTGCTATAAGGAGGTACATTCGTTGTAACAACTTGCTATAAGAAGGTGCATTCTCTATTACCTTTAGCTATAATAAGATACATTCATTGTTGCCATTTGCTATAAGGAGGTACATTCGTTGTAACAACTTGCTATAAGAAGGTGCATTCTCTATTACCTTTAGCTATAATAAGATACATTCATTTTTGCCATTTGCTATAAGGAGGTACATTCGTTGTAACCACTTGCTATAAGAAGGTGCATTCTATATTACCTTTAGCTATAATAAGATACATTCATTTTACCATTTGCTATAAGGAGGTACATTCGTTGTAACCATTTGCTATAAGAGGGGCATTCTCTATTACCTTTAGCTATAATAATATAAATTCATTATTGTCATTTGCTATAAGGAGGTACATTCGTTGAAACCACTTGTTATAAGAAGGTGCATTCTATATTACCTTTAGCTATAATAAGATACATTCATTGTTGCCATTTGCTATAAGAAGGTGCATTCTATATTATCTTTAGCTATAATAAGATGCATTCATTGTTGCCATTTACTATAAGGAGGTACATTCATTGTTGCCAGTTGCTATAAGAAGGTGCATTCTATATTATCTTTAGCTATAATAAAATACATTCATTTTACCATTTACTATAAGGAGGTACATTCGTTGTAACCACTTGCTATAAGAAGGTGCATTCTATATTATCTTTAGCCATAATAAGATACATTCATTGTTGCCATTTGCTATAAGGAGGTACATTCGTTGAAACCACTTGTTATAAGAAGGTGCATTCTATATTATCTTTAGCTATAATAAGATGCATTCATTGTTGCCATTTACTATAAGGAGGTACATTCGTTGTAACCACTTGCTATAAGAAGGTGCATTCTATATTACCTTTAGCTATAATAAGATACATTCATTTTACCATTTGCTATAAGGAGGTACATTCGTTGTAACCATTTGCTATAAGAGGGGCATTCTCTATTACCTTTAGCTATAATAATATAAATTCATTATTGTCATTTGCTATAAGGAGGTACATTCGTTGAAACCACTTGTTATAAGAAGGTGCATTCTATATTACCTTTAGCTATAATAAGATACATTCATTGTTGCCATTTGCTATAAGGAGGTACATTCGTTGTAACCACTTGCTATAAGAAGGTGCATTCTATATTACCTTTAGCTATAATAAGATACATTCATTGTTGCTGTTACTATAAGGAGGTACATTCGTTGTAACCATTTGCTATAAGAAGGTGCATTCTATATTACCTTTAGCAATATTAAGATACATTCAATGTTGCTATTTGCTAAAAGGAGGTTTATTCGTTGTAACCACTTGCTATAAGAAGGTGCATTCTTTATTACTTTTAACTATAAGATACATTCATTTTACCATTTGCTATAAGGAGGTACATTCGTTGTAACCATTTGCTATAAGAAGGTGCATTCTATATTACCTTTAGCCATAATAAGATACATTCATTGTTGCCATTTGCTATAAGGAGGTATATTCGTTGTAACCACTTGCTATAAGAAGGTGAATTCTTTATTACTTTTAGCTATAAGATACATTCATTTTACCATTTGCTATAAGGAGGTACATTCATTGTAACCATTTGCTATAAGAAGGTGCATTCTATATTACCTTTAGCAATATTAAGATACATTCATTGTTGTCATTTGCTATAAGGAGGTATATTCTTTGTAACCACTTGCTATAAGAAGGTGCATTCTTTATTTCTTTTAGCTATAAGATACATTCATTTTACCATTTGCTATAAGGAGGTACATTCGTTGTAACAACTTGCTATAAGAAGGTGCATTCTCTATTACCTTTAGCTATAATAAGATACATTCATTGTTGCCATTTGCTATAAGGAGGTACATTAATTGTTACCACTTGTTAAAAGAAGGTGCTTTCTATATTACCTTTAGCTATAATAAGATACATTCACTGTTGCCATTTGCTATAAGGAGGTACATTCGTTGTAACCACTTGATATAAGAAGGTGCGTTCTATATTACCTTTAGCTATAATAAGATACATTCATTGTTGCCATTTGTTATAAGGAGGTACATTCGTTGTAACCACTTGCTATAAGAAGGTGCATTCTATATTACCTTTAGCTATAATAAGATACATTCATTGTTGCCATTTGCTAAAAGGAGGTACATTCGTTGTAACCACTTGCTATAATAAGGTGCATTCTATATTACCTTTAGCTATAATAAGATACAATCAATGTTGCCATTTGCTATAAGGAGGTACATTCGTAGTGACCACTTGCTATAAGAAGGTGCATTCTATATTACCTTTAGCTATAAAAAGATACATTCATTGTTGCCATTTGCTATAAGGAGGTACATTCGTTGTAACAACTTGCTATAAGAAGGTGCATTCTCTATTACCTTTAGCTATAATAAGATACATTCATTGTTGCCATTTGCTATAAGGAGGTACATTCGTTGTAACAACTTGCTATAAGAAGGTGCATTCTCTATTACCTTTAGCTATAATAAGATACATTCATTTTTGCCATTTGCTATAAGGAGGTACATTAATTGTTACCACTTGATATAAGAAGGTGCATTCTATATTACCTTTAGCTATAATAAGATACATTCATGGTTGCCATTTGCTATAAGGAGGTACATTCGTTGTAACCACTTGCTATAAGAAGGTGCATTCTATATTACCTTTAGCTACAATAAGATACATTCATTGTTGCCATTTGCTATAAGGAGGTACATTCGTTGTAACCACTTGCTATAAGAAGGTGCATTCTATATTACCTTTAGCTATAATAAGATACATTCATTGTTGCCATTTGCTATAAGGAGGTACATTCGTTGTAACCACTTGCTATAAGAAGGTGCATTCTATATTACCTTAAGCTATAATAAGATACATTCATTGTTGCCATTTGCTATAAGGAGGTACATTTATTGTTACCGTTTGCTATAAGATGGTGCATTCTATATTACCTTTAGCTATAATAAGATACATTCATTTTACCATTTGCTATAAGGAGGTACATTCGTTGTAACCATTTGCTATAAGAGGTGCATTCTATATTACCTTTAGCAGTAATAAGATAAATTCATTGTTGTCATTTGCTATAATAAGATATATTCATTGTTGCCATTTGCTATAAGGAGGTACATTCATTGTTGCCAGTTGCTATAAGAAGGTGCATTCTAAATTACCTTTTAGCTATAATAAGATACATTCATTGTTGCCATTTGCTATAAGGAGGTACATTTATTGTTATCATTTGCTGTAAGTAGGTACATTCTATATTACCTTTAGCTATAATAAGATACATTCATTGTTGCCATTTGCTATAAGGAGGTACATTCGTTGTAACCACTTGCTATAAGAAGGTGCATTCTATATTACCTTTAGCTATAATAAGATACATTCATTGTTGCCATTTGCTATAAGGAGGTACATTTATTGTTACCGTTTGCTATAAGATGGTGCATTCTATATTACCTTTAGCTATAATAAGATACATTCATTTTACCATTTGCTATAACGAAGTACATTCGTTGTAACCATTTGCTATAAGAGGTGCATTCTATATTACCTTTAGCAGTAATAAGATAAATTCAGTGTTGTCATTTGCTATAATAAGATACATTCATTGTTGCCATTTGCTATAAGGAGGTACATTCGTTGTAACCACTTGCTATAAGAAGGTGCATTCTATATTACCTTTAGCTATAATAAGATACATTCATTTTACCATTTGCTATAAGGAGGTACATTCGTTGTAACCATTTGCTATAAGAGGGGCATTCTCTATTACCTTTAGCTATAATAATATAAATTCATTATTGTCATTTGCTATAAGGAGGTACATTCGTTGAAACCACTTGTTATAAGAAGGTGCATTCTATATTACCTTTAGCTATAATAAGATACATTCATTGTTGCCATTTGCTATAAGGAGGTACATTCGTTGTAACCACTTGCTATAAGAAGGTGCATTCTATATTACCTTTAGCTATAATAAGATACATTCATTGTTGCTGTTACTATAAGGAGGTACATTCGTTGTAACCATTTGCTATAAGAAGGTGCATTCTATATTACCTTTAGCAATATTAAGATACATTCAATGTTGCTATTTGCTAAAAGGAGGTTTATTCGTTGTAACCACTTGCTATAAGAAGGTGCATTCTTTATTACTTTTAGCTATAAGATACATTCATTTTACCATTTGCTATAAGGAGGTACATTCGTTGTAACCATTTGCTATAAGAAGGTGCATTCTATATTACCTTTAGCCATAATAAGATACATTCATTGTTGCCATTTGCTATAAGGAGGTATATTCGTTGTAACCACTTGCTATAAGAAGGTGAATTCTTTATTACTTTTAGCTATAAGATACATTCATTTTACCATTTGCTATAAGGAGGTACATTCATTGTAACCATTTGCTATAAGAAGGTGCATTCTATATTACCTTTAGCAATATTAAGATACATTCATTGTTGCCATTTGCTATAAGGAGGTATATTCTTTGTAACCACTTGCTATAAGAAGGTGCATTCTTTATTTCTTTTAGCTATAAGATACATTCATTTTACCATTTGCTATAAGGAGGTACATTCGTTGTAACAACTTGCTATAAGAAGGTGCATTCTCTATTACCTTTAGCTATAATAAGATACATTCATTGTTGCCATTTGCTATAAGGAGGTACATTAATTGTTACCACTTGTTAAAAGAAGGTGCTTTCTATATTACCTTTAGCTATAATAAGATACATTCACTGTTGCCATTTGCTATAAGGAGGTACATTCGTTGTAACCACTTGATATAAGAAGGTGCGTTCTATATTACCTTTAGCTATAATAAGATACATTCATTGTTGCCATTTGTTATAAGGAGGTACATTCGTTGTAACCACTTGCTATAAGAAGGTGCATTCTATATTACCTTTAGCTATAATAAGATACATTCATTGTTGCCATTTGCTATAAGGAGGTACATTCGTTGTAACCACTTGCTATAATAAGGTGCATTCTATATTACCTTTAGCTATAATAAGATACAATCAATGTTGCCATTTGCTATAAGGAGGTACATTCGTAGTGACCACTTGCTATAAGAAGGTGCATTCTATATTACCTTTAGCTATAAAAAGATACATTCATTGTTGCCATTTGCTATAAGGAGGTACATTCGTTGTAACAACTTGCTATAAGAAGGTGCATTCTCTATTACCTTTAGCTATAATAAGATACATTCATTGTTGCCATTTGCTATAAGGAGGTACATTCGTTGTAACAACTTGCTATAAGAAGGTGCATTCTCTATTACCTTTAGCTATAATAAGATACATTCATTTTTGCCATTTGCTATAAGGAGGTACATTAATTGTTACCACTTGATATAAGAAGGTGCATTCTATATTACCTTTAGCTATAATAAGATACATTCATGGTTGCCATTTGCTATAAGGAGGTACATTCGTTGTAACCACTTGCTATAAGAAGGTGCATTCTATATTACCTTTAGCTATAATAAGATACATTCATTGTTGCCATTTGCTATAAGGAGGTACATTCGTTGTAACCACTTGCTATAAGAAGGTGCATTCTATATTACCTTAAGCTATAATAAGATACATTCATTGTTGCCATTTGCTATAAGGAGGTACATTTATTGTTACCGTTTGCTATAAGATGGTGCATTCTATATTACCTTTAGCTATAATAAGATACATTCATTTTACCATTTGCTATAAGGAGGTACATTCGTTGTAACCATTTGCTATAAGAGGTGCATTCTATATTACCTTTAGCAGTAATAAGATAAATTCATTGTTGTCATTTGCTATAATAAGATATATTCATTGTTGCCATTTGCTATAAGGAGGTACATTTATTGTTATCATTTGCTGTAAGTAGGTACATTCTATATTACCTTTAGCTATAATAAGATACATTCATTGTTGCCATTTGCTATAAGGAGGTACATTCGTTGTAACCACTTGCTATAAGAAGGTGCATTCTATATTACCTTTAGCTATAATAAGATACATTCATTGTTGCCATTTGCTATAAGGAGGTACATTTATTGTTACCGTTTGCTATAAGATGGTGCATTCTATATTACCTTTAGCTATAATAAGATACATTCATTTTACCATTTGCTATAACGAAGTACATTCGTTGTAACCATTTGCTATAAGAGGTGCATTCTATATTACCTTTAGCAGTAATAAGATAAATTCAGTGTTGTCATTTGCTATAATAAGATACATTCATTGTTGCCATTTGCTATAAGGAGGTACATTCGTTGTAACCACTTGCTATAAGAAGGTGCATGCTATATTACCTTAAGCTATAATAAGATACATTCATTGTTGCCATTTGCTATAAGGAGGTACATTCGTTGTAACCACTTGCTATAAGAAGGTGCATTCTATATTACCTTAAGCTATAATAAGATACATTCATTGTTGCCATTTGCTATAAGGAGGTACATTTATTGTTACCGTTTGCTATAAGATGGTGCATTCTATATTACCTTTAGCTATAATAAGATACATTCATTTTACCATTTGCTATAAGGAGGTACATTCGTTGTAACCATTTGCTATAAGAGGTGCATTCTATATTACCTTTAGCAGTAATAAGATAAATTCATTGTTGTCATTTGCTATAATAAGATACATTCATTGTTGCCATTTGCTATAAGGAGGTACATTTATTGTTATCATTTGCTGTAAGTAGGTACATTCTATATTACCTTTAGCTATAATAAGATACATTCATTGTTGCCATTTGCTATAAGGAGGTACATTCGTTGTAACCACTTGCTATAAGAAGGTGCATTCTATATTACCTTTAGCTATAATAAGATACATTCATTGTTGCCATTTGCTATAAGGAGGTACATTTATTGTTACCGTTTGCTATAAGATGGTGCATTCTATATTACCTTTAGCTATAATAAGATACATTCATTTTACCATTTGCTATAACGAAGTACATTCGTTGTAACCATTTGCTATAAGAGGTGCATTCTATATTACCTTTAGCAGTAATAAGATAAATTCAGTGTTGTCATTTGCTATAATAAGATACATTCATTGTTGCCATTTGCTATAAGGAGGTACATTCGTTGTAACCACTTGCTATAAGAAGGTGCATGCTATATTACCTTAAGCTATAATAAGATACATTCATTGTTGCCATTTGCTATAAGGAGGTACATTTATTGTTATCATTTGCTGTAAGTAGGTACATTCTATATTACCTTTAGCTATAATAAGATACATTCATTTTACCATTTGCTGTAAGGAGGTACATTCGTTGTAACCATTTGCTATAAGAGGTGCATTCTATATTACCTTTAGCAGTAATAAGATAAATTCATTGTTGTCATTTGCTATAATAAGATATATTCATTGTTGCCATTTGCTATAAGGAGGTACATTCATTGTTGCCAGTTGCTATAAGAAGGTGCATTCTATATTATCTTTAGCTATAATAAGATGCATTCATTGTTGCCATTTACTATAAGGAGGTACATTCATTGTTGCCAGTTGCTATAAGAAGGTGCATTCTATATTATCTTTAGCTATAATAAAATACATTCATTTTACCATTTGCTATAAGGAGGTACATTCGTTGTAACCACTTGCTATAAGAAGGTGCATTCTATATTATCTTTAGCCATAATAAGATACATTCATTGTTGCCATTTGCTATAAGGAGGTACATTCGTTGTAACCATTTGCTATAAGAGGTGCATTCTATATTACCTTTAGCAGTAATAAGATAAATTCATTGTTGTCATTTGCTATAATAAGATATATTCATTGTTGCCATTTGCTATAAGGAGGTACATTCATTGTTGCCAGTTGCTATAAGAAGGTGCATTCTATATTATCTTTAGCTATAATAAGATGCATCCATTGTTGCCATTTACTATAAGGAGGTACATTCATTGTTGCCAGTTGCTATAAGAAGGTGCATTCTATATTATCTTTAGCTATAATAAAATACATTCATTTTACCATTTGCTATAAGGAGGTACATTCGTTGAAACCACTTGTTATAAGAAGGTGCATTCTATATTATCTTTAGCTATAATAAGATGCATTCATTGTTGCCTTTTACTATAAGGAGGTACATTCGTTGTAACCACTTGCTATAAGAAGGTGCATTCTATATTACCTTTAGCTATAATAAGATACATTCATTTTACCATTTGCTATAAGGAGGTACATTCGTTGTAACCATTTGCTATAAGAGGGGCATTCTCTATTACCTTTAGCTATAATAATATAAATTCATTATTGTCATTTGCTATAAGGAGGTACATTCGTTGAAACCACTTGTTATAAGAAGGTGCATTCTATATTACCTTTAGCTATAATAAGATACATTCATTGTTGCCATTTGCTATAAGGAGGTACATTTATTGTTACCGTTTGCTATAAGATGGTGCATTCTATATTAGCTTTAGCTATAATAAGATACATTCATTTTACCATTTGCTATAAGGAGGTACATTCGTTGTAACCATTTGCTATAAGAGGTGCATTCTATATTACCTTTAGCAGTAATAAGATAAATTCATTGTTGTCATTTGCTATAATAAGATATATTCATTGTTGCCAATTGCTATAAGGAGGTACATTCATTGTTGCCAGTTGCTATAAGAAGGTGCATTCTAAATTACCTTTTAGCTATAATAAGATACATTCATTGTTGCCATTTGCTATAAGGAGGTACATTTATTGTTATCATTTGCTGTAAGTAGGTACATTCTATATTACCTTTAGCTATAATAAGATACATTCATTGTTGCCATTTGCTATAAGGAGGTACATTCGTTGTAACCACTTGCTATAAGAAGGTGCATTCTATATTACCTTTAGCTATAATAAGATACATTCATTGTTGCCATTTGCTATAAGGAGGTACATTTATTGTTACCGTTTGCTATAAGGTGGTGCATTCTATATTACCTTTAGCTATAATCAGATTCATTCATTTTACCATTTGCTATAACGAGGTACATTCGTTGTAACCATTTGCTATAAGAGGTGCATTCTATATTACCTTTAGCAGTAATAAGATAAATTCATTGTTGTCATTTGCTATAATAAGATACATTCATTGTTGCCATTTACTATAAGGAGGTACATTCGTTGTAACCACTTGCTATAAGAAGGTGCATTCTATATTACCTTAAGCTATAATAAGATACAGTCATTGTTGCCATTTGCTATAAGGAGGTACATTTATTGTTATCATTTGCTGTAAGTAGGTACATTCTATATTACCTTTAGCTATAATAAGATACATTCATTTTACCATTTGCTGTAAGGAGGTACATTCGTTGTAACCATTTGCTATAAGAGGTGCATTCTATATTACCTTTAGCAGTAATAAGATAAATTCATTGTTGTCATTTGCTATAATAAGATATATTCATTGTTGCCATTTGCTATAAGGAGGTACATTCATTGTTACCAGTTGCTATAAGAAGGTGCATTCTATATTATCTTTAGCTATAATAAGATGCATCCATTGTTGCCATTTACTATAAGGAGGTACATTCATTGTTGCCAGTTGCTATAAGAAGGTGCATTCTATATTATCTTTAGCTATAATAAAATACATTCATTTTACCATTTGCTATAAGGAGGTACATTCGTTGAAACCACTTGTTATAAGAAGGTGCATTCTATATTATCTTTAGCTATAATAAGATGCATTCATTGTTGCCATTTACTATAAGGAGGTACATTCGTTGTAACCACTTGCTATAAGAAGGTGCATTCTATATTACCTTTAGCTATAATAAGATACATTCATTTTACCATTTGCTATAAGGAGGTACATTCGTTGTAACCATTTGCTATAAGAGGGGCATTCTCTATTACCTTTAGCTATAAAAATATAAATTCATTATTGTCATTTGCTATAAGGAGGTACATTCGTTGAAACCACTTGTTATAAGAAGGTGCATTCTATATTACCTTTAGCTATAATAAGATACATTCATTGTTGCCATTTGCTATAAGGAGGTACATTCGTTGTAACCACTTGCTATAAGAAGGTGCATTCTATATTACCTTTAGCTATAATAAGATACATTCATTGTTGCTGTTACTATAAGGAGGTACATTCGTTGTAACCATTTGCTATAAGAAGGTGCATTCTATATTACCTTTAGCAATATTAAGATACATTCAATGTTGCCATTTGCTAAAAGGAGGTTTATTCGTTGTAACCACTTGCTATAAGAAGGTGAATTCTTTATTACTTTTAGCTATAAGATACATTCATTTTACCATTTGCTATAAGGAGGTACATTCATTGTAACCATTTGCTATAAGAAGGTGCATTCTATATTACCTTTAGCAATATTAAGATACATTCATTGTTGCCATTTGCTATAAGGAGGTATATTCGTTGTAACCACTTGCTATAAGAAGGTGCATTCTTTATTACTTTTAGCTATAAGAGACATTCATTTTACCATTTGCTATAAGGAGGTACATTCGTTGTAACAACTTGCTATAAGAAGGTGCATTCTCTATTACCTTTAGCTAAAATAAGATACATTCATTGTTGCCATTTGCTATAAGGAGGTACATTAATTGTTACCACTTGTTAAAAGAAGGTGCTTTCTATATTACCTTTAGCTATAATAAGATACATTCACTGTTGCCATTTGCTATAAGGAGGTACATTCGTTGTAACCACTTGATATAAGAAGGTGCGTTCTATATTACCTTTAGCAATATTAAGATACATTCATTGTTGCCATTTGCTATATGGAGGTATATTCGTTGTAACCACTTGCTATAAGAAGGTGCATTCTATATTACCTTTAGCTATAATAAGATACATTCAGTGTTGCCATTCGCTATAAGGAGGTACATTCGTTGTAACCACTTGCTATAAGAAGGTGCATTTTATATTACCTTTAGCTATAATAAGATACATTCATTGTTGCTATTACTATAAGGAGGTACATTCATTGTTACCATGTGCTATAAAAAGAAAGGTGCATTCTCTATTACCTTCAGCTATAATAAGATACATTCAGTGTTGCCATTTGCTATAAGGAGGTACATTAATTGTTACCACTTGTTAAAAGAAGGTGCATTCTATATTACCTTTAGCTATAATAAGATACATTCATTGTTGCCATTCGCTATAAGGAGGTATATTCGTTGTAACCACTTGCTATAAGAAGGTGCATTCTATATTACCTTTAGCTATAATAAGATACATTCATTGTTGCCGTTACTATAAGGAGGTACATTCGTTGTAACCATTTGCTATAAGAAGGTGCATTCTATATTACCTTTAGCAATAATAAGATACATTCATTGTTGCCATTTGCTATAAGGAGGTACATTCGTTGTAACCATTTGCTATAAGAAGGTGCATTCTATATTACCTTTAGCAATATTAAGAAACATTCATTGTTGCCATTTGCTATAAGGAGGTATATTCGTTGTAACCACTTGCTATAAGAAGGTGCATTCTTTATTACTTTTAGCTATAAGATACATTCATTTTACCATTTGCTATAAGGAGGTACATTCGTTGTAACCATTTGTTATAAGAAGGTGCATTCTATATTACCTTTAGCTATAATAAGATACATTCATTGTTGCTGTTACTATAAGGAGGTACATTCGTTGTAACCATTTGCTATAAGAAGGTGCATTCTATATTACCATTTACTATAATAAGATACATTCATTTTACCAGTTGCTATTAGGAGGTACATTCATTGTTGCCAGTTGCTATAAGAAGGTGCATTCTCTATTACCTTTAGCTATAATAAGATACATTCATTGTTGCCATTTGCTATAAGGAGGTACATTAATTGTTACCACTTGTTAAAAGAAGGTGCTTTCTATATTACCTTTAGCTATAATAAGATACATTCACTGTTGCCATTTGCTATAAGGAGGTACATTCGTTGTAACCACTTGCTATAAGAAGGTGCATTCTATATTACCTTTAGCTATAATAAGATACAGTCATTGTTGACATTTGCTATAAGGAGGTACATTCGTTGTAACCACTTGCTATAATAAGGTGCATTCTATATTACCTTTAGCTATAATAAGATACATTCATTGTTGCCATTTGTTATAAGGAGGTACATTCGTTGTAACCACTTGCTATAAGAAGGTGCATTCTATATTACCTTTAGCTATAATAAGATACATTCATTGTTGCCATTTGCTATAAGGAGGTACATTTATTGTTACCGTTTGCTATAAGATGGTGCATTCTATATTAGCTTTAGCTATAATAAGATACATTCATTTTACCATTTGCTATAAGGAGGTACATTCGTTGTAACCATTTGCTATAAGAGGTGCATTCTATATTACCTTTAGCAGTAATAAGATAAATTCATTGTTGTCATTTGCTATAATAAGATATATTCATTGTTGCCATTTGCTATAAGGAGGTACATTCATTGTTGCCAGTTGCTATAAGAAGGTGCATTCTAAATTACCTTTTACCTATAATAAGATACATTCATTGTTGCCATTTGCTATAAGGAGGTACATTTATTGTTATCATTTGCTGTAAGTAGGTACATTCTATATTACCTTTAGCTATAATAAGATACATTCATTGTTGCCATTTGCTATAAGGAGGTACATTCGTTGTAACCACTTGCTATAAGAAGGTGCATTCTATATTACCTTTAGCAATAATAAGATACATTCATTGTTGCCATTTGCTATAAGGAGGTACATTTATTGTTACCGTTTGCTATAAGATGGTGCATTCTATATTAGCTTTAGCTATAATAAGATACATTCATTTTACCATTTGCTATAAGGAGGTACATTCGTTGTAACCATTTGCTATAAGAGGTGCATTCTATATTACCTTTAGCAGTAATAAGATAAATTCATTGTTGTCATTTGCTATAATAAGATATATTCATTGTTGCCATTTGCTATAAGGAGGTACATTCATTGTTGCCAGTTGCTATAAGAAGGTGCATTCTAAATTACCTTTTAGCTATAATAAGATACATTCATTGTTGCCATTTGCTATAAGGAGGTACATTTATTGTTATCATTTGCTGTAAGTAGGTACATTCTATATTACCTTTAGCTATAATAAGATACATTCATTGTTGCCATTTGCTATAAGGAGGTACATTCGTTGTAACCACTTGCTATAAGAAGGTGCATTCTATATTACCTTTAGCTATAATAAGATACATTCATTGTTGCCATTTGCTATAAGGAGGTACATTTATTGTTATCATTTGCTGTAAGTAGGTACATTCTATATTACCTTTAGCTATAATAAGATACATTCATTTTACCATTTGCTGTAAGGAGGTACATTCGTTGTAACCATTTGCTATAAGAGGTGCATTCTATATTACCTTTAGCAGTAATAAGATAAATTCATTGTTGTCATTTGCTATAATAAGATATATTCATTGTTGCCATTTGCTATAAGGAGGTACATTCATTGTTATCATTTGCTGTAAGTAGGTACATTCTATATTACCTTTAGCTATAATAAGATACATTCATTGTTGCCATTTGCTATAAGGAGGTACATTCGTTGTAACCACTTGCTATAAGAAGGGGCATTCTATATTACCTTTAGCTATAATAAGATACATTCATTGTTGCTGTTACTATAAGGAGGTACATTCGTTGTAACCATTTGCTATAAGAAGGTACATTCATTGTTGCCATTTGCTATAAGGAGGTACATTCATTGTTGCCAGTTGCTATAAGAAGGTGCATTCTATATTATCTTTAGCTATAATATGATGCATTCATTGTTGCCATTTACTATAAGGAGGTACATTCATTGTTGCCAGTTGCTATAAGAAGGTGCATTCTATATTATCTTTAGCTATAATAAAATACATTCATTTTACCATTTGCTATAAGGAGGTACATTCGTTGTAACCACTTGCTATAAGAAGGTGCATTCTATATTATCTTTAGCCATAATAAGATACATTCATTGTTGCCATTTGCTATAAGGAGGTACATTCGTTGTAACCATTTGCTATAAGAGGTGCATTCTATATTACCTTTAGCAGTAATAAGATAAATTCATTGTTGTCATTTGCTATAATAAGATATATTCATTGTTGCCATTTGCTATAAGGAGGTACATTCATTGTTGCCAGTTGCTATAAGAAGGTGCATTCTATATTATCTTTAGCTATAATAAGATGCATTCATTGTTGCCATTTACTATAAGGAGGTACATTCATTGTTGCCAGTTGCTATAAGAAGGTGCATTCTATATTATCTTTAGCTATAATAAAATACATTCATTTTACCATTTACTATAAGGAGGTACATTCGTTGTAACCACTTGCTATAAGAAGGTGCATTCTATATTATCTTTAGCCATAATAAGATACATTCATTGTTGCCATTTGCTATAAGGAGGTACATTCGTTGAAACCACTTGTTATAAGAAGGTGCATTCTATATTATCTTTAGCTATAATAAGATGCATTCATTGTTGCCATTTACTATAAGGAGGTACATTCGTTGTAACCACTTGCTATAAGAAGGTGCATTCTATATTACCTTTAGCTATAATAAGATACATTCATTTTACCATTTGCTATAAGGAGGTACATTCGTTGTAACCATTTGCTATAAGAGGGGCATTCTCTATTACCTTTAGCTATAATAATATAAATTCATTATTGTCATTTGCTATAAGGAGGTACATTCGTTGAAACCACTTGTTATAAGAAGGTGCATTCTATATTACCTTTAGCTATAATAAGATACATTCATTGTTGCCATTTGCTATAAGGAGGTACATTCGTTGTAACCACTTGCTATAAGAAGGTGCATTCTATATTACCTTTAGCTATAATAAGATACATTCATTGTTGCTGTTACTATAAGGAGGTACATTCGTTGTAACCATTTGCTATAAGAAGGTGCATTCTATATTACCTTTAGCAATATTAAGATACATTCAATGTTGCCATTTGCTAAAAGGAGGTTTATTCGTTGTAACCACTTGCTATAAGAAGGTGCATTCTTTATTACTTTTAGCTATAAGATACATTCATTTTACCATTTGCTATAAGGAGGTACATTCGTTGTAACCATTTGCTATAAGAAGGTGCATTCTATATTACCTTTAGCCATAATAAGATACATTCATTGTTGCCATTTGCTATAAGGAGGTATATTCGTTGTAACCACTTGCTATAAGAAGGTGAATTCTTTATTACTTTTAGCTATAAGATACATTCATTTTACCATTTGCTATAAGGAGGTACATTCATTGTAACCATTTGCTATAAGAAGGTGCATTCTATATTACCTTTAGCAATATTAAGATACATTCATTGTTGCCATTTGCTATAAGGAGGTATATTCGTTGTAACCACTTGCTATAAGAAGGTGCATTCTTTATTACTTTTAGCTATAAGATACATTCATTTTACCATTTGCTATAAGGAGGTACATTCGTTGTAACAACTTGCTATAAGAAGGTGCATTCTCTATTACCTTTAGCTATAATAAGATACATTCATTGTTGCCATTTGCTATAAGGAGGTACATTAATTGTTACCACTTGTTAAAAGAAGGTGCTTTCTATATTACCTTTAGCTATAATAAGATACATTCACTGTTGCCATTTGCTATAAGGAGGTACATTCGTTGTAACCACTTGATATAAGAAGGTGCGTTCTATATTACCTTTAGCTATAATAAGATACATTCATTGTTGCCATTTGTTATAAGGAGGTACATTCGTTGTAACCACTTGCTATAAGAAGGTGCATTCTATATTACCTTTAGCTATAATAAGATACATTCATTGTTGCCATTTACTATAAGGAGGTACATTCGTTGTAACCACTTGCTATAATAAGGTGCATTCTATATTACCTTTAGCTATAATAAGATACATTCAATGTTGCCATTTGCTATAAGGAGGTACATTCGTAGTGACCACTTGCTATAAGAAGGTGCATTCTATATTACCTTTAGCTATAATAAGATACATTCATTGTTGCCATTTGCTATAAGGAGGTACATTCGTTGTAACAACTTGCTATAAGAAGGTGCATTCTCTATTACCTTTAGCTATAATAAGATACATTCATTGTTGCCATTTGCTATAAGGAGGTACATTCGTTGTAACAACTTGCTATAAGAAGGTGCATTCTCTATTACCTTTAGCTATAATAAGATACATTCATTTTTGCCATTTGCTATAAGGAGGTACATTAATTGTTACCACTTGATATAAGAAGGTGCATTCTATATTACCTTTAGCTATAATAAGATACATTCATGGTTGCCATTTGCTATAAGGAGGTACATTCGTTGTAACCACTTGCTATAAGAAGGTGCATTCTATATTACCTTTAGCTATAATAAGATACATTCATTGTTGCCATTTGCTATAAGGAGGTACATTCGTTGTAACCACTTGCTATAAGAAGGTGCATTCTATATTACCTTTAGCTATAATAAGATACATTCATTGTTGCCATTTGCTATAAGGAGGTACATTCGTTGTAACCACTTGCTATAAGAAGGTGCATTCTATATTACCTTAAGCTATAATAAGATACATTCATTGTTGCCATTTGCTATAAGGAGGTACATTCGTTGTAACCACTTGCTATAAGAAGGTGCATTCTATATTACCTTTAGCTATAATAAGATACATTCATTGTTGCCATTTGCTATAAGGAGGTACATTCGTTGTAACCACTTGCTATAAGAAGGTGCATTCTATATTACCTTTAGCTATAATAAGATACATTCATTGTTGCCATTTGCTATAAGGAGGTACATTCGTTGTAACCACTTGCTATAAGAAGGTGCATTCTATATTACCTTTAGCTATAATAAGATACATTCATTGTTGCTGTTACTATAAGGAGGTACATTCGTTGTAACCATTTGCTATAAGAAGGTGCATTCTATATTACCTTTAGCAATATTAAGATACATTCAATGTTGCCATTTGCTAAAAGGAGGTTTATTCGTTGTAACCACTTGCTATAAGAAGGTGCATTCTTTATTACTTTTAGCTATAAGATACATTCATTTTACCATTTGCTATAAGGAGGTACATTCGTTGTAACCATTTGCTATAAGAAGGTGCATTCTATATTACCTTTAGCCATAATAAGATACATTCATTGTTGCCATTTGCTATAAGGAGGTATATTCGTTGTAACCACTTGCTATAAGAAGGTGAATTCTTTATTACTTTTAGCTATAAGATACATTCATTTTACCATTTGCTATAAGGAGGTACATTCATTGTAACCATTTGCTATAAGAAGGTGCATTCTATATTACCTTTAGCAATATTAAGATACATTCATTGTTGCCATTTGCTATAAGGAGGTATATTCGTTGTAACCACTTGCTATAAGAAGGTGCATTCTTTATTACTTTTAGCTATAAGATACATTCATTTTACCATTTGCTATAAGGAGGTACATTCGTTGTATCAACTTGCTATAAGAAGGTGCATTCTCTATTACCTTTAGCTATAATAAGATACATTCATTGTTGCCATTTGCTATAAGGAGGTACATTAATTGTTACCACTTGTTAAAAGAAGGTGCTTTCTATATTACCTTTAGCTATAATAAGATACATTCACTGTTGCCATTTGCTATAAGGAGGTACATTCGTTGTAACCACTTGATATAAGAAGGTGCGTTCTATATTACCTTTAGCTATAATAAGATACATTCATTGTTGCCATTTGTTATAAGGAGGTACATTCGTTGTAACCACTTGCTATAAGAAGGTGCATTCTATATTACCTTTAGCTATAATAAGATACATTCATTGTTGCCATTTGCTATAAGGAGGTACATTCGTTGTAACCACTTGCTATAATAAGGTGCATTCTATATTACCTTTAGCTATAATAAGATACATTCAATGTTGCCATTTGCTATAAGGAGGTACATTCGTAGTGACCACTTGCTATAAGAAGGTGCATTCTATATTACCTTTAGCTATAATAAGATACATTCATTGTTGCCATTTGCTATAAGGAGGTACATTCGTTGTAACAACTTGCTATAAGAAGGTGCATTCTCTATTACCTTTAGCTATAATAAGATACATTCATTGTTGCCATTTGCTATAAGGAGGTACATTCGTTGTAACAACTTGCTATAAGAAGGTGCATTCTCTATTACCTTTAGCTATAATAAGATACATTCATTTTTGCCATTTGCTATAAGGAGGTACATTAATTGTTACCACTTGATATAAGAAGGTGCATTCTATATTACCTTTAGCTATAATAAGATACATTCATGGTTGCCATTTGCTATAAGGAGGTACATTCGTTGTAACCACTTGCTATAAGAAGGTGCATTCTATATTACCTTTAGCTATAATAAGATACATTCATTGTTGCCATTCGCTATAAGGAGGTACATTCGTTGTAACCACTTGCTATAAGAAGGTGCATTCTATATTACCTTTAGCTATAATAAGATACATTCATTGTTGCCATTTGCTATAAGGAGGTACATTCGTTGTAACCACTTGCTATAAGAAGGTGCATTCTATATTACCTTTAGCTATAATAAGATACATTCATTGTTGCCATTTGCTATAAGGAGGTACATTCGTTGTAACCACTTGCTATAAGAAGGTGCATTCTATATTACCTTAAGCTATAATAAGATACATTCATTGTTGCCATTTGCTATAAGGAGGTACATTCATTGTTATCATTTGCTGTAAGTAGGTACATTCTATATTACCTTTAGCTATAATAAGATACATTCATTGTTGCCATTTGCTATAAGGAGGTACATTCGTTGTAACCATTTGCTATAAGAGGTGCATTCTATATTACCTTTAGCAGTAATAAGATAAATTCATTGTTGTCATTTGCTATAATAAGATATATTCATTGTTGCCATTTGCTATAAGGAGGTACATTCATTGTTGCCAGTTGCTATAAGAAGGTGCATTCTAAATTACCTTTTAGCTATAATAAGATACATTCATTGTTGCCATTTGCTATAAGGAGGTACATTTATTGTTATCATTTGCTGTAAGTAGGTACATTCTATATTACCTTTAGCTATAATAAGATACATTCATTGTTGCCATTTGCTATAAGGAGGTACATTCGTTGTAACCACTTGCTATAAGAAGGTGCATTCTATATGACCTTTAGCTATAATAAGATACATTCATTGTTGCCATTTGCTATTAGGAGGTACATTTATTGTTACCGTTTGCTATAAGATGGTGCATTCTATATTACCTTTAGCTATAATAAGATACATTCATTTTACCATTTGCTATAACGAAGTACATTCGTTGTAACCATTTGCTATAAGAGGTGCATTCTATATTACCTTTAGCAGTAATAAGATAAATTCATTGTTGTCATTTGCTATAATAAGATACATTCATTGTTCCCATTTGCTATAAGGAGGTACATTCGTTGTAACCACTTGCTATAAGAAGGTGCATGCTATATTACCTTAAGCTATAATAAGATACATTCATTGTTGCCATTTGCTATAAGGAGGTACATTTATTGTTATCATTTGCTGTAAGTAGGTACATTCTATATTACCTTTAGCTATAATAAGATACATTCATTTTACCATTTGCTGTAAGGAGGTACATTCGTTGTAACCATTTGCTATAAGAAGGTGCATTCTATATTACCTTTAGCAGTAATAAGATAAATTCATTGTTGTCATTTGCTATAATAAGATATATTCATTGTTGCCATTTGCTATAAGGAGGTACATTCATTGTTGCCAGTTGCTATAAGAAGGTGCATTCTATATTATCTTTAGCTATAATAAGATGCATTCATTGTTGCCATTTACTATAAGGAGGTACATTCATTGTTGCCAGTTGCTATAAGAAGGTGCATTCTATATTATCTTTAGCTATAATAAAATACATTCATTTTACCATTTGCTATAAGGAGGTACATTCGTTGTAACCACTTGCTATAAGAAGGTGCATTCTATATTATCTTTAGCTATAATAAGATGCATTCATTGTTGCCATTTACTATAAGGAGGTACATTCGTTGTAACCACTTGCTATAAGAAGGTGCATTCTATATTACCTTTAGCTATAATAAGATACATTCATTTTACCATTTGCTATAAGGAGGTACATTCGTTGTAACCATTTGCTATAAGAGGGGCATTCTCTATTACCTTTAGCTATAATAATATAAATTCATTATTGTCATTTGCTATAAGGAGGTACATTCGTTGAAACCACTTGTTATAAGAAGGTGCATTCTATATTACCTTTAGCTATAATAAGATACATTCATTGTTGCCATTTGCTATAAGGAGGTACATTCGTTGTAACCTCTTGCTATAAGAAGGTGCATTCTATATTACCTTTAGCTATAATAAGATACATTCATTGTTGCTGTTACTATAAGGAGGTACATTCGTTGTAACCATTTGCTATAAGAAGGTGCATTCAATATTACCTTTAGCAATATTAAGATACATTCAATGTTGCCATTTGCTAAAAGGAGGTTTATTCGTTGTAACCACTTGCTATAAGAAGGTGCATTCTTTATTACTTTTAGCTATAAGATACATTCATTTTACCATTTGCTATAAGGAGGTACATTCGTTGTAACCATTTGCTATAAGAAGGTGCATTCTATATTACCTTTAGCCATAATAAGATACATTCATTGTTGCCATTTGCTATAAGGAGGTATATTCGTTGTAACCACTTGCTATAAGAAGGTGCATTCTTTATTACTTTTAGCTATAAGATACATTCATTTTACCATTTGCTATAAGGAGGTACATTCGTTGTAACCATTTGCTATAAGAAGGTGCATTCTATATTACCTTTAGCCATAATAAGATACATTCATTGTTGCCATTTGCTATAAGGAGGTATATTCGTTGTAACCACTTGCTATAAGAAGGTGCATTCTTTATTACTTTTAGCTATAAGATACATTCATTTTACCATTTGCTATAAGGAGGTACATTCATTGTAACCATTTGCTATAAGAAGGTGCATTCTATATTACCTTTAGCAATATTAAGATACATTCACTGTTGCCATTTGCTATAAGGAGGTATATTCGTTGTAACCACTTGCTATAAGAAGGTGCATTCTTTATTACTTTTAGCTATAAGATACATTCATTTTACCATTTGCTATAAGGAGGTACATTCGTTGTAACCATTTGCTATAAGAAGGTGCATTCTATATTACCTTTAGCCATAATAAGATACATTCATTGTTGCCATTTGCTATAAGGAGGTATATTCGTTGTAACCACTTGCTATAAGAAGGTGCATTCTATATTACTTTTAGCTATAATAAGATACATTCATTGTTGCTGTTACTATAAGGAGGTACATTCGATGTAATGATTTGCTATAAGAAGGTGCATTCTATATTACCTTTAGCAATATTAAGATACATTCATTGTTGCCATTTGCTATAAGGAGGTATATTCGTTGTAACCACTTGCTGTAAGAAGGTGCATTCTATATTACCTTTAGCTATAATAAGATACATTCAGTGTTGCCATTTGCTATAAGGAGGTACATTAATTGTTACCACTTGTTAAAAGAAGGTGCATTCTATATTACCTTTAGCTATAATAAGATACATTCATTGTTGCCATTCGCTATAAGAGGTACATTCGTTGTAACCACTTGCTATAAGAAGGTGCATTTTATATTACCTTTAGCTAAAATAAGATACATTCATTGTTGCTATTACTATAAGGAGGTACATTCATTGTTACCATGTGCTATAAAAAGGTGCATTCTCTATTACTTTCAGCTATAATAAGATACATTCAGTGTTGCCATTTGTTATAAGGAGGTACATTAATTGTTACCACTTGCTATAAGAAGGTGCATTCTATATTACCTTTAGCTATAATAAGATACATTCAATGTTGCCATTTGCTATAAGGAGGTACATTCGTAGTGACCACTTGCTATAAGAAGGTGCATTCTATATTACCTTTAGCTATAATAAGATACATTCATTGTTGCCATTTGCTATAAGGAGGTACATTCGTTGTAACAACTTGCTATAAGAAGGTGCATTCTCTATTACCTTTAGCTATAATAAGATACATTCATTGTTGCCATTTGCTATAAGGAGGTACATTCGTTGTAACAACTTGCTATAAGAAGGTGCATTCTCTATTACCTTTAGCTATAATAAGATACATTCATTTTTGCCATTTGCTATAAGGAGGTACATTAGTTGTTACCACTTGATATAAGAAGGTGCATTCTATATTACCTTTAGCTATAATAAGATACATTCATGGTTGCCATTTGCTATAAGGAGGTACATTCGTTGTAACCACTTGCTATAAGAAGGTGCATTCTATATTACCTTTAGCTATAATAAGATACATTCATTGTTGCCATTTGCTATAAGGAGGTACATTCGTTGTAACCACTTGCTATAAGAAGGTGCATTCTATATTACCTTTAGCTATAATAAGATACATTCATTGTTGCCATTTGCTATAAGGAGGTACATTCGTTGTAACCACTTGCTATAAGAAGGTGCATTCTATATTACCTTAAGCTATAATAAGATACATTCATTGTTGCCATTTGCTATAAGGAGGTACATTCATTGTTATCATTTGCTGTAAGTAGGTACATTCTATATTACCTTTAGCTATAATAAGATACATTCATTGTTGCCATTTGCTATAAGGAGGTACATTCGTTGTAACCATTTGCTATAAGAGGTGCATTCTATATTACCTTTAGCAGTAATAAGATAAATTCATTGTTGTCATTTGCTATAATAAGATATATTCATTGTTGCCATTTGCTATAAGGAGGTACATTCATTGTTGCCAGTTGCTATAAGAAGGTGCATTCTAAATTACCTTTTAGCTATAATAAGATACATTCATTGTTGCCATTTGCTATAAGGAGGTACATTTATTGTTATCATTTGCTGTAAGTAGGTACATTCTATATTACCTTTAGCTATAATAAGATACATTCATTGTTGCCATTTGCTATAAGGAGGTACATTCGTTGTAACCACTTGCTATAAGAAGGTGCATTCTATATTACCTTTAGCTATAATAAGATACATTCATTGTTGCCATTTGCTATTAGGAGGTACATTTATTGTTACCGTTTGCTATAAGATGGTGCATTCTATATTACCTTTAGCTATAATAAGATACATTCATTTTACCATTTGCTATAACGAAGTACATTCGTTGTAACCATTTGCTATAAGAGGTGCATTCTATATTACCTTTAGCAGTAATAAGATAAATTCATTGTTGTCATTTGCTATAATAAGATACATTCATTGTTCACATTTGCTATAAGGAGGTACATTCGTTGTAACCACTTGCTATAAGAAGGTGCATGCTATATTACCTTAAGCTATAATAAGATACATTCATTGTTGCCATTTGCTATAAGGAGGTACATTTATTGTTATCATTTGCTGTAAGTAGGTACATTCTATATTACCTTTAGCTATAATAAGATACATTCATTTTACCATTTGCTGTAAGGAGGTACATTCGTTGTAACCATTTGCTATAAGAAGGTGCATTCTATATTACCTTTAGCAGTAATAAGATAAATTCATTGTTGTCATTTGCTATAATAAGATATATTCATTGTTGCCATTTGCTATAAGGAGGTACATTCATTGTTGCCAGTTGCTATAAGAAGGTGCATTCTATATTATCTTTAGCTATAATAAGATGCATTCATTGTTGCCATTTACTATAAGGAGGTACATTCATTGTTGCCAGTTGCTATAAGAAGGTGCATTCTATATTATCTTTAGCTATAATAAAATACATTCATTTTACCATTTGCTATAAGGAGGTACATTCGTTGTAACCACTTGCTATAAGAAGGTGCATTCTATATTATCTTTAGCTATAATAAGATGCATTCATTGTTGCCATTTACTATAAGGAGGTACATTCGTTGTAACCACTTGCTATAAGAAGGTGCATTCTATATTACCTTTAGCTATAATAAGATACATTCATTTTACCATTTGCTATAAGGAGGTACATTCGTTGTAACCATTTGCTATAAGAGGGGCATTCTCTATTACCTTTAGCTATAATAATATAAATTCATTATTGTCATTTGCTATAAGGAGGTACATTCGTTGAAACCACTTGTTATAAGAAGGTGCATTCTATATTACCTTTAGCTATAATAAGATACATTCATTGTTGCCATTTGCTATAAGGAGGTACATTCGTTGTAACCTCTTGCTATAAGAAGGTGCATTCTATATTACCTTTAGCTATAATAAGATACATTCATTGTTGCTGTTACTATAAGGAGGTACATTCGTTGTAACCATTTGCTATAAGAAGGTGCATTCAATATTACCTTTAGCAATATTAAGATACATTCAATGTTGCCATTTGCTAAAAGGAGGTTTATTCGTTGTAACCACTTGCTATAAGAAGGTGCATTCTTTATTACTTTTAGCTATAAGATACATTCATTTTACCATTTGCTATAAGGAGGTACATTCGTTGTAACCATTTGCTATAAGAAGGTGCATTCTATATTACCTTTAGCCATAATAAGATACATTCATTGTTGCCATTTGCTATAAGGAGGTATATTCGTTGTAACCACTTGCTATAAGAAGGTGCATTCTTTATTACTTTTAGCTATAAGATACATTCATTTTACCATTTGCTATAAGGAGGTACATTCGTTGTAACCATTTGCTATAAGAAGGTGCATTCTATATTACCTTTAGCCATAATAAGATACATTCATTGTTGCCATTTGCTATAAGGAGGTATATTCGTTGTAACCACTTGCTATAAGAAGGTGCATTCTTTATTACTTTTAGCTATAAGATACATTCATTTTACCATTTGCTATAAGGAGGTACATTCGTTGTAACCATTTGCTATAAGAAGGTGCATTCTATATTACCTTTAGCCATAATAAGATACATTCATTGTTGCCATTTGCTATAAGGAGGTATATTCGTTGTAACCACTTGCTATAAGAAGGTGCATTCTATATTACTTTTAGCTATAATAAGATACATTCATTGTTGCTGTTACTATAAGGAGGTACATTCGATGTAATGATTTGCTATAAGAAGGTGCATTCTATATTACCTTTAGCAATATTAAGATACATTCATTGTTGCCATTTGCTATAAGGAGGTATATTCGTTGTAACCACTTGCTATAAGAAGGTGCATTCTATATTACCTTTAGCTATAATAAGATACATTCAGTGTTGCCATTTGCTATAAGGAGGTACATTAATTGTTACCACTTGTTAAAAGAAGGTGCATTCTATATTACCTTTAGCTAAAATAAGATACATTCATTGTTGCCATTCGCTATAAGAGGTACATTCGTTGTAACCACTTGCTATAAGAAGGTGCATTTTATATTACCTTTAGCTAAAATAAGATACATTCATTGTTGCTATTACTATAAGGAGGTACATTCATTGTTACCATGTGCTATAAAAAGGTGCATTCTCTATTACTTTCAGCTATAATAAGATACATTCAGTGTTGCCATTTGTTATAAGGAGGTACATTAATTGTTACCACTTGTTAAAAGAAAGTGCATTCTATATTACCTTTAGCTATAATAAGATACATTCATTTTACCATTTGCTATAAGGAGGTACATTCGTTGTAACCATTTGCTATAAGAAGGTGCATTCTATATTACCTTTAGCCATAATAAGATACATTCATTGTTGCCATTTGCTATAAGGAGGTATATTCGTTGTAACCACTTGCTATAAGAAGGTGCATTCTATATTACTTTTAGCTATAATAAGATACATTCATTGTTGCTGTTACTATAAGGAGGTACATTCGATGTAATGATTTGCTATAAGAAGGTGCATTCTATATTACCTTTAGCAATATTAAGATACATTCATTGTTGCCATTTGCTATAAGGAGGTATATTCGTTGTAACCACTTGCTATAAGAAGGTGCATTCTATATTACCTTTAGCTATAATAAGATACATTCAGTGTTGCCATTTGCTATAAGGAGGTACATTAATTGTTACCACTTGTTAAAAGAAGGTGCATTCTATATTACCTTTAGCTATAATAAGATACATTCATTGTTGCCATTCGCTATAAGAGGTACATTCGTTGTAACCACTTGCTATAAGAAGGTGCATTTTATATTACCTTTAGCTAAAATAAGATACATTCATTGTTGCTATTACTATAAGGAGGTACATTCATTGTTACCATGTGCTATAAAAAGGTGCATTCTCTATTACTTTCAGCTATAATAAGATACATTCAGTGTTGCCATTTGTTATAAGGAGGTACATTAATTGTTACCACTTGTTAAAAGAAGGTGCATTCTATATTACCTTTAGCTATAATAAGATACATTCATTGTTGCCATTCGCTATAAGGAGGTACATTCGTTGTAACCACTTGCTATAAGAAGGTGCATTTTATATTACCTTTAGCTATAATAAGATACATTCATTGTTGCTGTTACTATAAGGAGGTACATTCGTTGTAACCATTTGCTATAACAAGGTGCATTCTATATTACCTTTAGCAATATTAAGATACATTCATTGTTGCCATTTGCTATAAGGAGGTATATTCGTTGTAACCACTTGCTATAAGAAGGTGCATTCTATATTACCTTTAGCTATAATAAGATACATTCATTGTTGCTGTTACTATAAGGAGGTACATTCGTTGTAACCATTTGCTATAAGAAGGTGCATTCTATATTACCTTAAGCAATAATAAGATACATTCATTGTTGCCATTTGCTATAAGGAGGTACATTCGTTGTAACCACTTGCTATAAGAAGGTGCATTTTATATTACCTTTAGCTATAATAAGATACATTCATTGTTGCTGTTACTATAAGGAGGTACATTCGTTGTAACCATTTGCTATAAGAAGGTGCATTCTATATTACCTTTAGCAATATTAAGATACATTCATTGTTGCCATTTGCTATAAGGAGGTATATTCGTTGTAACCACTTGCTATAAGAAGGTGCATTCTTTATTACTTTTAGCTATAAGATACATTCATTTTACCATTTGCTATAAGGAGGTACATTCGTTGTAACCATGTGTTATAAGAAGGTGCATTCTATATTACCTTTAGCTATAATAAGATACATTCATTGTTGCCATTTGCTATAAGGAGGTACATTCGTTGTAACCACTTGCTATAAGAAGGTGCATTCTATATTACCTTTAGCTATAATAAGATACATTCATTGTTGCTGTTAAAATAAGGGGGTACATTCGTTGTAACCATTTGCTATAAGAAGGTGCATTCTATATTACCTTTAGCCATAATAAGATACATTCATTGTTGCCATTTGCTATAAGGAGGTATATTCGTTGTAACCACTTGCTATAAGAAGGTGCATTCTTTATTACTTTTAGCTATAAGATACATTCATTGTTGCTGTTACTATAAGGAGGTACATTCGTTGTAACCATTTGCTATAAGAAGGTGCATTCTATATTACCTTTAGCAATATTAAGATACATTCATTGTTGCCATTTGCTATAAGGAGGTTTATTCGTTGTAACCACTTGCTATAAGAAGGTGCATTCTTTATTACTTTTAGCTATAAGATACATTCATTTTACCATTTGCTATAAGGAGGTACATTCGTTGTAACCATTTGCTATAAGAAGGTGCATTCTATATTACCTTTAGCCATAATAAGATACATTCATTGTTGCCATTTGCTATAAGGAGGTATATTCGTTGTAACCACTTGCTATAAGAAGGTGCATTCTATATTACTTTTAGCTATAATAAGATACATTCATTGTTGCTGTTACTATAAGGAGGTTCATTCGTTGTAACCATTTGCTATAAGAAGGTGCATTCTATATTACCTTTAGCAATATTAAGATACATTCATTGTTGCCATTTGCTATAAGGAGGTATATTCGTTGTAACCACTTGCTATAAGAAGGTGCATTCTATATTACCTTTAGCTATAATAAGATACATTCAGTGTTGCCATTTGCTATAAGGAGGTACATTAATTGTTACCACTTGTTAAAAGAAGGTGCATTCTATATTACCTTTAGCTATGATAAGATACATTCATTGTTGCCATTCGCTATAAGGAGGTACATTCGTTGTAACCACTTGCTATAAGAAGGTGCATTTTATATTACCTTTAGCTATAATAAGATACATTCATTGTTGCTATTACTATAAGGAGGTACATTCATTGTTACCATGTGCTATAAAAAGGTGCATTCTCTATTACCTTCAGCTATAATAAGATACATTCAGTGTTGCCATTTGCTATAAGGAGGTACATTAATTGTTACCACTTGTTAAAAGAAGGTGCATTCTATATTACCTTTAGCTATAATAAGATACATTCATTGTTGCCATTCGCTATAAGGAGGTACATTCGTTGTAACCACTTGCTATAAGAAGGTGCATTTTATATTACCTTTAGCTATAATAAGATACATTCATTGTTGCCATTTGCTATAAGGAGGTACATTTATTGTTACCATTTGCTATAGGAAGGTGCATTCTATATTACCTTTAGCTATAATAAGATACATTAATTTTACCATTTGCTATAAGGAGGTACATTCATTGTTACCATTTGCTATAAGAAGGTGCATTCTATATTACCTTTACCTATAATAAGATTCATTCATTGTTGTCATTTGTCATTTGCTATTACCTTTCTATATTACCATTCATTCTATATTACCTTTAGCTATAATAAGATACATGTACATTCATTGTTGTCATTTCCTATAAGGAGGTACATTCTATATTACCTTTAGCTATCATAAGATACATTCATTGTTGCTATTACTGTAAGGAGGTACATTCATTGTTACCATGTGCTATAAGCAGATGCATTCTCTATTACCTTCATGTAATCAGCTATAATAAGATAAAATCATTGTTGCCATTTGTTATAAGGAGGTACATTCGTTGTAACCACTTGCTATAAGAAGGTGCATTCTATATTACCTTTAGCTATAATAAGATACATTCATTGTTGTCATTAGCTATAAGGAGGTACATTTATTGTTATTATTTGCTATAATAAGATACATTCATTGTTGCCATTTGCTATAAGGAAGCACATTAATTGTTGCCATTTGCTATAAGGAGGTACTTTCATTGTTACCACTTGCTATGGAGAGGTACATTCGTTGTAACCACTTGCTATAAGAAGGTGCATTCTCTGTTACCTTTAGCTATAATAAGATACATTCATTGTTGCCATTTGTTATAAGGAGGTACATTCGTTGTAACCACTTGCTATAAGAAGGTGCATTCTATATTACCTTTAGCTATAATAAGATACATTCATTGTTGTCATTTGCTATAAGGAGGTACATTTATTGTTACCATTTGCTATAAGAAGGTGCATTCTCTATTATCTTTAGCCATAATAAGATACATTCATTGTTGTCATTTGCTATCAAAAGTTGCATTCATTGTTACCAGTTGCTGTATGGAGGTACATTCATTGTTACCAGTTGCTGTATGGAGGTACATTCATTGTTACCAGATGCTGTATTGAGTTACATTCATTGTTACCAGTTGCTGTATTGGGGTACATTCATTGTTACCAGTTGCTGTATTGAGGTACATTCATTGTTACCAGTTGCTGTATGGAGGTACGTTCATTGTTACCAGTTGCTGTATGGAGGTACATTTATTCTTACCATTTGCTATAAGAAGGTGCATTCTCTATTATATTTAGCCATAATAAGATACATTCATTGTTGTCATTTGCTATCAAAAGTTGCATTCATTGTTACCAGTTGCTGTATGGAGGTACATTCATTGTTACCAGTTGCTGTATGGAGGTACATTCATTGTTACCAGTTGCTGTATGGAGGTACATTCATTGTTACCAGATGCTGTATTGAGTTACATTCATTGTTACCAGTTGCTGTATTGAGGTACATTCATTGTTACCAGTTGCTGTATTGAGGTACATTCATTGTTACCAGTTGCTGTATGGAGGTACGTTCATTGTTACCAGTTGCTGTATGGAGGTACATTTATTGTTACCATTTGCTATAAGAAGGTGCATTCTCTATTATATTTAGCCATAATAAGATACATTCATTGTTGTCATTTGCTATCAAAAGTTGCATTCATTGTTACCAGTTGCTGTATGGAGGTACATTCATTGTTACCAGTTGCTGTATGGAGGTACATTCATTGTTACCAGATGCTGTATTGAGTTACATTCATTGTTACCAGTTGCTGTATGGAGGTACATTCATTGTTACCAGTTGCTGTATTGAGGTACATTCATTGTTACCAGTTGCTGTATGGAGGTACGTTCATTGTTACCAGTTGCTGTATGGAGGTACATTTATTGTTACCATTTACTATAAGAAGGTGCATTCTCTATTATATTTAGCCATAATAAGATACATTCATTGTTGTCATTTGCTATCAAAAGTTGCATTCATTGTTACCAGTTGCTGTATGGAGGTACATTCATTGTTACCAGTTGCTGTATGGAGGTACATTCATTGTTACCAGTTACTGTATTGAGGTACATTCATTGTTACCAGTTGCTGTATGGAGGTACATTCATTGTTACCAGTTGCTGTATGGAGGTACATTCATTGTTACCAGTTGCTTTATGGAGGTACATTCATTGTTACCAGTTGCTGTATGGAGGTACATTCATTGTTACCAGTTGCTGTATGGAGGTACATTCATTGTTACCAGTTGCTGTATGGAGGTACATTCATTGTTACCAGTTGTTGTATGGAGGTACATTCATTGTTACCAGTTACTGTATGGAGGTAGGGCTACATTCATTGTTACCATTTCCCATGACCATCGCTGTTTCTTCCCCGCTCAGTGTCCCTAGGTTTGAATTTAGTTTTACGTTCTAACCGTTTCCCTTATTTATCGTCACGTCCATTTTGTTGTACATAATAATAATTTTGGCTAATTTGTACTTATCCTGTAACCAATTTTATTACTTATCATACCAGTTATCACTACGTGAACAAAATTAAAGTATTTGCATGATTGGTTTCAGGTATATGCACTTTTATCAAACTGATATGTTGTTTTTTTATCCAGGTATTTTAGCATATACTCTGTGACAAAACAGAAAATGGGACATGCAGGAAATTAGTTAGAAATACATGTCGTTTACATGTGCAACATTGATATTTTCATATTTTGGATCGACGTGGCGCTATTTGCAATAGCACAAATTCATGTACTTTAAAAATGTAATGAATAATAACATAACCTCCCAAAATATCTAGATGTCATAACTTCTACAGTTTAAAACAACAAAGTTCATTCACAGTTAGATGTCGATGCATGCATCCTCTGAGAAGTTGTAGTACACTGGTACGCGCTGTTTAGACGTGGTGATTCACAATTAATATTGCAAATATCCACAAGATTAAAGGTCGTCCAACTGCACTATATAGAGATCTAGAATAATACAGGAGTGCTTTCCTGTTATATGCGTAGTTTCAGGGTAATCAAATATGATGTTCAAACAGGTTTACAAACCAGTATCAAAGTGGGTGTTCTCTTCCAAGACAAGAGTCAGTGTATCCATTTATTTGCCCACCTAGCAAACTAAAGTAAAATGCTACAGGTCTTTTTTTTTCAGATTAATTGTCCTTATAACTTGTCAATGGTGAACAGTCAACAACCAAAATGGCTAGCGGGCAGACTACTATGTATCAAACAGTATACGTACATAGCTGAGAAGTTCGAATATAGTGTTATATTTTAAGAGTGTGTCATTATCGGACACTGATACCCGTCTTGTAGATAAGACACCACTCCAGGTTGACGGGTGTTATTTCTACTAGCTAGAGCCCCTCGAGCTGTCCCAGGGTAGTGACACTCAGCTCAACTCTTGATTAGGACTCGTCTCGCACCGACAGGTAGATACGTCAAGTATGTTCTTTTTGTTGAAAACACCAACCATCGTAAACTGTTGGAGGCATTCTGGAAGTAAACTGTTGAAGTTGATGTTATAGAGAAGACAAGTATATTTATGGATCGACATATTTGAATAAAGAAGTTGATCATCCATAAACACCATTGTCTTCTCAACCATAAAGCGTGTTATTTAATGTTCAAATCACAAGGGCTGGTATTGCTGAAAACTATACGTCCTAAAACCAAAAAAAATAATTCGATTTTTGTTGTTGTTTTGTTTCAGGACGTATTGTTTTCAGCAATACCAGCCCCTGTGGTTCAAATAATATTTTGTTTTTAAATTTAAAGAAAACTATTTTCAAGATAATCCAATCTTTAGGATTTGACAAATAAGAGTTAAATAATTTATTTTTCTCATCCGTCATCAATTCATATTTTCGATGCATATGTAGTTTATGGATTTCAAAATGTATAATGGATTTAATTTTATGAGCAGGCCTATTTTCAGTCTGTCGTAAAAGGTTGTTTATTTTACCTTTAAATGCCTTAGTCATATATCCTAATAGACCTATAGCTACTACAATATTGTACAAAATCTTCAAAATAAATGTGACGGGTAATAGGCCTATAGATGTTTAAATATATAACTTATGAGAAAAGCTAAATTGAGTAAATGACAATTTTCTAAAAATACCACCTTTCATAAGTTATTGCTACAAAAGCTATGGGAAATTACGTTGTGTCCACATAATCTATTTATAGATAAAAGAAGAAGTCATATTGAAAGGTAAGTGTCATGCCACGCCCACTTTTTACATAAAACATAACTTTGACTTTGATGTTCGTTGGATTATCTGTTTATCAAGTCTAAAGTCCACTGATTCCCGCGATACTTAAATACTGCATCGGCATTGGCTTGTTGATCGCGCGAGCAAAATGGTTCGAGTTGATCTGAAACAAACTGAATGGTCTCATGTCGTGCGGCTGTCAGGCGCCTTTACAACACCTTTTTCGATTGGCCAGTAGAGTTCCGTGCCTGCGCATAACGCGTTTCCGGTTCTGACGCATGGCCGACCAGAGGTTGTTTATAGCAGACAGCTTTTGAGTGAATGATCACTAGACGGCTTTCATAGCGGTCAGATTAGAAGGTGAAAACATTGACAGGTAGGGCGAGTTACAACTGATTGTTTACCTCGTGTATTACACTTTTTATCTATGATAAAACTATTTTATGTTGACTGAGAGGCAAGTCAAAACTCAAACTTAAAAATATCGAAACTGAAGTGAATATTCAACGTGTTTATTAATTCTAACACTCATTTATCACTCAATTGTTATAATATAACTGTTATGCCTATCACGTGAAATATAATATCATCATAACTAATCAAGCGTTGACAGCTAAACATATTCCTCTGCGTATTAGACCTGGACTACCAGACTACAGTAGATACTCACTACAACTGTACTGCAGTGCAGGCTACAAAATGTTTTCAATGAGAAATATTACTTGTAATCTTTATCATCTATTATCATTGTTATTGTTTTTTTCTACATTGGAAAATATCTTATGAAGACATACACATGTAAATAATAGTAATTTTAGTAAACCCATAATGGCCATTTCATTTGTCATAAATGCTTCAGTAGAAATTGCTGTAATGTCAAAGTATTTCTACAGGAGTGCCCATATTACCATAATAAATAGCTGATAAATTAAGTTATGTGAAAATGATAACAAAGATAAGTTCATCAGACATTCTTGTTCAAAATGAAAAGGAGAAGAGAAGTGTGCCCTTCCAAGAAAAGTTATATAGTCATCATCTTGCATTCATGAACTCTCATTTACATAGTTAGTAATACTCAGAAATGGAATGAATGAAAAGGAAAATACAAATCTGCAGAATATTTTTAGTATACGTATATTAGTATCCAAGTTATTTTATATACCTTGTATACATGCCTTAAAGGGACATTACCGTAAGTGTGTTGTTTGAGTCACATGTCATTTTATCGAGAGGTACTGACAGATGTTGAACATTACCATTTTAATGCTAACCAGTTCCGTATAGTGACACTTTAATGGTAAAATGTCTTTATTTTACCTGAAAACTGGACAATAGGACACCAGTTGATCAATTAGCAGTTAAAAACACAAATATGGGTTGATAGTGTTTAATACTTCATAGTTTTCATTTAAATGGAATATGAAATGTTGTCTTCTGCACTTGCACTTTCGTTGAAAACAAGTAGTAGTGGTATTATATTTATTATTTTGGGATGAATATGCAAGTCAAATGAAAAGATTTGAATTCTAATCATGTATCAAAGGTAAACAATTTTTTATGAAAAATACTTACTGTTACTTTAAGTGCAAGTCTCAAAGGACCTGTCTGACTGTTCATATCAGGACCAGGAATATTAGATCTGCTGATAACTCCTCCACTAAACTTTGCATAGTCAACGAATCTTAGATTTACAATTGGTCCTTGGACAGTTGCTCAAGGAAAGATGTGATATATCAATAATACACAACAGTAATTAGATGATATTGATCTGTGAAGTATGGTCCATATCCTGCCTGCTGAGAGTTAATATATTTATAATTAATTGTTTGAATGTTTCATTTTCAATCTATTTTCATTACCCTCAGTTCCCCATGCTGTTTGTATATTGATCTTCTATAATTTACAAAAGGTGATGAAACAGAGCTCTATATAAGTACTTGTAAGTGTGGGTATTTTCACATTCGTGGTATAGAATTAAAACTACAGTCTTTCAATATTGTTAGGACACAGAATTACACATTTTGAATGTTTGTTTATTTTGTATTAATATTTTAAATAGTCTCTGTTTTGATATATTTAGAATCCATTTAATTTATCAGGTCTAATCGTTAATTTGATAAAGTGACAACACCAAACTCACTTTTGACTCGACTCAATGTTTTTCTTGACATTATGTCCAAGTATCTAGCTGTCAGCATATCTGTCCTTATAATGATCATAATCTCTTGCACCTCACACCACAACGTTTATTGACATACTCTATTCTCATAATAATTTCTGGTCATGTTTAATCGTTTGGTTCACAGTTTTAAAATTTATTCTCTTAATGAAAGAGTTTTAATTTCAGTGGATAACTCGGAGCCCAGCAAGATGCCAGGACCATCAGCTACAGAAGTCCGGGGTTGGCCCCAAGATGTCGGTATTGTTGCCATGGAAATATATTTCCCTTCACAATATGTAGATCAGACAGAACTTGAGAAATTCGATGGAGTCTCAGAAGGGAAATACACAATTGGACTTGGACAATCCAAAATGGGATTCTGTTCTGATCGGGAAGACATTAACTCCTTGTGTTTAACTGTTGTCCAAAAACTGATGGAAAGGACTGGGACATCGTATGAGGAGATTGGGAGGCTGGAAGTTGGTACAGAGACACTAATTGACAAGTCTAAAAGTGTGAAGACAGTTGTGATGCAATTGTTTGAGGAGAGTGGGAACACCAACGTAGAGGGGGTCGACACAACCAACGCATGTTACGGAGGAACCAACGCTCTCTTCAATGCTCTCAACTGGATCGAGTCTAGCTCATGGGATGGTAAGATGTCTCATTTTTTTCAGTACATAATCATAGTGCTCACTGGTCAAGCTAAGAACTTATGAAAGATCCTCGCCAGTCCTTCATGATAACATTAACACTTGAGTGAACTGAAATCTCATAAAACACTGTTCTATTCTATCTTCATAGAGTAAAATAATCATGTTATGCCCAATCCTTCTCTTGACTGAATAAAATATGTTTCAATCAAATATGCACATAAAAATTTTTTGAAAGATTTTGGAAACAGAGCCATTGTGAGAAATACTCTATTTTTAGTATCCTGTTCATGCAACTAGTACTTCTACTTGTGGTAGCTTCTAAGGCTGTGCAATATTATTGCAATATCAATATATTGCAATACAGAGTTATGCAATATAGTATTGCAATACGATTTTCATATCGCAATACGGTATATTGCACCAAAAATATTAGGTCAAATTTATTCATTTGTCTTGTAAAAGGCACATTTAATGGCTTAACTTGTATATAGAAAATTATTTTGAAGTGCTAGAATGTGTGTTGGACTGTATTACAAATGATCTTTTTAAGGTCTAAACGTCATTTTATCAAATCTACCATGTTTACACTGCAAAAAGAAGTATAAAAGTTGAATGTAGAGTTCATTTAGCATTTTGCAATATCATTGGCACTGTATAAAATGGTTTCTAGAGAATTATCTCATTGTCAGAGCATCTTGCAATATATTGTGGTACATATTGCAATACATTACTGTTCAGCAATACGTATCGCAATACAAAAATTTAGGCAATACACAGCCCTAAGCTCATTCTCCATTCCAGCTTAAGGCAAATAGTCACAGTATTTTGTTCAAGCCTACTCAGTACTGAAAATTTACCCAATATACTGCCATCATAGCAATAAAAAACGGCCAACAAAGATACACGGTTAAGAGAAAGTGACTGTAGATTGTTATGGAATGAAAATAATTCATTCCTGCCTTGATCCGCAAGCTTTTGTAAACTTATCAAATTCAATATAATTAAAGACCACTCCCAAATATATAAAACTATCAACAACCTCAATTTCACAATCATCAAAGCACCAATGTTCGGATAACCTTCACTTACCAGCTTTCAGACAAGTCTACTGGTTTATCGGATAGTTTCTAGTTTCAAGACCGTTCTATCCACCTACTGGGATCGAGTGGGAAAATGAACTTGTAACAAAATAGGTCCTGGGTTAATTTTATCTCCGTAGAGGCATTGTTTAAAAGGGCTGTTTACATGTTTTCTGTCGTGTAATTAGCATTTTGATGTTTATAAATTGAAACAAACACCGCCACCAGTTAGATACCAACTTCAATTTATTTCATTTGAAATATAACAAACATGAAAACAGTGGATTTTATTACTTGTATCATACAGAAATAATTCTAACGATGATTTATGTATATTTAATGAATGATTTTATTTGTACTCAGCATTTGTATCATCAACATTTTATTCTAAAAAGTCATAATCATAACAATTGATTAAAACGATCAATTTAAATAGGTTTAAAAAAGATCATAGCAATTCAATAATTACAGATAATGATTAATAAGTTAGAATTTAATTTATTTATGAATTATCTGACAAAAGTCATAACTATAAATCAAAACATAATGTGCTGCATTGATTTAAATAGATATTAATTATGTGAAATTATTAACATATGTTGACATGACATTCAAGTAGTGAAAGTGTAAATCATTGTTAAACGATAATGATTCAGAATTCTACGGTACCTGGTCGAGACCTTGGAACCAGGTAGATCTACCTGGTCGAGACCTTGGAACCAGGTAGATCTTCCTGGTTGGACCAAGTGAAACTTGGCAGGTCTGAACTTTTCTGAAACAAACTATTTTAGTCTTAGCAGTATCTTAGAGCAGTCTGATTAAAATCGACGGTTTTCCGTGGAATAAAAAAATGCAAAATAGTGCATCTACCGGGATACGAACTCGTTCGTGGGTTTCCACGCCAAACCGTCTGAAAGCACCCCGTACACTAGCGTGTTCGGGCGCAATTCAGCTAGCCAATCAAAAGATGCCCAACAAATGCTTTCGGTGCGAGAAACTAGGGGCAGATAACTCCAAACAGCAATCCTTTTGTCTGTTCCGAATGCTTTCAAAACCGCAACCGTTTGAATACTATGATGTGATTGGTCAGCTATTTGACTGGGTTTTGGCTGCGCTAAACTGGTTCTGAACAAACGCCTAAACGGGGTGTTCTCAGACCTTGTGGCGAGGAATCTACAGAACCTGTGTTCGTATCCCGGCAGAGGCAAAATTTTGCAAATTTTATTCCTCGGAACAAGGTCGATTTTAATCAGACTGTATCTTAGAGATAATTTGGAGATAAAACTTCACCTTGCATTAAACTTATACTATTCTTGAAATAATCGCTATCAAAACCACCAACACTGACACATGATCCAATATTTAATACAAAGGATAAGTAACTGATATTAACTTTCTATTTAATATTTATACTCATTTTCGACAACTTAAACCATAATTTTGACCGATCTATAGAGTCAAATGTGAGAAAACAGTACTAAGTAGGTAACAAAAATCAAACTGGGACTCTGGGGTAGTATCAGTAACCCTTGGATCGTGAATGAATCATAAACCAAACTGTTTTTCTTGATTTTCAGGGACTGTTTGATTATCACACATAGGTATCAGTTTGAGGATTAGGCCCAACAAATATTTTTAAAATGTTTCTGGTCTTACAGTTACAGGCTGACAAAAATGATGTGATGACGTGATTTTTTAAGTTTATTTACGACATTCCATTTTATACAATCTTCTCACCGGTTAAAAAACAAAATTTACACAATTATTTATATAGATAAGCACACTTATGTGTCCCTTATCGAAATGGTTGGCACCTCAACAGAAGCGACTGACATGTTCAATGTCCAATGGTAACTGAGGCTAAAAATGTAGAGTTTCTTTTGTTAAAACTAGAAAAAAAAGACCTGAGGCATGGGTTTGAAACTGACACAGGCAGAATCCATAAACAAATTCTTAGCTGTTCAATCAACCAGAAATGTTGCCTGTAAATGACTGTCTAAATGTGGGAGTTAGTGAGAGTATGCTCACTTAAAAAAAAAGCTAACAAATATAGTAACATCTGCAACCATTCAGCTGCTGGGGTTACAAAGTCTTATCCTCTTTTAGATTGTAATCAATACAGTATGCACTCAGCTAGGATTTGAATTTCTTTGTGCATGCTTGATATATCAACTTAATTGAGTATATACACAAATCTAAGCATATGTATACACATTAGAACTAAAAGGAATGGGGTTTTTCACTGAAATTATTGTGTAATTTAAGCAAATATGCAGCTCTGATCACTAATTTTTTTACCTTTATAAAATTAAATTGACATGGGATATTCACTTCACATGACAAGTACTTTTCACCATAAGGTCCTAAAATAATTTTATGAGCTGAGGCTTAAGTAAAAAGGTTTATGACATAATAAATACTATATATTTCCAGAAAAAAACACTTGTAAATGATGAAATAATTGCATGTTAAACTTCCTTGACGGTGGTTAGATTGTTGTATGGGGCCCTGGATCACTTCACCTGGTACACTCGTACAGGTGCTTGTTACCTCCTCTTCCTGGTTAACTGAGCCTACTGGTACTTAGTGATGCAGTAGGCCAACCCTTGTAAAAACTTCTTTATAGAGTAGGTTATTGTACACTTCGATTACATCGTTGTTTACAATACATGTGGAGACTTCCTGGTGAATATTTAGCATTTAAAGGGGCAGTCTGGCTAGGGGATTGGGTACTGAGGACATAAGAGATTTAAAGGATAGATGCAATGACACATGGTCAAAATTGGATTAATTAAAATGAGATGTCAATTTGACAATTGCTCGATATTAAATTTCTGAAATTGGTTCATAAATTACTTATATACAGCTTTTTAAAAAACCGCCTAATTTAGCCCCTGCAACCAGAATGAAAGTCTGCGGGGGTGTGGCCCCTGAAGGGATGACTTCTGTGACGTCACTGGGGTAATCTCAATATTGGCGATAGTCATAATTCAACGTAATTTTGCAACATTTTGATTGTTAATTTCACAAAGAAATCTTCAATAAACCAACTTAAATTTCCCATATATTGAATGTTTAGATATCTAACTAGGTAATTCCGCAGATGACAATTACACAATTATTACATAAACATGTCTTTTTGGCGATGTAATACACCTCATAAATTCATTTAGCAACAGTGATAATCATCATTAATTAATTAACAAGGCTTGGTGGAGTAGCTGTCTAGCCGGCCCCGTTTGTCGCGTATCACAGTCACGCCTTAGTGAGCATTTTCAAAATGAATCACTCCACTAATAAAATGGGTGAATTAAAATCGTCTTAATTATCAATTGCAAGACTAGTGTATATAATATTGTCTCGATTTTATGCTCAATTGATTTCGATATACAATATACGTAGAGGTAATCATCTGTCATTCTTGAGAAAAATGCATTTCATCAGATCTTTAACTCTTAACTTGTGAACCGCGTATTGATTTGCCAGCCAATAAATGCAGCCATGAACTGTTCCATTACATATTGGCACAAATGAACCGCATCCTAGAAAATCCAACACTGAGGTGAGATTCAATTTAAAGAATTACTGAACTGAAGGGTTAATGGGTATATTTCTTGCTACTGAAAAGTATGAAACTAATTTGTTTACAATATTTATATATATATATATATATATATATATATATATATATATATATATATATATATATATATATATATATATATATATAATATTATTATTAAAAAATGGTTTAACAGATATTAAATGTCATTCAAGTGTGTTGATTGGCATAATGAAATATGCTTGTAAGAGACTGTCATCCAGTCTGATTATGAAAGAGGTAGGTTGTCACCCTGTGCATAATGCCCTATATCACTGGTGGCAATACCTGCTGCAGGACAATGGACTTTGACCTGATTTGCTGGTCAAGGCTGCCCAAAGTGTTGTATTTAAAACAGCATTGACCTCCAGCGTGGAGAATGATCTCCTGATTATATCAGCCCATGTAAGAAAGTTGTCAGCCCACTCAGAGCTCCAGTTGGCTCGTACCACTTGATCAGCTGATCTCGTGCCTTGTCATACTTGACAGTAGTGTAGGGACGTTCTGTACATTGGTGAATTGACAATTTCAGTACATATTTCATATACAAGTTTTACAAAGTTATGATCAGTAAAGTGAAATTCGAGCAAACAATACCTTACTCCCATTGGAATGTCATGTTGAATATGAAGATTAAAGCTTTTCTATTAGTCTCATTAAGGATTCTAAAAGTATAATATAAAGTATGTACGATAATTGTGACAGTGACAAGGAATGTGAACGTTTTTAGCAATATTTTACTACATCATGATACATTACATTACATTATGTGTGACTTGTAAAATATCTTTTTGTCATGCGGTTAAAACTTAATGAAATAATATGCTCTTTTTGTAAGAATCGGCGCCAAAATTACTAGATTCTCAATATTGCGCCCTCAGGTTCTGATATCAACAGTGCGATTTAGTTTTAACAACAAAGTTACTGGGAAACTCCTTTGAAAATAATGTTGTAGAAATGACATTATCTTTCCTTACAGTAAAATACTTGTTTTTCGTTTTTCCTTATGTACTCCTACCAGTCAGTCTCACGGTGTACACATTTCATGTACCCTGCTGCCATAGTAACAGCTCCTAGCTGAGGTTAGGTGACGCATTATGGTCAGATGACGTTATAAAAAGACGCACACGCTGTACAGAGTTTTGAACAGTTCGAACAGCTGTTTACGGGTCTATCTGAAGGCTCGGGAGACGTTGGTACAAAGATGGTACATGAGACCGTATTACCCACGTGAGAAGCATACAACTTGTAATATACCACTTAAATAATTTTTTTGATATATTCGGATGCCCTGTACTTTAGTAACACATATATGAAAACACAATGTGAATACTTCACTTATAGACCTTGAGTTCAGATATATATTGACATAGTAATGCAAATATTACCGTGAGTTGGCCTAGAGTTTGGTAACATGAAAGTGAATAGATTCATAATTATCATCATAAGAGTGATCATTAGTGAATATCATTCTTGCTTTTTCAGGTCGATATGCGCTGGTTGTTGCTGGAGATATTGCAGTGTATGCTTCCGGCAACGCGAGATGTACAGGAGGTGCCGGCGCCATTGCCATGTTGGTGGGGCCAAACGCACCTCTCGTGTTGGATAGAGGTAAGGCATTTACATGATTCTCTCTAATACCGTTGTGTTTGATAGAAGTCTGGTATCTAGTACATGATTCTCTCCAATACCGCTGTGTTTGATAGAAGTCTGGTATCTAGTACATGATTCTCTCCAATACCGTTGTGTTTGATAGAAGTCTGGTATCTAGTACATGATTCTCTCCAATACCGCTGTGTTTTGATAGAAGTCTGGTATCTAGTACATGATTCTCTCGAATACCGCTGTGTTTGATAGAAGTCTGGTATCTAGTACATGATTCTCTCGAATACCGCTGTGTTTGATAGAAGTCTGGTATCTAGTACATGATTCTCTCCAATACCGCTGTGTTTGATAGAAGTCTGGTATCTAGTACATGATTCTCTCCAATACCGCTGTGTTTGATAGAAGTCTAGTATCTAGTACATGATTCTCTCCAATACCGCTGTGTTTGATAGAAGTCTGGTATCTAGTACATGATTCTCTCCAATACCGCTGTGTTTGATAGAAGTCTGGTATCTAGTACATGATTCTCTCCAATACCGCTGTGTTTGATAGAAGTCTGGTATCTAGTACATGATTCTCTCCAATACCGCTGTGTTTGATAGAAGTCTGGTATCTAGTACATGATTCTCTCCAATACCGCTGTGTTTGATAGAAGTCTGGTATCTAGTACATGATTCTCTCCAATACCGCTGTGTTTGATAGAAGTCTGGTATCTAGTACATGATTCTCTCCAATACCGCTGTGTTTGATAGAAGTCTGGTATCTAGTACATGATTCTCTCCAATACCGCTGTGTTTGATAGAAGTCTAGTATCTAGTACATGATTCTCTCCAATACCGCTGTGTTTGATAGAAGTCTGGTATCTAGTACATGATTCTCTCCAATACCGCTGTGTTTGATAGAAGTCTGGTATCTAGTACATGATTCTCTCCAATACCGCTGTGTTTGATAGAAGTCTGGTATCTAGTACATGATTCTCTCCAATACCGCTGTGTTTGATAGAAGTCTGGTATCTAGTACATGATTCTCTCCAATACCGCTGTGTTTGATAGAAGTCTGGTATCTAGTACATGATTCTCTCCAATACCGCTGTGTTTGATAGAAGTCTGGTATCTAGTACATGATTCTCTCCAATACCGCTGTGTTTGATAGAAGTCTGGTATCTAGTACATGATTCTCTCCAATACCGCTGTGTTTGATAGAAGTCTGGTATCTAGTACATGATTCTCTCCAATACCGCTGTGTTTGATAGAAGTCTGGTATCTAGTACATGATTCTCTCCAATACCGCTGTGTTTGATAGAAGTCTGGTATCTAGTACATGATTCTCTCCAATACCGCTGTGTTTGATAGTAGTCTGGTATCTAGTACATGATTCTCTCCAATACCGCTGTGTTTGATAGAAGTCTGGTATCTAGTACATGATTCTCTCCAATACCGCTGTGTTTGATAGAAGTCTAGTATCTAGTACATGATTCTCTCCAATACCGCTGTGTTTGATAGAAGTCTGATATCTAGTACATGATTCTCTCCAATACCGCTGTGTTTGATAGAAGTCTGGTATCTAGTACATGATTCTCTCCAATACCGCTGTGTTTGATAGAAGTCTGGTATCTAGTACATGATTCTCTCCAATACCGCTGTGTTTGATAGAAGTCTGGTATCTAGTACATGATTCTCTCCAATACCGCTGTGTTTGATAGAAGTCTGGTATCTAGTACATGATTCTCTCCAATACCGCTGTGTTTGATAGAAGTCTGGTATCTAGTACATGATTCTCTCCAATACCGCTGTGTTTGATAGAAGTCTGGTATCTAGTACATGATTCTCTCAAATAACGCTGTGTTTGATAGAAGTCTGGTATCTAGTACATGATTCTCTCCAATACCGCTGTGTTTGATAGAAGTCTGGTATCTAGTACATGATTCTCTCCAATACCGCTGTGTTTGATAGAAGTCTGGTATCTAGTACATGATTCTCTCCAATACCGCTGTGTTTGATAGAAGTCTGGTATCTAGTACATGATTCTCTCCAATACCGCTGTGTTTGATAGAAGTCTGGTATCTAGTACATGATTCTCTCCAATACCGCTGTGTTTGATAGAAGTCTGGTATCTAGTACATGATTCTCTCCAATACCGCTGTGTTTGATAGAAGTCTGGTATCTAGTACATGATTCTCTCAAATAACGCTGTGTTTGATAGAAGTCTGGTATCTAGTACATGATTCTCTCCAATACCGCTGTGTTTGATAGAAGTCTGGTATCTAGTACATGATTCTCTCCAATACCGCTGTGTTTGATAGAAGTCTGGTATCTAGTACATGATTCTCTCCAATACCGCTGTGTTTGATAGAAGTCTGGTATCTAGTACATGATTCTCTCCAATAACGCTGTGTTTGATAGAAGTCTGGTATCTAGTACATGATTCTCTCCAATAACGCTGTGTTTGATAGAAGTCTGGTATCTAGTACATGATTCTCTCCAATAACGCTGTGTTTGATAGAAGTCTGGTATCTAGTACATGATTCTCTCCAATACCGCTGTGTTTGATAGAAGTCTGGTATCTAGTACATGATTCTCTCCAATACCGCTGTGTTTGATAGAAGTCTGGTATCTAGTACATGATTCTCTCCAATACCGCTGTGTTTGATAGAAGTCTGGTATCTAGTACATGATTCTCTCCAATAACGCTGTGTTTGATAGAAGTCTGGTATCTAGTACATGATTCTCTCCAATAACGCTGTGTTTGATAGAAGTCTGGTATCTAGTACATGATTCTCTCCAATAACGCTGTGTTTGATAGAAGTCTGGTATCTAGTACATGATTCTCTCCAATACCGCTGTGTTTGATAGAAGTCTGGTATCTAGTACATGATTCTCTCCAATACCGCTGTGTTTGATAGAAGTCTGGTATCTAGTACATGATTCTCTCCAATACCGCTGTGTTTGATAGAAGTCTGGTATCTAGTACATGATTCTCTCCAATACCGCTGTGTTTGATAGAAGTCTGGTATCTAGTACATGATTCTCTCCAATACCGCTGTGTTTGATAGAAGTCTGGTATCTAGTACATGATTCTCTCCAATACCGCTGTGTTTGATAGAAGTCTGGTATCTAGTACATGATTCTCTCCAATAACGCTGTGTTTGATAGAAGTCTGGTATCTAGTACATGATTCTCTCCAATAACGCTGTGTTTGATAGAAGTCTGGTATCTAGTACATGATTCTCTCCAATACCGCTGTGTTTGATAGAAGTCTGGTATCTAGTACATGATGACTGCTGTGGGACATGGAGTCTTCACTGGTATCAGTTGGCCTGGGATGATACGCAAAGTGTTGATATGATAGTGTTATGAAACACAATGGATGTATTGTAAATGTAATTCCAACTTGTAACATAATTTGCCTGTTTGTCAAGTTGTATAATGAATAGCAGCAGCATGTCTGTGTCAGCAGAGGTCACCTGGTGCTTGGTGTAATTATCCATGGAGGGTTTGTCCAATCTATCCATCACTGCAAGTCTCCATGTTGTCTGATACTGGCAAAATAGGGGTAGATCAGGATATCCCTTGATAATATGATTTTAAAACAACATCCACTGAAACGTATTGATTATTATTATCACTGTTACAGACTCTTCAATAAGGTTATTAAGAATTATATTTATTTGATTGAATTGACGTAACTTAAGTTGATATTGTTTTACAATATGTATCTACATTAATCATACAATATACATATGTAGCGTCACATTTGCACTTTGTTTTATGAGGGCTGGCATGCTAAAACATGTACTTTTTAGCTCATGAGGCCTGAAAGGCCCAATGGGCTTATGGCATGACATGGTGTCTGTCTGTCTGTCCGTCCATCCATCCATCCGTCCTTCCATCCATCCATCCGTCCATCCATCTGTAAACTTTTCGCATTTTCGACTTCTTCTCCAGTATGAAAAAAGCTCTTGAAAGCTGAAAAGTTGTGTACAGACTTCTTGGCCAATGGGGATTCTAAATTGTAGATTTTGTAACCCTTTGACCTCAAATGTGGGTCACAGGGTCATGACCTAAAAACCTATTTTCATCCTCTTCTCTAATACAAAACCTCAAGAGAGCTGAACTTTTATGTACAGACTCCTTGGCCAAATGTGAGCCACAGGGGTCACAATCTGAAAACCTATAATTTGTTTTTTAGCCCATGGCTCTATTTTTGTGGCTTTCAAATGAATAACAAATTTTAGCTATTAGGTGGCTACTCTCAAAGCATATGATACATTATTATTCTATCCTGCCCTCAGGAGTGCGGGGAACCCACATGCAGCACGTGTACGACTTCTATAAGCCTGACATGGGGTCGGAGTACCCCACCGTGGACGGCAAACTCTCCATACAGTGCTACCTGTCCGCCCTCGACAAGTGCTACCAGGTGTACAGCACTAAGGCACAGGCCAAGGGAATCAAAGGTATCATAGACAGAATCCTTACTCTCCTTATCGTAGTCAGGTGAACTTAGTGGGTCATTAAGTATTTGTAAACTGAGAGAAACTTTGACGAAGGGAACAAAAGACGATTTATATGCCTGTATCATGGTGTATATATGTTGATAGTTTTGTACAACTACACTCATATTTTTTTGTTACCCTTTACAGTAACCTGGGAGGGATATATATAACTGATCAAACTCTTCATTATTTGATTGTGCATCATAAACATAGGAACCCTTGGATATCTATAAGTTAAAAAAGTTAAATTTCCACTTTCATAATTATTGTCTGTATCAGAAACATAGAGACTTTATTCTTTGATTCTTTCTTTCTTTATGTAGGATCCATTGTCATGGTCAAATTACGTAATTAAATGAAAATAGATAATAATAGATTCCTATTTAAAGGATGAATATATGTTATAAGCAATTATGTGAGCATTAATTTCACCCTGCAGTTGGTACGAGCCTGCTGGATGTGGCGGACGCGTTCCTGTTCCACTCTCCGTACTGCAAGCTGGTTCAGAAGTCCCTAGCCAGACTCATGCTCAACGACTTCCTCCGTGACCCTAACCCAGACTTCGCTAGCAGATATACTGGTCTCGAGGATTTCAGGTGAGACTAAGAAGAGGAGTTTAGTTCACTACAAAATATGATTAGTTGGTTGTTTTTTTTAAAAATCACAATGTTGGACAAAGACTTCAACACACTTTGTTTTTTTAACAACACTGAAGTTTTCTTGATTTCATAATATCTTCATCGACTTGAGAATATTCTATTTTGTACAGTCAGAATTTGCCAGTATGATTAGATATTTGTCCCCCGCCGCAACGCGGCATGGGGGACTATGTATTCAGCAGCGTCTGTACGTACGTCACATTTCTTGATAACACGATATCTCATGAACCATTGTATCCAGTGTCTTCAATTTTGGTACCAGCCTACAATGGATGACTATGCAGACACCAGTCGAATTGCATGACATTGACCTTATTTTCAAGGTCACCAAGGCACTTTGACCGGCCCTCAGCTCTTGTTAACGCAATATCTTTGAAGGATTGCATCCAAAGTCTTCAAATTTGGTGTCAGCCTACATTGGGGGTAGACGCAGACACCAGTCGATTTTGGTGACCTTGAGCTTATTGTTAAGGTCACCGCGACACTGACCACTTTTCGAACTCTTGTTAACATGATTTATCATTACCTGAGGGACCCAAAATCTTCAAATTTGGTGCCAGGCTACAATGGCGGATTACGCAGACACCAGACAATTTTGCTGACCTTGACCTTATTTTCAAGGTCACCACAACAATTTGACCACTTTTCGAACTCTTGTTAACACGATATATCATCACGTGATGGACCAAGTGTCTTCAACTTTTGTACCAGCCTACAATGGATGACTATGCAGACACCACTCAAAGTGCATGACCTTGACGTTATTTACAAGGTCACCAAGGCACTTTGACCGGCTTTCAGCCTCTTGTTATTAACCCTTAGCATCCATTATCTTGAAATTTGGTGACATCTGTCATTAGGGAATTATGCAGACAGCAGTCAACTTTTAGTGCATAACACGTACTGTGACCACATTCTTTTTAATGCTATGTCATGAACCTTAGTACCCAATGTCTTCACATTTGATGTCATAATTATTACATTTTTTACCAGAAATTCAATATAAGAAGAACCACATTTAGAAAATGCGTCTTACATGACTCAACGTTGGAGGCGGGGACATTGCCATGTTAGTGGCAAACACTTGTTATAAATATGTGTCATTTATCAATTGTCTGTGGTTAAATAGGTGTAAGTAAACCACCAAGTGTTAAACAATGCATGTAGTGTGACAGTTAAGATATCGTCATATTAAGCAATAGGGTAGATTAATTTCTGTAACATTTACTGTTCAATTTCATGAGACATTAAATTAGGTCATTGTTAGGTCAGAGGTCCAGGTTGCAGGAATATTCTTGTGTAGTGTTCATGTCAGTAGTGAATAAAACATATCAAGGAATTCAATCTTTTCTCTACCAATGTGATGCCGCTCCACTGGTGTTCAGAATGTCAGGATCATGATGTGAAACTGAAATTTCAAGAAATTGCAGATATTCCACTCTAAATATGCTGCGCGGTACTACGTAATACTGTATCAGGAAGTAAAGAACTTCAAGAAATATTTTCCAGGTGTCGAGTATGAAGATGTTGTGTGTAATCTTGCACTGTGATACTTCAGGTCAGTGAAACTGGAGGGGACATACTTCGACAAGCAGGTGGAGAGTGCCTTTGTTAAAGCCAGCAAGTCTACATTTGAGAAGAAGACGAAGCCGTCGCTGAGTGTTGCTTCTCAAGTAGGAAACATGTACACTCCGTCCCTGTACGGTGGACTGGCCTCTCTCATTGGCAGGTGTGTAGTCAACTAGTTTACACTGGTTTTATCTGAGTTTTCAAGCTAAGAATAACAGTATATATTTATATATTGAAGTACTGTATGAAGTTAAACTTCACAAATGAAACTTTCCCGCTGTAATTTGTCAAAGAGATTACTTTACCTGTAGCCAGGTGAAGAGACAAGTAGCAAATTTCAAAATCAAATGTTCCAAATGACCCCTGCACACAGATGCATTTTGATATTTTTAGAATATTAGAACCGGTCCATCTATTCTCTCCAAGAGTTAGCTTAATGTCAAACGAGCTATTGAGCAACTGTTGAACAACTATATACCTACAAGCATGAGGCTATCATTTTTCTCTCAGGTTGACCAAGTCTAGAAGCAGCAAGGCTGTTAACCTGAAAGTAGTAAGCTTGAATCATTGAAACTGCTGCTACACGGCAGTACTAAACCCTGTATTCTCTTCTCCTGCAGTCGAAAGATTGAGGAGCTTGCAGGAAGGAGAGTGATCTTGTTCTCTTATGGATCTGGACTTGCTGCCACTCTCTTCTCTCTCAAAGTGACGGACGACATGACCCCTAACTCATCTCTACACCGATTGGTCGACAGTCTGGCCGACCTACAGCAGAGACTGGACAGCAGGGTCAAGGTCGACCCGGAAAAGTTCGATAGCAGCATGAAGCTTAGGGAGGAAACTCATCATCTAGGTTAGAAACTGATCATCTAGGTTAGAAACTCATCATGTAGGTTAAAAACTCATCATCTAGGTTAGAAACTCATCATTTAGGTTAAAAACTGATCATCTAGGTTAGAAACTCACCATCTAGGTGAGAAACTGATTATCTAGGTTAGAAACTGATTATCTAGGTTAGAAACCCATCTTCTAGGTTAGAAACTGATCATCTAGGTTAGAAACTGATCATCTAGGTTAGAAACTGATCATCTAGGTTAGAAACTGATGGTCTAGGTTAGAAAAACATCATCTAGGTATGAAACTCATCATCTAGGTTAGAAACTGATTATCTAGGTTAGAAACTCATCATCTAGGTTAGAAACTAAAGGTTTGCCTTCAGAATCAAATTGTCAATGTGTGTGTAAGTCAGGGCAAGTTTCAACCTTCTGAGCTGAGGCTAATTGAAATGATAATTTGTAAACTTGTAATCTATATATCTGGTTTCAGCTCCGTATAGCCCGATTGGCTCTATTGATGTGCTGTTCCCTGGTACGTGGTTTGTGACAGAGATTGATGGAATGCACCGCCGCAAGTACGACAGAAAACCCATCAGTACAGACTCCATGAATCAAACAGCCTCAGTATCCTCCAGTGATGTGAGTTTCTAGCTTGGACCATTTAAACTGATATGTGAAGAATTAGAACGATCAAATGATGTGTTTAGTCCCTATATGGCAAGTTCTCTGGTTACAATTCCAGTTTAAATGAACAAAGCTCAATGTACTGCAAATTTTGTATCATAAAGAACATTTCAAATTTCAAACCCTGCCGTCAGTATATAACATATCCAATTATGCAGTTGGGAACATCTTGAAGTGGAGGTAAAGGAGATGTTAACTTACTATAGAACTTGCTTTCATTCAGTTTGAAATATTTTCATGAAATCGGTTCCAAGCTCTTGAATTCACAATTTATTACTTTTTATAAATCAAGAGCAATTGGCGAAATGCTGTCAAAAAAAGTCACCTTAAAAGTTGAATTTACTGTGGCGTATACACAAAATCTTTTCTTTGTATCATATTACATGAACACTTAAATGATATACCACTTACCGGTACATGAATTCTTTCTTTATTTGCAGGTGAAGAAATCCAAAATAGATACAACAGTTACAAATACTGATAGGGTTGCTGCTAGTTGAGGACGACTAGTTACTAATTGTGTTTATAACGAATATTGTAAATACAACATATCACTCTTGAGCATGTCAAACTATTGATTAGATTACTGCCAAAGCTGTTCTTTATGTATATATTATGGTACGAATATTCTATTTTATCACTGTCAACTGACATTTCTTTCCATAAATGACAACATACTCTTCATGTCAAATTTTAAGATTTTAAGACAATTTTCTGTGAAATATCCTTTCCTATATATTTTTTCATTTTATGGATGTTTCTCACAACCTTACCTTTCAGTAAGTTTTTATTTCTTTACTTTATGACATGCCACCTTATTTATTTTCCTTTCTGTTCACTCATCCTTTTAATCTATCAAAACTTCATTCTTTCATTCTTATACTTTTTGTTGACATAAATTTTATTCAGGATTACAAAAATTATTTTTGAAAAAAAAATCAAGAGAAAATGATGAATTTTAAACCTTCTAAACATAGCCTTAGATTTGCATTTTCTCTTGTATGGCTAAACACATTGTGAATCTGTGGCATTGTTTCTTGTGAAACCTAACACATTGTGAGTCTGTGATATTGTAGAAGTGTTCAATAGCTAGCGATAGCGAGATAGGCTTATACCGGGGTATGTTGCTTTAAGTCACTGAGTTAAGTCTATGTTTACAAGTCAAATGTAGATTACAATACATGATCTCTTTCGTCCTATACCTTCCACCCATCTACTGTCAACCTGACTTTCAGGCAGTCTACAGCGAATAAATATATCCATAGGATCAACCACTAAAAGACTGCAGTGAGATGTATTTCATTTTGCAAAATGTCCAAAAACATGGTCATCAATCATTAATAATGTTAGATAGGAATATTTGCTCACATTTACTTTTCTTCAGAAAAAGGTTTTGATCCATTTTCAAGTGGTTCTTTTGGCTATAATGTATGAAATATTAAGCTTTTCCTACAAGAAATTTCACTTCATATTGCTCGAAGAGATCCCCATTTCAAACGAGAAATTATTTGTACTTATTGTGTGATAAGAATTTTAAATCAAAATATTCAACTTACATGTTTTATATTCATAAATATATACATCGTTTTATAAAACAGTAATACCAGAAAGATGTTTTTGTTTTGGTCAAAGAATAAGCAATGAGAGAAGAGAACGAATGAGGATGGATGGGTTTGCTGTATCAGTATCTTGTGAGTGTGTCATCTGTAGCGATAGTGACCTTACAGATTTATAGTCATTAAAAGAGTTCATGTTGTTTGAATTTAGAAGCTGTATATAGTGACGAACCAAGAGGGTGTGAATGGTGATGTTATCCTACTGACGTATTAATGCATTCCGTAATGATTGAAATAAACAAATATACCACTGTTTAGAATGTTGTTTTGTCATTAACAAGCAATGTGTGTAAGAATAATGCTGACTATATGTAAACATTGGTGGAGATTTTATGACACTTCCTTCATTCTGTTTGAATTTGAGGAGACGTTAGATACAGTCTGGTTTGCTGCATCCTCTCTCCGAGTGAAAGGTATAAGATCCACTCCACTTTCAAACCATGGCTTAGATTCCCACTCCTAGTTTCAGGCTGTGACCTATGATCCAGCTAATTAAATAAAACCACTGAGAGCAGTTTAAACTGCAGTTGTCATTTCGCTTTACCATCCTTCTTCAAACCATCCTTCTTAAACTGCAGTTGTCGTTTCGCTTTACCATCCTTCTTCAAACCATCCTTCTTAAACTGCAGTTGTCGTTTCGCTTTACCATCCTTCTTCAAACCATCTGGTCCCAGGATAAAACGTATACGTTCCGCTACGCTTTCATACCTTGGGTTACAACTCTACATAAACCTGCGCGATGTGACCTATGACCTAGGAACTATCTAAAAATAGACAACCAATGACAGTGCTTGAAAGGCAAGTCGGCAATATCAAGATTCGCAGGGTTGCCATCTCTGTTTTTCATGGATATGAAAGCATACATCAGCATACAGATGGTCAAGTACCTCAGTCTGTGTCTCCGATAATTTGACCTTTCCATTTCAGCTCAGTTATCTAAGAACGTGGTATTTTTCGGAAGAGCGACAGCCAATAGGCTGGTTCACATGTCACTACGCGCAGATTTAAGTGGGGCTTTAACCCAGGGTATGAAAGTGTAGCTGAGTGTATATGGATAACACCTGAATGCGAGGCTGTTCTAGCAAAGAGAGGCCTTTGACCTTGGGAAGACCCGAGGATCTTCCCGTAGGCAAAGGCCTCTCTTAGCTATCACGCCCGAAAATGAGGGTGTTATCTATTTTATATACCGAAAACAAAAAACAACTAAAAATCAAACAAACTAACGTGAGTGCAGTTGTCTGAATGTTTTACTGCAGGTGGTTCAAGTAAATAAAGCGTACATAAAATAACATGGAAATTCTCTGACAGCAGAATACTGACCAACAATCAACCCTTCTCACTCACCAATCCTGCGTGGTCTAGTGGACGAGCTTTGGGCTAACAAGCATTGTCTACTATGGCTGGGAATGAAAAGTAAAACTGAGCTTGCGGGTTTTCCGAAGGTTTTGGAAATGTCTACCAAAACCTCACCCGAGGGTTTTCTCTGACGTATATACCGCCATGCGTTTCAAATACAAAAATGAAAACAATTGTGTCAGTGTTTCAAGCCTTTGTGATCCAAGTTTGAGGAGCACATAAAATATCTCAATATTGGGAGCAGAGCAGAATAGATACCAACAAACAACCATCTTATGATCACCAATTCTCTGTGGTCTAGTGGGATAGTCTTGGGCTATAAATCGGAGGGTTGCAGGTTCGATTTCCGCATTGTTAACTATGCAAATTTTAAACTTGGAATTTTTTTAGTACCTAACTGAACAGGAGATTGACGTCGTTTAGAGTTAGGTCTCACAATTAGATTGTAAAATTTCAGGTCTTACTACATGTTGAAAATTAACCTGCTATGAGGTTAACTTTCGACAGTTGGTAAAACCTCCAGTCGTAGTAAAACATTAAAATTCGTCATGAAACCTGCTCAATGGTAATTAGAAGAAATGCAGTTACCTCACAATGTATAAAGATACCCTGAGATAGGTTTATACTTAAGATGTGTGGTGGCAGGTGGACCTGTGCATAGCTCAGTCAAAGTTAAGCAACAATGGGCGCGGCTCGCCGCATGGGTGGGTTACCCGCTACATTGCTGGATAAACTGAGAGTTGAAGGGTTATTCCCTGCCCCACACTGAGACATAAGTTGAGAGACTTATGGTGTCACCCATTGGTAAGTGACTTAGTTCGAAGTGTGCCTCTGTCCACCCAGCAGTAAATGGGTACCTGGTATGATACGATGGTAGTCTGAATTTGAACCTTGAGCGCCTGACAGGTGACCGGTTGTATCCTCCTTAGGGAGTGTTCTGTACTCGTTGACCAGGGGTAGTATGTGAACCAGTACTTTGAGCATGCAATGTGCATGGATATATGCGCTATATAAATGGACTATTATTATTATTATTATTATTATTATTATTAAGAAGAAACCATTCTACCTCGGATATGGTAAGGTTTCGGACCCTGATAGGAAGGAAAAACCCAAGGATACGAAGCATCCGAGGGTTTTTCCTGAGTATCCGGTTCTACAACCTTACCATATCCGAGGTAGAATGGTTTCTCCATATTATCAACCGTTTTTAATTGTAAAACAGGCTTTTTAATTGTTATCACGTTATATTGAGGATCCCTGGTAAATAGAGTCATTCATAAAATGCTTGTTTGGAACCTGAAATCAGCCTGTTAACAGCCGCGCAGTATAAGTTGCTTTTTACGGTAGAATCTCATCTGCCTCCTTAGCGCAGTAGACAAAAGCGCTAGCTAACGTACTACGGGTGATAGTGGATTGGGTTCGAGACGCACTTGTCACCCAATACTATATACATCAATATTAGACTCAATTTGGACTCAAAACTTTCTGCAGATATACAGTTGATACACATATTATAAATAATGTCAACGCTGTTGAGCCGTTCGTGATAAAATTCACAGTGACCTACTGTTAAACGAAATGTCCCCGGTTCCATGTTGAAAATGACACACATTGTCCCCGTTGGCATGTGTGAAACTAAACATGCACACATATCATATAGGAGAATATAATTTCATGTTTTGGATGACAGTTTGACAGAAATTTTAAAGATACACACCAACGCATGTTTCCTCACATTTAGGCCAAAGTGAAAACACTCATTCACACCCAGTTTGTCCCCGGTTCCATGGTGTAAATGATACACACTGTCCCCGTTTGCTTGTGAAAACTTACACATATGCATTTATTGTAGTAAAATGGATTCTCACGGTGAGTATGACCATCCGATTGCAATAATCTCTTAAACACACAATTAGAAACCTATCAGGGATGTTGTCTATTGTTTCGTAGGTATCTTGTTTTCTCGTAATAACCAATCATTATTATGTCAGTCGGTTGAGGTATGAGGTTTTTATTGTGAAAGTAAGTTTTCAATTTTGATAGTAAGACCTTAAATGTGACTAAGATTATTTTTTTAACAACTCAATTCATAACAATTATTATCGAACAGTATACAAAGATAACTTACTCAGAGTGTAGATGGCTGGAATCGAACTCGATACCCGTTGCTCTTTAAACCGGATGCTCTACCTCCACGCTACCGAGGAAGCCGAGAGAACTGTGGATTTCCTCTATTTACAGTCACACTGTCTCTGCCTCCATATAACGCTAGTTTGGCAGATATACTCTTTATAACGCAGAATTTTGGAATCAAACATTATAAAATGTAAATTTTGACATTCGACAGTTATAATTTTTTTTTAAAACCCACTACCCCTCATTCTTCTGCTGCAAGAAAACCTCAATATACGATAAGAGCTCACATTTATGTTTTACGGTAACTAAGTCAGATAAAACACTCTACCTCGGCTATGCTTGGGATTGAAAACCCGAGGTAAGAAAGCTGAGCGGGAAGTAAGACCGAAAGCGAAGCTTTCTTACCTCTGGTTTTACAATCTCAAGCATAGCCTCTGTATCGTGTTTTATCCTACACATTGACATGTAGCCGTTATTTGTATACAAAAGTGAACCCAAATGTCCCCGTTTCCATAGAGACATACCTGATATACACATGTCCCCGGTTCCATGGTGTAAATGATACACACTATCCCCGTTTGCTTGTGGAGCCTTACGCATACGCACTTATCGTAGTAAATGGATTCTCAGGCTCAGTATGACCGTCAGATTGCAAAAATATATTCACAAGATGTAATTAGATGATAGTTTGATCTAATTAAAAGAGAGTCTCATCTAATTGGATGATAGTTTGATCTACATTGTAATTAGATGATCGTTTGAATTATTCAGATGATAGTTTTATCTAATTATAATTAGATGATGGTTCTTTCTAATTAAACGACAGTTTCATCTTATTAAATGATCGTTTCATCTAATTATATGATAGTTTCATCTTACTAAATTATCGTTTCATCTAATTAGATGATACTCTCTTTTAATTGGATGATAATTCATTCAGGTCTGAGGCTGAGGTTTTCACTCCAGACGAGGTTGGAGGAGCTTTCAAGTTTTACTTTGTTATCGGACTTGAGAATTAATATACCTCCAAAACATAAAACATCTACCATAAAACTAAACATAAAAAAACCCAAAAACAAACAATGTCATCTGTACTCTTGTGAAACAAATACAGTTTCTCTAGCCAGATGTTTCAAACTTTAGTTTCAAGTTTGTCCAGTTGTATCTCTGAGCACAAAAATAATAACAACATTTGCAAGCGATCGAGTCATCTAATTGTGACAAATTCAATATGCAATCACAAAAAAACATATATTATACTTACTGAAACAAAATGCCCCTTGTCATACAAGGAAAATTCCGTCAGCAAAATTCAATCTTCAGTAATTCGTAATATTAGTTCTCTTATAACATTTACAAATAATTTTAGTTCAAACAATAATCAATATTTTTCATTAAATCTAACATATTTTTCAGATTTTTTTTTTTCAGTCATAATCATCATTTGAATATTTGTCAGCCTCAATTTGATTATCAACAAATTGATTGTAAAATTGTGCATGTATATAATCTATACATTTTTCATTTAACCTAATAGACGTTTTAGGACTTTTTCCTTGAGTCAATATTGACACTATATTAACATGGCGTGATATGTGGCAACATTTTGCAAAACATTTATATAGGTCAGTCAATATCTCAACTCAAATACACTCAACGCCAAAAGAAACGTTACCCCTATTTGAATTTAAACATCATAAACGTTATGTGCGCAGAGGAAGTTGGTTTGGTGTGTTGGCTTGTGAAAACTTACACATACGCACTTATCATTGTAAAATGGATTCTTAGGCAGAGTATGACCGTCAGATTGCAACAACCTCTTAAACATACACATATAGCCGTGATTTGTATACACAAGTGAACCCGTAGAGAAATACCTGATAGACACTTGTCCCCGGTTCCAAAGAGTAAATGATACTCTGTCCCCGTTTGCATGCAGAAGTTCATACTCGTTCAAATATTTCATGCAGAGCCAGTCAATGTTTAGAACTAACACACATGACAAGGGGAGTTAGCCATGCAAGTAGTACAGCTGTAGAGCCAGTCAATGTTTAGAACTAACACACATGACAAGGGACGTTAGTCATGCAAGTAGTACAGCTGTAGAGCCAGTCAATGTTTAGAACTGACACACATGACAAGGGAAGTTAGTCATGCAACTGGTACACCTGTAGAGCCAGTCAATGTTTAGAACTGACACACATGACAAGTGAAGTTAGTCATGCAAGTAGTACAGCTGTAGAGCCAGTCAATGTTTAGAACTAACACACATGACAAGGGAAGTTAGTCATGCAAGTAGTAAAGCTGTAGAGCCAGTCAATGTTTAGAACTGACACACATGACAAGGGAAGTTAGTCATGCAACTGGTACACCTGTAGAGCCAGTCAATGTTTAGAACTGACACACATGACAAGGGAAGTTAGTCATGCAAGTAGTACAGCTGTAGAGCCAGTCAATGTTTAGAACTAACACACATGACAAGGGAAGTTAGTCATGCAAGTAGTACAGCTGTAGAGCCAGTCGTGCGTGTGTAATTTGAATTTGACAGAAAGCAGTACTCCTCGGTCTTCTGGATGTATGAAAATGTAAAAGAATGTAAGAAACCCACGGACTAAAGCCCTTTGTGTTTTCTTTGGCACATAATACCTCGGACCCGGGTTTCCCCCTTCACTGACATGGTTCCCCAGTCGTTTCACTGCCTCGGCTGGTTATCGTACAGAAACATATTTTCCACACCAGTGAATTTGTTTAACGCCGCCATTATAACGTTGTTAATGAACTAGTCGATCCATGTCTTCACTAGTATCTTATCAGACCTATATAAGGCTTATGGTATGGGCCATCGTCCGACACCCGTAGGTGTCCGTTAACTAAAACTTTAGACTTCTCATTTACATAACATTGTTATATTTTGGATAACACTAACTTCAATATTACAAATTCATGTACTTTTCGGGCTGAGTCCCACCCGGGATTCGATTCTCTTTTACATTCCCAAATCTTGTGGGGAGGTACAGATGTAGTTTGTACGTAGGTAAGGAATTAAAATGTGTACATAGGCTACACTTCCTAATGAGAAGTAAGAGATAAGTTGACAATATGATTTTCACATCAGGAAGACAGATAGACAGACTGTCAGTGTGGATGAGTGTCATAACATTATACTGTCCTCGATATAAGTCATAAACCCGTAATGTGTTACTGCTAGAAAGCGAATAGCTGTTTGACTTATGTTAGAACCGTCTGACATGTGATCTCACCACGGAACCAGGAGCGCAGACAGATTGCGGTGATACCCAAACCATCAGACGCTGCAGGTAATCAGACGGATGTGATAACGTATATGATGCCCTCTCTATAACTCACCTCCACCCATGCATTGCTGCGTAAACATATATCCGAGACCCGTTAGTCTTGTGTCATTTTTTTCCGATTTGGTGATTCTTGATTTTTGTTCTAAAATGGGTGCAAGAGAAATTATAATATTTTACCCATGATGAACATATTTAAGCAATCACCTTGGAATTGGTGCTTACATAATTAATTAAACCAGAATAAACTTGGGCTGCATCTCAGATGTGTTAGGGTATTGCGGTAATGTATATAGGACCTACAACTCCTAAAAGAATGAAGCAAGATGTACAGCATATTTAATGTATCTGAAGATCTCATCAAAACATGCTGTGTTTACATAAACACGTATGAACACATCTCGTGATCATCTCAACATGTACTAATATTATTTTTATATTTTATTCCAATTTCAAGCTCAAATGTTAAAAATAAGGTTCAATTTTTTTTTAAAAACTCGATTTATACGTACTCCATGCCTGTTTGAACAGACATGCAATTTAAAGTATAACATACCCTGATCAACGCCAGTGTACTGTGTGCTTATCAAAGACATTAAAAATCTATGTTATCCTGCAGCAATATTTTGTAAATTTTGTAAAGTTTCTTTTGTCTGGTATGTTATATTTCAAACTTTTATATATGTGGCGATACTTTTCAGTTTGTATTCATAAGCTAGATGACGGCAATCGCTGCGAATACAAAGAAAGTTGTTTCCAGAGCCGATGTAAATTAGATAGTATTGTTCACTCCAGGATACAGAGGGGAAAGGGGAGGTTCAGTTATACAACACGTGTGCAAACATGTGCTGGATCTTTACAAAGACGCCACGTGAAACTGATATGCTCTTGTCATTTAGATGAGTTGGCAGAATTAACGTAAATTCTATTCTGGAATATTAAACACTGATTTAGTTTAAAACGTGGTAACGACACCTGATATGTTTCATTTGGATTTTGACAGGCTAACAATGTATTTGTTAGTGACATGTAACACAACGTTAAATTCGCAAGGTTTCTGTTTCACTGCAGTGGACTCGAATTTGAAGAATATGACTTCTGTTTTATCTTATTCATTCTACCATACGAAATTGTATTATGATGATTACCAATCCCAAGAAAGTCTCCATAATCACTTCAGATATATGGCTCACTAAAAGGAGAAACACTTCAGATATATGGATCACTAAAAGTAGAATCATTTCAGATATATGGATCACTAAAAGTAAAAATATTTCAGATATATGGATCACTAACAGTAGAATCACTTCAGATATATATGGATCACTAACAGTAGAATCACTTCAGATATATAGATCACTAAAAGTAGAAACACTTCAGATATATATGGATCACTAACAGTAGAATCACTTCAGATACATGGATCACTAAAAGATATATGGATCACTAAAAGTAGAAACATTTCAGATATATGGATCACTAAAAGGAGAAACATTTCATATATATGGATCACTAAAATTATAATCACTAAAAGATATATGGATCACTATAAGTAGAAACACTTCAGATATATATATGGATCACTAAAAGTATAATCACTTCAGATATATGGATCACTAAAAGTAGAATCACTTCAGATATATGGATCACTAAAAGTAGAATCACCTCAGATATATGGATCACTAAAAGTAGAATCACTAAAAGTAGAATCACTTCAGATATATGGATCACTAAAAGTAGAATCACTTCAGATATATGGATCACTAAAAGTAGAATCACTTCAGATATATGGATCACTAAAAGTAGAATCACTTCAGATATATGGATCACTAAAAGTAGGATCACTTCAGATATATGGATCACTAAAAGTAGAATCACTTCAGATATATGGATCACTAAAAGTAGAATCACTTCAGATATATGGATCACTAAAAGTAGGATCACTAAAAGATGAATCACTAAAAGTAGGATCACTAAAAGATGAATCACTAAAAGTAGGATCACTAAAAGATGAATCACTTCAGATATATGTCACATGGTTTTATTGCAGGTGGACAACCAGATGAGAATCATTAGGTACGACGTTCACCAGACAGACCAGCTCGCACTATACGCCACTGTTAAGTAGATGAAACAATATAGAGATACATATATATCGCACAACGGTTAACCCGAAGGGATTCACCAAAACGTCCACCACTGAACATATTGTTACGAAACCACTCTTAAGGCCTCTTTACTAGCTTTTCTTTAAATATTATGTTTCAGGATGCCTTACCACGTGTTTGACTTGTATCCTGTATTTATACACACCGATAAACTTGCTTGCTTTCAATTAAGGCGAACTGTAAAGTTCAAGTACATATTTATGGAAGGAGTAGTCTTGCTACGTTTAAATGTAAGGTTGTCAATATATAGACACTGTGATGAAACATATTTTGCAAAGAAAAGTTAAATTACATCTAATATTTAATATATATGCAGAGATACAGATAGTTTATTAATATTACTGATGGCGATTAGTTATATACCTATAAACAGGTGTAAATCCATTTTAAGCTCCACCTGTCAATGAGAAAATTCTTGCATTATCCGGATGGAACAGTTTTCGATGAAACAAAGGTAAATGAGTATATATAACGATTATAGAAGTGAACTGCGGGAGGATGTTGAAGCAGCATGCTAAGCGTATTTATAAACAAAGTATCCATCAGTCGTGTATGCACGTATGAGCAACTGCATAAGAAGCTAACGTTGTATACAGGATGGGATTAAATACGATGAACTGTTTGTTACGTTCATATAGAGACAGGGGAAGCATCCTTGTGATGGAATTTATTATCAACAAGCACCTTACAAGGGCCGATCTACATGCAGCATGAGCGGATATCAACTGTACATTGTCCTTGAGAGAATAGGTAGCTAGAGGTTCGTCGCTTACTGGAGTCGAACACACGACGTGATGCTGTCTTGCAGAGGGAGCTCTTCACTTAATGATGTTTTCTCATGATAAAACCCTCGTAGACTAACACTTCTTAAAAGGCTTGCTATACTGATTAGTAAAGAGAAGTCCGAGGGAAGGGCATCTGTTGACCTTAAATTGGATTGCCTCTTTTCATTCAGTTATTAATTATAACGTTCGCTCCGCCAACCTTCTAAACCTGATGTCACGTAGCACTTACACCTTAACTGTAGGCTTATACTATATATACATACATATTGCATTATCATATACCTACATGTACGAAATTTAATATAGTGATACAGTCGTACAATAAGATTTCCGTTTTGCACGGTAATTTCAGTATGATACCAGTGACGGTTCTACTTTCAAAACACAAACATTGAGTGCTTGTCTAAACTGAAACGCTCAACTTGAAACACATTAGTACCCAACTCGTCTGAAGTGAAATGGCAAAAACTTGAAACAATGAGACCATATCAATAGGATATTATCAATATTTACAATATTAACAGGTCCAATGCCATGTGTGCTGAACACAGTTAAGTGGTTGCCCGTATCAATGATCAGGCGTATCAGATACAGCGTTGCATTTCCTCCAAACAAACTTTTTAACGTCAGTGAATTAGATACATAAGGTTGTCAGTTAACATACTTATATGACGGAATTGCCGGTTCATATATCTTGCTATGAATGTGGTATTTAATAGCGTCTTCAATACTTCTTCCTTTGTACATAATACACAGTTTGCTGCCTTGGAGGTATGGACATGATTGTAGGCTAAACTAGGACATTTTAATAATTGCCGTAACTTCATTCATGTGATTTAGTAACTTTGTCTAGACTTGACGAATAAGGATCTTGAATGTATTAAAGTATCTCACTGTTTTACAGTCATGAGGCAAGTCTTACAAAAGACTCACAACGTTGATTACTTTTATTAACCGCGTGTTATCTGCACCGTGTATGACAACTAGTCTTATTCGAGCGCATCATGACCATGGGCTCCTTTCACGAGACAAACTTTACTCATCATAAGTGCGACGTGAAACGAGGCCTGCAGTGATTATTAAAAAATGTTCAACAACAGCGTTTGTTCAGTTCCAATTTCAAATACCTATATTTATTCAAACCTTGTAGTATCAAACATTGTAGCCCAATTAAGCCGCAACACTTTGAAAGGTTAACTTGACATTTACTCAACCAGCCATTGACTGATGAGCATCGTTTGTTTTGTGTACACGTGTTTGCTCTCCTCATCACGCGGTCGCGGGATGCATATATTTTACCACATATTACAGTAAAGCATGTGTGACTTGTAGATGGGTGGACCGCATGCTCATGGGTAGCGCCGTCTGTACAAAGCTCTCCTGTATACCTACCTGCACGTGAATCCGGGCTTCAGTACACATGACTCATAGAAACGATGATGATCTATACACGCCCTGCTGTCACTTGTGAAAGCTAATACAAGTTCGAAAAAATATTTTGCTTATTGAAATATTTAGAATGACTTACAAACGGTGAATTGGACTGACAGGTTTGCTAGTCATGTTCTCCGGATTTGTAACGGGACACAATTGAACAAGTGGAACGTGTTTTGGCGTCGACATTTGCTATGCACACATGTTTAATCACAGAAATATCAAAATAATTAATACGATATGAAATGAAATTTAGTTTGGGACAACTTGTGAAATATTTCTCACTGGGTATTAAATCATGAATTAAATCAGATGTTCTGCAGGGCTATATCTAGCTTCCAACATAAACTGCCAGGCAAAAGAAAGTACTCACCTCAGTTGGTTTCGATTAATTCAATATTTAAGAGAAATCAGATGCATTTGACTTTGGCACGATACAATGATACCTATCTGTAGTAGTTTGAATGAATTAATTGGTGACTGTGATTACATTTTAGTTAACATATTTTTGTTTAATGAAGACGGGGTAAGAAATGAAATTTACACCAACATGACCACCCTACCATGTTAAAAATGTTGAAAATGTGTGCAGAATCAGGCACATAGAATAGGTCTTATATATATATGTCGATAAACAGTTTTGTATTATCAAAGTTTTGAAGAATTTAAAAAAACATTTTTTTTTTAAATAAGAAAAAAAACATATAGAAGTATTCTTTGACCGATGACTAAACACCTGCTTTTTTCAGTTTTAGATTAAGACATCAAAAACTTTAGATATTTGCAACTGAAAATCATACATTTGATGAAATCAACTGAGGTGAATACTTTCTTTTGTCTGACAGTTTAGTTACTCATAAAGTGTACGCTTTTCTCAAAATCAAACTATCTGATCAGTTAACCATCTGAGGATAAGCTTACCTAATCCAGTCAATTATTCTTCTATTTTAGAAGGTAAACAATCTGAGCACAATTGTACTCCAAATTAATTCGAAATCGTCAGAGCACACCATGCCCTTATTTAATTGTATTTTCATCAAACAACCAGAACAGACGATTCCCTTATCCAATTGCACATTTTCATCAAACAATCATAACCAACGATTGCCTTATTTAATTGTACTTTTATCAAGCAATCAGAACACACGATTCCCTTATTCAATTGCACTTTCATCAACCCATTAGAACACACGATTCCATTATTCAATTTTACTTTTACCTAACTATCAGAACACACGAATCCCTTAATCAACTGTACTTTCATCAAACAATCATAACCCACATTCCCTTATTCAATTGTATTTTCATCAAACAATCATAACACACGATTCCCTTATTCAATTATACTTTCATCAACCCATTAGAGCACATGATTCCCTTATTCAATTGTACTTTCAATAAAGCATGAGAGCACACGATTGTCTTATTCAATTGTATTTTCATCAAACAGTCATAACACACGATTCCATTATTCATGTGTACTTTCATCAAACCATCAGAACACACGATTCCCCTCCTTAAACTGTAATTGAGCCTTCTGGGGAATGTATCTTTAACTTTAAAATAACTAGAAGTGTATTGTTAACATTTGCTATCACATAAATACATTAAAAAATACTTGAGTATTAATTGTTTCCGACCTGTTATCAGAGTAATCACCTACTCACTGATACCACCGTGTCACACAGTCCAGGTGAGACAGTGTAGTGTACACAGGTAAACTAGTATGTAAACAGGTAACATTGGAGCCTTTATACAGTCCCGGATACGAGGGCGGATAGAGGACTCCTGACGTTGATTGGTTTCCTGAACGAGCGTCACACTGATCAAATATTATTGTGGGATCTGATGAACTGATTTAAACCTAATAATCTTCTATACTGACTCATCGAATTTCAACGTCATCAAATTCGTGAAAGGTTGGATTTTTAAATTGAAATCTTTATTTTTTTTTATTTTGAACTATACACTAGGTATTTTACAACTCGGCTGGTAGTTTTCCCCATTTTATATGTCTCATAGTTGCAGAGGCCTTACATCAAGCCAGAGTGTAAAGTTTACATCTAAAACTTGTCTCGGCTAGTATTTCCTCATCTCTCGTCTGAAACAGGTGGTCAGTTAAAGTAATATGATTATAAAATATTCAAGTGAATTAGTTTATTGCTGTATTTGTGTTATGTACCAGCGTGTTATGGAATATGGTTTACTGTAAAGATGAGGCTGAAACATATGTGGTGTATGTGATGTAAATTTGTCCTGGTCTATAGGAAGTTCAGTGTTCTAGATATAATACTGTGTCGTCAGTGAATAATCATTCAAAAGACCGAAAGTATTCATTTGAAATGGAAACCGGCTATGTGTTTGTATATTACAAAGCATACATGTAGTAAAACTAGATATTTCGATAATGATGACAATTAAGCTGTTTTATCGATTTTATTCCGTTATCATAAATGAATGCATTTGACACACATCGCATCAAAAGGTTACTTTCTTTCGAAGTCCTATGTGATATTTTGTATTGAATTTGAGGTACCATTTGTAGAGTACCCGTCCAGTAAAATGCCACCTTTAAGCTGTGTACAGCCCGTGTCCTTGGTATAATGCAGTATGTGAGTCAAATAAATTTTCAATATTTCAAGTTCATCTCATTCTAAAAATAGAGCCATTAGCTCTGTAGCTCATCAGAGTTTGAATGATGTATTCTCCACGGTTGAAGATGAATAAAGAAAATTTCTCAAGTAAAACAATAGTATTTGTTTGTCCAAATGCCTTAATGTCATAACTAGCTAGCTAAGAAGGTGCTATAGAAGCAAACAAGTTTGGTACCCTCGCCAACCCCATGTAACAATCTCCCTCACCACTGTACTACACCATTATCAATGCTTAAGCTAAAAGAACACCTTCATCTCAACCATCAACTTCCCAATGCAAGGCATCACTCTTGCCAGTCTCCATTACTGGCTGATTTAGCCCTTGCAGTATTTCCTTACAAAATCTGTGTTTAGAAATCCAGGCCCGCTATGCATTTCTGGTGCAGCGATTAACTATCTAGACACAAGAAAGCGAGGGAAATACCGCAAGGGTTAAATCAGCCAGTAATGCAAACTTGCGTTTGGAAGTTGCTCAACCATAACTCCCTGGCTTGGCCTTTATACAATTGACTGAGCTCCAGTCTGTCTAACGACTCCCTCAGTCTCACCACTCTCCTTAATACACAGAGCTATGCAGTCGAACCTTGTAAATATACAGCGAATTCGCCAGTCAATACCGTATAAGCAATACTTGGCTGTCACTGTAAGACAAGCCAGTGAATTATAAAGTCCATTTCCTTATTAATGGTGCTATAGAAATTGCTTTGGTTCGTCTGCAAGCTGTTAACACTGCCAATATGATTGGTCATTTTATATATGAAGAAGACAAATATTTTATGGATGATCAACTTCTTTATTAACAAGTATTTATCTTTAATAAAGAAGTTGATCATCCATAAAATATTTGTCTTCTTCATCACACCAACTTCTAGAATGCCTCTCAAACAGTTCATTTTATATATATATATGTATATGTATATATATATATATATATATAAATATATATATATATATAAAGAGAGGTATCTTAGTCATTAAAGCGGTGCACAACTTTATTTGCACCCCTTACACGCCCTTACTTTTGCCAGTAGGATTATGACATTTACAAAACTCTGTCTCCATCAAAGAAAGATGAACTTGTCAAAAGTTGAGCTTCCTAGCATTACTGGTTTAACGAACTTTGATCCCCTAGGTGTAACAACGCTCCCTACAAAATATCAGCTGTGGGGTTGCGGCAGTTCTGAAGACGAAGTCGAAAACGTCAAAAGTGGACGGACGGATAGACGACGGACGTCAGAAGACAAACGACGGTCCATGCAATATGCTCACCTGGCCTTTCAGGCCTGATAGGCTCAAAATTGTCTAGTGTGTGTTATGTGTTATGTGTTATGTGTTATGTGTTATGTTGACTCAAGAAGGAAACATTTAATTCGACATTAAATCGGTAAGAAAAATGACATACAACTGTCTCGTTACTGAGATGGTCACATGGTCAAGAAAAAAGAAAGAAATTGGAATTTTTCGAAAGGTGGATCCCTGGCTACTGAAACGAATTACAAAACGGTTTTAGACAGCAGTGAGGAAAGTTGCTGCTAAAATCATACTTCGTTTTACTGGATCCTAAATTCAAAAACCTAAATACGTTAATCTATTTTGCAAAAGAATATAAATGACAATACACATTTTAAAAATTGTTTTATCTGCAACAGAGATGGGACAAACTGTGATGCAGCTGTTTACTTCAGAATCTGATATTTTCAGTCTACTCAGCGATTTGGGATTTGAAAACAAACAGAGAACTCAATATGCTTCTCCTTTGAGGATACAAAATGATGACAATACATGTAAATAATAGTATAAATGGGAAATAAAATAATACGTTGTTTCTTTACATGCAATATCATTCACATTTTCTATAAACCTTTACTTCAAACAAAGAATACTAGTAACTAAATTGATTAATTTCACATGTACTTATTATATCTCATTTGACTCATATACCATATGGAACGAAATTCAGATGTCGGATATTATGTTAATGTTAGCAGAACGAAGTATATCTGTATATCTCTTTATAATCAATCAACTTGACTCGGAAGTCACTCTTGTAAAATTCAATGTTGAGTTAAGCGACTGAATCCACGAACGTCGAATGGATAAAACATCTTAGTCAAAGTATCAAAGATTGATTTATAAATACCAGGGTCACGTTCTACAAAGTAATCGTAAAGTTACAATCAACTGTAGCCCATTATTTTAACATTGGTAACACTCGATTGTATCCTTACTATCGATTGTAAGTGTTTTGAGGAACAGGGCCCGGGACAGTAAGTTTCCCATAGGATTGAAACACAATATACCTCCAGAGAAGCACCAAGCAACAGCTGTCCTTTCTTCACTGAAATACTGTAATCTGTAAGGGGAACTTGCTTCATGACACGGCATTGCTTTACCGACTTACGAACGAAAAGAAATAGAAGAGAATTGTAATCCGGTCCTAATCAGTAATGCTTTGCTCTTTGACCCGGTCACAGTGACAGAGATGCAACCATATGTAGACCTGTCGACTTAAACTTAATCTTTGAAATTTAATATTTTCTCTACCTTCATCCATGTGATTTTGTTTTTAAGCTTTCTCTTTCATATGTATTCAGTTTGTCTTAAAGGTTGGTTTAGTAGAGGCTTACATCAACAACTTAACGCCGTAAAGGGGATTTTATCGGGGTATTTTAAGTGAAAACGATATTCAAAGGGACATTCTGTTGACACAAATTTGTTATTTATACATGATTATAAAAGAGAGTAATAAATTGATGTCTTTATATTTGACGATTTGATAAAGACTAACGTCCATTCATTCAACAAATAAAAACAATGATAAGTGAGCCCATTCATCGTCCCTTGGAGTGTGGAAAACAAAACCATGGCATAAAAGACACTGTCAATAAATAATTTGTTATTTTGTGGATATTTTATCTAAAACTTTTAATATTAAATTTTTTTAAAAACCCAGTTACAGTACAGTACAGTTTTTTTTTTCATTTCATGGCATGAACAAAAACAAAATGGCGGATACGGGGTAAGGTCTCCCTGAGTGCACCGGATTGACCAGTGAGTGCGCCGTGAGCACCGTGAGTAGAGCAAAGATGAACAAGAATACAACATGTACATTGTATTTTATTGAATACAAAATATCAACAACGTAAAGTCAACCAGTGTCGTGTTTTAACACTGTTGAAATGGATTTCCTTTGCAACATAAATAACAACAAAAAATTAATAACATTCAAAATGAAAATATCACAACATGATTTTGGTCACATAATACGTCCAAAAACAAGCTTAGGGTGGTTGGGTTTTGCTCCTTTTTGGTAAAATAAAAAAATAATTAACACTTTTAAAAATACAGATCGTTAAAGGCATGGCGCTTGGAATATTAGATATAAATATGGTGTACAGTAGATAGATAGAAGACAACAACATATGGTCATAGCTGTCAGTGACGATCTCCATGACCTAAGAACATCCTTCCAACGAATTGTCACACTGCATCAATAAAATAGTCACCAAAACTTGATCAGATCCCAGTCACACGAAGATGTCACAGTATTCAGTTAACAAGTGTATTTCTGGATCACAAGTCTTTATCGATCTCCTCACAGAGTCCATTGATCTCTGAGCGTAAACGCAACGGGATGGGGTATGTTTCCAAACATACATATCAGAGGTTCGAGGTCACGGCGGCCGAATAGATAAGCCGTTGGTACAGTCAGTGCTGGCGATTGGTACCTGACTCAAGGCTCTGAGTTCAAATCCCGCAAGCGATTCTTCCTGCAGAATCTGTATGGCATGTGTTTCCAATACATATAAGAGTTTCAGTTTATTTCCTAAATGAAGTATCACAAACCTCTCCTATCGATCTCCTTCCCCAGTTCCGTGATCTCGTATATACAGGAGCCTGGAGCGTCCGAGTCCTTCACTCCGATGATGAGAGAGGTGTGTGTCTGGTGGGCGACCAGCATCAGATGCTCCGCTCTACCAATGATGGTTCCAGTTTCATTATGGTGAAAACACGTGAACGAATTGTCCAGGAAGTTTATTTTTGTCAGTGAAGTGTAAGGACTGTCAATAGTGCCGGTGATGCCGAGCACCTCGGAGGGTTCCCAGGTCCAGTTGCCCGTGCAGGCCAGCGTCTTCCCCTCCAGGCTGATGATTGCTGCCATGTCCACTTTGCCTCGCTTCGTCAGAGCCAGTAAAACTTTCCTCCAGTTTACACTTTTTTTCATGGCTGCACACTTGAAGCGTATTTTCGGTAAACTTCTCAGGTCTTTAAAGTTCTTTCCAAATAAACTTTCAACAAATGATTTGTTGCAATGCAATTAACGAAACAAAAACTTAAGAATATCCCAACACATCTACTTTGTCACACTTATCCTTGAATGACTTGGTTTGATTGACAGACTGAGACGAACACGTTGGAAGATAGCGCGTCTGTGGCCGACTGTAGGGAGAGCTGCTGGGAAGGTGTATATATTCGGTATATATTCGGTCTAGGTGGTTAAGGCGTGCGAATAGCGCACTTCCGTGTCGTGTTTTGAATAGTATTACAGGTAATTGGATCAGATGACTGCGTTCATGCGATCTGTTCTAGCGGATCTAAACATAAACATCCTTTATCTGTGGTGGTATTTCACGAACATTCATTATCTGTTGGATTTTATCTAGTGTCTAGAAGATTCGTATTTGACTGTTGATGATAAACAAATCATTATTAAGGTTTTCATTGGCTTATATTGAGGTTACGGTCCTGGCATACTTTAGGCATGATAAAGTGTTGATGCTTTTGTTCTGGATAATATATTTCTATTGCGTGTTAATTGTTCACCAATTCATACAATTTTGTTTTTAAAAACAAGTAACAACTTATTTACGTTACATTGCTTAAGACGATACGTGGTTAATGGCGATGTTTTAAAATAAGAGTACACTTCACTATTACTGAATATACATTGCACATGTTTACATGTATTATCTGTTGATTTGGATTTTTTAAAATCCTTTTTATACAAAGTGTAATAACCGTTAATGTTGTATATATTTTGAGACAACGTGTCATAAACGTTAATGTTGTATAGCCATATACAACAAAAGTACGCAACTTATTATTAAACATTAAAGTAGGGTTTGAATGACGAAACTGATCACCAAAACGCAGCCCATTGATGGGCCCAGTCAGACAGAAAGTACACGGAGGTATATAGATAAGGTCACTGTCTGACCCCACTATGGAGAGACGGAGTGCTGTGTTTATATTTGTTATCTCCTGCATACTTTAACAACCGGCAACCAGTCCGGCCGGATATGATGCTGCCTTTCTCCGAAACTCATTGGCTTATACCTATATTCGTTATCGTTAAGTAGAAAATCTCAATTCGTCAACCTGAGTTTATTACCAAAATTAGAACGCGGACACTGTCGATATCCCACACTGTTAACGCTGCTTGTTACTTTCTTGTCATGGTGAAATATCGTTTGTTGCATATCATTGAGTCACAATTTACACCAACAAACATAGAATGGTCTTAACTGTCATGTCATATTCAAATTTAGGGATGTGTGGTTAAGCTGACCAACGATTTCCTACTTCGTTAAGTCACTAAATCAGTTGCTGCTGGACGATTTCCTACTTCGTTAAGTCACTAAATCAGTTGCTGCTGGAAATGTAATGACAGCCACGCCTCGCTAAAAGCTTTCAATGATTTCTTGAATTATTGATGACGTACATAAAAAAAAAACAGGCGTGAATTCGTGTGAGATAGGATAAAATAGTATTTCTCTTAAAAGCAACTGACAATTCAAGCGTAAACCATTTCATAATCAATGATGAACCACGCAGAATATTATTAATTTCTTTTTTCTCCAATTAACTTGTTTATGATATGACATGTACACCTTTAATATTTTATGACTTGTGGGTTTGTGTATGTTAATGTATTTATCAGATATATGATTGATCAGTAAAATTCACAAATAACTAAATTGTTTGAGAGGCATTCTGAAAGGTCGTATTCATAAAAGTTTGCCACATCCTAATAAATCGTTATTTATCGCTGCTGCACATCTGTGTTTTCTATTAATCGTATTTATTAAAGGTACATCCAATGTGTTGTTGGGGGTCAAATATGCCAAACGATATAAATGGTCTTATTTTATGGAGAAGTACCAACTGTTACCTAAAACTACCATTTTGATGATACTCGACTTAGTATATTGACGATATGAAGGTAAAAGTATCGATTTCTGATCGAAAACCGGACAATGCACCGCGTGTGGCGCGCGCCAATGAGTAAAACGTAATTTTGAAGTCTTATCTAAACCAGACAAAATAACAAATTAAGGTTGATAATGTTCAATAGGTCATATAACTACTGTGCATGTACATAAGACGTACACTTTCGGTTTCTGCACATGCATAACGATGTTACTCGATTTAATTGGAAACTAGTAATTATGATATGTTTGGCGATTGGGGATGAATATGCAAGATGAGTGAATTTGTTTGTATTGTAAACAGCACATATGGTATGTTGGAACGTATTAAAGTCAGATAATGTTTTATGAAACACAATGGATGCACCTTTAAGTCCACGTTTCGTCTAATCAGTGAAGTCTCTAGCCATAACAGGAGTACACGAGATGGTATCCTCCCATTAGTTACACACCTAAGTTTTAACACATCCTAATACACATAAGGTCACAGGCCACTGCACACACAGCCGCATACTGTATACCTATCAGTGAAGAATGGAATAATCCAAACTCGTTACATAGAAGGAGAACACAGCACAGTTTGTTTTGTTTTTTTTGTTTTTTTTTATTTGTTCCCAAGATTACATAATATATATACAGTCAGGTCAAAGTTGTACATGTACATGTACATCAGTATACAAATAAAAAAAACAAGTTTAGACAAGTTGCATGATCAGGAACAGGTTATAGGAAACATGGTTTTATAATCATGTAAGTACTGGGAGTAGTGGGTTCCATTTAATTGAAGTCATTTAATTTATTATTTTTAGTTGCAATATGTTTTTCCACAAAGAAAATTTGTTTAAGGGTTTTTACATATAAAGTAAGAGCACAGCACACTTAATAAGCACTACATATCCATCTATCTACACATCTACATGTATTATTACATTTCATAATGTATATTTTGTCAGGTTATCATTATGTACCATGTTTGTAAATCCATTCATCATCACATTTACTCTCCATATGCATGTATCATAGCACTCCATTACTTTTTATTGAAGTTCATTAAAAAAAATTGATTCAGAAAAGATTTCATATTGGTTTCAATAAATGACATTTGACAATTCTAATAAATTGTTCAGTATTTGTTATAATATCTTTCACAGAAAATCCATTCAAACCCATTAGTCTTGACTTGAGTAAGTTAAAAACATTCTAGACAACCGTGAACTTATTTTTGTTTGGAATAAAGAATGTGCTGTGGTTAAAAATTGGCTCTTGTTCCACAGTTGAAGAAATTCAAAAGACCCGTTTATCCAAGTTTGGCATTTTGAAAATTCTAAATTATACAAATGAACATGGTATTCTTGTGTCAAACCACACTTTAGTAGAGATTAATTATTATATACTTTTATCAGTTATCACTGATGATCGCAAGGTTTTTATTAACAATTAAGTAATCAAGTTGAAGACGAGACTCACTTTCTTTTATACTGCCCCCTTTATGATGATATTCGTACTTCTTATTTCCACAATATGTTTTATAATGCACCTGTAGATATAACAATTTTAAACAATTATTGTACTTTACCGTTTTTAGGAAGCATGTGCCTCAAGATGTTTATGCGGAGAAAACTGTTTTATGCATAATACTGTTGGGTTTTTTAAATTAATATTTGATTCATATCCAATGTACCTTGTAATCGTCATAATCTATATTTTGTTTTATACTTTACTTATGGTTATACTATTTATACTTTTAATTTATCTTAAATTGCTTTAATATCCCTTTTCATATCTTAATCATATAATGCTTTTAAAGAATTTGTAGTCTCTCATAACCCTTTTGGGTGGCATTTGTACTCTTAAGTTTGCAATGTAAAAACTCTGTATTTTTACCCATGTTGTACAAATGGTGAGACTTTAATAAACTATATTGTATTGTATTGTATTGTATTGTATTGTATTGTAGTAATCATTTTCTGCCTGTAGAGAAGGAAGGTTGTTTCATGTCCCTTGTCATCTTGGGGTCGGTGATGAATTCCATTATTTATTTATCTGTTCCTTATTTTTGTGTGCAAGAAATTAGTTAATACATCAATATTTTGTAATGAGACCTAACTTCTGTAAAATGCAACAATTATTGTTAACTGTTCATGACATATGTAAAATGTTAATACCATAATCCCTTTTGTTTTGGTATGTTTTGAATGTGTCTTTCAAAATAATAAAGTATTTTTTTCAGAAATACAGCTTTTTATGTTTAATTTCCTGTCATCAGTTATCAATAAAATACCATTACTGGTTTGATACATCGTCTGTTGACCTGCATGGAGGAATGTGCATCTACACTGTATTTCGTAAACATTAAACTATGACTCAGCGGGCGGTGAACAGTGGCTATGTAAGACGTAGATCAACATAAACTGATGTCAAGTGGACCTTTTGAGTGTAGTTCTAGATGATGCAGCGGTAAATGGATATTCAAATATACTGACTAGAGAGGTGGAATATTTATATAAGCCTGTACTATTCACTCGGTTGGGGAAAACATGGACTATAAGTATAGGTGATCATAAACTTACGAATTCGGAAAAAAGAGAAGTCAATAAGTTCATAGAAGTGAGTATTGAAGACATCATCGTTGATGTCATTATTGAGACGACAGTTTACAGACATAAAAAAAACCCTTCCCGATTTACTTGAGATTTACAGCCTGTTGAACAAAGGTGCCATCCTCTGGTCGTGGAAAGTTCTAAAACTGAGCATCGTGCGGTAATCAAGTTTCTAGCCGAAATACATAAACGTATGACCAATATGTATGGGAAATAAGCCCCTCAATATTCTACTGTTGCAAATGGTGAGTTGAGTTTAAGCGGAGTCTCAGCTCCTTGGACGATGAAATCTATTACAGATGATATGGTTGCACAGGTCCAGGGCTTAATCATGTCCGATCGTAGAATAAAGGTGGGCGAGATATCTTCAGAGTGTGGCACTTCTGATGGAAGTGTTTGCACCATAATTCTTGAGCACTTGCACGGAATGTAAATGCACAAGATCGACACCAGATAGTTGAGTCCAGGCATGAGCTCTTGCACTGATAACGTTCATGCCCATCTAGTTACAGGGAATGAAACGTGGATTCATCACTGGGATCCTGACACCAAGCAAGAATCCAGAATATTAGCAGTTCAATCATTACCTACAGTTGTTATAAAGTGTGACCATACACATGTAATTTAAGCAGTTCAATCATTACCTACAGTTGTTATAAAGTGTGATCATACACATGTAATATAAGCAGTTCAATCATTACCTACAGTTGTTATAAAGTGTGACCATACACGTGTAATATAAGCAGTTCAATCATTACCTACAGTTGTTATAAAGTGTGACCATACATATGTAATATAAGCAGTTCAATCATTACCTACAGTTGTTATAAAGTGTGACCATACATATGTAATATAAGCAGTTCAATCATTACCTACAGTTATTATAAAGTGTGACCATACACATGTAATATAAGCAGTTCAATCATTACCTACAGTTGTTATAAAGTGTGACCATACACATGTAATATAAGCAGTTCAATCATTACCTACAGTTGTTATAAAGTGTGACCATACACATGTAATATAAGCAGTTCAATCATTACCTACAGTTATTATAAAGTGTGACCATACACGTGTAATATAAGCAGTTCAATCATTACCTACAGTTGTTATAAAGTGTGACCATACACATGTAATATAAGCAGTTCAATCATTACCTACAGTTGTTATAAAGTGTGACCATACATATGTAATATAAGCAGTTCAATCATTACCTACAGTTGTTATAAAGTGTGATCATACATATGTAATATAAGCAGTTCAATCATTACCTACAGTTATTATAAAGTGTGACCATACACATGTAATATAAGCAGTTCAATCATTACCTACAGTTGTTATAAAATGTGATCATACATATGTAATATAAGCAGTTCAATCATTACCTACAGTTGTTATAAAGTGTGATCATACACATGTAATATAAGCAGTTCAATCATTACCTACAGTTGTTATAAAGTGTGACCATACATATGTAATATAAGCAGTTCAATCAATACCTACAGTTGTTATAAAGTGTGACCATACACATGTAATATAAGCAGTTCAATCATTACCTACAGTTGTTATAAAGTGTGACCATACATATGTAATATAAGCAGTTCAATCATTACCTACAGTTGTTATAAAGTGTGACCATACACATGTAATATAAGCAGTTCAATCATTACCTACAGTTGTTATAAAGTGTGACCATACATATGTAATATAAGCAGTTCAATCATTACCTACAGTTGTTATAAAGTGTGACCATACATATGTAATATAAGCAGTTCAATCATTACCTACAGTTGTTATAAAGTGTGACCATACATATGTAATATAAGCAGTTCAATCATTACCTACAGTTGTTATAAAGTGTGACCATACACATGTAATATAAGCAGTTCAATCATTACCTACAGTTGTTATAAAGTGTGACCATACACATGTAATATAAGCAGTTCAATCATTACCTACAGTTGTTATAAAGTGTGACCATACATATGTAATATAAGCAGTTCAATCATTACCTACAGTTATTATAAAGTGTGACCATACATATGTAATATAAGCAGTTCAATCATTACCTACAGTTGTTATAAAGTGTGACCATACATATGTAATATAAGCAGTTCAATCATTACCTACAGTTGTTATAAAGTGTGACCATACACTTAATTTTGTTATATAAGCAGTTCAATCATTACCTACAGTTGTTATAAAATGTGACCATACACATGTAATATAAGCAGTTCAATCATTACCTACAGTTGTTATAAAGTGTGACCATACATATGTAATATAAGCAGTTCAATCAATACCTACAGTTGTTATAAAGTGTGACCATACATATGTAATATAAGCAGTTCAATCATTACCTACAGTTGTTATAAAGTGTGACCATACATATGTAATATAAGCAGTTCAATCATTACCTACAGTTGTTATAAAATGTGACCATACACATGTAATATAAGCAGTTCAATCATTACCTACAGTTGTTATAAAGTGTGACCATACACATGTAATATAAGCAGTTCAATCATTACCTACAGTTGTTATAAAGTGTGACCATACATATGTAATATAAGCAGTTCAATCATTACCTACAGTTGTTATAAAGTGTGACCATACATATGTAATATAAGCAGTTCAATCATTACCTACAGTTGTTATAAAATGTGACCATACACATGTAATATAAGCAGTTCAATCATTACCTACAGTTGTTATAAAGTGTGACCATACATATGTAATATAAGCAGTTCAATCATTACCTACAGTTGTTATAAAATGTGACCATACACATGTAATATAAGCAGTTCAATCATTACCTACAGTTGTTATAAAGTGTGACCATACATATGTAATATAAGCAGTTCAATCATTACCTACAGTTGTTATAAAGTGTGACCATACATATGTAATATAAGCAGTTCAATCATTACCTACAGTTATTATAAAGTGTGACCATACATATGTAATATAAGCAGTTCAATCATTACCTACAGTTGTTATAAAGTGTGACCATACATATGTAATATAAGCAGTTCAATCATTACCTACAGTTGTTATAAAGTGTGACCATACATATGTAATATAAGCAGTTCAATCAATACCTACAGTTGTTATAAAGTGTGACCATACATATGTAATATAAGCAGTTCAATCATTACCTACAGTTGTTATAAAGTGTGACCATACATATGTAATATAAGCAGTTCAATCATTACCTACAGTTATTATAAAGTGTGACCATACACATGTAATATAAGCAGTTCAATCATTACCTACAGTTGTTATAAAGTGTGACCATACATATGTAATATAAGCAGTTCAATCATTACCTACAGTTGTTATAAAGTGTGACCATACACATGTAATATAAGCAGTTCAATCATTACCTACAGTTGTTATAAAGTGTGACCATACATATGTAATATAAGCAGTTCAATCATTACCTACAGTTGTTATAAAGTGTGACCATACATATGTAATATAAGCAGTTCAATCATTACCTACAGTTGTTATAAAGTGTGACCATACACATGTAATATAAGCAGTTCAATCATTACCTACAGTTGTTATAAAGTGTGACCATACATATGTAATATAAGCAGTTCAATCATTACCTACAGTTATTATAAAGTGTGACCATACATATGTAATATAAGCAGTTCAATCATTACCTACAGTTGTTATAAAGTGTGACCATACATATGTAATATAAGCAGTTCAATCATTACCTACAGTTGTTATAAAGTGTGACCATACATATGTAATATAAGCAGTTCAATCATTACCTACAGTTGTTATAAAGTGTGACCATACATATGTAATATAAGCAGTTCAATCATTACCTACAGTTGTTATAAAGTGTGACCATACATATGTAATATAAGCAGTTCAATCATTACCTACAGTTGTTATAAAGTGTGACCATACATATGTAATATAAGCAGTTCAATCATTACCTACAGTTGTTATAAAGTGTGACCATACATATGTAATATAAGCAGTTCAATCATTACCTACAGTTGTTATAAAGTGTGACCATACATATGTAATATAAGCAGTTCAATCATTACCTACAGTTATTATAAAGTGTGACCATACATATGTAATATAAGCAGTTCAATCATTACCTACAGTTGTTATAAAGTGTGACCATACACATGTAATATAAGCAGTTCAATCATTACCTACAGTTGTTATAAAGTGTGACCATACATATGTAATATAAGCAGTTCAATCATTACCTACAGTTGTTATAAAGTGTGACCATACATATGTAATATAAGCAGTTCAATCATTACCTACAGTTATTATAAAGTGTGACCATACATATGTAATATAAGCAGTTCAATCATTACCTACAGTTGTTATAAAGTGTGACCATACATATGTAATATAAGCAGTTCAATCATTACCTACAGTTGTTATAAAGTGTGACCATACATATGTAATATAAGCAGTTCAATCATTACCTACAGTTGTTATAAAGTGTGACCATACACATGTAATATAAGCAGTTCAATCATTACCTACAGTTGTTATAAAGTGTGACCATACACATGTAATATAAGCAGTTCAATCATTACCTACAGTTGTTATAAAGTGTGACCATACATATGTAATATAAGCAGTTCAATCATTACCTACAGTTGTTATAAAGTGTGACCATACACTTAATTTTGTTATATAAGCAGTTCAATCATTACCTACAGTTGTTATAAAATGTGACCATACACATGTAATATAAGCAGTTCAATCATTACCTACAGTTGTTATAAAGTGTGACCATACACATGTAATATAAGCAGTTCAATCATTATCTACAGTTGTTATAAAGTGTGATCATACTCATGTAATATAAGCAGTTCAATCATTACCTACAGTTGTTATAAAGTGTGATCATACACATGTAATATAAGCAGTTCAATCAATACCTATAGTTGTTATAAAGTGTGACCATACACATGTTATATAAGCAGTTCAATCATTGTTTGAAATATCACGATTCACGATCATTGTACGTTTAAATTTGTTCCTCACCTAAATCATCCTACCTGAAACACTGTAAATAGATATGAAATATTGTGCACGTTTTTCCGATATGTTAAACTGAAGACAACTCAGGCATGCATGAAATGCCTTTACAGCCTTTAAAGAGACTGCCTGCTGTTTTATTATTCCCTGTCACGTTTCCTCCACGAATCGGCGTATATATTACGCCATAAGGATGTTCCACTCGCTCCTCGTCCACGAATCGATGTATACTTTACGCCATAAGGATGTTCCACATGTAAAACACGCCATGGGACATCAGCATGTGCTGTGATCTAACTTTAGAAGAACTTCGAATTCAGTGCAGAAGAGTGACGTTCTGGATTTCTGTGAATAAATCTTTAGCTTTAGAATTTAATATTGAGAAAATAAAGTAATAGATGAAGATAAACCACGAAATATTGTATTTATTTGAAATGTACGCATATGCGGTGTTCAAGAGCGCTAATGCTGGCGAGATCACACACGTGTCGCATAATAACCATTTAATTGCTGACGTGTTCTCTATTCCTGTCTTGAACACGAGACTTGTTTAATAATGGTGTACGTAACTGTAACTGATTCATGCAAGACCATGGGTACGATGTCGATGATTACACATTTAGAAAAGGAAGTGACAGATTTAGTAACAGCCATTAGGGATCATCTTCTTGGAACTGATGTTTATTCATGCATACTGTTAGGATTCTTTACGTTGTATTGCCTTGCTTAGTCAGATCAGAGAACGTGAATGAATAAAATAATTTATTTTATGGTCTTTAGCCAGATGTTACCTGATCAATCTGTGGAACTTATTAATTTGATGATGTTCATAAATGTGGTTTTTGATTATATAATTCGTTATTACAGTGTTTAATTTTATATATCAGTCTGTTTTAAAGAAATGTCTGTAATTTGTTCGTATACGCCATACTGCCAACAAGGAGTAACTGTTCTAAATATCAGCAGCTGAGGAATGAATGTACCGTTATTGTCGTCAAAGTACATGTGCTATTGACAGTGTTACTTTACTGTCCAAGAATCTTACACTCATGTGGCTATGAAATCAACGACGCGTGAAGATAAAGGAACGATTTTGAATACCAGCACTAGTGGTTTCTTCTTCTTTGAGAGGCATTTATAAGTTGGTTAGATGAAGATATACAAGTTATATGGATTTACAACTTCTTTATTGTAATGAGATGCGACGTTAAGATGTAGATACTAGCATAGATAACACCTAATGCTTGCATTGATAACGGTGTTAGTATCTACATCGAAACGTCGCATCTCACTGCAATAAAGAAGTTGTAAATCCATTTAACTTGTATTTCTTTAGTACTAGTGGTATCTCTGTGTGTATATAACCAAGATGCTATCTATCATCAACTTTATGAATTGAAATTATTGGCTACATACTCATTTTTAAGTTACCATTAAAATTGATTTTAAATAACCAGTACATTCTAACTTATCACGACAGATTATACCCCATAGACTTAACTCCAGCTGCAGCTACCAACATATGATACTACAGCAACTGCAATTCTAGATTTTGATATTCTGTTGTGTTGAAATTATCTTGAAAACAAACTACAAGTAAGATATTATGTTTTCAAGTCACAAACGACCGCTATTGCGATGAGGTATATTTTATGGACGCTTCACATTGTCAAGTTTATCAGTTTATACACGTTTCTATTTGAAGCTATGGTTAGAGTTATCCCCCTTTCTCACTAGAGGCGCTAGGGTCGTCCGCCATTGAGGTGCTGATTGCTGGCTTGTTTACACTGTAGCGTACACGCCCACATTGTATGGAAATCACGAAAAGAGTTATATAAAACATGATTAAATGATCAAATTACCTTGCGCTGTTTTAGTGTATGAGAAAGCTGTCCAATTTCATTCATTTGAAGATTTTATTTATTGAAATAACGTATATTTCTTAATTTAAATCATGTCAAATTAGCCTACTGTACCAGAAATTCAACACTGAACATTTAAACAAAACTATTACAATGACATCCTGAAATAAATGTCAATATATTTATTTAAAAAAAATACCCTTGTATGAAGAAAGTAATTTTGAGCTTATTACAATTATTTATATGAAAGGAGAATACATCAATTAACCCTCTTGCTGCCCGGCCGTTGACGCTAAAAGATTTTGATAATCGCCCCGATTTGTGACACTTGTCGCATGACTTCCCGCATATTTACATTTTGTTACGCATATACAAATTATACATGGAATTAAAGATAATTATTTTCTCTTTACGATTATGAAAACAGAATAAATATACACAACTTTGTTCAGAAGATATCAAAAGGAAGGCACCCGCAGTACTTTGAGATTTTTGGAGGAAAACCGCACTTTCTGTCTAATCACTTGCTGCATCTTTATTTTTCAGTGCGCATAAGAAATTAGGCCTATAGGCCTACATGGATCTGAAGACAACTGTTTACTATTTGCGATGAAGAAAAACGATAAAAAGTAACTTTAAATTCAAGAGTAATGCGTAATTATATGTCTCTCTTTGATTTTGTTTTACGCTTTACGCTTTAAGCTTGACGAATATCCGAAACTAGACCTACGTTTCGAGAGCTTGCTTTGAATTACCTTCCAGTTAAAATTTTGAATAAAGCCTACAGCTAGTGTCGGGAAATATAAGAGGAATAGGATAGGATTTATAGGATTTGTTTATGATAGTTTCAACTAAATGCATGACAGAATATCGGATTCACATTGAAAGAGGATGGGTCAACCCCATCACAGTTCTTTTTAATATGGATATATTTGTTATAGAATGTTTGTTTATAAGTCAATGAGATTTGTTTCTGGGAATATTTAACGCCATGTATCGTAGTTGTCACGAATTAAACGATGTCTTAAAATTAATTAATTCTACTATTGTTTTAAAACGGTAAAGATTTATGTTTCTTAATATTGATAGAATGTTTTTCAATTTCAAATGATATGGAAATTCTCTTACTTAAAAATACGTTTTTCCTACAAATCGTAAGTGAACGTAAAGCCACAACACAAAGATTATTAAGAGCAATCTGAAGAATTAGTTCGAAATTAATGTAAAGACACCATCCCAGAGTTTTTACTTGTTACGTCTGAAATATATATCTGACATTTTAGCCAACATACCCGTACAACGTTATGACAAAGAGTTTATTCATAAAATAATTAACTTACATTAACTATAATATACAGAAACATGATATATGTAATTAGCCGATACCATGTCGCAATGAAAAGGCCTACTTTTTAAAGTAGCTTTATAACCTGTTAAATACGGAACATGCTTTAATAAATTTTACTAAAACATGTTTTATGTTGACAGTAAATGTAACTGGTTCGCCTGTCATTAAAAGGCAAAAACGGAGCATCGTATTCGTAATGAACGTCTACAGTCCAATAGTGTATGTAACAATATTAATCAAGAATATCATTGAGATCAACTTTTCTTTTTCCTTATTAAAGGATTTAACTCCAGGAGCAAGAGAAGCAATACAAACCCGATACAATGCAAGATATATTATTTAAGAGTCCGACTGAAAAATATATACATCACGTCTACACAAACAACAAAAATAAATGTTTAATTTTTAAACATTATCTAATCATGTTTCATAGGGAAGAGAAATGGACGGTCAACCTTTTTAAAAGTTATTATGTCCTGCAGCAATGAAGCGTCAATAAATTAAAGTCAAAGAGAATGCACAATGTCGACATTTAAATAAAACAATTGGAGAGGTATTCAAATAGGCTATTGCAGCTTGTTTACAAATCCACTTAGTGAACTAAATAAGTTTCAACCAAAACCATTTTGAAACAGCAATTTCTGTACCTTGTGCATATGTTTGAATAGACATTAAATTCTAAGCATCCGTATGAATGAAATCGTATTTAGGGCCTAGGCCTACTTCTTTACAATTTTACATGTATTTGCCAAATACATTTAAAATATACTTTATTTGACCGTAGTATTTTGTTTCATTCTTTTGAAAATTCTCTTTCATTTGTTTTATCTGGGTAATTTAGTTCGTTGTTTCGACACATTTTTGTGCTTGGTTCAAACAAACATAGGCCTACGTCATCGGGGAAACAAAATATTTCCTCTGACCATGGTGCTGTGTTTCACTGTTGGCAGCTTATATATAACTATATTATGTTATTATTCGGGAAAAAATCTTTTTATAAATGTTCATTAATAAATCTTGGCCTATATCCACAGTAATAATGCTTATTGATATTTACGTAGAAACATAGGCCTATAAAACTTATTACGGCCAACATGGAACTAATCTTGTTTTTATAGCGCTCTTAGATTTAAAACAAACAAACTTAATTTCACTTTTAATGAACTAAACACTTTTAGCACTTTTTAATATATAAAAGCAGGAAATCTTGTTTGTTTATGCAATCTCTGACGGTCGGAGTAGGCGAGCGAGTGTGACGTTACCGCTTCACACTCATGTCAGGCAAGCTGACGCTTCAGCACCTTAATGGCGGACAGTCACGTGACACCAAGATGGCGGCACCCATGACTTTGGAAATAGAAACGTCTATATAAACGATGGTGACAGACAAAACGTGACTAACATCCGGTAAATGTTATCTTATTTGATGTACAATAGAAACGCTTAGTTTCCAATAGGCTTTCAAAAGTTTAATTTATGGATTGAATTGTACAATATAATCAAATACTCATTCATCCAATGACGGTTTACTTTGATTAAAAATCCATTCCCGAGTACCGGAGTAACACTATAGTTTTTCCAAAAAGTCTGTTCTTTTCGTTTCCAGGAAAGATAAAGATCGCAAAAACACCTTCAAAATTGAACAGACTGTTGTCACTAGCATTCCGTGTTTGATGTATAACCTGCTCACTTCCTTCCATACTGATGGCGCATCTTTTGAAGTTCTTGAAAGCTTTTATTAAATCAATTATCGACATGTGTGTATGTGTGGGAAAAAAACACAATTCCGGTTCTTTAATATCACATTCAAATATAAACGAAAACATATAGGAAGGAATAAGTTGTTATATACTCAAATGTATTGATGAGTATGTGTGTACACAAGCCTATACTTCCAGTTGTTGTGTGTCACATTCAAAAGACAAGAAGTTGCGCTAGTGAACACTCCAGTAATAAAGAAGACATGTCGATAGCGTCCCAGCAACACACCCTCCTCGCTTCCTTTTGTATTGTGCTGGTCACGGAGTACTCACCCTGTCTCACTCACATATATACATGTATAGATTATCCGGTACCTAATCGAGGTTCTTCATAAACAAACACGTCTAATGTAGGAACACAGCCGGCTGAGCACGCAGACCCCATTGATTCGGAAGTTACACCGTGTAGTCCTGTTTGTTCAGTTTTATCATGAATTATTTAGAAAAGCTCTGTTGACAAGACATAGTTCATGGGTTGAAATGGTAAATGAAAACAAGGTTTCTCATGTTTATCGCAATCGATTGACAAATAAACACAAACTGCCTCTCAAGTGTTGATATGTCTGTGGATGTCTTCCTATGGGCGCATTGCTAGATACACTCATTGGCGACTGGGCAGTACTTTCAGTGGTAACCCGAAAATGTCATGAATTTAGTTTCTAAGTTTCTAAAAGTGTCGTTACATACTTTAAGTGAAGCAACTATCATGTTAGAATTCGAAGAAAATAGTGTGATGTATTATTAATGAAAATCAAATAGTTCAATGCACTTTTCAACCATAGTTTGGGCACCATGAAGAAGATGGTTCTTTCAATGGTTTTGGAGTGTATGATGCTGCTCTGTTTGAAGACACCCGTGACGCGCGGCCTGTGTATGGTTAAAGGGAACTGCGAGGCGAAGAAGACACGGAAACTGGATATACCTGCGTTCTATTCGAGTCGAACCCCGACCTACGAGCAGTGCTGTGCCCTGTGTGCCAGTGTAGGGAGATGTGTGTCTGTCAACTATGATCATGACACGTATACCTGCCAGCTGCTCGCCGACATTGGGGTCCACAATGCCCCGACGGCTTTCAGATCGTACACACATGGAACTTTTCTTAAATCTACAACAAAGGTAAGGTCATGATTAGTTTTAAGGATCTTAAGAATATATTCATTTAAGAATGTGATTGGGGACATTCTTTACAGTAGGTAGCATTTTCCTGAAGTATATTTACAACATGATAAATAACCACACCTATATTAAATTAAACAGAAAAGGAATTATTTACAAAGACATGTAGATACATACAGTGAAACCCTGTCAGTTCGAACCCAATGGCATATATTTCGAAAATATTTTAAATAGAAACCAACCTCATGTCTCGGTCACAGCCTTCGTATGTTAAAAGCATTCATTAGAAATCTGTCATGATCACTATTTCATTTAACTTGGCTAGTTTTGCTGCTATTTAGTTCATAATTTGAATCCATAGGACCCTCATGTATTTGTAATTGCAAAAGTGAAACAAAGTATGAATTTGAATGAATATAACTCCAACCTGAAGTGATCGAAACGTGTTTTCAAGTATTTATTTCAACGTTCATATTTCGGATCACTTACAAGAAAATCTAGACGAGTATGATGACAATTTGCTTTGCTGATCCCTGTATGTAGAAAAGGTAAGAAAGTACTATAACATGTTTCTTCTATTATGTAGTCTGTGTACATGGTAAAATTCGCTTATCGAAAGAAAACTCCTCCCATAAACCTGGAGGTGGTGGGAAGCAGGATTAGTGTCGTGATGAAGAAAAACGTATCGGAGGTCGCGCTGTCCCAACAGGGAGCAATAAACTCAACACGATAACAAGGTGCAATGTAGCACTCTGTACACATACTTAGGTGTGATATCACGTTTTATTACACACGTGGTGAACATACAACTAGTGACATACTAATCTCGTACGTCACACGTGTGTCGTATCACGTTGACCTTGACCTTGTCCAACGATCTGATTGGATAACCAATGACCTCTAAGTTAGGGTCAAGTTGAAACGGAACTACTTTTGAATTAAAAACAAACACGTAACATTTCATTTTCATTACTTTATATGCTAGATATATGCGTCAACATAGTATACTTGTCAATGCTTTTAGAAAGTTCCTCATTTGTCCAGTATGCATCATTGAAATATCGCGAATAGCTGTAACTATCGGCAAACGCACCGTATTTACAGTTCAAGTGTTTTGTGGAAATCCGGACACATCTCACATATATTGTCGGCGTCAAAAACCTAATCATCACCAAGAACGTAATGAACAGCTTGCAATGGTACTTGCAATGATACTAGTCAAAGTCAAGCATATTCACTCTGCGTTGACCTTGCCCTTTGATGTTGACATCATGCCGATCGCGAGTCGTCAACGCCACTGTCTGACTGTTCTCTCTCTACAGTACCGTAGGCCACGATTGTACAGTCATAATGCGTCGGTTGTTGTTGTTGTTCATTAAAACTTAAAACCTTGGCACTGTTGCTTCATTCTTTCAGTAGATTGTATATCTAATGTCATTTCGTCACCAAAAAAACAACATACGTAGCAGTAACTTCCCCACGCCGTTCACACGGTTTGAGAACAGTGATACTTTCACGATGTGTATTGTTGTTAAGGGCTGCTTCTAGTTGCAGTTGTTCATGTTATTAGGTCTCTTCCGAATTCCTCCTATTCCCAAATCTTACATGTTCAAATTGAGGTCAGAAGAGCGCAACTTACATTTTCTTCAAAATCTTTTTCCTAAAATTGAATTTCAGTTTACGCATGGACCTCATCATATTAGTGATGTATGTAACAATGAGATGTGTCAACATGGTTTAGAGTAGACCTAGATATTTGTGTTGAATTATATCATTAACGTATTACAATATGTTTTGTCAAGTCCAACATTTAATGTCAAATTCTGGACGGATATCAGTGGAAAGGAAACATGTTTACAATACTAGCCATTCTCTGCCAAATGGAATCATGTGCACTATTTCTGGGAGGTATTTGAAGAACTACGCTTCCGGGATCGACATATACTTGGTCTCCTTCTTGTCTGATAGTGCTATAGAAGTTCAACAACGTGGGGCATGTAATTGGGGAGACAATAGTACACTACTTCCAAGGCAGACTGACTGAGTTAAGCGCTATATCAGAGTGACCTTGTGCTGACTGCACCTACCGGACCCTTGTATACTACGCAGACCTTTGTTAATACCATTACATTAGCACACTACAGGAAGCGACCCTATAATATCTACCATACATGAGCAAACACTGACACTCTGCGTGTAAACTACCAGGCTTTGTGTTGGGGAATAATATATATATATATAAATAAATATATATATATATATATATATATGCTAAGAATCACCTGTACAAATAAATCTCCGTTTAGTTTGAGTAGAATAAAATTGGCGAAAGAAATTCTGAATGTTATAAAATACTAAGTGCACATTAAACATATAGAGCATCATTAAACATATAGAGCATCATTAAACATATAGAGCATCATTAAACATATAGAGCATCATTAAACATATAGAGCATCATTAAACATATAGAGCATCATTAAACATATAGAGCATCATTAAACATATAGAGCATCATTAAACATATAGAGCATCATTATTCAAGATACGCTAACCATATACAAGGTAGTACCTTTGAAAGAACTGTAGATTCACCAGAGAATCGCAGAGAAAGCTGAATATAAAACCATTAAAACAAAGCAACATGTTTTCAGGAGCCCAGCAACCAGTGCAGATCCAGACCGTGCAAGCAGCACGAAATCTGTGTGACGACCAGATCAGGAGGAGGATATATCTGTCTTCTAGGTGAACACCTTACTCGTCTTCGTTATGTGTTTGGTTAACACATTTCACAGTTTCACTTGTATGGACGTCCCCTTTTCAAACAAACATAATTAACTATACATATTTTACCATCCTTCTGAAATTAGGATGACTTTAACGAATATTATGCTACGGTCACACTTACACGATGTCATAGACGTGCTTATTATACGAGGTGCGGATTATCGTAGTAAAATGTATTTTATACTGTTTACAAGAACAATATACGATGTACCGTGAGTGTATCACTAACACATTACGTTCACATCAAGTGAGACTTACGTTATTATTCAGATTTGCGTGCGTGTTTGTCAAGAAAGGGGCGTGTTCACAACGCGTGGTGTAAGAGCTGCTACGTGCTTAAAACGTTGATATTACGATGTATCCGTGTTTTATACGACATAATATCTCCTTATCAATTTTGGTTTCAGACACGTTACACTACTGTGCAGAATTAAGTACACCGGATTTCGCGAAATGTGCGCGAAATGTTCGCGAACACGGTGTACTTAATTCTGCACAGTAGTGTACTTCTCTTGGCTACATGATACTATACCAGTACAGGTCCATCATGGATGTCGACGTTTCATCTCTAGTTAAGCCACATGTAGTAACGTTACTGTCGCTACCAAGGAAGCAAAAGCAAAAACATTTGATTCTGTGCAATGGAACAAACTTTGAAACTTATTTCAATGCCGTGGTCTTAGTGACAAAATGTGTAAAATGTTATTGAATATGAAATAACGTAAAGGCATGTGTTAAAAGTAACCAAAGATTTTCGGAAACGTTCGAATTGTTACTTGGTGTCAGACAGGGATGTATTCTTAGACCATTTCTTTTTTCATTCTTCATAAATGAACTTGCTACTCACATGGAAACTAACTGCTCAAACGGCATCCAACTCCATCCAGAAATTGTCCACATATTCCTTCTCTTGTTAGCGGGGGCGGGATAGCACATTAGCGCGTTCGGCTTCGGATCAAGAGGTCCGGGGTTCGAATCCCGCCACAGTACAGTAGAGAACTGTTCTACACGCAGTAAGGTTTGGGTGCAAACAGCAGCCGCGATTTAAGTGAAATACTCTTGAAAGCGGTGTAAACCCCAACTCACTCACTCTCTTGTTAGCAGACGACGTTGTTTTATTTTCAAGCACCATACGTGGCCTCCAAAATCAATTACATGAACTTGATAATGCTGTGATACATGGAAATTAACAGTTAACAGGGAGATAAAAAAAAATCGTAGTCTTTGAATAAAGGGGTAAAATATCTAAAATAGAAAAATGGCCATTTTAGGATATACGGCTAGAATGTGTTAGCTGTTATAATAAGAATTTGGGATTGTTGTTCACCAATTGGCTTTCCTGAACCATACATGCCAAGTATGCTGCGCTTCAGGCGCAAAAATCACTAATCCGTATACTGAAAACAATCAATACACTATATGAATTATAAAACCTTCTTATACATATTTGATGCAAAAATAAATCAAATTTTAACTTATGGAGCAGAAATTTGGAGATTAACTGATTTCCACCAAATAGAAAGAATACACTTGTGTTTACTTCGTCTCTTCTCGTGTGATTCAACTGAGCTTTTAGTTCTGCTTTTGTGTAAAGTTCAGATAACATATTCACATATATGCACTCATTTGTCTTAACCATCAATCCACGAGTGAAGTATAATTTACATTATTTACAAAGTGGTAAATGTAGATTTCGTGATTTTAATAACAACCAATTCATTGCTCTTAGGGCTTTTATGGCAGTATTAAATTTCCTATTCTTATGAAATTCTATTTCTAGTTAAGTATAACTATCTGAAATTTTTTTAATAACGTCACCAACAAAATATTGTCGAAAATTCACCCTTGCAGTTCCGGATCCAAACACAACTACTTTAGTCTTTTCAATATTCTCTTTCAACCTCCACATTTTTCACAATATTTTCTAGATACATTTATGCTGTAACTCATCCGGCGTACTCCTCAACAACAATGAAAAAATAAGCAGAATCATTTCCCCCAAATGAAACACAAGACTTAATATCATACATATTACAAATAACTTTTAAGATCTTCCCTGAAATCACATCATTGATAAGTTTTTTGCTATATAATTTTTTCAACAAGAGATGTTTATGAAGAATTTGTTTTCTTAATAAAACAAATGCTTACTCTGTTAACTGCAACTTTGATAAGCACCCCCCTTCGCGGGTTGTGTTTTGACAAGTAAATACCCTTTTTCCAGCTATTATTAAACTAAACGGCACTTTGCCCCAAATTGAAATTATATTTGGCGGGACTTCTGAAATTTATATTTTATACTTCCCGGGTCGACACCGAATGCACAATATGAAGAATTTCACACACCGTTTATTCAGTCATTAACTACAAGACTTAAAGATATCTATCTTCAAACATGGAGTGAAAAAAATTAGTTATCAAGCAAATGTTTGCATTATTCAATGTTCAAAAATGATCTAATCGATGAATTATAATTATCATGTGTTAACATAAAAGAATTAGACGTTCATTAGCACGATTTAATTAGATGTTCGTCTCACGACCTATCATTTCCTTCTCATTTGCCCATCGTATTATACATTACGTTGTAAATATATTTTAAAATATTACTATGTCCATCCAAATACAATTAAATAATCAATTCTTGTCAGCATTAGTAGTCAAACTATCCATTATGCAATGCTGTAGAGAAACAACGTATTATCGATGTAACCCGGATTTATGTGTGTATTTATCCATCATGTATGTGCTATAGACCTGTGGCCTTTTCAGTATGAAATAAAGATTTATACCAAACATGCCCAAACATTTTTTTTTGTAAAGAGCACTTGAATGTCGTGGAAAACACTTAATGGTGTCTTGTTAAAGACGCCTTATGCTCGGAATCATCTCTTTTAGTGAACGTAACACATTCGCAATTAGCACTTCCTATTCGTACAGTTGACGGGAGCATCGTAATACCAATTTGCACACGATAATGCTTCGATAAACAAGAGTAAAGTACGATGTAACACTTATGCACCACGTGCATAGTGCGTGTATTTCACGATGTTTCCCGATGATCGCGAAAGTTTTGAGCATGTTCAAAACATTTTACCCAATCGTAGCTCAATACGACCTTCGCCGAAAAGCCACGTGCACATCAAGTTCGTTGTAAGTGTGAATGGCGTGTGTATCCAGAACATATAGGTGCATATCAAGATGAAGTTGCACGTGATACATCGCGGATGACATCGTGTAAGTGTGACCGTAGCATAACTTGCACTAACTTGTAGTGAAATGTTTGGCATTGTGTTTATTTGGGTCCACGTGTGTTCTGTAAGGGAGGGAACAGCGTCCTTTTGAGAAAATAATCCGAGATCGTGGATGAGAAAGGGTTTTGCATAGTTTATCCGAAAGAAACTCAACTGGTGACAAAGTCACTGATGACTTATTTCAAGAACAGAAATACTTTTATACGGTTGATGCTGTAAATTAAAATCGTCTTAATAATCAATTGCAAGTGTATATTGTCTCGATTTTGTGCTCAATTGATTCCGATATATCTGTCATTTTTGAGAAAAATGCATTTCATCAGATTATTTGTTTTCTTAGAATGTAATGTTTATCAGGATTTTCAATAATTTACAAGACGACATCGTCCAAAAATTGCAATTATATATTCAAACTTCAAGAGAGTAAAACGGTTGATCAAGCTCAGCAGAATAGAACTAAATCATAACCCCTTTGCTTGAACCACCAGTTGACATAGACAGGAAGGTAAGACTAATGGAAAACGTCATAATAAGATAAATGATTCATGTGTTTCTCTTATGAGGTAGAATATAGAAAGCGAGAGGCAGAAGAACAATTGCCAACTGTAGCAGCTTAACTTTCAGTCTGAAACTGGTCAAGTATCTTACCAATATGTTTACAATGTATATTGGTACCGACATCGGTGATATTTGATGAGATTATAAACATTGAATGTGGATTCTAAAACAATATTCGTCTACTCGTAACAGTTAATTCAACAGATATATGATACGTTTCACATGTCGCACATAATGTAAATCTGCCGTATTGTCAGAAGAGTCGACAACAAACATCCTCTAAGTGGTTCATAAACAAGGCGCAAGTCGCTCAGATTATCACAATATATTAATTTCGTGAATGCCGTCTTATTTGTCAATTCTTTGACGGGCATTTAGAAGTGGCACGCATAAAAACAGGACACAACAGTACAGAACAGGAAGATTTTCAGGATAACAACTTCTTTAATGTGAAAATACACGACATTTCGGAGTATATATACTCACTCCTTCAGTTTCCTCGCCGTTTTTTTTGTTTGCTTTTTAAACACATTTGGTATGTCCTACATTCCACCTGATGAAGGAGTGAATATACCCCGAAACGTCGTGTATTTTCACATTAAAGAAGTTGTTATCCTGAAAATCTTCGTGTTCCTATTCGTCAATGTTTGTATACTGTTATCTACAGTAGCACGACCAATCCAACCTTTCAATACTATGTATGTTTCCTTTCTTCAGGTGGACCATGCAGCCACGCACCTGCTGTCCAGAACACGAGCTCACACCTGGACTTCGTCACACTGTCCACTGGTCAAGCGACTTATACTTGTGATACTGGGTACATCCAGCTGCAGGGGTCAGGTGTCAGCACGTGCTCCATAACTGGTGGCTGGACCCTGTCCACTCTTGTCTGTGACCGTAAGAATATATATATATATATATATATATATATATATATATATATAAATATATTCGTCTACTCGTAACAGTTAATTCAACATATATATGACAGCAATGAGTCCACTCTACTGCTTGCTGTATTATGACGTCATACCATTGTTACGTCACTATCATTGTGACATTGTCAAGGTCACATAATCAATTTCAATAATAACTTTTCATTGTGTATAACAATCATGAAATTATTAAAACTGATAATAGTTAAAATATGGCATATTCGCTAAAGCACGCTAAGAAGTGACCTCGATGAGGTGACCTTGACCTTTCTTGGATTTTAACGAAAACATTTACAAATCTTGGTAAGTTTCCATAGTTGATACACATGAAATAAGATTTTCATAGCACACACCTTTTCGTGTCATCTCGTTTACAAGGATTGTTTTAATGATTTCAGAACTCGTGATCTTGACCTTTGACCTTGAATGTGAACATGTCAAAAGAAATTCCCAGGGGTATAAGTAGGAAGTAATGCATATTAGTTCTTAAAACATTTTTAGAAAAAGAAGAAGTTATAGCCAAACAAAACAGGGCGACGACGACGGAAACTCGTAAAAACCGATAGCAGTCCATGCAGACCTAGCTAGTTCTGGAAACAATTCATCATTATTCCACTGTTCCAAGGTATCGACTGCGGCTCTCCACACGCCCTCCTCAACTTGCAGACAGGCGTGACCACCTCCACTCGCTACCTGGACCAAGTAAACTACACGTGCCAGGTGGGCTACACGTACACTGAGGGGGAGGGAATCAGCGTCTGTCAACCCACTGGACAATGGTCAATCCCCACCATACAGTGTCAAGGTTAGTGTCATATTCATCCCCGGGCGCTTGTATGACGGTAGATGCAGTGTGGCTGTACTGACCCCGTGTCCAGCGGTATTGAGTGTTTGCTCAGTAACCATACACCAACGATAATGCTTAATGGCTCGTTTTCACTGTACGATTTTTAATAACCAACTTTAGTTGCACTCTCAGAACATCCATGTCGAGCAACATGCAACATCGTACCCTGTCACTTTTTGTCTTAATGTTATGTTTGACAGTAGATAGTAAAGACCCAGTGGACATCTCGAAGACCGTTGAAGGTGACGTCGGTCATTGTAATATTCTATAGTTTAACATAGCCAACATGCATTGCATTTGTTAGCTAGCTTAGCGAACACCGCTCCAGTAAACTTGTATTTATATATGAATGAAACGGGTGGAGGACAATTGCCACCCGGACAATTCCCACCCAGACAATTCCCACCGGCCAATTGCCACCCGGACAGTTACCACCTAGGACAATTCCCAACTAGGATAATTCCCACCCAGGACAATTGCCACCCTTAAAAAAAGGAAATTTTGAGACATTACTCTAAGAAATAAATCAAGGCTTGGCTTGGCTGACAAGTTGAGCTATTTAATGAGTGTTGTGACAAGGCAAACATTTGAAATTGAGTTGAGTTGATCTTTTCCACAATTTGGGTTGGTATGACATATTGTTCATTCCACTATGGATAACCAAGTTCAGTTTTTCAGTAATTGTCCGGGTGGCAATTGGCCGGTGGGAATTGTCTGGGTGGGAATTGTCCGGGTGGCAATTGTCCTAGATCCGAATGAAACATGATACCTTTCATACTTGACATGTGCATCTTTTGTGATGGAACCTTTAAGATGAGGTCATACAGTTTTACTTTTTGACCTTGAAAAAGTTATCATTGGCCATAACTTTTGGTTAATCAGTGATAGGCAACCTTTTAATACTTTGCGGGTTCATTCCCATCCATGTTCATATGTTTACCTTGTGAACACAGACTATGGGTATATCCGGCGGCATCAGTACAGTACAGTACAGTGCAGTAGGGGAGAGCGGGGATGGTTCGGACAGCGGGATGGTTCGTACTCCCAAACCGAAATTGTAACAGATGTTTTTATTGGTTGAAGAAACCCGCGCCACGTCAACAACCATGCCATTTTCGCGAAAAGTTTTTACTTAATCCAATGTAACTTTTGACTATCAGAACGTAAGCGCTCACTGCCATAAAAGGCATCGTTTTTTTTAGGAATAGAATTTTGCCTTGTAGTGATAAGCACAACTCATGTGTGGACAGTTTCATTCTCGTATAAACTCTCCTGTCTGGTTGTCAATTTACATTTATCTGAAATAAGTAACATTTGGGTAGCTTCGTCCACCTGGACGAACCTACCCCATACCTGTCCCTTATTATGTGTGCGATTGTTTTGAACTTTCACAGACAGGGTAATTAATCAAAAACCTTTGCTTTTGACATTTTAAACTTTGTTCAATGCATATTTACTATCTGCTTCGGTATTACACCGTTAATGCCCATTCAATGAAAACTGGTTGCTTATTTTCAATGAGTTATGGTCTATATTGCAGTTTCCTAAACGTTACTTTGTTGACATACTTGTAAGTTAGAAGCGAATAGACTTTAAACACATGTTTGGTCAAAGACGCATATATGAGAGACACGTACATTTTTGACACCCTCATAAACATCGCTACGATAAACGAGTCGTCGACGTATGATTGGTTAAGATTGTTTTCCACAACCATGCCTTCTCTTCAATGCCACTAATAAAATATACAAACATTTTGCAATAACCTCAATATAAATATTTCAAATGATTTTATTGAATTTCCAGAACGTGTAACTACTTTTGATTCTTCTTTTATTCGTTGTTAGATTTTTTTTATAAGAGCTGTATAGAATTATTTAGTGCTGTAAAATATCCTGGATTTCGTTTTTGATTACTTGTCTTGATGTTATGTCATGTACGTTGTCGTTAAAGAATAGCAGAAAACTGCAGTAGTAGTTTGTAGTTATATTTGATGTTGATTCATATTCATTTCATTTTCATGTTTACTTCATTGCAATAAACTGATGTTTCAGCAAAAGCAGTATGCGTCCGGATGTACCCCACCCCTTGTCCGAAGTATCCCTACCTGTGGGGTAACTTCGGACAATGTGGATATCTTTCAAAATCTTATACACTTATTTTACTATGAGAGGTAGCACCCTCATTCAAAGCATATACATATATAAGATATTAAGCTTTACTGAGGCATGTATCATGGCTTTCATATCTTACTATTTAATAGTCCAGGAAGATTTGTCTGAAAACCGTCCGAAGCATCCCCGCTCTCCCCTATGTATTGTTATTATTCAGAAATCATGTTCATTAATAGAAGGCGGTGGCACCACTCCCAGATTGGATCACATAGTTTGAAATGTGCAATATCCATCAGTAACTGTTGTGAATAGATTGTCCGAACTAAACTACCAGGAAAATAGGAATATAACAACACTTGTTAATGCAAGGTACTTTCATTCTCGAATATTAAAACGACTGCCACATAGTTACATTATGTCCCAAGGAGCCAATTAAACTAAATACAAATAAAGAAAAAAACCTTAAATTAAAAGCAAACGTTATATACAAAAAATCATAACACCATAGTTCTTTACAAAACATATGCTTCATCAAAACAATTAAAATCGACATTATTATTATATTTGGTCATTGAAAATAATGGTATCGTTTTGTTTTTTTTATCGCGGTAGTTTATTTTGTTTCTTCTTACATTCATTCAGACAGTCGTTAAAAATTCCCATTGGGCAGTTGGGTTTAGGTTTAAGCGAGTCTTTATTTGATGTATATGACTGCTCGTTAAACACAACCATGTTGAATGTATAAGTTTAGAAACTGTTGAGCCAGTAACGATATGTGACCGTAATACACACTGAAGGTTTTCCAATCTGTCTGGAAGTCATATGTATGGCACTGACACATACCTTAGTACATGGCAGCCTCGTAAATATAGGCTCCGATATTTAAAATTGCAAAAAGCAAATACAAGGCACATTGCTCTATTTGGCATGTTTCTCTAACTTCACAGTGGTCGACTGCGGCTATCCTTCCCCTTTTACTAACATGGATCTTGGTACAGTGATCGCTACCGAGTACTCCAGTCAAGTCACTCTCACCTGCAGTTCTGGGTTCGAATCCAAAGAGCCGGGTGGGATCACCATCGAGTGTCAGGAAGATGCGAGCTGGTCGACACCATTGATGACTTGTCAAAGTGAGAACATCACAAATTAGTTGACAGTTAATCAGTTTATCGATGAATGAAGTGCATGTTATTTATCTATTTACAGTGGATGAACACAAATATGCGTGTATTCTATATTCTATCGTTGCTTGTAACTTCCTAAATAATGTGTTCCCACAATTATCAATAGCAGTTTATTCAACTGAAAGAATACGGTATTTCACCGAAAGACATTAGCTACTATTTTCAAATTTCATATACTGGCGTATGCACGAAACACTTTAATTTCCTTAACGCAGATTAGGCAAGCTTTGTTGACAAATATGTGTCTTCAATCTTAGAAGAATTTAGATCGACAGTGCTATATCATGCTATTCCACTGTAATAACGAAGTGTAAAGCTGTGGATATAAATTCATTCAGATCGATGTGACATCTCTGTCATCAACAGCTTAAAGTTATGCAGTTCATTACTTTTTCCATCTAATTTATTATTGCAGGACTAGATTGTGACCTCCCCCCTCCAATAGTGAATATGACGTTTAACGTCACCTCTACCTTGTATGAAAGCGAGGCGCAGTATGTTTGTGATGGTGGTTTCAACGTCAGAAGCGGAAGTGGAATCAGCAGATGTGATGCCAATGGATTATGGGAAACACCAACTCTTTTATGTGAAGGTATGACATTCAATAAATTTACGAAAGGTTATTAGAAAATCAAAATTTCGTCGTCTTGTGAGGTTTTTTTCAAGTAAGATACTTAAGGAGGGATGGGACCCAGAAATCGAACCCGCTTACGGTATCATTTTGCGACAACTATTTATTGTTGTGAATAAGTCTCAAAATGTAATTTACGTTGTTTAGGGTGGAGGCTTATCTGTACACTAACGGGAAGCGCTAAAATTTACCGTAACGCCTTCATAACGGTCATTTTACGACATGTCGCATAACGTTACCGTAACCTATGTTCGCGGTTAATATGTTACTTCGTGTGTTATTCGAATTACATGCGTATCTCAAGTTAGTGGCGAACTTAAAGGGAAAGTTCTATCGCCGATCTGTCGGCAGTATCCGACATCTTGGTTAATTGACATTTTGCCGAAATGAAAACACGCTATATTTAACTCAATTTTGATTTTTTTGTAATAGTAACACATATACACTGATAGAATATTTACATATTAACACATAATGTATCATAAAACCAATAAACAACATGCTGTTAGGACGTAGCGAAGTTTTCCCAGCTCGCAGCGCCGATGAATGGCTTCAATTCTCATTGTTTTGATTTTTCAACAAATGTGTGCTTGTCTTTATCAAGTTGTGAAATGTAAAGTCGTCAAAATATTAACTTCAATAATATCTTTCAATTTGACTGTGTTTTAATCATGTATTAATAGCATATATATGTACACAGGGATATCCTCTCGAATTTCGTTTCCACAAAAAATAACTTGGTATAATCAACTGATAGTTATTCTTTCGCCGTTCACTCTTGGATAGATAATATGTTCAATAATGATTATACGCTAGGCCGTCAAAGTTACACTTGAAATCATCAAAACTGCCGTGACGTCAGGTTTTTACGTTTATGTAGGTAATTTAAAAAAGTGATAAAAAACGTTCGGTGACCCCCTATTATTATTTCTGAATTCGTTTTTCCAGTGAACTGAGCACATCATATTAAAGTTTTAGCAATATGTAAAAAATGTGTGTTAGTGAACAAAAATTATGAACATGCGAAACACGATGATAAAAATGCCGTTTTTAATAATAAAAAAAAATTGCTTAATTTAAATTTTGTTTCTCTTTCTAGCGCCATTAATTGTCAAAATATAGATTTGCTATCCATCCCCGTATGTGATTGAAATGTATCTGAAAGGATTAGGAGTTTATTCGTTGAAAACGATCGCTTACTTTAAATACTCCAAATCAGTAAAAAATGACGTAATTTGCCGACGGGTGTGTTATTATTAATGCCGATAACTCTTTAAATCGTTCGGTGACCCCCAAATTTTCTTACATTTTTGGATAAAAGACATAATAAACTTGCTATTTTGAAAAAATAAACGAATTCTAAAATATTTGATTTCATCGTCCCATCTCGCCTTAATGCGTGATGACAAGATTCCATCAAGGTCACCAATCTTACAAATATGGATGTCTCCCTTTCTCTCTTTTCATATACATATTTACACAGAAACAAGATCCTTCAACATCATTTATTTTGTTAACCGAGTTGTCTAAGACTAATTCATTATTTTATGAAGTCGATTATCCTTCATTATTGTTATTTTTAAGAATTAGTTAAAGTCATTAGCCAATAAAGGCACATGTATTGTAACTGTTATGTTATAGTCAGATGAAACACCTGGCCTGTTCAAAATATATTCAGTGTTCTATTTCTTAACAATACAATCATGTTTTATTTCGTATTCGTTTCTGAAACATTGTAATATGTGAAATCTATGCTGAATTGTAACAGATTTAAGTATCCAGCTTTCATTGAAATATTGATGTTTTCACTTGGAAACAAAATGTTAATGATAACCGATAAAACTTACCTGCGGTCAATGATAATTCATCTCTTACAACTCTCACTCCGGTATTCCAGTGGTTGACTGTGGAGTCCCTCCCACTATGACGAACATGACGGCTACATCCGTCCCCTCCACGCTGTACTCGAGTGTTGTTGATTACTCCTGTAACGTTGGATACCAACAAAATGGCGGATCCGGAAATAGTGTCTGTCAATCTGACGGCACGTGGTCAACGCCAACACTTGACTGTCCCAGTAAGTGATCACAGTCTAGTGAATTACTAGTATACTAGTATAATATTCTACTATTAGCAATCCGACAAGACACATATGTTGGTACAAATGTATAGGATAGCTGATGGGACCATACCAGAGCCCTGGGTTATATGTGGAGTAGATGTCTATAGACATTATACCTTAATGCAATGTAAATTAGTATAATACATATCGAGAACATTTGATCAAAATGTGTTTAGAGTGACCTTAATGTGGAAGCATTTCAGACACACATGTACATACATGTATATTTTGGTGTAAAGCTGAATGATTAATCATCTATACTCATCAAAAACTGAGTGATGTAACAATGGTGTGATGATGTGTTAGTTCCTCACGAACCCGTTTGCGGTTTTCATCATGAGTTGACGATGTCACCATTGCAGTAGTGGACTGTGGAGCTGCCCGAGTATACGCCCACCACGAGTTGGTGGATGTGGAGGCTACAGTGTACAACTCAACTGCTACCTACAGGTGTCCGTTGGGCCAGTTCTCAACAGCATCGGGAGTGACCGTCTGTCTGAACACTGGGCAGTGGTCACCTCTAGACATGGACTGTATTGGTGAGTGCATCAGGTTTGATATAATGGAAATTAAGACAGGTCTGTCACCTTAACCATGGTTAACATCTTGAAAATCAGACGCTTTGGGACTTCCTTGTGAAAACATGCTTGCACATCAATTGGCCTGTCTTTATACCTACAACATGTGAAAATGAAATACAACTGATCGAAATAAATGCCACACAGTCTTGAACGAAATGATACATAGCAGAGAATAAACCGCATGATAGCAATCCGTATAAACGGTAATATTCATGATTAGAAGATCTAATGTAATACTGTCCGTGTACCTGCAGCCGTCCCGGGTATCCTGTACACTCTCGAGTCGACTTCCGCCTCCGCCCAGCTCCAGTGTACTACCAGGGTGTCCGGTCAGGGGACAGCACCGTCTGTGTGGTGTCAGAACGGGGAGGTCTTAACCGGATGTTCCGCCATTACTGTCGTGAGTACATTTACATTCGCAAACGAAGAACTCCGCAATCGAATACCACACGTAAGTACGCACCTTGAAGAAGCCTCTACCGCGTATTTACATTTCGAACGCGGACAGAATGCAAGTTATTTTACTCCTTCATTAAAAGCATTCCAATATTTTAAAGTAACCATTATCAAAATTTCATCACGTTCGACGGATTTTTTTTTAGAAAAGCTGGTCAGGTCGAATACACATCGCATTGTTTAAATTGTAACTGATAAATAGCTTTTCGTTGCTATTTTTACTATTTCAGTGTCCCGTTATTGCTATTTCAGACATTAACGTGAAGTTGTCCGGGTTGTGTCTGAACAGTAAGAAACCTTTCTTTGGTAGGCAATGAAATAAGGATTGATCCATGTTTCAGTGTTTCACCTTTTTTTTTTTTATTAATACCCAATTGTAACAGGCTTTCTAGGAAGAATTGCGTCAAGTAACCTTAGTGGGGAATTAGGATAGGGTCCCTTGAGTCATTGGCTCTAACTTCATGTGTCTAATATATCCGATACATAAACAAGTTTCGTTGACCTCTCATTCGAATTTAATGTAATGAACTATAATATAAGCATTTAGATAGCAGCAAAATACACAAGTTTCGGTTTGTCTAATTTGGCCAGATGCTAGTTTGGGAGAATGTGCATCATTCAGAATGGAGCAAGATAAACGTGTTTGGGATCACTTTTGTAATTTTATGCGAATGGATTTTGTAACTAATTTCAAACTTTCGATTGTTGATATAGTATTCAGCTCCGTACGTCCGTTCGTCCGTCCGTCCCGTTTCTTGTTACCACGATCTCTCATGAACCGGTGGACCTAGAGTCTTCAAATTTGGTACCAAACTTCATTTGGGGAGTACGAAGACACCAGTCAATTTGGGTGACCTTGACCTCATTTTCTTTGATCACTTTTTAAAATGTTCTAACCTGATATAAGAACATGAATCAAACATGTAATGGTCGTTACTCAGTACAAGCCGTGTGTCCATCCTTTTAGCTCATTTCTTATTTGCGGCGGGGGACATGGTCACGTTTGTGACAATTACTTGTTTCGAATAATGTTTGAAGGTATGTTGAGGATGGGTGTTTAGCTGGTGCTTGTTAATTATGTATTGCTGATTGCCCGCATGTTATGTGTTCATCATTTGTTTGCGTTTGTTGAGGGTTGCTGTATATTTTTTCCGAATTGTTTTGTTTTTTTGCATCTTCGAATTCTGTTTCTTTGACACTTTGAACAAATGCAAGACCTGCTCCATACATTCCATTACTTCACTCTGTATGTCCTTATTCAGCAAGACAATCTGAGCAGAACGTCTCGGGTAAACATTCCTTATTTAAAACAATAACTTTGAGTCTAAACCAAACCCTACAAGATATGATATGATAACCTGAAGATGCATAGTAACTGATGTTATCTCCACGTTACAGGCGGAGGGAACAAAGTCTCGAGGTGCCCTGCTGTCACTGTCAGCCGCTAAATGTGTGGCGTCCGCGGATGCAGGTGCGTGAAGCATCTTGATTATCTTGATGTTAAGGGGCAAAAGAAACGAAAGCTGTTGTCAACAGGTCAAACACAAAATATTTCTACCGGATAAAGTCGATTTTGTATTTCTGTGCTGAGGATGTATGTCGTAAAGAGATATAAAAATTTAATTCACGAGAGTATACAACTTAGAGAATAACCAACGAGGTACGAGTGATTACGGGAAATATCCATGAGTCTAAATAATGTTCAGCCACGAGCTTTAGCGAGTGGCTCTGAACATTATTTAGACGAGTGGATATTTCCCGTAATCACTCGTATCGAGTTGGTTATTCTATATATTACCCATTATGCAATTAAATTGACCAAATTACGCTTGGTTATTACATTTTCATGTTGGGCGGCCGCTGTGAAGGACCCGTCGCCACAGTAACATTGTGACGTCATAAGATAATTCGTCGCGTCAGACCATTGTTTTATGACGTCATAGTCATTCTTTCCGACCGACCAATCAACGTTGAGAATCACTTGAAAGCACATGTGCAAATATCACATAAATAATCACCTGTGTCTTCTCACCCGTATGGGTAATATTTATTATTATCTGTTGAAAGGCACATGAGCTTCTGAATTGGCTAATCGAATGCACTGTTTCCAACGCAATCTCCAATGTAATCCACGTATTACGTCACGAAACATACATGTGTGATTTGCATTTTAAGCAATTATATTTCAATATTTGGCAAAACAATAACTTATTATACCCTCGCTACTGGGTATAAGTAGCAGTCATTATGTCCTTCCGTCCTTCCTTATGTCTGGTAAATTTTCTATATAAAAAACCGTTCGACTTTATACAGTTGTAAAACATGTTCTTCTTATCAACAACGGCGCATTTTCCGTTTATTTTTAAAATTTCATTATTTTGTTGTTTCCATGTAAACGTCACTTTTTATCCCACCGGTATGTAATACCGTGGGATATAGTCATCACCCTGTCCGTCTGTCTGTCCGTCCGTCCGTCCGTCTGTCCGTCCGTCCGTCCGTCTGTCCGTCCGTCCGTAATCATTTCGTTTCCGGAGCAGAACTCGAAAACTGTTCATGATATCTTTCTGAAACTTTCTATGTGTATTACCCACCAACTGAGGTGGTGCCTTTTGATATTTTCCGATTTCTGAAAATTTTATTTTTGGTCGTTTCCATAGAAACATGTTGAAGTTGGACTTTGTTCAGAGACAGGTTCGTTTCCGGAGCAGAACTCGAAAACCGTTCATGATATCTTTCTGAAACTTTCCATGTGTATTACCCACCAACTGAAGTGGTGCCTTTTGATATTTTCAGATTTCTGAAAATTTTATTTTTTTTCGTTTCCATAGAAACTTGTTGAATTTGGACTTAGTTCAGAGACGGGTTCTTTTTCCGGAGCACAGCTCCAAAACCGTTCATCATATCTTCCTGAAACTTTGCATGTGTATTACCCACTAACTGAAGTGGTGCCTTTTGATATTTTCAGATTTTTTCTGAAACATTAATTTTTTTCTGTTTCCATAGAAACATGAGAGGGGTGTTGGTTGTTGTTGATTTTGACTGCTTCTGGAGCAGAAGTCTAAAACCCTTAACATACCTGAAACTCAGCATCTTTAATACCCACTAACTGGTAGTAGATACACAAGTATCTGTCAAAGATGTGTTTTACAAATTTTGTGGAACCGGTGGGATATGTCATCTTCTGATGACTCTTGTTAAAAACCTTTTATAGTGTTAACCGGGGACAGGTGTTCTCGGAAACTATTGACCTAGGTGAATAAAATTATGGTTTTGAGTATCGAGTTTGAATGCCAGTTCCGAAATTTTATATTATTACGGGGTTATGGACAGATTGCGGATAGCGGGGGTATGTGAGCCAAGCTCACTTTTTCTTTTTTTTAGCTCATCAGGCCTGAAAGGCCCGATGGGCTTATGGTAGATTTGGTGACCCTGTGACCCCAAATAAGGGTTCCAGAGGTCATAACCTAAAAAGCTTTTTTCATCTTCTTCTCCAGTCCCAATGAACATAGAGAGCTGAAATTTTATGAACACTTAAAACAGCTGTTTTAATGAGCTGTGAAGATAATGAGATTTTATGTGCACTTCACATGTCAGCTTAAGAGTAATACTACATTATGGACATGTTTGATGTAATCAATGTGAAATAAGAACTATTGAATAGCCTGTCAACTGAATATTGTGACAGGATGCATAGGAACAAAATTAAAAAGGGTTAAGAAATGTTTTATTTTACATTAGATATGTGAACTAAATATGACTGGTGATGAAGTAAGATAAAACTATTAAAACTAGCTACATGAGTTTGTGATACCAGTTTGTGATACCATATCTTCTTTTCCAATAAAGAAAAATAAATAAAGATGGGGAAAACAAAATTTAAAATGTATAATTCACTGGCTGTGAGTCCAGGGTCTGCATGTTGCATAATTGCAGGTGTTGACCTGGGGAGTGACCACTCCCTGGCAGAGATGCAAACAGCAGCTAATACACGGAGGTTGCAGGTTACTTCTCTGCTGTGTTACTGATTTAGTCTCAGATGCTCAATAGAATTTATTAATTAAATACTGAAAAGGAGCCTATGAAACTATGAGCCTACGAGAAACAGGATTTTTAGAAACAAATAGGGGCTCTTTTTCATTAGGTAATAAATGTTGATAATTCCAGAATAAAAATAAGAAGTAAAACAATAAACTGCAAATGTCTACATTATTTATAATGAATATGGATTAAAGGGGCAGTAGCACGTTTTTTTGCTGAAATAAGTCGATGAAATGTATTTGAAAAATAATGTCACTTATAGTAAACCACCCTTCTCTCTTCGGAAAATCAAGTTTAAAAATGAGTGTACATGGTTCCGAAAAGCTATGGGAATCGTTTTTGTCATTCGAAATAATAAATTGTGTTCACAATAAAATGGCCGCCATGCAATTTTTGCTTTAAACGCAACATCGTTATTACCACTATGGATATTTGGTTTGTTTTTTTAAGATGTTTTACCCTCTAAAGGAAATACAAATGACATAAACTATTATTATTATAAATGGGAAATTTGAAAAAATAAATTTTGAAAAAAACGTGCTACTGCCCCTTTAATGTGTAACCAATTTTGATAATAACATTTAAATTTGATGACTGGGCAATGACTTATTATGTGATATCTTAATCTTTTCCTAAAGGATAAAAAATAACATGATTCCTGATGAGCTTCAGAGCCAGTGGCTCTATTTTTTAAATAAATTCTCTATTCATGAAATAACAAAGACGAATACCTATCGTGTTGTAGCTATCATTGCTGTGGCCCGGTGCTGCGCCCGGGAAGATCTGCAGTGTGAGTACATCAAGCTGACGGACCAAACATCGGCCTGTGTGAAGGGCTTCCAGCTGACCGGTTAGCGACACTGTCTGTCTGATTTAATGTTAACTAGACGACATGAGTGGTGTTCATCATAGAACAGTCAGTGAATGACATATCCGAGATTGAACACTCATCAGCCAATAAGCCATGTCTCTGTTCGTATTTATTTTTCGGTGTAAATAACTATGTGTTATAACTACCCTCTGAGATACAAGTAACTATGTGTTATAACTACCCTCTGAGATACAAGTAACTCTGTGTTATAACTACCCTCTGAGATACAAGTAACTCTGTGTTATAACTACCCTCTAAGATACAAGGAACTCTGTGTTATAACTACCCTGTGAGATACAAGTAACTCTGTGTTATAACTACCCTCTGAGATACAAGTAACTCTGCGTTATAACTACCCTCTGAGATACAAGTAACTATGTGTTATAACTACTCTCTGAGATACAAGTAACTATGTGTTATAACTACCCTCTAAGATACAAGGAACTAAGTGTTATAACTACCCTCTGAGATACAAGTAACTCTGTGTTATAACTACCCTCTGAGATACAAGTAACTATGTGTTATAACTACCCTCTGAGATACAAGTAACTCTGTGTTATAACTACCCTCTGAGATACAAGTAACTCTGTGTTATAACTACCCTCTGAGATACAAGTAACTATGTGTTATAACTACCCTCTGAGATACAAGTAACTATGTGTTATAACTACCCTCTGAGATACAAGTAACTCTGTTATAACTACCCTCTGAGATACAAGTAACTATGTGTTATAACTACCCTCTGAGATACAAGTAACTCTGTGTTATAACTACCCTCTGAGATACAAGTAACTCTGTGTTATAACTACCCTCTAAGATACAAGGAACTCTGTGTTATAACTACCCTGTGAGATACAAGTAACTCTGTGTTATAACTACCCTCTGAGATACAAGTAACTCTGCGTTATAACTACCCTCTGAGATACAAGTAACTATGTGTTATAACTACTCTCTGAGATACAAGTAACTATGTGTTATAACTACCCTCTAAGATACAAGGAACTAAGTGTTATAACTACCCTCTGAGATACAAGTAACTCTGTGTTATAACTACCCTCTGAGATACAAGTAACTATGTGTTATAACTACCCTCTGAGATACAAGTAACTCTGTGTTATAACTACCCTCTGAGATACAAGTAACTCTGTGTTATAACTACCCTCTGAGATACAAGTAACTATGTGTTATAACTACCCTCTGAGATACAAGTAACTATGTGTTATAACTACCCTCTGAGATACAAGTAACTCTGTTATAACTACCCTCTGAGATACAAGTAACTATGTGTTATAACTACCCTCTGAGATACAAGTAACTATGTGTTATAACTACCCTCTGAGATACAAGTAACTCTGTTATAACTACCCTCTGAGATACAAGTAACTATGTGTTATAACTACCCTCTGAGATACAAGTAACTCTGTTATAACTACCCTCTGAGATACAAGTAACTATGTGTTATAACTACCCTCTGAGATACAAGTAACTCTGTTATAACTACCCTCTAAGATACAAGTAACTATGTGTATAACTACCCTCTGAGATACAAGTAACTATGTGTTATAACTACCCTCTGAGATACAAGTAACTCTGTGTTATAACTACCCTCTGAGATACAAGTAACTATGTGTTATAACTACCCTCATAGATACAAGTAACTCTGTTATGACTACCCTCATAGATACAAGTAACTCTGTGTCATAACTACCCTCTGAAATACAAGTAACTATGTGTTATAACTACCCTCTGAGATACAAGTAACTATGTGTTATAACTACCCTCTGAGATACAAGTAACTATGTGTTATAACTACCCGCTGAGATACAAGTAACTATGTGTTATAACTACCCTCTGTAATACAAGTAACTATGTGTTATAACTACCCTCTGAGATACAAGTAACTATGTGTTATAACTACCCTCTAAAATACAAGTAACTATGTGTTATAACTACCCTCTGAGATACAAGTAACAATGTGTTATAACTACCCGCTGAGATACAAGTAACTATGTGTTATAACTACCCTCTGAGATACAAGTAACTATGTGTTATAACTACCCTCTGAGATACAAGTAACTATGTGTTATAACTACCCTCTGAGATACAAGTAACAATGTGTTATAACTACCCTCTGAGATACAAGTAACTATGTGTTATAACTACCCTCTGAGATACAAGTAACTATGTGTTATAACTACCCTCTGAGATACAAGTAACTATGTGTTATAACTACCCTCTGAGATACAAGTAACTATGTGTTATGACTACCCTCTGAGATACAAGTAACTCTGTTATGACTACCCTCTGAGATACAAGTAACTATGTTTTATAACTACCCTCTGAGATACAAGTAACTATGTGTTATAACTACCCTTTGAGATACAAGTAACTATGTGTTATAACTACCCTCTGAGAAACAAGTAACTCTGTGTTATAACTACCCTCTGAGATACAAGTAACTATGTGTTATAACTACCCTCTGAAATACAAGTAACTATGTGTTATAACTACCCTCTGAGATACAAGTAACTATGTGTTATAACTACCCTCTGAGATACATGTAACTCTGTGTTATAACTACCCTCTGAGATACAAGTAACTCTGTTATGACTACCCTCTGAGATACAAGTAACTATGTGTTATAACTACCCTCTGAGATACAAGTAACTATGTGTTATAACTACCCTCTGAGATACAAGTAGCTATGTGTTATAACTACCCTCTGAGATACAAGTAACTCTGTGTTATAACTACCCTCTGAGATACAAGTAACTATGTGTTATAACTACCCCCAGAAATACAAGTAACTCTGTGTTATAACTACCCTCTGAGTAACAAGTAACTATGTGTTATAACTACCCTCTGAAATACAAGTAACTATGTGTTATAACTACCCTCTGAGAAACAAGTAACTCTGTGTTATAACTACCCTCTGAGATACAAGTAACTATGTGTTATAACTACCCTCTGAAATACAAGTAACTATGTGTTATAACTACCCTCTGAGATACAAGTAACTATGTGTTATAACTACCCTCTGAGATACAAGTAACTATGTGTTATAACTACCCGCTGAGATACAAGTAACTATTTGTTATAACTACCCTCTGAAATACAAGTAACTATGTGTTATAACTACCCTCTGAGATACAAGTAACTATGTGTTATAACTACCCTCTGAAATACAAGTAACTATGTGTTATAACTACCCTCTGAGATACAAGTAACTCTGTGTTATAACTACCCTCTGAGATACAAGTAACTATGTGTTATAACTACCCTCTGAGATACAAGTAACTCTGTGTTATAACTACCCTCTGAGATACAAGTAACTCTGTGTTATAACTACCCTCTGAGATACAAGTAACTATGTGTTATAACTACCCTCTGAGATTCAAGTAACTATGTGTTATAACTACCCTCTGAGATACAAGTAACTATGTGTTATAACTACCCTCTGAAATACAAGTAACTATGTGTTATAACTACCCTCTGAGATACAAGTAACTATGTGTTATAACTACCCTCTGAGATACAAGTAACTATGTGTTATAACTACCCTCTGAGATACAAGTAACTATGTGTTATAACTACCCTCTGAAATACAAGTAACTATGTGTTATAACTACCCTCTGAGATACAAGTAACTATGTGTTATAACTACCCTCTGAGATACAAGTAACTATGTGTTATAACTACCCGCTGAGATACAAGTAACTATTTGTTATAACTACCCTCTGAAATACAAGTAACTATGTGTTATAACTACCCTCTGAGATACAAGTAACTATGTGTTATAACTACCCTCTGAGATACAAGTAACTATGTGTTATAACTACCCTCTGAGATACAAGTAACTATGTGTTATAACTACCCTCTGAGATACAAGTAACAATGTGTTATAACTACCCGCTGAGATACAAGTAACTATGTGTTATAACTACCCTCTGAGATACAAGTAACTATGTGTTATAACTACCCTCTGAGATACAAGTAACTATGTGTTATAACTACCCTCTGAGATACAAGTAACTATGTGTTATAACTACCCTCTGAGATACAAGTAACTATGTGTTATAACTACCCTCTGAAATACAAGTAACTATGTGTTATAACTACCCTCTGAGATACAAGTAACTCTGTGTTATAACTACCCTCTGAGATACAAGTAACTATGTGTTATAACTACCCTCTGAAATACAAGTAACTATGTGTTATAACTACCCTCTGAGATACAAGTAACAATGTGTTATAACTACCCGCTGAGATACAAGTAACTATGTGTTATAACTACCCTCTGAGATACAAGTAACTCTGTGTTATAACTACCCTCTGAGATACAAGTAACTATGTGTTATAACTACCCTCTGAGATACAAGTAACTATGTGTTATAACTACCCTCTGAGATACAAGTAACTATGTATTATGACTACCCTCTGAGATACAAGTAACTCTGTTATGACTACCCTCTGAGATACAAGTAACTATGTGTTATAACTACCCTCTGAGATACAAGTAACTATGTGTTATAACTACCCTCTGAGATACAAGTAACTATGTGTTATAACTACCCTCTGAGAAACAAGTAACTCTGTGTTATAACTACCCTCTGAGATACAAGTAACTATGTGTTATAACTACCCTCTGAAATACAAGTAACTATGTGTTATAACTACCCTCTGAAATACAAGTAACTATGTGTTATAACTACCCTCTGAGATACAAGTAACTCTGTGTTATAACTACCCTCTGAGATACAAGTAACTATGTGTTATAACTACCCTCTGAGATACAAGTAACTATGTGTTATAACTACCCTCTGAGATACAAGTAACTCTGTGTTATAACTACCCTCTGAGATACAAGTAACTCTGTTATAACTACCCTCTGAGATACAAGTAACTATGTGTTATAACTACCCTCTGAGATACAAGTAACTCTGTGTTATAACTACCCTCTGAGATACAAGTAACTATGTGTTATAACTACCCTCTGAAATACAAGTAACTATGTGTTATAACTACCCTCTGCGAAACAAGTAACTCTGTTTTATAACTACCCTCTGAAATACAAGTAACTATGTGTTATAACTACCCTCTGAGAAACAAGTAACTCTGTGTTATAACTACCCTCAGAGATACAAGTAACTCTGTGTTATAGCTACCCTCAGAGATACATTTACTGAATTCTGTCAAGCCAAAACAGATTGTGTGAGGAGCGGTTTAGTACCGATGATCTGAAGCATTATCAGTTTACCACATACTCTCATGTGATGTTGCCAGACTGTTCCTGCGGGGCAAAGCAGTACAACCACCGACATTGCCGTCTGAACCACACAAGCCATTCCTGTGTGCCGCAACCTGTGGCGGTCCCACACGGTAAGGATATACATACATGTATGTTAAAGGTGTAACGCTGCTGTTCAGGGTATTGTTATCATTTGCAGAAACCCATGGTATACGTACGTATATTATTAGTAACACGGTATTCTGACAGGGTCTACAGGACTGTAATTAGACCCTTGTATATTCGGTATTTTCCACATCGTTTGAATATGGATTTGTTTCTCAAACCAGTTTCCTTCTACTATGCGCTATGCTGCACAAGTCCTGGACTGTCGTGCTACCAGAAGTCAACTGATTTTCTGACGTCTGGTGGATCAACTGCAGACCTGAGTGTCCAGTGTGAAGTCGGGGAGGTCATGACGGGGTGCAGCGGCTACAACTTTGACACCAACATACAGGGGGCGGAAATACAAACTGGTTAGTTCTCGCTTCAATCTTTATGAAGAAACCAAACACAGATGACTTCCCTATTCATATATGAACAGCGTTACATATAGTAAGCACGGATCGGACCTGTGCTGCGCACAATGAATATAGCACCAGTACACTTGCGGTCTTATCTCACAACCCGACGGGGGATTCCCCTTGTACACTTATATAACAATAAACAGTATATTTATATCATGCAGTGGTGAGCGTTAAACATAAACAGACCCTCTCTCTATTTATGTTTATAAATAAGTTGATAATACACAAAGTCATCTAACTTGCTGCAGTAGAGGAAGTCACGTTGAATTTTGCACCATCTAATATCTTTATTTTTAAACCTGCTTCTCATGGTAATCCGTGCAACGTCATTAGGTGATCCGAAGAAAACAAACACACAAAGGTAAAGATAATATTACTAAGATCTACACGAATAATCGGTCAGTGATGACGTTATAAGAGTTTACGCTACGTGAAATGTCGACATTGATGTGTGTGTATATGCGAGACACCTCGCCCCAGTTCCTATCGGGTGTCTGGGGTATATATTTAGAATCCTTGCATGGGAACTTGCACGTGTTATTTGTTTGCAGATACGTCTGGCAGGGACACGTGCGTAGTGAAGCCAGGGGTCAGCAACGCCACCACACTCACCGGATACGCTAACTGCTGCGTAGTATTATGACGGGGGTTTGCTTCATGAGAGCGTGGATGAATCCTGTACATGCGGAATTCAACATCCAGACAATATTCGGTTTAGACCGATCAGCGTATTGTATTTTACACGTGGATAGTTTGCCTTACAGGTCACAGAGACAGTTAGAAGAGGCAGTTTCCTGACAATAGTTGTTGTAGAGTTACTGGTTCACTTCACTGATGTTATTCATAGAAGAAAGCCGTGTATATTACTTCTCAATCAATAGTCATCAATTGGGAAATCTTGAAATATTGAAGAAATATTGATTAAAGATTAAAGATTACAGAATAAAGAATCCTCGCTAGATATTCACCTGCAAACCACCACTACCTTTCTTTTACGTCTCCAGACACACGGCACGGTGTCATATGACAGTTGACATTTGGGCACTTTGACCTGAAGGTTAACGAACTTGGGCGACAGGTAACATTGAAAACCGTGTAATGCATACCTGTCTGACTGCACGAGCTGAACATCTGGTTTCTGGGATGCCCGTGCGACATGAATATGACTTCTTTTGAAACAATGGTTGTAATGTTGATTGTTATCGTTTGTACAATTATCCCAGATATGGCAGCAATAGTGAAATATCGGCATCACATATGACCTGTACATGGTTTCCTAGAAAGGCGATATTTGAAACTTCGAAGACAGTTGATCATGGGACTAACTTTATCAACAACATCTTCAAGGTGGTTTGTCCTTGCACAATTACCCTGAAGAGTAAGGCCAAGGTGTTTATGAGTAATGTATCTCTTCATATCAGTTTGGCTCTTTTTCAATTGGTTTGTTATAGAGTTGGCGTTTGCGTGAGGAAGTAAATTATAATTTCTGTTTTATTAGGATTAAACTTAACTTGTCACTTTCTCTGCCAAGCTTGAAATTCGGTTTAGATTCGACAATATCGTGATCATTTACAATTATATATATGGAGGTATCGTCTGCAAAGAGACATATATTTCTTTCTATGCCATCTGTTATATAGCAGCTGTACACAGTAAAGAGACGTATATTACTACATATGCTATCTACAATATAGTTGCTGTACACAATAAAGAGACGTATATTACTACATATGCTATCTACAATATAGTTGCTGTACACAATAAAGAGACGTATATTACTACATATGCTATCTACAATATAGTTGCTGTACACAATAAAGAGACGTATATTACTACATATGCTATCTACAATATAGTTGCTGTACACTATAAAGAGACGTATATTACTACATATGATATCTACAATATAGTTGCTGTACATAATAAAGAGTAAAGGTCCCAACACAGAACCTTGTGTAATTTCAACACAAACTTTGCTCATCAGAAGTTGTATCAATCAATAACAACTTTCTGTAATCTTTTGTCGAGGTAAATGTCAAACCAAATTCAAAAGAGATCCATTGATGCCGTAGATTTTTAGTTTGTTTTTATTATCGCTCCATGTCAAAATTTGTCGAACGCGTTACTTATGTCGCAAAACGGCTCTCACCTCCTTGCCTTCGTCAAAACCTTGTGCAATAAATGCATACATGGCTCTAATGCCTATTGCATCTGGCCCTGTAGCTTTGGACTGATGAGGAGAGGCAGAATATCTTGGATTTCACGTGTAGGTTAAATGGAACTTATAGCGTATATGTAGTAATCTCACATTGGATATCAGGTGGTTGTAAAGCCGGATGGTCCACTGTGGCTTGATTTACAAGGAACTCGTTTAAGACATGTCTTCTGGGTCGTCGTATAGATATATAATCATGGAACTGAATAAAGGAACACATAAACTTTGAACATTTCCTTGAGGGATAACACCATGTCAGGACGCCCAATACGCCTAACATGTTGGGGTTAGGTCACAAAATCAGACACATATGCCTTGAGTTGAAAATCATGATCACCTTGGGTTTTTAATGCTTTAGAGGGCAGAAACGTAAGTCATCTGTCACACACCTGAACGATGTCACGACAGTGCCTGACAAATGCTCCAAAATGACACACCATAGGCCAGATCTATGGGGGAAAGCTCATCTGATAAACATCCCGGGACTTCTACAAATCCAAGAGTGTGATTTAAATACTCTGGAACCTTTATCGATAGACTAATGACGTCAAGATGAAACACCCATAGACAAGCCAGAGGGAGTCAACGATTATATATATGATCGCATGCCATCACCGCTATCTGCACTATCATTAAAGTCATCATTTAACGATGTTGGCGTGGCAGCCATGTCAGTGCGTACCGACATACTTCAATCGTCCACAACGACGAAAGTCTACATCTTGGACTCCAGGTTACCGAGTTATAGTTTTAGAGTCATTATGATGGCCTGGGCCTCCTTTCACATAGCTACATTTACTAAGGTTAACCTTAACTCCAATTTAACATTGCACTAAGGTTACCTTAGTGACTTACGATCACCTTAGTGCTTTGTGAAAGGGGACCAAGCTCCACTAGTATTAGCATAACTATTATCATCATCGTCGTCATCTAGGGTATCGTCACTAACAGCGTCACAATCTTAAAGGCACTGCTTAATGCACAAATAATACACATCTCTCGATATTTCAAACGATCTGTCCTCGGGTATAATCCACCATATACGTTATCTGGGAAATATACACGTTAAGTTAATTCTAAAAGACCGGAAGTAATTTAATGCAACGTTGCATTAAATTTGTATGAATTACAATATCGGCAATATAAATTTTGCACACAACCTAAAGACCAAAAACGGCAGCCGCTATATTTTATGCAACAGCAATGATAATACATTTTATTATGTAAGAATGTTTTTCCGGCGATCCGATTGGTGGAGAGGCTATCACGTGACCGTCGACAGAAAAGCATATTGACTAAAGCCCGAGTCCGACCACGGACCTTATATATGCATCTCTATATAAGGTCCCTGGTCCGACCAAAAGCCGTATTGACTTGAATGGCGTCAAACGATTGTTGCCTGACCTCATATTACCGTAAGCCACGCTGTTGAAAGAAAATTTTTGACTGTATTTAATTGTTTTACTTTCGTTTTTGTATTCAACACATAATAAAACATTTATGGATCAAACTTCATCTTTGGTCCATATTGTTTTCTCCAGTTCTCGTCATTAGTCTATAATTGTATATTATAAGTAATCGGTGAAGTTACATATATACTTAAAAGGAGGGTCCTATCGGGATATTTTTTGTGCAAACGAAATTCGAGAGGATATTCCTGTTTACACATATATGTTATCAATACATGATTAAAACACAATCAAATCGAAAAATAGTAATGAAGGTAATATTTTGATGACTTTATATTTCACATCTTGAAAAACACAAGCGTATATTTGTTGAAAAATAAAACAATAAGAACTGAAGCCATTCATCGGCGCAGCTAGTGGGGAAAACGTCGCTACAGCATAACAGCAAAGTATTTTTAGTTTTATGACATGTTATGTGTTACTGTATGAATACTCTATCAGTGTCTTTAGTGATTAAAAAGTTTTAAAATTAGGTACAATATAGCGTGTTTTCATTTCACGCAATGCAAAAAAATCCAATATGGCGACAGAACCATCCCTTTATAATGAAGACTATTTTATTCTTTATTGTCAGTTAAGATATTATGGCCGACACTCAAAAGCTGCACAGAATCCTAGTGTAGCCGTTTTCAACACTATTTATTTCCCATTTTGTACACAAGCAACTCTTACGATTTGTGTAATCTCTTTGTGACTTAGGCTGTTCAGTGTTTTTTCATTATCGATTGAAGGTTAATGATATGAATGATCAGTCTTCGATTGCATCGATAGGACCGGAAGGAAAAGTGGATGCATATGCACTCATATAACCTGCACCTGTACCTTTAAAGATATATATGTCAGTCAAACATCTTAAAGACAGATTTTGTCATGTCACAAGTATCATACTTCAATGGAAAACAAATTGACGTAAACAACGACGACTGTTATCTGTAGAAATAATGGTTGGCGACCGGGACATTCACTCATATAAATTGTACAGTCGTCACGAATACATAACCTTGAATATGAGTTCTTTTCACTGATGGCGAAGTGTGGAGTAACAAGTAATGTATCATGATAAAGTGAGGATATCCTAATTATTACATTGAATGGGTAACACTGTGACATGACGTACTCGTTCGAGCATCCAGGACACAAAACAATCCCCATTAACGCATGCATTGATTGCTTAGCCCGTTGATTGAATGCATATACGTAGGCATATATATAAGGAGGTCTGGGCAAATTATGTTTTATTTCGTCTATACTTTATCAAAATCTTTAGAAATGTGTCTTTCATTTACCTTAAGAACTTCTTGAAAGAACAACTCTTAAATTAAAAAAAAAAACTGCTAGTTATTGTTGCTGTTCCGATTTGTCCTTTTTAATTTAACGATTTGCCCCATTTGCTCTTGCGACTACGATATCTTTATACCTCATTTTATTTCTAAAATTATAACAGTATCAATTGATAAAAGATTTTACGAATATGGACTCTCAAGAATGAACAAATACAAATACAAAAACAAAACTGTGAGAAAGGTTTATCAATGGTAACATTTCCATGGATTAAACGAAACCACAACAATCTTAATATTTTACCTCTACGTTTCCCTTTCTCTGTAATACCCCACCATTGTGATGATAAGACTACCACTGAGGGTTTAAGCAAGTAATTATAAGGTGGGTTTAGAGCACCGGATATAAGAAATACAAACCTTTCGCGAAAAATAGTTGGGTGAAAAGAATCTACAATTCGGGTAACCATTCTAAATGAAAGCATTTTTTTTAATATGAACGTGTCCCCAGCCTCCAGTAAATATAGTGCAGCAACCGCGATGGAGTGTGTTTGTATTGTACCCCAACTGTTGGAAAGACATTGGGTGTATTGTTACAACTGTAAAGGTAACCCCTAAATCGTTATCCCGAGATATGTGTTGTGCGACTTGTTGGTTCATTGAAATACCTCGATATCTGTTATCTGAGGCTAAAGAATGGCAAACTGTTGACATGAGATAAAGTGTCATGCATGTCCTTACTACATTACAAGGCGTGTGGATGTGTCACGGCGTGATCAGCTGGTATCTTAAAAACACCGTGCCACAGATGAGGTCAATTCAAGGTCGCCACTGGTCGAGGTCGTCACTGAAAGATTCCCCCAAAATTCGCATTCAAGGGATGGTGTATGTTAGCTACTATTCGGGAGTTGTATGAAGACATTTTCTTAAAGAGCCATCAATGATGTTAACGTTTGAAAGACAAAATTATTTGTGGAAAATATACTCATAACGACAATCGCTTCAGAAGATAAATATTTTCTCTTCAACATGACATGTAATAAATTATTTTCATATCACGACCATGTAATGAAATTTGGTTTCAAAGAGAAGTACACCTTCGAATAACGCGCGTTAAGGGTATCTGATGTCATGTAAACAGAAATCCCTTTATTACATAAAACGTACTACACAGCAGCAAGCGTTTCCGAAGCGAAAAGGCTCGTCTATAGCGCAAGGTGCCATAGTAACTCACGTGTTGCACGTGTTGCACATGCTTCTCTTACAAGTTACCCTTGTCACACATTACTGATTGTGACGATTGCTTTATATAAACAATGTTTCTAAATGTCCTGAGAATATACAAATTATTGCCTGTTTAATATATTTTTTAATTGAGATATGACCAGAAAATTATGACATATATTCTCAGTAATAGATAGAGGACGAGTAGCAGAACAGTACACATCCCGATTATGTACTGCTACGAGTTCTCTATCCATCTTAGAGCACAGTCAAATGCTTGAGTTGTGAAAAAACATGTCTTAAAATGAATATATTTCAAATGAATTCTCAACAAATTTGGGAAACATTCTCTCGAACACAACAAGCAAAACAATGACATTTCTCATTTTCATATGCAAATTTGAGGGACATTGACGTCATCTTCGGCACTTTGAGCACTGAATTTCCTAATTTTCCGAGGTGCATGAGGCGTACATTTTGTATAAAGCTTACGAGTCGTGCTACAGCATAATCGTCGTGTGCTTGAATCACGAGCATGCACGATAAGCACGCTTTTGTTCAGAAATATTGAGCACTAATACATGTCATTGCCTATACAGACTGAGTGGTTTTTAGAATTAATCAGTTCACACAATGGCTTCATCATGGACAGTAGAAAGACACTTTTTTACTCCGTACTTTTAAAAAGTTTTTTTTACAATGTCAATGCTAAGTTTTATTAAATTGATTTATTTAATTGTTAGTGTTTATGTAATTAAATTGTTTTCAATCATGTTAAGTGACAAGTTGAGCTGTATTTACTTATTTAAGAGTTGTCATATCTATTGTTGCATATACTAATGATCATCACGTCTATATTGCATAGTAAATACATAATTAAATGAAATGGTAAATAAATAACCGCCAAAATATATATATTTCGATTTCTTTGATTGCTCATAAACTTTGTTTTTCTTTTGTGTCTTTGTATACAGTGTGTTCGCTAAACCAAAATGCTTTGAGCTTGAAAATAATAGATTTGTTCTATATTTAGACTGGGAAACACCTTTACTCATTTGTGCAATTTATTTTGGGTCGAAAAAGATCTGTGAAAAATTAAGTGTATATATTTCACGGAGATAGATTTTTGGCAATTGTCCTTTATCTTCATAAACATCCTTGATAGCTCTTTAATAGCAATATAACACTTTACTCCTCGAGTGTCTTAAGTCAGCGTCATTTTCACCAAGGCAACTGTTCTATTAATACAATTAATAATAACAATATCTTTAGGCGCTTTGGTATATCATTTAGAAAGCTCAAATTATCACATAAAACAGACCTGAAACCTCTCGTAGCCGGAAATTTAGATGTTGCTTCACATTTTACCATCAGTATATTTACTACAATAAATTTAGGTGTTGCTTCATATTTTACCATCAGTATATTTACTACAATAAAATTTAGGTGTTGCTTCATATTTTACCGTCAGTATATTTACTACAATAAAATTTAGGTGTTGTTTCACATTTTACCATCAGAATATTTACTACAATACAATTTAGGTGTTGCTTCATATTTTACCATCAGTATATTTGCTACACTAAAATATAGGTGTTGCTTTACATTTTACCATCAGTATATTTACTACACATTTTACCATCAGCATATTTGCTACACTAAAAATATAGGTGTTGCTTCACTTTTTACCTTCAGTTAATTTTAATACTACACATACATGATACATACTCTCTTGGTGTACATTTGACAGTTTCCCAGCCCTGCCGTGTTAATTTCCAGTTAAATATATCCATGTATGATTCTGTAAATAAATAAGTAACCTATGTATAAGTGTACCACATTCATTGTTTCGCTGGAGTATTATTTTTGTAAATAGTGACCGCTCTTATGTTCAAACACCATGTTGATCCTTAACGCGACCATATATAAATTCAGTTTTTCGTCGATATTAAAGGGACGGTTCTATCACCGTATCGCCATTTCATCTTTCTCTGTCTCTGCATTACGTGGAATGAGTTACCACGTTGTTTTTACTGAGTTCATAACTCTCTAATAATGAAAACATATAAACTGATAGAATCTCCATATAATACTTTATCATTTGATTTATCAACAATGGCGTGTTATATCATAGGGAAGCGTTCTACATTAGTAGCACTGATAAATGACTTCACTTCTTCCTAGTATTAATTTTTAAATGAATATCTATGTCAAATTGTTAAATCTTAAGTCCCAAAATTATAAGCCCAATAAGATGTTTTGACTGGATTGTGTTTAATCCTGTATTCGATTTTCGTTTCCACACAAAATATCCCTATATATGTGTAATATATATATATATATATATATATATATATATATATATATATATATATATATATATATATATATCGTGTTTAGTGACATCCCGTTGACGTCATGGCTTCATTGTGATATTTTGTGTATAGGGATATTTTGTCTATATATATATAAATGTTTTTTCTACTCAAATAAATACTATTACTATTACTATTATTTTCAACTAAATGCTTTCAAAGAAGTATTTTGAATATTCCTGCTAGATTTTCATACTATTTATGAAATCATTAATAACTATGTCTTATCTTGGATGGACATTATGTGACGTAGGTGTGGCGAAACACGAACAAACAAAGATTTATCAAGAAGTAAACAGAAATGTCGTTCACTAGGTGACCTGCTGACCTGTGCTGACCATGTTACTGGATAGATAAGATGTTTTGCCTTCTTACTATATACTCAACATATTCATAAATAAAACATTACACTAAGTGTTTTAAGTATAATTTATTTAGGAAAATATACAAAACCTAATGTTGTGTGGAATCACTGAGTGTGATGACAATATAGCAAGACATCACAAGGGTAATATGCGAAATTCGTCAAATAACGATAGCTGTTAACCAATCTCCATTAATGTAACGGTACGAACTACATATAAACAGTTTGTTCCCCGCATGTTGTATTAATGGTATTATTTTTTTAGGGAAAACTTGGCATACTTATCCGCAATCAATAATATTAGTGTCAGATCCAGAGAGACAGGGACAGAGTCAAAGACAGAAACAGGGACAGAGCTAGAATCAGAGCCAGGGACAGAGTCAGAGCCAGGGACATAACTAAAATCGGAGCCAAAGACAGGGGCAGAGTCAGGGCCAGGGACAAAGCTAGAATCAGAGCCAGGGACAGAGTCAGAGACAGGGACTGGGCTATAGTCAGAGACAGGGACATAAATTAAATCAGAGACAGGGACATAAATTAAATCAGAGTCAAAGACAGGGGCAGAGTCAGGGCCAGGGACATAGCTAGAATCAGAGACAGGGACAGAGCTAGAATCAGAGCCAGGTACAGAGTCAGAGACTGGGACCGAGCTAGAATCAGAGACAGAGACAGAGTTAGAATAAGAGTCAGAGACAGGGACATAACTAGAACAATCAGTTGTCACTAAGGTGACATAATCCCCCGCCACAAATTAATAATTCAAAATTGAAAAATAATTTCAAGATCAGCAAAATCGACTGGGCCTTGAGTCTTGACTGCCGAAAAATTAAAAGTTTTGCTGTGACTTTGAGAATAATGTCAAGGTCACCAAAATCTAATCAGCTCTTTGTCTTCCCTAGGAGGTGCTTCGTGTAAGATGTGATGAAATTCCAGTGAATGATTCTTGAGATATCCCACTGACAAGCTTAACATGCAAGTTCACATGCAGAAAACTTCAAAGTTCCACTGTGATCTTGAGAATAATGTCAAGCTCACCAAAATCTAATCAGCTCTCTGTCCTCCCTAGGAGAAGCTATGTGTAAGATATGAGAATCCAGTGACTGATTCTTGAGATATCCCGCTGACAAGGGTAAAGTGACAAAGTCTCGTTGTGACCTTGAAATGATGGTCAAGGTCACAATACTCTGTAGGAACATTACTCTCCCTATGATGAACCCATATGCAAAATATGAAATGAATTCAGCTAAAAGTACTTGAGTTATTCCATTTCGTATGGACGTACGGCCGGATTGACGTACGGACGGACGCAGCCGAATACTATATAATCAGAGACAGGGACAGAGACAGAGATAGGGACAGAGCCAAGAACATAGCTAGAATCAGAGCAAGAGACAGGGACAGAGCTAGAATCAGAGCTAGAGACAGGGACATGGCTAGAATAAGAGCCAGAGACAGGGACAGAGCTAGAATCAAAGCCAGAGACAGGGACAGAGCTAGAATCAGAGCTAGAGTCAGAGACAGGGACAGAGCTAGAAATAGAGTCAGAGTCAGAGACAGGGACATAACTAGAACAATCAGTTGTCACTAAGGTGACATAATCCCCCGCCACAAATTAATAATTCAAACTTGAAAAATAATTTCAAGATCAGCAAAATCGACTGGGCCTTGAGTCTTGACTGCCGAAAAATTAAAAGTTTTGCTGTGACTTTGAGAATAATGTCAAGGTCACCAAAATCTAATCAGCTCTTTGTCTTCCCTAGGAGGTGCTTCGTGTAAGATGTGATGAAATTCCAGTGAATGATTCTTGAGATATCCCACTGACAAGCTGAACATGCAAGTTCACATGCAGAAAACTTCAAAGTTCCACTGTGATCTTGAGAATAATGTCAAGCTCACCAAAATCTAATCAGCTCTCTGTCCTCCCTAGGAGAAGCTATGTGTAAGATATGAGAATCTAGTGACTGATTCTTGAGATATCCCGCTGACAAGGGTAAAGTGACAAAGTCTCGTTGTGACCTTGAAATGATGGTCAAGGTCACAATACTATGTAGGAACATTACTCTCCCTATGATGAACCATTTATTTCGTATGGACGTACGGCCGGATTGACGTACGGACGGACGCAACCGAATACTATATAATCAGAGACAGGGACAGAGACAGAGATAGGGACAGAGCCAAGAACATAGCTAGAATCAGAGCAAGAGACAGGGACAGAGCTAGAATCAGAGCTTGGGACAGGGACATGGCTTGAATAAGAGCCAGAGACAGGGACAGAGCTAGAATCAAAGCCAGAGACAGGGACAGAGCTAGAATCAGAGCTAGAGTCAGAGACAGGGACAGAGCTAGAAATAGAGTCAGAGACAGGGACAGGGAAAGAGACCGAGTTAGAATCAGAGCTAGAGACAGGGACAGGGAAAGGTACAAAGCCTAGGACAGGGACAGAGCTAGAATCAGAGCCAAAGATAGGGACAGAGACGTGGGCATAGCTAGTATCAGAGCCTGAGTCGGAGACGGGGACTAAGGTACTATCAGAGCCAGAGACATGGACATAGCTGGAATCAGAGTCAGAGCCAGGGGCAGAGGAAGGGGCATATCTAGAACCAGAGCTTGAGTCGGAGACAGGGACAGGGCTAGAATCAGAGACAGAGACAGGGACAGAGACAATGCATAGCTAGAATCAGAGCCTGAGTCGGAGACAGGGACAGAGACAGAATCAGAGCTAGAGACAGGGACAGAGGTACAATCAGAGTCAGAGACAGGAACGTGGAGAAGGACAGAGCCACAGACAGGGGCAAAGTTAAAATCAAAAGCAGAGACGGACAGGAAAAGGGACAGAGTTAGAATCAGTGACAGGGACAGGGATAGAGATCCTGGTTAACTTGGTGCTATTTGGAAAACCGGTCGTGTTTGTGTAACATTTATCAGAGGTCAGGTTTACGTTATCAGAATTCTTCAGTGTTGTGAAGTACAATGCCTAGTGATATTGCTACTCTACTAGTTATCTATTGACCTGATGAAGGCTAACGACTTTGTTCCTATCTCGTCAGGACACTAACCTTCGACAATTTATTTGAATATGATCCGTGTTTCAAAGGTTAAAGATTGAGGGTTTTACTGAGGATAACCTCCATAACATGCCATCTTTGTAGAGCCGTGTAGATATGGCTCCTTATGACGTTATGGCGAATGAGAGGTCGTTCAACCACGTATCAATTAAAATATATACTCACTCAAAATCAAGAAACTAAATACTATTTTGTTAATCATTTTCAAAACCTAAATATTTCTTGGAATCTCAAAATGATTATTCTCTAACTATAAGGCTTGAGCATAATTGTTTTTCAAAACAATATTATGTATTTCAGTTTAAATGATGCAACATGTTGTTCATGTTTCTAATATTTCTATAACATTAACAAGTTACGTCCAATATAGTTTAATGCACTAAAATACAAGCATTTTCATATCAGCAATATACACAAATTTGCGTTTGTGTAATTTGGCCTAGTGCCAGTTTGGTATAATTCTCGTTATTCGAATGGAGCAAGATAAGAGCCTTTATATAGAAAGGGATCCTGAAATAGTAACAGCAAGATATACATGACAACCTCTACCATTTTATCATAGCTCTTAAAAAAAAACTGGTGTACCACTTTATTTTGCACCCCCCTGTCACGCCCTTATTTTGGAGAGAATGCTCCAACAAATTTCAGCTGCTTCTTTAGGTCGTTTATGAATTTTAGGATGGACCCCTGCCACACCCATACTTGAGGGAAGATCCAGACTAAATGAACAAACTTTAATCTTCACGTAACACACATTTCAGAACATTTCAGTTTCCTAAGTTAACTGTTTATGGAGAAGAAATCGTTTAAAGGTTTCACTAACAACTCCTGCCGTCTCCTCACAACGGCCCATACCATACACGTGAACCGATCTGGCCTTTTAGGCCTGATGAGCTTAAATGGATGATATGTTATACATGAATTTGTTCACTGCACTTGGTAAACCCCTCAATGCCTTAAGCCACAGGAGCTTGATATCTTCCTTAAAACGTAGGTAAACCGTAGGTAAAAAAAACCTACCCCCTATATGACATAGAGTATCTACCCCCTATATAACATAGAGTATACTCTGTGTTATATAGGGGGTAGGTTTTTTTACCTACGTTTTAAGGACGATATCGAGCTCGTGTGTCTGTAACAGTTACTTCTAGTATGAAAGTGTAACAGAACAACTGAACTCGCTTCCAGTCATGTCTGCTTACCTTTTAGTAAGATAATTTATTAATTAACTATCAATGTTATGGCACGTATACGGCATTTACGGCCTAGACCATATGATTTCACAACTGGGCCAATACTGGGAAATTGGGCCAATACGGGAAAAACTGGACCATACGAGACAAACTGGGCCAATATGAGTCTGAGCATGCGCAGTTGCACATTTGGTGAAAGCCCGAAACGGTCGCTTCAATACTTTGACCCGTGCTATTTGTTCACCATTCTTGTTTATAATTATTATTTCAATATAATTGAGATTTCTAGTGTTGTGCAAATAGAATGAAAAGAAGTTAATTAATAAAATTGTCATTAATTAAGTATTTCCGTATTGGCCGAGTTACAGGTCTTCGGTCCGTTGTATTGGCCCTCGACTTCGTCTCGGGCCAATACAACTGTCCTCGGACCTGTAACTGGGCCAATACGAAAATCCTTAATTAATAACATTATAGTAAAATGGATAGAAATGGATACTACTGCTGTACCAAGTAATGCATTGGATGTAACCCACTGTGTATCGACAGCATCTAGATATGTACGCGCATAACCATCATGCAAAATAACAAAACGCGTGAAGTACCCCACTAATACACATATACACTTTCGGACGACGCCACGAGTAACTCGTTTATAAATGCACACCTTAACTGGTCACAAGGCAGAGTTATAACATAATTCCTATCAAAATAAATTCCTATAGTAGTTGAACCTACCTGCAAGGTTTTATACATATATTACATTTAGGTATCAATGCACTTTGCGTATTTGATAGTTGCAAAAATTATATAAATAAAGTTAAAATTTTAAACAGGTTCTAGGTCACAGATGATAACTTGAAGTTAGACGTTTTTAAGATAAACAGAAATGGCTGGACGAGTAACCCAACCTTCGCTTCGCGTTTTATACTGGTGTACAGGTCTACAATGGCCGGTTTGGAGCTTGAATGAGCTTGACGACTGATGAGAACTACCCAATATCAAGTTTTAAATCTGTATGTGACGTAACCGTAACAAGTAAAACGAATTTGCATATAGTAACGTTAAACATATAAAATCAATATTAAGATAAATTAGGAGTATCAAATTTGACCCTATTATTTATCTGGAAGTTTCCAATTGAATAATTCAATTACAAAAAGCATATATAATGATCACAATTTTCAAGATATTAACATTTAAAAGTTTTACTTAATATGCCGACTGTTGGCTTTACGATTAAACGAACGATACAACCAGATCAGCCATGCATTCATCAAATATTTCTCTTGGTTGTCTTGTCGTGTTGTGTCTGGGGTTTGAAGGACAGCTACAGTGCTTCTTTTACCGTATGAAATATGAAACAATTGATACGGAGCGAGAACAACTGTCTCAGCCGCCCACAAACTGGCCGAACAATGGCTTAAGTTGTGAGGGGCGCACTACACAGTTATCTGGAACCTTGTGAGACATGCGCACTGCGTCTTCATTGATGAAGAAAACAAAAGCCAGATGATCACGTGACTTACACATTGTATCTACGATAAATACAGGTGGAAACCAGAAGTGCTTCCAAAAAGAAGTTGACCTTTACCACAGACGCTCTGTTGGCAATAAGAAAGCGATACGAAGCTATTTAAGGTTTTTTCGACTCTGAAATAACTAGTGTGGAGAGGAACACGCAATGTCACGCATTCCTACACGGGAAAACATGGGCAGATATCCAGCATACCTGGATAATAGAGCGGATATCGAAGACACAACTCCCGAGTTTACCATTAACAGAATGGAACTGCTCCGCCGAGTTGTACGACACGCCCGCTCACTCAAGGTGAGGGGAAGTGGGAAAGAGCGCAGCGCAGGTAGGGGCAACCCTTACAATTCTAAAAACATTCTCATTGATCATCGTCGTGTTTAAATGTAAACTCTTTTATTTAGTTTACGTCTTTTTTTATTCTTTCATTCATGAATCTCCATAATACAACGATTTAAACAGGAACTGGACATCTAATGCAAATGCAACTTTCTTCATCTATTTTTTCCTTCATTAGTTCGTCAATATTGATATCAAGTGCTAATTAAATCCACCTGCGAATGCCATTTCAAATTTGAAAAAAGGATGAATTCAGATGAGTTGTTATGTTTAGAATAATAATTATATCACGGATTCACCGCCACAAGTCTTTTATTTAAATCGTTGTTGGGTTCTGTTTTATACGTCACTCTCTGTGTTTCAGATGATCTGCTGCTTCCAGGAGAAGCGCCGTGTTACCAGATTCCCATCCCGACATCCAGAAGCATCAACATGTCGCCCTTCCTCGCTCCTCTACCGGACGAGACTCAGTCGGATGCCACGACCCCCGTATCTCCAGCTCACCCCGAGTGTGTCTCACTTGACGCCGAGGTCTTGCTGCACCAAGAAGAAACATTGCCAGAAACGTTTATCAGAAATCGTATCATGTCCGTAGACTCTTTCAGTTCTGAAGAAACGTATTTTTCTCAGTCAAGTTCTGACTTTCCTGATGCTTTCAGTGTTTTGCTTTTCAATAAATTTGGAACAATGGCGGGTACAACCGAAGGTCTGGTGGACGCCAAGTCCGTTTCCCACGTGTACAAAGGCGCCGTGTTAGTGACAGACATTCTCGACAGTAAGATTGTCTGGTTCGAACGTAGCGGCAAACCTCTCAGGACTTTCATGACAAAAGCATCTTCAGAACCGTGGGCGGCAATAATGACTCCGGATGGACATGTCGCTGTCACCTTCCGTCGACAACGTTGCGTGTCGTTGTGGACAAACGCTGGTAAGTCGGTGATGGAGTTAGGGCATGGCCTGCTAAAGTGTCCAGCGGGTCTCGGGGTGGACAAGTCGGGACGTATATTTGTGGCTGACGAACAATTGAATGACGTGTTAGCATTTAAACATTCGGGACAGCTGCTGTTCAAGCTATCAGACTCGGGGCAAACTTTCAACAAGCCGAGATATGTCTGCTGCTCCAACTCGGGCCGCATCATTGTGGCCGATTCGGGAAACCACTGTGTGAAGGTTTTTGACAATACCGGCAATTTCCTGTTTAAATTTGGCTCTTATGGAAGGGGGAACGGACAATTCAAAGTTCCATATGGCGTGTGCGTCGATCAACATGACAACGTCATCGTAGCCGACCACTACAACGACCGTGTTCTATTGTTCTCTAAGAAGGGGGAATTTCTACAGACTCTCGTCACTGCTGCTTCCGGTCTGAGAAGTCCTTGTGGAGTGTCCGTTCGGTGTACGCATAACCGGAAGCTGTACATCACTCACGGCGGACTACGAGCGTCAGAGGTCGTGGTGTTCAATCTAGTACCACTGGACAGTGAACTGTCAATTAACGTTAAACATTTCGTTTGAATCATACATACATCAGGTGTTTTGTATTGTACCTCTCGAGATATTACAAAGTGTATCGTTTACATATTCCATATTTACCCATTTGACAATTAATTATTTTGGGTTAAATTGTAACAGGATTATTTTAACCCTAGACAAATACACAAAAGTTCAAATCAGTGTCATGTCAAACGTTGGAACACCTAAAAAAGATGTGTATAACTCCGTCGACTGATGCCGGGACACACAGCAGGTAAACACATACTTACAGTCGTGTAATTCTAGTATCTATTAATCATACACGGTAGCGGTGGTATAACTTCATCTCATTTACTGCGAAATTGCAGTTTTCCTTCACACTCATCTCTTTTAATACCATTAATAAAAACAGTTTGATATAAAATGGATTGTTGATTTGTACTTCGTACCTTATCACTAATGTGGATTGGTTATAACACACATGAACATAACATGAGGACGATGTAATCGGATTTGAGCTTGATAATGTATTTTTAGTGGCGTATTGTTATCTCGTCTCTCTTGTAATGGACATTTTCACACAAAATCAACCATTATTTTTTTTAAATCTTAAAAACCTTTTATTTATTACTAAAGAATGGACAATTTGCGTTTACATGGAAACGGAGGAAGAAAATGTGAAGAAGTTGAAAATACCCAAAGGTATATCTACACATGATGACTGTTACATACACCCCAGTTTCGTTGAGCTATAACTTACAGTTTTTGAGATCTGCTCCGGAAACGAAAGTTCAAGTTGTGTTTCAATGGAAACGGCTAAATGGCTAAAAATAAAATTTCGAAGAAGTTGAAAACACTAAAAGGCACATCTACACTTGATGATTGTTATATAGACACACCAAGTTTCGATGAACTATGCCTTACGGTTTATGAGATGTGCGTCGGAAACGAAAGCCCATGTTGTGTTTCCATGGAAACGGCTAAAACTGAAATTCCAAAGAAGTTGAAATACCTAAAAGCATACACTTCACTTTAAAGGGTATATATTCTTACTGTTAAGATCATGATTTGAAACCTTGCTGAATTATTTGATCAATGAGATGTCATACACAAAATTTATATCAATTATTTAATCTTCGCTTTGTCACATTTTGTTGTGTTAGTATATTTGCAGGAACAGGAACACACTATGCCCAGACAAAAATAAACCAAAAAAACCCACATTTTAAAAAAAACAAAATACACCATGCAGTTATATGAGTGAGGGAGTGTGACGTTACAGTTGATGTACAAGATTCCACTCCTGCGTCCCCGTGAACGTGTATGTATGTATATGTATGTATGTGCGTGTGTGCGTGTGTGTGCGCGCGTGTGCGTGTGTGCGTGTGTGCGTGCATGTGTGTATGAAAATGTTTTATGTTTATACTGTGTATGTATTAAATCCTTCCTTTTTGGCTATTACACACACCAAATTTCATATTGTGCTATGCCTTACGGTTTTTGAGATATGGTCCGGAATCGATTTCGAGACGGACGAAGGGACGGACGGAGCCTATGGGATGATTACTGGTTCAACACCGCTTGTTACACAAGTTGTAACACTCAGTACTTATCAACGATGAAATAATGTATCCGAATCTAAATCGGTATTAAAGTGTGGTTTCAGCCGAACTTAACCAATTCAGGATGTATTGTAACGACCGAGTCGATTCATAATCACCCTCATTACCTATTGATGCCTCTTCAATTAATGTTCAGACAGCTCTACAGTACTACATTATTGGGTATTCATCAACTACATTAGTCTGGGGCCAGTTGCTCTAACAGTTGATGTCAGCATCCGTCTCCTGCACCTAGCTGATCCAGGAGTAATTGGATGTTTGGAGCAATCATTATAGGTAGGGAACATCCATGTAGTTAACCGGCTTACAATACCGAGAGATCCATGCAAGTTTAATGACGATCGAGGCCTAACTTACCTTACTTACAATACTCATTTGTAGATTGCAGGGAGCGCTCTGTATGTCACTGTACAACTCTGGAACTATTGTTTGATTCTAGAGTACATTGTGTGTTACAACAGGAACCGATATCAGTGTAACACATTTGCGGTTTTATCGATGGCTGATTAGGAATGCATAATTAAGTTACGAACATACCATGATGCCTGACCGGCAAACTAAATGGATTGCCGTTACCATAATTTCGTGAAACGATAGTTGGCAGCAGGGTAAATAGGACGTTGCTGAAAGTTTCACAAACTATTGGTTCTCACTGGAGTATGAAGATCAACATGAACTTTCTACTCCTTTACACCATGCTTGGTTTTCTGCTAGAGACGGGGTGTGTTACCACATCGACACCAACTGTGTGCGGGGAGAATGAAGTTGTAGCTGCAGATGTACGTATATATATATATTGAATATATATAGACGCACCTTACACTGTGTTCTATTTTGCGAGTATAGATTGCTACATGTGTCAATAACGATGTCGTTTGTAAGATATTTTCAGAAATATATTGTATTAAAACTCTCCTACAGTTTATTACTAGATTTTAGAATATACATATTATGTAATTCGTAAATGATGTACACATAAATAGATTTGCTCAAAATGTCCATTGTTGATCAACAGTTTTCTTTAATGCGTTTCAGTACCAGACGCCATTGGGCAAAGAACTTTACCTCTTCATGTTATCACATAACAATATTGCCCTTGCCAACGTAAACTCCACCTGAGTAAGGTAAATGGCAGGTGAACCTAACTGTTCGAGGTGTAACGTGTAAGGGGGCGGGATAGCGCAGTGGTTAGCGCGTTAGGTTTCGGATGAAGAGGTCCGGGGTTCGAATCCCGCCAGGGGCTTGGTAACTTCGTCTGCAGTAGAGCACTGTTCTATATGTTGTTAGGTTGGGGAAAATACTATATTGAATTTAAGTTCAGTACCACCAATGGTTCGCTAGTTCGAATCGATGCTGGAAGGTTTCACCACAATGGTTTCTCTCTGCAATAATACTAGCAACCGTGATATAAGTGAAATACTCTCGAAAGCGGTGTTAAACCCCAACTCACGTCACCTCACCTTTAACGCTTGATATTCCTAATGCATGGCTACATTTGTCAGATTACTACATCGAGTAGTCATTTTAAAATGGCCGCTCGAAGGGAAATGGAGTCTTTTGTTAAACTGAACCATGTACATTCGTTTTAGAACCTTTTTCATTGATTGTGGAATATTACATTGCCATTGTTCACACTTATTTTCCTTTTCGTGAGATCACTTTATTTCATTAGGTGCGGCGTGATACAGTGTATCTAAAACAATAACGTGTTTGTTTTTACCGAAAGTAGGCCAACAGTGAAATGGTGACTAAAGTTATCTCCCTTCATCAATTTCAGGGACATTGCCAAACTGTGACGAATGGCGATCTAACAACATTTGGTGCCCTAGTAACAGAAACAAGACCGGGCAGCGCACCGACAGAACCTGTGAGAATAAAAGGTTCACCTTTAGCATCTAATGGGAACACCCCAACTGGAGACAATCAGTGGCCTCAGTCTTCAGGGTTCACTTCAACGCGAGGTCTGACGACTTTATCACATTTTCTGTCTGCTCGTACACTGTCAGCACTGAGGACATCTGTAACTCCAAAGCTTCATTCCACAATGTATACAACTGCGAATTCATTAATATCAACAACAAATAATGCGAGGAGGACAAATAATAATTCACCTTTACCATTTGGGACATCAACACCTTTCTTGACACATTTAACTCCTCCTACCATTACAGTTTCTAAGAGACAACAAACAGGAAATACAGACGGACCATATGGATCTTCAAACTCAAGTCCCACAACTGACCCGTTTTACCGTCACACAGCGACCGAATCAAGGTCAACAACTGCATCATTTTCCTCGACTTCATCTACTACATTCTTACCGACACAGTTTCAACCACGACAACCTCCAGCAAGTCTAATTCCTACCACTGTACAAACAGCATCTACCTCCAGCACTACGCCTGGTCCTACTTACTTGACATCCACATCATCTACCTCCAGCACTACGCCTGGTCCTACTTACTTGACATCCACAGCATCTACCTCCAGCACTACGCCTGGTCCTACTTACTTGACATCCACATCATCTACCTCCAGCACTACGCCTGGTCCTACTTACTTGACATCCACATCATCTACCTCCAGCACTACGCCTGGTCCTACTTACTTGACATCCACTTCATCTACCTCCAGCACTACGCCTGGTCCTACTTACTTGACATCCACTCGAACGACATCATCACATAAAACAGTAATATCAATAACGACGACTCTGCCCATTACAACATTTCCAACAACCGTGACGCCACCTTTTACAACATTTCCAGAAACCTTGTTTGAAGAGTATTATTTCTCTCCACCATTACATATAATCACGACAGAAAGAATGCATGTTTTCACTACGCCAGAGATATCTGACGCCACAATAGGAGGCAACAGTTTGAACGAATGGTTTGAAGATGAACACAACCCTTGTCCCCCAGGAGAGCAATTCTTCTTTTCATTGGTGAGTATTGAAGCACTTGCTCTTCGACTAATGGGACTCGAACTCCTAGACGCGAAGTCAGTGTCATGTAGAATCAGTGTCATGTAGAATCAGTGTCATGTAGAGTCAGCGTCATGTAGAATCAGTGTCATGTAGAATCAGTGTCATGTAGAGTCAATGTCATGTAGAACCAGTGTCATGTAGAGTCAGTGTCAAGTAGAATCAGTGTCATGTAGAGTCAGTGTCATGTAGAATCAGTGTCATGTAGAACCAGTGTTATGTAGAGTCAGTGTCAAGTAGAATCAGTGTCATGTAGAGACAGTGTCATGTAGAATCAGTGTCATGTAGAATCAGTGTCATGTAGACAGTGTCATGTAGAGTCAGTGTCATGTAGAATCAGTGTCATGTAGAGTCAGTGTCATTTAGAGTCAGTGTCATGTAGAGTCAGTGACATGTAGAGACAGTGTCATGTAGAACCAGTGTCATGTAGAGTCTGTGTCATGTAGAGTCAGTGACATGTAGAGTCAATGTCATGTAGAGACAGTGTCATGTAGAGTCAGTGTCAAGTAGAATCAGTGTCATGTAGAGTCAATGTCATGTAGAATCAGTGTCATGTAGAGTCAGTGTCATGTAGAATCAGTGTCATGTAGAATCAGTGTCATGTAGAATCAGTGTCATGTAGACAGTGTCATGTAGAGTCAGTGTCATGTAGAATCAGTGTCATGTAGAGTCAGTGTCATGTAGAATCAGTGTCATGTAGAATCAGTGTCATGTAGACAGTGTCATGTAGAGTCAGTGTCATGTAGAATCAGTGTCATGTAGAGTCAGTGTCATTTAGAGTCAGTGACATGTAGAGTCAATGTCATGTAGAATCAGTGTCATGTATAATCAGTGTCATGTAGAGTCGGTGACATGTAGAATCAGTGTCATGTAGAATCAGTGTCATGTAGAGTCGGTGACATGTAGAATCAGTGTCATGTAGTCAGTGTCATGTAGAATCAGTGTCATGTAGAATCAGTGTCATGTAGAGTCTGTGTCATGTAGAGTCAGTGACATGTAGAGTCAATGTCATGTAGAGTCAACGTCATGTAGAATCAGTGTCATGTAGAGACAGTGTCATGAAGAATCAGTGTCATGTAGAATCAGTGTCATGTAGAATCAGTGTCATGTATAATCAGTGTCATGTAGAGTCGGTGACATGTAGAATCAGTGTCATGTAGAATCAGTGTCATGTAGAGTCGGTGACATGTAGAATCAGTGTCATGTAAAATCAGTGTCATGTAGAGTCAGCGTGATGTAGAATCAGTGTCATGTAGAGTTAGTGTCATGTACAGTGAGTGTCATGTAGAGTGAGTGTCATGTAGAGTCAGCGTCATGTAGAATCAGTGTCATGTAGAATCAGCGTCATGTAGAATCAGTGTCATGTAGAATCAGTGTCATGTAGAGTCAGTGTCATGTAGAGTCAGTGTCATGTAGAATCAGTGTCATGTAGAGTCAGCGTCATGTAGAGTCAGTGTCATGTAGAATCAGTGTCATGTAGAGTCAGTGTCATGTAGAATCAGTGTCATGTAGAATCAGTGTCATGTAGAGTCAGTGTCATGTAGTATCAGTGTCATGTAGAATCAGTGTCATGTAGAATCAGTGTCATGTAGAATCAGTGTCATGTAGAGTCAGTGACATGTAGAGTCAATGTCATGTAGAGTCAACGTCATGTAGAATCAGTGTCATGTAGAGACAGTGTCATGTAGAATCAGTGTCATGTAGAATCAGTGTCATGTAGAATCAGTGTCATGTAGAATCAGTGTCATGTAGAGTCGGTGACATGTAGAATCAGTGTCATGTAGAATCAGTGTCATGTAGAATCCGTGACATGTAGAATCAGTGTCATGTAAAATCAGTGTCATGTAGAGTCAGCGTCATGTAGAATCAGTGTCATGTAGAGTTAGTGTCATGTACAGTGAGTGTCATGTAGATTGAGTGTCATGTAGAGTCAGCGTGTTGTAGAATCAGTGTCATGTAGAATCAGCGTCATGTAGAATCAGTGTCATGTAGAATCAGTGTCATGTAGAGTCAGTGTCATGTAGAGTCAGTGTCATGTAGAATCAGTGTCATGTAGAGTCAGCGTCATGTAGAGTCAGTGTCATGTAGAATCAGTGTCATGTAGAATCAGTGTCATGTAGAATCAGTGTCATGTAGAATCAGTGTCATGTAGAGTCAGCGTCATGTAAAGTCAGTGTCATGTAGAATCAGTGTCATGTAGAATCAGTGTCATGTAGAGTCAGTGTCATGTAGAATCAGTGTCATGTAGAATCAGTGTCATGTAGAGTCAGTGTCATGTAGAATCAGTGTCATGTAGAATCAGTGTCATGTAGAGTCAGTGTCATGTAGAATCAGTGTCATGTAGAATCAGTGTCATGTAGAATCAGTGTCATGTAGAGTCAGCGTCATGTAGACAGTGTCATGTAGAGTCAGCGTCATGTAGACAGTGTCATGTAGAGTCAATGTCATGTAGAATCAGTGTCATGTAGAGTCAGTGTCATGTAGAATCAGTGTCATGTAGAATCAGTGTCATGTAGAGTCAATGTCATGTAGAACCAGTGTCATGTAGAGTCAGTGTCAAGTAGAATCAATCAGTGTCATGTAGAGTCAGTGTCATGTAGAATCAGTGTCATGTAGAACCAGTGTCATGTAGAGTCAGTGTCAAGTAGAATCAGTGTCATGTAGAGACAGTGTCATGTAGAATCAGTGTCATGTAGAATCAGTGTCATGTAGACAGTGTCATGTAGAGTCAGTGTCATGTAGAATCAGTGTCATGTAGAGTCAGTGTCATTTAGAGTCAGTATCATGTAGAGTCAGTGACATGTAGAGACAGTGTCATGTAGAACCAGTGTCATGTAGAGTCTGTGTCATGTAGAGTCAGTGACATGTAGAGTCAATGTCATGTAGAGACAGTGTCATGTAGAGTCAGTGTCAAGTAGAATCAGTGTCATGTAGAGTCAGTGTCATGTAGAATCAGTGTCATGTAGAATCAGTGTCATGTAGACAGTGTCATGTAGAGTCAGTGTCATGTAGAATCAGTGTCATGTAGAGTCAGTGTCATTTAGAGTCAGTGTCATGTAGAGTCAGTGACATGTAGAGTCAATGTCATGTAGAATCAGTGTCATGTATAATCAGTGTCATGTAGAGTCAGTGTCATGTAGAATCAGTGTCATGTAGACTCAGTGTCATGTAGAGTCAGTGTCATTTAGAGTCAGTGTCATGTAGAGTCAGTGACATGTAGAGTCAATGTCATGTAGAATCAGTGTCATGTATAATCAGTGTCATGTAGAGTCGGTGACATGTAGAATCAGTGTCATGTAGAATCAGTGTCATGTAGAGTCGGTGACATGTAGAATCAGTGTCATGTAGTCAGTGTCATGTAGAATCAGTGTCATGTAGAATCAGTGTCATGTAGAGTCTGTGTCATGTAGAGTCAGTGACATGTAGAGTCAATGTCATGTAGAGTCAACGTCATGTAGAATCAGTGTCATGTAGAGACAGTGTCATGAAGAATCAGTGTCATGTAGAATCAGTGTCATGTAGAATCAGTGTCATGTATAATCAGTGTCATGTAGAGTCGGTGACATGTAGAATCAGTGTCATGTAGAATCAGTGTCATGTAGAGTCGGTGACATGTAGAATCAGTGTCATGTAAAATCAGTGTCATGTAGAGTCAGCGTCATGTAGAATCAGTGTCATGTAGAGTTAGTGTCATGTACAGTGAGTGTCATGTAGAGTGAGTGTCATGTAGAGTCAGCGTCATGTAGAATCAGTGTCATGTAGAATCAGCGTCATGTAGAATCAGTGTCATGTAGAATCAGTGTCATGTAGAATCAGTGTCATGTAGAGTCAGTGTCATGTAGAATCAGTGTCATGTAGAGTCAGCGTCATGTAGAGTCAGTGTCATGTAGAATCAGTGTCATGTAGAGTCAGTGTCATGTAGAATCAGTGTCATGTAGAATCAGTGTCATGCAGAGTCAGTGTCATGTAGAATCAGTGTCATGTAGAATCAGTGTCATGTAGAATCAGTGTCATGTAGAATCAGTGTCATGTAGAGTCAGTGACATGTAGAGTCAATGTCATGTAGAGTCAACGTCATGTAGAATCAGTGTCATGTAGAGACAGTGTCATGTAGAATCAGTGTCATGTAGAGACAGTGTCATGTAGAATCAGTGTCATGTAGAATCAGTGTCATGTAGAATCAGTGTCATGTATAATCAGTGTCATGTAGAGTCGGTGACATGTAGAATCAGTTTCATGTAGAATCAGTGTCATGTAGAGTCCGTGACATGTAGAATCAGTGTCATGTAAAATCAGTGTCATGTAGAGTCAGCGTCATGTAGAATCAGTGTCATGTAGAGTTAGTGTCATGTACAGTGAGTGTCATGTAGATTGAGTGTCATGTAGAGTCAGCGTGTTGTAGAATCAGTGTCATGTAGAATCAGCGTCATGTAGAGTCAGTGACATGTAGAGTCAATGTCATGTAGAATCAGTGTCATGTATAATCAGTGTCATGTAGAGTCGGTGACATGTAGAATCAGTGTCATGTAGAATCAGTGTCATGTAGAGTCGGTGACATGTAGAATCAGTGTCATGTAGTCAGTGTCATGTAGAATCAGTGTCATGTAGAATCAGTGTCATGTAGAGTCTGTGTCATGTAGAGTCAGTGACATGTAGAGTCAATGTCATGTAGAGTCAACGTCATGTAGAATCAGTGTCATGTAGAGACAGTGTCATGAAGAATCAGTGTCATGTAGAATCAGTGTCATGTAGAATCAGTGTCATGTATAATCAGTGTCATGTAGAGTCGGTGACATGTAGAATCAGTGTCATGTAGAATCAGTGTCATGTAGAGTCGGTGACATGTAGAATCAGTGTCATGTAAAATCAGTGTCATGTAGAGTCAGCGTCATGTAGAATCAGTGTCATGTAGAGTTAGTGTCATGTACAGTGAGTGTCATGTAGAGTGAGTGTCATGTAGAGTCAGCGTCATGTAGAATCAGTGTCATGTAGAATCAGCGTCATGTAGAATCAGTGTCATGTAGAATCAGTGTCATGTAGAGTCAGTGTCATGTAGAGTCAGTGTCATGTAGAATCAGTGTCATGTAGAGTCAGCGTCATGTAGAGTCAGTGTCATGTAGAATCAGTGTCATGTAGAGTCAGTGTCATGTAGAATCAGTGTCATGTAGAATCAGTGTCATGCAGAGTCAGTGTCATGTAGAATCAGTGTCATGTAGAATCAGTGTCATGTAGAATCAGTGTCATGTAGAATCAGTGTCATGTAGAGTCAGTGACATGTAGAGTCAATGTCATGTAGAGTCAACGTCATGTAGAATCAGTGTCATGTAGAGACAGTGTCATGTAGAATCAGTGTCATGTAGAGACAGTGTCATGTAGAATCAGTGTCATGTAGAATCAGTGTCATGTAGAATCAGTGTCATGTATAATCAGTGTCATGTAGAGTCGGTGACATGTAGAATCAGTTTCATGTAGAATCAGTGTCATGTAGAGTCCGTGACATGTAGAATCAGTGTCATGTAAAATCAGTGTCATGTAGAGTCAGCGTCATGTAGAATCAGTGTCATGTAGAGTTAGTGTCATGTACAGTGAGTGTCATGTAGATTGAGTGTCATGAAGAGTCAGCGTGTTGTAGAATCAGTGTCATGTAGAATCAGCGTCATGTAGAATCAGTGTCATGTAGAATCAGTGTCATGTAGAGTCAGTGTCATGTAGAGTCAGTGTCATGTAGAATCAGTGTCATGTAGAGTCAGCGTCATGTAGAGTCAGTGTCATGTAGAATCAGTGTCATGTAGAATCAGTGTCATGTAGAATCAGTGTCATGTAGAGTCAGTGTCATGTAGAATCAGTGTCATGTAGAATCAGTGTCATGTAGAGTCAGCGTCATGTAAAGTCAGTGTCATGTAGAATCAGTGTCATGTAGAATCAGTGTCATGTAGAGTCAGTGTCATGTAGAATCAGTGTCATGTAGAATCAGTGTCATGTAGGGTCAGTGTCATGTAGAATCAGTGTCATGTAGAATCAGTGTCATGTAGAGTCAGTGTCATGTAGAATCAGTGTCATGTAGAATCAGTGTCATGTAGAATCAGTGTCATGTAGAGTCAGCGTCATGTAGAGTCAGTGTCATGTAGAATCAGTGTCATGTAGAGTCAGCGTCATGTAAAGTCAGTGTCATGTAGAATCAGTGTCATGTAGAGTCAGTGTCATGTAGAGTCAGCGTCATGTAGAATCAGTGTCATGTAGAATCAGTGTCATGTAGAATCAGTGACATGTAGAGTCAATGTCATGTAGAGTCAGCGTCATGTAGAATCAGTGTCATGTAGAGTGAGTGTCATGTAGAGGGAGTGCCATGTATTGTGAGTGTCATGTAGAGTCAGCGTCATGTTAAATCAGTGTCATGTAGAATCAGTGTCATGTAGAATCAGTGTCATGTAGAATCAGTGTCATGTAGAATCAGTGTCATGTAGAGTCAGTGTCATGTAGAGTCAGCGTCATGTAGAGTCAGTGTCAAGTAGAATCAGTGTCATGTAGACTCAGTGTCATGTAGAATCAGTGTCATGTAGAATCAGTGTCATGTAGAGTCGGTGACATGTAGAATCAGTGTCATGTAGAATCAGTGTCATGTAGAATCATTGTCATGTAGAATCATTGTCATGTAAAGTCAGTGTCATGTAGAGTCAGTGTCATGTAGAATCAGTGTCATGTAGAGTCAGTGTCATGTAGAATCAGTGTCATGTAGAGTCTGTGTCATGTAGAGTCAGTGACATGTAGAGTCAATCTCATGTAGAGTCAACGTCATGTAGAATCAGTGTCAGTGTCATGTAGAATCAGTGTCATGTAGAATCAGTGTCATGTAGAGTCGGTGACCTGTAGAATCAGTGTCATGTAGAATCAGTGTCATGTAGAGTCGGTGACATGTAGAGTCGGTGACATGTAGAATCAGTGTCATGTAAAATCAGTGTCATGTAGAGTCAGCGTCATGTAGAATCAGTGTCATGTAGAGTTAGTGTCATGTACAGTGAGTGTCATGTAGAGTGAGTGTCATGTAGAGTCAGCGTCATGTAGAATCAGTGTCATGTAGAATCAGCGTCATGTAGAATCAGTGTCATGTAGAATCAGTGTCATGTAGAGTCAGTGTCATGTAGAGTCAGCGTCATGTAGAGTCAGTGTCATGTAGAATCAGTGACATGTAGAGTCAATGTCATGAAGAGTCAGCGTCATGTAGAATCAGTGTCATGTAGAGTGAGTGTCATGTAGAGGGAGTGTCATGTATTGTGAGTGTCATGTAGAGTCAGCGTCATGTTAAATCAGTGTCATGTAGAATCAGTGTCATGTAGAAACAGTGTCATGTAGAATCATTGTCATGTAGAGTCAGTGTCATGTAGAGTCAGTGTCAAGTAGAATCAGTGTCAAGTAGAGAGTGAGTGTCATGTAGAGTCAGTGTCAAGTAGAATCAGTGTCATGTAGAGTCAGTGTCATGTAGAATCAGTGTCATGTAGACTCAGTGTCATGTAGAGTCAGTGTCATGTAGAGTCAGTGTCATGTAGAATCAGTGTCATGTAGAATCAGTGTCATGTAGACTCAGTGTCATGTAGAATCAGTGTCATGTAGACTCAGTGTCATGTAGAGTCAGTGTCATGTAGAGTGAGTGTCATGTAGAATCAGTGTCATGTAGAGTCAGCGTCATGTAGAATCAGTGTCATGTAGAGTAAGTGTCATGTATAGTGAGTGTCATGTAGAGTGAGTGTCATGTAGAGTGAGTGTCATGTAGAGTCAGCGTCATTTAGAATCAGTGTCATGTAGAATCAGCGTCATGTAGAATCAGTGTCATGTAGAATCAGTGTCATGTAGAGTCAGCGTCATGTTAAATCAGTGTCATGTAGAATCAGTGTCATGTAGAATCAGTGTCATGTAGAATCAGTGTCATGTAGAGTCAGTGTCATGTAGAGTCAGTGTCAAGTAGAGTCAGTGTCAAGTAGAGTCAATGTCATGTAGAATCAGCATCATGTAGAGTCAGTGTCAAGTAGAATCAGTGTCATGTAGACTCAGTGTCATGTAGAATCAGTGTCATGTAGAGTCAGTGACATGTAGAGTCAATGTCATGTAGAGTCAACGTCATGTAGAATCAGTGTCATGTAGAGACAGTGTCATGTAGAATCAGTGTCATGTAGAATCAGTGTCATGTAGAATCAGTGTCATGTAGAGTCGGTGACATGTAGAATCAGTGTCATGTAGAATCAGTGTCATGTAGAATCATTGTCATGTAGAATCATTACCATGTAAAGTCAGTGTCATGTAGAGTCAGTGTCATGTAGAATCAGTGTCATGTAGAGTCAGTGTCATGTAGAATCAGTGTCATGTAGAGTCTGTGTCATGTAGAGTCAGTGACATGTAGAGTCAATGTCATGTAGAGTCAACGTCATGTAGAATCAGTGTCAGTGTCATGTAGAATCAGTGTCATGTAGAATCAGTGTCATGTAGAGTCGGTGACATGTAGAATCAGTGTCATGTAGAGTCGGTGACATGTAGAGTCGGTGACATGTAGAATCAGTGTCATGTAAAATCAGTGTCATGTAGAGTCAGCGTCATGTAGAATCAGTGTCATGTAGAGTTAGTGTCATGTACAGTGAGTGTCATGTACAGTGAGTGTCATGTAGAGTCAGCGTCATGTAGAATCAGTGTCATGTAGAATCAGCGTCATGTAGAATCAGTGTCATGTAGAATCAGTGTCATGTAGAGTCAGTGTCATGTAGAGTCAGCGTCATGTAGAGTCAGTGTCATGTAGAATCAGTGACATGTAGAGTCAATGTCATGAAGAGTCAGCGTCATGTAGAATAGTGTCATGTAGAGTGAGTGTCATGTAGAGGGAGTGTCATGTATTGTGAGTGTCATGTAGAGTCAGCGTCATGTTAAATCAGTGTCATGTAGAATCAGTGTCATGTAGAAACAGTGTCATGTAGAATCATTGTCATGTAGAGTCAGTGTCATGTAGAGTCAGTGTCAAGTAGAATCAGTGTCAAGTAGAGTCAGTGTCATGTAGAATCAGTGTCATGTAGACTCAGTGTCATGTAGAGTCAGTGTCATGTAGAGTCAGTGTCATGTAGAATCAGTGTCATGTAGAATCAGTGTCATGTAGACTCAGTGTCATGTAGAATCAGTGTCATGTAGACTCAGTGTCATGTAGAGTCAGTGTCATGTAGAGTGAGTGTCATGTAGAATCAGTGTCATGTAGAGTCAGCGTCATGTAGAATCAGTGTCATGTAGAGTAAGTGTCATGTATAGTGAGTGTCATGTAGAGTGAGTGTCATGTAGAGTCAGCGTCATTTAGAATCAGTGTCATGTAGAATCAGCGTCATGTAGAATCAGTGTCATGTAGAATTAGTGTCATGTAGAGTCAGCGTCATGTTAAATCAGTGTCATGTAGAATCAGTGTCATGTAGAATCAGTGTCATGTAGAATCAGTGTCATGTAGAGTCAGTGTCATGTAGAGTCAGTGTCAAGTAGAGTCAGTGTCAAGTAGAGTCAATGTCATGTAGAATCAGTGTCATGTAGAGTCAGTGTCATGTAGAGTCAGTGTCATGTAGAGTCGGTGACATGTAGAATCAGTGTCATGTAGAATTAGTGACATGTAGAGTCAGTGTCATGTAGAATCAGTGTCATGTAGAGTCAGTGTCATGTAGAGTCAGCGTCATGTAGAGTCAGTGTCAAGTAGAATTAGTGACATGTAGAGTCAATGTCATGTAGAGTCAGCGTCATGTAGAATCAGTGTCATGTAGAGTGAGTGTCATGTAGAGGGAGTGCCATGTAGAGTGAGTGTCATGTAGAGTCAGCGTCATGTTAAATCAGTGTCATGTAGAGTCAGTGTCATGTAGAGTCAGTGTCATGTAGAGTCAGTGTCATGTAGAGAGTGAGTGTCATGTAGAGTCAGTGTCATGTAGAATCAGTGTCATGTAGAATCAGTGTCATGTAGAGTCAGTGTCATGTAGAGTCAGACTAACTTTTTGAGTATTGAAGCATAAACAGTGACAATATACAACTAAATTTGCACATTATCAACATATTTCACGACAATATACTTTAAATAACATTTTTTTCTATTTACTTCAGGGTTGTCAAGCAATCCACATTGGACCAGTAACACCACCGTGGACTCCTCCCTCCTTTTCAACAACTCCACATCCACTTCCTACCCAACCTACACCAGAGATAGAAGAGGAGTTCCAGGTACCACCTCGATCAAGCCCATCTCCACCTTCTAACACGCTGCCACCAGCTACAATGAACCTGCCACAAGCTTCTGCTACACTGTCTTCATCTCCACCAACACTTCAACCTGCAACATCTTCGTCACACACCATGCCTACTGGTACTCAAGGACAAGAGTCTATATCTAATGTCCTTAATAACGAAGTTGCAGATATTACACCAGAGGTTCATTCACCATCTGGTGTGAGGGAAATCAGCGTCCAGGATATTACAGAAGAGGAATCTAAGTCAACAGTGAATACAGGAAACAGTAACAACATGCAGAAACAAGACAATCGTACTTTAAACTGCCCCCATCTACTTTTAGATAATTCAACATTTTTCATAACAACAAATGGTTCGGTTGTTCTCATTGGAATAGGCGTCTTAAAGGAGAAGGACTTTCGTCTCCTAGCTTCGGGAAGTCTGAAGGTGTGTGTGGATGCAGTGCAAACTGCTAATCAAAATAAACCAATCTTCAACAGAAACGAAGCTAGTGTTGTCCTGACAAACCTCTGTTTAGTTTCGAGTCAGGTGTTTCTCCTGATCACCTTCCTCCTCCACTGCTGTTTCCACGAACTGAGGAACATGCCAGGGCTTAACTTGATGTTCCTCTCCCTTTCTCTTTTCATGGCGCATGCTATTTTTTTCTTTGGAAGTGCCAAAGTAGAAAACAAAGTGGTTTGTAAAATAATAGGCGTTGCCCTTCATTATTTCTGGCTGTCAGCATTTGCTTGGTTAAATATCTGTTCTTTTCACACGTTCAGGGTATTCTGGTTTCTTTTCACTTCTCGAAACCTTGAAAGCAAACGAATCACCATCATACTGAAATATGGCGTCATTGGATTCGGTCTACCTGCAGTTGCAGTGACTGCTTTTATACTTGGTAACTATTTCCTTTCTGGAGGGACATCTATTGGCTACAGCGACGGTTCCAGTCTGTGCTTCAGCTCCCCTGGCCTCAACAGGTATCTTGGCCTGCTTCTTCCTGCAGGCCTGGCAGTGTTGATCAGTTTGCTGCTCTTCACTCTGACACTGACAGCCCTGTGTCGAACAACTGCTAATCTCCGCAAGTCAAACAAAACCGACACCTGGGCTATAATCCGATACATCAAGCTCTCAAGCATCACGGGTTTCTCTTGGATCTTTGGCTTTTTGCAACTGGCAGACAGAAACAGTAAGGTTTTCTCTTACATATATATCATTTTAACTGGTTCCCAGGGTGTGTTCATCTTCTTAGCGTTCATGGCAAACAGACGCGTGTACACCATTGTGACAAGAAGGTGTCGAGGAACTCCTGCAGCCAAGTACTCCAAGTCCACCTCTCAATCTGATGCTAATGCATCGGTGTGATGCAGCTTTGATATTTGAAGTACCATTCAGGGATCGCGAAGGGCCAGAATTCTATAAAGTTGTTCCAACGTTGTTGAATCTGGACTACAACTGAGTTGTTTGTTGTCAGACAGTTACCTCCCCTGCACTTTATCTGTCTGAGTGATGGCAGTCAATGCAAGATCCTAAACTCGATGTCATTCTTTATACCGCTATTTATAAACACGTTTTTGACGTTTCAACACTGCTGTTAAACTCCACACTACATTTGGAAGTGCTGATTCGCACTACGAGCAAGAAAGTTTAGCAGTATTAGTTCGAAAGCAGTCCGAATATCTGCGTTTATATTTAATCAACTTGATTTCTCGCAGACAGTTTGAGTTATTATTATATAACTTTTATATAACTATATGACTATCGTTGTTGCAGAAGGCACAGTGACCTGTTCGTTGAATGACACTTGTTCCATCACTACAAGGGATTACCTGTTTGCTGAATTTTGAGTTGTTTGAGTTGTTTGAGTTGAATACTGGTGTTGGCATTTGTGGTGAGCTTCTTTCTCTTCACTACCGGAGTCGATTGATCTTGTATCGGTGTAATATAGCAGCTTCTCCCCCGGAAAAGCCAGCATGAAGCAGTGTTTCCCCGGAAAAAAAGCAAATATAGATAAGTGTTTCCCGGGAAAAGCCGTTACGTAGCAGTTTCTCCCGGAAAAGCAATTACATAACTGTTTTACTTCCGGGGGAAAACGGCAAAATATAAGAATTTCTGCTTTATAGCCAACCCGCAGTGACCACAAGTTCACTTCCAACTGAAATGCGAGTTCGTTTTTAAAAAGAAAATGCTTGCATTGTCTCATTTCCATGGGAAACATTGGCATCCCTTTATTTACTGGAAGGGATTGTACATGAACTGAACACTGGTGGAGGATATACTATAGGAGGCAATATACAGGGCAAGATTGAACTAATGTTAACACAAATTTGTTTTATCCTTTTTCTGTAGCTCTTTAACTGTGTGAACAATTAAGAGGAAAATTGTAATTACATGTAGTTAAATGGACATATATAGTGAGTGATGTTGTCTCTCATATATTCGTGAATAGATATACATAAATGTATCAATAGATGTGTTCATCAGTTTTAGAAATTTAAGACGAACCCCTCTATGAATACGTTATCCGTTATATTACCGTGTTTTCGTTTTTAGTCATATATCTTTTTTTAAATGGTCTGAGACTTTTATAAATGGACATGCCCTTTTTCGATCTTAAATATGTTTCACTACCATGCATGTATTTATGACTTGTCGATTGTTTAATCTGTCTATTTATTAAATGTCATACAATTTTCTATTGTTTTCCCAATACAATTACTCAACTTGAAGAGCGACCTACTGATTAAATCAGGTAATCTCTATTCTTACCTGGGTCATCCTTATGAAGAACTATAACCCGACATTCCAAGATGATGGGAAAGAGCCAGTCTCTTGAATGTTATTAAATAAGTTATTTAATAATGGGACATACTTCTTTAATGGCTTCGACGGATGTATCATCTTCCCCAGGAGGCTCACCATGCTTAAGATCATGTACTGCTTCTGATCCAGCGTATTTTGACAGCACCCCTGAATACAGTACAATGTATCTTAAGCAGCATTAATATCATTGAGAACGACATTCTCGTTTTTAAAAAAAAAATTTGTCACGGTTTTTGGAATTCTTTCTTTGCCTCAAGATTTGTACGCACTGTTCAGAATTATTTGTTTTCCTGAATTTATTCATCTTCCCACGGCAAATAAATAATAAATAAATTCTACCCGTTTTTGAAAGGGAAAAGTTGGAAATATTTGTGAAGATGGAATTTATTTAGCCGCTTTTATTTATATTTTGGCATATGCATTACCTTTACAAATAATAGAGCACCAAGATTATTTTCATGTTGGTCCTCTTTCCACACATTAGTCAGATACATTGAGAATAATGACATGTAATCTCGTGAGGAATTCTTGAGAAACTGTACAAATTTCAAACGATATAACCCTAGCAGAATGTCATAAACGTGAAATACCTACAAACTGGATCCTATGAACAGTCAGAATTGTTTATGTAGGTATCCTTATTGACATGTAAACTAAACAAATCTATTTATATGTATAACCATGAGCCTTTACACGTAAACTTCTGGTTATGAAGTTTTAAGCATAACAAATTAAATTAACATATATACATACGTCTTTGTTGCGTTATAAATCATCATTAAGTTTAGCTTAATCTAGTAAAACAGCTTACAAAAAAGGATCCTTAAGAGTCTGGGAAAATTTAAATGGAAATAATGTGTGTGATATGTACTTCAGAAAAATTTAGTTGAAGAAGAATTTTAATACCCTTACTCATTTCACATTAAAATTTACAGAAAAGTTGTGATTGCATTTCTACATACTATTGAATACCGAATGGCATGTGAAATGTGGAATGTTTACTTAAACCACATATATCAATAGACATCCAAAATGTACAGCTTATACTTGACATATTTTCGTTTTTATGAAGTCAAGCATGTTTAGGAGCATTTATCATAGCAAACACGAATCTCTCAAATACCCGTAAAATCAACATGACGTCCTCATTATATTTTTCGCAATTTTCATAAAATAATGTCCAGTTTTCCCGAATTAACTGGACTATATTTCGTTAGAAGTGGTGATGAAAGAAATAGTATAATGTGTTCACTCTACGTAGAAATTCAAAGCATTCGACAAATATTGATATACTATATCGTCTTTTCCAGTTCAAAACATAATTAATCCGTGTTTCTATTGATGGAAAATTCCGTGTTCATTGACGTTTGAGAGATTGTATAGAGGCGAGTGGAGACAGCTGGTAAAAAGGTGGACGTATACAAGCTCCTTGTCGTGCACCACGCAATATTACACAGACTCTGGCAATGGTTGGACCGTTATATTTTCTCCTGTACGTTTTCCTTGCCACATTTGTCGATGCAGTGGTTGAGGAGGCCGTTGTAAAAGGTGAATCTTCAATTATAGCTTCGCTTAAGCGAATGTTAAACAATACTTATTTTCTAAAATCTTAACGCTGAGAAAATTAGGCTTTCGTATATCAGACGTAATTTTAGTTATAATGTAACCCGCTCTTAGTGACGTCCCTGAAAACAGGCACACGGGAATCTAACAGTAAATCTGCTTCGTATGGCTTCTTGATGCAATCGTCTACACATATTATAAACGCAAGGAGGACGTCGTTTCCTATTGAGTTGTAATACAATACTCTTGAAACTACGAATAAATTAACTTGTTTTCCTTCTCAAGCCGATTTTATTAGAAGTTTTATTTCGAATTATCCTCAATATTATTCTACATATTAAGTAGTGTTTCCTGAAATTATGTTTTTAATAAATAATTGAATACCAGACTGTGAGGGAGGAAGGTCAGTTGGCGAGATATGGACGGAAGAGTTCAACCAAACATGCAGGAGATACACGTGTATGGACGGGACGACTATAATCGACAGGTGCGTGACACTGTATAATATTTAATTGTTCATCTTTAACATGCCTTGTTTATTTCGACGACCAAACCCAAAATGCCTTTATTTCCTAATGTGCTGCCGACTTGAATAATTTACACCTTGCTGTTTAAAAGTGATTGTATCAGTTTAATTTTGGCACTCTAATTTGTTTGTTTGAAATGTTAATAAAGTATTGTAAAATATCATATTAATATAATTATATTGAGCGACGAATGTCACTTTTTACAACATTATCATCGCAGGAGTTAAGGCATGTGAGAACAATGCCTTTACAAACAAGATTATATTATTATTGGACCTCTTTCTCAACATTATTCAGACACTTAGAGAATGTTTAACCTGTTTAGAATACTAGAAATTACAAGCGATTTAAATTGCCATGAACTTGAAATACCTTCAAACTGTTAGAGGAAAACGTCAGAGGAAAAAGTATTGTATGGGATGAAATATTTGCCATATCAACATGACACAACTACTTAGAGCTAATTCGGCTCGCACCTCTCAGCAGTGTAGTTGATAAATGCAAAGTTGGAAAAGAATCGGATGAATTCCTGTGTTTTTCTGCAATTGGTCGAGTAACACATGTCTACGGAGAGACGGACGGACGAACGGAATCCTTGTTATTACTAGATGCCCCAAAACTGTTGACCGGGGGTTTAAGTAACGAGGCCTTTGGGTCTCTTTGCTAGAACGCCAGAGGATGAGGGTGTTATCTATTTTATATACCGACAAAAAACCCACTAACGTGAGTGCAGTTGTCTGAATGTTTTACTGCAGGTGGTCCTAGTTCAGATAATCTAAACGTCGGTTTATGTGAAATGACTGCGCACCCGACGACGTCGACGTAGGAAGACGTCTAGCATGCTGGACTATAAAGCGCACATAAAATATTACGGAAGATATCCATCAGCAGAATACTGACCAACACTAAACCCTTCTTAGTCACCATTGCTTTGTGGTCTAGTGGTAGAGACTTGGCCTACTAGCGAAGGGTTGCGGGTTCGAATCCCGCATTGTCTTCTGTGAAAATTTTAAACTTGGCAATTTTGTGGATTGATAAATGGGACTGAGAATTTCTTCGGTGCAATGACTTGTACTGGACAAAAACCTTCTCTTTGTAGCCCAATGCTCTAGGGTCGGCACAAAGGGTCGGCGACTGAAAAGGGTTGATTGTCGGTTAGTATTCTGCTGTCAGAAACCTTCCATGATATTTTATGTACGCTTTAATTTACTTGGACCACCAGCAGTTAAACATTTACAACTGCACTCACGTTTGTTTGTTTGTTTTGGTATTTTGTCGGTATATAAAATAGATAACACCCTCATACTCGGGCGTTCTAGCAAAGAGAGTCCTTTGCCTACGGGAATACGTCCCTAGGACAAAGAACTCTCTTTGCTAGAACGCCCTCGCATTCAGGTGTTATCCATTACCTAAGGCCCTAGTTCATTTCGTAGGGAAGTTCTCCCGGAAAAACAACTGAATCCAAAGACTGTTAAATGGGTATCGAGGTATATAAAACGTGTACAACGTGTAACCAATTTGACGTATCCAGAGAGGCGGACATATTTACAACGCTTAGTTCGTTCACCTCTGCATGACAGATTAACGTTAGTGGTTAGGTTGATATCATGAACTTCAGTTATCGTTAATTGGATACATATTTCGATTACATTCTTCTTAATATGCCTGTATTATCCACAATTGGACAATTACAGAAGAACACGGATATAGCGAACTCAGAGGGACCAAAGAATTTAGTTAGCTATATCCGCTGTTTGCTATTCACATATAGGACTTATAAATATGTTCGCTATAACCGTTTGTTAATTCGCTATATCCGTGTTCTACTGTAACTGCATACGTTTGCTGATTACTTGTTACCTTGTAGATGGTAAAAAGCGTACGACTCTTATGTCAAACCCTATGTCATTGAAACACACTGGCTCTTAGTGACATCCTAGTTCTTACGTGTCTGTTTCAGCTGTGACGACCTTCTGTTCGGGGTTGCTATCGAAGACGGGTGTTATTTCAAGTCCTACCCAGGCAAGGCGGGTGCTAAATACCCAGAGTGCTGTCAGAAAGATGTGCTATTTTGTCCAGATCAACCAGGTTATAAGGAGGAAGAGTTACTACAGCACATAGTGACAGGGGTATGAAACTACACGTGTACTGTATGTCCTTAATTCATCATTACATGTGTACTGTATGTCCTTAACTCATCACTACATGTACACTGTAGGTTCCAAACTGATCACTGTATACACGTGTATTGTATGACAAAAGCTCATCACTACATATATATTGTATATCCCAAAGCCATTAGGGCGAGCCATATATCTACACATACATTGATTGTCCCAAAGGCATCACTATATATTTTGCGTGTCCAAAACTCACCAGAACGAGCCAATAAACTGCACGTACATTTCATGTCCCAAACCCTTTCAGGATGAGTCATAAAACTACAGGAACATTATATGTCCCAAACAATTAGGACGAGCCATGCACCCACGTTCATCTATCTGGACTCATGTTCATCAGGAACGATATATCAAACGCAAAGTCCTGATTGCGAATATCGATGGGATACCTACACAATACAGGTAGAATTCACTACGGTACTAAGAACCTCGAAATGAAATGCACAGCCATGGTGTCTGTACAGCTGCTTGAAGAACAAGGTGAATTCACGCGTGCACGGACAGACATAAAGACACTTTTTTTATTATTAAGGGTTTCTCGAATATACTTACCGAAATGCACCAAGGAGATTTGACCTACTGTCATCAATGAAAACGTTTTAAGTAACCCATCATCCTGAATTCGCACCAAGCTCTCATAAATGGAATCAACTTACAGAAAAGGATAAATAGGCCCCGGTTTACTTCTAAGAAAACTTATTTTTTGTCGCACTCATTTTGGGTATGAACAAGTGGGTGGCCCAAACAGATATGATAGGTGATACAACACATATTTCACTATGTTTTCATGTTTGGTAACGCCTTTTTTGGTTAAAACGTTCAATAGTCCTTTTCAAGCTGGGAAATAGTTAATATCAAAATATTTTAGGATTTTAAAATTACTTTTAGAAAGAAAAAGATGTTGCTTCTTATCAACGTGATCTTCATTTATAACATCTTACAATTTGTCTGATATCTGGATTCATTCTCTCTCGAACGAGCTTGCTAAAATCATAATATATATATTTCATTGGAGGACTTTCTTTTCAATGGCTGCATGTACATTTTAAATATTGCGAAGGTAAATAAAGGTACACAATTTTGACTTGTTTCTTTATTGTTCTGCATTCTGCCGGCGTTTGTGTTCAGTCCGTCCCCGTGTCAACATCTCTACATTGACGAGTATTGGAGGTCGTACATTATTTTAAATGGTTTACTATTTAAATTATTCGGATTAAATATACCTTTCTCGGACCGAGTCCTTTGTGGGAATCGAACCCACTTACACCCTCAGATTCAGGCAACAATCGCAAGCACTGACTGTGCCAACGGTGACGGAGTGGATCAGCTGTTGGTATCGCTAGTGTTGGTTGACTATTCCTAAATCAAAACTATCGTACGCAGTAAATTGTAATATGCTGGGAATGTAAGTTTTCCATAACTTGATTAATAATTATGGAGACCTTATGATTTGCTGTTAACTGAGCATACTCGAGTTACTGCTTTACAGATCCATGTTAATGAGTGAGGTTTCGAATCCCCACAGCACCCTCACCATAAATGTCGGTGTACAGATTCAATAATCATCATTTAAATTCTGGGTGAAACGAATCTCAAGTTAAGATGTACAGGACAGCATGATGCATTAAATAGCATGGGGCTCAACACCAACCCGCTCGATGATACACCGTGACCATGTAATGAAACACTTGTGGTAAGTAGTGTAATTATGTGAACTGCGGAACGTCTACACCCTCAATACAGATGAAGTGATCCACGTCAAGACGACACGCATGATCACCCAGCTAGCTGTAACTCATCGTCTTGATGCTGGTGGTAGGGACAGGCTGTAGCTAGATGATCAGGTTGGTGCTGTAAACAAACATCTTCACTTGGAAGGACGGGTCCGGATCCTCCTTGACACATCTGGACAAGTATTCTCAACAGTGTCGGACAAACTGCTCCAGATTTTATTTACAAGATATTCGTTAAGGTTAGTTGCAGAAGTTGATAATGCACATGCACATTTGATCTTCTGGCATCAAATATATCAACACGAGTTGATTAAAGTTGCAAATATCTAAGGCATGTCGAGGATATCTTCACTTTGATCAACGACTGTTAATATATATGATATCAGAAGACATGAGGGTGAGATTCTAGTTATCATCCAAAATCATTCTTTATTTCGTTTCGATTAAAATTGTACTTCTCTGAGCACAGTACTGCCTTTTGATTTTAAATAAGATGATGTCATAACAGTGTGACGTCATCGTGTTTAAGATGTCATACGATATCAGTAGACACTTGGGTGAGATTCTGTATATATCAACACGAGCTGATGAAAGCGACACATAGTCGAGTCTTCACGAGGATATTTTTAGGTGTTTATATGATTTGAGAAGACACGAGGCAGAGATTCTTTTTATAATCCATAATCATTCTTCATTACAATTTAATGAAAAGTGTACATCTCTGAGTACAGCACTGCTATTTGACTTAGAATGTGGTGATGTCATAACAATGTACGTCATCATGTTTACGATATCATAGACTCGTGATGGCATTACTCGATGATGTAAATGCATTATGATGGCGTGTTGTTGACGGTGGCAGTGCATTGTTCAACATTTACTGTCAAAAAGATATATCTAAAGAGATATCGCTTGATCTAACACAATCAATATTTCCTTTGGAACACATTGTTAATGATAAATGCACCAATCAACTGATAAAGTAAATATTTCCGTGCATATTCTGTTGTTTCTCATATTGCTCATTCTTTGTGAAAGTAACAATTTACAACAACACATTAAATTATTTGTAGAAATATATGACAGAGATGCTCGCTTAAATGTAAGTAAGAGCCAATACGCTTACCATAAACGATCATTGAAATAAGGATCATGTTCAAAGTACGCAGTAGACACACCCGTATCTCGCAATACTCAAGATGAAGTTATTTGAGGCATGTTAATGCAGATATTTAAACTGTGAACCATTGAGACAGAAAATGGAGATTGGCTCTACAGTTCATCGAACTGATTTAACGCCATGGTTTATGTCCTCTTACAGGGAACGTCTCCAAATTTAGAGTCCATAATCCGTCGTTCAAAACCAGTTTTCTGTACACCCGCTTTCAGCTTCTGGAGCTTTTGTATATTGAGAAGAGTGGGAGAGATTTCTGCAGGTTTTGGCTCGAGTAGGAAATATACTTAAGCTTTTAAGGATCGTGCCTGCTGCTATGTCTGTGTATGGCTGGTACCTCCTGGACACCTTTCAGCTTTGTAGTTAGGCTGCAGTAGTTCCAGAAAAATAGAGCCATGGGCTCTGTAGCTCATCAGAGATTATATTGTTTGATGATTAAGACTGAAATATATTGGAGAGAGAGAGAGAGAGAGATAGAGAGAGAGAGACAGAGAGAGAGAGAGACAGAGAGAACTGTATTTGCAATGTCAATTTTAAAATTAAAACATGTCTATGTGTTACAATGGAAATAGCTTAGACAAAGTCTATAAAGCATGTTCTCATCAACTGCAAGAAATAATGTCCTTAACCATTGTACTAGTCCTTCAAATACTAAACAAACATGCAGTTGTCTGTAGTACCTCAGAGAAGTTTAACTGAGCTTGGCCTATCACATAAGAAACCTGATCTCCTATTATATAACATTACGCTTCTCTCACCACTGCTCTTGACTGCTGTAGAAACAGTGAGTGAACCCTGATCCTCCAACCAGCCCAAGTGAAATTGCAAAAAATATAATAAGTTCTACGAGGGGCGTTCAATAAGTGTTGCAAGCGGGGCATTGGTGTTTACATAAACAGTGTCAGCTTATAGCAGGTGTTACTATAGTCAAAACATAACATTGACACATGTCAAAACAATTTCTAGACATAACAATTATTTAGATATAATAGCTGCGCTGACCTAGGGGTCTCCATAATCATGGATTCTCGGCTCAAACATGAACAACGCGCTGTGATCAAGTTCCTTACTAAGGAGGGATGCAAAGCTACAGAAATACATAATCGTATGTGTAATGTGATGGGTAAGGATGCTCTTAACTTTTCAACAGTTTGTCGCTGGTCTCTTCAGTTCAAGCGAGGCAGGGAGTCCTTAGACGATGACCCACGGTCAGGCAGGCCATCTGAAGTCACCCGACCGGACGTTATTGCCGCTATCGAAGGACGAATTTTAGCTGACCGCCGTGTTGAAGTTTCTGAACTGTCTTTTGAATTCCAGATATCAGTTGGAAGTGTTGACAAAATAATTCATGACCATCTTGGTATGTCCAAGGTATCTGCAAGATGGGTACCCAGAAACCTCACAGCACAAGATCGCCAGAAAAGAACCGAAAGTTGCATGGAGCTCCTGGATCGGTTTAATGCGGATGAAGCCAGGTTTTTGTCTCGTCTGGTGACAGGTGACGAAACCTGGATCCACCACTGGGACCCGGAAACTAAACTGGAATCCAAGCAATGGAAGCACCCGAGTTCACCGCCTCCCCTGAAGTTTCGCACTCAACCATCAGCTGGCAAGGTTATGGCGGCAATCTTTTGGGATGCAAAAGGCATATTATTAATTGATTACTTGCCAACCAAAACTACAATGAATGGTCAATAGTATGCCAACCTAATGCAAGAATTGCGATAGACAATTCGACAGAAACGCCTTGGAATGTTGACACGTGGTGTTCTGATTTTGCATGACAACGCTCCAGTCCACAAGTCAAGAGTTGCACAGGCCGCTATACGTGATTGTGGATTCGAACAGCTTAACCACCCACCCTACAGCCCAGACCTAGCCCCCAGTGACTACTTCCTGTTCAGAAACCTGAAATCCGCCCTACGTGGAAGGCACTTCCGGGATGACGAAGACGTCAAAGCTGCCACAGAGGCGTGGTTAGGGGGGCAAACGGAAGACTTCTACAAAAGCGGCATCAAAAGTCTTAAAGAGAAATGGAATAAGTGTATTGAGGTGAAGGGTAACTATATTGAAAAATAAAAGTAAAAAATTGACTACGCGAGTTGGTTTTATATTGAAGTTGCAACACTTATTGAACGCCCATCGTATCTGCTTAATTTCTATGATACAAATATAATGAAAGTTGCGTTAGAAAACTCTCGAAAACACCTTTCATTCAAATATAAACACTTCTTATATGTTATGGCTGAGTTAATTTCAGCAAAGTGGTAAACCATTAAAAAATTTCACTTATATCTTTCTTATTTTTCATCCAAAAGACTTGAAATTCGGAACTCTTGATATCCTCAAAAGTAGAATGTTCTAGGGTCATCGGTTTCTGAGATGAAAAATATACATTTAAATGAACCTCTGTCAAAATTAAAGCATTAAAATTTAAATAATGAAATTTACAAATCATAATCTCGATCTTTAAAAGTAAACACTGCCCAGGTTTCTGGATATCCCTATTTCTGGTTCATGAGAAGAAGTCGTTTTAAGCTTGTAGGGTGAACCCCCTGCAAAGTTCATATTTCATAATTTATCTCAACCAAATTTACAAACTTGCATCTCCATCCGACAAAGATGTTAATGAGAAAATTTCACATTCCTATATCAAGCGCTTTCGGAGAAGAAGTCGTTTAAAGGTTTTACTTTTGGTAGTTTTACTTTTGAAGTCAGACTGCCACACTGCATCCTAGCTGCTCCAGCAGGGTATTGTATCTGGATTGCAGGCGCCTCGTGGAAACACTAGCCTGATGGAGCAGGGACCGGAGCAGGATGTCCATGCTGGAGTTATCAGTTAACTAGGACACTCAAAGTGACCTAATAATAATAAGTCCCAACTTCACAATATATATGTAGTGCTTCATTTCTTTATCGCGGTCATTAGGGATAGAGAAATTGAGATAAAATATAATCTTTAATCTTGAACACTTTTACGCACATATTCTTTAAATCATAAATAAAATGCATTATAAAAATGTGTTTTCTTCCTTAACATTATTTTCCAAGACACTAATGGTATCCGTGTACTAACGATGAACAGTCGCCTTTCATTTCGTTAAAAAGTCATATTTGCATTGAAGAAACTAGACAGGGAACATCTGGGCCATGTTCAAGAGAGGTTTCAAAGTAATCGCTCAATGAGCGATCACTTTTAAACCTCTCTTGAACGCGATTGCTCAATGTAGCGCTACGTAGAAAGGCGAGCAAACTTCGAGGAATCGCACCGTGTCGTTCAGGAGAGAATGCGCTACATTGAGCGATCAATGAGCGATCATAAGCGCTCGCTGTTATGGAACGGAGCCCTGCTGTAGTCCTTGTGAACAAACTCAATTGTGAGCGTTGATATAGGTTAGACATTTAGGTGAAGGATCGTAACCTACGTCTAACGATGACTCAACTCAAAACCTATCTTAGGATAGAGAATAGTAATATATACATATTTCAACACAAGAAAGAGTTCGGCTATCAAGTTAATTGTACATAATTATAATGCCTGTGTAAATATATACATTGAATTGTAGCTTTAGTATACCAATAAAAAAATGTCTCCAAGCACAAAACTTATTACTAATCTAAACATATATAATGACCGGCCTATCAATGTTAACACCAATAGTTTGCCGAACATTTCGCTTCACGTTTCAGCAGTTTGAACAAACGCTTCAGTTGTCTCATTGATTTCGTCTTCAACTTGTCGGAGTCAGCACTGCTGTCTTCCCCTGACTGTATAGAATGCAAGCTCAGCGCGAAGTCACCAGTCATACTGTCAGACTGATACAGTGGCGGGTCACGCATGTCCTTTTTGACATCGATTTGATACTTTAAAGTTTATGCGGGTGCATATAGACATTTATAGTTATAGAGGTCAATATCATTGTTTAGATGTTGATGTTAACGTTATAAAGGTCAATATCATTGTTTAGATGTTGATGTTAACGTTATAAAGGTCAATATCATTGTTTAGATGTTGATGTTAACGTTATAAAGGTCAATGCCATTGTTTAGATGTTGATGTTAACGTTATAAAGGTCAATGTCATTGTTTAGATGTTGATGTTAACGTTATAAAGGTCAATATCATTGTTTAGATGTTGATGTTAACGTTATAAATGTCAATATCATTGTTTAGATGTTGATGTTAACGTTATAAAGGTCAATGTCATTGTTTAGATGTTGATGTTAACGGTATAAAGGTCAATGCTATTGTTTAGATGTTGATGTTAACGTTATAAAGGTCAATATCATTGTTTAGATGTTGATGTTAACGTTATATCGGTCAATTCCATTGTTTAGATGTTGATGTTAACGTTATAAAGGTCAATATCATTGTTTAGATGTTGATGTTAACGTTATGAAGGTCAATGCCATTGTTTAGATGTTGATGTTAACGTTATAAAGGTCAATGCCATTGTTTAGATGTTGATGTTAACGATATAAAGGTCAATATCATTGTTTAGATGTTGATGTTAACGTTATAAAGGTCAATATCATTGTTTAGATGTTGATGTTAACGTTATGAAGGTCAATGTCATTGTTTAGATGTTGATGTTAACGGTATAACGGTCAATGCCATTGTTTAGATGTTGATGTTAACGTTATAAAGGTCAATTCCATTGTTTAGATGTTGATGTTAACGTTATAATGGTCAATATCATTGTTTAGATGTTGATGTTAACGTTTTAAAGGTCAATATCATTGTTTAGATGTTGATGTTAACGTTATGAAGGTCAATGTCATTGTTTAGATGTTGATGTTAACGTTATAAAGGTCAATGCCATTGTTTAGATGTTGATGTTAACCTTATAAAGGTCAATATCATTGTTCAGATGTTGATGTTAACCTTATAAAGGTCAATATCATTGTTTAGATGTTGATGTTAACGTTATGAAGGTCAATGCCATTGTTTAGATGTTGATGTTAACGTTATGTAGGTCAATGCCATTGTTTAGATGTTGATGTTAACGTTATAAAGGTCAATGCCATTGTTTAGATGTTGATGTTAACGTTATGAAGGTCAATGCCATTGTTTAGATGTTGATGTTAACGTTATGTAGGTCAATGCCATTGTTAAGATGTTGATGTTAACGTTATGAAGGTCAACGGTGACGGGATGCATGTAAGAAGGCTGAACTTTAGGCTTGATAATATTGTCCATCATACTCATGTATAACCTTGTATGAAAACACTTTCAGTAAAAATGTTCCACCTTTCTACATATCTATAAAGCAATTTAATGTTTTGTAGTATCTGATCATTATTATTTATTTCAATAGCAACTTTATTGTGTTAATTGCAAGAAAAGCTAACTTCACATTTTCACCTGATTTAGAAGAAAATGGTTGTAAAAACTCAAAGTCTTTCCACTTTTGTTATTTTATAGAGGAAGTTGAGTTTGACATATTCTAACATAGAATGTAGGTTCTAATTTGTTCCATGGAAAACTCTATTTTGACTTGACTATATAGTGCCATAGGTACATGTAAGGTCAGATGATAGCCTGCATGGTGTACATTAAATTCCTCATAGAACTTAAAACCTGCATGCAGCATTTCAGCTTGCTGAGGTTTTTAATTCAGGAAAATAATTTGGAAAGGGTTTCAAGGCGTGGTCACGGTGTCACCGATCAGGAAACAGAGGGTCGGCAAATCTGTATATAATATTTTGCATATATAAATGATTACATGACGTTTTTCTGCAAATTCGATGGCAGCTACTTTCAGAGAAGCTTTTTCGCAATACCATTCTCTTCCCCTAGAAGTTTCTCCACTCTGTTCAAAGGGTGAAAGAACTGAATGGAGTAACCTCTGAGGGAAGATATATATATACTAGGGTAATATTTGTGAAGTCCTACATTAAAGACACACTATAACTCAATGCCAACAACTCTCAAACATGTGTACATTATAATTGTAATTCCTGAGGATAAGTTTAAAACAAGAAAACTTGACGGTAGTCATCAGCTGGCGTTATTTAAGTTGTATCAGATATTGTTCTACATTTGTATACCCTCAGCTGCCACACGCTATGGACACATTTATACAAGAGTGCGGGATATACATTGCTGTTGGGATTGGTATGACGGCCGCCGTTATCGTCGGATTGGCTTACTTCGATAGGTCATCTGTAAGTAAGCTTTTCAGAAATACACTATCGTTTAAGAACGATGAACGTTCAGCGGAAACTATGAGTTTTCAGTTTAAGAGACTATAAGGTATTTTTCAAGGTATCAATCAAAGACAAATAGTTGATCGAGTTTTTTCAAACATCTTTGAAAGAGTTCAATGTGATGACTGTTTTGCAGGGACTCTCAAATTAGTGTATGCAGTCCCTGGTTTTTGACACCAAATAAGTTGTATATCCAGTGACTGCGCAGTGGCCTTTCATTTTTATTACACATAGGGTACTACCAATGGATGTTCATGACCGTTGATATATGACATCAAACTGTAAGCACCCCAGGCCACAATAGTCTTTGTCCATATTCAGTTACATTTCATATCTGCAATATTCTTGCCCTGACTTGCAGTTTAGCTTAACTTAATTTAACGACTTATTAAGAAAATATTAGTACATTTAATACAGAATAGTTCTCTCGGTTACCTTTCGTCAATCTTATACATTTCAGTTTAATGTGAATGTACAAAATAAACATCACCCGTTTTTGTTACAGAAAGCTCCAGTGAAGAGACAGGGGTCTGTCAAAGTAAAGACTGGCTCAGTGTCCGAGATGGCTCAAGCGTTTGACCAGGCCAGCAAGGACACATCACCGGTCATCACTGGACGTCAGACCCGTCAACGTGTCAAGGATGATGTCTTCAAATGAATCTGGACAGATGATATACCTAAACAGAACAATGGACGAACGAGCTAATGCCATAAAGATATAGAGAACAACAGGAACATGTACTGTCCAAAAAAAGGGTTAGATAGCTTACCAGTCGAATATCAAGCCATTATAACCATAACTAATTGTGTAACAGAGAAACAATCAAGGTCAGCCTGAAGCTTTCAGCAATGCTTTTGGTTAAGTAATCATGGACAATGAGTTGTTCTTAGGAATGCCACTTATACTTCGTCCAATGAGGCGTAAGCCCATATTTCATGAAAATATAACTATTGGTTTACTCCATTACTATAGGGAGAAATGTAATAATACATTATAAAAGAAGATGCTCAATTAGTCCAGATTTTGAAATTTAAGCAATATGCTCTCTGCTGATTGGACTCAAAGTCATGTAACCAATATATATATATAGAAATGGATATTGGAAGATAAAGTATTGATTATGAAAGTTGATATATACGTCTTCAGAGTATTATTTGAATTTACTTATATACTTATCCACGTTTGACAATACATACCTATTTCAATATATATATATACAAGCCCAAGCACCCATCAAGAAAACCAGCCGTCATTGAACGAGCATGAAACAACGTTGTAGTGACACATCATGACTCTGTAGATAACTGATTTGAATTTATACATTATATACTGCTCCATTTCCCAAATGTTGAGCACTTTCCCATTTTGTAACAAGGCAAAACTGCACAAAACCACTCTTGTTTTTTGTAATTTGCAGTGCTCAGATGAGACATACCGGTAAGCTTGTTTAAAAGTTGGATTAATACTCGGGGTCTTTCCACTAAGATCAATTGTAAGCCCATCCTCTATCATTGTATTGGCTAAGATTGATCATGGTGCTAAGATCGGTTAGTGGACAGACAGACAGACAGACAGACATAATTTTATTTACATCTCACTTGATTACAGCGGTATACATATATCATGATAAATAATATACAATAAAATACACGACCAATCGCTCAGCGATTTATGAGAGATGGATTAAAATGTGTATTGTATACAGTATAGTAAAACGTAATATACATATAGAATTAAAATGGGAAATATATAAGCTAAGAGTTATTTGTACAGGGAATAACGTCGGTGTTCTAAAATATTACTGCAGGTTTTGGCAAGACAAAATATAAAATCATCACATGTAAAAATACGGGCAAGTTGTTGTAAAACTGGTAAAAATAAAAATTCTGGCCATTTTAAAACACAGCGATTTAATAAATCCATTCGTAAATGAGCGTAAAAGGGACAAGAAAGTAAAACATGTGCTTCGTCTTCCACATAGCCAGGGCAATTAAAACAAAGTCGATCTTCTACGGGAATGCGCTCATATCTTCCAGTCTCTACTCTTAAAGGGGCGACACCACATCTAAATTTGGCAAGTGCGCTACGTTGCTGTCTTGGCAGGTTGACATTGACATACTTTTCACATTCATATTGCTTTTTAAAAGTGACATAAGTCCTTAGTTTGATTTGTTTTCCATTTTCCAGCACTTCTTCCCAATTAGACTTGAAGTTTGTGAACATGACTCCTTCAACTGTTTTCACTAGGAGTTTCTTCTCAGTTCTTAGTTGTGGCGTGAACAGATGATTTAGGTTGATTTTCTTGAAGTGATCATGAACTCTATAATTCCAGTTTCTCTTTCTTTTAGTAACAGCTGCGTGGTCCGCCCAGAGGAATACTCTCTTGTTAACCCGCCTCTCAGTCATATTCACTGATCGATCCCACAGTCGCGTAACACATGCCCACTGTTTTACCTCGGGGGGTGTCCATCCAACATCGCCGGTGATTGCAAGATTCGGGGCGTACTTGCCGAGACCCAGGAAGAATCTGATTGCTCTGTGTTGTATCGCTTTAACGCACGTGTGGACAGTTGTTCCCCAAATTGATGCTCCGTAGCTGAGAGTGGACCAAACCATAGTGTCAAACAGCTTCCTGTACACTTTAAAGGGCATCCCTCCTAGAGATTTAAATTTAGTAATTAAAAGGCCAAGAGCTCTGCTGGCTGATTTCGCGGCTGTTTTCGCCATAGTGGAAAAGTCTAAAAATTCTGTCATCAATACACCCAGGTAGTTATAAGACTCTGTCACCTCGAGCGTCGTTTGTCCGCAGTTAAAACTAACACTTGTTCTTGCAATTGATTTTCCTCTAAAATGAATAACTTTAGATTTTTCTGCGTTGATCAGCATATCGTTATCCTCACACCATGTGCTAACTGCATCCAATAGAAAGTTCAAGTCTCTCTCATTATCCGCTAGTAGCACGACATCATCAGCGTAGGCCAGAATGCTTATGTTATCTTCACCAACTGTCACTCCATGTCCAAGCGCACTTATCTTCTTTATCAGATCATTAATATAAAAATTGAATAAAATTGGCGATAAAAGACAACCTTGTTTTAGCCCCCGCTTGACTGTAAACCACTCTGTGTTCTTTTGGTTGACTCTGACGCTACACTGGACATTATTATACAGGGATTTAATTGCTTCACACATCTTACTGTCGATTCCAATGTCGTTTATCTTTTTCCATAGGATATCCCGATTAATTCCATCATACGCTTTTTTAAAATCAATAAAAGCGACAAAACTTGATTTCTTCAATGCTTTTCTTGTCTCTATGATACTTGTCAACGTTGAGATGTGATCTGTTGTTGTCTTTGTGAATACTCGCTAGATGTCTACGTTTAGCCTGTTGTACTCCTTTATCAAACAGTTTTCGTTTGTACACATAGTCATGTTTAAAAGCAGCTTTCTTCACAGACTTACATTTACACCAAATCCTCTCTGCAAAACACATTTCATTCCACAATTTACTGAGGGAGTCATTCCACCAAGGCTGTTTCCTCTTACATTTTCTATGCCTACTAGATGATTTGTCTATAAAAACCTGCTTAGTTGGTAAACAGTTACTCATTTCCGTTTTCATCACCTGGACAAAGTCAGAATATGCATTATTTAGTTTCACCTGTTTATGACTGTTCTCCTCCAAGTCGTGTATGATGGCCTCCAACTGATCTGTATATACTCCTGTGAATTAGGAAAGTTACCTGGTACGTTGTCTGTCATCACCTTCACATACGACTTAGCACATGTAGTCTGAACACTGGTCGCTGTTTGGAGATCCATTGTCCACTTTATGAGCGAATGATCAATTTTAAGTATATCAGACGAATCAAACACCCCCACACATCCGGCTTTTTCTACTAAAATACTTGGCCGAATAACTTCAAATTTAGAAAATTTATCAAGGGATTCATAAGGAACAAGACAAAAATCAACTACAGAACTTCCTGTAGTAGCTAAAAAAGTAACATCATTGTTAATGCATTTTCTACCATTCAGGATACAAAAATTTGCATTAATTAAAAAGTCAATCAATAATTTCCCATAAGAATTGACCGTAAAATCAACAATATCTCTGTCAACAACATTGTCTATTCCTTGAATGAAGTCCGTCTCCGCCCCGCATCTGCTGTTGAAGTCGCCTCCAATAAAAGTAACGTCTTTAAATTCATAAATTTGGGAAAGTAAAGTGTCATAAAATTCTTGTGCATCTATATTTCTTGTAGAGTTCTCGGGAGGTAAATAACACACGCATATGTGCGTAAAAGAATCATCATACTTACTTTGTAAACGCAACCATAAAATTCCTTCATAGGACATGTCTTTCACAGATACATTAAAATCATTTAAAATGTCATTATTTATTAAGAAGCCCACTCCGCCCGAGCCTCTCAGGGCACGCACGTGTAATTGCTGACGGTTGTGTCCGTACCAGGTAAAACCGTCTACCTGGATCACATCCTGGTTACTAAGATGAGTTTCTGTAAGACCAATGACATCACAGCCACTAAATTCAACACAATGTTTACGGATTAAAGCGTTTTGAGAATTACAGTCACTTGCCCATGATTTTACATTCCAAAACCCGGCAGAAAGCTACCTCAATTGGGTCGGGTGGCGATTGGTTGATCGGTCGTCTCTGTCACGTGAGGAACCATCATGTGACATCTTATGGCCCACCTCCTGAGCACCATAAAAGGACTTCCTACTACGATCTTGACGTGAGTTTACAACTTCAGAGTAATCACGTCTGTTCGTAGTATCCACTGGAAAACGGTCTCTCTGATATCTTTCCCGTTCTGTGCCTTGTATTCTGGTGTCCTCCCTGTCGTCGAACTCGTATTCTCGTGTGTTGTACCTCGATCTTCTGTCCCACGACGTGTCTGTCCTCTGAAGGCGTGACCCCACCGCCCGTATCCGTCCACCTCCCATGGTCTCCGCAATGGTCCGTAAGTTGGCTTCATACAGACGCTGTTGTTTTGATTTGTCTGTCCCGATGTAGATGTCCTTGTAGTTCCTTTCGTTGCGAAGTTGAGACTTTTTTTTCATGATAATATCCTTATCCTCATGATTCCTGAGCGTTGCGACTATCACACCCGGGTAACGTCTGTTCATAGCCTCTTTTCTCTCCGCACTGATCACTGTGATATCACGAATGGAACAGTGGAACAGTACCCAGCTTATTAGAACCAAACACTACAAACTGTAACAACTTTATGTGTTCCTGACGTCAGTTGAGTGATGTAGCACTATTCTGCCTGGAGCTAAGATCCTGTTCACAGTATGGTGTAAACACTTGTTCTAACCCTGTATGCATGCATCTACTTGTAATTTTGTTGTAAATAAAGGATGCAAGGATCCCTTATATTTCAAATTTTCAATTTAAAAGATATAGATTTGATAATGTTTTTTTTTCACAGGCTAAAAAGCGGTTTGGAAGTTTGACAAGCTCTGGCATTCATGCCAATTTAAGTTTAAACTATGTATATGCCACAAACAAACACACTATGAAATATATTTCTTAAATTATATTCAGTCTTTCAAAGGATTATAATTTTCCCGGATGACTAATCTCATATTCATATCAATTCTTTGTAAAAGAAAAAGTATTGACATGTTTTCGCAGATGAGTATTTATTTATAATCTTTGGTATTAAATAATACAAAAACAAATTTTGGACTCACTTTTTTATTGTTCGATTTAAAAAAAAAAATATTATGAAGATGATTGTTTTGTCAGAACTGACCAGATCACATTGGATGTTATACCCTTGAACACTAAACAAAACATCATGAAAAACATACATGGAAACATGACATAGATTGCCTTTTCACTAGAATGACAAAATACATTGAATTTATTTAATCAACTCTTCAGATCACATTTCATGGAACAATATTTTATGTAAAATTGACCTACACTTCAACACATAAAGTCCTTGATAAGAGATTCATTCAGCTGCTAGATTTATGATCTGAAGGAAATTGATACTTTAATGTGCCATTAAAAATTAGGTTTAACAATTAATTGAAAAAAATCATGGAATAAAACAAAAGAGACAAATATACATTATTAAAAGATAAATGATAATAGCATCATAAGATTTGTTTGTAACCGAGACGAGTGTGTGGAGTGTGACAAAACAAAAACGCAGGTTGATGTTGGAGTATGGCCTCATGCAAAGGCTGTACATGTGGAGTGATTTTGTGTAAACTAAGTGTGAAATAGAAGCTAAAAGATATGGTTGACTGAATAGTACATTCAGTCAGAGCATAAATTCAAAATAACATTAAAATATACACCATATTTGATGCTGTTACACGTTGTCAACACAAACGTCACTTACTGTGATACTGCACTAGTGCAATATTTACAGATAAATAATATCTGACAACAATGTGAACAAAGAGCAATGCAGGATAGTAACAAGATTTGCATAATGTCCATTTATTTTCAGTTTTATTGACATCACTTTCATTTTCAGGTTGGTCTCAAAATTTTCAGAAAGTGATAATGTTTTCACTTTGTCCATTTAATTGGGATACAACAAAAATAGAATCGTACTTAGCTGTAATAAAAACTAAAGCCTGATTTAAAGAGAGGTTTCTATCGCAGATTGGATGCCAATCTTGCTTTTTTTTGCATTATGTGAAATGAAAAACACTATATTTTCACTTATTTTTATTTCAAAAATGATAAAATATATGTATTCATAGACTTTTCATAAAGTCACAAATAATACATGATGAAACTTATCAACAGTGTCTTGGTATGCCGTAGCAAAGATTTCCACACTCCAATAAGTGCTTCACTTTTCATTATGAATGTGTGCTAACGTTTATCAAATTTTCAAATATAAAGTCATAAAAATATTACCCTCAGTAATATCTTTCACCTGGATTGTGCAATAAACATGTACTGATAACATATATGTGTGAACAGGAATGTCCTCTTCGTTTCCACAAAACATTGTGTATTAAAGTGATGATTATTTTCATTGAAAGCAAATGTACATGTATCAAACCATAAAATATCAAAAGACATGTGTGACTTCAATGAGAAAGACACCAGTGTGGACTAAGGAATGACATAAACATGACAAGGCACACACATAAAACAATGTATGGTTTGGATAACAACTAGAAGTATTTACAACATGATGCAGCTCTTTCCCTTCATCAAATGAAGGACAGAAACATGTATTAAAGCTGGTCTTCTACCTGATGGTAAGAGCATGATAGAAGAAGCACTGGGTGCTGATCTTCTACCTGATGGTATTGTAGATGTTAGTCAATAGCACATATGACAATTGATAAAATCGCAGATGACATTATTTTACTGCAAGGGAATGTTAAACATTCAGTGGACCAGTAGATGACATGATTTTGCTGCAAGTGAATGTTAAACATTCAGTGGACCAGTAGATGACATGATTTTGCTGCAAGGGAATGTTAAACATTCAGTGGACCAGTAGATGACATGATATTGCTGCAAGGGAATGTTAAACATTCAGTGGACCAGTAGATGACATGATTTTGCTGCAAGTGAATGTTAAACATTCAGTGGACCAGTAGATGACATGATTTTGCTGCAAGGGAATGTTAAACATTCAGTGGACCAGTAGATGACATGATATTGCTGCAAGGGAATGTTAAACATTCAGTGGACCAGTAGATGACATGATTTTGCTGCAAGGGAATGTTAAACATTCAGTGGACCAGTAGATGACATGATTTTGCTGCAAGTGAATGTTTAACATTCAGTGGACCAGTAGATGACATGATTAACAAACAATACACTGTTTAAAAACAACAAGTCTTCTCAAAATTCAAAGGGTGCTCTCTCAACTGAACTTGAGTCCAATTTGAAGGACATGATTAGCCCCAACCAACCAATATAATATAACTAGGGGACCGGTGAAATCAGTCAATATCTGTTTTTATGGACCCAAGAAAACAATAGTTAACAAGGACGAGGTCCATAAACAATATTGTTTTCACAGGTCCATAAAAACAGGTACTGACCAAATTTACCTGTCCATAATTGTTTTTTTTAAAAATATCTACAGTACAGAAATGAAAGGAAAACAATAAAATACAGTCAAATGAAATAATGATAACAATAAAATGACAGAGCATCAAACAATTGTTTGACTTCACTCAAGTCAATAAATCTACAATTTAGAATCTACATTGGCTAAAGAGTCTACACACAATAATAAAGCCTTTTAGGTCTTGTTCTGGAAAGGAAGGTAAAAATAGGGTTTTAGGTCGTGGTCTGTGAGGCCCTTATTTAGGGTCACAGGGTCACCAAATCTACAATATAGAATCCCTATTGGCCAAGAGCCTGTACACAATATTACAACCTTTTGGGTCTTTTTGTTCTAGAGAAGAGGATGACAAAGGATTTTAGGTCATGGCCTGTGAGGCCCTTATTTGGGGCCACCAAATTTACAATTTAGAATCTCCTTTAGCTAAAGAGTCTGTACAAATATTACAGCCTTCTGGGTCTTTTTGTCTGAAGAAGAGGATGAAAAAAGGTTTTTATGTCAGGGCCTGTGAGGCCCTTATATATATCAGGGGCCACAGGGTCACCAAATCTACAATTCAGAATCCCCATGGGCCAATTGCAAGTAGTCTATATACAACATTTCAGCTCCCTAGACCCAGTGGTTCTGGAGAAAGAGACGAAAGAGCGAAAAGTTTACAGACAGACTTTCAGGCCTGGTGAGCTAAAAATTGGACGATTGAGATGGTTTGTATGTAGTTGGTTAAATGGATTTCCAAAGAAATTGTCTCTTTTGGTAAGCTCCAATTTGATTGTAAATAAGACAGGTAATATACAATCGCATAATATAATGTTGCCAGGTTTAGGTGATGCTTATCAGTTGACAATTTTGCAGTTTTATCAGTTTGATTTTTATTTATATCCTGTTTTTCCTTTTAATCAAACAGAAACCATATTGCACAGTTACTGTCATTACATATATACTTCTATGTTCTATGGAAAAACAGGTTCTTAGTTGTATATGCCCTGTGTGAATGGTGGACACTAGAATACTTGGCATCTTGATAGATTCCCCTCTGAGGTCATAAAAGGCAACAGTAACTATGATTGGATATCATATATCCTTGCTCGATGTTCATGTGAAATTACTTCACTGATGTCCCAGTGACAAACATCTTGTGTTTCACCAAGTCAGAGGAATAATACTGAGTAAGGCTGAGAGACCTCATGCCACGAAGATGTGTAGAGGATAGTCAGTGAGATAGAGGAGAGATGTGTAGAGGATAGTCAGTGAGATGGAGGAGAGATGTGTAGAGGATAGTCAGTGAGTTGGAGGAGGGATGTGTAGAGGATAGTCACATAGATGGAGGAGAGATGTGTAGAGGATAGTCAGTGAGATGGAGGAGAGATGTGTAGAGGATAGTCAGTGAGTTGGAGGAGAGATAAGTAGAGGATAGACAGTGAGATGGAGGAGAGATATGTAGAGGATAGACAGTGAGATGGAGGAGAGATGAGTAGAGGATAGTCAATGAGATGGAGGAGAGATGTGTAGAGGATAGTCAGTGAGATGTGAAGAGGATAGTCAGTGAGATGTGTAGAGGATAGTCAGTGAGATGTGTAGAGGATAGTCAGTGAGATGTGTAGAGGATAGTCAATGAGATGGAGGAGAGATGTGTAGAGGATAGTCAGTGAGATGTGAAGAGGATAATCAGTGAGATGTGAAGAGGATAGTCAGTGAGATGTGTAGAGGATAGTCAGTGAGATGGAGGAGAGATGTGTAGAGGATAGTCAGTGAGATGTGTAGAGGATAGTCAGTGAGATGGAGGAGAGCGAGATGTAGGAGAGGTGACTTCCACATTTTCTTCTTGAATGGCTTGTTGAGGAATTCTCACAGTGTGCTTTATCTTTTTCCGTGCATCTATAAAATAAATAAACTTCTATAAGAACAAAATTGTGGTTGAGACATATACATGCTGTTAAGTAAAAAAAATTAATGCTGTTATATTTGGGATCACACTAGCTATCTGAGGTGACCTTGTTTGAATAGCTTCGGTTGTTAAACCTCATTCAGATGTCACAGTGACGATATAGGTAATTAAGCTGTTGGTACAGTCAGTGCTGGCGGTTGGTGCCAGAGTTTGAGGGTGTGGGCTTGGATCTCACAAGGCACAGTCATGAAAAATGCAAAAGAATTTGAACTATTTCAGATAGTATGATTCCAAATACAACAAGATCAAATTGTGGCTGTTTTGTATAATAATCAATATTATTTAAAACTGCTAGCTGATCAATTGAAGTAGAGCCATTGGCTCTGCAGCTTATTATATTTGCATACAAAATTGTGTTTATTCTCAATCATTCAAGATGGTTTGAAGAGTAAAGCAGCTAATACCAGTTTGTGCTGCCTGCTGTTGAGGCTCTGCCTGTTGTTGAGGATTAGGGATCAAGGATAGAGTCTCTTGATGCAACGGTTGTATGGGTCCAGTGCATGCAGCTATCAAAATCACAAAAAAATCATTGAAACAGCAGCACAGATATTAAGTTCCTGATCTAAAAGGGGCAGTAGCAGTTTTTTTTTCTTCAAATTTTATTTTTTCAAATTTCCCAATTATAATGATAGTTTATGTCATTTATATTTTCTTTAAAGGGTAAATAATCTTATTACACATAACAATTATCCGTATTAGAAATACTTGCCATTTAGATAGTGAAGAAATATAACACGCTCCTTTAGATTTACACATTACGCTAAAATACGCTAAAGAGGGAAATGTTTCTCGGGGACTGGGGCATGACTTTTATAAGTGCCCATTAAAATCCTTTAAAGGGACATCCATTGTTTGTCAATTTAAAGTTAAAAATAGAGCCATGGGCTCTGCAGCTCATCAGGTACTATAGCTACTATACATATATAAACACAATTTTTGGATTGGACAAATTTACAAAGTTCAACAGGTTTTGCTTTCCATACAAGTTTCCTTACAACTTTTATAAAAAATAGAGCCATGGACTCTGTAGCTCAGGATTTCATTGATTTATTATCTAAGGTTGAATATCTAAGGTTGAATATCTAAGTTATCACAAGTAATAAATTGTTAACAAGCAAAAAAAAGGTTTTTAGATCATGACTCTAGTGACCCGTATTTGGAGTCACAGGGTTAGCAATCCTACAATTAAGAATCACCTTTGACCAAAGAGTCTCTGCACAACATTTCACCTCTCTAGAGCTTTACATACTTGAGATAAAGATGAAAATAGGTTTTTGAATCATGATCCCTGACCTAGATTGGGGTCATGGGGTCACGAAATCTACAATTTAGAATCCTCATTGGCCAAGGAGTCTGCACACAACTTTTCAGCTCTCTAGACCTTTTTGAGATGGAGAATAAGATGAAAATAGGTTTTTAAGGATGTGACCCCTGTGACCCCTGTGACCCCATTTGGGGTCATGGGGTCACGAAATCTGCACACAACTTTTCAGCTCTGTAGACCTTTTTGGAGGAGAAGATGAAAAGGTCACACCATCAATGATTACTTTTCATTGTGTATCACAATTATGCAATGACTCAAAGTGTTCATAGTTAACATAAGGCATATTCGCAAAAGCATGTTTAAGTTGTGACCTCGCTATGACCTTGACCTTTGAGGGATGTTAGCGAAAACCTTTTCAAATCTTGGCCTTTCTCCATAGCTGATATACACCAAATAAGAGCCTGATAGCACAAATATTTTTCAAGTTATCGTCTTTACAAGGATTTTTTAGCGATTTCAGAACTTGTGACCTTGAATATGAACATGTCAACAAAATTCCTCAGGGGCTTAAGTAAGAAGTTATGTATATGAGGTGTTGATACCTCCTTGGAAAAAAGTTATTTAGTGATTTCAGAACTTGTGACCATGACCCTAACTCGTGACCTTGACCTTTAAAATTCAAAGTCACACAATCACTGATCACTTTTTATTGTGTATCACAATCATGTAATGATTCAAAGTGTTAATAGTTGAAATAAGACATTTTTGCAAAAGCATGCTTAAGTTGTGACCTCGCTATGACTTTGACCTTTGACGGATGTTAGCGAAAAAACCTTTTAAAATCTTGGCCTTTTTCCATAGCTGATATACACCAAATAAGAGCCTGAGCCTGAGCCTAAGAGCACAAATATTTTTCAAGTTATCGTGTTTACAAGGATTTTTTTAGCGATTTCAGAACTCGTGACCTTGACCTTTGACCTTGAATATGAACATGTCAAAAAAATTCCCCAGGGGCATAAGTAAGAAGTCATGTATATGAGTTCTCAAAACCTTCTAGGAAAAAAGTTAAAGCCAATACAAAACGTGCCTGCGGCGATGGAAACTGCACAAAAACTGATAGCAGATGATAGGGGCTGTTAAATAGGTTATAACGAAATCTACAATTTAGAATCCCCATTGGCCAAGGAGTCTGCACACAACTTTTCAGCTCTCTAGGCCTTTTGGTACTGGAGAAGAAGATGAAAATAGGTTTATGAGGTCTGCCCCCTGTGGCCCCATTTGGGCTCACGAGGGTCATGAAATCTACAATTTAGAATCCCCATGGCCCAAGGAGTCTGCACACAACGTTTCAGCTCTCTAGACCTTTTGGAACTGGAGAAGAAGATGAAAATAGGTTTTTAAGGATGTGACCCCTGTGACCCCATTTGGAGTCATGGGGTCACGAAATCTACAATTTAGAATCCCCATGGGCCAAGGAGTCTGCACACAACGTTTCAGCTCTCTAGACCTTTTGGAACTGGAGAAGAAGATGAAAATAGGTTTTTAAGGATGTGACCCCTGTGACCCCATTTGGAGTCATGGGGTCACGAAATCTACAATTTAGAATCCCCATGGGCCAAGGAGTCTGCACACAACGTTTCAGCTCTCTAGACCTTTTGGAACTGGAGAAGAAGATGAAAATAGGTTTTTAAGGATGTGACCCCTGTGACCCCATTTGGGGTCACAGGGTCACGAAATCTACAATTTAGAATCCCCATGGGCCAAGGAGATTGCACATAAAATTTCAGCTCTGTGGAGTCATTGGTTCTGGAGAAGAAGTCGAAAAAGCGAAAAGTTTACGGATGGAGGGACAGACGGATGGAAGGATGGAGGGACGTTGGACGCTGGACGCCATGCCATGCCATAAGCCCATCAGGCCTTTCAGGTCTGATGAGCTAAAAATATCAGTGGAGCAACCATAAAATATTTTACCATGTTTCCCCTACATCTGTATTTTCCCTGACCCAACATCAGCCCAAAACATCCCTCTACAGAGAGAGGGAAAGGGGGAGGGGAAGACAGGGAGAGAGAAGAAAGCATGACAATTTGGTGTCAAATGGTTCATTCATAAAAAAAATAGAACCATGGGCTATGTAGCTCATCAGGATTTGTATTGTTATAATAAATTTTCTCAGCTTGTTCTAGAGCTTTTCTTACTGGAGAAGAAGATGAAAACAGTTTTTTAGGGTTCTGACCCTTGTGACCCTATTTGGGGACATGGGGTCACATAATCTACAATTCAGTATGCTATTTGACAAAGAGTCTGTATACACAACATTTCAGCTTTCTAGACCTTTTGGTACTAGAGAAGAAGATGAAAACATGTTTTTAAGGTTGTGACCCCTGTGACTTTATTTGGGGTCATTGGGTCACCAAATCTACAATTAAGAATCCCCATTGGCCAAGGAGTCTGCACATAAAATTTCAGTTCTCTACAGTTATTGATTCAAGAGTAGAAATCGAAAAAGCGAAAAGTTTACAGATGGACAGACTGACGGATGCCGGACGCCATGCCATGCCATGCCATGCAATAAGCCCATCGGGCCTTTCAGGCAGATGAGCTAAAAATGAAAATGTTCAAATCAACAATAATTTGTTTGTTGTTCACAAGGCTTTCTAGTCAAATGAAACTATTTTTCTTTTTTGGAAATCACATTGGTTTCTTCATGTTCAAATTCCCTGATTTCTGACTATTGAAACATTTACAATTTTCAATTATGAATAGCAAACATATATATCTGTCTTTGTCTTCAATCATTTTACAGCACAGATTTGATATTCAAATTTTCTTAAGTTCGTTTCATTTCATTTTTAAGTTTCGTAACATTTGAACAACTGGTTTCAGAGTTATGAGTGGAACAAAAAGTGTGAATGGTTAAGTCAAAAACAGAGAAAATTTGCATAAATTATGCAAATGAGGGTATGAAACATACAAAAGGCAGATGTACACATCGTGGTGATTATATGTATCAAGTTACAAGACATTTGAACAATTAGTATTTGAGTTATGAGTGGAACAAAAACTGTGAATGGCAAAGTCCAAAACGGAGAAAATTTGCATAAATTATGCAAATTAGGGTATGAAACATACAAAAGGCAGATGTACACATCATGGTGATTGTACATATCAAGTTTCGTAAAATTTGAGCGACTGGTTTCAGAATTATGAGCAGAATAAAAACCGGACGGACGTGCTGACCGCTATATACCCCCGACTACTTCGTAGCGGGGGTATAAAAAGATGATTATTTACAAGTATACAGTCATTAAGCCTAAATGAACAATAACTATTGATTAGTCTGGACTTTGATATCACACACTCGTATTCATTGGATCTATTTTACTCACTTTTCATTTCTTTTCCTCCTGACTTTGTTGTGTTAACATGAGCATTTGGACCACTTTCTGAAGTTTTCTCTGCAAAAAAATGACTTTTATCATCAAAATCACACAATATATCATAGGAGACAATGTTTTGACAGTGGATTTGTACAATGGCATGGTATCATCAACTACACAACTCACAATGCTGACATCATCAAGTACTTGACTCACAATGCTGACATCATCAAGTACTTGACTCACAATGCTGACATCTTCAAGTACTTGACTCACAATGCTGACTTCATCAAGTACATGACTCACAATGCTGACATCATCAAGTACTTGACTCACAATGCTGACATCATCAAGTACTTGACTCACAATGCTGACATCATCAAGTACTTGACTCACAATGCTGACATCATCAAGTACTTGACTCACAATGCTGACATCATCAAGTACATGACTCACAATGCTGACATCTTCAAGTACTTGACTCACAATAGTGACATCATCAAGTACATGACTCACAATGCTGACATCATCAAGTACTTGACTCACAATGCTGACATCATCAAGTACTTGACTCACAATGCTGACATCATCAAGTACTTGACTCACAATGCTGACATCATCAAGTACTTGACTCACAATGCTGACATCATCAAGTACATGACTCACAATGCTGACATCATCAAGTACTTGACTCACAATGAGGGACAATATTACAGCTTTCTAGGCCTCTTATTCCAGAGAGGAAGATGAAACTAGGTTTTTAGGCCATGGCCATTTAGAATTCCAATTGGCTAAAGAGTCTGCACACGATATTACAGCCTTCTAGATCTTTTTGTTCTGGAGAAGAAGATTAAAATAAATGTTTAGGTAATGGCCTGTGGGGCTCTTATTTGCGGCCCCAGGGTCACCAAATCTACAATTTAGTGTCCCCATATTGGCTAAAGAGTCTCTACACAACATTTTAACTTCTAGGTCTTTTCATTCTGATGAAGAACATATCAGCCTTATTGATCTTTTCATTTTGAAGAAGAAGATGAAAAAAGGTTTTTAGGTTATGGCCTGTGAGGCCCTTATTTGGCGCCACTGTGTTCCCATTGGCCCAGGAGTTTATACACAAAATTTCAGCTCCCTAGACCCAGTAGATCTGGAGAAGAAAATGAAAACGTTAAAAGTTTACAGAAGGATGGACGGACAGATGGACACCGGAGGCCATGCCATAAAGCCCATCGGATTGAGCTATCATCCCTGGGTTCACGGACCTCTCTTGGTCAGGATTCCTGACCGTCAAAGTTTACTATTTTCCAAAACTTATAACATTTAAAAGGTGGGCTGCAACAAATCACCTAGACAAATTTAATTCAATTTTTTTATTTTAACAGTTCGATTCCATATTTTAACACTACAGAAAAAAAAATCCGCCATTTTGATCGTTGCTATGTGGCGTTGCTAAGAGAAATGTATAAGCCACACAGGTGAGAATATAAACCAATCATTGACTACATTACATATTGTAGACACTGAACTTGGTCTCCCGTTCACATGTGACTTATCATCGCTCGCAAATGCAATTTCACGATCTAATTGTAATAAAATCAGGTGACATTTTATTATTTTAGCATGAAAAAAATGAATGTGAATCGAATCAAAATTTTGAATCATGAATCGATTTTCGATGTCTTTAGATTGTATCGATATTCGATACATCGTAGTGAATCGTTGCAGCCCTAGTTCAATCGGGGTATTTTTTGTGGAAACGTAATTCGAGAGAATATTCGTGTTTACACATATATGTTATTAATACATAATTAAGTCAAATTGAAAGATAGTAATGAAGGTCATATTTTGATGTATTTCACAACCTGATAAACACAAGTGCAAATTTGTTGAAAAATGAAAAAATAGAGCCATGGGCTCTGTAGCTCATCAAAATTTTAATGATTTTTTATCTAAGGTTGAATATCTAAGTTATTTCAAGTAATACATTGTTAACAAGCAAAATAATATTGGTATTAGATCATGACCCCTGTGACCCACATTTGGAGTCACAGGGTCACCAATCCTACAATTAAGAATCACCTTTGACCAAAGAATCTCTACACAACATTTCATCTTTCTAGAGCTTTACATATAAACTGGAGAAGAAGAAGATGAAAATAGGTTTTTGGGTCATGACCCGTGACCAAGATTGGGGTCACAGGGTCACAAAATCTACAATTTAGAATCCCCATTGGCCAAGGAGTCTGCACACAACTTTACAGCTCTCTAGACCTTTTGGAACTGGAGAAGAAGATAACAATAGGTTTTTAAGGATGTGACCCCTGTGACCCCATTTGGGGTCATGGGGTCACGAAATCTACAATTTAGAATCCCCATTGGCCAAGGAGTCTGCACACAACTTTTCAGCTCTCTAGACCTTTTGGAACTGGAGAAGAAGATGAAAATAGGTTTTTAAGGATGTGACCCCTGTGACCCCATTTGGGGTCATGGGGTCAAGAAATCTACAATTTAGAATCCCCATTACCCAAGAAGTATGCACTAAACTTTTCAGCTCTCTAGACCTTTTGGAACAGGAGAAGAAGATGAAAATAGGTTTTTAAGGATGTGACCCCTGTGACACCATTTGGGGTCACGGGGTCAAGAAATCTACAATTTAGAATCCCCATTATCAAAGGAGTCTGCACACAACTAGTCAGCTCTCTAGAACTTTTGGAACTGAAGAAGAAGATGAAAATAGGTTTTTAAGGATGTGGCCCCTGTGACCCCATTTGGGGTCATGGGGTCACGAAATCTTCAATTTAGAATCCCCATTGGCCAAGGAGTCTGCACACAACGTTTCAGCTCTCTAGACCTTTTGGAACTGGAGTAGAAGATGAAAATAGGTTTTTAAGGATGTGACCCCTGTGACCCCATTTGGAGTCATGGGGTCACGAAATCTACAATTTAGAATCCCCATGGGCCAAGGAGTCTGCACACAACGTTTCAGCTCTCTAGACCTTTTGGAACTGGAGAAGAAGATGAAAATAGGTTTTTAAGGATGTGACCCCTGTGACCCCATTTGGGGTCACAGGGTCACGAAATCTACAATTTAGAATCCCCATGGGCCAAGGAGATTGCACATAAAATTTCAGCTCTGTGGAGTCATTGGTTCTGGAGAAGAAGTCGAAAAAGCGAAAAGTTTACGGATGGAGGGACAGACGGATGGAAGGATGGAGGGACGTTGGACGCTGGACGCCATGCCATGCTATAAGCCCATCAGGCCTTTCAGGTCTGATGAGCTAAAAATATCAGTGGAGCAACCATAAAATATTTTACCATGTTTCCCCTACATCTGTATTTTCCCTGACCCAACATCAGCCCAAAACATCCCTCTACAGAGAGAGGGAAAGGGGGAGGGGAAGACAGGGAGAGAGAAGAAAGCATGACAATTTGGTGTCAAATGGTTCATTCATAAAATGAACAATCACAATTATTGTTAGTAATTATAAGTAAACATACCTCTAGATTGAGTTGCCTACATCTCCAAGTCTGGAGAGGTTATACAGAGTAAAAAAATAAAATTTTATGTCGTGTGTGTGTGTTGTTCTTTCCCTGAGTTATCTCCCCTGGCTGAATTATCTTCCCCTGTCAACCGGATGTTTACCTCATTCTATTCGAAGTATAATTTGGATGACGGGGAGGAGGGTGGGAGTACATCCTCAATCTAGAGGTATGTTTACTTATAATTACTAACAATAATTGTGATTGTTCATAATTATTGCGTAAACTATCCCTCTAGATTGAGTTGCCAGAATAACACATAAGGCTGGAGGGAGTCCAAATTCGTAGACCACTCCAAACCTAGTCCCAATCCTAAGGACTTGATAAGACAAACTCATATCCATGGAGGAATAAAGGGAGATAACTCTTCCAAAAGATCGTACTTTTGTTCTAAATGCCGTAAAAATATCCTATTTTGGTAGTAGATCGTATTTCCAGCATTGAATATCTTCCTATTTAATGCTTAAAAGATCGTATTTTTCCCTTCTTAGGGGTTAACCCTTACGTTGCGTATATATATTTTACCATTTTTAGCCCCTGTGGCGGAATTTACAGGCTCGCAGCTCGCAGCAGTAGTTTGAGCTTATTCACTAACGAGCTCTGCTGGCGGAATTTCCAGGCGGCGATTCCGGTACCGTTTTTACGAAATATACCGCATCTACATGGCGAATAAGGACTATATACGGGCGTTCAATACAAATTCAAGTAGCGACACCCGTACACAAATGGCTAATTCACACCCGAAACTTTGAATGAATTTTCTATGTTTTTTCGTTTTTATTCTATTACTTTCGAAAGATTGTCTTTAATTCGGGCCTCGTAACATCATAAATACGAAACGAGAAAAATTCCATTTATATACGGAATTGAAGACAAGATGTCTAGCTTCACAATGATATAAAAATTATTAGAATGCGACCTTTGGTTATAATTCTATAGCTATGTAAAGTTTGTCTTTATTTCCACCTATAAAATCGTCAATACTTACAACATGTATGCGGCATTGCAAACGGTCGTTCATCGCACTTTTCCAAGAAATCATAATCTCGAACCAGTTGACAAATAAGCACATGTCAACCCAAATATGGTTATGTTGTTTGACTTTTCAAATAAACGCTAACCTCGAACCATAACTGATGAAAATATGTTGATTAGTTTGTGTGCCGTTTGGTTTCACATGCCTCTCAGAAAGGTAAAATTGTATCTTTATTTCTGTGAATAAATCTGCGCATTTTATATAGAATAAAAGATTATTCTTTTCGGTTTATTGTGATATAAAAATTATGAAAATGCATTCAGTATTTTAGCCGTGATAAATGTTTTAGAAGTTGTGAAAATCGCCGATTGTTTCAAAATTTATGAAGTGTAAACATGACCTTTTTCACGGCGCTTGCTGTGTCTTTATTATTTTTTTGAGATTTTCTAATTTTATATGGGAATGTAGTCCATTGTTTCACCTTTATTTTGCCGTATTTTTTTTTGAAAACAAACTATTCGCTCACATGATATGAAGTGCGGGAGTAAGGCGAGTTAGCGATTTTTTCCCCCGTCTCGCGAGATGCGAGGCAGATAGCAGTCTCGGGCGAGGCAAACCCGAGGCAATACAAACACGTGGGTGAAAATAGCCTCAAGCGAATTAATGCTTCGGGGGCTAAGCCCGACAAAATTGGCCTTTTGTAAAGCTAATTATCGATGCGTTACGGGTCAACAATGCACACACAATTTGGTGTGAATTTTACTTGATATTTCGACCGGACATTCACACAGACTCGTTATCGTGGCTATCTGCGAGATGTATGTAAACAAGTTTTCATGTGGCGATATACGGACACACTTCGTCTCGCATTTCGCCTGGGCGGCAAATATAATTATTACTGACCCGGTAAATGCACTAAGTCCAACGTACGGGTCTCGCCAAGGGTTCTAACATTTTTCTCTATGTGCCTCCCGGATAATTCCGTCGCCCGCATGTTAAGGGTTAAAATAAGGTCTATTTTGGTATAAAATATTCTATTTTACGTAAAATTCCGAGGTAATCGGACATAATTTACCGTTATTCCTTGACTCAGATAAGGAATTCAGGCTAAGAGTGACTTTTGATAATATTTGCGGGAATTTCCTCAAATTTACCGTTATATTCACGAAAATAGCCGATAATACTCAGGAATTTACCGTTATTCCTACACTTGGATCGGTAAAATCATAAACCAGACACGTCTCACTTAGGGGGAAATACGATTCGTTGCCGTATCTCACCAACCTTAGCTCACTTAGAGACTGATAATACTTCCCCTAACGGGATATTTGGTACAATAATAATTAGGTCTTTGAATATGCCCACCTTCTAATGGAATAGAAGTCACCACTTTCCGAGGACAGCTAGAGGCTGGACACTATCCCCGGGTCACTCCCCCCCCCCCCCTTTTTTCCCTGGGGAGGGGGTCAAGCAGAGAGGTGCTGAGCCGCCACCAAGGGCCCCAGGGACGATAGGCCCCCAATCATTGGGGCTACGTCTCTTAGGTAAGCTCTGGTGAAAGCTGAGGAGGACTTCCACTGGCACGAAGCAACGACCTGGTCAACTGACACTGACTTCCAGGCGGCCAGGGAGGTAGAGAGAGCTCAAATTTCGTGAGGAGAGTAAGTAGATTCTGCTTCAGAGAACTCCGCATTGGAATACGCTAGCACAATAGTCTTTCTCAACCATGAAGCGATAGTGTTCTTGGATATTTCTGACTCCATAGCTTGCTTGCAGGATAGAAATAGTCTTCTTCGCTTTTTCCTGAAAGTTTGTGTTCTCTCTAGATACCAGCGTAAGGCTCTAACTGGGCACAAAAGGGGATTCTTGTCTAGTTTCCCATTGGGTCTTGGGAGCGCTGGGATGGAGTATACCCTGGTACCCAGGGGGCCTGCTGCTGTTGATTGGTTTTTGGCAAGGAACTCTGGGATTGCTCTAAAAGATACAAACTTGTAATGCTCGGAGAAGGCAACAGATGACGCGTCTATGGCATGTAACTCAGACACTCTTGCAGCCGACGCAAAGGCTATAAGAAATGCAGTTTTCCAGGATAAAAACTTTAGTGATGTAGAGTTCAGAGGTTCGTAAGGAGGTTGCTGAAGCGATTTGAGAACCAGAACTAAATCCCACTTGGGGAAAATTGACGGAGATCTGATGTCTTGCAACTTGAAAGATCTGATCAACTTGGTTAGGGGAACGTCTGAGCCAACAGAGAGACCCTCTAGATCCGTAACAGAGGCAATAGCAGATCTGTAGCCTTCTATGGTACCTGCCTTGAGGTTACAGTCCTTGCGAAGATGATTTAGAAAATCTGCGATTATGGGGATGGAGAGGGGGACGAGGGATAACTGGTGCTCTCGTCTCCAGAGCTGGAATCTATCCCATTTGTTGTCGTATAGTGCAGAAGTTGATGGTCTGATAGATTTGGTAATAGCTGAGCTAGTGTCCTTGGCGAACCCTTTCTGCTGTAGGGACTGCTCGATATGCGCCAAACGTGAAGGTTGAATGCTTGCAAGTTGACGTTGTGGGGTTGCCAAAGTGGCTGTTGCAGAAGATTGGGCCACAGTGGAAGACGTAGTGGGGGATCTGACGCTAGATCCAGAAGCGACGGGAACCATGGTCTCTTGGGCCAGAAGGGGGCTACCAAGAATAGGGTACATTGATGTCTCCTGATCTTGCTTAGCACGTCCGGGATTAACTTGAACGGAGGGAAGGCATAAGCCAAGAGATTGTCCCACGGATAAGATAGAGCATCCACTGCTAGAGCTTGAGGGTCGGGCACTGGACTGATGTACTTGGGAAGTCGATAGTTGAGAGCTGTTGCAAAAAGATCTATCTGTGGACGTTCCCATCTGTCCTCTATGAGATCTATGACACTCTGATGCACAGTCCATTCCGAGGACACTACTTGATTCGTTCTGGAAAGTGAATCCGCGAGAAAATTCAGCTTGCCCGGAATATGTCTCGCTTGAATAGACATCTGAAGAGAATCGACTAGGTGGTAAAGATCTCTTGTGCTCTGCATTAGGGAAGGAGATCTGGTGCCCCCTTGTTTGTTGATATAGGCTACCACTGTCGAGTTGTCTGTGGCAACCACTACGCTGGTGTGAGACAGAAGAAACCTCCAATGGGTAAGAGCCCGTATCACTGCTAGAAGTTCCAGATGGTTGATATGAAACTGTGATTCCAACTGAGTCCAAGTGCCCTTGACTTGAAGGTCGTTGCAGTGAGCACCCCAGTCCAGATTGGAGGCGTCGGTATAAATGGTCTGAGTTGGTGTCGGCAACACGAACGGGCAGCCTGTCATGACATGTGTTCTGAGTGTCCACCATTGTATCTCGTACAGCACTTGTTGAGTGGGGGAGATCAAGTGTGAAAGTTCTAGATTCCGATGCTCGTTTATCCAGGACTGAAGGTGTCTCAGATTCAGCCTTCCTCTCTGAGTAAAGTCCTGCATTGACGTAAGAGAGCCCGCTAGAGACATCCACTTCCTGAGCGTGTGGGGTTTCCCGTCTGTTAGTTGAGCAATCAATGACTGTGCTCCTGTCCATCGATCTTCTGTTGGCCAGGTCATTGACATAGAGGAGTCCAGCATGGCGCCTAGAAACCTTATGCGATATGTAGGCGTGAGTTCTGATTTTCCTGGATGAATGACCCAACCCAAATGGCTGAATACGTGAGCCACGAAGTCTAGGTGGAGTCTCAATACCTCTGGTAGCTGATGACGCAGTAGAAAGTCGTCGAGATAGCCGTGAATGAACACTTGTTTCAGATGCAGAAACTGTAGCACGGGAGCCATGATCATAGTGAATAGCCAGGGGGCGACGGAAATACCAAACGGTAGCACTTTGAATTGGAACCGGCGGCCGTTCACACTGAATCTGAGGAACTTCCTGGAGCTCTGATGAATCGGAACATGGAGATAAGCGTCTTTTAAATCCAGGCTTGCAAACAGAGACTGAGGCTGAATCAGCTTGCGAATGGCCCTGAGAGAGTCCATCGTAAACTTGGGTGGCCTTTTGAGAAATGACTTGTTGAGCACCTTTAAGTCTATTATCATCCTCATATCTTTGCAGTCCTTCTTGGGTACCAGGAAGACTGGTGAGTAGAACCCCTCCGAGCTGTCTGAAGGGTCTAGCTCTGTGACGGCGCCTTTTTCTAAGAGTAGCTCTATAGCAACGAGAGCGGCATCTAGTTTGGGTCCCTTTAGGAAGAAGCGTTTCCCTTGTGGAATTGCCGTAAGTGGAGGTACAAAGTTCCACTGGAGACGATAACCCTCTGATATCACCGAAAGAATCCATGGATCCTGTGTGATGATTCCCCAGTTGCGGTGGTATGACATCAGGCGGCCTCCCACTGGGGAGGGGGAGGTCGGTTGGGGGAACTCGCAATTCAAAATCATGTCGGAGGACGGAAGCGGCCGTAAGGGGGGAGACAGAACGGGAGGGACGGACGAGTCACCGTCGCTGTTGACCCTTGTGGAAGCGACCCCTAGACTGACCCCTGGTCTGCTGTTGTCTAGCTTGGTCTCTGTTGGGTACCGGCTGGTTGTCCCGGTTGTCCCCTTTACTTTGAAAGTAGTTCTTAGTAGGCGCTGGTGGAGCCGACGGCTTGGCATACGACTGCTTGGGGGGAGCCCTGGAACCCCCGTTCCCCCTACGGGATTCGTTAAACTTGCCCTTGTTTAACAGCGCTTGCGAAAGTTTAAGGTTCAGGCTCTTAGTAGTCATGGTCTCCTGCGTGGCGCTCGCTTCTATGCAGGTTCCATTAAACAAGGTGGGGGATTGCACTGGCTGAGACATCAAGGAATCTCTCACATCTTGTGGCAAGTCTCGAACACGAGAAAGTTGGAAGTCCCTTTCGTGGAGAACAGATTTGGCAATCGTGTTAGCCGATGCACTTGCTAAATCTTGGGAAGCTAAAAAGATACTATCCAGGAAACCATGAGCCATCGCGGCGTCGTCAGCCCTCATGGTCACTAGCGTATCTGGAGAAATGCCCTCATAGGAAGCAAACTTGGGAGGGATTAACTCTCTAATACCAGCACAGAACCAGTTGATGTACGAGAGAGTGTCCATGGAAAATCTGGCATTCGCATCCATTTCCAAAATGTCAGACCTAGGCATCGGTTTGGTATTCACACTGGCAGGTCGAGGGTTAAGTCTATCGAATTCTTGGTCCAAGGCGGGAAGACCGGTAGACATGTATCGGTTGTGAATAACATAAGGTAACCTTGACTTAGACTTGGCTAAATGCGAAGGAAGGTTGGGAGTGATCCTCTCATTTACTGACGAAAAAGCTGTCTTCACAACAGTAGAATGAGGCAGAGATAATTTAGGAATCTTAGGGGTTGGAAGCAGTCCCGAATTCCCAAGTTCGTCCGGTTTAGTAACTTCCAATTGCTCCGTGGAAATTGGCATAGTTGACGGTTTGAGGTGATGCACAGAGTCCAACTTGTCTACAAAAGACCATTCCGGAACTAAGTCGGCAGCTTGACAATCCGATTTAATAATTAGTTGGCCCTCATGATCAAAGACTGACACATCAACAGAGTCCGTACTGGTAGACACATGTAGAGGCTGAGTCAGGATAGGTATGAAAGGTGGCCTGTTGACATCAACCAAGTCAGCTGCACCGTTAGGTAGCTGGCTTTGGTCCCAGTCACCATCCGCTAGGTTGCCCGTGCCGCACGTGCTAACGCTTGGCTTAACGGGATCGACCTGCTGGGGCACGTGAGTACTCCCGCCTCGGTCGGCCAGCGGCTCAACAGACTGAGTGGCTTTGTCCGTGTCGCCCGTGCTAACGGGACGCGTGACGGTAAGAGCCGGCCCAGTTGTCTTGCCACGGTTAGCCCGTGCGTCCGTGGACACCGTGGCTTCCCCTCTGGCCCGGGAAACCCGTGCTCCGACCTTAGCGTTGGATTCCCCGCCACCCAGGCCAGGATTGGTCGGGGGAGTCCCTGTCCCGTGAGGGACTGAGACACCGTCCCCGACCGAGTCGCCTGGCTGGGTGGTGATGACCGTGGTTGGGTTTTGGGTCTTAATGCGCTCCCCGCGCGACCCGCGGCCCGAACCAACGGCAGGCAGTCCCCATTCCTTGTCCACTGTCCACTTTCGGAGGTGGGGAACTGGACCCAACGGTCCCAAGATGATCAGAACCGCGGCCTGCTACCGACGGCTCTGCCAACTTGGCCTCTATCTCCTCAACTTCTTCTCATTCGTCTCCTTGATAGAAGAAACAGAAGTAGCTAAAGCCACTAACATAGCTTTTAATTCTGATAGTTCAGAGGAGGGTTTATCAAGAGTGGGGGTGACAGATCTCGATCTCTTGCTAACAGACGAATCTGAGTCCTTCTTCCTCTTAGGGGTCTTAGGCTTAGATCTAAGTTGGTTCATTTCAATCCAAAGTTTATCAGGCAAGTCTTTACACAACAAACATCTAGAGTCAAACAAGCAAGGTAGATCCTTAAAGCAAGCATAGCATGATGAATGGGGATCCCCCTTATGTAAATACTTCTGACAGGTTAAACACTTGTTTTGATTGGCAGACATCTTGGATGAATGAAAAATGGCGGGAAAGTTGAAGGATAATTTTTTCACACACAAGGTAAATCAAAAACGATCTCACCCAGTTGAATCCACTTGAAATCCAAAGCAGAATGACACAAGGATGAAACCAGAAACTCTTCAAGTGAAATCCCAAAGGGAGACTCAAGAAGACAGAAAAAAATTTACTCTCTCACTCAGTGAACCTCTACCCAGTCCATACAGAGAATAGAATGAGGTAAACATCCGGTTGACAGGGGAAGATAATTCAGCCAGGGGAGATAACTCAGGGAAAGAACAACACACACACACCACATAAAATTTTATTTTTTTACTCTGTATAACCTCTCCAGACTTGGAGATGTAGGCAACTCAATCTAGAGGGATAGTTTACGCAATAATTAAAATAGAACCATGGGCTATGTAGCTCATCAGGATTTGTATTGTTATAATAAATTTTCTCAGCTTGTTCTAGAGCTTTTCTTACTGGAGAAGAAGATGAAAACAGTTTTTTAGGGTTCTGACCCTTGTGACCCTATTTGGGGACATGGGGTCACATAATCTACAATTAAGTATGCTATTTGACAAAGAGTCTGTATACACAACATTTCAGCTTTCTAGACCTTTTGGTACTAGAGAAGAAGATGAAAACATGTTTTTAAGGTTGTGACCCCTGTGACTTTATTTGGGGTCATTGGGTCACCAAATCTACAATTAAGAATCCCCATTGGCCAAGGAGTCTGCACATAAAATTTCAGTTCTCTACAGTTATTGATTCAAGAGTAGAAATCGAAAAAGCGAAAAGTTTACAGATGGACAGACTGACGGATGCCGGACGCCATGCCATGCCATGCCATGCCATGCAATAAGCCCATCGGGCCTTTCAGGCAGATGAGCTAAAAATGAAAATTTTCAAATCAACAATAATTTGTTTGTTGTTCACAAGGCTTTCTAGTCAAATGAAACTATTTTTCTTTTTTGGAAATCACATTGGTTTCTTCATGTTCAAATTCCCTGATTTCTGACTATTGAAACATTTACAATTTTCAATTATGAATAGCAAACATATATATCTGTCTTTGTCTTCAATCATTTTACAGCACAGATTTGATATTCAAATTTTCTTAAGTTCGTTTCATTTCATTTTTAAGTTTCGTAACATTTGAACAACTGGTTTCAGAGTTATGAGTGGAACAAAAAGTGTGAATGGTTAAGTCAAAAACAGAGAAAATTTGCATAAATTATGCAAATGAGGGTATGAAACATACAAAAGGCAGATGTACACATCGTGGTGATTATATGTATCAAGTTACAAGACATTTGAACAATTAGTATTTGAGTTATGAGTGGAACAAAAACTGTGAATGGCAAAGTCCAAAACGGAGAAAATTTGCATAAATTATGCAAATTAGGGTATGAAACATACAAAAGGCAGATGTACACATCATGGTGATTGTACATATCAAGTTTCGTAAAATTTGAGCGACTGGTTTCAGAATTATGAGCAGAATAAAAACCGGACGGACGTGCTGACCGCTATATACCCCCGACTACTTCGTAGCGGGGGTATAAAAAGATGATTATTTACAAGTATACAGTCATTAAGCCTAAATGAACAATAACTATTGATTAGTCTGGACTTTGATATCACACACTCGTATTCATTGGATCTATTTTACTCACTTTTCATTTCTTTTCCTCCTGACTTTGTTGTGTTAACATGAGCATTTGGACCACTTTCTGAAGTTTTCTCTGCAAAAAAATGACTTTTATCATCAAAATCACACAATATATCATAGGAGACAATGTTTTGACAGTGGATTTGTACAATGGCATGGTATCATCAACTACACAACTCACAATGCTGACATCATCAAGTACTTGACTCACAATGCTGACATCATCAAGTACTTGACTCACAATGCTGACATCTTCAAGTACTTGACTCACAATGCTGACTTCATCAAGTACATGACTCACAATGCTGACATCATGAAGTACTTGACTCACAATGCTGACATCATCAAGTACTTGACTCACAATGCTGACATCATCAAGTACTTGACTCACAATGCTGACATCATCAAGTACTTGACTCACAATGCTGACATCATCACCTACATGACTCACAATGCTGACATCTTCAAGTACTTGACTCACAATAGTGACATCATCAAGTACATGACTCACAATGCTGACATCATCAAGTACTTGACTCACAATGCTGACATCATCAAGTACTTGACTCACAATGCTGACATCATCAAGTACTTGACTCACAATGCTGACATCATCAAGTACTTGACTCACAATGCTGACATCATCAAGTACATGACTCACAATGATGACATCATCAAGTACTTGACTCACAATGAGGGACAATATTACAGCTTTCTAGGCCTCTTATTCCAGAGAGGAAGATGAAACTAGGTTTTTAGGCCATGGCCATTTAGAATTCCAATTGGCTAAAGAGTCTGCACACGATATTACAGCCTTCTAGATCTTTTTGTTCTGGAGAAGAAGATTAAAATAAATGTTTAGGTAATGGCCTGTGGGGCTCTTATTTGCGGCCCCAGGGTCACCAAATCTACAATTTAGTGTCCCCATATTGGCTAAAGAGTCTCTACACAACATTTTAACTTCTAGGTCTTTTCATTCTGATGAAGAACATATCAGCCTTATTGATCTTTTCATTTTGAAGAAGAAGATGAAAATAGGTTTTTAGGTTATGGCCTGTGAGGCCCTTATTTGGCGCCACTGTGTTCCCATTGGCCCAGGAGTTTATACACAAAATTTCAGCTCCCTAGACCCAGTAGATCTGGAGAAGAAAATGAAAATGTTAAAAGTTTACAGAAGGATGGACGGACAGATGGACACCGGAGGCCATGCCATAAAGCCCATCGGATTGAGCTATCATCCCTGGGTTCACGGACCTCTCTTGGTCAGGATTCCTGACCGTCAAAGTTTACTATTTTCCAAAACTTATAACATTTAAAAGGTGGGCTGCAACAATTCACCTAGACAAATTTAATTCAATTTTTTTATTTTAACAGTTCGATTCCATATTTTAACACTACAGAAAAAAAAATCCGCCATTTTGATCGTTGCTATGTGGCGTTGCTAAGAGAAATGTATAAGCCACACAGGTGAGAATATAAACCAATCATTGACTACATTACATATTGTAGACACTGAACTTGGTCTCCCGTTCACATGTGACTTATCATCGCTCGCAAATGCAATTTCACGATCTAATTGTAATAAAATCAGGTGACATTTTATTATTTTAGCATGAAAAAAATGAATGTGAATCGAATCAAAATTTTGAATCATGAATCGATTTTCGATGTCTTTAGATTGTATCGATATTCGATACATCGTAGTGAATCGTTGCAGCCCTAGTTCAATCGGGGTATTTTTTGTGGAAACGTAATTCGAGAGAATATTCGTGTTTACACATATATGTTATTAATACATAATTAAGTCAAATTGAAAGATAGTAATGAAGGTCATATTTTGATGTATTTCACAACCTGATAAACACAAGTGCAAATTTGTTGAAAAATGAAAAAATAGAGCCATGGGCTCTGTAGCTCATCAGAATTTTAATGATTTTTTATCTAAGGTTGAATATCTAAGTTATTTCAAGTAATACATTGTTAACAAGCAAAATAATATTGGTATAAGATCATGACCCCTGTGACCCACATTTGGAGTCACAGGGTCACCAATCCTACAATTAAGAATCACCTTTGACCAAAGAATCTCTACACAACATTTCATCTTTCTAGAGCTTTACATATAAACTGGAGAAGAAGAAGATGAAAATAGGTTTTTGGGTCATGACCCGTGACCAAGATTGGGGTCACAGGGTCACAAAATCTACAATTTAGAATCCCCATTGGCCAAGGAGTCTGCACACAACTTTACAGCTCTCTAGACCTTTTGGAACTGGAGAAGAAGATAACAATAGGTTTTTAAGGATGTGACCCCTGTGACCCCATTTGGGGTCATGGGGTCACGAAATCTACAATTTAGAATCCCCATTGGCCAAGGAGTCTGCACACAACTTTTCAGCTCTCTAGACCTTTTGGAACTGGAGAAGAAGATGAAAATAGGTTTTTAAGGATGTGACCCCTGTGACCCCATTTGGGGTCATGGGGTCACGAAATCTACAATTTAGAATCCCCATTACCCAAGAAGTATGCACTAAACTTTTCAGCTCTCTAGACCTTTTGGAACAGGAGAAGAAGATGAAAATAGGTTTTTAAGGATGTGACCCCTGTGACACCATTTGGGGTCACGGGGTCAAGAAATCTACAATTTAGAATCCCCATTACCCAAGGAGTATGCACACAACTTTTCAGCTCTCTAGACCTTTTGGAACTGGAGAAGAAGATGAAAATAGGTTTTTAAGGATGTGACCCCTGTGACACCATTTGGGGTCACGGGGTCAAGAAATCTACAATTTAGAATCCCCATTATCCAAGGAGTCTGCACACAACTAGTCAGCTCTCTAGAACTTTTGGAACTGGAGAAGAAGATGAAAATAGGTGTTTAAGGATGTGACCCCTGTGACCCCATTTGGGGTCACGGGGTCATTAAATCTACAATTTAGAATCCCCATTAGCCAAGGAGTCTGCACATAAAATTTCAGCTTTGTGGAGTTATTGGTTCTGGAGAAGAAGTCGAAAAAGCGAAAAGTTTACGGACGGATGGACGGACAGACGGATGGATGGACGGACGCCGGACGACATGCCATGCCATAAGCCCATCGGGCCTTTCAGGCCTGATGAGCTAAAAACTGGTTAACATTCATAAATATAGCCAAAATGACTCAGAACTATGTTTTACCTTAACGACACTGTGAGTAGACAGAAGTTACCAAGCAAACATAAAAGCTGTGTGAAACAAGATTTGATCAAACAACTTTATCATTTTGCAAAAAAAACATCATCAACTAAACTTTGAAAATGATATTTTCATGTATATAAGATAAGTATAGATATGATATTCTGTAAAAATAATACGAAAGCGTTTTTTTATATTATCCTGGGCCAATTAAGCTAGTTCGAGGTCACTGGTCCGAATACAGTGTATATAAAAGGCTTGAGGCAGGAGAGATGTAACAGCACTTTGAGGAGTTTGGTAGTTTCACTGTTTAAAACTTCTGTCCAAATTATTTTCCAAAACAGATACAGAAATAAAATTGCGTAGAATGAAAACATGATGGAAACTGCAAAGTGGAGATAACTGATATACGCATGTTTATTTCAAAGACATAGTTTGACCTAGAATGTAATGTCATCATGTATTTAAATGCAGTAAATCACCTTTTTACAAAAAAAGTGTTCGAACCTCCATTTGCCGATAAAATAAACCAATAAAAACAAGCATTGAAAAGTCATGGTTGAATGATACTTACCTTTTCTTTCTCCAATCAATTTTATTTCTCTATCTTCTGTAGACTCAGCTGCATTTTCAGAGATCAGAATACCTGCAAGACAAACAACAACCACAATGTATACAAACTGGTAGCGGGTTTAAGGAATTTTCAGAATTTTGAAAGGGGGGGGGGAAGATTGTGCAAGTTCACCCAGGGAGTCCATCAAATTTACAAGAAAATTGTTCACACACCCCTGAACCACCCCTCTGCATCTGTCACTGGTATTATGTCAAATTCCATCAGAGTTTTTCAATTGATGTTGAGTTATTCAAACTGAATATTTCGCAGTCACACATTTGGTGAAATCAAGACGGTGCTATCTGTTCCCCAATCTTGTCAATAATTATTATTTCAAAGTAAATGAGATGTTAAGTGTTGTGCAAATTAAAATGAGATTAATTAATAAAATTGTCATTAATTCAGTATTTCACATCCTCGATAATCCAGTGCTATTGTTCCGATAAATCTACACACAAGCGCTGGAAAACAGTAAGGGTATTTATCCATAACCTAGTTACCTCCCTTCGCAATGACTCAGCGAAACGCTTGCTTTCTAACAACCAATGAGATCACTTGAAATCAAGGGTGAAATAACAAGCACTCTCGTGTCAGGATCTTGGCTTTCGCAGTACAGGGATTTTAATCATTTACCTCCATCCGTTTTGATGGACATGAATACACCCTTCTTCTCGTAGAGACTTCTTAAAACTTTCTTTTGAGTTTCTGTCAGGTTTTCTACGCTGAATGTGTTACAAACTATATCGTAATCGAGTGAGTCGGCCGAACGGTAGTGATGCCTTTTGATTGGTCGAGTTGTTTACGCAGATAGTGTCTGCGTTTCGTTTCTGATTGGATAACATGGACCCAAGAGGAGGTAACTAGGTTTGGGATAAATACCCTTACTGTTTTCCAGCGCTTGTGTGTAGATTTATCGGAACAATAGCGCTGGATTATCGAGGATGAGTATTTCACTATTGGCTGAGACTTTGACTCGTGCCATTATAACGCATCAAGGACCTTTAACTGGCCCAATTAACAAGGCAAAAGTGAGCGCAGCTCACATACCCCCTGCCTGTAGTTTGATCGCCTTCATACAGTATTAATAAATTGGAAAATATAATCTAGTCAATCATGTCAATGAATAACAATGATTGTTTTAATGAAAATATGTTTTTAAATTATTTGAACTGTTGAGTTTAAACCAATAAAAGGCACAACAATACAATATAGGTAGGCAACATCCAAATCTAAATTTTCAAGTTATATAGTTTTTCATTTATGCTCCAGATATGACACAAATGACAAAATTTCAAAAATTATTTGGACCTTGGGACTCTTAAAGGGCACAATAGCACCATATAGGTTATTTCGATAGCAAATTTACAAGCCAAATAGTTTTTGAGATATGCTCCGGAAACAATTAACACAAAGTCCAAAAATCGGACTGTTTTTTGTCAAAATTTTCAAAAATTATGGACCGTGGAGTTGACACCTCTTAAGGGCACAACAGCACTATAAGGGTTACTTCCATACCAAATTTGAAGTTTCCAAGCCAAATAGTTTTTGAGATATGCTCCTGAAACGAGACAAAGTAAAAAAATTGGACCGTTTTTGGTCAAAATTTCAGAAATTATTTGGACCTTGGAGTTGAGACACCTAAAAAAACACAACAGCACCATATGGGTTACTTCCATGCCAAATTTGAAGTTTCCGAGGTAAACAGTGTTTCAGATATGCTCCGGAAACAAGACAAATTCCCAAAATAAGACCATTTTTGGTAAAACATTTCAAAAACTAGATTAGCGTTTGTGGGACATCACAAAAGCAGAGCAGCTCCGAAACTTAGGGTCTCGCCTTTCCCTGTTCTGCCTTCTCATCAGCATCAATAAAATGGGAATTTTTGTTAACAAAAATTTGTTCATTATTCAAGTTATTACTAATCATCACTGGGGTCACTCACACAAGTTTGTTCTTAAAGATATTCTAACCTCAGGGGGTAGACTTCACGGAAATGATTCTGACAACAGTTAAGAATAACGACACAAAAGTATTGGATTACAAATGCACCCCAAAATAGTAGAAAAAAACGTTTTTAAAAAATACTTCATTTTTACAGCCGCCAAACGTTTCATTAGCCAATCATCTGCTAGCAGAGGTGTGACGTGTTACTCAGGAGTCCTGCTCAACGAGTAGATGGCTTATGTTTTTGTTTACATTATACACTCGTATAGCCGTCACATATTTTTCACTGGTCTCACTTGTCAAAACAGCCTAAACTTGATCAAAGCTATTAGAAACAATGTCGGCATATTCTGTTCAATCGTTATTTAACTTTGGTTGTTGTACACATGTGTTTAGATTGTTTAGTCTCCGATAATGCCGAGTGGATATTTCAGCGTAAATCTACTACCATTGTCTTTTCTTTGCGTCATTTTGAAGTGTCAGTTCTATAGAGTTACTGCGTGAATGTCCATCACTGACCATTTCTGTTATGTCAGACTCTTATTCTAGCAATGAGATCTCGCTTTGAACAACATAAGTCAAGCGATAACAAAGATTTGAATGAAGAACAAGCGAATGTACCAAATGATTGGGATACATATCTCGTTACTATGTCTCACGTTTATCTATTCCATTATTTAATAGTTGAAATGAAATAAGAGCACATATGTAGGATACTATCTCAAAGTATTTTGATTCAATAAAACAATTCATTAAACAATGTGTTTCCACAATTATACACATTTGGATCGGCAAACAAACCAGAATTCATGCTAATCCTACTCAACGAAAAACGAGACTTATGCGACGTATATATCTATATTATTTTACAATTTAAAAGAAATACATATCAATTGTTGCACCATTGTGATGATTTTCTTACTAGTTCGCATGTAAACAACACTTTACGATGTCCTTATTGATTTAAATAACTAACCTGTTGTCACTATATGATTACTAATCCATGTACATTGGTGTGCATCTTACATAATAGTGAATGACCGGCTGCTATCACCGACGAAACAACAGAACACAATATTCTTAAATTTCGATGGCTGAATATAACAGTCCTAATTTTGATTGGCTCACTATGTCCAGACTGAATGTCGCCTATATGTGTATCTTTATTTTAACTAGACAGACAGACAAGTGTTTATTAGAGTCTCTAACGACCAGGTAAGTATCACCAGTTACGTCATATGACAGGACGTTGGCAATATCTTGACGCGCCACCTCTTATATAATTGAACCGGTCCAGTGACCGATATCTGGCATCAAAAGGTGTTAATGCATTAAGCGCAATTAGTGAGTGTTGATTACATGACTAACTTCTGAAAAATATAGAATTAATATAGAAATTAAAAGCTAGATTTTAAGCATTCTACACTAACATTTCATCGATTATACCCAAATAACATGATATTGATGGAACAGAATCTGAAAGAAAATGTGTACTGAAAAAGAAAACGCCCTTTTCATTTCGATTTGAAATTAATCATGATTCCTTATCATAGATACATCATTGTAGGCTTTATAATCTTTTGACATTTCACCCGCCACATTTCTATACAGTTGTATTACACTGAATAAAATAACTCAATGTCTCAATGTAAGTAATTGTAAATGTACAAGATTATAAATTTAACAATAGCTCGATTTGTTCCCTCTAAAAATTGTTAACCAGTAACAATGTTGAAAATTTCTAAGTTAAAATGCAATTATTCTATTGTGAATAAAACGTCACTATGAGAAATATTGACTCTGTAGACCTTAAACTATACAGGTGCTAGGCCTCTTGAAACTTAAAATCAAGCCAAAAAAAATAATAGTGACCTTCACAATTGAAACAAGCAGACAGAGTCGGCCATATCCCCCGCCTTTGGGAAAATTTATTGAAGAATAGTTGTTGAATAACAGTGACTATGAACCTTTTTTCAACTAACCAGTGCCCAGTTATAAGCAATCTATATTGGTCTTACATTTAATCTTACTCTCCTGCAGATTGTAACATTTCAACTTGAGCTCAAAGTATCTTACAGAATTGAATGAGATACAATATTTAAATCATGATCATCTTGCTATATCAGGTTATTTGTATCAGAATTAGGCTCGTACAATCTCTTTACAGCCTGATGTAGCAGGATGGATGATGATATGACTCATTTGTTGGCTGAGCAGGGCAGGGATGTCACTCCCTGTATGGTTTGTAACATATCAAAACAACCTTAGCCTACTCAATATAAGGTTTATTGCAACTGATGGTTATTGTTTGCTGATGATCAAGATGAAAATAGGTTTTTTGGGTTGTGAGCAAAGCCAAGGAGTTCGCACACAAAATTTCAGCTCCTTAGACCTAGTGGTTCTGGAAAAGAAGACAAAATGGGAAAAGTTTACAGACGGACGGATGGACAGACAGACGCCGGACACCAAGCCATGCCATAAGCCCATCGGGCCTTTCAGGCGACCTCGCTATGACCTTGACCTTTGACAGATGTTAGCGAAAACCTTTTCAAATCTTGGCCTTTCTCCATAGTTGATATACACCAAAGAAGAGCCTGATAGCACAAATATTTTTCAAGTTATCGTGTTTACAAGGATTTTTGTAGCAATTTCAGAACTCGTGACCTTGACCTTTGACCTTGAATGTGAACATGTCAAAAAAAAGGCTTAAGTAAAAGTTATGTATATGAGTTCTAAAAACCTTCTAGGAAAAAAGTAAAAGCCAAAACAAAACGCGCGGGCAACTGCGCAAAAACTGATAACAGCTCCGACCTTGGAGTCGAGACCCTTAAAAGGCACAACAGAAACGATTCCGGACGGACATGCGGAGCGTTATATTCCCCCGACTACATCGTAGTGGGGGTATAATAACAGTATAGTATTGTGTATAGATATGCCATGTTAAATTATGAAAATGCAATTTGACAATCTTTTGAAAATATCTCATAAGTTTATATACAATTCTAGTGTATGAGATTTATACAACTAAACATCATTGTTTGATTATGGTTGAATTAATACGATAAAGTAACCTCAAGCTCATATATCAACATACCCTTAGTTTTTTTCTTAGCTTGTTTATTCCTCCTGGTGCTTGCTGTGCCAGACTGGGAAGCACTGGTTCCACGGTTTTCTTTCTCTATAAAAACAATGTTTAACAAGAGTCATCAGAAGATGACATATCCCACCGGTTCCACAAAATTTGTAAAACACATCTTTTACAGATACTTGTGTATCTACTACCGTACTTCAGTTAGTGGGTATTACAGAGTTTCAGGAATGTTAAGGGTTTTAGACTTCTGCTCCAGAAGCAGTCAAAATCTACAACAACCAACATCCCCTCATGTTTCTATGGAAACAGAAAAAAAGAAAAAAAATCAGAAAAAATCAGATAATATCAAAAGGCACCACTTCAGTCAATGGGTAATACACATGCAAAGTTTCAGGAAGATATGATGAATGGTTTTGGAGCTGTGCTCCGGGAACGAACCTGTCTCTGAACAAAGTCCAAATTCAACAAGTTTCTATGGAAACGAAAAAAAAATAAAAATTCAGAAATCTGAAAATATCAAAAGGCACCACTTCAGTTAGTGGGTAATACACATGCAAATTTTCAGGAAGATATGATGAATGGTTTTGGAGCTGGAGCATCATCAATAAAATGGAAATTCTTTTAAACAAAAGTTTGTTCATTATTCGAGTTATTACTAATCATCACTGGGGTCACTTTTCACAAGTTTGTTCTTAAAACTTATTTCTTCTTTCAAATTTGATCAAAGGATTAACGTGGCCTTAACCAATATCTCATGACTTTGACCTTTGACCTTCAAGGTCACACCATCAATGATCACTTTTCATCGTGTATAATAATCATGCAATGACTCAAAGTGTTCATAGTTAAAATACGGCATATTCACAAAAGCATGCTTCAGTTTTGACCTCACTGTGACCTTGACCTTTGACAGATTTTAGCGAAAACGTTTTAAAATCTTGGTCTTTCTCCATAGTTTATATATACCAAATAAGAGCCTAATAGCACAAAAAAAGTTTGAAGTTATCATGTTTACAAGGATTGTTGTAGTGATTTCAGAACTCATGACCTTGACCATCGACCTTGAATGTGAACATGTCAAAATCATTCACCAGGTGTATAAGAAAGAAATTAAGCTATCTATATGAGGTGTTAATATCTTCATGGAAAAAAGTTACTTAGTGATTTCAGAACTGGTCAGCATGACCATATCTCGTGACCTTGACCTTTAAAATTCAAGGTCACAGAATCAGTGATCACTTTTCATTGCGTATAACAATCATGTAATGATTCAAAGTGTTAATAGTTGAAATAAGACATTTTCGCAAAAGCATGCTGAGGTTGTGACCTCGCTTTGACCTTGACCTTTGACGGATGTTAGCAAAAACCTTTTAAAATCTTGGCCTTTCTCCATAGTTGATATACACCAAAGAAGAGCCTGATAACACAAATATTTTTCAAGTTATCGTGTTTACAAGGATTTTTTTTAGCGATTTCAGAACTCGTGACCTTGACCTTTGACCTTGAAAGTGAACATGTCAAAAAAATTCCCCAGGGGTATAAGTAAGAAGTTATTTATATGAGTTCTCAAAACCTTATAGGAAAAATAGAGCCATGGGCTCTGTAGCTCATCAGGGTTTCATTGATTTACTATCTAAAGTTGAATATTTAAATTATTTAAGTTATTGTTTACAAGCAAAAGATAGGTTCTTAGATCATGACCACTGTGACCCCATATGGGGTCACGGGGTCACATAATCTACAATTTAGAATCCCCATTGGCCAAGGAGTCTGCACACAACTTTTCAGCTCTCTAGACCTTTTGGAACTGGAGAAGAAGATGAAAATGGGTTTTTAAGGATGTGACCCCGGTGACCCCATATGGGGTCGCGGGGTCACGAAATCTACAATTTAGAATCCCCATTGGCCAAGGAGTCTGCACACAACTTTTCAGCTCTTTAGACCTTTTGGAACTGGAGAAGAAGATGAAAATAAGTTTTTAAGGATGTGACCCCGGTGACCCCATTTGGGGTGACGGAGTCACATAATGTACAATTTAGAATCCCCATTGGCCAAGGAGTCTGCACACAACTTTTCAGCTCTCTAGACCTTTTGGAACTGGAGAAGAAGATGAAAATGGGTTTTTAAGGATGTGACCCCGGTGACCCCATTTGGGGTCACAGAGTCATGAAATCTACAATTTAGAATCCCCATTGGCCAAGGAGTCTGCAAATACCTTTTCAGCTCTCTAGACCTTTTGGAACTGGAGAAGAAGATGAAAATAGGTTTTTAAGAATGTGACCCCGGTGACCCCATTTGGGGTCACGGAGTCGCGAAATCTACAATTTAGAATCCCCATTGGTCAAGGAGTCTGCAAAAAAATGTTCAGCTCTCTAGAATTTTGGGAACTTGAGAAGAAGATGAAAATAAGTTTTTAAGGATGTTACCCCGGTGACCCCATTTAGGGTCACGGGGTCACAAAATCTACAATTTAGAATCCCCATTGGCCAAGGAGTATGCACACAACTTTTCAGCTCTCTAGACCTTTTGGAACTGGAGAAGAAGATGAAAATAAGTCTTTAAGGATGTGACCCCGGTGACCCCATTTGGGGTCAGGGAGTCACATAATCTACAATTTAGAATCCTCATTGGCCAATGAGTCTGCACACAACTTTTCAGCTCTCTAGACCTTTTGGAACTGGAGAAGAAGATGAAAATGGGTTTTTAAGGATGTGACCCCGGTGACCCCATTTGGGGTCAGGGAGTCACGAAATCTACAATTTAGAATCCCCATTGGCCAAAGAGTCTGCACACAACTTTTCAGCTCTCTAGACCTTTTGGAACTGAAGAAGAAGATGAAAATAGGTTTTTAAGGATGTGACCCCTGTGACCCCATTTGGGGTCATGGGGTCACGAAATCTACAATTTAGAATCCCCATTGGCCAAGGAGTCTGCACATCAAATTTCAGCTCTGTGGAGTCATTGGTTCTGGAGAAGAAGTCGAAAAAGCGAAAAGTTTACGGATGGACGGATGGACGGATTGACGGATGGACGGATGGACGGATGGACGGATGGACGGATGGACGGACGCCGGACACCATGCCATGCCATAAGCCCATCGGGCCTTTCAGGCCTGATGAGCTAAAAAGTTATAGCGAATACAAAACGCGGCGGAGGCGGCGGCGGCGGCAGTGATGGAAACTGCGCAAAAACTGATAGCAGCTCCGACTTAGAGGCAGACATAGCAGGTGTCACGCACTGTCTCTGTCCGCATTTGATATAATGTTTAAACTTGCGTTTTTAAGCATCTTCATCTGACTGAATGGTACCGAAACATATCATTGGTCTTAAATTGATAAAAATTCAAAACATATTTTTTTTTTTCCCATGTTTTATTAAAGAGTTTGCTGTACCCCAATGTGTTTTGTAATAAAGTATAGTTTTGCCCTGAACTATTATAGTTGAAGCACGAGGTCGTAAGTTCGAATGCTTTGATGTAATAATAGTTCAGGGGTACTGAAAACTTTATTTCATTTCTAAGATACCAAATGACCCATACAGGTGACATTGTACTTCCAATAATTTGGAAATAAAAATATTGTTGACATTCCTTATATCAATAATCCATAAACAGGGCCAATGGACAGCTATTCCATGTATAAAACCAGGCAATTGAGTTAAAAAGGCATTTCATTGGTTTGATTCAATAAATTTAATATCGAAAGTTTGTCATTGATTTAATATGAATATTGTTTTTCTTATTAAAGGATAGATGAAATGACATATGGTCCAAATCGGATTCATTAAAATGGGATGTCAATTTGACAATTGCTCAATTTTAAATTTCTGAAATCGGTCCATAAATTACTTATATACGGCTTTTTAAAAAAACGCCTGATTTAGCCCCGGCGACCATAATGAAAGTCTGCGGGGGTGTGACCCGTGAAGGGATGACTTCTGTGACGTACGTGGAGGAATTTGATTTTCGGAGATAGTTTCAATTCAACGTAATTTCCCAACATTTTGATTGTTAATTTCACAAAGAAACCTTCAATAAACCAACTTAAATTTCCCATATATCGAATGTTTAGATATCCAACTAGGTAATTCCGCAGATGACAATTACACAATTATTACATAAACATGTCTTTTTGGCGATGTAATAATTCCTCATAAATTCATTAAGCGGCAGTGATAATCATCATTAATTAACTAACGAGACACCGGCGGAGGAGCTATGGTGCCGCCCCGCCTGTTGCTTATCACAGTCACGCCTCAGTGAGCATTTTGAAAAGGATTCGCCGAACAAATTGCGGTAGTGTTAAAATGGGTGAATTAAAATAGTCTTAATTATCAAGTGCAAGTGTTTATTGTCTCGATTTTATGCTCAATTGATTCCGATATACAATATACGTAGAGGTAATCATCTGTCATTCTTGAGAAAAATGCATTTCATCTATCCTTTAACTGTTTCATTGTTTTCACAAGAAAATAAAAAAATAAACACGGCTGATTACAAACATTCACGTCGCGTGATCACTTACTATCCATATATGGTTAATTACGTGACTAACATTCCAAAATGAATAATGGGTAGAGCTTGATCAAGTCTGAGCGTGATGATGAAACGTACATTTGGCTTAACAATGGTTACTGGCATCATAAAATCATAATTTTGACCGACCTGGCGACCTGAGCGGGAATCAGCATGAGCTTCGTGAACAACCTCGGCGCCGTAGAGATGCCGAAGGGTAGAACCCTGAACTGGTAACATGTCCCGTCGAAAGCAAACCTCAGATATTTCTTGAACTCTGGGACATGGAGATATGCGTCCTTGAGGTCTATCGAGGAAAGCCACTCGTTTGCCTCTACGGATGCTATGACCATCCTCAAAGTCTCCATCTTGAACGATGGAACCTCTATCTTCCTGTTGAGATATTTAAGGTTGAGAATCGGTCTGAAACCCCCATCCTTCTTGGTAACAATCAAGTAGGTGGAGTAATAACCACTCTGCTCCTGACCTGGGGGTACCACCTCTATGGCCGATTTCTGGACCAGAGTGTACCGTATCCCGGAGAAGACCGTTGGCGCGACTTTCCACCGAGACAGGTGTCCCTCCCTGAGTGTGGACAGGACCAAAGGGTTGTCGGTTACTTTCGACCAAGCCAGAAGGAACCCTGACAGACGCCCGCCTACGGACTGCAGACAGTGAACCCCACTCTCCGGCAGCTCTCTGGCTGCCGGAATTTTGGGAGTCACCTCGGGAACTGGCGGGGTTAGGAACCCTGATTGGGTTTCCGACCCCCCCTAAAAGGCCTCCGTGAAGCCTTTCCCCCACGAGCCTGCTTGCCGCCCCGAGGCTTCTGGCCTGAGAACTGGAGTGGTTTCACCCAGTCCTCAGCCTCTCCTGCCGAAGGAGTCTGCGAAGCCTTGGGCCATGGACGCTTGTTCCTCTTGGTAGGTGGCGGCTTCGTAAGGAGCTCAGTGTCCTTGCGAACCGTCGCCACCTCCACAGAGTCCTTCAGCACCTGCTGTGCCCCCGGGAAGAGGGAGTCCCCCAACCGGAAAGGCAGAGCAAGGAGCCGTGCATGGGTGTCCTGACCCGTCGACGCAGACGACAGCCAGAAACGCCTCATGCCCATTACGGCGACCATCATCTGGCTAGCTGCGCTTCGAAGAGCGTCTTGGCCAGATGGGTCCCGACACCCACCGATTGTGAAAGGAGAACCACCGAGTCGGACTCGGGGTCTCCCAACCTCCCTACCAGCTCCGACTGAAGAGCCGAGAGGTAGGCCCCATGCACGCACACTCGCACCTGCTGCGCTGCATTGCGATAGGTATCCTCAAAGGACCTATACGCCGAGCGCAGGTGCGAGGCTTGCTGGGTAAAGGGAGATACTCAGCATCCTTGCTTCCCCAGAAGGGAATGGGTCCCAGACCCAGTAAGGGAGGTGAGGGCGAGCACATACTCACCGACCCCCGGGACGTCAAACAAACCCTCCTCACCAATCTGGTAGCGCTTAGCCAGGTCCGGGCACTCTACCCGTACCCTGGTGCCTACTAGTTGAGGAGAGATGCTCTCGTCCTCGAGGGAAGGGAGCAGGCTGAGCTGCGGAAGGCGAAAACCAGTAGAGACTGGGGCCGGAGGCGGAATTACTACCTGAGGCAGAGCTAAAGCGATCCGATTGCGCATCTGCCTCAGGGCGAAAGCTGGAGTTAGGGGGACATCCCTCACCTCCACCTCATCCTCCACGTCGTCGATCTCCATGAATCGGTGTCAGCAAGGTCTGACCCACAGCTTCTGCAGCCACCTCCGAATCCGGTCCCGTGGACCCAGGCTTGGTGCCCGGCTCCGAGGCTCGGGTCTTAGGGCGCCGAGAGGCTCCGGAGGTACTCAGCGTAGCCGACGGTACCTTGGAGCTTTGCGCCATAGGTTGGCTCCGAGGGCTCCGAGGGCTCCGATTGAGATCGGAAGCCTGGAGTCCGGAGGTGGACGGCATAGCAAGGTCGGAGCCTCGGTTGCTACCACCCCCGGCGCCACCTGAGCCACTAGGGACTCGGGGCTGCCCTGTAGCATCCGGGTCCGTCAACCTCGGGGCCTGGAACTCCTTACGGAGCCCCGAGACCGCCTCGGCCAACATTCCCTTCATTTGCTCATGCAAGATGGAAGAAAGCTGGTGAATATCAAAAGTGGGTGCAGGGAGGGGGATCTGTCTCTCAAGGACAGGGGTCTGTAACTCAGCCTCCTCCTCTGATACGAGATCAGGAGGAGTAGAGCGAGCCTTCTCGTTGCTACGACCCTTACCGACACCTTTGTCCACTGTGGCGACGTCCGTACCTGCTTTTATTAGCTTGTAGTAATACAGGAAGTCTGCATGCCTGGTCTTCTTTGCCTTGGGGGTGAACTGCATGCAGACTTCACACAAACTGTCATCATGCCGATCAGCTGGGGGCATTTTGACATGGCACCCCGAACACTGAGTGAAGGACTGAAGCATCCAACAATCAGTGTGTGAGGCAAAAAAAGGGGCGGGGTAGGTATGTGCATATGTAAACATAAACAAATGCGAAAAAACCCCGGCAGAGGTAGTTATATTAGTCCTGCATAGTAATAATAATAAATGCAAGCCAAGAAATACGTACCTGATGCCTGAATGAAGACATGTAAACAACATGACTTGCATGAAAAAACAACTAAGTCTCGATCCCAATCGGAAAGCAACTGACCAGAAAGGGATTGAAAACCGTCGTGCATCCTACATAAACCTATCGTAAACCAACTTGAAGAACCCCAGAATATTTTCAAACTCTGTAGAAAGAGATACGAAAAATAAAAAAGGGCCGCCATGATGGGCGTTTTTTCCCGCCATGTGCCCAAACTGGTCACGTAGACAGAAGAAAAACGATAATTACGAGGTAAGGAATGCGATGATGAATGAAAACTCTGTCGAGATTAAGATAAGAAAATGTTACCACTCCTACAGTATTGTGATCTTTGTCCATTTTCTTAAGAAACCTGCGACACCTTGACATAAACTCAAACACGTCTTACTCTTCAAATGACAGATTTATAAGTGGTGAGATGGGAGTTACCTGCCCTTGGCGTGCCTAGTAACCGCCAGGGTTGGGGCCCACTAAGGGTGGTCCAAATGTTTATTTTTTAGTAATTTATTATTTTTACGGTTATTTTATTAAAAATATTAAATTCTAACTGTCATAATTCAAAAATTAGGATTTTTATGCTATATGTACCCCAAGGAGGATCCCTTCTGAAACATAATTTTCAGCTCTATAGACCTTTTGGAACTGGAGAAGATGAAAATAGGTTTTTAAGGATGTGACCCTTCTGACCCCATTTGGGGTCACGGGGTCACGAAATCTACAATTTAGAATCCCCATGGGCCAAGGAGTCTGCACACAACTTTTCAGCTCTCTAGACCTTTTGGAACTGGAGAAGATGAAAATAGGTTTTTAAGGATGTGACCCCTGTGACCCCATTTGGGGTCACAGGGTCACGAAATCTACAATTTAGAATCCCCATTCGCCAAGGAGTCTGCACATAAAATTTCATCTCTGTGGAGTCATTGGTTCTGGAGAAGAAGTCGAAAAAGTGAAAAGTTTACGGACTGATGGACGGACGCCGGACACCATGCCATGCCTTTCAGGCCTGATGAGCTAAAAATGTATTCTCTCGCGTATAAGACGCGTATAAGACCCGGCAAACAAACATCTCGAAAACATGGGGGTGGGCTAGTAATCGGGAGAGACCCCAACTCAGGAGACCAAATTGACTAAATCCAAGACGGCGTAACTAACACAAATAGGCAAGGCATGTTACCGGCATAAAGAATATTGTATTTTGATGTTTTAAGTCTTTTAAACATAAAAATGATATTATTAATATTCATTCATGTCATTTTGCATTATTATGCACTTAAACATCATTTTTGTTTTTCAGAATTCTATGATCAGCGACCAATGACCTCTCAGTTAGGGTCAAGTTTAAACGGAACTACTTTTGAATTAAAAAAAAATTTTTTTATTACTTTATATGCTAGATATATGCGTCAACAAAGTTTGTCAATGCTTTTAGAAAGTTGCACATTTGTCCAGTATGCAACATTGATATCGCGAATAGCTGTAACTATCGGCAAACGCACCGTATTTACTTACAGTTCAAGGGTTGCGTGGAAATCCGGACACATTTCACATTCATTGTCGGTGTCAAAAGGTTTCCAATGCGGAGAATGTCAAATGCAAACATCATTTAGCCTAGAACCAAGAACGGAATGAACAGCTTGCAATGATACTTAGTATCTAGTCAAAGTCAAACGTATTCACTCTGCATTGACCTTGCCCTTCGAGTCGCGAGTCGTTCTCTCTCTACTGTAGGCCACGATTGTATAGTCATAATGCGTTGGTTCTTGCTGTTCATCCAAACTTAAAACCTTGGCACTGTTGCTTCATTCTTTCAGTAGATTGTATATAAAACTTGGAAATGGTAATATCTAATGACATTCCGTCACAAAAAAACAACGTCAATGTTTGCATTAAAAAGAATACCTTGCACAACATAACATAACAAATACAGTTCATTTGCATAAACCTTTTTGTTAATTTTTACAGTCAACTTTTGATTTATTCAACTGAATTTCAAGAACTACATTATTTCATCGTAGGTATACGCAATAGGAGGTGCAAATAAGCGTTCGAGTCAGCTCTAGCGCAGTTTACGTCAATTATTACGCACTCGGTTATTGAAACTGGTTTCGGTTACGGAGAATTGTTTCCCTTACCACAGGTAATAAAATTAAGCTGTGTGACGAATCCGCGTATAATAAACGTGTGTAATAAAGAGTCATCAGAAGATGACATATCCCACGGGTTCCACAAAATTTGTAAAACACTTCTTTGACAGATACTTGTGTACTTCAGTTAGTGGGTATTACAGATGCTGAGTTTCAGGTGTGTTATGGGTTTTAGACTTCTGCTCCAGAAGCAGTCAAAATCAACAACAACCAACATCCCTCTCATGTTTCTATGGAAACAGAAACAAATTAATTTTTCAGAAAATATCTGAAAATATCAAAAGACACCACTTCAGTTATTGGGTAATACACATGCAAAGTTTCAGGAAGATATGATGAACGGTTTTGGAGCTGTGCTCCGGAAACGAACCTGTCTCTGAACAAAGTCCAAAGTCAACAAGTTTCTATGGAACGGGGAAAAAAAAAGAAAATTTCAGAAATCTGAAAATATCAAAAGGCACGACTTCAGTTAGTAGGTTATACACATGCAAAGTTTCAGGAAGATATGATGAACGGTTTTGGAGCTGTGCACCGGAAACGAACCTGTCTCTGAACAAAGTCCAACTTCGACATGTTTCTATGGAAACGACCAAAAATAAAATTTTCAGAAATCTGAAAATATCAAAAGGCACACATGGAAAGTTTCAGAAAGATATCATGAACGGTTTTAGAGTTCTGCTCCGGAAACTAATGAACTATTTACAAATCAGTGTTGGAAGCACCAATGCATGTCGACTGAAATGGCTTTTTTTCCAAAGGAAGTACAATATGATTATATTAGTGTCGACCAATCAGAGCAGACTATCGTCATTACGGAATTCCCTTCCCGCAAGTGGTGTCACTCTCTCACACACACGATCTGTCACTAGGCTACATCATGTTGTTTAGGATATTGTTTTGATGTTTTACTTCATAACATAACATAAACACGATATTTATTTATGTAATTATGTTTATAAAATGGTAACTATGTTCATATAATGCACTAATACATCGTTTTTGTTTTTCAGGTGACTAGCTACGATCAGCGAAGCCTAGTCCAGCATATGACTAGACTATAATTACGCACAAGTGCTACGATAAAGGCCTTGGCCGTATACAAGTTTATATTAGATGAACTAGGATAAGACGTCTGATTTTGTTATTACATGTTCAATGATAATGAAAATGAAATATTTGATTCTTTGATACTTATTCCTTATCCCGCAGTTTATTTCATGTATTTATTTTAATTATATTGTAATATATCTACCAAAATGTGCAGCTACTGAGTAACAAAAACATTGAAACAACATTTTACTCTTGATTTTCTCCACAATTGGTAATTTATTTATATATTGACTTTAACATATTTGTAACAATACCTCTGTCAACAAAATCCTGCAATTTTCTCATCAATTGTCCACGTTTAGTTTCTTATATATAATGATACACATTTTTCACACTTCACGTACGTGGGCAATAGCCTTCTGTAGCGTGCCGATGCCTTCTGTAGCTACGAGTGCCTTCATTTACCAACGTTGCGTATTATAGGGTGTGTAATTGTTCCCATTAGATCATCACAGCGGTAATTTGTACCAATTTATATTTCGTATTCAAGGACCATAACTACGTAATAATAATATTTCGTAACTGGACTTTGAACTCGATGAAGAGTATCATCTGGACTACCTACATGTTAAATTTCATTCAGCTATATGTAATAATTTCCGAGAAAACTTGTCCCCATTGGAACATCACAGCAATTTTAGTTCAATTTCGGATTCAAGGGCCATAACTCCGTAAAAAATAATATTTCAGAACTGGTTTTCAAACTCAATAAAGAGTATGGTGATGAGTATCCATAAAAAAAAATGTCATTCCCCTAGGTTTAATAGTATCCGAGAAAACGTGTCCGGATTGACCACACTATAAAATTAAGTAAAAAAAGTGACGTTTCCATGGAAACGACAAAAAATTTAAATCTCAGAAAACTTCAAATTGTCTGTGCGACAGTAAAATAATAGTTTACAGCTGTACAAAGTTTGGTTGATGAAGCGTTGACGGTTTATGAGAAAAATAATGACCAGACGGAAGGACGGGCGGAAGGAAACATGGAATGACCGCTATGTACCCCCGCTACAGCAAAATGCATACACGAAGAGATGAACTTGCATCGTAACTTGGCGATACGGAATGAAATGAAGCAAATCTGCACACAAATGAGAAGATCAGTGATTATGAATACACAAGGATGTGAAATGAAAGACGCATGAAAGTTTGACTCCTTTGACTGGGAAGTTAAAATGCCTTTTCTGCTTCTTACATCTCACTTCATGGTGTTTTATTAATTAAAGGTACATCCATTGTGTTGTTGGGGGTCAAATATGTCAAACGTTATAAATGGTCTTATTTTATCGAGAAGTACCAACTGTTACCGAAAACTACCATTTTGATGATACTCAACTTAGTATATTGACGATATGCAGGTAAAAGTGTCGATTTCTGATCAAAAACCGGACAATGCACCGCGTGTGGCGCGCGCCAATGAGTCAAACGTAATTTTGGAATCTTATTTAAACCAGACCAAAGAACAAATTAGGGTTGATAATTTTCAAAAGGTCATATAACTCCTGTGCATATACATAGGACATGCACTTTCGGTTTCTGCACATGCATAATGACGTTACTCAATTTTAATTGGAAACTAGTAATTATGATATATTTGACGATTGGGGATGAATATGCAAGCTGAGTGAATTTTTGTTTATTGTAAACAGCACAATGGTGTGTTGGAACGTATTAAAGCCAAATAAAATTTTATGAAACACAATGGATGCACCTTTAAAGAAGGGAGGAAATGGTTTACTAAACTGTTCATGAAATAAATAACCAACTTTCATCACATTGGGGTGAAATGTCATGTTTTGCTCCACTTTGGTTACTGAGCATGTATGTGCAGTCACAGTGTTGAATTTCTGGTCTTTCATTTTGCATCCTCGTGTATTTATAATCGCATTGTATTTGTGTGCAGATTCGTTTCATTTCATTCTGTATCGCTAATTGACGATGCAAATTTGTCTTTTTATGTGTGCATTTCGATGCTTTTCATTGCAATTTTATTTTATCTTCTTATTACATCTTTTGGTTTCAGAGAAGAAGTCATTTTAGCTTTAGGCAAAATGCTTGTTACACCAATATTTTAGGAGGTGTCACAACTAAATGAATAAACTTGAGTCTCCATGTAATATAAATGATAATCTGCCTGATGAGCTAAAAATCATAGTAGCAATTGCACATGTTCTGCAGCAACAATTTCATAGGCATATCTTAAACAAAAATCAATTTTATATTTAGTTCAAGTGTTTTTCAGCTGACATGTTGACAAATTACTGCTCAAAGTATTGTCATAAGCAACCCTTGGTCTAAGATCAACTGAGGACATTAACTAGATAATGTTCATACACCTGTTGTTCGTATGTACATTATAATTGTACACTGGGGTCTTGTTTATATTTATTGACTATGAGATATGAGTCATTGCTTCACAATAATACTCACTTGGGGGTGAAGACCAGAAATAATGTGTGTGCGTGTATCTTTGTATAAACAAATAAAACTGGAAGCAAATACTGATTTTTACAGATGTCAATAGATACTTTTTACCTAATATAAAACGATGACCTTGAAATCGGATTTGGCGCACAATTTCCCGAATTGAGAGGTTTCCTGAAAAATGAATTACTGAAAATTAAGAACAAAAAAATACATTATTTTATTACAACATGTTCTTTTCAAACTTTCACTGATAATGTTTGATCTTTGGTTGTTACAGGGGCCAAATGTATGACTTTGACTTCAACCTATAAAAAGTGCTCTTTATATGAACAACCATAGTCCAACAATGATAATGAACAGTAACTTGATTGCTATTGGTGCTATTGCAAATCTCACATTCATTTAGAAAGCATTAAACCTCAATTTCAAACCTCAAAGAGACAATCAAGAGCATATGTTACCATGGAAATGGCCCAAAAAATAAATATGAAGGTACAACTATACATGATGATGCTTAAAGCATTATGGTTAACTCACATACTGTTAATTAAGACAGCAACGAGGAGGGGGACAAAATAGAGCCATTGGCTCTGTAGCTCACCAGGTATTACATTATTCATTATCTTTAATGTAAAAGATTAAAATATAAAATAATAGGTATTGTCCGGTCAAAAAAATTATAATTGACAATTCACATTGATCAATGGGTAATGGAATTTACAAATCTGATTCTCCAGTCACCAACGTTGATATGCTAAAATTTTGTCTTTCAAGAATTACTGGTTGAGGGGAGATTAAGACCAAATAAACATACTTTGTCTTCATTTAACAAGAGTCATCAGAAGATGACATATCCCACGGGTTCCACAAAATTTGTAAAACACATCTTTGACAGATACTTGTGTATCTACTACCGTACTTCAGTTAGTGGGTTTTACAGATGCTGAGTTTCAGGTATGTTCTGCGGCGTTAAACCCCAACTCACTCACTCACTCACTCCAGAAGCAGTCAAAATCAACAACAACCAACATCCCTCTCATGTTTCTATGGAAACAGAAAAACAAAAGTTTTTCAGAAAAAATCTGAAAATATGAAAAGGCACCACTTCAGTTAGTGGGTAATACGCATGCAAAGTTTCAGGAAGATATGATGAACGGTTTTGGAGCTGTGCTCCGGAAACGAACCTGTCTCTGAACAAAGTCCAACTTCAACATGTTTCTATGGAAACGACGAAAAATAAAATTTTCAGAAATCTGAAAATATCAAAAGGCACCACTTCAGTTGGTGGGTAATACACATGGAAAGTTTCAGAAAGATATCATGAACAGTTTTCGAGTTATGCTCCGGAAACGAAACTATTACGGACGGGACGGACGGACGGAGGGACGGACAGACGGCCCGGGTGATGACTATATCCCACGGTATTACATACCGGTGGGATAACAAGGATGTAATTAACAAAATTTCAGCCTGCTTGTTTTATTTTCAGGAAAATGTCTTCCACGCCAAGTGAACAAACTTTGATCCCTGAGCTTTTGGGGTTCAACATGTCTGGAGAATAAGTCAGAACTGTCAAAATTTTAAAGACGCTGAACAACATAGGCGCCAATCATTGGCCCATGCCATCAGAAAATCTTGCCTTTCAGACCTGATGATCAAAAAAGGCAAAGCAACATTGTTCACTTATGAAATCCATCTTTGTACTTTGTAGCTTCATGTCAGTAACAGTGTGGTTCACAATAAAGGTACTCTCATCTTATGCCATCACATTCACTGGCATACAAATAAAGATGGTATGTTGTCATTGATATAGAGTTATATGTGATATAGTGATATATAAAATATCTCTTATGTCATGTTTCTTGCTATATAGCCATTGGCTCTGTAACTCATCAGGCTTTAAATAATAATACAATATTAATAATCACTTATAAAATGAAATATGATACGAGTTACAAAAAGATGGTTGTACACAAATAAAATTTAGTTACAATTTTTGTTAGACCTTCAATTCTTAGTTTTAAAGTCTGAACTTCTCTTTCTCAACAACCATTTCTCAAAACACATGTTAGAACTCACACATTTGGGATTACTTTCCTTAGTCTCTATACTGACTGAAGTGAAGAGCACATATATATCTCAAGAGTACTGTTCAAAGCTGGCTACAATAGATTTGTTTAGGTTGTGTGCATTATAAATATACTAGTACATTTTTGATTAAACGTAATTATTTATACTTACCTGTTGACTAGACCTACTTGCCTTACCTCCTATAGGTAATGCTATTTCAACCTTACCACAGACGAACTTGAAGAGTGGAGAAGGGGTGTGTAAAATCCCTTATCCAAGGGCCGGTAAGTCTAGGTGGTCTCGTGACGTCACTACCTGTTCATGTCACTCTCCGAAAGTCCCAAAAGGCAAGACAGACCAAGTGGGGAGGATGGGAGGGCCTAGAGCGTAGGTCTAGTCAACAGGTAAGTATAAATAATTATGTTTAATCAAAAACGTACTATTATTTAAATACCTATCTGTTGACTAGACCTACTTGCCTAGAATCCCACCGCAAGGAGGCGGGTCAGTAGATACATGGTAGTGAAGAGACCAGCGACTAGCCCTGAGTGTAAGCTAACCTACGAGTCCTCCACCCTGAGGACAAGGCACAGCCCGGAAGATACCATCTCTACCGCTAAGCGGATCGAAGAGACACCCCCTGCCACTCATATTCCGATCAACACACTGCCCCCCAACCCCAACAGGGAGGGGGGTGTTAAAGCGAAGTTAAAGAAAAACCAACAGACACGAGAGCTAGCAATGTAAACCATGTTTATTTACAATGAGCCTTAAAGCTCCTAAGGGGGTTGACCCCTTCTTGGTCTGGTTGGGGGGACCACCTTCGCCTGAGCGAAGATCTGTGGACCCAGCCTAGAGATGCCTTCAAGATCTGCTGTTGAGACATCTCGTAGGTAATGGTTTGCGAAAACCTCTGATGAACTCCAAAAACATCCTGCCATGATATCCGAAACCGCGATGTTGCAGTGATACGCCATCGTGGCTGATACTGCGCGGATCTCATGAGGGTTTGAACGCGAAGGCGGAGGCAAATCAGCGGCCTTGTACGCATCAATGACCGCCGACCTTAGATACACGCCCAACGCTCGCTTATCTATATATAGCTCCTTGGTGCTTCTAGGCGAGTGAGGCAAGAAAAGACGACGTCTGCCATCTCTCAGCCTGCGGGTACGCTGCGTGTACAACCTCAAAGCCCTCACAGGACACAGAGAGAGATCCACCTCCCCCGACTCAGAACCCAGAGCCGGGATAGAGAATGTACGGCAAGCCTCATCAGCTGCCTGGTTCTTACAGACAAAATCGGGAGCCAACCCAAGAGAGGCCGAACCCCCCTCCCTAACCTCAAAACGTAGAAGGTCCGCCTGCAACGCATGGATTTCAGAAATCCGCGCTGCGGAGGCCATGGCCACCAGAAAAGTGACCTTGATGGTGACGTCGGAGAGCGGTTCATACGTATCGGAGCGAAGGTGGTTGAGCACAACGGCTAAGTCCCACTCAGGTGGACGAAGCCTTGACCTGCCGTCAACCGAACAGAAGGTTTTAATGAGGTCCTTGAGGACCGACACATCCAACCCTGGCGATCTCTTCCTGAGCACCGACAGGATAGCTGACATGTTGGTGTTGATTGAAGACGCCTTAAGATGCCTGGTGTTGAGTAGGTACACCAAGTACTCCGCGACCTGAGGAACTGAAATCCCTCTGAGCACAGAATGAGGCGAAGGCCTGCCACTGGAAATCATAGAGTTCCCTAGTGGTCTTCCTATGAGAGGTAGCTATGGCATTGGCGACGCACTTTGAGTACCCACTGCTCCTTAGCCCTCTTTTAATACAAGCCAGGCGTGAAGGGAGAACACCTGAGGGTTCTCGTGCAACCTTCCGCTTGGCCTGCTGATGAGCAGATCGCTCCGTGACTGAATCGGAACTGGTTCCCGATGACAGAACCGTCGGAGAGGAACGAACCACGGTCGGGCTGGCCACCAAGGGGCGACCAGAAGGAGACGAAGAAACTGAGTTGCTCCTATCTTGGCTACAACTTGGGAGAGGATGGCCGGCGGAGGAAAAGCGTAGGCGTCCATCCCCTCCCACCCTAACGAGAGCGCGTCTAAGCCCAATGCTAGTGGGTCAGGCACTGGATAGACATAGGTCGGCAATTGGTGGTTGAGATACATCGCGAACAGGTCTATCAGAGGGGTGCCGAACTGGAGACACAACCCCCTGAAAACCACCGGATTCAGTTGCCACTCCGTCGGGGGAGGGGCATCTGGTTGCGACAACGCGTCCGCCAAGATGTTCTTGGCACCTGGAATGTGGACTGCTCGAATGTCCAGGTCCACCTCGTCCACCAGTTCGAAGAGCTGGAGTGACACGGGTAGCAGAGACTCTGCCTTGGTGGACCCCTGCTTGTTTATTGACCAAGCAGCTGCTGAACTGTCCGTGTGAACCAGCAGACACTGGCCTCGCAAGAGGGACTGCCAGTGCTGAATGGCAAGACGTACTGCGTCCAACTCGAGGACGTTGATGTGTTGGTTCCGATCTGATGGGGACCACCCTTGAGTGGAGGCGTCTACAAACAGGTGAGCTGATGGGGGACGAGGACGAAGTGGAACACCGGTGAACACACTCTCGTCCACCCGCCACCAAGCTAGGAACCGATGGAGGTCCGGGGTCAAAACTATGTTGTGACAGCAACGCGTCTCCCTGATGTGGGGATTCAGGAACACCTGTAACGGGCGAAGGAACAACCTCCCCCTGCGGGTCAGGTCCTGAGCTGATGTTAGTAACCCCAATACTCTTTGCCACTGACGTAGGGAGAGCGATGCGTAGAGCGCGCGATCCATTAGGCGATCGTAACGAGCCATCCGTTCCCTCGTGACGAACCCGCGGAACAGCTGAGTGTCTAGGATAGCCCCTAGGAACTTCAGACGAGACGCCTGAACCAAGTCCGACTTCTCTATGTTCACTAACCATCCTAGACGACAGAAAAGGTCTATTGTGAACCTGAGCTGCGCCTCGAGAACGACCTGAATGTCGCATTGGTGCAGGAATTGGACGATGGGCTGGAGTCACACGTGTGAAAAGCCAGGGGGCGGACGGGAGCACGCACCACTGAAAATGTCTCCCGTCCAGAATGAATCGGAGGTACCTGCGATCCCGATAGTGAATCGGAACATGCAGGTACGCATCCTGGAGATCGAGAGACACCATGCATGTAGTCTGAGCGCTCCAAGGACCGCATTACAGACGGAAGAGTCAAAAGTCGAAAATATGGCGGCCGAACGAGGTAGGAGCGGTTGAATACCTTCAAGTCATGAATGAGCCGCCATTTTTTCGAATTCCTTTTGGGTATGACGAACACTGGGGAGTAAAACCCCGGAGTTAGATGCGGGGTCAGGACCTCCTGCACCGCCCCTTTGGAGATTAAGATCTCCACTTGCAGATAACATGATCTGCGCCAGGTCCGCAGCCACATTGCCGAATGCTTTAAACAACACTGGGTCACCCGACTCCATGCCCGCCTGCTTGGCACAGGCAAGCATCGCCTGACAGGTGAAAGCCACGTTGTTGTCCAAGCCTAACACTGTGCGAGCCTCTCTGTCGAGATGTGTAAACTGCGCATCAGTAACGCGATGAGGCGCGTCGGGGGCAAACAACCGATACGCACCCTGATCTAGAGTGGGCGGAACGATTTGGAATGGAACCGGATACAGAGGCAGTTGCCGTCTGCGCCTGTCCGGCACCACTAAAGGCGGAAGCAGACGGTTGGGAACCGCAGCCGAGATGACCTGCTCCATATCCTCGGTGGCGTCTAGCAGAAGTCTATGCGGCGGAAAAGCGAGACGCGCTGGAGGTGCACGCCTTCAGGGCAGAAGGAAGCCCTCCTGGCTGCCGACGACCGAGGTCCCGCCACGCTAACTTGACTGATTGGTACCTCCGCGAAGAGGCCACTTTGGATAGCATGGCGATTGAGTCGATCACTGGCGGATCCTCCGGTGACCCCACATCACGGGTGGGCGATACCACTGTGACACAACGCGTAGGGGTGTGAGCAGTACGCGAGGAGGCAGCGGACCCGGAGGCCCTAGAGAACGTGGGACGCGAACCCTGAGACACGAGGTCCGCATTGGGTTCACCCGGTAGCATAGCAGTGTGAGTAGCGTGAGTAGGTACAGTCAGCGGACCCAGGCGAGCGTTGAGCAAAGAAGAGACCATATCCTTAACGGATGCAAGGAGGAGGTCCGGATTGACTTTGTCAAATCTGGCCTGCTTGGTCTTCTTCCTCTTGCTCTTGAGCGTAGGGGGTGCGCTGACCTTGAGCCTAAGCGGAGACATACGCTTGTCTGGTGAAGGGGGGGACAACACGTGTGTCCGCGGAAGAGTACGTGAACGCGAAGGGGGAGAGAGCAAATCTCTCGAACCCCTAGCGGATTCGGATACGATGGGCGACTCACGGTCGAACTCATCAGCCCGTTCCGTGAGGACAATGTCTACCCCCTCCTCCGGAGACAGATGACGAATGGGAGAAACCTGACGACGTTGAGTTGACGACGCACGTTTCTGAAGCGAAGCCCTATCGGCCACGGACTTTCGAATGGCGTTGACATACGCAAGGAAGTCTGACGCGGAGAGAGGTATACACTCATCGCAACGATAGTGCACACTCATCGCAACGATACTCGTCTTCGCAATGATCCTTACACTTTCTACATAATAAGTGCGGATCCTTGGTGGCAGACTTCCTCCCTCCGCAATTAGTACAAAAGGCGGAGTACATGGCGGAGCCGGCGTGACACACGTGACGTAGGCAAAGGGTAGTGACAGCTGAGTCACTTACGCAGTAGGGAGAAGGACGAGACACTTGCACGCGTAGCGTAGAAGAGGCGAGTCACTAGACGAGTCGAATCACTAACGCAAGACACTTACGTAGCGTAGCGTAGCGTAGCGTAGCGTAAGAACCAACAAACTCCTCCGATAGTTAATCGAGAGAGTTGAAACAAGGCTCCGAACTCGAAGAGGACAAGGCCAATATCAAGTAATGGTTAGTCAAGATAAGTGACTGGCGAACCAGCTTACACTGATTAAGTTAACCACTTACGAGACGAGACTAATAAAAAATACAAACCAAAGGCGAAAGACTAACGAAACGAATGACAAGCGAAGCGAATGACAGGCGAACCAAGTCACTGGCGAGACGATGCAAGTCAAATCGAATCGGGCCTAACGCGAGCGATGAGCCTAAGGTGATAGACTGGCGAAGCGAGTGCCTGGCTTACGCGAGGCACTGGCGAGACAATGCGAGTCAAGTAGAATCAAGCCTATGGCGAATGACTGGCGAAGCGAATGATTGGCGTAGCGAGTCCCTTGTGAGACGAAGTGAGTCAAGTTGATTCGACCTAAGGCGATAGACTGGTGAAGCGAGTGACTGGCGTAAGCGAGACACTGGCGTGTAGATGCGAGTCAAGTAGAATCGAGCCTAAGGCGAAAGACTGGCGAAGCAAGTGACTGGCGAAGCGAATCACTGGCGAGACGATGCGAGTCAAGTAGAATCAAGCCTATGGCGAATGACTGGCGAAGCGAATGATTGGCGTAGCGAGTCCCTTGTGAGACGAAGCGAGTCAAGTTGATTCGACCTAAGGCGATAGACTGGTGAAGCGAGTGACTGGCGTGAGGGAGACACTGGCGTGTAGATGCGAGTCTAGTAGAATCGAGCCTAAGGCGAAAGACTGGCGAAGCAAGTGACTGGCGAAGCGAATCACTGGCGAGACGAAGCGAACCCCACTGATTCAACCTAAGGCGATGGACTAGCGAAGCGAGTGACTGGCGTAAGCGAGACACCGGCGGGTAGATGCGAGTCAAGTAGAATCGAGCCAAAGGGGAATACTGTCAAAGGGGGGTTCGCCGGGTAGCGAGTCAAGTTGATTCAACCTAAGGCGATGGACTGGTGAAGCGAGTGACTGGCGTAAGCGAGACGCAGGCGGGTAGATGCGAGTCAAGTAGAATGGAGCCAAAGGCGAATGGTAGGCGAAGCGAATCACTGGCGAGACAGAGCGAGTCAAGTTGATTTCAACCTAAGGCGATAGACTAGCGAAGCGAGTGACTGGCGTAAGCGAGACACTGGCGGGTAGATGCTAGTACAGTAGAATCAAGCCAAAGGCAAATGACTGGCGAAGGGTCCGCTCGCGTAGTGATAAGCTAGGCGAATGACTGGCGAAACGCGTAGGTAGTAGATACGGACCGAAGGCGTATGACAGGCGAAGCAAGTCACAGGCGTATGGCGAAGCGAGTCAACAACCGAAGGCAAACCGACAGTCGAAGGCAAGCTCACAAAAGCGTAAGCTTAAGCGAACAAAGGGACTGGCGGAGGGTACGACTTTACAAGCCGAGCGAACCATGCAGTCAATGAAGACAGGTGAGAGAGAAACAAAAGACACGAGCTGCACGTGCAAGGCAAGCAGCTACCTTGTCAGGCAGCCACACATCCAGCACATGTCAACAAGGCCCTTGTACCCCAACACCTACTAAAACAGATTGATAAACAAACTGCTAACGACGAATTGTAGATAGTTAGTTGAAAATATCCCTCAAAATAGTAAGAGATAGCTAGCAAGTTAGCAACAAAGTCGCTAAAAATACCCAGTCTCAGAACAAAACAAACACGTCTGTCTTGCTCTGCAACTGATAGGAGAGTGACATGAACAGGTAGTGACGTCACGAGACCACCTAGACTAACCGGCCCTTGGATAAGGGATTTTACGCACCCTTTCTCCACTCTTCAAGTTCGTCTGTGTTAAGGTTGAAATAGCATTACCTATAGGAGGTAAGGCAAGTAGGTCTAGTCAACAGATAGGTATTTAAATAATAATATTACTATTATTATAAAATAGGTTTTTAAAGTTCTACGTTTGCGCCGATCTGCATATCATTTGCGAGGAATGTTTTACTTCATTTGTGCAGAATGTTTTACTTCATATGTGCGGAATATTTTACTTCATTTGCGTTGATTAGTTTAACCCCTTCCGTTGGCCAGATTTTAATCAGTTAACCCCTGTTCACCACATGGAGTTGGAAGTGGGATTTTGAGCAGGATAACTACCGGTATATGAACAGTACTCATTCAGTCAGTTAAAACTTTTCAGCTACTTAGACCTTTTGGTACTGGAGAAGAAGATAATAATAATAAATAATAATGGATATTTGTACAGGCGCCTATATCCAGGTACTAATAACAGCTCATGGCGCTGAAGATGAAAAAAGGTTTCTAAGGCCATGATTCCTGTGACTCTTTTTAGGGTCATATAGGGTCACAAAATCTACAATTTAGAATCCCCATTGGCCAAGGAGTCTGCACACAACTTTTTAGCTCTCTGGACCTTTTGGAACTAGAGAAGTAGATGAAAAGAATTTTAATGTTTGGGTTCATGGGGTCACAAAATCTTTAGAATCCCCATTGGCTAAAATGTCTGTACACAACATTTTAGCTTTCTAGCTCTCTTCGTTCTGGAGAAGAAGATGAAAATAGGTTTTTAGGTTATAGCTTGCAAGGCCCTTATTTGAGGCCACAGGGTCACCAAATCTACAATTTTTGAATCCCCATTGGCCAATGAGTCTGTACACAAAATTGCAGCTCCCTAGAAGGACAGATGGACGGATGCCATGACATGCCATAAGCCCATCAGACCTTTCAGGCCTCATGTGCTAAAAAGCAATATACAAAGATGTAATCAAGACTTCAAAACCTGGGGCCTTATTCTCGAAACATTCGTAGCCTTAAGAATTCTTAACTTTGATCGTAGCCCATATGTAAAGAATGGACTAAAGAAGTTCGTAGAGCTACGAACGTTTCAAGAATAAGGCCCCTGGTTAACGTAGCAAGGCAGACCAGCAAAGACAGGGAAATAAAATTACATTGACCAGCATCTAATTCAACTAAAAGCAGTAGCAAGAGCAGGTTGGAAATAATAATCGTTAAACTTTATCACATACCACAGCCAGGCCTTACTCCTTGTAGACTCTTGAATGAACATGAACAAGAAGACAGATACAAGCCTTGGCAAAGAAAGAGCTTTGGGCTCTGTAGCTTAACAAAATTTGTACAATTTGATGTTGTCATCAGGTCAGACGAGATCGGCACTGATAGGGGCCAGGAGCAACATCTTCCCCCAGGGGTTTTCCATTGCACATGAAAAGTTTAGAGACCGATGGATCGAGGGACGCCAGATGCCTTGACTTATCATACAAGAGTACTCTGACAGCACAAGAACACCCGGGTTCCTTATTGTCCAAAAAAGCATTTTAAATGTAAGGGTAATTTAATGAGTTATTAAAAATAACTAAGCATGTCAAATATCTAATAGTTCATTTCAGAACACAGATACTGTCAGTCTAAAATTGGAAAGTAAAGGGCCATAACTCTGAAAATATCAATCCAATATGTCCCAAAAAAGCATATGCGTATCACCGATGTATATCCAAAGCATGGTAAAGTTTCAGTACGAGTGATCAAAAACTGTGGGAGAAATAGATTTTAGAACACAGGTACTGTCAGTCTGAAATTGGAAGCCAAACGCTCTAAGTCAAGGGCCATAACTCTGAAAATATTAATGTGATAGGTCCCAAAAAAGCACATGCGTATCAACGAATGTATATCCAAAGCATGTGTAAAGTTTCAGAAAGATTGGTCAAAAACTGTGGAAGGAGTTGATTTCAGAACACAAGTACCCTTTTCGAGACGGACAGACGGATGGATGGACGGGCTGCGGCATGACAATAACCCCCTTGGGTTTCACCCGGGGGTTAACAAAGCCTATCAAGCTATAGAGCTGCATGATTAGTTCATTTGTAGAAACAATGTCTTCTTTTCAAACTTTCTCTCAGTACAATGATTTAAAAAATAATATAGAGATTAAAATAAATGCAAACACAACTGCAAGAAAACCATAGCCAACGTTTTTTAAATGAAATTAATATGTCTGTTATCATCCTCATCTGTGTGTAGAAAGTCAGTCCATTAATGAAGCACTTTTATCCATGCAATGTGCATATTCAGAGCACAGGCATGTGTAACCTTAGGTAGAAGAGCACAAACTACTACTTCTACTACTACTTAAAACACTGATTGTCACCAAAACATTCTTTACACTTTATCTCTTTATCCATTGTCTCACTTAGCTTAACATTTTGAATACATTGCTAAAAACATTCAAGCAAAATAAAAATAAGTATTCTACATACCTCTTCATTTAAATTGCAATTCATTTCAATTTCCTCTAAATTTGGAATGACGTAGTGGTAGATTGGTATGCAAAGTATGAAGCATATCTGTAAAAAAACAAGCATTAATGTTAAACAATAAAAATAAAGCAGAGTAATTGTAATGTATTGATATTATAACCTTTGGTATAGAGGTTATCACGTGCAGCCGGGTTTAGAGAGTATCATTAAGAGACTATATAAACGAGTGCGTGTAATGTGACGTCACTCGGCGGCCATATTTGAACCTGTGATGTTGTACATTGAATCTCTTATGCCCCTATTTCACTACGAGCCGAATTGTCACGAATCATCTCGAAAGAGAAAATTTTCACATTCGTGAAAATTCGTAGACAATTCGTAATTAATTCTTGGTATTCATAAATGATTCGTAGTTGATTCGGCAACATTCTTCTAATTCGTGGCATTCGTGAACAAATTTTGATTTGTTCAAAAATTTTCACGAATCAACTACAAATTTTTAATTCGTAGTTGCATCGTAAACCATTCGTGACTAATTCGTGTAGAAATAGAGACAGTTTTATGGATATACAACTTCTTTATTCTTTGAAGGCGACGTTTCGACATAGGTTCTAATGTCGTTGTCAAGCAAGTGGTACACAAGAGAGTAAAGAGGTGGGCTATATACATGAATTGTTTATACAAGAGATTGGATATGGGTTGTTTATACAATAAATAGAGTTGATGGACAAAGGTTGAATAGCCAATTGAGTGGAAGCCAGTTATGTGATGTACAGAGACAGCATGAATGATTAGCGAGGTGATTGGAAGCCAGGTGAATGTTTTTACAATAGAAGAGATTGATGTACATACATAGGTGAGTTGATACAACAGATGAGATTAATTTATATGGTAAATTAAAATAGATACAGTAGATGAGATTGATGTACAGGTGGTGATTACAAAGTGAAAATGGAGAGAACAGTAACATAGATTATTTTGGAATGGACATATTGAGGCATTAAATAACCGCATTAAATGACATTGATTACTTTAGCAAATGGTGATAAGTTCTGGGGATGAAGTATCCTTCATCTCTGTTGAGAGAGGGGCCTATCTTCTTGATGTGGATGGCTTCAAGTAGTTTTCGGGCTTTGTAGTTTGTCTGGTTTCTTTCAATGACAGTGATGTTGTCCCATTTGATGGTGTGGTCTGGGTGAACTTTGGTGTGGTCAGCAAGAGCTGATTTGCCATCATTCTTCCTGACAGAGGCCTGGTGTTCCTTGACTCGGATGGAGAGTGGCCGTGACGTTTCTCCAACATAGGACTCGCCGCAGTCACATTCTATGTGGTAGACTACACCTGCAGGATCCAGCTTTGTTGTTGCCGGATCCTGCAGGTGTAGTCTACCACATAGAATGTGACTGCGGCGAGTCCTATGTTGGAGAAACGTCACGGCCACTCTCCATCCGAGTCAAGGAACACCAGGCCTCTGTCAGGAAGAATGATGGCAAATCAGCTCTTGCTGACCACACCAAAGTTCACCCAGACCACACCATCAAATGGGACAACATCACTGTCATTGAAAGAAACCAGACAAACTACAAAGCCCGAAAACTACTTGAAGCCATCCACATCAAGAAGATAGGCCCCTCTCTCAACAGAGATGAAGGATACTTCATCCCCAGAACTTATCACCATTTGCTAAAGTAATCAATGTCATTTAATGCGGTTATTTAATGCCTCAATATGTCCATTCCAAAATAATCTATGTTACTGTTCTCTCCATTTTCACTTTGTAATCACCACCTGTACATCAATCTCATCTACTGTATCTATTTTAATTTACCATATAAATTAATCTCATCTGTTGTATCAACTCACCTATGTATGTACATCAATCTCTTCTATTGTAAAAACATTCACCTGGCTTCCAATCACCTCGCTAATCATTCATGCTGTCTCTGTACATCACATAACTGGCTTCCACTCAATTGGCTATTCAACCTTTGTCCATCAACTCTATTTATTGTATAAACAACCCATATCCAATCTCTTGTATAAACAATTCATGTATATAGCCCACCTCTTTACTCTCTTGTGTACCACTTGCTTGACAACGACATTAGAACCTATGTCGAAACGTCGCCTTCAAAGAATAAAGAAGTTGTATATCCATAAAACTGTCTCTATTTCTTCATATCATCAACTTCTAGAATGCCTATCAAACAAGTAATTCGTGTAGTTTGTAACACGTTTGTAAAGAGTTCTTGGAAATTCGTGGTTGATAATTTTGGTTATCTCACCCCGAATTACTTACGAATCATCTGCAAATCATTTACGATTGTCCCGAATTAAGGACGAAAATTCGTAGTGTATTCGCAACTGTTTCTTAATTATTTCGCACAATTCGTACAGAATTCGTAAACAATTTCGTAAATAATTAGTATCTGTTTCATAGGGTTTCAGCATGAAATCTACGAATTTTCGTACAAGTGAAATTGCTGTTCACGAATGTTTCCGAATTTATACAATCACCTATTCGTTGCCATTCGTGATAATTCGGCTCGTAGTGAAATAGGGGCATTAGGGTTAATTAAAGTGTGTGAACTAAAGAAGATGTTGTGTGGTATTATGAGGAGGTGATATACTACAGTAATATGCTTCCCTATAAAGAGTAACGTTTTACATATTTATTTATTTATTATATGGTGAAATAATTTGAACCAAAAGGATTCTGTATAAATGGAGAACATCAGGCACAACTTCTGGTCCTCAACTTTTGCCTTCCATAAACACAATCTGTTTAGCACCACCCCTGTGCAAGTAAATAGATATTCTCGAAATGAAACTTCCTCATTTTCTTCTTTGACCTAGTCTACAGGAAGGAAACTCAGCGGTTGTCTCCTTTGTGCATGCTATAGAGGAAATTTTGTGTTTTCAGTGTGATATCACTTATCTCTCATCAACCAATTGTGAAAATATTGGCTTTACCCCATCACGTCATAACATTGTTGCTCTGTCACTTAGCAATGGCGATGACGTTGCGTTGATTGTAAACGTGACGTCATATACCATTGTGCACATGACGTCATCCCCTTTGTGATATTTACACTGTGTTGAGAAAAGTGATATAAAACTGCAGTGATGGGAACATGTTTTCTAAAACTGAGAAAACTCAGTCTCACATCACTTAGCATATAATAAATCTATCTGACAAACATAGAGATGAGAAGGTGTGCAGGGAGGATATGAACAAGAAGCATCTTCAGCATCCCCTGCCATATTGGTTATCAATTTACCTCACAACTTTCTCCTCGCAGCTCCATTAAGCCCTCAAGCCTCACACCAATTTGAGTTATCCTATCTTAAATAGTTTCTGAGAAACATTAGAAATACATCCCATTTAGATAGAAATATGTTACATTTATTTACTTATTAAGATCACACTTTCTGCAATAGTAAACTTCTTGTACTTTTCAGGAGGAGTGCTTTGCAGGATACGATCCGACACTCTCAGATTCAGACAATAATCGCCAGCATTGACTATACCAACAACGCCACTAAAACCTTCACAAAGTTGTAACACTGAGGTGGTGGGATTGAATCGAGCAACAGTAAATATGTATGTTTTGTGATTATTACAAAATAGAGCCATTGGCTCTATTGCTCATCAGGCTTTAAACAATAAACGTTTCAAATGTTGATTTTCCAGAAGTATTTATCAAAGGTATAACAAATTCTAAATACTTTATGTAACAGAGAAGTAGATAAAAAAAATAGAGCCATGGCCTCTGTAGCTCATCAGGAGATAATAAGTGGGGTATGTTATGGAGTGGACTTTATAGCAATGGTCAGATAATGGAATGTAGTAATAAGAATCTAGGTAGTGAAACGATTAAAGCAGTTTAAAAATATTTTGTTACCATAACTTTGCCAATCTGCTATATATATGTGTTGAAAGAGCAACACAAAGCTTTGAAATAAATTGCTGGTATCAAACATATAATAATGTGGTGGAGAGATCATACTATTTTTTAAGATCGTACACACATTATATAATAATTAATATACCGGGTACAATTCTTTGCATACAATTCACCACTGTAAGCTATTGCAATAATGGCCTGGGGCTGTAGAAGAAAATGAAAAAAACCTTTTTAGGTCATGACCCCTGCTAATTATTATCAAAATTGGTTACACATAAATCAACATTCGTTATGAATATCATACACCTTTGCATTATATTGTTTTAATTCTTAATTGCATTATGGCAATACCAACATTTATTACATAATGAATAGGAGCCTCAGTTTTTGAAAATCCCATTTCTCATAGGCTCCATTTCAATACTTAATAAATTGGTGAATTTTTTTTAGTAAATTCTTTTTCACCATTTCTTATAGGCTCCTTTTCAATATTTGATAAAATGGTGATATTCTATGAATAAATTCTTTTTTAGAGTCAGTGAAAAGCAGTCTCACGCACAGTCTATGATAACACACTGCTGCACAGAAGTTTGAAGTAACCTGAAACCTCTGTGTAACTATCAGTTTTCATTCTTCTGCCAGGAAGAGGTCAACACAATGCAATTACATAACATGCAGACACTGGACTCACAGCCAGTACAATTTATATGTTAGATGCAGTTTTCCTACAATTAATTATTTTTCTGTACTGGAGAAGATGATGAAAATAGGTGTGATGTCACAATCTCATATAGCTACTTCTTTTATAGTCCTATGTTATCACCAGTCATCACTAGTCATATTCAGTTCACATATCTCATGTAAAATGAAAAAATTTAATTCCTCTTCAAGTTATTCCTTCAAAGGGTATTCAATAGTTCTCATTTCAAATAGATTCACATTAAACATGTCCATGATGTAGACATCTATCTCATTTCTTGTTCCTATTGAATAAAATTAACTGCAAAGTTAATAGAAAACTAAATCAGTTATAAAGTATAAAATATGATATAAATAAGTTATACCAAATTGACTCGTACTGGAAATTCTCATTAATTAATTAATTAATTCTCCAAATAATTACACTATATCATGAGATATTAAAAAACTCCATTATTTACTCTTAAATTACAAAGAACATAATATTAGATTTAATAAAAGATTCTGTATTAAGTCTTTAGAATACTTTTAGACTTGTGTACCTTTATCAGCAAATTCACTTGCAAAATACAAATAATTACTCATATGTGAAATGTGAGACAAAGATAAAATATGACTTATAATTTTTGTTAGACCTCCAATTCTAAGTTTTTAATTCTAAATATCTCTTTTTCATCAGACATATTATATTCTCAAAGCACATGTTAGAACTCTCACATCAGAAAGATGAAATGCCTTTAACTCAGCTGTTTTCTTTAAAATTACCTCCCTTACCTACTTACTGATTGAAGTGCACATATAATCTCAGAAAGATGCTGTAAACTGAAATAGGCTTTTAGGTTATGATCCCTGTGACCCATATTTGGGGTCACAGACTCACCAAATTTACAATTTAGAATCCCTTACAGCCAAGGAGTCTGTACATAAAATTTCAGCTCGATAGAGCCATTGGGACTGAAGATGAAGATGAAAATAGCATTTTAGGTCGTTGCCTCTGTGACCCAATATTTGGGGTCTCACTGTCACCAAATTTACAATTTAGAATCCCCTTCAGTCAAGGAGTATGTACATAAAATTTCAGCTCTCTACGTTCATTGGGACTGGAGAAGAAGATGAAAATAGTTTTTTTTAGGTAATGACCCCTGTGAGCCACACTTGGGGTCACAGGGTCACCAAATCTACAATTTAGAATCCCTTTCAGCCAAGGAGTCTGTACATAAAATTTCAGCTCTCTGGAGTCATTGGTTCTGGAGAAGAAGATGAAAATAGCTTTTAAGGTTATGACCCCTGTGACCCACATTTGGGGTCACAGGGTCACCAAATTTACAATTTAGTATCCCCTTCAGCCAAGGAGTCTGTACATTAAATTTCAGCTCTCTGGAGTCATTGGTTCTGGAGAAGAAGTCGAAAAAGCGAAAAGTTTACGGACGGACGGATGGACGGACGCCATCCCATGCCATAAGCCCATCGGGCCTTTCAGGCCAGATGAGCTAAAAAGGGTTGTGACCCTATTGGGGTCATGGGGTAACCAAATCTACAATTTAGGATCTCTGTAGGCCAAGGAGTCTGCGCACAACTTTTCAGCTCTCTAGACCTTTTGGTACTGGGGAAGAAGATGAAAATAGGTTTTTGAGGTCTGGCCCCTGTGGCCCCATTTGGGCTCAAGAGGGTCATGAAATCTAAAGTTTAGAATCCCCATTGGCCAAGGAGCTGGCACATAAAATTTAAGCTCTCAAAACTCATTTGTCCTGGAGGAGAAGTCGAAAAAGTGGCCTTTCAGGCCTGATGAGCTAAAAATTGAAAACAAAATGTCTTTTCATGATGATGACAAATCAACCCAGACCTAATTGCAAGTGATTTTAGGTGCCAATGACTAGGAAATATTATTAAAATAACCAATATTTCCATGAACTTATAATAAATCAATTTTATTATTTTGCTATAGTATTTATTGATATATTCATTCAAATAATGTTCATACTTACCCATAATATAAATGATATGATATACCACAAGAACTCCTTTAGGATGTTAGTAGTACAAGATCCAGTAACTACAATTCAAAAGTAAATATATGATTAAATGACAATTGCCAAAATAATTTAAAACAGGTAAAACAAAGAGGCATTCACTGTGTAATAACCTAATAGCCCATTTACCCCATGTATACACACGCCCCATTCCACATATCCTGCAACAATACAAATACACAGAGCTCTGCACCTTCAACAGTACACAAGCTAATACAATGATGAACCCAGGATCAGTGAAACATGAGGGACATCCCCAATTCATTTTCAAAAGTGGGGGGACTGACATTTTACTTAGGGTAGATCAAAGATAATCGAATAAAACATTCAATGAATCATTTTAATATTTTATTCTCAAAATGTAACCACTGATAACTTTTTATCTAGTTTGTTTGAAAATTGTGCTCAACTGTCCTCTTTTTACTTACATATAAGTCTATGTCAACTTGAATTTCAGTTTCCGAACTTTCGTTTTTAAAAGCGCAAATTTCTACTTGAGAGTCTTCATTCACAGTTGCTTTGTCATTTTGATTTACGACGCTATTATCACTGTTAGGCTACTGGATGCAATAGTTCTTTTACAGAATTCTGTGATCCTTTTTGTTTTCTTAGCCGTAGACATGTCAGTGATTTATCAAAACTCAAGATACTAGGTAATATCAAGGTAAGGTAGGTAAGAGTGTCAACCTTCAGTTCAACACGTGATAACTTTCACTTCGTCTAGACTCTGTCACTTGCTTCTCCTAGGAATTCAAACAAAAGTTACATGTGATTTCTCGGAATTCCTTCTTTGTAGCTAAAAATAGATCATAGGATGTCAAGCACTGCCAGTGAAGTACCAATGGATTCGACCCCTCTCCAACACCCCCCTCCAACACCCCTTTCCAACACCCCTCTCCAAGACCCCCTTCCAACACCCCCTTCCAACACCCCCTTCCAACACCCCCTTCCAACACCCCCCCTCCCACACCCCCTCCCAAACACCCCAAATTTCAGCTTTTAGATTGCACTCCTGGCCTTATGACCTAAGATTGTGAAAAGTGTATGAAAGATGGACAACAACCAAGCTCAGCTCACTTATAAACCCCAACATTGGTCAACGAAAAAGCTTAAAAAAAGTGAGATGTATCAATGTATATTCTTTTGTATGAACATATCAATGTTATTTTATGAAAGCAGAGTGTAAAGTTTCAGAGATACATTTCAGAATGGATAATATGAAAATTCTATAGATATTGCAGCATAATTTGATGAAAACGTACAAAAACATAATTATAAATCTAGGTATCATGGTTGACTTGTACATGTACTTTGTAATGAAGTTAACATCATTATTTTGGGAGATATATTCCAGGTAAACTTGTTCTCTCACAGACTCACTATTCATGTCATGTTTCCAATAAAGACAATAACAAATCCATTATCGACATAGGCATCTCTAGGGATCCTAGTTGACGTGAGTAACAAAGCTGGCATGTCCTCATAGAGAGACTTGAAAGATTACCGGTATACGTCAATTATGTAAATCAGGGCATGAAACCTAGGAAAGGTTGACTTAAACATTATAGTGATTATGTGTATCAAATTTGAACAATTTGTGTCTGAATTATCATTGAAAATTACTTTCTTGAAGAGTTACTGTTCACGTCATGTTTTCATGGAAATAAATTAATATGTAGGTCTAACCAATAAAAGGCACATCTAAGGATCATGACATGTGCAACTAAACTTACAAAATTTGTATAAATTCTGCAAATGATTGTGTGAAACATAACAAAGGCAGTTAAACACATCATAGTGATTATATCTAAGTTTTGTCACATTTGAACAAACTATGTTATCAGAACAGAAATGTGACGAATGAACAGACAGACATGCAGACAGCTGTATACAGCCAAAAACTTCATAGCCCACTTGGGCCTTATAGACCTGATTGCTTAAATTGGAGACTTACCTTCATTCAAACAGAAGGTTACAACTTGTGACATGACAGTTTGTAATATCTCCTGAAGAAACCACTCAAATAAACTTGGAGATAAATCTGAAATAAAGAATTATTTCAATAAGTATGGAAATGGAAGCTAAAAATTAAATTTTAAGATGAAGATTGTACTGCTTCATTGTATTTGTAAACAATTTAGATTAATTAACACAACATATATGTTTCTCATAAAAATATTTCTGGATACTGTTTGAACTCCTGTTATTCATTATTAGCAGAGATTAGCATTATAAATTTATTAAGAATCTAAATTGTGACACATCAGTCCCAATCCATTATAAATACTATAAATTTTTGCGTTCTTAAGAAGAAGAATAATATTACATTGGACATTTGATCATAGTCACTAAAGGGATCAACCACGCCCTTACTTTTTTTGAGCAGGGTAATGAACAAGACAATAGTTTTGCGGGGGACATGATAAATATTAGTCTCCATCAATCGAATTTTGAGCTTTTTAGCACCTTAAATTGCACCCATGCCATGCCCTTATTTTTTTGGGAGTAGGGCAATGAAATTTACAAAATAAAGTCTTCATCCAACAAAGATTAAATTCCAAAAGTTTGAGCTTTCTAGCATTGCTGGTTCTTGAGATGCCCATATTTGAAGTGGTGAGGGCCAAATGAACAAAATTTGATCCCCTAGGTGCAAGGTACTCCACACAAAATTTTAGCTTAGGGGGTGTATTGGTTCTGGAGGAGAAGTAAATAACGTGAAAAGTTTACAAACGACAGTCGAAAGACGAAGGGCAGACGCCCTATGCTACAAGCCAATCTGGCCTTTCTGGCCTGACGAGCTATAGGAAACCAGAAGGTGTTGCTGAGATAGGCCAGAATCTCCCCCTGTATGACAACCAGATGTAAGGAAGAATTACCTAGTTTGGCCAGAATCTCCCCCTGTGTATGACAACCAAGGGTTAGGAAGAAGTAGCCTAGCTTGGCCAGAATCTCTCCCTGTGTGTGACAACCAAGTGTTAGGAAGAAGTAGCTAGTTTGGCCAGAATCTCCCCCTGTATGACAACCAGATGTAAGGAAGAATTACCTAGTTTGGCCAGAATCTCCCCCTGTGTATGACAACCAAGGGTTAGGAAGAAGTAGCCTAGTTTGGCCAGAATCTCCCTGTGTGTGACAACCAAGTGTTAGGAAGAAGTAGCTAGTTTGGCCAGAATCTCCCTCTGTGTGTGACAACCAAGTGTTAGGAAGAAGTAGCCTAGCTTGGCCAGAATCTCCCTGTGTGTGACAACCAAGTGTTAGGAAGAAGTAGCTAGTTTGGCCAGAATCTCCCCCTGTATGACAACCAGATGTAAGGAAGAATTACCTAGTTTGGCCAGAATCTCCCCCTGTGTATGACAACCTGAGATTAGGAAGAAGTAGCCTAGTTTGGCCAGAATCTCCCTCTGTGTATGACAACCAGAGGTTAGGAAGAAGTAGCTAGTTTGGCCGGAATCTCCCTCTGTGGTTGACAACCAGAGGTTAGGAAGAAGTAGCCTAGCTTGGCCAGAATCTCCCCCTGTGTATGACAACCAGAGGTTAGGAAGAAGTAGCCTAGCTTGGCCAGAATCTCCCCCTGTGTATGACAACCAAGGGTTAGGAAGAAGTAGCCTAGTTTGGCCAGAATCTCCCTGTGTGTGACAACCAAGTGTTAGGAAGAAGTAGCTAGTTTGGCCAGAATCTCCCCCTGTATGACAACCAGATGTAAGGAAGAATTACCTAGTTTGGCCAGAATCTCCCCCTGTGTATGACAACCTGAGATTAGGAAGAAGTAGCCTAGTTTGGCCAGAATCTCCCTCTGTGTATGACAACCAGAGGTTAGGAAGAAGTAGCTAGTTTGGCCGGAATCTCCCTCTGTGGTTGACAACCAGAGGTTAGGAAGAAGTAGCCTAGCTTGGCCAGAATCTCCCCCTGTGTATGACAACCAGAGGTTAGGAAGAAGTAGCCTAGTTTGGCCAGAATCTCCCCCTGTGTATGACAACCAAGGGTTAGGAAGAAGTAGCCTAGCTTGGCCAGAATCTCCCTCTGTGTATGACAACCAGAGGTTAGGAAGAAGTAGCTAGTTTGGCCGGAATCTCCCCCCGTGTATGACAACCAGAGGTTAGGAAGAATTACCTAGTTTAGCCAGAATCTCCCCCTGTGTATGACAACCTGAGATTAGGAAAAAGTAGCCTAGCTTGGCCAGAATCTCCCTCTGTGTATGACAACCAGAGGTTAGGAAGAAGTAGCTAGTTTGGCCGGAATCTCCCCCTGTGTATTACAACCAAGGGTTAGGAAGAAGTAGCCTAGCTTGGCCAGAATCTCTCTCTGTGTATAACAACCAGAGGTTAGGAAGAAGTAGCAAGTTTGGCCAGAATCTCCCCCTGTGTATGACAACCAGAGGTTAGGAAGAAGTAGCCTTGCTAAGCCATGAATTAAAACAAGGGGAAGAAATAGCCCAGCTAAGCCAGAATCTCCACCCTGTGTAACACAACCAAGGGTACGGAAGAAGTCTAGCTAGGCCAGAATCTCCCCCTTGTAAATAAAAACAAGGATGGGGAATAAATAACCTGTCAGGCCGAGGCCAAAGTTTCCCTAGGGAAGGTTTGGCCTGTTACACAGGATTCACCACCTTGACAATACAGTTGAGAGTGGCGCCAAGTCTGGAAATTCTCAGACTACAGCTGTTTGAGAGTTAAAAGAAACTATGATGACAAGCCTTGGATATTTGCTAACTTCAATCAATACGTATCAGAAGTTACTGTGCAAGATATTTGATAATTTAATCAATTGAAATCACAATAGCATTTGGTAGACCTATACATACCTGATAAGGAAACACTGAAGATCAGACAAAATCTCTGCCCGACTGGGTCCAGAAAGACAAAACATGGCGCTCCAATAAATACTTTGATAAGGACAGGCCGTCCATTTGAAATAGTCGCAACTTGTTCCAGATAGGGAATTTGTGATGTTGGAGACCCCTGGTGAACAGACAAATCACATTGATGTCCATGCAGACTTGAGATGAAGTTTGTTCATACTGACTTTAAAGGGGCAGTAGCACATTTTTTCGCTCACAAAAGTTGATGAAATGTATTTGAAAAATAATTTCACCAATAGTAAAACATCCTTCTCTCTTCCGAAAATAAAGTTTAAAATGAGTGTACATGGCTCAGTAAAGCCATGGAAATCGTTTTTGTCATTCAAAATAATAAATTGTGTTCACAATAAAATGGCCGCCATGCAATTGTTGCTTTATACGCAACAAAGTTTTTACCACTACAGATAATTGGTTTGTGTAATAAGATGTTTTACCCTCTAAAGTTAATTTAAATGACATAAACTATCATTATAAATGGGAAATTTGAAAAAATAAATTTTGCAAAAAACGTGCTACAGCGCCTTTACGTCAAGGCCAAAATCAAATTTTAAAATTTACACCATGTGTAGTTCTTAAAGGTACATCCATTGTGTTGTTGGGGGTCAAATATGCCAAACGTTATAAATGGTCTTATTTTGTCGAGAAGTACCAACTGTTACCGAAAACTACCATTTTGATGATACTCGACTTAGTATATTGACGATATGGAGGTAAAAGTGTCGATTTCTGATTGAAAACCGGACAATGCACTGCGTATGGCGCGCACCAATGAGTCAAACGTAATTTTGGAATCTTATTTAAACCAGACAAAATAAGAAGTTTGGGTTGATATTGTTTAATAGGTCATATAACTACTGTGCATGTAAATAGGACATGCACTTTCGATTTCTGCACATGCATAATGATGTTACTCGATTTTAATTGGAAACTAGTAATTATGATATATTTGGCGATTGGGGATGAATATGCAAGCTGAGTGAATTTTTTTTGTAATGTAAACAGCACATATGGTGTGTTGGAACGTATTAAAGCCAAATATAATTTTATGAAACACAATGGATGTACCTTTAATGATCAAAGTAATCTAAAAGTAAAGAAAGTACATGTATGCTGTCTGCCATAGCGAGGCGAGAGATGAGATGTCTCCGTGACTCGCACCATGAGAAGCTCTGTATCAATGCCTCACAGTTCGCTACAAAAAGAAGTCTTTTGTCAATGTTCGGTTGAAATGAACAGCAAAAATCACACCAAATTGCATGTGAATTGTTCACCCTTAACGCATCAATAATTAGTTTTACAAAAGGCCAATTTTGTCGGGCTTCCCTCCGAAGCCTAATCTCCCTGGGGACTAATTATCACTCACGTGTTTCCACTGCCTTCAGGGCCAGTACTCCGGTCCCGTTTACTCGCGTAATGACACGTATAAAATCACGTCTCACAGGCCGAGAACGGAGCCCACCTTACTTACACACTTAAAATGGGTAAAATAGAAATACACAACTAAACCCTTTAGTTGCGTATTTCTATTTTACCCATTTTAGCCCCTGTGGCGGAATATTCTGACCATCTAGCTCGCAGCCATATTTTGGCTAAAGCATTAATTGGCACTGCTGGTGGAATATTCCAGGCGGCGAACCCGGTACCGTTGTTTTCGAAATATATCATGTCTACATCGCGAAAACGGACAATATATAAGGACATTGACAAAAGACTTGTTTTCGTAGCAAACTGCGAGATAAATATAAACAAGTTTTCATGCGGCGATCCACAAACACACACACTGTCTCGCATTTCGCCTGGACGCGAAACATGATAATGACTGACTCAGTAAGGGGTATAACATTATTCTCTATGAGCTTCCCAGGCCAAGCCGGGAGCCGGAAGACCAAACTTGGTGGACATGTACGTTACAATGAGTTCTATTGACTGGTCATTCTGAATTTCCTCTATCTTAAGGGATAATGTTTGTGCATTAGTGTATCCATCGGTATCCTTTAGTGGATCCGTATGGATAGCCAGATTTAACCTCCTCTACCACCACACCGTAGGAACGTGTACGCCTGGAAATTGTTACTCAACGGAAGTGAACGAATTTCTCTGCGAGAGGTCAGTTTAGTTTTGTGCATTTGGTGTAGCATTTTGTTGGATAAATTGGTTTTGAAGTATTTATGAGAAAAAATGTTTCAGGCTGAAAAATGGTAGACACCGATGAAGATGTAGACGAAAGATAATGTCAGTATGCGCCCTCAGTCGACTGTTACATCACAATTTAGGAGATGAATTTCGCATGTGGAACCTACGTGTGTTTGATATTACCTTGCTTTCAGAAAATCCATAAAAAAATTCTCATATATTTGTTTACCATGTTGTGAAACATCCATATATGGACATATATGCCAAATATTGAGGCTTATTATTGACAAATAACAAAATTAGAACCCCTGAACCATACGTGGTGTCAAAACAAAGTGAAAGAGTTACGGGAACGGGGGTGGCGAACGAATTACAACCACTTGGTGTTTTCTTTAGGAAAGTGTTCACCATGATATTATACCAGCAGTCATTGAATGTAAATATCTCAGTAACTATACGTTGGATTTTGACTAAATTTTCTAGTTTTGATAAATATGTATCACCCTTTTTGGACATATACTTGAAAAAATCGTATGTTTGTTTTAAAACAATATATCGACCGCGTTTGTGTGCAAATATATTTTTTCGGCATGTAGCCTCACATAAAACTGTCTCTTTTAAGCCAGTTTTGTTCAGCTTCTCATTTCTAAAACCAACTTTGTGTTTACTAATGTCTACTATTTTACAGACTGAAATATCTTTTGTCATAAGTACCTGAAAACAGATTTATCAAACAAATTCCTACACCAAATGCACAAAAACAAACTGGACTCTCGCAGAGAAATTTGTTCACTTCCGTTGAGTAACAATTTCCAGGCGTACACGTTCCTACGGTGTGACCACATGGACAAGCACTGCCTCTTTTTGTTGTGTTCACTGATAGCGGTCAACTGAGCTATGCACAGGACCACATGCCACTGGATAATGACTTCCACGCCCACATTTGAGATGATTTTAAAAAAAATAATATGTTTTTATTTCCCATCAGATGTTTACACATACATAAGAAAGATTGGTAATTTATATGGATACATCAAATGTGTGACATATAGTGTGATATATAATATGGCTAAGTTCGAGTATAGCAGGTTTTCTGCATCTGGCACAAAGAATTCAAGATCAAGCATTGAGTTATATTTTAAGATTTTACATAATTCTAAACAGTGTGTGGAAAGAAAACCAAAATGAAAAATGAATTTTTTTTCGGCTGGCTATTATTTGCAAAAGCAATATATTTACATGCTTGATAATATTTTAATAATTCTTTTTGTATATGTCCAAAATTTGTTTTTTTTCCCCATTTCTACTTTTCTATATTTGAAAGGATGTCTGGACCAAATGTACGAACTTTGATTCCACAGATTCCATTGAGTGCCACACAAAATTTCAGTTTTTGGAGTGCAATGTGCAAAATATCAAAGGTTTAAAGACGGCACTCACTGGACGCAGTACACACACACAGGGCTATTAGGTCTGGTGAGCTAAAAGATTTGATTATCAAATCAGAAAATAGTTTCTCCACGATGTTCCCAGGATGAATGACTGACAATTATGTGTGCAAATCATAATTTTCTATTAACCCTACTGCAAGATGGTCTTCAATATTGCATCATATTGCAGCACAATTTCTTCAACAATATACATCCATAATTCAAAGCAGTGAAAGTCACATTTTTAAGTTTGATTTTCAAATACTTCATATGGCAGTCAATGAAAACATTATAAATTACAATGTTTTAAAAGTAAGGATTTAAGAAGATTTTATGTAGGAATATAGGAACAGCAATATAGTTAATATGGGAGTACACTGAGTTTGACATCTTGTTCATTTTCAGGACAAGTCTGTGACATTATATTACTAGTATGTTGTGTAACAGAGGTTATGTAGAAAGATATGACATTGTTAATCTTCAAAGGTGTAAGATTGCACTAATTCATAACTATTGATTGCTTGGTTTAATGTCAATGGAGTTTAAGAGAAGATGATTCCAATCTTGCAATCTACTTTGTTTAATGGTTTTCAATCAGCAGATTATCATGGATGCATTATCCCATATTACGCAATTGGCAATTGTTGAAAAACAGTGACAATACTGTAATAGTAGTCGTAGACTTAAAGTCATCAGAAATGTATGTGACTTTCCCTGAATAAAACCATCTATTTCTACAATATTTCTTACCTGATAGATGGTTAGCCGATCCCGAGACAACACTGATATGTTTCCAAATGGCAATTCTTGAATTCTTCCAAACGAACGTTCAATTCGACTGCTGTTTATCGTCTTCAATCCTTGCTATGAACATAAGAAATTTAGAAAAAAATTCCAAAGGTTTGGAAGTAAACTTTAAACACATTACATTATTTTGATTTCATTCAGTACACCTTGCACTAAAGTGTATTTTGGATTTTACCTTCTTCTATATTTTATACAAAAAAGGTGCACAAAAGGGGGGTGTACCCGCCAAACAGCAGAAAGACGACGAGAGGAACATAAGGGTAGTTTTGTATTACGTTTCGGGGAGCGGTTGCTTCCCTTCATCAGACATGTTTTTTCATTTTAAAAAAAATATTTTCACATTCATTAGATTAAATGGTAAGGTTTTGACTTAAGTTTTGATATAATTCTGTTTGTGTAGTGAAACTGAAAATGTTCCAAATCAACAATTTCTGTTACCAAAGGTTACCAAAATCCCTACTGCACAACAAAAACATGACCTGATGCTAGATGTGGAGAAAATCAGCTGTCCAAACAAGACAATTGGATCTTGAAAAAATTATCATGGTAACATGACCAATTCAAATGGTGTAGACATATTCCCCAAATCATGATACAAAACAGTACAAACCAGTAGAAAAAAATGTTCTTTTCAAGAAATTATACCTGCATACCGGGTACATGTTGAGAAGTGATTATAGAGACCTAACAAGTCACACCCTCTCCTTCCTCCTCGTACAACTTAATTGCTTCTCTAATCAGCTCTTCGTCTCCCCTTGAAAAACTTTGGGTAGAATATGAAGAAAAATCAGTGATCAGTTCATGAGATACCCTGCTGACAAGCTGACATGTTTTGTCTTCTTTTAAGAGAATCCTGAGAACATTTCTTGGTATCCAGCTGACAAGGGTCAAATGGAAAAGTCTCATTGTGACCTTGAAATGATGGTCAAGATAAGACAATTCTATGGGAACATTACTCTCACTGTGGAACCTATATGCGAAAAATGAGGGGGAGTCACATTATTCGGATCAACAAGGTCACCAAATCTACAATTTATAATTCCTATTGGCCAAATCATGTGTATATCTGCTCTCCAGAAAACTGAACATGCAGAAGAATACGAAAATGCAAAAAGTTTACAGACTGAGGGATGGATGGATGGATTGGTGATCACCGGACGTCTTGTAATGCAATAAGGTTGTTGGGTCTTATAGGGCTGATGAGTTCTAAGTTGGGAGCATCCTCGATTATCCAGCGCTATTGTTCCGATAAATCTACACACAAGCGCTGGAAAACAGTAAGGGTATTTATCCCTAACCTAGTTACCTCCTCTTGGGTCCATGTTATCCAATCAGAAACGAAACGCAGACACTATCTGCGTAAACAACTCGACCAATCAAAACGCATCACTACCGTTGTTTATAGAAACAAACATGGCGGCGGCCGACTCACTCGATTACGATAAAGTTTGTAACAAATTCAGCGTAGAAAACCTGACAGAAACTCAAAAGAAAGTTTTAAGAAGTCTGTACGAGAAAAAGGGTGTATTCATGTCCATCAAAACGGGTGGAGGTAAATGATTAAAATCCCTGTGCTACCAGGCGTTCCCAATCATCTGCGAAAGTCAAGATCCTGACACGAGAGTGCTTGTTATTTCACCCTTGATTTCAAGTGATCTCGTTGGTTGTTAGAAAACAAGTCTTCGCCGAGTCATTGCGAAGGGAGGTAACTAGGTTAAGGATAAATACCCTTACTGTTTTCCAGCGCTTGTGTGTAGATTTATCGAGGATGAGTTGGGAGTAAAATTCTTACATGTTTGAGTGTTTATAAAACACCCTTTGAAGTTTTAAATATTTAATGCACATTGCAAGAGAGGTGAGGTGAGTTAGGGTTTAACGCCGCTTTCAAGAGTATTTCACTTATATCGCGGCTGCTAGTATTATGGCAGGGAGAAAGCCCGCAACGCCATCTGGCTATGCTTTGCGGTGAAACCTGCGTGCATCGGCTGGAACAAGCATGGTCGATACTACGCTGAAATTCAGTGCAGCAATTTGCACCCAAACCTTACTGCGTGTAGAACAGTTCTCTACTGCAGACAAAGTTGCCGTGCCCCTGGCGGGATTCGAACCCCGGACCTTTTGATCCGAAGCCGAACGTGCTAACCACTGCGCTATCCCGCCTCCCATTGCAAGAGATCTTTCTGATTTATAATTTGATAACTAAAAACAAAATATGTATGCAATGAAAGTGTTTAACCCTAAATAAGTGGACATATTTCACTGAGTAAATGTAAGTTCATCTGAAAGTAAATATATGTCAAAATCCTTTTACTCTTACAGATAGTTGGATGATTTTAAGATGAAAATGGCATAATTAAACTTTATTACCTGCAAGCTCTTGTCTATTCTTACCGATTCAATGTTTTTCAGGATATCAAGAATTTCCCTTGTGGCCTGGTCAGGTTCTTCATTGTGTTCTATGTCATAATAGTCTACCTCCTCTTCTGTCTCTGCTTGTTTTTCAGTTGCGGTGAAAATGAAAGGATCTTTTGCTTTACCAAGCTCAATTTCTTGTTCTTCATCTTCTTCCTCTTCCTCAATATCTGATCACAGAACATCAATCGCTATAAAGTCATAGAGATATTACATGTAAATAAATCTTCGCTTATTTCATATTCTATCCAAAACTATCATTGCTATCACAATCAATCCAGGTAGAGGGGTTGCCCAGTGTTTTGCAATAGTTGAGCCATTAACTATTTTGCCAAAAAATAATTCAGGGTAAAACTGTATTATTGAAATTATTTTAGTCAATGATATCTATGTTAAGCTTTTACATATCCAAGGATTTGAATGTAATACTGTGGATTGCACCATCAGGAATTTCATATTGTGGGATGCCATTAAATCATTTCAATTGTTATCAAAAATAAATTGAAACATTGCAGCACCTTGAGAACTTTCCAATTTTTTATCAGCCACGAGATCAATATCAACACCATATGGCTGACTGGATGTGGCTGACCTCAAGGCAATGTCAGTATCTTCTGATGCTTCCTGACTGGATGTGGCTGACCTCAAGGCAATGTCAGTATCTTCTGATGCTGCCTGCTCCCCATGAGACTCCTGTAACGGCAAGGTGGGGTCGGCTGGATCTGGCTCCTTTGACTCAGTCCGGTTATCAAGGTTGACAGGGATTTCATCCGGTTCGTTCACGGCCTTGCATGGCAAGGCCAAGAGACTCAGTAAAAGCATGACAACGAGTGTCATCTGAAATAATGAAGTTGGTGAATCTAGATATGAAAAATAGAGCAATGGACTCTGTAGCTCATTAGGGATTATATTGAAATAGATTATTCTCAATTACTACTCGCCTGTTGAAGATATCGCAGTTTAATAATACACATTGTGTAATAACACTGCGTGCTGCCGATTGACGTGATGTCATAATTATAGCCCTGTAATACTAGTTTTCAGATTTCAGTAACTGAAACCGATTACCATGTACGCAAGTCAATCTTTGACCTTACTTTTTGTACGCATTAGACATCGGTTTAATTGAGTATTTTTGAAAATGTAAGCGTATTGTAGGATTTGTTTTTACTAAAATTAAAATACGCAGCTTATCTGTAGCTCTGTTAGGGATAAATGTTATAAAGATGATATTCTGAACATTTGAGCTTTCTGTATAAAAACAATTTTGGAGAAGAAGGCGTTCAAAGATTTTAGAGTGGACCCCCTGCCACCCCCATATTTGAAGCGGGGTCAAGTTCAAATGAACAAACTTGAATCTTCACATAACAAAGATGTTATTCTGAAAATTCCTATGTCAACTGGTTTCAGAGAAGAAGTCGAAGATTTTGTTAATTATGCCTGCCATGCCCATATTTAATGGGGGGGGGGGGGGGGAGGTCAAAATGAACAAACTTTGATCCCCAAGGTACCAGGTAAAAAAGCTTCCACGGGTAAACAAAAATGGACTCGAGTACTCGAGGGGTTGGGCTCGACTCGAGTACTCGAAATTAATACCTTTCAACTTCGTAGCAGCATGTCACTCTAACATTTTGTTTGTCTTTGAGGTTTTAGATTATGAATACAGTGCGAACTGCTACCCGTTTCGCGATACAATATGGCAAAAAATAATTAGTACCCATGCAACGTTCAGCACAACAGTTGATAAATCTAACACCTTTTTAGGTTCAAATTTATTATTATTTATTTTCTATCTCTGTGATAAAGGCATGCAGATATCAGAAAAGGAAAATTGCAATAAAATAATATTTACTTTTATTCTACTTCAGTTGAATAAATGAGTGACAGTGTGTCATTGTTCTAATTTTCATATCAAGTGTAAGAAATATCGATATGGAATAGCGAGGAATGAATGTGTCTAATGTTTATAATCGAAACCATATATAAACTTATAAAGTAAGCGATAATCTTGAAAATCATTGCAGTATATATAAGACTAACTCACATGGTCGCTAAACTTCCCGCCATGTTTATAAACAGAGAATGGTCTTGATTATTTCATGAAGGGTGGCAAGTATCAATTAGAAATTAGTTGAGATATTTAATATTAATAATTAAGATGTAGTAAACAAATAGAATTTATCATAAACATATTATCCTACTTCTATAGGTTTAGAAAGATATGTAGTATAGTAATTCAATGTCAACAATTCGTTGATAAATTCACATCCAAACTAAGAAATGGACCGCTTATAGATTTATATTCCTTCTCAATCTGTAAATTCATTTCATATTCCATATGTGGGTTGAGTTATGTCCAAGCTATTAAAATTCTCGCAGTTTGATTGGTTGTGCCCCTGGTGATTTGTCGTATGTCGGTATCATTATCATTATTCTGTTACGATATATAAGATTTAAATGATTGCCTTTTTATTTTACAAATATACTGAAATAACTAGAAGAGCGTTTGCGGGACACCGCAAAAGCAGAGCAGCTCCGAAACTTTGGGTCTCGCCTTTCCCTGTTCCACCTTCTCCTCAGCATAAATAAAATGGGAATTTTTTTTGAATTTTTTTTTTTCATTATTCAAGTTATTCTAACAAGTTGAGTCATCACTGGGGTCACTTTTCACAACTTTGTTCTTAAAACCTATTTCTGATTTCAAAATTGGATCAATAGATTAACATGGTCTTAACCAATATCTCATGACCTTGAACTTTGACCTTCAAGGTCACACCATCACCGATTACTTTTCATTGTGTATAACAATCATGCAATGACTCAAAGTGTTCATTGTTCATTGTTAACATAAGGCATATTCACAATAGCACGCTTAAGTTGTGACCTTGCTGTGACCTTGACCTTTGACAGATTTTAGCGAAAACGTTTTCAAATCTTGGTCTTTCTCCATAGTTGATATATACCAAGTAAGGGCCTGATAGCACAGAAGTTGTTGAAGTTATCTTGTTTACAAGGATTTTTGTAGAGATTTCAGAACTCATGACCTTGACCTTTGACCTTGAATGTGAGCATGTCAAAATATTTCCCCAGGTGTACAAGAAAGAAGCTAATTATATGAGGTGTTGATACCTTCATGGAAAAAAGTTATTTAGTGATTTCAGAACTGGTGACCTTGACCATATTTCGTGACCTTGACCTTTTAAATTCAAGGTCACACAATCAGTGATCATTTTTCTTTGTGTATAACGGAAACTGCGACAGAAACTGCACAAAAACTGATAGCAGCTCCGACTTAGTCGGAGCTGCTAATAAACGAACACATTTAGTTTATCCTTGTTATGAAAAAGTGTAACATTCAGTAATAAATATGAATCCTGTCTACTGTTGCTTGTCAATTCGACCAACACAGAAATATTAATTAACAGAAGGCATATAAACCATATAAGCTTCATATTCACTTACATGTGTTGGTATAAACTTTATCTGATGTCATCATTCAATATTTTATTTGGTTGCATTGTATGATTTTCACTGAAATTTGTGACTGTGGTAATGAAAGTAGCCAATTCGACCAATGCTGGCGTGACTGTTCATTTGTAACGTATGGAAGGTAACGTGGTATAACAACGACATATTGGGGTTCCACTGCAGTTGTTGTTAAATCTTGTTGCAGACACGACATGTATATAACTTGCACAGGATGACTGAAATTAATGTGAAATAGAGTAATCTTTTATCCAGTCCTCGAGTCCAAATAAATGGACTCGAGTCCAGCTAAACCCGACTCGTACTCGAGTACTCGAGTACCTGTGGAAGCCCTACCAGGTAACTCCACACAAAATTTCAGCTTTGGGGGTGTAACGGTTCTCTTTCCTCTCTATCATTCCTAGTTCATGGAGTGAAATTTAAGGTTTGATTTAACACCCTGCCCTGTCAATATTTGAAATGGGATTTTGACCAAATGAACAAACTTAAGTCTACATGTTATAAACATTTTAGCTTTCTTTATCAAAAGGTTTTGGAGAAGAAGTCATTTTAATATGTTATGGGGGGGGGGTCAGGACCAAATAATAAAATTAAATTCTCTATGTAATAGTTAGTTATATTTATAACCAAAGCAGGGTTCGAAATTATTTGTGCCATAGTTCTGCGGGCACATTTAAAATCGTAATGGTACGGTTAAATTCTTACCTGCATGCCCTTATGGCACACTTGATTTATTATCTAAGTGTATCAAAGTACTTTATCACCATTAAAATCCGAACAAACCTGTATAGGTTCCAGATTCTTTAAAGGGGATCCATCTAGGGGTACTTATTGCATAAAATCTTTTATTTTAGGTATATGACAGGTTGTAACTATTTTTTCCACATAAAAAACTAGTTAAAAAACTAAAAAATAGAGCCATGGGCTCTGTAGCTCATCAGTATTTTATTGATTTATTATCTAAGGTTGAATATCTAAGTTATCTCAAGTAATACATTGTTAACAAGCAAAATAATATAAGTTTTAGATCATGACCAACATTTGAGTCACAGGGTCACCAATCCTACAATCAAGAATCACCTTTGACCAAAGAATCTCTACACCACATTTCTCCTTTCTAGAGCTTTACATATAAACTGGAGAAGAAGATGAAAATAGGTTTTTGGGTCATGACCCCGTGACCTAGATTGGGGACGAAATCTACAATTTAGAATCCCCATTAGCCACGGAGTCTGCACACAACTTTTCAGCTCTCTAGACCTTTTGGAACAGGAGAAGAAGATGAAAATAGGTTTTTAAACATGTGACCCCTGTGACCCCATTTGGGGTCATGGTGTCACACAATCTACAATTTAGAATCCCCATTAGCCAAGGAGTCTGCACACAATTTTTCAGCTCTCTAGACCTTTTGGAACTGGAGAAGAAGATGAAAATAGGTTTTTAAACATGTGACCCCTGTGACCCCATTTGGGGTCATGGGGTCACGAAATCTACAATTTAGAATCCCCATTAGCCAAGGAGTCTGCATACAACTTTTCAGCTCTCTAGACCTTTTGGAACAGGAGAAGAAGATGAAAAAAGGTTTTTAAATAATGTGACCCCTGTGACCCCATTTGGGGTCATGGGGTCATGAAATCTACAATTTAGAAAACTCATTGGCCAAGGAGTCTGCACACAACTTTTCAGCTCTCTAGACCTTTTGGAACTGGAGGAGAAGATGAAAATAAGTTCTTAAGATTGTGACCCCTGTGACCCCATTTGGGGTCATGGGGTCACGAAATCTACAATTTAGAATCCCCATTAGCCAAGGAGTCTGCACACAACTTTTCAGCTCTCTAGACCTTTTTGAACTGGAGAAGAAGATGAAAATAGGTTTTTAAGGATGTGACCCCTGTGACCCCATTTGGGGTCATGGGGTCACGAAATCTACAATTTAGAATCCCCATTAGCCAAGGAGTCTGCACACAACTTTTCAGCTCTCTAGACCTTTTGGAACTGGAGAAGAAGATGAAAATAGGTTTTTAAACCTGTGACCCCATTTGGGGTCATGGGGTCACAAAATCTACAATTTAGAATACTCATTGGCCAAGGAGTCTGCACACAACTTTTCAGCTCTCTAGACCTTTTGGAACTGGAGAAGAAGATGAAAATAGGTTTTTAAGGATGTGACCCCTGTGACCTCATTTGGGGTCATGAAATCTACAATTTAGAATCCCCATTAGCCAAGGAGTCCGCACACAACTTTTCAGCTCTCTAGACCTTTTGGAACTGGAGAAGAAGATGAAAATAGGTTTTTAAGGATGTGACCCCTGTGACCCCATTTTGGGTCAAGGGGTCACGAAATCTACAATCTAGAATCCCCATTAGCCAAGGAGTCTGCACACAACTTTTCAGCTCTCTAGACCTTTTGGAACTGGAGAAGAAGATGAAAATAGGTTTTTAAACCTGTGACCCCATTTGGGGTCATGGGGTCACAAAATCTACAATTTAGAATACTCATTGGCCAAGGAGTCTGCACACAACTTTTCAGCTCTCTAGACCTTTTGGAACTGGAGAAGAAGATGAAAATAGGTTTTTAAGGATGTGACCCCTGTGACCCCATTTGGGGTCATGGGGTCACGAAATCTACAATTTAGAATACTCATTGGCCAAGGAGTCTGCACACAACTTTTCAGCTCTCTAGACCTTTTGAAACTGGAGAAGAAGATGAAAATAGGTTTTTAAACATGTAACCCCTGTGACCCCATTGCGGGTCATGGGGTCACGAAATCTACAATTTAGAATCCCCATTAGCCAAGGAGTCTGCATACAACTTTTCAGCTCTCTAGACCTTTTGGAACAGGAGAAGAAGATGAAAAAAAGTTTTTAAATAATGTGACCCCTGTGACCCCATTGCGGGTCATGGGGTCACGAAATCTACAATTTAGAATCCCCATTAGCCAAGGAGTCTGCATACAACTTTTCAGCTCTCTAGACCTTTTGGAACTGGAGGAGAAGATGAAAATAAGTTCCTAAGATTGTGACCCCTGTGACCCCATTTGGGGTCATGGGGTCACGAAATCTACAATTTAGAATCCCCATTAGCCAAGGAGTCCGCGCACAACTTTTCAGCTCTCTAGACCTTTTGGAACTGGAGAAGAAGATGAAAATAGGTTTTTAAGGATGTGACCCCTGTGACCCCATTTGGGGTCATGGGGTCACGAAATCTACAATTTAGAATCCCCATTAGCCAAGGAGTCTGCACACAACTTTTCAGCTCTCTAGACCTTTTGGAACTGGAGAAGAAGATGAAAATAGGTTTTTAAGGATGTGACCCCTGTGACCTCATTTGGGGTCATGAAATCTACAATTTAGAATCCCCATTAGCCAAGGAGTCTGCACACAACTTTTCAGCTCTCTAGACCTTTTGGAACTGGAGAAGAAGATGAAAATAGGTTTTTAAGGATGTGACCCCTGTGACCCCATTTGGGGTCATGGGGTCACGAAATCTACAATCTAGAATCCCCATTAGCCAAGGAGTCTGCACACAACTTTTCAGCTCTCTAGACCTTTTGGAACTGGAGAAGAAGATGAAAATAGGTTTTTAAACCTGTGACCCCATTTGGGGTCATGGGGTCACAAAATCTACAATTTAGAATACTCATTGGCCAAGGAGTCTGCACACAACTTTTCAGCTCTCTAGACCTTTTGGAACTGGAGAAGATGATGAAAATAGGTTTTTAAGGATGTGACCCCTGTGACCCCATTTTTGGTCAAGGGGTCACGAAATCTACAATCTAGAATCCCCATTAGCCAAGGAGTCTGCACACAACTTTTCAGCTCTCTAGACCTTTTGGAACTGGAGAAGAAGATGAAAATAGGTTTTTAAACCTGTGACCCCATTTGGGGTCATGGGGTCACAAAATCTACAATTTAGAATACTCATTGGCCAAGGAGTCTGCACACAACTTTTCAGCTCTCTAGACCTTTTGGAACTGGAGAAGAAGATGAAAATAGGTTTTTAAACCTGTGACCCCATTTGGGGTCATGGGGTCACAAAATCTACAATTTAGAATACTCATTGGCCAAGGAGTCTGCACACAACTTTTCAGCTCTCTAGACCTTTTGGAACTGGAGAAGAAGATGAAAATAGGTTTTTAAGGATGTGACCCCTGTGACCTCATTTGGGGTCATGAAATCTACAATTTAGAATCCCCATTAGCCAAGGAGTCCGCACACAACTTTTCAGCTCTCTAGACCTTTTGGAACTGGAGAAGAAGATGAAAATAGGTTTTTAAGGATGTGACCCCTGTGACCCCATTTGGGGTCATGGGGTCACGAAATCTACAATCTAGAATCCCCATTAGCCAAGGAGTCTGCACACAACTTTTCAGCTCTCTAGACCTTTTGGAACTGGAGAAGAAGATGAAAATAGGTTTTTAAACCTGTGACCCCATTTGGGGTCATGGGGTCACAAAATCTACAATTTAGAATACTCATTGGCCAAGGAGTCTGCACACAACTTTTCAGCTCTCTAGACCTTTTGGAACTGGAGAAGAAGATGAAAATAGGTTTTTAAGGATGTGACCCCTGTGACCCCATTTTGGGTCAAGGGGTCACGAAATCTACAATCTAGAATCCCCATTAGCCAAGGAGTCTGCACACAACTTTTCAGCTCTCTAGACCTTTTGGAACTGGAGAAGAAGATGAAAATAGGTTTTTAAACCTGTGACCCCATGGGGTCACAAAATCTACAATTTAGAATACTCATTGGCCAAGGAGTCTGCACACAACTTTTCAGCTCTCTAGACCTTTTGGAACTGGAGAAGAAGATGAAAATAGGTTTTTAAGGATGTGACCCCTGTGACCCCATTTGGGGTCATGGGGTCACGAAATCTACAATTTAGAATACTCATTGGCCAAGGAGTCTGCACACAACTTTTCAGCTCTCTAGACCTTTTGGAACTGGAGAAGAAGATGAAAATAGGTTTTTAAGGATGTGACCCCTGTGACCCCATTTGGGGTCATGGGGTCACGAAATCTACAATTTAGAATCCCCATTAGCCAAGGAGTCTGCACACAACTTTTCAGCTCTCTAGACCTTTTGGAACTGGAGAAGACGATGAAAATAGGTTTTTAAACATGTGACCCCTGTGACCCCATTTGGGGTCATGGGGTCACAAAATCTACAATTTAGAATACTCATTGGCCAAGGAGTCTGCACACAACTTTTCAGCTCTCTAGACCTTTTGGAACTGGAGAAGAAGATGAAAATAGGTTTTTAAGGATGTGACCCCTGTGACCCCATTTGGGGTCATGGGGTCACGAAATCTACAATTTAGAATACTCATTGGCCAAGGAGTCTGCACACAACTTTTCAGCTCTCTAGACCTTTTGGAACTGGAGAAGAAGATGAAAATAGGTTTTTAAGGATGTGACCCCTGTGACCCCATTTGGGGTCATGGGGTCACGAAATATACAATTTAGAATCCCCATTAGCCAAGGAGTCTGCACACAACTTTTCAGCTCTCTAGACCTTTTGGAACTGGAGAAGACGATGAAAATAGGTTTTTAAACATGTGACCCCTGTGACCCCATTTGGGGTCATGGGGTCACAAAATCTACAATTTAGAATACTCATTGGCCAAGGAGTCTGCACACAACTTTTCAGCTCTCTAGACCTTTTGGAACTGGAGAAGAAGATGAAAATAGGTTTTTAAGGATGTGACCCCATTTGGGGTCATGGGGTCACGAAATCTACAATTTAGAATCCCCATTGGCCAAGGAGTCTGCAAATAAAATTTCAGCTCTGTGGAGTTATTGGTTCTGGAGGAGAAGTCGAAAAAGCGAAAAGTTTACGGACGGATGGACGGACGGACGGACGGACGAACGCCAGACGCCATCCCATGCCTTAAGCCCATCGGGCCTTTCAGGCCTGATGAGCTAAAAACTAAAAAAACGTACTTTGGGTCACCCCTCTAGAGCCTCATCCCTAGTGGTTGCCATGGAACCAAGGGCAGATAGCTCTATTCTCACCACTTTTCAATCCAGTCATGTAGACTGAATGAAGGGGAGGAGGGTGGCCCTACCCCAAGGAGGATCCCCTTCAAAGAATCTGGAACCTATGTAGGTTTGTTCGATTCTTTTTCAGAAGGGATCCTCTTTGGGGTACTTATTGCATAAGATGAGACTCCCAACGACAAAGTCAAAGGCAGTGGCATTCAGTCTGCACCCGAAGGCACAAAGAATAGAGAAAATAACTCACCCAAAGTACCTTGCGTATCCACCATGGGAAAGCCAATCAAAAAGACCTGGGGATTACCTGGCGGACTCAAGGCCGCCTTACAGGTCTAAATACCCCCCCTTTTTTTGACAAAGAGAGAGAACGGGGAAAAAAAATCCCATACCAATAATCTCCCCACAGGGGTCTTTAGCCGGGGAAGTAACCGTGGGAAAAGAGACTTGGGCCCTTAGTATCAACAAGATATTAGTTGCGTTAGTACAGTTTAAAAACAAAATCGACCAACCCTCATTAGATCATTCAGCTAGGGGGTTGACGACTCTGCCCACTGGAGAGAACTGGCTGACCAAACCGAGCCCGCTCAGCCGAGAGCCTGTCAAGTTGGTAGTGGCCAATGAACGTGCTAGGCTGGCTCCAGACAGCAGCGGAGCAGATCTCTTCAATGGGCAGGGCCGCTGCGTACGCTTTTGACGTTGCGACTGCCCTAACCGAATGAGCCTTGAGGTCACCTGGGGGCTCACGGCCCTTATGAACATAGGCTAAACAGATAGTCGAGACAATCCATCTCGAGATCGACTGCTTTGGGGCGGGTAAACCCTGCTTGCCTCAACCATAACAGCAAAAGAGCTGCTTATCCTTACGGATAGAGGCTGTTTGTTTGACATATGCTCTCAAGGTCCTGCGCACATCTAGTATATGATCGTGCGAGGCCTGAGAACCCGATGCTGCTGGCTGCCTAAGCGCCGGCAATTCAATGGGGGCCGTCGAATGAAAGGAGTGGGTCACTTTAGGTCGGTAAGAGTCTGGCAGTCTGATACTGACTCTGTCCCTGTGGAAGACTGTGAGCTCGGGATCAGCGGACATACCATGTATGTCTCCTACCCGTCTACCAGACGCCACCGCCACTAGAAAAGCCGTCTTCCAGGTCAACAACTGGAGAGATAAGGAAGACAGGTCCCTGAATCTAGAACCAGAAAGCCAATCAAGGACTATCGAGAGGTCCCATACGGGGCTGATCCGCCTCAAAGGAGGACGGATCCTGTCCACACCTGCTAAGAAGAGCTGGACCAGCGGATGAGCACCCAAAAGAGCGCTGTCCACTGGAATATGAAAGGCTGAGATAGCCGTGGAGTATCCCCTGACAGTTGATGCGGCCAAGCCAGCATCCAATCTGGACTGCAGGAACTCCAGGACCACCACTAGATCTGCAGAAAAGGGATAAAAAAACATCCCTATCTGCACACAAGCGAGCGTAACAGGTCCATCTATCCTTGTACTGAATGTGCAGGAATACCGCTGTCTTGGAGGCGATTCCGGACAGAGGCCAAGCCACCCACTGCACCCTGGGGTTGGGGTGGGGGGCTCCGTCCTGGGACAGAAGTCCCAGGCAGCACAGTAACAGAGCAGGTGGCATAGCCAGAAACCTGAGTACCTGTGGAAACCAACTCTGAGCTGCCCACAGAGGTGCGAGAAGCAAGAGGCTGAGTGGCTAATTGGGCAAGGACCTTGGAGATCAGAGGCACTTGTGGGAAGGCCCACAGAACTCTGTCTGTCCAGTCCAGTTCGAACGCGTCCTGGGATAAGGCCCGTGGGTCGGGTACCCTGGAGCAGAATTGAGGTATCTGAAAGTACGTCCCTGACGCAAACAGATCCACCTGGAATGACCCATATAACTGGGAGATAGTCTCGAATATCTCTCGATCCAGAAGCCACTCGTGGGGGGCAAGGATCCGGCGAGACAGAGCGTCTGCTCGGACATTGTCCACTTCTGGTAAGTATACTGGCAGGACCGTGGTGTCGACCTGGTCGCACCAAAGGAGGAATTGCCATGTCTCCTCCAGGAGGGTCGGAGAGACCGTACTGCCCTGTTTGAGGATATAAGTCATGGCGGTCCTGTTGTCCAATTGGAGCCGGACCACCTGACCCTCCACCTGATCCCTCAGGTGCTGTAAGACCAGCCTAGCCGCCCTGAGCTCTAACACATTGATGTGCATCTGAGACTCGGCCTGTGACCACAGGCCAGAGACCATGCAAGATCCCAGAACCCCGCCCCATCCCGTGAAGGAGGCGTCGGTCTGAACCGTCAGGGTCAGCACCGGAGACTGCAGAGGGTACCCCCGAGTCAGGTGATCGACACCAAGAGTGGTGTGGTAAGACCCACTCCGGAGTGACGAGCAGCTTCTCGTAAGATTCCGAGTGGGACCATAGACCCGCCAAGGCTTGTTGGACGGGCCTCATGCGGAGCCAGGACCTCCAAACCACATCCACGGTCGCTGCCATGACTCCTAAGAGCTGGAGCCAGACCCGAGCCGTGTGGGATGGAGCGCTGAGAAACGAGTTCACAGCCCCCAGGATCTTCGGGACCCGGTCCGGGGCCACGGAAACGATCCCCGGCTCCGTCTGAAACCTGGAGCCCAGGAAGACTAGGTCCCGCAATGGGGCTAGCTCCGACTTCTTGAGATTCACGACCCACCCCAGCGAGACCAACATGTGCAGTATGGCCTGGGTGGACTCGTGGCTCTGAAGCTGGGACAGTGCTCTGATGAGCCAGTCGTCCAGGTAGGGATGACAAAACCTGCCCTGAGACCTGGCCACCTGAGCCGCTACCAGCATGAGCTTGGTGAATACCCTCGGAGCCGTGGAGATTCCGAAGGGTAACACCCTGAACTGATAGGAAAGCCACTCCTCGACCTGCACTGACGAAATCACGGATCTTAGAGTCTCACGATGGGACCTCCATGAGCTTGTTCATGACTTTTAGATGCAAAATGGGTCTGAACCCTCCGCCCTTCTTGGTCACCAGGAAGTAAGTGGAATAATATCCGCTCTCTTCCTGGCCCACAGGCACTTGCTCGATCGCAGCCTTGCTCAGCAACGCTTTGATTTCTGAGCGAAGAATGTCCCCCTTCTCCAGCGCGGAGGGCACCTTCGTGTGCCGCACCGCGGTAAATGAAGGAGGACCGCGCTTCCACTGTGGCATGTGGCCTTCCCTGAGTGTGGACAGGACCCAGGTGTTCGACTTGGCCTTCGCCAAAAATGTCTATGAACCCTGACAATCGGTCGCCAACAGGGATGTGTCCCAGTAAGCATAAGGTGTCCGTCTCCGGCGGCACTCCGGCCCCCGGAACTTTGGACACCCCTAGTGGTACGGGAGGAGCTAGGAGCCCTGGTTTGGCTTCCCACGCCCCCGAAACCCCTGCTTGCCAGATGGCTGCTGGTGTTTCCCGCCACTCTTCTTTGGACCCTTGCCCCTGCCCCAAGCCTGATGCAAGTTAGATGACATCCAGCCTGGTTTCCCCGTCGGCGCGGAGGAACGAGCACCGGGCAAGTTGGACACGCCTGCGCGCTTGACGTCCGGATCCTGCACGGTGAGAACCTTAGAGGTCTCCTGGCAGGTCATTACAACGTCCGCAGTGTCCAGTAGTACCTGCTGAGCCCCCGGGAATAGCGTAGAGCCAACCCGGAAAGGGAGATTCAGCAGGGACTGCTGGGTTGAGGGCATCCATGTTGACACCGACAACCACAGCCTGCGCATTCCCACCACTGCGCTCATCATCTGGTTTGCCGAACTCCCGATGGAGTCGCGCGCCAGATGACCACCGACCGCGGTGAGCTGACCAAGGAGCTCCGAGGAAGAATTTCCCGGGATCTCCACCTTCGTGGCAAGCTGGTCCTGCATTGAGGCCAGGTATGCCTGATGGACTGCAACCTGAAGCTGTTGTGCGGCGTTTCAGTACTGACGGCGGTCACAGTGCACGGGGCAGGGCAAGAGGTCACTGCTCCTGAAGCACAGGAGGCGCCCCATACCCTGAGGTGGAAGCCATGGCCTGGGAACCGTCTCCGGCGAGAGGCTCCAGGTTAGGCGGGGCCAGCTCGCCATACTCGCCAGGGCTATGCCTGGGAGCTGGGTGCCCCGGGTTGATCCCGTGTCTTGGACTAGGCCGAGACCGGGACCCCCCCCTAGCCGTTTGTGTAGCATCGGGCTCCTGACCCGAGGCCCGGAACTCCGTACGGAGCCCCGAGACCGCCGAGTCGATCATAGCCTTCATTTGCAGTGATATAATGTTGGTGAAGTGCGTCATATCAAGGTTAGCAACATTAGGTATGGGGTTAGGTTGTTGTGGCAGCCCTCGTGTTTGCGACTGAATTGGTCGCATATGCGACTGTTTTTCCTAGATGGCGATTGCTTTTTATATTTGGTCGCAAGTTTGGCTCCTGAAATTCTATGGCAAATTTTCATCATGTCTATTTCAAAACGTTTGTCTTGATAATGTTTCCATATTTCAGTATGTATTCACGTATTTATTTTATTGAAGTCCAGCCTGGAAGAAGTCTGATATTGTGATTGGCTGCTATTAATAGTTTAACCAACCAAAAAAATGGTTTTTCCTACGTCACCGCTAATGTATGTTACCGCTCTCGTGATTGGCTCTCTATTAATAGTTTGGCCAATGAGAATAAAGCTTTTATAAATAGGGATTCCTCTGCATTCTATCGTCCTTGTGTATCAGCTGGCGACTGGTTCAATCAGCGTCATATTTCCAGGACGTCTGCTAATTCTTACAACATGCATGCTTTATCTTTTTTAAACAATTGCAGCATCTAATAGCCATGCATGAAATGATTGTCAGTGCTTAGAAAAATAAACAAAACATCTATCGTAACCGACGTTCAGTGGAACAGCTCTCGTACTTTCAGTGCTATAAATAGATTTAGCCGGTTTTATTTTGCTTTCATAACTGTATGCATAACGGGAAATGAAATCTAAGTAAATTAGTTTTGATGAAAAGACAATAGATTTTACAAAATGAAACTAGGAACGAAGTGACACGACGTTCCATAGTCAATCCAATCTGACAGCACAATGTATTCTCGGAGAGAACTGGGTCAAAGATCAAATTTGCTTCCGTGGCTTGTCATTTACTAAACTCAGAACTGACGATGGGTAGGCGTATATTTATTCAGTTATCAACTGTTTCTTCAACTTTAACAGACCATTTTATCAATTTCAAACTTGTTAAAGGATTTCTGAGACAAGTAATGACATATTTATTATCCAAGCCGCGAGTTCTCGTAATCATTCAACATTGTTCATTCCTCATAATTGTTACGTGTTCATAGGGCCTTGGTAAAATATTTATAGAATGTGTAAGCTACCGGTATTTTAATTTCATAATTGTTGAAGATAAAAAAAATAACATGATAAAAACTACCAACAACATAATTATAGGAAATGTTCCATCTCATTAATACAAATGTTAAAATGTTCAACTGTTGATGATAGCCGTTCAATTAAATTTTCAACACCTCATTACCATATAACAGGCTCTCTTTGTTTACATTGAGTGATTTATTTGCATTTACCTGTTAATAATTATTAATTCAGTCTCAGAACATCAACAACAATTTCTATCTTAGTTAACTGTAAACCTTTGATTGCCAGTTTGCAATAGGAATATAATTAACAGATACAACATTACTTAGGTACTAAGGTACTATAATACAAATATGATAGCGGTGCTTTATAAAGACATTCACAGTTTTCATGCCGATTGTTTTGGCTCCTAAAATTTGTAATTTGGCTCCTGTTTTTATTTTAGTAGGAGCCACTTGGCTCCTAGGCAAAAAACCTTAGCATGAGGGCTGTGTGGGGTGGGAGGGTTGGGTTTTTCCCCGACTGAAGACTCCTGCCTTTCCTCGACGGAATCGGCCTCGGATGAAGAATCATCGAGGCTCGATTTAGTCGAGGAACAAGAGGCCGGAGTCCCAGCCACCTTAACCTTTTTTACCTGAGCCTTAACCTTAGACTTTTTTGAGGGAGGGTCTAGGTTAGCAATGTCTTTTCCCTCAGTCAAAGCCTTAGCGTAGAATTTAAAGTCCCGGTCTCTTCGTGCCCGGGCCTTGGGGGTGAATGCCTGGCAGATGTCACACTTGACAGGGTGGTGGAAATCCTGCGCCAGACATTTGAGGCACTCGTCATGTCTGTCGGACACAGCCACGGAAACCTTACACTGCCCGCAGGGCTTGAACGGCTAGAAACAAAATAGCCATTCAAGAACCGGGTAGCGAGAAAAACATGTGTATATATATATAATCTTCATATATATATATACGTAATACATAGGGAAATGCAATGTAGATGTTTTATATAAACATGCATGCATAACATAAGCAGAGGCGAATGGCAAATGCGAAGTATAGAATGTAAACAAGCATGGCCACACCCCTAACATCCCTGAAACAAATAGAACATGTAATGTGACTAAATTGCTTGAAGGCCAGGGGGCGATTCGAAATACGTACCGAAATCGAATCTAAAATCCCAATATGAATAAATAAAAATGTGGAAAGCCCAGATCTAACCAAAAATCCACGATCAAAAAACTTCGATCAAAGAAAATGGCCGCCATCTTGGGTCGACTTTCCCGCCATGTGCGCGAAAGTAAGTTAAAATAAACACGAAATTACTACTAAAACCGTGAAGCCATTCGACCCTACTGTAAAAAGGTAGAAGTTACCACACATACAGGTTGTCTTTGGGCCATTTTCTTTAGCGATCAGTAGTAGAACTCAAGAAAAATATCGGAGTCGAAACTTCGTGCGTCTTGTCTCTAAAAATGACAGATTGAAAAGTGGTGAGAATAGAGTTATCTGCCCTTGGCTGCATGGCAACCACTAGGGATGAGGCTCTAGAGGGGTAACCTAAAGTACGTTTTTTTAGTTTTTTAACTAGTTTTTTATGTGGAAAAAATAGTTACAACCTGTCATATACCTAAAATCAAAGATTTTATGCAATAAGTACCCCAAGGAGGATCCCTTCTGAAAAAGAATTTTATTGTTTTGTTAAATTTCACAAAACTGTCCAGTCAACTGCCGGTCACTGACATGCCATTTGTTATATAATTCAATGGGTCCAGTAAACTTGTTATCTGTACAAACAAATTTACACTCCTTCCTTCTCACCTACTCAGCCAAGAACGTTGTCACAGCTTTAAAATAATCAAGACATTAAAAGAAGGGTTCTATCGGGGTATTTTTTTATGGAAACGAAATTCGAGAGGATATACATGATTAAAACACAGTCAAATTCAAAGATATTAATGAAGATGAAATTTGTATGACTTCATTTATATTTCACAACTTGATAAAAACAAGTTCACATTTGTTGGAAAATAAAAACAATGACAAAAGAAGCCATTCATCAACGCTGCGAGTGGGGAGGACTTTGCTACGGCCTAACAGCATTTTGTTTGTTAGTTTTATTGTATGTTATTTGTTATTATGTGAATATTTTATCATTGCATATGTTTTATTAGGTCTTCAGACGACTAGTCTGAAAGACCTATTGTTATTAGGGCTTCAGACGACTAGTCTGAAAGACCTATTGTTATTGTCGAGATTCTTTTTCTTATTATTATTTGTACTTTTTTGTGTAACAGATTCTGAAGTAACGGCTGATCCGATTTTTATTAAAGTTACAGGGATGGTAGAATTCCTCAAGATCTTGACTTGTGTCGTGGCGGAATTTTGATTTTCTTCCTCATTAAAGGTCCAGTTCGATTTTAAGTTTCGAAATTTAACATGGGATTTTTTTTTAAAATGCACTTAGAGACTTGCAATTTTTTTTAAAAGATGCGCAATGACAATGCGAGCAAAAAAGTAAATCATGTAGATTTCGTACGTCACGTGGTTTAGACGCCATTTTAAATTATGTCACTTTTTTAAATTGTCCGACCCCATGTACCTTTGACAATCTTCTCCTCTGAAGATACTTGCACCACGAAGCTGAAACTTCTTTATGTATGCAGCTGAGGCATTGGTGAATACATGGTGTTGTTTTTCAAGAGCGTACTATTAATACTTTTTGCACAATGACCTTTCAAAGTTGGGCGACTTCTTACACGGGACCTACTACAAGGGCACATTTCTCCAGCTTCCCGATCTCAAAATTGCATGAAATTTTCAGGGTTACTAGAACAATATAGTGTCTTTACGAATCGATAATAACATCGCTCGCGTACAGTCATTTCCGGTCACAATTAAGGCTTAAAAATGACAGAAAATCACCATTTCGAATTTTAACATGGGGAAAATTTTCAAAATTGACATAGAGACTTGAAACTTTTTTTAGAAGATACATAATAACAATGCAAGGAAAAAAATCAATCATGACCAAGTCGTAGGTCCCGTGGTTTTCCCGCCATTTTGATTTACATTGAAATTCTTGAACTTTCACAGTTTCGTTGGCATGAGAGATTTATCTTACAAATGTAGAATTGACAGTACAGTATCAAAGATGGAAGTGAAGGTCAAAGTGCAAGTCTGAAGACCTAAGTACTGCCGCGGCAGTCCTAGTTATTCATTATTATTATTAAATAGCGTATTATAATTTATTGTTATGCCAAAGAAACCATTGCAAGATGGCGGAAGCTGACAATAGATCCGCGATAGAACTTTCCCTTTAAAAAAAGAGTTCTAGCGGGGTATTTTTTGTTGAAACGAAATTCAAGAGGATATTCCTGTTTACACATAAATGTTAATAATATATGATTAAATAAAATCACATTGAAAGATACTAATGAAGGTAATATTTTGATGGCAATTTTCCATTCGGTCAAACTGGATTTACAATCGGACATGTCCGGCCAATAGACCGATTTCTGCATCCCTGATTCATAGAGATGTTAAAAAATAATAATTTCAAAATAAGTTGCTTGAGAGAAATATTTATCATTATTTAATTTCATATGCATTTATTTAGCAATTGGCTATTTCTTCATATGATGTTGTCAGTCTATCAATGTATAAAGTTGTTTGTGAATAAAATATATATAGATTGTCATAATTCTTGAATTTCTTCTGGAAAATAAATACATTAAGAGTTTTCTGACCTCTACAGTAACAAAATATATTACATGGTATAAAGAATGCCTTCAATTCTGAAAGAAAAATATGTCAGGTCAACAGATGACCATACTTGACTACATATGATTAGTCTTGAAGAAAACAGCATTAAATCAAAGGTCACGAACTTGTGTCCCAATGCCACTACACTCGTTTTTTTGACAGCAAATGTTTCTCCTTGGTCAAAGCTTCTACTATAACATAAAATATCCATCTGATCATGTCAGGTAATTCATAAAATGTTATAATTTTGCTGTAAACTTCCAAACGTGGCTGACATGCATTTATTGAAGAGATATTCTTGATAGATGCTTAGGGTCACGGACTTCGGGCACTCGAGGATATCCAAGTTGTTGATGACTTTATATTTCATAACTTGGTGTACCTATAACTTTACAAATTATTAAAAGAATCCAGCGAATAGATCTTGAGTTATTTCACGTCGTACGCACGTCATACACATCTACTTATGATTCATCAACATATAATATACTGTTTTCATTGAACAAGCAACTTCGCAAATGAGTTCACAATCATATAGACATACATTTATAAAAACAAGCTCATGAATCAGCCAATTTTAAAGTTAAAATTTTACATTTACCATTGTCGTGAGAAAAGTCGGCCCAGAAAAGTCCTTTGTATCACTGTCAATCTGTTTGCTTTTTCGACTAGTAGCCTTATCTGGTAATAGTTTAGTTCTAGGAAAAGTTACGTTTCGTGGAAATAACGGCTATGCTTGATTCGGGACCCGGCGCACTACCCGGCGTACGCCGCCGGAAGCGGCGCAACCGGCAAATCACTTGATTGGAACCCGGCGTACGCCTTAGGCGTACTCCGAATGCGCCGGTTGGAAATGACCGGCGAAGGCGGCGTGTAAATTGTAATGGCGGACAAATGTTACCCTTGCGACATTCAATAACCCTTTTGTTTATGAAGTTGCGTTGTACAATTAAATAGTTGACTGATTTATTTTTAAATGTCACTGCTTATTTAAAACATTGCATTACACGCTAATAAAATATTAATCAATGTTTTGAAATAATTTTAAAAAAATAGTTATATAATATAAATGATATGTTTTTTTAAGCTAGTTTGAGGGATGATGACGTCTTCCTGTCTGTACGCCGATACACTTGTTTCAACTGAGCCTAGTAGAGGAACGGCGTACGCCGGACATGTGACCGGTGTATACGCCGCCAACTGGTATACCCTTGCGTTAGTAGTCATGAGCGCGCTTGTCAGCGTACAGTGCGCTGTGTAGGCCACTCTATTTTTTGCGCGTTAAGAATCTGGACACTTACTTATCCTCAAATGTGTTATATTAAAACCATATATGTGGAAAATATTTACAATTACAATTACGAATTATTGTTTCACGATTTATTTCAACATATACTTCCTTTTTAGCGGGGTAATTTTATTTTAACTGTTCAAGCTATTTAATGAATAAAATCACCATAAAGGAAAAGTATTTATCATTAAAATTATGATTATAACTAACGAATGAAGTATTTTGTTCATGTATTAATCTATATATAGAGATAGAGAAATAAACACTTAACGTGTAGGAAACTTACAAAACTTACCAGCCCTCCTCAAACATTGCAAGTCCAACTAAATTTTCACATTACTGATCAGCATTAATAAATCCACTCATTATATTTATTCTGATATGTATTTGAATATCAAACATTATTCATTCTTTGATTCTTCTGTTTGTTTTAATTGTTATTTAATCTGTATGCTTCCTTTACTCAATTCATAGGATCAATCTAAAATTCGGATACAAACTTCTCATGAGCAATGTCATTTTTTAAATTTCAGCTTTCCTTGTTCCAAAATCATAAATGAATTTCAGCACAGATCAGAGGTCATGATTACACATTAAATATGAGCCCGACCATCGTGTTGATGAGGTTTAATTTTTGCAAGCCCGCAACAAAATGAACAAGTTTCCTACACTGCTTATAAATAAAGAGAAACAACGGGGTTGGGTATACGCACTAGCGCGTTTCTACAATAAGGAAGGTACTATAAATATCAAACTTACATCTTCCAAAAGTACACATAATCCCCTTTACCATTTAGATAACAAATATGCATTTATTAAACAATTATCCGTTTCCTGGCGGCAATCTGAAAAAACTACTGCTAATTAAACCACTGCATATCTCTATATAAGGAAAGAGACTATTGGGGCAAGCCTATTGTGGCAGATGTATTTTAATGTAAATAAAGTATTTTATGCGTATCCTATTCTCTCTCTTGTTAACTATATTATTATTAGGCACATTAAGGGTTAAGCCTTTAGAGTTTAGCCATAGCATAGCATTGTATTATATAACTGCCCAGCAAAGTATAGCATGTAAGTGTGCTATGCATAGGTTTGTTTTTTCCCCAATCTAATGCTATAAACATTATTTAACTATTACTAATATATTCTTTTATTATATGACGAGCAGTGAAATACTGGGATTTATCAGTGAAATAAACTGTCTATCAAGCTACAGTGCGCCATTTATAACCTCTCCACCTCACTCGATGAGATAAACATGGTATTAGTCAAGAAAAGACAGATAACCTCTATATTTTTACTATCCTTTTTATGATTGTGTGAGTTATACACGCAGTAAGGTTTGGGTGCAATGCTTCACTGAATTTCAGCGTAGTACCACCCATGGTTCGCTAATTCCAGACGATGCTCGCAGGTTCATCGCAATGCATAGCCACATGGCGTTGCGGGCTTTCTCCCTGCCATGATACTAGCAGCCGCGATATAAGTGAAATACTCTTGAAAGCGGCGTTAAACCCCAACTCACCTCACCTCAACTCACCTATGATTGTGTGAGATGAGAGAATGTGTTTTAATAGTTGCTATGTTTTAACTATGATAGGTGTAAGTACTAAGAATGTGGAAGAAATGCTTTGCTAATATATATTCCACATTATAATTATATTTACTTATTATTCAATATTATTTACTACAGTGAAGCCAGTCCATTGGACAGGTGCTGTGGGATTGTCATACACCCTTGTACCACCCACAGGGTATGTGTACCATGTGTATATATTTATATATCGTATCACTATGCTTCATGTGTAATGGTCTCTTATATTGTATATATATTCTATAACATTATAAATAGTATCATCGTGTAATGCGTGATGATGTTTCATATCATATATAATAATGTATCATTTTGTATTGTTGCTCAAGATGATTGGATATTATTATATTCGCCTATATCATATCTATTGTATGTGACGTCATCATATCGATGTAATGAATTACAGGGTGTCTTTACCTATCTACTACAACCTGTATTTGTCACCATACAAATCATCCGACGGAATAAACGTTCCCACACTCCGGCAGAGTGCTTGTTCTCTTGATCAACACGTGACCCTGCCACATTATGCACTAGCACGTACCTACAATAAGGAAGGTGCTATAAATATTAAACTTATACCTTCTTTAAGCATACATAATCACCTTCAATGTGATACCAAATATGCATTTATTTAACAATTATCCGTTTCCTGACGGCAATCTGAAAAACTACTGCTAAACAACTGTTCATCTCTATATAAGGAAATAGACTGTGGGGGCGGGCTTATGCACTAGCGCGTACCTATAATAAGGAAGATGCTATAAATATTAAACTCATACCTTCTTTAAGTACACATATTCACCTTCAATGTGATACTAAATATGCATTTATGTAACAATTATCCGTTTTCTGACGGCAATCTGAAAAACTACTGCTAAACAACTGTTCATCTCTGTATAAGGAAATAGACTATTGGGGCGGACTTATGCATAAGCGCGTAACTACAATATGGAAGTCGCTTTGAATATTAAACTTGTATCTTCTTTAAGTACACATAATCCCCTTCAATGTGATACCAAAAATGCATTTATTTAACAATTATCCGTTTCCTGACGGCAATCTGAAAAAAGTACTGCTAAACAACTGTTCATCTCTATATACGGAAATAGACTATTGGGGCAGGTCTATGCATTAGCGCAAACCTACAATAATGAAGGTGCTATGAATATTAAACTTATACCTTCTTTAAGCACACATAATCACCTTCAATGTGATACCAAATATGCATTTATTTAACAATTATCCGTTTACTGACGGCAATCTGAAAAACTACTGCTAAACAACTGTTCATCTCTATATAAGGAAATAGACTATTGGGGCGGGCTTATGCATCAGCGCGTAACTACAATATGGAAGTCGCTATGAATATTAAACTTGTATCTTCTTTAAGTTCACATAATCCCCTTCAATGTGAGACCAAACATGCATTTATTTAACAAATATCCGTTTCCTGACGGCAATCTGAAAAAGCACTGCTAAACAACTGTTCATCTCTATATAAGGAAATAGACTGTTGGGGCGGGCTTATGCACCAGCGCGTACCTGCAATAAGGAAGGTGCTATGAATATTAAACTTATACCTTCTTCAAGTACACATAATCACCTTCAATGTGATACCAAATATGCATTTATGTAATAATTATTCGTTTTCTGACGGCAATCTAAAAAAGTACTGCTAAACAACTGTTCATCTCTAGATAAGGAAATAGACTGTTGGGGCGGGCCTATGCATTAGCCCATACCTACAATAAGGAAGGTGCTATGAATATTAAACTTATACCTTCTTCAAGTACACATATTCACCTTCAATGTGATACCAAATATGCATTTATTCAAAAATTATACGTTTACTGACGGCAATCTAAAAAAAAAAATTCTGCTCAACAACTGTTCATCGCTATATAAGGAAATAGACTATTGGGGCAGGTCTATGCATTAGCGCATACCTACAATAAGGAAGGTGCTATGAATATTAAACTTATACCTTCTTTAAGCACACATAATCACCTTCAATGTGATACCAAATATGCATTTATTTAACAATTATCCGTTTCCTGACGGCAATCTGAAAAATTACTGCTAAACGACTGTTCATCTCTATATAAGGAAATAGACTATTGGGGCAGGTCTATGCGTTAGCGCATACCTAAAATAATGAAGGTGCTATAAATATTAAACTGATACCTTCTTCAAGTACACATATTCTCCTTCAATGTGATACCAAAAATGCATTTATGTAACAATTATCCGTTTCCTGACGGCAATCTGAAAAACTAGTGCTAAACAACTGTTCATCTATAGATAAGGAAATAGACTGTTGGGGCGGGCCTATGCATTACAGCATACCTATAATAAGGAAGGTGCTATGAATATTAAACTTATACCTTCTTCAAGTACACATATTCACCTTCAATGTGATACCAAAAATGCATTTATGTAACAATTATCCGTTTCCTGACGGCAATCTGAAAAACTACTGCTAAACAACTGTTCATCTATAGATAAGGAAATAGACTGTTGGGGCGGGCCTATGCATTACAGCATACCTATAATAAGGAAGGTGCTATGAATATTAAACTTATACCTTCTTCAAGTACACATATTCACCTTCAATGTGATACCAAAAATGCATTTATGTAACAATTATCCGTTTCCTGACGGCAATCTGAAAAACTACTGCTAAACAACTGTTCATCTCTAGATAAGGAAATAGACTGTTGGGGCGGGCCTATGCATTACAGCATACCTATAATAAGGAAGGTGCTATGAATATTAAACTTATACCTTCTTCAAGTACACATATTCACCTTCAATGTGATACCAAAAATGCATTTATGTAACAATTATCCGTTTCCTGACGGCAATCTGAAAAACTACTGCTAAACAACTGTTCATCTATAGATAAGGAAATAGACTGTTGGGGCGGGCCTATGCATTACAGCATACCTATAATAAGGAAGGTGCTATGAATATTAAACTTATACCTTCTTCAAGTACACATATTCACCTTCAATGTGATACCAAAAATGCATTTATGTAACAATTATCCGTTTCCTGACGGCAATCTGAAAAACTACTGCTAAACAACTGTTCATCTCTAGATAAGGAAATAGACTGTTGGGGCGGGCCTATGCATTACAGCATACCTATAATAAGGAAGGTGCTATGAATATTAAACTTATACCTTCTTCAAGTACACATATTCACCTTCAATATGATACCAAAAATGCATTTATGTAACAATTATCCGTTTACTGACGGCAATCTGAAAAACTCCTGCTAAACAACTGTTCATCTTTACATAAGGACATAGACTATTGGGGCGGGCTTATGAACTAGCGCGTACCTACAATATGGAAGGTGCTATGAATATTAAACTTGTATCTTCTTTAAGTACACATAATCACCTTCAATGTGATACCAAATATGCATTTATTAAACAATTATCCGTTTCCTGACGGCAATCTGAAAAACTACTGCTAAACAACTGTTCATCTCTATATAAGGAAGTAGATTATTGGGGCAGGTCTATGCATTAGCGCATACCTACAATAAGAAAGTTGCTATAAATATCAAACTTATACCTTATTCAAGTACACATATTCACCTTCAATGTGATACTAAATATGCATTTATGTAACAATTATCCGTTTTCTGACGGCAATCTGAAAAACTACTGCTAAACAACTGTTCATCTCTGTATAAGGAAATAGACTATTGGGGCGGGCTTATGCATAAGCGCGTAACTACAATATGGAAGTCGCTTTGAATATTAAACTTGTATCTTCTTTAAGTACACATAATCCCCTTCAATGTGATACCAAAAATGCATTTATTTAACAATTATCCGTTTACTGACGGCAATCTGAAAAAAGTACTGCTAAACAACTGTTCATCTCTATACACGGAAATAGACTATTGGGGCAGGTCTATGCATTAGCGCAAACCTACAATAATGAAGGTACTATAAATATTAAACTTATACCTTCTTTAAGCACACATAATCACCTTCAATGTGATACCAAATATGCATTTATTTAACAATTATCCGTTTACTGACGGCAATCTGAAAAAGTACTGCTAAACGACTGTTCATCTCTAGATAAGGAAATAGACTATTGTTTGGGCCTATGCACTAGCGCGTACTCACAATATGGTCGTCGCTATGTTTTTTTAATCTACATATTCTTAAAGTACACATAATCACCTTCAATGTGATACCAAATATGCATTTATTTAAATATTATCCTTTTTCTGACGACGATGTTAAAAACTACTGCTAAACGACTGTTTATCTCTATATAAGGAAATATGCTATTTTTTAGGCATATGCACTAGCGCGTACTTACAATATGGTCGTCGCTATGATTATTAAATCTATATATTCTTAAAGTACACATAATCACCTTCAATGTGATACCAAATATGCATTTATTTAAATATTATCCTTTTTCTGACGACGATGTTAAAAACTACTGCTAAACGACTGTTCATCTCTATATAAGGAAAGACACTATTGGTTGGGCCTATATGCATTAGCGTGTACCTACAATAAGGAAGGTGCTATGAATATTAAACTTATACCTTCTTCAAGTACATATAATCACCTCTCAGTGGCATGGTGGAGGGTTGGTGACCATATTATCCTGGTCTACAGTGGCTGGTGAACTCTCAGTGGCATGGTGGAGTGTTGGTTACCATATTATCCTGGTCTAAAGTGGGAGGTGACCTCTAAGTGGCATGGTGGAATGTTGGTGACCAAATTATCCTAGTCTAAAGTGGAAGGTGAACTCTCAGTGGCATGGTGGTGCGTTGGTGACCATATTATCCTGGTCTATAGTTGAAGGTGAACTCTCAGTGGCATGGTGGTGGGTTGGTGACCATATTATCAGGATCTTTAGTGGAAGATGAACTCTCAGTGGCATGGTTGAATGTTGGTGACCATATTATCCTGGTCTATAGTTGAAGGTGAACTTTCAGTGGCATGGTGGAGTGTTGGTGATCATATTATCCTGGTCTATAGTGGAAGGTGAACTCTCAGTGGCATGGTGGTGCGTTGGTGACCATATTATCCTGGTCTATAGTTGAAGGTGAACTCTCAGTGGCATGGTGGTGCGTTGGTGACCATATTATCAGGATCTATAGTGGAAGATGATCTCTCAGTGGCATGGTGGTGCGTTGGTGACCATATTATCCTGGTCTATAGTGGAAGGTGAACTCTCAGTGGCATGGTGGTGCGTTGGTGACCATATTATCCTGGTCTATAGTGGAAGATGAACTCTCAGTGGCATGGTGGTGCGTTGGTGACCATATTATCAGGATCTATAGTGGAAGATGATCTCTCAGTGGCATGGTGGAGGGTTGGTGACCATATAATCCTGGTCTACAGTGGCTGGTGAACTCTCAGTGGCATGGTGGAATGTTGGTGACCATATTATCCTGGTCTATATTGGCTGGTGAACTCTCAGTGGCATGGTGGAGTGTTGGTGATCATATTATCCTGGTCTATAGTTGAAGGTGAACTCTCAGTGGCATGGTGGTGTGTTGGTGACCATATTATCCTGGTCTATAGTTGAAGGTGAACTCTCAGTGGCATGGTGGTGCGTTGGTGACCATATTATCAGGATCTATAGTGGAAGATGATCTCTCAGTGGCATGGTGGTGCGTTGGTGACCATATTATCAGGATCTATAGTGGAAGATGATCTCTCAGTGGCATGGTGGTGGGTTGGTGACCATATTATCCTGGTCTATAGTGGAAGGTGAACTCTCAGCGGCATTGTGGAGTGTTGCATATTTGGTATCACATTGAAAGTGATTATGTCTACTTTAAGAATATATAGATTTAATAAACATAACGACGACCATATTGTAGGTACGCGCTAGTGCATAAGATCGCCCCAACAGTCTATTTCCTTATATAGAGATGAACAGTCGTTTAGCAGTACTTTTTCAGATCGCCGTCAGAAAAGGGATATTTGTTAAATAAATGTATATTTGGTATCACATTGAGGGTGATTTTGTGTACTTAAAGAATATATAAGTTTGATATGTATAGCTACTTCCTTATTGTAGGTACGCGCTAGTGCATAAGACCACCCCAACAGTCTATTTCCTTATATAGAGATGAACAGTCGTTTAGCAGTAGTTTTTCAGATTGCCGTCAGGAAATGGATAATTGTTAAATAAATGCATATTTGGTATTACATTGAAGGTGATTATGTATGCTTAAAGAAGATATAAGTTTAATATGTATAGCGACTTCCTTATTGTAGGTACGCGCTAGTGCATAAGACCGCCCCAATAGTCTATTTCCTTATATAGAGATGAACAGTTGTTTAGCAGTACTTTTTCAGATCGCCGTCAGAAAAGGGATATTTAATTAATACACACATTAATATGCATTTTAATTAAATTTAATTAAATTTGATTAAATTTAATTAATTAAATTTAATTAAATTTAATTAATTTTAATTAAACACACCCACATTGAAGGTAATTTTGTGTACTTAAAGAATATATAAGTTTGATATGTATAGCGACTTTCTTATTGTAGGTACGCACTAGTTCATAAGCCCGCCCCAACATTCTATTTCCTTATATAGAGATGAACAGTTGTTTAGCAGTAGTTTTTCAGATTGCCGTCAGGAAACGGAAAGTTGTTAAATAAATGCATATTTGGTATCACATTGAAGGGGATTATGTGTACTTAAAGAAGATGCAAGTTTGATATTCATCGCGACTTCCTTATTGTAGGTATGCGCTAGTGCATAAGCCCGCCCAATAGTCTATTTCCTTATATAGAGATGAACAGTTGTTTAGCACTAGTTTTTCAGATTGCCGTCAGGAAACGGATAATTGTTAAATAAATGCATATTTGGTATCACATTGAAGGGGATTATGTGTACTTGAAGAAGGTATAAGTTAAATATTCATAGCACCTTCCTTATTGCAGGTACGCGCTGGTGCATAAGCCCGCCCCAATAGTCTATTTCCTTATATAGAGATGAACAGTCGTTTAGCAGTAGTTTTTCACATCGTCGTCAGAAAAAGGATAATATTCAAATAAATGCATATTTGGTATCACATTAAAGGTGATTATGTGTACTTTAAGAATATATAGATTTGATAATCATAACGACGACCATATTGTAGGTACGCGCTAGTGCATAAGATCGCCCCAACAGTCTATTTCCTTATATAGAGATGAACAGTCGTTTAGCATTAGTTTTTCAGATTGCCGTCAGGAAACGGATATTTGTTAAATAAATGCATATTTGGTATCACATTGAAGGTGATTATGTATGCTTAAAGAAGATATAAGTTTAATATGTATAGCGACTTCCTTATTGTAGGTACGCGCTATAGTGCATAAGACCGCCCCAATAGTCTATTTCCTTGTATAGAGATGAACAGTCGTTTAGCAGTAGTTTTTCAGATTGCCGTCAGGAAATGGATAATTGTTAAATAAATGCATATTTGGTATTACATTGAAGGTGAATATGTGTACTTGAAGAAGGTATAAGTTTAATATTCATAGCACCTTCCTTATTCTAGGTACGCGCTAGTGCATAAGCCCGCCCCAATAGTCTATTTCCTTATATAGAGATGAACAGTTGTTTAGCAGTAGTTTTTCAGATTGCCGTCAGGAAACGGATAATTGTTAAATAAATGCATATTTGGTATCACATTGAAGAGGATTGTGGGTACTTAAAGAAGATGCAAGTTTAATATTCATAGCGACTTCCATATTGTAGGTATGCGCTAGTGCATAGGCCCGCTCCAACAGTCTATTTCCTTATCTAGAGATGAACAGTTGTTTAGCAGTAGTTTTTCAGATTGCCGTCAGGAAACGGATAATTGTTAAATAAATGCATATTTGGTATCACATTGAAGGTGATTATGTGTACTTAAAGAAGGTATAAGTTTCATATTCATAGCGACTTCCATATTGTAGGTACGCGCTAGTGCATAAGCCCGCCCGAATATTCTCTTTCCTTATATAGAGATGAACAGTTGTTGAGCAGTAGTTTTTTCAGATTGTCGTCAGGAAACGGATAATTGTTAAATAAATGCATATTTGGTATCACATTGAAGGTGATTATGTGTACTTAAAGAAGGTATAAGTTTCATATTCATAGCGACTTCCATATTGTAGGTACGCGCTAGTGCATAAGCCCGCCCGAATAGTCTCTTTCCTTATATAGAGATGAACAGTTGTTGAGCAGTAGTTTTTTCAGATTGTCGTCAGGAAACGGATAATTGTTAAATAAATGCATATTTTGTATCACATTGAAGGTGATTATGTGTACTTTAAGAATATATAGATTTAATAATCATAGCGACGACCATATTGTAAGTACGCTCTAGTGCATAGGCCCAAACAATAGTCTATTTCCTTATATAGAGATGAACAGTCGTTTAGCAGTAGTTTTTCAGAATGCCGTCAGAAAAGGGATATTTGTTAAATAAATGTATATTTGGTATCACATTGAGGGTGATTTTGTGTACCTAAAGAATATATAAGTTTGATATTCATAGCACATTCCATATTGTAGTTACGCGCTGATGCATATAGGCCCAACCAATAGTCTCTTTCCTTATACAGAGATGAACAGTCGGTTAGCAGTAGTTTTTCAGATTGCCGTCAGAAAACGGATATTTGTTAAATAAATTTATATTTGGTATCACATTGAAGGTGATTATATGTACTTGAAGAAGGTATAAGTTTAATATTCATAGCACCTTCCTTATTGTAGGTACCCGCTGATGCATATAGGCCCAAACAATATAGTCTCTTTCCTTATATAGAGATGAACAGTTGTTTAGCAGTGCTTTTTCAGATTGCCGTCAGAAAACTGATAATTGTTAAATAAATGTATATTTTGTATCACATTGAAGGTGATTATGTGTACTTTAAGAATATATAGATTTAATAATCATAGCGACGACCATATTGTAAGTACGCTGTAGTGCATAGGCCAAAACAATAGTCTCTTTCCTTATATATAAGAGATGAACAGTCGTTTAGCAGTAACTTTTCAGGTTGCCGTCAGAAAAAGGATAATATTCAAATAAATGCATATTTGGTATCACATTGAAGGTGATTTTGTATACTTGAAGAAGGTTTACGTTTAATATTCATAGCACATTCCATATTGTAGTTACGCGCTGATGCATATTGGCCCAACCAATAGTCTCTTTCCTTATACAGAGATGAACAGTCGTTTAGCAGTAGTTTTTCAGATTGCCGTCAGAAAACGGATAATTGTTACATAAATGCATATTTGGTATCACATTGAAGGTGATTATGTGTACTTGAAGAAGGTATAAGTTTAATATTCATAGCACCATCCTTATTGTAGATATGCGCTAATGCATAGGCCTGCCCCAACAGTCTATTTCCTTATATTGAGATGAACAGTCGTTTAGCAGTAGTTTTTCAGATTGCCGTCAGAAAAGGGATATTTGTTAAATAAATGTATATTTGGTATCACATTGAAGGTGATTATATGTACTTGAAGAAGGTATAAGTTTAATATTCATAGCACCTTCCTTATTGTAGGTACCCGCTGATGCATATAGGCCCAAACAATATAGTCTCTTTCCTTATATAGAGATGAACAGTTGTTTAGCCGTAGTTTTTAACATCGTCGTCAGAAAAGGGATAATATTTAAATAAATGCATATTTGGTAACACATTGAAAGTGATTATGTGTAGTTTAAGAATATATAGATTTAATAATCATAGCGACGACCATATTGTAAGTACGCGCTAGTGCATAGGCCTAAACAATAGTACATTTCCTTATATAGAGATGAACAGTTGTTTAGCAGTAGTTTTTCACATCGTCGTCCGAAAAAGGATAATATTTAAATAAATGCATATTTGGTATCACATTGAAGGTGATTATGTCTACTTGAAGAAGGTTTACGTTTAATATTCATAGCAACTTCCTTATTGTAGGTACGCGCTAGTGCATAAGCCCGCCCGAATAGTCTCTTTCCTTATATATAAGAGATGTACAGCCGTTTATCAGTATTTATTCACGTCAGGAAATGGATGATTGTTAAATAAATGCATATTTGGTATCACATCGAATGTGATTTTGTGTACTTTAAGAAGATATAGGTTAAATATTCATAGCACCTTCCTATTAGGTACGCGCTGGTGAATAGACATGCCTTATTGTAAGTACAAGCTAAGTCTTTCCTTATATATAGAGAGTGTTCTTCATAGTCAACATCAGTTTAGTAGAAGCTTTTCAGATCGCCGTCAGGAAAAGAACAATTTTTAAATAAAAGCATAAATGGTATCAAATTGAAGGCGATTACGTGTAATTTACGCAGATGAATAAATGTTCACAGCACTTTCCATATTGAAGATATGCGCTAGTGCAGATATATCGTTTCTTCCCTGTGTCTAATTAACATCCGTTCTGTGAGATTCTTGTGTGATCGCCTTTCGGAAACGAATACTTGTTAAATAAATAAGGTATCACATTTAATAACATGCATATATATGTAAATTTTACATAGATATAAGATTCATATTTATATCACCTTCCATAATATATGTATGCTATGCGCCAGTGAATAGATCCAACCACGTTTTTAATTAATATACATATTCAAATGATATGTCGATTATGTGGAGAGAGCTTCTATAAGTTGTATAACTTTTGCCCAATCCGTTTCTTCAATGAATAAAATATGTCTTCAATCAATTTATATTCGTCTACTATTCTTATTCATTGCATCTATTTTGTTGTAGATGGGCGCTATTTTTATAGGAACATGGCAAAGGAAAATCCACAGCCTTTTAACTGAAGGATAATGTTTCGGTTCTAGTGCATCTAAAATCTGATGTAGAAATATTTACAAGCATCGGAATGTAAACATATATACTTGTACTTCAAGTAATTTCCCTGCTTATTTCATTATTATGTTCTTAGCTGTCTGTATAATATGAAACTGTCTCAAATAACGTATAATTTAAGTTAATTTTGTTTAGTTGACATGTTTAATAATTGTTTCTGTCTTTTGGGAATTCTGTTTATGGGAGTGAATTGATTCAAGTTATCTCTGAAGGTCCTATTTAATTTTGAAAATGTATATCAATCTTGACGATGACGTTAATAATGGAACTGTCGGAAATGCTAGAAAAATGGTGTTCGACCTCAAACCCAAAATAATTTTTATCAAAATAAATAAATTACAAATGTCGACTTTCCAAAGATCTACCTATTCTAGCCTGTCATTAATGTAACTGTAATACCCCAAGGAGTCTGTATATAACTACAGGTTAAATATTAAGTAGTTAAATAGAAACAATAACGTATTTGATTACATAATCCTGACCTTGTTGAAAATCTAATAAGTGAATTGTTTATTATATTCAGTTCGAGATTAACATTGTAGCTGGACACCCTGTCACTAAATTTAGAATAGCCTATCTGTGTATGTCGAGTCATTATTCGAATATTTTAAATTTGTCTCCAACTTCGACTTGAGATGATCCTCTTATTGACAGCAGTGCAGTGAATTAATTGTCGTTGGTGTCGAGTAAAATTAGGATATTCTTTTATTATCTAACTCGTTTAGCATTTCAGAATTTATCTAAATAGAATAAACGATACATTTAGACTTGTTACATGTGTCTTTTGTAGTTTTATATTCTTCTTCTATGATCTTATTTGCACATACATTTAAAGACGGTTTCTGTTTTCAATTGTTCGACTGGGAATATTACTGGCAGGCTGGCAGCATTATTGTTAGTGCTTTATTGCTATTTTCCTCCTGTAAAACCTTCTTTAGAAAGATCTGACACTCATACCTACACGTTTGCAGATAGTTAGTCACGTTTTGAATAAACATTTCCACAAGATAATGTTCTTTTTGTAAACAATCTAATATATTTCCCAAAAAGCGTTTCCGACTTTACTTTAGATCATTTTGCACAGCGCATCGCACTCACAAGCGCGCTTACTATACTGTGTGAGCTCTCCATGCAAGCGCGTACTGGCCGATAACACTTGCCCCGCGAGAAAACTGCTCAGCGACTGAGAAGTAGCTATTTTCCATCCATTGAGACTACCACCCACATTTTTGGTTTTATCGACTAGAAGGTACTCTCGTGAAACTGGTTTCTGCTGTTTTAAGCGCTTAGTCTTTGCGCCCAATATCTATAAATAGTGACTGTTGACAACAGAAAGCAGGTGTGTGTTTTGAGCTAGACAAAATGATTTCACGAATGAATTTATATTTGATAAAATCGGAATCTAATGATATTCTGCATAGGTAACGAATGCCTTGAAAATGAACTCTGTAGTGCAAATGTTACAATACATTATGTATGTATCTATCAGCTGAAACACAACAGTTACAAATTTACAATCATGTGCATGTTAAACATTTGGTGATCTAGGAGGGAGATGAGACGGGGCCTATTTTAAATCGGTTTAGATGACATTAATCTAAAAATATTACCAATGTTACTTATTTACCGCAATGTTTACCTCTCAGACAAACATTTAACCCTCTAAATAAAAAACAGTTTTCCAGTACGAGTGTTTAAAGTGGTCATCTCCTTGGATGAGATAAGGACAATGACTATATAGGCTGAGAAATGGATCTGCTTTAAATCGTTTTAGAAGACATGTATTTAAGAATATTACTTATGTTACCTATTTAACATAACCTTAATTTTGTGCATCTTAGACACATATTAAAACCTACAAAATATCAACTTTGGCGGGAAACAATCTTTAAATACGAGTGTCTTAAGTGGTCATCTCATCCTCGATAATCCAGCGCTATTGTTCCGATAAATCTACACACAAGTGTAGATTTATCGGAACAATAGCGTTGGATTATCGAGGATGGTGGTCATCTCAGTGGATGAGATACATTGGTTATATAGGCTGAGAAAAGGCTTATTTAAATCGTTTTAGATTACATATGTATCTTAGAATATTACTAATGTTACTTATTCATCGTAACGTTTACACCTTAGAAAAACATTAAAACCTATAATTATAGGTAAGATGAAATGACATATGGTCAAATTCGGATTCTTTGAAAAGGAGTTTCAATTTGACAATTGCTCGATTTTAAATTTCTGAAATCGACCCATAAATTACTAATATCAGGGACCTTATATAGTATATAAGGTCCCTGGTAGAAATGATCATGTAACGAGCAGAAGAGACGAGCTCCTGTATATAAGGTCCCTGCCTAAACCAATGTGAAAAGTGGTCATCTCAGTGGATGAGATATAGACATTGCTTATATAGGCGGAGACAGGTTTTTTTTTAAAAATCGATTTATATTACATATACGTGTACCTCAGAATATGACTTATGTCACCTTTTTGCCTGACAGATGACATCTTAGACAACCTTTCAATCGTATTAAATATAAACTTTGGCAAAATACTATCACCCTAAACCATTGTGAAAAGTGGTCATCTCAGTGGATGAGATACAGACATTGCTTAATTAGGCGGAGACAGGTTTTAAAAATCGTTTTATGTTACATATATATTTTTAGAATATGACTTATGTGATATATTTGCCTGACAGATGACATCTTAGAAAAACTTTCAATCGTATTAAATATAAACTTTGGCAAAAAAACTACCCCCCAAAACCAATGTGAAAAGTGGCCATCTCGGTGGATGAGATATAGACATTGCTGATATAGGCGGAGACAGGGATCTATTTTAAATCGTTTTAGATAACACCAATCTCACAATATGACTTATGTGATATATTTGCCTCACAGATTACATCTTAAACAAGCTTTAAATCCTATTAAATATAACCTTTGGCAAAAAAAATACCCCCCAAAACCAATGTGAAAAGTGGCCATCTCGGTGGATGAGATATAGACATTGCTGATATAGGCGGAGACAGGGATCTATTTGAAATCGGTTTATATTACATATACCTCAGAATAAGACTTATATTACCTATTTGCCTAACAGCTTACATCTGAGACAAACTTTCAATCGTATTAAATATTAACTTTCGCAAAAAAAACTACCCCCCTAAACCACTGTGAAAAGTGGTAATCTCAGTGGATGAGATATAGACATTACTTATAAATAGGCGGAGACAGTTTTTTTTATTATTTCAAAAAATCGCTTTATATTACATATACTTCAGAAAAAGACTTATGTTACGTATTTGCCTGACAGATGACATCTTAGACAACCTTTCAATCGTATTGAATATAAACTTTGGCAAAATACTATCACCCTAAACAAATGTGAAAAGTGGTCATCTCAGTGGATGAGATATAGACATTGGTTATGTACGTGGACAGGGTCTATTTTAAATCGTTTTCTATTACACATATACGACAGTTTATTACTTATGCTACCTATTTGCCTGACAGTTCACTTCGTAGACAAACATTTAAACTTATAAACATATCAGTGTCCAAAGTGGTCATCCCAGTGGATGAAACATAGACATTGATTATATAAGCTGAGAAAGGGGTCTGCTTTAAATCGTTTTAGAATACATGTATCTAAGAATATTACTTATGTTACTTATTTAACATAACCTTTACATTTTAGACAAATATGAAAACCTACAAAATATAAATTTTGGCGGAAAAAAATTCTTAAATACTAGTGTCTAAAGTGGTCATCTCAGTTGATGTGTTATAGACATTGGTTATATAGCTTGAGAAATGGTATATTTTTAATCTTTTTTTAGAAGACTTGTTTCTAAGAATATCACTTATATTACTAGTTTGCCTAAACCTGTACATCTTAGACCATCATTTAAACCTATAAAAAGCAAACTTTGGCGGAAAACAAACTTCATATATCTATTTCCAAATCGGTCATCTCAATGGATGAGATATAGACAATGGTTACATAGGCAGAGAAAGGACCTATTTTAAATCGTTTTAGAAGACATGTATCTAAGAATATCACTTATGATACTTATTCGCCTAAACCTTTACATCTTAGACAAACATTTAAACCTATAAAATGCACACTTTGGCGGAAAACAACCTTCAAGAATCAGTGGTCATCTCAGTGGATGAGATGTAGACATTGGTTATACACTAAACGCCAAAAGAAACGTTACCTAATTTCTTTTTTCAATAACTTTTAAGTATAAAAGATATTTGAGAAATGAATGGTTCAAATGAAAGCTGAATAACGTAGCTTTATGCTAATAACACGTTTAAAAATCCTGATGGATTCATATTGTGGCAAAATGCAGCTTGTTTAAGAAGTTTAAAATTGTCCTGTTTTCGACCATGCTGGTAGTAACCAATAAATGGGATTTAGATGTCCAGAAGAAGTTGAAAGTAAACTTTTACGTTTGTGACTAGACAAAAAGGTTGTATGCTTAACATTATAACCCCTAAACGATGAAAATACTGTTATTGAGTAAGTTTAAGTGTGAAAATTATGAAATATATTTTTCTAGTCATTAAAGACCTTTTCTCGTAATTTACCTTAGTGAAAACGAGTTTACTGTGTTGTCAAATGACTTAATAGTATTTAGGAACACAGACGATTATTTATGTGAACATTTTCGCTTGAAAATGAAAACTTTTATTTTTTTTTGTCCATCACCCAAACGCATTATCACTCCTATGTAGCAAAATTCAAGCAGCATTTGCATGAACTGAATGCTTCTACAGGGTATAAAAGGTGCCTACTTTGCATGATATGGCACACATGTACGAAATCATGCCGCGATTGACCAGTGGAGAAAGAGAAAGAGCTCTGGGGATGTTGCAGCTTGGGTCGACCAACAATGATGTTGCCAATGTCTTTGGATGCCACTGTATGACCATTATACGACTCCGGAATCACCGCTGATAGGCCTGATAGGCATGATAGGCCTAATGATGGTCATACGGTGAGATCCAAAGGCATTGGCAACATCGTTGTTGGTCGACCTAAGCTGCAACATCCCAAGTGCTTTTTCTCTTTCTCCACTGGTCAATCGCGGCATGATTTCGTAAATGTGTGCCATATAATGTAAAGTAGGCACCTTTTATACCCTGTAGAAGCATTCAGTTCATGCAAATACTGCTTGGATTTTGCTACATTTGAGTGATAATGCGTTTGGGTGATAGACAAAAAAATGAAAAGTTTTCATTTTCAAGCGAAAATGTTCACATAAATAATCGTCTGTGTTCCTAAATTCTATTATATCATTTGACAACACAGAAAACTCGTTTTCACTAAGGTAAATTACGAGAAAAGATCTTTAATGACTAGAAACATATATTTCATAATTTTCACACTTAAACTTACTCAATAACAGTATTTTCATCGTTTAGGGGTTATGATGTAAAACATACAACCTTTTTGTCTAGTCACAAACGTAAAAGTTTACTTTCAACTTCTTCTGGACATCTAAATCACATTTATTGGTTACTACCAGCATGGTCGAAAACCGGACAATTTTAAACTTCTTAAACAAGCTGCATTTTGCCACAATATGAATCAATCAGGATTTTAAAGCTTGTTATTAGCATAAAGCTACGTTATTCAGCTTTCATTTGAACCATTCATTTCTCAAATATCTTTGATACTTAAAAAGTTATTAAAAAACGAAATTAGGTAACGTTTCTTTTGGCGTTTAGTGTATAGGCAGAGAAAGGGGTCTACTTTTAATCGTTTCAGATTACATATATCTCAGAATAATATTTATGTTACCTAGTTACCTTACCTTTTTACCTAGCTTACGAATTAGACAAGCTTCATATCGAATTAACTAAAACATTTGCAAAAAACGATTATTAAAACCTATAATAATAATAAAAAATGTAAATAAAAAAATAAATAAAAAATAAAATCGCTGCATTTCATTAACCGTTATACAAAGTTTTGGTGAAGGTTTGTTGAACTTATCTTGAATAGTTGTCAAGATCTTACGCTGTGAAGCATTGAATTCAAGGGTAGATAAAAATACCAATTTGTCGTTGAGGTGCACTAGAAGTTTCATGAATAGGGGTCCAGGTCAGAACTGGAATTCTTGCCGTAGGCCACAAAATCGATACAAATAATAAAAAGGAAAACAAGATAAGAACAATAGGTATTCAACACTTTCTTTATTAGCCCTAAAGGGCCTGTTTTTTTCAGCAGTTTCTGTTGTTCACATTCTAAGCACATGCAACTTAACAATAATCAATCAAAGCACTAAACACATAGGACTTGCAGGAAGGAAATGTACAATGTCGATCAGATAAACTGACGTTTGAATATACTCTGAAATAAAAATGACACAAAAAGATCTAAAAAGAAATATCAGTTAAAAATTGGTAAAATGAATGATAACTTTTAAAACTATCTATAATATTTTGTTTAAAAATAATTATTGAAATGAAGATTTTTTAATGGGGTGGTGAATACATATTGTTTAAATGCGCCTGGGGATACCACAATGGAGCTATCGGCGAGTTATGTTAATACGAATATAATCGCATCCTTCAATAAATTCATCATTAAAACAAAATGCTTTGATAAAGTATCTCAGAATAATGTAGTTGTATAACTAATTGAGTGGAACTGCAAAGAATATGCATAAAAAGTCCAAATTGTTACCATGGAAACAAAAAAAATACAATTTTAAAGGCACATTTATATGATATGGGGAGGCTGTATAACAAATTTGGTGAAGATTGGTCAAGTAGTTTTAGAGGTATGCTTCGGAAACAAAGGGAACGCCGACACCAACGCCAACGCTGACAGAAACTAAAAAAAAATCAATATGTCACAAATCCAGAACGATATAAAATAAATTTAGACCCCTGTTTCCGCCATATATAAGCACTGACCACCTTTCTCAGTGGTTTGGGGGTCGTTTTTTGCCAAAGTTAATTTTGAATAGCATTGAAACTTTGTCTAGCATGTAAATTGTCAGGCAAATTTATAACACAAGTAATATTGTGAGATATATTAAATCTAAAACACTATACAAAAAAAAGACTTTCATTTGCGCCTATATAACCAAAGTATATATCTCATCCACTGAGATGACCACTTTTCAAAGTGATGTTGGAGGATCCATTTTATTATACAAACATTGATATTTTAAACTATTTCAACTGTAAAGGAAATAGTAAATGTAAGTAATAATCCAAGATAGTTGTAAAACGAATTAAAGCAAACCTCCTTTCTGTTCTTCTCTTTTCTTCTGTCTATATAACCAATTGTTGGAATACCTGTTTGACCAATGATGATATTTTGTACATTTGAGCGATAGGAAAGAATAATTGTTACTACAGGTAATATTCCGAGATATATGGCATGTCAAACGATCTAAACTAGACCCCCGTTTCTCCCTATATATTTTTTTACCCAAGTTTATAATTTACAAGATTGAGTGCTTGTTTAACAGCTCATCATGAAGGTAAAATGTGTATCATAACTAATATTTCCAGATATAGGTCTTTTAAAGCTATTCTAAGTAAAGAGCTGTATTCCCCATACAGTAAATGGCTATACATGTATCTCATTCTCTGAGATGACCACGTTTGTCACTGGTTTTTGGAAGACAGGTTCTGCCAATGTTTGTAGTTTACACGATTAAGTGATAGCTTAAAGTTAACTGAAAGTTAAATGTCTTATATAAGTAGTATTTCGAGACACATGTCATGTAGAGAGATTTTAATTAGGCCACGTTTTCTCCCAAAATAACCCACTGTGTGTATCTCCTCCTCTGAAATGACCACTTTTGATTCTAAGAACAACACAGACACACACCCTGAAGATTTCTTGTGCGACAGGTATAAATGCGAGTTATTTGGTAAACAAGACTTCCGTATCTCCCAATTAATGAATCTCAATTTATCACCCTCTTCAATGAGCACTTGGAATAGTGACTTCGTACCGCTAGTTTTCACGAAGTTCACGTTGGGTGTATTTTACTGAATGAATAAAGTACTAATATAAACAATATTTAGTTGTTATATGAAGTTTACATTTATTTAAACGACTGCACCTTTATCACACCTTTATATCACACCAAAAGTGAAGCAAACGGCCCTAGTCTTTTCAGGTCGTCAAGACTTTCGTTTGACCTTGAACCCCATGTTTGACTTCACCAATTAGCTTTTCTGTTTTAAAATGAACTATCAATCCTGTCTCTATCTTCACTAGTTTTTGTTTTACAAAAACTCCCTCTGAAAATGGCAAAATCGCATATTAATGGCCCCTATATATGATGTTCCCATGGTTAATATTATCATACTAAGGTATGACATAAAACATGATGTACATTAACTCCACTTAATTAGATGTAATCATCATTTATATTGCATACATAAAATAAGATAAGATAAGATAAGATAAGATAAGATAAGATAAGATAAGATAAGATAAGATGTGATAATTTTTGTTGTCCCAAAAGGGAAATTTGTTGTGTATAATTACAATTCTCCAGCATACAAAACAAACAAATATCATTCAAAACAATACATTTTAACACAGTTTACAGTGACTAGAATATGCTATACATGAAAGTGTTTATCGTGCAACATTGCACTTATCAGAATTTATTTCTCTAATGCTACAAGGAATTAATGATTGGCGAAACCTGTTTTTTTCTAAAAGTCGGCATTCGCAATCTAGAAGTTAGTATTGAATATTCCGAAAAAAGAGGATGCGTAGAATCACCTAAAATTTTGTTTGCTTTTTTTGATAACTGCTGCTCATAACAACTGACGATAGTTTCAATAGGTAGCCCAATGATTTTAGAAGCCGTATTATCGATTTTTGCCAATTTGTTTTTGTTTTGAACAGACAGGTTTCCGTACCAACTTAAACAGTTAAACGTTATGACATTTTGAATGAAGGTTCTGTAAAATAACATCATGGTGGTTCGGTCAATTTTGAAATGTTTTAGTTTCCATAAGAAATGTAAACGTTGCTGTCCCTTCTTATATATTTTCTCAGTGTTCTCATTCCAGGAGAGTTTAGAATCAAGGATAGTACCCAAATACTTATATTCATTTACTCTTTCTATATCATTACAGCATCTAATGTAGACTTAGTTCTTCTAAAATCAATAACAATTTCCTTAGTTCTTTGAACGTTCAAATATAAAGAAATTAGCTTTACACCAATCTATAAATCTTAACATATCAGTTCCGTAAGCAAATTCCGATTCTCTAATTAGGCCTACCACTGCAGCATCAACTTTGGACTGAGATCTGCGCCAGTTTAGGTCACAGCAGGGACCTTATATAGAATACAATGTCCCTGGTCACAGGCTATCATAAGTCAAATAAGTTGTTGAAATGTATTTGAAAAATAATGTCACTAATAGTACCCTTCTCTCTTCGGAAAATCAAGTTACAAAACTAGTGTACATGGTTCGGTAAAGCCATGGAAATCGTTTTTGTCCGTTACTCAGGGACCGTATATACATCTATATAAGGTCCCTGCGTTACTTCACACAAAAAGTAGCCTACAAATAATTTTGAAACATTGAAATGTATAATTATCTTGAATTAATTAGAATAGTTGTAGACACTACTCTCAAACGTCCATTAAAGATATTTTTAAAAAAATATGCGCCTCTTCATTTTGGACGTTTTCGTGATTTTTTTTGTTTTGTAAACAGTCAACATGTGCAAGTAAGCTTGAGAGTGCGAAAGGCCAGCAACAAGTTTTCCTTCGCGCTCGATATACTAGAGCAGTGGTGTTGATAGCGTGCTTCTACCAATCGATAAAACCAAAAATTTGCGTGGTTCTCTCAATGGATGGAAAATCGAACAGCGTGTAAAGCTTGAACCTCAATATTGCGAGTTACTTCCCCTGAGTGTTTTGGTATGAAACTAAAATCTAGATAAATTTCGTAATTTTGAACATCTTACCTATTTTATTTGGTGTTTTTAACAATTATTAATAATTAACAAATTTTTGAACAAATTCCCATTTTATTGATGCTGTGGAGAAGGCGGAACACCGAACAGAGAAAGGGGAGACCCTAATTGTAGGTATGTCCACTAATTTTAAAAAAATAAACATATAGTTTTGAAATTTGCAGGAGGGCTTCTTTTATGTTTCAATAAAGATAAAATATCACCAGTGTTAAAACTGTAATGATTTGTGATCTGTAGTTGCAGCTCAAGTAGACCTACCGTAGCCAGGAAAAAATTGACCTCAATATTCTTGGGTCCTTTTTTGGTTCACATAATCTCAAAGCTAAAAACAACAAAATAAATTTGAAACGATGACTTATTAACGTCCTCAAATGGGTGATTGTTTCATTCACGACGTAACAAAAAAATGATGTCATTATTTTTATTTTTACAGACGTAATGGAATTACATATTCTTTTGTTCTGCAGTGGAGTGACATGTAGAAATGTGAGAAAGGGGAAATCATTATTCAATATCCCTTTTAGCTCATCAGGTCATGGCATGGCATGGCGTTCGGCATCCGTCCGTCTGTCTGTAAACTTTTCGCTTTTTCGACTTCTTCTCAAGAACCAATAACTCTCAAGAGCTGAAATTTTATGTGCAGACTCCTTGGCCAATGGGGATTCGAAATATTAGATTTTGTGACCCCGTGACCCCTTGACCCCAAATAGGGTCCAAGGGCCCCAACCTTAAAAACCTATTTTCATGTTCTTCTCCAGTACCAAAAGGTCTAGAGAGCTGGAATGTTGTATGCAGACTCCTTGTTCAATGAGGATTCTTAATTGTAAATTTGGTGACCTCAAATAGGCTAAGGGTCACAGGGGTCATGGCCTAAAAGACATATTTTCATCTTTTTCTCAAGAACTTAATCTAGTACTCTATCTCCTAGAATATTTACATTTTGACATTTATTTAGTTTATTGTTTAAAGCCTGATGAGCTACAGATCCAATGGCTCTATATTTTAATGGTTTACTTATTAATGCAATCAATTTTATCATTAGGAAAGACAAATATTGATTTTAAACATAAATATTGAAATACCGGTAAGTAACATTGGAGATGATTATTATCCCAATGTGTGGGTGACGATACGATACTTATTCCGATGCCTGTTGTTTTGAAACACAAGTGAATTCAACTCAAAGATTAAACCTAACATACTAGAATGGAAAACTGCATTTCGGTAAACTATGATGTGATGTAAACTATTTACAACTCGATATTTTCAGATATTCAACTCTGGAAGAGACATTTAATGGATTAACTTTAATGGAGTCAACTTATGGCTAATTTTAAATATGGGATACAGTGTGTATTATTATTGATGGCGGTAACTCCATATATATTGTCAATCTTCCTGATACTTCTTGTATCACGATTTATTGCCAAGATTTGTTTGTATCGATGGTCACAATTTGTCAATATCTCGATACCATGATGTATTGTTACAGCTCTAATAAAACTGTGACTGATTAAAGATTTCTTCAAGAAAAAAGGATTGTTCAATATATTTACACTTTTTGAACTTATAGCCTACTCTGCTTGTTTAAATCAAAATGTTAATGGTATATATTGTTTACTGTCGATTTGTCTCAGTTTATATTTACAGGATTGTTTAAGTCCTTTGAATAAATGAATGCGAATGAAGATAAAGTATCAACTTTAAAAAAAAAGTAAAACAAGCATGTACCAGTAGTTCATTTAAATTTATCACAGCTTGAATCAAAAAGTGCATATAAAGTATCATTTTCAGTTCATAAATTACATTACAGAATGGTCAGAACTTGGAACCCATGGTCGATCCCATTCAGAATGGTCCTTGTTATGCAACACTCACTTCTGGTAATGTTGGGTAGTGTTATAGTTTGATTTTTTTCGCTAAGAATACAAATTCAAATTCAAATGAAAACCGGTACGTCTTATAGATGGTATATTGGGCTATAACAAGAATTAAAATGAAGATGGTGCTGCTAACGCTTATTGAATATGACACTTTGAAAGTTTTTTTCCCCTCAAAGTTCATATTCCACCAAACAATTTCATGCATCTAAAATTCTGCACCCCTCCTTTAGCATTCCTTCTTTTCATTGGCTGACTGAAAAAATACAGACTTATAGCGAGGGTAATAATGAAAATACGTAGAAGATACCCCCTGTTTTGGTGCGGTTTTGGGACCAATTTTCAATGGTGATTTTAAGACATACATGAGTTACCTCCCTTCTGTGGATATACCTACTAACTGCCTAAGTTTCGGGGCTGCTCTGGTTTTGCAGTGTCTACAGTACACTGTCTCTAGTTCCTTTTTGAGTTTCTACAAGCACACTGAAACATAACATTAAAGATTTATCATGTTTATGTTGTCATCTAATTTCTTTTTCTTTTTTTTAAATTTCTCCATATGACCTCCACTTTGTTCTTTAATTTTGAATGATACCTTGCATCACTGGGTCATGTCACTGCAGTGCAGTGCAGTGTAGATTTGGTAGAGTAGCCTAAGTTCATTAGTAGCCCAATTTCGTGACGTCATTTACACATGTGCGAGCTCGCATATGACTTGAAACGTCCGGAATATATTGTTTAAAAACTCAAACATAAGCAAGATGTGTTGTTTGGGGTCACATATGCTAATTGTTATAAATTGTGTAATGTTATCAGGAAGTAGGGGAGACCGGGGCAGGTTGGGACATGGGGTAGGTTGTGACACCACAAATATCTATTGATTCAAAATAAGTAGGAAGAAACTATTAATATCACAGGAATACTATCAAACACCATGTGATGTATGATGCTATGACTGAAAATATGATGTGGTTCAAACACTGTTAAGCAAAAACGATTTTTCTATGTTTGGAGTAAAATTTAGCATCTCAGTAATTATGGTCTGATGTAAAGATGAGTAAGCAATCCTAGTTGATACCTATTGTTCTGGAAAGTTCCATCATTGTGCTAAGTTGTTACAAGTAATTACTTGACATGTTAGTTGAATTTATCAATATTGAGGCATATTATCACCTTGGGGAGTCATTGGGGCTCAAGTCTTTAAACAAGCACTGATTACTTCAGTCCTCAAAAAAGTTTCTTTGGATACAAAGATATTGAAAAACTTTCTCGCTAACTCAAATCTGCCTTTTATGTCCAAGATCCTTGAGAAGGTGGTACTCAAAACTTTGCAAGATCATCTCAAAAGCCACCAACTGTTTGAGGAACTCCAGTCTGCATACAAATTGGGACATAGTACTGAGACTGCCCTTGTTCGGGTACATAACAACATTCTACAATCAATGGACAATATAGAAGTTGTTCTATGTTAGACTATGACTATGTTAGATCTCTCCTCAGCGTTCGACACCGTCGACCATGATAACTTGCTGACCCGCCTTGAACACAGTCTTGGCATAAAAGGCGTTCCTCTTCAATGGATGAGGTCATATCTCTCTAGGAAGACAATGCAAGTGCAGAGCAATGGTGTTCGTTCAGACTTACACGTGATGTCCTGTGGAGTACCACAGGGCTCAGTCCTTGGTCCTGTTCTTTTCTCACTCTACATCACTCCACTCGGCAATTTGATCCGTCAACATGGTTTGAATTTTCATGGATGCGCTGACGATAATCAGCTGTACATAAGTGTCAAACCAGCCAATGTTGATGTTGGATGAGGAAAGTTAGAGCACTGCATACGGGATATTCGTCGATGGATGTCAAACAACTTTCTGCAGAGAGTGCAGAACACTGCTGCACGTATCATCACAAGATCCCATAAACACGAGCACATCACTCCCGTTCTGGCAAGTCTACACTGACCTTCACTGTACTCAACCATCCTGATGCACCTCCATATCTTAAATCTCTACTCCATCCATACCAGCCAAGGAGACAACTGAGATCAGCAGCCAACAACCTACTGACAGTTCCAGACACCAAAACAAAAATGGCCGAGAGGTCATTCTCTGTGTCCGCACTGTGTCTCTGGAATCGTCTGCCAATGGACATCAAGCAAGCAGCAGACAATCAGACTTGAAGACATACCTGTTCAGACAGGCATATCCATCAGTAGCCTGCTAGACTGTAACAGCGCCGTTGAGCAGCAGATACGCTGGAAAGCAGGCGCTATAGAAATTCATTATATTATTGGGACTGGTTTGGACAATGCTACTGGGGCAGGTTTGGACAGTGTCCCAATGTGCCCCGGTATATTTTGACAGTGTCCCAATGTGCCCCCTCTTGATTACTATTCTTTAAAATACAATCTCTTTGTGTTTTTAAAGTAAAATATTAAAAATCATTGTGATAAGTATTGAAATCATAACGCTATTCTCGCAGGTATGGGTATTGTCCCAAAGTGCCCCGGTTCATGTCCCAATGTGCCGCAGGGTGGGGCATGTTGGGACAGCATTTTTCACTTTTTAGCTCATCAGGCCTGAAAGGCCCGATGGGCTTATGGCATGGGATGGCATCCGTCCATCCGTCTGTCCGTCCGTCCGTCCGTAAACTTTTCACATTTTCGACTTCTTCTCCAGAACCAAGAACTCTAGAGAGCTGAAATGTTATGTACAGACTCCTTGGCCAATGGGGATTCTAAATTGTAGATTTGGTGACTCTGTGACCCCAAATAAGGGCCCCAGGGGTCATAACCTTAAAAGCTATTTTCATCTTCTTCTCCAGAACCAATGACTCCAGAGAGCTGAAATTTTATGTACAGACTCCTTGGCCAATGGGGATTCTAAATTGTAGATTTGGTGACCATGTGACCCCAAATAAGGGCCACAGGGGTCATAAGCTATAAAGCTATTTTCATCTTCTTCTCCAGAACCAATGACTCCAGAGAGCTGAAATTATATGTACAGACTCCTTGGCCAATGGGGATTCTAAATTGTAGATTTGGTGACCCTGTGACCCCAAATAAGGGCCTCACAGGCCATTACCTAAAATCCTGTTTTCATCTTTTTCTCCGGAACAAAAAGACCTAGAAGGCTGTAATATTGTATGCAAACTCTTTAGCAAATGGGGATTCTAACTTGTAAATTTGGTGACCCTGAGACCCCAAATATGGGCCACAGCCAAAAAAACCTGTCGAAATTGAATTTTGAACTAATATTTTATGTGCACTTCTTTCACTTTATTTGAAATGTATGTCGACTTGAAAGAACAATTTACATTGTGGACATGTTTGTCAAATTGATGTAATCAATGTGAAATGAGAACTGTTGAATAGCCTATGAAATGAAAATTGTGACAAGTCATAAAGGACTAAATTGAAGAGGAGTTAAGAATTCTTTTATTTTACATGAGATATGTGAACTGCATATGACTGGTGATGAAATGATAAGATAAGATTATTTTCATCTTTTTCTCCAGAACGAAAAGACCTAGAAGGTTGTCATGTTGTGTAAAGAGTCTTTAGCCAATGGAGATTCTAAATTGTAGATTTGGTGACCCTGTGACCCCAAATAAGGGCCTCACAGGCCATTACCTAAAATCTTGTTTTCATCTTTTTCTCCGGAACAAAAAGATCTAGCAGGCTGTAATATTGTATGCAAACTCTTTAGCCAATGGGGATTCAAACTTGTAAATTTGGTGACCCTGTGACCCCAAATATGGGCCACAGCCTAGAAAAAACCTTTGAAAATGAATTTTGAACTGATATTTTATGACACTTCAACCACTTTATTTGAAATGTATGTCGACTTTAGATAACAATCTACATTGTGGACATGTTTGTCAAATTGATGTAATCAATGTGAAATGAGAACTATTGAATAGCCTATGAACTGAAAATTGTGACAAGGCATAAAGGACTTAATTGAAGAGGAGTTAAGAATTCTTTTATTTTACATGAGATATGTGAACTGCATATGACTGGTGATGAAATGATAAGATAAGATTATTTTCATCTTCTTCTCCAGAACGAAAAGACCTAGAAGGTTGTCATGTTGTGTAATGAGTCTTTAGCCAATGAAGATTCTAAATTGTAGATTTGGTGACCCTGTGGCCCCAAATAAGGGCCTCACAGGCCATTACCTAAAATCCTGTTTTCATCTTTTTCTCCGAAACAAAAAGATCTAGAAGGCTGTAATACTGTATGCAAACTCTTTAGCCAATGGGGATTCAAACTTGTAAATTTGGTGACCCTATGACCCCAAATATTGGCCACAGCCTAAAAAAACCTTTGAAAACTGATATTTTGAACTGATATTTTATGACACTTCAGCCACTCTATTTGAAATGTATGTCGACTTTAGATAACAATCTACATTGTGGACATGTTTGTCAAATTGATGTAATCAATGTGAAATGAGAACTATTGAATAGCCTATGAACTGAAAATTGTGACAAGGCATAAAGGACTAAATTGAAGAGGAGTTAAGAATTCTTTTATTTTACATGAGATATGTGAACTGCATATGACTGGTGATGAAATGATAAGATAAGATTATTTTCATCTTCTTCTCCCTAACGAAAAGACCTAGAAGGTTGTCATGTTGTGTAAAGAGTCTTTAGCCAATGGAGATTCTAAATTGTAGATTTGGTGACCCAGTGGCCCCAAATAAGAGCCCCGTAGGCCATTACCTAAAATCCTGTTTTCATCCAGAACAAACTAGAAGGAATATTTTGTTCAGAATGTTTAGATGTTTGGATGACAAGGCTTAGAACCGAGATTGTTTAGCCAAGGTGATTCAAAATTGTACTATGTACCATGAGATTCATCACATTGCCTGTTCTCTTTAAGCCTTATACAGTTAGATCAGTGCTGCCAGTGTTTAGTGCAAGCAAGAGTCTATTACATAATTTGGCGGTAAAACACAAAAAACACAGCTGGCTTGTAACCAGAGCCAAGGGGTCAGAATATTGCATAATCTCCTGTGTGTTGACCTTGCTGAGTGCTCTCTCTCAATTTCAAGACTAAGATTTGTCAGGGTTAGGGATTGTGCATTATATTGAGACAACATATTTCTGTCTTCATCATCAAACAAAATAAACTCTGATGAGCTACAGAGCCCATGGCTCTATTTTTTATTTCTTGTCTATACTAAAACTATACTATTTTGTTGTTCCATGTTTTTGTATTTTGACAATGAAGTATGCTTTAAATATGCAAAGTTTCATGTTGCTTTTGTTCATAGGGTAAGAAAAAATGGGGAAATAGTGTTTTTTGGCCCAAAGTGCCCCAGTCCCTACTGACTGTTTCCGAAAATTGTCATTTTGATCTTAGTCGACTTACCGGTAGTATATTGACGATATGAAGGTAAAAGTAGTGATTTCTGATCGAAAACCGGACAATGTTCGGCGTGTGGAGCGCGCCAATGAGTCAAACGTAATTTTGGAATCTTATTTATAACAGACAAACTGATAAATTTGGGTTGATAATGTTTAATAGGTCATATAACTGCTGTGCATGTAAATGGCACTTGTAGTTTTGGTTTCTGCATATACATAATGATGTTACTCTATTTTAATTGAAAACTAGTAATTATGATATATTTGGTAATTCAGAATGAATATGCAAGGCGAGTGAATTTATTTGCACTGTAAACAGCACATATGGTGAGTCGGAACGTATTAAAGCCTATTATTTTATGAAACACAATGGATGCACCTTTAAATGTATTTTTTACAAGTCTCTATGTATCTAGTATCTACGAACCTGTTTATTCTACGAATAATGGGTCTCTATTCTTTTCCTCTACGAAACCACTGGTTCCCACTTTAATGCTATCATTTCATATTTGAAACCTTTAAAGGCGCTGTAGCACGTTTTTTCGCTCAAATAAGTCGATGAAATGTATTTGAAAAATAATGTCACCAATAGTAAAACACCCTTCTCTCTTCAGAAAGTCAAGTTACAAATGAGTGTACATGGTTCCGTAAAGCCACGGCTATCGTTTTTGTCATTCGAAATAATAAAATGTGTTCACAATAAAATGGCCGCCATGCAATTTTTGCTTTATACGCAACACCGTTATTACCACTACGCATAATTGGTTTGTGTAATAAGATGGTTTACCCTCTAAAGTAAATATAAATGACATAAACTATCATTATAAATGGGAAATTTGAAAAAATAAAATTTGCAAAAAACGTGCTACAGCGCCTTTAAAATCTTTATAACAACTTAATTTTGTTTGCGAGATTTAAACAATTTCCAAATTTTTTACAATTCCAGAAGTAAATCAGAATGGACAGCATACAGCAACAGGAAGTACAGATACGAAAGCGGGTGATGTGTGAGGAGCGAGCATTCAATGTTGTCCTGCGCTTACTTGATAACCCGGTAACAGCGGACTATCTTGGAGATGCTGTAGGTGCCCTACTTTTATCATAAGTATTTATAGCGTTTAATTAAATAAAGATATATCATTGCATTTGACAGCAAATCATTGGACTGTCCATCCTATGGAACTCCCAAGTATGTCAATTATCATAATAACATAATGGCATAATGTTTGTGGGTAAAATGTTAAAAAGACAAAACAACAAAAAGACATTGCCAAGCAGCATGAGGCTATGTATATGTTTTCAGAACATTGCTTGCCTTGGTACATCAGTTTGAACAAATGTTTCGAAGGAAATTAATATTGCAAGAAAAATAACCTTTTATTTCAGACAGGTACCTTATTAAATATTTCTTTCCATTTGAATTCATTTTACTTTTCTCTATTTGAAATGTGCTTTAAATGTTTAAATTTGTCACAAAACAATTTTATTTAATGAAAAATGTATATGTATATATTTCAGTGTCAATTGATCACCCCAAGTCACTACGCTGATGTTGTAGAAGAGAGATCTTTAGCAAAACTGTGTGGATATTCTCTTTGTGGAAATAAATTGGACAAAGTAGGAAATAAATTCAATCTTCTTTCAATTATACTTTGTAGCAAGGTGCTTGTATTAAGATCTATATATCCTAACATGTTTGTATATGATTATGAATGAACTCTTAATTGTAAATTGCAATTTCAAATGAACCAGTGTTTTTCAAATCTAAGGGTTACCGGTACATATATATCTAAAACAGTATTTCAAATTCAACTGTATTTTGAATAAATTATTTATTTTTGAACTGAATTTATCATCTGAATACTGAGAAATTAAAAATAATAATATATGTCTAGAAGTTAAAACAAAGTTAATTTTGACAGGAAGTATCTTTTAGATTTTCACAGAAAGTTGATGATTATAAAAATGAGGGACAAATCATTGTTTTATTGACCTCACTGATTTTCAATTGAAATGACTCCCTTTGTTTTGGAATTGGTATAGTAATAGTACAGTAAATGGATTCAGTTTTTGTAGTATTTTCTGGTATTATTTGATGAATCATGACAATTCAATTGATCTCAGTATCTCTATTTCTCTTCAGGTTTCAAAACAGCGGTATCAGATATCGACCAAGAACAACATGGTCTACGATATAACAGAGAGAAAGGTCACTCTCAATATTACTTGCTTGTGTTTAAAGGGGCAGAAGCACATTTTTTTGCAAATTTAATTTTTTCAAATTTCCCATTTATAATGATGGATTATGTCATTTATATTTACTTTAGAGGGTAAAACATTTTATTACACAAACCAATTTTCCATAGTGGTAAAAACGGTATTGCGTATAAAGCAAAAATTGCATGACAGCCATTTTATTGTGAACACATTTTATTATTTTGAATGACAAAAAATGATTCGCATGGCTTTACAGAACCATGTACACTGATTTTTAACTTGATTTCCCGAAGAGGGAAGGGTGTTTTACTGTTGGTGACATTATTTTTCAAATACATTTCATCGACTTATTTCGCCGGGAAAACGTGCTACTGCCCCTTTAAGATTGTTCATAACCATATCAAATCATTTCAACACCTTAGATTTGATATGTATGATGTGTAGTGATAAGGGTGTTTAGCTTTTGATCAAGAGGTCTGAAGTTTGAATCCAACTAGGGGATCCGCTTGGTCTTCTGTAGAGAACTGTTCTCCATGCAGTAAGGTTTTGCCACAAGGCTACACTGATTTTCAGTACAGTACCATCCATGGTTCCATGGTTGACCATTTCCAGCCAATTTGATATAATGACAGCGCTTCAGAGTCCATCATATTCTTTGTTTGTGGCTTGAATGGACTAAGTGTAATTTAGTTTGCTAAGGCTTGCATAAAGTTAGTCTTATGCTAAGCCTTATTCCTAATGCAGAATTCAAAACAAATCCTTACAATTATTCACATTACTTTCAGAATATTGATTTATTTACATAACATTTTGTAAAGTTCTTTGAATGATCATGTATTTTCACCTTCCATTTGTAGAAGTTCTGCAGCAATCTTTGCTTCAAGTCGTCCCAGTACTTGGAGAAGCAGATCTCCTCCACCCCTGTCTGGGCCAGGGACAACGAACCACCAGTCAACTTTGAATTTCTTCAAGTTCCAAGTGAAAGGTTGAGAATTCCCATCTTTTTATATATATATACATTTAATATCTAGAAATGGAATTGAATTAGGAGAGGTTCAGTCATTTAATGGAATCTTCATTTAGAAGTCGAAGAAAACACTCCATGTTTTTACATGATAGATGTCAACATCTTTATTCAATGAACATTATGACAATATTTATGCAAAAATTGTAAATTGATTGTATTAGTTTTTTTTCTGAAACAGCATACAATTGGTGTCTTCTGCTGCAATCATCTTAAACTAACTCTTGGATATTGATATCCTAACCTAATTCCAACTTTATTATATGCAAGTTACTCTCCTTTGGTAACAAAGATTTGTTTTAATTCCCCAGCTGTTCAATGGGAGATGCACTGTTTCTGCCCTTGCCACAAACAGAGGTCAAGAAGGCCGTACAAACCCTGGAAAAGTTGGATAAATCAGCTCCCCATGAAAAGAAACCGTCTGAGGCAACATCAACGAATGTTGATCTCTCTTCAGAAAACTCTTCCAATCTTCTCTCTGATGTTGTGGATCGTATGGCTCAAGTAAAGATTTCATATGCTAAAGAAGTGGATGGCATCAATGTGGACTTCTCAAAGGAGGAACATACCATAGACAAACTCCCTGATTCAAAGGAGGAACATACCATAGACAAACTCCCTGATTCAAAGGAGGAACATACCATAGACAAACTCCCTGATTCAAGGGAGAGTCCTGACGACACAGATGAGATTGCTCGTGACAGTACTCGATCCGGGTCAGTAAAAGTGTGTATGGGGGACAATACAGATTCACCCCTTTCTCGTAATGTAGAACTGAAAGATGACATTGAACCCACCAACTGTGGAGACAGCTGTGAGAAGGTGGAATCAGATGCAAAAGGATCTGATGTTAAAGCTGATGCTGGTCGACAGGCAGGGGAGACAACTGAGGAGTATGTGATGCGGCTTCTGGAGAGGAAGAAGCACCTGCTTGGACAGTTGGCGGACATACAGCAGAATCAGGAGCAGTCTCTCACACCAGGAGGCTCTGCAAACAAGGACATCGACTCAGATGAAGAGGAGGAGGAGGAGGAGTCCAACCATTTAGATACAAGCAAATCTATAGATAAACCTGCAAGGCTGTCAATAGAAGAAATAAGTCCACAAAAAGCTACACCGGTTTCTCCTGGTTCTGGAGAGTTTCGGAATCGGAGAGGTTCTCCAGCTGCTGGTGTCAGGTTACAGCCCCTTAATGCAATAGCCAGGGTTATGGAGGAGTGGCTGTCCAGAGACACATTCAAGCTCCTCAACATGTGTCCAACCGGATACAATGACATACCCTCTACTGACACAGACTTTGACAAGAATTATGCAAAACTGTGTCGTAAAGTAGCGGAAGATGAGCAGGATTTTGAGAACCTTCTCGGTGAGGAGTCTGTTGAAGACTCAAACCAATCAAAACGCTTACCTGTGCCAGACTACAAGAAGCTGGAAGCTGAGACTGCACACAATGAGCTGAGGGTGAGGGAGTTCTACCGGGGCTCGGCCGGGGGCGGCAGGAGGCCGAAGGGCGAGAACCAGGTTGGTACACACGACTCAGAGTTTTACAATTTGTGGCATTCCTCTCAGGCAAATTCATTTTGTTGAACATCCATTTTGAATATATTAGTGTTTTATTGTGTGATGCTTTGGTAATGAAATTATAAAGTTAAAAACATGTAGTAACGTATTCAATTTCATATTTTTAGATTTAGACCTTTCCTATTGAACGAGAAAATGTTGTCAAGTTGCTTTTATGACAAGCAAAACATATTCGGACCAATTCAACAATAATTTAAAGTTGTGCAAAGTTTACTAGACTGTTTCGTAAGCATTAACACACTTTTGTAATATTGTTCTACTTGGGATCACACAATCTGCAATTGTACAAATTCTTTTAGATTTTCAGGATGAGTTTTTGCGGAATCAAACTCACACTCTAAGAGTCAGACCATATCGCAGCACTGATTGTACTGACATCTTACCTACTTGACCACAGTGTATGAAATAGTTTTAAATTGTAACAAGCCAACAGGGCTTGTTAACTCAAAATCTTACAAGCCCTCATCAAGCTTAGCAAGCCCTCAAATTTGAAAATGTTATTATAAAGAAAACATTGTTTAGTTCACACAAATTTACTACTATGAAATCAGGCGATTCTACAACTTATCAGTTACTAGATTTTATTACAAGTGTTCAGAAGTTGGTCATAACTTAAATTCAAACATGTTATGACTGGTAACCCACAAGGATCAGTTTTAGTACCTTTGTTATTATTAATATAATATTAATGACTCAAGTCTTTGAAAGTCTCTTACAGATAAGCTAAAAAATCCAACAAGCCAGTCGGGCTTGCTTGTAATATTTTCTACAAGCCCGATCGGAAAGCAACCAGCAATTGGCAGGCGGGCACTCAGCTATTTCGAACTCTGCTTGACCACCAAAACCTTGACTGGTTAAATGAATAAGCTGTAAATCGTGATCCCAAATATGACCATGTTACATTTGTTCAATATCTAAATGGCATGTATTTCTGAAGGTACTGACTTGACCATACATTGGGCCTGCTCGGTTTGCTTTAAACCTGCTGATAGCACGATCACGTGACCGGCTAAGCCGGCTCGCCGACCGAATCGATTTGCACCGGGCGAAAGTCAAGATTGTGGGCACAGCTATTGTGATCGCTTGTTACATCATTATAAACCAAGACAGTGAGGACGAGGGGGACTTTTTGTTGAGAAATTTATTTATTCTTGAATCTACGTGATATGTTTTTAAAAAATAAATATATATAATTTAGTCAATCTTTGTTTTATGTCAATAAAGTAGACGTATTAGATGCTATTTTCATTTTCCTTTGATTACAATTAATTTTGCATGTTTGGATTGTGTAGTTTTATTTTAGTAATGTTTCGTGTCATATTTTTTATATTGACATTTTGTAAAAAAGTGAATTTGGTGTGTCTCTTTAATGACTTGTTTCTCTCTTCTTTTATGCGTTATAACTTCACTTATTTTATTAATTAAAGATAGACTTTATACCAGAAGTTAGGCCAGAGTTCTTCCAATAACATCAGAAAAATTAAAAAATATGACTAAAAAGAAATGTCACAGTCTGTTAAGAGGTTGTTTGTGAGTTACTTTACAAGTAATTTATAAGTATAAAATAATATATTAAAAAATCCTGTATAAAATCATTATGTTCATTGATAACTTATTCTTTGCTCTATTCACAAATTCAATTTCATTGGTTTTGTACCAGTACAACTCCTTGGAATGCACCTTTTGACCTTCGATTTTTGAAGTTGCGCGAATTCTGAAATTAATTAAGAAATAACTTTTCAAGGTTCATAATTTTCACTGTTTTTGCCTAGAAAGATTTGTATTACAATAACAACAATCATCTATAATATTTTGCTGATCTTTTAGTCATTTATTGACATGCTTCATAAACAAATTATGAAAAAATTAAAAACGTTGTCATGGTGCTACTCTTGAAGGGTACTTTTTTTATACCCCCGCTACGAAGTAGTCGGGGGTATATAGGGGTCAGCACGTCTGTGCGTCCGTCCGTCCGTCCGGTTTTTGTTTCGCTCATAATTCTTAAACCAGTTGCTTAAATTTTATGAAACTTGATATGTACAATCACCATGATGTGTACATCTGCCTTTTGTATGTTTCATACCCTCATTTGCATATAATTTATGCAAATTTTCCTCTGTTTTTCGACTTTGCCATTCACAGTTTTTGTTCCACTCATAACTCAAATACTATTTGTTCAAATGTCTTGTAACTTGATACATATAATCATCACGATGTGTACATCTGCCTTTTGTATGTTTCATACCCTCATTTGCATAATTTATGCAAATTTTCTCCATTTTCGACTTAACCATTCACACTTTTTGTTCCACTCACAACTCTGAAACCAGTTGTTCAAATGTTACGAAATTTGATATGTACAATCAACAAGATGTGTACATCTGCCTTTTGTATGTTTCATACCCTCATTTGCATAATTTATGCACATTTTCTCCGTTTTTCATCTTTCCCATTCACACTTTTTGTTCCACTCATAACTCAGACAGTAATTGTTCAAATGTTACGCAACCACTGATGTGTACATCTGTCATTTTCATATTTCATACCCTCATTTGCATATTTGTAAGTTTCATACCCTCATTTGCATATTTAATGCCATTTTTCAAATTTTTCGATTTTTACTTCTAAAACATGCTTACAAGTGTAATACTTACTCTGCTTTAATAATACTTATATATAATGGTCTGTTCATACAAAAGTTTAAACAGTGATGCTCTTTTGCTATTTTCAAACATTTCTTTTTGACCAATGTTAAAAGCGGGGGTATCATGAGTGAGCTGTGCTCACTAATCCTCTTGTTTATGCTGAAAATATTTTTTTCATTATCAAAATTGATAGAAAAGATCACAATTTAGAGATTGAATACACAAAAGCATTTTGCAGAAGTAAATAATTAATTTTTTAATGACCCTCACCAAAAAATCAATGAAATATATTTAGATTACTATTTTTCAGACGGTTGTTGTCTTTTAACCCAAATTTCTTTTTTGAAAAAAAATTGTGTTTGAAAATCAAAGTATTATGTTGTTATTGAAACATCACTCTATATACACACAAAATGTGTTTGCAAATTCCTGACATGTCACGTTATCACTACCTCAGGCTCTTCCATATATCCAACTGGAAATATTAATATTAGTTCAAAATAAACTTCTCAAAGCATTAGACATGTTTACATCTTTGGAAAAATTAGAAAATTTGGTTTGCAGGATGCTGCAATTCACGATTCTTATCATGTGCCGCCATCTTGAGCCGCCTTCAGCCGCTCAAACGAAACCGGTTGATCCGTCTGTCAGCCGGCAGGCTCAGCTGGTTCAGCCAGTCCAAAACGAATGCATCAGCCGGCGGAAGTCCGAGCAACGGACTAACTTGCTACTGAGCCGGTGAGCAAATCGAGCGTGGCCATTGTTTGGATCAGTTTATCAATCTCAGCATAGTGAAAACCTGTATGTTGATATCCCTGTTTTAGAGCATGGACACGGCGCGGAGAGTGCAGCTGCCAGTTGTGGACTCACATGACCAGATGACCATCAGACGAAAAATAGTCCTGGATCGGCTCAATATAGTGTAGGAACAGTTAACCCTTAACCCTTAACATGCGGGTCCCGGAATTATCCGGGCGGGCTATAAGCGATTCCGAGGTGTCTGTATACGGATCCCGGATCGCTTACTTAGAATAATTCACGGCTGTCTATGTACTGTGCTATCTGCCATACCGGGTCCCGAGTCGATTGTTTCCGCGACTCGCTGCATGAGAATGGCTGTATTTATGCCTCGCAGCCCGCAATGAGAATAAAACTTTCTTCAGTGTCTGGTCAGAACGTCCAGCAAAATTCACACCAATTTGCGTGTGCATTGTTGACCCGTAACGCATCGATAATTAGCTTTACAAAAGGCCAATTTTGTCCTGCTTCGCTCCGATGGCTACACTGCCCGGCGGCTAATTAGCACCTAAGTGTCTGCACTGCCCCGGGGTGAGATAGGCCCGTACAGGCTTATCTGTCTCGCATCCCGCCACATGGGCAGATAGCCTATGCTTATCTGTCTCGCATCTCGCCACATGGGCAGATAGCTTCTAATTACGGGAAGATATTGCGATAAGCTACCTTTCTCTCGCACTTCGTATCATATGAACCAATTGGTTGTTTTCATTTTTTTTTATACCAAAATAAAGAGGAAAGAATGGCCTTTATTCCCATATAAAAATCGCAATTGCGCTAACATAACTGAAAATACAGCAATCGCACAGAGATAGCCGACTTTCGCACTTTTGAATTTTGATACATGTGGCGCATTTACCCCAACATGCCTCGGCGCTCTATTTCTAAGAAACTACTTGGGATATTTTCATAATTTTTTTATCAGTATATAGATAAAAGAATTGTCTTCAATTCCATATAAAATACGTGTATTTTCGGCAATAACTTTTGATGCGCCAGGTGTCGCGCAGAAGGTGATATTCGGCTTTGAATAAGTGGCGCTCTTAGCATATACCATCATTACGGGCTTTATAACTTGTGAACCGCAAGTCCGATTTTTATAATTTTTACATCATTGTAAAGAGAAAAACATTGTCTTCAATTCCATGTATAATGCGCATGTTTTCGGGAAGAACTCTGCATGCGCAAAGCGCCGCGCCAAAAGGTATAATTTTCGCACTTCATAACTTTTGAACCGCAAGTCCGATTTTTATAATTTTTACATCATTGTAAAGAGAAAAACATTGTCTTTAATTCCAGATATAATGCGCATGTTTTTGGGAAGAACTATGCATGCGCGAAGAGCCGCAATATTGATGTACGCATAAGTGAAGAAGTATGATAATATATAACTAAAATACTGTTCTTTTGATACGCAAATATAGAGCTTTATAAACGATGAACAACTGTCATGACGGAATTTTGTTTCCAGTTTTGGAGAAAAAAAATATAACATATAAGTGAAAATATATTTGAGTACGGGACCCGCCGCTCGGGGAAAAGCCTTTTCGTGGGAATATTTTCTCAGGAAAATATTTCACTTTTCGGAGTTTCTAAAAATGCGTGAACATTTTTGTTACTGATGCCATTTGCGAAAGGTTTTTATTTCTAAAATTCAAATGCGAGGGCGCACCTTTCCAAACCATTTGAATTGAATTTATTATTTTATCTTTTACATTATTGAATAAAAGACGTTTCATTCAATAAGATTTGAAGAATTATTTATATGTGTAGCGGACTGAACTGAGCAGATGGAGAATTTGATTCCTCACCACTTTTATTACCAAAGTTCTTTTGTATCACAATTACTTTTTTAGGTATTAGTTTTTTCGTGAGCAGGGGAATTTCCGACGGGATTCGCCATGACATAATGAGAAAAAATTCCCATGAACATGGGCGTGGTCCGTCATCTTCGGGACCGACCCACAAGTATTAAATATCTACCGGGGGGTGCGCAGACCCCCCCGCTTTTGGTCGCCACCCCCCAAACTTTTTGTGCAAATTATTATTTTTTTTCTACTTTGAAATAAAGGTTCGTGTCATTCCGAGGTATGAAGGTTTCTGCTATATATGTCGAGAGGGCATGGGAACCCATTCCCAATAGAATCCGGGGTTCGTCCCATAGGATTGTTCCTCGGAGTCTCTCGTTCTCAAAAGAGAACATGGGAAACCTGTCCCGCGATTGAATCCGGGGTCCGCCGCGGAAGACGGGGACGGGAATTCCCGGAGAGCATGGGAGTATGCTCCCATGGGTCCGGGCTCCGCCTCGAGAGACCGCTCCTTGGATGCTCTGCTTCTCGAAAAGAGAAGTCATTCGGCAACTGACAACCCGAGCTTCCCTGACATAGTAGTTTATTTTCCGGGCCTCGCGCCCGGTGCTACACGTCGCCGAGGAAATCAGAAAATGGTCCGTTTGACATATGCGTCGGAAAAATGGGCGCGATGTCAGAAGCCGTCGGCGCCGTCGGCGCTTGCGGCGCAGTCGTCCTAGATGCGCCGGGAGGTTCTGAAACTGGCAAATGAACGTCCATGAAGCTCACATTCATTATCTCTGTATGTTTATTGTCTCTAATCACATGTTATATGTTGCATACATCTAACGCATTTTCAATCATTTACAGGTTGAAGCAGAATGCTGCGCGGACGTGGACGCAAGGCCCTGCGACGGCCTAGGACGTTGCATACTAGGACACGCAGCTTTGAAGCCGTTTCAAGCGACGACGACTTCATCAACGAGATCCATGCTGATGAAGCCTCTGATATGGAGTCAACTGACAGTGATGGTAGCAGTGGTTTAGACAGTGATGATGCATATGATCGGGACACTGTAATAGATAGTGAACATGGTGACACAGATGCTCTGAGTGATATAGAGACAGAGATTGCCAGAAAGATTCTAGCCGCCGGTAATTCCACCGAAGAAGACTTTAGTGGTTTTGAGGAGGAGTTTGCCGAAATACCACAATATAATCATGATAATTCACAGACGTTTGATGAGTGGGTGGATGGTCCGCGGCCACGTGTAAACTTGCCTTTCACTGGTCAAACTGGGTTGCGCCAGTTCATAGAACTTCCTGAGAACCCTGAACCTATTGACTTTTTCAATTTGTTTATACATAATGATGACTATGAGGATATGGCAACGGAAACCAATAGATATTTCAAACAAGCAATGGAGGACAAAATTCTAAGACCCCGTTCAAGAATGCAACAGTGGCAAGACACTAATGCAGAAGAGATGAAGGTATTTGTAGCCATGACAATTGCCATGTCATTGGTTGTGCAGAGAAACTTTGCTGATTACTGGTCAACAAGTGATGTTACCTCAACGCCTTTCTTCGCCAAGTGCATGCCCCGAGACAGGTTTTGGCTTCTTATAACCTACCTACACTTGGCTGACAACAGGAGGATGCCGGGCCGTAACACCCCGTGCTTTTCACCAATAAATAAACTGGGACACTTGTATAACCGGATAGTTCACCGTTTTTCAAGAGTGTATAAACCGCATCAAAACATTTCAGTCGACGAGGGCATGGTGCCCTGGAAAGGTAACTTATCTTTCAAAGTTTATCTTCCCGACAAGCCTAAGAAGTATGGGATAAAGGCTTTCATGTTGTGTGACTCGCACAACGGATACGTTTGCAAGTTCAAACTCTACACTGGAAAAACGAATGAACCGGTTTCTGAAGGTGGCAAAACTTATGATGTAGTCATGGACTTGGTGAACGACTACGTTGGACAGGGGCATCACATCTTTATGGACAACTACTATTCGTCCACAAATCTGTACATAAATTTGTGGGAGCGGGGAATAGGTGCCACGGGGACGTTGAGAGCCAATCGAAAGGGACTTCCTGATTCAGTCAAGAAACCTAAAAAGAAAGCCAAGCAAGGGGACATGACAGTTTCTCACAACCATGGCCTACTCGTTCTTCGCTACGAAGATAGAAAATCAGTGCTTCTCATGTCTACTGTTGAAGATACACAACTTGAACAAACAGGGAAGAAGAACCGGGCAACAGGGGAACCAGTTCTCAAGCCGCGCATTGTAACAACGTACAACAAGTACATGGGAGGTGTTGATCGGGCCGACCAGATGTTGTCGTACACGCCGTTCCGAGTGAAGACCCTGAAGTGGTGGAAACGGGTTTGGTTTCACGTTCTCAACGTTGCCATGTTGAACTCTTACATCGTTTATAAAGAATACAGCAAAGATAAACCTCTAAAAACAAGTCGGGAATACAGGAAGGCTTTGGCGCAACATATAGTAACATTTGCGGACAAGGAACAAGTTCCATCACTTTGCAGACGTCCCCGTGGTCGGCTGAGCAGGAGCGACGAGAGTGTCACTCGTCTTCATGGACGTCACTTTCCGACGAAGATTGAGCCTGTCAGAAGGAAGAAAAACGTCACAAGGATGTGTGTGGTATGCTCTAAGGCAAAACGCGCCGTCCTCGCAAAACAGATTGAAGAAGGCAATGGGCCAGCAAGGAAGAAAAAACGAGTAGGCAGAGAGTCTTCTTATGAATGTACAGATTGTAATGTTTCTCTGTGCGCCGCACCATGCTTCAAACTGTACCACACCGCCACTGACTATTCCAGGGCTTACATCACTGCCACGGAAAAAGAAAGAAATGAAGAAGGGAATGAAGAAGAAGAAAATTGAAAGTAAAGAGAGCCGAAGTGTGGACAACCAGTATATACACATTATATACATACCTTGTTAGGTCCCTAAAGCTGTTCTGCGCACAACCGCAGGTAAATATTGTGTATATTTGTACGTAAATGCATTGTAATTTCATTGTAATACATGTCATTGCAAATAAAATATTTTTTATTTTATCAAAGAGACAGAGAAAGTGAATGCGAGCTTTCATTGGAAGTTCAGCCAGAACCGCATCATAAAAAACACCCATAAATGCTGAACCGGGTGGCCGATTTTCATAAAACTTACATGGGGTAAAGAGGAGAGATTCGGCTTTGATTCAATATAAAATTTATACATGCGCACGAAAAACTAAAGTTGCGGCACGTGCCCCGATATGCGCGATAGTCAAAAAGTTGCCTCAAAGTACCGAGGGTACCTTCATTTGGCCCGCTATAGCTTCCGAACGAAGTTGCGCATTTTTTTTCTTTTTACATCATCGTAAACAGCAATAAATTGTCTTCAATTCCATGTATCATATGTATATGCGCAGCGAAAAATAAACATGCGGCAAATGATAAAAGTTAGTTTTTCAAAAATGAATTTTCTAAGTACTGGGGGTGCCTTCCTTACGCTCTTCATATATTGCGAACCATTTGACGTATTCCAATAATTTTTATATCATTGTAAAGAGGAATAAATTGTCTTCAAGTACATACGTGTTTCGCATGCGCGCGAAATAATTTACGATTTTATAAAGCTGGAAATAAAGACAAACTTTACACCGCGCAACATGTATTGCGTTCGCCGCGGTGATTAGTGTATGCTGTGCTCATTAGTACCCATTAGTTCCACGCGCGCTCGGCTCTGGCACCCTCGAGGAGGTCTCGAGGAGGTCTCGAGGAGGTAACGGTACTGTAATTAGCACAGTCCCGGGGGGACCAAGCAGTGCCAGTAACTTGGTGCGCGTCGGGACCATTCACGTGGTACTGTCGGGGTAGCGTCACTCTCCTTTGGTTGGTTATATTTTCTGAACCATAAGTCGTATTCTAATAATTTTTACGTCATTGTAAAGAGGAATAAACTATCTACAAGCACATATAAATTTCGCAATATGCGCGCTCAGGAGTTTTGATTTCATGAAGCTGGAAATAAAGACAAACTTTAGATGACAATAGAATTATAACCATAGGTCGCATTCTAATATTTTTTATATCATTGTAAAGACAAACATCTGGTCTTCAAGTCCATATACAAATTTCAGTAGCGCGCTCCAAATTCATGATGTTATAAGGCCCGAATTAAAGACAATCTTTACAAAGTAATAGAAAAGTAAAGAAAAATCGTAAAAAAATAATTCAAAGATGCGGGTATAAAGCAACCATTTGTGTACAGGTGCGGCGACTTGAATTTGTATTCAACGCCCGTATATAGCCCGTATTCGCCATGTAGATGCGGTATATTTCGTAAAAACGGTACCGGAATCGCCGCCTGGAAATTCCGCCAGCAGAGCTCGTTAGTGCCTAAGCTCAAACTACTGCTGCGAGCTGCGAGCCTGTAAATTCCGCCACAGGGGCTAAAAAGGGTAAAATATATATACGCAACGTAAGGGTTAACATGCTTGTGTACTTAATACTCAGCCAGTAGCTAGTGTACAGGATTGGAATGATAATTAACTGGGACAAGGGACAAGGGACTCTTAGGTGTGACAGATGCCAGTGCTAGGCAAACCTAAACTGGAATCACATTAGGATTCAATAACACAAGCACCTTGCTAGGGCTACCTTGTTCCAGTCTCTAGCACTGGCTAATGAAAGTTTTGCTGTAGCTTGTCCCAGTCTCTAGCACTGGCTAATGAAAGTTTTGCTGTAGCTTGTCCCAGTCTCTAGCACTGGCTAATGAAAGTTTTGCTGTAGCTTGTTCCAGTTTGTGCTTGATTCCATCGCTCTCACTGGCCATTATAAGTTTTCTCCAGTTACCTCCCCTGACACTGCCACTTGGTGTTGTAGTTCCAGTTGGTATGATTATTAAATGACCTTGTCCAGCATGAAAGTAATAAAATCCTGAAACTGTTTGTAAACATACATTGACAGGTTATAATTCCATTTACAATTTGTGTTTAAGTGATTGTGTGTTTAAGTGTTTGTGATAAAAAAAAACAAGAACACTATTTAATCATTAATGCACTGTGAACATATATATTACTTTTTCAGTTTAAATTAGTTAATCATATAACATTTGTTGGTGTATCTTAAAAAAGAGAAAACAAAGAATATTTTATGTTTCAGCATTCCTGATATTCTCATTCCCCTGCGACTGTCGATCCAGGACGTGTCCCAGCCAATCAGAGAGCTTGTATTCACCTTCAGGTAAGGGATGCGATGACAATCTACCCTATGGCCTAATAAACATGATAGATGGCCAGCTTCTGGGGTCATGAAACAACTTAAGATGTCAAGTTATTAACACAAATCTTGCTCACCAGTTTAATGTTAGCTGAACTTCACTGTTGGAACTAGGAATCAGAAATTATGACAATGAGATTTACAAAGCAGAATACTTTTAGATATTTCAAATTCACAATAAGCAAAATGTTAAGCGTAATAGCAGTGAGTTTAGAAAAGATGTGATGATGATCCCAGGGCCAGGGAGTTTACAGTAAGAAATCTCTCTTGAAGGAGGAGGATGAGTTCTATGGATAATGGTGTTAGATTCTACACTCCTCACACTCCTGCAATAAAAAAAACTTTTATATCCATAGAATTCATTCTCCTTCATCTAACCAACTTCTAAATGCCTTTGTAAAACTCTTTAAGAAGAACTAACCGAGGACGGTTTGAAGGGGGTTTCACATGATGAATAATTATACCCCGCTACGAAGTATATATATAGCAATCAGTGTGTCCGTCCATCCTTAATGTTTTTTTCTCCTCATAACTGTGACACTAATTGGTCAAATGTTACAAAACTTGATACATGTAATAAATATGATGTGTACATCCTGCCTTTTGTATGTTTCATACTCTCATTTGCATAATTTATGCACATTTTTCTCAGTTTTTAGCTCATCAGGCCTGAAAGGCCCAATGGGCTTATGGCATGGCATGGTGTCCGGCGTCCGTCCGTCCGTCCATCCGTCCGTAAACTTTTCACTTTTTCGACTTCTTCTCCAGAACAAATGACTCCACAGAGCTGAAATTTTATGTGCAGAGTCCTTGGCCAATGGGGATTCTAAATTGTAGATTGTAAACCCCAAATGGGGTCACAGGGGTCACATCCTTAAAAACCTATTTTCATCTTCTTCTCCAGTTCAAAAAGGTCTAGAGAGCTGAAAAGTTGTGAGCAGACTCCTTGGGTAATGGGAATTCAAAATTGTAGATTTCGTGACCCCATGACCCCAAATGGGGTCACAGGGGTCACATCCTTAAAAACCTATTTTCATCTTCTTCTCCAGTTCCAAAAGATCTAGAGAGCTGAAAAGTTGTGTGCAGACTCCTTGGGTAATGGGGATTCTAAATTATAGATTTCGTGACCTTGTGACCCCAAATGGGGTCACAGGGGTCACATCGTTAAAAACCTATTTTCATCTTCTTCTCCAGTTCCAAAAGGTCTAGAGAGCTGAAAAGTTGTGTGCAGACTCCTTGGTCAATGGAGATTCTAAATTGTAGATTTTGTGACCCCATGACCCCAAATGGGGTCACAGGGGTTACATCGTTAAAAACCCATTTTCATCTTCTTCTCCAGATCCAAAAGGTCTAGAGAGCTGAAGAGTTGTGTGCAGACTCCTTGGGTAATTGGGATTCTAAATTGTAGATTTCGTGACCCCGTGACCCCAAATGGGGTCATAAGGGTCACATCCTTAAAAACCTATTTTCATCTTCTTCTCTAGTTCTTAAAGGTCTAGAGAGCTGAAACGTTGTGTGCAGACTCCTTGGGTAATGGGGATTCTAAATTATAGATTTCGTGACCTTGTGACCCCAAATGGGGTCACAGGGGTCACATCGTTAAAAACCTATTTTCATCTTCTTCTCCAGTTCCAAAAGGTCTAGAGAGCTGAAAAGTTGTGTGCAGACTCCTTGGTCAATGGAGATTCTAAATTGTAGATTTTGTGACCCTGTGACCCCAATCTAGGTCACGGGTCATGACCCAAAAACCTATTTTCATCTTTATCTCGAGTATGTAAAGCTCAAGAAAGGTGAAATGTTGTGTAGAGACTCTTTGGTCAAAGGTGATTCTTAATTGTAGGATTGGTGACCCTGGGACTCCAAATACGGGTCAAAGGGGTCATGATCTAAAAACCTATTTTTTGCTTGTTAACCCTTAACTTGCGGGTCCCGTAATTATCCGGGAGGCTCATAGAGAAAAATGTTAGAACCCTTGGCGAGACCCGTACGTTGGACTTAGTGCATTTACCGGGTCAGTAATAATTATATTTGCCCCCCAGGCGAAATGCGAGACGAAGTGTGTCCATATATCGCCACATGAAAACTTGTTTACATACATCTCGCAGATAGCCACGATAATCAACATATATTCATCAGTTATGGTTCGAGGTTAGCGTTTATTTGAAAAGTCAAACAACATAACCATATTTGGGTTGACATGTGCTTATTTGTCAACTGGTTCGAGATTATGATTTCTTGGAAAAGTGCGATGAACGACCGTTTGCAATGCCGCATACATGTTGTAAGTATTGACGATTTTATAGGTGGAAATAAAGACAAACTTTACATAGCTATAGAATTATAACCAAAGGTCGCATTCTAATAATTTTTATATCATTGTGAAGCTAGACATCTTGTCTTCAATTCCGTATATAAATGGATCTTTTTTCGTTTGGTATTTATGATGTTACGAGGCCCGAATTAAAGACAATCTTTCGAAAGTAATAGAATAAAAACGAAAAATCATAGAAAATTCATTCAAAGTTTCGGGTGTGAATTAGCCATTTATGTACGGGTGTCGCTACTTGAATTTGTATTGAACGCCCGTATATAGTCCTTATTCGCCATGTAGATGCGGTATATTTCGTAAAAACGGTACCGGAATCGCCGCCTGGAAATTCCGCCAGCAGAGCTAGTTAGTGCCTAAGCTCAAACTACTGCTGCGAGCTGCGAGCCTGTAAATTCCGCCACAGGGGCTAAAAATGGTAAAATATATATACGCAACGTAAGGGTTAACAATGTTTTACTTGAGATAACTTAGATTTTCAACCTTAGATAATAAATCAATGACATTCTGATGAGCTACAGAGCCCATGGCTCTATTTTTTTTAGTTCCGTCTGTGTTACTTTTGGCTCAACATTGAGGGTTACACTGTATATTTTAACACAGTATTCTGTCATTTATAATACGCAACAAATAGTCAGTTAAAGTAAATAAATCAAATCATTTACATAACATTTACAGAGTTGGGTGAGAGTGCTCTCCATATGCTTGATATTGTCATGTTCCTGGGCATTAATAACATCGATTGCAGCATTTTAAAACTTCATTTCAAGAGTTCTGACATTGAACATAGATTAATTTTAAGAACACACTATTTCTTCTTCTAGTTTTTCCAGCAAAAACATCTTATTCAAGCCAGGAGAGTGGAGTTTAGTTGGAATCTTGGTCCTCAAACTGTGAGTGTACATTCTGCCTTTATTAGAAATGTTGTTGGCATTTTAGAGTAAAGCTTTTACATTTGTTCCTGTTATTGACCCCTCGCTCCCTCCCTCCTAAATAAGGGTGAGGCAGGAATATCATCTCTTAAAGTAGTTTTGGTCATTTGGTCTTGACACCTCTACATCTATGGACCTGGCCAGGGGTCCACCCTCAAACCTACTTTTGACTTCTTTCCAGAAGTTTTGATCCAAAGCTGAAATTTTCAGGGCATCTTTGTTGTAGGTTTGACATTGAGATTTGTATGCTATGTCATCTTCTCCTGAAATAAGGTTTTAGCGCATTTACAAGTGTAATACATAACAAAAGCAAGATTTCTGGATGACATCCTTTTTTATTGTGAAGATATTCAATGGCTTGGAGCTTACTCCTTCAAAATATACATTACTGCATAGCATGAGGAGATGTTATAAATTGGGAGGAAACAAAATCAGAGAGTAGTGTGCATGAATATGTTATACAATAATGATTTGTAAAACAAACATAAACTGGTAAGTAGGCTAGCTTGATTAGTGAGATTACATCCAGATTTTATCCCAACAGGCAGTGGGAAGGATTTGCATTCTTTGTTTGTACACATAAAATTGATGCGCTAATGCCCAAGAAACATAATTTTTTTAGCTCATCTGGTCTGAAAGCCTTGATGGATTTATGGCATGGCGTCGGTCAATCCGTCCATCTGTCTGTAAACATTTCACTGTTTCGACTTCTTAAAAACAACTCGCTCTGGAGAGCTGACATTTTGTGTGCAGACTCCTTGGCCAATGATGATTATAAATTGTAGATTGGGAGACTCTGTGGCCCCAAATAAGGACCTCACATCTCATGACCAAAAACCTATATACATCTCCTTGCAGAAAATAAAAAGGCCTAGAAAATTGAAATAATGTTTACAGATTATTTAGTAAATGGAGACTCTAAATTGTAGATGTGGTGACCCTATGGCCCCAAATAAGGGCCTCAAAGGCCATGACCTAAAAACCTACTTTCATTGTCTACTCCAGATGAAAAGGCCTAGAAAGCTGAAATGTTTTGTACTGACTATTTAGTCAGTGGAGACTAAACTGTAGATTTGTTGACCATGTGGCCCCAAATAAGGGTCACACGGGCCACCTCCTAAAAACACATTTTTTGTCTTCATTTCCGGACAAAAATCATTTGAAACCTAAATTAATATGTACAGACTCATCAGGCAATGTGAATTATAAATTGTTGATTTGTGTTTACCCTGGCACAACTAAAGCCTGATGAGCTACAGGGCCAATGGCTGTATATTTTATCTAGCCTAACTATAGAGGACACTATATTATTTAAATAAGTCAAGTGAACCAAGCTAACATATGTAAATGAGTACTTTAGATTATGTCTCTTTGATTTGAACAGATTGTCATTGAAGTCCAAGCAGATAGAGTTATCTTTCAAAGAGGACTCGGCAGTGAGGTATTTCCAGATCATCCTATCCAGTCTTGGGCACAACTTTCGCGATGTGGATCAAGTTGTGAAGGAAATGATGTCATTTGACTCCCAAACGTAGTCTGTACGTAACAGACATCCATGTAGAGATGCTTACGTCCAGTTCCATAATAACGAACATAACGTTTATATCTGATGACCAATGATATCACTATCTTAGTAAGACTCTCAACTCAGTGGTATATATCTTAGTAAGACTCTCAACTTAGTGGTTTATCTTAGTAAGACTCTCAACTCAGTGGTATATCTTAGTAAGACTCAACTCAGTGGTATATATCTTAGTAAGACTCTCAACTCAGTGGTATATCTTAGTAAGACTCTCAACTCAGTGGTATATCTTAGTAAGACTCTCAACTCAGTGGTATATCTTAGTAAGACTCTCAACTCAGTGATATATCTTAGTAAGACTCTCAACTCAGTGGTATATATCTTAGTAAGACTCTCAACTCAGTGATATATCTTAGTGAGACTCTCAACTCAGTGGTATATCTTAGTAAGACTCTCAACTCAGTGGTATATCTTAGTAAGACTCTCAACTCAGTGGTATATATCTTAGTAAGACTCTCAATTCAGTGGTATATATCTTAGTAAGACTCTCAACTCAGTGGTATATATCTTAGTAAGACTCTCAACTCAGTGGTATATATCTTAGTAAGACTCTCAACTCAGTGGTATATCTTAGTAAGACTCAACTCAGTGGTATATATCTTAGTAAGACTCTCAACTGAGTGATATATCTTAGTAAGACTCTCAACTCAGTGGTATATCTTAGTAACACTTTCAACTCAGTGGTATATATCTTAGTAAGACTCTCAACTCAGTGGTATATCTTAGTAAGACTCTCAACTCAGTGGTATATATCTTAGTAAGACTCTCAACTCAGTGATATATCTTAGTAAGACTCTCAACTCAGTGGTATATCTTTGTAAGACTCTCAACTCAGTGGTATATCTTAGTAAGACTCTCAACTCAGTGGTATATATCTTAGTAAGACTCTCAATTCAGTGATATATCTTAGTAAGACTCTCAACTCAGTGGTATATATCTTAGTAAGACTCTCAACTCAGTGGTATATCTTAGTAAGACTCTCAACTCAGTGGTATATCTTAGTAAGACTCTCAACTCAGTGGTATATCTTAGTAAGACTCTCAACTCAGTGGTATATCTTAGTAAGACTCTCAACTCAGTGGTATATCTTAGTAAGACTCTCAACTCAGTGGTATATATCTTAGTAAGACTCTCAACTCAGTGATATATCTTAGTAAGACTCTCAACTCAGTGATATATCTTAGTAAGACTCTCAACTCAGTGGTATATATCTTAGTAAGACTCTCAACTGAGTGATATATCTTAGTAAGACTCTGAACTATGGTGGTATATATCTTAGTAAGACTCTCAACTCAGTGGTATATATCTTAGTAAGACTCTCAACTCAGTGGTATATATCTTCTGCTGGTTAGAGAGCCTGGGTTTAACAGAGACTGTCACATTCAGAAGGTGATGTCAAAGAGGAAACAAACAAAACACAGCACTCTTTCAACCACCCTCCAACCCTACCCCAACACTTGCCATTGAACCCTATCAAAAGTGTGTCACATGAGTTCGGAAATATGTGCCTATTTTTACCTTAATAATAAATAGCATTTGCCTCTCTGACCAGTGTTTTAACAAATGAATATCATGTTTTCTTTTTGATACTGATTAAAACATACCTGTTATGTTTGAAATGGTGGACTCGCTGTTCAAACACGGAAATTATTGAAAGTTTGTTGAAACTATTTTCTTGATAAAATGTTATTGTAAAATGAATGTGTTTTGCTTCCATTTATCTCAGAGAATATTGTGATGGTTCAATCTGGTGTCAGTCAAGCTAATGTCGAGACTAACAATGAGGTCACTGTAAATCAGTCCATCAGTTGTAGAATGACCCGTATTATTGACAAAAGTACCATGTTTCCTTAAATACTACTTATGTCTGGTAAATGATGCGTGGAGGCATTCTGGGTTTTTCAGTTTCACCTTGGACATCAAACATGCTATGAACTCTGTTGGTTTGAGCCTAAGTTGTCTGGTCACTAATGACATCATAATGGTCGAGGTGAGTGACTTTGAGGTATGGACTGATAGAGCCGCTGTTTGAGTCACCCGTAGACAGATCTGTGTAACCCGTAGACAGATCTGTGTAACCCGTAGACAGATCTGTGCAGCCTGTAGATAGATCTGTGCAGCCCGTAGACAGATCTGGCTGTGTGTAACCCGAAGTCTTCATCTCCAATCTGCCTGTGTCTTTCTCTCCTATCTCCCGGGGCCCTGTCTTCATCCATTGAAGCCTGAAAGAAACAAGTTACACATAGTACGTACCTGGCTGGCATAACTGTCAAGAGATGACACACCCCTGACAAATAGTGTCATGGAGATGTGGTGCACTTATGTCTATAGTAAATTATTGGGCAAAAGAAGCATTATCAAAAAAAAAATCCAATATTGATGTATTCACGAATGATTAATAAACCCCAGAAACATGGTGACATCATGTCTCCAAAAGCCTACTGAACAAATTTGTGATTTTTGAAACATTAGCTGTTGATACATAATGTAATGATATGTCAACGAATTAATGACCAAGAAGAAACATTATGTCGTGTATATTCTGTGTTTATAAAGTAACAATTAAATGTCAAATATTCTGTTCAAAATCATTTGAATATGTGTTGATCGGGACGCTTCATTCTTTTTCAGAAGGGATCCTTCTTGGGGTACTTATTGCATAAAATCTCTGATTTTAGGTATATGACAGGTTGTAACTATTTTTTCCACATAAAAAATTGGTTAAAAAACTAAAAAAACTAAAAAAACATACTTTGGGTCACCCCTCTTGAGCCTCCCTCCCTAGTGGTTGCTATGCAGACAAGGGCAGATAACTCTATTCACACCACTTTTCAATCTGTCATTTTGTCAAGTTTTTCGCTCGAAGTTTGTTGAGTTTTCTCTGCTGATCACTAAAGAAAATGACCCAAAGACAACCTGTATGATTGGTAACATCTACCTTGTTACAGTAGGGTCGAATGGCTTCACGTTTTCAGTAGTAATTTCGTGTTTATTGTTATTTGCTTTCGCGCACATGGCGGGAAAGTTGACCCAAGATGGCGGCCATTTTCTTCGATCGATGTTTTTTTATCGTGGATTTTTGGTTAGATCTGGGCTTTCCACGTTTTTATTTATTCATATTGGGGTTTTAGATTTGATATCCGTACGTATTTCGAATCGCCCCCTAGCCTTCAAGCAATTTAGTCACATTACATGTTCTATTTGTTTCAGGGATGTTAGGGGTGTAGCCATGCTTGTTTACATTCTGTACTTCGCATTTTGCCATTCGCCTCTGTTCATGTTTATGCATGCATGTTTACATAAAACATCTACATTGCATTTCCCCATATATATTCTTTTAAGGAATTATATATATACACATGTTATCACACTACCCGGTTCTTGAATGGCTATTTTGTTTTCTAGCCGTTCAAGCCCTGTGGGCAGTGTAAGGGGCCTGTCTCCATTGCCGACGGCCATGACGAATGTCTGAAGTGCTTAGCACAAGACTTTCACCACCCGGTGAAATGTGATGTATGCCAGTCCTTCACCCCCAAGGCCCGGGCCCGGCGTGAGGTGGACCTGAAATTCTACACACACGCTCTGCTGCAGGGAAAAGACATAGCTAAGATGGACTCCCCATCTAAACTTAAGAAATTGCAAAAAAGTGCAAAAGGTGGTAAGGCTTAGGCGCAGAAGGCTTCGGCCTCCGCTTCGGTTTCCTCGCCCAAGTCGGACCTCGATGACTCGTCATCCGAGGCCGACTCAGTCGAGGAACAGCGGGGGTCCTCAGCCGGGGAATTATCCCACCCTCCCACACCAAAACAGTCTAATCAAACACCTAACCCTAACCCAGTTGATGTGTCGCATTTCACAACCCTCATCACACAGCAGATGAAGGTCATGATCGACTCGGCGGTTTCGGGGCTCCGTTCGGAGTTCCGGGCCTCGGGTTGTGAACCTGACGCTTCTCAGGCTAGGGGGGGTCCCGGTCTCGGCCTAGTCCAAGACACGGGATCAACCCAGGGCACCCAGCTCCCAGGCGTAGCCCTGGCGAGTATGGAGCCCCAGGCCACCACACACACCCAGCCCTCCCAGACACCTGACGCCGGTCAGGTCCCGTCTGGGGGACAGCTGGCCCCGCCTAACCTGGGACCTCTCGCCGGAGACGGTCCCCAGGCCACGGCTTCCACCTCAGGGTACGGGGCGCCTCCTGTTTTACAGGACCAGCGACTCCTTCCCCCTGCCCCGTGCACCGTGACCGCCGTCCCAGTGACGGTGCAGTCCGGACCGCACGTGGTACCCACGAGCACCCCCGTGACTCTTCCCTTGTGGACTCCGAGGTTGGCTCCGGCCTCTCGGAGCGATCGGGGGTGGAGTCCATGGACGTGGATGAGGTTCGGGAGGATTCGGTTACTGTATCAGCTGCCGCTGCTATCAGGAACCTCCGGGGTTTAATCTCTGAGGCTATCCCTGGTGTAGCTGCCCCGGTCCCCAACCGGAGGAAACGACTACCGCCTATCGGGGGAAGCCTTTGCTAAGAGCAAGGTTCCCGTAGCGGGGCTCCACGTGCTCCCCTCACTCATGGACGAATTGATCGATCCCCTCCTGGCTGGTTCCCGTTCCTTGGCCGACTTAGGCTATCTTACCAAGCGGTACCAGCTGGGGGAGGAAGGTCTTTTCGACATTCCTACAGTAGGGGACTGCGTGTTCACCGCGGTGTCCTTGCATCGACCTAAGTCGCTGCCTTTTTTGGCAGGCAAGGTCGGCGGCTGCCACCCTTCACTGGAGGAGAATCTGAGCTGAAGTCGGCGTACCGGTCCTTAGAGGATCAGTACCGTAACGCCGCACAACAGCTTTAGGTTGCAGTCCACCAGGCATACCTGGCCTCAATGCAGGACCGCCATGACTTACATCCGCAAACAGGGCGGTACGGTTTCTCCGACCCTCCTGGAGGAGACATGGCAATTCTTCCTTTGGTGCGACCAAGTCGACACCATGGTCCTGCCAGTATACTTACCAGGGGTGGACAATGTCCGAGCAGGGACGAACTTTCAGATACCTCAGTTCTGCTCCAGGATACCCGACCCACGGGCCTTATCCCAGGACGCGTTCTAACTGGACTGGACAGACAGAGTTCTGTGGGCCTTCCCACCAGTGCCTCTGCTGGTGCTTCTCACACCTCTGTGGGCAGTGCAGAGTTGGTTTCCACAGGTACTCAGGTTTCTGGCTATGCCACCTGCTCTTTTACCGTGTCGACCGGGACTTCTGTCCCAGGACGGAGCCCCCCACCCCAACCCCAGGGTGCAGTGGGTGGCATGGCCTCTGTCCGGAATCGCCTCCAAAACAGCGGTATTCCTGCACGAGTTGCAGACACAATACTGGCTTCGAGGAGGGATTCAACGAACATTCAGTACGAAGATAGGTGGATCTGTTATGCGCGCTGGTGTGCAGATAGGGACGTTCTTGATCCCTTTTCTGCAGATCTAGTGGTGGTCCTGGAGTTCCTGCAGTCCAGATTGGATGCTGGCCTGGCCGCATCAACTGTCAGGGGATACTCGACGGCTATCTCAGCCTTTCACGTTCCAGTGGACGGTGCTCTTTTGGGTGCCCATCCGCTGGTCCAGCGCTTCTTAGCAGGTGTGGACAGCATCCGTCCTCATTTTAGGCGGATCAGCCCCGTGTGGGACCTATCGATAGTCCTTGATTGGCTTTCTGGTCCTAGGTTCAGGGATTTGTCTTCATTGTCTCTCCAGTTGTTTACTTGGAAGACAGCTTTTCTAGTGGCGGTGGCGTCTGGCAGACGGGTATGTGACATACATGCTATGTCTGCCGATCCCGAACTCACAGTCTTCCACAGGGACAGAGTCAGTATCAGACTGCCAGACTCCTACCGACCCAAAGTGGCCCACTCATTTCATGTGACGGCCCCCATTGAGTTACCGGCGCTGAAGCAGCCGGCAGCATCAGGCTCTCAGGCCTCGCACGATCATATTCTAGATGTGCGCAGGACCTTGAAAGCATATGTCAAAAGAACAGCCTCTATCCGTAAGGATAAGCAGCTCTTCTGCTGTTATGGTGGAGGCAAGCAGGGTTTACCCGCCTCTAAGCAGTCGATCTTGAGATGGATTGTCTCGACTATCTGTTTAGCCTATGTTCATAAGGGCCGTGAGCCCCCAGGTGATCTCAAGGCTCATTTGGTTAGGGCAGTCGCGACGTCAAAAGCATACGCAGCGGCCCTGCCCATTTAGGAGATTTGCTCCGCTGCTATCTGGAGCAAGCCTAGCACGTTCATTCGCCACTACCAACTCGACAGGCTCTCGGGTGAGCGCGCTCGGTTTGGTCAGACAGTTCTCTCCAGTGGGCAGAGTCGTCAACCCCCTAGCAGGTTGGTCGATTTTGTTTTTAACTGTACTAACGCCACTAATATCTATTGATACTAAGGGCCCATTTCTCTTTTCCCACGGTTACTTCCCCGGCTGAAGACCCCTGTGGGGAGATCTTTCGTTATGGGATTTTTTTCCCCGTTCTCTCTCTTTGTCAAAAAAGGGGGGGGGGGGGTATTTAGACCTGTAAGGCGGCCATGAGTCCGTCCGGTAATCCCCATTTGTTGCCTACCGATGGTGGATACGCATGGTACTTTGTGTGAGTTATCTATTCTTTGCGCCTTCGGGTGCAGACTGAATGCCACTGCCTTTGACTATTGTCTTTGGGAGTCTATCTTATGCAATAAGTACCCCAAGGAGGATCCCTTCTGAAAAAGAATCGAAAAAACCTGTTTAGGTTGCAGATTCTTTGAAGGGGATCCTCCTTGGGGTAGGGCCACCCACCTCCCCATCATTCAGTCTACATGAGTGGATTGAAAAGTGGTGAGAATAGAGTTATCTGCCCTTGGCTGCATAGCAACCACTAGGGAGGGAGGCTCAAGAGGGGTGACCTAAAGTACGTTTTTTTAGTTTTTTAGTTTTTTAACCGATTTTTTATGTGGAAAAAATAGTTACAACCTCTCATATACCTAAAATCAGAGATTTTATGCAATAAGTACCCCAAGGAGGATCCCCTTCAAAGAATCTGCAACCAAAACAGGTTTGTTCGAATTTCATATGAAAGCATTTTATTGAATTATAGCATATGTTAGAGAAGGATAGTTCACGCACCTGCCCATACGCAGGAAACAACACATGATTCCAACCAGCATGAGCACCGATACAGCTATACCCACAGTGGCTCCCACTAGCCCTGCTGTTAGTGGAGACAGTACATCTGAAAATATATTATATAAGTCTCATGTAATAGTAGTTCCTGTATTATCTATCAGTTGTAAAAGATGCTTCTGATTCAGACCTTTCAACACAACTTACACAAGACTGTATAAGTATTGCATACACTCTGCATATGTTGCCTTAGTCTTCAACCCTAGGAGAGATGTACAGAAAAAAGAGACAAATATATGATATTTTTAGTGGTCTGCATTCCCATCAGGATTACCTCCCCTTTGGCCTTGTTTTAATTTGAAAATTATATCCTTCTGTATACTCACCATTGTCTCACTATAACCAGATTCTGGATCGGAATGAGGGCATGACTTTCAAGAGTGGCACACTCAGATAATCAACAATTTCCTAATTAGCAGGCCCAACTAGGTCTGTGCACTTTCTGTCGCCGTCGCCGCTGTCGCCACCGCGGGCTCCACCGCCGCCACCGTCTGTTTTGACTATAACTTTTTTATGATAGGGTTTTAACAACTCATATATATATATTCATACTTTTACCCCTGAGCAAGTATTTTGGCAAGTTCATTTTCAAGGTCAAAGGTCAAGGTCATGAGTTACAAAATCACTGAAAAATTGCATGTAAACGCGCTAGCTTTAACACTTTTAAGCTCCTATGGCCTGGAAGGCCCGATGGGCTTATGGAATGGCATGGTGTCCGGCGTCCGTCCGTCTGTCCGTCTGTAAACTTTTCGCATTTTCGTCTTCTTCTCCAGAATCACTTGGTCTAGGGAGCTGAAATTTTGTGTGCAGACTCCTTGGCTAATGAAGATTCTTAGTTGTAGATTTCATGATCCTATGACCCCAAATATAGATCAGAGGTCATGACCTGAAAAGCTGTTTTCATCTTAAGATTTTATGTGCTCTTCAAAGGGAGGTAATTTAAAGGAAACAACAGTGATGAATTAAATCTTCAAGTGTGTCATTATTTGTAGGGGATTTTATCTCTGACCTATAAGATTGATCAGAGGGGCAAGGACCTTAAGACCTATTTCATCTTCTCCATTTAAAGTTCTTCCTATTTGTTGTACCTGTCACCTAGAAGTTGACATTTTGAATTAGTTAATGTATATATAGCCTGATGAGCTACAGAGCCAGTGGCTCTATTTTTGTTCTTTGAGGTTTATATTTGGTATATATCATCTATGGAGAAGTACCAAATTTCTATCAAGTTTCCATTAATATCCTTCAAATGTCAACGTCACATTGAGGTCACGATTTGGACATGATGTGCAAAATGTTGTATCTTAGCTATTTTCACTTTAAATCATCATAGGATAGTTATTCACAATGACGGGTGATCAATGAGTGTGTGACCTTGAAGGTCAAAGGTCAAGGTCACAAAATATTGTCAAGGTCACCAGTTCTGAAATCGCTAAATAACTTTTTTTTCCAAGAAGGTATTAACACATCATATACATAGATTTTGTCCTTTTACACCTGGGGAATTATTTGACATGTTCACATTCAATGTCAAAGGTCAAGGTCATGAGTTCTGAAAGCTCTAAAAAAAATCCTTGTTAACACAATATTTGGAAAAATAGTAGTGCTATCAGACTCTCTTTGGGTGTATATCAAGTATGGAGAATTTGAAAAGGTTTTCAATAAAATCCATCAAAGGTCAAGGTCACAGTGAGTTCACGACTTAAGAATGCTTTTGCGAAAATGCCTCATTTCAACTATTAACACTTTGAATCATTGGCTGATTGTTATACACAATGAAAAGTTATCATTGATAATGTGACCTTGATGGTCAAAGGTCATATGGTCACGGGTCACCAGCTCTGAAATCACCATGATTTTTTTTCCTATGAAGGTGTTAACACCTCATATACATAGTTTCTTTCTTGTACACCTGGGGAATAATTTTGACATGTTCACATTCAAAGTCAAAGGTCAAGGTCATTAGTACTGAAATTACTAAAACAATCCTTGTAAAGACTATAACTTAAAATTGTGTTGTGCTATCAGGCTCTTATTTGTTATGTATCAACTATGGAGAAAGACCAAAACCTGAAATGGTTTTCTCTAAAATCCGTCGAAGGTCAAGGTCACAGCAGGGTCACAACTTAAACAAGCTTTTATGAATATGCTTGATATTTTAACTATGAACACTTTAAATCATTACATGATTGTTAATCACAATGAAAAGTGATCATTGATTATGTGACCTTGTCCCGCAAATGCTAATCTAGTGTATATAAGGTTATCTTTCACATCAAATTCATCCTTACTCAAAGTTGCCAACAATGGATCTGTCTTGACTGCACCCTCACTTTCACTTTTTCACCCTTCAATAACAGGTAGGTTACACACCCTTGATTCAACAAGTTACTAACTCAGTCTTCCTTTGGACTCACTCATTTCATAATCAGAATTTCGTTATGCCTCCACCTTTCCTACACAGATGCGTTGACAGAGCGTTTCTGTACTCCCTGGCAATCCAATCCGCTAGTGCTACGGAAGCAAATCTTCTGCACATGATTGCCATCATCAAGGCACTATCTCATTGGGTGCAGTCCTTGAAGGGAATTAGTCTCATTATTCATACAGACAACTCTAAGGTTGTTGCTTACATCAACAAGAAGGGTCGGTTTTTAAAACCAGTAGATCGCTTCCACATACCCATTCAAGCTCATCTCACACCTGAGGAACTCAACTTTCAAACTGATTCTCTCTCCAGGAGGAACCAGGTCATTAATAGTGGGCGAACCCTGCATCCACAGGCATTCAGGATCATCTGCTGTCAGTGGGAGGCACCATCAGTGGATCTATTCGCGACTTGTTGAAATATATATATCGCCGTGTACGCTCTGTCCATGTCCTAGAACGGAATGACAAGTTACACCTTACATCCCTTTAAGCTAATGTCTTGTGTGTTGGCCAAGGTCCAGCAGCACACCGGCATAATACTCTTTGCGGCTCCATCTTGTCCCACTGGACCTCCTCTTTGACCATCCTCTGAAGCTTTCACAGAAGCAGAATGTCCTCCGCTAGCCCAATTGGCTGCCCATGAATGTCAGCATCAGGAGCTTCAACCTACAGGTGCAGAGGCTATCAAGGACTCACTCCTACACCACGACTACATGACCATCTATCAGGTTATCGGACCTTTCAAAGCCCAGCTATACAACTTCAAGTGGAACAGATTCATCAACTGTAGACTGAGCCGAGTCTCGATGTTGAGTTTTACATCCCAGGGTAGCAGGACATTTCTACTACTTTATCAACGAGAAGAACCTCAAAGTGAGCTCTGGAAGGCTACAGATCAGTCATTACCTCGGGATGAGAGCTTCAAGACCTTCACATTGGATGAGATGCCGCCTTGAACAAATGGATGAGATCCTTTGCCTCAAGGACACCGCTTCGCTTTCTACTTTCCCCAAGTTGGATCACTGTCTAATCCTGCAGTTGCTCCAAAAGACTCCCTACAAACCGTTAGAAACTATGATGCTTAAGTTCATGGCCTGAAAACCAGCCTTCCTTCTCGCCTTCGCATCTGTAGTCAGAGTCTCTGAGCTCCATACCATAGACCACAACTCCTGCAGAGCGATTCCTGAATTCCTGGCCATGAATCAATCCATGTCTTTGGGGCGGTTAGGAGCAAGGATTCATAAGATTCCAGTGCTTCCCAGAGTAGACAATGGTTCAGACAGATCAAGGCTTCTTTGTCCAGTCAGATCCTGAAGTGATACCTTAACAGGACTACCCCCTTCAGGAGAAAACGGCATCGAATCTTTATCTCTTGCCAGATGGGTTCCGGCACAAAAGTCTCCAAAAACACAAATCTTCCCTAAAAAACCATCGCACAAGCCTACATCTCTGTTTCCAGAGAAATCAGATAGACTTACAGTTTCCCCCTCATGAGATACGTGCATGATCATCCTTATTGGCGGAGTATCTCTTGACCAGTTGGTGTCTTCTTGTCAATGGAAGAGCTCCAACACCTTTATCAGAAATTACCTGTGTGACATCATCCAGTCTCTCTCCCCAGAGAGGTCTGGTGGCAGCGCAGCACCTCGCCCCTTCCTGAGTGTTCTAACGGTAATTGCCCATCACCTATTGTTGACCTGGTATGACCACAATACAACAAGTCTTTTCCCAAATACAGCCCTTGTTTTGCTACCTTGGATTTGGGTTCTCTCCCCTTACTCAATTGAGACCATTTCACTGCAGTTTTACCAGTATTGAACTCATTGTCTCCAGGACATCTTCTGAGATCACAAGATCAGCAACTGCTATTCATCTCATCACACAATCTCCAAACTGACACGAAAGCAAGCAAACTGTGGAACCCTCTACCACTTGCAAGTTGGAACTCAAAATCTTACCAACTCTTGACGTTTCAAAGCTAAACAAAAATTTAAAACTCACCCCCTGGCAGAAATCAACAATGCAGACCGCTAAAAAATTTTTTCTCTATTCTTTGTACATCTCTCCCAAGAATTAAGACAACACAATCCAGAGGTACTTTTACTTATAATTACAAACAATACTTGTAGTTATTCATTTCAGTGATATAAAGAATCTTAAGTGTTTATTCACCAAATAAATCAACACGAGTTGCAAATACCCAAGTCTTGCCGGGAATATTTTACTTTCAACATGTTTTGATATGGTTGATACTTGAAATCATTTTTCAACATTTATTAGTAAAGGATTAAAAAGTTAATTTTGCCAAATAATGATTTCTCTCCCATATACTAATAGAATATATTGATACAATTCAACTATGAAGGATAGGCCTATATTATAAAACATAACATTAATATAATACTTAATGTGACTTCTGTTCATGTGAATATTCCATATATGCTTTAAGTGTCTCTAATATCTCTTTTTATATAATTTGTGATTTATTTATAATGCTTACTTTCTCTTTGGTCCTCGTCACATCTGACTCCAGAAAATCCTTCCAGACATTGACCAGGACAATGACCATCACTGGCGTCACACGTGACATCACAATGACCACATCTTTTACAATCTTTTCCATAAGTACCTTTTCTGCATACTTGATAAAATATAGTAAACGTCTGTTTTAAAATTGATAATAAGAACATTTAAATACTCAAAAATGTTTCCTTATGTTGAAACCTATTTTTTATTTGAAAGTTTTAAGAAGATCTAAATGAACACTTTAAAAAAAAGAAATTTCTTATACTTTGTTGACAATCCGCTCCAAACCATCCCTCCTGACAGCCTCCTTGACAGATGCCCGTCACGTGATCGCAGCTAGATTGGGTCTGACAGAAGCGGAGATTACAGGACATGTTACAGCTTGGTCCATAGGTTCCACCGACACAAGCTGTTGGTGATAATGGAATGCGTTTGAGTGTATCAATGAGAAGGAATCTGACAAAGATAATATTTAGCTCCTCAAGCCTAAAAGAGTTTAGTCCATCCGTCGTCCGTTGTTGTCCGGAAACGCTTCACATGTTCTGTGTGTTATAGCACACTCATCGAAAGAAGAACGAGTAATCACTCCCCGACAAAAAGGATTTGATGATAGGGACAATTGCATGTTTGTTTAATCAACATAAGTAAAATAGCAGAAGATAGGCCAACGTCAAATTCTCTGGAACCTTTTAGCTCGCCAGGCGTGAAAGGCCGTATGAGCTCAATATGTCGCCGTCGTACATAACCTTTTCACATTTTCCAGGTCTCCACAACTGTACCCACAAAGCTGCAAGTTTGTGGGGACGTTCCTTAAATCTTCTCCCCCAAAAAACTAGTAATGCTAGAAAACTAAAATGTTCGGAATATGATGAATGGAGACTACACTTTTGTAAAAAAAACAACAACTTTGTCATACTCCCAAACATAAGGACATGAGGCATATACCAAGTGTATTAACAAGTTGGAGCAAAGGGCAATGAAGTGGTAACTTGTTTGGAGAGGGAGGATGTGGTCTCCGTGAATCACTTTTCTTCATGTAATTGTAAAGAGGATTACATACACTGACATTTAGTCTTAGAGTTGAGGTGAGGTGAGTTAGGGTTTAACGCCGCTTTCAAGAGTATTTAAGTAACCCAATGAACATAAATGTCTCTTTAGTCGAAAGTTCTCTAACCAAACGGTGTCATATAAGGACATGATCATGGTTTGATATCATTCTCCTATCCATACTTCTGTCTCACGACAACCCGTTTTTGTATGAGCACCTCTCAATGACATTGTCTCAGTGGTGAAGAAGACATGTACCAAATTTGAAAAGGATGAGATGAATAGTTTTTCTGTAATCGATCAGACAAAACTTGTCTTCGGACGGAATCGTTGTTATTACTATATACCCCACACCTTTTTAGGTCGGAGGTATAATAAAATCAATGACAATAAGATGTTTAAATATTCGCCTACGTGTGCGACAATCAGGTTCGGTCCATCCATCACGACACCTGTCTGTGCAGAGCCCAGTGAGATCATCACACCCGCTGGATTGAGTCTTGCAGTTCCGAGAGGAGCAGGTCTGGCTGCAGTCGGACCCATACATACCATCGGCACACTGCAGTCCTGAAACACAGGGACCAAGCTCATATCGATATTTCTGAGAGACAGGTAGAGGACATGATCAGCCTAAGGAATTATGCATTATTCAATTACAATTAGTTAATAAGCCATTCCTCGTAGTGACGAGTATGGGACATTCATACATAGATAAAACAAAACACAAAGTGCACAGTGTACCCGCGAAACAAGTTTGCAACAGACAAACCAACTGATATGTCGTTAAAATATGAAAAAATTTGCAGACAGATCTTTAGCATATACAGGTGGGTTCGTTTCATGAAAGAGTCCTGACCTGATAATAGTGTTGATTCGTAGACGAAACAAAATAATTAATAATGAAGCACTTATTTTAATTCGATTTCTCCTGTATATTTTTTTTAAAAATCATGTATTATACGTTTTATTCAAGTTGTCGGTGTAATTCAAAACACAGTATCAATGTATATATTTATCATTCTAGGTTGTGGTTAAAAACAGGTTGTAGTCATTGTTTTGATTTTCGATACTGTTTCATCGACATCTGCTAATCTACCACTTGCTGATTGAGGCTGTAGTGTAAAGTGACATGTAAAATATAAATGAACTATATTTACCATATCTATTACTTACATCAAACATTATGAAAGAAAACGTAAAATAGCACCGAGTATTGGATTGCTATTCGTATCACAACATACCATCTAAATACAACAAATCGGACAAATCAAAACAATTTATGGTTATGTAGATGTAGTGAACGTGGCTATAACATAGTGAACACTTGTTTTGACACCCGAGCAGGTGCTACTCGTCACGCAGGGGATACCACAACGCATGTACACCGGATCTAACCCATCTTCATCATCGATTCAATCTGTCTTGCTTGTGTTTGGACTCAGTGACATGTGCTCAGTGAAGTGCAAAATCATTCATGCATAAGAAAAGCCTTCGTCATTCACTTCTTGCCTACCTCTAGATCCAACAAGCTCTTTGTCATGCTGCTCGGCATAAAGTAGATAAATCCATGCCCCGATAGTGAACGGATGTAGTTGACCCCTTGGATCCAATATGATGGTGGTTGGCTTGCTGAACCGACATCACATACTCTCCAGACATCATCATCATCCATGCAGACTGTGATCTCACTCTTCCTGAACGCCGTGGAGGTGGCCTCGAGGGTATAGCTAGCTACCCTTGTCCATCATCATCTCTAGTATCCAGGGGTTGCTCTGGAACTGGTTGGGTGATATATCTCTCTGTCTGTTCCCTGTCTCCTCTCCGTTAATAATAATAATAATAATGAGGATACTTATACGACGCTGAACTCCACGCCGCGAAGGGCATGCTCGAAACGCACACACATTATTACCCTGGTGTAAGGACCAACATCATTCTTTTTTCATGCTCAACTCACTGAACGTCATCTCCACCAGATCCTCCTACAGCTAGTCCGTTCAACTCTCCGTCAGATCCTACTCTTGTACTGATGTTTTTCTTTTGGCGAAGTCGTGGTTGGGGTACAGGACGGTGGTTTTGTCCATTTGGTGATAAGGTATAGTGGTGGACTATTTGTGTTAATTCTTCTTGGCAAACAATAGTGGACCACACAATTCTTGAAGAAGAGTTCCACTGGTGTTTTGTCGGGTCAAAATAGTCCTCCCTCATATATTTATAGGACACATGGTTATATCGTGACCAGGATGGCTTGCTGCTCCCACCAATGCTGATGACTCGGTACAACACGTCTCTGTAGTTTGAATGTCTGGTAGTTCTTCAAAAGGAATGTCATCTCTGGGTCGCTAACGTAATTGTCACGGTTTTGATAGATCCACTTGTCAAATGTTCCATGTTTGCCAAGGCTTAATCTTACCCCTATGCTTTCATTCTGCCCCTTGTCCTTGTCACAAACATGCTCTGTCACAGTCGGCTCATAATCCACTAGACTTGCCCAGGTTTACAACGAGGTTGCAGATGGCTTTCACTGATTCTATGGAAATCCGCTCTTTCTGAACACAACCATCCTCTCCTTCTGGCAGGCGTGATAGCACATTCACGTTTACATTCAACTTTCCAATATTCCACAGTAATGTTGTACTTAGATAGCACAGCTGACTATCTAGGTTAATGGGTTGTTATCTATTAACACTGCAATGCCGTTTCTGACAGGGTCCACTAAATACAACAGTCTGGTTGTCCTCCTCCTGATACAAAACCGCCCAAATATAACGAGCAATTGCATCTGCGTGTGCTGTGTAACTGAAATAACTTAGAACAATTCGACATGGACTGAACCTGTGGCCTATCATCAAATTGTAGTTGGTACTTACAAAAAACATTTATCAAGGTTTTCACATGTTCTGTGTGTTATAGCACACTCATCGAACGAGTAATCACTCGCCGACAGTTCAAAATCAATGGATCTTTGAGATTTAATATTTATGTTATCAAATATGTACATATTTTCTATTTTTTATTTTTTTATTTAAGGGGACCTACTTTGTGTACAATCAGTACCTCTCCAGCCCACTTGGCATCCCCCGTCACATGCCCCAGTCACGTGATCACAGCTTAGGGCCTGGCCTATGCAGTGACGTTCAGCACAGTGTTTACAGTCGGGCCCGTAACTTCCTTCAATACAAACTGTTGGAGACAATAAATATCGTAATGTGAATATTTATCATTGAAATTAACAGTATATGTACAATCTACTAAAATTTTTTAAAGAAGTAAAAACAAAGGGGCAAACAACTTAATTAACAAAATAAGTTGTAATGATCTCGGGATATTGTCATCTAACTGGTGTTGAGCATGCATGCTGATCAACCAATGAGAATATCGCTGGCTTGGTTTTTGGGAGGATTTTTTATTGACTGATATACTATTTATGGCTGGTCAAAGATGGCGATGGTTGGGTGTGAACGCTTTCCCTAAATGAGATGCTGACTACACAAGGATCTACTGCGATATACACCTGGATCTACTATGATATATACCAGGATCTATTATGATATACACCTGGATCTATTATGATATATACCTGGATCTATTATGATGTACACCTGGATCTACTATGATATATACCTGGATCTATTATGATATACACCTGGATCTACTATGATATATACACATGGATCTATTATGATATACACCTAGATCTACTATTTTATATATACACCTGATCTATTATGACATACACCTGGATCTACTATGATATATACCTGGATCTATTATAAAATACACGTGGATTTACTATGATATATACCTGCATCTATTATGATATACACCTGGATCTACTATGATATATACCTGGATCTATTATGATATACACCTGGATCTACTATGATATATACCTGGATCTTCTATGATATACACCTGGATCTACTATGATATATACCTGGATCTATTATGATATACACCTGGATCAAATATCATATATACCTGGATCTATTATGATATACACCTGGATCTACTATGATATATACCTGGATCTATTATGATATACACCTGGATCTACAATGATATATACCTGGATCTACTGTGATATATACATTGATCTACTATGATATATGCCTGGATCTATTATGATATATACCTTGATCTACTATGATATATACCTGAATCTATTATGATATACACCTTGATCTACTATAATATACACCCTGATCTACTATGATATATACCTGGATCTACTGTGATATACACCTGGATCTACTATGATATATACCTGGATCTATTATGATATACACCTGGATCTACTATGATATATACCTTGAACTATTATAAAATACACCTGGATCTACTGTCATATATACCTTGATCTACTATGATATATACCTGGATCTATTATGATATATATACCTTGATCTTCTATGATATATACCTGGATCTATTATGATATACACCTTGATCTACTATGATATATACCTGGATCTATTATGATATACACCTGGATCTACTATGATATACACCTGGATCTACTATGATATATACCTGGATCTACTGTGATATATACCTTGATCTACTATGATATATACCTGGATCTATTATGATATATACCTTGATCTACTATGATAGATACCTTGATCTACTATGATATATACCTGGATCTATTATGATATATACCTGGATCTATTATGATGTATACCTGGATCCACTATGATAAACACCAAGATCTACTATAATATACACCTTGATCTACTATGATATATACCTGGATCTACTGTGATATATGCCTGGATCTACTATGAAATATGCCTGGATCTACTATGATATATACACCTGGATCTACTGTGATATATACCTTGATCTACTGTGATATATACCTGGATCTATTATGATATATACCTGGATCTACTATGATATATACCTGGATCTACTATGATAAACACCTAGATCTACTATAATATACACCTTGATCTACTATGATATATACCTGGATCTACTGTGATATACACCTGGATCTACTATGATATATGCCTGGATCTACTATGAAATATGCCTGGATCTACTATGATATATACCTGGATCTATTATGATATATACCTTGATCTATTATGATATACACCTGGATCTACTATGATATATACCTTGAACTATTATAAAATACACCTGGATCTACTGTGATATATACCTGGATCTATTATGATATACACCTGGATTTACTATGATATATACCTGGAACTACTATGATATACACCTGGATCTACTATGATATATACCTGGATCTATTATGATATACACCTTGATCTACTATGATATATACCTGGATCTATTATGATATACACCTGGATCTACTATGATATACACCTGGATCTACTATGATATATACCTTGATCTACTGTGATATATACCTTGATCTACTATGATATATACCTGGATCTATTATGATATATACCTTGATCTACTATGATATATACCTTGATCTACTATGATATATACCTGGATCTATTATGATATATACCTGGATCTATTATGATATATACCTGGATCCACTATGATAAACACCAAGATCTACTATAATATACACCTTGATCTACTATGATATATACCTGGATCTATTATGATATACACCTGGATCTACTATGATATATACCTGGATCTATTATGATATACACCTGGATCTACTATGATATATACACCTGGATCTACTGTGATATATACCTTGATCTACTGTGATATATACCTGGATCTATTATGATATATACATGGATCTACTATGATATATACCTGGATCTACTATGATAAACACCTAGATCTACTATAATATACACCTTGATCTACTATGATATATACCTGGATCTACTGTGATATACACCTGGATCTACTAGGATATATGCCTGGATCTACTATGAAATATGCCTGGATCTACTATGATATATACCTGGATCTATTATGATATATACCTTGATCTATTATGATATACACCTGGATCTACTATGATATATACCTTGAACTATTATAAAATACACCTGGATCTACTGTGATATATACCTGGATCTATTATGATATACACCTGGATTTACTATGATATATACCTGGAACTACTATGATATACACCTGGATCTACTATGATATATACCTGGATCTATTATGATATACACCTGGATCTACTATGATATATACCTGGAACTACTATGATATACACCTGGATCAACTATCATATATACCTGGATCTATTATGATATACACCTGGATCTACTATGATATATACCTGGATCTATTATGATATACACCTGGATTTACTATGATATATACCTGGATCTATTATGATATACACCTGGATCTATTATGATATATACCTTGATCTACTGTGATATATACCTGGATCTACTATGATATATACCTGGATCTATTATGATATATACCTTGCTCTACTATGATAGATACCTTGATCTACTATGATATATACCTGGATCTATTATGATATATACCTGGATCTATTATGATATATACCTGGATCCACTATGATAAACACCAAGATCTACTATAATATACACCTTGATCTACTATGATATATACCTGGATCTACTGTGATATACACCTGGATCTACTATGATATATGCCTGGATCTACTATGAAATATGCCTGGATCTACTATGATATATACACCTGGATCTACTGTGATATATATATACCTTGATCTACTGTGATATATACCTGGATCTATTATGATATATACCTGGATCTACTATGATATATACCTGGATCTACTATGATAAACACCTAGATCTACTATAATATACACCTTGATCTACTATGATATATACCTGGAACTACTGTGATATATGCCTGGATCTACTATGAAATATGCCTGGATCTACTATGATATATACCTGGATCTATTATGATATATACCTTGATCTATTATGATATACACCTGGATCTACTATGATATATACCTTGAACTATTATAAAATACACCTGGATCTACTGTGATATATACCTGGATCTATTATGATATACACCTGGATTTACTATGATATATACCTGGAACTACTATGATATACACCTGGATCTACTATGATATATACCTGGATCTATTATGATATACACCTTGATCTACTATGATATATACCTGGATCTATTATGATATACACCTGGATCTACTATGATATACACCTGGATCTACTATGATATATACCTGGATCTACTGTGATACATACCTTGATCTACTATGATATATACCTGGATCTATTATGATATATACCTTGATCTACTATGATATATACCTTGATCTACTATGATATATACCTGGATCTATTATGATATATACCTGGATCTATTATGATATATACCTGGATCCACTATGATAAACACCAAGAACTACTATAATATACACCTTGATCTACTATGATATATACCTGGATCTACTGTTATATACACCTGGATCTACTATGATATATACCTGGATCTATTATGATATACACCTGGATCTACTATGATATATACCTGGATCTATTATGATATACACCTGGATCTACTATGATATATACACCTGGATCTACTGTGATATATACCTTGATCTACTGTGATATATACCTGGATCTATTATGATATATACCTGGATCTACTATGATATATACCTGGATCTACTATGATAAACACCTAGATCTACTATAATATACACCTTGACCTACTATGATATATACTTGGATCTACTGTGATATACACCTGGATCTACTATGATATATGCCTGGAACTACTGTGATATATGCCTGGATCTACTATGATATATACCTGGATCTATTATGATATATACCTGGATCTATTATGATATATACCTTGATCTATTATGATATACACCTGGATCTACTATGATATATACCTTGAACTATTATAAAATACACCTGGATCTACTGTGATATATACCTGGATCTATTATGATATACACCTGGATTTACTATGATATATACCTGGAACTACTATGATATACACCTGGATCTACTATGATATATACCTGGATCTATTATGATATACACCTTGATCTACTATGATATATACCTGGATCTATTATGATATACACCTGGATCTACTATGATATACACCTGGATCTACTATGATATATACCTGGATCTACTGTGATACATACCTTGATCTACTATGATATATACCTGGATCTATTATGATATATACCTTGATCTACTATGATATATACCTTGATCTACTATGATATATACCTGGATCTATTATGATATATACCTGGATCTATTATGATATATACCTGGATCCACTATGATAAACACCAAGATCTACTATAATATACACCTTGATCTACTATGATATATACCTGGATCTACTGTTATATACACCTGGATCTACTATGATATATACCTGGATCTATTATGATATACACCTGGATCTACTATGATATATACCTGGATCTATTATGATATACACCTGGATCTACTATGATATATACACCTGGATCTACTGTGATATATACCTTGATCTACTGTGATATATACCTGGATCTATTATGATATATACCTGGATCTACTATGATATATACCTGGATCTACTATGATAAACACCTAGATCTACTATAATATACACCTTGACCTACTATGATATATACTTGGATCTACTGTGATATACACCTGGATCTACTATGATATATGCCTGGAACTACTGTGATATATGCCTGGATCTACTATGATATATACCTGGATCTATTATGATATATACCTTGATCTATTATGATATACACCTGGATCTACTATGATATATACCTGGATCTATTATGATATACACCTGGATCTACTATGATATATACCTGGATCTACTATGATAAACACCTAGATCTACTATAATATACACCTTGATCTACTATGATATATACCTGGAACTACTGTGATATATGCCTGGATCTACTATGAAATATGCCTGGATCTACTATGATATATACCTGGATCTATTATGATATATACCTTGATCTATTATGATATACACCTGGATCTACTATGATATATACCTTGAACTATTATAAAATACACCTGGATCTACTGTGATATATACCTGGATCTATTATGATATACACCTGGATTTACTATGATATATACCTGGAACTACTATGATATACACCTGGATCCACTATGATATATACCTGGATCTATTATGATATACACCTTGATCTACTATGATATATACCTGGATCTATTATGATATACACCTGGATCTACTATGATATACACCTGGATCTACTATGATATATACCTGGATCTACTGTGATACATACCTTGATCTACTATGATATATACCTGGATCTATTATGATATATACCTTGATCTACTATGATATATACCTTGATCTACTATGATATATACCTGGATCTATTATGATATATACCTGGATCTATTATGATATATACCTGGATCCACTATGATAAACACCAAGATCTACTATAATATACACCTTGATCTACTATGATATATACCTGGATCTACTGTTATATACACCTGGATCTACTATGATATATACCTGGATCTATTATGATATACACCTGGATCTACTATGATATATACCTGGATCTATTATGATATACACCTGGATCTACTATGATATATACACCTGGATCTACTGTGATATATACCTTGATCTACTGTGATATATACCTGGATCTATTATGATATATACCTGGATCTACTATGATATATACCTGGATCTACTATGATAAACACCTAGATCTACTATAATATACACCTTGACCTACTATGATATATACTTGGATCTACTGTGATATACACCTGGATCTACTATGATATATGCCTGGATCTACTATGAAATATGCCTGGATCTACTATGATATATACCTGGATCTATTATGATATATACCTTGATCTATTATGATATACACCTGGATCTACTATGATATATACCTGGATCTATTATGATATACACCTGGATCTATTATGATATATACCTTGATCTACTGTGATATATACCTGGATCTACTATGATATATACCTGGATCTATTATGATATATACCTTGCTCTACTATGATAGATACCTTGATCTACTATGATATATACCTGGATCTATTATGATATATACCTGGATCTATTATGATATATACCTGGATCCACTATGATATACACCTGGATCTACTATGATATATACCTGGATCTATTATGATATACACCTGGATCTACTATGATATATACCTGGAACTACTATGATATACACCTGGATCAACTATCATATATACCTGGATCTATTATGATATACACCTGGATCTACTATGATATATACCTAGATCTATTATGATATACACCTGGATTTACTATGATATATACCTGGAACTACTATGATATACACCTGGATCTACTATGATATATACCTGGATCTATTATGATATACACCTGGATCTACTATGATATATACCTGGAACTACTATGATATACACCTGGATCAACTATCATATATACCTGGATCTATTATGATATACACCTGGATCTACTATGATATATACCTAGATCTATAGAGGTTATGATGCTCGTGTGTTTTGGGATGGTCAATATCCTGCATTAGGAATAAACATTGTATTTTGCGAGCCTTGGCGAGCTAAATACATTGTCTTTATTCCTAATGCAGGATATTTACCATCCCAAAACACACGAGCATCATAACTTCTTTATCATACAATGTCATACTTCATTCATTTTGCGCAAAACAGCATGACAACATTATTTCAAAGTTGAACTTTACTGTAACTAAGCGTATTGATATATGCAAATTAACTGCATGTTATTCTCACAGTAAAATGACACAAAATAACGCCTCCTAAATTATGCTTTCAGTGAAAATAATTGTTATTTTTGGCATGATCTTAATTTTCAATGTTTTAATACGTTTTAAAATACGTTTTTCAAATGAAAAATATGTAACGTGACTACAGCGAATTCGAACTCGCGTCCTATCGCTTGTGTAACCATGACTGTAAGCGAATCTCGAAGTGCGAGAGTTGCTTCCCTTCCGCCCGGTTGCAAATGGCGACTCGCACCACACGGAGAGCTAAATTGAATGTTAGGCAGCTAATTCTAAAACAAAAGTCACATTATGGAACCATGAAGACTGCCGTTCGATAAATGAATGTGTGACTCAAACTGCCTTTGTTACCTGTGAGTATCATAAAGTGGTTGCTCGGTAGTTTTCAACTCGCGATGAACATATTTTGGCACTGCTTGAACATAATAAAATTTTGCCGCACTATGCATTGCACAATAAATTGTTTTTTATCATTTCCCAAATTAATGTGGATCTATATGAAAGGGAGCATGTATATTTACATGAAGCTGTTACGCTATAATTGTCACGATTATGACAGGCATTTGAAATGTTAACGCGTGTGACGTCATTTCCAAAAGAAGTTCCGTCACTTGACCTCTGTATTTGCATCTTTATCCGTATATGACCCCAACGGATACCGAAAATATCCGTTGCCTTTATCCTGCCGAGAACACCATCCATTGTATGATAATTACATGGATGACATCATATAATAAATAATACATATCTAAATTCTCGACAAATGCCATGTTTATATCTTCGAGTGAAGTAGGAAGTTTCATATTTTCATGAGTGGCGTCAAGAAGTCAAGAGACATATTATCTATGCATCTACTATGGTATTCTACCTGAATCAACAATGATATACTCTTGATGGTTGGGCCCCATGGAAATAGTTTCCCTTTCTGTTCTCCAAAGCTTTGACCCTCCAAAGAATCCAGCAATCGAGCGAATTGTATATACCATTACCAATATTTTAATAAGCTGCTTATGACGTCAGCATGTTTTTTTAGAATTTACTTACGTCTTTTCCTGAAGTTATAACCCCCATTGTAAAATCTTCCTCCGTTGTAAATCATGACATTGAAAGGTGCAGAGGAAGTAACCGTGGTTGTCTCCCCTTGATGACCTTGTCTATACGTCTTAACGTGATAATCTGTACCCGTGACTCTGCTCCACTCTCCAGAGACTTCTTCAGTAGAATTGGTCCGTGCCACAACATTCACATTGTTCATGGTGGTTATAACGTGGAATATATTTTGAAAATTGAAAGACGTACGTTTCAAGTATAATTCGACAGGTGATATTACCGTGAAGGAATCAAAGGGTGGACTCACTGCACACAGTGTAGCCATTACCGGTCTACTGGTGTTGAAGTAAACATGCTCAATGATTGATAGATTCTGTTGATAAAGACCCTTCTCATTGACGACGACAGTTGATCCGGAGTTAAAGGTAATCGTGGTGTTGGGGTCTTCCCCCACTATTTGTAGCAGCTTGTTCCTCGGCATAAACTCATCCTCAGTCGCAATTATATAGTCAGACCCAAAAAACTTAACTGGAAGCAGCTGTTCATAGCCTTGTACCACGGAATCTTTCACCATGCCGCTGAACACAGCGACCGTGTGCTGCGACTCCACGACAGAGCCGGAGAGGTCCCACCCACTACTGATAGTCAGAGTCTGGTATTGGTCCAGGAGCAGGCGGAGGGTGTCTCCATCACGGTACGTCTGATTATCGTGACTCACAGAACCCTCCAGCCTGAATGTGATGTCCACGTCTGTCCTGTAGCTGTGCGAGGCCACCACCAACACGGTGGTGTAGTTGTCGGAGGCGTGACACGAGGACACGATGTACTTCCTGCCCAGACCGGAAATAGGGAGAACGGAATACATGTCAGCATGGTGGTATACATACAGGCTTACATCATCGCTGAGCGAATAAACAAGAGATTTGTTTTCTAAACAAAACTTGATTCGCGTGGTTTGCATGACTGTAAATGTTACTAGGCTGTATGGAGTTAAATCCAGCTTTAGCTGGGAACTTTTCTCCTGCGCCCACCCGTCTGAAGATCCAGACACTGCATACACAACAGATGAGTACTGGTCGCCGAGAGATGTCGCCAAAAAATCTTCACCTGCAATCACCATATCATTCATTATGTACCAATTATTTTAAAAAAAACATCATAATAATAAACACATTCATTTTGTAAGAATGACTCACGCTTATCACTAAGACACGATTCGTTTCCACAACAACCGATAGTTAATATTATATGCGTCTTTACACATGTATTAACGTAAAACACTTAATTGAAAAGGGAAACTGATCACCAGTTGTGCCTTGTGCTGTGAGTATGATGAACGTTGCAATGGCGAACATGACTTGTGACATGGCAGCAATACGAAGGAAACGCAACTGCAAAAAAAACCCTGTAAAAACACATGTTTACAGAACTACAAGAAAGGGCATAATGTCACAGGAAATCTTCAAAGGCTACACGTATTTTATGTGAATCTATTATTTTATAGCTGCATTTACCATAATGCAAGTAATACAGTACTAAGAGGACAACCTTTAAATGAAAAACACAAACTGTCTATACCAATATTCTATTGTCAGCCTATATAGAGGTGTGAATACTGTTATCATCCAAAACTGTGTTCCAAGGGATATAGGGGATATATCCTAGGCGATATCGTTTGGACAGTAGACAATGTAGACAATGCCCTGTTACCCGACAACATGACATCACGATGCTTTTTCATAATCAAGTTATGACTCACAAGGCAGGGACGTCAGAAACCTGCTGACATCACAATGCTCTTGCTCTGACATCGTCACACTGTGTTGATATATTTTATCAGAGGACACTAGAGTAAGATTATATATATATGTTTATTATGTGAGCATATATTTCAAGCGATCTGATTAGTCGAGAGGTTGTCACGTGACCGTCGACAGAAAAGCATATTGACTCCAGTCGAGTCCGACCAAAAGCCGTATTGACTTGAGTGACGTCAAACATTTGTTGCATGACGTCAAACGATTGTTGCACGACGTCATATGACTGTAGTCCCAGCTGTTTAAAGCAAATTACATTTTTGACTGTATTTCATTGTTTCCCTTTCATTTCTGTATTAGATACATAATAAAACAATTATGGACTAGTGATTCGGTCAATACCTGTTTTTATGGACCCGAGAAAACAATATTGACCGCGGACTTCGTCCTTGGTCAATATTGTTTTCTCGGGTCCATAAAGACAGGTATCGACCTCATCACCAGTCTATAATTGTTATGTGAGCATATTTTTCCAGCGATCTGATTGGTCGAGAGGCGATCACGTGACCGTCGACACAAAAGCATATTGACTCCAGCCCGAGTCCGACCAAAAGCAATATTGACTTGAGTGACGTCAAACGATTGTTGCATGACGTCAAACGATTGTTGCATGACGTCATCTTACCGTAGTCCCAGCTGTTCAAACCAAATTACATTTTTGACTGTATCTCATTGTTTTCTTTTCGTCCCTGTGTCAAATACATAATAAAACAATTATGGACTGGCGATTCGGTCAATACCTGTTTTATGAACCCGAGAAAACAATATTGACCGCGGACTTCGTCCTTGGTCAATATTGTTTTCTCGGGTCAAGAATAATAAAAAGATAAGTAGTCTCAAAATACTACCACCAATCCATATTGATTTCCATCAATGTAAACTGTGAAACATAAGCAGTACAATGTCAGCAAGAGTAACTCTTACACGGGTCGTGTTGCCCGCATACCTCGTAAAACCCGTAATCGCTTCAAGGTCTGGTTAATGTATACAGTACAGAAACTGTTTCTTAAAGACCGGCCGCTCTATATGTTGGAGAATACAGATGCAAGGTCATTGCTGTAAACAATTTCATCGACATCAGCTAATTTCCAGTAACATCATGTCATCTTCAACAAGGTAATCGTGACATTATCAACAACAGAATCTACATGTGTATATCATTACCACCATGACATTATCAACAACAGAATATATATCATTACCACCATGACATTATCTATATAGAGTCTAAATCATTACCATCATGACATTAACAACAACAGAATCTATATCATTACCGTCATGATATTATCTATATAGAGTCTAAATCCTTACCATCATGACATTAACAACAGAAGAATATAATTCATTACCATCATATAATATTCAAGAACAAAGTCTATATCATTACAAACACATCATTCAACAACGTCATCATTATCATCATCATCATCATCACCATCATCATCATCATCAACAACAACATCGATTATCATCATCCTCAGTCATCTGTAACAATAATGGTCTGTATGACTAGTCATCGTCATCATCATCGTCGTCATCATCATCAACAACAACATCGATTATCATCATCCTCAGTCATCTGTAACAATAATGGTCTGTATGACTAGTCATCGTCATCATAATCGTCGTCATCGTCATCACCCATCATCAACAACAACACAGCAAAGTAAAGTTCTTAACATGGCCATCAAAAGGCATCTAAGGCATTATTTTTAATATTGTCATCATTATCATTAAAATAAACCTTAAATAATTGTGAACACAAACACAAAGACTGTTTAAATTTATCACCATTATCATCCCCATTCTCATGAAACATTATCTGAAAGAAAAGATTTGGTACGGTTACTGCAGTTGTTTGTATTACAAACCTAGGTATTTTGCATCAAGGTATGGTAAGTTACATATTAGATAAGTAATAGATCTTACTCACTGTATATTTATCCCTGTGTAGTTATGCCTGCACTGATGCACGGGAACGGTAATGGTTTCAAATTTGCTTTTCGTTGAAATTCGTATCCTGGACGGGTGTTTAACATACGGTCACGGATCGGAGAACAAGTTCCGGGTGAACGCTGTACGTTGATAATTGAGTACAGTTACAATGGAATGTTGTGAGCTCGTTGTACTTTAGCCTTTATGGGTGATCTGTGGAGAGAAAATCCATGGAATAGTTATGAGGAGATTTATACGGGAGAATATATGTGATTGGACTTCCTTCCACAAGTTATGACCCGTTTTGTAGATTGATTGTAACATGGACGTGTATGACACGTATGTTTATTACATCATTGGTGCCTTTCCAAAAAACATTATTTCAATTCCAGTTAATAATCATAATGATACTTCATGAGAGAAGCATAACTCGTTCATACATTTTAATTTTGTCTAGTTTCTGCCCATTGACTCATTGACTGTAAACAACAATAAGGGTACTGCAATATTGGTATAGACTGAGGACATAGCATCCTAGCTATTCTATATATAACTTGTTTCAAATTAAATTGCTCCACTACAGTAATCGTAATAGCACGCAGCTGCTTTTACACCAGACCACCTATATTGCACTTTTATCCTGTGTACTGCTGTGCATGGTGAAGTTTGAATGTCTTTCGACATGGACAATGGCATATCTTTGTTATTCTTCACGATTGTATTGGATTCGTTTACTGCATATAGATCCCAAAACATTTTACCTTTGATCTATTGACCTTACTGGAAATTACAGACGGTGACACAAAGACACGAATATAATATACACTTTAACAAGTTGATTTATCTATCATATAGTTATTATTTGTATAATTATATTATATTCTTGTGAAATGCGATGCTCTCATTGGTCATTGATGAGCCAACAACTTTGTGTCACCCGTCTAAAGCTATTTTCCAATCAACCAGGTGAAAAACGGTGTCTTGTTGAAGCTTAATGCATTGTTTCAAAAATACTTCGAATTGATAAAAATAGTATTATATAATAATTAATTACATAAAATAAATGTAATAATATGTTGATGCTGGAAAGTAGTTACCCTTCAACCTACTGGGGAAATGCAGTCCGGTGAAGTCGTACTTTTTATTGCGTACTCACAACTTTGCAAAAGAAATGTACATCACAATCGACCGGACAACATCTTCCGCACGCATCAGGCGAGATATGCATTTACAAGAAATTCATATTCTTGTAAATGCATATCTCGCCCGATGCGTGAAGAGGATGACCAGACAACATTAAGCATAAGCTGTTCGACCTCAGTTGAAAACTCGTCATGACATGCATACTTCCTTGGTCGCAGTAACATGTGCCAATATGTGTTCCCGTATCATCCTCCTTGGTCGTGGTAACATGTGCCAATATGTGTTCCCGTATCATCGTTCTTGGTCGTGGTAACATGTGCCAATATGTGTTCCCGTATCATCCTCCTTGGTCGTGGTAACATGTGCCAATATGTGTTCCCGTAGCATCCTCCTTGGTCGTGGTAACATGTGTCAATATGTGTTCCCGTATCATCGTTCTTGGTCCTGGTAACATGTGCCAATATGTGTTCCCGTATCATCCTCCTTGGTCGCAGTAACATGTGCCAATATGTGTTCCCGTAACATCATCCTTGGTCGTGGTAACATGTGCCAATATGTGTTCCCGTATCATCCTCTTTGGTCCTGGTAACATGTGCCAATATGTGTTCCCGTATCATCCTCCTTGGTCGTGGTAACATGTGCCAATATGTGTTCCCGTATCATCCTCTTGGGTCCTGGTAACATGTGCCCATATGTGTTCCCGTATCACCCTCCTTGGTCGTGGTAATATGTGCCAATATGTGTTCCCGTATCATCCTCCTTCGTCGTGGTAACATGTGTCAATATGTGTTCCCGTATCATCCTCCTTGGTCCTGGTAACATGTCCCAATATGTGTTCCCGTATCATCGTTCTTGGTCGTGGTAACATGTGCCAATATGTGTTCCCGTATCATCGTTCTTGGTCGTGGTAACATGTGCCAATATGTGTTTCCGTATCATCCTCCTTGGTCGTGGTAACATGTGCCAATATGTGTTCCCGTATCATCATCCTTGTTCGTGGTAACATGTGCCAATATGTGTTCCCGTATCATCCTCCTTGGTCGTGGTAACATATGTGCCGATATGTGTTCCCGTATCATCCTCCTTGGTCGCTGTAACAGGTGCAAATATGTGTTCCCGTATCAATCTCCTTGGCCGTGGTAACATGTGCCAATATGTGTTCCCGTATCTTCCTCCTTGGTCGTGGTAACGTGTGCCAATATGTGTTCCCGTATCATCCTCCTTGTTCTGGTAACATGTGCCAATATGTGTTCCCGTATCATCCTCCTTGGTCCTGGTAACATGTGCCAATATGTGTTCCCGTATCATCATCCTTGGTCGTGGTAACATGTGCCAATATGTGTTCCCGTATCATCATCCTTGGTCGTGGTAACATGTGCCAATATGTGTTCCCGTATCATCATCCTTGGTCGTGGTAACATGTGCCAATATGTGTTCCCGTATCATCGCTCTTGATCGTGATAACATGTGCCAATATGTGTTCCCGTATCATCGTTCTTGGTCCTGGTAACATGTGCCAATATGTGTTCCCGTATCATCTTCCTTGGTCGTGGTAACATGTGCCAATATGTGTTCCCGTATCACCCTCCTTGGTCGTGGTAACATGTGCCAATATTGTTGTGTTCCGAAATCATCCTCCTTGGTCGTGGTAACATGTGCCAATATGTGTTCCCGTATCATCATCCTTGGTCGTGGTAACATGTGTCAATATGTGTTCCCGTATCATCCTCCTTGGTCGTGGTAACATGTGCCAATATGTGTTCCCGTATCATCCTCCTTGGTCGTGGTAACATGTGTCAATATGTGTTCCCGTATCATCGTTCTTGGTCCTGGTAACATGTGCCAATATGTGTTCCCGTATCATCCTCCTTGGTCGCAGTAACATGTGCCAATATGTGTTCCCGTATCATCATCCTTGGTCGTGGTAACATGTGCCAATATGTGTTCCCGTATCATCCTCTTGGGTCCTGGTAACACGTGCCAATATGTGTTCCCGTATCATCCTCCTTGGTCGTGGTAACATGTGCCAATATGTGTTCCCGTATCATCCTCTTGGGTCCTGGTAACATGTGCCAATATCTGTTCCCGTATCACCCTCCTTGGTCGTGGTAACATGTGCCAATATGTGTTCCCGTATCATCCTCCTTGGTCGTGGTAACATGTGTCAATATGTGTTCCCGTATCATCCTCCTTGGTCCTGGTAACATGTCCCAATATGTGTTCCCGTATCATCGTTCTTGGTCGTGGTAACATGTGCCAATATGTGTTCCCGTATCATCGTTCTTGGTCGTGGTAACATGTGCCAATATGTGTTTCCGTATCATCCTCCTTGGTCGTGGTAACATGTGCCAATATGTGTTCCCGTATCATAATCCTTGTTCGTGGTAACATGTGCCAATATGTGTTCCCGTACCATCCTCCTTGGTCGTGGTAACATATGTGCCGATATGTGTTCCCGTATCATCCTCCTTGGTCGCTGTAACATGTGCAAATATGTGTTCCCGTATCAATCTCCTTGGCCGTGGTAACATGTGCCAATATGTGTTCCCGTATCTTCCTCCTTGGTCGTGGTAACATGTGCCAATATGTGTTCCCGTATCATCCTCCTTGTTCCTGGTAACATGTGCCAATATGTGTTCCCGTATCATCCTCCTTGGTCCTGGTAACATGTGCCAATATGTGTTCCCGTATCATCGCTCTTGGTCGTGATAACATGTGCCAATATGTGTTCCTGTATCATCCTTCTTGGTCCTGGTAACATGTGCCTATATGTGTTCCCGTATCATCCTCCTTGGTCCTGGTAACATGTGCCAATATGTGTTCCCGTATCATCTTTCTTGGTCGTGGTAACATGTGCCAATATGTGTTCCCGTATCACCCTCCTTGGTCGTGGTAACATGTGCCAATATGTGTTCCCGTATCATCCTCCTTGGTCGTGGTAACATGTGCCGATATCTGTTCCCGTACCATCCTCTTTGGTCGTGGTAACATGTGCCAATATGTGTTCCCGTATCATCTTCCTTGGTCGTGGTAACATGTGCCAATATGTGTTCCCGTATCACCCTCCTTGGTCCTGGTAACATGTGCCAATATGTGTTCCCGTATCATCCTCTTTGGTCGTGGTAACATGTGCCAATATGTGTCCCCGTATCATCCTCCTTGGTCCTGGAAACATGTGCCGATATCTGTTCCCGTATCATCCTCCTTGGTCCTGGTAACATGTGCCAATATGTGTTCCCGTATCATCCTCCTTGGTCGTGGTAACATGTGCCAATATGTGTTCCCGTATCATCCTCCTTGGTCCTGGTAACATGTGCCAATATGTGTTCCCGTATCATCCTCCTTGGTCCTGGTAACATGTGCCAATATCTGTTCCCGTATCATCCTCCTTGGTCGTGGTAACATGTGCCAATATCTGTTCCCGTATCATCCTCCTTGGTCGTGGTAACATGTGCCAATATGTGTTCCCGTATCATCCTCCTTGTTCCTGGTAACATGTGCCAATATGTGTTCCCGTATCATCCTCCTTGGTCCTGGTAACATGTGTCAATATGTGTTCCCGTATCATCGCTCTTGGTCGTGATAACATGTGCCAATATGTGTTCCCGTATCATCGTTCTTTGTCCTGGTAACATGTGCCAATATGTGTTCCCGTATCATCTTTCTTGGTCGTGGTAACATGTGCCAATATGTGTTCCCGTATCACCCTCCTTGATCTGGTAACATGTGCCAATATGTGTTCCCGTATCATCCTCCTTGGTCGTGGTAACATGTGCCGATATCTGTTCCCGTATCATCCTCTTTGGTCGTGGTAACATGTGCCAATATGTGTTCCCGTATCATCTTCCTTGGTCGTGGTAACATGTGCCAATATGTGTTCCCGTATCACCCTCCTTGGTCCTGGTAACATGTGCAAATATGTGTTCCTGTATCATCCTCTTTGGTCGTGGTAACATTAGCCAATATGTGTCCCCGTATCACCCTCCTTGGTCGTGGTAACATGTGCCAATATGTGTTCCCGTATCATCTTCCTTGGTCGTGGTAACATGTGCCAATATGTGTTCCCGTATCACCCTCCCTGGTCGTGGTAACATGTGCCAATATGTGTTCCCGTATCATCCTCCTTGGTCGTGGAAACATGTGCCGATATCTGTTCCCGTATCATCCTCCTTGGTCCTGGTAACATGTGCCAATATGTGTTCCCGTATCATCATCCTTGGTCCTGGTAACATGTGCCAATATGTGTTCCCGTATCATCATCCTTGGTCGTGGTAACATGTGCCAATATGTGTTACCGTATCATCCTTCTTGGTCGTGGTAACATATGCCAATATGTTTTCCCGTATCACCCTCCTTGGTCGTGGTAACATGTGCCAATATGTGTTCCCGTATCATCTTCCTTGGTCGTGGTAACATGTGCCAATATGTGTTCCCGTATCACGCTTCTTGGTCGTGGTAACATGTGCCAATATGTGTTCCCGTATCATCCTCCTTGGTCGTGGTAACATTAGCCAATATGTGTTCCCGTATCATCCTTATTGGTCCTGGTAAAATGTGCCAATATGTGTTCCCGTATCATCCTCCTTGGTCGCTGTAACATGTGCCAATATGTGTTCCCGTATCATCCTCCTTGGTCCTGGTAACATGTGCCAATATCTGTTCCCGTATCATCCTCCTTGGTCGTGGTAACATGTGCCAATATGTGTTCCCGTATCATCCTCCTTGGTCGTGGTAACATGTGCCAATATGTGTTCCCGTATCATCCTCCTTGGTCGTGGTAACATATGCCAATATGTGTTCCCGTATCACCCTCCTTGGTCGTGGTAACATGTGCCAATATGTGTTCCCGTATCATCTTCCTTGGTCGTGGTAACATGTGCCAATATGTGTTCCCGTATCACCCTCCCTGGTCGTGGTAACATGTGCCAATATGTGTTCCCGTATCATCCTCCTTGGTCGTGGAAACATGTGCCGATATCTGTTCCCGTATCATCCTCCTTGGTCCTGGTAACATGTGCCAATATGTGTTCCCGTATCATCATCCTTGGTCCTGGTAACATGTGCCAATATGTGTTCCCGTATCATCATCCTTGGTCGTGGTAACATGTGCCAATATGTGTTACCGTATCATCCTTCTTGGTCGTGGTAACATATGCCAATATGTGTTCCCGTATCACCCTCCTTGGTCGTGGTAACATGTGCCAATATGTGTTCCCGTATCATCTTCCTTGGTCGTGGTAACATGTGCCAATATGTGTTCCCGTATCACGCTCCTTGGTCGTGGTAACATGTGCCAATATGTGTTCCCGTATCATCCTCCTTGGTCGTGGTAACATTAGCCAATATGTGTTCCCGTATCATCCTCCTTGGTCCTGGTAAAATGTGCCAATATGTGTTCCCGTATCATCCTCCTTGGTCGCTGTAACATGTGCCAATATCTGTTCCCGTATCATCCTCCTTGGTCCTGGTAACATGTGCCAATATCTGTTCCCGTATCATCCTCCTTGGTCGTGGTAACATGTGCCAATATGTGTGATCCTCCTTGGTCGTGGTAACATGTGCCAATATGTGTTCCCGTATCATCCTCTTGGGTCCTGGTAACATGTGCCAATATGTGTTCCCGTATCATCCTCCTTGGTCGTGGTAACATGTGCCAATATGTGTTCCCGTATCATCCTTTTTTGTCCTGGTAAGCAGTCCCAATATGTGTTCTCGTATCCTCAGCGTGAACATCTCAACTCTAGACCAGCTCCCCACCAGGATATGTTGGTGGTGCTGTCTGGAGGAGCGTCACCGTGCGGGGAGAAATTAACATTTTGGGGTGAATCCTCAGACTCTCCTTTTTCCGATGAGAAAGTGTGATCATACAAAACACAAGACGAGAAAGCACGGCCTGTATCGTTAGATCTAGTATGATACATTTAATATGAAATGAATGAACTAGATTTAAGAGAGATTTTCTCTCGAGCATCTGCTTCCGGTACTTCAATCAGCCGTCAAGATGTCCTTCAGGAACACTGGCAAATAGGTCCAGAGGATGGACATGGGTACATCATTCGGGACGTCCGATGATATTGACACTTGCCCCTGTACAACGTGATGATCCCCTTCATCTGTTCTCATGTTTCATAAGAGATGCATTTTTCTGTAACAGTTTAATGTACTTTGTAATCACATGCTACCGATTGCCACCAGGTTTTCTGTTTTCTGGTTTGATAATTTCTCACACTTTCTGATGTACGTCCTGTTATCAGTATTTTTTGTATCAATAGTATAGTAGCACTGGGGCTATTCTCGAACGTGTAATAGTGGTTGAAATAATACAGTTCATCAGAACAGCTGATAATTGTATTGAAATACTTATGTCTGACAGTGACATTTTGATAACAATTAACGACCATTGGGCTAATAGTTTAGTTATCTGGAATGTTCCAAGCACTTGGACACTCCACTGGAATGTTCTTCATCGATGTACAATATTGTAGCGTTTCGGACGTGTTTGGGACAGCCCTCGTATGACATACACACTTGTATTATATCCTCCAGGACTGAGGACCTCAACAGTAGTATCAACTTACCCAGCAAGCCATAACTCGCGCCAGTCTCCAGCACTGGCTAATTCAAATCTTGTTGCATTTCGTTCAGGTGCAACGCGCTGCTACGCTAACATTGGAAAAGGTCACGAAATGCATCAAGGCATAAATTAGCCAGTGATGAAAACTTGAGGAATGACTTACTAGGGAAGTGGCTGTATCATAGGTTCTTAATGTATGGGCAGTCTACGCTTCTGCGGTATATGTACTTTTAATGCTGATTTCTTTATCAAATGTATCATGTTTGGATACCCACTCGGGGAGAAGGCTGACGAAGGTTCATCGCTTGTTCCCAAGCTCTAACGATGCAATGCAAGAGTTGACAGTGCAACCCGACTATGTGCAAAGAGAAGACACATTTTTTCAACAATTTATTCACAATAGATTTAACGAAAAAACATTATACAAAATTAAATTGAAACGAGCATATTTGCGTATATGGTTCCGAAAAGTTCTACAATAGTTTGCTTTTAGAATCGGTTGGAATAAATAAATGTGTTCAATAAAAAGTAAATTCTACTTTTAAAAAGATATAATTGACTAAGACGTTTCAATACAACAATGGTTTCTTTAATGGCGCGGACAAGGTTATCAAACTGGCAAAAGCAAACTCGGTTTATCTATTCAAGTTAGATCAGATAGAACGTAGATGGTATACTAAACCAAGTTTACGACATCCCTGAGGTTTATAGGACATATATCGAAGAAGCCTAAGCATCTTGTGATTTAGGATTCTATAATTCCATGGCCAGTCTAAACTGAGCATACCAGTAACGTTATTTTGAATGTAGGTACTATTTTGCTTGAAGCTTTGAAGGAAAAGTAGAAATGTTGGGCCTCTTTCATGTAGCAACCTTTACTAAGATTCTAACTCTCATTCTTTTAATTTACCAATAGTACAATGGAATATCGGTAAATCTATATAACATTTCCCCTGCATTGATATTCCACGTACATAATTCATACATCGCCAAAAATTCTTAAAGAACACATTTTGAATCCTTAACTGCATGATTACAGTGTAACCAAAACCTTCCTTTGAGAGGTACGGTCCACCTTACTTCTTCCAGTAGTATCATCTGGAACAGTTATACAAAGGCTGTTTTCAGACAGATAGATAGATAGATAGATGTATCCCTTTCCACCTCAATCATACCATTACATAGAAAGATATTGATCTCTACCAATGTTTCAAAAGACCCATGTTAAAAGGTAGGAAACCATTTTCATGACCCTTTCTTCCTTCAAAATCATTCATAATTCATTTAGATGAATATACATATTTTTAGGTCATCGTTATACCTGAAAACCTCATTATCGCTATATTATCAGGTAAAGGTAGAGCCCACCAACAGGTAGCAATAGCACTGTCTGTAAGCTAACATTCACCCAGCAACTGAGCTACGCCTGGTAAGTGGAACGTCAGCAATGTCATGTTTCTTTTTTAGATTAAATAAATTACAAGCGGCAAATCGAGTGAAATGAAGATCATGAACAAGGCAACGTAAGCTGAACACATAAGTGGCTTAACAACGAACAATATGTAATGCATTAATATAAAAGTATAAATATTTCCCTTACAAAATTTCAATAGTTCCATATGACTGTACACAGTTACCGTAATATCAACAGCATTAACAAACACAACATCTACAGTATACATTATTACCGTCATCATCATCAACATCATCATCACATCATCATCAACATCATCATCATCATCATCATTAACATCATCATCATCACCATCATTAACATCATCATCATAATCCCAGCAACTTCTAAATTTCCACAATGCTAAGTATCTGTTCACGGATTTTCCAATTATCGGTTTCCTATTTCAGTTTTACTTGTTCCATATCTAGGTTGCACGAGTACGTCAATGCGGACACTCAAAACAGAAAGCCAGTATGCCAAATCGTCGAAAGTTGTTCATAAAGATAAACATAATGGTTCGTGTAGATAATATAGACATAGAAAACATACTACTAGCAATTTGATAAGCAATGATTTCCAGAGAAATCTAAATTTGATATGAATGTGAAGGTTTTGAAGTATCACAGGTCGAAGAAGCAAGTTGTGAACAACAAACTTGTTAGGGGCAGATGACTGGTAACGAAGGGTCTGTTAGGGACACGAGGGTTACCACATCATGGTGTATCGGGATCGAAACGGATATAACATAACATTATCAGGAAATATTTCGACACATTTGCTAATGTTGATGATCCTTCTATGTAGAAGAGTGAGTTGTATATCACCTGAGGAACAAACATCATCGACTACCAACAGATCGCTCCGGCTACAGTCCGCATGATGGCAGCACAATGTTGCAATGCATATTAACGATACATGATATGTACAACACGCAACATAGATGAACGCTTTATACAGTGTTCATAGCCAGGGGACGAGTATCGTCACATCACATCACATGTTCAGCCTGTCCGTGAGCACACGTCAAGGACGAGACTGTACGTACCGCAGTCTGGAATGCACCATGTGGAACACACTTGTGGATATGTATGTGTATAACATGGGGATCGACCCCGAGATCCCAGTCAACATCACAGATACCAGAGAGTAGGGCTCCCTCTGGAGAATGCTTCACTTCTAATGTTCCTTCCTGATCTGTACACTTGGCCTAATTACATTTCAGAGTGTCCCGGTATCCTACAACATCTGCTCTGTCAGCACTGTCAGGATATATTCTACAACATCTGCACTGTCAGGATATCTTCTACAAACAGGTCCACAAACCGTGCATGTTCTTTAACATCTATCATGCTTTAATATCCATTCCATTTGTCCTTTGACAAAGATTATGCAATGTTTCTAACACCACTGTTTGCTCGTCCCATGCCAGTCTGCAACACAAAGTTGGGTTTCGTGTGATTTTGATATAGTATTCACTCACAGAATATCTACACTGACCCTCTTAGCGCCCCAGTGAAGGTTCATTGTGAAAGTTCAACAGTCAAGTAAATTTGAAACCTGTTCTCAACACAAGTTTCCATCACAACCAAAGTTACAGCAGACGCCCTGAACTCAGTTGTTGACCCGTATCACAGTACACAGACGGATTCTCAGATTCCAAGTAGGAATCCACAGTTACAATGAACCAGCGGACAGATATCCTAGCTCTGGCCATCCCATAAATGTACGTAAGCAACAGACGTCCATCTTAGAGGCAAAATGCCACATCTACTCACTGACAAACATAATAAATACTTAGATGTTCTGTGGAAACGACAATGTAGGGAACCGCCGGAATAGTCTCGATACACTGATGTTGGGCTCGAAGTCCAGACATTGTAAATACTTCCGAGTCGTGGCGGAGCTCTATATTTTATAACTCTGTTACAACCTTAGGCATACCAATAGGCATATCATTCTCATTGAGGAAGGTCATGTAAGATAGGCTTGTTGGTAAATAGTGTCATCATATTCACATTCTACAGAAGGGTTGTCATCACACTTGAAACACTTCGTCTCAGCCAGCACAAGGAGCCCTACACACGAGAGAGAAAGAGGGGGAGATATGTCTATAGCATCCTCTCCCCACTGGACATGCTGTTCTGTCTGATGAGGACGCTGACCTGTCTCCTCATCTTGCAGTAGCAGACGGAGAGGAGGACGGTGAGGACAGACAGCCCAATGCAGGCAGCTATGAGTATCCATGAGTTGGAGGTGTGGGTCAGCACGTAGTCGCCCACCACGTACTCCGCATCTACCAGGTACTTCTGGTACTGCTTGCGGTAGAGCTCGGGCACTCGCTGGTTCCAGAAAGAGAGCTTGTCGGTCTTGAAATGGTGGTCCACGATCACTGACGGACCCTCGTCATACGAGACGAAGCGGGTCAGGAACCTCTGGTCGTCTGTGAAGCGCGCCATGTGGAACTCCTTGATCGGGACAAGGGACGGCAGGCTGAAACAGAGGGGGAGTTCTTTAAGCTATTATTTGACATTGCTGCAAAACATTAATATCAAGATACATAAAGATTTAAGAAAAGCAAATTTCCTTGATGATTAATTTTGAACACCAGGACGTTTCTTGGTAAGGACATTCCCACTGATATATTTTTCACAATAAAGAAGTTGTCATTTATGAATTGTTATTTATGTACTTCTAAAAGTCCTTCATAGATACAATTTACCCACATTTTGACATCCATGTACAATAGGTTGAATGGCCTTCAATAATTAAACGTATATAGAGCATGTTTGTTGCGGCTAGTGGCTCAAATGATGATAATATCAAACATGCGTTACCCATTTTTGACAAAGTTGGCCCAAAACATCATTAGCATCCTGGCCATTGTTTTGTCGGACTCGTCGTATCTGAAGTTGGGGTGTTGGACGAGGGGGTAGCCGGACAGGTAGAAGAGCTCGGCTCCATGGACCACACCTGTCGGATAATCGGCTATAGAACCATTGGCAGGTTAGAAAAGATGAAACTCAACAAGCACAAAACAGGAGCAAACAAAATACAACAAAACGTAGCAGAGTAAAATGTAGAGAGGTAATATCAAAATTAGGCATTGTGGTAATACAAGGCATAGAAGAAAGAGCAAAGTGTGAAATCAGACAGAATATGTATGGGTATCATGGGTATCAGTTCAAGTGTCAGAGAGTTGTTAATAAAAACCTTATAGAACAATGACCACATGTACACCTAAAGCACAGCGATAGGACCTGTAGCATATATCACTCACTCATGCGCTGACAGGAACATGCACAAGTAGATGTGTTTAAATGTGTAAAATATAAAATGAAGTACCATGTTAAATGATTAAACTTTTTAAAATTAAAATCATTGATTCAATTTCCCCTTCCATTGGTTGAAATATAATCACGTGCCTCCTTCCATTGGTTGAAATATAATCACGTGCCCCCTTCCATTGGTTGAAATATAATCATGTGCCCCTTCCCATTGCTTGAAATATAATCACGTGCCTCCTTCCATTGGTTGAAATACAATCACGTGCCTTCTTTTCTTTGGTATAAATATAATCATGTGCCCCCTTCGATGGGTTGAAATATTGTCTGTGCCTCCTTACATTTATTGAAATATAATATGTGCCCCCTGCCATTGGTTGAAACATATACATGGCCCTCCCGTCTGTATAATCATATCCCCTCTCGTTGGTTGAAGTAATACAATAAATATGTCCCTTTCTTTTGGCTTAAGTTATAAACACTCCCTTCCTTTTGTTTGAAGTAATAAACACGCCCTTTCTTTTGTTTTAAGTTATAAACACGCCCTTTCTTTTGGCTGAAGTCATAAAAATGTCGCTTCCGCTGCTTGAAGTTATGAACTTATCTACCTATCTACTTGAAGACTTTAATAGAATTTAATAGAAAATTTCAAATAAATCAATTATAATTCAGAAAAGGTTGTTATTATAAATACCTTGCCACTTGTCGAACTTGGATTTGTACTCGTAGTTGTAGACGAAGACGGTGAGGTTGTGTTTGGACAGCAGACTGGCCCCCTTGTGAGTCGGGGCCACGATGAAGTAGTCACCCACAATCTGAAAAAATAAAACACATGTACATGTAACTTAACCTTTTCCGTTGGTTAAACACTTTAAGTGTCTCGATGTTAAGCGATTTCTGGTATCTACACACGTTTACAATTATTTCTCAGCTATGTCCACTTAATTACAACTTCAAAGAAACTATTACCTTCTTTTCAACAAAGTCAAACACAAAATATTTCTGCCGGATAAAGTTAATTTTGAATATATGAGGGATGTACACAATTTCATTCATGAGAGTATATGACACTTAATATTTTAAAGCTGTTCAAACACACATAGGGTGCTGAAATTGCTATTTCAGAGGTTGTTTATTTTAAATAATGTTTGGTATCTAAGGTGAACATTTATTAAATTTTATACTCATGTTATAATTAGTACAAGATGATGTCGGCATAATGAACCTTCTTGGACTTAAAATTGATGACGCGTGGATGCAAAAACACGTCTTAAAACAAGTCAGAAAGCCATATTTCACTCTCCTATCTTGTCTGGTTACGGGTATTCGAACACGGCGATAAGTAAAGGGGCACGGTGTAAATATGTCGTGATCAGCACTCGTTGATTTAACATCTTGTGTGTACCGTAATTTCTTGTGTCCCTTAGTATATAAAATTCTACATCAATATTGAAAAATATGTTATACTGTGTGACGTAATTACTTACTTAATTTACTTACGTTTTTGACCAGCTTAGGAATGCGCGTGTTCTTAGGAACTAAGATATACTAACTAGAACTTATATAGATCTTGTTGGGGAGAATGAGCAGAGGATTTTCTTTAATTATTAGCTAGCTTCCATCTAATTTTCATTGTAAATCCATAACAATTACCATCACAATATATTTAAAGTTGCGTAGATGTATAAAGTTAATAGACACATTAAATATAACAATATAATCACGAGGGAAATCCTTATAATTAAAATTAGGACATGGTTCTGAAGCTATCATCAGGGGGTCACAGTGTTACCATAGCATCAAGATATAATTCCAAATGGTTAAGGTATGTGCGTCTTTAATCAAGCAATGATATATAAAAGTTCTGAAAAGTTAGTTTGCATACTCTTTCAGTTCCTGTTTTCTATTATATTAGCACCACATAAAATTCATATTTTTGGCAATACATCAAGTCGTTTTTTTGGTCATTTTCAGCACCACTTGAAATTAATATAATGGGAATAGATCAAAACTATACTTGTATATAATAGGCTCCTTTAAACCATAAATAAGCCTTTATTAAATATGTTGATATAGTTTCAATAAAGTTGTATTATAACATTGAAATTGGTAAATATTTTGAAAGTTAAAATATTATGCAAATGAGGTAATTTTCATTGAAGTCATTTCAATTCATTGTATCCTTTCGAAAATTTCCGGTAAACATTGATCAAAGCAATCCCCCTTTCACACTGCCACATGTCTAGACTCGTGTCTCTGACTTGCCAAGTGATTGGGCAGATTCATTCTGAGCTAAGAAGCAGCTAGAACTTTCATAGATCTAGTTGTGCCGAAATCTCAGATACAGCTCTCATGCAATGTTCCTTTTCTCTTAATTTGTCTTTATTTATCAAGTTCCAGAGTTAAATATTAACCTAACTATCTGGACAGATGTTTCTAAAAATCGTGTTTAGACAAACAGTTTACCAGTTTATCAAAAGTTTACATTAATTAATTAAAACAGGGTCTTTCAGAATCGTAGTTTGTCCACAGAGAGCAGATGTTGAAAATATTTTCAAAATGACGTGAACCTCTCGTCAGTATTTATCATTAAGAAGAAAACTGGTCCTTTGTTTTCAATCTACACACTGAAAAGTAGAGTGAAACTATCCAAAAGACTGTCAGATTAATATTGTTTCAAGAGGCAGGGTATCTTTGGTTCTGTACTTCCTCAGTTGCCAGTCTTAGATGTACATTGTCACGTAGGCTTGTGTCCATGATCAATATTACAGTGTCATGTAGGCTAGTTCAGATTCAAATGATTCCTTAGATATCTATAGAAATACGCCAATTATTTAAATCATGCCATTATAAGTGTGCGCATTATTCTTTCTTTTAAGATAACAATTTTATTTTTCTCTATTATATCATTAAAGTGAATAAGGTTAAAAGAAATGGTTTTGCCAATAAATGGTATATCTCCCCTGTATATGGAATTAGATGAGCATGCTGTGTTTGATTAATGATATCTCGGGTACCCTCGGGAAACATAGACGTTTATTTTTGAATTTTAAAGTAGAGCTCATTTACTATAATATATGTCATTTCTTAAAAACATTTTGATTTTAAAAATTCTCTTTATGATTGATGAACAAATATTTTAAAAATAAATTGTCATATTTCTGAAATTGAAATTAAGTGTAAATTATTACATATTGCCTTGAAATTTTTTAATTGTTTTTATGTCAACACACCAGTACGGTTCTACAAGGGGTACCAATTGTTGAAAAATTATCTGGTGACTTGCTTCTTTTATAGCTAATTAGAATGAGGACACATTCTTCTAAAACCTAATACTAAATTGAGTGATTTCTTAAAATTTGGGTATATATATATATCCTACTTTTTAACAGTATTTCCTTCAACAAGTATATTAAACCTTTTTATTAATTTGACAAAATCAGTTATTATAGTAACAATAATTGAAGTCGTTTTCTTTTGTCATTTTAAGCATCACATGAAATTAATATCTTTGGCAATAGATCAAAACTTTACTTCTAAAGAATAGGCTCCTTTAAACCATAAATAAGCCTTTACCTAATATGTTGATATAGTTTCAATATAGTTGTACTTCAACATGGAAATTGGTCAATATTTTGAAAGTTAAATATTATGCAAATGAGGTAATTTTCACTGAAGTCATTTCAATTCATTGTATCCTTTCCAAAATTTCCGTTTACCGCCGATCAAAGCAATCCCCCTTTCACACTGCCACATGTCTAGACTCGTGTCTCTGACTTGCCAAGTGATTGGGCAGATTCACTCTGAGCTAAGAAGCAGCTAGAACTTTCATAGATCTAGTTGTGCCGAAATCTCAGATACAGTTCTCGTATAAAGCTGTTTTTTCTCTTAGTTTTACTTAACCCAAATCAGAGTTATACAGTATCCAATCGGACTCCCTGTACAAGTTTTTCTTTCATCTATATAACAGACCAAAACGATCACGAGCTTATAATATTTCTTTCCAAAGTATGCAGGTTGTAAGAATTTTACGACTACTTCTTTCAACATCGAGATTTGGACTTGTATTTTTTTTCCATATCGTCTTTAGACACAACGATTAAAACCAATTATATTGTAAACTGATCAATTAAAACAGTCTTTCAGCATCGTAGTCTGTTTACAGCGAGTAGCTTTGGGGGAATGGATTTGCAATATTACGTTTCCAAATGAGAAAATATTTCAAATGTTGTATACCTCTTGTCAGTAATTCAGTTCTCATGAAGAGGCATGCCGATCCTTTGTCTTTAATCTACACACTGAACAATAGTGTGTGAAAATATCCAAATGTTATCCTTTGACCTTCGAATTAACAATGTTTAACAATGTTTCCTTTAACAAGAAGTATAACTTATATTTAATTTGATGGAGTCAGTCATCACAGAACACAAAAACTGAAGTTTTTTTCTTTAATCATTTTATTTTAGCCCAACACAAAATTAATATTTTGACAATAGATCAAAACTGCATTTCTATAGAATAAGATCCTTTAAACTATAAATAAACATTAATTGAACACGATGATATGTTTCAAAATAGTTGTATTTCAAAATTGAAATTGGTCAGTATTTCCAAAGATCAAATATTATGCAAATGAGGTCATTTTCACGGAAGTAATTTCAATTCATAATATCCACTCCAAGTGTACACAATATAAGTTGATCAAAGCAATCCCCCTTTCACACTGCCACATGTCTAGACTCGTGTCTCTGACTTGCCAAGTGATTGGGCAGATTCATTCTGAGCTAAGAAGCAGCTAGAACTTTCATAGATCTAGTTGTGCCGAAATCTCAGATACAGTTCTCATGCAATGTTTCTTTTCTCTTAATTTGTCTTTATTTATCAAGTTCCAGAGTTAAATAATAACCTAACTATCTGGACAGATGTTTCTAACAATCGTGTTTAGACAAAACTATCAAAAGTTTACATTAATTAATTAAAACACGGTCTTACAGAATCGTAGTTTGTCCACAGAGAGCAGATGTTGAAAACATTTTCAAAATGTTCTGTACCTCTTGTCAGTATTTATCATCTTTGATGGGCATTCTAGAAGTTGAGGTGATGAAGAATGAAGAATTTTTTTTATGGATACACAACTTCTTTATTCTGTGGAGGCGACGTTTCGACATGGATACTTATGTCGTTGTCAAGCTGATGATGCAGTTGAACAAAGTCCCTGGGTTTATATACATGTCGTGTTTATACAATAGAGGAGGATGAGAAGATTTTGAGTTGTTATTACAGTAGATAGGCTTGATGTACACATATTGATTAGAAGCTATTAAGTATTTATCATTAAGAAGAATACTGGTCCATTGTTTTCAATCTACACACTGAAAAGTAGAGTGAAAATATCCAAAAGACTGTCAGATTAATATTGTTTCAAGAGGCAGGGTATCTTTGGTTCTGTACTTCCTCAGTTGCCAGTCTTAGATGTACATTGTCACGTAGGCTTGTGTCCATGATCAATATTACAGTGTCATGTAGGCTAGTTCAGATTCAAATGATTCCTTAGATATCTATAGAAATACGCCAATTATTTAAATCATGCCATTATAAGTGTGCGCATTATTCTTTCTTTTAAGATAACAATTTTATTTTTCACTATTATATCATTAAAGTGAATAAGGTTAAAAGAAATGGTTTTGCCAATAAATGGTATATCTCCCCTGTATATGGAATTAGATGAGCATGCTGTGTTTGATTAATGATATCTCGGGTACCCTCGGGAAACATAGACGTTTATTTTTGAATTTTAAAGTAGAGCTCATTAACTATAATATATGTCATTTCTTAAAAACATTTTGATTTTAAAAATTCTCTTTATGATTGATGAACAAATATTTTAAAAATAAATTGTCATATTTCTGAAATTGAAATTAAGTGTAAATTATTACATATTGCCTTGAATTTTTTTAATTGTTTTTATGTCAACACACCCGTACGGTTCTACAAGGGGTACCAATTGTTGAAAAATTATCTGGTGACTTGCTTCTTTTATAGCTAATTAGAATTAGGACACATTTTTCTAAAACCTAATACTAAATTGAGTGATTTCTTAAAATTTGGGTTTATATATATCCTACTTTTTAACAGTATTTCCTTCAACAAGTATATTAAACCTTTTTATTAATTTGACAAAATCAGTTATTATAGTAACAATAATTGAAGTCGTTTTCTTTTGTCATTTTAAGCACCACTTGAAATTAATATTTTTGGCAATTGATCAAAACTGTACTTCTAAAGAATAGGCTCCTTTAAACCATAAATAAGCCTTTATTTAATATGTTGATATAGTTTCAATAAAGTTGTACTTCAACAATGAAATTGGTCAATATTTTGAAAGTTAAAATATTATGCAAATGAGGTAATTTTCACTGAAGTCATTTCAATTCATTGTATCCTTTCCAAAATTTCCGGTCAACACCGATCAAAGCAATCCCCCTTTCACACTGCCACATGTCTGGACTTTTGTCTCTGACTTGCCAAGTGATTGGGCAGATTCATTCTGAGCTAAGAAGCAGCTAGAACTTTCATAGATCTAGTTGTGCCGAAATCTCAGATACAGTTCTCATGCAATGTACTTTTTCTATTAATTTTATTATTTAACCCAAAGTTCAGAGTTAAATAGTATGCAATCCACACTCTGGAATTTCTTTCATATAATCATATTTTAGTCTAACACTTTTACGAGCCTTATAAACTTATTTCCAAAGGATGAAGATTGTTAAAATTTTACGACTACTTCATTCAACATCGATATCACTAATGTGGTTTGAATGGTATCACTGTAAAGATAACGAAACGCAGAGGAATACTCAAAAGGGAATGATAAGACTACGTCAATTGACACTGAAGGAATCGTTCATAAAATATAATAAAAGTGGTAAATTTCTTCGAGCAACAACCGACGGCGACGCAGTTCTCCTCTCAACCTCTGCATATAGTCGAGAAACCAAGAAGCTAAGGATTCCCTATCTCGTGTTTATACGACGGAAGTCTCTGTTACGAGTAACTAAAATATGAAAATAGTAAAAATATAAGATTATGGTTCTCTTAATATTTGACATCTCACCTCTGCGAAACTCTGTCTGATGTAATCCTCGCCCTCCCGGGACCACTGGTTGTACTGGTTCATCACGGAGTCTGCAATAAGAGAAACATTCCCGTATCGACTATACACGTGTATGTGCATGTGAGGAGACAGTCAGTGGTATTGAGAATGTTAACTAGGCAAACGGGTGGAGTTCTCCCAAAGGAGCTGATTATTGGATTTCCATTTTCCTTTATGTAAATAAATATATACTGAAATTACCTTCTACTTCAACAAAATCATGATGTCAAAGCAAAAGAGACTGAATTTCGCACAACGTGGCTAGATGTTAGTTTGAGTGTGAATACGCTGTGGTACACACGAGCTGGAGAGCATTCTGTCCTGGTATAGCTCAGCTGTAATTCACCGTGTTATCAGTCTAACAGTTTTAACATTTTGAATAGAGGATTATTAGATTGACAATTTTGAATTCCGACCAATTTTCTTGCGTAGTGCCTGGAGCTATTCTCGTCATCAGTTTCAGACATTATATTGAAATAACATTTGGCAAATGAAGTCAATATACCACTGACACGTTTTAAATCATTGGCAGTCACGATTCATGTGTTTCTTATATTAATAAAACAACAAACATAAACTGCTTATAAACATAAACTTTCTTCCAACAAATACGTTTAGATTTTCTTATGGTGAATAGCAGTTAGGTAGAGCGTTACACTCATTCACCTATTGATGAGCCCTCATTATCTGGTGGTCAATAAAACCATTACAGGACATTATTGCTTTACGTTGCTGAAGACTGGGGCGCAGAAGACCCCATGCCAAGTTCCCAGAAGAACATAAAGCTGGATCCTATGGATGGCCGATGTTGCCACCTTCTCGTTTCCTTATGATGAGGTAAGCCCCCCTAGCGTGTTCCTATTGTGTGTGGTTTTTTTCCACAATAATTTCTCTTTTAGCCGTCAATGTGCGTAACAACTAACTTCCGACATATACACTTTCCCGCCCTTTATTCCTCACATAGTCTTAAGCTCTGGCCAGATCAAGACACTGATAGAAATGAAAGTTGATTGATTTCTTCAAGCTAATCGATCACCCTGGGGGAGATCGAACGGGGACCGATAGAGCTAATCGGAGGGAAGCGGCACACTGGACCAGTCTGTAGACAGGAAACCGATAGAGCTAATCGGAGAGAAGCGGCACCCTGGACCAGTCTGTAGACGGGACCGATATAGCTAATCGGGGGAAGCGGCACCCTGGACCAGTCTGTAGACGGGACCGATATAGCTAATCGGGGGAAGCGGCACCCTGGACCAGTCTGTAGACAGGGGACCGATATAGCTAATCGGAGAGAAGCGGCACCCTGGACAAGTCTGTAGACAAGGGACCGATATAGCTAATCGGAGAGAAGCGGCACCCTGGACCAGTCTGTAGACAGGGGACCGATAGAGCTAATCTGAGGGAAGCGGCACCCTGGACAAGTCTGTAGACAAGGGACCGATATAGCTAATCGGAGAGAAGCGGCACCCTGGACCAGTCTGTAGACAAGAGACCGACATAGCTAATCGGAGGGAAGCGGCACCCTTGACCAGTCTGTAGACGGGACCGATATAGCTAATCGGAGAGAAGCAGCACCCTGGACCAGTCTGTAGACGGGACCGATATAGCTATTTGGAGAGAAGCAGCACCCTGGACCAATCTGTAGACAGGGGACCGATATAGCTAATCGGAGAGAAGCGGCACCCTGGACCAGACTGTAGACAGGGGACCGATATAGCTAATCGGAGAGAAGCAGCACCCTGGACAAGTCTGTAGACAAGGGACCGATATAGCTAATCAGTCAATGTTGATCTCACAAGTCTGTCACCTAGACCCCTTAATTTTTAAAGAGCCTAGGCTGGTCTTCAACAAGACTACAGAGCTCAGTTTAATGAGACACATCTCAGAGGTTCCTTTTTATTATATTTTAATTGTTATTCAAATTTTGATATTTTACAAAATATTCATTTCAGAGTCTAAATGTTAGCGTACATGAAGTAAAAAAAGACAAATGCATCATTGTGACTTGATGCCTCTGGTACAAAACAAACTAATTTAGCATTAGGATTTTGTGATATCAATTTCAAACATGGCAATTTGTAATACCATAATTCATTTGCTTACCAACAATGCCTTCCACTTCCGGCAGATTGCCCCTGAAACATTTCATGACCGCCAACAGTTTCTGAGATCCCGTCTTTCCGGATCCGTGTTCTTCCAGAAACGGGACTGCTAAAATACGATAATTCCAAAAGGTACTTCTTATGTTTATTACAAAATTTAACTAATACTGAAGAACCTTAATAGAAACTATTAATTGTCACTTAGACAATAGATAAAAGTTAAAGAGGAACTAAATCAGACGTTACAGTTTAAGAGGAAGTTAGAGCATGATCACGATTTATTCTCTTCATATGTTTCAGTGTTGCTCATGAAAGTGAAACATATCATTATATCAATGAAACATTAAAGCATTTGGAACTAATCTCAAATCCAACTAAAACAAAGGCACACTATCAGATTGATAAAATAATAAACTCCTACACGTACCTGCCACCACACCCTCGTCCTGAGTGGCCCCTGTGAGGAAGTACTTAGCGTTTACTGGACCTTTGACCGCTAGTCTCTCTGGTGTGTCCGGCAGGAAGTGACCGTCAACCACTGGGCGGTAAGGGGGAACCAAGGATAGCGGCATCTGAACATTAAACATTTGAACGTTTTTATGCTGACAATATTTCAAACAAATGTGAACAAAAAACACTGAAAAATATGAAAGGACTAAACAGTTGGTTCAAGCGACAGCAGCATAGACATGAGATAAGTAAAGCTTGTTAACGAAGCATTTGAGTGGTATTCAGAACGTGGTGGGATGGAAACTACTTTTGGCATATGAACTAACGTTCAAAAGAAACACATTGTGTGACTTTCGATTAATTCAATATTCTAAAAGAAATATGATGCATAAATTATAATTATGGTCAATCACAATAAAACATCTGCAGTAGATTGAATGAATTAGTTGATGTCTGTTAATATTTAGTTAAAATATTTTTTAAATGTAGACAGGAGTTAGAAATAAAAATGACACCAACATGACTCCTACAACTTATACATGTACAATATATCTTATTTGTCGATGAACAGTTATTTATTTTAACTGAACATTTTACAAATGATTAAACCAATCGAGGTGTATTTTTTTCTTTTGTACTTCAGTTTATTGTTATCATGCTATTGAATTGAAATTACATTGTAGAATGGCATTTCATCTAAGTCGGCTCTGAGTTTGATTTTTTTTAATTTAGAAAAGTGAAGAAGAAGATTGCCACAACTGAATGTGGGAAAAATTCAAAAGTATACGCATTGACATCATAGAACCAAATTTGAAAGTTCAAATGAGTAAATGCAACGTTGCATTAGCTCTCATGGCGGTAGGTCCAAGCGAACCTTTTTAATTTTCTTCTTTTGAAAAGCTCTCCTTGACCCTTCAATGTATAGACACAACAAGAGGCCTATTGTCAATGCAAACGGCAAAAAACATGCAATCTCTTCGCTATTCTAAAAACATCGAAACGGTGGATAAATGTTTTAAGTTGCATTTGTATTCACTGTTGATTTTAAACTTGTGAAATCAGCACAGACACAGCGATTGGTCAAATATCGACTTCGAAGAGCACTGAAGAACATGTTTTGAATTGTATTTATAATAAATCTTAAATATACAAAAATATGAATGTTTAAAATGAATTTCGATATAAACAATTCACTAATATTACATACGAAATATTATTAAATAGAGATGGCAGTCCGCAAGACTCCATGTCTCCACTTGTAAATTAAGTAAACGGAGCGAACGCGTAACTTATGATTGTAACCAGTTCAATTCCATTTATCGCACGTGTTTTCACTTTGAACTGTCCGCCACGGGGTTTTATAATACATGATAATATTAGACAAGTGAATGTCTTTTATTGAATCAATTTGAACCTTAAGTTCACATATCCTAATAAATCCAAATGTTCTCTATAAAATCGTGCACTTTAAAGGCCTTTAAAAATGTGTTCTTCACTTGTTAAAAGGATAATATAGAAACTGTTCAATTCCGTAACTGGAAGTTGCACTTTCTGGCAACAATTGTTTATTAAAAATTATAAATTCAACGAACAGTGTACAATGAAGATAAAACAATGTTTGAATCCTAAATACTACGCACTTGAAACAACCTCCAGGGTGAGAACTCATTTTCTTGATCATTGCCATAGTTAATTAACTTTTGTTATTAAAAACAGACGCGCGGAATTAATATATTCTATTCAAATAAAGACGAGACAAAAAATAACAAACAAATAAGTGTTAATTAAGGACGGCAATTACTTCCAATTCTTCCCCGAACTTGTGCTATGTCTGCATAAATGAGATTCCCCCTTGATATATATTTATCAGGACAACACCTTGCTTTAGCTATGCCACCGGTGGAGCAGGCTATGTCTGCCCTGTTCCTTAACACAGGGTGCCATCAAAAGTAGTCAGTGATTCGGTCATATTTGATTGAATATTGAATTCAAGTAACTTGATATCTGTTTTATCAGATAACCGATTTCTGATTGCTGTATAAAGTTGTCGATATCACTTTAATATGCGATTATGACAGGACTACAAGCAGTGCCAGCGTTGACCATCGACCCGTGAAGTTCAGTAGAATTGGAGCCCGATCTCAGTAATCTAAAATCTATGGTATTCTATCGTATTTTAATCCCTCATCTCGTCTTGAAAATGTCAAACAAGCATCTTTGATTCGTTAATCAATCCGCGCTGTCTTTATGTAGGGCAATGTGCCAAATGTTATATGTTTTGTGTCTTGAACACTCCCAGGTGGCCAAGATCGTTACTTAACACTGATGGCGGATTATACAAGCCTGGTCTGCTTGCTTTCTAGACTCACGCCTTTTCTGCTAAGGATTATCTTGCGGGTTCACTCCCAAAACGAAAAGTCTTAATTATTACCCCTACCCCTACCAATGCAACTTAATCCATGAATGTTTGTTTCACTACACCTGTCTTTCCTATTCAATTGAAAGTGGACTCGTGCCATCGGGTTTAAGTCCTTCTTAAACACTTTGAAGTATCGTTGGAAAATTAGATTAAGTTTGAGCAAAAGTAAATAGTCCAACCATTGACCGTCTTTTTAAACAAGTTTTGACTTTCAAACTCACAGTCAAATATAGTTCCAGACCATTTACATTGCAGTTCCATATCGCTCATACAAGGCCCTGATTACAAGATTATGCAGAGAACGGGTAAGAAATATAGCAACAGTCGAATTAAATATGTCGATTGTTCATTTACTTATATGTATTGATATTCAAGCTGTTTACACTATACTAAAACGTCTCACGCCACTTCAGAGTCGATTATCAGAGTCCTCGATCTCCTGAGTTAGTCAAACAAAATATCTCCCTTGTAGTAATAATAATAATAACTCTTTATTGTCCTTAAAGTACATAGGAAATTCACGTTGTGCTTTCCGCACCCGACAGCCACTGTGCAGCCCCAGTTCAAGCGTTGTTCTGTCCTTATAATGCTGAGTGTCAAGCAAGGCAGCAAGAACTCCCTTCTTTAAAGGTCTATTGGTATGACGGGACCGGGAATCGAACCCCGGTCTTCCGGGTGATGAGTGGACACTCTACCATCTGAGCTTCTCCCAACCTAGGAGTGAATCAAGAGATGGACCTCTGGTGGGGCGGCACAGTTTTTAATCTATGTTAGTAATCACGCCAGGGGGATGTGTGTCACTGGGCTAAAGCGTGCCCCTCTTCCACACTAAAGACGGGGCAAAGTTTGGATAAGCTCTTATTGCCATCGATTGAAGTCAATGTCGTGAAAGCGGATACAGAACCACTTAACGGTAGTCGTGCCGACACATTGAAGAGGATACAGAACGTTTAGAGGTGTCTGTGTATCGATCAGTAAAGCGTAACGCTTTAACTACAAACTCGTGATTGAAGCTATCATGTGTGTACATAATAGTGCATGTTCAATCGGATATTAAAATCCCAATGAAAGATTTAGCATGCACAACTGAAAAGACAGGTATTGGAGGTGTCCTTGCGATCAATGGAACCTAACTCGTCTCATTCGAGAAACGTGACGACCTGATGAGCCACTGAATAGAAGACGTAATTCATTCTGAAGTGTGATGTTAATGGTGGCCAGAATTACGTACTGCTCTACTATGTAGCATTTAATTATACCGTATACTTATATTCCATTGCTAAGTCAATGAATGCAATAATGATAATAACATTAGATGTATAACACACGTCGATTGCGTCCGTTGTCCCAAGTCCATTCTATAATCTCCAAAAGTCAATATGATTACATGTCCAACATTTAAATTGTCCGCTTCACCAACTTTCTGTTTTTCATGACGTTTACCTGTATTTTCTCGTATACAAGTTGCTCCATCTGTTTTGAGGGGATACGCTTCAAACACTTCTTGATGAGTCTAGTGCTGTTAGCTGCACACCCCACGGCGCCAGAGAAAAACTTGAAGTAAAAACCAGGTTCCCGCTGATGTCGCGTCAACGCCCAGTGTGCGAAGGGGGAGCCGCTCTGCTGAATGACGCCTTGGAACAAATCTGAGGAAGAAGATGCAATGCTTCAATAAATCGGCGAGTAAGTGTAGTTCGTAAATAGGGGAAAACAAAACAACAAACAACTCTCAACAAACAATAATAACACACACTGAACAGGCGTAAGCATGACAACCACTGGCTAACATATAACGAAAATCAATCAACTAATCAACTGGCTTGTCATATCAATCAATCATCAGCGAAACACAAGATTATACAGAGAGGTCATAGAAAAGTGTAATAACTACAAATAAGTAAGAGGTACGGGCAAATGGATTGGAAGGGGGGGGGGGGGGGGGGGGGGGGTGTTTCTGTATAAGAATTGTTAACTCTCAAATAGCGAAAGGTTCTATGAAGGAATTGTCAATTTGTTCTACGTCAACGAGTGTTGCGGACACAGGTGCAAACATATTTGAAGGGAAGTTTTAAGTGAAAGTGAGAGACACAGGGAAGCAAAATCTCGATGTGTGTTTCTTTAGCCTGAAGAACAAAACGTGTACTTTTCTTGTCAATAACGAAGTTGTTATCTGAAGATGAAGGAACATAAGTACCTTTAGCTAGCGGAGAGAACATTAGGAGACCGACACTGCATCCCCCCGCACTGTGTCCGTCAATAGTGACTCGGCCCGGGTCTCCCCCGAACTCGGCTATATTCCCTTTGATCCACTTGAGCGCTTCTATCTGATCCATCATCCCAAAGTTACCTCGGATTTCAGCATCAGCAGAAGAGAGGAATCCTTTAAAGAAATGAACATACATTAGAACTTCTCTTCATTTCAGCATACACTTCTGATAGTGTATGCACGAGTCATGAATTACGGTTTTCGTTCTTTTTTTCATAATCACTGTTTTGAGACATATGTTTTTATTTCAAATTTGGAGGGAAACATTAATATGTTTTTCTATTGATATATTTAAGAGGCTTTAGAAATATTTACAAAGCAGAAAATGTTCCTGCATGGTCGAAAACTTTTCCTTGCTATTGTAATTTACTGAATAATAAATAATGTCAAATAAACAGATATAATGAATATCAAATACATGGACTTTAAGTGATACAGTTTTGAAACAGTACTCATGGGGCTGCCCTGTTTAAGGCATGTCCCATACAGGTTTGGTAGAAGCACTGTCGACACTCCATCAAGGCATCTGTCCATTGGCAAACACTGGAAGCAGGGCCACCTAAACAAACTGTCACATATGACATCACCATGTTCCTGCCTGGGTCCAACAGGTGCTTCCTATAGCGGTGCTTGTACGTATCAACACGCGCTAATTGGCCAATGGGAAACATTTTCAGATTGCCATAGTAACGCATCACACGCATTCCATGACAGGAGATGAATAAACAGTTGGGGTTATCAGAGTACACAGTCAATAATACCCTGTTATTGTTCTAATTTGTAGAAATGATAGAGAACATGTGGACACGAGGCATCCTGGAGCACATGTAAGAGTTTGAAATACTCACGTCTAAAGCAGAACATTTCTCCAAAGTTCACAATATTATAGCTGGATTTGCCAGGCACATGACATAAAATGGTACGAGAATAAGTACTACGTTTACTATAATATATTTTCAAATATATGTTTAAATCATTCAGATGGGTAGTGAATGTAAAATGATGAACAGGTTGGTTGGTTTTGTTTTTGCGAGGTCGTGGTTGCTGATTGGTTAAACTTTCTGGACATCCAGTGCTGGATAGTCGAAGACTCTGAATGTGTTTTCTCGAATTCCTCAATGGACTCCGAAAATCAATAACATATTTTACTGTTGCAGAGATCGGAATTCCAAATATTACAAATATGTTTGTTAGAAAGGATAATTTTCTACATTGTACAATATAGATGCAAACATATATTCTATTTGTTACTCGGCGATTGAATCATACAACGCAGGCATAAAAGTGTTCACTTTTAGCACTTCGAGTATATTTTATAAGTGTATAACTGTTCATGAATGCTCCAGACGAACCCTGAAATCAACACCGCTGAGTGCGATATAAGTACAAATGTGTCTATACTAGCTTACTAGAATTTCGGAGTAATGTTCTTTAGAACAATACCAGTGACTAAGACAGACGGACCTACAGAGGGAAACACGCACCTAGGGCACCCAGCCGATAGTTGATAGTGACGACGATGATCTCATGTGCCGCGAGAGGGGCGCCGTCCAACATGTATCCCATCCCCGTCTGGTAGGAACCCCCGTGGATATACACCATCACCGGGTACGGCTTGCTGTTCTTCTGACGGTGATTCCTCTGTAATGGCAAGCAAGGGGTAACATTATCCAAGAATAATACATGAGCTAGGGAAATCATGTTGTCTGAAACAAATGAATTGACAGGGAAGATTATAATTAATCTGTATAAAGTTCTCTTGACGGTGCAAGTGAGTCCACTGTTATGTAAAGAATTGTGTAAATCATCTCGAGTCCCGCTACTCACAAATAGTGAGTAGCGGAACACTACTCTGTTATGACAAGATGGTTTTTGAAGAAACTAGTTCTGCAACAATAACGGACACGCCATCTTACAGAAACGTAAACAGATAATCGCATGGAGTGCAAAGACTAATGATTCCTTTGAAATAAGAAACTATGTCCGCTCATCGTATAACAGTGGTAATGAAAATAAATCCTTTCAACATTTACTTTTTCCTGATTAACAGTGGATGTCTTGAGCAAACCCACACGTTGTGTTCTCCTCGGTGTTAGTGCAAGAAGGCGATAGGAAGAACCTTTCAGCATGTGTCTACAGGCTTGTATCCGGGTATCTAAGTTTGGGTTGTTTCAGAGGGAACCGGTAGCGCTTTCAATTGGTAATTTGAATAGTATAGTTGCAGGTGGATGTTTAACATTGTCAGAATGTTATGATCTTTATTTATATCCGTAATTTTGGCATCGTATGTCCCAGTTTGCAGACTGGTACAATACTGAATAATGCAACGATGCTCATTTAAGAGCTCCTAACGCGTTGCACTGACCTGCTAGAAGCGTGGCCGTGTGTTGCTACCCATGTGACGAGTTGCACTGACCTGCTAGAAGGTGGCCGTGTGTTGCTACCCTTGTGACGAGTTCTAGACGTGTTTACACAGCGTGTGAAGATAAGGAGCATTATAAATGACGGGATAAGAGCATGTCAGAGAACGCAGCCTTGTGCTATTGTTCCAGCAGCGCAATCTAACATAAGCAGCATTTCACACTACATGATTGCTAACCAGCAAGGAGATACACAGGAAGGAACACAATGTTAGGATTAACCCAGTGCCGCCCTCCCTATAGTTAACGTACCAGGGGAACATAATATGTAAACCAATGCCGTTTGCATTAGAGTCCGAGGACGATTTCTGTCACTATGCTATTTTATACTGACAAATGGGTTAAGACACGGGATTCTCTTTAATAATTCTCAGATGACCGGCGAAACCGATGTAGGAGTTTACTGCAGACAGGGCAGGATTATAGCTAATCCGGAAATGCGCGTATAACAAACATGGCAGCTAAAGGGCAGCATCAGCTCGACGTCTTCTGACGGTTCACACGTCCATTCAGGTGAGGAGGATTGTAGGGGCGCTTCGGGTTACCTGGGTCGATAGGTAAGTGTTGCTATTTGGCAGGTAAGCCGTATATCACCTTCCCGGATAATCTACTTAGTGACGGCGTGAATTATCAGGTAAACGAGAGGGACTGGTGACGTTGTCAGGGGGTGTGTCTGGTGGCGCTTCTAATTACTGTCATCAGTCTCATTCAACAGTCGTTTGGATTAGCGTTGGAATCACATTTGTCTCGGGATTTTGGCCAATATTAATAACATTTTTGGCATGTTTTAAAAGTTTAAAAGCATACAGCTTACATCTTCGTATCTTATAAAACATTGTCCTGTAAAGAGCAAATGTTAAAATAGATCTAGATGTATTGCCTTAACTCATGAGAAATTGGTGTTCATGCCTGGTAAATGTCACTATCCTAATCACATATACATCACAGATACATCACAGATACATCACATATACATCACTGATACATCACATAAACATCACTGATACATCACATATACATCACTGATACATCACATTTACATCACATATACATCACTGATACATCACAGATACATCACATATACATCACTGATACATCACATATACATCACTGATACATCACATATACATCACATATACATCACATATACATCACAGATACATCACAGATACATCACATATACATCACTGATACATCACATATACATCACTGATACATCACATATACATCACTGATACGTCACATATACATCACTGATACATCACTGATACATCACATATACATCACATATACATCACTGATACATCACATATACATCACATATACCTCACTGATACGTCACATATACATCACTGATACATCACATATACATCACTGATACATCACTGATACATCACTGATACATCACTGATACATCACTGATACATCACTGATACATCACTGATACATCACTGAGAATCATCCTGTTCATCTGCTTCCACCTATCTGCCCGTCCAGCTATATACTCAGTTTATAGTTCTATACAGTTGCTCATATCATTTGTCAGTCTAGTTTAACCATGTATATGTGTACGCTTGTGTACAGCTGATAGACATTCAGATGGACATGTAATATTACAATATAATTCATCAGTTTTGATATAAACGAAATAACAAAATGTGTGCAACTCGTTTACAAATTTTCTTGACCAATTTTGTCATCAGGTCAAAGCATATTTCCTCTTTTATATCTTTACTTGATGCTCGTCTGATAATGACTTGAATTCCTCTTGACGATAGGGTCGGGATATGAGGCACTAAATGTGTTCACGAATGAAGGTTTATAACGACTTGTCAGACTTTATGAGCGAATTTGATATAATATTTGGGATAATGGTTTGAGTTGAAAAATGCGATCTTTCGCGATAACTCCATTTCCCCAGCATGGTACCATGACATACATATGCCTTGTTACACTCATACAAAGCTGTACATACGCTAGGTTACACTCATGCAGCTGTACAGATGGAAGGTTACGCTTATACACAGCTGCACAGATGGAACTCTTACACAGCTGTACAGATTCCAGGTTACACTCATACACGGCTGTACAGATGCCACGTTACACTCATACACAGCTGTACAGATGCCAGGTTACACTCATACACAGCTGTACAGATGCCAGGTTACACTCATACACAGTTGTACAGATGCCAGGTTATACTCGTACACAGCTGTACAGATGCCAGGTTACACTCGTACACAGCTGTACAGATGCCAGGTTAAACTCGTACACAGCTGTACAGATGCCACGTTACACTCATACACAGTTGTACAGATGCCACGTTACACTCATACACAGTTGTACAGATGCCAGTTTACACTCATACACAGTTGTACAGATAACAGGTTACACTCATACATAGCTGTACAGATGCCACGTTACACTCATACACAGCTGTACAGATGCCAGGTTACACTCGTACACAGCTGTACAGATGCCAGGTTACACTCATACACAGCTGTACAGATGCCACGTTACACTCATACACAGTTGTACAGATAACAGGTTACACTCATACATAGCTGTACAGATGCCACGTTACACTCATACACAGCTGTACAGATGCCAGGTTACACTCATACATAGCTGTACAGATGCCAGGTTACACTCATACACAGTTGTACAGATGCCAGGTTACACTCATACACAGCTGTACAGATAACAGGTTAAACTCATACACAGCTGTACAGATAACAGGTTACACTCATACACAGCTGTACAGATAACAGGTTACACTCATACACAGCTGTACAGATAACAGGTTACACTCGTACACACCTGTACAGATTCCAGGTTACACTAATACACAGCTGTGCAGATGCCAGGTTACACTCATACACAGCTGTACAGATTCCAGGTTACACTCATACACAGTTGTACAGATTCCAGGTTACACTAATACACAGCTGTACAGATGCAAGGTTACACTCATAGACAGCTGTACAGATGCAGTTTTATGAGACACACCAGTATTATATGTTATACAAAGAAAATATCAAAGAAAGCATTGAGATGATATATGTTTCTATTATTGATATTCTGCATTCTTATATTAATTGCACCCACTGTTTTTACTATTAGACAACCCACATAAACACAACTATAATTATGCTTTAAAGGGGCAGTAGCACGTTTTTTCGCTCAAATAAGTTGATGAAATGTATTTGAAAAATTATTTCACCAATAGTAAAACATCCTTTTCTCTTCGGAAAATAAAGTTTAAAATGAGTGTACATGTTTCCGTAAAGCCATGGGAATCGTTTTTGTAATACAAAATAATAAATTGTGTTCACAATAAAATGGCCGCCATGCAATTTTTGCTTAATACCCAACATAGTTTTTACCACTACAGATAATTGGTTTGTGTAATAAGATGTTTTACCCTCTAAAGGTAATTTAAATGACATAAACTATCATTATAAATGGGAAATTTGAAAAAATAAATTTTGCAAAAACGTGCTTCTGCCCCTTTAAATATCCATTTGGACAATATGAAAGTAATAATAAGTTACATGTTAACAATAATTACAACTGCAATGTTGTTGACGTAAAACTTTGCTCGTCAGTCGTCAGTCGCTATATATAGAGGAGAAGTCGTGTCGCTTAAACACCGCTGTCGATCCAACAGTACTATACAGTTGGGATTAAACTGGGTAGAGCGGTTGACAAGCAGAAACAACGCAAATCGTTTTAAGCATTACTCACATGAAATGGAATTCAAAAAATTTTTCACATTTTTACAAACGATTAAAAAATATTTTAATGTGAAAGTATAAATGCTGCTGGGCAATATTTGCTAATTTCCCCTGCCATGTCCGGGTGAATGTAGGTAGTTGATCTATCACACAGGACGTGACATGGACTGATATCGGCGTATTAATATCAACTATTACCCTCTGTGATACCGATACGTCCCGCTCCTCGTCCTTCAGTCCGCCAGGTCTCGGCTTAATAGACGCGAGGAATCGTGGGGTGGCGGCCGTGTGTTTGCACATATTGAAAAGATAAAGATTAGATTTTAATTTAATCTTCCGATTCAATGGCCACCACGAAAAGAGGTATTTGAAACGTCTTGATAAGCCCAGGGGTATGTGGAAGTTGATATGATAATTGAACAAGGGGGTTACACTGAAATCTTAAAGGTTAATTCCCCGGTACGTGATATAATGGGGGAATAATTTGAAATGCACGAGCGGAATACGAAATAAGGGTTATGTTCTAAAACGTTTTTGTCGACGTCAAACCGATATATACACGACTGGGTCGTTCTTAACGTTGATGCTTGGATGCTAACACAATGTTACAACTGGCGTGAACGGGGATTACACACGTCTATAAACATTGTGTTTGAATTAAGAATAATTAAAATTGATGAAAAAACGTAACTGGTCAATTGGTGATTTGATGAAACCGAAATAAACGAACTAGCCATATATATATATAATATTATAACTTCTATTTGATTGAGTTTTGTTTTCCACACTTATCATATAAGCGTTTCCGTTGTTTTGAATGAACTACATATACAGTTTACTTACTTTATCATGTGTGCTCAATATCACCATATAAACGCGCTTCTGAAATAATATACGCTTGGTTTATTTAAATTTTACTTGTATGCAGATATAGTTTGCTTAATTCAGAAAGAGTTTGTGTGATCTATGAACCAGATATAGTTTGGGCCTCGATGTTGTCGTGTCCATTTCACACTGCAACGTAAGCTGATATCAAACTAGCGCGTACAAACACTGGAAACACATCTCCACTCCGGGCCAATCTCTGGAATGAGACATGTAAGAAAGCGATCTACGGAGAAGACCATGTGAAAGCACTTGTGAAAACAAAACAGGGATTCGAACCCGGGTCCCAGACCGCCTCCGGAATGTCGAACGTGTCCAACAACGGAATGGTTGCACAAAGCAAACAGTTGAGTAGGTCGTCATGTGATGTCAGTGAGAGGTGCCTGTATGTTATGCTATCAGAGACCTATGCTGTTGGCGCCGATATTCTCCACGCTTTACGTGGTTCTGATAATGTCAAAATCTTGCACAACAATCACCATTAAATTTGATCGTCTGACTGCGCTAGGAGACGTGTATGCATGTAGAAAACATCCAACGAGACAAGTGTCGGGTACCTCGAGGTGATGGCGGGAACTGTGCTTTCTCAGGTTCACTTCGAAATGTATTTTAAAGACAGTTTGTGACAAGATTGGTAACTGAAAACGCTCAGTTAGATCACAATGTATTTAGTTTTAACTTCCTACAGTATCAACGCAAGTTACATGTCTACAATAGAGATAGCACAAGGGTAGAGGGAAATGACTACATTATTGGGAGGAAGTGAGTGACAGTATTGCCGTGTTTTGTTTCGCTCCAGGTATTTCTCCGCAACACCTCCACCCATATCAGGTCACCCCACATGCAGGGAAATAGGAGTCATGTATGCTTCTTATTAATAACAAACAATAAACACATGTAGATATCAGTTCCCCCGAGCCCGTCGGACTAGTCGATCCACCAGCCGGTCCCGTCCAACCTGGCAGAACGCTGCTAAATGTCACCGGAAATCTCTCGACATCTTACCGCGGTATTGTGTAATATTCAATCGAAATAGGATATGAATATAAATTTGTTGTATATTTTACTATTGGATGACATGTTGCGTTAAGGAAAACATGTGTTATGAAATATAGGAGAACGCCTAACACATGTCAAATATATGTTGGATGGACGAAGGAACACGTTTTGTTTCCAAGATCATCGTTAATATCAATTGAAACTTTACGTTTTCGTAAAGCATTAACAGTTATGTGTTCATCATCATTCCAGTCAAACCTTTGCAGTATAAACTAATTGGAATTATGAAACATTATCGAAATGCTCTTAGCTCCGTGTGAGCGCCGTTCTACTGTACATCACATCTTATTTGCCTCATGTAGACCATTGTACCTCACGCAGCGTATCATATGATAATAAATGCTCTACCAGATGCCTTATTTTCTCTAATATACAGCCAATGTTTTATTTGTATAAGAACTCCGGCGTATTTACATACAAATATTTATATTTTCCCTGCAACGTCAATTAAGTGTAAGCACTAGAGCGTCTGTAGCCCGGCCTGTAGCAGTCACGCCAGAGCATGGTGCCGACACACAAACACGGAGACCATTATCGATAATCAACATGGTTTATTGGCTTCAAATCATGACCTTAAGTATCAAATCATGCTACTTGCATATTAAGAAAACATAACGATTGTGTATCTTACATAAGATGTATCATAAATAATGAGGTAAAGATATTATTTTAGAACACATTTCACAGGCACCGCTTGCTCTATAACTGAACCATCAACAGTCGAGTGCGATTGCGACACGCCAGGAAACCTACACGTTCTGAAATCGGCATCTATTTCCTGGAGATATATACACACGAGCCAATGCACACCACATTTCTTAGGCTAGGAAATAAATACAGATTGACCGGCCTTTTACCAGTAGCACCCAGGAGGGGAACACATGAGTCGATCTCTAACTCGTCCGGCGTCGGAAGGGAATGGGATAAATCAGTGTTATTGCTGACAAGTGAGAAATACACATGTACATTACGTTACTATCTTTCTGATGACTTTCAATACTCAGGGCGCCTGACAAACTGACAAGTTGGTAGATGTACCCTTGAACAACTGCTCAAAAACACAAGCTGCTAGATTTTGCTGTTTTATGGGAAATAGTCTCATTTGGTCCATGGAAACATCTGAGGGATTAAATATGTATAACTACTTGTAAACGTCTTGACGACATGACATGACGAGCATCTGTATAACGGATATATAGTATTTCAGTTGAGGATGACGTGACACTGATAACGATATAGGGTGACAGACTTATTACCAGACATCATGTAGTTATGCCATCCGTTAACACCTGCGTACACTGGACCAGTGGTCGTCATCTAGTAACATGTCACCTTCACAGTGTGAACAGATAAGCTGTATTATGTCAATTACAGTTGTAATGTGACATCATGTATTATGTATAACAAAATAAAATTCTAGGGATTTTGGAACAGTATGGTTACAGACAGTTAATGGTTACAGATTTATAGATTATAAAAGCTTCATTCCCCATCGGTCAGTGTTCTTCTACTATTCAAGTTCGTATTTATTTCAGGAACAATTAACTCTATGAAATTTTTAAACACAAATATTATTTGAAATTCTTTTTTCAGAAAAAAAAGAAACAAACCTTTTGCAAGATTTTAATATTTAGTACGAACTATACACAACGAACTTAATTAAGCACCACCTAATATTTTCAGTGATACAAATATACATAGTAACGAATATGTATTGTTAGATGGTAATTGGTATGGAACTGCATTTCCTCTCAACAGTGTTCGGGTTTTCTGTGAGGTCAATCGCACAAACACACCCCACAATGCATTCGAAGCACACCACCCACGAATTTCTGAAATTGCAGTTTTAAATCGTTCTTGAAATCAGTATAAATCTTGGAAATTGTCAAATGATTGTGTCATTACCTCTGAACATGGCTCGAAAGGAGACCCCCTGAAGAAAAAAGATTATTGGAATGAGTTCCACCGGAATGTCTTGTAGAGCTATTGGACGACAGTTGGACATTCACCACACTGTGATAAGCCGCCTTGTCCAGAAATATCGTCAAACCACAGCATATGCACCAAAGAACATCCACGCATCAGTCCCATTCGTTGTTGGATCTGTAATGGTCGGGGGATGCATCTCTCATGGTTGTAAGCTCAAGAGGTAATCTCAATGGCGATTGTTACAACCGGGAAATTCTGCAGCCCGTTTTTGTGCCACATTTTGACAATCATTAATTGGCCACTTGTCCTGTATTCATGAATGATAACGCTCGGCCTCACCGTCCTCGACCTTTGATTGGTTTTCTAAAGAAGTTTGCAGTATCTAAACTTCCTTGGTCTGCCATGAGCCCGGATATCAATCCACTTGAACACATTTGGGATATGATTGAACGCCGAGTGCAAGCCATGGACCCACAAGTACAGGATTTAGTCAAGTCAAAGTCAAAAGATATTTATTGCATTTAGGCCTCCAGCCCATATACAAATATTACATACATGTGTTGTTTATGTACAAATGTTATACAGAACAGAACAATATTCACAATTGATATAATAAGTTGCTTCTATGGATAACAGCATGTTTTACAAAAAGTGCTAAATTGCGTATTACATCTAATACGTCAACTTGAGAACCCGCCGATCATACCATAACGCGATGTATTTGTCTACTACGATTCAACCTCGGTTATCTCGAAGCTTGCTACCACAGTTATACTCCAAACATTGGATGTATGGACGTGGTTGTGTTCTGGAAAGGAATCCGTGTCTGCTGATTGTAGCACTGCGATATCAGGTCACTAGTCGCTGACTTCCGGTTCTAAATGGTTGTGGTTCGTGTTTGCATGTTTTAGTAAGAGGTAGTTTGACACCGCATGACATCCGTTATTCTACTGGTTATGTAACAAAGCGACGATGTATATGCATTCACTGCAGAATTGAGGAATGATCAGAATACCCGTGCCAATCTGAAGGAACACCTGCATGATGACATGACCTATAATGTGACCTCAACATTGCTATACTGACTGACTGACGGTATGTAACAGGCACTTCAACATCTTTGACTAGTGATGCCCATGAGAGGACTACTTTTTGCCCTTTTTAATAAATGTAACTTTTATGAGGATTTACGATTTATTTTGTTTCAAGCTGCCCCAAAGTGTAATTGTCTCTTTTATAACTTAAATGATATTGATTTTTTTTATTTCTTATGAATGAAGAGAAAGCAAAATATTGTAGCTTCTTTTATTTTACATATGTGTAAACGACGAGAAATGTCATCTACATGATTTTAGCACTTGTTATCAAATATTAATTTTTGCAAAATATGTGCTTTTAGTGTCTCATAAGCAAGGTTTTGGCTAGACGCATGGTAAATTGTTTATTGCTGTATTATATTTAAAATGTACTTGTGCGTGTTAAAATTAAATACAAACTACTACTTCTACAACTTATATTGAACGAGAATATGAAAACGCCGTGGTTCAGTGGTTTTATAAACACAGCAAATATCTTCCACACACTATGAAATAAAACCCGAATCATATTTCGACCCGCCCAAGGCAAGGGTTATCATTTTAACATAAACCCTCGACCAAAAACGAACAAAGATGTCAGAGCGGGTTGTGATCAGATCATCCAGCGGCGAACAAATATTTGGGTTTTCACTCAAGCGAATCTCTGGCGGAAAACCGATACTACAAATTGCAGGCCTTGTACCGATACATGTCTGTTTTGGTCATCGTTACTCCGAATCCGATACTCTGCCAAGTGGCTAGTTAATTAACCATCATGCTCCGTGAATCGCGATTCGAAAATGATTAATAATCCGGACGTTCTCGATAGGTGAGTTTACCCGGACGAGGCCAATTAGTGATTCTCGGCAGTTGGAGAAGAACTTTAACATGACACGTGCACTCGACCGGTACTGACTGGCAGGTGCGTGAACATAACAGTACCGTATATCTGACCAATTGTATACCAGTGAACATAACAGTAGCGTATATCTGACCAATTGTATCCCAGTGAACATAACAGTAGCGTATATCTGACCAATTGTATCCCAGTGAACATAACAGTAGCGTATATCTGACCAATTGTATCCCAGTGAACATAACAGTAGCGTATATCTGACCAATTGTATACCAGTGAACATAACAGTAGCGTTTATCTGACCAATTGTATACCAGTGAACATAACAGTAGCGTATATCTGACCAATTGTATACCAGTGAACATACCAGTAGCGTATATCTGACCAATTGTATACCAGTGAACATAACAGTAGCGTATATCTGACCAATTGTATACCAGTAAACATAACAGTAGCGTATATCTGACCAATTGTATACCAGTGAACATACCAGTAGCGTACATCTGACCAATTGTATACCAGTGAACATACCAGTAGCGTATATCTGACCAATTGTATACCAGTGAACATACCAGTAGCGTATATCTGACCAATTGTATACCAGTGAACATACCAGTAGCGTATATCTGACCAATTGTATACCAGTGAACATACCAGTAGCGTATATCTGACCAATTGTATACCAGTGAACATAACAGTAGCGTATATCTGACCAATTGTATACCAGTGAACATAACAGTAGCGTATATCTGACCAATTGTATACCAGTGAACATAACAGTAGCGTATATCTGACCAATTGTATACCAGTGAACATAACAGTAGCGTATATCTGACCAATTGTATACCAGTGAACATACCAGTAGCGTATATCTGACCAATTGTATACCAGTGAACATAACAGTAGCGTATATCTGACCAATTGTATACCAGTGAACATACCAGTAGCGTATATCTGACCAATTGTATACCAGTGAACATACCAGTAGCGTATATCTGACCAATTGTATACCAGTGAACATAACAGTAGCGTATATCTGACCAATTGTATACCAGTGAACATACCAGTAGCGTATATCTGACCAATTGTATACCAGTGAACATACCAGTAGCGTATATCTGACCAATTGTATCCCAGTGAACATAACAGTAGCGTATATCTGACCAATTGTATCCCAGTGAACAAATGCCAGTGAACTTGGTTTCTTCAACACGTGACCATAGGTTAAAAGAAGACACATTCATTATAAGCGTTAATTTACTTATGAGTTTTCTTTTTTCATAAATATTTGTGTATCACTATTGCCGGAAAAGCTAAATATAATCTGCGTTTTGAGGAAAAGGTGATATTAAGGTAGGCAGTCTGCTGGCAAATGGTACTAAGAACTTAGCTATACCAACAAGTAAACTCACGTGCAAAAGAATCTTCTCCACATTTTAAAGAAAGTATACTAATGTCGGAGAAAGTAGATATTAAATGTGCTCGATAGACACACGTTTCTTTAAGAGGCTCAGAAAATATCATACATCAGAGTATGGCAGATACTTCTTTTTGCTGATATCGCTTTTTCAAAATGTTTTTGGCCGGTATGTTTGAATGTATAAACTGTAGAAATTTAGTTAATAAAATATGTTGACATAAATAACATTCTTTGACTAAAGTTTGTTGAAACAAGTCAAGAACTCTTCTTTCTCGTCTCGAAAATGCCAATTTCTTAAAATGTTTGATATATGATAAAATTTGGAAAATTCAAATTTGTTTAATCTGAAGAGTTGGTGTAACTCTGTTTCAGTCATATGTACCGCACGTGGATTGCAATATCTTGTATTATGTATGGTGGCGTTTCTTTAGCACGTGAGTATATACAGTTCATCACGGATGGGACCGGTTTGTCCATGGATGAGTGAACAACTTCATGGCTGGGTAATTTGACAATTTGAACGCAACTGTGTGTCACCTCGGCCAAGATATCTTCCTCCCAATACAGCTCTGTTTACCCAGAAGTAAGCCTGGTATAAAGGTTATGCGGAAGGCAACCTCCAAGCGTCATGTACGTAAGTTGGACCAGATCAGAGTTACTGGCAATCATCAATGCACTTTGAACAGGATATAACAGTATGGAGAAGGTTGATTACAGATGGTCCAATATTTTTTTTAAACAATTGATTTACATTATCTTCCATTCACTTAATGTTGCAAGTTCTTTAACACATGCATGTTTACGTAGCGTACCTTCAAGGAAGTTTGCACATTACGTATTAAGATGCACATGTAGATGTCAATATTTATCTATTACTTGAATGTCGTCACTAGTGCTGCCTCGCGATAGATCAACTATACTTTCTTTATGCGAAGTCCCGATTCATACTTGACAAACCCTTTCTACATCAAATTGCAAACATTAAGATGATCTCTTCGTCTGTAGAGTGTCTCTCGGCCTAGATTCACCGTGACTACTCTGCGAGGTAATTGCGTCACATTCAGGTAATTATTTCCACACCTCAGGACATTCATCTGTGATCAGTAGCAGTTTACTCAGGTAACAATAGCTCGATGTTTCTTAATGATCGTGTTTATCAAAATGTAGTTTTATCAAAACATGTTTACAAGTAATGGCCATTCGCTCATTCAAACTAAAGTTTCAAGATTTCATTAAGGAGTTAAAATATAAAAAAAAAAAAAAAAAACTTGTACTTTCTCTTTGGCTGAAATGAGAAACGAGACGATTTCCGCCTCCAGCAAGACTGTTATTGAACAAAGCTACCTGAATTTGGATTTATTGTCATCTGAATATATTATTTTATGTCTGTAACGCATCCGGTTGATTATAATGACATACTGACGAGTGACGTGATCAGTGATATCGCCCTGATGAATACCGTACGTGACCAGTGATATCGAAGTGACGAATATCGTATGTGACCAGTGATATCGAAGTGACTAATACCGTACGTGACCAGTGATATCGTAGTGACGAATATCGTACGTGACCAGTGATATCGAAGTGACGAATACCGTACGTGACCTTTGATATCGTAGTGACGAATACCGTACGTGACCAGTGATATCGTACTGTTGAATACCGTACGTGACCAGTAATATCGTACTGACGAATACCGTACATGACCAGTGATATAATACTGACGAATACCGTACGTGACCAGTAATATCGTACTGACGAATACCGTACATGACCAGTGATATAATACTGACGAATACCGTACGTGACCAGTAATATCGTACTGACGAATACCGTACATGACCAGTGATATCGTACTGATGAATACCGTACGTGACCAGTGATAACTGACGAATACTGTATGCGACCAGTGATATCGTAGTGACGAATACCGTACGTGACCAGTGATATCGTACTGTTGAATACCGTACGTGACCAGTAACATCGTACTGACGAATACCGTACATGACCAGTGATATAATACTGACGAATACCGTACGTGACCAGTAATATCGTACTGACGAATACCGTACATGACCAGTGATAACTGACGAATACTGTATGCGACCAGTGATATCGTAGTGACGAATACCGTACGTGACCAGTGATATCGTAGTGATTAATACCGCACGTGACCAGTGATATCGTAATGATGAATACGGTATGCGACCAGTAATATCGTACTGATGAATACCGTACGTGACCAGTGATATCGTACTGACGAATACCGTATGCGACCAGTGACATCGTACTGATGAATACTGTACGTCACCAATGATATCGTACAGACAAATACCGTACGTGACCAATGATATCGTAGTGACGAATACCGTACGTGACCAGTCATATCGTACTGATGAATACCGTACGTAACCAGTGATATCGTAGTGACGAATACCGTACCTGACAAGTGATATCGTAGTGACGAATACCGTACGTGACCAGTGATATCGTACTGACAAATACCGTACGTGACAAGTGATATCGTAGTGACGAATACCGTACGTGACCAGTGATATCGTTCTAATGAATACCTTACGTAACCAGTGATATCGTAGTGACGAATACCGTACCTGACAAGTGATATCGTAGTGACGAATATCGTACGTGACCAGTGATATCGAAGTGACGAATACCGTACGTGACCAGTGATATCGTAGTGACGAATATCGTACGTGAACAGTGATATCGTAGTGACGAATACCGTACGTGACCAGTAATATCGTACTGACAAATACCGTACGTGACAAGTGATATCGTAGTGACGAATACCGTACGTGACCAGTCATATCGTTCTGATGAATACCGTACGTGACCAGTGACATCGTACTGTTGAATACCGTACGTGACCAGTGATTTCGGTCTACCTGTCTATCTAGTGGAACTGGGGTGCGAAAACGTTTTGTTTTGAAACTATTAAAATGGAATAAGAAACGAAAATTGAAAAAAGAAATATATTTGTATGTGGAAAATATGCTCCACTGCTCATAACTAGTCAACGATCACGTGATCATCGACCATTATACTAACATGGAAGAGCTATGATACATGAGAAACACGACAGGTTCCCGGGTGTGTTATCATCTGAGAAACATTATGAATGCATTTCAAGAAAACTGCTCATCAAACATGCCACGAGTATCACGCCATGACTGTTATTGCTAATAACTGTCAGTCAAACATTCAGCTCCCCGCTACCTATACGTAGATAAAGAGATTACCTAATTATATGTATGAAGCTGAACACTCAAAGAAATAAACAATACATGTACATGTTTTACAGCCATTGTTCGATTAAAATAAGTTCAGGAATTTTAAAACTCGGGTACTTGGGAATATAGACAATTGGGACAACGTTCATTAGAGGTTGAAAAATACTTTCTGTTGAGCCTACTCATATCAATCATTTTATTTCGCACTTTATCTAAAAAAATATGCACATAATCGCTAAATATGCATAAATCTTTAAAAACGTCATATCAAGCCATTACTGTCCGCCCGATGTGTTAGTGCTGATTTATGTATCCACAGTCTCCTCTGGGCTATTTCAAGATTTGTGTTATCGGATCGAAGTCCAAACTTGTTAAATAACATATTATTAATGGTGAGGAATTGTGTTTCCCGGCTGATACTCTTGATGCAAGACACAGACCCGACAGAGGTGGAATACGACAAGATACTTTGTTCTGATTGGTTAGCTTGCCTAATGGAATACTCTCGTATTATGTCATATCTCCATGTTATGTCAAACACAGTGTACAAATCCGTAAGATATGAATTATGTAACTAAACACATTAAGCGGTTTACATGTGTGAGTGAGATACCTTTTAACAAAAGTTTTTTTCGTCTAGACGGTTTGCTCGAGTGAAGGCCAAATACTTAAGACCTAATTGATAAAACTGCATATGTTTTGGCTAAAGCGCAATGAGCGCATTAATTTGATGGTAGTTTGGCGCTATACAATGAATGTCTTATTATCCTTGATCATAAAGGTACAATTTCGATTTGTTAAATTATCATTCCAATTTCAATATATTTAGTTCATGTACTTTAGAAAATTACATGATTAATTTAGTTCAACGCGATAAGTTTAACTATGAGTTTCTGTTCTCCATCTGAAAATTGAAATTCTTATTTTCTTGTTTTGACTATATTCAATATGAACACCATTATAAGATATGGGACGTTAGCTTATTACACAAGACATATGCCTCGGTGTGTGTTGATGGTCTACGTATTTCATTACGCAAGCCCTAAACACAACAGAAAGGTATTTCATGTGTTTGACGTCACTCCAGAAACTCGATTATTAATGGTGTGATGATAGGGCTGTCCGGAGATTGTCCGTCTTCATGCAGCCCAGCCACGCTGTTTGTGTGGTACAGCAGTTTAATTGAAAATGAGCGATGAATATTTTGTAACCTTTTTACTAAATTATATTTTTAGTTTCTTATCATATATCAAAGGGACATAGCATGCTACAAGGAGTTCACGTAATCGAAAGTTGATCTTGCAGATTAAGCCAGAGATTATATATATATATATATATATATATATATATATATATATATATATATATATATATATATATATATATATATATATATATATATATATATATATAACTCCAGGCATCAGACCGTTATACTGAAACAAATAGGTTAAAGTGATTATTAAGAAGTGAATGTCTATATGAATAAATAATCGCAGGTACACGAAAGGATCAAACCGCTCTAATAACTGCACGTCATGTCCAGCATGTCGGCGAAGGTTTGTCTAAGAACCAGTATCTGACACCAATTGACACATGTAAGTCGAAACATTTCTATTGGAAACTTGTCTAAGTTAAGTCAATTGAATAATTTTGTCTCCCTTTCTTTAAAAGAAGTTCGGTGTGTTGAAACAATATTCGCAGAATCCAACCAGCGTTATCGAATATACCTCAAGCTCGGAATGACCGAGGTTGTTAGCAGCTATGTCATTTTGAAGTCGCTCAAGTCAGGGGGCCGTCCCTAATTTTAACGTCTTTAGCATGTGAAGCAGCAACCCAAGGGTGTGTGGGTTACCTGGGCCGTGTTCAAGATAGGTTTCAAAGTAATCGCTCAATTAGCGATTACTTTTAAACCTCTCTTGAACGCGATTGCTCAATGTAGCGCTAGGTAGCAAGGCGAGCAAATTTCGAGGAATTTGCACTGTGTCGTTCAAGAGAGAAGAAGCGCTCATTGAGCGCTACATTGAGCGATCAATGAGCGCTACGAAGCGCTTCATTTTGTTGAACTGCCGGCTAGTCTGGACTAACTCTTCCTGCTTCACTTGAGGGAGGAAGAAGAGGCATACGGTTATTGTGGTTGAAATGTCGTCACCTGTATCAGATTGGTACAATGTGTTTATGTTAGTTAGTTTAGCTTAGTCTCTTATTAAAATGATACTCTCATTTAAAGGAATGATTGTCAATTTAACTCACGTACTCAAACCCTAAAACAAAACAAGGTTTACATGTTTAAAGAGTATTAAAGTAAGAAATGGAATAACAACAAACCTGAAGCGAGTTGGTAGACAAGGGTACAAGATGGAACCACAGTGATTAATGTTCTCATCATTTTCCTAATTTAACCAATATACAGGCTCAATCGTGGCAATCGACCTTTTCACCCCTCACCTTAACAAACTGCAGAGGCAAGAGTAGCTGGGAAAATAAACGTGAAGAGAGAAGCTAATGTTTTGCAGCATCCAGACGAGTGTGATCATCACCATGAAGTTACACGTGCATGCACACTTGGTAAAGGATCGAGTGATTCGGATAGTTCTAAAGGAGAACGTTTCTATGTGGGACAACTTGTGTCCGATTCATATTCCTTTCGTGAATGAATAAAACCACATACCCTTGAGTCTGCTCTGTATTTGACCGAAATGTGCATTTCAAGAGCCGGTTACACGTGTCAGTTAAAGGAGCCACTTTCATTTGTTATAAATTATTTGTGAATTAAAAAAATAAAAGTGAGCGTGGCTCGCTAATACCCCGAACCCTTCATGTGGAATCTCTTTATGTTACAACAAAGTAAACTGGCATGATTTCATATAGCTGCATCAAATTTATACATGGATAATGTAGTATGTAATTATGAGTGTTCAATCTAAACCATGTTCGTCGTATTCGGTCCGAGACTGATTGAGATGTAAGAGTACGACTATATAAGCAATATACAGAAACTTGTAAACAAAATCGGTTGTAATTAAGCACCTCTCCTAGTAGTGTAGAAGATGTGTGAAGAGTTTGAAAATAATTGGATAAATAGTTTTTCAGCAATCGGTCGGACAAATGCAGATCTTAGAAAATGACTGAAAAATACAGAAATTTGTAAAAGAAAATCACAAAACCCCAAAATCGCTTGTAATTCGGCACTGAACTTTCGTAATCGGTCGGACAAAAATGTCTTTGGTATAATTGAATGTTTAATTCTTATCAATTAAGAACAATGCACAGTGGAAATATTGAAGAAACGTTTGACAGCCATTACGTATTCAAGTACAAACCGTTAGAATAAGGAACTAAGAAGGGAAACGCTTGACTAATGATTGCATATGTTTGTATTGTTTAAAAGATGAAACAGCTGACGTGTGCTAAATGTCACCGTTGCGAGACAAAGTGTCAATAAAGAGACTTCTTAATAAATAAAGAACTAGTTTGACAGAGTTGTGGGCCTATAGATAGGGTCCTATAGATAGATTGATAATGTTATGTACATGTACATCTATATATGGACAATTATACGGGTCAAACAGGCTGAGTATGTCTGTTGTCTGTTCTTTGTCAATTAAGTATATTTCCACTCTGTACAGGATAACGCGAATAGACTTAAAGAGACAATTTGAATACAAATTTAGTACACATATATAATGGTCAAGCATATATTTGGGTACAAATATCCATTACAGAGGAGAAATGCTGACGTATGACCACATGAATCGGCCTCCGGATTTTGGATTTCACGCGAAGTTGTCAACAAAACGAATACATTGAAACACTTAAATTATCCGTTCTCGAGTTATTCCGAGTGGGAATATGCCATTTGCAGCACAAAAGCAGAGAAAATTACAGGTAAACACACAATATGAAACTTCTGTGGTTGCCAGCTTCGGATTTCGGCGGCATTCACTGATGTAAACGATTTGGCGGTGTCGGTTTTCTTGAAGTTGTGAATGTAGCCGCGTCGCCGCATCCTTCCATTTAAGATAGCGTGTTCTACAACAAAATACTGTTTACCTTAGAACGTTCTTTTATTTGTTTTTGCTTTGTATTGATATCTTCAATTATTTTAATGAAATAAAAACATTGCATGCTGTTTATCAAAATTACCATGCATACAAAGTAAACATGTAAGGAATGCAAGAAACCGCATCCCCTCTCTCTCTTGCCTTCACGATGCTCTAAAATAAAGTTTCAATGTCGTCCACGGATTTGAAGATCAAACTTAAAAATAGCACTTTCCATAAGTAATACAATGTTCATTATTATAATAAAAATAGAACAGCACTAAAATTAGCTAAGAATGTGCCCATAAGCAAAACAATATTTTTATCCCTTCCCAAAACCATGAAATTTCTCTTCTTACTGTACCACCATCTCCCAATGTTCGACCGAGTATGGGGGACAGTAGTCTAACCCTTAGACTCTGGAAAAAAACAAATTATATCTGAAAAAATATTGAAAACAAATATTGGAAAGAAGCCTTTTTCATTTCTTACAGTCATCTTTTCAATATTTAATAAAATGGTAAATTTTCAGAAAAAATACTTTTTTTCAGAGTCAAAGTGTAAGACTAGAGGGACAGTTGTCTCCAACCACTAACCCAGAAACTTAGCATTTATTATTAACATTAACTAGGTTTGGCAGTTATGCAATGTGTGCCTTCGTGCCCCACATACACACCACATTCCCCACATCCTGCTTCAACACCCAATCATTGACCATTTTATCGTAGTCATTAAAGGGGTGCATCACTTTTAATTGTTTGTCATTAGGGCAATTAAATTTACAAATCTTAGTCTCCATCCAGCAAAGATAATATTTGTAGAAGTTGAGCTTCCTAGCAGTACTAGTTTCCGGAGAGAAGTCGAAAGAAGGTATGAGTTGTTGACACCCTGTCGCGTCCAAATATCAACTTTGGGATACAGCTATTCAGATGGAGGGGTTAGAAAGGGGGAAAATACAGGTCTTATAGGTCTGATGAGCTAAAACAATTGTGGATTTTGTAGATGTCAACCTAAATTCTTGAAAAGGTGTTTTGTTTTGCAAGATGAACTGGTTAGCTTGCATCGTGCGTTGTTGTAAAAGCAAGCCGTCATCAAATGATCGAATATTTCTCGAAAACGCTGTCACGGAATTGTATTGAAAGATTCCTATCGATCAATGCCATAAGCGACATGCTTATGCATTTCTTCCGGTGTGATTTTGCTAATGCCCCTTACAACAACGACATTAGAGTCGCTTACAACACGGATAATGGACTCGTTCACCCGCTTAATCTCTTTAATCCACTCGGGTTTGTGCTCTGTAAGGGATCCTCACGAAGACAGTCCAATTGATCTACATTTGACAAATTACATAAATTAATTAAGAGCGATGGCTGTTCGACCCCTGTGCCCAATGGTTTGCATATCGAATGAATGAGTGATGAGTGGCCCGAGTGAAGGTGGCCCCTAAATCACTTTGTTTACAGAGGGAGATTGGGGGATATGCTCACGTCAGTCGGCAGTCGGGCGACTGAGAAATGAGGGGAAGATGAGGCGGGAGCGACTGGTCTGACTGGCAATGAGCAGAGAAATGAGCAAGGAGATATGTTTGCACTTCGTTAGCAGTCGTCCGAGGAATTTATTGAGTATTTAAGATAAAATCGCTCCTCTACATGTACACTGTAGTTACCTTTCTTAAGACTTGGCGTATCAAAAACTATTTAAAAAATAAATGGTGTTTGAGTTATTTTACTTATGATTTCGCAACAATGAACATCATTTGGCTGGTTTAAAACAGAATACACAGAGTGAGACAGATCTAGCGAGAGACAGAAGAGAGTAAGACAGATCTGGAGAAAGACAGAAGAGAGTAAGTCATATCTGGGGAGAGACAGAAGAGAGTAAGGCACATCTGGGGAGAGACAGAAGAGAGTAAGACATATCTGGAGAAAGACAGAAGAGAGTAATTCTAAGGCAGATCTGGAGAGAGACAGAAGAGAGTGAGACAGATCTGGGGAGAGACAGAAGAGAGTAAGGCAGATCTGGGGAGAGAAAGAAGAGAGTAAGGCAGATCTGGGGAGAGAAAGAAGAGAGTAAGGCAGATCTTGGGAGAGACAGAAGAGAGTGAGACATATCTGGGGAGAGACAGAAGAGAGTAAGACATATCTGGAGAGAGACAGAAGAGACAAAGACATATCTGGAGAGAGACAGAAGAGAGTAAGACATATCTGGAGAAAGACAGAAGAGAGTAAGACATATCTGGGGAGAGACAGAAGAGAGTAAGGCATATCTGGAGAAAGACAGAAGAGAGTAATTCTAAGGCAGATCTAGAGAGGGGCAGAAGAGAGTAAGGCAGATCTGGGGAGAGACAGAAGAGATTAAGGCAGATCTGGGGAGAGACAGAAGAGAGTAAGACATATCTGGAGAAAGACAGAAGAGAGTAATTCTGAGACAGTTCTGGGGAGAGACAGAAGAGAGTAAGGCAGATCTGGGGAGAGGCAGAAGAGAGTAAGACATATCTGGAGAGAGACAGAAGAGAGTAAGACATATCTGGAGAAAGACAGAAGAGAGTAAGGCAGATCTGGGGAGAGACAGAAGAGAGTAAGACATATCTGGAGAAAGACAGAAGAGAGTAATTCTGAGACAGTTCTGGGGAGAGACAGAACAGAATAAGACAGTTGTGGAGAGTCACAAAGAGGTAGACAGATCTGTTGAGGGACAGAGGAGATTGAGACATATCTGGAGAGAGACAGAACAGAATAAGGAAGACCTGAATAGAGTCAGTATAGAGTAAGACAGAGAATAGGACTAATCTAGAGAGAGAGTCATAATTAGACATATCTGTAGGGAGTCACATTGAGCTAAGATAGATCTTGAACAGAAGTGCGTAAGACAGACCTGAATAGAGACCGATCTGGAGAGATAGAAGGAAGTAAAAAGAACTGGAGATAGACAGAAGAAAGTATGACATGTGGAGAAAGACAAAAGAGAGTAAGACAGATCTGGAGAGAGTCAGAAGAGAGTAAGACAAATCTGCAAAAGTCAGAAGAGAGTAAGACAAATCTGCAGAAAGTCAGAAGAGAGTTATATTTGTAAATCTAGAGGTAGTAATGGACATGAGAGAACATAAGAGGAACAACACGGAGAAACATACATATTACTAAGGCAGTGAGTCTCTAGAACGTCTGGTTGTGAGACAACGTTAGGGTGGTCTGCCATGTTTCACGCTCCGCCTGGAGTTCACTCGAGCGAAGAAGAGAGTGTCAGAAACTTCATCAAGCGTGACGGACCTTCCATTCTACAGTGCCAGTCAGCCTGTGCATACTTGAACAAATCAGTTCGTGGCAGAACAAATTCTAAATTGAATAACTGCACTAACAGATTCTAGGTTTGATACAAAAGCTTCACCTCCGCTCTGAAACGAGTCGTTCTGTGCGAGTGGAGATGAACTGCTGCCTGGGTGTGTAGATGTTATGCTTGATGCCGACACACAAAGTGAGGGATTACGGGGAAGGGGGTATGTGCCGAGATTAGTTGATCAGTCATGGTCTTGTTGACGTTGTTAATATACCGAGGACAGAGCCGTCAATCAAAGGTGACAGCTGTCAGGTACAAGCTTCTGATTGACGGGGTGTGTCACCATGACACTGTGCAGCACATGTGAGGGATTCTACATTGTCATGAGCTATCTGTGATATAGGATGTTGAACAATTCTCTGACGAAATATTGTGGATAATAGCTGAGAAGCGTGGACATATCTAATCACTCATTTACTCCGTAATGGATTATGATTCATCTCATTATGACATTTCCTCCACTTCTCTTTTTCACTGGAACCGACTGTTTTCTCAAATTGTTGGAATTGCAGATCTTTATCATTTGCACCAACGCCCATTGCATAATTGTTAAAATAAGTATGTGGATGTTGATGATGTTGTGTTATACTGCCAATACTGTGCTGTGTTCCTGGACAAGGCACATCATCCACTCACCACTCAGTCCACCCAGGGAGGCACGAAGCGCTCAGTCGCTACATCGAAACTACAATCCCTTCAGGGTAATTGTGCCGCTTGTGAATAGTAACTCGCTATTTGGTGTAACATCGGACATTATCAGTATTAAATTTGAACCTAATAAAAAAATTCAGCCATAATATCTGAAGTGGAGTGATTCAATTACGATCACCAGTAAGTTCACACCGAGGTTATACATTTTGAGGTGATATGAAGGTATACGTAGCGCCAATTTGACGGGAAAGGATCAGGTCAGTCAAGCAATAAGTGGTATCCATATGTGTCCATACGTATTTTCTTTTCCTCATTGCAAATAGAAGTTAAGATTAATGTGGAGTTATAAATCACAATTGCGCGACGAAATAATGTGATGAGAAAACAAGACGAAATGACCTACACATGTACTGTTTGCTGACAATGAAGAGCGGACTCCGCCAGTTGCAGCATGTATGCAACCTTTGTCCACACTCTTTAGCCTTTAACGTTTAACTGGAAGCAGACACGGGGATGCAGAGATGGGAGAGTCTGAGTATGTATGTGTACTGTTAACATGGACGTGGAATCTCACCTAGACATTCTCACAGTTTCCTAAGTCACACAGCTCTTCTTTATTTATACAACTACGAGTGATTCGCGTGAATCGTAAATCCATATCTTAATTCACTCTAAAAGTTCAAGTTGTGTAAATGCATAACATGTATTGGGAGCTGCAATTGCAAGGTCGATATAATACACAAGGACGTACGTCACAGAGTGGCAGGTACGACAGACAGTTGTTACATTTTTCTCATTTGACCACGAAGATTAACATTTGTTTATAGGAGGATTACATAATAAAATCACTTCACAGTTATATAATGATGTAAATTAGAAGAATGGAGTATGGGGAAAGGGGTGTTATCACGAACGTTTGAAACAGAACGCAGCGTTAGTATCGCTTGCAATTGATTATTAAGACGATTTTAATTTACCCATTTTAACAATGCCGCAATCAGCCCGGCGATACGCTTGGAAGACAATCCTTGAGGCGTGACTGTGATTAGCGACAGATGGGGTCCGGTAGACAGCTTGTCTGCGGAGCCTCATTACTTAATTAATTAATGATGATTATCACTACCTCTAGATGAATTTATGAACTGTGTTAAACCACCAAAAACAAATGTTTATGCAATAATTATGAAATTGGATATTAGTAGTTGTAGTTGGATATCTAAACAATCGATATATGGAAAATTTAAGTTGTTTTTTTGAGTTTCTTTGTGAAATTAACAATCAAAATGTTGCGAAATTACGAGTTATGACTATCGCCGATAATGAAATTCCTCCAGTGACGTCACAGGAGGAATCGCTTCAGGGACCATACCCCCGCTGATTTTCATTCTGACCGCTGGGGCTAATTTAGGCGTTTTTTAAAAAAGCCGTATATAAGTAATTTATGGGCCGATTTCAGAAATTTATAAGCGAGCAATTGTCAAATTGAAATCCCATTTTAATGAATCCGAATGTGACATATGGCATGACATCTAATCTTTAAGGCTGATTTCATCACTAGCTGGGATGTGGGTGTGGCTCTGTTCTCACTGTGGGCTGAGCACTGTATTCACTGAGGTATCAGTAGCACGTTCATGTTAAACATATCAGGCATTATTTGCCTCGTGACAAATGTTTGGGAATTTGTTTTGATGTTTCACGTTAGGGCTGTCAAAACAATGGATAGCAATGTGACATTTTATAGGGAAGAACTTGCTCCATTACATCAACAGGTTATCGTGTATTTAAGTTTTTACTGGAATGTTTCATATATTGTTTCTGTACTCCATTTGTTGTTGATAAAGACTTAAAAAGTAAAGTCGATATTTCTTAACAAATGAGAATATTTCTTTCGTTTTTTTAGCATCAAACTAAAAAATGGACACGATGTTTTTTCTGCAAGTCTGTGGTTAAATTTAGATAAAACATTTATCCTTTTATTTTAAACAATCCCCATTTCCTATCCACATTTGTTTAAAGGACAGCACTTAAAGATGCTCTGTCCCGACCTGAAGATGAGAGGCACGTGTTACCTGTTCCTCTATCCGGAGTACCAGTCCAATTATGCAAAGCAATTTATCCCCAGGCCGGGTCAGTCGAGTTACCTCTGATGATAAGGCAAACCATTTGCAGCTTTCATGTTAAGATAATCGGAAGAAAACGTATTTCTTGTGTCATTCTCGCGCCTCCATACCGAAGTTCAATCAGCCTTCCTTTCATCGCCAGATTAATCAGAGATTTCTTCTTTAAATCCACGTCAAAATATCTATTTTCAGCTCTGACACATTTACAATTATGATACCACAGCGACATATTTTACACTTGCTGCATTCGCGTGAATTGTTTTTGACGTAAGACAGATAGTCAGTTCGAATATGAGATCAAGTAACAGGACAGAGAGAAAAGGACCCAAATGAAAATCAGGAGGGTGAAATAGGGACATACTTGTACAATCTGTCTTCCCAGAGTTTTCGGCAGGGACATGTACGTGGACACTCTGTTTTCCCCTTGTGTTCGACAAGTTTGATTACTAATTAATATATCTAATTGAGATAAATGATGTGTTATATGTATGCGAGTGCCCTGAAATTGTAAAAAGTCATGCAACGTCGGTTATCAGAGAAATAAATGTGTCCATATCAACAGGTTTTGATTCTTTATAGAAGATTAATGAGAAGGATTTTAAAAACAGTTTAGGAAAATTATAATTATAGGCACTATTTAGCTGATACAAATCTGTGTACGATTTTAAGACTCAAGTTAATGTACAATGTTGATGATCTCTATATTGAGTAAGAGACAGAACCTACCAGTGTCACGTTTACATTGAGAAACAGGCATTATCGCCCTTTGGTACTCGTATTAAGAAAGAGACACCACCTTCCAGTGTCACATTTGTATTCAGGAAGAGGATTACCTACTCATGGTGCATTTATATGTAAATAAGGTGTCACCTACCATTGGTGTATTCATAATGATAATAATATTACAAGTATACAGCACCATATCAAAGAATGAGCATGCAAAACATTTTGGTGTAAGCACCGGGATTCGAACCTTGGCCAATTGTGCTCCAAATTTAAGAAGAGTTGTCACCTACCCGTGGCACGTATATATTGAGGAAGAGACAGTCCTCACTGGTCTTGTTGAAGCCCGGGACCAGGTAATCAATGTAATCTATCCCCACCTTGGGCTGGATACACGCCGGGGGGTACTCCATCGCGTTCAGCTCACCCCACGGCCGGGGAGGCACAGGGTCCTGGAAGAAGAACAACACAGGTAAACTAATAGCAACTTCAAGTCACTTGACATGCTCTGCAAAACACTTCCTGTATGTAACTGTGAGACTAAACAAAATAGAGAATTGGATCAGCTCAAACTTTTGTTGCTTCCATCATCTCCAGACATCGTAATAACCCTCGCCGTGACGTTGAAAATAACTGCAAGGTCACCCATATTGACCAGTGTTGGTCCACACCTACTTCTGCTCCATGCCTGTGTAAAATTAAGAGCTCTAATACAGTCTAGATCTTTGTTCAGCAAGTCTAGATAAACTGAATACACTATGGAACTGAGAGTATATATATATATATACCAATATGATACCAATGGAACATGTTGGAGTAAAACTGGCTCTGTGTTTTTGAAGAAAGTAACTCCTTATTTAGCAGGTCAAGTTATCTGACACCACGAATGAGTCTAACTTGGAGCACATGGACAAAGGTATAGTAAATATCATAAGAAATAGATCCATTGACTCTGTAGATAATCAATCGGTGAATGCTTTATTGTTTAAGGTTTCATGCTTATATATGAAATAAAAGGTTAATAACATGCACCAAACATGCAAGTATAGTTTGTTGGTTGAGGTGTGTCTACACGCAAGCTTCTAGTACCTTGGTTCATTAGAATTAGTCAGAGGTAAGATGATAGGGAGTCATCTGAAAATTGACTCAATGCTCTACTCTCTCATAGATTTATGCTCAAACCTCATATATTGTGAAAATGTCAAATGCATTTATAAAGCCCTCGGTCTTCTATACCCCTGTCACGCCCGTATTATTGGGATTATGAAAATTAAAGCATCTAATATTAGTGTCCATCCAATAAAGAGCCTGTCCTCAAATGTTGAATTTTTATTACTCGTTCTTGGAGAGAAGCCGATAGATGTTGTGAGTCTAAATTACCAAGACCCAAACCTTTGTATCTATGTAACAGACATGTTCTTCCAGATTTTATAACCTTGTGAGCAGTACAGTTTCTGCAGTACCGGGTGTGTCCACCCCGAGCAGTGATGCAGGCTCGAACTCGGCGACGAACTCTATAGATGGGTCTACTGACGTTTTGATTAGACATGTGACGTCATTCCTCTGCAGGGCATTTGCCCAAGCGTTTCTCGTTAATGGCGGATTTTGATATATCAATTACGACGTCCGAGTTTGTCCCAAAGGTGCTAAATTATAAGAAGATCGACGACCTCATTGGCCACGGTAACGGGTTAACGTTGTTTCAATTGAGGAAGACTCTAGTTAAAATTGCACCAGCAAATCTTTTAGTCTACTAATTTCTAGAGACTTGAATTTCGTATTTAAAGATGAAATCGAAAGTAGGCCCAACGCTAAGTACCGGTATGTCTTTGAGGACAGATACTTAACATGTTATTGTTTCCACTTGGTCAAACAATTACCAATGTAGTGTGGTCTCGTGTTTAACTGAGTAAACAGTTTTGATCGTGAGGGCATGGCATACTGTGAGAGCACATGCTGTGCAGATAAGGGGAAGGAACTCAACTACTTAATTACAGCATGTTTATGTGGCAGTGCCTGCCTCTCTGCTTCGAGCAGCTTGATTTAATGCTTGTTTTTGGCTTCCTTTATGACTCTTTTAACAGATTACGGTAATAAGATATATTGCAAATGCCCCATAAATGCTGCAGGATAGATCATAAATGCCCCTGAAGTGCGGACCTATGGCTTAATCGTGTAACATTACCTTTGTCTTATGTAGATAAAGAGTTAAATATTTGAAGTAGTCGCCATCAGAGTCTAGAACAACCCCTTAATAGGACCATCTCACAATTTAAAAAAGAAAACAATGGGGGGAGACGAAAGTTTATGTAGCGGTATGCAACTTTGGTGATCGCATGTTATCTTTTCTTTGTTCTTACCATGGTGTTGCTTTGTTTCTTAAATGTATTGTCCTCAGTTTACTTCATTAATGTTCACACAATAAGCACACGGTTATATATAACAAATACATCAAAACGCGTGCATTACACGTGTAGCTTGTCACGTGACATAGACATGACTCTCCCCAGAGGAATGACAAACAACCATGTATTGGATTTCAAACATGTAAATGCCATTTCACTTGAAAGGATTTTAAAAGTAAATTGATCATTATCTGATATTGGTGTAAACAAAAATGTTAAGCATGACTTATCAACAGTAAGTAAAATCAACAAATGACGTGCGGTTGTCTCAAGAAATTTCCCCTACATCAAGAGCGTGATGTCCTCACGGAAATATTTTGGCATGTTGACGGCGGGAATGAGCAAACCCATTAGATTTGTTTACATGTAAATGGAAGCTTTTGATAGCAATCCTGAAATTTATCTTAAGAACAAAGTGAAACCTGTTTGAAGTTTTACACAGGATTAAAAGAATTTGTCAAGAACCAGTGGTTTGAATTTTCTACAGTTATTTCAGCCCCCGTGTAGCAGCAGGGGTGCAAACAGAAATTAACTACTCTATACGACTTCAAAGGAGAACGTGGCTGAGGTTAACCCAGACTGCCAAACAGTAGTTATTTCATTCAAATTTGATACAGAACTTGCACATTACTGACACCAAAGACTTGCCAGTTTACTTTTCAGCACAAGCTGTCTTGGTCGGAGTTTTTAATGATCACATCACTGTAGAAACAAACACTTCTATGTATGTATACAATCAGCACATAACCACTACAAACTGGCAATGCACGCAGAGACTGTAGGCTGGATCGAGGAGAAATAGAGATATACAATACATATTACACGTCAAATAAACGAATAGTAACAAGGAAGTACTCAGATGTAATGATATTATGAGACATGTGTAGACAAAATAAAAATATTTCTAAATGTTCTAAACATAAACATGCATTTTTAAGATTCGAATACCAGTCAATAGCGGCGACTAGTTCCATGTAAAGACTTGGTATAATTCAAATATTTTAATTGCTTCGATTCTAAGAAAGGTAGTGTTTATGTTTATGACATTTTAGCCTACAATACTGATAATACTGCTCCAGTTCAACAAGTCATAAAACTCATTTAAAGTTTTCAAAAGTTTACTAGGAACCGATCAGAGAATACGATATATAGAAATTAACTGTTTACGATTAGGGCTCAAAAGGGGAAAGTTCTATGCCTTATTTGCACAATTGCAAAAACTTTTGACTCTGTAGAGAGAAGTAATATATGGGATATCCTGCAAACGGAATCAGTAGTAGAATGAATATAAATGTTTAAAGTATGTATAAACATGTTAAGGTACGTGTAAGAAACAATCAATAAACTTCTGAGCCATTTATTAATCAACTTGGAGTTAGACAAGGCTGTATTTTAAGCCCCCTTCTTTTTTGTATTTTTTTCATTAACGGATTAGCACAGCAAATATGTAACACATGTACGAATGGGATCCAATTACACCCAGAAACAGTCAGCAATTATTTATATTCCTTTTTGCAGATGACACTGTACTAGGGGAGATCGAAAGATGGTTTATAGAGGAGAACTTCTTTAAACTACTAGTGCTTATAAATAGTTAGGTGTGTATTCTTCTTATATCACCTGTCTTTGTCTCACCACACTAAACAGGCATCAACACAAGCCTTGAAAGTTGTGATTGGTATCTATAAAAATATGCGATCTTGAGGTGATATGTCATTTAACACCTTTTTAAAAAATATTTGATTTGAAGATAAGCCCAAAACTTTTATATGGATCTGACAACTACGATCACATATATATTTATATTTTAAAAAGTTTTCTATGATGTTGCAATCTTTGTATTTGTCAAACTTGAGACTATAAGGTGAAGATTAGGGTCTCCATTTAACTATTTGTCTACAGTACGCTCTTTATACAGAAGTAATACGCACATCTAACATACATGGAGTTGTTTGTAAGATCATGGCCATTACTTTCCTCCTCACAGACCATACACCCGGATTAACACATGGATTTGAAAATAGAGAAAAACTTAATGCATAATCAAATCATTGTACACATTAAAACGCTGAAGGCAATCGGACTGCACAAGGACCCGGCTCGCCATACATGTTTGTGGTACCAAGGACGAGGACTGTCGTTTGCTGCATGGTGACGCGGTGACGCGGTGACGCGGTGACATGTAGATGTATGGACGGAGACTGCAGTAGAAGCCTGCAGCGTGGCTACGTGGTGTAAACACCTCACTGAGCTCCCAAACACGGGACAAACACACCCTCTGATGAATAGCCCGTTCCTCTCCCTTTGTTCGGGGAGTCGTGCAGCCGGATTACGTGCATTTACAAACGTTATTTAATTACTTCAAGCTGGAACTTTGCTGGAAACAACTTGTTTGAGACAACTTGACATTTTGTTTGGTGAATCACAAAAAAATGAGATTTTTTAAGCGTCTAACGATTTGATTATTACTATTTGTATCCAAATAGGTTTTCGTTTTGGGCTGCTTTATTGGACAAACCGCGTCAAAGCCAATATTTAGTTAAATTAATTATACTCTGAGAGTACGACTGTTGTAAACATTAAAACCATTTAGAAACTCCTGTTTTAAAGTGTTCTCAACTATCGATATCGATAATATTCGAACAACTATGATGTTCCTCTGTCGTTATGGTATGATATACGAAGAGCTCCGAATATAGCAGTTTGTTTCAATACGAAGAGCTCCGAATAGCAGTATGTTTCAATACGACGAGCTCCGAATAGCAGTATGTTTCAATACGAAGAGCTCCGAGTAGCAGTATGTTTCAATACGAAGAGCTCCGAATATAGCAGTATGTTTCAATACGGAGAGCTCCGAATAGCAGTATGTTTCAATACGGAGAGCTCCGAATAGCAGTATGTTTCAATACGAAGAGCTCCGAGTAGCAGTATGTTTCAATACGAAGAGCTCCGAATATAGCAGTATGTTTCAATACGGAGAGCTCCGAATAGAAGTATGTTTCAATACGAAGAGTTCCGAGTAGCAGTATGTTTCAATACGAAGAGTTCCGAATAGCAGTATGTATCAATATAAGAGGTCCGAATAGCAGTATTTTTCAATACGAAAAGCTCCGAATAGCAGTATGTTTCAATACGAAGAGCTCCGAATATAGCAGTATGTTTCAATAAGGAGAGCTCCGAATATAGCAGTATGTTTCAATACGAAGAGTTCCGAATATAGCAGTATGTTTCAATACGAAGAGTTCCGAATAGCAGTATGTTTCAATATAAGAGGTCCGAATAGCAGTATGTTTCAATACGAAGAGCTCCGAATATAGCAGTATGTTCCAATACGAAGAGTTCAGAATAGCAGTATGTTTCAATATGAAGAGCTCCGAATATTGCAGTATGTTTCAATACGAAGAGCTCCGAATAGCAGTATGTTTCAATACGAAGAGCTCCGAATAGCAGTATGTTTCAATACGAAGAGCTCCGAATATAGCAGTATGTTCCAATACGAAGAGTTCAGAATAGCAGTATGTTTCAATACGAAGAGCTCCGAATATTGCAGTATGTTTCAATACGAAGAGCTCCGAATAGCAGTATGTTTCAATACGAAGAGCTCCGAATAGCAGTATGTTTCAATACGAAGAGCTCCGAATAGCAGTATGTTTCAATACGAAGAGCTCCGAATATAGCAGTATGTTTCAATACGAAGAGTTCCGAATAGCAGTATGTTTCAATACGGAGAGCTCCGAATAAAGCAGTATGTTTCAATACGAAGAGCTCCGAATATAGCAGTATGTTTCAATACGGAGAGCTCCGAAAAGCAGTATGTTTCAATACGAAGAGCTCCGTATATAGCAGTATGTTTCAATACGAAGAGCTCCGAATATAGCAGTATGTTTCAATACGAAGAGTTCCGAATATAGCAGTATGTTTCAATATAAGAGGTCCGAATAGCAGTATGTTTCAATAAGGAGAGTTCCGAATAGCAGTATGTTTCAATACGAAGAGCTAAGAATATAGCAGTATATTTCAATACGAAGAGCTCCGAATATAGCAGTATGTTTCAATACGAAGAGCTCCGAATAGCAGTATGTTTCAATAAGGAGAGCTCCGAATATAGCAGTATGTTTCAATACGAAGAGCTTCGAATATAGCAGTATGTTCCAATACGAAGAGTTCAGAATAGCAGTATGTTTCAATACGTAGAGCTCCGAATATAGCAGTATGTTCCAATACGAAGAGTTCAGAATAGCAGTATGTTTCAATACGGAGAGCTCCGAATATAGCAGTATGTTTCAATACGAAGAGTTCCGAATATAGCAGTATGTTTCAATAAGGACAGCTCCGAATATAGCAGTATGTTTCAATAAGGAGAGCTCCAAATAGCAGTATGTTTCAATACGAAGAGCTCCGTATATAGCAGTATGTTTCAATACGAAGAGCTCCGAATATAGCAGTATGTTTCAATACGAAGAGCTCCGTATACAGCAGTATGTTTCAATACGAAGAGCTCCGTATATAGCAGTATGTTTCAATACGAAGAGCTCCGTATATAGCAGTATGTTCCAATACGAAGAGCTCCGTATATAGCAGTATGTTTCAATACGAAGAGCTCCGTATATAGCAGTATGTTTCAATACGAAGAGCTCCGTATACAGCAGTATGTTTCAATACGAAGAGCTCCGTATATAGCAGTATGTTTCAATACGAAGAGCTCCGTATATAGCAGTATGTTTCAATACGAAGAGCTCCGTATATAGCAGTATGTTTCAATACGAAGAGCTCCGAGTAGCAGTATGTTTCAATACGAAGAGCTCCGAGTAGCAGTATGCCGCCGTCTTGGGTCCCCGTGCACTGAGCCCAAAGGTAGCCTACAAGCTACGGTTAACCTAAGTGTAATGGAAAAGGATGTTATTGAGGTAAACTTTGTGTTCAGGTTGTTTTGTGCAACGATCCCCTGGTGAAGTTTGTTCGGCCAGGAGATACCTAATTGACGAATGTTTAAAATACATAATTTTTTGTTTCAAACCGATAACTGACGGCATGCAGTTTATTGTGTTTATATGTTATAACGTTAGTATAAGTTTCTATGGTATTTGTAAACAGTTTTACCTGAGCAACCGCTGACGTAGAATATCAGTTTGTAATATGGAGCGTTTAATTTCATAACAAATATTTTGGTTTTCTAAGAGGACAATTCACATGCTTGGAGACGCGATATTTACATCCACACAGCAACCGCGTTTAATGCTTTTTATACTCAATCGGGGCTACTGAAACAGCTAAAAGGCCATGTCACCTGCATAGCGTCCCTAATGAGTTCTTGCATTGTGACCTTTTACTTCTACTCTCTCGTTACACTAAACAGAGAGTTTTCAGGAAACATTAATAACGCCCAACTAGATTAAAGATAAAACAACACAATCACACAGGACGGGAAACATCAAAAACAGCAACTTCTTTCATTGGCGAAATTATGTTTGACGAGAAAATACATAGTGAAAGGTAAGTAATGGCAAAAGAAGAAAAGCACTTTATTGGAATGAGTATTAGGATTAATTTATTATTATTCTTTGACTGTAATGGGTTTTACACGACAAGCGTACTATCTTTCCTCTTGCGGTTGTAAAACGTTCCATTGATTCCGCGCAGCCGGACGCGGACCTCTCTAATCCAGGCGGCGATTACAAGCTGTCACATTTGATTCGCCTTCAGTAGGCCGTCACGTGATCGGCACTCGACTTCTCGACGGAAGAGAGCAACTCACGATAACAGGCATTACCAATCGATCTGGGCCCGTCTGATCGATTTGACAGGCCCATCGATATCTGCCTGTCTGTGTTTGTTGTGATCTCGAGCTAGATTGCCACTCGAGGATGGCGTGTCTGACGCGGTTTACTACGACTACAACTTCGTTTACAACCATTACAACTGCTACTACGCGTCTTACTACAGGCGACAGGATCCTAGTTCGCGTGAACCCAGCTGACTGCAGACCGCTAGAAAGTTCTATACTTTGCTTACTAACTGTTGTTCAGTTATCTGAATGTTTAAAGTCGAACGCACACTTTTTGACAACGTTTTTGACATCCCAGGCCTGATTATGACATATGTACTCTTTAAGCTTCCACCTGATTCAGTAACATAAATTAATCGTTATCATTAATACGTAATCGCTAATCAAAACATCGAGACAGATAGCTTTAAAACGTGCGAATTTGTTATAAAGAGAGTAAACAGTTAACTCCGTACAGCGAAACGTGTGGTAGAGCCTACGTGAGCTATCATGTAACATGTACATACATAAGATGGACAATGACAGTATGTTCAAACGTTACTACATACATTTTTTATATGAAATGATGTACATGTTTGTATGACGTTTTAATTGTTGGTGGTGTGATGTATACAAAAAAGTTCTGGTCACCTTTTTTTTAAAAATAATATTTATAAAGTTCGCTAGTTGTTTGTGTAACATTATATACGGTGCACAATTCACAACATCAACAATAACAGTACGTAGAGATATTTGTCATAATGTATAAAACTAAATAAAATAAGTTATTCCTTCTTTATTATATGTTTTAGATTTATTTTTACTAAAGACACAAGAGCATCTAACTATCATCAGCAGCCAAATTAGAAAATGTGTTTTAAAACTAACAAAATGCAAAAATAAATGGGCAACTTTAAAATGTGACCAGTAACTATTTGTTTGCAACAATAAAAATTGGTTGAATGTTAGTTGATATGTCATTTATATGCGTCATTATCATCAATTGATTTGGTACATACATTATCTTAATCGTCTAACTAAGTCGTTTTCCCTTCAAATGTTCCAATAATGTTTTTATAATATAGTTTTCTTAAAGAATGGTCGGAGGCTTTTGCAATTCTTCAATATGATTCCTGACTTTGCAAATCGCCCTGATCAAGAACTCCTCCCACTTAAATGAGAATTGTATACTTACAACAACTTTGACCATTAAACTTAGAAATGCATGCTCAGAAGAACTTTTACCACCAATGGAACGTTTCGATAGATTTTGGTTCATGTGACACTCTCCGATTACTTGGAGATAATAAGGAATAGCTGTTTGATGAATTGTATTGTATAAATAATACGTTCAGTCTTTCCTATAGTAAGTATACGTTATTTGATAATTCATTATGATGTTCGGCATTCTCGACGTTTTGTAATTGGAATATATTGAACATACATCATAACTAGTGTCAACACTACAAAGTGTGTTAAGCTACTATCATTAGTAACCATTAACTTTGTTAACTAGAAACAAATAAGCAATTTGAAGCTTTGTTTTGAAAGGGGACCCTTAGGAACCTATTGCCATGAACTGTGGCACAGTATGGGACGGCTTTCATTACTGTCATTTGTGGATCCCCAGCCATCAAACGAAGACAGAAGTTGTAAATCTCAAGATATTGAGAAACGTACATTGTCAGCAAATAAATATGATACTTTCATTAGCAGACATAGTGAAATCAAGGAGAAGACGTGTGGCCGATAGCCCGTCATCAAGACACGGCCTAATCACCGGGATGCACAGCGTCATTAGGCCTGTGTAAATCACTACTATAGCCGGCCTTGAAGCAGATTAAAACAATCAGTATATATGTGACATGTAAATCATATGCCCTGATTACTTCTTTCCGGATTGTGTTCACAATGGAGGTTGATTAGGAGAAAGAAGCGATATTTCACTGGGGGACCTAGACTGAACGCATCATCAGAAACACGGCTTCATTGCAGCACAGTTTTACTCGACCATTCTCCTCATTATCTCTCCGCTGTGAAATGTATAGTGAGTTGTGATTAAACTGTGATGGAGTGGCACAGTGAACTCAGAAAACTAGACTAGTTTCCTATTAAGGTATGTAACGGACATTCCACGTACACTACATAGCTTTAACAACCATTGCTTCATTTCTTTGGAATTCGCCGCTGAATATCTTCTATATTGTCTTCATTTAAATTAGTCTAATTCCACCACAGTTCCGACAATAGTTACACATAATTCAACATTAGCAGCAGAAGTAGTAGTAGTAGTAGTAGTAGTAGTAGTAGTAGTAGTAGTAGTAGTATAGTAGTTGAAGTATTTTTATTTTCATTATTATAATATGATCTACAACATTTCATCATACCAATGAAATGATGAACCGTTATATGTGTACCCCCTACCAAGTCCTTATGTTAGGAGCTAATGAAAGTTACTTGATCAAATATCATATTTCCAAAATTTTAGCTTTCTAGAATTAATGTTTCTTGGGAAGAGGTCGTATAAAGATTTTAAGGTAGATCCCTGCACGCCCATAGTTGAAATGGACACATTTAAATCTCCATATAACAAAGATGGGAAATTCAGCTTCCTATGTCAACTGGTTTCGAGGAAAAAGTCGTCGAAAGGTTTCATTAATAACGCCAGCCACAGCAATATTTTATGGGGTTGAGGACCAAATGAACAAACTTTGATCCCCACAAAATTCAGCTTTGGGGTATATCTGTTCTGGAGAAGAAGTCGACAATGTGAAAAGTTTACGGACGACGAATGACGACCCATGCCATAAGTCCATTTCAGGCCTGATGAGGTAAAAGGGGACTCTGAAAATTGTTACATGCGACTGTAAGAACTACTATATTATTCCAGCATTACATAAGGAAACTTATTTTAAGGGACAATATATTGTTTTGTTGTCCGACTGACGCACACGGACTAATAGCCACGAGTGGAGCACAAGTAGGTTATGTATGAAGACTCAGTCGTTGTATGACGCACATGATGTTGTTGTCCACGACGCCGGACCCTAAGGTGAGAGGCATCCGCTCGTCAGTCTGTCTAATTGGGACATGCGATCCGACTTAGTCAGCACATGAAGATATCTGACCGGGCGTTAGTTTGTCAAAAACACAGCAGACTACATCCGAGGACAGAGCGGGTTCGGGTAAGGCGGTGACGGGGAACAGCATTGACGCACATCCTTGTGAAGTATACAAGTCGTCGCTCTAATTGATGATGTGATGCTATAATGTTTGCCTGTTAGCTATTCGATCTGTTTTGTTGACAGTAATTTGAACAACGAGCAACTTTAACAACGAGAATCCAATTACTGCTGTCACCGTCGGGTTGTCGATGGTCGTATTAGCAACCTGATATCTCAGTGGACGCCGCTCCTGCTGTCAGTACATGCTTTGTTGAAAAATCAGATATACATTGAATGTGAAAAATCAGCAGGAAAAAATATATAAATTTTGGTTAACATTGTTTAGGAAGAAGTAGAATTTGTCAATGTGTAGCATTTCATCAAGGGTCGTTTGAGATTGTTAGTAGTAGTAGTGATTGTCGTAATCATTATTGTAATAGTAGTAGTAGTGGTTGTCGTAATCCTTATTGTAATAGTAGTAGTAGTTGTCGTAATCCTTATTGTAATAGTAGCAGTGGTTGTCGTAATCCTTATTGATAGAGTAGTAGTAGTAGAAGTAGTAGTAAAAGTAATATTATTATTAGTTGTAGCATAGTAGTCGCAGTAGTAGTATTAGTAGAAGTAGTAGTTGTAGTAGTAGTAGTAGTAGTAGTAGTAGTAGTAGTAGTAGTAGTGGAAGAAGAAGAAATAGTAGTAGTAGTAGTAGTAGTGTTAGTAGAAGTGTTAGTAGTAGTAGTAGTAGTAGTAGTAGTAGTAGTAGTAGTAGTAGTAGTAGTAGTAGTAGTAGTAGTAGTAGTAGAAGCAGCAGCAGCAGCAGCAGCGGTGGTGGTGATAGTTTTAGAGTAACCCCAACGTATATATACTGTGTGAATAACGTTAAAATACATAGTAAGCGAGATGTCATGCAACACAAACAGCATAACTCGTTAGGCCTACTGTGCTATAGTTACAATGAGACTATTGGAAAGCGCTCCGAGAAAGATATAAGGATGAGCTTCTTTACAGGCGATCATCTTTGGTACAGCGTCAGACGACAGGTGAAGTTTAGCGCAAATTTGTTGCGCAACAATGATGAACGACCAGTTTTCCCTACGCGCGAACGATGCTCACTTCGTTCGCGCGTAGGGAAAACTGGTCGTTCATCTCTAGGGAAAAATGGTCGTTCATCTCTGTTGCGCAACCTGTGTTCAGACAGACTGTAGCATGTAGATGGTCATAGTTTTTCTTTACAACTTTTGTTTCTGAAAGTTAGTCTGCCTTTATGTTGGTATGATCAATGGGACCATTTACAGAATCGTTCTGCACGTTTGAATCACTGACGTTGATATTTCGACAACGTACAACACAACTAAGGATCGCACAAAGTGACACCACCCTACTACAGGCATCCTCAACTCTCCGCCCCACACGTGCTTGCATGCTGGCTAGTGGTAGGTGTTCATGCTTACCATACCACTCGTCATGCCTGATTAGCACAGTCGTAGAACGTTAGCAAATTGAGTTAACTGGCCATGCAAAGTCTCGCCCCATCTACTCGCGGGGTGAAATTAAACAACGATTTACCGTTTGACTTTCTGTCTAATATGTGAGAGTATAGGTGCCATTGTAGACTAACATTTAGTCTATGAAATTTTTATGATTACTGTACCTTCATCCTTTTGATTATATAGTTTTAATACTTTCAGTTCCATAGTGTATTCAGTTTATCTAGACTTGCTGAATAAAGATCTAGACTGTATTAAATACTCTTAATTTAACACAGTCATGTAGCAAGACAAGTGCCATTATGCTGTCTAAATCGTAGAGAGAGGTATCAACGTGTAGTTTCTACCCTGACAAGTGGCTTCCTATAGCTTGCAGTTAAGCTGAACAAACTCCTGTCAGTTTAGATACTGACTTAGCAACAGTGTTTTGACCCATTCACGGAATGAAGTATGTCTTCGAACATTATATCTGTAATCAACATTCCAAGCGACTGAGTTTTCTTTGTATGGCAAGAAAGCAGCAAGCATAATTCCTCAGTACATAATAGTAATAATCGTCACTTTATGGTACCTAGTTTGCATGTTTAACTATAAAAGTTTATAATTCGAATCGTTCATTGGAAACGGGAACCATGATTGGTTGAAGCGTAACGAAAAACTATGGATAACTTAGAAAACTCATTCAAAATGTATATATTAACTATTTCCCCCCATCATACTTGATTTTACTTATTTCAAAATATAACGTTTGTAGATTCAAGATGAGTTACCTATAATCTGAATGAGTTATACAGGATGGATACATCAACATTTGTTTCCCCAGGAAACAGATGAAGTCTGATGCCATATTGATTCAGCATGATACGCTTCATTTAGCTCAGTATCTACGAGGAGCTGCTTTCCACATGTTCTTATCGAGTAAGTTAGTCCATGACTGGCATGATCTGGGGTCAGGGGTCATAGGTCAGACATCGTCTAGGTCAGGTGGGTATCATTCATTTCTCGCGTGGAGCTCAGGAATATGGTTGTTATATAACGCCTCTGTCCAATCTTTACAAATGCGGATACAGTATATGGTACCACATGTCAATAGTACCACGATTCTACAGTACCACGTGTCTATAGTACCACATGTCTGTAGGACCACATGTCTATAGTACCACATGTCTATAGTACCACATGTCTACAGTACCACATGTCTATAGTACCACATGTCTAAAGTACAACATGTCTACAGTACCACATGTCTATAGTACCATATGTCTATAGTACCACATGTATATAGTACCACGAGTCTATAGTACCACATGTCTATAGTACCACAAGTCTACAGTACCACATGTCTACAGTACCACGAGTCTTTAGTACCACGAGTCTATAGTACCACATGTCTATAGTACCACATGTCTATAGTACCACATGTCTACAGTACCACATGTCTACAGTACCACGAGTCTTTAGTACAACGAGTCTATAGTACCACATGTCTATAGTACCACATGTCTATAGCACCACGTGTTTTAGTACTACAAGTCTACAGTACCACGAGTCTATAGTACCACATGTCTATATTACCACATGTCTACAGTACCACATGTCTACAGTAACACATGTCTATAGTACCACATGTCTATAGTACAACATGTCTACATTACCACATGTCTATAGTACCACATGTCTACAGTACCACATGTCTATAATACCTCGAGTCTACAGTACCAGGAGTCTTTAGTACCACATGTCTATAGAACCACATGTCTATAGTACCACGTGTCTATAGTACCACGAGTCTATAGTACCACATGTCTATAGCACCACGTGTCTTAAGTACCACATGTCTATAGTACCACATGTCTATAGTACCACATGTCTATAGTACCACATGTCTATAGTACCACATATCTATAGTACCACGAGTCTACAGTACCACGAGTCTATAGAACAACATGTCTACTGTACCACATGTCTACAGTACCACGTGTCTATAGTACAACATGTCTACAGTACCACATGTCTATAGTATCACATGTCTTTAGTACCACATGTCTATAGTATCACATGTCTTTAGTACCACATGTCTATAGTACCACATGTCTATAGTACCACGAGTCTATGGTACCACATGTCTTTAGTACCACATGTCTACAGTTCCACATGTCTATAGTACCACATGTCTATAGTACCACATATCTATAGTACCACATGTCTATAGTACCACATGTCTATAGTACCACATGTCTTTAGTACCACATGTCTATAGTACCACATGTCTATAGTACCACGAGTCTATAGTACCACGAGTCTATAGTACCACGAGTCTACAGTACCACGTGTCTATAGTACCACGAGTCTATGGTACCACGTGTCTATAGTACCACGAGTCTACAGTACCACGAGTCTATCGTACCACGAGTCTATGGTACCACGAGTCTCTAGTACCACATGTCTATAGTACCACATGTCTATAGTACCACATGTCTATAGTACCACGAGTCTACAGTACCACATGTCTATAGTACCACATGTCTATAGTACCACATGTCTATAGTACCACGTGTCTATAGTACCACGAGTCTATAGTACCACGAGTCTATAGTACCACATGTCTATAGTACCACATGTCTATATTACCACATGTCTACAGTACCACATGTCTATAGTACCACATGTCTATAGTACCACGAGTCTACAGTAACACATGTCTATAGTACCACGAGTCTATAGTACCACATATCTATAGGACCACATAGGACCACATATCTATAGTACCACATGTCTATAGTACCACGAGTCTACAGTACCACATGTCTATAGTACCACATGTCAATAGTACCACATGTCGACAGTACCACGTGTCTGTAGTACCACATGCACGTGTAACGACGAGAGACGAGGTATAATATAAGAGCGAGGGCTCAGCTCGATCATGTCTGTGCTATACGCTCCAGTGCCAATACTCTAAGGGGATGTGTTGTTGTTAAATTCAATTAATAAAGTTTACTTCAATATTATTCTTCAAGCTGCTATTTATTTAGTGAAATATTTCAGAATATAATGTTTTATTTAACACGTGTGATAAAGCATTTGATTGTTGAAAACGATAAGCAAGAATATTGTTTAATGCGTGGCTTGTTTAATGTCTCTCTCTTGTCGCTCGCTCGATTCAGAAACCGGATCGTGAAGATACGCGGCCAACGCCTTTAACGATGAAAAACAGGACAAAAACCATTGAGTCACAAAGTGCTTTCAGATCGCAGACAAAAAAAACAGGTTACACGTTGAATCAAGAAGAAGAAAGGCACTGAAAGTAAGATTGCGACAACCTGGAATAATCAGCTTTCTGTCGCTAGAACTGGCTACTTTTCACATCCACCGTCATGTACAATAACGCGTTGATCATGAAAACCGATAACAGAAACGGGCAAACGACAGGTGTGCAGCAAATTTAAGCACTTCCGGTGATTATTTAAGTCGACCAGTCGTCACCTTTTTCTTTAACTCTGCTTGACTCTGTTTCTCTGAATAACGACTGCTTCTTTTGTGTTTTCTCTGAAAACATGTCTTTATTTATTAACATTCTTTTAACCAATTTAGATTGTTTAGCGTTTCGATGTCAGATTACCCGTTTCATTAATTGATAAAGTTGAAATGGGGAGCAGATTAGGAATGATGGATATTTTTATTAACGCTACAATGGCAGTATTATAGCATTCTTTGTAATTCCTCTGTCGTCGCCAGTTTCTCAACGGTGGGTTTGATTGTTTTGCCATATGTCCTGAAATTTTCTCAGCTGTTGCCAGTGGTCCTTGAGGTTTGAATGAAATGTTTCAAAATATTTTCTTGAAAAACGTTGTTTTGCATACGGATGAAAATAGAAATGTTGAATGACTATTTATGGAGTTTTAGATTGCCAAACATTCATTCACCGGAAGAGGAGCACACCTGTGTAGAAGCAGTTAATGTACCAAAACGTCATGTTGTTCTCAATAAACATGGAATATTCTTCTTTAAAGCCTTTGTCTCCTAATATGATACTGAAGTTGTTGAACGTTTGGTGAATCAGTGGTTTAATTGAAGATTGCTTGTAAATGATTGTTTTGGTTACATTGTAACATTCATAAATATACAAACATAACAGACGAATTTTTGTAAAGTAACATCAATACTTGTTGTAAGGAGATTTCTAATATATTTTCTATATATAGAGTCCACAAATAGTCCAAACACAGTTACAATGACTCGCCTCAAGACTTTAAGAAGTCAAAGTGTAAAAACAACCCACTACATTAATAAATTATGTGCGTGACTATAATTCATTGATCTATCAGTAGTACATTATTTCCCCTACCCACTGCACATGCTGAAGGATCTATCAATAGTATATAATTTCCCCTACCCACTGCACATGCTGAAGGATCTATCAGTAGTACATTATTTCCCCTACCCACTGCACATGCTGAAGGATCTATCAATAGTATATAATTTTCCCTACCCACTGCACATGCTGAAGGATCTATCAGTAGACATTATTTCCCCTACCCACTGCACATGCTGAAGGATCTATCAGTAGTACATTATTTCCCCTACCCACTGCACATGCTGAAGGATCTATCAATAGTATATAATTTCCCCTACCCACTGCACATGCTGAATGATCTATCAGTAGTACATTATTTCCCCTACCCACTGCACATGCTAAATGGTCTATCAGTAGTACATTATTTCCCCTACCCACTGCACATGCTGAAGGATCTATCGGTAGTACATTAATATCCCCTACCCACTGCACATGCTGAAGGATCTATCAATAGTATATAATTTCCCCTACCCACTGCACATGCTGAATGATCTATCAGTAGTACATTATTTCCCCTACCCACTGCACATGCTAAATGATCTATCAGTAGTACATTATTTCCCCTACCCACTGCACATGCTGAAGGATCTATCAGTAGTACATTATTTTCCCTACCCACTGCACATGCTGAAGGATCTATCAGTAGTACATTATTTCCCCTACCCACTGCACATGCGCGCGAGAAAGCACTTCAAATTAACAAACTAGGTCTGGATAAATATACAAAGCAAATTACGTGTTCGTTTCCCAGTTTGTAACGAAAACAATCCGTAGAAAGACAAAGGTGTTATCGTTACCGTGTTATGAACTACACTATTAAGAGATCTAAACTAATTCGGTTTAACCTTATTCCGTTTCACACAATTTTTCTGTAATTTGGAGGCACCATCAGCACGTCATTGCATTGGCCACCCACTGAGGAGATGCTATCAAAGAATTTACTTTCATCACCCGATAGGCCAAAGACTTATTTTCTTTCTCTCAGATCAAGTGTTGGGTTCGACAGGGTTGGCGCCCATGTCCATGTTTATTTATCGTTGTACCCTCTCCGTGATTTATTGGCTGATAATCGTATGATGGACCAATATCACTTCACCAGCACTTCATATCTCGTAACCCAACAAATTTCAAATAAATTTTACATCTTGAGCTTGCATCCTAGTAAAAATATTGTTGTGTGATTGGCATGGGTGGTCGGACCATCTTGTGCAATGTTTGTTGTTATAATTCCAATTTCAGAATCTACACACTCGCTTGTTTTAGTTTCCATATTAAATTTTACGAAATGATAAATATATGTGCTTTTAAATTAAATGTACATACACAATATTTGTAGAGTAGATATCGAAACGGGTTGATTTGATCGGATTATACGCACCCGTTGTTAAGTTTTCAAATATAGAACCTATTTTAATCGTAAAATCGTAAAACCGAAATCGTTAATATAATTTGAAAGAGCTGACTGATTTAATATTGTAAAAGTAATCTATATTTCTGTATTTCACATAAGATGTTGTTATCAACAGTTCAGACGTCAGCTGTCAAATTGGTAGTCACAGAAGCGTTCTCTACCCCTTGAAACGTCTAAAATAACGATCTTAAAAAACAACGAGTTTTGGATATTTGAAATTGAATGAGCCTTATGAATTTAATAAAATACTGAAGCATTTTCTAAAATCAATTGTGCTTCAATTCAAAAGATAAACCTAGTATGTTTGAAAGTAAGTGCGAACAGATTGACAGAAAGTAAATTTAAAATAAGAAAACACGTAGTAATAAGAGCAAGTTCAATCATGCGTTGATGCCTAGTAAATTGCACATTTCAACCAATCAGAATCGAGTATCGTGCAGCGTCTTGGTAGAATTACAGATAAAAGTAAAACTAAAGACTTATTATCATCTTTCAGTATCAATCATCGTCTCGAACTTTGAATACCCTACACAGCTTGAATCAGTTACCAGTACACATAAATCGCTTAACTACTGCTGTATGACAAGGGAAAGCACCAGTCTCATGCAGCCACGTATCTGGACATAATTTATATCAATTATCAGAGACACATTAAGATTACGAGTCCCTGTTCGAGACTTTTGCATTCATAGATTCACTGACTTTATCGCCTATGGACAGGAACCCGCTTGGTCATTGTGGTCCGAGTGGCGCTAATCCGAGACAAATCCCCTGTCCAGTTCGCTACTGACCACCCAGGACTCGCTTGACCGATGGGTGAGAGGGATTTATAGCGATTACCACCTCGCCTTCAAGTTCAACAGAATACATTTGTCAGGAGCTCGCTGTGGATTCTGTATCAAACTTAACATTACATAGTTAGGAAGACGTATCGACTGAATTTGTCGCTGTATCAAACTTAACATTACTTAGTTAGGTAGGGGAATGAGTTCTTAACGCTTCTGCAACAAAACAGGAACAATTTAACAATCATTTTACTATAAAAAGTATATGTGGAATTTCAAAACGGTTGAAGTATACATTTCAAAATGAAATCATACTCTTAATTCAATATAAAAATTGAAGTGATAAAATATCGACGTAATTTCAGTATCGTTTATTTATACATCTTAACACATGATTTTTTTCAGCGCATCTGACCTAAAACACGTACGTCTGTTATGATTCTTCACGATAATGTTAATATGCAGATCCAATTTCAACACCGTTGACTTGCACATCTATAACATGTTCGTTTTTAACACGTATGACCCAAAACACGTCACTGTGTTACAATCACACAGTTTAAACATCTCCCGATGTTCAACACCATCGATTAACACGTCTAGAAACATGACAGTTTCTACTCAAAAGACGTAATTTTGTTATATTTATTCTAGCCGAGGTCCCCACCCCGCCGTATGGCCGGTACTGATTCTGCTGCCCGTGTCTGATGGAATGCTCCGGGCTGACATAGCCTTGTATTTATTGGTGGGACTGGCCACAGGTCAAGCGGGGAACATGGCGGGGCATCTATCTGGCGAGTGTTTAGAGATCGCAGGAAACATCTTCTACTGCTCAGACTAATGATGGGACGTCAGTGCTAAGTTGGGCAGTATACTTCATCATTTCTATGTTTGCCTGGAGATAGCACCGTGCTGATGAAAGAAGCTCTCACTTACGATAAAGAGAAGTTACTTGGAAGTTAATGCGAAGATTTAATGAAGGCAAACCATGTTACATTAGCGTTAGGATATTCAGCTAATGTGGTAACTGCATGTTTTCTGGTTTCTCCAACACTTAGTATGCTTCAAGTAAACTTTTATAAATAATTTGAACTCTACATTAATCAACAAACTGTAAAGTGCCAAATGATAAATGGATAACAACAACGTGGGAAAATGGGGGAAATTAGCTTTTTTTAGAACTGCATAACACAATACAATTCATGTTGGTTTTATTGCTACACCAAAACTAAATGTCATACGAAATATTTCTTTTTATCGTTCTCAATTGAAAAGTAAATTTTAAGAATTGGGGTTATTTTTAGTTATTAGTTCTTTTGGTCAAATGTTTCCTTTGATGGAGTTTCCTATTCAAAACGATCATGAAATTCGAAATTAAAAAAAGAAGTTTACCCGGAACTGAATGAAGCCTACACCAGACATTTGGTATTTCGTAATGAAACGTTGGTGTCATGTTTCCTATTTACCAAAGAAATGTAAGTGATACGACCACCTGTGATCCTGTACTTTATCGCTAACAAAGGGGATTTTCTAGATACCAACCATGTATATTTGTCATTATCACGTTTCTATCTGCTTGCTGAAAGAAGATGAGTTGCAACTAAATCATTGTAAAAAGCGATGGTCAAATGCACTAATTTGATATCACTGAAATATAATGTCTGTTAATGATTACATTAGTCTATGTCAAAATAGTTCTTTAAACTTTGTATACGCTTGATACAAAATTAAGCACACATATTGCAAAAGGAGACAACACTTTATGGATAATGACCTCTTAATTGTGGACATGATTTCAGGAAAATACAATTGTACGTATTATGTGTTTAGCCTATCTTATTCGTTGTTATTCATAAAGAGTCAACACTTGAAATCCAGAACTGTTTCTTTTCTTTTGTATTACACGCAATTTATTTCTCATGAACGGGTTCTTATATCAACAGCCTCGGCTTCTGTGAGAATCTGTAATTGTGAATCCTTTTGCAAGGCGATATTTCATTCCGTTTGATAGCTCAAACTCACTGTACAACCTTTCTCAGTCGGCCACTAGCCGTTAACGTCAAAATCTCAGCGTTAACGCTTGGAGCAGGAGGCAATGATTTATATTTCAAGAGCGATATATGCACTGCATGTGGTGTGGGTAGTTTACTCTAGATAAGTGCATGTCGAGAGGATTCAATAGCTTCTCCAAGTCTCATATACCAGATTTTGACATTTCCAAAACGTATCTTGAGAGGCAGGGTATATGCCCTTAGTATAAGCGTGCTCAAGGCCGGGTAAGCTGATAGTCATGTTGTGGGAGGTTATTGTATACCTTGTAAGATAAGTACCATATCATCCTGACAAGACATGCAGCACTAAGTTGCCTCCCTAGTGGCTGATTACAAAACAAACGAGAGAACTGGAAACGAAAACCACTCGCACATGGGATAGAAAGTTCGTATTTCGGCTCTGGATAAGTTTGTTTAAAAGCGAATGGTTTCAGATAGGGACAGGCGTCTTGTAAATCCTTGTCTGCTTATACACAGGAAGCATTACATAAAGTTGCTGGTGCAATTTGCCTGGCAAGCTCCATTACAGAGCGGGATCTGCGTGTGTAGAGGGGACGGGACTATCAGCAGGCTGTGGTCTGTTTGATCTGGTCAATTACAGGAGGTATAACATTGACACTTCCTCGCAGCAGGGAAGGGCTCGCTTGTGCTCCACTGCAATTAATCTAAGTGCTTATAGCGGAGGGGCGATATGGCAAGAAATGGTATTAGAAGCAAATGAATGTTTAGTTTTAGTAAATTTCATTGTCCTGGTTGAGAAACTCTTAATTTCAGTCAGTACATTAACGTCTTCTTAGGCTCCTTCAATTCGAATGAAACATCGTAAGACACCGACCCTTCTAACATCTGATATGTGGTTTTAATGTAACGAGGAAGTAATCACTTTGTTGAATGACTGAAAGGCAGCCATGCAACGGGTCCGTAATAAAATCGAAATGAAAACATTTGGTAAAGGACATGGTTTTTGTTTTTCGTATCCGTGTACTTCTGGTGTGTTCTGTCGCGGCGCTGTCTGCCTGTAGTTCCTACTCTGTTTCACTCTAACTTTTATTTCAATCATTGATGTACTTATTCTCAAATAAATAACAAATATTACAAATTGATTTTGATTTGGAATTTAGTGTCAGTGAGTTATTTGGAAGTTTTGAAATATTATTACATCAATATACAGATACTGTTCAGTTTTGAAACATACCAGAAGTTGGGTTTATATACATATAAAATAGCATTGTTCTACATTTCTGACGAATGAGAAACGTTGAAACACGTGAGAGTGGAACTGTGTGAGTAAAATAGAAAAATATATGTTGAACAAATACATTAGAAAAGTAAAAGCATGTTTGATTAGAACGATATTTGGCACGTGTATGTGTGTGAGATGTAGAAATATTGGAGAGAAAAGTAAACATATTTCAGACGTAGAAGTATATTAGAAAAATATAAATATGTCTAATATAGAACGATGAGAGAAAAGTGGAAACATATTAGATGAAGAAATATATGAAAAACGTAGAAATATGTTAGATGCAGAAATATAAGTGTAAACGATATGAAGAAAGAAGATACACCAACACGGCGCTGCATGTAGAAACATATTTAAAATGTTCATTTACAAAATGAGAACATTAAATCACACCAGAAGCAATACGGATATACTAAACTAGCATGTGTCATACGCATACAGAGTTGAGACTAACAAACATGACCACACGGAGAAAAGCATAAGAAATATAGAACGATATGTCAAAAATAGAAAGGACTAGTTGTGAGAAAATGAAAACGACATTACAAAATGAAAAAGTTGAATATTCATTGCGATTGTCTCCATTATTCAATATAGAGAGCATGAAGTAACAATCATGTATGGGAAACACTATTTTATTTGGTTGTTTAGAAGATATACAGGTACTAAGCCTATACGAGAGAACAATGTTACATTCAGTTATGTTATATTACGAGAGAACAAAATAAATATGCAGAATTGTAGTACGACGTTAATTGTACAACATTTTGTTACAAGCATAGAACAATGTGTCGACGAAGAATCACAGTAACATCAAAGCGCTCGAGTGACGAAGATGGTGGAAGCACGGCCGAGATGTATGTTTGTTTTCTAACGTAAAATCAATTGCACATGAATACTCAAGAGCCACAGGCTTTACGGTGCTGGCTATTCCCAAATATTGAAAAGGAAAGCTAAGCAAATATCCAACTAATCGCACACGGTGTATCCGTGATTGCTATCAAAGGGGGAAAGTAGGCTACCTTTTTTTCTCTGAAAGAGAGAGCGGGTGAGTACCGATGAAGCAAGTTATTAAACCCTGTTAATTCTACCTCGCTCCCGTCTCCTCAATGATGTTTATCCGAATGTACAGCACAATCACCTAGAAAATCGTTCTGAATATATGACGTTTGTATTACAGTATCTCTCTTCTCATCTTTTTGCCTTTGAAATCAACTCGCTTGAACGAACCTGTCCTGAAATTGGACTGGCACGAGATTTAATATCCTGTAATGAACGACCCCTCAGCTTAGATACACAGTCATGAAACTAGCTTTCAGAAACATCCAGTTCGGAATAAAAACTACCGGTCATGAGAGTGCAGCTGCCGTTTCATTTGTAACGAGCAATCCTATAAGCAATGTCGTGTTTTGAATTATATACAGAGAGATAACTATTATAAGCAACGACGTGTTTTAATCACAGAGAAATCATAAGTATCATCATGTTTTGAATCATAGAGAGAAATCTTATAAGCAAAATCATGTTTTTATCACTGAGAGAAATCTTATATAAGCAAAGTCATATTTTCAATTAGGATATTTAAATACAAGAAAAAATAAAGTGATGTTAAATTTCTATCATGATTTGAAATGTTATCATATGTTAATTATGACACGAAATACTATAAGCGACGTCATATTTTCAATAGAAATATGAAATACTATTACCTACGTCCTTTAAATACTACAAGTTACTTCATATTTTCTATTAGGATACGAAATACTATAATTGTTGTAAAGTTTCTATTACGACATGAAATGCTATAAGCGACGTCATATTTTTAATTAAGATATGAAAATCACGATGCAAAACTATGTTCGATGTCAAATTTCTATAACGATATGAACTACTATAAGCGACGTAATATTTTCAAATTTGATATTTGATAGTAAATTTATAATTGATTTAACATTTGCAAGAACATCGCAACAAACTATATGCGACGTCATATTTTTAACTAAGATATGAAATATATTTGCAACGTCATATTTTCAATTGCGATACGAAATACCAAAAATCTCATATCATATATTACTCGCCAATGGAAGATACTGCAGAGTTATATTTTACGACATTATTAAACTGTGTAGTGTTATTCCGCTGTAAGTATGACGTAACAATGGTCGTACCGTTATCACAAAGGATACGTAACTTGCGGAAATCAGTTTCAGCACACTGTCGGCAATTTCGTTTGATTAATTTGGGCAAGTAATAAACAGAATATTAAACTTCTTTCTATATAATACCATTTTTATTAAACTCGTAAATGACTTGGTATCAAACTCGCTTTCGCTCGTTTAATACCAAATCATTAACTTGTTTGATAAAAAGGGTATTGAGCAGATGATCGTTCAGTATTCCTTATATATACGATGTTGAATACTATACAATTTAGTCTCTTCACAGTTTCAATTGCCGTATGAATTACTAAACGTTACATCTTCAATTTGTCAATTGTAAGGAAATAAGTTTTGCCGTCAAAAGCCCCGAAGGTGTGAAGGAATGTAATGGATGAAATGCACTGTCGATACAATTGACAGCCATATCACAAAATTTGTAATTTAAAATCATTCATGTTATTCATGAACAAATAAAACATTCCCAAAAAAAATCCCAAATCTGATTAATTTTATCAAAAATATGTGGATTGGATATATATCTTGATATTTTATAGTTGTGTCTACTCATATACTGGATATGATGGTGTTCAAAATAACACCTTGCATCGTTTAGGAACTGTTTCGTGAATATTGTACACAGGGTGGGATTGAAAAGAACTGACTGTAATTCTGTACATGGTCTTACCTATCGAAAAAGAATGTCCACATGTTATCAGTAAAAAAATTACTTTCTTTGGAGAATAAAGATATGGTGGGCCCACCTGTTCGCACCTGTGTTGCCGAGTAGCATCCCTATGTGTTATGTACAGGCTGGGAGAGCAAATAACACGAGTTGTCTTCACGTGCGAGACTTGACGGGCGGATGGTACTTATCTGACGCCTCATCACAATGCAAATGGACATGCAATAGACAAACCAGTGGATGAAATCGACATGGGGAGATTAAGGGAGTTGACAGGGAGTGATATCTGTGTGATTTGTGCTACAAGGTGTGAATAGACTACTGTGTAGAGATGGACAGATTGCTGGTGCTTCAGATTGAGAGATTGCAGAGAGAGCGATGGAGTCTAAAGGCAACAAGTGTCTCTCCTACACGCACACAACTCCTGACTATAGTCTACAGACAACAAGTGTCTCTCCTACACGCACACAACTACTAAATATAGTCTACAGACAACAAGTGTCTCTCCTACACGCACACACCTACTAAATATAGTCTACAGACAACAAGTGTCTCTCCTACACGCACACAACTCCTAGCTGTAGTCTAAAGACAACAAGTGTCTCTCCTACACGCACACAACTACTAAATATAGTCTACAGACAACAAGTGTCTCTCCTACACGCACACAACTCCTAGCTGTAGTCTAAAGACAACAAGTGTCTCTCCTACACGCACACAACTCCTAGCTATAGTCTACAGACAACAAGTGTCTCTCCTACACGCACACAACTACTAAATATAGTCTACAGACAACAAGTGTCTCTCCTACACGCACACAACTCCTAGCTGTAGTCTAAAGACAACAAGTGTCTCTCCTACACGCACACAACTCCTAGCTATAGTCTACAGACAACAAGTGTATCTCCTACACGCACACAACTCCTAGCTGTAGTCTAAAGACAACAAGTGTCTCTCCTACACGCACACAACTCCTAACTATAGTCTACAGACAACAAGTGTCTCTCCTACACGCACACAACTACTAAATATAGTCTACAGACAACAAGTGTCTCTCCTATACGCACACAACTCCTAGCTGTAGTCTAAAGACAACAAGTGTCTCTCCTACACGCACACAACTCCTAGCTATAGTCTACAGACAACAAGTGTCTCTCCTACACGCACACAACTCCTAGCTATAGTCTACAGACAACAAGTGTCTCTCCTACACGCACACAACTACTAAATATAGTCTACAGACAACAAGTGTCTCTCCTACACGCACACAACTCCTAGCTGTAGTCTAAAGACAACAAGTGTCTCTCCTACACGCACACAACTCCTAGCTATAGTCTACAGACAACAAGTGTCTCTCCTACACGCACACAACTACTAAATATAGTCTACAGACAACAAGTGTCTCTCCTACACGCACACAACTCCTAGCTGTAGTCTAAAGACAACAAGTGTCTCTCCTACACGCACACAACTCCTAGCTATAGTCTACAGACAACAAGTGTATCTCCTACACGCACACAACTCCTAGCTGTAGTCTAAAGACAACAAGTGTCTCTCCTACACGCACACAACTCCTAACTATAGTCTACAGACAACAAGTGTCTCTCCTACACGCACACAACTACTAAATATAGTCTACAGACAACAAGTGTCTCTCCTATACGCACACAACTCCTAGCTGTAGTCTAAAGACAACAAGTGTCTCTCCTACACGCACACAACTCCTAGCTATAGTCTACAGACAACAAGTGTCTCTCCTACACGCACACCATTCATAGCTATAGTCTACAGACAACAAGTGTCTCTCCTACACGCACACAACTCCTAGCTATAGTCTACAGACAACAAGTGTTTCTCCTACACGCACACCATTCATAGCTATAGTCTACAGACAACAAGTGTCTCTCCTACACGCACACAACTCCTAGCTATAGTCTACAGACAACAAGTGTCTCTCCTACACGCACACCATTCATAGCTATAGTCTACAGACAACAAGTGTCTCTCCTACACGCACACAACTCCTAGCTATAGTCTACAGACAACAAGTGTCTCTCCTACACGCACACAACTCCTAGCTATAGTCTACAGACAACAAGTGTCTCTCCTACACGCACACAACTCCTAGCTATAGTCTACAGACAACAAGTGTCTCTCCTACACGCACACCATTCATAGCTATAGTCTACAGACAACAAGTGTCTCTCCTACACGCACACAACTCCTAGCTATAGTCTACAGACAACAAGTGTCTCTCCTACACGCACACAACTCCTAGCTATAGTCTACAGACAACAAGTGTCTCTCCTACACGCACACCATTCATAGCTATAGTCTACAGACAACAAGTGTCTCTCCTACACGCACACAACTCCTAGCTATAGTCTACAGACAACAAGTGTATCTCCTACACGCACACAACTCCTAGCTATAGTCTACAGACAACAAGTGTATCTCCTACACGCACACAACTCCTAGCTATAGTCTACAGACAACAAGTGTCTCTCCTACACGCACACAACTCCTAACTATAGTCTACAGACAACAAGTGTCTCTCCTACACGCACACAACTCCTAGCTATAGTCTACAGGCAACAAGTGTCTCTCCTACACGCACACCATTCATAGCTATAGTCTACAGACAACGAATGTCTCTCCTACACGCACACAACTCCTAGCTATAGTCTACAGACAACAAGTGTCTCACCTACACGCCCACCAATCATAGCTTAGACAACAGACAACAAGTGTCTCTCCTACACGCACACCAATCATAGCTGTAGTCAACAGACAACAAGTGTCTCTCCTACACGCACACAATTCCTAGCTTAGACAACAGACAAGTGTCTCTCCTACACGCATACGCATATATACCTATATATATATATACCTATATATATATATATATATAGATAGATAGATAGATATATAGATAGATATACTATACTGATACTGTTATTGGAATATTACATCGTGTAAACTGTAGCATGAAAATGGTGTTTTATCGCCAAAATAATTAATAATAATTGGTATATATAAAAAGGGCATCTTTCTATATGCATTGAGCATGCTCGAAATGATTCAGTTTCGTGCCAACGAAATATATATTTACTTGTTCGAATCACGTCTGTGTGTAATGTTAGTCCGTGTCATGTCAAGAAGAATGAGTGTGCTACAAAATAGCTCGTCTGATATATCACACTCACATGTAATTCTTCATTGCGAGAGCGAGATATATTGTTACATTTGATATGCAAACATCTCCAGAGATCGTGCCACGTGGACAATGCACTATGACATGGCAGGGATGGTGAGCCAAGAAACCTGAACCGGTACAGTACAAGCATTACTTTCTGTCTTCATCACGCATCGGGGGTCATGCTTTCCCCATTAGGAGTACCGTAAGATTCAGTTATGCCCATAATGGGTACAATCATTTGCTTATCACCGACATTAGTATACTCTTATATAACTAAGATCTTAGCCTTTTTGGCTGCAAACTATTTTATGTTTAAGATATATTCACTTTTACCGCGTTGTATATATATACTTATATCTTACTTATCTTTCATTTACATTTATATACTGTTTATTATGTTTAATAGCATGTTATGTGTCTCTCGTAAGTCGCTGTGCGATTGGTTGTGTATGTGTGTTTTATGTATATATGTTATGAATTTGTAACATGTACACAAGTGAGATAGAAATAAAATATTGATTGATTGATTGAGTATAGTTGTCGAAATGCCGTCTATACAGAATAAAGAATAACGAAGTTGTATATCGATAGTTGTTCATTACACATCATCTCAACTTGTCAATGCCTATCAAACATGTCAATGGGAACACTGCTTTGAAATAATTAGATCTCTGCTGATTTTATAAAATATCGATCAATATAGAAGAAAAAAATGAAAATCGCAATATCAGCAACTCTGGGCTGACCTTCAAACACAGAAACTGACTTCTTGCTGTCAACATGATAATACAAGGCTGACATTTAACTCGTCTCTAATGGGGAGGTGTTTTTAAGCTAGAAGTAGGTGTGAGAGTAGATGTGGGGGTGTAGCAGTGTGTTTAGTCCCTCCGCAGGGGCCTTGTCCTACACCGCGCCTACACTCACAACACCTACCTTCTGTACTATTCAACAACCAGGGGGATTATTCACCTTAAACGTTCTCATGTAAACCAAATTTACATTTAAAGATGAAGTTCTATCTCCGACTGTTCACCATCTTGCCATGTTGCATTACGTAAAAAATTCAGTATTTTCACTATACCCTGTCATCAAACTAATTAACAATGTCTTGTTTTTCATTTGCAAAGCTTGCGTAGCGCCGAAGAATGGCTTCACTTCAAATTGTTTGTATTGTTTAATGAATGTGCGATAGCCTTAATAACTTTTTCCAAAAAAAATCTAAATATTTCCCTCAATACTAAGTTTCACCTGGATCGTGCATTAAAGACCCACAAATCCCGACCATATCACTTTTCAGTTTTTATTCAAGCATATTCCAAGATGACGAGGATTCCACTTGATATATGTCAATTCAACCAATAAACACCTTTTATAACGCCTTTTTAGAACGCCGCTCAATTACGCCCCGTAAAACTTTCGCCGATTGTTGCGTGCTGGGCCTTTGACGTAATACACAGGAGACGCTTGGCGTCTAATGACATAATCCACTGGAATTAGCCTTACATAACTGCCTTAAAGGGCGAGTTCTGTCGCCATCTTGGATTTTTTGGCATTTCGTGGAATGAAAACACGCTATATTGTACCTAAGTTTACAACTAAAGTCATACACTGATTGAGTATTTACAAAGTAACACATAACACATGTCATAAAATGTATAAACAATTTGCTGTTATGCTGTAGCGAAGTTTTCCCCACTCGAAGCGCCGGTGAATGGCTTCAGTTCTCATTGGCTTTATTTTTTTTAACAAATGTGCGCTTCTGTTTATCAATGTGTGAAATATAAAGTAAAATACACGCCCCGTAAAACTTACTTACTTACAAATGGCAGCGGATGTCAACACTGTTTAATACTGGATGTGACCATTGCACGACCCGTAATTCTGCTATGTGTTTTGGAACAATTCTTATCGATGCTCAATATGGCGGGGGCACGCTTGTTAGATGATGAAGATATTTAAACGCCACAGAGATCTAATACACATTTCATACTTCGGATTATAACGGTGTTAACACGTCTCATTCGTTGACTCATGGGTATGTTGAATAATATTTTTCACATTCGTCAATTTTACAAAACTTAACCATAGCCTGAGTGTCAAAAGATTATTGCAAACCCAACAACACACAAGGCCATGGTGAGTTGATCAAAGTTCTATAGTTCCAAATCTTTCATTTATTTCACAAGACACAATCATGAATCGTGAATTGACCACCAAAAAATACATGCAATATAAAACGCAGGGCGTTGTTGATATCATGCTAGGAAAATAAGAAAGCCTGATGTTTTTCAGTAAAGTTCATGCAATGCTATATCTAATTAATTTTTTTTGTTAGGTCAGTGGTTTATCACTGAATCTAAGTAATTGTAAATGTACACGACTTGATAGGGAGCAGCATTAACATAAGCAGTTCTCTGCTTGTTTGCTAATCCCGTTTTTCCTTGAATAAATATGTTTAAACCATGTACACGACTAGAGATTTAAAGATAGCCCGAATATTTTTTTCTAAAAAGTGTAAACCAGTAACAATGATGAAAATTATATGATAATAATAATAATAATAATAATAATAATAATAATAATAATAATAATAATAATAATAATATATGATTATATTATATGATTATATTATAATGTAACTATTCTATTATCAAAATAAAATCACCATGAGAAATATTGACGCAGTAGACCTCAAACTATAGGCCTCTTCAAACACTAAATGAAGCACATAAAAAAATTTAAACTAATAATGACGTTTATGATAATAATAATAAATAAAATTGCATGATCGATTTTTGAATTATCAGTTATTCATTTCAAAACATATTCTAGCCTATAGATATCTAAGATAACCGAACACTCCACTCGATTGGGAAAAGTACAAATCTAAAAGCAGCGATTGAATATCGAAAAATGCTCCAAAAACACCGAAATTACTCCCCACGGACGCACAGATACCCATTCTATCGGAAACTTGTAATGTCAAAACGTCCTTATTATGTTTTAAACGAATTATCGACGAAAATCGACAACTCGCCTAAGGATTTCATTAAGCAACTCCTGTGTATGACGTCACATCGCTAACGAAATCTAACAGGGGCCCGACAGACTGTTTAGAATTTGGATAATTAGCACTCACTTTGAATGGCGATATCTTGGTAAGTAGGTGACGCTTCGAAATAATCTTTTTTTATTGTTTATTTGAAAGTATTGTCAATATGAATAAACGAATAAAACATCGAAAAATCAGAGCGATTAATTTTCTTTAAGCATGTACTCATAGCATATTATATATGTAAACAGGAACGTCCTATCGAATTTCGTTTCCATCAACATACCCCGATAGCACCCTCTCTTTTAAATTGTAAAAATAATCTAGTTGAGATGAGTACAATTGCAGTAAACAAGGTATATTTGAAACAAACGTCTTGTAACATTGTTATATTTCGGAACACGCAGTCTGCAATAATACAAATGACTGTATGTGTCCATTTCGGAATTCGAACCCCACCAACCGCTATTACTGAACATTTAAACAATTTACCCATTCAGCCAGCAAAGAGCGAGTCCAGGAGATGGTATAGTAGAGCTGAGTTTACATTCTGAAAGCTGGTACATTAATTCACATGTATTTATACATCTAAACCCTGGCCGTCTAACACATGCACGTGCCTAACCACCACATATATATCTTCACCAAATCGCGTCCGTGTTTTATTTCAATACTTTGGATTAATATTCCACACGTAAATCTTGTAGAAAGTATCAACATGTTGTTGAACCAACCCTTCAGTTATCTGACCATCAGCATGCCCAGTCAATGTTCTCTATAAACATTAGAAGTGAAGAAAGCACCGACTGAATAAATTCCTCCAAATCCATTATAATTCTTCCTATTGTTGGTTGGGATCTATGTAAATTCCTCTCTCCACCCATCATAATATGTCAAATATCTGTCACCATGTTAAATACAAAATGGCGGAGTACCCTGCTTGAAAAATGACTTTCCCTATCACGCGATACCCTCTGACAAAGTGCGTCCAATTCAGACATTCCTCGACGCCTTGAACAGCGGCCATGTCGGGGTGATGTCATTTTAGCACTTGGGTTGGGAGACAGTTTGTTATTAAAGGATTACACACTGACCTCTGACATGTAGTCATATTGGCTGGGTGGACTCGGCACATTCTTGCTTACATCAGGTTGTCACGAGGGTAATCAACGAACACAGAGCACGACGTTCCGACGATGTGATGCAGTGCTGTCTAATATACTCAGTATGTAGTCCACATGACACATTGAGCTTGTCTGCATGCTGCGTCTCGCTTGTCGCTTTGGATTTATCAAGGGCTTTCTTCAATTATAACTGACAATATAAAGTTAATTGTTTTCAATAGATGGAATAATTAGGGATACCTTCTATACCACACAGTGTTCACAGTTGTCAAACATAAAACGAACATGGACATAAAGAAACACCAAGGACTTGTCAAACTAGGCGAACATGTAGTCCCTGAAAAATATTTTTACCGATATTTTACTTTCTGATGTTTGATACAAAAAAAAATAAATAAAAAGAAGACCTATAACAACTAGACCTATAACTTTTCGTTTCCGGAGCAGATCTCTAAAACTATTTGACCAATCATCACCAAACTTGGTATACTGTCTCTCCATATCGTGTAGATGTGCCTTTTGGGGGTTAGAGATTTAAAAAAAAAAATTATTTTTTATTTCCACTTCATCGATTTGGACTTAGCCTATTTCAAGGGTAGTGTTCGTTTCCGGAGGAGATCTCTAAAACTATGTGACCAATCATCACCAAACTTGGTATTCTGTCTCTCCACATCATGTAGATGTGCCTTTTGGGGGTTAGAGATTTTAAAAAAAAATTATTTTTTTATTTCCACTTCATCGATTTGGACTTAGTCTATTTCAAGGGTAGTGTTCGTTTCCGGAGCAGATCTTTAAAACTATGTGACCAATCATCACCAAACTTGGTATACTTTCTCTCCATATCGTGTAGATGTGCCTTTTGGGGGTTAGAGATTTTTGTAAATTTAAAAAAAATTTTATTTCCATGTCATCGATTTGGACTTAGTCTATTTCAAGGGTGTATTCGTTTCCGAAGCAGATCTCTAAAACTATGTGACCAATCATCACCAAACTTGGTATGCTGCCTCTCCATACCATGCAGATGTGCCTTTTTGGGGTTAGAGATAATTTTAAAAAAATTATTTTTTATTTCCATGCAACAATTTGAATTATACAGAGAACATTAATGGGGCTTTATGATAGTATTGTTTAGAGGTTTGGAGCATTTGAGGAAGGGGGAGACATCTGTTTTTACGGGTAAAAACACTTTCTAGTTTTTGACTTAAGAAGGCTCCATTTATTTTTTGGTCTTGGGTCTGGATGACAGACTCAAAACAAATATAAATCTGAGCATGGACCCAACGAAACACCAAGGACTTGTCAAATAAAAATCTGAACATGGATCCAACAAAACACCAAGGACTTGTCAAATAAAAATCTGAACATGGATCCAACAAAACACCAAGGACTTGTCAAATAAAAATCTGAACATGGATCCAACAAAACACCAAGGACTTGTCAAATAAAAACCTGAACATGGATCCAACGAAACACCAAGGACTTGTCAAATAAAAATCTGAACATGGATCCAACGAAACACCAAGGACTTGTCAAATAAAAATCTGAGCATGGACCCAACAAAACACATATCATACGTCACCGTGTTGTCACTTGTAAATATAGGACAAGAATAACTTGGTATTTATGTTTGTCACTATATATAAGAATAATTGTAAAACGCATCGCAACAAAGCCAATGTTCTACGGCTTACGGCTAAAGGCGTCTAAAATGCAAAACTAGAATTGTATATATGTCGATCACCCAATGAAGCACATGTTCTGCTCTAGCTCGGGCACACATCACATCATGTAGCAAAGACATAGACACCGGTATGTACTACAACACATATTTCTCCGTGGGAGGTCATTACAGAGATTAACGTACCCCGTTAAATTGAAACACCTATCTATTGATTTCGGCATAACACCTGCCAAACCTCCCCCTTTCCCTTGGGTATTTGGCAATCCAGTCAAAGTTAGTTAAACAGATATATGGGTTGCTCGCTACAAGAACAACACCTATTCGTTTTCATATAGACGAACTGTGGACTACCCGCCAGCAGAATACACTCGGTATTCCATACAACACAACCTGGACACAACCTACAGACATAGCTGACTGAAGACACGTTCAGTTAGAAGATCAAACTAGTTATATAAAACGTATTCGATATTCAAATAGAGTGGGTTCCTGGGAGGCATCAATACTTTGGTAAGACACCGACAAGATGAAGGACAGAAGTAACACTTTCCAAATGTTGTTACTGATCACTTCTCGGCTGTTTCATGTTCTTTTCTCAACTGAAAAGTGTGCAATGATTAAAACAAATATATTTGTGAAGGTGACATTTGAAAATATACCAAGATATTCCAAGGTATTCCAAGGTATTCCAAGGTACTTTATTTAATAATGTCACTTAGCTCATAACAGAAACATACTATTTCAAAGTAATCACACTGTAAGTTCGACTGTATGTATAATAAAAAAAAAATCTACACAAATAATTTTTAAACGTTTTTGACGCCAAATAAGTTTGAACTGTTAACATACTCGTATATCAACGTGTGGTTCTGTTACACTGTGACATATTGTAAGAAACAAATTACTTATATAAAGAATAGGTCTGGAAACAAAACCGATATGTTGTTTGAGAAGTCTGAATATAGTAGAAGAAGAAGAAGATAAATAGTTTATTTTTGTGTCACATGCTAAAATTTCATATATAAAAACATTAAAACAGTATTATACAGCACCCGGCCATTAGGCCTATGAGACACATATAACTTTTTGTTCTAATATAATGTCACTCTGTGGCCTCCATTGTTTACCAAGATAAATGTTGGACCTTTGTCGAAGAGCATCGCACAGTTTAAGCTTACTCTCTGCGTTACGTGGAGTTTCCTTGTAGCTGTTACTCATTTCGGGAGTTTGACCAATTATATTAAACTAACATATAGTCCCTGAAAAAATATCTTTTATACTGATATTTTACTTTTCAATATTTGATATGAAATAAAACAAATAGGAGACCTGGACTATACCTAATTTCAGGCCTAAAGCTGATGCAACCATCCTGGCCAACAGTTTCTAGACTTAAGAAAGCTCCATTTATTTATTGCTTTAGGGTCTGGGTGACAGCCTACAATTATATGTACGGAAATACATGCCATTTATAGTGAATAAATACCACATGACTTTTTTGGACCCCGATTTATTTCGAGGCCCCGTGGTCGTGTGGTAAGTTGCTGGTACTGTCAGTGCTGGTGATATAGTTGCCTTACTCTGAGGATGTGGGTTGGAATCTAGCAAGGGACTCGTGCCTTAAAAGTACAAGCATTTGTACTGCTGTAGTAGTATTATCCCAAACGTAACCATGTTAAACTTTATGTACGGGTATTTAGATGATACAAGAGCAGAGTGACACATGTGGGTATTTTAAATTGTTTCCAACAATTCAGATTGAATCCAAATTTAAATATATTGATAACATACTATCATGGTTTTAATTTTTGTGAATAAACTTTACTGAACGTTTTATCTAACAATAGGTTAATTTGGGATGTCGGATGTGAGGTATGATCTTACAACACTCTTAACTTTAACTTTAAAGCATAAGTATTTGAAAACTTAGCGAGTGAGTTTTAACATTTTCATTTGTTTAGCCATTAACTCTTACAACCGTAAGCTTAATCCAAGCTGTTAAGTATGTAGATGCGTTATCAACGACAATACGGTTCAAACGGATTCCAACATACAGTTACCTAACCAAAGTGAGTAAGAATGAAAGATTACACAAGAAAGTAATATTAGATAGCATACAGGTTCAAGGTAAAACGTGTCAGTTTAAGCATTGGGGACAATGACACGTACACAATAATGATGAATCCAAAAGTATTTATAAACTGGCAATCTATATGTTTTAGGTCTTTCAGTGACAACGTGAAAACGTACCGAGAAAGGTTATATGTCTTTATAACATTGCGGAACAATAAAAGGAAACAAAATGTTTTAATCGCATAATAAAGTCAAAGGAATGGAAAACAATAACTAATATAAATAGCGAAAATATGCAATATACCTCGGCAAAGATATTTTAAAGGATTGGAATGTCAACAAGAAAATAAAACTTTTAGAACAAAATCTTAAACTTTTCATTACATAATTACCTCAAATTGCAGAATAGAATTTATCCACAAGTGATGCCACAGTTATAACGACAGTTCTAGCAAGAAATCATGGATTCCGCTGAACTCCGCTGAGAGACAATAAAATCGCAATTTATTAGCATTTTTTTGGATGGGCAACAGTCTCAAATTACAACAACAAGGGTGATAGTTCTCTCTCTTTATCGTCAAAGGGAAATTTTAAAGCAAGGGAACTCTGCTCATTGCCCATATGTATGTATGGCTTACACAACAATACAGCATACAAGTGAACGTTTAAACCATTTAGTGAGCAGCAGTCGCACATATCACTCCAGTAATTGTCGTGTTTAGGAGGAAGAAGTGTGTCGCAATCACATACAGAAAGAAGGCGACATATAAGTGGCGGTGGAGGCGCAATGTGCGGAGTTCTATCAGAAGCCAGTAAATGTCGCGTGGGACGTCGCGTGGGTGTACCTTTCTCTTAATCACGTCCCCTACTGCGCATCTGCAACTTGCAGCCGCTTTCCCTCTGTCTCTCTCTCTGTATCCCGGAGGCGCGACCAGCAGGTGCTTGTTTCTCAACTACGGGTATATTGACATGTGACTGACAGCAAGGTACATAGACTAAAGCCTGGTTTGTGTGACGCTATGCCAAGTGGTGTGGAGATAATGGATATATACATGTGGATGAGGGGTCCAGTGGGAAACACCTCTCATATAGCCTTCTTACAGCAGTCTGGGGAGCTTGTAGGCGGACAAATCCACTGAATTCCGTGATTACCATTTCCACTGGCGATACTTGCCTCCTGAAAAGCTTGGATGTAAAAGTTAAAGGTGAAAATGTGACAAAGATCTGAATTGACAGTGACAGTTAAGAAGACCCCTGCTGAACTGGCATTTGAATATTGGTGATTACTTGAAGAGTCGCTTCTACAGAACGAATAGCTCTGCTCTATAAAGGTTAAGGATACCTACACAAGTATCAGCTGCCCTACTCGTGTGCTCGCTCCATGCATGTTAATTGCAGTTGCAAGGTTATTTCAAAGTATATGTCGTAATAATGCCACACATCGACCTCTGATTTCAGTTTCAAGGATTTTCTTTATTGGGACATTCTGTTTTGGGGATTAGTAAGAAACACTTCGACTTACTTGTAAACTTTGAACATCGTTTTTAAGGTAAAAGGACAAAATTCAAATCAAACTTTTATCAGTAATAATGGGAAATATTGTTTCTGATGGAAACTGGCTATTCAAGGATCAAAAGTTCAAATGTTTTAAGTATTGACGACTGTGCATGTTCTGGAATCTACAACTGATTCTTCAAGGATGACATATTACGCTTACAAAAGCACGTATAAAACAAAGTTTACAGCGACATTTATCTTCATAAAGCTACTCCATGAGGTCCTGGAATGTTTTACTCCGTAACCCTCTTAAATCATGACGTGATACATCGCAGACTGTCAGCTTGTCAATCCCCGTGTCGATTTCAATCAATGAGAAAAAAGACAAAACGTTCGAGCGAGAAGTGCTTGTCAACGCGCGATATAGCACCACTCGTGTTCAATCCATACTGGCCATACAACTCTTAGATAGGCATTACATTCAGACAGCTCACTTCGTGCTACTCAACCGCAGTATCAGATCTCTAACAAATAATGACTTTTGCCCGAAGCTTTTACCAGACCCATCATGTTCCTAGGTAACCAATTGTGTTACAGGAAATATTGTCAACACGCAAAAAACGAATATTGGCAATAATGTGATGTAAATAATATCCGGTACGGGTAAAACTGTCAATATCGTATACGTTACGACGGCTGTACATCATATATATGGGTCAGCTGTCCACTTGGAGGCCCTACACTGCTAGAAGGAGCTAACTGCACTCCACACAATAACCCTGAGCGGACAGTGCTATCATTTAAATGTGTGCCGTAAGATGTGCTCAATCTAACAATTAGAGAGATATTTAACTCTAAAATGTCAGGAATCATATCTAAAAAATAAGAAGTTTGCAAGAAAGTAAATGCGATTATTGGTTGTCACGGCGTTCATTTGTGATCTAGAAATAGCACAGCATGGAAATGCTTTCTAATGACCTCTCATATAATACTGTACACGTCCTATTGGACTACCGATCTCTCAGTGGGTTTTCTCATTATGTGTAATTTCAGGTTTTTACTGAGATTAGTAATGCATGTTTTCGTACAGACGATGACACTGAGGGACATCAGGGCAGATACAAGCAGTAGGACTCCTGACAAATGGCAATGGTTTAAATCATGTCAACTTTACCGATAAGTGTGCTGATGTAGAATATGATACATGTTATTCGCGTGATTTGTGCATGGAGTAAAGAACATGGGATTTAGAGTATATTGCGCATGTCCAGTAACGTTCTAGTTCTAGGAGTGCTGGTATAGGTGATCTATGTTATATTGTGATGTGATAGTACGTAGTAGTAGAAGCTACAGTTGAAGTGGAAACAATTGTAGTAGTAATAGTAGTAGTAGTTGTTGTTGTTGTAGTTATATAAGAAGAACAAAAGTAGTAGTTTAGGTAGTAGTAGTAGAATTAGCAAGAGAAATTGTAGTAGAAATAGAAAAAGAAGAAGAAGAAGTAGTAGTAGTAGTAGTAGTAGTAGTAGTAGTAGTAGTAGAAGTAGTAGTAGTAGTAGTAGTAGTAGTAGTAGTAGTAGTAGTTGTTGTTGTTGTTGTTGTTGTTGTTGTTAAACATTTTTTATAGTGACTTTTCCCGATTCCGTTAGCCTGGAAATATATCGATACTATTATTCATGTTTGTTTGATATCGTTTTTTATGATCATGTACGTGTAAATCATGACAACGATTTCATATAGTAGTTGTTTTTTAAACAGAATACAGTGATAACTTTTCTATTTCAGATATCTAAAAAAAATTCATCGATCTTATATAATCTTTATTAGATTTAACGAAAAGTCACACAATTACAATTTAAGTTTCAAGTTATTTTTCTGATTTTATTTTGTTCCATAACTAGTTAAAAGACCAACCATGGATTATTTTTTTAGTTTCTATTAATTGAAACACAAACCAATTTATCTCAATAAAAAAAACAATGATACATTTTAAATATGCTAAAATGTATAGGTAATAGTGTATATGTTCAAAACGATTTACAGCGATAGTTTTTATAGAAATATAACCGTTTTTTATTTTGTTCTTGGTTTGTTAAGTAGTAAATACCAATATTTCTTGCAATTTAACAGGATATGTTAAGAAACGTAAATTTCAAATGATGAACACATTGATAGTGTTATGGTTTACTTGAATTACATTGCCCAGAATGCCTAACGTTACATCGGTCATGGGCTTATAAATGAAGTTGATGAACATTAAGAAAAGAAAATTTCATCTCAAACATGTAGTTCAGCATAGCGAAGGTCAACAATTATATTACCACTTACACACTGCTTGATAAAGATAGAAACACTGACACGTTTTACCTGTTCGTATATCACCCTTGCACTGACATAGAGTGCTGTATTTGACAAGGTCCCCATAATGATAATTATCAATATTTCATACATGTCATTTTCTTCTGACAAAAACTTCATGTTTGATGTACAAATTAGACGTCTTCTTAACGTAATTAAGTTATCGACGACGCTGCAATAACCACGTACTCGAGCGAGTTGTTTATCGGCCCATTCAGATAAGGGTGTTAATAGCCGGAGAGGCTGTCGGTGAACATAGCACTTTTCTTACAATCTTGTCGATTGCATGTCAATTTCGACTTTGTCCCTGTCAAAATGCTAGACGCGGTAAACTGTTGTTGTATATGTTCTTGTCATTGCTTGTTCATGCGGCAAATTAATGTTAATGTTACTATACTACTTCAATTGCTGTGAACGGTTCAAAATCATTTAAAATTCCCAAATACCCATTTGCAAATGAACGCAATAGAGATAAGAGATCTCCCATTTTCTTTTAATAAAAGAAAATCAACCCTTTTTTCGTAATAACCAAACATATGTTGATAATTATTCAAGCGTTGATAATTAAAACTTGTTCATGTTTTGCAAATAATTTAAGAATTCTCATTCTACCAAAACTTAAAATGAGTGGAATTGTTAGTAAAAGGTCTTCAAGAGAAAACGATTGAGTCGAATATTTATCAAGCAAGAGCGACGAACCGGTCCATGATATCACGGAGGTGCAGGACTTTTGTTTGTATAATGGCTACTGGTTATTTATAAGTGATTGTTGATTGCAAAACAATGTGAGTACATATCGGTGGCTAACTGATGTGTCTGGCATTATGGCCACTTAATCTTACGTATAAAGTCATCTGTAGACTCTCTTACGTAACGTTGGATAACAGTAGACCATCAGCACAGAGCAAAGTATAGGTACACCAACATCTCATAACAGTCATTCTGTCAGACCTTTTTTATACCATGTGTATATAGATGAATTGATGCGATATCGTGAGTATATATGTATAAATATATCTTTTAGTACGATTGATTCTATTTGTCTATATGTTTCTTTGAATTGAATAAACGTAATTTGACGCAGAAAACAGACATGATTCACGAAATTTGACATGATTGATTCATTGGCAATATAAGTGAAGTTTGATGAAGTTTGAGCAACAAATAATATAAAATTGATGCTGTCACTTAACAGCCTAATGATGACATTTGATACTATAATGGTGACATACGACAAAATCTAATTGTCATATGATCTCATAATGCTGTCATATTGTCTCACAAAGCTTTCACAACTGAACAGCATATTGGTATAGGAATAACAGACAGACAGGTAGGTTCAGGTAAATGTTCTATTTACTTACCTCGAAGCGAAGTTTCCCAATAGGCGGACTTGCATACGGAACACCGAGATATTTCTCCACTTTGTGGTTAGAATGTACATGGTCAACAAAACCTCGAACCTTTCCATATTTCGTTTGTCTGACAACTGTCTGTTTTGAACCACGGAAAGACTGGACACAGGTCAGCATGATTAAAAACACCAAAAAGTTCAAAATTCTTGACATATTCCACATGTTCCTGTCGTATCGTACAGCGCAGTTTCACAAATGCTAAGTTGAAAACTTTGATGTCTGGGCTACAGTACGGAGTAGTGAGCAGTGAGGAGTAATTGGCGTGATCGGAGTCGATGTGCGCCCATCCGAGACGTCCACAGGTACACGGGGAGGATACAGACTCTCTCTCACTCTCTCACTCACTCACTCACGTCAACGAGACAGGAGAGTTTGGCATGTTCTCTCTCTTTTTCTCTCTCTCTCTCTCTCACTCCAAGCTCGACTGGTTCCAGACAGGGAGATACTATGTTATGACCCCGACTGAGGGTTCGCTCTAATTTAGCATGTGATATCACTGCTCCGAGGGTTAGTGGCTCACAGACAGGGCCCGGAGGTCTGGAGGATGTGCTGCTTAACTGACGGACGCCGCGGGTACACAACTGACCTATAAGGGGCGGGACTACTACACAGAGGGGTGGAGCCTCGCTCTCACACACAAGTGTATGTTTTCCTGTCCATCAAATATAAAACTAAAACTTTGCTTAAACTGTTCTCGCACAGTTCTTATATCCCTCAACGAGATCGCTCATTGGTTTTACACGCTTCAAGCTGGAGACCTATAGTATTTAGATTGTAAGCATTGTGAGATAGCAACTCTCTCCTACAGCCCAAACCGCGTTCTCTATAGATTGATGCCTTCATCAAGTGCTACAAGTGCAGCGTTTTGGTCAGAAAGATTCCTAACTTTGTCTCATATAAATTAATCAATATGCTGAAAGCAAGGAGTCGAATTGACTTGCTGGACGACAGTTTGACGGCGGAAAGTTATGCACCTACACTCGGCAACTGAGGTGCTAGTGCTATAGCAGACCCTTCTTTCACAGTGACGAGCTGGGTGGGTATTGTAGCAGCTTCAGTAAGCAACACGTGAACTGTCCCGATGTTCTCCGAGTCGATACAGGACTCTTCTCTCACTTAGTGGTGCGCTAGTGTACGAGTGTACAACACACAGCCAGATAATATAAGCTGAGTATCCTACAGCAGCATAGCTCGGTGGTTTGTATACTTTGCTGCTTCTGAGGAGCTGATAAAGAGACAAGATGATGTATTCACTTGATACGAAATTAATATAGTGAGGTATAAACTCGGGTTTATCTTATGTAGTGTGTGTGTAATGTACCAACAAGCTTACAGCGATAGATGTGGATAGTACTTAAGTCAGGGTTAGGGGAAGACAGGTGGTTTGGACTGTATCGAGTTCTGTTATGTTAACATAAGAAACAACACACTTACTTTCAACAGGAGATTGGAATTAATAATTCCTCAAATCGTAGTTAAAACACATGGTTTATGTCTAATTTCCTGGTATTTGTATGACATTATTTACTGGGCCAATGACTGTTCAAGTCCATTGTTTTAGAACGAGTGTCCAGCTGCTGGGCTCGAACTCTACACCTCAGAGACATGCAGCTTAACGTTGGATTCTGACGCTACTTTAAGCTAACTGAAATGTTACCAGAATCCATAAGGCATGATCATTCATATTCATACGGAATGTCCGATGAACTTCATTTCACTTTCTGCAATCAAGCAAATAAAGGATCAACTTATTTATACATAAGAGAGCGATGTTTCAGTGTAGATTCTTATACCATTATAAAGCAATAAGTAATTATCAACTTATTTATACATTAGAGAGTCATGTTTCAGTGTAGATTCTTATATCATTATCAAGCAATAAGTAACGATCAACTTATTTATACATAAGAGAGCGATGTTTCAGTATAAATTCTTTTACCATTATAACGCAATAAGTAATGATCAACTTATTTATACATAAGAGAGCGATGTTTCAGTGTAGATTCTTATATCATTATCAAGCAATAGGTAATGATCAACTTATTTATATATTAGAGAGCGATGTTTCAGTGTAGATTTTTATATCATTATCAATCAATAAGTAATGTTCAACTTATTTATATATTAGAGAGCGATGTTTCAGTGTAGATTATTATACCTTAACAAACAATAAGTAATGATCAACGTATTGATACATAAGAGAGTGATGTTTCAGTGTAGATTCTTATATCATTATAACGCAAAAAGTAATGATCAACTGATTTATACATTAGAGAGCGATGTTTCAGTGTAGATTGTTATACCATTATCAATCAATAAGTAAATGATAAACTTATTTATACATAAGAGAGCGATGTTTCAGTGTAGATTTTTATATCATTATCAAGCAATAAGTAATGATCAACTTATTTATATATTAGAGAGCGATGTTTCAGTGTAGATTATTATACCTTATCAAGCAATAAGTAATGATCAACGTATTGATACATAAGAGAGTGATGTTTCAGTGTAGATTCTTATATCATTATAACGCAAAAAGTAATGATCAACTGATTTATACATCAGAGAGCGATGTTTCAGTGTAGATTGTTATACCATTATCAATCAATAAGTAAATGATCAACTTATTTATACATAAGAGAGCGATGTTTCAGTGTAGATTTTTATATCATTATCAATCAATAAGTAAATGATCAACTTATTTATACATAAGAGAGCGATGTTTCAGCAATAATTATAAGTAATGATCAACTTATTTATACATAAGATAGCGATGTTTCAGTGTAGATTCTTATACCATTATCAAGCAATAAGTAATGATCAACTTATTCATACATAAGAGAGTCATGTTTCAGTGTAGATTCTTATACCATTATCAATCAATAAGTAAATGATCAACTTATCTATACATAAGAGAGCGATGTTTCAGTATAAATTCTTTTACCATTATAACGCAATAAGTAATGATCAACTTATTTATACATAAGAGAGTCATGTTTCGGTGTAGATTCTTATACCATTATCAAGCAATCAGTAAATGATCAACTTATTTATACATAAGAGAGTCACGTTTCAGTGTAGATTCTTATACCATTATAACGAAATAAGTAATGATCAACTTATTTATACATATGAGAGATATGTTTCAGAGTAGATTATTATACAATATCAAGCAATAAGTAATTATCAACTTATTTATACATAAGATAGTCATGTTTCAGTGTAGATTTTTATATCATTATCAAGCAATAAGTAATGATCAACTTATTTATACATCAGAGAGCGATGTTTCTGTGTAGCTTCGTATACCATTATCAATCAATAAGTAAATGATCAACTTATTTATACATAAGAGAGTCATGTTTTAGTGTAGATTCTTATATCATTATCAAGCAATCAGTAATGATCAACTTATTTATACATAAGAGAGCGATGTTTCAGTGTAGATTTTTATATAATTATCAATCAATAAGTAAATGATCAACTTATTATTACATAAGAGAGCGATGTTTCAGCAATAATTATAAGTAATAATCAACTTATTTATACATAAGATAGCGATGTTTCAGTGTAGATTCTTATACCATTATCAAGCAATAAGTAATGATCATTTTATTCATACATAAGAGAGTCATGTTTCAGTGTAGATTCTTATACCATTATCAATCAATAAGTAAATGATCAACTTATCTATACATAAGAGAGCGATGTTTCAGTATAAATTCTTTTACCATTATAACGCAATAAGTAATGATCAACTTATTTATACATAAGAGAGTCATGTTTCGGTGTAGATTCTTATACCATTATCAAGCAATAAGAAAATGATCAACTTATTTATACATAAGAGAGTCACGTTTCAGTGTAGATTCTTATACCATTATAACGAAATAAGTAATGATCAACTTCTTTATACATATGAGAGATATGTTTCAGAGTAGATTATTATACAATATCAAGCAATAAGTAATTATCAACTTATTTATACATAAGATAGTCATGTTTCAGTGTAGATTTTTATATCATTATCAAGCAATAAGTAATGATCAACTTATTTTTACATCAGAGAGCGATGTTTCTGTGTAGCTTCGTATACCATTATCAATCAATAAGTAAATGATCAACTTATTTATACATAAGAGAGTCATGTTTTAGTGTAGATTCTTATATCATTATCAAGCAATCAGTAATGATCAACTTATTTATACATAAGAGAGCGATGTTTCAGTGTAGATTTTTATATAATTATCAATCAATAAGTAAATGATCAACTTATTATTACATAAGAGAGCGATGTTTCAGCAATAATTATAAGTAATAATCAACTTATTTATACATAAGATAGCGATGTTTCAGTGTAGATTCTTATACCATTATCAAGCAATAAGTAATGATCATTTTATTCATACATAAGAGAGTCATGTTTCAGTGTAGATTCTTATACCATTATCAATCAATAAGTAAATGATCAACTTATTTATACATAAGAGAGCGATGTTTCAGTATAAATTCTTTTACCATTATAACGCAATAAGTAATGATCAACTTATTTATACATAAGAGAGTCATGTTTCGGTGTAGATTCTTATACCATTATCAAGCAATCAGTAAATGATCAACTTATTTATACATAAGAGAGTCACGTTTCAGTGTAGATTCTTATACCATTATAACGAAATAAGTAATGATCAACTTATTTATACATATGAGAGATATGTTTCAGAGTAGATTATTATACCTTATCAAGCAATACGTAATTATCAACTTATTTATACATAAGATAGTCATGTTTCAGTGTAGATTTTTATATCATTATCAAGCAATAAGTAATGATCAACTTATTTATACATCAGAGAGCGATGTTTCTGTGTAGATTCGTATACCATTATCAATCAATAAGTAAATGATCAACTTATTTATACATAAGAGAGTCATGTTTTAGTGTAGATTCTTATATCATTATCAAGCAATCAGTAATGATCAACTTATTTATACATAAGAGAGCGATGTTTCAGTGTAGATTATTATACAATTGTCAAGCAATAAGTAATGATCAACTTATTTATACATAAGAGAGCGATGTTTCAGTGTAGATTCTTATACCATTCTCAAGCAATAAGTAATGATCAACTTATCTATACATAAGAGAGTCATGTTTTATTGTATATACTTATATCATTATAACGCAATAAGTTATGATCAACTTATGTATACAAAAGAGAGTGGTGTTTCAGTGCAGATTCTTATACCATTATCAAGCAATAAGTAAATGATCAACTTATTTATAAATAAAAGACTGATGTTTCAGTGTAGATTCGTATATCATTATCAAGCAATAAGTAATGATAAACTTATTTATACATAAGAGAGTGATGTTTCAGTGTAGATTCTTATATCATTATCCATTATATTTTTTATACCTAAGAGAGCGATGTTTCCGTGTAGATTCTTATATCATTATCAAGCAATAATTATAAGTAATGATCAACATATTTATACATAAGAGAGCAATGTTTAAATGTAGATTCTTATACCATTATCAAGCAATAAGTAATGATCAACTTATTTTTACATAAGAGAGTGATGTTTCAATGTAGATTCTTATATCATTATAACGCAATTAGTAATGATCAACTTATTTATTCATAACAAGGTAACGTTTCAGTGTAGATTCTTATACCATTATCAAGCAATAAGTAATTATCAACTTATTTATACATAAGAGAGTCATGTTTTAGTGTAGATTATTATATCATTATAACGCAATAAGTAATGATCAACTTATATATACAAAAGAGAGCGATGTTTCAGTGTAGATTCTTATACCATTATCAAGCAATAAGTAATGATCAACATTTAATACATAAGTGAGTCGTGTTTCTGTGTAGATTCTTTTACTATTATCAATCAATAAGTAATGATCAACTTATTTATACATAAGAGAGCGATGTTTCAGTGTAGATTATTATACCTTATCAATCAATAAGTAAACGATCAACTTATATATACATAAGAGAGCGATCTTTCAGTGTAGATTCTTATATCATAATCAAGCAATAAGTATTGATCAACTTATTTATACATAAGAAAGTGATGTTTTAGTGTAGATGGTTATACCATTATCAAGCAATTAGTAAATGATCAACTTTTATATACATAAGAGAGCGATGTTTCAGTGTAGATTCTTATACCATTCTCAAGCAATAAGTAACGATCAACTTATTTATACATAAGAGAGTCATGTTTTAGGGTAGATTCTTATATATTTATCAAGCAATAAGAAAATGATCAACTTATATATGCATAGGAGAGCGATGTTTCAGTGTAGATTCTTATATCATTATCCATTATATTTTTTATACATACGAGAGCGACGTTTCCGTGTAGATTCTTATATCATTATCAAGCAATAATTATAAGTAATGATCAACGTATTTATACATAAGAGAGCGATGTTTAAATGTAGATACTTATACCATTATCAAGCAATAAGTAATGATCAACTTATTTATACATAAGAGATTGATGTTTCAATGTAGATTCTTATATCATTATAACGCATTTATTAATGATCAACTTATTTATTCATAACAGGGTAGCGTTTCAATGTAGATTCTTATACCATTATCAAGTAACAAGTAATTATCAACTTATTTATACATAAGAGAGTCATGTTTTAGTGTAGATTATTATATCATTATAACGCAATAAGTAATGATCAACTTATGTATACAAAAGAGAGTGGTGTTTCAGTGTAGATTCCTATACCATTATCAAGCAATAAGTAAATGATCAACTTATTTATACATAAGAGAGTCACGTTTCCGTGTAGATTTTTATACCATTATCAAGCAATAAGTAATGATCAACGTTTAATACATTAGAGAGTCATGTTTCTGTGTAGATTCTTATACCATTATCAATCAATAAGTAATGTTCAACTTATTTATACATAAGAGAGCTATGTTTCAGTGTAGATTATTATACCTTATCAATCAATAAGTAAATGATCATCTTATATATACATAAGAGAGCGATCTTTCAGTGTGGATTCTTATATCATTATCAAGGAATAAGTATTTATCAACTTATTTATACATAAGAGAGCGGTGTTTCAGTGTAGATGCTTATACCATTATCAAGCAATAAGTAATGATCAACTTATATATACATAAGAGAGGGATGTTTCAGTGTAGATTCTTATACCATTCTCAAGCAATAAGTAATGATCAACTTATTTATACATAAGAGAGTCATGTTTTAGTGTAGATTCTTATATCATTATCAAGCAATAAGTAAATGATCAACTTATAAATACATAAGAGAGCGATGTTTCAGTGTAGATTCTTATATCTTTATCAAGCAATAAGTAAATGCTCAACTTATTTATACGTAAAAGAGCGATGTTTCAGTGTAGATTCTTATGTCATTATCAAGCAATAAGTAAATGTTCAACTTATTTATACGTAAAAGAGTGACGTTTCAGTGTAGATTCTTATGCCATTATCAAGCAATAAGTAATGATCAACTTATTTATACATTAGAGAGTCACGTTTAAGTGTAGATTCTTATACTATTATCAAGCAATAAGTAAATGATCAACTTATTTATACATAAGAGAGCGATGTTTCAGTGTAGATTCTTATATCATTATCAAGCAATAAGTAATGATCAACTTATTTATACATAAGAGAGTCATGTTTTAGTGTAGATTCTTATATCATTATCAAGCAATAAGAAAATGATCAACTTATATATGCATAAGAGAGCGATGTTTCAGTGTAGATTCTTATACCATTCTCAAGCAATAAGTAACGATCAACTTATTTATACACAAGAGAGTCATGTTTTAGTGTAGATTCTTATATCATTATCAAGCAATAAGAAAATGATCAACGTATTCATACATAAGAGAGCGATGTTTAAATGTAGATTCTTATACCATTATCAAGCAATAAGTAATGATCAACTTATATATACATAAGAGAGCGATGTTTCAGTGTAGATTCTTATATCATTATCAAGCAATAAGTAATGATCAACGTTTAATACATAAGAGAGTCATGTTTCTGTGTAGATTCTTATAGCATTATCAATCAATAAGTAATGTTCAACTTATTTATACATAAGAGAGCTATGTTTCAGTGTAGATTATTATATCTTATCAATCAATAAGTAATGATCAACTTCTTTATACATAAGAGAGTCATATTTTAGTGTAGATTCTTATATCATTATAACGCAATAAGTAATGATCAACTTATGTATACGAAAGAGAGTGGTGTTTCAGTGTAGATTCTTATACCTTTATCAAGCAATAAGTAATGATCAACTTTTTATAGATAAGAGAGTGATGTTTCAGTGTATTTTCTTATACCATTCTTAAGCAATAAGTACTGATCAACTTACTTTTACATAAGAGACCGGTGTTTCAGTGTAGATTCTTATATCATTATCAAGCAATAAGTAAATGATCAACTTATATATACATAAGAGAGCGATGTTTCAGTGTAGATTCTTATATCATTATCAAGCAATAAGTATTGATCAACTTATTTATACATAAGAGAGTCACGTTTCAGTGTAGATTTTTTTACCATTATCAAGCATTTAGTAAATGACCAACTTTTATATACATAAGAGAGCGATTTTTCAGTGTAGATTCTTATATCATTATCAAGCAATAAGTAAATGATCAACTTATTTATACGTAAGAGAGCGATGTTTCTGTGTAGATTCTTATACCATTCTCAAGCAATAAGTAATGATCAACTTATTTATACATAAGAGAGTCATGTTTTAGTGTAGATTCTTATATCATTATCAAGCAATAAATAAATGATCAACTTATATATACATAAGAGAGCGATGTTTCAAGGTAGATTCTTATATCATTATCAAGCAATAAGTAAATAATCAACTTATTTATATAAAAGAGAGCGATGTTTCACGGTAGATTCTTATACCATTATCAAGCAATAAGTAATGATCAACTTATTTATACATAAGAGAGCGATGTTTCCGAGAGATTCTTGTACCATATCAAGCAATAAGTAATGATCAACTTATTTATACATTAGAGAGTCACGTTTCAGTGTAGATTCTTAAACCATTATCAAGCAATAAGTAATGATCAACTTATTTATACATAAGAGAGTGATGTTTCAGTGTAGATTCTTATATTATTATAAAGCAATTAGTAATGATCAACTTATTTATTCATCAGAGAGTCAAGTTTCAGTGTAGATTATTATACCATTATCAAGCAATAAGTAATGATCAACTTATTTATACATAAGAGAGCTATGTTTCAATGTAGATTATTATATCTTATCAATCAATAAGTAATGATCAACTTCTTTATACATAAGAGAGTCATGTTTTAGTGTAGATTCTTATACCATTATCAAGCAATAAGTAATGATCAACTTATTTATACATAAGAGAGTGATGTTTCAGTGTAGATTCTTATACCATTATAAAGCAATAAGTAATGATCAACTTATTTATACATAAGAGAACGATCTTTCAGTGTAGATTCTTATATCATTATCAAGCAATAAGTATTGATCAACTTATTTATACATAAGAAAGCGATGTTTTAGTGTAGATGGTTATACCATTATCAAGCAATTAGTAAATGATCAACTTATATATACATAAGAGAGCGATGTTTAACTGTAGATTTTTATATCATTATCAAGCAATAAGTATTGATTAACTTTTTTATACATAAGAGAGTCACGTTTCAGTGTAGATTTGTGTACCATTATCAAGCAGTTAGTAAATGATCAACTTATATATACATAAGAGAGTCACGTTTCAGTGTAGATTCTTATTTCATTATCAATCAATAAGTAAATGATCAACTTATTTATACATAAGAGAGTGATGTTGCAGTGTAGATTCTTATACCATTATCAAGCAATAAGTAATGATCAACTTATTTATACATAAGAGAGTCATGTTTCGGTGTAGATTCTCATATCATTATAACGCAATAAGTAATGATCAACTTATTTATACATACGAGAGTCACATTTCAGTGTAGATTCTTCTATCATTATAAAGCAATAAGTAAATGATCAACTTATTAATACATAAGAGAGCGATGTTGCAGTTTAGATTCTTATATCATTATCAAGCAATAATTATAAGCAATGATCAACGTATTTATACATAAGAGACCAATGTTTAAATGTAGATTCTTATATCATTATCAAGCAATCAGTAAATGATCAACTTATTTATACATGAAAGAGTCATGTGTCAGTGTAGATTCTTATACCATTATCAAGCAATAAGTAATGATCAACTTATTCATACATAAGAGAGCGATGTTTCAGTGTAGATTCTTATATCATTATCAAGCAATAACTAATGATTAACTTATTTATACATCGGAGAGTGATGTTTCAGTGTAGATTCTTATACCATTATCAAGCAATAAGTAATGATCAACTTATTTATACATAAGAGAGTGATGTTGCAGTGTAGATTCCTATACCATTTTAACGCAATAAGTAATGATCAACTTATTTATACATAAGAGAGTGATGTTGCAGTGTAGATTCTTATACCATTATCAAGCAATAAGTAATGATCAACTTATTTATACATAAGAGAGTCATGTTTCGGTGTAGATTCTTATATCATTATAACGCAATAAGTAATGATCAACTTATTTATACATACGAGAGTCACATTTCAGTGTAGATTCTTCTATCATTATAAAGCAATAAGTAAATGATCAACTTATTTATACATAAGAGAGCGATGTTGCAGTTTAGATTCTTATATCATTATCAAGCAGTAATTATAAGTAATGATCAACGTATTTATACATAAGAGACCGATGTTTAAATGTAGATTCTTATATCATTATCAAGCAATCAGTAAATGATCAACTTATTTACACATAAGAGAGCGATGTTTCAGTGTAGATTCTTATATCATTATCAAGCAATCCGTAATGATCAAATTATTTATACATGAGAGAGTGATGTTTCAGTGTAGATTCTTATACCATTATCAAGCAATAAGTAATGATCAACTTATTTATACATAAGAGAGCGGTGTTTCAGTGTAGATTCGTATATCATTATCTAGCAATAAGTAATGATCAACTTATTTATACATAAGAGAGTGACGTTTCAGTGTAGATTCTTATACCATTATCAAGCAATAAGTAATGATCAACTTATTTATACATAAGAGAGCGATGTTTCAGTGTAGATTCTTAAACCATTATAACGCAATAAGTAATGATCAACTTATTTATACATAAGTGAGTCATGTTTCGGTGTAGATTCTTATATCATTATCAAGAAATAAGTAATGATCAACTTATTTATACATAATAGAGTCACGTTTGAGTGTCGATTCGTATATCATTATAAAGCAATAAGTAAGGATCAACTTATTTATATAAAAGAGAGTCATGTTTCAGTGTAGATTCTTATATCATTATCAAGCAAGACGTAATGATCAAATTATTTATACATAAGAGAGCGGTGTTTCAGTGTAGATTCGTATATCATTATCAAGCAATAAGTAATGATCAACTTATTTATACATAAGAGAGCGATGTTTCAGTGTAGATTCTTAAACCATTATAACGCAATAAGTAATGATCAACTTATTTATACATAAGAGAGTCACGTTTCGGTGTAGATTCTTATATCATTATCAAGAAATAAGTAATGATCAACTTATTTATACATAATAGAGTCACGTTTCAGTGTAGATTCTTATATCATTATCAAGCAATAAGTAAATGATCAACTTATTTATACATAAGAGAGTGATGTTTCAGTGTAGATTCTTATACCATTATCAAGCAATAAGTAATGATCGACTTATTCATACATAAGAGAGTGATGTTTCAGTGTAGATTCTTATACCATTATCAAGCAATAAGAAATGATCCAACTTATTTATACATGCGAGAGCCACGTTTCAGTGTCGATTCGTATATCCTTATCAAGCAATAACTAATGATCAACTTATTTATACATACGAGAGTCACGTTTCAGTGTAGATTCTTATACCATTATCAAGCAATAAGTAATGATCGACTTATTCATACATAAGAGAGTGATGTTTCAGTGTAGAATCTTATATCATTATCAAACAATAAGTAATGATCAAATTATACATACATAAGAAAGTGATGTTTCAGTGTAGATTCTTATACCATTATCAAGCAATAAGTAATGATCAACTTATTTATACATAAGAGAGTGATGTTTCAGTGTAGATTCTTATACCATTATCAAGCAATAAGTAATGATCAACTTATTTATACATTAGAGAGCGATGTTTCAGTGTAGATTCTTAAACCATTATAACGCAATAAGTAATGATCAACTTATTTATACATAAGAGAGTCACGTTTCGGTGTAGATTCTTATATCATTATCAAGAAATAAGTAATGATCAACTTATTTATACATAATAGAGTCACGTTTCAGTGTAGATTCTTATATCATTTTCAAGCAATAAGTAAATGATCAACTTATTTATACATAAGAGAGTGATGTTTCAGTGTAGATTCTTATACCATTATCAAGCAATAAGTAATGATCGACTTATTCATACATAAGAGAGTGATGTTTCAGTGTAGATTCTTATACCATTATCAAGCAATAAGTAATGATCAATTTATTTATACATAAGAGAGCCACGTTTCAGTGTCGATTCGTATATCATTATAAAGCAATAAGTAAGGATCAACTTATTTATATAAAAGAGAGTCATGTTTCAGTGTAGATTCTTATATCATTATCAAGCAAGAAGTAATGATCAACTTATTTATACATCGGAGAGTGATGTTTCAGTGTAGATTCTTATACCATTATCAAGCAATAATAAATGATCAACTTATTTATACATACGAGAGCCACGTTTCAGTGTCGATTCGTATATCATTATCAAGCAATAACTAATGATCAACTTATTTAGACATACGAGAGTCACGTTTCAGTGTAGATTCTTATACCATTATCAAGCAATAAGTAGTGAGCAACTTATTTATACATAACAGAGCGATGTTTCAGTGTAGATTCTTATACCATTATCAAGAAATAAGTAATGATCAACTTATTTATACATATGAGAGCGATGTTTCAGTGTAGATTCTCATACTATTATCAAGCAATAAGTAATGATCAACTTATTTATACATAAGAGAGCGATGTTTCAGTGTAGATTCTTTTACTATTATCAAGCAATAAGTAATGATCAACTTATTTATACATACGAGAGCGATGTTTCAGTGTAGATTCTTATACCATTATCAAGCAATAAGTAGTGAGCAACTTATTTATACATAACAGAGCGATGTTTCAGTGTAGATTCTTATACCATTATCAAGAAATAAGTAATGATCAACTTATTTATACATAATAGAGTCACGTTTCAGTGTAGATTCTTATATCATTATCAAGCAATAAGTAAATGATCAACTTATTTATACATAAGAGAGTGATGTTTCAGTGTAGATTCTTATACCATTATCAAGCAATAAGTAATGATCGACTTATTCATACATAAGAGAGTCACGTTTCGGTGTAGATTCTTATATCATTATCAAGAAATAAGTAATGATCAACTTATTTATACATAATAGAGTCACGTTTCAGTGTAGATTCTTATATCATTATCAAGCAATAAGTAAATGATCAACTTATTTATACATAAGAGAGTGATGTTTCAGTGTAGATTCTTATACCATTATCAAGCAATAAGTAATGATCGACTTATTCATACATAAGAGAGTCACGTTTCAGTGTAGATTCTTATACTATTATCAAGCAATAAGTAATGATCAACTTATTTATACATAAGAGAGCGATGTTTCAGTGTAGATTCTTATACCATTATCAAGCAATAAGTAACGACCAACTTATTCATACATAAGAGAACGATGTTTCAGTGTAGATTCTTATATCATTATCAAGCAATAAGTAACGATCAACTTATTCATACATAAGAGAGCGATGTTTCAGTGTAGATTCTTATACTATTATCAAGCAATAAGTAATGATCGACTTATTCATACATAAGAGAGTGATGTTTCAGTGTAGATTCTTATACCATTATCAAGCAATAAGTAATGATCAATTTATTTATACATAAGAGAGCCACGTTTCAGTGTCGATTCGTATATCATTATAATGCAATAAGTAAGGATCAACTTATTTATATAAAAGAGAGTCATGTTTCAGTGTAGATTCTTATATCATTACCAAGCAAGAAGTAATGATCAACTTATTTATACATCGGAGAGTGATTTTTCAGTGTAGATTCTTATACCATTATCAAGCAATAATAAATGATCAACTTATTTATACATACGAGAGCCACGTTTCAGTGTCGATTCGTATATCATTATCAAGCAATAACTAATGATCAACTTATTTAGACATACGAGAGTCACGTTTCAGTGTGATTCTTATACCATTATCAAGCAATAAGTAGTGAGCAACTTATTTATACATAACAGAGCGATGTTTCAGTGTAGATTCTTATACCATTATCAAGAAATAAGTAATGATCAATTTATTTATACATAAGAGAGCCACGTTTCAGTGTCGATTCGTATATCATTATAAAGCAATAAGTAAGGATCAACTTATTTATATAAAAGAGAGTCATGTTTCAGTGTAGATTCTTATATCATTATCAAGCAAGAAGTAATGATCAACTTATTTATACATCGGAGAGCGATGTTTCAGTGTAGATTCTTATACCATTATCAAGAAATAAGTAATGATCAACTTATTTATACATACGAGAACCACGTTTCAGTGTCGATTCATATATCATTATCAAGCAATAACTAATGATCAACTTATTTATATATACGAGAGTCACGTTTCAGTGTAGATTCTTATACCATTATCAAGCAATAAGTAATGATCGACTTATTCATACATAAGAGAGCGATGTTTCAGTGTAGATTCTTATACCATTATCATGCAATAAGTAATGATCAAATTATTCATACATAAGAAAGTGATGTTTCAGTGTAGATTCTTATACCATTATCAAGCAATAAGAAATGATCAACTTATTTATACATACGAGAGCCGCGTTTCAGTGTCGATTCGTATATCATTATCAAGCAATAACTAATGATCAACTTATTTATACATACGAGAGTCACGTTTCAGTGTAGATTCTTATACCATTATCAAGCAATAAGTAATGATCAAATTATTCATACATAAGAAAGTGATGTTTCAGTGTAGATTCTTATACCATTATCAAGCAATAAGTAATGATCAACTTATTTATACATTAGAGAGCGATGTTTCAGTGTAGATTCTTAAACCATTATAACGCAATAAGTAATGATCAACTTATTTATACATAGAAGTGTGATGTTTCATTGTAGATTCTTATACCATTATCAAGCAATAATTAATGATCAAATTATTCATACATAAGAAAGTGATGTTTCAGTGTAGATTCTTATACCATTATCAAGCAATAAGTAATGATCAACTTATTTATACATTAGAGAGCGATGTTTCAGTGTAGATTCTTAAACCATATATCGCAATAAGTAATGATCAACTTATTTATACATAGAAGTGCGATGTTTCTGTGTAGATTCTTATACCATTATCAAGCAAGAAGTAATGATCAACTTATTTATACTTAAGAGAGCGATGTTTCAGTGTAGATTCTTATATCATTATCAAGCAATAACTAACGATCAACTTATTCATACATAAGAGAGCGATGTTTCAGTGTAGATTCTTATACCATTATCAAGCAATAAGTAATGATCAACTTATTTATACATAAGAGAGCGATTTTTCGGTGTAGATTCTTATATCATTATCAAGCAGTCATTAAAGATCAACTTATTTATACAAAGCAGTAAGATGTTTCAGTGTAAATTCTTATACCATTATCAAGCAATAAGTCACGATCAACTTATTTATACATAAGAGAGCGAAGTTTCAGTGTAGATTATTATACTATTATCAAGCAATAAGTAACGATGACCTTATTTATACATACAAGAGCGATGTTTCAGTGCAGATTCTTATATCATTATCAAGCAATAACTAATGATCACCTTATTTATACATACGAGAGTCACGTTTCAGTGTAGATTCTTATACCATTATCAAGCAATAAGTAATGATCGACTTATTCATACATAAGAGAGTGATGTTTCAGTGTAGATTCTTATATCATTATCAAGCAATAAGTAATGATCAAATTATTCATACATAAGAAAGTGATGTTTCAGTGTAGATTCTTATACTATTATCAAGCAATAAGTAATGATCAACTTATTTATACATAAGAGAGTCACGTTTCGGTGTAGATTCTTATACCATTATCAAGCAATAACTAATGATCAACTTATTTATACATACGAGAGTCACGTTTCAGTGTAGATTCTTCTTCCATTATCAAGCAATAAGTAATGATCGACTTATTAATACATAAGAGAGTGATGTTTCAGTGTAGATTCTTATATCATTATCAAGCAATAAGTAATGATCAAATTATTCATACATAAGAAAGTGATGTTTCAGTGTAGATTCTTATACCATTATCAAGCAATAAGTAATGATCAACTTATTTATACATTAGAGAGCGATGTTTCAGTGTAGATTCTTAAACCATTATAACGCAATAAGTAATGATCAACTTATTTATACATAAGAGAGTCACGTTTCGGTGTAGATTCTTATATCATTATCAAGAAATAAGTAATGATCAACTTATTTATACATAAGAGAGTGATGTTTCAGTGTAGATTCTTATACCACTATCAAGCAATAAGTAATGATCGACTTATTCATACATAAGAGAGTGATGTTTCAGTGTAGATTCTTATACCATTATCAAGCAATAAGTAATGATCAATTTATTTATACATGAGAGAGCCACGTTTCAGTGTCGATTCGTATATCATTATAATGCAATAAGTAAGGATCAACTTATTTATATAAAAGAGAGTCATGTTTCAGTGTAGATTCTTATATCATTACCAAGCAAGAAGTAATGATCAACTTATTTATACATCGGCGAGTGATGTTTCAGTGTAGATTCTTATACCATTATCAAGCAATAATAAATGATCAACTTATTTATACATACGAGAGCCACGTTTCAGTGTCGATTCGTATATCATTATCAAGCAATAACTAATGATCAACTTATTTAGACATACGAGAGTCACGTTTCAGTGTAGATTCTTATACCATTATCAAGCAATAAGTAGTGAGCAACTTATTTATACATAACAGAGCGATGTTTCAGTGTAGATTCTTATACCATTATCAAGAAATAAGTAATGATCAACTTATTTATACATATGAGAGCGATGTTTCAGTGTAGATTCTCATACTATTATCAAGCAATAAGTAATGATCAACTTATTTATACATAAGAGAGCGATGTTTCAGTGTAGATTCTTTTACTATTATCAAGCAATAAGTAATGATCAACTTATTTATACATAAGAGAGCGATGTTTCAGTGTAGATTCTTATACCATTATCAAGCAATAAGTAGTGAGCAACTTATTTATACATAACAGAGCGATGTTTCAGTGTAGATTCTTATACCATTATCAAGAAATAAGTAATGATCAACTTATTTATACATATGAGAGCGATGTTTCAGTGTAGATTCTCATACTATTATCAAGCAATAAGTAATGATCAACTTATTTATACATAAGAGAGCGATGTTTCAGTGTAGATTCTTATACTATTATCAAGCAATAAGTAATGATCAACTTATTTATACATAAGAGAGCGATGTTTCAGTGTAGATTCTTATACCATTATCAAGCAATAAGTAACGATCAACTTATTCATACATAAGAGAACGATGTTTCAGTGTAGATTCTTATATCATTATCAAGCAATAAGTAACGATCAACTTATTCATACATAAGAGAGCGATGTTTCAGTGTAGATTCTTATACCATTATCAAGCAATAAGTAACGATCAACTTATTCATACATAAGAGAACGATGTTTCAGTGTAGATTCTTATACCATTATCAAGCAATAAGTAACGATCAACTTATTCATACATAAGAGAACGATGTTTCAGTGTAGATTCTTATACCATTATAAAGCAATAAGTAATGATCAAATTATTCATACATAAGAAAGTGATGTTTCAGTGTAGATTATTATACCATTATCAAGCAATAAGTAATGATCAACTTATTTCTACATAAGAGAGTGACGTTTCAGTGTAGATTCTTATATCATTATCAAGCAATAAGTAATGATCAACTTATTTATACATAAGAGAGTCACGTTTCATTGTAGATTCTTATATCATTATAAAGCAATAAGTAATGATCAACTTATTTATACATAAGAGAGTCACGTTTCGGTGTAGATTCTTATATCATTATCAAGAAATAAGTAATGATCAACTTATTTATACATAATAGAGTCACGTTTCAGTGTAGATTCTTATATCATTATCAAGCAATAAGTAAATGATCAACTTATTTATACATAAGAGAGTGATGTTTCAGTGTAGATTCTTATACCATTATCAAGCAATAAGTAATGATCGACTTATTCATACATAAGAGAGTGATGTTTCAGTGTAGATTCTTATACCATTATCAAGCAATAAGTAATGATCAATTTATTTATACATAAGAGAGCCACGTTTCAGTGTCGATTCGTATATCATTATAATGCAATAAGTAAGGATCAACTTATTTATATAAAAGAGAGTCATGTTTCAGTGTAGATTCTTATATCATTACCAAGCAAGAAGTAATGATCAACTTATTTATACATCGGAGAGTGATGTTTCAGTGTAGATTCTTATACCATTATCAAGCAATAATAAATGATCAACTTATTTATACATACGAGAGCCACGTTTCAGTGTCGATTCGTATATCATTATCAAGCAATAACTAATGATCAACTTATTTAGACATACGAGAGTCACGTTTCAGTGTAGATTCTTATACCATTATCAAGCAATAAGTAGTGAGCAACTTATTTATACATAACAGAGCGATGTTTCAGTGTAGATTCTTATACCATTATCAAGAAATAAGTAATGATCAATTTATTTATACATAAGAGAGCCACGTTTCAGTGTCGATTCGTATATCATTATAAAGCAATAAGTAAGGATCAACTTATTTATATAAAAGAGAGTCATGTTTCAGTGTAGATTCTTATATCATTATCAAGCAAGAAGTAATGATCAACTTATTTATACATCGGAGAGCGATGTTTCAGTGTAGATTCTTATACCATTATCAAGAAATAAGTAATGATCAACTTATTTATACATACGAGAACCACGTTTCAGTGTCGATTCGTATATCATTATCAAGCAATAACTAATGATCAACTTATTTATATATACGAGAGTCACGTTTCAGTGTAGATTCTTATACCATTATCAAGCAATAAGTAATGATCGACTTATTCATACATAAGAGAGCGATGTTTCAGTGTAGATTCTTATACCATTATCAAGCAATAAGTAATGATCAAATTATTCATACATAAGAAAGTGATGTTTCAGTGTAGATTCTTATACCATTATCAAGCAATAAGAAATGATCAACTTATTTATACATACGAGAGCCGCGTTTCAGTGTCGATTCGTATATCATTATCAAGCAATAACTAATGATCAACTTATTTATACATACGAGAGTCACGTTTCAGTGTAGATTCTTATACCATTATCAAGCAATAAGTAATGATCAAATTATTCATACATAAGAAAGTGATGTTTCATTGTAGATTCTTATACCATTATCAAGCAATAAGTAATGATCAACTTATTTATACATTAGAGAGCGATGTTTCAGTGTAGATTCTTAAACCATTATAACGCAATAAGTAATGATCAACTTATTTATACATAGAAGTGTGATGTTTCATTGTAGATTCTTATAACATTATCAAGCAATAATTAATGATCAAATTATTCATACATAAGAAAGTGATGTTTCAGTGTAGATTCTTATACCATTATCAAGCAATAAGTAATGATCAACTTATTTATACATTAGAGAGCGATGTTTCAGTGTAGATTCTTAAACCATATAACGCAATAAGTAATGATCAACTTATTTATACATAGAAGTGCGATGTTTCTGTGTAGATTCTTATACCATTATCAAACAAGAAGTAATGATCAACTTATTTATACTTAAGAGAGCGATGTTTCAGTGTAGATTCTTATATCATTATCAAGCAATAAATAACGATCAACTTATTCATACATAAGAGAGCGATGTTTCAGTGTAGATTCTTATACCATTATCAAGCAATAAGTAATGATCAACTTATTTATACATAAGAGAGCGATTTTTCGGTGTAGATTCTTATATCATTATCAAGCAGTCATTAAAGATCAACTTATTTATACAAAGCAGTAAGATGTTTCAGTGTAAATTCTTATACCATTATCAAGCAATAAGTCACGATCAACTTATTTATACATAAGAGAGCGAAGTTTCAGTGTAGATTATTATACTATTATCAAGCAATAAGTAACGATGACCTTATTTATACATACAAGAGCGATGTTTCAGTGCAGATTCTTATATCATTATCAAGAAATAACTAATGATCACCTTATTTATACATACGAGAGTCACGTTTCAGTGTAGATTCTTATACCATTATCAAGCAATAAGTAATGATCGACTTATTCATACATAAGAGAGTGATGTTTCAGTGTAGATTCTTATATCATTATCAAGCAATAAGTAATGATCAAATTATTCATACATAAGAAAGTGATGTTTCAGTGTAGATTCTTATACTATTATCAAGCAATAAGTAATGATCAACTTATTTATACATAAGAGAGTCACGTTTCGGTGTAGATTCTTATACCATTATCAAGCAATAACTAATGATCAACTTATTTATACATACGAGAGTCACGTTTCAGTGTAGATTCTTCTTCCATTATCAAGCAATAAGTAATGATCGACTTATTAATACATAAGAGAGTGATGTTTCAGTGTAGATTCTTATATCATTATCAAGCAATAAGTAATGATCAAATTATTCATACATAAGAAAGTGATGTTTCAGTGTAGATTCTTATACCATTATCAAGCAATAAGTAATGATCAACTTATTTATACATTAGAGAGCGATGTTTCAGTGTAGATTCTTAAACCATTATAACGCAATAAGTAATGATCAACTTATTTATACATAAGAGAGTCACGTTTCGGTGTAGATTCTTATATCATTATCAAGAAATAAGTAATGATCAACTTATTTATACATAAGAGAGTGATGTTTCAGTGTAGATTCTTATACCACTATCAAGCAATAAGTAATGATCGACTTATTCATACATAAGAGAGTGATGTTTCAGTGTAGATTCTTATACCATTATCAAGCAATAAGTAATGATCAATTTATTTATACATGAGAGAGCCACGTTTCAGTGTCGATTCGTATATCATTATAATGCAATAAGTAAGGATCAACTTATTTATATAAAAGAGAGTCATGTTTCAGTGTAGATTCTTATATCATTACCAAGCAAGAAGTAATGATCAACTTATTTATACATCGGCGAGTGATGTTTCAGTGTAGATTCTTATACCATTATCAAGCAATAATAAATGATCAACTTATTTATACATACGAGAGCCACGTTTCAGTGTCGATTCGTATATCATTATCAAGCAATAACTAATGATCAACTTATTTAGACATACGAGAGTCACGTTTCAGTGTAGATTCTTATACCATTATCAAGCAATAAGTAGTGAGCAACTTATTTATACATAACAGAGCGATGTTTCAGTGTAGATTCTTATACCATTATCAAGAAATAAGTAATGATCAACTTATTTATACATATGAGAGCGATGTTTCAGTGTAGATTCTCATACTATTATCAAGCAATAAGTAATGATCAACTTATTTATACATAAGAGAGCGATGTTTCAGTGTAGATTCTTTTACTATTATCAAGCAATAAGTAATGATCAACTTATTTATACATAAGAGAGCGATGTTTCAGTGTAGATTCTTATACCATTATCAAGCAATAAGTAGTGAGCAACTTATTTATACATAACAGAGCGATGTTTCAGTGTAGATTCTTATACCATTATCAAGAAATAAGTAATGATCAACTTATTTATACATATGAGAGCGATGTTTCAGTGTAGATTCTCATACTATTATCAAGCAATAAGTAATGATCAACTTATTTATACATAAGAGAGCGATGTTTCAGTGTAGATTCTTATACTATTATCAAGCAATAAGTAATGATCAACTTATTTATACATAAGAGAGCGATGTTTCAGTGTAGATTCTTATACCATTATCAAGCAATAAGTAACGATCAACTTATTCATACATAAGAGAACGATGTTTCAGTGTAGATTCTTATATCATTATCAAGCAATAAGTAACGATCAACTTATTCATACATAAGAGAGCGATGTTTCAGTGTAGATTCTTATACCATTATCAAGCAATAAGTAACGATCAACTTATTCATACATAAGAGAACGATGTTTCAGTGTAGATTCTTATACCATTATCAAGCAATAAGTAACGATCAACTTATTCATACATAAGAGAACGATGTTTCAGTGTAGATTCTTATACCATTATAAAGCAATAAGTAATGATCAAATTATTCATACATAAGAAAGTGATGTTTCAGCGTAGATTATTATACCATTATCAAGCAATAAGTAATGATCAACTTATTTCTACATAAGAGAGTGACGTTTCAGTGTAGATTCTTATATCATTATCAAGCAATAAGTAATGATCAACTTATTTATACATAAGAGAGTCACGTTTCATTGTAGATTCTTATATCATTATAAAGCAATAAGTAATGATCAACTTATTTATACATAAGAGAGTCACGTTTCGGTGTAGATTCTTATATCATTATCAAGAAATAAGTAATGATCAACTTATTTATACATAAAAGAGTCACGTTTCAGTGTAGATTCTTATATCATTATCAAGCAATAAGTAAATGATCAACTTATTTATACATAAGAGAGTGATGTTTCAGTGTAGATTCTTATACCATTATCAAGCAATAAGTAATGATCGACTTATTCATACATAAGAGAGTGATGTTTCAGTGTAGATTCTTATACCATTATCAAGCAATAAGTAATGATCAATTTATTTATACATAAGAGAGCCACGTTTCAGTGTCGATTCGTATATCATTATAATGCAATAAGTAAGGATCAACTTATTTATATAAAAGAGAGTCATGTTTCAGTGTAGATTCTTATATCATTACCAAGCAAGAAGTAATGATCAACTTATTTATACATCGGAGAGTGATGTTTCAGTGTAGATTCTTATACCATTATCAAGCAATAATAAATGATCAACTTATTTATACATACGAGAGCCACGTTTCAGTGTCGATTCGTATATCATTATCAAGCAATAACTAATGATCAACTTATTTAGACATACGAGAGTCACGTTTCAGTGTAGATTCTTATACCATTATCAAGCAATAAGTAGTGAGCAACTTATTTATACATAACAGAGCGATGTTTCAGTGTAGATTCTTATACCATTATCAAGAAATAAGTAATGATCAATTTATTTATACATAAGAGAGCCACGTTTCAGTGTCGATTCGTATATCATTATAAAGCAATAAGTAAGGATCAACTTATTTATATAAAAGAGAGTCATGTTTCAGTGTAGATTCTTATATCATTATCAAGCAATAAGTAATGATCAACTTATTTATATATACGAGAGTCACGTTTCAGTGTAGATTCTTATACCATTATCAAGCAATAAGTAATGATCGACTTATTCATACATAAGAGAGCGATGTTTCAGTGTAGATTCTTATACCATTATCAAGCAATAAGTAATGATCAAATTATTCATACATAAGAAAGTGATGTTTCAGTGTAGATTCTTATACCATTATCAAGCAATAAGAAATGATCAACTTATTTATACATACGAGAGCCGCGTTTCAGTGTCGATTCGTATATCATTATCAAGCAATAACTAATGATCAACTTATTTATACATACGAGAGTCACGTTTCAGTGTAGATTCTTATACCATTATCAAGCAATAAGTAATGATCAAATTATTCATACATAAGAAAGTGATGTTTCAGTGTAGATTCTTATACCATTATCAAGCAATAAGTAATGATCAACTTATTTATACATTAGAGAGCGATGTTTCAGTGTAGATTCTTAAACCATTATAACGCAATAAGTAATGATCAACTTATTTATACATAGAAGTGTGATGTTTCATTGTAGATTCTTATAACATTATCAAGCAATAATTAATGATCAAATTATTCATACATAAGAAAGTGATGTTTCAGTGTAGATTCTTATACCATTATCAAGCAATAAGTAATGATCAACTTATTTATACATTAGAGATCGATGTTTCAGTGTAGATTCTTAAACCATATAACGCAATAAGTAATGATCAACTTATTTATACATAGAAGTGCGATGTTTCTGTGTAGATTCTTATACCATTATCAAACAAGAAGTAATGATCAACTTATTTATACTTAAGAGAGCGATGTTTCAGTGTAGATTCTTATATCATTATCAAGCAATAAATAACGATCAACTTATTCATACATAAGAGAGCGATGTTTCAGTGTAGATTCTTATACCATTATCAAGCAATAAGTAATGATCAACTTATTTATACATAAGAGAGCGATTTTTCGGTGTAGATTCTTATATCATTATCAAGCAGTCATTAAAGATCAACTTATTTATACAAAGCAGTAAGATGTTTCAGTGTAAATTCTTATACCATTATCAAGCAATAAGTCACGATCAACTTATTTATACATAAGAGAGCGAAGTTTCAGTGTAGATTATTATACTATTATCAAGCAAAACGTAATGATCAAATTATTTCTACATAAGAGAGCGATGTTTCAGTGTAGATTCTTATACTATTATCAAGCAATAAGTAACGATGACCTTATTTATACATACAAGAGCGATGTTTCAGTGCAGATTCTTATATCATTATCAAGCAATAACTAATGATCACCTTATTTATACATACGAGAGTCACGTTTCAGTGTAGATTCTTATACCATTATCAAGCAATAAGTAATGATCGACTTATTCATACATAAGAGAGTGATGTTTCAGTGTAGATTCTTATATCATTATCAAGCAATAAGTAATGATCAAATTATACATACATAAGAAAGTGATGTTTCAGTGTAGATTCTTATACTATTATCAAGCAATAAGTAATGATCAACTTATTTATACATAAGAGAGTCACGTTTCGGTGTAGATTCTTATACCATTATCAAGCAATAACTAATGATCAACTTATTTATACATACGAGAGTCACGTTTCAGTGTAGATTCTTCTTCCATTATCAAGCAATAAGGAATGATCGACTTATTAATACATAAGAGAGTGATGTTTCAGTGTAGATTCGTATATCATTATCAAGCAATAAGTAATGATCAAATTATTCATACATAAGAAAGTGATGTTTCAGTGTAGATTATTATACCATTATCAAGCAATAAGTAATGATCAACTTATTTATACATAAGAGAGCGATGTTTCAGTGTAGATTCTTAAACCATTATAACGCAATAAGTAATGATCAACTTATTTATACATAAGAGAGCGATGTTTCAGTGTAGATTCTTATACTATTATCAAGAAATAAGTAATGATCAACTTATTTATACATATGAGAGCGATGTTTCAGTGTAGATTCTCATACTATTATCAAGCAATAAGTAATGATCAACTTATTTATACATAAGAGAGCGATGTTTCAGTGTAGATTCTTATACTATTATCAAGCAATAAGTAATGATCAATTTATTTATACATAAGAGAGCGATGTTTCAGTGTAGATTCTTATACCATTATCAAGAAATAAGTAATGATCAACTTATTTATACATATGAGAGCGATGTTTCAGTGTAGATTCTCATACTATTATCAAGCAATAAGTAATGATCAACTTATTTATACATAAGAGAGCGATGTTTCAGTGTAGATTCTTATACTATTATCAAGCAATAAGTAATGATCAATTTATTTATACATAAGAGAGCGATGTTTCAGTGTAGATTCTTATACCATTATCAAGCAATAAGTAACGATCAACTTATTCATACATAAGAGAACGATGTTTCAGTGTAGATTCTTATATCATTATCAAGCAATAAGTAACGATCAACTTATTCATACATAAGAGAGCGATGTTTCAGTGTAGATTCTTATACCATTATCAAGCAATAAGTAACGATCAACTTATTCATACATAAGAGAACGATGTTTCAGTGTAGATTCTTATACCATTATCAAGCAATAAGTAACGATCAACTTATTCATACATAAGAGAACGATGTTTCAGTGTAGATTCTTATACCATTATCAAGCAATAAGTAATGATCAAATTATTCATACATAAGAAAGTGATGTTTCAGTGTAGATTATTATACCATTATCGAGCAATAAGTAATGATCAACTTATTTCTACATAAGAGAGTGACGTTTCAGTGTAGATTCTTATATCATTATCAAGCAATAAGTAATGATCAACTTATTTATACATAAGAGAGTCACGTTTCATTGTAGATTCTTATATCATTATAAAGCAATAAGTAATGATCAACTTATTTATACATAAGAGAGTCACGTTTCGGTGTAGATTCTTATATCATTATCAAGAAATAAGTAATGATCAACTTATTTATACATAATAGAGTCACGTTTCAGTGTAGATTCTTATATCATTATCAAGCAATAAGTAAATGATCAACTTATTTATACATAAGAGAGTGATGTTTCAGTGTAGATTCTTATACCATTATCAAGCAATAAGTAATGATCAACTTATTCATACATAAGAGAGTGATGTTTCAGTGTAGATTCTTATACCATTATCAAGCAATAAGTAATGATCAATTTATTTATACATAAGAGAGCCACGTTTCAGTGTCGATTCGTATATCATTATAATGCAATAAGTAAGGATCAACTTATTTATATAAAAGAGAGTCATGTTTCAGTGTAGATTCTTATATCATTACCAAGCAAGAAGTAATGATCAACTTATTTATACATCGGAGAGTGATGTTTCAGTGTAGATTCTTATACCATTATCAAGCAATAATAAATGATCAACTTATTTATACATACGAGAGCCACGTTTCAGTGTCGATTCGTATATCATTATCAAGCAATAACTAATGATCAACTTATTTAGACATACGAGAGTCACGTTTCAGTGTAGATTCTTATACCATTATCAAGCAATAAGTAGTGAGCAACTTATTTATACATAACAGAGCGATGTTTCAGTGTAGATTCTTATACCATTATCAAGCAATAAGTAATGATCAAATTATTCATACATAAGAAAGTGATGTTTCAGTGTAGATTATTATACCATTATCAAGCAATAAGTAATGATCAACTTATTTATACATAAGATAGTGATGTGTCAGTGTAGATACTTATACTATTATCAAGCAATAAGTAATGATCAACTTATTTATACATAAGATAGTGATGTGTCAGTGTAGATACTTATACTATTATCAAGCAATAAGTAATGATCAACTTATATATACATAAGAGAACGATCTTTCAGTGTAGATTCTTATACCATTATCAAGCAATAAGTAATGATCAACTTATTTATACATAAGAAAGTCACGTTTCAGTTTAGATTATTATATCATTATCAAGCAACAAGTAGTGATCAACTTATTTATACATAAGAGAGTCACGTTTCAGAGTTGATTCTTATTTCATTATCAAGCAAAAAGTAATGATCACCTTATTTATACATAAGAGAGCGATGTTTCAGTGTAGATTCTTATATCATTATCAAGTAATAGGTAATGATCAACTTATTTATACATAAGAGAGCGATGTTTCAGTGTAGATTCTTATATCATTATCAAGCATAAGTAATGATCAACTTATTTATACATAAGAGAGCGATGTTTCAGAGTAGATTCTAATATCATTATCAAGCAATAAGTAACGATCAACTTATTCATACATAAGAGAGCGATGTTTCAGTGTAGATTCTTATATCATTATCAAGCAATAAGTAATGATCAACTTATTTCTACATAGGAGTGCGATGTTTCAGTGTAGATTCTTATACCATTATCAAGCAATAAGTAATTAGCAACATATTTATACATATGAGAGTGATGTTTCAGTGTAGATTATTATACCATTATCAAGCAATAAGTAATGATCAACTTATTTCTACATAAGAGAGTGACGTTTCAGTGTAGATTCTTATATCATTATCAAGCAATAAGTAATGATCAACTTATTTATACATAAGAGAGTCACGTTTCATTGTAGATTCTTATATCATTATAAAGCAATAAGTAATGATCAACTTATTTATACATAAGATAGTGATGTGTCAGTGTAGATACTTATACTATTATCAAGCAATAAGTAATGATCAACTTATTTATACATAAGATAGTGATGTGTCAGTGTAGATACGTATACTATTATCAAGCAATAAGTAATGATCAACTTATATATACATAAGAGAACGATCTTTCAGTGTAGATTCTTATACCATTATCAAGCAATAAGTAATGATCAACTTATTTATACATAAGAAAGTCACGTTTCAGTTTAGATTATTATATCATTATCAAGCAACAAGTAGTGATCAACTTATTTATACATAAGAGAGTCACGTTTCAGAGTTGATTCTTATTTCATTATCAAGCAAAAAGTAATGATCAACTTATTTATACATAAGAGAGCGATGTTTCAGTGTAGATTCTTATATCATTATCAAGTAATAGGTAATGATCAATTTATTTATACATAAGAGAGCGATGTTTCAGTGTAGATTCTTATATCATTATCAAGCATAAGTAATGATCAACTTATTTATACATAAGAGAGCGATGTTTCAGAGTAGATTCTAATATCATTATCAAGCAATAAGTAACGATCAACTTATTCATACATAAGAGAGCGATGTTTCAGTGTAGATTCTTATACCATTATAAAGCAATAAGTAATGATCAACTTATTTATACATAAGAGAGCGATGTTTCAGTGTAGATGATTTTTCCATTATCAAGCAATAAGTAATGATCAACTTATTTCTACATAAGAGAGCGATTTTTTAGTGTAGATTCTTATACTATTATCAAGCAATAAGTAATGATCAACTTATTTATACATAAGAGAGCGATGTTTCAGGGTAGATTCTTATATCATTATCAAGCAATAAGTAAATAATCAACTTATTTATACTTAAGAGAGCGATATTTCAGTGTAGATTCTTATATCATTATCAAGCAATAAGTAATTAGCAACATATTTATACATATGAGAGTGATGTTTCAGTGTAGATTCTTTTTCTATTATCAAGCAATAAGTAATGATCAACTTATTTCTACATAAGAGAGCGATTTTTCAATGTAGATTCTTATAATATTATCAAGCAATAAGTAATGATCAACTTATTTATACTTAAGAGAGCGATGTTTCAGTGTAGATTCTTTTATCATTATCAAGCAAGAAGTAATGATCAACTTATTTATACATAGGAGAGCGATGTTTCAGTGTAGATTCTTATACTATTACCAAGCAATAAGTAATGATCAACTTATTTATACATAAGAGAGCGATGTTTCCGTGTAGATTCTTATACCATTATCAAACAATAAGTAACGATCAACATATTTATACATAAGAGAGCGATGTTTCAGTTTTGATTCTGATACTATTATCAAGCAATAAGTAATGATCAACTTATTTATACATAAGAGAGCGATGTTTCAGTGTAAATTCTTATACCATTTTCAAGCAATAAGTAATTAGCAACTTATTTATACATATGAGAGCGATGTTTCAGTGTAGATTCTTATACTATTATCAAGCAATAAGTAATGATCAACTTATTTCTACATAAGAGAGCGATGTTTCAGTGTAGATACTTATACTATTATCAAGCAATAAGTAATTAGCAACTTATGTATACATAAAAGAGTCACGTTTCAGTGTAGATTCTTATATCATTATCAAACAATAAGTAATGATCAACTTATTTATTCATAAGAGAGCGATGTTTCAGTGTATATTCTTATACCATTATCAAGCAATACGTAATGATCAACTTATTTATACCTAAGAGAGCGATGTTTCAGTGTAGATTCTTATATCATTATCAAGCAATAAGTAATGATCAACTTATTTATACATAAGAGAGCGATGTTTTAGTGTAGATTCTTATATTATTATCAAGCAATAAGTAATGATCAACTTATTTATACATAAGAGAGCGATGTTTCAGTACAGTTACAGGTTCTTATACTAATCTGACTTGCAAAAGAATCTCCATAAAAAATACACAAGGTTATTATTTTTCGAGGAAACCTATCGATTGAAAACACTTTAAACATGTCTTGTGAATGTAACCTGTACATTCACTGTACGCAAATGCAAATTTTCTTCGTTATTTTTGAGAAAAATTAACTTATTGGTCAAAACTTTCAGATTGTGTACAACGTTAACCAAATGAAATTTGCATACAAAACATCAACAGAATGCAGGTTTTTCATTAAAATATTCGATTGCAAGCGACGTACATGGCTTTTTAAAGTGCTACAGATAAAGAAAGAACAATTTGCATCCTGCAGGTTGGAGCGACGCTTAACCAAGGTACAGTGTACAATAGCCAGACTCGCTAAATTTTACACACTAACTGGCAGCAGTGTTTACAAGCCACGGAGTGGTAAACCAAAGTTATCCACGCCGTCGAAAGACTGATCTGCAATTCCAACCTCGGTCATTAACAATAGAGACTTGGCCTTTTCCTCATCTGTAGGCCTTCTTACACATCTTATCGTTTTTCTATTCAATGTTCTAAAAAAAAAACTAGTTTCGATACATAATATTATAATATGCGTTTGTTTGATTTGGAACCAAAAATGTTTTCGTTGCGTTTATTTTTCAAGTGAGTTTATTATCACACAGAATGTATAAAGAAGTTGATGAACCATGAAGCTTGTCATTATTGTTCGTCTTTCAAACTTAACTGAATCTGTTCCCTATCACGCAGCTAATTACGCGTGTAACCAGTTTGCACACAGGCGCAGGGTTGTACAACCCACATATTGGAACACGTAATCCACCGTGCCGGACTGACTGACTGCCGGACTGACTGACTGACTGGACAGCTTCAGTTGCGTGGACCTGGACCTCTCCACTAGTCTAGACAGAACTATCATATCGACTCAACTAAGACCTATCAGCAGGGAAATACGAAAATAAATAATACAACATTATATCAATATAGTCAACAATTATCTTCCTTAATGTTTCCTGCATCCGATATTTTAGGCTTATATCAATTGAAATGGTAGATAATTGGCATGACTACTACTACTATTACTACTACTACTTCTACTATTACTAATACTTCTACTACTACTACTACTACTACTACTACTACTACTACTACTACTACTACTACTACTACTACTACTGCTACTACTACTAGCAGTAGAAGCAGCAGCAGTTGTAGTAGTAGTAGTAGTAGTAGTAGTAGTAGTAGTAGTAGTAGTAGTAGTAGTAGTAGTAGTAGAAGTATTAGTAATAGTAGAAGTAGTAGTAGTAATGTCGGTAGAAGTCAGCACGTGAGTCCGATGTGTGTATTGACTGTTAGAGTCAGGGGACCCACGTCTTGATCATCAATTGACTCTAGCTCTGTATCAATAGAGGTGATTGCCCAACACTTCGATACTAACTGCACTTCCTCAATCAGTGACTCTCCTCCCCTCCCCTCCCCTCCCAGTGGAACCTGACCAGCCTATGTATGTACATGTAGCAACACCTCACCTCTGAGGGTTAACTCTTCCTTGTACTAGGCACTAATTCCATCCCGTTTTACATGACACGTTTACACCAGGGAGTATATTTACTCCTATGAGTAAATATACTTACAGGTGGTAACCGTGTCATGTAAACAGTCCAAAACAAATTTACTTACAGGAGTATATATACTCCTAGGAGTAAAATACTCTACCTCAAAAGGTAAAGTTAAAGTATATTTACTCCAGTAGTATTTTACTCCTGTAAGTAACCGCGTCATGTAAACAAAAATTCTGTTTACTCCTATGAGCAAACTGAACGCAACATCCAGGAATTTGACATAATCCATGGACGTTTTATATTTTAAACTTTGTAAACTAACTTTTCATTGTCATTGGTCTTTTATTTTTTATTTACAAAGTTTATGTGAGCTATGGAATTGTTTTATAAATGAATCGGTTTTTTGTGGGGTTTTTTTAATATAAAACTGTATCCATTTTAATATTAACATGTTTCATTTCGGCGTGTACATCTTGGATCCTATTACGTGTGTCTTGGGTGTTTGATTTCATTTAACGCCCATTCCAAATACCTAACAGTAACTTACTGTGTATATTCATAACAAGTGTTTTGTTCTTAGAGGTTATTTATTTTCATTGTTATATAATAGTTGTAGTGTTTCCAAGCTTCAATCAACTCAAAGAACAACGAAGATAGTTCAGTCGATCCATATGTGTATTCCAATCACATATAGTACAGTTCACAACCGCATGGTTTCAAATCGCACATTGATGATCGAAGTTCACAGTCATAATTCACAGGCTTTGATAGATAGTTCTACTTGTTTACTTTACTTATTTACTTTACTGGCTTACTTTACTTTACGTGCTTTACATGCAACATTATGATGTATCATAAGGTTATGCTGCAACTTGGAAGATCGCACACAGACGTCATAGCACACATTTCGCAAAACATAAAAGCACATGGTCGAAAAAGGGGGATAACTCTAAGGAACTAAAGTGATTGCCACTAAATTACAAAGCATAGCAGACCGCTAAGAAACCTTGACATTACAATAGTTATCATTATTTAAGTTGAAGCATATCAAAACAAAAGTACGTATACTCTCGTTTTCATTTTGAACTATATTCTCACATTGAACAATATCAGGGCATAGTAATGACATTAGTTTGCTGAAAAGAAATTAAGCAGCCAAGTGGTTGCGCAGGCTCAGCAATGTGTCATCATTATTGTGACCACCAGCGTCATTGGGATCACCCTCCTCAGGGTCTAGCTGCATGTCATAAGGGTTTCACCTCATTTAACAAAGATTGTGTAGCACAATACAGTACTATAACTGTACAGGTATATTCTAAATTAAAATATATCTACATCAAAGCTCTTCTGTATGTGTCTCAAAAAATGTGTCTTCAGTAGTCACTTGGACTCTGCTAAGCTTGTTATTGAACAGCCTCTGTGATGTTGTGAGATACTGTATGTGACTCTACAGCGTCTGAATAAAGGTATAAACCAACATTATAAACAACTTCATCATTCTTGTTTTGCAAAGGATTTTGGGATGCTTTAAGAGTGGTATTTTAGTTACAAACCTTACGATTGAGGCAGTCGCCGTCAGCTTAAACTGGTGAAATGTGGGTGCAGTTTGTGGCATCTCCACATTTGGACAATCTCCAATGATCTACATTTAATTGATTACAACCTGCAATTCTGCACCATTTGGGGAGGTAACATATCTATGTAGAAGATTTTCAAAAAGTTCAAAGAGGTAACTTAAGCGGAGAGGTTTTAAGCAATAGATGCCAGCTGATACAGGCTGATACATGATGTAGACCTATTGGTTCTATGAACGGTGCCGCTCTCTCAGGAAAGCAATGTTTGATTCTTTCCATAATACATAGAATATTTTTCTTGTCATTGCTAAAGTTTTGGTTTCGCTGTTCATCTTTAAAACTCCTTCTTACATGTACATTGTCATTTTTCCATATTGATGAATGATTCGATCACTTATTTTTTTGTCAGTTTACAAAGCAAGCACAACGCCTGTACACAGAACATATTGATAATCTTCTTCACTTCTGGATACGCAGTTAACCCAGTCTGAGTTCTCACCAGAATGACGTGTTAGCTGTAAGCAAACCAAATATACTTAAGGGTCCTTAAATTCCAATGGAACGTAAAGTAAATATACTTTAACTCCTGGGAGTTAATATACTCCTAGGTGTAAATATACTCCTGGAAGTAAAGTGTGCATGTAAAAACGGCAATAGTTGAACATTCATGATGTATGTGTTCGATTTGAAGCATGCGTGTATGATCACTATAAATTCCAGAGCTTGTCACATACGATCAGAAGCTTTTAAGACATAACAATAATCTATACACTGATGTTTTGTCATATAAAGCCGCACCATCTAGATCATCTATTTCGAATAATTCTAGTTGTGTGACCGGATGTCTTGTCAGAACTTCCCCGATTATAATAGTACATGCTCCTATAGTTCATGCCGTTATCGGTATGATACGGGGTAGATCACTCTAAGCATTCACACTGTATCGACTTTTACATATATTGAAACGTCTATTTGAAAATGTTTTTCGGTAGCACAGGGAGAGCCACCAAATCTTCGGCATGTCATTTTCGAATACGGTATCCATATTTCTCTATATCACGTATCCCAATTCCTCCTAATACGGTATCCATATTCCTCTATGTCAAGTATCCCAATTCCTCCTAATACGGTATCCATATTTCTCTATATCACGTATCCCAATTCCTCCTAATACGGTATCCATATTCCTCTATGTCAAGTATCCCAATTCCTCCTAATACGGTATCCATATTCCTCTATGTCAAGTATCCCAATTCCTCCTAATACGGTATCCATATTCCTCTATATCACGTATCCCAATTCCTCCTAATACGGTATCCATATTCCTCTATATCACGTATCCCAATTCCTCCTAATACGGTATCCATATTCCTCTGTATCACGTATCCCAATTCCTCCTAATACGGTATCCATATTCCTCTATATCTCGTATCCCAATTCCTCCTAATACGGTATCCATATTCCTCTATATCACGTATCCCAATTCCTCCTAATACGGTATCCATATTCCTCTGTATCACGTATCCCAATTCCTCCTAATACGGTATCCATATTCCTCTATGTCAAGTATCCCAATTCCTCCTAATACGGTATCCATATTTCTCTATATCACGTATCCCAATTCCTCCTAATACGGTATCCATATTCCTCTATGTCAAGTATCCCAATTCCTCCTAATACGGTATCCATATTCCTCTATATCACGTATCCCAATTAATCCTAATACGGTATCCATATTCCTCTATGTCAAGTATCCCAATTCCTCCTAATACGGTATCCATATTCCTCTGTATCACGTATCCCAATTCCTCCTAATACGGTATCCATATTCCTCTGTATCACGTATCCCAATTCCTCCTAATACGGTATCCATATTCCTCTATGTCAAGTATCCCAATTCCTCCTAATACGGTATCCATATTCCTCTATGTCAAGTATCCCAATTCCTCCTAATACGGTATCCATATTCCTCTATGTCACGTTTCCCAATTCCTCCTAATACGGTATCCATATTCCTCTGTATCCCAATTCCTCCTAATACGGTATCCATATTCCTCTATGTCACGTTTCCCAATTCCTCCTAATACGGTATCCATATTCCTCTGTATCACGTTTCCCAATTCCTTCTAATACGGTATCCATATTCCTCTGTATCACGTATCCCAATTCGTCCTAATACGGTATCCACATTCCTCTATATCACGTATCCCAATTCCTCCTAATACGGTATCCATATTCCTCTATGTCAAGTATCCCAATTCCTCCTAATACGGTATCCATATTCCTCTATATCACGTATCCCAATTCCTCCTAATACGGTATCCATATTCCTCTATGTCAAGTATCCCAATTCCTCCTAATACGGTATCCATATTCCTCTGTATCACGTATCCCAATTCCTCCTAATACGGTATCCATATTCCTCTGTATCACGTATCCCAATTCCTCCTAATACGGTATCCATATTCCTCTATGTCAAGTATCCCAATTTCTCCTAATACGCTATCCATATTCCTTTATGTCAAGTATCCCAATTCCTCCTAATACGGTATCCATATTCCTCTATGTCACGTTTCCCAATTCCTCCTAATACGGTATCCATATTCCTCTGTATCCCAATTCCTCCTAATACGGTATCCATATTCCTCTATGTCACGTTTCCCAATTCCTCCTAATACGGTATCCATATTCCTCTGTATCACGTTTCCCAATTCCTTCTAATACGGTATCCATATTCCTCTGTATCACGTATCCCAATTCGTCCTAATACGGTATCCACATTCCTCTATATCACGTATCCCAATTCCTCCTAATAGGATATCCATATTCCTCTGTATAACGTATCCCAATTCCTCCTAATACGGTATCCACATTCCTCTATATCACGTATCCCAATTCCTCCTAATACGGTATCCATATTCCTCTGTATCACGCATCGCAATTCCTCCTAATACGGTATCCATATTCCTCTATGTCACGTATCCCAATTCCTCCTAATACGGTATCCATATTCCTCTATGTCAAGTATCCCAATTCCTCCTAATACGGTATCCATATTCCTCTATGTCAAGTATCCCAATTCCTCCTAATACGGTATCCATATTCCTCTATATCACGTATCCCAATTCCTCCTAATACGGTATCCATATTCCTCTGTATCACGTATCCCAATTCCTCCTAATACGGTATCCATATTCCTCTATGTCACGTAACCCAATTCCTCCTAATACGGTATCCATATTCCTCTATATCACGTATCCCAATTCCTCCTAATACGGTATCCATATTCCTCTATGTCACGTAACCCAATTCCTCCTAATACGGTAGCCATATTCCTCTATATCACGTATTCTTATTGTTCTGTATCCTGTATACATACTCCTCTGTATCTGGTATCCCTATTGCTTCTTATAAAGTATCCTTATATTCCTTTGTACCATGCATTTTTACTATTCTCTATCCTGCATTTTAAAAGGGACTGTAGCACGTTTTTCGCAAATTTTATCCCATTTATAATGATAGTTCATGTGATTTTTATTTACTTTAGGGGGTAAAACATCTTATTACACAAACCAATTATCCGTAGTGTTAATGACGGTGTTACGTACAAAGCAAAAATTGCATGGCGGCCATTTTAATGTGAACACATTTTATTATTTCGAATGACAAAAACGATTAAAAAGTACCATACTTGAAAAGACCGATACACTGGAAATCATCGTATTCAAGAAGATTTATCCAGTCAAACCCGTCTGATGTTTACTCTTTTCTATATATATTTATATTAACTTAACTTTCTACATTTATCACGCTCCATTATTCAAATGTTGAAACTACACAAAACCATACACATATATATACCTAGAGGATGAGGTAAACATGGTATTTGTCAAGGAAAACATATGTTCTCTTTATCATATCATCATTTCTGCTGTGTAATATCAATTGTAATGAGTCGAAATACCCGTATCAAGTATTAAATATATAAATATTCATTGTCGTATTTAGTGCCGCTAATCACTATTCATCTGTATTTATATTTGATAATTTTGTGGCAAGCGTCCTAATTTGTCAGTATTGGGTAGATCTGTAATCTGTATGTCATGTACAGTTATTTATCAGCTTGTTGAATCTATATTCGCTTATCTGGTGTATGATTAATCTTCTGTCTCAATTTATTTGACATTATTCCCAGAAAAGAAGCACAAAACCTTAAATTTGAACGATGATCACACGTGTGCCAAATTTGACATAATGGGAGTCAATTCCAAACTGCAATGAATAACCAAGTGACATCGACTTACATGTTGCTGGTCAAAGAGAGCATCGGTCTTTTGACTTGAACCAAATCTTCTTGAGACTGCATAACGATATCGCACGTCTGACGTTATTCCTAATCATAATGGGGTTTTTTGCACGAAATAAATTTTCCTAATTTTAATATTTGGTGTAATTCTCGACTTCATGATTAATATCTGCTATTTCGAATCATACGATCACACACTAGTTATAGCTAGAAAGGAGAATATATAGATTCAAAAACTTCAAACAAATTCTTGAGATTGTTTGTTGATTCCGGTTCTTGAGATTGTTTGTTGAATCATGTTCTTGAGATTGTTCTTTGAATCCATCCTTTCGCACGCATCGGGCCACATATGCACTTTTCGAAAATGCATACTGACCCTTGCGACATCTCGCAGGGATTTTTGAGATAGGGTCAGCGCCACCTATCGTCCAAAGAGAGTTACGTCCCCTCTATTGACCAATCAAATCGGTCGTTACAAACCCAATCCATCCAAAAGTTGGTTATGCACCGACAGCTTTACAAATTGCTTATAATACTTTGGGATTTTTCATCTCGGATTTTAAGCTCATTTGCATAAAATAAGTTTCAAAATGGATTTCAACTTCAATGAGAAAATTAAACTAGAGAGCTATTATCAGATCTGATAATTGTGGTTTGTTTCATTTACCCGCAGTTTTAGCACTAATTAATAGAGCGTAATCAGCGTAGTAAATTAAAAGAAGAAACGTTCACCCAACGTGTCTGTGCGTGATTTGTAAACGCGGATTTGATTGGCTTACACCATAGCTCAATCATCGTGTTACTTCCTGTCTCAGAAATATCTTCGAGTTGTCGCAAAGGTCAGTTTGCATTTCTTAAAAGCGTATATATATGGCCCGATGCGTGCGGAAGATGTGTTGAATCAAGTTCTTGAGATTGTTTGTTGAATCAAGTTCTTGAGATTGTTTGTTGATTCCGGTTCTTGAGATAGATTGTTGAAGACATACATTTCTGAGATTATTTGTTCAAGCAAGGTAATGAGATTGTTTGTTCAAACAGGTTGAGTGTTGAAAAAAAAGGTTCTTGAGATAATGTATTGTAAACAATTCTTGACATAGTATTGTGAAAAAAGTTCTTGAGATAGTATTGTGAAAAATGTTCTTTCGATAGTATTGAGAATAAATTTCTTGAGATAGTTTTCTGAAAAAAATTCTTGAGATACTATTGTGAAAAATGTTCTTGAAATAGTATTGTGAAAAACGTTCTTGAGATAGTATTGTGAAAAATGTTCTTGAGATAGTATTGTGAAAACATTTTTTGAGATAGCATTGTGAAAAATGTTCTTGAGATAGTATTGTGAAAAATGTTCTTGAGATAGTATTGTGAAAAATGTTCTTGAGATAGTATTGTGAAAAATGTTCTTGAGATAGTATTGTGAAAAATGTTCTTGAGATAGTATTGTGAAAAAAGTTCATTAGATAGTATTGTGAAAAATGTTCTTGAGATAGTATTGTGAAAAAAGTTCTTGAGATAGTATTGTGAAAAATGTTCTTGAGATAGTATTGTGAAAAATGTTCTTGAGATAGTATTGTGAAAAAAGTTCTTGAGATAGTATTGTGAAAAATGTTCTTGAGATAGTATTGTGAAAAAAGTTCATTAGATAGTATTGTGAAAAATGTTCTTGAGATAGTATTGTGAAAAATGTTCTTGAGATAGTATTGTGAAAAAAGTTCTTGAGATAGTATTGTGAAAAAACTTCTTGAGATAGTATTGTGGAAAAAGTTCATTAGATAGTATTGTGAAAAATGTTCTTGAAATAGTATTGTGAAAAATGTTCTTGAAATAGTATTGTGAAAAATGTTCTTGAGATAGTATTGTGAAAACATTTTTTGAGATAGTATTGTGAAAAATGTTCTTGAGATAGTATTCTGAAGAAAGTTCTTGAGATAGTATTGTGAAAAAAATTCTTTAGATAGCATTGTGAAAAATGTTCTTGAGATAGTATTGTGAAACATGTTCTTGAGATAGTATTGTGAAAAAAGTTCTTGATATAGTATTATGAAAAATGTTCTTGAGATAGCATTGTGAAAATTGTTCTTGAGATAGTATTGTGAAAAAAGTTCTTGAGATAGTATTGTGAAAAATGTTCTTGAGATAGTATTGTGAAAAATGTTCTTGAGATAGTATTGTGAAAAAAGTTCTTGAGATAGTATTGTGAAAAATGTTCTTGAGATAGTATTGTGAAAAAAGTTCATTAGATAGTATTGTGAAAAATGTTCTTGAGATAGTATTGTGAAAAATGTTCTTGAGATAGTATTGTGAAAAAAGTTCTTGAGATAGTATTGTGAAAAAACTTCTTGAGATAGTATTGTGGAAAAAGTTCATTAGATAGTATTGTGAAAAATGTTCTTGAAATAGTATTGTGAAAAATGTTCTTGAAATAGTATTGTGAAAAATGTTCTTGAGATAGTATTGTGAAAACATTTTTTGAGATAGTATTGTGAAAAATGTTCTTGAGATAGTATTCTGAAGAAAGTTCTTGAGATAGTATTGTGAAAAGAATTCTTTAGATAGCATTGTGAAAAATGTTCTTGAGATAGTATTGTGAAACATGTTCTTGAGATAGTATTGTGAAAAAAGTTCTTGATATAGTATTATGAAAAATGTTCTTGAGATAGCATTGTGAAAATTGTTCTTGAGACAGTATTGTGAACAAAGTTCTTGAGATAGTATTGTGAACAAAGTTTGTGAAAAAAGTTATTGAGATATTATTGTGAAAAATGTTCTTGAGATAGTATTGTGAAAAATGTTCTTGAGATAGTATTGTGAAAAAAGTTCATTAGATAGTATTGTGAAAAATGTTCTTGAGATAGTATTGTGAAAAATGTTCTTGAGATAGCATTGTGAAAAAAGTTCTTGATATAGTATTGTGAAAAATGTTCTTGAGAAAGTATTGTGAAAATTGTTCTTGAGACAGTATTGTGAACAAAGTTCTTGAGATAGTATTGTGAAAAAATTTTGTGAAAAATGTTCTTGAGATAGTATTGTGAAAAAAGTTCTTGAGATAGTATTGTGAAAAATGTTCTTGAGATAGTATTGTGAAAAATGTTCTTGAGATAGTATTGTGAAAAAAGTTCTTGAGATAGTATTGTGAAAACATTTTTTGAGATAGCATTGTGAAAAATGTTCTTGAGATAGTATTGTGAAAAATGTTCTTGAGATAGTATTGTGAAAAATGTTCTTGAGATAGTATTGTGAAAAAAGTTCTTGAGATAGTATTGTGAAAAATGTTCTTGAGATAGTATTGTGAAAAAAGTTCATTAGATAGTATTGTGAAAAATGTTCTTGAGATAGTATTGTGAAAAAAGTTCTTGAGATAGTATTGTGAAAAATGTTCTTGAGATAGTATTGTGAAAAAAGTTCTTGAGATAGTATTGTGAAAAATGTTCTTGAGATAGTATTGTGAAAAAAGTTCTTGAGATAGTATTGTGAAAAATGTTCTTGAGATAGTATTGTGAAAAATGTTCTTGAGATAGTATTGTGAAAAATGTTCTTGAGATAGTATTGTGAAAAAACTTCTTGAGATAGTATTGTGGAAAAAGTTCATTAGATAGTATTGTGAAAAATGTTCTTGAAATAGTATTGTGAAAAATGTTCTTGAAATAGTATTGTGAAAAATGTTCTTGAGATAGTATTGTGAAAACATTTTTTGAGATAGTATTGTGAAAAATGTTCTTGAGATAGTATTCTGAAGAAAGTTCTTGAGATAGTATTGTGAAAAAAATTCTTTAGATAGCATTGTGAAAAATGTTCTTGAGATAGTATTGTGAAACATGTTCTTGAGATAGTATTGTGAAAAAAGTTCTTGATATAGTATTATGAAAAATGTTCTTGAGATAGCATTGTGAAAATTGTTCTTGAGATAGTATTGTGAAAAAAGTTCTTGAGATAGTATTGTGAAAAATGTTCTTGAGATAGTATTGTGAAAAATGTTCTTGAGATAGTATTGTGAAAAAAGTTCTTGAGATAGTATTGTGAAAAATGTTCTTGAGATAGTATTGTGAAAAAAGTTCATTAGATAGTATTGTGAAAAATGTTCTTGAGATAGTATTGTGAAAAAAGTTCTTGAGATAGTATTGTGAAAAAAGTTCTTGAGATAGTATTGTGAAAAAACTTCTTGAGATAGTATTGTGGAAAAAGTTCATTAGATAGTATTGTGAAAAATGTTCTTGAAATAGTATTGTGAAAAATGTTCTTGAAATAGTATTGTGAAAAATGTTCTTGAGATAGTATTGTGAAAACATTTTTTGAGATAGTATTGTGAAAAATGTTCTTGAGATAGTATTCTGAAGAAAGTTCTTGAGATAGTATTGTGAAAAGAATTCTTTAGATAGCATTGTGAAAAATGTTCTTGAGATAGTATTGTGAAACATGTTCTTGAGATAGTATTGTGAAAAAAGTTCTTGAGATAGTATTATGAAAAATGTTCTTGAGATAGCATTGTGAAAATTGTTCTTGAGACAGTATTGTGAACAAAGTTCTTGAGATAGTATTGTGAACAAAGTTTGTGAAAAAAGTTATTGAGATATTATTGTGAAAAATGTTCTTGAGATAGTATTGTGAAAAATGTTCTTGAGATAGTATTGTGAAAAAAGTTCATTAGATAGTATTGTGAAAAATGTTCTTGAGATAGTATTGTGAAAAATGTTCTTGAGATAGCATTGTGAAAAAAGTTCTTGATATAGTATTGTGAAAAATGTTCTTGAGAAAGTATTGTGAAAATTGTTCTTGAGACAGTATTGTGAACAAAGTTCTTGAGATAGTATTGTGAAAAAATTTTGTGAAAAATGTTCTTGAGATAGTATTGTGAAAAAAGTTCTTGAGATAGTATTGTGAAAAATGTTCTTGAGATAGTATTGTGAAAAATGTTCTTGAGATAGTATTGTGAAAAAAGTTCTTGAGATAGTATTGTGAAAACATTTTTTGAGATAGCATTGTGAAAAATGTTCTTGAGATAGTATTGTGAAAAATGTTCTTGAGATAGTATTGTGAAAAATGTTCTTGAGATAGTATTGTGAAAAAAGTTCTTGAGATAGTATTGTGAAAAATGTTCTTGAGATAGTATTGTGAAAAAAGTTCATTAGATAGTATTGTGAAAAATGTTCTTGAGATAGTATTGTGAAAAAAGTTCTTGAGATAGTATTGTGAAAAATGTTCTTGAGATAGTATTGTGAAAAAAGTTCTTGAGATAGTATTGTGAAAAATGTTCTTGAGATAGTATTGTGAAAAAAGTTCTTGAGATAGTATTGTGAAAAATGTTCTTGAGATAGTATTGTGAAAAATGTTCTTGAGATAGTATTGTGAAAAATGTTCTTGAGATAGTATTGTGAAAAAACTTCTTGAGATAGTATTGTGGAAAAAGTTCATTAGATAGTATTGTGAAAAATGTTCTTGAAATAGTATTGTGAAAAATGTTCTTGAAATAGTATTTAAAAAATGTTCTTGAGATAGTATTGTGAAAACATTTTTTGAGATAGTATTGTGAAAAATGTTCTTGAGATAGTATTCTGAAGAAAGTTCTTGAGATAGTATTGTGAAAAGAATTCTTTAGATAGCATTGTGAAAAATGTTCTTGAGATAGTATTGTGAAACATGTTCTTGAGATAGTATTGTGAACAAAGTTCTTGAGATAGTATTGTGAACAAAGTTTGTGAAAAAAGTTATTGAGATATTATTGTGAAAAATGTTCTTGAGATAGTATTGTGAACAATGTTCTTGAGATAGTATTGTGAAAAAAGTTCATTAGATAGTATTGTGAAAAATGTTCTTGAGATAGTATTGTGAAAAATGTTCTTGAGATAGTATTGTGAAAAAAGTTCTTGATATAGTATTGTGAAAAATGTTCTTGAGAAAGTATTGTGAAAATTGTTCTTGAGACAGTATTGTGAACAAAGTTCTTGAGATAGTATTGTGAAAAAAGTTTTTGAAAAATGTTCTTGAGATAGTATTGTGAAAAAAGTTCTTGAGATAGTATTGTGAAAAATGTTCTTGAGATAGTATTGTGAAAAAAGTTCATTAGATAGTATTGTGAAAAATGTTCTTGAGATAGTATTGTGAAAAATGTTCTTGAGATAGTATTGTGAAAAAAGTTCTTGAGATAGTATTGTGAAAAATGTTCTTGAGATAGTATTGTGAAAAAAGTTCTTGAGATAGTATTGTGAAAAATGTTCTTGAGATAGTATTGTGAAAAAAGTTCTTGAGATAGTATTGTGAAAAATGTTCTTGAGATAGTATTGTGAAAAATGTTCTTGAGATAGTATTGTGAAAAATGTTCTTGAGATAGTATTGTGAAAAAACTTCTTGAGATAGTATTGTGGAAAAAGTTCATTAGATAGTATTGTGAAAAATGTTCTTGAAATAGTATTGTGAAAAATGTTCTTGAAATAGTATTTAAAAAATGTTCTTGAGATAGTATTGTGAAAACATTTTTTGAGATAGTATTGTGAAAAATGTTCTTGAGATAGTATTCTGAAGAAAGTTCTTGAGATAGTATTGTGAAAAGAATTCTTTAGATAGCATTGTGAAAAATGTTCTTGAGATAGTATTGTGAAACATGTTCTTGAGATAGTATTGTGAACAAAGTTCTTGAGATAGTATTGTGAACAAAGTTTGTGAAAAAAGTTATTGAGATATTATTGTGAAAAATGTTCTTGAGATAGTATTGTGAACAATGTTCTTGAGATAGTATTGTGAAAAAAGTTCATTAGATAGTATTGTGAAAAATGTTCTTGAGATAGTATTGTGAAAAATGTTCTTGAGATAGTATTGTGAAAAAAGTTCTTGATATAGTATTGTGAAAAATGTTCTTGAGAAAGTATTGTGAAAATTGTTCTTGAGACAGTATTGTGAACAAAGTTCTTGAGATAGTATTGTGAAAAAAGTTTTTGAAAAATGTTCTTGAGATAGTATTGTGAAAAAAGTTCTTGAGATAGTATTGTGAAAAATGTTCTTGAGATAGTATTGTGAAAAAAGTTCATTAGATAGTATTGTGAAAAATGTTCTTGAGATAGTATTGTGAAAAATGTTCTTGAGATAGTATTGTGAAAAAAGTTCTTGAGATAGTATTGTGAAAAAACTTCTTGAGATAGTATTGTGGAAAAAGTTCATTAGATAGTATTGTGAAAAATGTTCTTGAAATAGTATTGTGAAAAATGTTCTTGAAATAGTATTGTGAAAAATGTTCTTGAGATAGTATTGTGAAAAAAAATTTTGAGATAGTATTGTGAAAAATGTTCTTGAGATAGTATTCTGAAGAAAGTTCTTGAGATAGTATTGTGAAAAGAATTCTTTAGATAGCATTGTGAAAAATGTTCTTGAGATAGTATTGTGAAACATGTTCTTGAGATAGTATTGTGAAAAAAGTTCTTGATATAGTATTGTGAAAATGTTCTTGAGATAGTATTGTGAAAAATGTTCTTGAGATAGTATTGTGAAAAATGTTCTTGAGATAGTATTGTGAAAAAAGTTCTTGAGATAGTATTGTGAAAAATGTTCTTGAGATAGTATTGTGAAAAAAGTTCATTAGATAGTATTGTGAAAAATGTTCTTGAGATAGTATTGTGAAAAAATGTTCTTGAGATAGTATTGTGAAAAAAGTTCATTAGATAGTATTGTGAAAAATGTTCTTGAGATAGTATTGTGAAAAAATGTTCTTGAGATAGTATTGTGGAAAAAGTTCATTAGATAGTATTGTGGAAAAAGTTCATTAGATAGTATTGTGAAAAATGTTCTTGAGATAATATTGTGAAAAAAGTTTTTTAGATAGCATTGTGAAAATGTTCTTGAAACAATATGCTGAAAATCAAAATAGATTTGTTTTTATCGTTATAGAGGGCGTATCACGATGTAATTAATACATAAACTCAGGGGCAAAAGAAACTATACCAAAAATATTTTATGTTTTCAAAAGTTGAAACTAGTTTTTCAAATCGATTTTTTTATTATCAAACTATGTCACAACAACGCAACTTTATATTTACGGAGAAAAAATTCATGCTTCTTACCAAATATGAACTTTGTCACAAGGAACGAGAGAGAGCGATTAGTGTGTTGCAGCTGCGAGCACGCTAAGACCACGTGACTTTGCTCGTATCTTCAACTGCACCCGCACTACGATAAATAGACTGCCGACACGAATGACACAGACAGATGGGACCCAGGACCAGCCAAGAAGTGGAAGATCCAGGGTCACAACCGCAAACAATGACCGCTACATCCGTTCGATTCACCTACGCAATCATTTCGTCACAGTGACGTCATAAGCAGCAATAGCATTACACCGTGATATCAGCAGGACAGTGGTCAGACGTCTTCGTGAACATGGCATTCGAGCGTACCGGCCCTTTCTCGGGATGATGCTAAGCTGAAGTGACCGACGTGACCGACGTTAACGTCACCAATGTGTCCAGGACGTTGTGCCATTCGGCGGCGGTAGCGTCAAGGGACCACACAACAGAACGGGTTGTCTTTGACCGTTATAAGAATGCCCAAGGCTACATCGACACCGTTTGACGTCCTATAGTGCTCCCTTACCTCCTAAAAAGTCCAAGAGTAATCATCCAACAAGACAATGCTCGCCCCCACATAGCCAGAGTACCTAGAGACTTCCTGACGTTACACAACGTCAACATTTTGCAATGGCCAGCGTGATCACCAGATTTATCACCTATTAAACATTTGTGGGATCATTTCGACAGGAAATATGGCAGAGAAATCCACCTCCATCAAATCGGCAAACGTTAACCAAGGCACTCATGGAAGAATGGCAAGCCATCCCTAATGACGTCATCAGGAGCCTTGCAAAGTCTGTGTGTCGACGTGTGCAGGCCTTATTCAAAGCAACGGAGGCCATACCAGATACTGACAGTTTTCTAGTGTTCCCTTTCTGAATAAAACCGTTCTCTGTAGGCTCTAAAATGACTTGTTTATTATTGCAAATTGACATTTACCCCCAGTGCCATTCATTGCATTCTACTGCATTAACCGTACGTGCAACCTTTTCAAAATTTTGAGCAAAACATGGTCAGTTAAATTGTCTTTAAAACGAGTATCACATTAATTATGTGATATATCTGATAATGTTGATGTTGTGTGTGTGTGTGGAGACTGAGAGAGAGTATGTCTTCTTGTCTGTCATTATGCGTATACTGTAAAAAAAATCTAATAATCTAATCTTTAACAATATTTGTCACTTCCCTTAAGTTATCACTAAAGCCTATATTAATGAATTCTGTTAAAGTAAAGAAATCTGTGAATAACCTCTGAAAGTTTGAAATGTAAAGGTTAGCGGTAAGGCTTCGTTACAGGGAACCCGGAAATAAAACAAAATGTGTTCACGCGACTTTACTACGGCACGCAACGTCTTGGGCGTAGTAAGAGTTCGTCATCTATTAATAGTCACGCCTGTAGAAGCCGCAAGGAAATTGAGGATGTCGCATTATTTCCAAATAAAGAGAGAATTAGTTGAAAGTAGAGTTAAATGGAGACACATGATCAGGCAAGTTGCCTGGTCATTATGAAGCGGTGTCGCTCTGAGTGCTTGTTGATAGAAGGCCCGGAGTCTCACTGCACGAGTGTAAGATGGGTTTGGACAAGCTTTAAGCTTGCACGGCGTCAATTCAGAATTGCATCTCCGGGTTTTGGTAGCACTGAGTCAAGAAGACCTGCGATTTGAGGAGTATAAACAGAGTATTATAACAGTGTGTGTTTGACTGGTAAAGGTCAGAGGTCAGGCTGCCCAGAGACCCCTCGCAAGAAGATGGCTCTGACGTATAGATCACTTCTTTCATCTTTCAGAAAGGTCAAGTCGAATTTAGTTTGATTCCGGAAAGTAAATTGTGATCATTGTTTGTAGATCGATCCGACAGCGTGACATTTAGTCAGAGGCAAAATGGAGGAAATCGCCAAGAACATGTGGGGATCACTTCAGATGAAGAAGACATCATTTTTGCTATAACATTTATATCTTAATGACTGTAATTATAACATGACAGCAACGGAAGAAGGCTACCTTAAATGATGATGATGATGATGATGATGATGATGATGATGATGATTTATGATGGTGATGATGAGTGTGATGGTGATGGTGATGATGATGGTGATGATGATGATGATGATGATGATGATGATGATGATGATGATGATGATGATGATGATGATGATGATGATGAACAAGGAGAGGGCCATCTCAAAATTTCAGATATTCGAATAATTCGCCCGACTCTAAATCGAATATTAAAACATTATTGACAAGGTGTCAAGCTACAATTTCAATCTTGAACTCAGTATTTAATCCGCTTCTTTGGTATTTTAAATTATGAACCGTGATTACCGTTCAATAACTACAATTTGAGATAACCCATGTGATGCACATTTGATTGTCGGGAAGGACTAGGTCAGAATTATATTATTAGAGAACTTATGTACCTGTTTATTTGTTGCACGCCTGTAAAAAGACGTCTCTGGTGGTATTACAGTGAACTTCACTACAGACTAGACTTGGTAGTAATAACTACTACAACAACAACAACAACTACTACTACTACTACTACTACTACTTCGGATGATGATGCAGCTGCTACTACTACTACTACTACTGCTGCTGCTGCTGCTGCTGCTGCTGCTGCTGATCAATTCATGTAGTACCTCGGCTCCAGGGCCTCTACCAACAGAAAGTGTCCACGTCGGGGGTAATTTCAGTTGTTTATAATGAGACGACAGTCTGTCTTTAATGGGCATTGTCTACCATTCAATATACATACCGATGATTAGATACCACTATGGAAACATCGGAGTTCATGTACTCCCGTCATTAATTCATATCAATGAACCAATTCATTAATGGCTTATACACTATACCATTCTACACAAAAGGGGCGAGGAAGCTGCATTTAGTGTAGGCGACGTGGGGTGTATGCGAGGTGTAGGCGATATGGGGTGTAGGCGATATACGAGGGCGAGCCTCTTTCTGCTATAGAGCTAATTGTTGAAAGGCACGATCTTCAAACGTCCACTCTATGCCCGTAATAAGGTTTCCTTACTGAAAATGAAATATCAAAAGGTGTTATACATTTCTTGATTTTTTATAAACACAACCTTTACCAGTCCATGTCTGTTGATTCCGAGCCTGAGATCAGGTGGACACCACCAATCACGTTCCACGTTGTGCTCCGTGCTTTGTAGTTGTTTATTTCGTTTAATATAGGAAGTAATTAGTCTTTCCCAGTATTGATACCACATTAACCTACATCGCCAGGAGATGTGAACAGGACTGGGTATTGATGAGCCAACAATTATACTAATACACACTTATATTACCTCAAATTATGTTTTTGTTCTCCGTCATGTTAATCAATTAGGTTTACTGTTTCATTTAATGTAAACGAGAGATGAAACTCAAGACTAATTAATATTATAAGATAAATTTTCAGTCCAGAAACGGTAGTGAAGAAGTATTATGAAGGACACAGGTCCCAAGAATATGTTTCAATTCGACCAATTAACTACAACCTTTAGCCATTGCCTTATTCACATTACCGTTCACCTTGTCGGTCAGTAATAAAAGTCCTTTAACGTTTCCCAGCAGCGATTGGTACACATAAGTAATCCATTTTGTATGTCGAGAATGGTCCGGTTAGGCAACCTTCCCTCAATAACACTGATTCACTGAAACACGCCACCGCCATGAACCAGATGAGAGGTTTTCAAAGTGTTATGTTCCTAGTTCCCCTGTATGACGTGTGCTGTAGTGTGTCTTAACTTCGACTTTCCAGTGAAACCAAGGTGATCGGACACATGGACTTCTATTGTAGGTACGGCGTGGTTCAGTCTATCTACCGATCTGTCTGTTCACTCTGTCACATACTGCTCCAAATAAAACGTGTTCACTAGTTCCTCAGACTTCATATACCGTAATTCTTCCTTAATTTCGCCCCCTCTATAAGTTCGCCCACGTAAGATCATCCGACACCCTCATTTCAAAATGCCCTTCAAAATTACGACAGTTTCCCCTTAGTTCAGTGTTGACAATACAAAAATTCGACCACGTTCTAAAATTGGAAATTAAATGATTCACCTGACAAGTCTATCGCTTTACTCGGTAGCATACCGGTTTCAAAACCATTCTAGTACTGTCCTGCCGGGATCAAGCAACCGGGTTTTAAACAAATCTTTAATAGAATCAAATTTAAAACCAATGTCCCAAAATTTACATTAACTACTTATATTAATATTCACTCAGTGCAGTAAGAGTAATATGAGAAAAAAACATTTTTTTGGTAGCAAAAAACATCTACCACGTACCACGTACGCTGGTCACAATAAGACATACTAATCGATAAATGAGCGGTGAAATATTTTCACACTTCCCAACTTACTCAGTTAGTAATGACATATTTATCAAGAAAAATGCTACAAAATCAATATCCATTCCTAATAATGTTTGCTAAAAGCTAATATAGAATATAATAAAACTCTCCATTTTGTCAAATCCAACCTGAAAATATGTTTGTCGCTGTTATCGGATAGTTTATCAATGCAATTGCCGGGTCACGTGGTATGATTTTCAACATTACTTAATTTCACGTAACTAACATCCTACATATTTGGACCTAAAAGTCTAATAACCAAATGTTATGTGATAATTTATGATTTATGAATAATTAAAAGTGATCAAATTGCGACAATGTAGGGTCAACGTAGCCAGAAACAAAACATCGTTTTCCTGGAATGTTTATGTAAGATGAAGTGACAGCCAATCAAATGTCTAATGTGTCATAAACAAGGTCACAGGTTAAATTTAGAAACAAACTATCTGTTTAAATTTGTTTGCGGTCATTAATTTAGCATTTTGATTTATTTGAACATTCACTCGCTGTAAGGTTCTTTCAACTTCATTTTGTACTTGAAAAAAATAAAACAAATAAGAGAACAGTGGAAGGTCGTCTGAAAGTGAAAACATGGTCGAAACATCGTGTAACAAATCCATTAATCTTTGAATCTGAACAAGCTCTCGCTGTTGTATTTTTGACAATTTTTTTTATAAAGACAATGATGATCGAATTATTTTTCGTAAATATTAAATAACAAATAAAAAATGTGTAACTCTTTTAAAATGAGTTTTCTGAACTGAAAATCTAAAATTACGACAATGGTGGCGCACAACCCAAGGTAAGTGGGGATAAAGTCGACCGTGAACATTTCATGAAAATATTTGGAAAATTTTAGCGTCGAAAAAATGGAAAAATGACGGTATATAACTAAGTAAACATCAGATTGTTGTGACTGGATCAATCTGTGTATCGGTCTTTTCATATATATATATATATATATATATATATATATATATATATATATATATATATATATATATATATATATATATATATATATATATATACATATATATATATTATTCAACGTACACAAAAACAAAATGGAAGTTTAAATGTAAAATTAGAGAGACCATTGCAACACTAGTACTGATCATAATTATTCACTTATGGTTGATAACAGTAACACAATTATGTTCCAAGGTAAGCATTGACACCTAAGTCAATATAAATTTTTAAAAAGGATTGTTTAAGTGTAAGGAGTGGAAATGGAAAATCATATTTGTGCTATTTGTGTTTGGTTAGCAGACAGATATTTCATACAGTAATCGGTAGTTGTAACTAATATCACAAGAAGCAGTACAAATATGTATGTATTTATCCTCTCCTTTTACTGATGTAACCGCATGTTATTGGCGCCCAGTTAGTACGTTAAATTTTGCCGAATAAGCACTTTCGTTTGCTAGTTTGGAACTACATGTATGTGGCATACAGTCGATGGTAAGCCCCCCCCCCCCCCCCCCCCCCCCCCCCCTCCCCCCCCCCCCCCCCCCCCCCCCCTCCGCATATCTCCTACCTTTTCGTGTACTTAAGACCTACAATAGCATTGTTATTATATACTCACGTGCATACTCACATGTTTAAAAGAGTATAAAATGAAATATTGATTTTGGAGAAAGTAGCTTTTGAATGTATTTGATAGACACATTTATTGTAAAGATTTACTATTAATCTCATACATCAGGGTATGATACTTTTCATTGTTACGTCTGTCCAAATGCACTTAGGGTGCTAAAATCGCTTATTCAGGATAGCTTTGGCCACAATGTTTGGTATTTATGTGAATTTTTATTCAAAAGTAGAAATTTTAATGTTAAAATTAAAAGATAATTATGATCGACATAAATAACCTTCTTTTTTAAAATTTGTTGACGCATCAATACTGTAGGACATCACAAAACAAGCCAAACATCGCTTTTTGACGCTTCTATCTCGTTTAGTTAAGGAGATTCCAAAACGATTTTCTTAAAATGTGTGCCTCTCAGAGATATGAACTATGGTGGCTGATTTCTGCCATTCGCGTCTTCGCTACTTCCTGTTATTCTAAGCAAGGGCGAAATAGCGAAGTGGCGATGCGAAGTAGCGAGGTGGCGATGCGAAGTAGCGAAGCGGCGATGCGAAGTAACGAAGATGCGATGCGAAGTAGCGAAGACGCGATGCGAAGTAGCGATGGCTGATTTCTGCCATTCGTATGGTGGCTAATTTCTGCCATTCGCGTCTTCGCTACTTCGTGTTATTAGAAATAGCGAAGTGGCGATGCGAAGTAGCGAGGTGGCGATGCGAAGTAGCGAAGCGGCGATGCGAAGTAACGACGATGCGATGCGAAGTAGCGATACGAAATAGCTAAATAGCGAAGATTTTTGCTTCGCTACTTCGCATCGCCACTTCGCTACTTCTCATCGCCACTTCGCTATTTCCAAACGCCACTTCGCTTCTTCGCTCCATCGCGTCTTCGCTACTTCGCCGCGAAGTGACGAAGAAGCGAAGACACGATGTAGCGAAGTAGCGAAGTTGCGAAGAGGCGAACTAGTGAAGTAGCGATGCGAAGTAGCGAAGTGGCGATGCGAATGCGAA